>OY998252.1:2502500-5002500 GCA_963922045.1 Persicaria maculosa
GTGTCCTTTGACAGAAAATAAATGTGAGAGCGCAAGGCTTCAGTAGTTTATGATCTCTCTTGCTTTGACAGAAATTACTCCACGGTACCAAACAAGGGAATGGAATATTTTGTGACCACTGCAACCGCGAGGTAATCTTTTGGCCCATTGTGGTTGTATAAGGTTCATTATTTTGTTAAGATAAAAAAAAACTTTTCCCTTTATCTAAAACACTCTCTTTCAAATATGTTAACAGATTAGCCCATCTCAATTTGAAGCTCATGCAGGTTGGGCTGCCAGGCGCCAACCGTGAGTTTTTTTTTGGTTTCTTGTGGTGATGTTTTACTGTATGTGAATGTGATATATGTCAAAATTTTCTAATATATACGTATATCCTTTTTACTTTCAGTTACCGCCACATCTTTACTTCCAATGGGCTTTCACTCCATGATATCGCTATTTCTCTAGCAAATGGACAGAGCCTTACTACTGGCCATAGTGATGATATGTGCACAACCTGTGGCAACGGAGGACAGCTTACGCTCTGTTGTAGATGCCCAAGGGCTTATCATGCAGGTAGATATTTTATTGGAATTTCTTTCCTTTCTCTTCCATTTTGTGCTTGCTGCAAGTAATTTAATCAAAGACATGTGAAAAATTGGTCTTTGTGCTGTTCTAGGACTAGTTTCTTCTATCTTGTCTAGAAGATCTCGAACAAAAGTAGGTAGATTCTAGTTTATCCTTGAAATTCTATATTTGTTAAAAAAATGTAGGACTATTTGATGCCCTATTCCTCCAAATCCAGTTATTCTTGAATCATTGTTTCATCTCATAAAGAAATGTTATGTTGCTCTTTTATGGACAAAAGAGGATCTTTTGATGCATTTTTACAGTGTAGTTCCATAGGATATTCCTTGGTTCTTGCTATCTTTAATATTGAGATATCTCGTGTAACCCTGCATTTTTCCAATTCATTAGGTAATTTCAAGTATGCTTTTTATTTTTTGTTTCTATGTTCCAAATCCATTGAAGTGAGTTGTGTATTTGTGGACTGCTGGTTAAAACTTTGCCACTTTTTCCTGTGGCTCATGCAATTTTATTCGTGTGCAGCTTGCCTAGGTTCTCAGGACGTTCCAGAACGTGATGACTGGGCTTGCCCGGACTGTGTTGCTAAAGCTTCTTCTGGCGACAAACTGAGCAACAATACAAAGCCAATTATTATTAGGCTGACCCGTGTTGTCAAAGAAGTAGAGTCTGAAAATGGTGGTTGTGTCATTTGCAGGTTTGTTCCTCTATCTATTCCATTTTCTTCTTGGCTGCTGTTTAATTTACCTGTACCGTATTTAGCCCTGTGCTTTTTGGCAGTGTTATTATCTGCTAAGATGAAGCTTGGTAAATGTTATTTCATGGGCCCGTCATCATAGCAACTTTGAGTCACTAGAATCTTTGTCCTCTTGGCCATAATGTTATTTTTAAAATCGAGGATTGAAGATACTCTATCGGAGTGCGCTGCTTTTTTTTTGTTTTGTTTGAACCTATGAATTAATCTCAAGGGAGATTTTTTTACTATAATCAGAAAGGCTTTTTTTCCCCCTCTAAAAGCTGGACTTAAAAAAAGGCAGTAGGATGTGCCACCGGATGCTCTGTAGCCAGAGGGGTTTCCTCTCTCCCTTAATTTTGAGGAATGATTAAGAATGAATTTTTGTGTGTGTATCTGGGATATAGCAAGAGTAGGAATCTTCACTCTCTTCTTTTTTGGATGACTTGTCTCGCAAGCTGTTTAGGGGGATCTTAAAGTCTTGTACCTTTTCAATGTTTATCCAAGGGATTGTTGTACCTTTTGTTCTTACGTCTTAACCAGGTGGCTGCTTTCCTGCAAAGTGTTTAGGAAAAACTTTTTGCATGTTTTTATTGATGTTTGCCGCAAATTTCTCCGCTCGTGGTATTTTGTTGTTTCTTGCTAACTCTAAAATTTATTTAGTTGTATGACCCTCTTTGTTATATATCTTTTTGTGTGTTGATTGTTGGGGATTTCTTCTGTTATCAATTTAATGTACCATACTTACTAGCTATCTTTCTTTTGTTTTTGTATCAGGGCCCATGATTTCAGCTCTGAAACATTTGATGATCGAACAGTAATAATCTGCGATCAAGTATGTCTCTCACCTTCCTATATGATTGATTGACAAGTTTTTTTTTTGGATGTAAATTGCTCATATTTCTTAATGTGATGTCTAATATGACTGTAGTGTGAGAAAGAGTATCATGTCAGTTGCTTGAGAGACAATGGACTTTGTGATCTGAAGGTAAAATTGAAATCTATACATTTTGAATTTTATATAGTGCAGGTTCTTCATGTAATATCTACCTCATTCCTGCAGGCACTTCCTAACGGTGATTGGTTCTGCTGTGGGGACTGTAGTAGAATCCATGATGTGTTATGGGAGCAGTTTATCAAGGGCATGCAGACTGTCCCAACCTCTATATTTAGCAGCACCCTTCTACTGAAAGGATTAAACAGTGTTTCTGGAGATGATGTACAATGGCTAATTGTAAATGGGAGCAAGCGCAGCAATGAGCATCTTCCATTGCTTTCAAGGGCTACTGCAATATTTCGAGTATGTTTTTTTATAAGCGACTTGGAATTATATGAATAAATTAAATATTAATTAAATATTAATGAACAAGATCTGCTATTATGCTTAGATTCTTACCCATATGTTGATTACTCCGTCATTCTGCATCGGCTAATACAATACCTATTCATGAAGCAGTCTCTTTGTAGTTTGTGTTGTTCCCCTTACTTCCTTTCCTTCTGCTTGTTTAGTTTGTTGCAAGGTCAAAGAACATGTCTTCGTAATAGGTTGAGAACGAATATTGAGATTGTTTACATTTTTATTTATCATCAAATGTTGGGCAAAATGCATAATAGTTGTTTAGAAACACTAAGTTGTCACTTATTACATAAAAAGGATCTGCCAGAATCCTAGATAAGACATTTCTTGTTCCTATTTTGTTTCTCTGGATGACATGTTTACACGCATTTTCTGCAGGAGCAATTTAATCCAATTGTTTCAAGTTCTGGTCGTGATCTGATACCTGTAATGGTTTATGGGTGAGTTTCTTGTATCTTATGATTTTTCTCTTTTACGTTTCAATAAAAGGTTTTTTATGTTTTGTTTTATGGGTCACAAGTTGGCTTTTGAAGTGATATCTTTTAAAAGAATGTTTGCTGAAACAATTAGAAGATTTATAAACTTTCCAAATAGTTAGAAGTAATGTGAGTGATTTTAAACCCTAATATAGTAAGAGATTAATGCACTTCTGTTTTTATTAATATCAGACTGAGCTGATCCATTCAGAACATCATATCCAATGGATTTGCTTGTTCTGGACTTGCTGGGCTATAATGTAATTGTTCTGATTCATACCCTGATCAGGTTTCTAGTGGGTGTATGGTCTAGTTTTTGCTATTCTAGGGACTTTGTCTCTTCTTGTGAAAATTGATGTCTAACCTTGTTATGAACTTCAGAAATAGGTTCTCTATCAACTAAACATACAAATAAATTAAGCGGCTCCTCTTTTATTTGATAAAAAAAACCTGATTTGTTAACTTTTTACTGGGGCTCCTGTGTCTTCCTGTACTACCGAGGTGTTTGTTGAAATTTCTCTTTACTTTTCAGGAGAAATATATCCGGGCAAGAATTTGGAGGAATGTATACCGTACTATTACTTGTTAAGTAAGTTATCTGACAAATTGTATCCTCCTCCTGCAGATGTAATGACTACTATGGTTGCATTTATTTAACATTGTTTACACTATTGGGTTATCCAGGTCAGTGGTAGTATCAGCTGGCCTTGTGAGGATTTTTGGCCCTGATGTAGCTGAACTTCCTCTTGTGGCTACTTCCAAGGGGAATCAAGGAAAGGTAATAAATCATAACTCACATGTCCTGCATAATAGGCCAATATGGCTTTCTTCTTCTTCTTCTTCTTTTGTATTTTTTTTGCCACTTTATCTGGATTAGAGTTGTTCAGCTTCAATTTTTTGCTTTTCTTTTCAAGATATTTATTTTCCCTTGTTAATGCTGCACTATATTCAAGCAAGCACTAGTGCCAAGCTCTAATATTTTTGCTTCACTATTTTCTTGTTTAGGGTTATTTTCAAGCATTATTCTCTTGCATCGAGGGGTTGCTTTCATCCATGAATGTGGAAACCTTGGTGCTTCCAGCTGCCGAGGAAGCCAAGTCAATATGGACGGACAAATTTGGCTTTAGAACAATGAGCCATGAGCGAGTAAGACTATTTTCTGGCATGGCATGCATGTTTTCGATACTTATTTTCATTGCAAGATGGATGTAATTTCTAGGAAAAGGAAGGAATCTTTAACATCACTAACTCAAATTGGATCGTTATTGAAATCTCAAGACACTAAAGTCTGTTATTTTCACCCCAGGTGTCCAAATACAGAAAGAGCTACCAATTGACAGCTTTCAGCGGAACTTCATGGCTGGAAAAGGCGGTGCAGCATGCAGCTGAGTAAAACTTATTTCCCGTCACAGATAGCAGCAAGCACGATCATAAACACAGGAA
The DNA here is from genome assembly GCA_963922045.1 of Persicaria maculosa. Taxonomy (NCBI): domain Eukaryota; kingdom Viridiplantae; phylum Streptophyta; class Magnoliopsida; order Caryophyllales; family Polygonaceae; genus Persicaria; species Persicaria maculosa. The sequence continues at coordinate 2,507,074 of OY998252.1, forward strand.
TCAACTGCGACTGCGAAAAAGGAAAAACCAATCGCCATAGCGCTGTTACACATCTCGTGAAGCTGCTGCTGCTGCAAGATAGCCCGCCCCGAGATGGCACACACAGTGCAATGCAGGCAGTTGAGAAGGTGCTCCAGAGAGATGCATGCTGAATTTTTTTTATACACGCATGCACTTGGTATATACAGAGCTTGTTTAAAGCATGGTTTTGCTTTCCCTTGTGTTTTGACTTTATGTCGAAACCCTCTTTAGCTTCTACTTTAGATCCTGCATAATGAGGCCTTTTCAGTCCTGTATAGTTTTTTTTTTCCGGCCATCCCATGGGTTCGCTACTTCGCTTTACAGTGGGGTGGTATCACTCCAAAGTCTGGCTTGTTGGTTTCGTTTTGCCTTCACCCGACTTTAGTTTTGCTGTCGCCTGGGGAGTTGGCGAATCAGGTTTCAGGCAGCAGAAGGAAACTTTTTTCTTGCCAGACTATGCTGCAGTAGTTAGCTTGTAAGTTTTTATCTCGTCTATTATTTGCTCCGTCAATGGATTCCCATTGCATTATGGCCATTTTTTCCTACCCATCGAGATTGTAGTTGCGAATCAACCAGAATGTAGGAAGTTGTATTTGGACTATGTTGATTACTTTCATCTAAACTCTAACATGATACTTGAATACCAATAATGTCAGGAATCATGATTCTTGATCTCTTTACTAGATTGATATCGGGGTGATCTTTGTGATGCTTCTGATGAGTTGGTGGGATCGATTGGAGCTTTGAGCTGTGTTTTGATTGATAATTATGGTCAACTCCTTTCATACTGCATAGTTGTGTTGAACTGTTTATGGTTTGTTTGGTTCGATTTCTTCATGGCTTCTTATTTGCTTGATAAAGGTTGAAGGAGTTATTTGTTCTAGTTAAACGTCTATGATGAGTTGTTTATACTACATTTGTTAGGTTTTTATGTTAGAAGCGGGATTTTGCCTTTATCATCTAGGAAAAAACTTGACATGGTTCTCGTTTCACATAGTCGTACTAAAGATTCATGGAAAGCTTCGGGTTAAGCTTAAAGAGAATAAAATGCTCGACCTAAAGAAAAAACAATGGTTTAGATTTCATATTAACCGAGAAGCGAAGGTAAATCCCCACAAACCAAAGTTTTTTTTTCTTCGAAATTTTCAACTTTATAAGATGATGAATACAATTTCTATTAAATTCGTTGTTATATACCCTGAATTGTGATTTACAGTACAAATTGAAATTACAATGCCTTTTAAAAAATGATCTAGTTTTCCTAATGGTGAATCAAGTGACAACACCAACGTGGGATTCTGAAGGTCGCATTATTGATATTTTTCAGCATACACTTGATAAAGGATCTGTAATTGCAACAGAATCTGAAGCTTTTTGTGCCGGTGTTAAGCTAGCTTTATCCAGGGGAATCAGGAGAGTCATAATCGAAGGGGATTGCCTGGAGGTGGTTAAGGCCATCAACTGTAACTCCAGTACCAGATGGGAAATACTAAGGCAGGTTGAGTTCATCAGAAGACTTCAAGCTAATTTTGAATGCATTGAATTTAGACATTGTTTTAGAGAAGCAAATAGAGCAGCAGACTATATTGCTAAAGCTCCTGCTAGTTGTAATATGTCAAACATCCCTTTTAATAAGACCTCTGTAACATCATCCGTGAGGATGATCAGGGTCGCATTCTACCTCGGTAGAATCCTCCCATTTTTTGCCTACTAAAAAAAAAAGTGACAACACCAACGTGATAAACAACACCAACATGATGGCTGATTGCACAAATTACAATGCCTTTTTTTCTTAGAGACCCCATTGGTCAATTCTCATATGCCACGGATCGCCACTCGAAACTCCTCACAACCGTCGATTAAAATCTCAATCCAACGGCCAAGATCCCTTTCTCACAAACGTAGAGTTCCTCCACTACCAAAGACCGGATATAAAATTTGCTCATCATTGACACCATCGATTACAGTTCATTCATTTCTCAACCTATACCCAATTTCTCCGGCGACTTTTACATCGGCAATGGACGGCATCGGCAAGTCGAAGAAGGGAGCTGCCGGCAGGAGGGGTGGTGGCCCCAAGAAGAAGCCGGTTTCCAGGTCCGTAAAGGCCGGATTACAGTTTCCCGTCGGTAGGATCGGTAGGTATTTGAAGAATGGAAGGTACGCTCGGAGAGTCGGTACTGGAGCTCCGGTTTACCTCGCCGCTGTCCTCGAGTATCTTGCTGCTGAGGTAATCTTCGTCTTCTAATGTTGAATCGTTTGATTCCTTCGCCTTTCCATTATGAAATTTGATTTTGCCCTACTTTCTAGGGTTAGGGTTTTCCCTCTGTTTTGGGATATTGGTATTTCATGTTTTACTGTCTCCAATTATGCATTATTGAGTGTCTAATACAGTCTTTTTTATTTTGATTGCATTCGATTAAACTTAATTTTGGGGGTTGAAGTTGATCTGGCCAGCTGCGATGTGATTGCTGTGGTGCAGGAATTCGATTCCATTTCTAGTGGTTAGGCATTAATTCTGGGGTTAAAGGTGATCTGACCTGCTAGGTTTTTCTTTTCCATCTGTATGGGAATAGGTACTTGAGCTAGCTGGGAATGCAGCAAGGGACAACAAGAAGAACAGGATTATACCAAGGCATGTTCTTTTGGCGGTGAGGAACGATGAGGAGCTCGGGAAGCTCCTCCAGGGTGTGACAATTGCTCATGGTGGTGTTCTTCCCAACATCAACCCAGTTTTACTGCCAAAGAAGAGTGAGAAAGCAGCTGCCAAGGAGCCGAAGTCGCCTTCCAAGGCTGCTAAATCGCCCAGGAAGAAGACTTGAAGACAGCACTGGTGTGGAATGCGTTCAGATGGATTCACAATCATCACATCCATCTCATCTCTCTTTTTATGTTCTAATTTCCTATCTGTATGTAAGACTCAGGATGTGTCTGTAATTGTTGGGTTTGTAGGAGGAAGTTTCAGCTGTTGAATATTTAGAACTTGCATTTGCAATGCACAATCAATGAAAATGGGTGTGTTAGTGTTCCTCATTCATTTCTTAACCTGTATTAAAAGATGCCATTTAATGTTGCTGTTATTGATATCACCCAATACCATTATCAGAGATCAGTAATTTCGTCATAGAAGGGATAAGTCAACATTCAAGGCATCCAAACATAAATGTTAACTAGTAACTAGTAATATTCCATATTAAATCTGTTCCCAGATGAGCCCTAATTACCGAATTACAATGGCAAAGTTCAAAAATTTCATCTTTAGTTTTGATTCTTGATTGTTCCCAACAATTCAAGGGGCGTTCCTTTGTAAATGGAATTTTGTTCTACATTGGCATTTGGAAGTGATGTTGCATTATCATTTTCCCTTAAGAAGATCAACTTGCATCTGCTTATTCAAATTTATGATTTGAGTGATTGACAGGTTCTACAAGGGAGTTATCTTCATTTTCTTCTTACAAACAGGAGTGCATATAAGATTTAGAGAAACAACTTACCCTGTGTTGTGACTTTTCCAATGAAGAACTTGAGCTTTTCTTTTCTACCTTCGGATCAAATGCTTGGTTTGCTCAGGTACTCAAGTGTGCTTACAAGGAGTTTACCATCTCCTCTGTTTTCTTTTTGGTAATGCTTGTGGAACCATATGAGTATTAAGGAGTTAGGATAGCGTCCCAAGTTCATTCATGCGTCTAATTCTCCAACTTGTTTGAGCCTCCATTTCTAGAAATGCTTGAACAAAGGCAATCTTCATCGACTTAACAAGACTCTACTCCAAGACGACGAAAAATGCTTCAAATAAGGATACTCAGTCATGGAAGTTGGGTATTTAAGAGCATATCCAACGGCTTTTCCATAATTTATTTATTATTATTATTCTACACATGATGCAGATTTGGGGAGAGAAGCTATTGGAGATGCCAAGTAAGCTGTGCAGATCAATGCAATGCAGGCAGTTATGTCAGCTTAAATCATCATTTTGCCTTTAAGAATAACAAATCTGACTGAGGCCTCCAAGTGAAATGTAAGACACCCAAAAACATCTCCCAGACACAGTTCATCTCAGAAATTATCAATCATGTAGAATGTGAAAGCTTACCAAAAAAAAAATTGTAGAATGTGATAGGTGATCACTAATTTGAAACAATGCCAGAGATAGATTGATCTTCAACAACCAATCAGATTAACGATGATGAAACAAAAATCAGGAAATCGCAATAAAAATGTGATCTTTCTTATTGAAAAAAAATTCCCAAATACAACCGCACCGCCAATTGCCAAATCAAAAAAACCTAATCTACCGAATCGTAAATCTACGAGCTGGTGAATTTGGTAACGGCCTTCGTACCCTCGGAAACGGCGTGTTTCGCAAGCTCGCCGGGCAAGGCCAACCTAACGGCGGTCTGGATCTCGCGAGACGTGATCGTAGGCTTTTTGTTGTAGCGAGCCAACCTCGCGGCTTCCTGCGCAAGCTTCTCGAAGATATCGTTGATGAAGCTGTTCATGATACTCATCGCCTTGCTCGAGATCCCGATATCGGGATGGACCTGTTTCAGAACCTTGAAGATGTAGATCTTGTACGTCTCGGTGCTTTTCTTCGCCCTCTTCTTCTTCCTGTCGATGCCGCCTTCCTTCGGAAGCTTCTTATCGGCCTTCGGCGCCGACGATGTTGCCGACGGTGCCTTCTCCGCCGGCCTTTTCTCCGCCTTCGGTGCCATTTTCGCCGGGAATTCGTAGAAATCGAGACCAATGGGGTGAACAGAGAAGTTTATATAGGGATTAATGGAGGGGATCGGTGACGTGGAGACATATGAAGCGTTGGATTTAGATAGGGCGGTATTTGGTAAGGGCAAACGGACGGCTGAGATGTCATCTGATTTGTTTATTTATAAAAATAACGTCAAAGGCGGGACCCACTACCGAATTCTGTGGGATTTGGCGCGAATTGTGGGGGTTAGCTTTCGGTATAGTGGTTAGGAATGTAAAAGAATGGGTTCGGTTCAGATCGAGTCATTTCGGATTAGTTATAACTAATCAAGTTCTTATCGATTCTCTATTTGAAAATGCTTATAGCGTAATGTCAAGGGTTTGGACGGGTTTCTTAACAGGTTGTTTGGCGGATCTTGGTGGTCTAGTCGGGTCTTGACAATCTTGACGAGGTTAAGGGTTTAATTGGGATCTAGGCAGCCCTCGACAGGGTTTTTTAGAGCAATGGCGCTATCGCTTCCAAGGAACACCGTCAGAAGAGGCAATAAAAAATGCTACTACCACAGCTATCGGCATCGCACTCCCTACACGAACAGCATTGTATCGCGACAAATTTGAAATACATCTCCGAAAAGAAAACGTTGAAATGTTACTAGTGTGGGATTTGTAAGGGTGTTTGGTAACATATAGTTTACACAATAAGACTAGCAAATCGCCCATGGAGCAAATACTTATCTTGTATTCGTAACTGTATCGCTCGCAGCCAGAGCAAACATCATGAAAGAAGACTCCATAAAAAAACCAAGATTCATTATCCATGAGAAGCGAAGAATATGTGACAACTGTAGACAATATCCGAAAGCGGAACTTTGAATGCCACCATCAGTACTTGCTTCATTCGCCCTGGTTTGAGTGTCCTCGCACCAGTAGTACTTGATTCATTCGCCCTGGTTTGAGTGTCCTCACACTAGAACCTGCAAACAAAGCACAGCTATGATAAGGACCATGTATTGAGTTTTTTAAGATATACTGCGACGAAACCTAGCAAAAGTAACTACCACATATGTAACATGTTCAATATAAATGATCATGCAAATGCACAATGGATGAGGCCTATGATGGAAATGGCGTATGGTAGCTATAAATCGACCCTAGACTATTATTTGGCGTAAATTGCTTGTACATTTTAAGCTCTTATCAGCTCTTTTTTAAGCACAAGCAAGTACCTTATCATCAGAAATAAACTTCTTATAAGCTCCTTATAAGTTATCAGCAAGTACAAGCCAAAGCTTCAAATGTAATCCAAAGAAGCCTTTATACAATTGAAGATGGTATCGCAGGTAGGATGTGTCATTCACATGAGTAACTCGTTATCTCTATTGATAAAGAGCCAATACCATCCACCAGCTAATACAAAGAAAATACGGTCTCTTCTTAAAGGCTGATGCCTCCCTATTTGGTAGTATTGTTACATTAACAAGCTCAATCTATTGAACTTTAAAGAAGTCTTTGCCGGGTTAGTCCAGGCGAGCTAACATAAGAACTATGTTAAGGAATTGATCTTTGATGACGGTTTTTGTTGATAAGATAGAAAGCCCTACATGATTTTATAGCTTGCACGTTTTAACCACATATTGGTATTAACGTCTGCTGTGCGCAACTTAAATTTTAAATCTTTGCAGCCACTATCTTCTTAACCATAACATCAAATAGCTTCTTATCAGTCACTAGTGCACTACATATGAACCACCTACCACTATTATACGAAAGATACGAAAGTTTCTCAATTAAAGCTTCTCCACGACACCGTTATTAATAACACACAAACTATCATATCAAAAAAAAGAATCATATGCATGCCTCAATGGCTCAAATGAATACCATCTTTCTGTTCATGATTTTTTTAGCTGTCTAACTACACAGCAGACACTTCATAAAATCTAACACCTATCAAAACTACCGGGCAGCCTTAAATAATACAACGTTCACGATCCACCAAAGTAAACAACTAATGGAATGTCATCACTCATCTAAAAAAAGTGAATTAGCAATTGAGTCCAATGATAAGCACAAGTAATGCAGTCCCTTTAGGGCTCATTTGAAGAGCAATAAAACAGCAAGTAGAGTAAAATCATAAATTAAGCATGTAAACTTTGATCCTATTTGTTAAGATGAAACTGAATGGAGAGATTCCATATATAGGTTGATTTTAGAACATGTTCTTATACTATCAGTGTCATTAAACCATCTTCATTCTACCTGCTGCAATCCCAAATACCATTTCCCACAATCTGAGGCAAACAATCCACAGTTCTAAATCCACTTGAATTGATCATAAAGAAGGTAAAAGTGATTGATTTAACTCGCAATTCACACACTAATTGAGAAATTAAAGCAATTAATGGAGGAGGGATCAAGATGTGTACTTGGGAGAATTGGCGCAGAAATTCCGATGAAGAATCCGACTATGACTCGAATCCGATTGCTCAATCAACTCCCTTAGACCCGAATTCCCCGCAATCTCCGTGCTCTCCTCTTCCTCCTCCTTCTGAATCGAAACACCCGCTGCATTAACCCTAACCCTTTCAAAGTAATTCCCGTAGATATACTCAGGAGTGAACCCGTCGTCCTCATCAAACAGCATGATGTGACCATGCCACTCCCAAACGCGGTAATCCGATCCAGGCTCCTCGTGGAAGCCGACGCAGATGTGGTGTTCGCCGATCGAGACGGCCTGACCAGAATTAGGTTTGAGCGAATCGATCTTCCCGCTGAGAATAACCTTGATTAGCTCCTTCTCGAGCTTGGATTCCTCCTTGGCGAGTTGGCTCTTGTTGGAATTGGGGTTGTGGATATCGGAATCGGCGTCGGATTCTTCGTCGGAGAAGGGGAAATTGGAGGCGGCGTCGAGGAGGATTTCCTCGAGCGATTGGGGGAGGAGGGGGTTGGGATTGGTTTGGGCGGTGGAGAGAGGCGGCGGAGGCCGGATTTGGAGGCGGCCCATTAGGTTTTGGAGGAAGAGGTTGTCGAGATTGGGGGAGGCGCCATTGAAGGAGCTCATCTTCCGCTTCGGGGTTGGGTTTTGGGGATTGGGCGATGGAGGGTTTTAGCTTCCGAGGAAAGGTTTTATGCAAAGCTTGGGCAATAGCCGCAATATCATAGTGATATTAACTACATAAATTGTGTTTATCCATTTAATAAGTGATATTAATAAAATAATAACAAGTTATTTTTACAAAATTTATGAGTGTTGCTATATACACCACAAATCACAAGGTTAAGGTTAAAATTGCACGTCCTTAAGGATGTACAAGCCTTGTGACTAATTAAAATTAAAAAAAAAAATTAACCTCTTTTAATCATGCACGTCCTTAAGGACGTGCATGATTTGGGGTGTATATAGCCGAACCGAAATTTATTTAGACATTAAAATTACAAGCATATTTTTATGCATAGTGTTTTTTTTATGAAATTGACTATATATTGTTCCTCCTAATCCTATTTATAAATTTGGTAACCAACATTGGTAGTTGAAACCCCGACACTATGAATGGAAGGATTAACTGGTTAAGAGGATCGTTGTTGTTTAAGTCTTTGCAGAATTGCAGTACTCGATTTGAATCAGATGGAATGGGTTTGTAGATCGGATGTCTTATCTAGTGATTTACTTGTACTATTTCCAAGCATACGATAATCATGATATGTATTATACAACAGGAGTCATCACAAGATGATACAACACATTTCCTCGACTACTAATTTGCAAGTACGAATAAGCAATATCATAGTGCATTGTCAAAATAATTGGTCGTATGAGTTATTTTGGCTTTAATTTGACCTCGAGTCGGAGGAAGCCTCGTCTTATGTTCTATGAAGGAAAGTGATCCAACACATGCGACAAGATGAGATCAATGATTTAGAATTTAATAAACGTATTGATGGTTATGAATTTCGTATAAATTCAATTGAATAAATCTGTTAGATTGACATAAAAATATATGGAATATACAAGATAGAAAATCACATGTTGTCACAACTATGTGCTTTTGTGGTGGAAATTATTAATCATATTTATCTGTACTTTTGTGGATCTATTGTATGGTTTTCTTTTGTAACACCAACTACATAGTGACTTTCTGTCTTGTAATGGTAGATTTACATCTTTCTTAGTCAGCCTTTTGTCCCCAATAAGACATAAAACTGGCTAAAAACATTTAGAATCAATCACTACTATTAATTAGATTGGTCTAATTAGATTGGGTCATTCTCCATTTGGGAGTCAAACCGGATGCAGAGATAACTTAGTTGCAATTCAAGCACATCTTTTATATAGATAAAAAAAAGATAAATAGAGACTTTGTTGAGTGCAGAATTATCAAACTCGACTAAAAGAAGCAGAAATTGAACGGTCATTCTCCATTTGGGAGGCAAACCGTCAAGGATACAACGATAACTTAATTGCAATTTAATTACCACTTACAGATTTCTAGCGCATCTTTTATATAGATAGATAGATAGAGACTTTGCTGAGTGCAGAATTATCGAACTCAACTAAAAGAAACAGAAATTGAACAGCATGCAAAGCTAATAGACTGTTTCTCTCATTTTATTTTCAAACTTACATGTTAGACTTATTGCGCATATGAACCCATTGGTCTCCTAACTCAATGACCTTGATGAAGGGATCAACAACAAAGGCAATGCCTTCTTCAATGTGAGCCCACACTTCTCCGAGTGATCCAATTCCTCAACTCCATGGGGCAATTTCCAATCAAAGTGATGCAAAAGAGAAGCAAGGGTTAACATGATTATCCTCTCAGCCAAAGTAGCCCCTACGCAGATCCTTCTTCCGGACCCAAATGGCAAGAAATCGAAATGGTTTCCACTAAATTCATAGTTCTTGTCCAAAAACCTCTTTGGTTTGAACTCGAGAGGCTCCTCCCAAAGCAAAGGGTCCCTATGAATGCTCCATACATTCACGAAAACCGTTGAGCCCTTTGGGATTGTGTATCCTCCAACAATGCATGATTGGCTTGGGCAACGAGGTACCAAAAGTGGGACGATGGGATGCAGCCTTAGTGTCTCCTTCATGATAGCCTTTAGATAGGGCATTTGTTGAATGTGGGATTCCTCCACCTGATTGCCAACCCCAACCACTGCTTCCAATTCTTGATGCGCTTTTTTCGCAACTTCTGGCCTCTTCGCTAGCTCGAACATCGCAAACTCAACAGTATTGGAGGTTGTCTCCGTGCCACCTAAAAGCATGTCCTGAAACACATATGTAACTTGCTGTCAATATGACAATATCAAGTCATGTTAAAAGTTACTCCTTCTGTTAATTAAATCTTGTCCTTTACTATTAATGCACGCTTTTTTTAAAATGATAGAAACTATAATATAAAATATTAACTTTTTTTTTACATTTGTTTTTATAAATTCGTAATTAATAGTAATAAGTATTAAATAATTTTAAAAAAGTATTTAAAAAGTTAATATTTTATATATTTTTAATACCTAAAAAAACGTGTAATAAAACATCAAGTTTTAATTAACGGATAGAGTATAATTTATGCCAAATTATCTTTTTGGGTTTCTTATGTCGGGTTTTGCCAGCTCTATATATGACAGAGAAATCAAATAGTGTAATTACTATTAACATCTTACAATGAGCAAAGCCTTGAGTTGGTCCATGGTAAGTGAATTTGTTGCATCGCCTCTATCTTTGAATTGCAAGAGAAACTGCAAGAAATCCTTACAACCATCATCCATTTTCTTGCGGCGTTCATCGATAACATCCACAAGCAAAGCATCCAGCGTCTTAGCGATGCCTCGCATCTTCGCCACAACTCCTTGCAAATCAAACCTTGCCAACCAAGGAAAGAAATCGGACACATTTGGCACCAATAACAAATAGAAGGCGTCGGTCACTTGTGCTCGGAGATCCATTACTTCGTCGTTCGCCCACTTAGTGTCCATCGCTTGCTCGCCGCATAACATACTTTTGATCATGCTTAGAGCCATCAAGAACATTTGCTCCCCAACGTTTATAGGAGAGCCTGTGTTTTCATGAAGGTGGAGTATGGTTTTGTGGAGACACTGCCTCCTTAGATCATAGACTGCATCCAAAGCTGCTGGGCCAAGTAAACCCCTTACACTGACCTATTTGATTGGATCAATTTAGAGCAAGCTCAACAGTTTTTGTAAAAGTTTTCTAAAATAGAGATCAAAATACCAAAATCTATAAAAAAAATTGTCCTCCAACTCCAACAATTTCTCTATTACACAGATTTTTGCATTTATTATGTATTATAATAAATGCAGAATTTCATAATATAATAAATGAAAATTTTAAACTTTAGGTAACTAGTATAGTTTTCGTACCTTGTACGATATTTATCCCATAAAATAAATAAATTTGATTTATCTATTATTATAATTTTTTTCGTTGAAAATATCAATGTGTTCGTTTTATTATTTTTTATTTACTAATCATGTATGGTTTTTAAGGATGATAAAAACTTTATAAAATATAAACCTTTTATTTAATTTTTTTATTATAATTCCATACTATATAATATTTATAATATATATTAAATTATATAAGTCGATTATGAATCCAACAAAGTTTTATATTTTGAATCCTATTGTAGTTTTATATATTATATAATATTTATAAGTAAAACTAAGCTTTATATTTTGAATCCCATTTAAATCCTATTTATGACTTAAATGGTTTGCATGGGGCTTGATGAAAACATTTAATTTTAGATGTTTTTCTCTTTCTCTAAACATAGAGAATTTTTGACTCTCGCTCCTCATTTCTCTATTTTACAAAACAATATAGAGGAGCTGTTGTTGGACTACAAAATAAACCTTTTTCTCTAAATTTTTTATTTTTCTCTATTTTAAAGCTTCAGTTGGGGATGCTCTTATGTCAAAATCCAGTTTCAAATTTTGCATAAAATTAATGGGGAAGTTATGTAACATGTCCCAATCTTTTGAGGTGGATATCTCATTCTTTATGAAATATAAAACTATGATTTTTGTCTTATATTGGAAATATAATGAAACTTCAAACCTATTAATTTTGAAATAAATTGGTTTGAAAATGAAATTCCACTAGTCTAAAATCTCAATCTCTCTCGATGTCCCCCTCAACACCCGAATTTTTTTAAAAAAAAATAAAATTTGAAAAATTAATAAACGGTTCGGCTATATAAACCCCAAATCATGCACGTCCTTAAGGACGTGCATGATTAAAAGGGGTTAATTTTTTTTTTAAATGTTAATTAGACACAAGGCTTGCACGTTCTTAAGGACGTGCAATTTTAACCTTGTGATTTGTGGTGTATCTAGCAACACCCTTAATAAAAATAGTACACGGTGTGTGAATTGGGAGAAGTACGGGGAGAGATAGGTTTTTGTCTTTTTGAGACAGCATATCTGATCTGCATCCCCACATTATATATTATTGACTACATGCCAATTCAATAAAATTACAACCCGTACTTGAGTGAGAAGAACGGCATAACCCAACCCAAACCCATCCTAATGTTTTTATATGACTTTTACTATTTATATACTCTTTCATAGAATGATAAAAACAATATCAAATACAATATTCGCTCCATTAATTAAAACTTGTCGTTTTAAAAAGTAAATCTTGTTAAGAAAAATTTATCATTTTAGGTATTTTGTCATCTACTTTACGAAATTGCCCTTGTAATGATTAGATAGTTGTTAGTTGTAGTTTTTGATAAAGTAAAAATATTCAATAATAATTAGAAGTATAAGTGTATTTTTGTTTGTTTTCTTAATAAGTGTGTAAATTTCTAAAATGACGAGTTCTAATTAATGGATGGAGTATTAACTTTAAAAATAGCATTAAAAAAACAGCCTAATCAAAGTGATACTCCCTCCGTTAATTAAAATTTGTCATTTTAGAAATCTACACACTTATTCAGAAAGCAAACAAAAATACATTTACATCCCTAATTATTACTCTGTTTTTTTTTACTTTATCAAAAACTACAACTAATAACCATCTAATCATTACAAGGGCAATATTGTAAAAAAGATGACAAAATACCTAAAATGACAAGTTTTTCTTACCCAAATTTACTTCTTAAAACGACAGGTTTTAATTAACAGATTGATTGAGTATAATAAAAATGGAGAGAGTAGTAGTTAAATATGATCACATAAATTTAACTTGCCCATTTTAAACTACTACTACTACATACAAGTGTAAGAAAACATATATATATAGAGGTACCTAACCTTTCTTAGCATCCTCCATTCAAGGCCATAGGGTGAGAAAGTTATATTCTTTCCGCCATAAGTGAGCTCTTTGGCGGACGCTCCCACATCATGGCTCGCGAAGGCGACGTCGAAGTCCTTGAGAACTTGCTTGGCCAGCGACGGTGAGCTCACGACGACTGCGATCTTGCTCCCAAGCCGCAGGCTCATTAATGGGCCATAGGTCTTGGCCAAGCGGGTGAAGTAGGTGTGGAGTTGCGAGTCAAGGAACGGCAGCATCCCAACCACCGGAAGGCCCATTGGGCCTGGAGGGAGTGGAGGATTGGCTCCGCGGCGCCAGCTGGACATGATGGTCCAGCTGATCCATGCTGTGCAGCACAAGGTCACCAAGGGAAACCAAATGTCTGATAGTGATAACATGGTGAAAGAAATACTATGGTGCAGTGCAGTGAAGGTGTAACACACATTTATATAGGGGTGTGTGTGCATTTTGAGTGACAAATATCTCATTTGTAATTTGTAAATATCTGTTTTTGTGGATGTGCTTGACAAACGAATTATTGAAAAATGATGTACAAAATTTATCCCTAGCCCCTTGGAGCCACTTTCCATAAAAACCAGCTAAGATCACGGGTTTCACCAAAATTTCTCTAAAATGGATAAACAAAATATATATCTTCCAAATTATTTTTGCTCAAATTTTGACAGTTTTTTCATTTCGAAGATTTGGTATCATTTAGTTTTAAAAAATGCTGGCAATTTAGGGAAGTGTTTTGGACCGGGGTGTTATTCGAGCTGAACGAACCGAGCTTGACATGTTCAAGCTTGGTTGCCCAATTTCTAAATGAGCTTTCTTTTTTTGTTCAAGCTCGGCTTGTTTTAGTAAATGAACGAGCTCGAGCTGAGCTTTTTTCGAGCTCTAAGTATTTTTACTTTGTCATAACATATTAATTTATAGGAAATTTTAGAAATTCCATAAAATTCGAGCTATTCGAGCCTAAATCGAACGAGCCGAGCTTTCAACCGAGCTTAAAATCATATTCAGTCTCGGCTTGTTTAATTAAGTGAACGAGCCCGAGTCGAGCTCGAGCTGTTCAGCTCATATAACAGCCCTAGTTTTAGTTTTTGAGAATAAGATTGAGAATATGTTGGATTTAAAAAAAAAATGGTTAAAATTCTCCCAAAACTCTAGAACTTACTGGGAGTGCTCTTAAAATGCTAACATGTATAAACGAGATTTCCATGGCTCCATTTGGTGCATTTCTCCTTAGTACGACTATGAGCGAAGGGCGACCGATGTGGAGTGCTATGTGCTATACCATATGGCCTGATTCCTCGTGTTTGGTATCTCAAGCGATGTGTGGAAGAGCAAGAGAACTTATCATAGGGAAAACGTATATGGTACTTGTACAAAAGGTTCAAAAGGATCATGAATTAACAATTGTATGGCAGAAAATAAGGTAAAAAACAAATTAAAAAATTGATGGGCGAACTACATTTAATCAAATGTAATTTCCCCTTTGACATATTACACACTTTTCACTTATAGGGTTTTGTAATCCAGACATTAACAACTACAACACTTGCCTAGTTACGCTATCAAGCCAGCAAGTGTAAAAACAAGCATATCGATCCTTTCTGATTTTTTTTTTGCAGCGACATTACAAGGACAAGTGGCACCTTCCATCGATCCAAAACGTTTAAATAAGCTACAGAAGTACGAAGAGTTGAAGAGCGCAGCTACCGCCTCAAGGTCTCCACAATGTAGTCCGCGTACAGATCCCTGTAGAGCGTAAAGACACAAGTTGAAGGTCAGATATATAGCAAATTAGCATTGTAATGTAGGGTACCTGTAGTGTTTTCTCATAAAAAATGATGTTTAGCAGCTAAGTTAACACTACATATATAATTTGCAGATCTGTTGTGCAGATTATTTTGTGCGTTCAAAGCCGAATACCAAGAAGTGCTATAAGCTCTTTTACTGATCAGTAAAAGAGCTTATAACAACAATGAAAATGTGCACATACATGGAATGCTGGACGACTTCATGGGCTATAGCTGCAGGCAGGAATGCATCAACAGCGACCTCCTTGTTCTCATTTTTCTTGTCTGATAAAGTGAAATCAACATTTAGAAAAAGAGTAAAAAGACAAACAACAACAAAAAGACAAAGCAACTTAAATCCCAAAAGGTAGATGTGACATGTTGGATGGCATGTGCAGCAGAAAGAATGATAAGGAGATAAGGTTAAAGAAACATACAATCTTCAAAGAAGCGACGAATTTCAGCTGAGCGATGCGGTGGAAGATCGTTGATGTCGTTGTAATCTCGGTATTCAGGATCATCGGCACACACAGCAATGATCTTGTCATCTCTCTCCCCCTGTCGGTGAAAGGTTAGTTGCTGCCTAATGTTGTAACACTTTCAGCAATAAAAGCAGTTAGGTACCTGATCAATCATAGGCATGACCCCTATAGCTTTTGCCCTCAAGAAGCAACCGGGGATAACAGGCTCCTACAAGTTTATAGAAATACAGAGTCAGGAATTGAATCACACACCGACAGTATTTTAACTCATAACATGATATTAATTGAAAGCCTGAGAAAAAGAAGAGGTTTATGCTTCAAGGTATTGAAGTTTTCAGGCATATTCCAACATATGTTGTTATAAAAAAAATGTGTTTAAGCTGCTTACCTGCATGATAACCAAAACATCCAGAGGATCATTGTCCTCACATAGAGTTCGTGGGATGAAGCCATAGTTGTGGGGATATACTACTGAGGAGTAAAGGATGCGGTCAACCTGCAAATGTAATACATTTTACTAACCAGATTGAATCTCATGGATCTATGGTAACAACAAAAATGACCATTGCACACATTTCACTACCTTGATAAGTCCTGTTTTCTTGTCAAGTTCATATTTGACCTTGCTCCCTTTGGCTATTTCAATCACCTGCACGAAGAAATGACAGTTTATATAGGGCCGTTTTGATTTGCAGAGGCCAAATTCAGTGGATCAATGATCACGCCTCTGTCTTAAACTCTTATGAGACCACCTTACATTTCATTCTCAAGGTATATAAAAGTCATAAAATGAGTAATAGAAAAAAATATCCCTACAAAAGTAAAGTCTTAAAACGAGTAATAGAAAAAATATCCCTACAAATGTAAACCAGATCTCAGAGTTCAACAACACATGTTAGACAAAGTCGTGCAACAACTACAGATTACACCAAGTCTACATTTTAATACATGAATTATCTGATCCAAGCATTTCAAGGGAGTATTACTGATTCAACCTTGTGTACTAGTCAAAATCTACAAAATATTCAACGAAATGAAAAATAAAATCATCTTCCTCTCCATCCAATAATATAAATTTAAATAATCCAAATACCAGTTCAAATCCATAGAGATGTTTCAGCGTATCAGAAATTGAAAGCATACAGATCATGTTTAAATGGACAGAAGAACAATATCCTTACACAGTTGAAAATCTTTGGAGCTCCAGGACCTGCATCAATTAAAAATAAAAACATAAAAGGTTAATTCTCAACACCAAGGCCCTGCATCAATAGATAGATAAGGCATTTGGCAAACACAAAGCAGTACCAATCTCAAGATCATGCCATGGGTGTGCAGCGTAGGATCTCCGCTTCATAGATGAAAGAATTCTTTCATTCAGAGGTGGGGGTGCAGTGTATTTTGTCTGCGCAATCACCTTCCCTGGGGTCTCAATTGGTGGCGCCATCTCTATTCCCTGATGCAACAAGGGCATCTAAATTCGTCAGACAGCATACAAACAATACATGAAATATTCTTCAATCAACTTGACTTTTCAACAATGAACAAAAATTGCCAGAAATGGCAATTTTCTGCGATTAACTTAGAGATGTATTGTCAATGGACTCCTGTCCTCCATCAATTTCAGAATTTCTAGGATTTTAACAAGAAAAAATGATTTAGTAAGCGCCGTTTCAACTTTACAAACACAGATCGGCATCAAGGAAAACTAACGCATTCTAATAGACAGTGATTTGAATTTTTCAAACGTATTCTGAGAGAAAGTGATTTGAATTCAAGTGAAACCTCAATGTATATAGCTAATACAGAAATGAAAGCGGCGCAGGTTTGAATTCGAGCTATGGAGAACTACAACTCCGAATCTCTCCTCCTCGTGATTCAGTAAACATGCCTAAACAGCTCAAAATGTGAACAGGAACACAGAATCAAACAGAAATCAGTCTAAAACCGCAAATGAACGCAAAGTCGAACACCGACATAATCGTATGAAACACGGAACTGTCAGATCCAGCAATGTGAATGAGTCTTAGGGAGAAGATGTACACGTACCTGAACTCTCAAATGCAGGAGAAGCTTAACAACAGCAAGAGCACAGATCTCGATGAAGCACCAAACGCGTGAAGAGGAAGAGAAACAAACCCTAGCAAGAAAAATGGCTCTCGCCGGTACGGAAAAAGAGAAACAGACAGAGGTAAAGAGCTTAACGCGTTCCCGCTCTCTCCCGTTGGCTTTGCTGCCATTTTATAGGGAAAACGAATTTCGTTATTTTTTTTTTATAAAAAGATAAATAAATTCCAATAAAAAAGGAGTATGAAAAGAAAAAGGTACAAGTTTCCGATGTGTAACGTAACGCTTATTCGGGAAGCGAAGAAAAATAAAATTAATAATCCACTCGTATTTTGACTATTTTCACAAAATAAATACTAAAAATACCTATAATAACATCTAGTTTTGAATCTAAATAACATGTTAAAATAATTTATTTTAACAAACGGGTGAAGTATTTGATTATTTTGAATTATCCATGACCTAATGTAATTTTCATTGTATTATTTGATTATTTTGAATATGAACTAACATCAAAAGAAATTTTAAAACTATATTTTTTTTAATATATAATTATATGTATATGTTTATAAACTTTTATCTTAAAAATTAGTATTTTAAAAAAAAATGTAAAATAATTGTTTTTTAGTTATTAATTATGGGATTTCAAATATATTTTTTATATAAAAAACTGAGACCTCAACGGAAAAGAACTACAAAAACTTGTGTCGATGTGTTTTCAAAATTTGTGTGGTGGGATGGTTCTTCCACAACATGGTTCCTCTTTCGTAGATTTTTCTAAGAAGATGATCTATTGGGGTGCGACGCGTGGAGAAACGAGTTTTTCTCTTCTTACATAAGATGTAGCAACTAGCAACGCATCTGAAACCAGACACTATCGCTCGAAAATGTGCCATTGGACGGCGATCAATTATGCTCGATAACTTTCAAATATTTACCTTAAAAAAATAACTTTTTCATAATAAAATTTTATAAAAGTTTTGATGAAAATGTATAAAATAGTATAAACATAATTGTTAAAAAAAAAAGGACACTAATTTATAATAAAAATTAATTAAATGATATTTCGAGAAATACGCAACATCTCCGTTGGGTGGGAGGTGGATCCAGCTGTGAGAGGAAGAGGCGTGGAGAGCGGTGATTGGTAAAGGTCTGAACATTAGAGCGGGCCCACTGTAGTGGACAAAGACGCAGTTCCTAACAGTCGTGGGTTCGAGGCTTGAGAGTTGAAGGAAATCGGAAATTTGATAGATTGTTTAATTAATCTAACCGACAATTTTTAAAAGATGTATGGTTATTTTATTCCCACTGCTATTTTTTTTTAACAGTTATGATTCACGTTCACCGATTTGGTTGTGGTTGATTGGGAAATCCAAATTTAATCATAGTTTCATAATTACCTCACTCAAAGGTAAGTCAAAATCAAGTAAAGACATGGTTAATTACCTAATTCAAAGGTAATTAAAACATGTTATTCCTTACAAAAAATAAAAATAAAATCAAAACATGTTATATATTTACTTATAGTAATTACTGCCCTTTTCACTTTTTTAAAACACTATAACTAATATAAGTTTTAAATTAAATAGGCAGGTAGCGTCGCATGTTGTTAATTTGTTATCCAATTTGATGAGCCAAATGTTGCGACATATATTTATATTATTATATGAGGTAGGTATTACAACATGACAAGGTGTATGTTTACGAGTTACGAGTTACGAGATGGAAAGAGGATATGCGGTATGCCACGTCTGAAAGTTTGAATTTTGATAAGATCAACAAATGCTACGTTATTAAGCGCGCTCGTTTAATTTTATTTTATTTTTTCTCTGGAATGGTAATTTAATTATTAAGCTTGCAATTAATTAATGCACCGATTAATCCTACGTATGGACACGTTACTACGTTAGAGAAACTGCATCTAAAGTTGTGCAAATTTTTAACATATAATAGAGTGTCTACCTCGCAAAATTGGATTGCTATGTGTAGAGTTGTAGACTGTATGTGTTTGGTGAACTTTAAAAGCTCCCTAGATAGTGTTGGAGAAGGGTGATTAAATAAGAGATAAATTTCAGTGAGCTATATGACGCGAGGATTTAAACATTCGAGCGTACATGTGAATATTTAAGTCAAACACAAAATTAATGAGGTTTCGTTCTAAAACTAATTGACATTAAAAATAGTACGTACATCCATCGACCTATATACAAGATTTGGATTCTTATGTTTATCGATATGGGTACAAACATTCTTCACATTACAACATGCCCCTTCAAATACAACTCTCTGACCTCAAAATATATAATTGTTGCACGTGAGGGATCGGACACCAAAACAGAGTTAAAAAGGACCAGTCTATAGTCTATACGTAGGGGCGGATCCTGGACCGACTTCTCGGGAATGCTCGAAATTAAAGTTTTTTATCATTTCGAAGATACTTAAAAGATAAATTTTTTTTTCTTTTGTATTTTTTTTACGGGTGGGGATGCTTGAGGGTAAAAATTATTAAATTAACACTAAAAAAAAATTTTAAAAAAATAATTTGTGGGGATGCTTGAGCATCCCCAATCTACAACATAGATCCGCCACTCTACACGTATGAGGAATGTTAGGGGTGTTGTTTTATAGCTTTCCTTTTTTATTATATTGTATTTCTTGTCAATTCCTCTCCATCCTGTCTAGTGCATTTTTTACTATTGTATGTTTGCTTGTTTTTGTTTGGTTTTATGCAACTATTTGGTTATTTTAAAGCACCTCAACGACATAGTTAGAGATAGAAAATAATGTGTATATATAGATGATTCTAGTGTAAACATCTTTTATATATGATGTAAACTCTGAACAAATTAATTATTCGTATATAACAATATAATTATTCATCTAACATAATATAATTGTCCGTGTATATTAACAGTCTTTTCATATAAAAATTATTCGTCAGTTACAACATATAATTATTAACGTGGTGGAAAAGAGGGAAAATGAGATACAAGAATGAAGCTAGCAACAGGTAGAAAATAAAGGCGAGAAGGTAGCGTGAACAAACAGAACAAGATCCATTCATATTCCATCCAAAGCGTTGCCTTTTGACTAGTTCACGTTAACTCCTCACCATGACATGGAATTCCCACCCCCTTGATGGTTTATCATACCAGGGAATAAAAAGGACGCTACGTACGACGTCGTTTTACTGGGTTGGCCTGCAAGACGAAGCGTCCAACCTGGCACGAATGTCGGGCCTAATTGGTACCACCTAATAGTCTTATTAAGGCAATACCCAATATACAGTACATTTTATAATATCAACGTGAGGTGTGAAATTGAATATCATATCATATGCCCAAAGAGGTCGGAAATCAACGTCTTAGTTGGGCCTCTTCCCATATCTAACGTTGACCCACTTGAACCACTATTCACATTGACCTTTTTCTTCTAAGGAACAGTATTTATTTTAAAACTCACATTTTTTTAGGATTCAATGATGTAATAGTATTAACTTACTAGTTTTTTATGGAAAAAAATAAATTACTAGTTTTAGTTTTGTTTAGATTCGTGTGTTCTTACTGTTTTATTGCATCGTTTCTATAATTTGTTGTATTTTTTACGGTCTATTATCTACTGAGTTATTGAACTATTCAAGCATTTTCGAATTCTTACTTTATTTTTAAAAAAAATCATTTTTACCGGGATTTATTCACTTTTTTTTTTTTTTTACGTGGGCCGTTCACGCAATTTCCAACTCCCTACTTCAACAAAAACCCTTCTGATCAAATCAAATTGGTACTTGGTTTTTTTTGGGTCAAGCATTTCAATCCCTTTATAATTCTCGTTCATTTTTTTTTCCCCAACGGATTTAACATCTCATGGAAAATAACAAAAATATAGCTAACTGGAACTTTCAATGACTTAAAAAGTTATTTATTCATTTTTAAAGTAAATTCATTAAAAAAAAATTAGAGACGGATAAAAAAAATATACAGGTGACTTTATATCCGATGTAATTTTATAATATTATATTTTTCAAAAAAAATATCCTACCAGACAGGGATGAAAAATACCGACACTAGTTCAGGAAGATTGATCCGAATATCCGATCCATACCAATAATTTGTCCCCACCAGCTATTAGCTGTAGAATTTAAGCATTCAACATATTTTAATCGTTCTCCATTTATTTTTGCAAGTTTTTATGCATCAATCAATTGATTTAATATTTATTTTCCTTTAAAGGTTAGTAGATCGATCAATATTTAATAAAAGAAAATAAAACGTATAAACCATGGACAAGATTTATAGTTGTTTCCTTTTCACAAAAATTTGATCGAACATCATTTTCTGTCACCGACATTGTAATTATTTGGCATCTTAACACCTGAAAGCCGTGAATTATTTTCAATACTTCATTTTTACAAAATTGATTCAATACTTAGATTTAAAAAAAATAAAAAAAAATCAAGGTGTTATGGGAGCTATCATTGAATATTTTTGCTTTTTATCTCCTTGGCGGTGACACATCGTGCTAGTTTCATCTATTTCATGTTCTCGTTATTCACCTTCTCTTTTCGAGTCTTCTCACTTCGGACAACCTTATAGAGTTGTAGGTGCTATGTTTAGAGGCTTCAGCTCCCCCCCCCCCCCCCTCTTCCTGTTGTTTAATAACGATCGGTTCATCTACCAATCTATCACCCTCTGGTAATCTAGTAATAGGACAGTTATATAAGTCGAATAGTCCAAGCTTGATTAGGGTTTGACTCGATAAAAGCTCGGCTCAAACACATTCGTTTATTAAATGAGCGAGTATGAAAATATTTTCAAGCTCGAATCAATCTTGAATTTTGTGAAGTTTATAAATTTTTTATTTTAATTTACTATGTCAGGTGCAAGTAGAGTTGCTTAATAGTCGAAAAAACTCGAGTTTAGCTTGTTTATTGAAGAAACAAGACAAGTATGAGCTTATTTTTAATTTCGAATCTAAATTTATACTTCGTTCAAGTTCGACTCGTTTATAAATAAACCGAATATATACAAGCCATATTTAACTCGTTTAACTCCAATAACACCCATATTATATAATGATTTGTCGTATATTTTGAATTTTTATCCCATAGGGAAAAAAAAAAGCAAGTTGTATTCTCATTATTGGGCTCATTCGCGGCCACATTCAAAGAAAGTGGGCTTAATAGGCTGATGGGCTGCCATTATTAGGCCCAAACAAATAAGAGACGAATAGAGTAAGGCTAAAAAAGAGCGGGACTTTCGCCGAGCACAAAATTCCTTTTTTTTTTCTCAAACCCGCCAAATCGAGGCGGCGACGCCATGCGGTAGCATCGGCGGCGAACAGCAGCAATTGGACCTCAATTCCACCGCCGGACGACGCAGCGGCGGTTCATAACTTCGACGCCGGCGGCGGACGATCCATAGCGGAATCTGAAAGGTTGCATCCGCTGCCTTCTATCCAAACCCTAGCTACTGCGGAAAGCGAATTTCCAATTTCTGTCTCAGATAATCGAGCTTTCTAATTTTGTTTTCAGAAAGTCGTTGGCGTTGGATCTGGATGATATGGAGAAATTGAATGCTAACCGCGAAATTCAGGTTCTTGTGGAAATTTTGAAGTGGGGTCATTTTTAATTTATTGAGCTCTATTATCACTTCATTGCCATGACTGTTGTATATATATATAGGGACTTCAATGATTTCATCTGCAATGCTGAAACCGAGTTCTTGTGCGCGCAGTTGAATTGAGCTTGACTGATTTCTAACCTTTTTTCTGCGGATGCTCTTCATCATATATACTGGGTGATCAACTTGATAAGTTGCTGCATACTTTCATGTGTAACACACTAACACTAACACTAATCTGTAATAGACCTTTAGGACTAGGAGTCATAGTTTGGATAGTCGAGAGATAAAGCTGATTGCGCTGTGCATGGTTATAGACTTATAGCTCATTTTCAGATTCCAGGATCTTTGCTACAAAGTATCATATTGTACGTGTAGTGCTTTATGCCTAGCTAGGGAAATCTCAATCTGCTTTCTCTGCAAATGTCTGGGGAAAACTTTAGTGGCAGAAGAACATGAACCAGTATTGATGAGTCATCATTCATATAGAGATTCTGCAATGAAAATTGGTGTCTAAGCTTTTTGTGGTGGATCGCGTTACTGAGTGTGGTATGAGCCCTTTTAACTGACTTGCAAGACTTACTTTCATTAGTAAGATGAAGCTCATGAATCATGATCTTACTTTAACAAAAGCCTGTTCAAATTTCTCTTCCTGATTTGTAAAGGTCTTTGTGTCTCTTTTGGTTAAGGGAAAAATCGTCTGCTAATTTTAATTTTATTTTCAGGAATACATTGGTATTGCCATATTTGATCTGCATGATGTAGAGAAATCGGATGCCAAGTGCGAGATCCAGGTTCCTGTGGAAATTTTCAAGTATGTCATTTTTAATTTCTTGATCTCTTTCATCACTTCATTGCCATGACTGTCTGAAACATATATTGAATCTAATGATTTCATCTGCAATGCTGAAACTGATTCCATGTGTGCACAGTTGAATTGAGCATCTGATTTCTCCCCCTTTTATGTGGTTGCTCTTCATCATATAAACTGTGCGTGATCGACGTAATAAGTTGCTGCATACTTTCATGTGTGACACTAGTCTAGTAATAGGACTCTAGGAGCCATACTTTGGATAGTGGAGAGGTAAAGCTGATTGATTTGTGCATGGTTATAGATTTATAGCGCATTTTCAGATTCCGGGATCTTTGCTACCAAGTATCATGGTGTGTACTATGCCTAGCTAGGGAAATCTTGACCTGCTTTCTCTGCGAATATCTGGGGAAAACTTTAAAGTAGTGGCAAAAGAACACGAACCATGCATGATTGATGAGTCATTACTGATACAGACTTGAAATGCTCAACTTCATAAGTAAGATGAAGTTCATGAATCATCATCTTACTTTACCCAAAGCTTGTTCAAATTTATCTCCCCGATTTGTAAAGTCTGTGTCTCTTTTGGTCAAGGAAAAAGAGTACCTGTTTAATCTATGGACATCGTTTCTTCATTGACGATTCATAAAGCAACATGATTAAGCCAAAATGAGATGTGTATTTCACTAGCAATGTGCACTTGATGGTACCTCTTTAAGGAATCTGGAAAGCGAAATGAAATTAGTTGGAGTCACATCTGATTTTTCAAAACATGAAGATTAATCTGTACAACAAGGTGAAATTTCATGCGTATACATCATTTCTTTCTTGCACCCACTGTTAATCGACACGACTCAACTTTCCCTTTATCAAGTACTAGGATTAGGATTCAAAGCTGATGATCTATCTTTAAGCTAGATATTTTAGCTATGCTTTGCTGCCGGCTTCCCATTAGTCCAACCAGGAGTGGTCAATACATAATTGTTGAGAGGTTTGGTAGGAGCGTGTCTTCCCAAATTGACTATAAAGACTTAAAATTGATGGTTTATGAGGTGGTGTGAAACCTCACATTAGTTCAACCTTCTGTGTTAGAAGATGGATCCTTCTGGTTTAATCATTTTGGACTGGTCCTTGGTTACACAGTCGTGGATTTTTTTAAAACTGTTGTCTAGTTTGGTCCAAAGATTAGGAGACTCGATAGTATTTGACATATCTTGGACTTGGGAATTGAAGTGGCTGATTACTTATTAAGATGTTATTCACTAGAAAGTAGTTTTCTATGGAAGCTGGTTCGAAATACTTGATCTTAGGTGAATTTTCTTCTGGAAGTATTATTGTTTGCTGTTTGCCTCCTTATCTTGAAATAGCATTTTGCCAATGCTATCAATATAAGCGATCTAAAATGTTAATACATTACAGATTCTTAATTCGTTCACCACTTTTTGAACACTTACCGTCAATATGAATGGATTCATAATCCCTTTGCTTGTACGTGTGACACATCTTTTTCTTTGGCTTGAAATTCCAAAAATTATTATGATAGATTTGTGTTAAATTGCAATTACGGCTTCAAAATTAAATTTCTAAATAGGAAACTAAACATTACTTTGAATGGATCTATGCTCCGTTCAAATCCTCCACACTGCTCCCTTCAAAAAATAATTAGATTATAGATTTGTTTGTGTTAAAATTGTAATTTTGAATCGATAGTATATATAACACCTACAGAAACTGACTTGAAATAGCATTTTTGTACATAACATTTTTCCATAATGGAAAGAAAAGGTTGATTGACGCGGAGAATCTTGGAGTACCAAATCCTTTTCTGTATTATGGTGGGTTACTTTAAGCCCATGAATCATGAAACACAACAACTGTAGGACTATAGGAGTAGTAATCACTAATTATAAATGCTCAAGTCAAAATTTGAATTGCAGCTTTCAATTGTGTGTAGGTGCAGTTCCTTTGGAGTATTGTGTGTATGTTTCCTCCCTTACCCTCACCCAAAACAAAGAAGATAAAAAGGAGATGAAAATAACATATTATGGAAGGCCAAAAAAAAAAAACTATTATCTTGTGCTATTATTGGATACATCTAATAAGTAATTTCACCATCAGCTTAAAGGGAAGAAAGATAAGGCTGTATTATTGCAATTATTATGAGCTACTTGCATTATATTTCATGGATGTTGTTATGCGCTAATTGCAGGTGTTATATGTGTTCTAAGGTGATGGGTTCTTGATCTGTTCACCACTTTTTGAACATTAACAAATTTACGATTCGTTAATTTGAACGGATCATGATCTTTCGCCATTCTTTGAACACTAACAAATCCATGATTCGTCTATCCAAATGGATCATGATCCGTTTGCTTGTGTGTGCAGCACGCCTTTTTTTTTTTTGTCTTTGGTTTGAAATTCCAAAAATTACTATTGATGAATTTGTGAAAACTATGTTTTGAACAAGAATGGAACATGCATCGTTTCAAACTTGCAAGTTAAATTGCAAGTGTTTGTGAAACTTGTTAAAGTTCAAAATTTGGTTAAATATTTCTTGAATTGTTAATCATTTTTTCATTTGGGTGAAAATTAAAAAAATTCTTTGAAGAATATAAAAGGTTTTCAGTTCTAAAATTTAACTATTTTAAAATATTTTTAAACTAAAAAAACTAACTGTTATGAGAGAGAGGAAGTAAGAAATTGATGCAATACAATTATTTATGTTGTAATTTGTGAATATATATATATATATATATATATATATATATATATATATATAGGGATTGGTTCAAGAGTGCACACCTCTTAAAGTGTACCTTGTGCACGAATCTGTGCCGTTAATTGATAGAAGATGGAGGGCCAAGATTAATTAGATTTTTGCTTTATTTGTTAAATGAAAAAGGTGGCCCCACATAAAAAAACACACCCACTTTCAAATTTTGAATTTGGGTGAATTTTGTGGGACCAGCAAATTATTAATGTTTTCATTTTTTTTAAATGTAGAGGGAGCATGTGAGTCCGTTTTGATTTTTATTTTATTTTGCAAATAATTTTTTTAATTTCTAATGGATTTTTGGTCTTTTTTTTATAAAAAATATATAAAATATTTGTGAAAAATAAATAATTATGGGTGATTTGTTGTTCGGATCCACCCGATTTCGTTCATTTTAAAAATTTGGTGATTCTACTGAATAATGTTTCACATGCTACCGAATAATATTATATTATCTTTTTTTCATCTAGTTCATATCAAAAGTTACCAATTCGACTGAATAATTTGTCATATTATACCGAATAATGTTTTGTTTTCATCAATTCTAGATAAAAGAAACATCGAATCCCTAAACAATACTTACGAATAATGCTTCATATTTAACCGAATAATGTTTCACATTTCACCGAATAATATTTATGCCAACCAAAAACTCAATATACTGACAAATAATAAATCAGATTTCACCGAATAATTGATCAACTCATTGTCACAAATAACCAAAATTCGACACATATGAATGAATAATTGATGAAAAAATCGATACGAATGTTTGAATAACTAACGAATAACCATGTGGGTATCGGTTGCCTCTTGGGGCCTAGATCTGCGAGGGTGTCGAGCAGATTGAACAGGGGAGATTTTAGCTCGTTCGTGGAAGACAGCAAAAATCAACCTAACTCAATCCTTCGCTCTCTGTTGCAAATAATCAAACTCCAGATCTTCCACAACATCCCTCCCTCTTCGCCGCCATCTCCACCGCCCTCCGCCACCACCGACACCCGCAACTCCAGGCACGACTTGCCAGGAAAACAGCACTTAGCATCGTCTCGCCATGCCTCCGCATCGCCGCCTCAACGACCCTTCACCGCCGATATCAAACAGGAGAGGTAGAATGAACAGGGGAGTCGAATTGAATTAGAGTGAGAATGAACAAGGGAGTCGGAACAGGGGAGAATGAACCGCCAACTAACCACGACGGAGCACAAGCTACCAGATCTGAAGGGAAGGAGGAAAAAACAACCAGATCCGGCCAAATCCAGTTCGGATTGGGCGAAGAACAATAGCCACCGTCGCCGCCACCGTCCCTTTCGCCCTTCACCGCCGTCGTCGTTCCTCACACTGTCGCGACACCACCGTCCCCGCTCGGCTCCGCCGGGTCGATCCACACAATGAAGAAGACGGCAACCAACGCCTCGGCCCGCCACCGCTTGCCTGGCTATCTTCGGCTCCTCCATGGATGAAACAATGAAGAAGAATCAAGCGGCCAAAAAAAAACTGAAGAAGAAGAGCAATTAGAGATTAGGGTTTTATTAAGGCAAACCACACGCGCTCACGCCAAGCCTTTTTCATCAATTGTGGACGGGCCCACTTCTTTTTAATTAAAAATAAAAAGAAAAACCATTTTAATCTCAGCCATCCATTTACCCCGAATCAATGGCCAGAAATCGTGCACAAAGTACACCCTAAGGGGTGTGCACAAGTTACTCATTCTCTCTCTCTCTCTCTCTCTCTCTCTCTCTCTCTCTCTCTCTCTCTCTCTCTCTCTCTCTCTCTCTATATATATATATATATATATATATATATATATAGGGAAGCTTTAAAATGTAAAAACTCCTTAACGTGTAAAATCCGCTTAACGTGTAAAATTTATTTTTTTAATCCCGCGCTCCACGTACAACAGCCCAGTGGCTTCTCTCTCGGCCTCCCGCTGCCGCGCAACCACCTCCGGCCACGTCGTCGAGCCACTTCCGGCCACCACCGCCTAGCCGCGCTCGAGCCAACCCCTGGGCGCACCCCCCGAGCCCAGCACCCGCCTGGTTCGAGCCCTGCAGCCGCACCCAGCAAGCCCTGAATCCCCCGTCCTCCTGCCTGCCCTGTTCGACATCTTCACCTATGGAAGCCCGTCGAGCCACCTTTGACCCACCAGCCACACCACCCTCAAACCCCCTACCTCAGGCGCACCCCCCGAGCCCGGAACCCCCTTGGTCCGTGCCCAGCCGAGCCCACACCGAGCCCATCTTCCCCAACAGACCTGTTCGACGTTTTTGGCTCGATATACCTTCGAAAACCCGATTTTCTCTTTGTTTCAACTCGAATTTGGTATGATTTCTGCCCCTAAAATTGTTTATTACAATTATTTAGATTGTTTGAATGATTTAGGTTGAGATTGAAAATCTAGGGTTTGATTTAGGAGCGGAATTTGGGGCTTTTTGCCAAAAGTCAAATTGATTGAAATTGATGATATGGTTGTGTTGTTGGGTTGATTTTGAGCTAATTTCATGTTCATATCATTGTCAAATTGTTTATGGATCATGAGCTAATTGAATTTTAGAATTTTAGATTGCGATATGTTTTAGAATTTGGGGCTTTTTGCCAAAAGCAAAATTGACTGAAATTGATGATATGATTGTGTTGTTGGGTTGATTTGGAGCTAATTTCATGTTCATAGCATTGTCAAATTATTTATGGATCATGATCTAATTGAAGTTTGGAATTTTATATTGCGATATGCTTTAGAATTTGGGGTATTTTGCCAACAGCCAAATTGACTGAAATTGATGATATGGTTGTGTTGTTGGGTTGATTTGGAGCTAATTTCATGTTTATAGCATTGTCAAATTGTTTGTGAATCATGAGCTAATTGAATTTTAGAATTTTATTGCATGTATGCTTTAGGTCGATTAGGTTCTTCTATTTTAGCATAAAAATCATAATTTAGCCTATTAGCTCAATTGGTAGAGCGATGTGCGTATGCACAAAGATGTGGGTTCGAATCCCACATAGGTTACATAATAGACAATGACACAACAATCCCCAATTGTTAATATGCACATTCTAATCCCCAATTGTTAATCATGCTCAATTTTATTTTTGCAGTTTATGTTCTTATATTTGCACTTTAAAGTTGCACAAATGCACTTCACAGTTGCACAAATGCACTTGACAGTTGCACAAATGCACTTCACAGTTGCACAACTGCATTTCACACTTGCACAAATGCATTTCACATTTGCACAAATGCACTTCACAGTTGCACAAATGCACTTCACAGTTGCACAAGTGTATCTTACTTTTGCACAATTGTAGTTTAAATTTGTACAATTGTATCCTACTTTTGCACACTTGTATTCTAAATGTGCACATTACAATTTTATTTTTACACTTTATGTTCTTATATTTGCACTTTACAGTTGCACAAAAGCACTTCACAGTTGCACAAATGCAGTTCACAGGCGCACAACTGCACTTCACAGTTGCACAACTGCATTTCACACTTGCACAAATGCATTTCACATTTGCACAAATGCACTTCACATTTGCACAAATGCACTTCACATTTGCACAAGTGTATCTTACTTTTGCACACTTTTCTAAATGTGCACATTTCAATTTTATTTTTGCACTTTATGTTCTTATAGTTGCACATTACAATTTTATTTTTGCACTTTACACTCTTATTCATGAAGAGAAACATAGTACTTGTAAACGATAAACATAGATAGCCTATACGGGATTTGAACCCGCATCTTTGTGCGTAGGCACATTGCTCTTCCATTCTGAGCTAATAGGCTTTAGTGCAAAAACTTCAAAAGGCTGAAGTAGGAAAAATGCTCCATTCAGTTCCATAACATACAAATAATGGGGATTTCTGAGCATCAACGCATCTTTGAAGCCTATAAAGGCACTGATCTGTAGGTTTGGAACTGATCGGCACTTAGCAAAAACTTTCATATCCAGAACCTCTTCTTAGGATCGAAATCACTAGGTTTAAGATCTCTCTTTATAGATGAATGCTTCCCAATGAAGTACTTGAAATGCAACAACATAAACTTTCATAGCCATAGAAACAACAACAAATGCACTTAACAGTTGCACAAATGCACTTGACAGTTGCACAAATGCATTACAAGTCACAAACAAGATGGAATAGAAAGCAACCTTATTCATGCGCATTCTTCATAGAATAGAATTATTGGGGAATCCAAACTGTACTTAGCTACACTGGCGGACTGACCTCTTTATCTCTATGGCCTCTTTCTTTTTTATGTAGTTACTGTACCCATAGGTCCCCGGTTCGAACCCCAGAATGACCGCTCTTTATTTACCAATTCAAGATGTGAGGAATATTATTCATGTGGTTACTATTGACCAAATCCAGCTTAGATTGGTTTACATTCTCCTTATGGGAAGGAAGCCGCAAGTGGCATTTTTTAGACCATTTTATGGGTTGATACTTGATATTATACTTTACCAAGAACATTAATTGACATATTCGCCTACAAAACTTTGAACTCCTTTCCCTTAATCAATGGAAAACTTGTTGATTAGAAGTCGTGTTGGAGATTCTTTTTTTTTTTCTGTGAAGAATGATCTTTTATAGATAATATTCATAATCATATTTATTTATTTTTGCTAATCTATTTAGGAGTATGTAATATGCCTTCTCGTTTATTCTGATTCCTCAATAATCAGCATTTTGTGCCATGCTAATTTGAAATAAAATGGTATTGGGATGTTAAACTCATACGTAATTTAATTATGATTGTGTTTTCCTAGAATCTGCTACTTAATTATACATTCTGTTTTGTTTACTGAATTTTTTTCCCTCTAAAGGAATTTGAGGTGGAATAAGCTGCAAGATGTCCTGCCTACTGAGATTGGTGCAATGAAAAGTTTGACTCATCTGTGAGTAACATAGCCTGTATTTGCTGATCCATGATCAACTTTCTGTCTTCATTTGGTTCTAAGCTGTTAACTAAACATCCTGCGGATACCTTAGTTTCAATAATTTTAAGGGTGAAATTCCAAGGGAGCTCTCTAATCTTCCAGAGCTGCGCTATCTGTATCTCCATGAAAACCATTTTGTTGGGAGGATCCCTCCAGAATTGGGCACCCTACAGCATCTGCAAAAGTAACAAAGAAGAATTGAGCATCTCGTTTGCAGCTGTCCTGATATTTATGCAGTTAGCAACTCACTTTGCAAAAGTAACAAAGAAGAATTGAGCATCTCGTTTGCAGCTGCTGAATGTTGATAATCTTTGTTTCTCTTCAAGTGACAAATCACGGGGAGGAATTTCCGCATTCTGTAAGTCAAGATTCAGCCAATTGCGATATGTTGCATCACAAGAGTAATATTCCCGCTGTCATTAATAACATGACATTGTTGTTAGTTTAGAGGGGCAACCAAGGAAGGAGCATTTAAAGAATGCAAATTGTTATAAATAATCAGATCATCCCTACAAAATCTGAATGAATACCCAATCTTTGAACTCGCTCAAACAGTCCGAAACATCATGATCCTCAATGGACAGAAGATCTTCTGGTGGTTGCTTCAAGGGCTCGGCAAGGAAACTTAGCAACTTGTGGGCACCTATGGGCATTGCTGGCACCCTCCCCATCGATATCAGAGCAAACTCCCTGAATAGTATGTTGCTATGAAATGTAAAAAATAAAGCTTATGTTCAGTTTGTTTTATTAAGCAAATCAATGCACTAATTGACAGACAAAATGATCATCATTTTAGCATATGCAGTGAAAGACGATAATGATCAGGTGATTACCTATGAATGAGTGCTAGGAGAAGAAGTTTGCCACTAATTGTTTGAGCATCATTAACTGTGGAGGGAGGCGTAAAACAAAGCCACTGTATGACCATAGCTTTCTCCAAAGACTGTAACCTATGTTGCTCTGCAACATCCACGGACATGTCGTACTCGCCAAATTTGATTTCTCGTGATCTTAATAAGACACTGAGATTAAAATGTGACACCAAACAGTCCATAAAAAGCCTTCTTTGTGCACTGAACTGGATCATTAATTAAAAAAAAAAGGATGCAAATACCTCTCAATAATTTCTGCTAAGCTGGCCCTTGGATCATCATCTCCAGGGGAAAAGGGTAAATACTCCATTGCCGAGAGAAATAATTTGTATTTGACATGAAGACTAGCAAAATGGAAAGAGGATAAAAATAAACCATTGTCAAATGTATCTTCTTTTGAAAGAAAAGGGGGATGAGACTATCAGAGTGTGGAAGATGAGGGCAATTTAAACATAGGGCTTTCAGAATCCATGAATGGCTACAGATTTGTTCACTGATTAGGAGTTCATCTGATTTCTAATTCGACCTTAGCAGCAACTTAGATTGACCACAACAAGCATTTGAATTAGGCATACAATAGAACTTATATCAGACTACATACTATACATTGTATCTATATCTATTTGAATCAGGATTTATGAAGGAGATATTGATTATAAATGGAGTTAAGTGTAGAGAACCTGAGCGGCGGCAATGACAGGAGAAGCAACAGAGACGGTCCAGGCGGCAAGGAGTCCGCCAGCCAACCCCCTCATCTCCTTATTGCCTGCAGTTAGTTACAGAACGAACTCCCCAAAATCAGCAACAGATTTACAGAATTTGGTGAAATTGTAAATGAAGGAGAGAGAGGAGATAGACCGGAGGAGCAATCGAAGATCGTCTCTGAGAGGGAACCGCACGGAACCAGGTGGCTTCCGAACCAGAAGAACAAGGCAAACCATTCGGATTCCCGATCCTTCTGATTGGACCGCTGCTTCAGCGAGTTAGGGTTTGGAGACGCGAGAATCTCCGACGACAGATGCGCCTGCGTCAGCACTGGAGAACTTGGGAGCATCATCTTTTCATGCGAAAACTGTACAAATTGGCTAGAGATCGAAGAGCACGATTTGGGAGCAGCCATGGTAAGGGGAGGCGAGACCGATCGGAAAGGGGTCTGGAGCAATGCGCGAGAAGCAGAGGGCGAGGGAAGCCATGGGAAAGTGACGTCTGAGAAAGAGATGAGGTTTTTTTGGGCAGGTTCAATTTTGACAATTAGTGTAAACCCGGACACGCGGGCCTGTTTAAAAAAAACCGGATTGAACCGGCCCAATTGTGTTAATTAAGGGAATTTTACACGATAAGCCTATTTTACACGTTAAGAACTTTTTACATTTGAAGCAAACCCTATATATATATATATATATAGGGAGTGGTTCACTTGTGCACACCCCTTATAGTGTACTTTGTGCACAAATTAGGACCTTTGATTAAAAGTAGATGGAAGGCTAGGATTAAAAGTGGTTTTTCTTTAATTTTGTATTAAAATTGGTGGGACCAGCAGCTAAAAATCACTTACCTCCACACCTAGGCGCGTGTACGTGCTGTGCATCCACCCAAAAAAAATCACCCTTGCTTTTTCTTTTGTTTTTCTATTTTTTTTAAAATATATAAAATATTTCTGAATTTTTTTTTTCGGATGGGGAATAAATGTTTTTATTAAACCCTCCTAATTGAGTTAGTTCTAAAGATTTGACAATTCCACCGAATAATATTTCGTTTGCTACTGAATAATATTTTGTTGTCATTTTTTAATTTTTTTTAAAACCCAACTGATTTAGTTCGTTTTAAATATTTGACAATTCCACCGAATAATGTTTTACTTGCTACCGAATAATGTTCTGTTATCTGTTTTTCATTTAGTTCATATTAAAAATTACCAATTCCATTGAATAATTTGTCACATGCTACCGAATAATGTTTTATTTTTTTTGTCAATCAATTTCAGTTAAAAGAAACCTAAAATCCCTAAACGATACTTACCATTAATATGAGTAATGCTTCAAATTTCACCGAATAATATCTCACATTTCACCGAATAATGTTTTGTTTTATGTTGTTTGCCAAACCAAAGACTCCACATTCGGGCGAATAATGAATAAGATTTCACCGAATAATTAACCAACTCATTACTATTAAACCGAAATTCGACACATATGTCTGAATATTCAAGCCTAACCCGATTTCACCCATACCCTAACACTAACACAAACCACCCCTCGACCACCCCCAACACCACTCACCCCCGCCCTACTGCCTTCCCCAAATCCGCTTCATCAGCAAATTGAACAAGAAACTGGAAGCACTGGAGGACCGTCGCCACACCGCATCCACCACCAGCGCCTCCGCCAAAGTAACTGGAAGCACTGGAGGAGCGTCTACAGCGCTGCCTCCGTCGGGCGCTTCCACCGCTTCCGGTGGTGGAGGTCGACGATGCATCAATTAAGATTCGAGCGATACTAGAAATTACGAGTTATCGAACAGAAATTGATAAACAACAAATTGAACGAGATGCCCAATTCAATCATGAACAGAGAGATTGGGGGATCGGACTTTTTTTAAAATACCATGGGAGATCCTCCATGGTGGTGGCGAAGGCGAGGTGTAGAAGGACGAACAGGGAGATTGAAGGGCTTTTCAACCGGACATCGCCATCATCGACTTCGCCGCCACGATCAAGGATAGCCCTTTTGAAGCCGCTCTCGCCACCAGCACTACAGGAGTCTCCGGTCGAAGAACGAGAGAGAGCGACAGATTTGAAGCTCCCTCTGTCGCTACCACGGCCCAGATCTGCCGCCATTAGCCCTCCCCCAGCCGTCCTCCCTCCCAGCCTCGCCTCCATCGCCACCACCGCTTCGCCTTACGATTTCCCGGTGCTGAGAAGGATCATCGCCGACCTTCACTGCCTCGCCTCTCGTCGCCTCCGATTGTATTGAGGCTCGGCCTTCCCACAGTGGCGATATCCTCCGGTGGTGCTAAGAAGGGACACGAAGTGGGTGATGTAGAAGCGCGCAGTGGCCTCTGCTTCGCCGCCGCTGCCTCCGCCTCGCCTCACCGTCGGTCTCCGAAATTGGCCGCCGATCATCAACACCAGAGGCGTGGTAATTGGCCGGCGGTCTCCTGGATCCAAACGATGAAGAAGTCTGCTATTTGGGAATTAGGTTTTATTGCTTAAAACACCACGCGCCTAGGAAGAGAGGGTAGGGCTGATTATACCGCGGGTCCCACTTCTAATTTATTAAAAAAAAGAAAAATAACTTTTAATCTGAGACATCCATCACACAATAATCAAGGGCTCAAATCTGTGCACAAAGTACACCCTAAGGGGTGTGCACAAGTTACCCATTCTCTCTCTCTCTCTCTCTCTCTCTCTCTCTCTCTCTCTCTCTCTCTCTCTCTCTCTCTATATATATATATATATATATATATATATATATATATATATATATATATATATATATATAGAGGTTAGGTCATGTGTTTATAGCTCTTATGGTGTTAAGTGTTAACAATTATAAGCCATTGGATCATTAGAAATGGAAGGCCTAGATTCATTCCTGAAATTGGATTTTTTTTAATTGAAAAATTAAAAACCCACCCTTCTCCTTCTATAAGGCGCGTGCAATCACAACAAAAATATCTTTTTTTTGGATAAAACACAAAATAGCATCATTAATATTCAGATCCTCGAAACCCTCCTGCACGAACGAAAACCGCCTCTCAAAACATCTCTCCTGGTAGGGCGAAACCGGCGAAATTGCAACTCCGAGCGGCCCCAGTTATCGCCGGCACTTGAAGTCGAAGAAGGCGCGTCGTCGAGCCACCGCATCTCTTCCGACAATCGAAGGAGGAGAGGCCATCGACGGCGGCGAGTGGAGGATTGGGTGAAGCACGGTTGTGTTGTGTCTAAATAGCATTCCTCCATCATCCCACAAATTAAATTGTGTTACTGTGATGAATATTTCTTAAATTTTGTCGAATATTGATGAATAACTGGGAAATTGTGATGAATATTGTCAAGGTTGATGATAATTAATCATGAACTTTGATGAATCTTTACTAAATACTCTTTGCAACTTTGGTGAATAATTGATTGAAAGTGATGGATATACGTTAAATTTTTCCGAATATTGATGGCAACTTGGAAAATGGTGAAGATCAAAAGCTTTGACGAATCTTTGATGAATAATTGTGAGATTGTGATGAATATTCCTTGAATTTTGCCGAATACTGATGAATACTTTGAATACTGCACTCTGTGATGAATATTATTGCTAAGGTTGATGAATAATTATTCATGGTTTTGATGAATAATTGAGTGATTGTGGTGCATATTTCATAAATTTTGCCGATGATGAATAATTGTTGATGCCAATTAATCCAAAATTTCACAATTAATTGAGTGATTGTGATGCATATTTCATAATTATTGATGAATAATTGAGTGACTGTGATGCATATTTCACAATTATTGTTGATGCCAATTAATCCAAAAAATAGTTACGTCCATGTTTTTTTTTTCATCCGACAACCGCCCTCAGCAGCAAAAAATTCATAGTTACAATGAATACTTGCTTCCCAACATCGAATAGTTCAATTGCTAATTACGTTTTCTAACCCATTACCGGTATCCATCACTGAGTTTCCATCCGATTTTCTTCTTCCTCTTCTTCACTGTCCTTTGATGAAACGTCGATAATATTTTCAAAGATTTCAAATAGCAGATTAACTGATAATGATCTTGATTTGTATGACCAAAAATATTTTAAAAAAGGAAATTGGTGAAAATTGGTACAAAAAAAAATCAACGCTTTCCTTGATTTTCTCACACCCAGTTTTAAGCAGATAACTGTCTGCTTGCATCACACGCTCTACAATTGTGAGAGTGGAGCAGTTATATGGCTGGGTCCCACTTTTTTAATAAAAACAAAATAATAAAATCCTTGATTAATCACAGTCTTTCATCTTCATTCAATCAACGGTCATTATTTGTTAACACAAAACACATTAAGAGTTGTAAACATTTGATCCATCATCTCTCTCTCTCTCTATATATATAGATAGAGAGAGAGAGATGATATACCTTGTACACAAATCTTAACTCTTATTGATGCGAAATGATTGATGCAAAATTAACGGTGTAGATTAATTACAATATTTCCTTTTTTTATTAAATATTGGTGGGACCCACTAGCAAAAACTACTCACCCTTCTCCTGCCCGTGATGTTCTCCCCCCACCCACACCCATTGTTGCATTTTTTTTTGGTAACTTCCATTTTTTAATATAAAAAATTTTAATTTAATTTATCTTTATTTTAAAATGGATTTAGTAATTATACCTTGTTTACATTACTTAACTTGTTGCATTGATAGGGTCAACTTTCTAGAACTATACGTACGCTCCTTGCTAATGCTCATGAGAGAATATGAGGAGTGTTCTAATTTCTAAAAAGCGCGTCTAGACGCTAGGCGGGAGGACACCTAGAAATTTTTAAGCCTAGGCGATATAGGCGGAAATCCGCCTAGTCCCGTCTAGGCGCCGGCCTACGACCGCCTAGCCCAACGATTATTCAATTTTAGCTTCTAGGCATGTGATTAGTCGACTTATGGGTTTTTTTTATCACCCAAGTCGGTATGTATTTGCCATTGAGTCGAACCTATTGTTTTAGATTTTGGGAGGTTTAGAGTCACTAGTCAGATGCTTACTTTTTTGCGTTTATTTACTTTAGTGTTAGTTAAGCACCCCAAATTTAGATTTATTAGTGATATTATGAATTATTATTACATTATATGAGTTACTGACATGTGCTTTAGAATCTTGGTTGCACATTTTTGTTCACATACTCACATCCCAATATAAGTAATTCATCATGATTTGCTCGATTCCATCATTAAGAAGTGATTTTATTCATCAAACACAATATATTACCCATAAAGAATATATAATAAGAGATTATACAACCATGCATGGATTAGTAATTAATACTCCATCCGTATCGCAATACTTGTTGTTTTAGCTCTATGCACGCTTATTAACAAAATCTACATTTACTTTACTTTTATAGGTTAAAGTATTTAAAAGTAGCAATTATTACCTATAAAAATAGAAATCATTACCTATAAAGATAATAATTATAGCTAAAACAACAAGTTTTTTTATACAACTTTACTACTCTAAAACTACAAGTATTGCGATACGGATGGAGTATAACAACAATTTTTGTACTATAGCTCTCCTAAAGTAGACATTATAGCCTTATAGGTATGTTGGAATCAAGCCTCACTAATTAAATTATGATTATTGCTAATCTTGATTATTAAGAAATTATATAAATGGGGAGAATGGGACCTCTAGAGTTGATAAATAACTCAATGGTAGAGTTTGGAAAAAAAAATAGGGTCAGATTTCCTGCTTACTCCCTCCGTTTAGGAATATAAGTCCTTTTAGGCTTAGATTTTTGTTTGATAATACAAGTACTTTTAGATTTTCTAGGTATTGAGATATGAAAATTGTTACTTTTTTACTTTTAACTCAAATTTTATTAGTTGATGAGGGTTGTGGATAATTAATGAGGGGTATAAATAGAATAAGTTTAGGATTTTCTTAATTTATATATAAATGTCTAAAAGAACTTACATTGTTGAACGGAGAAATAGGATATTGATATTTGCTTTCATTTCTTAGATTCACTTTGTGTAATTGGATTCCACGGACTTGAATTTCGTGGATGTTAGCTCATACCACAAAACCGTTTTACGTTTATTATCTTTGCTTAGAACTTGGGCATCTGAATTGAAATAGTTCTTGTGTAGGGCATAATAAAGTGATTTATAAGCGATTTGTGGAAAAAAGCTACTCTTTTTAAGGTTCTAAGTGACGATAATTTAATTGAAAGAGATTAGTGACATGAGTAAGTTTATGAAGTTAATATATTGTATTTGAAATTAAAAATCATGGGAAAAAAGAAAAGAAAAAAATTGAGCTAAAAACCTTTAAAAATATAATAATTGTGGAGAAGTACTTCTTCATTAGAGATTCTTGTGTTATCCCATCAAGGTTAGGAGCTAATGAGATCACCTATCCCTAAACACCTCCCTTCAAGGATAGGGAACATCAAAGCGGATATGCTGTCCCAAAATTTCTCCAGTCTTTTTGTACCCTCTCACAATCCACCCTATTCTTTACCCCCTATTCTTTACCTTCTTTATTTTTTCTACAAAATCTATTTATTTTTCTTTTTTTAAAAAAAAAAATGGGGGTGAAGAGGGACATATAAGGGTTGTCCCTTTAAAGACAGGTGATCTCAATCCAGAGAACAAGGGATCCACAAATTCCACACTGGGTTAGGACTGGGACATGGAGATAATTTTAGGGATCCCCATCCCCCTCCCCGTCCCCATTCTCATGAAAGAAATCGATCATCTTATCCGTCTTCCATCCTCGTCCCATATTGAGGACTCCTAAAGATGAGAAAATTCTATCATCCCTAAATAAACCACTTTTTAACACCTCAAAGTAAATATTTGCGAGCTGACTACTCTCCATTCATATCTTAAATCTTATAAAAACCTAATTTTAGGTGTTTGATAGATTATATAGGTCTTAATATTGTATAGTGGGCTAAAAGCCCATTAAGGCCCAATACCTTTGTAACCTATATATATATGTTATATCAATGAATGGAAACCCTAAGGAGGACTTTACATCAATTCTACAATCCTACATGGTATCAGAGCGGAAAAGCCAAACGGCCCGACTCTCGATCCTGGGCTAGCTAAAAAAAGAGAATGAGATGCTAGACCCGATGTCCAAGTGACAACTAGAGGCGGAAAAAAAAAAAACCGACCCTAGTTGCACTTGCGGGGGCGTGTTGAGAGAATGAGAGATGTGAAGAGACCAAAAGAGTCCCACATCGACAATATGAACAAAGAAGCCTTAGTATATAAGCTAGTGGGCTACCCCACCTATTGCCAATTGGTTTTAGGATGGAACCCCGCTCGGCTTATATGCTAGGCTATTAGCGCAAGGGCGCACACGTGCACACGAACCCCGATCTCGAGTCCTAACGGACTTCAGCATGGTATCACAGCCTTTTTCTTCCTAACGGAACCCTAAATTGATCCTCCCGTCTCTCTGGTCTTCTTCCTCCGACTCGCCCCCTCGTCGCCCGCCTCCGGCAACCACAAGCCCAGATCTTCCCTTCCCTTCTCCTCTCGCCGAGTCCCGCTCTCCGGCCTCCTCTCTATCTCGCTCGACCTCGACCTATCTCTCTCTCCCAACCGTCATAGCCGCCTCCCTCTTGCTCTAGCCCTGCCTCCCTGCCGGTCACCAGACCACGCTGCTCACCACCGGCAGCACCCCTGACCACCAGAGATCCTTACCATGGCCTTCTACGATCATCAACATCACGCCCTCTCCTCTATGCAGCCGACATCTTCAGACTCTTCTTGGTACATGGACACTGGTGCCACCTCCCACATGACGAACTCCTCAGGTAACCTCTCATCTATTTCTTTTAAGGGTCCTGCACACTCTATTATCGTCGGCAATGGTGGTCGTCTTGCTACTTCGGGAATTGGCCACACCAAATTACAGACCCCAACCCACCCACTACATCTCAACAATGTCCTTATTGCCCCAAAGATTGTCAAAAACCTTATCTCTGTCCGTCGGTTCACTACTGACAACAACGTCTCCCTTACGTTTGATCCCTATGGTTTCTCTGTGAACGATCTTACTACGGGGGTTACTCGCATGAGATGTAACAGCACCGGGGAGCTCTACCCTGTCACACCACCTCCTGCGTCCAGTCAGTCGTGTCCGGTCGCCCTCTCGGCATCATCGTCCAGCCTGTGGCATGCACGCCTGGGCCATCCCAGCGCTGCCGTTCTAGATGTCCTCCGTTCCCAAAACCTTGTCACTTGTACTAAAGACCCACGCTCTGGTTTATGCTCTTCCTGCCAACTAGGCAAACATGCCAGACTGCCGTTCCAACGGTCTTTGACCTCTACCCTTGCTCCCTTTGATATCATTCACAGCGATATTTGGACCTCTCCCGTGCCTAGCAAGGAGGGTCACAAGTACTACCTCTTGTTTCTTGATGATTACACTCATTACTTATGGGTCTTCCCGTTGCATTTCAA
This sequence comes from Persicaria maculosa, assembly GCA_963922045.1. Classification (NCBI taxonomy): domain Eukaryota; kingdom Viridiplantae; phylum Streptophyta; class Magnoliopsida; order Caryophyllales; family Polygonaceae; genus Persicaria; species Persicaria maculosa. Next base: position 2,548,633 of record OY998252.1, read on the forward strand.
GTCCCAAGTGTTTCCTGTCTTTGCCAGATTCCATACCTACATCAAAACACAGTTTCACATGTCCATCAAATGTTTCCAATGTGACAATGGCCGTGAATTTGACAACAAAGACTTTCACTCCTTCTTTGCCGCAAATGGGATCTCCTATCGCTTGTCTTGCCCCTATACTTCTCAGCAGAATGGCAAGGCAGAAAGAATCATCAGAACCATTACCAACATGATGCGTTCTCTCCTCTTCCACGCATCTATTCCCCTTCCCTATTGGCCTCACGCCTTATCCACCACATGTTATCTCCTAAACATTCTCCCTTCCACTACCCTACACCATCGCTCGCCAGCTCAGACACTTTATTACGCCGAGCCTAGGTATGATCACCTTCGCACCTTCGGGTGCTTGTGTTTCCCAAACCAGTCCTCCACAGCCCCGCACAAGCTTCACCCGCGCTCCACTCCATGTGTCTTCCTAGGCTATCCGTCTGATCATCGCGGTTACATTTGCCTCGATATCAAGACCCACAAGATCATTCTCTCACGTCATGTCACCTTTGATGAGTCGCGATTTCCCTTTGCGTCTCCCACACCCCCTGTGTCTCCGTCAGAGTCTGAGTCACCATTCCCTCACTTCCTTTTTCCCCAGAGCTCTCCCGGTGCTCCTGCGTCTCCCCCTCCCCCACCCCCACCACCCCCCACCACCAGACCACACACCCGCAGCGTCTCCGGTGTCTTCCGACCCCGTCAGATCGTATCCATGACTACCACCCATCGCCCCACCATCCAACCTCATGGCCTAGCAAAGCAGACCCCCCGCCAAACACCAATGCCGCGGGCGCCGCACACTGCTGCGCCCGCAGCCTATCAATTGCCCATGCCCCCAGCATCGCATAACCTACTGGCGGCGCCCGCCGCAACATATGCTGCGCCCGCCGCAACACATGCTGCGCCCGCCGCATCCCTCCCCGTCTCGCATCACCCACTTGCGGCGCCCGCCGCAGGGTATGCTGCGCCCGCCGCATCCCACACCACCTCTGCACCCCTTACCCGCAGCTCTGCTGCGCCCGCCGCCTCATCCCCATGCTTAGCCCCTCTTGCTCCCATACGTCCCGACACCCAATCACCCTCTGCCTCCACCCAGACCTCCCTCTCCCCCATTCCCACCTCCCACAAAACAGCCCTCCAAGACCCGAATTGGCATGCGGCTATGCTCGACGAATACAGGGCCCTTACGAAGAATGATACTTGGGTTCTTGTTCCTCGCCCTCCTGAGGCGAACGTCATTCGTTGTATGTGGCTCTTTCGTCACAAGTTCCGATCTGATGGGACTTTGGAGCGCTATAAGGCCCGTCTTGTGGTGAACGGTAGATCTCAGCAGGCAGGTATTGATTGTGATGAGACGTTCAGCCCCGTGGTCAAGCCTGCCACTATCCGAGTGGTCCTGAGTCTAGCTCTGTCGCGCAACTGGGCCATCCATCAGTTAGATGTCAAGAACGCATTTCTTCATGGCCATCTGAATGAGACGGTCTACATGTTTCAGCCGCCGGGGTTTGCTGATGCTGACCGTCCGAAGCATGTCTGTCTCCTCAAGCGCTCTCTGTATGGTCTGAAACAGGCTCCGCGTGCTTGGCTCCAGCGTTTTGCCTCTCATCTGCTCCGTTTGGGTTTCACTGGCAGCCGTTCCGATTCGTCTCTGTTTATCTATCGCCGAGGCTCAGACTTGGCATTCCTGTTGCTATATGTCGACGACATCATTCTCACCGCCTCTTCTGATGCTCTTCGGACGTCTATTATTTCGCAGTTGAGTGCGGAATTCGCCATGTCTGATCTGGGTCAGTTGTCTTACTTTTTGGGAGTTGCTGTTCAGCGTCATGCGTCAGGTCTGTTTCTCTCACAGAGTAAGTATGCTGCAGAGATTGTTGCTCGGGCTAAGATGGTCAACTGTAATCCAGTCGCCACCCCTGTCGATACATCCAACAAGCTCAGTGCTCATTCTGGTCCTTTGGTTGATGACCCGACATTGTACAGGAGCCTTGCTGGTGCTCTTCAGTATCTCACTTTCACCAGGCCTGACATTAGTTACGCCGTTCAGCAGGTCTGCTTGTTCATGCATGCACCTAGGGAACCTCACTTTCAGGCTTTGAAGCGGATCATTCGATACATCAGCGGCACTCTTGAGCTCGGCACCACGATCACTCCTTCCTCTAAGCTCGATCTTGTTGCTTACACTGATGCGGATTGGGGTGGTTGTCCTGACACACGTCGCTCCACGTCTGGGTACTGCGTCTTCCTCAACGACACCCTTGTGTCATGGTCAGCCAAGCGTCAGTCCGTCGTATCTCGCTCCAGCGCTGAGGCCGAATACAGGGGTGTTGCCAACGTTGTGTCCGAGTGCTCTTGGCTCCGGAACCTCCTCCTTGAGCTCCGTTGTCCCCTTCAGAAGGCCACTCTGGTCTATACGGACAACGTCTCCGCCGTCTACCTGGCTAGCAACCCAGTCCAGCATCAACGCACGAAGCACATTGAGCTTGATCTCCACGTTGTAAGGGACAAGGTTGCCATTAGACATGTCCGCGTTCTCCATGTCCCGTCCTCTTATCAGTACGCTGATATATTCACCAAGGGTTTAACTCGACAGTTATTCATTGATTTTCGTTCCAGTCTCACTGTAAGGACCCCTCCCGTTTCGACTGCGGGGGTTTGATAGATTACATAGGTCTTAATATTGTATAGTGGGCTAAAAGCCCATTAAGGCCCAATACCTTTGTAACCTATATATATATGTTATATCAATGAATGGAAACCCTAAGGAGGACTTTACATCAATTCTACAATCCTACAATGTTGACTTGTAAGAAACATAAAATAGACAATTTTAAGAAAAAACCATAAACATTGATTGTTTAGCTTGATTAATATAAAATCATACATAAACTAAAGCCGATGCATAACGTCCTATGTGGTGCATTGTGAATTTGTGATTGATTCTAGGAAAAAAATAATAATAAAATAATATATTGTCATAGTTTATAGAAAGTTATATAAGTCACAATCTATCTATATATATATATTAATTGACAAAAATATAAATAAAAAATATTTCATTATCATATTTATCAAAAATATTAATATATAAATGTGTAGTATTTGATAAATGCTAGGTTAAAAAATTATTTGCATTAGTGACCGAATTAGTAAGTTGTATTATTTGCTTTATATAGATTGTGTTTTCAACAAATTTATGTAAATTTATTGTCGAGCTATCTCTGAAGTTTGAATTTTTTTAGAAACATGGACTCGCTCATAAGTGAAAGGGTAACCCTTTAAATGAGTCAAATGTAGAGAAATTCAACCCAATTAAAATGAACTTAAAAAAAATGTGTTTTCAATTTTAGCTTAAAAAAAAAAAATTATTCGTAATTGGAATAACGTTATGCAAGAGTGTATTCCACTTTCTAGTAATTAATTAAAGCAAAGGCATATAACAAATCATCCATCCATCAAGCTAATTCACTCCCTTTTTTTTTTTTTTTGCCCTAATAAGGGGTGACTCATTGGTAGGAAGTAAGGGGGAAGTCGGGAGGTCTCGGGTTCGATCTCTACCTCCGCCTCTTTCCTTGGGTGTAAATCCAAGGTTTGCTTTACTCCTTACCAGTTGGTTGAACCGATCGGCGCAAGCCAGTTTACCTGGTGCATGACTCTTGCCGGCTGAGTCACATGCCCGGGGTTCCTCGTCATCATAAAATAAAATAAAATAAAATAAAATAAAAATCACTCCCTATATAAGAATAGGTTGGAGCCTTGGTTTTTAGTACACCCCTCTTCATACATACATTTCAATCAAGCTTACTCAATCAAGTAGCTATACATTATAAGCCTCACACCATAGATAGAAATGACTCTTACCTTACCAATGGTGTGTTCTTACAAGTGTTATAACAAATCAAAAGCCTTCCTTGCCGTTATATTCCTCCAATTCGGCTTCGCGGGCATGGACATTCTTTCAAAGGTTGCCCTAAACCATGGCATGAGCAACTATGTTCTCGTAGTCTATCGCCATGTTGTTGCCACCCTCATCACTGCCCCTTTTGCCGTCTTCTTAGACAGGTATTGCATCGTTTTCCTCTCTTTGCGCGTGTAAGTTTTTGATGTATATTGTATGTTAACAAACTTGCAATTTTGTTATACAGGAAAGTAAGGCCTAAGATGACCTTATCTATCTTCATCAAAGTACTTTTCTTAGCCTTGCTAGAGTAAGTATATATTCAATTCCTAACTTGAAATTTCAATTGGTTTAATTGTTAACACTTAAACTTCATATGTATATTTTCTTGTCTTGTAGGCCGGTGATTGATCAGAACTTGTACTACATAGGGATGAAGTACACATCCGCAACGTTTGCAGCCACAATGGTCAACATCCTCCCGGCCATAACCTTTGTCATGGCTTGGGTTTGCAGGCTCGAAAAGGTGGACCTCACCAACATCCGTAGCCAAGCTAAGCTATTCGGAACTGTGGCTACGGTTGCAGGGGCCATGATCATTACCTTGGTCAAAGGTCCTGGAATCGCGATGTTCCATTCAAGTAGCGGCAGCCCTACCCATGAGGCCAAAGGGATCGATATTAGCCTCAATGACGCGATCAAAGGCTCTATTATGATCACCATTGGCTGCTTCAGTTGGGCTGCTTTTGTTATCTTGCAGGTGCATATAGAAAAAGTATCATAGAAATTGCAATAAAATGTGAACTTTTGGCTAACTTTTTTCCTTTTTAGGCCTTCACCTTGAAGGCATACCCGGCTGAGCTTTCGCTCACAGCATGGATGTGCCTGTTAGGCACATTAGAGGGTGCCGCGGTGGCATTGGTGATGGAGAAGGGGAGGTCATCGGTTTGGCGGATTGGATGGGATTCGAGGATCCTAGCCGCCACTTACAGTGTAAGTGTTACACAACTTCGTTTCAGACACTTATAGGCATGTTTAGTATTGCAAGAGTTCTAACCAATTGATGCCTAATGCATTGTGAACAGGGTGTGTTTTGCTCAGGGTTGGGATATTACTTGCAAGGTGTAGTTATGAAGGAAAGAGGTCCGGTTTTCGTCACTGCCTTCAACCCTCTTTGTATGGTCATTGTTGCCGCCTTCAGCTCCTTCCTCCTCGCCGAGAAAATGTATCTTGGAAGGTATAGATTCAAGCAACCATTGACGAAAATGAATCCGTTGTAACGTAATGCCTTCATTGGCATCTCAAAATTTTGGTTTGTCTTCGATTTTGCAGGATAATGGGAGCTATGGTCATCGTCGTAGGGCTCTATATGGTCATATGGGGCAAAGGAAAAGACTATAATGATGAAGAGTCCTCTTCAGAAATGGCTGATGAGAAAAGAGAAAATGAACTGAAATTCGGAAAAACGAATGGGGAGAAGGAAGATGGTAACGAGAACGCGAATTGCAAGATAAAAACTCAAGAACATAACATGGTTTAGTGTCATGAAAACTTTTCAATTAGTTAGATCAAACAAGACTAACCACTTGTTTCTAAGGTTGAATCTCTCTATCTTCTTCATGGGGTAAAAAAAAAAGTTTTTGTACCAAAGTGAGATGGCTATCTAAGAAGAGGATATCATTATCTTGTTTAATGTAATTTTTACTTTTCCGGATTAAGGGTTTCATCTTAATTGGTAATGACTCAAATATAGTCAATTCCATCATTTTAATGCATGACTATCAATCAACTCAACAACATATAACAAAAACTCATACGCACAAAGTAAACATATATATCACGCGCAAACTATGTCTGAATGCGACTTGACTATATATGCCGCGATTTGTAAGCTCATTTTGCACCTATCATTATCGTCTTTATTTGTGGCTAAAACAAAATTGACTCGTCGGTAATGTCTTATTTGCGTAATTATACTAAGAAAAGGGGTCAAAATAATGCTAAAAGTAGCCTATGAACTAGGAGCCACACTTATCTCAACAAACTCACAAACAAAGCAACTACAAGATTAGGGAAAAAGGATTGAAATTGAGTGATTGAATCACACACAAGGAAGTATGTGCAACAAAGGAGGTTACCCCACACCCTACAAATCATGACATTGCCATCACTTTGTGTTGTAAGTTGAAATCCTACTATGAAAGAATCCCAACCAAATTACAAAAAACATCAACAAAGGTGAGATGCTTATTGCTTTAATTTCCTTACCACAAAAAAAAAAAAAAAAAAAAAAAAAAAAAAAAAAAACATATTGGTCACCCTAACCCACCAATCCACTTCAACACCTAATTAAGATCTTCCGTTACACAATTTATTAGTGCACAATATATGATTGTAACTTAATTTTATTAATAGTTATTCAAATTTGTAGTACATATATTGTATGATGTGAGCATTGATTATAAGATATGAAAAGGACAATATTAATCTTTAAATCCACCTACTTAATGTAGATGTAACAAAAATTTAATTGGCTTAGACAGGAAAATATCCATTTTTGTTTTTTGTACCTATTTAAATCCAATAAAAGGAAAATATCTATCTTACCTTTATATATTACCTTATATATAATTTTTTGATAACTTGTTTATTTGATCGAGATAAGAGTGCGTAGATTATAATCTTAATACTCTTATTTAAGTAAGTCTGTAATTTGCAATTCCTAATTTTTATATCAGAAAATTAATTCGATTCTCTAGACAAGTTTTAGAGAAAACGAGAAACCGAATAAGTCATCTACCAATTTTTTTAAGAAATTGATTCATGCTTTGCCTTTTGTTGCGAAAAAAGAAAAAAAAAGATGCGGCATATCATTTTGAATTGGGATTAAAAAACAAATAGGAATGATGATAATTGATAACTAAGAATACATAAATGAGGAATCAAATGTCACTTCCATTTATTTGTGTAATTGCCTAATAATGTTTTTCTGCAAGTAACGCTCATTTAATAATAGAAAAATAGATGTAACGTTACCAAATTTAGGGACACCAAATGAGGAATCAAATGCCACTTTCATTTATTCGTGTACAAAAATTGGCTTATGAATAATGATGCTTTATGCATGTAACGCTTATTTATTAATATAAAAAATAGAATGTAACGTTACCAAATTTAGGGCATCCAGCTTATGTTGTTGTACACCGTATCTTAATTAGTGTATTATAAGCTCGAATCTAAATTTTGAAAATATAAGTATATTTTTTGACAACTTTAATCTTTTTGTTGAAGTTACCAGTGCGAGAGACGTTAAAGTACATAAGAGCAACCCCAGTAGCCAATTTAGTGTTTAATGATGATTGATGTAAATCAAGAACAGAGAAGAAGAAAAATGAACGAAAAAACAAAGGAAGTCAAGCTTGAAGAGAAAATGAAGAAGATCTCTAGTTGCTCCGTAGGATCCACAATTTAGTATACGTCTTAATTAATCAGCACCACATACTCATCCCATAAACGCTTGAATTTGGTGAAATAAGCGCTTATTGAGAGATTTCCTTGACAAAGTGTAAACAATTCTTTTTGTACTTGAAAAATTCGAGTACAAGTTAGGGAAAACAAATCTTATTGCATCGCTGCCACTATGCCGATCTTAGTTGTAAGCGAGAAAAATCTCTTAAAATTTTATAATTCAACTCCAATAGTTTCTACATTTTTTTAAAAATTGATATTTATTGTATACTATAAATACTCTGATTTACTCTCTATTTAAAATAAAAGTAACATGTGAAATGATGCTTAAGCGATTAAAATGAGTTTACGTAACTGTTATCGATGAAGCAATAAAAAACGCTACTATCTCCGTCCAAAAGTACATGGGTTTTTACTATTTACGCACGCTGTTTTAGGAGTTAAAAACTATATAGTTCTTTCCTTGATAAAAAAAAGGAGTTAAAAACTATATACAATATTAATTTTTTTTAACAATTACAAACTTATTATCAATAAGTTTTTAATTGTTAAAAAAATTAATAAAAAAAAGTTAATATTGTATATAGTTTTTAACTCCTACAACAACCTGCATGAATAGTAAATGTCCATTTATTTTTGGACGGAGGGAGTATATTTCATATTTCAAGTATGCCTTAACTTTTAACATTCGGGCATCTTACACGATCAAATTTTCGTCGTGCAATAATGATGTGACCTTCAAATGTGATTCCCACATACCTACTCTAATGTGCTTAGTACGTGAATGTAGAATATAAACATACGTTGTTGATTCTCCTTACACGATTTGATGCATATATATATACTCTTTCGAACTCAAAAAGGTTATAAATGTATATATAATAGCTTATTGCTATAATGGATTTTCATGTCATAGAAAAATATTAACATTTGATGCTTCACAAATCACAAGTGATGAATCTGATTTATTTATATATACAAGAAGATGCTTTCAACTTATAAGGAAATGTAGAAGTGTTACTGTGTTTTAGTACCTTTTGATTCCAAAATGCATATAAAAAAAGTGCATTTTGATCACTCATTGGCATATTTCTAACTTAGGATATATATAATCGTGGCGATATATAGGGACTTATGTTAAATGAAATTACTAGCATCTTTGTCATTCTGTGAAAGCGTTTTGGTGGAAAAAAATGACCACAACGACTGAGAGTTCTTGCAAATAGTTAATGAGAAATCAGGAATTTAACCAGAACTCGAAGCAACAAATGTGACAAAAGAGGATGATAAAGAGAACGCAACTCGCAGAATTGAAAATCAAGGCAAAAACGTGGTTTAATGTCTTGTGATTTTCAATTGTATAGATTCAAAAGAGACTAATTTACACAATCAACCTAACTCTAGTTTGGATACTTTTTTTTTTTGTGATGCTTAATATAGTTTCTTGTTACTTTTTTGTTTCATTCTACTTCACTAATAATGTTCAATCTTGAATTCTTGATTCCATTCATTTTACATAGAAAAAAAATATTAACATGTAACTTTACATAGAAAGATATCAACATTGATGCTTAGTAAGTGTCAAATACTATTTTTTTTTTACAAAGAAGATGATAAATATAGGATAGTACAAATGTTGATGGCTATGAACATTTAACATCATACAACACTTTAAAAAATAAATAAACAATTAAAAAAAACATAAACAACAACAAAGACCATTTTAATCAACAAAACCAGGGCTAAGGCATGCCTTCGAGACCAGCAACTATTTACAAAAATATTTACAGATTACTCACCAACACTGAAAATCAAAATCACAGCGGAAAAAGTAGGTAAATTTTGGAAGCTGATCACTTGTGCCTTTGCCAACAAAATGGGCTTGATTCAGGGCCCAAATCACAAGCCCGGCCCATCCATTCCGAGTAGGCCCAATTAAACATGGGCCTTGTACATCTTTGTAAACCACCATCCAGCATCGTCAATGCTTGGGCACAGCGAAAAAAAAAGCGCCAATGGGGAAACTAATAAACAGCCCAATCTGGGCCCACAGGCGTCCAACGGTCGCCTCACCTTCCCATCCAAGGTAACATTATCCTCCTGTGAGATAGGTCGGGTTCGGGTTTGGTCACTTCCAGTAAAAATGGATTGGTCATTTACGGGTTACATAACGCCATAGATCAAGTCATCGGGCCAAGTATATATTTCGGGCGAGTTGGGCCCTCATTCATATCACGTCTAGATCAAGAGCTCCTCGGCTTGAACCTTGGCGTTGTTGATTGTCGATGATAGGGCAACCGTTACCCTAACACTCGTGCCCTCGGATTTTAGCAACGATGGAAGGCCAAATTTCGTGATGGGAGTGAGCCCAAGTTGTCGTTGATGGGCCCGAGAGTCAACTTGGACGGAGAAGAGAGAGTAAACTGGCCGATGGTCGGAGAACTTGGACTCTCCTCTCGAGTACCATGCCTGCTTAAGCCCCTCTCCTTTCCACAATATCCTATCACACCTGCAAAAATCGTCTATCCGGTGAGAAAACTGAGATCATTTATGTTTGAGTAGTGTTAAGTGTTTCAACTCGTGAGTGAATCAATACTACAACTATGTGACAAAATGGTAGCTGATAAGGTAGTTGAAACTGATAGATTATTTGTGTTAAATATAAGTTAATAAGCTAATATGTTGTTTAATTGGTAAACCTAACTATTAGGGTACCTGGTGAAAACTCGTTAATAAAAAAAAAAAAAAAAAAAAAACTCCGAAAAGCTTGTGTGAGTAGCTGTTAAAAAGCTTATATTTCAATAGTTAATTAAACTAAAATATCATATTTATTTCAAAAGTCATAAGCTTGTGTGTAAGGCTTTGTTTGGCAAATTTAATTTAAGAAGTTGATAAAAATATATGCTAACACTACAAAATCATAAAAATAAAATAAGAATGAAATTATTTTTTACACATAAAATAAATATAAAATGATAATTAAATACCAGGCAGGAGTTCTCCTCTTCTCTTTGGAGTTACAATGATGTACAGCGTAACGGTCGGAATTGGGGATGAACTTGTAAGTTGGACCAAAGTTTATTTTGCCTTCTTCCCACCCTTTGAATACTCTCCCTGCAATTTGTTCTTTTCTCAACTGTAAATCACAAACAAACAAACAACAAAAAAACCCACAAATTGTTAGATTGATTCCAGCATTTGGATGATTTCATGGAAGTAGTTGTGGTTTTGTTTGTTTCGGTTTGTTTTTATGTGTGTGGATTGGGGATTACGGTAGCTAATTAATTTGATTACAATTTATGGCCTTTGACATTCTAAATGTCTAATTAAGTATAAATGCAAATTGGAGTTAATATATTTGATTTCTTGATGTTAATTAATATTATGTTATTATGTGACTTTAAAGTGGGGTAAAGTAACTAAAAATCTATCCATATTTTTCTCAAACTTTTTATTTCTTTATTTATTTTTGTTTTCGTGTGATTTTATCGGATTTAGTTGTACTATATCCACCGGATATATGACCCATTTTAAGGATTTCATCATTCTACTCATGAGAGACTCCATGTTTCGAATAAGATTTTAACCTCTGAACTATTTTTTTGCTAGCTAATTAAAGTACGTGTTTTTGAACTTTGAGTTTCAGATGAAATTACATAGTTTCGGAAGTAATTTAATTAATAAAATCATATATTTAATTAGGTTACCTGATCTTTCTCCAACAATGCTTTCCAATCATGTTTCTCCATGAGCTTAAGTGTGTCTTCCCAAGTAGATGCTAGTCGGTAGTTGAGATCACCCAACCAAATTATCTTACTACACAAAAAATTATAATAATTTAATATATATTCATTCGTTTATTTCGAAAGTTTGATAATAAAAAAAATGAAAATAAATAAGCACAAAGTGAAGGTGAAACTTACTCATGTTCCAAGATACTCTCCGGGGCTAGGGCATGTTGCCCTAGACTTGGCCTGCTTGGTCGAGAAAACCTTGTCCTCTTCAGAATTTCTGTCACATCTGAATTCCTCTTTATTTCGTTCCCTTCCCTTTCTCCTGATGTTAAGTGAGTGCACACGAAACAGAGCGATGTATGGTGTAATGTCATACTGATCGATACAGAACCCTACATATATACAAATTAGCTATTAACATTCTCGTTAAAACTATCCTAATACACTCATCGTTTACAAAATATTTTGTTATTACCTTATTTCCGAGGTAACCCATTATCCCTGTCCCGACACAAGACACCTTCAAGTTGCTAATATGCGAGTAAAGATCCGCTTTCACCCACACACACAAGAAAATTCCGACCATTTGCTTGCTAGCCACTAGGGAATATCCGTGACTCTTGATGGGCGCCACATTGTTATTTTGCCCTAACCACGACGTGCAACGAGAGGTCAGGTTTAGCCTATCGCTCTTGGATCGAGGATTCGGATATGAGCTCATTAGAAAGTTGATATCGGCCTCAGGTAGCTCGTCTTCTAGGGAACTTAGGTTTGAGAATCCAAGGCTAGGCTCGTTAGGGCTGCATTGATGTCGGTCTAGACGTTCATGGTTGGCATTTTGGTAATTTTGATGAAGATCAGGGTTGGTTTGGGTTGGGTTAGGGCTGTTTAGTGCTTGGCGTATCAGCGAAAGCCACGTGGCGGCGGGCCCGTTGTCCTCCGGTCCCAGTACGTTGCCTGTGTTTAGTGGCACAATCTCCTGGAACCTGTACGTTGACCAAAAAAAATCAACGCCTAAGATTACTTCAATTCAAAGAGATCAAAATTTAGGATTTATTACTAGCTAGATTTTTGTTTGTGAAACTAATAACATATATATAATTTTTACAAGTGATAAAAAAAAAAATCTTTATTAAAATTAATGGTTAAAAAAAACTCATCTTCGGATTAAAAATGCTGATATAAAATCGGCGAAATGAATTATTATAATTAAATACCTTAATATTATCCAAAATATACACCAACATCTTACATTCATCAATTATATGCTAGTGTTTTAGTTAGTTTTTTTTTTTCAAATAAAAGAGTTTGATACTATAGCTTAATTACTATTTCTCCCAAATGTTTAATTATCTATATTCTATATAAACTCTTAATTTAGAAGAGTTTAGGATGATGTGTCAAGCTTAGAGGAATTTTAGGAGTCTTAACCAATCATTTTTTTTTCCATTTTTCTTTGATTTTCTTTAATTCTATTTTTTTTCTTCTTTTTCCTTTAATTCTCTTTTTGATTTAATTTTACTAACTATTGGGCTTAATTCAAAACATTGATCTTAGCCTAAATTATAATTTTAGTAGTTTTTTTCTAAAAAAAACAATCTATCTATCTATCTATATATATATATATATATATATATATATATATATATATATATATATATATATATATATATATATATATATATATATATATATATATAAACTCTTAATTTAGAAGAGTTTAGGATGATGTGTCAAGCTTAGAGGAATTTTAGGAGTCTTGACCAATCATTTTTTTTTCCATTTTTCTTTGATTTTCTTTAATTCTATTTTTTTTCTTCTTTTTCCTTTAATTCTCTTTTTGATTTAATTTTACTAACTATCTATATAAACTCTTAATTTAGAAGAGTTTAGGATGATGTGTCAAGCTTAGAGGAATTTTTGGAGTCTTGACCAATCATTTTTTTTTCCATTTTTCTTTGATTTTCTTTAATTCTATTTTTTTTCTTCTTTTTCCTTTAATTCTCTTTTTGATTTAATTTTACTAACTATCTATATAAACTCTTAATTTAGAAGAGTTTAGGATGATGTGTCAAGCTTAGAGGAATTTTTGGAGTCTTGACCAATCATTTTTTTTTCCATTTTTCTTTGATTTTCTTTAATTCTATTTTTTTTCTTCTTTTTCCTTTAATTCTCTTTTTGATTTAATTTTACTAACTATTGGGCTTAATTCAAAACATTGATCTTAGCCTAAATTATAATTTTAGTAGTTTTTTTCTAAAAAAAACAATGGGATTAATTCAAAATATAAAATTAATAATAAGAAAACATAAAATTAATATTAGTAATCTATATCTATATATATATACTACTTTAATCATTTTCTCAACCCATGAGTTTAATTCAAAATATTTAATTATCTGAACTTTTACAATTATGTTATAATATTAGTTTAATATATTAGTAAGATTTTACTTATAAAAAAATATATATTAGTAAGATTTTACTTATAAAAAATCGCGCAATGGCGCGGGGATCATACTAGTTTTTTCTTATAATTGAAAGGTGATAATTAATGTTTTTTTTAACTATCCCTACAATGTTGGGTTATTTTAATTAGTTTCACCTTTTTTTTTGTTGGAATTTTTTTTATTAATTTTTCTAACATGTATCTCAAAAGATAAATTATGTAATAATGATAAGATCTACAAATTTAGATATAATTTCAATTGTAATTTTAATAATGTGTTTTCTAATATATGTCCTTTAGACATAGGTTAAGTATGCCAACTTAGAAAACATTATCATAGATTAATCAATTTACCAATGTTTTAGGGCTCATTCATTTTTCTTAGACAAACTTTTTAAGTTTTAATAACGACCATAAAAAATGTAAATAAAATAAGATAAGAAAATGGGAAAAATACCCAAGCACATAGATATCAGCTGGAGTAGGAGTTGGTAGCCACTCCCTCAAGTTTAATCCCTCTATAGGTGGTTTCCCTCCAACATTCCATGTGGCCACCAACATCTTATAACTTCCTCCACAATAAAAAAAAAAAAAAGCATAAAACCTTATGCTAATGGGAAAAAAAAAGATAATTGAATCATGCATTAATCATCCAATGAATCCAATTAATTAGTTAATTAAAGTACTATTTAATTGCACAAACAATAAATTAACAAAGTCAAAGGTACATTGAAACTTAGATCACCTTAGATCTAAATTGTCATTTGATGCATTTGGCCTGATCTTGGGCTCTTTGCCATCCATCATTAAACCTAAATGCATCCAAATGCACAATTTGAATCATATCACACAATTAATATTTTTGATCTATAAATTTGAATCATATCACACAATTAATATTTTTGATATATATAGATTTTCTCTTCAAATATATATATTGAGTTCATTAATTTAAAATGTTTCCTAGCTAAATAAAATAATGAAAAATAAATATTTACCAGAATAATCTTGAGGCTTATAGACATAGCCATCTTCGTCGGAGCAACTCCTCCTCCTCTCTGCTTTGCCTTCGAACGCTAACCAATTGATGATAGAAGAATGAAAAACTCGCGTAAAATAAAAATGTTTTTAACAAAAGTTTACTATCGATTTATCTGATGCAAAGTGGATTAATTCGATCCCTCTCTCAGTCTCTATATATATATATATGTAAAATTGAAATGGTACCTTTTGTAGAGTGATCCGACTCGAATTCATGGGCGCCACTCCTAATATTGAGCCATTTTTTCACCACGGTTTTAGGCCAAAACACCTGCACACATAGAACATATGATCATCGATCACAGATTGTGAGAAACGTTTCGGTTTTCGGCTATCGAGCCATGGAAATGAATTGATTACCTGTGTATTTTGGGGAGTCTTTGTCTTCATGACCGTACCACTGGTATGGTATGCAGGGAAAAAACTATAAGGCCGATTGAAGAAGAAGCAAATAAATGAATGGCGGAAGCTATAAGAGAGATTATATTATTTCATCTTGGAAGGTTCCGTAAGAAGGTCTAGAAAAGACGATACTGTCTTTTCAACAGATTAAATAATAAATTGATAGTTAATAGTGAAGTTTGACAAATCACATGGAAGCAAATGATTTTTGCTTATTTATATATACGGTTTGTTAATTGTGTGTCCTAAGAGTATATGATAGGGATACTTTAACGGAAAAGAAAATCCTAAAAAGAAATGAGTGATCCCTATAATTTATTTTAAAAATGGTTAAACCCGGTGTGTATGTAAGAGAAATATTTCACAATTTGATTTCTTATCTTATACTCCTGGGGGATACTATACAAGTTGCATGTAAAACTCGAATCCTTATCGAGCAGCTTAAATACATCAAAGGAAGAAATTGTGAAAATATATCACCTTGATTGTTAAGCGAGAATGTAAGAGCAAACCCACTAGATTCTTCATATTGAGTTTTTGGAGAATCTTAACATTGTTGTTGGTCAAACAGTTATCCCAATACATTATCCAAAACCGAGAATGAGGAAAAAAAAGGAAAAATTGTTCCTTAAATTTGGAGTAAACTCTATATATTTTGGGGTAAACTTCATAATAAAAAAAAAATGTTGGAATTTAGCCCCTTAAAATTCAGAATATATAATTTAAAATTTTATATTTTGAAGATTTTTTTTAAGGAAGTTGTTGGACATGATCTAACATCAATAAAATTACTTTTGTAATATATACAAGGAAATTTCGAATTTAATGGATTTATAGACTCAACACCTTTTGAGATTTTGAGAAAAGTTGCTTTTTTGGAGAGCACAATACGATGAAAGTTGTACGTGTTCGATCAAGTGTATAGTTTTCGCATTTTGCATTTTATTGATCCACCAGACTTTAATAAAATATTGTAAGTGATTGAATTTAGAAATTGTGGCATGTATGAACACACAATTAAAAAGCTTCAAGTGGGTAGACAAATTGAGCATTCATAGGGGGATGGAGGGTTTAAACTATACAGCAAGTTGATGTGGAATATGATGGAGACATGCCAGGTGATTAAGGGAACTAATCTCGTCGTATTTAAGGAAGTCAGATTGGGTTTTTAATTAAGTGGTGGAAAACTAAAAATAAAAAATATTTTCCTTTTTTGTATGTACAATTGAATAAGAAAATTAATCTTTTTTAGGGGAAAAGTTTTGGGATATTTTGGTGAAGCCACCTTTACCGAGAGGAAGGACATTGAATTAGGCATTAGAATAATTAAACTTTGATATTAAGCAATCAAACTATATAACTTCTAGGTGAAATGAAAAGGAGATGATAACATCAAATTGATGGAGATTTTGAATTTTGTATTGAGATCAAGAAATTGAGAGTAATGAATTTATTACTACATAGTACATCCGATCCAAAAAGGATGTCGTTTGATTTTTTAACACATATTTTAAGGAGGTAAAAACTATATAATATATTAAATTTTTATTATTATTTTTTTATAATCTAATACTTATTACCAACAAATATTAAGTTGTAAGAAAATAATTTTAAAAAAGTTGATATTTTATATAGTTTTTAGCTCTTTAAAATACGTGTTAAAAAGTCAAACGACATACTTTTTGGATCGGAGAAAGTATAACTTAACATGACTAAGAAAATAGGGTATTTGTATTTTAATACAGATATCGATACCAAACACAACTAAGGGAATACTCTCATACTAAGAGCATCAACAACTAATAATTTTGGTTACCTTAAGGTCACTAAAAGTAAACGGTAACTCCTTAGTTGTGGCTTATACCTTAAGATAAGAAAATGGTAGAGGTTACTTGGTAGAAAGAGGTAACCTCTTCCCTTTTATAATTTTTTTTAATCAAAAAGTAAAGAAAAGATATGATGTTACACACGATAAAGGAAAAGAAAAGATGAAAATAAATTTGAAAAGGTGTAAGATGTTTCCTCATGGTTGTGGAACAAACCTTTTCAAAATAAGGTAGAAAAAGTGAAAAATAAAATAAATGAGGTGTAAAATTAGAATAAAATGAGAGAAACAAATGGGTAAGAGGTTTCCCCATAGTTATTGATTGTCTAAACATTCAATAGTAACCGATATCAATAACAATATCTAAGAGTAGTATTTAATATCATCAACTCCATCCCTCTTAAAATTTAAGTTGTTTTAGGTCTTTATTTTTGTATCAAAATATATATCATTTTAGGTTTTATATGTAAGAGATAGTACAATGATTTGTATCGATTTGTGTGTTGTTAATTTTTTTAAAGATTTTGATTGGTTAAAAAATAATGGGTATTAAAAAACAATAAAATTTATGAAAAAGTTAGTGGAATGACGATGTTAATTGAGGGGTGAGTATTTTATAAATACTTGTGTAAAATTCTAAAATGACTTACATTTTGATACGATGTTTTATTATTCTATAAAACTTTATAATACAGTATATACGAGTATATTTTTTCCTAACGTCTTATAATGAGCAATTGACTCAGAATGTACTAATTATAATTATAAAATGTTGAAATTAGCATAATGAGAAGAAATTAAGGAATTAAAGAGGAGGGTTTGATAGAGTGAGTTGACTTACAATGTCAGGCGGATCAAAATATGTGGTCTGGAGTAACCGAAGATTTGATTTAGCATCTAAACGCTGCGTTTCATTGGCCGAAAATTTTCTATGGGTTAATTTGAGGCTATAAACTGAATGATTGAATGCAGTTTTTCAACTTTCAATGAAGGAAGTGAAGAAGGAGATGAAGAAATTTCCATGAGCCGGTGAGGAAATTTTATGCATACTAAAAAAAGGACAAATAAAAGGCATTTTTCAAGTTATAAATAATAAATAAAAAGAAAAATAAAGTTAAACAGTGGATGAAAAATAAAAAACGAGGGATAAAATGTGGATGAGGTGATGCTTTGAAATCCCTTGTAACACTTACGTTTCACACCCGGTAGTACATTCATTATTTCGGATATAAATTTATATTTAAAAAAATAATTAATCTTTAAATTATTCGTAATTTTTAATAATTATTTTTCATAATAAAATTTTGTAAACATGTTAATATAAGTGTATAGAATATAAATATAATTTTTTTTAATTTTTGTAATATAAATTTATATGTGAAATAATTAAGTGTAACACCCGATAATCTTCCCTGGATGCCAAGGGGTCATGGAGGGGTATTTTTGACTATTTTCGCGTGGAAGTTTCTCGATCCTTTGACCAAACAAAATATTACTACTACTAGCTAGTCTAGCTCAAGTTGAAGTGTTGAACACATAAATGTATTATTGCATAAAATCAATTAATAATATAGTTAATATATAATCCACTTACTTACTTATATATTAACTCAAGGGCTGAAAAGAAAGTATGCGATACAAAATACAAATATAGTATGATTAGAAAAACAAAAATAGTACTCCCTCCGTCCAAAAATACATGGGTTTTTACTATTTATGCACGTTTTTTTAATAAGGTAAAAACTATATAAAATATTAACTTTTTTATTAATTTTTTTTGATAATTACAAATTTATTCAGCCCATGTATTTTTAGACGGAGGTAGTATTATTTTTACTGCAGTGGGAGAAAATTAATGAGATATTGGAATAGTATATAATAGGAGAATATGTAGGTGCAAATGCAATGTATCCCCAATAAATAAAGTGTCAGATAAAAAAAAAAAGTGTAGATAGTAAGTATAGCTTATGATAATTGAGGAAAATAGGGGATTGTAGCCTTAATTTGTAGGTTTGATTTATGAAATAAAAGTCAAACCGTGTTTGGTAAAATTTTAGGTCAAACTTTAGCTTATTTGATGAACCGTCAGGGAAGGTTTAAAGCATTCAAACATTTTTCTAGTTTGGAATAAATGAGAAAACTAACCAAATTGTTCCATCTAACTTAACTACTCTACATTCGAATTAATTAAAAAAAAATTATGACATATAATACAAAATTTAAAAGAAGCCATACTCTAAATTATAGTTCAGACAAAAACTTAAAAAACTACACGAGATTGGTAAAGATTTAAAACACTTAAATTAAAGACCACAAACCAGCAATTTTATCAGCATGAAACACACTTGTTCTCATAAAAAACATGAAAACACACTTTGATCTTGATTTTTTTTTTGGGGTAGAGATCAAAAGATTGGAAAGGGAGGATCTTTTTTTTTTTTTAAAATAATGAAAGAAATTAGGAAGAAATCAGGCGTCGAGTTGCGTGGTTTATTCCTAGAGCGTCTTCTGGACGAGAAACCTCATTTTTGAATCGATAAGAAAGAAAAGAATATGAAGTTGTGAACTCATCACTCATCACTCATACGCAAGATTCTAAATATTGCGTATCGGAGTCATATCGGTTAGGATTAAACATGATATATCGGGATATATCAGATTTATCGGTTTCACTAATTTTCACCTATAAATATTATATTTATACTTTAAAATGTAAAAATACACATGAAAAATTATTATTTAAAATGAAAAATTACCAAATAAACTTGACAACAAAAAAAACTTCATTCGTGGCAGTTCTAAATATCCCCGATATATCACCAATATTGACCTGATATATCGGCATTGACCCGATATATCGCCGATATTGAGTTGATATATGACGTTGACCGATATTTTCACTCAATATGCCGATATCGTAGCGAAATTTAAATATCCCCGATATGTCCGCCGATATATCCAATATTTAGAACATTGATCATAAGTCGTATAAGTGCGATCAATTTTATTTTTATTTTAATCTACAAGAACTGTGGCTTACTCCAGTTTTTGTTGGATTTTATTGACATCTAAAATAAAAATGGCTGGTCTACAATGTCCTGCATGTGATGTTGAGGTGCATAATAGCTTCACGTATAGCTCATATCCAAACATACACCATATATTACGAATTTAATTATAATTTAAATAATTACATTGATATATAATATTGCCTTGGTTATGAATTCTATATGATCGTAATAAAACATTATAAAGAAACGTATAGAAACTGAACTTATATTCAGATAATTATTAAAGATTTATCAACAACAAATAATAAATCTCAATAATTCAACTTGTTTTCTTGATTTTAGAGAGTTTGCTTGAATTGTATATAATAAGTCATGTTAAATTTACAACTTTTTATTATAAGATCGAGACTCACAATTAATTCAAATCAAGCTGAACACATGTCTGTTGGTGATTCTCTACGTAGGATCATCTAAATTATCCGTTGATGGCTTCAAGATGGCTTTGTTGATCTACTTCTTATCCACTGTAAAAAAAAAAAAATTCTGCTTAAATGTTTTGACCCACTCGACGAACTGAAAGTAAGATCTTGCAAAACAACCACGCAGCACTCGAATTTGCAAATGCTCTTCTAGTCATTCTTCTTCGAAATGAAAATTAATTCGATTGCCAATATTGTTAGAATTAGAGATAGAAAAATCCGACTCAAACTCATAACTTGATCCAAAATGCATATTTATGCTCGATCCAACATGTGTTTTGATCAAGGAATGAGTGACTCGAATCTAAGCTTATATCTCGAGAGACTCGCAAATAATCCATACTCAGATCCAAACGCGACCTGAATGACACGTTCGACCAGGCTAGTTAGGATCCATGATCTTTTGTAGCAAAAACATATACTAATATATAATTGCCTTATAAGTACAAATAAACGCCAAACAAATCAAATTTCTATTAAGAAAACATGCACATTATTTGGTTGATGAAAGTGATATCCAGCTAGTGATATTGAAATTGTAAATACTGTTGGCATATAAAGCTATGAAAACTACATGCTAGCAATATACTTATTAATCTATACATGATAATTACATATGCTATCACTACTAGGTATAATAAGGTATTGGATCAAGAATCGTTCTTTCATAATATTGTTTTTTTTTAAGTAGGAAAAAAATACAAATTTAATTTGAGGCCAAGAAAAGATATTTAAGTTAGTGTTAAAAAAAATATATATATATAGAGTATGACATCATTCTTTAAAAAGGATTTTTGGATGTATAGAGTGGTGCAGAATTAGTTATTATTTCCTGTTTATTTATATATTTATGTACTTGAAAAATTATAGTTTTGTTGGGTCAGCAATTAGAAAAACCCCATAATGAATATAGGCCACAAATTTGATTCCCAAATCTTACCTAATCTGCTTATCCTCCTATTGTTTTATCTAATCTAATCCAAAATAATAGTTTGTTGAATGCTCCAAATGCTTATTATTTATTTATTTTTATTTTATTTCCACTTGATCAAGAATCTGAGTACACTGATAAATACGTTTCCATAGTAGCTTCATATATATATTCAAGAAAAATAAAAAATATCCTAGCTCTATTTTTATATTTATTTTAAATTTGCATTTTCCTTGAACAGTTCATTGCTGTCTGGATTAGAAATGGTGCAAGTGTGAAGCACACCGTTTAGCTTCATTAAGCAAAAGGGACTGTTTATTTTTTGGTTCATGAGAGGCACTAGATCATTACAATGGGAGAGGAGAATCGAACTCGTGGCCTCATGGTCACGAAGCGTCATCTTTCCCAGGCCAGCTAAGCTAGAAAGGCTTGACCGTTTGCCCCTTTTATTTACAATAAAAACAGTCAAGAACGCTACTGAGACCGCTAACAAGCGAAACCTGGTTTCAGACTCTCCCCAGGCTGGCTTTATAAATGGCAAAAATCCTATCAGGTTGAACAGTAACCAAATTCAATGCAGCAAGAGACAGTGCAAATGTGCAGACCAAACATGGACAATACCGATCTTGTTGGCAACATCCAGAGCGACAAAATCGGGTGTCAATCTGACATATGCTTTCTTTGTTCAATCAAGTCTGCAGTAAATAAGAAACTTGATTTCAGTGAGCATAGCATGTCTTTGGAAGATAATTATGGTGTAGTTTCAAAGAATCAACCAAAAGACAAACATGATACACTGATTTCATCTAGTGCACCCAGACATTGGACGAAAAAAGAAACTCAGGGCTTGTTTGGTAGAGCTTTTCAAACGGCATATGAAAGCCTTTTGCGACTTTAAACAAAACAGTTTTGCATAATGATACTCATTTTATCCTGCAAAACAAGAATTTATTCATTTAATATACCCAAAAGGCTAAAATTTTAATCCATTAATAGAATTTCATCTAGATTATAATTTTAAGCTAGATTTTAATTTATTCATTTTATCTATTTATAAAATTTGATTTCATATGCCAAAATTTATTCATTTTTATCTATTTATAGAATTTAATCTAGATTAAAATTTGACATGCCAAACATGCCCTCAATTATTACCTGATCAAGGTATTCATTTTCTTGGCCTGGATATCATACACCTTGTTGACAGCAGCCTTAATCTTGTTCTTGTCTGCGCGAATGTCAACAATAAAAACCAGAGTGCTGTTGTCTTCGATTATCTTCATCGTTGGCTCGGATGTAAGCAGATACTTCTAGATCTGCTACTGGTCAACCTTGTTCCTTGGAGTCAGACTGATGCCGGGGTTCCTTGCCTTCTTCAAGGTGTTGGAATGATGAAACATCACTGAATTTCGGATCTTCTTAGCCTTCTTCTTGAAGGTTATTGCACCTGATATCTCATCTTTCGCAGCCTTGAGGGCTTGTTAGGGTCAACCTTCTTTGACACTTCATCTGTAATCATAACAGTATCACACTCATCTCCAAGGTCCATGCCATTATCAAACCTTACAGATTCATTTACCATTTCAAATGTATAGATTTTGGGCCAACAAGAACTCTGTGTCGTAGCAGATTCAAAACTATAGGATAAGTTCTCCAAAAATACAAGAAAATGATTTCATTAAAAGTAACATAGAGATCTGGCAACAAAAACAGAAACATCAGGATTCAGGAAGTCCTTGAGCTACCATTCTACCAATATCACAACAGGTAAGGGATCAATCAAAATTTGCTGAAATCCAAAAGTTTATTGGACAAATTGCTGCTGCTACGATGCGATGATCAATGGAAGAAAGGAAAATCTGATTTCTAAGTCATCAAACTGCTCATTATCTAGTGATGAATAAATGCTCGCCAATTTACAGCACTAAAAATCACAATGAATCAACAAAATCAAAACATGCATTCAGAAAAAGTACATTCGCGCTTGAAAAATGAAGTACATACCTTTAGGTGCCATTGCTGATCGTCCCAACCTAAGCCTACAACAAATATGTCAAAAAAATGCATCAAGCGAAGCAAAATTACAATCGCATCAGGGACATATAATGTCAATCAACGATCTAAATCAGTTAACTATGTAACGAAAATGACAATTAGCTCTTCGATTTTGCAGATGAGTGTACGATGGAGACAGACAGACCAAAGCTAGGGTTTGGGCCCTTTGGGTTTGGGGCGTCGACCGAAGAGGACGACCTCGACGATAACTGAATCTTATTTTATTTTAAAAAGAAAAGAAAAAGAAATGCGAATTTTTTGTCACGTGAGAAGCACATGGGCGGGCCCATTCAGTAAACCATGGTTGGAGAGCTGGGGAAACCGCGGTTAACTCCTAAACCGAACCATGGTTAGCTTTATCCTCCTCGTGTTCCCATCCTCTCTCTCTTGTCCTCTCAGATCTACTTCTCTCAGATTAATTAGGGTTTCAGAAAATCGGACCTCTTTTTTCGTCGATCTCGCAAATCCTGAATTTCGAGCTGAATTATCGCGGCTGGAATCGAAATTCGCGATCTCTTGGAGAGCGAATGGAGCTTCGTGTCGCTGTGTGAAGTAGCAAATCATGGAGATGCAGAGAATTAAAGAGTTTCCCCGCAAGAGCTTGGACAAACGCCCCCGGAAACGGCCTCGTTTGACCTGGGATGTTGCCCCTGCCATTCCCCAACCTCCAAGGGTTTGTCGATCTTCCTATGTGTTCTTTACAATAGTGGAATTGTGGTACATTTTTGGATATGAACTCTGCTTGTTGCTGACGCTGTTGATCAAATTCAAATTATTGACATTTCGTTTTGGTTTTTGATAATCAGTTTAGTTCACCTTGTATCAACAGTTTAATTTGCCCCGATTGTAGGTGTTAGTTACTTTGATTACATCTAATGCAAATTAAATTTGTAGTCTTTGAGTTATTTTTTGTAGAATCAATCATAATGGATCTTTTAGCAGCTGCAGTGCATAGTGCAAATTAAAGTACAGCCATTTCTGTGTTAGTTAACAGTGTTGATCTAGTGTAATTTGACATGATGAACCCTGCTTGTTTTTTCATTGTAATATTGTATTCTAGGTTCTTCCGGCAATCTACTGCGGACAGGAATTTGTAAATGGAACAATTCCCAACTATGTTTACTCGTCTATGTTCTATCCCGCTATTCCTCGCGCTACTTCCCCTCCATGGAGACCAGACGACAAAGATGGGCATTTTGTTTATGTTGCTGGGGAGAACCTGACGCCTAGATGTAAGCACTCGTCCAATTGCTTGAAATGTTTTGTCATTTTCTGTTCATATCATTGTTCATGCTGCTTCCCTAAGTGTACACCGACCTTTTATTAGAGTATTTATGTATCAGTTCTCCCAACATAGAAAAAGTTTTCAAAGACTCCAACATGGTTCTTAGTCTTTATGTGCATAAGGATAAAAAAGACGAGAAGCTTCTAATTAGTTCCGTCAATTCAAGTATTTATTTCGTGTGGTCGATAGTCCATTTGATTTTTTATCATCGAAGTTCCATGAATCTATTGTTTTCTAGTTTTTCCCTCATTTCAATTTCTAATACTAGTGCATTATCTGATTATGCAGACCGGATTATCAGCAAAATGGGTGAAGGTTAGTTGTTGAGTTGGCTTCTGCATTTATTAACCTACTAAGTTACCTGATAGAAAAAAAAATTACACCTGTCTAATGCCTTTTTATCACTTTGTGGACTTGCCTGTATTTGTGCATATGTTGATTATGTTCAACTTGTACATTTAAACGGCTTTAAGAGATTTGGTGCTTGAGGCACATTCCTTACCAATGCATGTTTCAGGAACATTTGGACAAGTTCTGGAATGTCTGGACAACCAGAAGAATGAATTTGTGGCGATTAAAGTTGTTCGCTCAATTCATAAGTACCGTGAAGCTGCCATGATTGAAATTGATGTTTTACAGAAGCTCGCCAGGCATGATATTGGTAGTTCACGGTAAGGTTCTTATACCCTGTTCATTTTTTTTTCTTATTCTGAAAGGATTCCTTGGCTTTGGTATAAGTGATTTTATTCTTTGCAGTTGCGTTCAAATACGGAATTGGTTTGACTATCGTAATCATATTTGTATCGTAAGTATATTTATTTATTTTATTAGCCTGAGATGGTGTTTCAAATGCCAAAATACTGTGAGTTGAAAACTTGCGGATGAATTTAAATGATGCCAACAGGTCTTTGAGAAGCTTGGACCAAGCTTATACGATTTTCTGCGCAAAAACAGTTTCCGTTCATTTCCTATTGATCTAGTGCGGGAGTTTGCCAGACAACTTTTGGAGTCTGTTGCATGTGTGTGGAGTTCTCTTGAACCCCTTTATCTACATAATTATTTCCTTGATGCATTAATATGATATATACAGAGAGAGATAAAAGTTTCTAACTTTTGAAAATGTTATTTGGTGATCTGAGGTTATATCCACTTTCTATGTATTTTAAAATCAACTCTAAAATGACTTCAACAGTTCAAGCTTTGAAAGTGTTCAGTAGTCATGTTTTTCCCATTAACCTATGTATGTTTTTTTTTTTTTTTTTTTTTTTTTGCAGTCATGCATGATTTACGCCTTATTCACACGGATCTTAAGCCAGAAAATATTCTTCTCGTCTCATCAGAGTATGTCAAGATCCCAGATTACAAGGTAATGTTCTTCCAAAAGAAAATCTAGTTATATTGGTTCACTAACAAAAAACAATAATATTACTTTTTCTAGATTATGGAAAGCCGTGAGCTATGCGTTTGCCTTATTTTGATGGATCATTTATGAACTATGTTTTTTTAGCAACTATGATTTTGAAATTGTTCAGCAGTCACTGTTTTGCAAACAGGACTCCTCTGATATTTGTGGCCTTGTGTTGCATTTTTTTTCTTTGCATTATAGGTTCTTTGACTCTTAACTGCAAAATATATATTACCAATGAGATGCAACAGCAGTGTAAATAAATTTCCTGATTTAGACTTCTTTAGTATAATTTTGAATGTAATACGATTTTGTTGCATTGCTTTTTTGCTACAGTATCTTTCCCGTCCCACAAAAGAAGGTTCCTATTACAAAAATATGCCGAAGTCAAGTGCAATCAAAGTAATTGATTTTGGCAGCACAACTTATCAACATCAAGATCACAATTATGTTGTGTCAACACGCCATTATCGGGCACCAGAGGTTATCTTGGGTAAGGACTACTTGCACTTACATCTTGTATAATTAAGTGGATGCCCTCCTGTAATATTTAGCTTGATTAGCAATGTTTTTGATTCATCAGGTCTGGGTTGGAACTATCCTTGTGATATGTGGAGTATTGGTTGTATACTTGTTGAGCTTTGTTCGGTAAGTTCTTCTTTCTCTGCCTAATCATGCAGCAAGTGTATTTTTTTCTGCAATTTTCGTTGCTACCCTTTCCAAGCAAGGCAAATATGATATTTGATTCGAATGAGTATATCCTTGTGCCTGTTTTGCCAGGGTGAAGCCCTTTTTCAAACACACGAGAACTTAGAGCATCTTGCTATGATGGAGAGGGTGCTGGGCCCACTGCCTCAACAGATGATCCTCAGAGCCGAGTAAGTTTTGGATAATATCATATTTCTTATCTTCTTTTCAAGTTTCTGAGTAATGTTCAAAATATATTGCAGTCGCCGTGCTGAAAAATATTTTAGGAGGGGTGCCCGGCTAGACTGGCCAGAAGGTGCTACCTCAAGGGAAAGTATGCGAGCAGTTTATAAATTGCCTCGCCTGCAGGTAGTTTTCCTCCTCGGCTTACATACTGATTTCTACTTTTAACTCGTGTTCCTTTTGTTCTGAATTCTGATCATCCCTTCTGTACACGTAGAACTTGGTGATGCAACATGTAGACCATTCAGCCGGAGATTTAATCGACCTCCTCCAAGGGCTCCTTTCTTACGACCCAGCCCTCCGGTTAAAAGCCAGGGAAGCTCTCCGACACCCCTTCTTTACCCGTGATCTAAGAAGGTAAAAAACCATTCCTTGTCACTGGAAATGTATCTCATTATAACTCAAAAACAGCTCCTGGCATAAAACGACTGAGGCCCTGGAAGCGGAGTGTATAGTGTGATTTTAGTGCGATGATATAATTGTACAGTTCTGCACCTCCTTCCATTTCGCTTCCTCCCTCCTCTCGTCCCTTGGCCTGTGTCGTTGATTCCCCGAGCTCTCAATCGTACGGTTCGTTACTAGATTCCCCATGGCAGATTTGACACTGATTGCATTTCTTCTGTATGTTATACCATGTTTTCTTCTTCTCTATCACCTAGATTGTGCTTTGATTAAAAAAAAAAAATGAATGTTTTGCTGTATTAGTTCAGAATAGCTTCATTGCATTTTTCATCTGTAATTCAAGAAAATATTTTGTTTTTGTGTTTTTTGAGTAATAATAACACTAAATTCTAATGGAGATTTGGGTTTCGTGGGGATAGTCATGTATCATAACTTATAATGTTCAATGTTGTATTATATTATATTATAATATATATTATAATGAGATATTGTACAGTATAAGTTAAGATAGTTAGGGTGTGTTTTGATTACCATGTTTTATGACTTATTAAACATGATAATCCAAACACACCCTTATCATAGATGACCATCCAAACGAACCCTATAGCGACACACACACTGACACTGGGACCACTTGGTGGGTGAAGTAAAAAGCTAAATTTGGGCCTTCAATGAAGCCTATTGGGCCGTTATGGGGCTCGTTATATTTGTCGGCCCAGGCCCAACTTCAGCAGGTATATAAATTAAAACCTATCTACCTTCCCCACCTACCCTCGTCCTTCATCAGCACCAAATCTCTGTAAATTGGCGAAGCGAGGGTTTGAGGGGTTTCACTCTCCGCTTCATCAATGGAGGCGATGTCGAATCTCACTTGCAAACCCCAGGTAAGCCTCAATGTCAACCTACTCCACCGCCGCAACCACCTCCGTTGCCCAACCACGTCCACTTCTCTCTCCTCCGTCTTCTCCAAAGCCACTCGTTCATCCTCTGCTCTCTCAGTCAAAGCTTCCAATTCCAATCCTCAATCCTCCGCGGTTTCTTCTTCTTCTTCGCCGTTGTCTCTCGTTAAGCTGCCTCTCTGCGTTGCCGTTGCCACCGCCGCTCTGTTTTTCTCCCGCTTATCCCCTTTCCGCCCCCTTCCAGCCCTAGCCGAAGCTCCGGCCGCCGAAACGGTGACTGAGGAGGCTGAAAGCGACGCCGTTAAGTTTGATCAGGCGGATGATAGGGAGGGGGGAAAGGCGGAGAGAGACCTGGAAGAGAAGCTGGTCTCAAACCCTAACGATGTACAGGCTTTGAAATCTCTATTGGAGTTGAAGATGAGGGGCCGCAAGCTGGCTGAGGTGGTTGAGATTGCTTCCAAGCTGACCGAGCTTGAGCCTGATGAGATCGAATGGCAGCTATTGAGAGGCCACACTTACTGTTACATGGGGGATTATGAGTCAGCCAAGCCTGTATTTGAGGAGATTATTGCCAAGGATCCGAACCGTGTTGAGGCTTATCATGGGCTGGTGATGTCGGCTACGCAGATGGATGATGATGATGGGAAGGAGCTAAGTGTGGTGGAGAGGAGGATCCAGGAAGCAATTGGGAGGCTCAAGAAGGAGAACAAGAAGGCAGAAATGAGAGATTTCTACCTCCTCATTGCCCAAATTCGGGTGATCCAAGGGGAGTATATGGCTGCTTTGAATGTGTATCAGGATCTGGTTAAAGAGGAGCCTAGGGATTACAGACCTTACCTTTGCCAGGGTATTATATACACTTTGTTGAGGAAGAAGAAAGAGGCTGAAGAGCAGTTTGAGAAGTACAAGAGGCTTGTGCCCAAGGAGCACCCTTATGCTGAGTACTTTGATGACAATGTGAAGAACACGGCTAAGGTGTTTTCCGAGGCGGGTCAGAAATGAGACAGGTGAGGGTTGAGATTCTTTGTTTGATATATGCAGGTTGAGAGTTTTGTTTCCATCTTGTGATTTTGACTTTGGATTTCATTGCTGCTAGTTAGTTGATACTTGATAGTAATAAATTTTTATCAGAGATCATCGTTATATGGTGAAAGTGTGTTGCCTTTTCCGTGTTCATACCGTGTGGAATACGGGCTTAGCTTCATGAGTCGTTTTATTAGGAAAGAAAAGAGAAAGAGCTCTGTTAACCGGCTGTGTTTTCTATAGCCAATGTTTCGACACTGGTAATATATATGTATGTGGCTGTTTCCCTTTTTAGGAACTTTTGATCGAGCAATTAAACCCGACTCTATGAAAAGAATTTAAGCTAAAGATGTAACCCTTCCTATTATAAAGGCTCTTATAGTTATCGGTGTATTTCATTTATAACATTCAATGTATGTGCATGGTAGTATAAGATGTTTTTTTATGCACTGTGGCTGCTTGACTTTTGATTCTTTGAACTTGAATGAATTTCATTGTGATATTAGCTACGCAACCTTGAATATGGCGAGTGTTAAACATCCAATTTTTGGTCCTTCCTTTGTTTTGTATTAACTTGTGCTGCGTGTGCATAGTATCATATATAGTTATTCACCTCCCATGCTTTGTAGAAAATTTCAGATTCATCACTGCTTTGCGATGTAATGAAGGGCAAATGTCAATTGATTAAATTTATCATTTCACGTGCTTTTTGAAAATTTTAGTCAAGCACGAATGACTGATGGAAGCCCTTGTAAACTGGAACTGCTTGCCTATTCATATGTGTGCTGCAGATTTTTTTTTGTATACGTCTCTAAGTTTGGGTTTCCCATTCTCTTGCTGCATTTGTTGATTCAAGATTTTTTTTTTTTTGGGTGAACTTCTCTCCCATAATCCCATTTCCAGCTGGTAGCTTTCCAAAAATTTCCTCATCTCTGCCAGTGCTAAATGTCAGTTCACAATCTTATTGTCTTGGGTGTTTTTCATATTCGATTTTGGTGTTCGCTTGGTGTTTGTGCTTCTTCTTGTTACCCAAATAAGCAGCTGGCCGAGTTGGTTGGTGCAAGTAATGCCATCCAGTAAGTTTACACAGCTGCTACAGACAATGTTCAAGAGGAGCATAATAACCAGCTCTTATCTGTTGTAGTGTTGGACAAATGAGATTGATGATTGCTCTACATTTTTTTTATAAAGTGATAAACATGTCATTGCTGGATTTTCAACTTTGGTGTTCGCTTGGTGTATATGCTTCTCCTCTCGCTACCCAAATAAGCAGCTGGCCGAGCTGGTTGGCTCAAGTAATTGCCATCCAGTAAGTTTACGCAGCTGCCACACAAAATGTTAAAAGAGGAGTGTAATAACCAGCTCTTATCTGTTGTAGTGTTTGACAGACGAGATTGATGAGCGCTCTACATTCTTAATTCTTTATAACGTGATAAACATGTCATTGCTGGATTTTTGTTAGTGTTTGTAAGTTATGCTTACCATTAGGTAGCCACTGTATCTGTTTATTGGGTTGAAACCATTTGAATGTTTTAAGTCATTCTGAATGAAGTTACCTTCTTATGTGTTCACATTTGAGCCTTAGGTGTGCTTGATCTCTTCCGCAACCAACAAGTAACTTGTGCTTAGTGTCTGAGATGGTTGACGGCCAATCTCAGGTCATGCACAGTAGCTTTTCTTGGTTTGTTTCATTTATGTATGAGGAAGTTCGGAGTTGAGCTGAAGTTTTGAATAACATGTTGATTGGCCCGTTCATAGTAGCCTAGCTGCCATGCTTTGAAGGGTGTGTGTAGGTCCTGCGTGTGTTTTACGCTGTTTTGTCAACCAGTGAATAGGGGTTGATCTGAGTGGTTTAAACTGGTCCACTTATGCACAGGGCCAAGCCTGAAATGCCCAGAGTTTTGGGCTTGCTTGGAGTTCAAACTTGGTAAGCTAAGCAATGAAACTATGAAAGTACTTGAGAAACCTGAAGTGAATTTTTGTCGTAACATTGCAGTGAAGCTGCCACTTCAGTGTATGCATTATAAATCTGCCTGTGAATTTCACCACATTGGTTGATCAACAGATTGTATGTGGTTATTTTCTGCAATAGATCACTAATTTTTGGTTATGCAGTAAATTTCAGGTATGAAGATGGTATTAGGAACGGTTGGTACATGGTACCGATTTCAATTTCATGATACCAGACCTTTCACCGCGGCTTGAGCAATTTTGTGCGTAGAAATGACGTCGAAACCGATATACCGGGTTCAAATAGGACACCAATAATCCCTCTGTACAATCAAATAATACTTTCAAATTATGGTCTATTGCTTGTTAAGGCAATCACACTGTAACTCATTACATGGGCTCAATAGATCATCTTCGGCCATCGATAGCGCTCATAAACGTGTGCATTCCATTATTGTGAATGGCGATCAAGCAACCTTGCTATACAAATGTTAAGCATACAAGTACAAACTTGACAATATTATATCATTGCTATTACACGGACGAGCTGTTAGTACACGACTGATACAAATAATATTGCAATGTATCCAAGTTTTTTGACCTCTTATGGACAAGTTGTGTATACGACCGACCTGGTTTTGTGAGACAAACAAAAAGCTGTGCAGTCCAATAATTTATGCTTGCAACTTGCCATGGGCCCTCGATCTACAATTCGTATACCATGGTGATTGGTGCATACTTCGGAAATACATAAACCCTATTCTAAGCGAGATATACTGAGAAGCCTAATCTTCTCTGTATATGGATGGTGACTAGGATCTGGCTCAGAACTCGGCTTATAATTTTAAGTCTCTCCGATCCAGGGTGTTTGTCGTTGTCGTTTTTTTTTTTTAAAATCATTTTAACAAGCGTGTCGAAAATCAAACACAAACATTTCCGGTCATAGGGAGTATACCTTATTTTGAGAAATGAATGCTAAGCTGACATTGTGGTTGTATGGAGATGACTGATGAGAGCAAGTTGCACGTACTAAAGTAGTCAAATTGAACTGAATTTCAGGCCTGACAATGCAGGGGAAGCTATCAGCAATGTCTGCGTTTATGAACGTGGTTGGGTTGGTTCCTCTTGGTTGCTACCTTACACTTGTGCTTAAGGAGATTCCCAACATTGGCTTGCATTTGAAGGAAATCCAAGCTTAAATGCTCCTCGATACCCAAGTGATTATTTGCTCAAATTTCGACCCTTTTTCTTTTGGATTTAGTCTTTTCATTTTTTTTTTCCCGATACAAGATAAGAGTTTGGATGGTGTCAGGCCCTGCTGACATATCACCCAATCGCATCCTTTCAGACGAGGACAAAAAACTCCCGATATGAAGAGAGAGCTTCAAGGGTGCTGAGCGTCCGAGACAATCATCTTAATCTCCCAAGGACAGCACCACACAGTAGAGACTGAATTGATCACCAGGAGACTATCATCTTCAATATCAATTCGTCGGTAGCCCAAATCTCTATCAGCAATCAAGTTAGATTGGAGTGCAAGGGCTTATGCCACCAAGGCCGAAACGGATCCACAAGCGGAGGCACCAGACGCTTTGTCAACGCCAAGGTGATCGCGTATGACACAACTAGCAATAGCTTCACCCCATGGCAGCTTGGAGCCGTCGAAATTGATCTTGAAAGCTCCGGTTGCCGGTTTGGTCCACCTAATATTTCTCCTACGTATTAGTGTCTAAATAGATGTCTTACTCCTCCGCCTCAAAATATTTATCAAATGTTGAAATAATAATAATAATAAAAAATTGATATGATTTTTTTCCTCATGAAATTATATAAAATAAATTAATAAAAAGTCGATATTTTTTTATATAGTTTTTATGATTATAAAAAAAGCATACTAAATAGTTAAGTGACAAGTGTTTTGAGACATATGAAATACTATATATTTATGCATTATTTTTAAACAAAGATAAAACTTTTTAAATATATTTTAATAATTTCATATTTATTATAACAATTTGTTATATCCCAAGTGGGATCTTTGTGGGATTGAAGGGGAAGATAGAGACTAGAGAGGAGATTAGAGAAAGAAGATGAAGTTTAGAGAGGGGGATAGGAGAGATAGAACGAGAGAGGTAGGGGAAGTGTTCTGGTTTATTACTTGATATTCTCCAATTACAATCTCTAGGATATTTATACCCTAAATCCCTAACGACATTACACAATTTAAATGCCGGGGGTTAAAAAGGGCTTGACAAAGTCTCTAAGAATTTGACATGACACACAATTTAAATGTCATTAATGGGGTTAAAAAAGGCTCGACAAAGCCTCTCAGAAGTCGACTTTTTCGTTGTTATGCTCATTTAGAGTTGAAACCTCATCTTTTTTTATTGCTTATATCAGGTCAGTTAATATGTTTACCGATTTTTTCTGCATTTTGATTTACCTGATAGAAGTGATGTCAGATATTTCGAACCTTACTTTGATAAAATGAAATAAAATAAAATAGTGGGTCAAATCATGTAAAAATACAAATCCTACAAGGCTACAACTACAAGCTATGCTATACAAGTATAGAGGTGAAGTGGTTTACCACAACGACAAACACCAAACTCACAGGATGGGCAGTGATAGATAGATTGGCATCTTGTGGATTCAAATCCTTCATGATAAGAAACAAAGAAAGTTGTGCAATTCAAATAATTTAATAAGCCACTAAGCCATGGCACTTGTCCTCACACAACTACAAATTTATGAATCTTATTAAAGGAGGTTCAGCATTGATCATGTAGCCCTTTTTACATGGACAAATTATTCTCTTTGGATCCTGTGAATTCTATGAATTGCTCTACTCCTTTCCACTATTTGGTGGCTTGCTGACATGATTGAAAGTCCCTTTAATGCATAATTCAATATTAAGTGAAGTTGTTTAGGGGAAAACATATAGCAAGATAATTATCATTGAACTCTAGACTACCAAGAAAACTCTTTTTTTTTTTTGGGTATAGTCTAGTTTGATTGGAATCACTATGGGTTCGTATGGGACGAGGTTAATAAACTAACTAAAATTATAAACATGGTAAAATTTATAAATTATTCATAAAAGTAGTTAAAAATTTAAACAATAAGATAATCTCCGCATGGGACGAAAAATTGTTTATTTGTAAAAAGTGGTCTATATTTGGTTGTTATTAGGGGTATTGTGCTACTTTCAAACAAAATAATATAAAAGGGAAGGGTTAAAACAATACTTGTACAAATTAAACACCCAAATAACCTCCCTTTTCTAGCTTTTTTTTAACACAATTTTTTAACAAGTTTTTGTTTATTTTGGTCATCCAAACAACAAAAAAGATGTTTAAAAAATAAACACCCACAAATGATTAAATTTTAACTGTTTATTATGTGAACCATACACACCCTATATGTTCTATATCTGATTTGGTTTTATATGATCTGTCAAGTGTTACTTTCAGACTCATAAGCGACTTTATATTTCTAAGAGATTCGAATGATGTGTAGCACCATGACCACTACATCAACTTGTGATTGACGACTAGTGTGAAATCTAACAATTCGATATATTTATATATGTTGCTCCACTGATTAAACAAAACATATTATTTTTATCAAGTACAATTTTTTAAGGAGAATAACAAGCACGTACCCTTATATATTACTCTATCTTCTCACTTTATTGAAAATTATAACTAATTCTACTAATAATTAGTTGGATAGATTTGTAAAATAAGCACCAAAATACCTAAAATGACCTCTTCCACTTAACAAGAACCTCACCTTTAATTTAAATACAGTAACATGTTTGGAATTTTGATGGATTGTTCTTTCACTATGTCATCATGCACATCTAGAAATAAAAACTTTAAGCTCACATAACTTATTACTTAATTGTCAATAAGTAATATGTGCTTATTTAGACCATTTGGATCAATATCAAGTTGAGTTATTTCAGATTACGTCATTGTAGCCTGAGTTAAAAGTTATAGTTTTAAGTCTATCAAGGTTATGTTTGGTAAAAAGGTAGCTGATAGGGTAACTGAAAACTGATGAATTATTTGTGTTAAATCTATGTTAATAAGCTAAGATATTTGATAAGCCTAACTGTTATTTTAACTGTTGAAAACTGGTGAATAAAAAACTAAAAGCTCTGAAAATTTTGATGGATAGTTATTAAAAACCTTAAAAAGCTAATTAAACTAAAATCTTATATTTATTTTATCTAAAACTATATAATATCAAAATTAAAAATTCCGAAAAGATAGACGATAGTGTCAAACAGAGCCTAAGTTATTCACATTACCAAACGAAGCCTAAATGGGGAAGTCACGTGGCATCCGATGGAGGATCACATCGTTCACATGGACAGAGATCAGGTGCTCTTCTTCTTCTTCTTCTCACTGCGTTCAGCTTCGGCGTCTGAATGTCCGAATCCTCTCTCCTCCCACCTTCCCTTTCATCTCCAATTTTCACCGATCAGAGTGGGAGTGATGAATCCCGATGAATCGCCATTAATGTGCTACCTCCAGCTTCCATTCCCTTGCTAAGCCGCTTTCCCTCTCAGTTGGTTAGTGTCTCGTTTCTCTCTCTCTCTCTGCGCTCAGTTTTTTCGCCATTTTCAGCTACTGCTCGTCGTTCGACTTCCGATTTCGAACCAAGAAACTGTCCGCGTTTTCTGCGGTGGTGAATGTGTGTGATTTGATTCCATTGGATCCTTCATTTGTCGTCTTTCTCGGGGCGATCGCGTGCTTTTTTCTTCATCCTCCTGACTCCTGTTCTCCGCAATCTTCGATCACATTTTTCTCCAATTTTGCACAGAAATCGAATCTCTCTGTCTTTCTCTCTCCTCTCCTTTTCAAACTTTTGGAAAAAAGGAAACTAGATGTCTGAAAATGGAGCGGTTACGCCGACAAAAGTTGCAAGCTGAAGCTGCTAGGTCTTCATCACCTTCCAAGGTGACCACTGTAATTGATCGCACCTCCGACGATAAGCTGAGCTCCAATGATAGACCTCGCAGAGGTACTTCTCTCCGTCTCTTTCTCTCTCAAAAAGGATTTCGACTGAATTGACGGTAGTTAGCTTTTTTCTCAGTGGAAATCGGCATGACTTCGTTTGTTACAGTGGTATGATAATGATTGCATTGCTTTGCTTTGCCTTTACTCCGACTTCGTTTTCACTATTTCTCAATTTGGGCGATTCTTTCTCCTGAAGCTTGAAATTGCTTTTAGCTACTTCATTTTTCAGTGAATTTGGCTAATTTCTCCACTCTAGTTGCAATTGCTGATTAGACCTGAGATTGTAATGTTGAAATTTTCAGGAAACCCTCAGACTGTGAAGCAAAAGTTACAGAAATCGGGATCTGATTCAAGTGCTCGTTCTGGATGTAAAACAACAATGGAGCATCAGGTAAACTTCTGAAAAATATGCTTGATTTTACTTATGGCCGGAGATGTATTTTTCTGTTGTTTTGAACATAGCAAAATCATATGCATTATGCATACATGAGTGAATGTGTAAAGATCCTGTTTCTTCACTTGACAGTTGACACTAGTTGATTTGGATAACTTGCCATTACAGCTTGCAGTTGAATTAGGTCGAAGTAAGTCTGCACCTCGAGCTGGCAACTCAATGAAGAGTTTCCTGACAGATGAGATGTCTGAGGAAATAGAAACCAGAAGGCGATCGCCAAGTATTATTGCAAAACTGATGGGTCTTGACCGGATGCCTACCGAGCATGGCATGAACAAACAGTCTAAAAGACCTTCCCGTCGTTCCAGTGGGAAACCTGTGGCATCTTGCAATAGCCAGCCATGTAGAAAGGCTGAAAGGGAACAACAAATGTTCAAAGATATCTATGAAGTTAGAGAGAGTTTGGGAGGTCAAACTGAAGGATATTCATTTCAAGTACCTCCCAACAGAAGGCATAAGGAACGCGAGATTGCCTTTATAAGACAAAAGTTCACGGATGCAAAACATCTCTCCGTTGATGAAAGGCTTCCTTGTGATTTGCATGCTTCTCCACGACCTCGCTGTGGCAATGTCCGAAATAGAAAGGCACCAAATATCTTGGACCATCATATTGCTGCAATAGGGTGCCAGGCAGGTAGAGGAGCTTCTCAGAAGATGGATTTGTCTCGTGATTGCCAGGAGGGTGTACATCGTCATGTATCCCACAGGAAGGCACGAGTGTCTGATAAATCTGTCATTTTCTTTTCCGAAGGGAAGGACGCAACAAGTACTACCCCGGCAAAAATAGTTCTTTTGAAACCGGACCTTGGAAAGTCACACAAAGCTGCCAAGTCATTTTCATCTTCCAGTTCTTCTCATGAGATTCGGTCTGATGTTGAAATGTGTAAGAAGAAACAAATGGATGTCAGGCACAGGGACGCTGAACAATGGGGTAACAAAAGGTTGCCAATCGACTTGCCCTTTTCAGCACATAAATCTCAAGAGTCCAGAGTGTTAGCCAAGGAAATTACTGAACAGATGAAAAGGAATTTAGGTAAAGTTTCCTCTAATGCGCCTTTGTCAGGGCATAGAGGATACTCTGCAGATGAGAGTTCACGTGATATGTCAAGTAATGATTCATGTTATGAATCAGACATAACATTCCCGGCTCCCCGAATTCCCCATTGCTCAAGTTTTCAAGGAAAATCCTCATCGTCACGTTATGCTCAGTCATCCGTTAACCGAGAAGGCAAGAAGAGATTGTCTGAGAGGTGGAACATGACTCATAGGTCAGCTGAAATCAGAATGAGTAAGAGTGCTACATTAGGGGAGATGCTTTCTATGCCTGATATGGACAGTTCGTCACCAGATATGAATGTAGAATCTGCTGAGAATGGGTCTTTTGGCATATTTAATCGTAATGTCGGGCTGGAAGAACCAGTTAAACCCTTGGGTATCAGCAGTAAAGATGGATGGAAGGATGGATACAAAAGTTCATCAGGTTCCACGTCTCTTACAAGTCCGTGTGATCATATCAAGTACCCTAAAAGCCGCATCAAGCATGAAGTGCTTGGCAGCGAACGGTTCTCAGATGGTGCTGGACATGGCCAAAAGAAGGCAATATATAAGGATTTAAGTTGGAGAGAAGGATCATCTTCAGGAAATAGAAGACTGCGTGAGAAAAAACATCGCTCTTCTCGTCGTCTGAGTGAGCAGATGGTATTTGATGAGCAGGAAGAACATCTTGGTTTGAGTGGAAAGAAGGGTGCCGTGATTCTGGAAACACCGACTTTTTCTCTTGATACAATTTTGAATCTTGATTCAATGATGGATATAGAGCCTGAGAACACTTCTAAATCTCCAAGCTCCCATGATGGTCTTTTACCTGCTGCAGAGTTGTCAAATGACTTGCAAGTAAAAGATCGTTCTAATGGCGATGTCGTCCATGAATCTACTCCTCAGGTTTATATGCTTTCTTCAACTACATTACATTTATAATATAATCATTCTATTAATTTTATCCAGGCTCATGAACTGTCCCTTCTCATTACTATATCGCTGTGAATTCCTATAGCAGAAGTTATGGCACATCCATTGTTACCTTGTGCAGGAGGTACATGTAGTAATCATAGGCTTTTTATGTTGTTATTTCAGCCTGTAAATATAGTAAAACATGTAGGGACTAAAGAGGCTACACTGCAGTTAAACAGTCGGTTATTAGCATAATCGGTTTGTGTTAGTAGTGATTATTTAGCATGACTAGCTGGTTTCTTCATCCGGCTTAGTTTCATGGTTTTCCCATTTTAAGTTGAGATTCATGTGGGACTGCAGGAGCAATCAAGGCCATTGGTGAATGATGGTTTATCACCGTGTTTGCGAAACCCTGTAGCTCAACCTGAATCTCCTGTTAGCAGTAAGGACGCTGATCAGCCTAGTCCAGTTTCAGTTCTTCAAGCTCCTTTTTCAGAAGATCTTTCACCAGGCTCTGAATGTTTCGAAAGATTCAGCACCGATATACATGGTATGAAATCTAACTATTCTGTCAATTTTGTTGTTGTTGTATCTCCTGCTATTAGATCAAGTGATGCAGTATTGTTTTGCAGGTCTCCGGATGCAGCTTGAGCTCTTCAAGCTGGAATCTGATGCTTACGGTGGGAGTGATGGGGACGAAGGATCTGCTGGGTTCGCGGAAGCAACGAAACGGACAACAGTCACTGAAACCGCTTCCTGGGAGGCATCCTACACATCGGACGTCCTAACCGAACTCGGTCTTCAAGACACAGACCCCGATCAGCTCATGACCGCATGGAGCTCCACCGAATACCTGGTGGACCCATGGGTCTTTGAGAAGCTCGAGAAGAAGTACAGTGATCAGAGCGCAGCTTCCTCCAGGCCAGACCGGAGGCTGCTCTTTGACCGCATCAAGTGTGGAACAACAGACATCGCGCAACGCTCCGTGAGCCTGCACCCGTGGATCAAGACCCATCAAGGCACCACAACGGGGCCTCGGCCTACAAAGGCATGGTTCGAGACCGAGCTGCGGAAACTGCTGGCGGACCAAGCGATGGCGGAGAAAGGAGCGGGGGTGAATCCGCAGAGCGACGTAGAGTGGATGGGTCTCGAAACGTACATTGACGGCATAGGCCGGGAGCTCGGGAAGATGGTGCTGGATGAGCTTATATCAGAGTCGTTAACAATGTGAAGGAGAGTAGCACTTGCAGAGCTTTTGTAGAACTAGAAGAAATTCATGGTAATATTGAGGTTGAAATGTAGGTAGAGAGGAGAGGCATATTATATGTGGACTGATTTGATCATCTTATCAAATTCAGATTCAATAGACTGAATAAGAAAGATCCGTTATATTGCGGCATTTTCGAAAATAAACCTAGTAATTACCAACTCGACTCATACCCGACCTATTTTGACCCGATACCCGAATTGACACAAACATAGTAAAAACCGACTTGACTCATATCCGGCCCATCCTTGACCCGACCCAAATAAGACCTGACTCATTATTTTAACACTCCAATAACGTAAATTACATATAATAAGACTCAATGTAACTAAATAAATAAAGTTTAATAGTCAATAATTAAGATAAACAAAAATTAATCATTATCTTATATCGTACTAAAATTAAATGTGATCCAATTTGAGCAAAACCCGAATCCGACCCAATCCAAAATACTTTTGCTCATCTAGTATATAATCTATAAATTTAACCAGTACACCCCCTCCCTCAAAGGTATCTTACTATTTTAGTAATTAATCTTTTTTTTTTGAGCAAATTTTAGGATATAATCTAGAACTTTAACCAGTACACTCCCTCCCCCCAAAGGTATCTTACTATTTTAGTAATTGATCTTTTTTTTTTGAGCAAATTTTAGTAATTAATGATTATTAATCTGACCATATTAATAGAATTGAATTTATTTAATTTCAAAGTTTCTTGCTTTTTTTTATTTTTGATATGAACCAATTTAATTTGTTCCAATGAATTCAAGGATAGTTTATTTAATATAAAAGATCATTTAACTATTTAACCTTATCTAATTTCCATCAATACAATGTGCTTTCACTATAAAAGCACTCTCTTGATCTCTTCAACCAATCATCAACACACAAAAATTAAAAACCAAATACAAAAATCACACAAAACATGAAGCCTTCTATGATGCTTGTTTTCCTTTGTGTCATTTCCCTTTCATCAACCATCTTAGGCCTAGATGTCCATGACAACACTATATGGTCTGACGATGGGACCCCGCTCGTGACCCTTCACTCCGGGCCCACGGACTCATCCGAGCCGCCTATCGAGCCCAACCGCGAAGTGCCTTCTGGGCCCTCGCCGGATCAACATGGTGCAATCTTCGGCCAACTTGAGCCCAACCGCCAATCGCCTTCTGGGCCCTCGCCGGATCAACATGGTGCAATCTTCGGCCAACTTGAGCCCAACCGCCAATCGCCTTCTGGGCCCTCGCCGGATCAACATGGTGCAATCTTCGGCCAACTTGAGCCCAACCGCCAATCGCCTTCTGGGCCCTCGCCGGATCAACATGGTGCAATCTTCGACCAACTTGAGCCCAACCGCGAAGTACCTTCTGGGCCCTCGCCGGACCAACATGATGCAATCTTGGGCCAACTTGAGCCCAACCGCGAAGTGCCTTCTGGGCCCTCGCCGGATCAACATGGTGTGATCTTCGGCAGGCGTTTGATGCCCAAGCCCAACCGTGAAGTGCCTTCTGGGCCATCGCCGGATCAACTTGACGC
Source organism: Persicaria maculosa (assembly GCA_963922045.1). Classification (NCBI taxonomy): domain Eukaryota; kingdom Viridiplantae; phylum Streptophyta; class Magnoliopsida; order Caryophyllales; family Polygonaceae; genus Persicaria; species Persicaria maculosa. Next base: position 2,590,092 of record OY998252.1, read on the forward strand.
AATCTTCGGCTAACGTTTGATGAGGTCTAGGTCGGATTGAGCTGATCAATCTGATTTGCGATTTCATAATAATGTCTGTTGTAAATTATATTTGTCTCCCTCATAATAAAGTGTCACTTATTTATTTTCCTTTATTTATTTTCCATTCGGAAAAATGGCTCAAAATAATCCAAACTATCAACTTCCAATTCAAAATAATCTCAATTTTTAAATTAATTAATTCATAGTCAAACTATCACCATATTTACCAAAAAATGAGATTTTCGGCAAAAATGACGATATGTCATTGAAAACCTAAATATCTGTTATTTCGTGAACTAGAGGGTTGCTTTTTTTAAATAAAAAAAAACAAGGTAAGAATTTAAAATATTAATCAACATTTTTGCTTGTTAAATTGAGAGGTTGAGCTGATCGGCTGATGGACTAATCGCCATTAAGCCTTTCTAATATATCTCCAAAGATTGTAATATTGCTCAATAAATTTGAATTCCAACCTTAGCATCTAATTAACCTAAGACAAGTTAGTGAAAATAATTGAAAAAACCGAAACTGAAATAAACGCGAATCGGTTAACCAAATTTTTCGATCCGATTAAACCGGTTAACCGACAACCATTTCCTTCATTTTCAAGAGTTCAAGTTGGTTAATGATCATTATAAACTCTCTAAGTTAGCTTCAACGTGAAGGCTGATCAAGATGAGCAATATATACATGTACCAACTTAGCATTGCAAACATATATTAATAGCCGGTCACTCGGACGGATCGAAATCAAGACCCAATTCGACCACAACTTGATCATACTAGCTACAAATTCCTTAGAGCTCAGCTCCCATGGACGCCTTCGACGGAGCCTGATGCAGCCGGCATCAGTAGCTGCGTGTTCTTCACCTTGGAGATGCTCGTTATGACTTGCAAAGGTGTGATGTCCCCAACAACCGTTACCTTCTTTGCTGTGAAGTCTATGTTGAACGATGTCACTCCTGCTCAGCACCATCACCACAATACACACATTTACGAAATTTCGTCGTAAACTTTCTTGTTATTATATAGAGAGAGTTTGGATCAATACACAAATGACTCCTCAGTTCAAAACCGAGCTGAACCGGATCGAACCGAACTGAATCATACCTAAAACCGGAATTTTAGAAATTGCAAACCGAAAAACAATCCTAAATGAACTTAATTGACGATTAATTATTAAAAATAATTAAAATGTTTAATTTAAAAAAAATCATGATTTGAACCGAATTTTGAACAGGTTATACTAAACTAGTTTCGTGTAATGTTTTTATTTAAATTTATAAAAGTTACTTTTGAACCCAAAAAAAAAAACCAAACATAAAACCGAATTTTTAGAAATTGTAAACCGAAAACTGAATCTAATCTATAGGTTCGCTTTGAACCGAATTTTGAACAGCCCTAGTAATGTGTATTAAAGGTAAACACATTTTTTTTTTTTATGTGGGTGTGAGTTGATCTTGAATCTGTGAGGTTAACAATATAAGTAGGGGAAGTTTATGCACATACCTTGCATTCTAGAGATCTGCTTTCTCACTTTCCCTTCACAGCCTCTGCAGTGCAAGGACACCCTTAGAACCACCACCTGTGTCGATAATCAGCACATTGCGTCAAACGAATCTTGCGTTGATTGCTCATTAGGAGCTTGATTATTTTTGTGAATAAGAAGGTTATTTGTGATGATAAGAAACTGAAGAAAGAGGTTATATGGTGGAGAGATCGAACCTGGTGATCAGAAGAGGACGAAGAAGGGCGAGAAGGAAGAGGCGGTTTTGCGGAAGATTTCGAACTATCCAATGATTTCGGCTTTGTAACTTCATGGCTAGGTGCTGGAGATGACTTCTTAGGCTGATCACAAGGAACCTTGAGCTTCAAAACCGGGTCGAAATCAGACTTCAACACATCGAACAAACCCGACCCAACGTCTCCAGCCTCGTCCAACAGGTACCGGGAAGACTCAGGCATGGTGTTATTCATGTGGTTCAGACTAGCCTTAGACGCCGTGGACCCCCCTCCATTACCGGTGATTGTTGTCAGGTCTGACAGTTTAGATGCACTCTTTCTAAAGGCATGAATCTGGAGGGGTTGATCATTGGTTTTAGTTAAACCAATGAGCTTCATAGCATTGCTGGTAGCAGTGCTAATAGGGCTGTTTTTGGTCTTGGTACTGGTCTTTTGTTTTTGCTGCTGTAAAGGGGAAGGTTTGGGAGTGAAAGGGGATGGGTGAGATGAGTTTGGTGGGGTTCTGATTGATCTTTTCTCATCTGTAATGATGGGGTTGTGGCGGTCGATTGTCCGGCTCCCCCCACCACCGCCACCAGAGCCGCCCAGCAGGCGAGGGATGGTGGCCGAGTTCAAGGAGGAAGAAGACAAAGACGAGGGTAGTTCCACTCCATGGCCATCATACCCGCCACCAGAGTCAACCAAGGAGGAAGAAGTAGAAGATGAACTGCTACCATCTCCGCCACCAGAGCCACCCAGTAGGCGAGAGATGGTGGCCGAGTCCAAGAAGGAAGAAGCCGGGGACAAGTGTATGTCCACTGCTCGGCTGCCACTGCCTCCAAAGACGCCTATTAGGCGAGGGATCGTGGCTGAGTTCAAGGACCGAGAAGACGAGGACGAGAGTAGGTCCATGGATAGATTGGGAAGCAGAAGACACACTTTTGAATGCTCAATCCCTGCCTTTGAACACTTTGCATTATAGTGGGAAATGCACTGTATTGAAAGGTAGGGATAAGGAATTACATTCTGATTCCTAAAGGAGGAAAAACACAAAAGCCAGTACCTTTGTTACTCCTTTAAAGTTGAATCAGATGCCCTTCAGCGTTTGGTTTTTACACCTCTCTCATCACCAACAAAATCAACAGCATATATTCTTCTTTTTAGAACACAGAAAGAGAGTGAACCTGTAATCTTCTGTTATATACAGAAGTACTGATATATTTGCGAGTTGAGCAAATAAAATCTAGCTTAAGGTAGAACTGTTACATGTATCAAACCATCACTTCTAGGCTTCCTAGTTGATCTGATCTGCTATGATAGGGTTTGGTCGAATCGTGTAACTACGTGCTATCCGTGAATCTGCAAGTACAAACAACTACAGACATGAGAGAAAACACCAGAAAGACACTGGATTTTGAAGTGGGGTAAAAGTATATGCAGAAAAAGTGGGAAGGGTGAGTTATGCTTCCTTATCCCACTTTCTGAATTAAGTAAAAGCACTTTCCTACTGTGATGGCTCTACTACTACCGCCTTTCATCTGCTTTGAGTTTTCTGTAGAAACCCCGAAGTTCAAAACTGCATCTTTTTACGCAGATGTTCAAGGAGAGAAACGAAACAATCAGCAATGGAACTCTTTCTACAAGACATCGCCATACTACTAGGAAGGAAGCTATGAATAACACTCAACTTCAACCAGTTTCATTCATTCAATGATTTCAAAGGGGGGAGAATCGTATATGACATTACAGATACGTCTTCTCGGAAGATATGCCAGCTACTGTCTCCAATTTCTATCTTTGTGGAAGAAGTTAAACAAAATGACATTTTAAAAAAACAATACCCATCAGATCAATATCTGCATCATCCAGTGGGAAAATGAATAAAGCAGCTGACAAATTTTTGCTTGGGGGAAAATGATTTCTAAGGGCAGTTAAAAAGAACAGGAACAAAGATCTTTCTCCACACTATACAATATATTGGATGACAACCTTAACTTTGCTATAATCCTTTACCTTCATTCTCATTCAAGATCCGGTTTCTGAAATCAGCCACCATAAGTGGAAGCCCGTCTCTCAGTGATATCTTTGGCTCCCAGTTCAACAACTCCTTTGCTTTGCTGATATCAGGCTTCCTCTTGTGAGGATCATCAGCGGTGTTTTCTTTGAAGGCTATTGTTGCGCTTGAGTCAACAGTCTCCTTTACCACCTTTTAGAAAGCAAACAAATATGTATTTTTTTCATGTTTATAGAAAGTCTAAAGATTATAGTAAAACTATTGACATTGGTTGACAATTTGTCATCAATAGAAAGGAACAACTAACCTCAGCAAGCTCCAACATGGTGAACTCCCCTGGGTTACCTAGGTTGAACGGCCCAATGTGTTCACCTTCCATCAATGACACCAGCCCATCAACCTGATGTCAAACAAAGCCATTTGATTTCCACATGTATCCATCACAATTAATCCAAACATGACCAAAACCCAGGTACTGTGTTGCCTAAAGTTTGTTCAAACTATAAGCTGAACTTGCTAAATGTCTAATCATCATTAACCTATGTAACACTTGTTTTACGACAAATGTGGCTTCACTCAAGTTAAGCACCACACTAGAACAGGTCTGTCATGGACATGGTGAAATCATGAATGGAACAAAGCTCACAAGACATCCCAGGAGCACACAAAAGGAAGAGCTTCGTGTTTGCAGGAAAATGAGCTCTATAGATAACGATGACATACCAAGTCAGAGACATATTGAAAGCTTCGTGTTTGCTTCCCATCCCCATAAACAGTCATAGGTTCTTTCCGAATGGCCTGTGGAAGAAAAAAATTACTACATCCATAAGAAACTCCTTTTCAAACCCAAGCAAAATACTTAGTCATGTAATGTTGCCTCTCGTTTAAAGTGCAAATTCAAACCTGAGCAACAAAGTTGCTAACAACACGTCCATCATCAAGGCACATTCGAGGCCCATATGTATTGAAAATACGGGCAATGCGGACCTGCATATAATAGGACGAACTGAATCATTATATAGCACACACTAGAGCAGAAGAGAAACAGCTTCACCAAAGTTTTCAGCAAATAGGATGTTGTTTTCATCCTCCAAGCAATTTGAGATAGCAAATCCATTATATATTTATGATGAGAAAGGTTCATAGTCTTCAACCACTGACTGTAAAATTGCAGCAAATGTACTGAGCAATTACAGCTACTGTCCACTCAATATTAAGAAGTACAATTTGATGTCAGGTGCAATTCTGTCCAAAATTTAAACCACCTATAGTTTCATAAACATCCCTATTCTACAACAAGCTTCAATAACTAGCCTGATTTATAACACCATCTGCATAACATCCACACAATAAACTTTTTCTAAGATTATAACCATATCTTCTTGCCTATGAAAAATATGTCAGATTAGTATTTCAGACTCAAAGTGTCAGGCAGAAGTTAGTTAGTTGCCCTAGTGTGCCATTAGAGACTGATTAAAGATTCCTACTGAAGGAAAGAAACTACTCAGTGTCTCACGGGAATAATTCATCTGGATACAAGTGGGAGAGTTGAATACTACCCAAGAGATTATTAACTAAACAACAACATAAAGGCTAAGTTTCTAAGTATAATCAACCAAAGATGTTACTATCCATCAATATATTGAATTAAGGCTACTTGCCTCAACTCCATCCCCTCGGTGATAATCCATTGTTAAGGTTTCAGCCGTACGCTTTCCTTCATCATAGCAACTCCTTACACCTGCTCAGTAATAGGCATTAGATTAGAATTAGTACTTTCCTGGCACAAATCAAAGAGCAACAAAAACACGGCATATTCACATTATACAGATTGCTTCTCACCAATAGGGTTTACATGTCCCCAATATGTTTCCTTCTGTGGATGCTCAAGAGGATCTCCATACACTTCACTGGTACTGGTGAGTAGAAACTTCGCACCAATTCGCTTTGCAAGGCCCAACATATTAAGTGTTCCCATTACATTGGTCTTGTAACAAGTGGTCAAGGATCCCAAGATAACTCAACATTCAAAAACCCAATTTTATGCTAAGAACAACTAACATAAAGAAGGTTAAAGCTTCAATGTACAAGAGTTTATTGTTTTTTATGCTAAGAACAAAAATCAGGCAAATCATAATAAATCAAAAGCTTCATCAAACCATAACTATCAGCTGAAAGGATATGATTGTCTTGACAGGATTATACTTGTAATGAACAGGGGAAGCCGGGCAAGCCAAGTGATAGATCTGATCCACTTCTAACAAAATCGGCTCAACGACATCATGACGGATCAGCTCAAATCTCGGGTTCTGAAAATTGTGAGCAACATTCTCCTTCCTCCCCGTGAAGAAATTATCTATCACTATCACCTCATCACCTCTAGCTATAAGCTTATCCACCAGATGGCTCCCAACAAATCCAGCCCCTCCAGTGATCAAGATCCTCAACCGCCGCCTCCCAACCCCAGCAGGCACCCTGCCGACTTTCGCAGACCACTTATTCATCGACCCCTGGTACGACACCTGATCATGAACCATAATCCCAGCCGAGACCGATCCAGGCATGTTTGGATCATGAGGTCCAATCCCAGACAAGATCGGCTGCAGTATAAAGAAGGTGGATCCAATCAAAATTCCAACGAGTATGAACAGTAGCCTCTGTTCCCTGAACAGGTAATTGATGGATCTGGGGATGGCTTTGGGGTTTTTTAGGGTTTTGGGCGAGTACGGCGAATTCAGCGATGTAGGTATCTCCTCGTCCCTCCTGGAGCTCCCGTTCACGTTCAATTGCTTGTGAATTTGTTTCATGGTGGATGAAAACAGTGAACCTATCAAGAATTCGAAATCACTCCAGCTCGTGATCTTGAAAGTTGAATCCCTCGACGATCTCACAAGTTCTTTTCTATAAATTGAACGAAAATCCTTCAGCAATGCAGTAGCAACAATTCATGAACATATAAACGAAATTCGCGAAATCAGATCCGGAGGAGAGTGTACCTGTAGTGTGAGATTCAGAGATCTTTGTTGCTCACATTGGATCTTGGTGGTCACCGGCCATGGAGGAAGACGAGGGAAATTACGGAGGAGGGGGAGGGGAGGAAGTGGAGATTTCACAAGTAGAGCGAGCCACGCCAGCTGGCCTAGTCAGCTGTGGTCACGCGCCTCGCACGTGATGCTTCTATCCTACCTAAACTTGGATGTAGTTAAATTAAATAAAAATAATTATGCGTCCAAAATTTGGATTGCAAGCAAATATGATTGATTTTGATTTGATGTTCATCGGGGAAAAATGGTCAATAACTTTGGTGGGAACAGTAATTAAACAAAAAAACCCATTGATTCTCTACTAATGATCGTGACAAAGACTTTCATTTTCTTGTTATTTAATGGTGTCATAATACATACTCCCTCCGTTTATTAATAAGTGTCGTTTAACTTTTTAACACGCTTTTTAAGGAGCTAAAAACTATATAAAATATTAACTTTTTTATTAATTTTTTTAAATAATTTTAAACTTATAACTAATATGTATAAAATTATAAAAAAAATCAATTAAAAACTTTATATTTTATATAGTTTTTAACTCCTTAAAAAGCGTATCAAAAAATCAAACGTCACTTATTTCTGAACGGAGGTAGTACTGTATTACACTCTCTTGTATATACTCTTTTGTGTCTGGAAGAAACATATGTGTCAGTAAAAAAAACTTCAAGTATGACTTTTACTGATATTTGACATGTTTTCTTCTATTTATTCTGTTGTCTTATTTTTTACTCCTTCCATCTAAAAATACATTGCCTTTTAGCATTTTGCGCAAGTTTTAATAAAACACCTTACTTTTAAAAAAATATCATCATTGCACTAACTTTTTCATAAATTTTATTATTTTTTAACACCCACTATACATTTTAACCAATCAAATTATTTTAAAAAGTCAACAACACACAAACCAATACAAATCATTACAACTTTTTCCCTAGAAAACCTAAAAGACCATCTATTGTTGGACAAAAATTTACATCTAAAAGTCCATGTATTGTTGGACGGAGGGAGTATAAAAAATACTGGGAGTATATGTATTGTAGATGCTCTAATTTAATTTTAATGAGTTTTTATTGATCTTTAATTACCACGAATTATTAATAACTTTCATTTATGTAAAATGTGGTTACAAGCCATACTTATAGGAGACATTTATGCTCATTTAAGTGGGGACATTTTATATCTTACCATTAAATTTGATTAGGTTGAGCTGGTGAAGCATTTAGAGGCTCAAATAAAAAGAAAATGAAATAAAAAGAAAATGAAATAAAAAGAAAATGAAATAAAAAGAAAATGAAATAAAAAGAAAATGAAATAAAAAGAAAATGAAATAAAAAGAAAATGAAATAAAAAGAATTACACTTTATTGGTCGACCACAGTGGGAGTCGAACCCACGACCTTTTGATCCGAAGTCAAACGCGCTAATCCACTGCGCTATGCAGTCTTTGTTGTCTACTCCTCACTTCAAAACAACACAAACAACATAGACAATAAATTGGCGCCAAAATTGAATGAAAAAGGAACCGTTTTAAAAGGCGGGACACAGGCCATTGTTTCTTCGTTGTCAAACCCTTTAAATACAGGCAGCTGCTCGAACTCTCCCACCTTCCATCCTCTGGCCGGTCGCAAACCCTCGCCGGTCATAACCTTCTCGATCTCTTCAATTTCTCTCACCAGATCCCGATTTTTCAATGCTCCGAAATCTCCAAAAGTTCCGATTCGTCGAGTTCTTTCTCTATTCCCATGGCGATGGCTCCAATCGACGAAGAAGGTACGGTGCTCTCAAATTTATGTCCTCTTCTAGCCCTAATTTGTTCAATTTTGCTTAGATTTGCTTTTTCCCCGTTCAATTTCAGACTGCAATTACCTAATCCATGAGAAATTTGCTTTTTGTAGGTAACGAGAAGGATATGAAAAGCGTATTTGCTCCTGGCTGGTATATGCCGAGCCCTAGCTCTAGCCCTAGCCCTGGATCGGAGTTGCTGCCGCCGATGACGCCTAGGAGGATCATCACCAACTCCGGCAGAACCCTAGCTTCTCCAATTCCGCAAGGAGGTTGGATCTCCCGACTCCGAAGAGATCTCTTGCTTCGCGAGCGAACAAATCATTCTCCAACCTCCAGGATCTGGACAGCGACGAATACTCCGAAGTGATTTCGCCACCGATGACTCCCGCTACGCCGTCAAGGATGATCACGACCCCCTCCGGCAAGACGCTAGCGGTTTCTGGCTCTGGGAGGCACCTCGGATACTCGTTCTCCAGCAGATCGATGGGGATTCCCGGTTCAGCGAGGTCTTTGTTTTCGAGCTCCCGGTTTGACCAAATCCAGAGAAAGATGTACGTGAAGCAGGTGACGGGGAAGCACAATGATACGGAGCTTCACCTGCTGGCGAAACGTGGGGATTTGGAGGAGGTGAACCAGATCTTGGAGGAAATCGATGCTCAAATGACAGGGACGGAGAGCGGGGAAGACTTTGATTTTGAGTTGGATGAGATCCGGACAGCCATTGTTAATGAGGTCAATGAGCTGGGCGAGACGCCTTTGTACACCGCTGCTGAGAAGGGACACCTTGATGTGGTGAAGGTTTTGCTTCCTCATATGACCAGAGAGGGGATTTTGTCTAAGAATCAAGCTGGGTTGGATGCTTTCCATGTGGCAGCTGCGCAAGGCCATGAAGGTATGATAATGGTTTGTTTTATCTGAATTGATCCTGATATTAAATTAATTGAAAATGAGTTGTTTTCTACAAAATTATACTGCTATTTAATAAAAAAAGGTTTTGTCTGGCCTTGTTGACATAAGAGGATGGATAGAGCTAATTTTTCTGGCTTCAGAAATGTCTGAATACGCAACCTTGTGATGATTTTGGAGTATTTAGAGAGTGCAAGAGTTTCACAAATTCTGTGTAACAAAATCTCTGATTTAAGAAACTGAATCTTTCAGCGGCTGAATTGCTACTAAAACAATTTTGTGAAACCCAAAGTTCTTTTACAAGCAATTACAGCTCGATTGTTCAAGCTTTTATCCCTATGAATAAGCAATGGCAGAGAGCATTGATTGATTCTTTTTTTTTTTGAGTAGTTGGGGAATGTGTACATTGCTGGCTTAAGTTCTGAGGCTAACATCTCAACGTTGCTACCTTGAACAATGATATGTCATTGTATTCCGTTGGATTATTATTGATTTGGTACATCGGATGCTGGATTTAATAATTGCCAAACACAATTGCTGGTTAACTATTGAACATTTTTAAAAATTCGAATGTGCTGCCAAATGGCCTGTATGTTTATTTGGCTACTCTACATGGCAGGTGTCCAGAATTCAGCACAAAATTGGATTTTTTTTTTTTTTTCTTCTTCTTTGATTAAATATAATCCAGAACACTTCTCTTATTCATGGTTCGAGAATGATACTATAATACTAATGCTTATTATCCCTGCTCAGCAATTGTTCAGGTCCTACTAGACTACGACCCTGGGCTCTGCATGACATTTGGCCAATCAGGTTCAACCCCTCTCATATCTGCAGCTACAAGAGGTCATCTAGCTGTAGTTCGTTTGCTATTAGAAAAAGACTCTACTTTGATAGAAGCCACTAAGAACAACGGCAAGAATGCGCTACATTTTGCTGTTCGGCAGGGGCATGCTGATATCACAAAGACCTTACTTACACACGATCCTCAGCTAGCACGAAGAACTGACAAGAAAGGGCAGATTGCATTGCATATGGCCGTGAAAGGGTATAGTTCTGAAGTGGTCAGGTCGCTTGTCAAGGAGGATCCCGACACTGTGATGCTGCCAGACAGGTTTGGTAACACCGCGTTACATATAGCCACCAGGAAAAAGAGGACAGAGGTAATTAACCACATTACTTGTAAGTTGCAACTCCAGCTAGTAATTTTTACACTTCTTTACCATTCATATTCCTTTCCCCTTTAAGTTGGAACAAAGTAGTTTCTTTCCAATTAATAATACAAGTGTATGTGGATGTATAGTAGATGTAGCTGGAACATTTGAATATTGCAATCACACATGAGTCATGCTAGTTTCTAAACTATTTTCTCAAACCAAATCTAGTATACTTGTTTAGCAGATCATCTAAAGAAAGAATCCACTCCCTTTCCTTTACTTATTTGCTGTGAAAAGAGGAGGTTACATTCCCTTTCTTTCCCTACAGATAGTCAAAGAATTGTTATTGATCCCGGAAACTGATGTCAATGCTTTATCTAGAGAAAGAAAAACAGCACTTGACATTGCTGATGGCCTACCGTTCTCTGAAGAAGCTTCAGATATAAAGGCTACTCTATTAGAATGTGGCGCCGTCAAAGCAAATGACTTGAATCGGCCAAAGGACGAGCTCAGGGAAACTATGACTGAGATCCAAAAGGACGTTCAAACTCAGCTAGAGCAAACTAGAAGAACCAACAAGAATGTGGATGGAATAGCCAAGGAGATAAAGAAACTCCATAGGGAAGCAATCAACAACGCTGCCAACTCAGTAACCGTGGTGGCTGTGCTCTTAGCGACTGTTGCCTTCACAACACTTTTCACAGTTCCTGGTGGCAATTACCCTGATGGGACAGCTGTGGTGGTTAGCCATAAATCATTCAAGATTTTCTTCATCTCTAATGCTGTTGCACTTTTTACATCTCTGTCTGTGGTGGTGGTCCAAATGACACTGGTTAGAGGAGAGACAAAGGCTGAGAAAAGAGTTGTGGAGGTGATCAACAAGATGATGTGGCTGGCATCCGTCTGTACCACACTGTCTTTCATGTCGTCGTCATACATAATTGTTGGAAAGCAGAATAGGTGGGCTGCAACCTTTGTTACAGTGCTTGGGGGTGTAATAATGGCGGGAGTGCTTGGCACTATGAGTTTCTATGTGTTGAAGAATAGAAGAGTCAGGAAAATTAGGAGGAAATATAAATCGTTAAAGAATGCACGATCATATAATGATTTATCTGAGGCAGAAATATATGCAATTTGATACTCATAGACGGCTTCTACATTCTGTTAGAGGAAAGTCTCTCTAGAAACTAGTAGCTGAGGGGCGCTTGAAAGTGATCCTGTGCTTGGATATAACCAAAAGTGTTTGGTGTTTCAGTTGAGGATTATCTGATGTGAAGATGATGTGAATCCTGAAATATCAGTCGAAGATGACTGTATAACTATGCAAAAGGAAGTGTCTTTTGTGAAAATAATTGATAGCCAGTAGCATGTAATGAAAGTAGACCAAACCGACCTTCGGAAGTAGGCAGTGTAATTCCTGGTATAGAACAGATCACTCGTACTATAATTCTTGGATTTCTCCATCTCCCATCTTACCACAAGGATTTGAGACCTGCGTTTACCACATTAGCTGATGGAATTGTTTAGCCTGTCACAGAGGGTGGCCATCTTCAGGCTCATGCCTGCAGTACCTCCTTGCGTTCGTCATGTTGCCTTCCTGTTAACTGGAAGCGATCCATCTGATTTTCACCTCACTTCCTTTGCCATCTCCTCAAGGCTGAGCAAGATATGAGATTCTTCAACCTTGATTATGTGAGGTGAGTTATACTAAAGTCCTAGACATTCGTATGATACATGTGAATCTCAATCTCTTCCGATTACAGATGTCATTTGTGTTGTTTTGGGGTTCTTTGAAAACATATTTCTATTGCCATACACTGTTGCTTTAAGCTAGATCTTCTTTCCTTTCGGTTATCTTCTTTATAAAAGGGCCGCGCAAGGCAATGCTGCTACCTTTACACTGATTCAAGCATTTTTAATTGTTGTAAAAGAGAGATATTTTACGTTGCAGCTCATGATAAAACTTGTTGGCTGTTGCCTGTGCAGGATACATGTGGGATGTGTAAAATTGACCTATCATCTTATGCAGCATTCTATATATGCCAGTTCAAGTATAGAAAAGAGGTTTGTTTCTCAAAGGAAAGATAGCTCCCATACATGTATATAAAAGTAAAATATTTGATGTAGCTAGCAAGAACAACAGATACTAAGACAAAGTGCAGCAATAGCGATGTAGTTTTGATCAAAAAATGGAAGTTGTATCTTGCGTTAACTTTGGTTAACGATGAATATATTCAATCTGTATTGGTTGTACAAATGTTATGTTAGATGGTTAGACCCTAAATTAACCTGATTAATAATTGACTTCATTCAATTACATGCGCTTTTGTTTGATTTACACAATGGAGTGAAATCTAGCATTCACAGACATTGCTCAACTAGAGCATTTTCATATGATTACAGGTATGATTCAGGCTGGATATTTTTAAATCTGAAACAATGTTTCCTCAAATTAGTTCCTGTATAATTATTGTCTTTGAACTTCATGCTTCATTTCTATATTCTTACCTTATGTCCTCGCGGTTTCAGTATCCTGTAAAGTCATTTCAGGCACGGCTGTAGCACAACCTTGTATATTTGTAATGTGATACGAAGTATAATACAATCTTCTTGGGCAGAGGTCTGCACAAAATGGGTCGAACTTACTGTGGATAATTTCTGATGCTGCATTGAATGGATACTCGCTAATGACTTGGCTTCTTTTTTGGTACTGACAGGACCTCATTGGCTATCTGTTACAACTGTGAAACTGTCGTTGAATTTAGATCTATTAATTGTGAAGGACTACATAAACCCAGTTCTTGGTTTATTTATCCTAACAGGCATTAGAATAGATAGAAGTAGGGAGATGCACTCTTCTTCAATCCCTTTGTTTCTTTATATATGGAAGGTGATGAATTTGAAAATACCCTCAGTATTCAGTGCAAGAAGAGATGGGCTAGCTGTGATGGGCAACTGATTGCCTTATTTTCCTTGTGCTGACACCACTCACATGCTTCCTTGTTGGGACAGGCCCCATCAGATTGCCACAAATGGTTTCTATTGATTCCACATTGCAGATTCAATCTTTGTCCTTTGGATTACTTGAAAAAGGCAAAAGAGTCTTCTGTGTGGGCTGTGTTTCTAAAGGAAGAAAGAATGGTTTTGTTTGGAGAGAAAGGGTAACCACAGTGGAAACTTGGAAAGGAGAGATACAGTTGTCTTTTCAAATACATGTAGATTGTGCTGGGGAATATTTATGAACTATCATTCATATCTCTTCTTGTTATTTGCAGGAGTTCCTGCAAAAGTTGATGTTTTTCAGATTCATACATCATCAATGAATCCATGCGGTGAATCTGTTGGGTGTAATTGCACAGTAAGGTGAATTTTTAACCTCTTGGCATTTTCCTGATGTCCTTATTGAAGGAGAGTATGATATTTACTGTCATATGGAATTATACCCATTTGACATGTCTTTTACTCTTCCCAAAAATCTTTTCTCAAGCTAGATTGTCACTCAAATTTTGCTTTGACACTAGTGTACCTACAGCCTAAAGTTGGCGATTCTTTGGATAAAGGTAAAAGTTAGTTTTTGCAAGAACAAAGATATTTGTGCAGACTGCAGTTGGACCATAAGCTTAAACTTACCAACCTTTCTCTGTGATGTTTTAGGTTTGGTTGTGTTCTGATATGCTCCAAAATGTTCAGAACATCAGATACAAAGAGGATGAAAAAAAGTGACCAAGGTATAACTATTAAAAATGGGTTTAAGGGTGTAATTTACTGGCACTTCTTTTTACAGCTCCCGTCCATAAAAAATTACATATTCAACTTTTACTTTACCCGAACGAAGAGGGAGGAATGAGTTATGGTCCTCACTCTCATGGTTCAGCAAGTACCACATGGCCAACCCAGAGGCCTTTACAGTAAAGTAGGGGGGAGGGATTTAAAACCCTGGAGCCAAGGTTTTATAACCAGTAGAATCTGGTTCACGGGAGAAGTGAAGTGCCAAGGATAAAGCTACTGTTGACATGGCCCTAGTTGTTTTACCCAGGGAAGACCCCGAGTTTTCACAAATTCCGCATGATACCCAAAATCTTACCATTTTGCGTGTGGTAGCCCTATACTTTGATATTTTCCATGTGGTAACCCCAAAGACAAAAACAGATTCTAGTTGATGACAACAGATTCATTGGTCATCATATATAAGAACATGATTTTAGTCTTTAGGGTTACCACGTGAAAAATGAAAAAGCATAGGATACCTTGCAGAAATTGTGAAATGTCGAGGTCACTAAGCAGAATTTCCCTTTAATTCTTCCTGTTCATAAGGGCTTTTGGCAATGCAATTTGGAAAAGGAAAAAGCTTTTGGTATGGGGGCAAAAGGTTTGAATAACCAAGAACTAGATGAATTTCTTTTTTCCATTTGCCTGGCCTGTTATCAGCTTTCCTGGGTGTCTCCTTGGTGGGTTTGCTTTCCCATAAGCTCTTGACCTGAGTATCAAATAACTGACCTTAAAATAGCAGCCACCACCATTAAAAGTGATGCAGCATCTTTTAAAAAGCAATTTCTAAGAGTTTCTTATTGTCAATGCAGAAAGAAAGATGAGTTGAATAACTTTAATATTATCAGCATCCTGAACTACCAAGTGGTAATTTTACCTTTTTGCAGCAATAATCACTACAGTATAATATACTTGGACTTCCCATTTAATTTTTACCTAGGTCTTAAGATTTAACACATCAGGGCAAATGAACCCTTTATATTTTTTTTTTTAATGTTGAAATCTCTAATGCTCAGCTTCTAATAATAAAATAAAGAGGCTCAAAATTTGTATATAACTGAATCAAATTCAAAGTACAAAAAGTTACATATCACATTCTACACACAATCTCTACTGAGAGTTCAATCCCCTTTGTTTATTCCTGCTTTGAACTATCCCATCCCTGTCTGACCCCATCTCATATATGCGAATGCGAGTGGTTGGGTGCTGACCCAATGATACTAGTGCATGGGAGGCACGTGACACCTCCCTAGTCAAACCCCATTAAGGATTTCAAAGAGGACCATCAGTGGAAGTGTGGGTCCCTTGCCTTTTAAATATTGCTCAGTAGCTTTAACTCACTGTAATATATGTTGAAGAATGGGGCGGCTTTCACCTTTATGAATAATACAAAGGGCAGATGAAGTTAACTTCACTTGAACCTACTTGACTACAGCTGATATTACAGTGACAAAATCCACACCCATTATTGAAGAAGAACTAGTAGTTAAGCAGTAAAGACAATGCCTTGCAAGATATTGATTGCCTGCTAATTTCTGAACTTTGCACTGTCCCCACCACAAGCTGCAACACTTGGAGTTGAAGCTGATAGGAATCAGGTTCCAACTTCACTTTGATGTCTTTTCTCTGAACTCTCCTGCAGCTTCTGCTGGGACTTCTTACAGTGAGCAATTGCACCTTCAATTGAGTTCCCAGCCTCTGAATTTGCACTGGCACTCCTCTTCAACAGGTTTATCTCGTAAAACCCATTTGTGGTTTTCATTGAAATGGAAGAAGATGAACAAGAACAGTTTGATGAATTAGAAGTAGATGTTGTTGTGGTTGTTGTTGATGATGATGAATACTTGCTTGTTGAATGCCTCTTTATGACCCCAGAAAATGACAGCCTGTGACAAGTTAAACTAATGTGGTCATCCATGTACTTGTTCACATACTCCTTTGCCTTTGATACACTCACTGCTTCTTCACCATCACTACCTCCTGATGATGGTTTGGCTTCAACTGTGCAGGAAGGTCTTGTTGTGAACAAGGACTTCATGTAAGCCCTTGAAGATTTGAGCTTCTGGGAGAAGAGAGATTGCTTAATCAGCCTCATCTTCTTGGACCATGGCTTCTTTGCAGCTTCAGAACCACCTCCAATCAAAGCACCCACCCTTGTTGACCACTGAAAGAAGTACTCATCTGGGTTCATCTCACAACTGGCCCTACATGACTCTGTGGGTGAGATACTGCAAGACTCTTGTGGTGTGGTGTAACTGCTTGGAGGAGCTGTTACAACTTCTTCTTCCTCCTCCTCCTCTTCAAAGGCCTGGCTTTTGGGGTTGTGGAGGAGCTTTTGAACCATTTTCAGCCTTGGAGGGAGGTGCAAGGGTAGGAGCTTGCCCTTATAGAAGAGCTCATCAGCTGGCGAAGGTGCTATTGCTTCTCTCTCAAGGGAGTTTTTGCACATTTGGAACTCAAACTCTTTGCTTTGCACTAAAGATTCATGGTTGGAAGAAGGACTCACCACCATGTCTATGAACTCTTCTTCTTCTTGACTTGTTTCCATCTTGGGTGTTAAGAAAAAAGTGAGCTTGGAAGTGTGAAAGGGGAACAGAGATTACTTTAATTTAAAGCTGGAATGGATGCAAAGGTGAAAAATTGAATGAAAGGCATGACAAAAATAAATGCAAGGAGTTGTCACTCTTTGGGCTTTCCTTTCCAAGCTGGAGAGCCAGAAATGAGAGAAACCCATATGCTAAATTGCAGTCCCTTTCTTTTTATTTTCTCTCTTTTGTAATATATGCAGAAACCTCTACAGTTTACAGGAGAGTGATTTTTGATCATTCCATTTTATCTTTCACCTTTTTACCTTTTCTGGTCTTTTCAGTTCCTCTGGTTTTAACTGCCACAGCAACTCTTAGTGCCCAACTGACAGACTATAAGTAAGCTTTTACTCTTCATTGACATTCTAACCAATAACCATTGTTGATGTCTTAAGTGCAGCATGAAGAAAGTGTGATGTTTAGGGTTAGCATATAATCATATTGGCATGGTGATTGTTGTTGCCTTAAGATCCATCCTTCTTTCCGAAAAAATGTATCTCAGAAAGGTGTAGTTTCGCACCACAACTTTCGGGTATACTAATAGGATAATATGTATTTCGTATTTATATGTTTGTATAAGCCAAGTTCAAAGACCTAGAAATCCGAATGAGGTTCCAGTGGAGTTGTAATTTTTATGGCAATGGCAAGAGTCAGTGTGCTATGAAATGTTATAGTATTAGGCTTTTTGAACTTTGATTGAAACAAGTAATTACTTTATTTCAAGCTTTTGAATCAATTGCTTTAATTCTCATCTTAATGGGTTTTTGGTATGTACTCCCTCCAATCTAAAATATAAGAAATTGTAAAGATGAAAATATTTTCATTGGCTATTTCAATTCTATTCTCTCACTTCCATTAATGTATTTTTTATTTCTTAAAAATTGTGCAATTCTTCTGAATGCCTTGTGTTTTATACGTAGTATTGTATAGTATCAAAGAAAAAGGGGTATAATGTAAAATGCCTTGTATTTTATATTGTATAGTATCAAAGAAAAAGGGGTATAATGTAAAATGGTCATTTCAATTCAATCAATTGATTTTAGTAATCAACAATCCAGGTCTTCTTGACCTCATCTGCAAGGATGCGGTCGGGTAGAACTTGCTCACCCGAATTCTTTCCTAATAAAAAAATGATTTTATTATATTTTGAACAATTTGTCCTTCGGAAATTCAACCAAATATATAACACCTTTGGAAAAATCTTCTTTTTTTTTTTGGTAAACTTTGGAAAATCTTGTCTAAGGTTAAGAAAGTAAAAAAGATACCATATAGTACAATTTCAACTTCGACTAATTTATAAAGCGACTATCAAACCTACATTAGAATTCTAACCAATTATATTTATCAAAAATAGCTAGGTCACGTCTTATTATTTATTACTATTATTAAGTTTGAATCCATCCTTTATCATAAAAGCTTAGAGCCATAGATATTACTTGTTTTCCATTGTTATTCTATGTGGAGTAAGAATATTTTTCATCCCAACCCTATCAACACTATTTCTTTCCTGCATAGTAAAAATGTGCAGGTTCCTTAGACAACATTACATCTTTTGCCTATTACATATGATATGAGGTTGACTCCTCTACCCCAATACATGGATTTAAAAAAAATGGTTCTTAAAAACTATAAGGAATATAACTGTCTGTAAGACAACGACGACAATAACAACTCAGTGTATCCCACCGGACCCTGCTCCGGTGGTTGAGGTGTATGAAAGGGAGAAAAACCCATAGCTTGTGTTACCGTATCTGATTCTTTTCTTGAATGCTAAATCTCTAATCTTACCAAATTCTCTTCTGTTCTTTGTTTTTGGCTATTATACCTCCCAGTCATTTAGCTCAGGAGCTGCAGGATCTCTGGTGACAGTCAATCCCGATCCATAAGCTGACAATTCATCATCTGAGTCCAGCAGTTCCTGGCCATCAATAACCGGACTCTGGTTATTCGTGTTATTCTGATTATCTGCCTCGTGATGTTGCTGTTGTTGTTGCCGTTTAGAGTGTTCAGCATCGAGGAGTTGCAGCCTTTCCCGTGTTTCCTTAGACCCCAGTTTCTTGGTTATCCTTTTCCATCTAGCAGTGGTGGGTGTTACAGCCTTCAAATCTGGCCTCTCAATGGATTCATAGTCTTCCTTCACCATCTGGAGATCAATAATGAGCTCCTCGACGTTTTGATCATCTTTGCTGGTCAAAGGCGTACACATTCGAAGCATTAGAATACACTGATCACAGGAAGCTAGAAAGTGATAAATTTGAGGGTTCGGGATGGTCTAGATCAGCATCCACTGCACCTGTAGAATTCTTCGCTTTGAGCAAGCAACTGCTTGATGTTTTCCACAGTACTGAAGGCAGATTTCAGCTGAGAGACAAGTTCGTTAGAGAAACGTTAGCCTTTCATAATTCCTTTCTATTGCAAAAGTTTGATTCTCAAGTATAACAGACAAGATAATATGAAAAACTGGTCCAGGTGTGTTTAGATTCTAATGCATTATAATTATAATGCACTTATAAATATAAACACTTAAATAGTGTTTGGTTCACACATTTTATAATGTGTTTAAAATAACATAGATTTTAAATAAAATTCCTTGTAAATTGTGTCAATCAAACACCCCCTATTGTGTTATAAACTTAATGTAATTAATTGACACAATTTACAATGTATTTTATTTAAAATCTACGTTATTTTAAACACGTTACAAAATGTATTAACCAAACACTATTCAAGTGTTTATATTTATAAATGCATTATAATTATAATGCATTGGAATCTAAACACACCCTTAAGGTAATTAGAAGAAAGAACATGAATTAGACATCTCTGAATACCTTTGAATCCGAATCATGGTACTCTTTCTCGAGTTTATCCTTCCTCTTGGCAGATCTGAGAGCTTTATCATCCAATGACATTGAATGATCATCTGACCTGGTGAGTACCAAGAATTAGGTGTCCAGATGAAATATGAGGTATACATATTGGAAGAGTGAATCATACATGTCTTGCAGCTTCTGCACCATCTCTTTGAAATTATTGACAGAAATCGACAACTCATTCTGCCAAGGAAGTAAAATTCAGGTTTAGTTTAGTTACTGCATAAGAAAACAATATTCAGAAAAAGTTGTATAAATGTTAGCGGATAAAGTCGAAGAATGAAACCTTGTAAATAGGAAGAACTTGCATCAAAATGCTCACAAAACGCTGAGTGTATTTCCCTAGTTCAACACTAACACAAACAAATCTATAAATTGAAGATCA
This sequence comes from Persicaria maculosa, assembly GCA_963922045.1. Lineage (NCBI taxonomy): Eukaryota > Viridiplantae > Streptophyta > Magnoliopsida > Caryophyllales > Polygonaceae > Persicaria > Persicaria maculosa. Next base: position 2,610,350 of record OY998252.1, read on the forward strand.
TGTGTGTGCGAGACTTCATAGATTTGAGAAGTATATGAGCTTCTATAGTATAAAAAAAAATGGATAGTGTGCATTTCCATACTGTGAAAGCTCCTCCTTTTGCTTGGTAAAAGTACACTGGAGACACCAAGTAGATTCTATGAAGCGAATCCAAGCAGAAGCAACTTCTGTTTCCGTTTGACACAAGGTAATAGATCGTAACAGCTCCTGTTCCTACACAACATAACATGAATTGCAAATGCAGTTAAGTGGTGAAGTGAAATTCATTTCTGCATCCACAACCGGGAAAGAAATGATGAATGGAGAAGGCTAAAGCTATCATACTTTGTTTTGGAAATGGTGAAGAATATCACTGCTCACTTTATCAAAATGTTGATTTTCTTCCCTAGCAATGCTTAAGCGTGCATTAGCCGCAGCTATTGAGCTATTAACCTGCACTGGTTGATCCATCACAGATAGAAAAATCCAGTCAATGGATGATAAGCAAAGACAGCCGTGCCACTGAAATTACTCAAAACCACACATGCACGCATCCACACATAAAAACAAAGGTTGATATTTTACCTTTTTCAGTTCAGCTTCAAGTTCATCCCTCCTCTGCTTCAGTTTTCCAATTTCAGCTACCAAATCCTACAAGAAAAAACAATTTGGTTTTGATTTTTTTCGGTCCCTTCTAAATAAGAGAGCTAATGATCATTTAAGAAGATGGAAACAAATGGAAAATATAATTAACTATGCGGTATTTAGAGGAAGCGGGGTCTAGCTTAGCTCTTATGAAAGATTAATGCATATGATCATGGTCACGTATCCTGTCGAACCAAACCAAGGTGAGAATAGATTTGTTTCTTGCGTTTTGAATGGAAAACGGGAAATTTGATACCTAAGTTCTTTGCTATGCATAATATTCTGGGTTGTGAATAGGAAATGGGTTAGAAAAGTCAGAAAGTGTAGAACCAATTCTGATAAGTTTTATGTGTGTGATGAAGATGGTAAAATCTTGGACCCATAGAATAAATTCATCTACATATAATCAGTTACAAGTAACAAGCTCTCAGGTCAGTAATACATAGTTTTTAACATTGAAAAGGTAGATGAAAGAAAGAAGTAAAGGTCTGCTACTTACCAGAAATTAATCTAAATGATTAAGCAGTTCTTATCAATTATCATAACAATTAAATTAATAGAGCATCAATTTTGCTCAGGCAGTTCACCTTCTCTACTTGGGTAACTTCATTCACTTTTATCACACGATAGCTCAGGGCTTCCTCCCTTCTATGTCTGCCTCAAAAGGAGATAAAAAAGAATAAATTTTATGGATACGCATTCTATGAAACCAACAAATTTTTTTCAAATAGTTCTTGTTATAAATAAAAGATACAACACTCTGAGCAAGGTCTTTTTTGTGATTCTTTGGTTACCATTATGCATTATGTTGATGGATTTTAAAATCTTCTATTGATAAGATCCATATACAAGTACATAGTACTCTACATCTATTATGATCATGCATAGAACACTCTACCTTATGTCTAGGAATTAGGAAAGCAAATAAAGAATAAGCATATAGCATGGAAAAAATAATCATTCTTGTGTTGATCTAAAACGACTAACAACTGCTAAATCATCTGAGTTTTCATTATCAAACATGACATTGGTTTAGCCTCCACCTTTTCCCATTTGTAGCGCTCACCCTCTGTCCACAATTTTTTTTTGCAGACAATGGCTCCTTCAAAGAACCTAGTGTAAAAGGCGAGGTTTTTACACCAATTCTTTCAAAGAATCGCCAAAGTCACCCACTGTCTGCAAAAAAAGTTGCGGCCAATGGGTAGGCGCTACAATGGGGACAAGGTGTGAGGTAATGAGTCATGACTTATCAATTTTGCAGTGCAAATGGTCCCATTCTCCACAAGGATGTGTCTGTATGATATTAAAAACAAATGGCTGAGTCGGTGAACCTGTGGTCTTCCATCCTCTTCTGAGCTTGTGTGCTGGAGTGAGCCAGAGATTGTGATAGAATTTGTAACTTGTCAATCTGTACTTTTAGTTAAGCAGGTAAATTTTGTTAAATTACAATAAATATTAATTGCAGTTTGGCAAGTTTAGACAGTTGTGGTCCTAAATAATGTTTTTAAAACTTCCCTACAATTGAAAGATAATTCCATATAAAAAGAGGACCACCAAGAAACAACCTTTTGATCATGAACTTCTGGAGAATCTCCATGACGCAAATTTTTCCTTCGCAACAAGAGTGCCTTTAACATTGAATAAAGCCTCACTCGTGAAAGAGCTTCTTTCAATGCCTAAAACATTTGAAGATATATAATGTTGATATGCCGAAATTCTTGAAGACCTAGGCTGCTCCCAGCCAAACAACAAAGATTATGCAGTTATAATGTTAACCTGTGTCCTCGCAACATCTAGTTCTTCAGATGATTTACCCTGAACCTCATGTGAAGGTATCTGGATTTCCTTCATTAGTTGTATTTCCAAAGCAGTGACTTCCGCATCTATTCTGAGAGCAGATGACATTGTAAGAGACGGGAGAATCACGATTAGATTTTCATCAATAAGAGTTTTTTCAGAGAATAGGAAAAAAAAACACGCTTAAGCTAAAAATAATAATCATATGGAAAACTAAGTACCAACATGATTAAAATTATCATATGTTCTAGCCTTGGTTTTAGCTTACAGCATATGAATGGGATAACTCATGATTGAACTCAAAGGTCATCTTACTGCTAGTTTTACTTTTTGCTGTAAGCAGAGGAACTCAGAAGTGGAAATATTGCAAATTTGCAAACTAGTTCCATTTAGTGAAGTCATATGCTAATGCGGTAATGCCTCGTTTTGCATACAAGAAGAAAGCAGAATAGTAGGAAGGCTGAAATAAAAAAACAGCTGAAAGCAATGAAGCCTTAGACTGTTTATGAAATTGATGAATGACAAATCCTTCTTTTGTAATTATAAACATCTAACAGAGAACAATCTTAAGGCTTCAAGCTAGAAGTACAAAAAATAGAGAATATATCCTCGAGAGTTACCTAGCTTGCTCAGCGCTAATTTTCAACCCTGTTATCGAACTTTGAGCAAACTGAAGCAATTCTTCCCGTTTCATCTGAAGTAGGTGAGGATGAAAATAGTAAGCACTGTCAACGGGTGCATTTGGGGATGATTCTTATGAAAGGATATCAAATTTGTGCTCCATGAAATGAGAAAAGTAAATCAGAATTTGAGTACATGATAACTATGCCACCCGAGGCAAAAACAAGCTTTTCAAAAATTGTTATGCCAAGTAGGCTTTTGAGCATTGCCTTCATATCCATAGCTGGTTTTATCTTACATGCCTTCATATTAGAATATTTGTTTACTGTTTAGTTACAAAAACCCAAGACTGTATGGGCAATATAAGAATCAGCCATATTTCATACCAGTACTTCATCATGGTAACCTGAGAAAGCTTTTGACAAGTCCTGTATGCTGCTAAGTATCGTAGAATGAACTTGCTTTCCTCCCATAAGACAATGCCTGGGTGCAATGTTCATACAAATTTCAACGTATTAAGCAATGTGAATATTCAAAATTGGATCAGCATTGTCTCCTAATAACAAGGTAACATCAAACACATCTCGACCAAAAAAAAAAAGGGTAACATCAAACACATTAATTGGGTCTCTAAAAAGATACAATAAGTCAATAACATCGTATAAAAACAAGTAAGACAATAAGTTACCTAAAAATCTCCAGAATGAGAGCAACTTCTTCATCATTTGGTGCTTCATGAATCTGGTTCAGACAAAAGAGTTAACCTGCGGTTAACTTCCATGGATCAGCAAGTTAAAAAGCTAACTGCGTAAAATTGGTAATTTAAATTCATAAGGGTGTGATTTTAATGAGTCTCTTGCATCTTTCTCTAAATCCTTTCTGTCATTAGCAGTAATAATATTTGGCATTCGATTTGTCAAATTTTTGTAAAAGTGAAGAACATCAGTTTGATTAAAATGAATAAATTATAATTCCGAGAATCAAAGTACAACCCTGATGTTTACAATTGCACATTGTTATATCATGTGCACTTTAGATGACAAATCAGCTGCATGCATGCCTTTGGTTATTTATTACAACAGAAGGAAACAGAATAGAACTTAACACAATTATGAATAGCAGTGATATGCAACTAACCATAGATAATCCAATGCCTTCAAGAGCTTCACTATGCAGAAAGACATCAAGAAAGGTAACAATTTCACCTCTTTGATCATTTTCCTGATAAAATACCTACACACGGCACATTTTGAAGAGCAGCTTAAGCAAATGGCCGTATAAAAAATTTGGAACTAATTAAGATGGGATTCAAGGATACAAAGTACAGTTTGAGGTTATAGTTTCGTATCTACCTTCATCAAGAGCAATGCCTCAAAAGTATGTTATTTTTATTATTTATAAATCCATTTGGAAAACAGTTTCATGGCATTATTATGTATCTTACATAGAAGAGACTAGAGAAGCTGGATACCCACCATAGGCGAGCATTCACCAGTTTCTTCGTTTCTCCCATCAACATCAATAAGGCCTGTATTATAATCTTCAACTTGTCTGAGTAAATGCAACCACATTCTCAACATTAAGACTCTTTCACTCCCTCTTTTAGAAACAGAAACTTCTTCCAACCTCTTCACAGTTTCCTGAAAGCTCTGCACATTTCGACTGCCCTGAATTGATTCAAGTTCTTCAATGAATTAATTGACCAGAAGGGAAATGTATAATACTTCAGATAGAGTTATGACTCAAACTCAATCAACATCAACTATAACTAAGTAAATTTTTTTAGAATTTAGATATTAAAACGAATAAAGCATATAGCATCAAGTCTCCTGCTAAATGATGCAACATACATGCTAGAAAGCCTATTCATTTTTAATAGTTACGCTCCTTCGCAGTTGTCGTGTTGCAGTACCGATCCCCAGAGTGGGCAACGCCAACATAAACCAACTAGAAATACCGACCTAAAATATCCAAAAGTTGCCTGTTCTAGTGAAATCTGATTATATGATTAACCAAATTGACCCAAAGTCGATAAAATACAACACTTGAATAAACCTGCTATAGAACAAAAGTCAATGAAGGCCAAAAATGAACCAAATCAATACACGGAATTACTCAAAACATCTGATTTGATCCAAATAATCAAAGTATCAACAGTCAGAAAATAAACGCGAAGAGAAGAGAAGAGGATGAAAGAGATTACGATGTGCAAAAGCTTGGCGCCACCGACGACAGCTTGGCCGGCGTGGTGGACAACGGAATCGGCGTAGGTGCGGATGCGAGATAGATTCCACGACATTCTCCCTCCGATTAGCCTCGAAACCGGCGTAGGAAGACGGAACCCTAGCTAGCTAGGTATATCCAGGCATTGAAATCCAACCGAGTTAACCGACTGCGATCGGCTTCAAATAGAACAAACGAAAAGGTAAGATTATCACATTTCACAAGCAATTAAGCTGGATCGGATCAAAATGGAATCGCTGCAGGGATTGAGCATTGGATCGGTCGATTGATCGGATGAGGAAGTGAGAGAGAGGGAGAATTCGTGAATCCGGATAGAGAAACATGAGGGCGAATCAGGAGAGTTTTAGGGATTGTTTTGGTCGGGAGGGAGAGAAGTTGAGAGCTTGGAGAAATTGGCGGGAAGGAAGAAGAAAGGGTCAACGTTGTGTGACGTCATGTAGCGTCTCTATTACTCCACGTGTCACGATTTGTTTTTCCCCTCCTTTTTTTTTATCACGTCAACAATCTCATTATATCCCGCTGAAAGCAGGGCCCAAGGAGTCGAGTTGTACGCATCTTTTTCCCCGACTAAGTTGAGCAAGTGCTTCTTAGTAACCCAAGACAAATCAACAAAGGTGGATGAGGCTCCACACCGACATACAAGATGTGCTTAAGCAAATAGTGGATCTAAGGAACGCAGATACAATAAAGCTAGAATGCATGTTATGAGAATCACAGCACACAACTAGTGTTCGTCGACTCGAATATCACTCCACTATATTTCCTGCATTTATTAATAAAACAAAAAGTGTAACTTTAGATACCAAAAATAAATAAATACCCAGTAAGAATTGTCTTTTTAATGTGTATATTTAGCAATAAAAAAATGTTATACTCCCTTATATCTAAAATACACACTTTTGAAAATAATTCATAGTAATTCTCTATAAATGTCATCATTTTTTATATATGTCATTATGGGAGAAGGGGGATTCGAACTCGTGACTTGTTGATCGCTACGTGTCATCCTTGCCAGCTAAGCTTGACACCCCTTTTAACTTCTCATGCCTTAAAAGAGACAAGGATAGAAAGATCAAAATAATTAATAGTTTGATAGAAATAAATGTAATGATATTAGTACAATAGAGCAATCAAGAGTCCACCAGCACATAACCACCAGTTTAACTTAACTGCTCCCTTTTATGATATAGCTTTATTAGAATCTAACTGAATACTGCATAGTGTTACAATCACAATTAAGTAACACAAGTCCTTTAACTACATTTCCATTTCCATTTTGATGATATACATTATGCATTGCTTGATACAAATTACAAACATCAACCCTCAAGAATCAGCTCTCTTACTGGTGCCGTGTCGTTGTCGTCGACGCTGTCCTGTATCCATATCGAAGGTGAATGCTGGACTTGGTCAGTTCTACAAATCGTCAATGTCGGGTAGGGGAACCTTCCAGTAGTTCCAATGGTTATAGTCCTCCTGCTCAAGCCTCGACGTAGGAGGGAACATGTCGTTGACAAGGGTATGCAGCGAGGTGTACGACTTCACGTCAATCCGATGGCTGATGGCCACCTCGCCCTGTCGATTTTCGATTAGGCTAAGTGTCATGGGTCGGAAAGACAAAGTGTAGTCAAGGTTCAAGTGTAGATGTATACCTTTGGGTTGATTATGAATATTTTGCCCTTGGGGATGCCGATCTTTCGGTAGCTGAGCTCGTCGGTGTCTCTGTTCCCGAATCCAGCATAAAACGGGTTATAGTCCGCGGGGAAGAGTGCTTTGATGTCCTGGAAATCGCGGATAGTTAGGGTATTCATTTTAAGGTATCAACTAGTAGACGAAAATAGCGATATATTTACCTGCAAACAGGCTATCTTGAATTCATGAGGAGCTCTCCTTATCACTGTAAAGCGCCAAAAGACGAATGCAGAAATATATATATATGTTACGGAATCTTGAAATAAACCAAGAAATATTATGATACTTGATTTGTTTGCATACCTTCACGAAACAACGAAGGAAATAAACCATCAGGCGAAATAACAACCGGTCCATCGGGTAGAGTTTTCCCATCCTGCAACCAAAGAAGTTTTACTCCAACACTTTCAGAGATGTGAAACATAAAAGCCGGAATCATAATGATATTATGTATGATCTTTGTAGTTACACTAATAAGGCAAACGGATAGACAAGAACCTGCTTGAGGTTAATCAAGAAACTTCTAGTTAGGTAAGCCTGGACAATCGCACGTGCGCTCAAAAAGAGTAACTGGTATCCATTCTCCTGTTGTACAATACCTTCAAGTAAGAGGCTTACTGATGCAGAAAAACGAAGAAGTATATTTGAGAAACAAGGCCAATCGTTTACCTTAATGGCTGAGAAAAGTTTAGCTACACCAGATTGTGACCAATCTCTTCCAACTAGAGGCATGAATTGCCCAAGAACGTCGGATCTGAAAGGATGCATAAAAGCAATTCACACATGACCAACTAAAGATAACCGATTCTGCAATACGATTTTTTTTAAAACGGCTGAGAATGCTCGAATGCCATCCTGACAAATTTTCATTTTCTGCGGGCGTTCTTTTGCAGGAAAGAAACAAATGAAATATCTCATTTTCACAAAAGTAGAACTCAATGGTGCAGGATAACATCACCCAAACAAGATAACATGATGAACTAGTGCCAAAATACTATACGAGAATCGGATCATTAATGAGACGAACAATAGCAGCAACTAGCAAGTGCAGACTACAGTCAATCGCAATAAAAAGAAATAACATCGGGGTGATGAAGGCATTTTTAGATTTATGAAAACTTTGCAAGAATCAAGAGACAAAAGGAGTGTGTTCCACGGTTCCAGGTTTCCTCTGATAGGAAATTACTTTCAAGAAGCAAAATATTTTATTGACACAATTTATCTCAGTACATAGTAAACCTTACTTCGTAATGGTCCCATCAACATCAGATATGACGATCCTTGCATTCCACTTCCACAAGTATATATGAGCTTCAACCTGATAACCAGAAAAAGAACAGTTGAACATACATTAAAAAGCATAATAAAAAAAAAGGTATGAATAGAATCTCAAGAAATAGACTTGATGAAAGGTTGGGTGGCAACCTGTTGGGGTCCCCAAACTCTGGTACAAAAACTAAAAGTGACCACATTTTGATCGTCTTTGAGATTCAAGGACGCAATCTGTTCACTGGTGGGCATGTTAGTCCGGACAAATTTCTTGTGAGAAGGCTTACTATCGGCACTCAAATCTGGTGTTTGCGACAAGGAAGTTGGAGTTGCATCACGAGATGGACTATGAGAAGCTTCAGGATCATGAAAAATGTCCTCACTTGAGACATTACTGGTTGATGGCTCGAGTGTTTTACTCCTCCTGAATGGGATTGAAAAAATTCTCCACCTACTTCTAGGAGTAGAACCACCCTCAATATCGTTATCCTTCAATTTCACAATTGCTTTTTTATCTACAGGGATTGCGTCTTTGAGATCAACTGGTAAATCTAAGCCAAAGACAGTCATCCCGAGGACGATATGAGCAGCTTTATCCCACGGCAAGTAAGTTTCACCCAATCTGATAACAAGGTTTTCGTCTTTAATGATGGATGTTGCAGAAATTTTAAATTCCTCTGCAGATACACGATGTGCTTCGAATGCTTCAGCAGCAGAACCCAGTCCCATACCAGGAAGAAGCAAGTGCCTGCAAAGAGATATCTCAAACCCTACAAATAACATAGTTGGAGAAAACATATCAATTACATAATCAGAGAACATCAATTAAAAAAAATATTTAAGAAAGCTCAGTGACTTTGAGATCCTTACGTAAGTCTGAATTCGCCTGCAAGCTAGCAGAATTCTCGGTCCCCAGCTCCGCTTCATCTCTAAGACTTTCAGTTTCAGAAGCATCTCCATTTGGAACACTTTTTGAAGCCTCATGTGAATCGGATGTGGTAAGATGTGGGTCAACATTCTCAGAATCACTACCATCAGACACAGATTCAGCTACTGTAAGGTCCTTACTTGGGTCTGAATGCGCCTGCGATTCCTCAGAACTCAATGTCCCTTGCTCCATTTCATGCATACTAACTTCAGCTTCTGCAGCATCACTGTCAGAAGTAATAACATGGGACATGGAGTTGGAAAGAACAAGTTCTACACTGGTGGCAATTTCCTCACCAGGTTGGACTTCCCCGTTCACAGCTGGAGTGGAATTTGACAAGGAAGAAGCTGACCCATTGTCAATCCTAATTTCATCTTCAAACCTTGCTTTGACTTCCTTCGAAGTTTTAATACTTAGATTATGATTATCTTGGGGATATTCAGGATCAGCATCTCGTACTTTAAAGTTTTTTGCAGGTTTCGCTTGAGCTTCTTCATGGATGTCTACTAAACCATTCTCGATTTGCTGCCTTTGCATCTCCCCGACTCCATTTTTGGCTTCTTCATGGATGTCTACTGAATAAGTCTCACTTTGCATAGCCCCATTCCCATTCTCGGGGCTAAATGATGCACCTTCAACACTATTATGAACATGAAGATCACTCTCCTGGTTTAGGCCATCGTCTATTACTTGATTTTCATGTTCATGTTCCACACCACCTTCAGAAACTTCCAACTGATGCACGACATGATTGCCTTGATCCTTATCCACAGATCCCACATCTATCTCACCGGCCTCCCGTTGGTCATGCTGACACACTGACACAGAGGACACATCGTTTTGAACATGACAATCCTCTCTGTTTTTCTCTATAGCACTACTACTGTCATTATCCGCGCAATCAACACTGGCAGAGTTAGTTTTACTTGAAGAAGCTTGTAGATCAGTATGATATCCAGTAGCCCACGTATTCTCACTTGTATCAAACTCAGATTTCCCTTCAGAAAGCTTAGTATCTTCACCCGACCCCAGATGAAACTGGTGGGCAACAGACTGTACATTCTCAGTATCCTCTTTAAATGATTTTATTGGTGCTGTCAAAATGTGTCCATCAATGCTTACCAAAATCATTTCTGAGTCAGACTCCGGTGCTTCTATAAAATTTTCTATACCATCTAAATTGTCAAACCGATTGGAGCCAAACTCCGATGAAAACTCAATAGAGCCATCAATCGATGACTGATCATCTTGAAAATCATAAAAATGACAAACATCAGATTCAGATCTCTCTAGCCTCTCTCCTCTCATGGAATAGAAAACATCAGCCGCCACTCCAGGATCAGACACCGTGCTTTGCAATCTGTTGGCTTCAAAATTTTCTTCACCTAAACTATCACCATCTTTACTATCCACCCTGCCATTTCCTATCCCATCCTTCAGAACCCCGTCTTTCTCACTGCCTTCACCCGGATCAGCTTCTCGACTGAAATAAGCCTCACCCGAATTATCAAGATGCATATGAAAGTTAGCTTCAACCCCATTCACACTTATACGCACCAGTTTCTCAGCGCGCTTTAGAACACCCTGAAACTTACCGAACCGGACATACCAAGGGGTGGTTCGGAAACTTCCATCTTGCTGTTGAACAACAATGATATCAACAGCCCCACCAAATGGGTGAAATGGAGTGGCCACAGTATACACGCCTTGTGAAATCAAGTTCCCAACTTTTCCCACAACATTCATTGTTCCAATTCTCAAGAAACCCTAAAAAAAACCTAACAATCAAATCAGGTACCTCACTCCTCTTTATTCAGAACCAATCAATCTAAATTAGGATTATGAACTCATCCAATTCTCAGCACACTACCTTAAACTTGCTGTTCCAGCAAATCTCTGCCAACGAATTTAACAAATTAAGATCAATGCACGATCAATGCAGAGATCAAAATCACAATACAACAAACCTAGAAAAAAGGAAAACAAAAAAAGAAGGAAAAAAGCTTACAAATTTACTCAGGCTGAACTGAGATAGATCTTCCGGATAAGCAATCACGGGTCCCAAATCGTCAGGCGGAATCTTGTGAGTAGTGAGCAAGCGAATGAGTAGCGAGAGGCCAATTTAAACAATCAAACAGGAAACCCCCAAGAAAGAAACGGCGTTAATTCAACAAAATTGAATTGAACAAAGAAAACAAAACAAAAAACTGAAAGCTAAAGAAAATGAGGAATCGAGAAGTGATAGTTGAATCAGTGTCGTAATCAGATGAATTGGAAGGGATGAGTAGGGATTGACAGAGATGGGAGAGGTGGTTGCTTGGTTGAAATGATTGACTAACCTGGGTTGAGGTTGGGGTTGGGGTTGGGGTTTGGGTTTGGGGGTGTTACTTGAAGAAGATACATTGTACTATGATGGAATAAACTTCACTAAATATTCTCATCTTGAATTTTCTTTTCTTTCTCAATTTCCCAAAATTTCTTTTTGTGGCTTCGGATATAAATAAAATAAAATAATCTTCTGCAATTTCTCAACTTGATGATTTGTTGGTCTAGTTTGTTTTTTATATGGCGAAATTTTGGACGATGTCAAATTCTCTTGAAATCGTTCTCTCACCATCCCCGTTGAGAAGGTAAATCATGGTGACTCAAGCGGTAACAAGAGTCTGGACAGTGCTCATTGTGGACAAGGAGCTCTCATTTGAGAGGTTGTTCCCACACTGTCGCTGGTGAGAGTCGATCCTTGATCCCTTGTTCCAAATGTCACCCTTGTAATCGATTGAGCTAAACTCATATGAGCGACGATGTCAAATTCTCTTAGACTATCGTTTAAGAGCATTTTTTTAGAGAGAACGTAGAACTTTGAATGAGAAGCCAAAACAATCGAATTTGTGACAAGTATAAGATATGTTTGGTCTAGTTGTTCAAAATTGATCTCATAACCATAAAAGATTCGACCAACCAACAAAAATCATTAAAAATAAATTAAATTGTAGTTTTCATAAAAATGTGCTTGCAATGCAACTAGTATATGATATTAAATTATATACATGTAGGTTATAAAATATCTAATTTAAATATAGAGTAGGTTTTTTAACGGACTTAACACCCAAAAAAAGTTGCAATTTCTTTCGATTCTATTCCATATTGTTGCAATTTTATAATAGTTGCTATTTTAGACTTTAAAACAATATTGACTTAAGAGTTTTGATTGATACTAATTATATGTTGATTTGTTCACAAATACGTAGTAATTGATAAGGTGTTTATTTATAGGATAAACTATCAAACATACTTTAACACTAAAGAAAATATTTATTTTTCTTCTTCTTCTTCTTTTAAAATGTTGTAAACACATCTTATTTACAGGATAAACTATCAAACATACCTTTAACACCAAAGAAAATACTTGTTTTTTCTTCTTCTTCTTTTTTGATTATGAAGAACCCACCTTTGGTGGCAAACCCCATGCACGTGACCCAGCTGGCAAGAGCTCCGCACCAGGTAAATCGGTTTGCGCCGACCGGCTCGACCCACTGAAAAGGCGCAAGGCAAACTTTATATTTTCATCAAAGGAAAGAAGTGGAGGTAGGGATCGAACCCGACCCCTCCTGACATCCCCTACTCCCCACCAGTGAACCACCCCGACTAGGGCTTATTCTTCTTTTAAAATGTTATAAACACACCTTATTTACAGAATAAACTATCAAGCATCCCTTTAACACCAAAGAACATACTTATTTTTTCTTCTTCTTTTAAAATGTTATAAATAGCCTCTTTTTGGTTAGTAGCAAAGAAAATGATGATAGACATAAAAGTGTATAACCAAGCCTTGAATGAGGTTATTTTGGTATTTTAGGGTACATCTAACATGTGCCAAACATTTCCACCTACCTCCTTAATCTTGGTGGTTGTTTGTTGCCTTGCCTCATATGTCTTTTTTTTCTTCCTATCTAACACCCCCACCCCTAATATAAAATATCAATCTCACATTGTAAACATCAATCATAGACAATGATTAATCACTTCATAATACAAAATGAAAAGATCAAATTGTTGCATCTATTATAAACAAAATGATTAAACATTTGCTAAAATGAAGACTTTGTTGTTCTTATTTCACAAGGTAAAAAAGAAAACGTGGATAAGGATTAAGTGGTGGCGGTGCTAATTTATTGTACAAGGACTTGAAAGAATTAGAGTGGACCGTTATTGGGCCATTGACCAATCACTTCATGGGCCTATCCAACTACCACCTATCTAAATGGGCCCACACAAATTTCCCCCAAAATGAGTCCATTTCTAGACCCCACCTTCCATCGGAATTGATGGGTAATCTCAATAAGATCAGAAATAAAGTTCGCAATAAGATAATAGTGGTTACACCGTTACAAGTATTGGGGATAAATTGAGAGAGTCGAAATTATGATGATTCGTCGGGTTAATCGTTCTGGCAATGTTGTGGTTGACAATGGTCGCTCACTTGGGCCACACCGCCACAACACTCCGATAACGTCTCAATCTATGAGTATACTGGTCTCTAGGATCTCATCTGTAAGGATGCTCTCGGTTAACGGTCATCCTGTACCGAATTTTTAGTTTCATCAAAGAAGAAGAATGGTAGAGAAGTTATCAGAAAAGATCTACCCATATAACCTTAATAGGAGACACGATACAAGATCGGACTTATCAAGTAGTATCATTCTTAAGAACGATCAAGGTTAATTTTTGTTGGGCGGAGACTTCCTACTTTTTGCCTACTATAAAACAAAAAAACGAACTTATTAATGCTAGTTAAGGTTCGGGTAGGGGGCTAGATTGTTTAGAGGTAGGTTTTTTGGGCTAATTTTTATACGTGACTCCACACACCTAGATTATATTGTAGATTATATTACAAAAAAGAATATATATTCTCCAAAAAATCACATGAAACATCCATATACTATATGAATATATTAACAAACTAGCTAATTAATTGGAAATTTCTCAAGTTGCAAAATTAAACCAGTCATCTAAAGTCTAAAGATATGCTATTTAGATGATGGTCAACTCAGTCTTAGTTATGAACATGGTCAACAACAACATCAACACTAGTAGAACAAAACAACTTCTTGAACAAGGACTTGAAGGCCCCGTCACTATCAAAAATTACAAAAAAGCGCCAACTTTTACAGCAACTTCTATTTTTACCCTTGCATCCGTTGACCACTTTCTCTTTGACCTTACCAAGCCACTTGATGCTCCTCTCATTCAAGCCCTCCTTCCTAGTGAAGGTGTAGCTCCTCAGGTACGCCTGCCTACAGGAGATTCCGTCCACCACCTTGGGCCCACTTCTCCGGTGGCTGAGGGAGTGGACGAACTCGACGTCGGATTCCGGCCACCGGTGGAGGCTGACGTAGGTTGCTCTCGCCGCCCTAGGAGGCTCCTTTGTGTCATTCACACACGTTTTGATGCAACCTGAGCTCATGGTGTAATGTAATGGATATTGATTTCATCAAGACTCAATGGGAGAGATCTGATATTATATACGTGTATATGTATGTATATATACACACAAAGCAATAGATGGAAGATAAAGATGGGAATTTTATTGACAGTTAATGCAATCAATATCTATATGATCACAATCCAGTCTTACAGAGAAATCAATAGATATCTATATGAATATGATCGAAAAGTGGAAGGAAAAGGGCGTTTTCTAGGGCATTTATTAGGCAATATATATTACGGAAAGAGATTATTTACTTGCTTGTATATTGTTATTAGTTTCCTTGTATCTAATTCATATCTTTATCTTACCTAGTTGATAAGATTGTATTCTTGTATATATATTTGGGTCAAGAGGCCATAATAAAGATCATCACAAAATTCCCAAACTCTCTGCTTTCAGGGTATCGGAGCAAGATCCACAAAAAGAACCCTAATTTTTTTTTCTCCCCGCTTCTCTTCCGCGTTGTTAGGTCGGTCTCGGCTCCTTGCTAGCCATGTCTGACTCTGACAACGACTCCACCGTTAATCCTACCGCCAACGATCAGCCTCCAAAACGGGCCACTCTTGACCCGACCAACCCCTTTTACCTTCATCCTTCTGATCATCCGGGCTTGACCATCTGTCCGGTGGTTTTGAAGGGTGACAATTATCAAGAATGGAGCATTGCCATGAAGAACGCCTTCCGCGCCAAGCGCAAAGTGGGTTTTCTTGATGGCCGTATTGTCAAACCCGATGATCAATCTGCTGAAATCGACGATTGGTGGAGCGTTAACTCCATGTTGATCGGTTGGATTGTGCAGTCTATCGATCCGACGCTTCGCTCTTCAATCACCTATTTTGAGACTGTTGCTGAACTCTGGGATGATCTTCGTCAACGTTTTTCAGTTGGCAACGGTCCGCGCATTCTTCAACTGCGTGCGGATATCTCTCATTGCACTCAAAAAGGGCAATCTGTGGCCACTTATTTCGGCACCCTCAAGAAACTTTGGGATGAACTCTCTACCTACGTTCCTCCTAAAACATGTTCTTGTGGGCTCTGTATGTGCAACATCTCGTCTCATCTTTCTAAGGAACGTGAAGTCGAGCGCACTCACCAATTCTTAATCGGCCTGGATGATGTCAATTTCACGTCCCTTCGCTCCCAAGTACTGGCGCAGGACCCGATTCCTTCTCTCAATCGGGTTTACTCCCTCGCCATTCAAGAGGAACGCCACCACACAGTCATCAAGGATCGCGAACTCAAAGGCGACTCCTTGGCTCTCACTGTGCAGCGCTCTACGACGACTGACGACACCACTGTGCAGCCGGAACTCCCAACCTGTTCTCAATGCGGGAAGCTTGGGCACGAAAAATCCAAGTGCTACCGCATCATCGGATTCCCAGACGGCTTTGTCTTCAAAAACGCCGGTCGTGGAACTCCTGGCAAACAGCAGGGGTCCTCTTCATCGTCGGGCACTGGTCGCGGTCGTGGCAAGGGCTCGACCGGTACTGTCAATGCAGCCCAGTCATCAGGCACCGGCTCCAATGGTCATTCCTCCCTCACGGCTGCCGATCACGCAGCCCTTGGTAAGGCCATCACTCCTGAATAGTGGAGCACGATTCTTAACGTGTTCAGCTCCTTAAATTCCAAGTCGGGTTCTTCGGACGTCAATCCTGGTATGTACTATTGGATACTTGATACCGACGCCTCTTTTCATATGACTGGAAATCGCTCTGTGCTGACGGATATTGTGCCCATCACTCCTATTACGATTAAACTGCCTGATGATCGCTTTGTTCAGGCTCTACATGAAGGACGTCTTGCTTTATCTCCTTCTGTCCGTTTATCTCATGTTTTATTAGTTCCATCACTTGGCTGCAATTTGATTTCTGTCGGACAGCTTGCTATTTCTACTCGTTGTGTGATGACATTAACAGACAAATTGTTCATCATACAGGATCGAAATTCGAGGACGCTGATTGGTGTGGGTGAGCAAAAAGAGGGGGTCTACTGGCTGCGTACCACTGCATCAGCTGCTCATGTCTCTCTGGCATCATCTTCTTCAACTTTGGGTCCGTTATGGCATCAACGAATGGGGCACCCGTCTCCTGCAGTTTTGTCTAAGCTATCTATTTTCGATAATTTGTCTGTTAAACTTGATAGTTCCAGTCCTTGCACTTCTTGTTTCAAAGCCAAACAGTCTCGTCAAACATTTCCTCTTAGTCATAATAAAGCAGATGATTTGTTCAATCTGGTACATTGCGACATTTGGGGCCCTTATAGTGTTCCATTATCCTTTGGTGCATCCTATTTTTTAACAATCGTTGATGATTTCTCAAGGGCTACCTGGGTATTTCTTATGAAATCCAAGTCTGAAGTTGGTCCATTGTTCAAGACTTTTTGTTCCATGGCGCTCACCCAGTTCCATAAATCTGTCCAACGAGTTCGCTCGGATAATGGGGCTGAATTTCTTGCTTTGAGTCCGTTCTTCTTATCACAGGGCATTCTTTATGAGACCTCATGTGTCTATACTCCTCAACAGAACGGTCGGGTTGAGCGCAAGCATCGACATATTCTTAACGTCGCTCGTGCCCTCCGCTTTACTGCTGACTTACCTATTGATTTTTGGGGAGAATGTGTCTTAACAGCATGCTATCTTATTAATCGCACACCGTCTGTTCTTCTTGCAAACAAAACTCCATATGAAATTTTGCATGGTCATGTCCCTTCTTATGCTCATATTAAGGTTTTTGGTTGCTTATGTTTTGCCTCTAGCAATCCTAAACCCAGAGACAAGTTTGCTTCTCGTAGTCATAAGTGCATTTTTCTCGGGTATCCGACTGGGAAACGGGGCTGGCGGGTTTATGATCTTGAAACCGGCAAGACATTCATATCCAGGGATGTTGTGTTTTACGAAACCATCTTCCCCTATTCAGCACCGTTGGTCTCTGCAACCCCACCTCCCGAATCTGCCCGGCATCCTTCTATTTTTGACAGTCTGCCTACAGACGACAGGGGGAGTGTTTCATCCCCATCCTCCACGCAATTGTATTCACCTGCTTCCGCTGATTTGTCACCATCACCGTCACCAGAACTTCAGCAACCATCACCCACAGCAGCTCCGCCTGATCGTGATAGTCTTGATCCTCTTGTCTTGCGTCGCAGCTCTCGTCCGAGACAGAAGTCGGTACGGCTCAATGATTATGTCTGCCATACCGTCTCTCAACCTGACCCCCCTCTAGCTCGCTCTTCACCTACACCATCTGCGCCCTCAGGTTCTCTCTATCCTATAGCTTCTTACGTTTCGACGGCTCATTTTTCGGATAACTATACTCGTTTTCTAGCATCCGTCACTGCAGGGCAGGAACCGAAATCCTTTCGAGAGGCTAATGCTTCTCCATCTTGGCGTGAGGCCATGAAGAATGAGCTGGCTGCACTTGAGCGAAATTGCACTTGGTCTGTCACGTCCCTACCTCCGGGTAAGAAACCTATTGGGTGCAAATGGGTCTATCGCATCAAATATAAATCTACTGGTGAAATTGAACGTTATAAGGCTCGATTAGTCGTCCTTGGTAATCGTCAGATTGAAGGTATTGATTATCATGAAACCTTTGCACCCGTTGCTAAGATGGTGTCTGTTCGAGTTTTCTTGTCTGTGGCTGTCATTCAGAACTGGGAATTACATCAAATGGATGTTCATAACGCTTTTCTCCACGGGGATTTGGATGAAGAGGTCTACATGACACCTCCTTTGGATTATTCTGGTGCTCTACCTGGCCAAGTCTGCAAACTGCAGAAGTCTCTTTATGGTCTTCGTCAAGCACCTCGGAATTGGTTTTCTAAACTGGCTGCTGCTAGCCTGCTTTACGGGCTTTTGGCTTTACTCAGAGTCGTGCTGATTATTCATTGTTCTCTCTTTCTCGCAATGGTAATGTCCTCCATATCCTTGTGTATGTTGATGACCTTATTATTGCGGGAAATAGTTCATCAACCATCACTTCATTTAAGGAGTATTTGAGTGCTTGTTTCCACATGAAGGATCTTGGGGTTTTGAAATATTTCCTAGGCCTTGAGATCGCTCGTAGCCCTGCTGGTATTTTTCTATCCCAACGGAAATATGCTCTTGAGATTCTGTCTGACTCCGGCTTATTAGGGTCCAAACCTTGTGACTCTCCTATGGACCCGAATCATCGTCTGGCTGAGACTTCTAGCACCGACTATGAGGATCCTGAAAGCTACAGACGACTCATTGGTAGACTTATCTACCTCACAATCACTAGGCCTGATCTCTCATATTTTGTCCATGTGCTATCACAATTTATGCAGCATCCAAAGGCTGATCACTGGCATGCTGCGACGAGGGTCCTCCGTTATCTTAAGACACATCCTGGGCAAGGTCTCCGCCTCTCATCTGGCAGTGCCCTTCGTTTGACAGCATTTTGTGACTCCGATTGGGCCGCTTGTCCTTTAACGAGAAGATCTGTCTCTGGTTTCTTTATTATGCTCGGTTCCTCACCTGTGTCTTGGAAGACCAAGAAACAACACACGGTCTCTCGTTCATCGGCCGAAGCTGAGTATCGCTCCATGGCGTCGACTTGTTGTGAGTTAATTTGGTTAAAAGCCTTGCTACGTTCACTTGGGGTTTCTCATTCTACTCCTATTCGTCTCTATTGTGATAGTCAGGCCGCTTTGCATATTTCCTCCAATCCTGTCTTCCATGAACGGACAAAGCACATAGAGATTGATTGTCATTTCATTCGTGATTTGGTTCTTAACGGAACGGTTCATATGTCACATATTTCGACTACTCAACAGCCCGCCGACATGTTCACCAAAGCTTTGGCTCGTCCCCAATTCCAGTATTTATCTTCCAAGTTGGGCATCGTTGATCCACATGCTCCAACTTGAGGGGGAGTATTACGGAAAGAGATTATTTACTTGCTTGTATATTGTTATTAGTTTCCTTGTATCTAGTTCATATCTTTATCTTACCTAGTTGATAAGATTGTATTCTTGTATATATATTTGGGTCAAGAGGCCATAATAAAGATCATCACAAAATTCCCAAACTCTCTGCTTTCAATATATATCATATATAAAAGGATAAAATTCAATCCACTGGATTATATTTTAGCTTTAATTCCAGCAAACAGAAAAAATATTACCAACTCTTTTTGTTAATTCCTGCACTGTTTTATCATAAAAACTATATAAAATATTATTATTTTTTTACTTTTGTTTTTATAAATTCATACTTAATATGAGTAGTAATAAATATAAGATTATTTTAGTATAGTTTTAACACCGCCTTGTATAATTTTTAAGAAATAAAATTATACTCTCATTTACTACTCATGCATGAATGATAAAAATTATGTAAAATATTAAAAAAAATTACAATTTTTTTTAATAAATTTATACTTAATGTATATAAAATTATTTTAAATTAATTTTAAAAAGTTAATATTTTATATAGTTTTAACATTCAAACATCACATTCTAATTAAGTACTAGTACTAACTACTAACGAAAGAGAAAAAAAGGGTAAGTGCTTGTTTGGATGGTTTAAAAAATCCCAGGAAGTTAAATATCCCAGGAAGTAGATTTGAATAAATGTGTTTGGTTATAATTTTTATTTTCGAAAATCCCAGGAATTTGAATTCCCAGGAAATTGAATTCCACCAAAATGGAGGAATTAGAATTACCAAGTGGGGGGTGGGTAAGATGAAATCCACCTTTTTTTTATTTCAAGAAATTTATTATTTTTTCTTTTAAACTTGCAAATTACTTATTTGTCCATAATTCAAATAATTTATTTTTATTATTAAGGGTTTCTCTAGTAATTTTACACAAATTCCTATAAAGGTTTATATTTAACCAAACAAAACGTAGGATTTTAATTTATGGGAAATTAAACTTATCCAAACGTGTTTTCAACAATCCCAGTAAATTTAATTCCCAGAAAGTTCTCTTCCCATAAATTAGCTTCCTGGGAATTGCACTTCCTATGTTAATCCAAACGAGCACTAAATAAATTATTGCTTATTTTATATATGTTGTTGGGATGTGGGCTCTTAAATGGGCCTGGATGAAAGTGTAGTCCCTTTCAGAGAGTGGTAATAAATGCTGCCTAAAACTTTGGGCTTAGCCACGCCATAGCCCATTAGCCCATCACCCCCAACGTGTGAGCCTTTGGTGTCTTTCGGTGTCTCCCACCGTTTCCTGAGTTATTCTTTTTTTTTGGGTAAACCGCAGGATACCACCCCTTAAATACCCAGTATTGTCCAAAACCACCCCTTACATGCAAAATTACTGAAAACCACCCTTTAAAAGACCTCTGTTAGCAATCGATCACCCCTTTTAGGTTTCCGTCAAAACCTCAGTTAAATCAATGAAATTACAAAATTACCCTTACTTCTTTTAATATAAAATAAGCTAAATAAACCTTAAATCTTAAAAATGACTAAAAAAGAAAAGGATGGAGATTTTTTTTTAAAAAAAATTTACTTCCTCCTTCCTTGTGAAGAAACTAGGGCCGGCCAAAAAAAGGGAGAGCGTTTGCTCTTTGGCCTGCCGCCAGGCGCCTGAGGCCAGCCCTCCACCTCCCACCACGACACCACCTCGTCCCGTCCACCAACACCCACCACAAGGGCATGTCGCCGCCGCCTTCCAGCGTCGCCGCCAGCACTCAGTCTCCACCGAAAAGTTTTCGGTCTCCTACAGGCCGCAGCGACCAACCACTGTTGCGACCCACCACCGCCGCCGCCCACTCGCACCACCGTCGTCCCATCACCAACACCGTCGGCTACGACTCCTAGGCCTTCGTAATAATCTCCCTCTCTGAGTCCTACCGCTCCTCCGACTCCTTTGATTTTCGAAGGGAACAATTGGGCGAAAGTACAAGTGTTCGTCGAGGAGCAAGCAGAGTTCAAATCCATCGACAACGAAGAAGAGAGGGCGGTTGCGTGGGAACTTCTCCTTCAATTTCACTCTTCACTCTGCATTTTACAATCTCTATCATCATGCCCCCAATTTGATTTTAATTTTGATTTTGAACAGATCGATTCAAGATTGGAAGGGTTTGAACTAATTATCTTATTTTTAATGATTTTTTAATTCATCAATTTATTTTCCATTTTTCCAAAATAAAAAAGTCTCAATTTGTTCCAAATAAAACAATAAAAAATTGAAATGTGGGGCCAGGGTTGACGGCAAGTGACGGAACAATGCCAAGGGTGGTCGATTGCAAACAGAGATCTTTTAAAGGGTGTTTTTTGGTAATTGTACATATAAGGGGTGGTTTTGGGCAATACTGAGTATTTAAGGGGTGGTTTCCTGCAGTTTACCCTTTTTTTTTTGTTTTGATTTTTTTTTTCTTTTTGAGGTGTTTGTGTATTGTCTCATACTTTTAAGAAAGAGTTGTTAATGTGGGATCGAGATTTAATGACTAAATCTCCAAGGTTTTTGTTATTATTCTGAACAGTTCGAGCTCGACTCGAGATCGACTTGAAAAAAGTTCGGCTCGAATTCGTTTACTTACCTAAACAAGTCGAGTCTGAACATGATTTTAAGCTTAATGAAAGCTCGTCTCGTTCAATTTAGGCTCGAATAGCTCGAATTTTATGGAATTTCTAAAATTTCCTTTAAGCTAATATGTTATGACAAAGTAAATCTACTTAAAGCTAAAAAAAAGTTCGGTTCGAGCTCGTTCATTTATTAAAACAAGCCAAGTTTGAACAAAAAAAAGAAAGTTCTTTTAAAAATCGGGCTCGAGCTCATTTAACAAATGTATCAAGCTTGACTCGAATAACACCCCTAATCATCGGGTTAATTTATCATCTGGGGTCGTGTGCATATGTGCGCCTATACACTACTAGTAGTCTAGTATATAAGTCTAACAGAGTTTTATCCTAAAACCAATTGATAATAAGAGGAATAACCTACTAGTTTATATACTAAAACTTATTTATTTATATTATCAATGTATACTATTTGGATCTCTTCACATTCTTTCATTTTCTCAACACGGAAGCTATCAACCTAATCTTATTATCGTCTTATATGTATCATTTTGATTGTTTTTTGTTACTGGGGTTTTTACTTGGTTTGTACTTTTCATAGTTTTTTCGGATATCAATTTTCTGAGATATAAATTTGTTTGATATTTCAAATCAATTTAAAAAAAAAAGAAAAATGATCCAAAATAATACAAACTATCACTCATGAACCAAAAATAATACGTACTTCAAAAATTACCAAGAATAATACAAACTATACTCAGATCAACTAGTTTTGATATGGCTAACATTTCCGGTGAAAATCCGGCCAAAATGATGACGTGGCAGTCGGTACAAATAGTTTGGGTTCAAAAGTGTAAATAAAATAAATTGAAGGTGTATTCTACAAATTTTAAAAAATAATACCCACAGGGACGTATCGTCTTCTTCTTCCGATGGCGTTTCCGGCGTCTCCATTAGTCCGCCATCTCGCTGCCTTCGCCTGATATCTGCTACCATATTCTCGATCGACTCCTCATTAAACGACCTGCCTTTCACGATGCCTCCCCTCCACTCTCGCACAGCAGCCTCTTCCGCATCAAATTCTGACTTGCACCAACATCCTAGAATTTTCGATTTTTCGTTTTCAAATTTCGATTCAATATGAGTTTGGATTCATTTATACTATAGTACCCGCACCTTGTGCGGGGTTTTTTAATTATATATATACATGTATTTTATATTATTAATTATTATTGACCAAAAAAAGATTATTAATTAATGATTAATTCATAATTCATAATGTAGTGTTAATAATGTTCAAGAAGAGCTATCTCGAGGCTTGTAACTTGTAGCATGGTTCCGGAATAAATCGCACGAGATCCTTGTCTCTCGTTTCACCAAAAAAAATGTAGTGTTAAGTATATAATGATTAAATCATGTTTTCTAACCAAATTGTAAAAACATATAGCCTTGCCCCAGTCGGGGTGGCCTACTGGTGTGGAGAAAGGGGGGTGGGAAGGAGGTCCCGGGTTCGATCCTTGCCTCCGCCCCTTTCTTTGGGATTTCTATCCAAGGTTTACCTTGATCCTTACCAGTGGGTCGAGCCGATCGGCGCAAGCCAGTTTACCTGGCACGTGACTCAGCTCTTGCCGGCTGGGTCACGTGCTCGGGGTTTGCCGCCAAAGGCGGGTTCCTCGTTATTAAAAAAAAAAAACATATAGCCTTTATTTTAAAAAAATTGTAAGGAATTTTTATTTTTAAATTTGCACTCTTAAGTTATAAAAAGAATCCTAAAAGATTAAAAAATTCATATTTTAAAACTAATTTGTGTAAATTAAATATACAACATAAAAATTATAAAACATAATTGAATTAAATGTTTACCTACAATTGTTCAAACATGCTAATTACGAACCGAATTGGGTATTATACCCAAATATTATTTTATTAATTTATCTTAGATATGATTTGAAAAGGAAAAATTGCCTTATATGTCTCATAATTTAAGTTTTTTTTTCTTTTTGGCACACTTTTTAAGAAGCTAAAATCACTAAAAATATCAATTTTATTTATTTATTTTAATTTCATGTTTAATGGTAATATGTATGAAATTATAAAAAAAATAAAGTAATTAATATTTTATATAATTTTGATCCTTTTTAAAAAGCAATCAAAATAGTAAATGGGTTAAGTTTTGAGATTGAGGTCGTAACTTGTAACATAAATTATATAAGCATGGATCCTTAATTAAAAATTTTCTATATTTGAATTTCTAAATTAAAAATTAGGGAATAATTCTATAAAGCATAAATGGTTAAAAATATCTAAGTGATGATTATCTTATTTAAATAAAATATTGAAGTGATACTTATCTTAGTTTTGTTAGATTTTGTTATAAGTTATTATTGAAATAATTGGTGATAATTAAGTGAATTAATAATTTAATTTTTGTATAAAATCAGGATCAAATATTCAAATTCAAATTAGTTTTGAAAAATAAAAAATCATCAAATTTAAAAGCTAGTTAGTTATAATAAATAATAAGATAAGATTTTTATTTAGTAGGCCCAATTTTAAAAAAAAAATTAAATAACTAAAAAATATTTAAATACCCTATATTAAAGGAGAAATCGTCATGTGATAACGTGACTTCTCTCTAATTAGTACTATAGTACTGAATATTGATAAAGATATAGATATAGATTATCCACGTTATTCTAATATTAAGCTATGTTAATAAGAAGAGATGTTCATTAGCAATATTCTATTACACACAATATAATCAAGTGGATGAAGATTTTAATTCTTTTGCAAGATAATAATGTTGCGTTACATATATCAAGTGATCGAATGAAGATTTTCATCCTTTTTCCTTTTTTGGAGAAAAGATAGTATTATGGCAGAGCAATTGTATATTCAGAAGCAATAACAATTCTATATTCATAAGTACACACCCATAATAAAGATAGTATTTTGCAAAAAAGATAGTATTATGGCAGGTCGCTGCATTTATACCACATAATTAGTGAACGAAAGAAGAAGGTGAAGGAGAGAGGAACTTGAAGGCGGAGAACTGAGAGATTGTTCACAAAACCTTATGAATGTTAAACGTTAGTAAAGAAAGGCTGAAATGAGAATATAAATCATATATATATATATATATATATATATATATATATATATATATATATATATATATATATATATATATATATATATATATCAGAGGGATTAAAACGGGAAGTGGGATTAAAAATGTGAGTGAATTGTAACTTTCATTTATAATTTATAGAGGGTTATTTAAAATCCGAGTGGGTTGCATATGTTGAAAGATAGTGTTAAAATATATTGATTTTATGATAAATATGCAATATTTCAAATAAAAAAGGATAAGCATTGAATTTCTGATTTTTTTTTTCACAAAACTTTATCGAGTCAGATTGGATGAAATCTCATCAAAAAATCATTTAGTTGAGATTTTATTGAGTCGGATAAGCATTGAATTTCTAAATTTTCAGATTTGATATAACAAATCATTTAGTTAAGATTTTCACCAAAAAAAAAAACAATTACTTAAAAAGAAAATATGATTATCAAATAAAAAATTATAAAATCACAATTAATTAATTTTTAATTGGTTAAGAAACCTATACTAAAGGAGAAGACGCCACATGTCTTAAGCGACTTCTCCTTTAGTATTATAACTAGCACTGTACCCGTGCGTTACGCACGGGATTTGTAAAATATATTATATTTTTGTAATGACACATAATTACTAACGACTAAACAACTTAAATTTTAATTATTTTGATTGTACTATGGGACATTCATCCAACTAAAGAAATATCAATCATCATAAGAATAAATCAAATCCAAACATCCAAATGATAAATATACTAAACTGGTTTCACTCACTCGATCCACATCTTCGATTAATAATTAAAAGTGTGATGTATAAATAACGACAACTTAAATAATCCATCACTTTGAAGAATTCAAGGCATCGATGCACAATTTTGATTTTGGATGTACCTTTATTTTTTTTAAAAACTGGTAAAATAAATGTATTACATATTAAGAAACCCTTGCAAGAGCCAAGAGGTCAATGGTTCAAATTCCATTTTTTACACACTATGTGTAATTAGTGGGTACTCAAGCCTTCATTGGCTTATAATTATGTGAGCATGTCTGGTGGTTGTTGGACCAAAAATATATGGGATATTTGCAAAACTAACCCCAAAAACCGGTTGTGTTGCTCTCTCTATCCCTTCTCCATATTTTTTGCAAAAGGGTAGGCCAAATTGTTTTAATTTTGCATCCCAACCAGTCACACAAAGGATAGGCACCGGTTGCATTGATGGAGGAGAGAGAGGGAGAGAGAGGGAGGCGTGTTGATGGGGAGAGAGTTGACAGTTTTGAAAAAAATTGTCACCTCAACCGCCTAAGAGAGTGGTTTATTAAAGGGGTAGTTGAGGCCTCTTGTTTCTCCATCTCTCTCATCTCTCTCATACTTTGAAAACCGAAGGAAGAAGCGGAAGGGTTTCGAAGAAGAAGTAGAGCAAGGCGGTAGAGGAGACGACGAAGAAGCGGATATCAAGCCCTAACGCCCCTGCACACAAGTGACGACAACAAGTAAGTAAAGCCTAAACCCTAAAGCCCCCGATTTCTTTCCGATTGAACACAATATTAGGGCGAGAACTGTAGTTTCAGATCCAAATGTGTTTGCCATTGTTTGGAATGTAGAAATCAAGTAAGTTGCGCAAAGGTATATGAGGTTCCCTCTGTCATGTCAATTTCAACCATCGGCATGTACAGATGAAGGGCTGGAAAGTTTCCGAAAGGAAATTGACGAGGGGGATAGAAAGGAAATTGGGGGAAAATAACAATTGGTCTTCAACATTGGCTGGGATTAAATGGATAAATTGGGGGACAACAACAATTAGTTGGATGTAGAAATTGGGGGATTTGGGGGAATTATCGACATTGGAAGATTTGGGGGTTTTGGGGGAATTGGGGAAATTGGGGAAGGCGCTTGCGTCTTATGAAAATAGGGTCAAGGGGAGTTCGAAATGTTTACTTTTGAGATGCCTTCCAACATTGGACTGAGTTCAGGGGAGACTTGAGTACATCTCATGTTTGGATTATGTCATGTTTTTACTACTGAAATGTCATGTTTATAACGCATACTGTCATGTCTTTACTAGTGAAATGTCATGTTTATAACATTTGCTGTCATGTTTGTTGATAGTCCTACGGTTTTGCTTCCCAATTTTCCAGGATATCAAGGACAGGCGAACATGTCGACTTCCCGGTCTGGAAGAAGAGATCCCCTTTCACAGACAACAGGCGAGGTACGGTGTGCATAGTCTCGATCAAAGGAATATAGTCGTGTCGATGTGCGAGTGACAGTTGTGCGTTATTTTTGCAGGCCATCTATGCGGTCCCCGAGGACCAGCACTACAAGGGCCGTGTAAACCAGTACAGGCGGCCGGCAGTACTTGCAAACCTGGACAACTACCTAAGCAAGGGGGACTGGAAGAAGTTGATGGCAAGCCCGTTGGCCGCCATTGCGAGGCTTGGTTCCCGTGTCAAGTTCTCAGCCCAACTGGTGCACTACGTCCTGCAACGCCAGCTGCGGACGAGAAAAGAGCATGAGAGCTGGTACATGATACACGGCAAAATAGCTCGGTTCTCCATCCAAGAGTTCGCGCTGGTGACCGGGCTTAAGTGCTCATTTATGTTGCTGCCCGAGGAGAATGATGGGGACAGGTCGGCCATCAAGGACTTCTTTGGGGTGGAGAAGATGAGGATGGAAGAGTTCGAGGTTGCATTCCTAGTGGCGATGAAGGGCAGAGAGCATTCGCCCGCGATGAAGTTTAAGTATGCGTTGCTGATGCTGGTTGAGGGTGTGCTATTTGGGAAGGATCCCCGCAACTACATTCATGGATGGGTGGTCAATATGGTGGCCGACGTCGACAGTTTCTTGGCATTCCCGTGGGGCAGGCACTGCTACGAGAGGACCCATGAGTTCCTAAAAAACGCTGTTGAGCGCAAGCTCCAGCATGGGGTCCAGGGCCCTCGGCCGTCATATTTTTTAGCTGGCTTCCCCCACGCCTTTCAGGTATTGGCTTATATCTCAACTGGACATGCATATAATATAACTGGACACGCTTATAAGTTAACTGGACACCTTTATATTTGAACTGGACACGCATATATTTAAACTGGACAGGCTTATATTTACACTGGACAGATATTAACATCCATGCCCTGTGGTTTATGTAGTTGTGGGCTTATGAAGCTTTCTATCCAATCCGATCCCAATTTGCTGTCGTCCTTGACGTGAATGCCCACCCTCGGTGCCTGCGGTACGCGTCGAAAGAGCACAACATCAAGTACGAGTTAATCGTCAGCCTCATGGTGGAGGAGAAGGACGAGCTAAAAAGCTTTGACCTTGAAGACAGTGTGCAGACAGTTTTAATCCCCGATGAGTTTGAGGCGAAAAAACGGGTGACCCACGGGGCTGTCTACCCTAGAGAGAAGACCGATTTGTTCTTCGACAACCTCCGCGTAGAATACAGAAAGGGTGTGCACACGAGGGCGACAGCGGAGACCGCCACCCAGGCACCGACCCAGGCAGCCCCTACGCAGGAAAACACACAAGGGCCATCGGTGGGTGATTTCTCACTGATGTTGTTGAAGATGGATGACCTGGCAAGGGAATTAAGAGCTGACTTCGCTGCGAGGATCAAACCCCTTGAGGATGCCATCCGCCAGCTTCAGAGGACGGGGAGGGAGGGGCTGGACGAGTCCGACCACGCAGTCTCGCTGGGAAGGGCGGAATCGTCGGCGGCGAAGGAGGTAAGAGTTTCGTTTGCATGGCATAGCACCTTTGGGTACCCAATACTGTGCTTACTACGATGTTTGCAGGTTGATGAAAAAGCACAGAGAAAGGAGAGTGAGCAGCAGCACCAAGTGGATGAAGAACCAAAGCCACAGGATATTGAGAAACAGGGCCAAGCGGATGCGAGCAAGGACCAGGAGATCACGAATGAGGTAGCTGGGGACAAGGCGGAGAAGGACCAAGGGGATGAAAACAAGGAGCAGGACAAAGGGGATGAGAACAAGAACCAGGACAAAGTGGATGCCGACAGAGTTTCTCAGGACAAGAGGGGGGATAAGGACGAGGAGGTGAAGAAGGCCAAGGTGGGGAAGAAGGGCAAGAAGCCCCCCAAGGGGAAGAAGGACGGCAAGGGGACAGCCGACGTCCCCAAACAGACAAGCGCTGAGGCATGTCAATTCCCTTCAACTGTCATGTTATGGATATCTAAATGTCATGTTAAATTTTTCCAATTGTCATGTCCCTTTCAACGGTGTGTGCAGGACGATGGTAAAGGGGATGCCCAAGGTTTGGCGAAGCCCAAAGGTGGGCGCCTGGATAAGAAGGGGAAGGCGGCC
This sequence comes from Persicaria maculosa, assembly GCA_963922045.1. NCBI lineage: Eukaryota > Viridiplantae > Streptophyta > Magnoliopsida > Caryophyllales > Polygonaceae > Persicaria > Persicaria maculosa. Next base: position 2,639,949 of record OY998252.1, read on the forward strand.
GTCGGCGATGCACCCACCCAGAAAACAAGTGAGGTGTGTCACCTCACTACTAACGTTCCTGTTGTCCAGTTGAAATGTTCTCGTCGTCATGTTGAAAGTTTCCTGTTGTCATGTTGAAAGTTTCCTGTTGTCATGTTGAAAGTTTCCTGTTGTCATGTTGAAATGTTCAAGTGTTCCCGTTGTAATGTGTGTGCAGGGTGACCTGGACACGGAGGACACCTCTCAGGTCGAGCCGCTAACACAGAGGGGGACGCGAGCCCGTAAGGCTACTGCTGCATTTGCTGGGCACGAGGTCACTCAACCTGTGAAGAAGCCACGGGTGAGCAAGTCCAAGACCAAAAAGGACGCGGTTGAACTGGGCCTTCTGACTAGGGCAGAGCTGGACGCCTACGACGCTTGGATGAAAGAGGGCACAAGTCCTACACGGTCTATCGAGGGTACCCTCCTCGAGAAGAAGTTCTTCCAGGATTTAGAGGCGCCGACGAACTGGGTAACCTCTGAGGTAAAGCTCCTTCCCACGAAAGTCTTCTTTGTTGCCTCACATATCAAGCAATTCCCCCTGATGTGCCTCTGACATGCGAGTTCTGTTCCGCAGCACATCGAGCAGGCATGCGCAATCCTTCGCAGGGCCATACTCACTGACCCGATGTTCGCCTCCGTCGCCGTGCTCGACAATTTCTTCCAGGTTTTGCTGGAGCGTCAAACCGGCTTGGTGGTCGCGGACGAGCTCAAGCTGTACATGGATGGTGTACTGCCAGATCGGTTTCCCAAGCCTTGGGCCTCCGTGGACCGCATCCTGCTCCCCTGGAATTTGAAGAACGAGCACTGGGTGGCTCTGGAAATCAACTTCGCCGAATGAACCGTGCTTGTGTTTGACCCCGATACGAACTTCATCAGAGAGCGCCAGCTCACCCAATTGCTGAAGCCCGTGACGCACGTCCTGCCCACCATGTTCGCCGACCACCAGGAGATGCATGCCAAGCACAAAGCCAATGTTGACCGGCCCCTGACCCTCACCCGCGTGAAGGGGATCCCGTAAAACAAACAATCGTAAGTACTTGTCCCGCTTCCCTCTTTTTTTTGTAATGTTACCGAATATCCATTGACGCAAATGATGACCGTGTTCAGTGGAGACTGTGGCCCGTACACGATCCGGTACATGCAGCAGCTCGCTATGGGGGACCGCGTATTCGATGGCTTGGACGACGACTTCATCGCTGCATACCGTCAGCTCCTATGCGTCTCTATCTTCCACCTTGGCTTCGGTCTCAGAAACGATCCTAAGTAGTCCCCTCGTCATTATGTGAAGCAGTGAACATTGTTGGTTGTTGTGGTTGTAGTTGCCGTTAACATCAATACTCTCTTTTGGATTCCGTTGTTTTGATGACATTTCTACCTCCTTTTGCTCTGTTTGGGGTTGACATTTTAGATTGTCGTTATAGATGGATTATTGCCATCGCTAATGTGGAACATCTTTCGTTACATCTGTCATTTGATATGGATTATTTAGGTTTGTTGTCATTGTTAATCGCAGACACTTAGGGAAAAAACTTGTCAACAAATACGTGGACACTGTCATGTCAACAACATAACCCGTCATGTCGTAAACATTACCCGTCCAGTTTGAAACAAGTGACATACCAGTTACTAGCAAAAAGGTACGATGACCCACACATCAACACACTTACGTACAAAGACGCAGTAGTCACCCCATCTGGGACATCATGTGCATCTGAATAAACCCCAAAACCCACAGACGCATTCTAGTCTAGCTGACCAAAACCCAAAAGCCACAGATGCATTAACGTCATGTTCATCGTAGTTGGTCGTCATGTTTTTCCTACCTGAACGTCACGTCTTGTCCTATTGATTGTCTAGTTTGTCCGGCGCTTGTATCTCCTTTCCCACTGCGAGGGGTAACGTCTAGTCTTGGGTCTACCTGGACGGGCCTTCACACTGGGCGGGAGGCAGGTCTCTTTGGCAATTTCCGGGGGCACCCTCCATGTGTCTGGAGACGGAACTGGGTACAAAACGTCCGCGTAGCAAGCACGCCACGCCTCTCCCTTGTAGAAGTCGTTGACCAGTGAGTGGACATCCACCCCGCGCAATTGTGCAGCAGCCAGTGCGTGCGCACAGGGGTATTGGTCGACGTTGAACCGTCTGCAGCTGCATAATCGTCCCGTGAGGTTGACAAGCCAAGTGGACTGACCATTGCGGACCTCGAACTCGTGGGGGCTGAGCGGCCTGGCCAACATCGACAGAGACTCAGCGAAGTTTGCTTTAATGGCTTTAGCGACCCAATCGCTTACAACTTTCCCAGGTTTTGAGGTGATCTCTCTCCGCTTCACGAACCAGTCCCCGACGGTCTCAAGAATGGCATCCATCAGCGCTGTGAGTGGCAAGTCCCGAGGGTACTTGAAAACCGAGTTCAAGCACTCTGAGTTATTCGTGGTGGTTATGTTGTACCTGTTACCCGGGTAGCACGCCCTTGCCCACTTTTCGAATCCGGCCTCCCATAGGTATTGGCCCGCGGCCGGAGAAACCGCACAGAAGTCGTTGTACAACGACTGGAACTCGTCGTATGTGTAAGCCTTGACCATGGAGAAGTATTGGTCCTTCATAGCGCTGATTTTGAACCGAAACCGGACGTTCTGCCATAAGTGCCATGTGCATATGCCGTGCTTGGCGAAGACGTAGCTGTCCCGTATTCCCTTCTCGATGCTAACATGGCGGTCAGATACCCACATGAGATCAGTCGTGTCTTCAACAACATGCAGCATCTGCCTGAAGAAGAACCCCCACGACCCATCATTCTCTCCGTCAACCATTGCGAATGCAATTGGGTAGACAGAGTGGTCGGCATCTTGTGCAGTCGCGAACAGGAGGCACCCTCGGAACTTCCCCTTCAGGAACCCCCCGTCCACTGACACCACCTGCAAATTCGACAACCTAACTGGTTAGCGTTGGCATGTCGTTATTGACTAATGTCATGTCATATAACTTATATGTCATGTTATTTCCTGAGGACGTCATGCGGGGTAGTTGGTCGCTGTAATGGTAGTAGTTGTATAAGTTTAACGGCTTTGCAGTAAAGGTCACACAAGGTACGGTGAAGGAGGGACTGACCTTTCTTAGATAGGGGATCGCCCTCCGCCACACTCTAAGGCTGACAAACGCATACTTGAATCGTCCTTCTGTGTCGCGTTCTATCCTGGTGTACGTGCCAGGGTTGGACTGCTCCAGCATGTGCACGTACGCGTCGGTACTATTATGTAACTGGACACATTCGTTTTCTAACTGGACGCATTGGGCATCTAACTGGACGCCAGTTTGTTTTGCCTGGACACATCCGGCTACCAGGACTGCGTCTTCTTCACCACCAGCCAATTGGATGCCCGTATGTGCGTGATCTTCTTGGGTAACAGGCGGCCTAGTTAATGGCAGTATAAATTCCTCACCTCCCGCCACTGAGCTACCCCACCCTCCGGAGCCACCCGTTGACGATCCTTGTGTAGGTGCCACAGTGCTGCCACATAGCTTGGTTCGCAGGGAGACATGGAGGTCGACAGGCCACGATCGTTCTCCAGTGAGTCCGTTTACAAACTTGAAGGCCTGCAGGTCTTCGTCATCTCCTATTGCATATGGCCTGCACCCGCCCTTCTTCAGCTTCCCATATGTGAGCTCCACCTCATGCCTTCTCCCATCGACGTTAAACTTTTCCATCACGAGTTTCTTTAGTGCAACGTAGTCGATACGTTCATCCACCAGCAAAGCCTTCTGGCTCCGTGACCCCTTGAAGACCCAACCGCCTTCTTCGCAAGCCCACCATCCTCCGAACACCACAGTCAGACATACGATTGTCTTCTCCCCTGTTCATTTACATAGAGAGGGGATACATTTAGTTTACATTAAGTTGTAGCAAAGTTTTTTTTCTCGTCATAATAATTATAAGACTACTTACCCATTTTGTATCTGCAGGCGGTCGACACTCGGTCCAGTCTATTCCACCAGCTGTCACGTTGTTTTCTGTTGGTTGTCACGTTGTTCTCTCCCGGTTGTCCAGTTAATATTTACTCGTAACTTCCCCTTCACCTTTAAGATAAACCTCGGCCCACTTGCTTCTTCTACATTGGCTACTCTGTGAATCTTCAGATTTTTTTCCACCTGGTACCCATTAAATGCCACCCCCATCATTCCCTCCCTTATCCTTATATAGATCCCCATATCATTGGCCACCAACCCTCCTCCTTCACTCTTTGCCGGCGCTTCTCCTTCCTCCTTTTAATTCTCCTACTGCAGTGCATTAATGTGGAATAATCATTGGACTGAGGTGGAGCTTCAATGCTTATATACTCTCCCCCTCTTCCCTCCTCCCTCCTCTTCCTCTTCATGATTTTTTGGCGCAAAATTTGGGCGGGAAACCCACTTTCCCCGGACTGTTGAGAGAGTCCCTGTCAAGCTCAATTAGCTTTCTCTCTCTTTGTCTAATCAAACTCAACAGCTCCCTCTCTTGCCTCTCTCCTCTCAATGGACGTCTCTCTCTCTCTCCTTCCTGGACGTCTCTCTCTCTCTCTCCTTCCTTTTTCTCTCTCTCGCCTTCCTTTTCTCTCCCTCGCTGAGGTGTCACGGTTGGCCCCACTTTCCCAACCTGTTACCTGCTAGCCAGGTTTGCCGGATATCCGGTTTCACCCCATTTTTATCCGGGTTGGGTTAACCTTGCAAGGTTTTTGGGTTTTTGGGTTACCTTGTGCAATTCCCTCAAAATATATAGAGTTTTTTTTTTCAAATTTAGGAAATGATCTCTATTTTTTCTCCTATTTCTTTATTTTTGAGAATGTAATAGGGAAGCTGTCGGGCCAAAAACAATCCCAATATTCTCCAAAAACTTAAGATGGAGAATCTGTTGGAATTGCTACATTTGTTAAGATTATTAGAAAATACTAACAAAAAAAATGAATCGTCTATTATATAATTTTTAGATTGTTGATATGACCATTTTTTAAATTCCTTAATAGAAAAAAGGAAAAAAAAATGTGAACATGTTTATTGTTTGCAACGACATTATAAACGTGGATTGTAATGGGGGAACTGTTGGACTAAAATAATCCCAATATTCTCCAAAAACTTAAGATGAAGAATTTGTTGTGATTGCTACCTTTGTTAAGATTATTATAAAATACTAATAAAAAATGAAGCTTTTATTATATAATTTGTAGATTGTTGATATGACAATTTTTTAAATTTCTTAAAAGAAAAAAAAACATGTGCACATGTATATTGTTTGCAATATAACTTTTAAAAATATATGGTTTATTTATTTATTTTTCAAAGGCATAAATTAAGAACATTAATTTGAAAATAATTTCCCAAATTTAATTATTTTAGATTAAATAATATTTTTTAATTCTTTAATTTATCGATTTATAGCAGAGAATCTTCCGAAATCAAGGTTCTTAACAACCTATTCTTTAAGGATATATGTTAGAAATTAATATTGTTAAATATAAACTAAATAAAAATGGTAAGTAAAAATAATTTTAAATGTCGATTGTAAATTTATTGTTGGTTTGTGCAAAATAATTATCCATTCATAGCAGAGAATCTTCTGAAATCAAGGTTCTTAACAACCTATTCTTTAAGGATATAGGTTAGAAATTAATATTGTTAAATATAAACTAAATAAAAATGGTAAGTAAAAATAATTTTAAATGTCGATTGTAAATTTATTGTTGGTTTGTGCAAAATAATTGTTAAAAAAATACATTTTTAGTTAATAAGTTGATAAATAAAGTTAATAAAAAAGAATTATATTATTGCATTTACAATTTGATAAATAAATGACATGTGAAAAAGATAATGGCATAAAAGATTAAAATATCAATGGAAGATCAAAATGCAATAATTATTTCAATTACAACTGATTAAATATTGGTCCGAAATTAATAGGAATATTAGATAGCCTACATGTACTCAAATGTGCTAGTATAGTATCCTTATATATAAATAGTCATCAACTACATACTATTTCTATGTTATCTTGTTATCTATAATAACCAAAATATTTTTTTTTTCAAAAGTCCGATATAATTAAGTGCTAATAAAAATTAAATTAATAAAGTAAAAATTTGTTTGTTAGAAAATTATGGTAACAATATCAAAACATGGAAAAGAAAATACATTAATTGAAAAATAAATAAATTCAAATTAGAAGCATTAATTAATTTTCATTTAAATGGAAGGTGGGGTCAGGTTTAATATGAAATCGCCACGTAAGCCTATAGTTAAGGAAAGTTTGCCACGTGGCTTGAGAAGCAGCTGTTTTAGTATTATACTAGTTTAATTCCCGTGCCTTGAAGGCACGGTATATATGTTAAAATTTAAGTAGATGAATATTTTATTATAATATGTTAAAGTACTAAAAATTTATTTTTATCATTAACTTTGAATTAATTCGGTATTTGCATTTGAACTTTTTTATATTTCCTATAATATCTTTTACTTCATACTCCGTATGATTTTTTTAAAAAAAATTCTAGTTTAATCTATTTTCACCTATTTCGACATATATTATACAAAACTACATTTCTATCAAATATAACATAAGTATATCATTATGAGGTCGGGTGCAACATTTCTACAAACATCTGGATAAATGATACATTTTGATCATTATATATGATCAACATGGAATTAAAAACCACTTACCTAGACCACCCTTATAGTTGTTGATGCATATTGATACAAAGGCGTCTCATCAACAGTGGCAGATCCTGAAGCGTTTGGGTGAGGGGGCGAATAATTGATCTCTAATTTTTTTTCCGACAAAATCATCAATATTTGAAGTTTTCAGGTTTAATTATAGTATTAAGTTATGAAGTTTAGCAAATGATGAGTATGATAGAAGTGTATTAATTTGGTAAATGATGTGAAAAATAATTTATATCGCTTAAATCTTGAAACGTTTATAACTTTTTACTCGGTTATCAGATTTGAGCTTATAATATATCAAATCGAAGCTATCGACGAGAGGAATATGTATATTAAATTTCATTTTTGATTGGGGGGGCGACTGCCACCCCCGGCCCTTTAAAGGATCCGCCCCTGCTCATCAATCAAATTAATTTCTTACGACAATAATTGATTAGTTACGGAAAACACTTCAAAAGAACAATAACATACATTAAATAATCAAGGGTTCAAATCTCACTACTTATACTTTGTGTAATATATTAGTGGATGTGCAAGCCTTCATTAGCTTGGGTGAGCCTGTCTAGTGACTTCCTGTTGGGTTTACCTGTTTACGTCCTTTGCAGGCTAGTTCTCGGGCCCGTGGGGGATTACTCGACAACCTTGGAACCCCCACACGGTACAAAATAAAAGAGATAAAGCTTCACATATACCCCCTTTTTTTTAGTGGGATTTACCCAAATCTAAATGGTGTCACAATTATATAAAAAAAAATTGATTAATAATTGGGAACAATTCGAAAGAAAACAATAACATTCATTAAAAAACCAAGATTAAACCTCTAAAATAATTTTTTAAAAATATGGAAGAAAAAAGAGTTGAAAAGTGATAAAATAACTTAAAGTTACGAAGGAGATTCAAGAAGGACATTTTTAAAGATTCACCTATATGGCTATACATGATTCATTTTAATAAAAATAAAAAGTAAGATATGTCTTTAGTGTATACTAAATTTTTTTTAAAGATACGAATGTAGATTTTTTTTTATATCAGGTCTTTATTAAATTTGACGATTCAACGGAATGTATTTGCTAATGAAAGTATATTTTATATGCAATTTATTAATAAGGATCTTAATATATATTCAAAATATGTTTAGATTTAAATGATATTTTAACAACATTAAAAAATAATTAAGGCATTGATATTGGTCTTATAAATAAGTGATAATCAGGGTGTGTTTGGATTCCAATTGCATTTTAATTATAATGTATTTATAAATATAAACACTCGAGTAGTATTAGGTTATCAAATTTTATAATGTGCTTAAAATGATATACCTTTTAAATTAAATAACTTATAAATTGTGTCAATAAAAAAACCACTATTGTGTAAATTTTTTAATTACATTCTATAACTTAATGTAATTAATTCACATAATTTACTATGTATTTAATTTAAAGTTTACATTATTTTAAAAATTGTAAAAATTGTTAACCAAACACTACTCAAATATTTATAAATTATAATTAAAAATATATTGGAATCCAAAGACACCCTCACATAATGTCAATTTTTTTTTTCAAATACTCATAAAATAAATTATTTGACTAAAAAAATATAAGAATACCTATTTGGATGAAAAGCTTCTTAGGGAAGATTAAACAAATTTAACAAATATTAGAATGAAAAGAAAATTTTAAATTTATTAATGTTTAACAATTATCAATAATTAATTAATTTAAACAAACACATAAATAACTTTCAACCAATAAGAATATTTGACAATTAAGAAAAATAAATAAATAATTTATCATTTAATTTAAGTGGGGCCATGTTAAATTTAAAGTTGTCACCTTGCCTATTTTTAAGGAATTATTGCCATGTGGCATCTAAAGCAGCTGATTTAGTATTATATTAGATAATCAAGGGTTCAAATCTCACTACTTATACTTTGTGTAATATATTAGTGGATGTGCAAGTCTTCATTAGCTTGGGTGAGCCTGTCTAGTGACTTCCTGTTGGGTTTACCTGTTTACGTCCTTTGCAGGCTAGTTCTCGGGCCCGTGGGGGATTACTCGACAACCTTGGAACCCCCACACGGTACAAAATAAAAGAGATAAAGCTTCACATATACCCCCTTTTTTTTAGTGGGATTTACCCAAATCTAAATGGTGTCACAATTATATAAAAAAAAATTGATTAATAATTGGGAACAATTCGAAAGAAAACAATAACATTCATTAAAAAACCAAGATTAAACCTCTAAAATAATTTTTTAAAAATATGGAAGAAAAAAGAGTTGAAAAGTGATAAAATAACTTAAAGTTACGAAGGAGATTCAAGAAGGACATTTTTAAAGATTCACCTATATGGCTATACATGATTCATTTTAATAAAAATAAAAAGTAAGATATGTCTTTAGTGTATACTAAATTTTTTTTAAAGATACGAATGTAGATTTTTTTTTATATCAGGTCTTTATTAAATTTGACGATTCAACGGAATGTATTTGCTAATGAAAGTATATTTTATATGCAATTTATTAATAAGGATCTTAATATATATTCAAAATATGTTTAGATTTAAATGATATTTTAACAACATTAAAAAATAATTAAGGCATTGATATTGGTCTTATAAATAAGTGATAATCAGGGTGTGTTTGGATTCCAATTGCATTTTAATTATAATGTATTTATAAATATAAACACTCGAGTAGTATTAGGTTATCAAATTTTATAATGTGCTTAAAATGATATACCTTTTAAATTAAATAACTTATAAATTGTGTCAATAAAAAAACCACTATTGTGTAAATTTTTTAATTACATTCTATAACTTAATGTAATTAATTCACATAATTTACTATGTATTTAATTTAAAGTTTACATTATTTTAAAAATTGTAAAAATTGTTAACCAAACACTACTCAAATATTTATAAATTATAATTAAAAATATATTGGAATCCAAAGACACCCTCACATAATGTCAATTTTTTTTTTCAAATACTCATAAAATAAATTATTTGACTAAAAAAATATAAGAATACCTATTTGGATGAAAAGCTTCTTAGGGAAGATTAAACAAATTTAACAAATATTAGAATGAAAAGAAAATTTTAAATTTATTAATGTTTAACAATTATCAATAATTAATTAATTTAAACAAACACATAAATAACTTTCAACCAATAAGAATATTTGACAATTAAGAAAAATAAATAAATAATTTATCATTTAATTTAAGTGGGGCCATGTTAAATTTAAAGTTGTCACCTTGCCTATTTTTAAGGAATTATTGCCATGTGGCATCTAAAGCAGCTGATTTAGTATTATATTAGATATAGATACATATGTATTTAGTTAGCTTGGTTGATTGTTCAAATTTACTTGAATTGAAGAAAAGCCCCAAATTGGATTATGAAACCCTAGTTTATAGATTTTGAAATTTTTTGAGGGGGGTCGACAAAATTGGAGACCAGTGAAGAATCATCGGTGTTGGTGTATAAATGGTAACAACTGAACCTCGCTCCCTACCAATGCATTCGCATACTTCGCTTTCAATCGAACTAAATTTTTCCTTATTCGAATCTGTTGTTTCTCTACTTGGAGGCCCCTTCGGATGATAGTGAGGGTTGTCAGCGATAAGAAGTTGGGGAGGCAGGCCAGGCGCAACATTTGAGGTGGCGAGGTTAAGGTTCGACGGAATCCCCAAAGCGCCACCGGAGCTGAGGAAGAAGATGATACAGTACGGGAAGTGGAGGTTTTCAAAATTGATACTACCTCCGTATCAAAATACTTATCTTTTTACTTTTTTGGCACGCTTTTTAAGAAGCGAAAAAATCCGTAAAATATTAATTTTTTTCACAATTTTATAGATAATTATATTAAGTATGAAATTATTTTTGTAAATTACTAAAATCATTGATATTTTATATAGTTTTTATCGTTCTTAAAAAACGTGCCCAAACTAAAACAACAAGTATTTTGATACGGAAGGAGTAGTATTTACATTTAATTTATACTATTTACACTTTTGACCCCAAACTATTTGTACTGACTGCCACATCATCATTTTGGCCGGATTTTCATCGGAAATGTTAGCCATATCAAAACTAGTTGATCTGAGTATAGTTTGTATTATTCTTGGTAATTTTTAAAGTACGTATTATTTTTTGTTCATAAGTGATAGTTTGTATTATTTTGGGTCATTTTTCCAAAAAAAAAACATTGTGAGATTTATAAAGTTTAGTCTTTCCTAGTCGTGTTTAGGTGCGTATTGTACACATTCAGTGTGCCTACCATATCACCATCATTCGTTTTTGTATTATACATATATTCCTTTTCCAACAGATGAACACCCATGAGTGTCGACATGACTAGTTAGATTAGAATTCGACTCGATAAAACTCGGTTCGATCTTGTTTATTTTCTAAACAAGATGAATATGAGCACATTTTTAAACTCAGTCCAAAGCTCGGTGTTCAAGCTCAAATTTTATGGAATTTTTGAAATTTTCTTTAAGTTACTGTATAATGAGCAAGTAGAACTGCTTAAAGCTCAAACTCGTTCATTTCCTAAACAAACCGAGTATGAGCACATTTTAAAACTCGGGTCAAAATTTAGGATCGATCCGAGCTCATTCATTTCCCAAATGAACGGAATATGAACAAACAATATTCAGCTCGTTCGACTCGAATAACAGCCCTAATCTTACAAAGTTTATAAATGTATAATGCAAATCAAAAAGAGTGACAGGGATGTCTACCTAAACTTACAACATACCTAGGCTTAGAAAATTACGTATAAGAGTGTCATTTTCTGATTTAAAACCCTTGAAGGAGAAGCTCTACACAGTTGATCAACATCTCCACCTGCCATATCCATTTTCCCATCAAAACGTACAACAAAATAAACTATATTGTGTGTAAAAGTTCAATTCCAGGTCCCAAACTGGGTGGTTATTTTTGCTGGGGAAATTAAGGGTTTCGTGAAGCAAATCAAAGCGTGTGAGAGGAGGCAATTTCTATGAAGAAATTTGGGTTTTTTTTTGGGTTTTGTTCATCCACTAAGAGAAGCTTAATTGCAGAACTTCAACTTCGTCTAATATGAGGAATTCATTTACTATATACAGTCAATAACTACCATTACAACCTCAATGTGAATGTTTAAAGACATACTATCTACGTCTGGTAAAACATGTTATTTATTATTTATGTATGTTTTTTTAGAATAATAAAAACTATAAAAATCTATTTTTTAATCATTTTTCTAAACGATTTCGTATTTACTATTAATAAGTACGAATTGTTAAAAAATTCATTAAAATTTTGATATTTTATATAGTTTTTATCATACTAATTAAAAAAACGTGCATAATAATAACGACCAACCGGATAGAGTATAATGTAGGATCATATAAAAGTATTAAATTTTTAGTGGCTATAATCACACGGAGTGATCAATATGCCACGAGTTCATCCCATATTGTGATTAAAGTCTATAATGTGAAAATTACAAATCTAGGATCTCTTTGAAATCAATAATTAAATAGGGGTGCATGAGAAGGTGTTACTTAGGGAAGTTTTGCTTTGATTTGAGGCCATCTATATATAAACATTTATGATTCAAAAATATATGTAATTTTTGGGTGTGTTATACAAGTCTTTAAAATCATATATAATTTGCTAGAAATAATATTTTTAATCTATGATTTTATTGAGGAAATAAAACATAATAATCTTTAATGGTTAATATTAAAAGAAAAGTGGCAAATATCTTTATGGATTAATTAATTATTAATTATATTTTTTAAATGCAAATTAGTTCAAATAAGTAAAGGGAGAATTATATAAATTTTAAGTGTAAATCTATATATATCAAAACAAGATATTTTAAACTCATTTTTAATATATTTTAAACTATATTTTTATAAAATCAATTATATATAACGACATATAAATTATATTCCTCAACTTTATATAAAATATAATGTATAATGATAATATAGATTGGCATAGCCAGAGTCTGTGACCATGACTGTTACTGGATTCATCAAAACCATTCCCTTGTTTTTCTGGTTGTTTTTTAATCAATAGAACTACTTTAATAATTTCTTTTTGAGTTATTAATTATATTATAATTGCAGGGGTGTTTGTCTTCTTCTTTCCCACTTCATTGAAAAACATTTTATGCAATTTATTCTCCTTTGAAATCTGAACCTGTAGTCAGCAAAGCCACAAACATCCACTGCATGTGAACTTCTATTAAACCAGTTCTTTTCACTCTTTAATTTAATCTAATAATGAAGGAATATTCATACCTTTTCCTCATAAAACCTTATTTTCTCTAAATAAATTTTGAAAAATTCTAAGTATTTTTTTCCTAATAGATCCTCTATCTTATTAAATTATAAAATTTGCAGTATTTTCTACAACTATATGTTTTTTTAATATTTTAAAAAGTTGTTGAAAATAGTCTAAAATATTAATAAGTAAATATAATTAACTTAAGTATGTATTTATATTCAAACCAAAGTCAAAACAGCCAAAACCCATCTCAACAAGGAACTTCAATTCCTATGTTGGGTATCAATTTGATGAACCAAACAACCACCAAAAAAAACCCCTCCGTGCCTTAAAACTCACATATAAACAACAATCCCTATGAAAAATCTAAACTCTTATTAAAACTTGCAGGAAAACCCCACACAAAAACCTCCAAAAACCCACTTATTAGTCTTTGTTAAAAGATTTGGGCAAAAGCCAAAGAAGTCAAAAGAAACAAGCACTTAAAAGGGGGCAAAATTGCAATGGGAGATAAGGAGCTAACCATCCCATATGTGAACCTGAGGCAAACAATGCAGGAGAGGCAGTACTCTGGCCGATCCGCGGCTCGAGTCCGCGTCTCGCCCACCCTGGGCGAGCTCCTCAAATGGGTCGAACACCATCGATACGAAGAAGGCACGAATGCGAATGCGCCTTTACATCGAGTGATCGAGCTCGAAGATTTCGACACAGACTCGGAGTCATCAAGCATAGGTTCATACCCATTTGTGCTTTCCTTCCACAGCCTGACTTACAGCGTCAGGGTCCGAAAGACGACCAAGGTGCTGCTGAATGATGTGTGTGGTGAAGCCAGGGAGGGCGAGATCATGGCGGTTCTTGGGGCGAGTGGGTCGGGCAAGTCGACGATGATTGATGCCTTGGCTGATAGGATTTCTAAGGATAGTTTGAAGGGCTCAGTGAGGCTGAATGGTGAGGTGTTGGAGTCTAAGCTGTTGAAGGTTATATCAGCTTATGTTATGCAGGATGACCTCCTTTTTCCGATGCTGACAGTCGAGGAGACGCTCATGTTCTCCGCGGAATTCAGGCTTCCGAGGACGCTCTCTAAGGCCAAGAAGGCGGCTCGGGTTCAAGCCCTCATCGACCAGCTTGGCCTCAGGTCCGCTGCCAAGACCGTCATCGGAGACGAGGGCCACCGAGGCGTCTCCGGAGGCGAAAGGAGGCGTGTCTCTATAGGTAATGATCCCAAACTTCCTGATGTTAAAAATGCTAACTTTGTGTTTATTGAGACACATTGGATTGGATCATACTACAGGTATCGACATAATCCATGATCCGATCGTCCTCTTCCTTGACGAGCCCACCTCCGGCCTCGACTCCACCAGCGCATACATGGTGATCAAGGTGCTCAAGCGGATTGCGCAAACCGGCAGCATTGTCATAACCTCAATCCACCAGCCGAGCTACCGAATCCTCAGCCTGCTGGACCGCCTCCTCTTCCTCTCCCGCGGCCAGACAGTCTTCAGCGGCCCCCCAAACACCCTCCCTGCCTTCTTCGCGGAGTTCAACCATCCGATCCCCGAGAATGAGAACAAAACCGAGCTCGCCCTGGACCTGATCCGGGAGCTCGAAGAGTCCCCAACCGGGACCAACGAGCTCGTCGAATTCAACAAGTCATGGCAACAAAACCGCAACTACAAAAGTGCCACCGGAGGTCGAACACTCTCCCTCCAAGATGCTATTAGCGCGAGCATCTCGAAGGGGAAGCTCGTCTCCGGCGCACACAACGACGCCACCAACCCGTCCGCCTCCGTCCCGAAATACGCAAACCCCTTCTGGATCGAAGTCTTCGTGATCGGAAAGCGCTCCCTCACCAACTCTCGACGCATGCCCGAGCTCTTCGGGATGCGCTTCGGAGCCATCCTAGTCACCGGCGCCATCCTCGCCACCATCTTCCGCCACCTCGACGACTCCCCGAGGGGAGCTAAAGAGCGCCTCGGCTTCTTCGCCTTCGCCATGTCCACCACCTTCTACACCTGCGCCGAGGCCGTACCGAACTTCCTCCAAGAGCGCTACATCTTCATGAGGGAGACCTCCTTCAACGCGTATCGTCGGAGCTCCTACGTGCTCTCCCACGCCATCATCGCCCTCCCGTCCCTCCTCGTCCTCTCCCTCACCTTCGCCGCAGTCACCTTCTCCGCCGTCTCCCTCGCCGGAGGCCCCACCGGGTTCCTCTACTTCTTCATCTTCATCCTTGCCGCCTTCTGGTCCGGACACTCCTTCGTCACCTTCCTCTCCGGCATTGTCTCCCACGTCATGCTCGGATACACCGTCGTCGTCGCCATTCTGGCCTACTTCTTCCTCTTCAGCGGCTTCTTCCTCGCGCCCGATCGGATCCCGAGGTACTGGATTTGGTTCCATTACCTCTCGCTGGTCAAGTATCCCTATGAAGGAGTTTTGCAGAACGAGTTCAGTGATCTCACCCGGTGCTTCGTCAGGGGGACTCAGATGTTTGATAACACGCCATTGCAGGCGGTGCCAGAGGCTCTGAAGGTGAAGCTGCTGACGTCGATGGGTGGCGTGCTGGGGAGGAATCTGACGGCCGCCACCTGCGTGACCACCGGAAGAGATATACTGGTGATGCAGGGGATCACTGACCTTGGCAAGATGAGTTGCCTGTGGATTACTATTGCCAGTGGCTTCTTCTTTAGGTTTCTGTTTTATGTTACCTTGTGCTTTGGGAGTAAGAATAAGAGAAATTAAAAAATATTTATTTAGTCATAGGATTTGTCTGGTTTCTGGGTTGGATTTTACTGAGCTATTACTACCAGGGTAAGAAATTATGTCTGGGATATTGGTATTTGTATGTTATAATTCAAGAAAATTTACCTGCAGATTTGTACAATTAACAGTAAGAAAATTTACCAGGAAATCCATCCAGTAACTGTACAAAAAACAAAGTCATGTTTGACTGTATAGAAATGAAACTAAGCATCTCATTTGAAATGGATACATTACAAGTGAATGCGAATGATGTGACAGAAAGAGACTAAAACAAACAATGTACTTACATGATGTGTAAACATTGGCTCTTTCAAATGCACCAGGATGGTACTGACTGTGTCTGTTTATATCGCTCTGGTATCTTGTATGATGGAGTCTTTAGATTTATGTTCTTAGCTGAGGCCTAATTCGTCTAATTACACGGGTTCAAGAAATTTGACATCGTATCATATCATCTCATTGAGGCTAAATTCATTCTCCAGATCGTCATCATCCTCAAAGAGCTTCAAGAACCTGGCTTGCTCTTGCTGCCTTCTCTTCTTCTGCCAGTACTTGAATGCTGCCGCAGAGATGATGGCCAGAGCTGCAACGACAGCAAGTGTTACTAGTATAGGAATAACATAGTGCTTCTTTCCTCTGCCTTTGTTCGAGTCCTCGCTGGTTGGTGAAGAATCTGCAGCCACAAATTCATCGAAAACATGACAATCGTTTAGTGTTCATCACTGCATCTTGAATGTCTGAGATTAAAGGGACTATAGAGAGGATGCAAATTACAATATTCCCATCTCCCTTTCAGAAAATGTTATAAAACAAAGAGAACTTGTAATTTTTGGGTTTTTTTCTCCAATTTTCCTCTCTCCCCAAAGTTATACAATCAAACAATTCATTTGATATCGGTGATTTGAACAGATGATATCAAATATCAATATCATACTCATCCAATAACCATATCTTGATATCTATATCTCATATCTTATATCTATATACTCTTTCCAAACGGGCCTTAAGTATCACTATCATGTAAGAGGGGTGGAGACTAATCTATGGATATGTCAAGAAAAGTATCATGTAAGAGGGGAGGGGGCAAGAATTTGTGAAATACATCACATACCTTTAACAAGGGATAGGCATTCTTTACAAGCAAATGTCACATTAAATTCATTTTCTTTGAACCGTGTATAGCTCCCATCAGGTGCAGCAAAATCGGAAGAGCATAACTCCCACTCATCAAAGACATGATCGGACACAATTAATGCCTCATAGATCCCACATCTCTTGCACTTGTTAGTCAAAAGTTCAGTCAAAGGCTGAAACAAGAAGACGAAAAATGTTTTAGTTTCAGAACTTCCAAACAAGCAGCTGGCTTGCAGTTTTTAAATTCAAAAGTATTGCGTGATGACAATCATTATCAAAAAACCAACATGCTAAATGTAAACATGATGTACAAAGGGCTAACTGAAGGATATATATACACTATTTAGCAATTAGCATCACTGAAGTGCGTGAAATTCCAAAGATATTTAAGTTTGAAAAAAGCAGAAGTTAATGTAATATATGCATTGCAAAAGACTAAGAGAAGTATATATATCAAAGGTATGATTAAATCACTTAATGTTTCAACATTCTCTTTCGTGATATTGAAAGAAGAAAGATGAACAAGATCTTCTTCCAATAGCATTCAATTACAGCAAAAAGGTAGGTAAATTTGACTCCCATTTATGCATTTATCTCACCCTAAATGCATTAGTAAAAGTATCTATTGATCATATATTGTTTCGCTTAAGAAAACCTGTAATGTTATCTATATACCCCTTATAATAAGAACTAGCAGTTACATTAGAAAAGAGATGATCATGAAGAAACTCTTTTAAATAGGTGAATAAAATATAAGGAAATGTCGAGAGAAAAATATAGGAGCTATATAAGGATGAAAAGCTAATCTTGCACCAGATTCCCATTAATAAGACGTCTCAATGATCAGGAAATAATGGCATGAAATAAAAATGCAAACTGCTCCTTCAAATATAGAGGTACAAACAATGCCTTATAATCCAGCCTGGACCTACCATCTAAGAGAAAGTATCCCTTGATAAACATAGGAACAGAAAGGAAACAGAAGACACGAAAAAGATGTAAGAAACTGAAAATGTTAACAGCTGAATCGAATCCGAACACGCAGATTGTTCAACAGCCTAAAAATACAATTCTGTCAAGAAACAGCATCAGAGAACACACCTGCCAAGACTCTTCTCCTTTGAAGTTATACAGGACATCAGCTTCCTGCAAATCAGGCAAGGATTTCTTGTCCTCGCCACTACACTGAAAATAAATTGCAGGTGTTCTCTGTATCCATTCGTGTGTAGTGTATAATTCAATTGACTCGAGTGTGACAACTGCTGATAATACCGGTCCTGAAAGACATGAAAGATATCATTATAAATATGCCTAATGTAAGAAGTAAGAATTGCTGCAGTTCTTGACCGAAGAGACTTGATTCGGCATTCTTTTTCTGTAATGAATATGTCGTAGTTTCTCCCGAAAACGAACGAATATGTGGATATAATTGAAACAGATTTCCATCAATAAAGACATTCCAAGGAGAACTATTCAATTTCCTTTCAATTGACCATTATCAACAAATGATATCAGCAAAGTCTCAGATGATGCATCAAGATTCAAGACTGTGTAAAATAAAGCTATTGCAGGCAATGAAAAATCTCTATTGACATTTGTACATCCAGAGTTAGGATTATTTTTTCTCAGAATCACCTTGCCTGAAATAAAGCCCCAATCCATCCCAAATGTCAAGAAGAAACTAAAACCTAGAGCCTAAAAACATCAAATTAGCATCTTTATGGCTCTAATCAATCGAAAACTAGCTCCAGTGGCGGCCATGTACAAGCAGTAACTCCCAAATTGCTTTACCTGGAAAACAGCTGAGAAGGACTAGAAACGGAAGAGCGGCAACCGAAACCCTAGAAATCATGGAGCTTCGGCAACGCATGGCGATCAAAGAGATATCAAGTTACGACTCCCGCTGAAACTAGTTAGAGGAACAAGCACGGAATAGCTCCCGGAAAGGGCGCACTCGCACCTCAGTAAGCTTACAGGCGAAGGAACGTCAAAAAGGCGATAAAGATGCGGTGGAATCTGGTTTGCAGAATTTGAAGTAGGAAGAAGAAAAGGACGAAGGAGCGAGAAAAAGTCGGAGGAGGTGAGCGAGGAGGAGTTGGTTACGCAGACGCCATTGTTAGTCGACTTCGGTCAAAATCCATTCGCCGGTTCGCCCCTCCTTCCAATTGCAATCGTTTTTGGCAGGCGTGCGGATTTTTTTTAAAAATTGTTATTTGGAAATATTGATTAAAATAGTGAATAGAAAATTTAAATATAACACTAAATTAATGAATAAGATGCAAAAAAATCACATGACTCAAATTTTCTGGTTGAAATTATGATGACTAAAGTTATGTATTTTCATTTTTTAAGTTCATACTTGACAATTAAGGTTTTTCTAAAGTTTATTATTTTTGGTGATCTTATAATTTCGGAATAAAGTTTGAAGCCGTTTTCATAAAAAAAATATATTTTTCTACGGTTTATATTTGACAATTAAGAATAAAATTTTATCATTTTTTGGCTTTTAAGTCGGTTTATCAAAAATGATAATTCATACTACTTTGGTCTAATAAAATGTATGTCATTTATATTTTATGTACACTTTTATAATATGATAAAAACTATATAAATATCAATATTTTAAATTATTTTTAAAAATAATTTCATCTTTATATAAGTATGAAATTAATAAATAATAATAATATTTTATATAGTTTTTATCCTCTTTGAAAAAATGTACATGAATAGTAAATGACTATTTTTATTTAACGGATGTATTATTATTTTATACTTATATCCTTAACTTAAGTATGCATTATTTATATTGAAGTAAATATGCTTTAATATGAATTGTTGCAATTTTTTTAAAATGCAGAATTTTAATAATCATTTATCAATACAAACTTTTCACTTTTATTCACCATTGGTTCATTTTCACATTAATTCCAGTTGTTAGTTGATCCATTTTCTATCAAGTAATTGTAAGATTATTATATTCAATTATTTCAAAATAAAAACTATTATGGATCTTTTCGACTTCTCGACTCATCGAGTCTATCAAAAAGAAAGACTATTGAATCCAATTAACTTAACAATGTATTGAAAATTTCATATTGCTCATTCAAGTATATAAAAATTGTCAAATTCTTATTTTTATTTTCTAAAAACATTTCATATTTCTGAGGAAGAAACTATATTTTATTGAGTCAATTTGGGCCAAAATGTGCCCACAAAATACAAACGGGCCCAGAAAGCCCAATAAGGCAGCCCAAAGGGCGCCGCCTAAAACTCGTCGACGCGCCTCGTGCGGTGGAGGTAGCGCCACGCGCCGCAGCCCTGCCCGGCCGCCTTAACGAACTGCACGGCGGGGTCGCCGTCGGCCGCCCACCGCATCCTATTAAGGGCGTTGGCCACCATCGGCCAGAGCCCGGCATCGTTGACGTCCATCCCCGGGATCAGATACTGCGAGTCCATCACTAGCGTGCACACGTCCCTTGTGGTCCCCCGGCCCCCCGGCAGCCTCGCCACCGCGTCCTTCACCACCGACACCACGCTCACCCCCTTCGGCCTATCCTCCCTCAGCCGGCTCCCACTCTTCCTCGGTATAGTCCTGCTGATTGCGAAGACCGGCCCCACCACCGTCCTTTCCCCGTCCACCGCCGTGTAGTAGAACGCCCTCTCCGGTACCGTGTACCTGCCCATGCCACATAGTTCATAAGCGGCATTTACTGGGTTGTTGTTGTTGTTAGGATTTAAAAAAAAAAAAGGTCTAAAATGCAGCAATTTTCGTATCAGGCATCGAAAAAGCTTAAAAAGGCTTATATTTTTAAATGAAATTTCAAGCTAGGACGGAAAAAATATGTTTTTAGGCACCTGAGTCGTTCTTCCTCTTGGAATCGAGCCCTCACTCCGGGAAGGCTCGATGGCACTGTGAACCTCATCCCGCACTTTGCTCGAAGCCTCATTATAAAGCCCACCATGTCATGAGCTGCCTTGGCCGAAACTGCGGTTGTTTCGAGGGTAGCAAGGGCTGCCACGTGGCGGTGCTCGACTTCTAGCCACTCCTCAAAAGATTTAATAAAGTGATTGACAACACTTTTTGAGACTCCCCAAGCAAGGTGGCCGTTCTTTAGGTGTATCGGGTGATGGTGCCAGTCAGATAACATCACTTTTGGGCCCACCCAACTCCATCGGCCGGTTAGGCCGTTCTTAGAGGTTAGGGGAATCCACGGGCCGTAGATTTTGCCCCGTGGCTTGAAAGAGAGTGTATGTAAGGCTCCTCTTGTTAGAGTCTCGAGAGGTAGTTGAAGTGGCTCGTCGGCAGAGCCAACAATGTGGTGGTTGTCGTGGTGCAAGCTCATCAGCTTCTCTACTATTTCGGAGAGAGAGAATGAAGGGTTTTCTTGATCCCTCACCGGCTGTGGACCCTAAAATTTATAACCAGACATGTAGCGAAAATGTGTCAATTAAACTATATTGTAAAACTGCAACATATAATAATGTAATGAATATGTAAATATGTAATGAAATTGATAAACAAATTTATAAATTTGGGACAGAGATCACGTATGTGTATATATATGTTTTCTTTAAGAAAAACCTTAACAAATCCATGGAAGTTTGTTAAATTGATCAAATTTTAGGCAATACAAAAAATGGACAAGGCCTTGTTTGGTGTGACAGTTGGAAATGGAACGAGAATCAGGAATCGAAATAAGCCATTTTTTAAGCATATTGTTTGGAACCATTTCTAAAATACACTATTTATAATAATATGATATAATAATATTGATAGACATATAATAATGATAAATATTGATAAAAATGACTCAAAACTTGAAATGAAAATATTCCAACTTTTATCTCTCTGCCAAACACAAAATTTGAAATCATTCATTCTTGATTAATCTCATTCCTCATTTAAGAAAACGGATAACAAATGACTTTGTACACTACTTTGAAATATATAATACAATATATTACTAAAACTATATATTTTGTACACTACTTTTTTTTTTTAATTAGTTGTACACTACTTTTATATATATACGTTTGAAATTTGAAACAGTGCATACGTTAAAATATTTACGGAGTATTAAAAATACATATTTAATAAATGAATATACACTTTTCACATTACTATACAGTGCACTAAACTAATTCCATACTTGTTATAGATAAATACCACTCCCATACGCCATATATGTTACTCCGATCAGTACTAGTTAAAGTATATGTAATTAAGCCCATAAGATTAATTTAAAAAAACCATCAAATTGAATAACAATCACTATTATGAATAATTGTACCTGCAGACCATCAACTGAGTGCCAAAGAACCAACATTGTTTTCCTCACTGCACACAAAAAGTGCAGTGCAAGCAAGTAAAGCTTCCTTCCGCTCCCAGGTCTGGATGTCCTCACTTGGAGCTTAATAGTACTATCAGATGCTTCATCTTCCTCAGGGATGAAATCCGATAGTGGGATCTTCCAGAGAAGCTCCCTGAGCTTCTCCTTCTCGGAATCTTCCAATGACTGCACCGCCTCCTCCATGTCATCATCTGAGTAATCTTGATCGCCTTCGTATCCCTCCTCACTATCTTCAGGATCTTGAACTCCATCCTCCTCCATAGCGTTCTTCCCTTTTGGAGTCTCCGTGGATTGAAAGCACATCAGAGTGTAGGCTGCTGAAAGCACATCCATTTCTGCACAAAGCCTTTTCGATGAAGGGCCGGTGCTCTCATCCTCTGCCGATTCCTTCCTCTTTCTCATCTCCTGATCCATCCTATACCAAATTCAAATGATATTAGTAAAATAATTAAGTTATGTAAATCAAGAAAAATCAAGCATATATATATATAGTCACACTTACTAGAGAGAGTGTGTTTTGGAGGGGATGAATGCAGGGGTTGAGTGAATGAGAGGAAGAGGAGAAAAGGGAAAAACTAGAGCTCAGAGATACCGAAGAGGATGAGAGGAGTAATCCATATAAATAAATAAAAGAAAAAGAGGGTCAATTAATTAAGACAATGTACAGAATATTGTGAATTGGAATTTCCTTTTTTGAAAATGGGATTGAAGATAGGCTTGTTGGCTAATGGCCGGTTATAATTTTTATTAGGTTTTAAAATTGGGGTTATATTTATCAATTTAGTCGAAGATACATATGTCGGATGAGAACTGAGTAGTTTGATGATTGGTTGAGGGCGTAGAAGAAGAGAAAATGACCCTCATTAGGGTTTGGAAGCACACATTGGTTACGCCGTTATTCGTTAATGTAATCAATCTGTGTCGTTAAATTTTCGAAAATCTTTTATATGGCATAATGAGATAAATAACGAATCCAATCATGTATACTTGTACATAGAAGTATTTACGGAATTATCACATGTTTTGTTTGGATATGATCATAATGTCATAAACGACAAGACCGTTTTCTGCTAGAGCATGTGTATAACGAGATAACAAACAAATCCAGTCTTACATAGAAGTCGTTATGCTTGACCTAGCAGAAAACTGTATTGTCGCGCAATACATTATGATCATATCTAGAATAGGTAATCCCTCACTAAATACTTCAATGTTTGAATATATATGGTTGAATTCGATTAACCCCTTTGAATCGGATGAGAACCGAGTAGTTTGATAATAGGTTGAGGGCGCAAAAAAAAAGAAGAGAAAATGACCCTCATTAGGGTTTGGAAGCACACATTGGTTACGTCGTTATTCCTTAATGTAATCGATGCGTGTTGTTAAAGTTTTGAAAATTGAAGCGTACCTGGGCTCTTTTTCTTTTATATGGCATAATGAGATAAATAACGAATATAATCATATATATGTATACTTTGTACATAGAAGTATTTACGGAATTATCACATGTTTTGTTTGGATATGATCATAATGTCCTAAACGACAAGACCGTTTTCTATTAGAGCATGTGTATAACGAGATAACAAACAAATCCAGTCTTACAGAGAAGTCGTTATGCTTGACCTAATATCTATATTGTCGTGTGATACATTATGATCATATCTAGGATAGGTAATCCCTCACTAAATACTTCAATGTTTGAATGTATGTATATGGTTGAATTCGATTATTAATTCTAACAAATCCAGTCTTACATAGAAGTCGTTATGCTTGACTTAACATAAAGTGATAAAACTATATCGTCACGTAGTACATTAGGATCATATCTGGAATAGGTAATCCGTCACTAAATACTTCAATGTTTTAATTTCTCATTGTGCCATCTAAAACAAAATCAGGGTTTGCAAATGTATATGAAAATAATTTTGTTATGCAACTACAAAAAGTTATATATATTGTCACGAATTGGATTGAATTTGATCATTAGATTGTAATGCTATTGTGTGTTTTTTGGAGAGAAAAAAAAAATTAAATAAAGATGAGTCCATAGGAAAATAGAGCAATGCAACAAAAAAATATTCATAAGAAGTTGAGTAATCCAACTGAGTAGCACCACCTATGATTATAGATTTCAATTCGAAATTCGAGCAAAATAATTGTCAGGTGTTATTAGAAAACACCCTCTCGACCTAGTTTGGGCAAGAGTGCGTGCAGCTTGAGCCCCAGACTCTACTCTGAGCGGGATATACTGGGTGTGTTGTTATTGTACTCAAGCAAAATAATTATAAACGATTGAAGATTGAACAAACACAAATCATTTAAAACACAATTAACAAACATGGATGCTTCTATCTTTGGTTAAACTTCATGTATTTTACATTTATAATGTCAATGGTTTCTTCAAATTTTTTTCTTTTGTGTTTTACATTTTCTTATTCAAACTTTTTCAAAAGTCATTTTTCACCCCTTGAAGAAAAGTTTTATGATCCGCCACCAACGTTCAGCAACAGAAATAGCAAAAGTGGCAGAGTGGTTAAATGCACAGGAATTCCTCAACAATATCCCTTCTCTTATCAATCAATCCAATCATCATTTTGATCTGATTATCCAAATCACCGGAATCAGCAACACCGGCAAGTACTCGGGACGATAGCTGACATTTCCGCAAAATGCTCGTCGTCCCCTATGATGCAGTAACACACAGCTGCTCACCCAGTTCATGAATTTGCTACCAAATCGATGTTACAAACAAAGAACATTACGCTTATATACATGTGATTGAAATCCGACTGCTGATTACACAGTTTCAATGCTGCTTCAAGGACTTTGGTTTCAGAATTCCTGGTTCCTCAAGTGCGCAGTTCTTGTTGTTCAGCCTCTCTAGGCTTCTTTCACCACACTTGTTGATCAGGATCTTCCTCTAGGCTTCCCGGATTTGGTCTTGTACGCGCTTGTGCTTGAGCTAACAGCTTTTATAGCAATGACAAAACTTGGCATCTCGGATTTGGTCTTGTTTGCACTTGTGCTTGAGTTGGCAGCTTTTGTAGGAGCTGGGAAATTTGGTTTCTCGCTCTTCCTGATAATCTTCAAAGCCATGGTTTTCAAAGGGACAGCTATGTCAAGAGGCTCGAGTAAATCTCTCAGTTCATGCCACTCGAGATCCTCAAAGTCGCCATCTTCATAGACAACTCGATACCACCCAGCTTCTTTGTCATATTCAGTGACTGTCCCGGAATAGTACAGGTCTCCAAACATCTTCCTGACCTCTCTTCCCTCCAGCCATTCACCGAAACCTGCGTGCCTTGGTAGTTCTGGCCCAGAGGCATTGTTGGCATTAACTGCGATGCCTTGGAATGGAGGTACATCAGGGACCCCATTGATGAGAACAGCAGGTTCTCCTGGAATTTCAAAAATCCCCGGTGGCAAAGATTCAGATTCTTCCTTACAACGCCCGTCTTCCATTGCAATGGAGGAGTTATAAGCCTTCATTCATGGATACACAAAATGTGATTAGAAAGCAGTGGAAATGCTCCAATAGAAACTTGGATCAAAGTGTAAAGAATTGCACTAAACATTAACAATAAGCATAGGAAGACAAGGAGAGTTTTCGTACTTGATTGTGGCGATATACATTCGACCAATAGATTCAAACAAAAATAACAGTATGATTTTCTCCAATACCCTCAATAAGACACTATCATTACCAAAAAAAAAAGCTCACATTTCATTACTATGTCAATTCTACTCAACTTTTCATTAGACCTTGTCAACTACCTAGTTTTAAGCATGTAGCCTGGTTGGCCTGGTTTCGGAGTCGCCCCAAATATAGGTGAAACTCTTCCAAAATTCCACCCAAATTGGTTCTCTACAAAAGTACTAATTCAATCAAACAAATTGAAACTTAACAAGTTAATCAGGCACAACGGAAAGGTACTAAACTTATTCAGAAAACAATGCCAGCAACATACAGCAAGCAAAACAATGTCAAACTGAACTCCATAGAAAGCATTAAAAACATCGTTGTTCACAAATTCAGAAACTAGAACATACACAAGTTGGCTTATGCCTCACACGAACCGAAATTCAGATCAGTATGTCGGTTTAGGGCAAAGCAATTCAGAAGAAGAGAGAAAAGAGAGCAGGAACCGGGCATACTTAAGCCGAATTTATGATGGCTCCCGAAGTTGCAGTGACGCGTTTGGTCTCGGACAGGTCCTTGCCAGGTTTGAATTCGTCTTCTCTCTGTTGATTGCCCCAAACCGAAAGCTCCAAATTATAAATCATAAAAATCAGCCGAGCCTATCAATTGAGCACCACAATCAGTCAATTAACTGAAACTGGATGTAAGAGGAGATTCCAGATTCGGGGCATAAATCATCTAAACACTAGATTAGATTGCGAATTTAGGGTTTGAAACTCTTTTTTTTTTCCGGAAAAGCGCAGGAGCCGAGCATACCTGATCAAAGAGGCCTCCCGCGTCCTTGCAGCAACGCCCTGAGGACTTCGACGTTGCTGATGCCTCTCTCTCTCTCTCTCTCTCTCTCTCTCAATTGCTCAAGCCGGGACTCACCGATCGTCGATAAAATCGCGTTGAAAGCTTCGCGTGAAGCGTTGGACAGAAATTAGGGCTCGGTTGATGAAAGAGATTGAAAGAAATTGGGCTAATCCGACCATGAGTTGGGCTCAAGGCCATAAAGGTATCTCACATTTTGTGAATTTTCAAATTAACTATAAAACTCAAAAAAAAAAAAAAATAGCAAAATAGTCAAGATTCTAAACTATTTTGGAATTTAGTCAAAGTAGAGGAAAATCGTTGTTTGAAACAACGATTTTAACCGAACTTTAAAAAAAAATTACAATAACAAAGTCGTTGTTTGAAACGACGACTTTGTTTTTTTTTTTTCCACTGGTTTGTTGTTTTGGTAAATCAATGTTTCTCGTTGTCGGTTGAAGTCTTGCTCTGTCGGATTTCGTAATTTTTTCCGTATTATGAAACTTCTGCTTGTTGCGGTATGCTATTTTTGGTAGATCGGTTCTCGCGATCTGGTTATATGTTTGATTCTTGGTGATTTGGCTGTTCCGTAGGATTTGGTCGAGCTGATTGATTTCGTCGGTTGTTAATTGGCTTGGTTTCACTTGATTAACTGTTGCTATTTGTTGCGAATTGATGTTCTTGAACTAAGATGATGATATACGGTTCACTGATGGCTATTCTTGATGGTCTTTCTCTAATGATATATGATTGATTCATTCATTTTCTTGCGATTTGCTAATCTTGAATTGACTTGACTCGCTTTGCTGAGTCCATGGCCCATGTCAATTTTTCTTTTTCTGCTACTACTGTTGCTGTTATTTGCGTTATTCTACATCATCAATTAAAATTTGACATGTATATTTAAAAAAAAAAATCAAAAAAATCTACAACTTTCATTCTTTCAAAAACTTTTTTTTATGCAAAAGAACTGTATTTTTATTCAAAAAAAGAAACTGTTTTTAATTAAATGCAAAAAAACTGTTTTTTTAACCGTTTGAAATTTTGAATTGAATAAATCAAATTTCAATTGTTATTTTTACAACCATATTAGTGAAATAAATTTTATTGATTTTTCATATAATATTCAACCATAATATATAGTACATAGTAGTTAATTTTATTTAGCATTTCAAATTGTTTACATTTTATAAATGTAAATAAAATTGTAAATATATTATAATTAAGAATTTATATAACTTATATATATTGAAAATATAAGTTATTTGATATAAATTTTATTTATTTATTATTAATGAAATTAAATATATCGAGTATGCTTTGATAAAGTTGAAAAATATTTTAAAAGATAAAATACAACTAGTGAAAAGAAAATTTGAATTGTAAATAATTTTAAATTTTGAAGTTCAACCCCCAAAAAAATTCGGAATGGGATCCCATGAATTTGGCCATCAAATTCATGGGTGAAGTTGGATAAATCTCAACCGTCAAAAAATTAACCAACAGATAGATTTGCCCCCCTCCTATCCCCCACCCCATCACCATAATTTTTATTTTTTTTCTTTTTCTTTTAATCATATTTTTGTGAACTCCGAACATCCTTATTATATCCAATGTGAAATGGAGTGTTACAACGACGACAATCTTTTCCACTTCGAAAATAGATTTCTCTCTGAAGATGGAGGATTTCGAACATTCAAATATCTCTATAGCAAGTCGTTCATGGATATGCAGTGTCTTGCTCCCCAAATTCATCATGGGTACGTTCTTTTTTACAGCCCAGTGCAAGGGATTGATTTTAGTCGAGGGTCATCCTGCTTACACGGATACTTATCGTCTTTGGAATCCATTGTGTGGAAATGACTACATTACCGCTTCAATTCCACTTGATGAGTATATTGATGCCAATATAGTCTCCCATCGTTTTCGAAGCTATGGTATGATTAGTACTACTTGAATTTTCTATGAGATTGTCTCATATAATCCAATCTCCTATTTGGGGTCTCCGATGGTTTTCGAACCTTACGTATGATTATGGTCAATTGAAATTTGTTTAAGATTATTTATAAATTAAATTTTGTTTATAATTACTTTATATATATATTGCAGGTTTACATTGTGCTGGATTGTTATGCTCTTCTACCACAAACGAGTACAATCTCGTTATATTCGTAGCCGATCAGAAGAGAGGCCCATTCAAAAGGATGGAGTGGTGGTGAATGGTTTACCACATTGGGCTACCTCTCATGGGATCTATGCTTTTGATCCAGAAGAAGAAGAGTTTGTGGTGATGACTGTACCAACCACATCTTTTGGAGCCATCCAAGGAATTGGGGCACTCCAAGGCAAACTGATTGTGGCAACAACAACACCTGGGGCTGATGCTGATGTACAGATATGGAGGTTGATGAATTACCATGATTCAACCTCATGGGAGATGCAGTTTGCCATTCCAGATCTATTCTACGTTCCAGTTAGGCCGCTGCATTTGGTGACCAGCCTCTTTATAGGCCTGAACATACCACTGGGAAGGCTCATTTTCTACAATTTTGAAGATGGCGTTTCATGGATTGAAGAGTTTGGACATGTAGTCTGGCAAAAGTTTTGCATGTTATGTGAAAGCAGTATGATTTCACCGAAGCATCTAAGGAGAGGTTAAGATTTGGTATATTGGCAGACAACTTCAGAAAACTATACTGATGTAGAACACCATTTCAATTCCTTTAGGTTTTGACAGACAGACTATATCTACGTTTTATAATAATTGTAATAAGTAGAAGTTAAACTCATCGTTTAGGATTGGTGAACTGGGGTTCACCTCTTATTTGGAACTCCGGTTCCTAGTTTTGTATTGGTTCAGTCGAACCGGGTCGAGGAGAGGGCTATATAAGCCCCACTCCATCTTCCTCATCAGTTATCCAGATAGATACACATTTCTTCTAAACCCATTCAAAATGATGGAGTGGTGGTAAATGGGTACCCACGTTGGGCTACCCCTCAAGGGATTTATGTTTTTTACCCAGAAGAAGAAAAATTTACGGTGATGACAGGACTAACAACCTATTTTGGAGCCATCAAAGGAATTGGGGCAGTTCAAGGCAAACTCACAGTGGCAACAACAACACCTAACCATGGGGCTGATGTAGAGATATGGAGATTGATGAATTACAATGATTCAACTTCATGGAAGATGCAATTTGCCATACCAGATCTTCAAAAGAGGCTTCTTGCGAAAAAAGTATAGGCGCCAGTCCATTCCACCGATCACAACGACGCCATTTGAAGAAAAAAAAGAGTACATTATTTATCTCTCTAATGTTTCCACACCGATCACAATGATTTTAGTACAGGCATCAATACATTCCACCTAGCGTCTCAGGTCCGTTGTCCTCATTTGGAGCTTGAAAACGAATATCAATTGTGATATGGGTAAGACTTAAACCACTTATAAATCACTCCGAACATCCTTATTATATTCGACGTGGAATATGGTGTTACAACGACGACAATCTATTCTACTTCGAAAACATATTTCTCGCTGAATATGGAGGATTTCGAACATTTATATATCTCTATAGCAAGTCGTTCATGGATATGCAGTGTCTTGCTCCCCAAATTCATCATGCGTACGTTCTTTTTTCATGGATATGCACTGTTTTTAATTTAATGCAAAAAACATTTTTTATGCAAAAAAAAACTTTTTTTAATGCAAAAAAACTGTTTTTTTTTAGCCGTTTGAAATTTTGAATTGAATAAATCAAATTTCAATTGTTATTTTTACAACCATATTAGTGAAATAAATTTTATTGATTTTTCATATAACATTCAACCATAATGTATAGTACATAGTAGTTAATTTTATTTAGCATTTCAAATTCTTTACATTTTTATAAATGTAATTAAAATTTGAAATATATTATAATTAAGAATTTATATAACTTATATATATTGAAAATATAAGTTATTTGATATAAATTTTATTTATTTATTTATTATTAATGAAATTAAATATATCGAGTATGTTTTGATAAAGTTGAAAAATATTTTAAAAAATAAAATACAGCTAGTGAAAAAAAATTGAATTGTAAGTAATTTTAAAATTTGAAGTTCAAACCCCCACAAAAATCAGAATGGCATCCCATTAATTTAGCCATCAAATTCATGGGTGAAGTTGGACAAATCTCAACCGTTAAAAAATTAATCGACGGATAGATTTGCCCCCCTTCTTTTCCCCCACCCCATAACCATAATTTTTCTTTTTTCTATTTCTTTTAATCATATTTTTGTGAGTGCTAAATACATCCATGAATTTGAACGCCAAATTCATATGATCCAAACCCAAAATATTCCTAACCATTGCACGGAGTAGTAGTATATTCCAATTTAAAAATTTGTGATTTTTTTAATTCCTTAAAAGTTAAAACACACGTCACTTTGTAAAAATTTGTGTCCTTGCGGTAGGATTTGAAATCAATTATACTTATTCCTGCAATCTACTCGAATCGATTATCTCTCTATGGGAGTATATGGGCTTGGATATAGATTGGATCAGATTAGTGATGGTATAACAAGGTTGAGAACGGAAGAAACTAGACAATGCAGCTGTAAACTAAACGAAAAATTCTCATGGGTTCTTAAAAATGAATTTCGATAGAGCAACTGATGGTTCAGGACAATCTACAGGTACATCAGGGTTTATAATCAGAGACCATGAAGGAAAAATGATAACGGTGGGAGCAAGGAAGCTAGGGGGCCTGTCCCCATTAATGGCTGAAATTATGGCCTTGCAAATGGGTCTTAACGCAATCAGACAGTCCCAAGGTGCAAATATAATCATTGAAGGTGATTCTAAAACTGTGATAGATTGTAAGTATAATAAACCCTGTCCCTGGGAAGTTGAATTAATTATGGGAGACATTAAGAGACAAATTACAGAATTCCAACATGTGGTTTTCTCGCATGTGCCCCGTGCGAGTAACAGGTCGGCTGACAAGGTTGCACACCTTGGCCGCCTTGTTAATGGGGTGACCTTGTCACTACATACTGATCTTATTGATCTCATCCGTCGGGATGCAATCGGTTAGGATTTTCCAACCGAATTCTTACCTATTCAAAAAAAAAAAAAAAAATATAATCTGCGTCATGTGTTGGGCTTAGCCCTATTTGCTTGTTTTGTGCTGCATGTTGGGCCGTGTCTTCAGTAGTGTTGGGCTGCACATGTGTGTATTTTAGCTACAAACATAAGACGATAGTCAGTACTGGCGAGGTGAGAGTTTTTTTTTTTTTTTAATGACGTGGAGGTTCCGAGATTATCGACTAGTCTTTCACGGGCCGAGCACTAGCCTGCAAAACACTAAGTCAAGCGGCAAGCCGCGTGGAGGTTCCGAGATTATCGACTAGTCCTCCACGGGCCGAAGACATGATACTCAAGCACAAATTGCTCCTAGTGGGATTTGAACCCTTGACCTCATGGTAGTGAGGTATAAGGAAACACCTCACTGTTACCACTAGGGCAAGAGGTCATTGGTTAGTGGCGAGGTGAGTTGTACTTGTAATGTAACAGAGTCACCATTTTAATTTAAGTTATAAGTTATAACTTATAACCAATGGTTTCGAGTTCTAATCTCGGGTATATAAGATCTTTACAACTTGTGCGGTTATTTGTAATGTGAATTCGTTTGATTGATCTTAAAAAGCATCTTGTAATTAAACATTAACTCTAACTACTACTATATATATAGAGTGTGGATCGGATAAGAACACTCCTTAGGGTGGGAACGTAGGAACAAATCTGGGCCATCGATTAGGTAGGAATGAAGGGTTGAGATTAAATCCTATTTTCTGAATTTATTTATAAAAAAAAATTGGGGGCCCACCACTAAAAGTTGTCCAATCTCATGGGAGTGTACGTGTGTTTCACCCCTATATATCCAAATTTTCATTTTTTAACTGTTCAAGAGAAACTGTCGAAAGAAATTAGGGTTTTCATGAGTTCAAACCAATAATCGCCAAGTTGATCGGTGGAGAAAAGTGAGCGGTGTTCTCATTCTTCACATATCTCAAGTTGATCGGTGGAGCAAAGTTGATCGGTGAATCAATTGTTCACATATCTCAACTTAATTAAATATATGAAGGCTAATCGATTGGTGTATTGGGTCTGCGAATTAATCGGTCTGTGCATATATTGTTTTGATTTTGCAAATACATCTGTTTCAATTAATTAGCTAGTCGGTACGGTACCCAACCCAGTTGTTGTTTTGGTTAATTAGGTGTTTCCAAAGTAATGGTGATTTTATGAATTCAACTAATTCATTTAATTAGCTATTAGGTGTACCCGATTGTTTTGACTAGATGATTTTATGAATTCAACTATTTGTCCGTATATTATGATTCCTAATTTGACTAAATAATTTCTAAAATTTAATCGAATAATCGCTCTTTATATTCGAATAATTGCTATAATTTAACCGAATAATTTAATTTCAACTAAATCATCTTTATAACCGAATAATCTAAGCGTGTAAACAATTGTCCTCTTATACACGAATAATCTATATAATTTAACCGAATAATCTCTTAAACTTCCCAAAACTAATAAATTTGTAAACAATCATCATTTTACATACGAACATTATTTATAGTTTAACCGAATAATCTCTCAAATTTAACCGAATAATATTACTAGTTCAATCATCATCTTACATATGAATAATATTTATAATTTAACTGAATAATCTCTCAAATTTAATTGAATAATCTTTCTAATCTAACCGAATAATATAATTTTAACCGAATAATATTACTATTACAATCGTCATCTTACATACGAATAATATAAAAAAATATCTTATTCGTATTTATGGGGACAGTTATTTGATTAAATTTAATATAAAAAAATAAGAAAACAAATACTCTGTATAAAACAAATACGTAGTATAAATAAAATAAAACAAAAAAGGGAAAAAAGAAATTAAAGTACAGTACAATAAAACAAAAAAGGGAAAAAAGAAATTAAAGTACAGTACAAAAGAGTTTGGGGGGGGGGGGTTGATTTCAAGCGCGTGAGTGGGGGGCTAATAATTTTCCTTTTTTAAAAACTAAAAATGAAGATTTAATGGAGGCCTTTGATTTGTTTGAAAGGTGTGGTCAAGATTTGTTCCTATGTTCTCATCTTAAGGGGTGTTCTCACAGGAGCCACCCCCTATATATATATATATATATATTATTTTTAAAATTTAAATAAATTTTATATTAACACCCGTTAAACTAATTAATTTCCGCCAATGGGTTTAATTGACTACTGATAAAAAGAGATATAATATAACATATCCATATTTAACAAATATGGATAAAATCTTATAAAAATATATTAATATCTAATGAAATTTGGTGAAGTATTATCTTAAACATATATTGCTATATTAATATTCTAAAAATTAACTGCAAATAAAGAGATATAATATAATATATCCATATTTAACACACATGGGCAAAATCTTATAAAAATATCTCAATATCTAACGAATTTGGTACAATATTATCTTAAGCATATATTGCTATATATATTAATATTCCAAAAATATATCGATATCTAACTAAATTGGATAAAATCTTATCTTGAGCCTATATTTCTATATTGATTAAGTGGAATTGGATAAAAAAAATAGTAATAGCTTATCTTGGGTATATATGGCTATATTTCTATATTGATTAATTAATGAGGAAAATCCAATTGGTTAAAAAAACAATTAAGGAAAAGCCGACGCATGTCACAATCGACTTCCGGGAGTTAGGTTGTTTTTTTAGCAACGGCTCCCAATATTTGCCTACTGTAAAAAAAAAATGTCACAATCGACTTCTACACACGAGAGGAGGTGAGTTGACAACAAACTCTTCTCTTTAACCAGTGGTCTTAAGTTCGAATCCTAAGAATAAAACACCTTTAAAATGTTTAATATACCAAATACAATACATGCAGTACATGTTAAGTCTAATCGGAGTTCAGCCTGGACTTGGATTTCCCCATAACTAAAAGGAATAAATAGAACAAAGTTGGTTCAACACTAAAGAGTTCCACTACTAATCTATGGGGAAATTTTAGTAACAACTAACAATGTAGAAACCATGACTTTACATCTATGTTTCTCGAAAACACAGACACATCTATCCTTATCCAAAATTTTAGTAACTATTTGTTTTCTGTTTCCATATAACATAGTTTTAAGTCACGAGTTCAAATCCTTCAGACCTAATACGAGGAAGTTTCGGATTAGTGGTGGCATGAAAACTTGTTTCTCAACAACATGGATGGACATGGACACATGTATCCTTTGTGTAATATAACTTTAAGTCACAGGTTCGAATCCTCCTAACCCAGAACGACGAGGTATGGGATTAGTGATGGTATAACAAGGTTGAGAAGGGAAGAATCTAGACAATGCAGCTGTAAACTAAACCAAAAATTCTCATTTCCCCATCCCTCAATAGGACCACAAATCCACACCATTAAACAAAAGGTTGCAAACAGTGTACAAGGCAGAGGGAGAGAGGAGGTGAGGTGAAGGTGCAGTAATGTATAATCTACATTTCAGATTTGAACAAAGATATAAATATAATTTGTAATGGATTGGATGCAGACAAAGAAAAGCAAGATAAACATATAAAAAAGAAACAATAATAAGAGTTGAAACAGCTCCTTTCAAAGTATTAATATATGTGCCACCATCTCAGATCTCATCTGACATTAGTATGAAGATCTCCTGTCAAAAAATTCCAAAACCCTAATTTAAAAATCCCCAATCCAATTGGCATTTGCTCAATTCACTAATCTAATAAGCCACAAATCTGTCACCACCAATGAAAGAAATTAATATCTATGTTTTTTACAGCTAAGGCTGTTTGCTAAGAGCAACCCAGGTTCAAGGTACCAAGAGGCAGCACCACCTCATATTCTCTGAACTCGATCGAAAACTATTGCTTTCTTGTCCGGTCGAAGCCATATCAATAAAGTCTAGCCCATACCCTTTTGGTAGTTTTGCTGGAGATGGCCTCCCTATACATTTATGGTGCCTGGGATGCACATTGCCAGTTCAACAACTCTAAGGGCTGGTCTGGTCGGTCTCGAACATGATCGCGTACTTTTGTTAAGGTTTGTTGGATGCTTGATGCTTTGATAAAGCAAGAGAAGGTTAGAAGATGGTAAGGAGCTGTTGGAGACCGTTGGTGGGCGGGTGTGAAGGCGGGTGGGAAGGCAGGAGTTCGAGCACGGGGAGGCTAGATGGGCTGCTGTGGCATAAGGACTTGGGGCACCATACAAATGGGGAGTTCTCGATGGCGGTCATGCAAGCGAATGGAGTGATCGAGGATCAAAGCCAGCTAGAATCGGGTGCATTGGGTAGGCACGGTGCTGGACCTTATGGGACCTTTGTTGGTGTCTATGATGGCCATGGAGGGCCTCAAGCTGCACAGTTTGTCAATAGATGCTTGTTCTTCAATCTCAAGAGTACATTTCTACAATACCCTTTGCTTTGTTTTCTGTTTTATTAGACAATGGATCATTGAATTCCTTTTTGTATTGATGCAGAGTTAGCAACCGAGAACGAAGGGATCTCGGAAGATGTGATAAGGAAAGCTTTCATGGCGACGGACAAGGCATTCATGGCGACAGTGAAGAAGCAATGGACTGAGAACCCGGAGATGGCATCAGTAGGAGCATGTTGCTTGGTCGGTGTCATTTGCAATGGAAGTCTATACACTGCAAATGCAGGAGATTCAAGGGCTGTCCTAGGGAGATCAGATGGGGATTCAAGGAAGGTGCAAGCAGTTCAGCTGTCAAATGATCACAATGCCATGATTCAGTCAGAGAGGGATGAGCTCAGATCCTTGCATCCACATGATCTGGAGGTCGTCGTTCTTAGGCACAATGTTTGGCGAGTAAAAGGCATCATTCAGGTATACAACTCTACAAGTTGTCAGTGCTAGTATGTATGAAAGATCCGAAATTTGACGAGTTTTATGTCCTAACAGGTAACGAGGAGTATTGGCGATGCATACCTGAAGAATCCGGAGTACAACCGAGCCCCTTTGCCAGCCAAATATAGGGCTCAGCCCTTTGATAAGCCACTCCTAAGAGCAGAGCCAACAGTATCAGTAAGGAGATTAGAGGCAGAAGATCGGTTCTTGGTTTTCGCCTCTGATGGGTTATGGGAGCATCTGAGCAATCAGGAGGTCGTCGATATTGTCCATAATCACCCGCGAAATGTAAGGTTCACTCTATATGAATCGATCAAACTACACAATCTATATGGAATAAGCTGTTAAACTGATATGTCAGCAATGTCATGCAGGGTATTGCAAAGAGGCTCATCAAAGCAGCACTGCAAGAGGCTGCAAAGAAGAGAGAAATGCGATGGTCAGACCTCAAGAAGATAGAACCGGGAGTGCGAAGACACTTCCATGATGATATAACAGTTGTCGTTGTGTTCTTAGATCAGCTTCTTGTAAGAGGAAGCAACAGTTCATCTGCAAATCTAGTAATCCCTCTTTCTATCAAAGGAGGTGCTTGAATTGTCTAGCAAGTTTGATAAATTGATGTTTCGGTAGATTGATTGGCATATGATAGAGCAGTGACTGGTGTAGCTGAAGGTGAATGTTCAGCCAAACACCAAGTCCCTTCCATATCCGAAGTTAATGAAATTGAACACTAACTTTCAACTCCAGTGACGGGAGAAGGTTCAATCAAATCAGACACAATCGAATCATAACAAGATAGCCAATAAAGAAGCAATAGCATAATACAACATAAAAACTAAACTGCAATAAGTACAAGAAACGAATTACATCATCCCCCTGAGGTCTTTCAAGATGCAAGTTAGTATTACTTTTGAATGGAAAAGCAATAGAAAACAAGAAAAGATATGCCTAGCAACGCCTTCTAATCCTCCCAGATGCATGTAATCACAGCAAAAGGCAAAATGGTAACCAAATCCTCATTGTCAATTCATTTCAAGAACTAAGATATCAGAAATCCGGAAGTTCAGTAAAATGGAGGAGCTAAAACTAGGCCAAATCGACAGGGCTGCCTAAAATTTGTGCTTGAAGATGTTCATACAACTATCTTGTAGTAGATTAAGACTAATGAATGACCATGAATCCTCATTTGTGTTATAACAAGATGAAGTTTTATCAAATAGGAACCTAATACCCATCCTGGTGTTTCCTAAAACACACCCAATGTAGCATCAACATGACACAATATACCCAAAAAAAAAAAAACTGGAAGAAAACATGCTTCTCAGCTACCACTTAGCATAGCATTCTACGAAGACCTGAAGAATGAACTCTAGACGGTTTCTACGAATTCTTACTTAAGACCCAGCGTCTTCACCAATCTAAACATGAGTAAGTTCTTTGCATAACGCCCTCACAGACAAATACAGTAGAGTTCGAACTTGAAGACTTCCTGGAGTACCAAATTACTATCAGTTTTGTCACCTTATGTTTTTTCATTAATTTATATTTCTGCTTTTACTGTGAAGAGTGTTGTAAGTAGATATGGAAAAATGTACCCAAAGAACCCATCTCCCCACCCCCTGGAAAAAAGATATGTGATTCAAGATGAATTGACAATGAGATACTTGGTTAAACCGAGCCTTTCTAGGCAACTTGCACACCACAAAGAGGAGGAGCACAGGGACACTGATCAGCGCATTCCGAAAATGAACAAAAGGCCTTAGCATGCATCTTGAGGATTGAAGTGGTAATAATTTAGTCCATTGTATGAAGCTGCAGGGGAAACTGCACCTAACAAAAATACTACACCTGCCAAGATCATTGAATATGGGTATTCAGCTTGGAATAAAGATAACAAATACAAGTGGCAACAAAAATACCATTCGAAAATCAGACCTGAAAGTTTGAAAGAAAATGGCAGCTCAAATGCCTCCAGTAGTACTGCCTATTACAGCAGTCTTCTGAGTTGCCTACAATAATGCAAAGAATACAAAATGAGGAAGTTTATGTGAAAGCAAGAGACCATTCACCATACTACGGATTTGGAAGGTGTCGGACGTAAGCATTGTATAAAAGAGTTCTACAGCCAAGTACCAAGGTAGTCTTCAATTCACAAGTGCATGACATAAATAAGTTTTTTTTTCATTACCAATTCAATAGTTCCCTTGCAATTTGTGTATGTTTGAGAATCAGCAGGAGACTGAGCAAACCTGGAAATATCAAACAAAGAGAATGAATGACTTGGAGACACAATTCCATGGCGACGAGCGAATAAATGAAGAAACTAGTCATAGCCATGAACTGCAGATCGCCAAGGGAAAAAAGGTCTCATCCCTAAATATACAAATACTAACCTTAGTGCCCTTGCTTTCCTTTTCTCCTCTTCTTGAGTGTCTAATTTAGTATTTGAACTAAACCTCGCAAGCCGAGCTTTTTTCTTTTCCTCATCATTAACAGCTGTGTTTGAGTTTGCTTCCAGTCCAAACCTGAAGCAGTGTTTCAGAAACAGGTAATGAGCCAAAGCTCAATTATACACTGCATACTACCAAATAGATAAATCAATCAAGAATTCAAAAGAAACCTTTCTGCTCTAGACTTTCTCTTCAGCTCCTCCGACGAATTTAAGGCACCCGATCCCAACACTACGCCAAACCTGAAGGAGATTAGATCAAAATTGATTGTCCATTAGAATGACAAAAGAGGAAATAAATCAAGTAACTTCTCACACACCCACTAGAAAATCCATCATCCAGCAATGTACATCGTGAGGGAAAACAAAATTCTCCGTTTGAACTCAAAATATGATTTGTGATGAAATTCACATCATTTTTCGATCTGTTCCTTCCCATCAGGCAAATTGTGAATAAAACAACCCATCCATTCCACCTAACTTCAGAAGGGAAAAAATAAGTTCAACTAATAAGTTTCTAATCATCAAATTTGTAACGAAAATAATGAAAAAGTTGCAACAAAGACGACATTAATTAAGAAGCTACAACAAATGGATTCCCAACTTTGAATCAATTCAAACCTTTTGAAAAAAAAAAAAGAAATCATCTTTGCAAACAATCGCAAAATCAAACAGCGATGCAACACACGAACGGCAAAACAAAACTAAAAATCGAACTCTTTTTATACCTCTCAGCCCTAGAATTGCGCTTTTCCTGCTCGGACAACTGGAGAGGCACCCCGAACCTCTCCGACCGGCGAATCTTCTTCTCGATATCATTCGCCGGCTCGTTCCTCTCGGACAGCGCCTCCTTCGCTTTCGAATCTCCCTTTATCGCCTCACCGGCGCACCCGGTGGCCGGCGGAACTGCAGTGGCTAGGTTGACAGATGCGGGAGCCGAAGCATCTTGCGTGGTAGGAGCTAGGGTTTTTTCAGGGTTTTCAAGCACACTTCTCGTAGCGGTGGCGCCGGCAGGATTGTTCGTCTCATCCGCCATTGTTGGACTGAGAGAGAATGCGGCGGACGATAACTGCCGGGAGAGTGTCTTCTTCGAATTTTCGAATACCAAGCAGGCTCGGACGCTCGGTATCACTTTTAGTCTGATTTATTTTTAAATTTTTAATTCCCATAAATTTCCTTTTTTAAAAGAATAAATAAATAACTTACAAAAAATATATTTAGTCATTTTTTTATAAATAACTTACAAACAATATATTTATTAAATAACTTACAATAAATAACTTACAAAAAAAACTATATAAAATATTCATCTTTTATAATTTTTATAAACAAGTTTGTACTTATTAATAATAACTACGAAATTTTTAAAAAAATTATTAAAAAAATAGATATTTTATAACATGTGTGAATGATAAAGTGACATATTTTGCTGAACGGAGGGAGTAACGATTTACAATAAATAAAAATATAAGGGGTCGTTTGGTATTGATATCTAGATATCAGATATCAGTCCCCGATATCTGATATCTAG
The DNA here is from genome assembly GCA_963922045.1 of Persicaria maculosa. Classification (NCBI taxonomy): domain Eukaryota; kingdom Viridiplantae; phylum Streptophyta; class Magnoliopsida; order Caryophyllales; family Polygonaceae; genus Persicaria; species Persicaria maculosa. Next base: position 2,680,637 of record OY998252.1, read on the forward strand.
TGTTTGGTATGGCTAGATATCGATATCAGTCATATCACTTCAACTGATATCGATATCTAGTGTTTGGTATCCATAATATATCACTTGATATATATGATATCTGTGTTTGGTAATAGCAGATATCGATATCAGTTGATATTTAGATATCGAATTTGGCATATTTTAATATACTGATTTTTCTGGAGGTATCACTTGATATCGATATCTTGATATCACCCGATATCGATATCTCAATATCACCCGATATCGATATCTCGATATCTTAGATATGGAAACTAACCCTAAAAGCTATTCACACTAAAAACCTAAGTGTAAGACATATATGGGCTTTGAAGTCCAACCAAACTTGAAAATAAAAATAGAAAATGATAGGGTGTAGTAGTAATAATAAATAAAATAAATAAAAACCGTAAATGGACCTCAGTGGCTAACGTAGCCCACCACAATACCTTCTCTTAACTCTTTACCCATATCTCCCTCGCTTTCTCTCTCCCTCTCTCCCCTCCTCCAACCAGAAAACAAATTAGGGTCCAATTTGGGGGTTTTTGGTTTTCGGCCTTCGCCCCGATCCACGAACAAAAGCCCAATTTCTCTCCTCCCAGATCTGGTCGCCGGGAAGCTGCTTCCGCCTTTTCCTTTCCCTCCTGATTCTCGAGCTGAATAGTAAGTTTCGATCTCGGATGCTTTTCTTTCTCACTCTCTTACGAGCTCAGAGTCTGATTTGTGGGTTTTGATTGGCTGTTTTGCGAATCTGGTGGAGGTCAAACTCCGATTCGTGGTGGTTGATTCGATTACTGTGGCATGTGCCGCTCAATTGTGAATTGTCAGTGTTGATGAAATTGGCATCTACTCTGCGCGTGTTTCCTTGTTTGAATTTAATTTCGTCCGTTTTTTCGCTGCTGTTTTTTAAGTTCATTTCATCTTCTGGGCTGGTGTTAATGTTATTGCTGCGGTGAAGAAATGAAAAAGTTGAGCAAATGAAAAAAGCCCAAATTGGAGTTGAACAAACCCTAGGCTTTGATCTTTTGTTTGGTGTTTGTGTGAGAATTTGTTTGTTTGTTTTTTTGTTCTATAGGCAGTAGCCCATTCCATTTTGAGCTCCTAATTTACCACTATGCCCTTGTCCTTGTATTCTGTGTTTCTCGGGCTCCTATTGTTTTGGGCCATCGGCCTGTACTGTACTATTTCACAGATATCCTACAATAGTACAATTACAATCTACCAGTTTCTCTCTCCCCCTTGTTCACCCCCCTTTTCAGATCTTGTTGAAATCAGAATATCCGTTGGTTTCTAACATGATGTGATCGATGAGTTCGTGGGGTTTTGTCAACTGGCCCATCCAAATTTAACCTGAGCTACTCATTCATAATCCTAAAACAACATGACAGTCATAAGCCTTCTTTAACTGAAGCTTTGTACTATATATATATATATATATCACATCACATCATATGTAGGCTGTATACTTAATGGTTGAATCATCAGAATCGATGTTTCGAAGATGAATCGCGGCTTCTGTGAAGTGCGTGATTGATGTTTAATAAGCTTGTTGCGTCCTTTATTTTTCATCTTAATTTTACGAGTCAGTTAAACATTATGGACTTGCTCATGATTGATTAAGTGGAAGAATTGATAATTGGTGGTTGTGTGTGTGGCGAGGGTTAATTACTCGAGAGATGGTCGGCTTAAGTCAATTAGTCTCCATTTGTTCATGATGGTGTTTGATTCTGTAAGACTATTGAGAAGTAACTACTTTTTTTTATGATTAAGATTCTGCACTCTGAAGTTTGTCCATCCTTATATCTGACATAAAATCACGGCCTTTTGTTTACTATTTTGCTATGGGTTTCAAGCTGTTCCTTTATGATAGAGTTTGAGCTTAATGAAGGCACCATAACAATTAACAAACAAGGCACCATTCTCAGTGTGATGTTTTGATGCTATTCTCTTTGCGAATTACTGAATCAGTTTCTTTAAGGATCTTCCCTGTTTCTGTCTAACTGGCTTTCACTTTCTGTGCAGCATGGCTATCACACAAGAAAACAGTGAAGTGGCTGATACAGTGGCGACTCTATCTGAAAGAAAGAATGTAGAGCCTGAGACCCCAGAGGTTTCTGTTCACAAACCCGATGGTTCAGTCACTTCAGTGCACGCTGAAACGGAGCCAGAAGTTTCCGAGAAGACTGATACGGAGGCCACAGACAAGGACACGGTGAGTTCAGAGCAGGCTGATATGCAGCCAGCGAGTGAAGAGGCTGTAGCCTCAGATCAGGTTGTGACAGAAGTTGTGAGCAAGGAGATGGTTGGTTCAGAGCAAGTTGAGGTGCAGGGGGTGAGTAAAGAGGCAACAGTGATTACAGAACAGATTGAGATGCAGCCAGCAAGTGAAGAGGCTCTAGTCCCGGAGCAGGCTGAAGCGCAGCCAGCGAGTGAAGAGGCTCTTGCCTCGGAGCACACGGAGACGCAGCCAGCGAACGAAGAGGATCTTGCCCTAGAGCAGGCTGAGATACAACCAGTGAGTGAAGAGGCTCTTGCCTCTAAGGAGGTGGAGACACAGCCTGTGAGTGAAGAGGTGCTTGTCTCAGAGCAAGCTGAGATGCAGGAAGTGTGTGGAGATGCATTAGCCTCGGAGCATGATGAGGCAAATCCAGAGAGTACTGAAGCGGTTGGCTCAGAGCATGTTGAGTTGGAGTCTGTTGAAGAGAAGCCATTAGATAAGAAACCGGCTGAGGTTGAGGCAGCAACTCCAGCAAGTACTGAGTCACAGCCACTTAATAATGAAAACTCACAGGCTGATTTGACAGAAGCAGCAGATATTGCAGAAAACCAAGAGCTTGTCCATATGGAACCAATTGATGTTGATGATGCGAATATGCAGCAGATGAGCTCAGAGCATGCTGATCAGCAGCAGCAAACTAGTTCAGCTTTTATCCATTCTGAGGCTGTTAGCTCAGAACAGGTGAACGCAGAAGCAGAACCAATGAATGTGGATATTCCTGAGCAACAGCCATCTGATTCGGAGTTGGTGTACACACATGCAGATATTCCGGAAATGGCTACTTCTCAACCAATGAGCTCAGAGCATGTCCATCCTCAGACGGTTGGTTCAGAGTACGACAATCCACAAGTTCATTTGGAGTATGTCAATTCGCAGTCATTTGATCATGAGACACATTCTGACATGTACAACGTTGAAACCCTAAATGAAAAGGGTGAGTTTGTCAAAATGGAGCATGTTCATCCAGAACCTATGCACACAGAGGCCATGAACTCGGATCTCGAACAGCAGCTGCAGGTAAGTTCAGAGCTCATGCATCAATTGCAGGCGAGTTCAGAGCTTATGCATATGCAGCCTATTGATTCAGAGATCATCCATTCACAGCCATTGAGCTCAGATCTAGTGCATTCCGAACCACTTGGTGCTGAATATGACCATTCTATGGGCCAATATGATAATTCAGAGATGTCAAATATGCAGCTTGTGGCCTCAGGCATGGTTAATTCCGAACCTGCTGATGCCGATACCCAACCTCCTCTCAAACGTCGAAAAAAGAAGTCCATTGTGTGGGAGCACTTCACCATTGAGGCTGTTGGTGCTGGATGTAGGAGAGCCTGCTGCAAAGTATGCAAACAATCTTTTGCATACAGTACTGGTTCGAAGGTAGCTGGCACCAGTCACCTGAAACGCCATATTGCCAAGGGTTCCTGCCCTCTAGCCATTCGTCAGCAGGAGAATAATCAATTAACGCCATATACGCCCAAGAGTGCTGGAACTGAGACAGGCACGCCTGGTACTACTGCTACTACTGCTGAACCTCCAAAACGGCGATACAGAACCTCCAGCACACAATACCTCATATTTGACCAGGACCGTTGTCGGCATGAGATTGCCAGAATGATCATTATGCACGAATACCCACTTAACATGATTGAGCATCCTGGATTTGTTGCCTTTGTTCAAAATCTCCAGCCCCGATTTGATATGGTGAACATGAATACTGTTCAGGGAGATTGTGTGGCAACCTACTTGAGGGAAAAACAAAACCTCCAAAGGATCATTGACAGAATGCCTGGACGTATCTGCATCTCAGTGGACATGTGGAGCTCTAGCCAAACAACCGGGTATGTATTCTTATACGGCCAATTTGTTGACCATGACTGGAAGTTGAACAAGCGTCTGCTTAATATCGTGATGGAACCTTTCCCTGAGTCAGACAATGCCCTTAGTCATGCTGTGGCTACTTGTCTTTCCTATTGGAACTCGGACAACAAACTTTGTTCCATCACTTTTAATCGCCCAATGACTGATGCTGGGCGTGAAAATATGAGAGGTTTGCTTTCTGTTAAGAACCCATCTATCCTGAATGGTCAGCTGTTGGTTGGAGGCTGTCTTGCTCGTTCTCTAAGTAGCATGGCGCAGGATATATTGGCTGCGGGGCAAGATGCAGTGAGAAAAATCAGGTCAAGTGTGAAGTATGTGAAAACTTCCGAAGCTCTTGAGGATAAATTCGTTGAATTGAAGCTGCAGCTTCAAGTACCCAGTGAAAAGACTCTCATCCTTGACAATGTAACCCGATGGAACACGACGTATGACATGCTAGTTGCGGCCTGTGAGCTGAGGGAAGTGTTTTCTTGTTTGGACACTTCTGATCCCGAGTACAAGGATGCGCCCACCATGGAAGACTGGAAGCAGGCTGAGAACATATGTATGTACCTCAGACTTCTCTATGAGACGGCCAACTTTCTTTTAGCGAAAACCCCGTCGTCCACGAACATCTTCTTCCACGAGGTTTGGAAGATCCAGCTGGAGCTGGCGCGTAATGCTGCCAGCGAAGATCCCTTTGTCAGCAACGTTGCGGGTATCTTGCTAGAGAAGTTCCTCAAGTATTGGAGGGACTCTTTCATGGTACTAGCCATTGCAGTGGCAATGGATCCCAGGTTCAAGATGAAACTGGTCGAGTTCAGCTTTTCGAAGCTCTTCAGTGAAGAAGCTCCAGCTTACATCCGAATGGTGGACGAGGGAATCCACGAGCTGTTCCACGAGTACGTAGCTCTCCCTCTTCCTGATACGAATGGGGGAAATTTCAAGGCAGAGGAGAATCAGCCAAGCGGCCTCGTCTCCAGCAACGGCCTAACAGATTTCGACATGTACATTATGGAGACTAACAGCCAGCAGATGAAGTCGGAGCTCGATCAGTACCTGGACGAGTCCCTCCTTCCACGGGTCCAAGACCTCGATGTGCTTGGCTGGTGGATGCTGAACAAGGTCAAGTACCCCTCCCTCTCAAAGATGGCCCGGGACATCCTGTCTGTACCTCTCTCAAGCGTGGGCCCCGACTATGTTTTCGACACTGCCAGCAGGGAGATGGATCCATACCGTTGCTCCTTGAGGCCGGAGACCCTTGAGGCCCTAATGTGTGCCAAGGACTGGTTGGACTATGAACAGCACCCAGAAGCATCAAACGGACTCGTGAAAATCGAAGGTAAGCTCTAACCGATACCTTCTCACTGCAGTCTCTTGGATATGCCTTAATGTAATTCTCCTGTATCATTCTAGGTAGAGTTGAGTAGCTGAGATAAGCCTGTATCGAATTCGACATTCCCGTTGCGAATCGATGTGATTCTGTAGGATCATAAGTCTGTGAGCTATATTTATGTGGAATATTTATTTTCAGTGTAACTTTAGATTGGATGGTTGAGTTTGTGTGTTTGTTTGGAACTTTGTTATGGGCAACCCATTTTGCAATGTGCCTTGTTCTTACTGCCAACGACGAAATCGGATCGGTTTCGGTTTTCGCCTCTGATGGGTTGTGGCCTTGTGGGAGCATCTGAGCAATCAGGAGGTCGTCGATATTGTCCATAGTCACCCACGAAATGTAAGGTCCACTCTAAAACTACACAATCTACATCAAAAGAAACAACTAGGCAACAAATAAACATTCAAACTAGTTTTAGCTTAAAAGAAATGTTATATAATAAATAAAGCCTCTAGCCCAACTTACCGACAAAAAAAAAGAGCTTAAAAGAAATGTAAAATAAATTAATAAAAATTTTACATGGTACCTCTTAGATAACTCCTTCCCGCGGTGTATCAAAGTTTAACATAATTTACATGGTACCCCTGAGGTTTGTAATTATTTGCCTTGTGCCCCTCTAGTAATTATTTAACGAAAAACGGTAACTCGTTGTCCCTATTCTCCATTTTTTGTTTATACTAGTTGGCGCCGCACGCGAAGACTCAACTAGTATGTTTATAAACGATTGTTGGTTTAACCGAAATATCTTTACTTTCATGCGCAATTAGATGCGTGGAGACCACCGTTTCTCCATCTGACGAAAAAAAAAGAAAAAAGATTTCATCCCATTCAAACTTTTTTTTTTTAATTAGGAAAAAGGGAAAAAACCTAAGGAAATGATATAAAATAATCATAATTTTGACCGATAGTTGCCAGAAATAGCCTAACCTTTCAAAACTAACCTCAAATGTGGGTTGAGTTGCATAACAAGACTAGCTAAGCCTCATTAATGACTAGATTTTCAATATTAGTATTGACGTATCATTGTTATATATATTAAAGTGATAAGAAATCCTCTTCCGAATTCTGCTGTTCTCTCTTCCTCCACTTTGCGCCTTTCTCCCTTCACCCCTTCCAAGCCTCTCCACTGCCTTTCCGGCACCGATTCCATGGATTTCAGGACCTTCGATGGCGACTCCGGCGGCCCCGACGATATGGCATGGACGACGCCGAAGTCGACAACAAGAAGGACTTTGATGTCGAGCAAGAGCCCCTACTCTTCTCCTACTCCTGCGCCTCTCCCGGCTTCGTCACCGCCGACGACCTTGAGATCAAGATGCTCAAGAGCAAGGTCTTCGTCTCTACCCGCGGTTGGGACTCCGATATGGTTGTGAGTTACAAGATCGACGAGGAATTTCATAAGATGAGCTTGCTTGATTGCGATACCGTCATACATCCATCCAGCACCACATCCAAATCTCAGACAAGCTGAAATCGCAAAATCTAAAACTCCGACAAAGGAAATTACAGGTACTGATGGCTTTATTGTTTTCTTTGGATTTCAATTTTTTATTCTGATATCAAAATGTTGCCTTGCCGTGGAGATGTGAATTCTGAACTCTGAACACGAGTATCTCCCTCATTATGATTTCTAGAAATGCAAATTACTACGATATTAACTTGAAATTTGAGATGCTTAGTCTTGATTTAACTTTTATAGACGTACACATACCAAATGAGAATTAGTAGTTCTGAATGCCAATGCCAAAAGATTTTGTGAAAGCAATCCTAAGCTTTAACCTTCCTAAAACCACAAATGTCCACAGTAGGTAAATTAACACGTAACCATTCAACATAGTATATAAAATGCATCAATCTTCATCTCTTAAATAAATTAACACCTAACCATTCAACATTCAACATAGTATATAAAATGCATAAATCTTCATCTCTTAAATGAACATGATCCAACTTTTTGCACGAACAATGTCAATTAAACTTGTGGTTCAAATCAAAGTAAAGTTGCAGGGTCTTGAGTTGTTTGTGCAATTAGCTAAGGGCCATTGCACAAATGATCAATGCAGTCTTAGCGGCTCATGAGTAAGTTGTATTAAAAAAGTAACTTGTAACTATGATTATATACGGTTAGATTCTTGATGAAGACATCCAATGATGAGATGGTTTCCTCTGTGGGTTGTGGACAAGATACTGGTTACACTTGCAAAGATAGTTCTTGGGAATACAGACAAGTATGGGGTGGAGAGGCCGGAAATGGGCCCTCTGGAGCTGAAGAACCTGGAAGGGAAGACCCCAGTGTTGGATATGGGAACACTGGGGAAGATCATATCAGGTCAGATGCAGGTGGCTCCCGAAATCAAGAGGTTTTCTCATAGCCGAGTTTAGCTTGTCAACGGAGAAGCTCTTGAGATCGACTCTGTCGTTCTGGCCACTGGATACCGCAGCAAAGTGCCTTCATTGCTTAAGGTAACAGACAAAGAAAGCTTTTACCTGATCTGCAATATTTTCCTATGAGGATTAACCCTCATGTGGGGAGGGAGTGAATTTATTTGACAATTAAGGAATTTGGTTTTTTGCCCCTAATTTATAATATGTTGATCTTATTTGACAAACACCCCTGCACCTAAACTCTTTTCTTTTTTTTGGTGAACTGCGCCTAAACTTTCTTACCTTGCCTATCTTATGATATAAAACATGCCCAGAACAAAAACCCAATTTTACAGGTTTGTCGAACACCAGTGTAGTGTAGAATCCTCTATAATAGCTCTGGGTTCTCCAAAACTAAGACATACATGTCTGGATGTTCAACAAGCTAACAGCATAATCTGCTTTTTTTTAATTGATGCAGCTAATCATTATGGAGTATAATTTAAATATTTGTGGGAGTGATTAATGTAGCTTTAGCTGTTCTGGTTTAAGTCTATTTGATTCTGTCTGGGATTTACTTGGGAGATTCCTAGATTTAAATGTATTTGGAATGGCTTGATATGCAAATTGCTTAATTCTGAAGCTTGTTTTGGTTCTCAGGAATGCCAGGAAGGTGAATTCTTTTAGAAAAAAAGGTTTCCGAAAGCGCCGTTTCCGAACAGATGGAAGGGAAAGGCTGGACTTTATGCAGTTGGGTTCACAAGGCGAGGGCGTTCAGGTGCATCTGAAGATGCAGTTAGGGTAGCTGAAGATATCAGCAAGATCTGGAAAGAGGAGACCGGGAAGACGAAGAACCCTAGAGCACCTGTTGCTTGTCACAGAAGATGCATATCACAACATTTCTAGGGGATCAGTTGAAGATTGCAATATTACAAGATGTGGAAGGATCTGATGGTTCAAAAATCTTAAATCACTTTCATTTTTTTAACATCTTTTTTTTATTTTTGCTGAGTTGTACCTGATTAGGCTGCACATCAAAGTTTAAATAGAAGCTTACAAAAGAACATACAGTTAAGGGTTCGTTTGGCACGATACGCTGATTGCTTATAAGGAGTTTATTTGTGCTTATCGCGCCAAATGAACCCTTAGAGCAGCCCTCTCCTAAGCAAAGAGGATCTACCCAGAAAAAGTCCCAAACTTCTGTTAAAGATTTGGGTATTTTGTATAGAGGAAGAGGAGGCTTTTGCACTTTTTTCCCCTTTTCATAACCTTTGTGTGAAATATGATATGCTGTAATGTAAGATCAATCCAATTAAATAAGTTCTCTATCCAAATGTACCATATATGCTCACACAAATCCTCATAGATTATTATATATGGTCCACCATTTCATTAATGGAACTCATGGATCTTTTTATCGACAATTAACAAATAGGCGGTTAGGGGTGTTATTCGAGCCGAACGAGCCGAACTTGGCATGTTCAAGCTTCTTCATTTGTTAATCGAGCTCGAGCCGAGCCCCATTTTTAAACCAGCTTTATTTTTTGTTCAAGCTCGGCTTGTTTTAGTAAATGAACGAGCTCGAGCCGAGCTTTTTTCGAGCTCTAAGTAGTTTATTTGATCATAACATATTAACTTAAAGAAAATTTTAGAAATTCTATATTATTCAAGCTATTCGAGCCAAAATCGAACGAGCCGAGCTTTCAACCGAGCTTAAAATCGTGTTCAGGCTTGGCTTGTTTAGGTAAGTGAACGAGCTCGAGTCGAGCTTTTTACGAGCCGAGCTCGAGCTGTTCAGCGCACCGAGCCTTTCTAGGCAACTTGCACACCGCAAAGAGGAGAAACACAGGGACACTGATCATCAGCGCATTCCGAAAATGAACAAAAGACCTTAGCATATATGCATCTTGATTCTTGAGGATTGAAGTTGTAATAGTTTAGTCCATTGTATGAAGCTGCAGGGGAAACTGCACCTAACAAAAATACTATACCTGCCAAGATCATGTTGGTATTCAGCTTGGAATAAACATAACAAATACAAGAGGCAACAAAATAACCATTTGAAAATCAGCTCCTCCGACGAATTTAAGGCACCCGATCCCGAAACTGTGCCAAACCTGAAGGACCTATGAATACTATCCACAAGTCCTTTCCGGTGAACCATTCCGGAATGGTTCTCAAAATTGAAAAAATTGATTGTCCATTAGAATGAAAAAAGAGGAAACAAATCAAGTAACTTCTCAGGTCTCACACATCCACTAGAAAATCCATCATCCAGAAAATAATTAGGTATATTAAAAAAAAAAAAAAAAAAAAAAAGCAAAACGACGTCGTTTTGCTTGTGTAAAGAAACCCTAACCAAACTCCATCTGACCATCTCCACTCCGCGTCTGTCTAAGCTGTCTTCCTGAGTTCCCGTGAAGACGTCCCTTGTTCCTTCTCCCAAGTCGTGCTCGCAGTATCCCGTGAAGGCGTGAAAGGGAATCCGCCTCCGCCTCGCCTTCCCCCGACCGGAACCGCCGCGCCGCTCATTCTTGAAGTCGAAAGCGGAGCAAGCCCCATTTCGCATCTCATTTCAGACTGAACAGCAAGGTAATCCGTTGTTCGAATTGATTCTTATCTTCTCGTGTTCTAATTCGAAGCTTCGTGTGGAAAATTGAAGAGTTTTAAATTCGATTTCAGAGAAGAGGAGAGGAAGAGGATTAGAGGAAGCCTCCATCTGTCATTCGATTTCAGAGAAGAGAAGAAGAAGAGGAAGCCCCATCTGTCATTCGATTTCAGGTAAGCATTTTTTGTGGTGAATTATTGCCAATTTGAATATGTGAATTTGTATAATCAAATGTCGAAAGTTAAGCATTTTTTGGGGGTAAATTATTGCTTGAGATTATTATCAATTTGAGATTGGGATATTTCGATTGCTTTAGATTTGTGATTATGGTCAATTTGTGGTGAATTATTGCTTGAGATTATTGAGATATTTCGATTATTGTCAATTTGAGATTGGGATATTTCGATTGCTTGATATTATTGCCAATTTGTGGTGAATTAATGTCAATTTGAATAGAAAATTCTGCCATGGCGGCGAAAGAGCTCGTACGAAAGCCTCTCGCAGCCACCATCCGTCTGACGGTCCCAGCCGGCGCCGCTCGTCCAGCGCCGCCGGTAGGTCCGGCGCTCGGTCAGTACAGGTTAAATCTGATGGCATTCTGCAAGGACTTCAACGCCCGAACTCAGAAGTACAAGCCGGACACTCCGATGTCAGTGATGATCAAGGCCTACAAGGACAACACCTTCGATTTCGTGGTGAAGTCGCCGACGGTCAGCTGGTACCTCAAGAAGGCGGCAGGAATCGACACCGCCAGCACTCGGCCGGGCCACTTGACGGCTTCATCGGTTACGGTGAAGCATGTGTATGAGATCGCGAAGGTGAAGCAGCAGGATCCAAGTCTCCAGAGTGTCCCGCTCGAGAGCATTTGTAAGTCGATCATTGGAACTGCTAATACTATGGGGATTAAGGTAGTCAAGGAATTGGAGTAGTCATGTTAGGGCTTTTCTGTGTTCTCGCATCTCCTGTTTCTGTCGAAGATCTGGATGTGTCTCTGTAGACATCCGATCTGCTAGGGTTTTGCTTGCACTGGTTTGTACTCAGGTGCTTTTGTTTTGACTATACAGAGGTTAATGATGAAGATTGCAATCCATTTCTGGTTTTCTCTCCATTTTATGGTGATCCTTTATCAATACTTCATCCACATAAATTAAGATAACCCAGTTGCTTCATTCACAATTCCATCACCGGAATTTGAATCATATATTGACATTTAACAAGTCTATGAAATAGCAAATGTATGATTGTTCTTCTATTGTTAAATTGGGATCTTACATTTAGTTGGGGCCATGGCATTGCTGCCTTTGTTGGCAGGCGCCAGGCATAGTTAAGTACACTTGCCATTTACATTTTCTGCTACAACTAAAACAAAAACAGAAACCGATCCGATTTCGTGGTATGGAAATTCGCCCGTCGTTGGCAGTAAGAACAAGGTACATTGCAAAATGGGTTACCCATAACAAAGTTCCAAAGAAACAGACAAATCCAACCATCCAATCTAAAGTTACATTGAAAATAAATACTCCACATAAATAGCTCACATACTTATGATCCTACAGAAGCACATCGATTCGTAACGGGAATGTCGAATTCGATACAGGCTTATCTCAGCTACTCAACTCTACCTAGAATGATACAAGAGAATTACATTAAGGCATATCCGAGAGAATGCAGTGAGATGGTATCGGTTAGAGCTTACCTTCGATTTTCACGAGCCCGTTTGATGCTTCAGCGTGCTGTTCATAGTCCAACCAGTCCTTGGCACACATTAGGGCCTCAAGGGTCTCCGGCCTCAAGGAGCAACGGTACGGATCCATCTCCCTGCTGGCAGTGTCAAAAACATAGTCGGGGCCCACGCTTGAGAGAGGTACAGACAGGATGTCCCGGGCCATCTTTGAGAGGGTGGGGTACTTGACCTTGTTCAGCATCCACCAGCCAAGCACATCGAGGTCTTGGACCCGTGGAAGGAGGGACTCGTCCAGGTACTGATCGAGCTCCGACTTCATCTGCTGGCTGTTAGTCTCCATAATGTACATGTCGAAATCTGTTAGGCCGTTGCTGGAGACGAGGCCGCTTGGCTGATTCTCCTCTGCCTTGAAATTTCCCCCATTCGTATCAGGAAGAGGGAGAGCTACGTACTCATGGAACAGCTCGTGGATTCCCTCGTCCACCATCCGGATGTAAGCTGGAGCTTCTTCACTGAAGAGCTTCGAAAAGCTGAACTCGACCAGTTTCATCTTGAACCTGGGATCCATTGCCACTGCAATGGCTAGTACCATGAAAGAGTCCCTCCAATACTTCAGGAACTTCTCAAGCAAGATACCTGCCACGTTGCTGACAAAGGGATCTTCGCTTGCAGCATTACGCGACAGCTCCAGCTGGATCTTCCAAACCTCGTGGAAGAAGATGTTTGTGGAGTACGGGGTTTTCGCTAAAAGAAAGTTGGCCGTCTCATAGAGAAGTCTGAGGTACATACATATGTTCTCAGCCTGCTTCCAGTCTTCCATGCTTGGTGCATCCTTGTACTCGGGATCAGAAGTGTCCAAACAAGAAAACACTTCCCTCAGCTCACAGGCCGCAACTAGCATGTCATACGTCGTGTTCCATCGGGTTACATTGTCAAGGATGAGACTCTTTTCACTGGGCACTTGAAGCTGCAGCTTCAATTCAACAAATTTATCCTCGAGAGCATCGGAAGTTTTCACATACTTCACACTTGACCTGATTTTTCTCACTGCATCTTGCCCTGCAGCCAATATATCCTGCGCCATGCTACTTAGAGAACGAGCAAGACAGCCTCCAACCAACAGCTGACCATTCAGGATAGATGGGTTCTTAACAGAAAGCAAGCCTCTCATATTTTCACGCCCAGCATCAGTCATTGGGCGATTAAAAGTGATGGAACAAAGTTTGTTGTCCGAGTTCCAATAGGAAAGACAAGTAGCCACAGCATGACTAAGGGCATTGTCTGACTCAGGGAAAGGTTCCATTATGATATTAAGCAGACGCTTGTTCAACTTCCATTCATGATCAACAAATTGGCCGTGCAAGAATACATACCCGGTTGTTTGGCTAGAGCTCCACATGTCCACTGAGATGCAGATACGTCCAGGCATTCTGTCAATGATCCTTTGGAGGTTTTGTTTTTCCCTCAAGTAGGTTGCCACACAATCTCCCTGAACAGTATTCATGTTCACCATATCAAATCGGGGCTGGAGATTTTGAACAAAGGCAACAAATCCAGGATGCTCAACCATGTTAAGTGGGTATTCGTGCATAATGATCATTCTGGCAATCTCATGCCGACAACGGTCCTGGTCAAATATGAGGTATTGTGTGTTGGAGGTTCTGTATCGCCGTTTTGGAGGTTCAGCAGTAGTAGCAGTAGCAGTAGTACCAGGCGTGCCTGTCTCAGTTCCAGCACTCTTGGGCGTATATGGCGTTAATTGATTATTCTCCTGCTGACGAATGGCTAGAGGGCAGGAACCCTTGGCAATATGGCGTTTCAGGTGACTGGTGCCAGCTACCTTTGAACCAGTACTGTATGCAAAAGATTGTTTGCATACTTTGCAGCAGGCTCTCCTACATCCAGCACCAACAGCCTCAATGGTGAAGTGCTCCCACACAATGGACTTCTTTTTTCGACGTTTGAGAGGAGGTTGGGTATCGGGATCAGCAGGTTCGGAATTAACCATGCCTGTGGCCACAAGCTGCATATTTGACATCTCTGAATTATCATATTGGCCCATAGAATGGTCATATTCAGCACCAAGTTGTTCGGGATGCACTAGATCTGAACTCAATGGTTGTGAATGGATGATCTCTGAATCAATAGGCTGCATATGCATAAGCTCTGAGCCAACATGAAGTTGCTGGGAGAGCTCTGAACTCGCCTGCAATTGATGCATGAGCTCTGAACTTACCTGCAGTTGCTGTTCGTGTTCGAGATCCGAGTTCATGGCCTCTGTGTGCATAGGTTCTGGATGAACACGCTCCATTTTGACAAACTCACCCTTTTCATTTAGGGTTTCAATGTTGTACATGTCAGAATGTGTCTCATGATGAAATGACTGCGAATTGACATACTCCAAATGAACTTGTGAATTGTCGTACTCTGAACCAACAGTCTGAGGATGTACATGCTCTGAGCTCATAGGTTGAGAAGTAGCCATTTCCGGAATATCTGCATGTGTGTACACCAACTCCGAATCAGATGGTTGTTGCTCAGGAATATCCACATTCATTGGTTCTGCTTCTGCATTCACCTGTTCTGAGCTAACAGCCTCAGAATGGATAAACGCTGAACTAGTCTGCTGCTGCTGATCAGCATGCTCTGAGCTCATCTGCTGCATATTCGCATCATCAACATCAATTGGCTCCATATGGACAAACTCTTGGTTTTCTGCAATATCTGTTGCATCTGTCAAATCAGCTTGTGTGTTTTCATTATTAAGTGGCTGTGACTCAGTACTTGCTGTCTCAACCTCAGCCGATTTCATATCTAATTGCTTCTCTTCAACAGACTCCAACTCAACATGCTCTGAGCCAACCGCTTCAATACTCTCTGGATTTGCCTCATCATGCTCCGAGGCTAATGCATCTCCACACACTTCCTGCATCTCAGCTTGCTCTGAGACAAGCACCTCTTCACTCACAGGCTGTGTCTCAACCTCCTTGGAGGCACGAGCCTCTTCACTCACTGGTTGTATCTCAGCCTGCTCTAGGGCAAGATCCTCTTCGTTCGCTGGCTGTGTCTCAGTGTGCTCTGAGGCAAGAGCCTCTTCACTCGCTGGCTGCGTCTCGGCATGCTTTGAGGCAAGAGCCTCTTCACTCGCTGGCTGCGCTTCACCCTGCTCTGGGACTAGAGCCTCTTCACTTGCTGGCTGCATCTCAATCTGTTCTGTAATCACTGTTACCTCTTCACTCACCCCCTGCACCTCAACTTGCTCTGAACCAACCAGCTCCTCGCTCACAACTTCTGTCACAACCTGATCTGAGGCTACAGCCTCTTCACTCGCTGGCTGCATCTCAGCCTGCTCTGAACTCACTGTGTCCTTGTCTGTGGCCTCCGTATCAGCCTTCACAGAAACTTCTGGCTCTGTTTCAGCGTGCACTGAACCATCGGGTTTGTGAACAGAAACCTCTGGGGTCTCAGGCTCTACATTCTTTCTTTCAGATACAGTCTCCACTGTATCAGCCACTTCACTGTTTTCTTGTGTGGTAGCCATGCTGCACAGAAAGTGAAAACCAGTTAGACAGAAACAGGGAAGGTCCTTAAGAAACTGATACAGTAATTCGCAAAGAGAATAGCATCAAAACATCACACTGAACTACTAACAGATATTGAGATCAAGATGTCTATGAAACCTTGTTTGTTAAGGTGCCTTCATTAACCTCAAAATCTTTCATAAAGGAACAGCTCCAAACTCATAGCAAAACAGTAAACAAAAGGCCGTGATTTTATGTCAGATATAAGGATGGACAAACTTCAGAGTGCAGACTCTTAATCATAAAAAAATAGTCTTACAGAATCAAACACCATCATGAACAAATGGAGACTACTTGGCTTAAGCTGACCATCTCTCGAGTAATTAGCCCCCGCCACACAACCACCAATTATCAATTCTTCCACTTAATCAATCATGAGCAAGTCCATAATGTTTAACTGACTCGTAAAATTAAGATGAAAAATAAAGGACGCAACAAGCTTATCAAACATCAATCGCGCACTCCACAGAAGCCGCGATTCAGCTTCGAAACATCGATTCAGATGATTCAACCATTAAGTATACAGCCTACATATGATGTGATGTGATATATATAAAGTACAAAGCTTCAGTTAAAGAAGGCTTATGACTGTCATGTTGTTTTAGGATTATGAATGACTAAATAGCTCAGGTTAAATTTGGATGGGCCAGTTGACAGAACCCCACGAACTCATCGATCTCATCGTGTTAGAAACCAATGAATATTCTGACTTCAACAAGATCTGAAAAGGGGGGTGAACAAGGGGGAGAGAGAATCTGGCAGTTTGCAATTGTAGGATATCTGTGAAATAGTACAGACTGTACAGTACAGGCCGATGGCCCAAAACAATAGGAGCCCGAGAATTACAGAATACAAGGACAAGGGCATAGTGGTAAATTTGGAGCTCAAAATGGAATGGGCTACTGCCTAATTGCCTATACAACAAACAAACAAACAAATTTACACACAAACACCAAACAAAAGATCAAAGCCTAGGGTTTGTTCAACTCCAATTTGGGCTTTTTCATTTGCTCAACTTTTTCATTTCTTCACCGCAGCAATAACATTAACACCAGCCCAGAAGATGAAAATAACTTAAAAAACAGCAGCGAAAAAAACGGACGAAATTAAATTCAAACAAGGAAACACGCGCAGAGTAGATGCCAATTTCATCAACACGGACAATTCACAATTTAGCGGCACATGCCACAGTAATCGAATCAACCACCACGAATCGGAGTTTGACCTCCACCAGATTCACAAAACAACCAATCAAAACCCACAAATAAGACTCTGAGCTCGTAAGAGAGTGAGAGAGAAAGAAGCATCCGAGATCGAAACTTACTATTCAGCTCGAGAATCGGGAGGGAAAAGGCGGAAGCAGCTTCCCGGCGATCAGATCTGGGAGGAGAGAAATTGGGCTTTTCTTCGTGGATCGGGGCGAAGGCCGAAAACCAAAAACCCCCCAAATTGGACCCTAATTTGTTTTCTGGCTCGAGGAGGGGAGAGACGGAGAGAGAAAGAGAAGGAGATGGGTAACTAAAGAGGTCAATAGAACGTAGTGTGTGGTGGGCTACTTTAGCCACTGAGGTCTGAGGTCCATTTACGGTTTTTATTTATTTTTATTTATTATTACTACGCCCTATGATTTTCTATTTTAATTTACAAGTTTGGTTGGACTTCAAAGCCCATCTCCTTATGTCTTACACACTTAATTTTAAATTTTGATTTTGGAATCAATTTATTTTATTTTCTTCTCGATCTCGCAAAATACATAGTTGATTTGAAATTATCACCTTCAATTTAAATGGACTTGATTGGTACGTTTTTTTTAACTACAATACCTCTTTAGTCTTTAGTGTGAAAAGATTTTTATATTTTTCTTGATCCTAAATTGTTATAATGACAAAGTCTATTGAAATTTATCCTAACTAGTTATATTACCCGCAGTTTCGCGGTTTTTTAATATTTGACCCTAAAATATTGAATTATGTAGGGAGAATTTAAATAAAGAATTTATTTTTATTTTTTAAATTTGTTAAATGCGTACAAAAGTTTATAAAAAATTCATAAACTCCACAAAAAAAAATACATACTATATATATATATATATATATATATATATATATATATATATATATATATATATATATATAGGGGAGATATCTAATGAGAAGTAACATTTAAATGAGAAGATGAGAAGTAAGCCTTATACCCCTTAGATTAAAATAATTTTTTTTATATGGATATATAGGACATATCTAATGAGAAATATATCAATGTTTTTTTTAAAAAATTATTTTTTACGCTATTTATCTAGAGGATGATTTAAGGCTCATTTTAGGGTTTTTATGCTAATTTAAATTAGCTTTTTCATTCATCATCTAAAAAAATAGCATAAAAAATAATTTTAAAAAAACATTGATATATTTATCATTAGATATGTCCCCTATATCCATATAAAAAAAATTATTTTAATCTAAAGGGTATAAGGCTTACTTCTCATCTTCTCATTTAAATGTTACTTCTCATTAGATATCTCCCCTATATATATATATATATATATTAAACATACATGTTGGATTAAAATGTTAAGGTGCGCAAGATTATTAGAATTTTGATTTTCTTCCCTAAAATCTTATTACTCCCTCCGATCAAGAAGGTAAGATGTTTGCCTTTTTTACATGTATTTGAAGGAGTTAAAAACTATATAAAATATTAATATTTTTTAAAAATTCAATAATAATTATTAAATTTGTTTAAAATATAATAGAACTTTAATATTTTAGATCGAATGAATTACTATATATCCTATAATTCTTAAATAAATAAATGACAACATTATTGGGTTTTGTGCTAGTGGTAACATTATTATCTCAATTTTTAAGATTATTTAGTTTGTCGAAATTTATTAGATTTATTCAAAAAATTTATCAAAATGTAACTAATTGAGATATGATAAAATTTTATTATTTAAATTAATTGTGATTGTTACTAACTATTAAGAATAATACAAATAATAATTTATAAATTTAATTAAGTGATTTTTTGAAATAAAAAATCCTTTTTTTAAAGGGTATATTAAAACCTATAAAAAATTCTACTTTACCTAATTCCAATTTTTTAATAGTTAGTGCGGAAGTTTTAAAAAAATTTAATGCTTTTCTATGATAGATATATATTTAGAAGATGTTTTTTTGGTAAACTATATTTAGAAGATGTTTATCAATAGTTAGTGCGGAAGTTTTAAAAAAGTTAGTGTTTTTCTAGGATATATTTATAAGATGTTTAGTTTAGCATGATATATTTAATAGATGTTTAATTTATCAAAATTCATTAGATTTATTTAAATAAGTCAAAATAATTATGATATATTTATTTATAAATTTATCATGATATGTTTATAACTTTAATTAAGTGATTTTTTGAAATCAATAAAAAAATCTTTTTTTTAAAGGGTCCATATTAAAACCTATACAAAAATTCTACTTTACCCAATTCCAATTTTTTAATAGTTAGTGCGGAAGTTTTAAAAAAAAAATTAGTGCTTTTTTATGATAGATATATATTTAGAAGTGTTTATCAATAGTTAGTGCGGAAGTTTTTAAAAAAATTAGTGCTTTTCTATGATATATTTATAAGATGTTTAGTTTATCATGATATATTTATAAGATGTTTAATTTATCAAAATTCATTAGATTTATTTAAATAAGTCAAAAAAATTATCAAAATGTAACTAATCAAAATATGATAGGATTTTGTTATTTAAATCAATTGTGATTGTTAAATAACGATAAGTTAAATGATGTGGCTAAAGATGTGAAATCATTAATTGATGTGGCTTAAATATATTGGATAATCGTTAATTGACGTGTCAAAAAATTCGGACCAGATTACACTAGAGAACGACACGTAAGCGAATCGCATCAGAGCCCGCCACATAGAATTTCCACGCCTCTATTTTAGTATTATATATTGATATTGATACTAGTGTAGATCCCGTCCCGTGTACGGGGAATGCGTTAATTTAACTATAAATTATTTTTCCTCCAAAAAATAATATAAATATAAATAAAATTAGTTCGACATGTTATATATAATCTAAATATCTTTTAATTAGATTATCTCAAAATATAAATAAAATTCACATTTATAAGGTACTACGTACAAGTTTTTTTTTTTTTTTTCTAATCTATGGTTGATTAAATCTCATGTAATATAATTAGATAGTTGATTTTTCAAAATATTTTAATACTCTTTTTATTAAATATGTAGTATATATTTATTACATTAGTTTACTAAAATATCCATGTACGGATGAATTGCGGCTACATATATGGCTATATAATGTTTTAATTAATTATTTTTTCCTCAAAAAATAATATAGATAGATAGATATAAAATAACAATTATTAAATGATTGATTTTGATATAAATAATTATTTCAATCAAAAAATAATCTAAATATAAATAAAATAGCACCTATAAAATATTATATATTTATCTATTAATATTTTTGGTAAGTATGACTATAAAAATTAGTTTTATTAATTATTTTTATTATTACTACTATTACGTTTAATTATATTAATATAGTTTTTTCCTTATATAATATTTACTCTTTTATAAGATATTCCATCTATCCAATTATATGTGTTAATGGTAAAATAAAATAATTATTTTTATTAAATTTCCTTTTTTACGGGAGAAAGTTCTGCGAGACGCGCTCACGCGCTGCCACGTAGGCAAATTCACTCACCTGCCGCCACGCAGGCACTAATGCATCGGTTTTAGTATATGTATATAGATTGATTGATATTGATGATTGATTGATATCAAAACCGATTCATTAAAAATAATTTTTACAAAATTTATTTTTATTTTTGCCATTTTATCCCTCTCCTCCTCCTCCTCGAAAATCATAGTCGCTCTCAAACACATTTTTTTTCTCCAAGCAAAACATTACTATAATTTCAACTTACTTTCTTTTAACCTTTGTGTATATATATTTTTAACCTATTTTGGTTTGAATAGTACATTCTGTTTCAATCCATATTATAATACAGAGCAAACTAGTGCTCGTTTGGATTACAATAAAAAAAACTCAGAAATTGAAATAACCTTAAAAATAGATTTCAATAATGTGTTTAGATTAGAATTTTTTTTTTAAACATGAAGTAAAATTCTTGGGAATTCCTATTCCACCAAAATGAAGAGATTGAAATTACCATGTGGGGTAGGTGAGATGAAATCCTCCCTTTTTATTTATTTTAAAAAATCTTTTCTCTTTCTTTTTAAATCACACATTACGTATTTGACCATAATTTAAATAAATACGTAATTTTTATTAATAAGGGTTATAAAAGTAATTTTACACAAATTCTCATTCATACTCATCCAAATAAAACACATGATTTTAATTTACAAGAAGTTAAAGTTATCCAAATATATTTTGTTAAATTGTAGGAAGTTCAATTCACAGGAACTTAATTTCTCATAAATGAAATTTCTAAAAAATGTACTTGCCAAGTTTATCCAAACGAGCACTAATATAACCGATTTTCTAGTTACAAACCGATTCACATACTCGAATATTTCGGGTAAAAAGGACAAAGACTAGCTTAGTGTGGTGATGATTTTTTTTGAATCGAAAAGAATTTGATCAACTGAACCGAGTCACTTGTAAAGAGAATCCCTAAGGATGATAGTGGAAAACTCAGAGTCGTTAAGGAAGGAGGAGCTTGAGAACGCAAAATCGAGGTGCGAGAAATTTGCAACTAAGTTAGCTTCTCGGTAAACATGGCGAATCTGCAAAGAACTGAAACAACTCAAGGAGAAAAGAGCGTCAGAGACGATCATTTCAATATCTCATGGAGGGCACCAACAGGCAACAACCCTTTAGACTGTTGATGATGGTGAGGTAGTCACTTTCGATTATGATGTTGGTCAATTGCTTTTCAATTGCAGCATTAACTCTCTGCCACAAAGCGAACTCGTTCGAGCCAATAACCGAACACATAGGGGAGGAACCCGCTCCCATATGGACAGAGCTTCCAGTGTGGTCCCTCTGATGATGAATCCGAAAGAGCTCCTACCCGAATCAGAAAAAGCTTCATCGAAATTTAGCTTGTAAACTCCTTCCGGTGGTTTAGCCCATTTTGCCTTTAGTCGTCGTGTTTTTGTTGGCGTGTTTTTACTCAAAGATGGGGGTTTCGCATAACTGGTTTTGGCCATATTCCAGCAGTATAGTTGATTATGAATAAATGTCGATATGTTTATGATGTTAGGCTTTAGGTCATCAAATATCGCTTTGTTACGAAACAGCCAGATGCTCCACCAGACCAGGGAATGTTTAGAGAATTTATCATTGTCAATTTTATTTTTTGACGTCAGTGGTGTTATGGCCATAGATGTGTGGTGAAGTTAGGATCGTATAGATTTTGGGTTCCATTAATTGTATGGTTACTAAGATTATTGGGCAATTCCATGGGAGATGAATAGTGTCCTCAAAACAGGAATCACAAAGGGGACAGTCAGAAGGTATACCCGCCCCCCAGCTGCTAGATTATCTGATGTTGGAATACCATTTTTGGTAATTTTCCAAAGGAAAGTTATGATTTTTGGTGTAGTGTCATGCTCCAAATCCAACTTAGGTCTGAATTGGCATGATTTTCTAAATGGTGAATCAAATCCACCACATAAGTAGTGGAAAACCAACCATTTTTGCTCCACTTCCAGTACATTCTATCTTGATATATATGTTTTGGGTGGGTATTGATATAATGGAGTCAATGAGTTCGTGGCTTATTTTGTTTTGAAGATTTTGGGTAAGTAGCTGACTATCCCAAGTCCTATTGGGACTGATGAAATAACTTCTTTTGAGTGTTGGGTCAATGTTTCGGGGGTCAGAGATAGCGTTTATAAGCAGGGACTATCCACACCAAACATCAGTCCAAAAGTTATAATGTTGCTACCACCTCCTATGGACCATCTAATTCCTTGTTTGAACAATTCAATTAGGTTGCTTAGCTTAGCCCATTGACATGAGCGTGCTCTCTTTCGTTTATAGGTTAGGATATGTTGGTTTTTGAGATACTTTTGGGTTATTATCCTAACCCATGGGTTATTTGGTCCAACCAAGATCTTCCATAGAAGCTTGAGCTGAAGAGCTTTATTCATATATTCGGAGCTGTGAATACCCACCCCTCCATTTTTCTTAGATTTACACACTTCAAACCAACTGATAAGTGGTTTGTGCTTTGATCCTTTATTCCAAAGAAAGTTTCGATTTATTTTGTCAAGTTCCTTATGTATAGACGAGGGAAGCATGAAGCACTGCATGAGATGCATAGGTTTTGAAGCTAGTGTAGTTTTTATCAGAGTGCAACGCCCTGCTTGGGAAAGTGTGTTAGCCTTCCATTTATCTAGTTGAGTTCTTGTAGTGGAGGCAATATCCTTGAACGAATCTTTAGTGACCCTAGAAGTTAGGATGGGGTAGCCAAGATAAGTGCCCAGCTTATTTGTGTGTGAAATGCCAAGTTCACATTGTATTAACCTTTTATTGCTTCTGCTGATGTTCCCAGTTGTTTGAAATTGCGATTTTGCTTTGTTAATTTTCTGTTATGTGAGGGAACAATACTCATATAATATCCTGTTAATCTGATGATCACATGCTGTTTTGGTTGAGGATGCAAAAATTATAATGTCATCGGCAAAAGTTGGAAAAGGGATTATGAAGCCACCTTTAGTCAAAATGATTTCGAGATGGCTTTATGGTAAGGATGCTTCATGGTGAAGCCTCCTAGTCAGGACTTTAGAGAGAGGATGACGATAAAATAAAATTGAATATAATTAATATAATAAAATATAATTTATTTTTTTGATCCAATAAAATATAATTTATTAATAAAACACATAAATATACGTGGATAAGAAATACTAGTACATATTTAAACACACATAATTTTCACTAGATTTCGGGGGAAATAGGGACGGCTAAGATCTAATCTGATCGAGCGGGTAATGAAAAATCAGTCGGTAAAAAAGAAGCTTTACAAATCTTGGTCAAAGTCAAAGACCGCCATACATCCAGCAAGGGCAAAATGGATTTCCCTTTTTTTATTTACCAATTAAAAATGTATTTAATACGGAGTATTTACGTAGTAATCAATTTGAAATGCATTTTTCACTTAATATATAAAAAATTAAAAACCTAAATATATATTTCGCACGGGCCCCAGATTCATAGGATCTTCCCTGCTGGCTTTTATCGCCCGGTTATGGCGGACGAAAACTCGCACGGTCTCATGAATGGCGAGCTCAAACGGTAATAGATCTTCAACTCTTTCTCCCTCTCCCACGTGTTCATCGGTACTTAATCTTCGCGTTTTCGGAGGGGCGAAATTGGATTGAGTTGCGCGTTTTAGTTCCTTAGGCGATTGGTTGTTTTATTTTGGGATAATTCGCGATGTTTTCAGCTCTCGGTCTCCTTTTCAATTCCTTTTGACTCGTTTCGATTATTCGTAAATCTTTTTTTCAAGGAGAAATTGTAGATCGGGAGTCAAATGCCATGCGAGTTTCGATGGAGTTTTATTCTTTATGAATTGCTCTGTCGAAATCTAGGTTTCGTGCTTGAAATGTGAATTCGTCTTGAGAATTATGTTTTGAAAGCAATATGTTGTTATCGCTGTTGAGTAGGCGTACTCTGGAGGCTGATTCCAGGTAATGCTTGATCGTTTCTGCTAGTTTGGTGTGATTCTGCGTTCCAATCTACGATCTTCGTTGTGATTTTGCTGCTTTGTTTGAATTGAATAAAGATTACATTTCTTTCTGTAAATCTTAGCATTCAGCTGTGAACTACCTATGCAGGGATGCCTATGGCTTTACCATAAGACCTCAGCATCTGAAGACATATCAAGAATATGGTCACATATACACGGTGATTCCTTGTCAGCTGTATAATTTCCCCACTAGTATTATATTTTTAATGCAAAAATCTGAAATCTTTGTCTGTATTAGAATGTTACTGGAGGCCAGTGGGGTAGGCACATATGAAAAGTATCATTAGGAAACGATGTTCATATGTATGTATGATATGGAGATATATCTCCATGGAAAGAAATCTTTGTTTCTATTTTTCTGCTTTCCTTGGAATTTTTGAAACTATTCTTTCTGTGTGATAGGGTATTTGGTAAGGATGTAGGAACATGAATGGCTAGGTGTTGACAGTTAGGGTTTACTCTTTCTGTATGAAAGTAGGAATCATTCAC
Source organism: Persicaria maculosa (assembly GCA_963922045.1). Classification (NCBI taxonomy): domain Eukaryota; kingdom Viridiplantae; phylum Streptophyta; class Magnoliopsida; order Caryophyllales; family Polygonaceae; genus Persicaria; species Persicaria maculosa. Next base: position 2,705,659 of record OY998252.1, read on the forward strand.
TTGGATTTTTTGAATGATGATTATAAGTTTAGACAACTTGGTTGCTTGGAAATGGTTCAATAACGGAGTAGGAATTGACCTGCTTGATCCTGCACAAGTAATTCAAGCTGCTAGTATTCATTAAAATGACTTTTAGAAGGTAAGCCATAAGATTTAAACCTTCATCACTGTGGATGTTGATTTTGTCTAGAATGAACTCGGAAACTGCATTTAACCTGAGATGGGATACCTTATAATCATCAGTATCTCTTTCCTGTTTTGTGGGATTAGGTTGCTGGGTTCTGATCATATTTTGTGATAGGATCTCTGTAGCTTATGCTTAAAACTTGGCATGGGAACTCAGATTAGTTAACAGTTTGAACCATATTTAATAGAACTACTTGCTGACCATAATTTCTTGAAAATTACTTCTTTGAAGTTCTATACCTTTGTTACTTGAGGGTAAACACTGCCATATTTTATTAGTTAGCTTAAAAAAATTTGATTCCAGGAGGAGGAGCAAGAAAGATCAGAAAGGTGGAGGGGATTTCTTGAACAATGTGGAGGATCTGCAGAACCGCAATGTTCTACTACAGAACATAGTAGTACATCAGATGCTGAATCCGTAAAGCAAGATACTCAATTTACAGGAAGTGATCAGAAGGAAGATGATTCAAGTGCAGGGCAGCGAATCTCTGTGGATTCCGTTGGCGATGGATATGAAAAGATGGAGGCATCATTGGAAAACGATTCAAAATCTAACAAGGTTCAAATTTGGATTCCTATTAGACCATCTTTGTCTCCCATTGACAAGATAATGGGTACTCGTGTCAAGAAGTCCTCATCTCAGAAATCAAATACTAGCACAGCCGAAAAAATTGAGCAGAAAGATGTATCAGATGATTCCCATGATGATGATGATTTATCTAATACTGTTAGTAAAGAAGTTGAAGATGATGGTAGTGTAAGGAGTGAAGCAACTTCTGATTCTTCTTTTTTCCTTAAAGAACTAGAGTCCCTTGTTCATGGTGGCGTGCCCAAATCTCTTAGAGGAGAGGTGTGATTTTTATTAAATGTATTATATTTTGGGTGGTCACATATGTTTGTTATCTTTTAAGGTTATTTCTTTTATGCAGGTTTGGCAAGCCTTTGCTGGGGTTACAACTCGTCGAGTAGAGAGTTATTACCAGAACTTAGTTTCAGCAGAAATGGGAGATGGTGATAAAGGGGAAACAGATGAGGCTAGCCAAAATTTAAATGGCGATGGTCAGCTAGTACCTGAGAAGCTGAAAAAGCAGATTGAGAAGGTCAATAGATGCATGGGTCTTGGACTTATTCAATCTTTGCGTTTATAGGTGATTCTTCTTTGACTTCTATTATAGTCTGTACTTTTTCCTAAGCTGAATTTTATTTCCTCTTTACAGGACTTGTGCCGAACTTTTCCAGGTCATCCTGCCTTAGACGAGGAAGGTAGAAATTCACTGCGCCGTGTACTTACTGCCTATGCTCGCCATAACCCTGCTGTCGGGTATTGTCAGGTATTCTTTGAAGGCGGATTCTTATGCCTACTCATTAATTCATCGCTCTTCTCAGTCATATCATGTTCACTGCTTATTTTCAACAAAATACAAAATGGTTTGGTAGGATGATTTGGCTTACCTATTTTAATTCAATTTTGCATTCAACAATAGCACCTATGTCTAGTTTCAAACTGGTGATCCCTTCTTTGACATATGAGTTTGTGTAAGGGAATAAAGAGAAATTAGGTTTAAACTGTTGGAGAAGTAGTCCATGGTTCATGATACCCTTTTGAATTGATGTATGTTTCTGCCTTTCTGGCATCAAGAACCCAATAGGATATGCGAGCAATGGTGGAGTTGTGAATTAAACTGATGAAATAACGCATCTTCTCTCCGTTGCATGTAATAGGAAGCACGCACTCCGTATAATTTTCAGCTTGTTTTCACCATTCTCAATTCATGTAGTATTGGAGTCAAATCTTGTCAGAGTCTTGTATTGTCAATGTACTCATATTCATAGTTAGTGATTGTAGGGTTTAACTCTTTTTTCGACTAATATTGTGCAAGTGTGTTTGCTCAAAGTGTCATTGCAACTTGTCTAGTTGTAGCATTGTCAGAATATATGTTGCTATGCTAAAAAAAGAAATGCCTATTTCTGCCACATCACTTTTATCTACTTTTGGATAACCCTGACATCTTAGTTTCCTTCTATGCTGATAATATGCTCATGTTAGTTTTTTCCTTTTGATTTAATCAATGTATTGATGTTTTGAGATTTGACTTTGAAAAATATCCAGGCTATGAATTTCTTTGCTGGACTATTTCTTCTTTTGATGCCGGAAGAAAATGCTTTTTGGTATGTTAAGAATCAAGTTTTATGTTACAATGCGAATCTTATGTTTGATGTTGTCAATTCTAACTGTTCCCCCTCTGCCCTTTTTATTTGTTTTATTCGGAACTTCACCAGGACTTTGGTGGGAGTTATTGATGAATACTTTGATGGATATTATACATACGATATGCTTGAATCTCAGGTATCTAATTTCCATGTCAGATTATCTTTCTCTATATACAATATGATGTGATTGCCATTTTTTTATGTGAGCACAACCACATGCAGAAGTATTTGCAATGCAGATACTTGTGTAATATTATTTGAATTGGACGTAGTGTCTTTCTTAGTTAGTCCTTGTGAGAATTATTAATCAGTCTATTTTGTCTACAAAGGTTGATCAGCTCGTCTTTGAGGAGTTGATACGTGAAGTCTTTCCTAAATTGGGTGGGTTTTTCTCCTAGCTGATTGTTTACTGAACAATAATAGCGCAGATCTATGAAATATGTTATCCAAATCCTTAACTTATTCATGGATTTCTCGCAGTTAATCATCTGGATTACTTGGGAGTGCAGGTGACTTGGATATCTTCACCTTGGTTTCTTTCCATCTTTATGAATATGCTTCCATGGGAAAGTGGTGAGTTTTTTCTGTTCTTAATTGTGATATTCAGCTTCTTCAGCCTGAACTATATCAGAGCTCTTGACTTTCTTTTATGTATACTTCCTTTGCAATAAGTTAATAACTATGACATGGTATTTCCTCATTGGGTTTTCTGTAACCAGTTCTGCGGGTGTGGGATGTACTTTTATTTGAAGGGAACCGTGTGATGCTCTTTCGTACAGCACTTGCACTGATGGAGCTCTATGGTAAGAAGACAAATAAACTTGGACTAGAGACAAATAAACTTGGACTAATCTTCTATAACCATTTTCGTGAAGAGTACTGTTGTCTTACTATTGACCATTTACACCGATTTCCAAGAAAGAAATAAAAATTATTGACCATTTACTTTCAGGTCCATCCTTAACTACAAGCAAGGATGCTGGAGATGCTATTACATTGTTGCAATCTCTTGCTGGATCAACATTTGATAGTAGCCAGCTTGTAATTACTGCATGCATGGGTTTTCTTACTGTGACTGAACCTAAATTACAAGATTTGAGAAACAAACATCGACCTTCTGTACTAGGAATTATTGAGGAGACTAGGACAGGCAATAAAGTGTCTAAAAAATCAAAAAGCATTGCAACTAAGCTATATAGTTTCAAGCGTGGTCCTCAGGGAGGAAAGAAAGAGATCAAAGACTTTGAATCAATGAGTCCTTGTGGTGATCTTGAAGAAGATTCTGTTCCAGATCTAGAGGAAGAGGTGATTTCTCTTCTTTCTTTTTTGGCAAGCCTCTATTGTCTGGTTAAAAACTTATGATATTGGTTTAGAACCTCCGGATGAGGTAATATCATAAAATCAATTTTTTTTTCAGGTAGTCTGGTTAAAGGTAGAAATGTGCAATTTGCTTGAAGAAAAACGATTAGCTATTCTGAGGTTGGTTTTCAATGTTATGTGTATCTAAGCAAGATCATTCAACATTGACTTATAATTCTCCGTTTTATCTTTTCACAATCTTCACAGAGCTGAAGAGCTGGAGGCAGCTTTAATGGAGATGGTGAAGCAAGATAATCGGCGACTGTTGAGTGCACAGGTAAATACTTGGTCCTTCCATTTTGTCACAATGATGATGTGAATGAGGATAAATGCTATACCTGTTTCTCTGGTAGTTTGCATGAAATTTCATCTCATGAATGACAGACTTGATAGGCTATTTGCATGTATATACATATCGTATGATGCAGATTTGCTGGTATTCAGCAATCAGCATACATGTATAACAGTGAAACTTGGGCTTTGTTAGTTTGGTGTAAAATGTTTTCCCTTCAAAAGGTCGATCAAGAATTTTTTGCACTTGAATCCTATTTTACATGTTTGATTGAAAGGAAAACCTCTCTTTTTTCTTACCCAATTATGCTGTATAGTAATGCATATTGTCTTTTTCATTTATGGTTTGCACCTGTCTGTGTGAGCATCTTTTTCTCTGAACAAATAAGGAAAATGTCTTTGGTCAGGTCGAGCAATTAGAGCAAGATGTTGCTCATCTTCAGCAAACTCTGGCTGATAAGCAACAGCAAGAAAAGGCCATGCTGCAGGTCTGTTTTTTCCTTCTCTTGGCCAATTTGAATGTGAAGTGTGTGTATTAAGGGAAGGGGATACTCTCATTTCTATTAGTATTTTCTCATGCCTTGTGCGTTTGTAGGTCCTAATGCATATGGAGCAAGAACAGAAGGTTACTGAAGATGCTCGAATCGAAGCAGAGAAAGAAGCAGCCACTCAGAGAGAGACGCTTCAGTTATTTCAAGTACTTATTTTTTGATATTATAATTTTTGTGAAACTAAGCAAGCCATCATTGATGTTAATATATTTGGTGTCTGCATATGACTGAAAAACATTGTGTTTGGGGAAAGTTTATGAATCAAAACATCTTAATTGTCTAGATATATGTCTTCCATGTGCATTCACTGCTTTTTTTTTTTCCATTTCTTTTCTCTCCCTCTCTCTGAAATTTGCTATTTTGTATGCCTTTGAGTGAAAGCTTGAGATGCCCTTACTTATTGGTTGTAACAAGGACACCACTTGCTCACCTTCTTAGCAGTTTCGTCTTTTGGATGGTTTGATATGCAGGAGAAGTATGAGAAGGCTGTGATGGAACTGGCACAAATGGAGGAAAGGGTTGTCATGGCAGAATCAATGTTGGAGGCTACAATACAATATGAATCTAGTCAAGCAAAGGCATTAACTTCTCCATGGTACACGAACAAACTCAAATGTTACTATGGAATTTTCCTCGTGCTGCATCAATGTTAATAAATGTCTTAATAATAAGTGATGAATGTATCCTAGAGCCATTATCTAAAGCTTATCTGAGTTACCACGGAAAGGTCAATTGTTAGTCCTCCAATTCACCGCAGAAATAAACTATTCTACACTAGAATGTCCATTTTTCATTAGAACTTGCATCACCTTATCTTTTCCTTTTCTTACTTTGATCAGCTCAATTTCATATTTTGGCTTATTCTCAATGTGTTCAGTTTTACCTTGCTGTAAATTATCAGTAATCTTATTTGGATAGAGTGTTATGCTTGAGCATGACATATAATCCCGTAACCACACCTTGTAATTAAACCAGAAAGACTCAAGATGGAATCTCGTTATTTAGCAGGCTCCTTAGGAAAAGAGGATCACAGTTTAAACAAATGATGTACTCCCCAAGGGGTTCATTCTTCACTTTTTGAATCCATTTGTTGCAGAGGGATGCATTCCCATAGCAGAGATACGTTTGAGTCTAATTTTATTTTATTTTTGTAGTGCGGCGCAGCAAGATTCTCCAGGTTATACTCAAAGTCCTTTTAGTAGGAAGGCAGGTATACTTCCCTTTGCAATGGGCTGGCTTGATAAGAATAAGGTGAGTTTTTCCAATTATATATTCATAGAAGTTTTATATTTTACTCAAATAAAAATGTATATATTAAAAAGATTTGATATTCGACTACTTTGATTTTGCTTGAAGTAGAAAAGATCTTGTCCTAGTTTTTTTTAAAAATTTTTTTTACCATCTTTTTTCATTAATTCATAAATTTGACAGCCAAAGCCAACAAGCTTTGAAGAGCCTGGTTCAAGCAGATCAACAACAGGGGATTCTGGCTGGGATGAGCAACAGAAAGCGACATCCTAGTTCATTCAAATCCTATTTGAATCAGGTCTTCAGCCCGATATGGTGTCAAAAGGCAATCCTCCCTCAACAAATGGTGCCTAATAGCAATCATGAGTGCAGCGAAAACAGTGCGTTTCCAGAATTTATGGTTTTACAAGCTTGGCCTTGCAGTTCCTTGGTACCTGGTAGGTACGCCCCCTGACAATGCCGTGTTCATACTTGTGAATATGTAATACATAGGCAAGCAATCCTTTCCTACCCGTAAAACTACGGAGGAAAAGTTTGCCCGTGATTAGATTGATTACACCTCATTCTTTTTTGACGAATTCATACGTCGCAAAATCATGAAACATGTATTCTGTTAGTACACGAGAGAGCTAGTAAGCAGCTTCAAAGATGTAATATTCTGGGTAGGACAATTTTCAACCCTGATTCTTTGTATTTTGGATTTTGTATTGTAAAAAAAGTGTGATCAGCTTTATAGGTTTATGTTAAAATGTACAAATATAAGACAAGTGTAAATATATAGAGGAATTCGTTCTTACAACTGTTCTCTATCCTATACTGATTTATCCTATTTTGATTTCGATTTCAGTTGTTCAAGTTCTGTATTTCAGGCTTACAGATTGACAGATGGTTGTGTCATTTTGCGTCGCGTACTCGCGTTACCTTTCGAGTTCATGTTGCCAAAATTCAATCGAAAAAGCAGTGTTCAATACACTATCTGTTCACTATCGATTCCTTTCAACGTTTGAAGGTACAGAAGAAAACAAAACTATCCACACTGGCAAATAATGAAGCAAAACAAGCTTCTGCACAGTTCATCTACCCAGCTAGATGAGTTAGTGCAGATACAATATCAGCCATAGGTGGGCGCATATTCGGGTTTTCGTGAATACACAATGCCGCTACATTGAGAGCTTGGTTGAGGCCTTGCGGAGGGTACTCGCCTTTGAGAGCCGGATCAGCCATCTGGGCGAACTTTGTTCTGTCTTTGAGCAAGGGTCTGGCCTGCAATGGGAGGTAACAGTTTCAATTTTTCGTCGCTTAAATGGACAGCAACGGAATGCAGTTTCGAATACTTACCCACGAAACGAGATGCTGATCTCGCCCTACCAGTTTGGTATCAACCGGTTTCCTGCCTGTGATGATCTCTAGAAGCATAACACCGAAGCTGTAGATATCCGACTTCATAGTCAACTGACCGGTCATTGCATACTCCGGTGCACAATAACCGAATGTCCCCATGACTCTTGTTGACACATGTGTCTCTCCTCCGGTAGGTGCAAGCTTCGCCAATCCAAAATCCGACAGCTTGGGATGGAAATTCTCGTCGAGCAGCACATTAGAGGCCTTCAAGTCGCGGTATATGATTCGAGTCTTAGCCTTGTCGTGCAAATATTCCAAGCCTTGAGCTGCCCCTGCAGCAATCTTCATTCGAGTATTCCAATCTAGAGGCTTTTTACCCGAATTGGCGCCTGAAGGATTCGTTTATATATGAATCAAGCATCCGACTTATATAGACCGAAAGGGCATAGAAAAGGTTATGGTTCTAGCAGAATACAAACCATGGAGATGATCAGCCAATGACCCATTCGGCATGAACTCATAAACTAGCAGCCGTTGCTCTCCATCCGCGCAATATCCGACCAGACTGACAAGGTTAGTGTGGTTTAGTAGGCTCAACACCAGCACCTCCACAAGGAACTCTCGGTCTCCTTGCCACCCGTTCGGATCAAGTTGTTTGATAGCCACATCCTACACCACACGACGAGCGAATGCAAGCTTGATGAACATCATATCATACCTTGCAATATGGACAATAGTATAGGTAATGTGATGAAGATCATTTGATCAAACTAACCAGTTTTAGACTATCGATTCGGCCTTTGTACACTTTGCCGAATCCTCCCTCTCCAAGGCAGGAATCTGGCCTGAAGTTCCTAGTAGCTGCTGCCAATTCGCGGTATCTGAATGTCTGTGCAGTGATGGCTGGTGCTCCTCCTTCATCACTAGAGGCCACATTGCCTATGTCTTGAGGTTCCGATTTCGGTCTCTCTAAGGAAAATTTTATATTTTTATGTCATCACTAGAGAACACAATAGTAATGTGAACAATTCATGGCATTGATCAAATCCTTTAATCAAGATAAGACAAACCCCACATAGAGGAAACAAGAACAACACCAATTAAACCCAGTAAATCCCGCTCAAAGAAGGGTCTGGGCAGACAAGTTATACGCACTATTCTCATCTACATAAATCCAAAAAAATAATAAAAAAAAACTAGAGATCTAAGGATCCAAAAAAAAAAAGTGTAATTAATTTGAGAAATAAATATAAACCTGGGTAGAGATCAGCTGGTTCATCCAGTAGGTTGTCATCAACAGCAGGAGAGCTAAACAAACAACCCATGGGTAATGATTAATGAATGATATGATTAATCACTGCTGCAGGAGAGGGTTGAAGGGAGGAGGGAGAGTTGTTGTTGAGAATGAAGGAGTTTATGAACAAAATGATGATGAGGAGGAGAAAGATGATAAGTAGGGAAAAAATAATGTAGCCACCAAGTTGAGGGTTTAGGAAAATTCAAAGCACAAAAAGGGTTGGTGTTCATATTGATTTCATACAAGCAACTAGGAGAGACAGGGAGGTTTGAGTTGGATTTGACTTTGTCTATATTTTTTTTGATTTGGTTCATTTGACTTGTCTAATTGACCTTTTTATGTTAGTTGATTGAGTATAAACTATATTTGCAGGACTTTATTAATTTTGTATATATGTTTTTTTTGGATAAAGTAAGAATTCGAGATGATTCTGAATCTTGATAGGTTCGACAAGTCGGCAGACTGAAAACCGTCGAAACATACAACATAAATCATAATACAGGAAAAAGGTACAGTAAAACAGGTAAATCGAACAAAGTAAGGATTTGGTTTGTAACTTTAAAGATAATGGGGTCAAAAATGGAAGTCCTTGTTAGATGTTGGTTGTGAGTTGTCACTACTGAAGTTCGTTGGGACTCGAGATCGGGAGTCGTGTGCACACGTGCGCCCTTGTGCTAATAACCTAGCACATAAGTCGAGCGGGATTTCATCATAAAACCAATTGACAATAGGAAGAGTAACCCACTAACTTATATACTAAGACTTCTTTGTTCATATTATCGACGTGGGACTCTTTTAATCTCTTCACATCTTTCATTCTCTCAACAGTCACAACTCACAACTAATAGCTACTTTGGAAAAATTGAATTTAAATCAGAAAATAAGTAATCTGAGAATATCTCACGACTAATCAAGAGTTGAAACTGCAATCATATATAATAAATAACATAATTAATCGTCAAATTGTTTGTGTTAGAATTTTAAACAATTTACAGCTCTAGTCTGCCTGTATATATGAAATTTCAAACCATGATTTTATAGTTTTGGGTGGACAATTTAATACTCTAAATGATTAAATTTACATTAGTCTATTTCACTACTGTTTCGCTTGGTGTATGGAATAGTATTTTAGAGGCTTGGAGATGCAACCAAGGCCTAGTTTTATTAGTCAAACGGAAAATCCAAAAAGTTAAAAAAAAAAAAAAACCCCATACTGTAGTAAATATAATAAATTTATGTATTTAGTTAAAAAAATATTATAGCCCAAGAATTTATCATTTGGAAATTTAGATTCAGTTGTAAGCGGGTTCTTCTCAGTTAATCTGTCTGTTATTTTTAGGCTCTCGTTCAACTCACTAGGTTTGTCTGGTGCGTCGAATTCTTTCCGTTTCAAATAAAAAAAAAATTGATAGGTTAAACTTCCACCACTTTTATGAATTTTTTTTTTCAATTTTTTATTTTTATTTCTAAATATTAAAATTCATTCAAAAATAATTAATGAAATTTTTTTTGTGTTCAATCAAAAGAGCTCGATTCTAATCCACTCCTTAATTAATTGATTAAAAGTTGAAAAACGATGCAATTAATCACATGTTGCAATTTAGTTTGTTTTCATATATGTGATGGGACCAAATCGTGCTTCAACATGTGTATAAACTACGTAGATAGGTTTTAAAATATTCATATTTATATCATCAAGTGGGTTTAATTTGATCGAACTAAGGGGACCTTTTCAGACTTTCATTGGTTGTATTAATTTAATTTATACCTTTTTCTAATCCATTATCAAGTCTATATATTTTGGAGCTTACATTATTTTCCGTGTTTTAATTACTATTAGCCTTTGAATATTTATCATTTTTCTATGACATGGCTTAATTATAATGTGAATCTGTTTTTTTTCCCCTTTTTGGTCAAAACTAGATTAAAATCATTTTACACGATAAGTCATGTATATATACTTCTTTACCCAAAAAATAGTTATTTTTTTATTTAATTATAAATAAGGTAAAATCTCATCATTTTCTTAATATTGCTTAGATATTTGGATGTTCTGGAGGGGATTTTTATTTTAAGTAGGGCGCAAAAATTAGAAAGTCTTTGAAAAATCAAAGATCAACCTTAACTATCCACATGATGATTTATGGATAGGATATCTTGAATTGATAAACTCTAAAAGTGTTGAGTTTTTCAAGTTAACCATAAAGCCTTTTAACAATTAACCATAAAGCCTTTTAACAACACTAGCTTACTTCAAAGATTATCTCTTTTATCATGATAATGAGAATTCAAGTTCCTGAATTATGCGTCTTTGATTTCTTTTCGATCAGATCCTTTGATTTCTTGTTTTGAACCAATAGTTCTCGTCTAAAAGGAGGCATCTGAGACTCAGAGTGATAATACAATAAGATTTAACACCATGACAAGTACCCGTCCATGTTGTTCGAATTAATTAATGTTTTTTACATTTTTATTATATCCAACCTTCATTTTTCAGATTTATCCTATAAGAGATTCGCCTTTAATCGAGCCATATATACACATTCTGACTCACCCAGAGATGAGATAATATTTATGATAAAATCCAGTACTATGCAATGTAAAAAAATTCGGGTAAGGAAGCATAAAAATGCAAGAAAGTGAAACAAAACAATGGAAGAAGAGACATCACCAACACACAACAACTATGCAAACACCTAGCTAGAAACTAAAATACCCTTCACATGAGGCTACCCAATAGCATAAATCATATCCTTTCATTTCGCAAAAATATCATTTAATATTCACATATTTTTTATTAAAAAAATATTTTTTAAAAAATATTTTTTAAATTAATTTTATTAAAATGTCATTTAATATTCACATATTCTTGATTAAAAAATATTTAAAAATCATTTTTTAATTTAATTTTAAAAATAATTTTATACTTATTATTAATAAAAAAAATTATTTTATATAACTTTTATCCTCTACATTAACAAATAACATGTTTTTATCAAAATAGTAATAATATATTATTACATATATAAATGAATTAAGATTAGTAAGTTGCATTACACACAATTGCCACATAGGCACATACTATATATATTGCTCCACCACTTACAACACACATTACAAAAACAATTTACTGATCATTCAAAAATGAACATTAACTTAATCTTCCAAGCTCTGCAATTACATACTCTTAATTAAGTTGAATGTGAACTTATCTTCATATATGAAGATATATAGATCCATCATCTGCTTCCAGTAGAGGGATCATGCTTGCTGTTAGCTCCAGTGCCTCCATAGTCATCGGTTACGACTCGAAGCATTCTCCTCCTTCCTCCTCCGTAGTCATCTGCGACTCCCGGCTGCACGTTAATGTACTTCCGTTGTCAAAGTCTGGTGGACCAATCAAACTCGAATTGTTTGAAATATTTAAGTAAGTTCAAAATATAATAGATATTCATCTTTTATCACAAAAACTTTTCATATTTAATACTAGATCATGATCATGGGTAGAGCTGTTATATGAACTAAACAGCTCGAGCTCGGCTCGACTCAAACTCGTTCACGTACTTAAACAAGTTGAGTCTGAACAGGATTTTAAGCTCGAATAGCTCGAATTTTCTGAAATTTCGAAATTTTTTATGTCATGACCAAGTAGAGCTGCTTAAAGTTCTAAAAAAGTTCGGCTCGAGCTCGTTTAACAAACGAATCAAACTTGAACGTGCCAAACTCCGATCTTTATGCTTGAATAACACCCTTAATCATGGGGTAGGTAAGAGACACCAACTAATTAAGGACAAAATTCAGAACAATTGGATTAATTAATTAGCCTTTTCATTGTTAAGAAGGAAGTAGGAAAGAGCCAAATTCCGTTGACTAAACAAGTTAATTGATCATACTTTACTGTTGAAGTTCATGCTAAAATTGACTAATAAGTACTTTTAACTGTGACAGTGTGACGTTTAATTCTCAACAATAACAACGACAACAAAAAAAAACAGTTGTTGAAGACGAAGAATAATTAACAATTAATCGATCAATTGAAAAGCAGATCTCTGAGTTCGAACTGAAAAGTTGCTGAACTCTAATGGAGATCGAGAGATAATCAACAAGTAAATTGGAAAGGAGATGAAATCGATCGAAGAGAGATAAAGAGGGATTCACCTGCGCAGATAAATCCAGAAGGACGCGAGGTGCTACATCGATGGACTTGAGGCTTCCTGCGGGAGGAAATTGAGTTAAATCGAAGCAGGAATTGAACGCGGAAGCTGTAAAATTGACAAGAGCAACAATCAGAAAAATGCGGAATTCGGTCAAATTAGGGAGAGATTTACTTGAAAGAGGAACTGCGGAGGCGGGAGATGCGATTGCGAGGAGGGAGAGGATCAGGAGAAACACAACAGAGATTGCTCTTCTTCTTGTGGTGGGACGAGTTTCCATTTTGGAGAGAGAGAGATCAATCGATCGATGATACTGAAAGAGAGAGAAACAGAGTTTGAATATAAAGAGAGAGAAAGAGAGTGGAGGTGGGAAACTGGTGGAAGGCCTATTAGGTGGTAGACCACCTCCTTTTTTTTTTTATGGTAATAATTTGAATTCAGACAAGTCTGAAGCTCGAGAGGCCGACGAATCGGTAGACAGACTATTCATCAACATACAACATATTAACACAAATTAGCACAAATGAAAGGAAAAACTCAAACAACCCAAAAAAGTCGCCCGCTAGAAGATGAGTTGAAAGAGATCCAGGACGAGCCACGAATGCCGAGAACATGGGAGCCCAACAACTCACACGGTGTATCGACACCGAGAAGACGGAGAACTGTAAGATGGCATCGGAAAGAGCAAACCTGGAAAATGTGGATCATAGATGTTGCCCCACCTAGATGAGAGATTTTCGAATACCACGAATACAACCACGATTCTCTCGATCATACGAGAAGCTCGATATTGCAAGTCTGCAACCCAACTGAAAACTAAACGCCACCACATCAAAACAACGACCCGACGAGCCAATAAGGGTAGAGCACCTCTCATTCTCTCAACATTTTGATACTCCATTTAATTTTAAATTTTTGTTGGTTGAATTTAATTAATGGATTTTCTAATCTATATGAATAGGTTAAGAGCTAGCTCGTTTGATTTAAATTTTGAAAAGGTAAAGAAAAATGAAATGGATATAATCCATTTATAATTTAAAATATATTGTTAAAAATATTTAATCATTATCATTTTCTCCCAACTTTTCATATAAAATTAGTTTTGTTCCCTTTCAATCACTCATTTGAATAAAAGATAACCATATCTCTTATATTCCTCTAATTATTATCCATTTTATCTTATTTTTCATGCAAAAATAGCATTTTAAACCGTTTACCTAACAGACTTATACGGAGTATCAAACAAGCCCTAAGTATATGAAAATAGTAATAAATTAAATCTGTTTAGATATCACTTTTGTATATGTTAGAAATTAAGAATGAATTAATAAATATTTTTTCAATTAAATTATTTTATATTTTTCTTAAATAAAGCCTTTCTAGTTGGTAGTTTTTTTTAACCGAATTTTAAAAGTGTTTATTATATAGTTGGGTTGAATTGGGTTTGGTTTGGTTGTATTTATTTGGACAGCTTCCATAAATGGCTGCAGTTAACAAGATTTGTATTTGCTCTTGTTCTTGCAATCTGGTCTTTATTATTGTGTGGTTCTTATTTTTCGGAATTCGAGTGGATCTTATGAAGTTGATTTGTAGAGTTCCAAAGGTCTAATCAACAATTATTTATTTATTTTAAAAAAATTATAAGGTTGATATATTAATACCCCATTTGACAAAAAAAACATATCACTTTACTATTGATTTAACTATATAAAATATAAAAATTTTAATTAATTTTTTTCAATGATTTCTTACAAATAGTCATTGAAAAAATAAAATAAAAAGATATTTTATATAATTTTTATCATTATAAGAAAAACGTGCTTTAATAATAAATGACACATTTTTTTTAGCGGAGGTTGTATTAGAGTAATATGATCAACTCTATTGAGTTGAACTTCATGGATCTAATTTCTAACTCGTAAAGAATTTATCTATTTTGAGGATATTTTGGAGAATTTTAAGCAAATTTTTATCTATTAGATTCCTCATCTTATTCTTCAAAATAGAAAAGCAAAGATTAGAGATCGAGTCTTTCTAAAATCTACATAATTTTTAAAATTTAAATGCCTATCCAAATCTTCTAAATGGAGAAACTATTGAAGTTATAATAAAAATAATATGGAGAATATCATATGATCATATGGATGAGTCTTTTAAAAATTGTTTGTAGATTTTTTTTTTATTAGTTTACAAGAGGATTTTTTGATTTTGCAAGAAATGAACTTCCCCCTCAATACGACGAAGTATATTGACTCTTCATGGAAGTACATGTATGCTATATACAAATACAATACACCCCCAAACAACGCTTTATGAGTTTATTATTTATAGTCACATGATTTATTACCTTAATTTAGTACTATTTCCTCTTATTTTATTACTACAACTGAAGGAGAAATGTTATTTTCATGATCAAATAATGGAAATAAATAATTGATGTGGGAAAAGTAGTAGGAAAACTTGAAAAAAGTCAACTGGAAATGAATAGAGAGTGGGTCCCATTATGCAAGCGTGAATGCGATGAAGTAATTCAGCCAACTACCAAAATGTCGTTTGGGTCCACAATAATACTAGGTAGGGTCTAATGTATGTGTGTGTTCACATTACTCACAAACTTGTGATTGGTAAAGATTACTAAGTACATATGTACAATATTTGAGTTTGAGGTACAGATCGTCAGTGGCGGATTCTGAACTTTTTTTAGGGGCTAAAAAAATTAAAGTTTTTTTTTAATGTATGTATGAAAAAATATTTTTTTTTGTGTAAATGTATTAGAAAAAACTTTAAATTTGTTATTTAAATAGTAATTTTCATAGAAAAAATTGAAGAAAAAGAAAAATTATTAAAAATGAGATTTTTTTTATATGTAATATATAGAGAAGAATATTTTTGTTAAAATATATTGAAGAAAACCTTAAATTTGTTATTTAATTAGACATTGTGTGTTCTCCTACAATGAAAGTGTATCGTCGATAGTTTTATTTGTATCTGACTCGTATTTGAATAATTCAATTATAAAAAAAAATGGATGAAAACTCTTTAAAAATAGGGTTAAAATGTGAGTCGGTGGCTGATTTTTTTTTCTCCTGATTTCTTTATGCATCGACTTCTTTTATTATTTGTCTTTCGATCTCTTATCAAATCTACCTCCGCCCCTTTCCTTGGATTAAAATCCAAGGTTTGCTTTGCTCCTTTTCAGTGGGTTGAACCGGTCGGCGCAAGCCGGTTTATCTGGTGTGCGTGGCTCTTGCCGGCTGGGTCACGTGTACGGGATTTGCCACTAAAGGTGGGTTCCTCATCATAAAAATAAATAAATAAATAATAAAAAATCTACTTATTGTTGGTAACATTGGACGAGGGGATCAACCATTTGGTATCGATCTAGGGCCGACATAGGCCTTTTGGTTCTACTTTAGGCCCATTACCAACATTTGTTTTTTCTTTTAAAATGTTTAACACGGTCAAACATTTATAGTTTTTTTAGCAACTTAAAATAAAAGAAACTCATCGAATCCCCGTAAAAACATGGAGACGCTTGTGAGTAGGAGGGTCAACCCCTTAATAAACCTACAGTAACCCGATTCAGATATAGAGTGGGCTAAGCCCACTTGAACTGGAAAGGATCTACAAAAAAAAAACTTATTAATACATAATAAGAAAATGAAAACAAAACAATATATTAACCATCTCAACAAGATTAGCAAGCGATTTAACTACCCTATTAGAACATCTCCAACAGATTCCTAATGTTAACACTTAACACTGTCAAACATTTATAGTTTTTAGCAACTTAAAATGAAAGAAACTCATTAACACAATAAAAAACGAAAACAAAATGATAAATTAATAAACCATCTCAACAAGATTAGCAAGCGAATCGGCTACTCTATTAGAGCATCTCTAATAGATTCCTTATTTTATAAATTTTGAAAATTTTGGATAATTTAAAGATATTTTTTGGTCCAATAGATTCCGCATCTCATTCTCCAAAATGGAAAAACAACAGAAAAAATAGAGAGATTTTTCTAAATTTGCAGCATTCTCCAAAAATAAATCATTTTCCAAATCTTAAAAATGAGGAAGTTGTTTTCCAATTTGGAGAAGTTTAAAAAAAAACGGTTGAAGATGATCTTAGCCTCCGATAATAAAGTTCACATTTATTTATTCTTTAAACAACCATCTTCTTTTGGTTTAACATACAAACTTTTCTTAAGCGTTCTCTCAATAGACCGACTATTGTAAAATAAAATAAAATAAAATAAAGCTACGACTCATTTGGCGTCAAAAGTAAATGGCTTTCTCACATGTCTTCTTTGAAATCAACCATGTGGCCAACAAAGTTACGCATCTTAGGTTTTCGATTGATAGTGCTTCTATTGTCGCTCACTCAAAGTTTCATACTCTCGTCTACAAGAACGTTATTGGGTGATGTGTCATTAGGATCTGAAATCGCCCAATTATTTTCCTGCTTCAAAAAAAAGAAAAGTAAATGGCTTCCTCACACATTTTAAAACCAACCAATATATATGCATTGTATTCTTCAAACCTAAAACTAGACCTTGCAATGATCACAATGGGAGGACCTAAAGGCTCATTACAAAGAACTTGGTAGTTTGCAAACTTTACACATCTAGTTTCTGTTCTCGAATCCAACTCCCCGGTCAGCAAAAACCCTGCACCAGGGAGCCGGTTTCTCGTCATAAAGAGCTCTTCGAACCACTTGAGTCGCAACCAAATCAGCACACTTGAGAAGCCGTTCTTGGCTGCCTTCCCATTCAAGTACAATGCCATCTGCAGCATAACACAACTCAGGTCTCAGCCTCTGATGTTCCCGCGGCATTGCCTTGATTCTCGGTTTTCCTATGAAAGCAATGATCCTCACATGTTGGATACAAAATGCAATGAAATTGATCAATGGCAAGAAGCTTTTTACCCTTACCTTCTCTTTCTCTTGGGTTCGTTGTTTTCGTCACAATCTACACTGTTGTTGTTGTTGTTGCTGTTGTTGTTGTTGGCCTCTCGGTCTAGTCCTGGCCCTTTGATCGCCACTTGGGCGCTAGATGAATTCCTTTTTTGAGGCTGTGGCTTCGGATGGTTGTGCTCTCCTTCGTACACGATCTCTGCAATCTGCCCATCGAATGATCTCTCCACTTTCTTCTTAACAGGGCAATTCGGATGCGTGCACTTGTAGTAGCTTCTTGGAAACTCGCTTCCTTTGACTTGCTTTTGCCCGTATTTCCTCCAATTGTATCCATCAAATGACGACCTATCCGCAATTGCAGATACATTGAAAGACTTCATTTCTTCTTCCGCTGTCACTGCAGCAGCCTTTAGAACCGTCTCAGCTCGTGAAGGAACGAGTTTTGGAGGTCTGTTTGTGACTGGATAGTTTGTTATATGAACCTTATCCCGATTCATTTCCTGTGGATTGGTAGTATTGACCGGTGCTAGCGCTTGTGGATGGGTGATCTTCGGATTTCCCTGCCCCAAAATGACGAATCCAAGTTTCAGACAAGCTGGATTCGTTGCGACAATATGATTAAACAGATCATGTGGGACAGTGGGAACTTACCATGGTGGACAACAGAGAAAGCGTTGCCTTCGACACTGCTTTTGCCAATGGTTTGTACACCACATATGGCTTGATTTCTTCTTGTTTCGAGACCATATAAGAAGAGGAAGGAAGGGGAGCCATATCCAATACTTCACCCTGAAACATACGAGAAGACGAACATTCATTAGACAGTACTAACAAGGCATTGTGAATCTGTAACAGGAGCTCTATTTACCGTTGGCTTAACCCTTACAGTCTTCGGTCTAATGACAGCGGTCTCTGGGGAAACGCCAGCAGAAGACGGGGAGGAATCAATAGCGCCAGCTAGGAGCTCTGAGAAGGATCCGAAGCTCGAGGAGCCTGGCTTTGAAGCAACTGGTTTTGATATGGCTGCTCCATCTGCCTCCATATTTGCAGCAAAAATACTATGGAACTTCTTACAGATTCAAACTAAACTTCATTTTTCGAATGCTATCAGCCTATGCCAATTGATTATCCAATCAGAAGAGCAATGTCTGTCGCTGTTGATCAAAGTTTCGACACACCTACAGATCGATTTTGGCATTGCCCGGATGAGTACAAAGAACTGAACAGTAGAAAATCAGGTACAAAGAACATAGTTTTCATCTACAGACATGCCAAATCCTAGAGGAACCTCTCGTCAACGATCAACGATGATTCCAATACCAGCTAATGCCAACAGACACCTAGCATTCAACTCGAAACGCAAACCTGAACTCGCCAACAACCTTATCCAACACCTATATGTTCAAGATGGGCCACAATTGCGGTTCTGTTCATGTGATAAGACAGGATAACTACACAGTACACACTCCTATCGAATTCGAACCATGAAAAACTCGTTTTCATCTGCAAATTGATCTCATCAAACAGATGGTAAAGTGTCAAATTTCTTCCAACTGTACAGATAGCAAGGTTTTAGACTTTTAGTAGCGAAATTTGGGAATCCGCCTGAAGATACCTTATAAAAACAACACAAAGGCACCTTCAATGGAGATTTCATCCAAATTTCTAAGCCTAAAATCTCCCAATTTCTAAGAAGCCAGTGTTCAGAAGCTCTTGAGTATATTAATTTCACAGGAACAGTGTTCATTGAAACCAATTAGCCAAATCCCCAATTACTGCACAGATTAACTAACAAAACCCTAAGAACCTTCAAAGGGGGGAACTTTTTAGCATACAAGTCACAGAGAGGGGAAAATCACGGAGATGAAGAAAAGGCCAAGACAAAAAAAAAAACTTACCGGTTCCGTTGACAATCATACAACCACCAATCCGAGCTGAAATAGAGTCAATGGGCTTCCATGGAAACGCAGTTGAGAGAAATTTCATGAAGTTTGACCAAACCAAACCTGCATCGCCAAATAAAAACCATCAATTTCAATACAGAAAAAGAAGAAATTCAGCACAGAGAGAAATTAAACCAGAAAGAATGGATCTTTTATCAGCCATTCCACAGTACCTGTAACTCTGTAAGGTTTCAGGAGCTCCTCTGTCGACAACAAAGAGAAATCATGGAGGAAACTGAAATAGCAATGTGGATGTGGTTGCTATCAGTAAAGCATCAATCTTTAAGATTTTTTGCCTTAAACTTTTAATGCTTATACTTATTTTTTTAATATTTTATTGGTAAAATAGCAGGAAATTGTGTAAAGTTAACATGATTTTCACTCATTTGAAGATTTTAGGTTAAACCCTACTTTAATTCATCAAAAAAAAGCCATTATTTATCATAGTTTTTGGTATATATCTAGTGGACTGTGGATGGATTGAAGGACTATATATTAGTTGGAAAGTTAGTTGAGGAGATATGATCACGTGGTCACGTGACCGCCATCACCCACGGACACGGGCCACACGGCCTCACTTCCTCACTTCCTTGCTTATTGCATATTTGACCGGTTGTTGGATGTTTTCACACCACGTGCCAATTGTGTTATGTTGTATCATGAATTGTTAATTTCGAGAATATTTGTGCCAAACCAAATGATCCCTAGCGAGCCCTATCCCGGTCTCATAACTTACTGTTCAACTGCCACATCAGTTTATGAGTTCCAACCCAACTTTTTACTTTTTCAACAAATTATCCGTGAGTCCCGTCCCGGACTCGTAACTTCATTTTTAATATATTTTTTCTTCAAATTTACAAAAGCAAATTATTATTAGTATTATTATTATTAATACTCCTACTATTGGTATTATTACTATTATTATGGGTGTTAAGGAGTGAAAAATGGATTTTAATATCTTTGATTTTTTTTTTAAAAAAATAAAACATATGCAAAATGGGTGCCTATGGATAAAAAAAAATTACATTTAAACATAATTTTTTAAATTTTTTTACATTAACGAAAATAAATAGAAACAAATTTTAAAAAAAATTACATAGCGCGCCACATGGCGCATCTTGGTTGGCCCATGTGGCACGCTGCTGCTGCATAACATGTAAAATGAAGCGTTTCAAGACTTGGATTTTTTTAAGAGAAAAAATTAAAAGGTGAGAAGTGGCCCACATCTAACAATAAACATGGGCTCATCTGCAAGTGTTCATTCCACTGGGCTCACTTCCAGGTAAGTAAAGTTTGGTTTTTTCTTTTTCTTTTTCTTTTTGATGAGGTGTATTATTGGTGAGTCCAAAGGCTCACCAATAAACATGGTCTAATATTAGAAACATATGTGATCTTTTAGCATGAGAAACAACTTGGTTCACACCCACGGCCCACCTGAAGATTCCGAACATTTGTTCACTTGTTGTAGCTATACTCGCTTTAGATAATAAAAAGAATTAACAAAGAGAACAAATTATACAAACAATAACCAAAACAGGTTAAATAATAAGACAAATCACAAATGACATGTTCTCCAATCTTAACAAGCAACACAAAATCACTTTGGCTACTGTGTTGTGGGGGTTTATGGATCATAAGGAACAAAATTGTCTTCAATAACGGAAACTGCACAGACATCAGGAAGCAATAAGTATATCTATGACAACAAGTGCAACAACTACAAGACGCTAAGCTATTGGGAAGACATGAAGACCACGATAACTCGACAACAACTAACCCCTAGATGTAGGAAAAATATTAGATGGATGAAACCGCCGGAAACCTATTTCAAGATCGATTTCAATGGGTTCAGACTCCTTTCTGGCTTGGCTTCATCTGACTTTGTTATTCGAGATCATGCTAGTTTTGTTGTGTCTTCTGGCTCCTCAAATCCTAGAGTTGCAAAAACATCAAATCCTAAAGTTAATTGCCAAATCTCTAGTAGAGAATTGACAGTGAACCGAGATGTTTTCTATTCATGAATCTATAATATTAATGTATCTTGAACCCGGACCTTAAATCTACATGGTAATTGTAAGTTTAACTATCGGGTCAAGATTTAAGTTGTTTTGAATCAACAATTTGAAATCTTTGAAGACGTAGATGAACCATTGATTTAAAGTTTTTTCCAATTTGATCTCATTCAAACCAATTCAATTCCACCTTTCAAAGTGAGCTGATCAACTGATTTATAAATAGACTTTATTAAGAAGAAATCAGATAGAGATGTAAACCCATAAAAGACTAAACACGCTCTTTTTTTTTAGAGTAACCTAGCGCTCCCCGCCGCCACTCACCTCACTTCATCTCTTTTGCCTCCATTAGGCTCGCCGGAGCTCCAAACCTCCGAACCTCCTTCACCCAACCTTCACTATTGGCTCACCTCCACTTCCCTAGCCATCGGGTTTGCCGCCGTCCCAGCCACCACCACACCAGTCTTCTACCCGCTCCGCTGTCACCCACCTTGCCTCTTCGTCACCGTCGTTTGCCTTCTACCTTCGGCTTGCAGCCTCTCCGGCGATGTTTTTTGGTTGTTTGGCATCCTCCTTCCGGCGGACGCCAAGCATCCTCGGTTCACCACCGCCTCAAATCGACCTCCGTCGCCGCCTTATTCACAGGCCACCCTCCTCGGGGTTCTGATGCCTCCTTCCATCCCCTGCCTCGCCCTGCTGGTATTCGATTCTCCTACGGCCGCCCTCGGCTCCGACTCATTGGGGGCTCCACGGCTCAACCCTTGGCTCTCATATCAGTCTCGCTGCCGCCTTCGGCTCTCCCAGCCGACAGGCTCTGCTCCTTCCTTGGCTTGGTGTCGTCCTTAGTTGTTAGCCCCGGCTTACTTCTCTTGACGCGCCCACCCGTCGGTGCTCCAGGGAATCCTCCTACACCACCAGCCTTTTTGATTGTTGAAGTCCGCTCATTCATTCGCTTTTTGGTTCATTAATGCTCTTTTGTCTTCCTTTTCTTGTTTTTTATCGCCTCTATTAAGGCTTATTCTTGTGGTAGCCTGCCCACGATTTTTTATTGTCCTTGAGGGTTGAGATGAGTGCTTGGGCTTTGATTGAGCAATGGTGTGGTTTGTGGTTGAATTTGCGGGTTAGTGTACTGTGCTGTTCTTGTTGTGATGAATGCTTCTTGTGAGCGATGGTTGTTGTGTCATGTTCGATGATGTCGTGGACGTGCGATTGACATCTGAAGGCTTTTCGAGTCCATAATCTGAGGTGTCCGCTGGTCCCCAGAGTTCGCTGTGTGCGTTGTCCCTTTGGCCGATCGTTTCGTTCTTCTTTTGGCTTGTGTTTCGCAGTGTAGGATGTCTTGTACGTTCCTTGTTTTTTTATTTATGTCATTTGCTTCTGTTATTTCATTTATGTCATTTCCTTCAGTTATTTGCTTCCTGTTGTACATGATGGTTAGTCCATCCACCAGCTTGTCCGGTCTCTCGGTTTCTCTAGCCTTGTCTAGAGAACTGAATTTCTTATCTTGCTTCAAAAAAAAAAAAAATCAGATTCCATAATATATTAATTATAATACAACTATTTTAGTTTATGTGAGTTTTTTAAAAAAAAATTTGATTCCACCGCTAAAAAAAACATTTTAAGTCATAAATTAATTTATAACCATACAATTCACGTCAAATTAAAAAATTATACTCCCTCCGTTCGGTAAAACATGTTACTTTAATATTCACGTACGCTTTTTTAGAAGATAAAAACTATATAAAATATCTAATTTTTTAAATAATTATTTTAACAATTTCGTAGTTATTATTAATACTCCCTCTATTATAAAATAAGTGTCGTTTGTCTTTAGTGCACGTTTTTTAATGAGTTAAAAAATCTATAAAATATTATTATTTTAGTTAAAAATTTTATACTTATTAGTAATAACTACGAAATTATATAAAAAAATTAATTAAAAAAATAATATTTTATTGAAAAACGTGCCGAGAAGTAAAGTTATATTTATTTTGAAACGGAGGGAGTAAATAGTAAATACAAACTTGTTAAAAAGAATTTATAAAAAAATGAATATTTTATATAATTTTTATCATCATAAAGAAGCGTGCATGAATAGTAAACGACATGTTTTGCCGAACGGAGAGGGTATTATAATTACGTGTCGATTCCAAACACACCCTAACTTAAAAAAATTATCTTATAATTACGTGTCGATTCCAAACACACCCTAACATAAGCAAACGTGTGGCTGAGATTAATTGTAGTCTCCACGTGGGCCCCACATCCAATTTCTGTTATACACCACACACTCTCCCGCCAGAGGGTCGGAGCTTATTAAGGCTACATCAATGGCGCTCTCCGTTTCGACGGCCATCGTCTCAACCGCCAATACAGATCACCACCACCGCCACCTATCCCCGCCACCGTCGCCAATTTCGATTACAAAATGTCGAAAACCGCAGCAAAACCTCTCTCTCTTTCTCAACCGCCACGGGCCAATCACCTCCAACCCTTACCTTCGCTCGATCTCCGTCTCCGCAATCTCCAGATCTCCAGGCAAGTTCCGTGCTTTTCTTCCCCAATTATCCTTTGAGCGCCGTGAATTTCATTTTTTTAGGGTTCTTAGTCTGTTGACTGTTGGGGGCTTCAATCGTCTGAAACAGGAGTCGCTTCGAGCACCGTTGAAGCTTTGGACGAAATCAAATTGCTCGATCTGGAGGGGAATGAAGTTCCGATCACCGATTTATGGAAGGACCGGAAATCGGTCGTTGCATTCGCCCGCCATTTTGGGTAATCGCTCGCCATTTGGAATAAAAAGGGATAAAATTTCCAATCTTTAATTTGGCATATGCTTATGGCTTTATCTGTAATCTGTTGCTTGTAATAGCTGTGTGTTTTGTCGAAAACGAGCCGATTACCTTGCTACCAAGAAGGTAAAAATGTCTCCTTTTTGCTCGCTCATCTCCTTTTGTTCAATCTGAAATTTGTACTGAAATCCACTTTTGTGTGAATTACAATTCATTTCCTTACAGAATCTGCCAGATGAATTCGCCTAATTCGTCTTCAAAAGCTGATATTATGTATGATGAACTGATGACAGCTAAAGAGTTAAAGATTATACATGATTTGGATTAAGGTTACAGTTATGAATCTTGAAAAAAAAAATGAAACAAATTCATGATACAATTTCATAGTTCTTAGAAAGATTGCAGTTTTTGCATCAAGATCATTGATGGTTTTACTTCGGTATTCACTTTCATAGTTCAATTCGACAGGAACTAATGGATGCAGCTGATGTCGCGCTTGTTTTGATTGGACCGGGAACCATTGATCAGGTAAATGATTTTGGGAATGCATATGCAAGTGAATTGATGTATATGATAATATGACATGGTTGGTTGCTGTAAGTACTGCATTTTTCGGCTTCAGGCAAGAGCGTTTGCTGAGCAGACGAAGTTCAAAGGAGGTGCGTATTCTCGCTATAGAACTCAAACTATTAAGCTCTTGTGATCTAGATAAGGCAACTGTATCGTATTGCGCCTGCTGCAGAAGTCTACGCAGATCCTGACCAATCGTCATATGCTGCTCTGAACTTTGTTTCCGGAGCATCAACCACATTTACTCCCAATGTATGTATGTCTACAAATTATATCAAATATTCGAATGTATGCAGCTTAAATTAGCAGTCTAAGATAATTCGTTCTAGGCGGGTTTGAAGATCATCCAGCTATACATGGAAGGGTACAGGCAAGATTGGAAGCTCACCTTCCAAAAGGAAACTGTCAAAAAAGGTGGTTGGTATGTTGCTTCTCAAACTTCACCTCCATAGTCCTACTTGTTCTCCTTCCAAGCTCACCCTGCTGGTGCATCTTAGGCAACAAGGCGGGATCCTCGTAGCTGGCCCCGGTATAAGTAACATCTCATATGTTTACAAGGTGATTGCCTTACAAGATTCCTATATATAGTTGTTTTTGGCTATGCCTCATTTGGCATTGTTTTGATTCAATCAAATCTTGTAACAGGACAAAGAAGCAGGCGACGAGCCACCTATTGAAGACGTCTTGAAAGCTTGTTGCGCGTAACAAGTGAAAGAAGCATGAACATCTTCATAGATCACAACTTCATAGATCTTTACCTCTTACAATGAATGAGATAAGAAAACTATAAAGGGCAATAGAAGATTTAAAGATACATTATTACATTAACACATATACAAGGTTTATGTTAACTGACTCATACCACAACACTTAGAAGCTGATCCTATCTAGCTAGGCTGCGTAGTTTGCGTGGATACGCGTGCTTCTTTGCATCTGGAGGCAGCTCCGGCAATCCCCTTCAACAGCGACTGCATGATTCTGGCTTTGATTTGGCCTCGAGTAGGTGGAAGCCTCGGCTTCTGCTGCTTGGCTGGCTTTTCGGACCATTTCTCGGTCACATTCATCTTGATCTCCTTCTATGATGAACAAAGGAAAGTGGAGAGGCACACAGGAGATCAATCTTCCAAACTGCCCTTTGGTTTACAATATAGATTGGCTCGTGTTGGTGTCGAATTTAAAGACCAAGAATGTCGCTATCTCGGATAAAGAGTTCTCCTCAAGAATCATTGTGTCCGTGAGGTATGTTGAATGTGAACTAGGAAAAAAGGAACATTCAAATACAGTGAAACAGGTAGAGATACTAGTAGTTTGGTCATGGAGGCAATCAGGCAAGCAAGATGGAAATCCAGTTAGAATGGGTCAATGGGTCAATTGCACATGTAGGAATTCAGTGTCTTCCAACATCCCGGGTCCACAATTGACCCGGGCTAAATTAAAAGACATGGTCTTTTTAATTTTAAATGTGGGCTCATAGTTAATTTTGACTGGATATACTAACTTGTTGTTGATCCTTGTGAGCTCATTAACGGTCCCACTCTATGGTTAAAAAAAAAAAGTTATCGGTGCATCCAGTAAAACGTATTTAGCTTTTCCGTTTTAAATTTATAGAAATAGTGTAGCGAAGTCTTTGATCCATTATAAGGAGTACCCAAACCGAGCACACAAGACCACTAAATACCATTATAAAACCAATTGACAATAAAAGAAGTAGCCCACCGACTTATATATAAGACTTATGTTCTCATGATCACCACTTTTTTAGACCAAAGAAACATTACAATAGATTTGAAAACATTATGGGTCCACACAACAGTAGTTTAAGAGGGTAGTTTACTCAAAATGTAGTAAAGGGTAAAAGTCATATGGTATCTCTTATGTCTGCTTTGAAATGGACCCGAAATCATCTGATTGGGCGAGCCATAGGACATGCCTAACACTTGTTCCCCGGCGTTGTCGGCTAAAGATAGCAGGTGATTCTTGAGCCATAAGACCAGCTTGAAGCACAGGAAGAATATCACAGAAGTCCACCTTCAAGTGTCAAGTTTTAGGGAGGTTTGTGTTTGAAAGTCTTTGAGAAAATTGAGTGCAGGTTTCAGGTTTGCCATCAAAAAGATGATCAGTTTTGATGGTGATGTGCAAAAGAGGACATAAATTTGTTGAATTTGATTTGCAAGTTTAGTTAATTTCAGCACTTGTAAATTCAACTACAAAATTTGCTATACGTTTCCAACTAGCTGGAGATTGTCATTTTGTTGATGATCAGGCACGGACCAGAAAATATAAATTGGATAAGCTGGATAGATTAAATTTTTCATATATTTTTTACCTTATTTTTTATTTTTTTAAAATGGGCCCAAATCATTCAGGACAAAGAAAAACATCTTTAGTTTTTTAAATCTTTAAAAATAATCCTTCATTTACCATTATTACCATTTACCACAAACTCATAATTTTTCATTTACGATAACAATTTCAGTCTATTTCATTCAAAGCAAGACTTGTGATTGAAATGTCCACATCATTTTCCCGAATGAGTCAAAATGTTTTTTTATTGACCTAAAATAGTCACAAAAACATCCATTAAATAGACATAAACAACCTAGAACACACTTTATAAGAAAAATAAGAAACAAAAATGTTAGACGATACGGAGTAAATGATAAAGAACACATCCCGTCTAGTGATTCTCCACCCACGCTATATTCTTTGTGAGATCCAAAACGGCTAGATCTCGTCTAATAACTTCTTCCAACTCTTTTTTAAATCGCCTCTACTTGACAAAACTCTACTGTATTTATTAGTTTCGAACTTTCAATATCTGTTTTATAAGCCTCGACTATATGTCTATGGCTGTGTATGGTAAACATTTTTAACCGGTTAAAAATAAGAAATTTTAGCTGTTGAAATTATAAGCCGGTTTAATTGGGGTATGGGAGGCAAAAATAAGTCAAAAACAGGTTAAATTAATTGGTTTAAATATAAGCCGGTTGGAGCAGCTTATTTTGGAGCTTATTTTTTCATAATTACAAATTTACCCCTTCTATTTTATCTTATTTGGTTTGAAAGTACCACAATACCCCTAATAAAAACCAAATAAACTCCACTTTTTACAAATAAACTGTTTTTCGCCCCATACGGAGTTTATATTTTTTCATAAATTTTTAACTACTTTTATCAACAGTTTATAAATTTTACCCTGTTTATAATTTTAGTTAGTTTATTAACTCCGTCCCATACGAACCCTATATGTTACTAATTATTACTTCCTTGGGTAATTTACACAAAGTTTCCCTTAAATTAGAGGACTTTCACAAAATCACCACTAACTTAGAAAATGGGGGTTAAATGAAAACAATGCTAAAAATGGATCGTTTTGTAAAATTTTCAAAATTGATGGGTGATTATTGAAAATAGAGATGAATTGTTGGAGTTTAGATGAATTCGCCCATAAAAAAAATCCACAGCAAATCAAAAGAAAGGAAGAGAGGGGAGGGGGAAGTGCGAAGATGCCGAACTGAGGCGAGACCGGCGATTACCACCTCGACGAGCGGCACCGGGAGTTGTCCACCTCGAAGAGCAGCGCCGGCGACCAAGACGACGATGGGGAAGTGTCTGACACCGTTGCTTGTGCGCAGACGCTCTTTCTCATAGCTTTTCTCCTCGCTCCAGAGGTAAACCCTAAGCCCTAGTTCCGAACAATTCCGTGTTTGTGGATTTTATGATGTTTTGTTAAATTGAAAATTTCTTCTAGTTTTGAGCTTGAATTGATCGAACTAGTAATGGATTGATTTAGCTTTTGCGGATTGAAGCTGTTCAATTTCGTTTGAGCTTGAGTTTTGCGCGGTCAGATCAGTCACAGTAATTAGTAGGTTTGTAATGCTCGATGCAATCTGAACTGTGGAGAGATTGGATTGCCTTTGCTGAGGAGTTTGATTTTATTCCTCGTTGAATGATTTTGAAGGTTTTAACCAGCTAGTTAATTGAACAATGACTGATTAGCTTTAATGTCAAATTATCCTCGAGTATTCATGTCCAAGATACTGAATGACAGTTCCTGTTGAATGTTCTGGCATTCATATCTTATGCTGAGCAGAGAAAACTCGATCTGGTTTACCTTGGATTCGAAAAATGGATCAGATTCGAAAAACTCGAACTGTTTCATTTTAGTGTGGACTCCGTTCCTTGTATAACATATATGTTCTAAGCATTATCTCTTGTCTCAGGTGTTTATATAAGTTCAACTGTTCAACATGTTGCAAGGCGTTCCGCACCAGATCGTGCACTCACCAGCCAGGCTTGGCCTGTCGAATCCTAATTCACCTGCTATACAGAGTCCAAGCACTACAAAGTTACCCTCGCAAATCCCCCAATCTCAGTCCACCCCTCAACAACCAAACATTTTGACAACTAAAATCCCTTCACCAGCTCTTCTTACCCTCCTCCCTCCACTTCCAAGAGCGCAAACTCTTCTTCTTCAGATGGCATCTCTTGCCTCTAAGCTTTTTGAGGTCTCTCCCAGTCGTTCTCAGTGGCTTAGTTCCTTTCGAGGCTCCCTTCCTACTTTCTTAGCGCCTCAATCCCAGTCCATAAGCCTGCCTTCTCTTGATTCGTCTCCTTCTACTGCTAAAGAAGTCCTTGCTGCTTTCACATCCCTGCAAACTCAGTTATTTGAGGCTGTTGCTGAACTTCAAGAGATTCTTGATCTTCAAGATTCTAAGCAGAAGTTAAACCGGGAAATCCGATCAAAAGATGCAGCAATTCTTGCTTTTGCCCATAAACTCAAGGAGGCTGAGCGAGTGCTCGATATGCTGGTTGATGACTACTCTGATTATCGCCGTCCAAAGAGAACCAAGCTAGATGATGAGGCAGATGATTCGTCTAGTTCTACTACAGTTGCATCTCGGTTGAATTTATCGGACATCTTATCTTATGCTCATAAAATCAGTTATACGACCTTTGCACCACCTGAATTTGGTGCTGGACAGGCTCCACTTCGTGGAGCACTGCCACCTGCACCACAGGAGGAGCAAATGCGTGCATCGCTGCTGTACAGTTTTGCTGATCTTGATGTTGGTGTACCTAAAACTACCGAGGACAAGGAAAAAGCAATTGAACCCCTCATTGAGGTGCCACCTGCCAACGCCTTTGCTCATCTTCCAGGTATTCCAAATGTGGTGCCACCACCAGGATGGAAACCTGGAATGCCTGTCGTACTGCCAACTGATTTCCCTGGATTGCCTGCTATGATGCAAAGCGATATACCTGCACCCCCACCAGGATGGAAACCTGGGGATCCTGTGCCACTGCCACCAGTAAGCTCTGTTCCTGTTCCACCCGGGGCGAATGAGCAGCAACCACAACCACATCCTGCACATGTTATGTCGAAGGGACCAGAGCCTATCCAGGTGGCACATGTTCAGCTGGATATTTTAGAAGATGATGATAGTAGTGACTACAGCAGTGATGGGAGCTCAGATGATGAAGATTGAAGGTATGAATATTACTTCTTTATTGCTTAGAAGCCCTGAATTCTCTAATTTTGCTATTCCTTTGCTGTCGCTTGGATATTGGACATGAATTCCTGATTTGCTTATACAGATGAAAAGTTATGATAGATGGTTGAAAAATAGTCTTAAATAGTATTGGAGAAAACCCTGCTTAAAATCGTTCTTTGTGCCATTAGTTGTGAGAGGAAGTATGAAGTCAAATATTAGGAGTGTTAAGCTATTAATTATTATGGTTGCAATTTTGTCAAAGTGATTTTGCTTCGAAGAGGGATTGATGATTTGATGGACTTTGCTCTTCAGGTTGCTTGTTTGCCTACTCTCTTGAGACTCTGAATTGAAATGAGTTATGGATCGAGTTCTGATAGATTATTCTGTGGTCTTGTATAGTATGTAGCAAGGTAGAAACTTGCGTTTTTATGATCCATTCATGTGTGTAAATGATCACAAATTCACAATACTCGTCATTCATCCACTCTTTGTTGCCCTTGCAGATATACCACCTCCATCACGGCATCACCACCGGTCCACCACCAACTGTCTAGTATAAACGTACCATCAAAAGAGCAGTAGCACAGCATTTCTGATCGCACAGCAGCTGCTATAAAACCGAGCCATCATAAACTAATGTAGGCGCTATTCCCTCTCGTTTTTTGGTTGCTGTGTAGTAGGAACATATCAGCTAATTTTGTGTTAGAGCAGAGATCAACGTATCCTTCAAGTGTACACTTGAGAAAGTCCCCTTTTACACACACAAAAGGTCTGAAAATCGCGATCTAAAAAGTAAAAACGTATGCGTTCAGGGTGTACTTGTTAAACACCGGCGTGTGAGTCTGTATTGTATGTTTCAAATCTTATCAGGTGCAATGCACATTGCATTTATCAAGAGCTCTTACGAGAAATCCGTCTCGAAAGTGCCCAAAAAATAACTTTTTTTCCATCAGTTTAGAATTTGGATAAATTTTAGACTTTTTTTAAAGGGGTTAATTAACGTAAAAATATCAAAAAAATAAAATCAAAAATCATTTACTCTAGACAAGTGTGATGCTATTCAACCTCGATATCCATAATACACCCATTCGTGACTTCCAAACAGCTCAAAATGAAAGTCTTATGCTTTACGATAGGACTGATAGATCCATACTCGGTATTTTTTCTAAAACAGGAGTTGTGCTAGTCCGATCGTGGCATTTGCGCACTCGTCGGAAAGCTAACTTCAAGAGATACAACTTTACTTGGGATGTCTTATGAAAAATCCTCCTCGAAGATGCCCAAAAAATCATTTTTTGTCTCTTTGGAATCTGACAAATTTTACACATTTTCCAAATGGGTTAGTCCACGAAAAAATCTCAAAAACTCAAAAAAAAAAAAATTCCGAAATCCGTTGCTTTAGGTATGGTTCGTCGGTCTGATGATATTCAGGCTAGGCGTCCATAAAACACCCACCTGAGACATCGAAACAACCCCGAAATGAAGGTTTTGTGGCTGACAATAGGACTGATAGACCCATGCTCGATATTTTTTCTGAAACATGAGTTGTGCTAATATGATCGGAGCACTTGAGCACTCGTTAGAAAGCTAGTTTCAATAGCTATGACATTGTTGAGGATGTCTTCTAAGAAATCCTCCTCGAAGATGTCTAAAAAAATCATTTTTCCGTCACTTTGAAAGCTAGACAAATTTTGGTCTTTTTCCAAATGGGTTAGTCCACGAAAAAATGTCAAAATCTCAAAAAAATGAAAATCCAAAATCTTTTATGCTAGGCAAGATGTGATGCCATTCAACCTTGACGTCCATAAAACACTCACCCGGGACGTCCAAACAACCTCGGAATGAAGGTCATGTGACTTACGATAGGACTGATAGACCCATGCTCGGTATTCCATCTTAAACAGGAGTTGTGCTAGTCCGATCGGGGCATTTGAGCACTCGCCCGAAAGCTAACTTCAAGAACTACAAATTTACTTTGGATGTCTTATGATAAATCCTCTTCAAAGATGCCCCAAATGATAATTTTTTGTCTCTTTGGAATCCGGATAAATTTTGCACATTTTCCAAAGGGGTTAGTCGACGAAAAAATCTTCAAATCTCAAAAAATTGAAAATCTAAAATCATTTGCTCTAAGTAAGGTGCGATGCTATTCAGGCTAAACGTCCATAAAATACCCACCTGAGGCATCCAAACAACCCCGGAATGAAGGTTATGTGGCTGACAATAGAACTGACTTACTCACTTACCCATGCTCGGTGTTTTTTTTTTCCAAAACATGAGTTGTGCTAGTCTGATCGGGGCACTTCAGTACTCGTTGGAAAGTTAACTTCAAGAGCTACAACTTTGTTGGGGATGTCTTCTAAGAAATCCTCCTCGAAGGTGCCAAAAAAAATCATTTTTCCGTCACTTTGGAATTCCGAAGAATTTTCGATTTTTTCCTATGGGGTTATTCCACGAAAAAATTTCAAAATCTCAAAAAAATAAAAATCCAAAACCCTTTTCGCTAGGCAATGTGCGATGTTAATCAACCTCAACGTCCATAAAACACCAACTCGGGACGTCCAAACAGCCCCGGAATGATGGTTATGTGGCTTACAACAAAACTGATTTATCTATGCTCGGTATTTTTTCCGAAACATGAGTTTTGCTAGTCTAATCGCAACACTTGAGCACTCGTTGGAAAGCTAACTTCAAAATCTACGACTTTCTTGAGGATATCTTCTAAGAAATCCTCCTCGAAGATGCCAAAAAAATCATTTTCCGCCACTTTGGAATCTAGATAAAATTTGGATTTTTTTTAAAGGGGTTAGTCCACGAAAAAATGTCAAAATCTCAAAAAAAAAATCCAAAATTCTTAGCTCTAGGCAAGGTTTGAGGCTATTCAACTTCGAGGTCCATAAAACACCCACTCGAGACATCCAAACACCCCCAAAATGAAGGTTTTATGCCTTATGATAGAACTGATAGACCCATGCTCGGTATTTTTTCTAAAACAGGAGTAGTGCTAGTTCGATCATGGCATTGGCACGCTCGTAAGAAAGCTAACTTCAAGAGATAAAACTTTACTTTGAATGTCTTCTAAAAAATCATCCTCGAAGATGCACAAAAAAAAAAATCATTTTTTGTCTCTTTGAAATCCGAATTTTTTTTTTCAGTTTTTCCAAAGGGGTTAGTCTACGAAAAAATCTCAAAATCTCAAACAAATAAAAATCCAATATCCTCTGCTCTAGGTAAGATGTGATGATATTCAAGCTAGACGTCCATAAAACACCCATCCGAGACATCAAAACAGCCCCGAAATGAAGGTTTTGTGGCATATTCGAGGTGTTTTTCTTAGTAGACATCCTCAACAAAGTCATAGCTATTGAAGAAAGCTTTCAAATGAGTGCTCAAGTGCCCTGATAAGAATAGCACAACTCATGTTTTGGAAAAAATACCGAGGATGGGTATGTCAGTCTTATTGTCAGCCTCAAATCCTTCATTCCGGGGCTGTTTGGATGTCCTGAATGGGTGTTTTATGTACATCTAGGCTAAATAACATCACACCTTACCCAGTACAAAGAATTTTTCATTTTCCTTTTTTTTTTAGATTTTAGGAAATTTATAGATGTAATCTTTGAAGTTAGTTTTCGAACAAGTGTTTTAACACCTCAATCGATGAGGATTTCTCAAAAGACAAAAAAAGTCAAGTATATAAAAGTCCATGTTCGATTTACTTTTTCGGTACTCGTTGTCATCTTGTTCCTTGTCAATGTTGTCATTCCTATAATCCTGTGTACGGTTTCTTTAGGTCAAAATCATCAAAAGACATCATCCGATCTCAACACAACACCAAACAAAATGCCAGAGAAACTAGAATCCAGACATCCAGGTAGGTTCCAAAGCCGAAAGAGATGCATGAATAAAAACCACAACGAAAGAAAAAAACACCCAACAAGTATGAGGTCTAGAGTACCCTTGTGTTGTTATTCTAATGTGTCCTTAAGTGCATTCAAGTTCACCTATCTTCTCATCCCAACACCTGAGGAGAGAAAACCACCCATACCAGGGATCAAAGAAAGACCAACAATTCATGTTCCATAGGCGACAAAAGATGGAGTCAGTATCATATCACATGTAAAGAGAGTGCCAAACAGTGGTGTCCAAGATAGCTGGGTGTCCCTAAAGTGGATATTGTTCCTTCTCTTTTTGGTCATCTCAATATGATATTTCTCAATGTAAAAAACATCAAAGAAATCCTCCCAGACAACCCAAAAAAACACAGCAGCAAAGGTCAAAAAGCAGACAGAGTTCCAAACAGGTCAAAACAAAACTCACATAAGCTTGTTTTTTTTTTATATAGTGGAAATTGATTCGGTACACCAGATATGTTTGGGTGTACTGAAAGACCAGACAAGCCGGTAAAATAACAAAAAAAGTTAGAAATCACTCACAGAAGCTTGTTGTTGCACTTTTTTCATGTCTGAGGATACCTTCTTCAATTTTCTTTGGGAAGGTGCATTCTTAAGTTGTCCAGGAATGCAGTCATGTTCTCTTTCATAAATAGATACGTACATTCTAATACTTGTACAATTAAGTTTCAATATTTATGAAGCAACAGTCAACAGATATCTGTTTAAACAAAATTAGATTTCAACCGATTTTTTTGGTCTAAAACCTTTGAAAATTTTCGGGAAAAAAAAAGTAATTTTTCTTAGATATTCAATTTTTGTAGCTTACATCAATACATACATCATGAAACATGTGTGTAACAAGTTTTAATATATTTGGAGTAACAAATATGCAATTTTCGATTTTTTGAGATTTAGAGAGATTTTTGGTCTATAACCTTTGAAAAAAATTACCTCGTTGAAAAACAAAGCCCGTCTTTTTTATATTAAAAAAAAACTAACACTACAATATTTTAATCACCCACATAGGGAAAAGAAAAGCTGGGGTGGATGTGAGCTTTTCCTTATGTGGGTGAGTAAGAGTAGAGTTTAAGTTGGGTTTGTGTGTGAAGGTTACACAGAGGTCACTAACCAAATGTTTTTTGAAACCTAACACTACAATCTTATAATCACAAAGTAGGCACAACTCTAGCTTCATCGGATGACAAACAGACGACCATATCCTCTTGAAACCAAAGCAGTTAAATCAGCATTCAGAATAAAAAAACATACTAGAACCGTCTTGGTGCAGCTTCAGTGCGGGGCAAAAGGAGTGACTGCATTCTGAAGCATCTCTATACATGGGTCAAGGTCTTCATCAAGCATGTTTGGAGGCATCTCCGTGCAGCTGTGTCGTTCTCAAACTATGGTCATCCTGAAATTAAGATTAAGCACTCTTGATTAGAACTAGATATGGGTTGTGTTAATTATCGGGAAAAGTAACTGTAGTTCAAAGCCTTCTTTTCCTGATAAAAGACACCTGTTATACGCGGACTCACCTGCAAACTGTATGTAAAACTTGTGTGTGGTCTGAAATCCAAAGGTCCCTGGAAGAATAGAAGATGTAACAATGTGAGAAACTGTAACAAACGGGAGAGGTCCGCGGACATACCATACCAGTCCACTGCTAGGAATCATACCAGTCCATTTACACTTTTCTGAGCTCCGAAAAACTCATCATGGGTTGGTGCTATTGAATGTAATTGTCCCTGAATAGATAACATAATTCACAACGAAATAAACTTAGTCTGAGGAATTCACATTCATTGAAGTAGTCATATTATTTATGATCATTAACACATACCAGCCCTTGACTAACATAGTAACTATCATGAGGCGGTTCCATTAAATTCAACTGAACCTGCAAGAAATTTATTACCAGCTTAGGATTCAAAATAGAATAATAGGATACCTGAAGAAACTGATTTCATTAACAAAATCAAAGATAGAACTACTAACCAATCCTTGAACATTATGTTGGGAGCCGTAGAAACCATTAAGAGTAATTCCATCTGAGCTAAGGGTTTCCTGCAAGGCAGCAACATTATTTTAAGTTAGGCACCAACCACTTCAGCCATTTGCATGTGCCTAATTCCTGCTGTATCTCTAAGCCAAAAGCTCAGGACTCCTTTGTAGGCACATACACTTGGAAAATTATAAAAACAAGCCCAAAAATTTTGTATAAGCCAATGAACATTCGCTACCCTACTTCCAGTAAACAATAAAATTATCAAATGGAGGAAATAAATGTGAATAGTTTAAATGCTGAATGGTTATAGATTGTACCATTTGTTGCAGGCTATCCTCTGTCTCACTGATCAATGCGTCTGGCTCCAAGGGGACCTGAACATAATGATTCATCATTATAACTAATGAAGAAGAGTCTGAACTTAATTTCCCTGACACAAATGTATGAACTTTGTATGGCAATAACTAGATCCGAGCGGATTTTGGAAAAAATACCTTTCTTCTTTTGACTGTATTCTTTCTTTTATTCAACTTTCCTGATGAACTCCCTTGAAATCCCACTTCGGTATCCTGAGCAGCATAAGCATTACCACTGAGTTCCGCAGCACTTTCATTGGAGTTGTTTACATTAACACATTTCTTTAGAATTTCCACAAGGGCACGGAAAGCAACGTCATAATTTTCTTGAGATAAAGAGCCTACTTCACTCAATTCAATGGCCATTTTGCACAATTCATTGTAACGTTGCACTCGAGTTTGTATTTTATCTGTCCCTCCTGCCTTCAACTGATTGTTCCTTGCATCCTTCGTCCACCTATTCAATATATAGTGAGATGGGATGCTAGAGACTCCGCAAAGTTGAAGAACAATCATAGCATGTCTGCACAGAAAGCCTTTGTATTCAAATGAATGGCATAAACAAGAAACCTCTGAGTTTGCTTCATTCCATGATACCATAAATGCTTCATCTTTTTCACAGTCATCCACTCGATACACTGTAGAAGCACTGTCTCCACTTTCCTTTTTGGGATGACATCCAACAACGCCTAAAACTTCAACTTGAAATTTCCTGAATATGGTATGTGTGTAAACCATTGACATTTGTTTCTCCCATGGTGAAGGAGATTTGAGCGCAGGTTGTTTGTGCCATGTATCAAAATCAGCAACAGCCTCTTCTTCGTGCCTGTTTTGTAGAATCGCTCCATATTGTTTGACAAACTCTTTCAAAGTCATTTTCTTATGAATATATTTGTCAAAAAAAGAACTGATGCTTTCAGAGCGATGAGCAGTTGACATTCCTGCAAGAAAGGTATCAGCCGTGTACAATGGCACCCACTTTCTGCGATCTGCAAACAAAAGCCGGACCCATTCTTCTTCCTGGAGATCAAATCTAGTGAGCAGTTTCCACCATCTCATTTCAAATTGCTCCTCTGTCCATGATTTGAATATGCATTTTCTGAACTTCTTGGGAAAATTTTCATGCCTCTTAATTACATGATCAAGTTTTACCGGGAGCTTCTCCAGAATATTCCAAAGAGGAAAGCAATGCCGTGACTTGGGGAAGACTGCCACAATTGCAGCATCCAGAGCAGAGTGTTGCTCTGTAATCAAGACTTCAGGAACCTTTCCATTCATTGCTCTGAGCCATGTCTTCATCAACCAAACAAATGTTGACTTCGTCTCATCTGCTAGTAGTGCACATCCAAGCAACATGGATTGGAAGTGATTATTGACTCCAACAACAAGAGCAAGTGGCATCTTGTCACTATTCCTGATGTATGAAATATCAAAAGAAACAACATCATTAAAATAGGCGTAGTCAGTCCTACTTTTCGCATCAACCCAGAACAAATTCCTAAGCTGCTGATCTTCATTCAAATCCATCGCATAGAAGAACAAGGGACTCTTTTTCTTGATATTCATGAAATAATCAAGCAACATTTGAGCATCACCTTCTTCCAGAACCAGGTGTCTCCCTTTCTCAAACTGCCATCTGGTGTCATCCCTCAGAAAACCAACAATACCAACAGATTGCCTGCTCATTTCTACATACATCTTCTTTGTTCTTTCGCTAACAGCATGCAAAATGTCCATATTGTTCTTCTCAGCCAGCTTTACATTTCCGTGAATCCGAAAATGATAAGCAAGGGCCGGTAACAGTTCATGGTTATGATCCTTTATAAATTCGTGAATTACCCACTTTCCATCCTTGTTTCTCTTCACGTGCATGCTGGCCTTGCAATCCGTCTTCCTAACACTGGGCCGACGGCTGCTACCAGTATCCGAATCTGGTGTAGCCCCATATCTCGAACAAGCAAATTTTGCATCAATAAAATCTTTGGACTTTTTGGAACGACGGCTATTTTTTATCGACGTAGTAAAGCCCATAGATTTGGCATACTCTTGATAAAATCTGTATGCTAATTCATGTGATTCAAACTCAATGCCATTGCAGGGCTCAGCATCTGTGTCGCCTGCAACCGGCACTACATTTCCTGCAGGAGTGTTAATGGCTCCTCCATTTTGATCTTGCACCTCATTAGGAGTAAGCACACTCTGGTTGAGTCCTTCACTTCCATGCACATTTTCCTCGGGATCAACCATGTTAGCAGGCAAGCAAAGGTCCCTTCACTTCACTAGCATATCCATTGTTCAGCTAAAACAATACCTTCTCAGCTTCTCTCCGTCTAAAATCAACTAAAACAATAACTCAATCACAACCAAGCACTTGGAACCGCAGAAATAAACACAATTAATATTAAAAATAAATACTTGATTATATGAGGCAAATGAAAAGCAAAAGAGGGAAGTGGCCACTAACGGGAGAGAAGACAATTCATATCAAATCGTCACTTTTTTTTTGCA
Source organism: Persicaria maculosa (assembly GCA_963922045.1). Classification (NCBI taxonomy): domain Eukaryota; kingdom Viridiplantae; phylum Streptophyta; class Magnoliopsida; order Caryophyllales; family Polygonaceae; genus Persicaria; species Persicaria maculosa. The sequence goes on from OY998252.1 coordinate 2,744,789, forward strand.
GTCTATAACATAATTAAACAAATACAAGGATAAATTTTGATACAGAAAACATCATCTACAAAATGACACAAAATTGCACCTTCCGAAATCCCTAAAATTTCAAATTCTCACAACACAGTTCAACTATAATCATAGCAACCAAAAAAAAAAATCAACGATGGGCGTTAATACCTCCGAAGTCCCTCTTTCGATTCAATCCATCCACCACGCCACCAAAATCCAAATTGACAGCAAATCCCTTCGATCGAGTTTGATGGATTTCAAAACCTAATTCATCACTGGATCAACTTTGATGCCTTACCTGAGATTTTTCCCTCTACTCACACGACATCAAACAAGGAATTCAGGTTGATTTTCAGATATCCCTCATTCAAATTGCAAGCAACGAAGACGAGCGATGGTAGTTCATCTGCTCGTTGAGTTTCACCTCCCTCTCTCTCTATCTCGTCCAAGCTTGGTTCTTTTATGAGTTAAAACTTGAAAGCTTCTATGTGAACCGGACAAAATAATTAAGTAAACCGGACATTTACAACCAGAAAAAATGTAAACCGGTTTTTAATCACCTAAGGTCCTAAACCGATACCTGGTGAGCCGGTGACGAAAGTTTTTTTATATTTATTCTAATCTGCCCCTATATTTTATACTAGGGCTGGAAATCACCCGTGGGTGACCGATTCACCCGACCCGATTATACGGGTGAAAACCCGAAAAAAACCGGGTGATGGATGGGTGATGGGTGGGTGAAGTGGGTGATGGGTGATAAGTTTTTCACCCATTACCCGACCCATCACCCGACCCATTACCCGACCCGCTTAACCACCCGCTAACCCACCCGATTATTTAAAAAAAAATCTTAGTTTATAAAAAAATATAGCCTAACATAACTACATATTTTTTTTTCAAATTCTATATATCTTCTCTATTCTCTAATTGTTTTTGTGCAAAAAAAATCTAAAAGAATATAAACTTAATTATATTTAACCTCATATCACATCTTTTAAAAAAAGTTATTTTATTTGTTTTGCATACACTAGTAGAATGTTAACAATTTCACTCATTTCAACAACTTAGCATTTAGTGTGTTAAGACATGATTTAGCCAAATTATTTTTCCTTTTTTTAACTACGAGTTTAGCAAATGGCTAAAATTCATCTCATTTGATTTGATATTAAACTTTTAATGCTAACTTTGTAAGATGTGGATAATGATATAGTGTATGAATAAACCTTTTATACAATTAATAAGATTTCCACGTTGACGTGGTTTGTGAAAATATCAAATATGATCGATTTCTAAGTATAACCTATGAATTTTTTTTCTTTTAATTTACTTCACCCGATTACCCACCCGACCCACCCGATTAACCCGATTCACCCGACGGATCGGGTGATGGGTGAAATATTAGACGGACGGGTGGTGGGTCGGGTGAAATTTTTTTGTGACGGGTCGGGTGAAAAAATGGCTCCACCCATCCATCACCCGACCCATTTCCACCCCTATTTTATACCGGGGCGGATATTTTCACCACTAATTTTTACTATTTCCACCGCTAATCACCGCATAGGTATGCGGTGGTCTTAATCCACTTTTTCCCAGACCCACCGCATATACATGCGTTAGATCCGTTGATTGTATACGAATTCACCGTATACCTATGCGGTGGGTTATGACGACCGTATACATGCGGTGAGTTTTTGGGCAATTGAAAACCGTTTGTAGAAGTTATCCAAAACCGTCGACATAACCCACCGAATACCTATGTAGTATGTTATGGCGACAGTTCAAACCCACCGCATACATATGCGGTGGGTTATGGCGACGGTTTTGGACCATTATGGCGACGGTTTTGGGCATGTATACTCATCGACCCACCGTAAAGTATTGCGGTGGCCTACCGTATACCTATACGGTGGGATCGTTGACTGCCATTAAAGCCACCGCAAACCTATGCGGTGATTAGCGGTGGAAATAGTAAAAATTAGCGGTGAAAATATTATCACCCATTTTATACTCCATCTGTTAATTAAAACATGTCGTTTTAGAAAGTAAATTTTGTTAAGAAAAATATGTCATTTTAGGTATTTTATCACCTACTTTACAAAATTGTCCATGTAATGATTAGATTGTTGTTAGTTGTAGTTTTCGGGAAAGTAAAAAAGTAGAGTAATAATTAGGAGTATAAGTGTATTTGTATTTTTTTTCTTAAAAGGTTTACAAAACTCTAAAATGACAAGTTTACTTAACAGATGTAGGATTAAACTAATAATTTGTCCATAAATAAGCATGATAAAAGGATTTTTTTTCTTCTGTTTTTAGGGCTAGATTCATTCTAATAGATTCGAGTTCAAATCTTATTGAAAATATAAAGTCGTTTATAAACATCTTTTACCGAACAAACTGAACAAATTTTTAATACTAATAAGTACTGATGGATTATGCCATTTTTTAAAAATGGCATAAACAAATTTTTAATAAAACATAGTAATTATTTTTTTGTTGACTATGCATTCAGAAACTAAATCCATCAGTACTTATAAATAAATTATACGTTTATATTTTTGTTTGTTTGTTACGACGGTTTTCCGTCTGCCGACTTGTCGGCCATCGAGTTTCAGGTATATCTGAACTCGAATTCTTACTTAATCGGAAAAAAAAATATACGTAAAAAAGGCCTTTAGGGGAAAATACATATCTTTAACTTTATTACCAAAAAAAAAAAAGTCAAGGTTGCTTTTTATTGTGAGTTGTGTATATAGGAATCCTAGTTAGCATTGCTTTTGATTGGTGAGGTAGAGAAGTTCCACAAGCAAAGCTACAAGAAAGGTGATCCTATATACATAAATTGACATTTTATTTAATAGCAATATAAACACATTAGTCCAATGTGCATACACAACAAGAAGTTATGAATTTTATTTTATTTTACGATGGAAATTTTTGGATTTATCGATTAATTTTTCACTGGCCCCAGTACTAACCTATAATCGATATATTGCCAGATAGGCTTAACCCATGTCAAGACATGAGTATTTATCATAGTATAAATGACATATCACTAGTGGGATTTGAACCTTAACTTCGTGATAGTGAGACATAAGAGAACACATCACTCTTAGGTGAGATGTAATTGACTAACACTGCTTAATACGTAGTACTATAATATTTGAGGACTTATGTTTTCGTGATTTGAACTCGATATCTATAAAGTTTATATTTGTGTTAGTCAAACACTATTATTTTAAACCTATTGTAAAAAGTGATCGATATTAATAATAATGTTTATAATTATAATTAAAATATAATGAAATTCAAATGTGCCCTAAATCTTATCATATACGTACAATACAACTCATTATCAACACCCCAAGTCAAATCATTCTAACAACATCAAGCATTAATATCTTAATAGATAGATAGATAAGGATGACATACAAAGATTATGAGACCATGCCGCAAGTTGGATAAAACACTATTTAACTATTAATATTTAAGTATATTATAAATAAAATACATTGTAATACAAACACATTCTTAGACCATCAGCGATAATTGTGTGTAAATATATATTTTTTAAACATTTTTTTTTGGCTCTATTAATTAGTTGATTTTGGATTGTATTCAAATGTACACATCATCAAATGTGTTATGCAAATCTGAGCACATCATATAGGAGATATGTATAAGACAATTTTACTGATTTTATTTATTTATTATTTAATTTGATTTCAAAGATGTGTAAAAAAATACACATTAAATCAATGGAATAAAATAACAAAAAAAATTAATGCATATTTTTAACCATTATGTGCAAATATGTACCTTTTATATAAAAAAAAAACTATGGTACTACAAGAGTTACAATATACATGTGCTTCACCACTAAGGAATGTGTAGATGTGGGTTGTACAAAATGAACGGAATATGACATTGCAAGAGAATTAAGAGCTGCCAAAACCCAAAGTTAGAGTGAGACATCTTATTAACGGACAACAATTTAAAGCATTTTGCTTAGCTTGCCTATTTTTCTTTTTCCCCTCCTTTTTGTAAAGGTACATTCATAAGAGAAAAAAAAATCTTGGACCCCACCATTCTAAAAATAATTTCACTATTATAGAATTCTAAAAATAATTTCACTATTATAGAAGATTAGATTTACATCGATCTCTTAATTGTTGTATCGTGGTATATGCATGGTCAAAATTTTATCAAATGTATGATCAGTCATCAACTTTTGGTGTCAGCAAGTGTTGGTAAAAAAAAGGCTTGGCGGCAGGAAAAGTCGGTGTTAGACAAGACCACTTCATCCAGCTCGTCCGCAAGCTCCAGAATGGCGCCAATGATTTGAAACAAAGCCCCCGTCCATCGCATCTCGTATGGAACTCAACACAGCACTACAGTCAGATTCGACAACGATCCTCCTAATTCCCCTCTCAACAGCACATAGTATACCAAAGCCCAATGGACCGCCTCAGCTTCCCTCATCTCGTATTTACTAATACTCCCTCCGATTATAAATGTAAGATTTTTTACTTTTGTGCACGTAGTTTAAAGAGTTTAAAACTATATTGTATAAAATATCGATTTTTTTAATAATTTTTTTTATAATATAATACTTATTATCGGAGGGAGTAGTAAGTAGTAACTATGAAATTGTTAAAAAAAATTATTAAAAAAATAAGATATTTTATATGATTTTTATCCCGTAAAAAAAATATGTTTGAATAGTAAAATGATATGTTTTGCCGAAAAGAGACAGGAGTAGACAAACTAATTGTTTAAATCATAACAAAATTTAAAAAATAGTCAAACAACTCCTAGCTAGAGCGGTCTTCAAAGTTTTAAAGTCAAATTAAATACTCCGTAGGTAGTTGTGAACGGAATGAACGAGACACCTTGAGAAGGACCCCCAAAAAACCATTATTTCTATATTTAAAAAAAACATCAATTTAAGGTTCAGCTAAGGTTATTGTTCAGTTAGTTATAACCTATACTCCGGGGTATTAATTATATTATACTCAGTATAAAACGGTTTTTCTATTCTATACCCAAAGTGCATAGGATAAGATTTTTATTTTAGAAAAAATATTTTTTTCATTTAATTGTTTTAGTCAAATTTTAAATTAGATTCTTACGGTATATTAATTTTCGACAGGGAATCTTTCTGAATTAGTTATTATCAGGATATAGGATAGAAAGACCGTATATAAAATTAATATAATTCTCAAGCTATGATATGATTTTTTAAAACTAAAATCTTGATAAAATGAAAAAAATATTATAAAGTATAAATAAAAATCATAAAAATATCTTTACCATAAATGTATCTTATCATTCTTTCATAAAATTAATATTTATAAAATCTCATTTAAAGTAACATACATAAATATAGATATTTTAAATACTCAATTAAAATAATAATAATAATATCACTGTAACTTTGTTTAAATGTGATATGAGCTATATGGCATAATCAATACCTCATCCGTTAATTAAAATTTGTCATGAAGTGAATCTTGTTAAGAAAAACTTGTCATTTTAGATATTTTGACATCTTATTTACGAAATTGTCATTGTAATGATTAGATAGTTATTAATTGTAATTTTTGAGAAAGTAAAAAAGTGGTGATGCCCTGATGCCTTGACTCGCTGACCAGTCAGTGACACCACCATCGTGGAGTGCTATCATCCTCTGAGCTCCACTTCTGACGGACGGGATCGCCTGTGCCAAAGGGGACAGCCCCCTGCTGTCCCCTCCCCTCCCCCGAGTTTAAAAAAAAAAAAGAAAATTGATTGAAATTTGAAAGAAAAAAAATTAAACAATAAAGGGGCTGTTTTTGTGAGGAGGGACAGTGGGACAGTGGAGGATCCGGGACAACAGATCCGCACCGCACTTTTGAAATCCTTGGTGTTTATGGATATTAATAAGGACTAAGACCATCCGCAACCATGGGGAAACCTCTTTCCCCTTTTTTCTTCCATCTTCCTATTATAACTTTAACCTCATTTATTTTTTTGTTTAAAATTATTTTCACTTTTTCTAACTCTTTCTAAAAGGTTTCCTCCACAACCATGAGAAACCTCTTTTACCCCTTTTCAAATTTATTTTCACTTTTCCTTTTCATTTAAATATCTTTTCCTTTATTATATTTTTATCATCATATATTATTGTCAATTATTTTTATTTATAGTTTTATAAATAAATAAAAATAGCAAGTACTTGATATAAATATATTTTATTACATCTAGATTAAAATTAACAAAGTTAGAAATATTATAACATGCGTAAATACTAATCGAGCTACCTATAAATTCGGATCATAGCCTTGGGCATTCGGGTGTTGAATGATTGTTAAATATTTGTAACATCACGTGAAATTGAGAATTTTTTAGAAGATTTGGATCAAAAGACATATTTGGAATGAGTGGGTTTTTTGGATTATTGTGATCCATAGTGAGAATAAGTACAACTACAATAGATCAAGATGTGGGTATATATAGGGTAAAATTGTGCTCAAATTATAGAGAAAAATAAAATTAAACCAATGAAATATTTTATTTAAAAAATAATGAAATATAAATATATTTTCTATTTCATTTTACACATGTTTACAATTAATAAATATGGATGGAAAAGAGAAGATGTTACTTTTTCATAAAAGAAAAAGGAAAACAAAATTAGAAAAGGGAAGAGGTTACCTCTTTCTACCAAGGTAACCCCTTCCATCCCCTTACCTTAAGGTAAGAGCCACAACCATGAACTTATCTTTTACTAACCTTAAGGTAAGGAAATCTCATGGTTGCTCATGCTCTAAGGAGTACACAATTTACTTAATGAGGTCATATAATAAACTTGTATAAAAAAGGAGGGTTTCATATAATAACAAGGGGTATAAAAAAAAGTAGAAACCAACAAAAAAAATGACAACAACGAAGGGACTTGGTCAAAATACAAAATGTGAACATGAGACCGAACATCTCAAACCGGGGACGTTCCCTATGTGACTATGAGAGTGTGTGTGATGTTATGTTACTCTATCATATTATCATCATCGGTGTGGCCCCCACTTCCTTCGATTATTTTAGGGTAAATAGAAAACCACATACTGTATTAAATATTGATTTTTTCCACATAATCCCCCGTTAAATTTAAAATACATAAAACCACTCGTTAACAAAACATCAATACACCAATGAGACGTTAAATTTGCTAGTATGTACAAATTTTGTATATAAATATAATACCACTTTAATTCGGAATATGTCACGTAAGTAAAAATAATCCCGGTTTAATCCAGAAAATTTCATGGATCCGAAATCGCGCCAACGACCTCTGCTTTAGTATTTTATATGGATAGATAGATATATAGATTATAAATGGACTATGTTCATTTCTTTTTTCTTTATCTTTTCAAAATTTAAACCAGACGAGCTTTTAATTTTCAAGAGTTTTTCTTCAAAAAAAAAATTGAGGTTAGATAAGAATAATAGGATGGAGGACGTTTCACAGTTCACAGTTCAGATTGTTATGTATAAAATGGGATCATAAATTCACAATGAATCTTATATTCTTCATATTGAATCTCGTGGTTCTTAACCAACTTGTGACAGACATGCCCTATTAAAAGAAAACAAAAAATATATATATAATTGATTTTTTATGTTTAGTCATTGCTTTTCATTTCAAAAAGAGCATATACCATTATCGATCTCCACTTTTGTTCCTCATAGATTATTTGTGTTACCTCTACCAATTGTCAAAAGAAACGACTCTCCCGGTTTCAAATCCGACCGCATTCGTTAGTTTCAACTTATGTTCTCTAGTTGTTCGTGGTACGTAGTCTTGTCTTTGTTGATTTGGTTGTATTTCAGTTATTTCATAACGGTTTGTCCGTTACCATTCTTTCGGCCTCGTGTCTAACCAGATATGTCCGGTGAGTCGAATTTTTTTCGGTTCAAAAATAATAATAATATACCACTCTAGATTTTAATCCGTAAAAGTTTTTAACTAGGTGACATATCGTGCAATTAGTTATTGATTTCCTCTATTTGGAAATGTAAGAATTTAATTAGGAGAGGTCAAACTCTATTACTCCGCCATTCAATGACATCTATCTCAACAAGAGAAATGAGCTCCGGATGAGACACAAGTGCATTATGAATTTATGATCCATTGCATGTCGAAACCAAGCCACTTTGTCTACTACTTAGTTGACTTCATATATGACGTGCTTACAAGTTGACCACTCAAATAGTTGGAGAAGGTGCAAGATGACCGTCATGATTATCTCGATCTCCCACGAACATTTTCACTAGCTTGTCGATGATAGAATCGATGATCGTAAAGCTGCCATCCTCGATCTCAATGCGTCGGAAGTATGGCTCTCCCTGGCTACCACAATACTGGAACGGAACGCTAACACTTCTTCCATTAAGGACGAGAAAGAGTATGTCAAAAGTTAAACCTCATAACTGAAAAATTATTCTTAGATTAAAGAACTATTTAAAAACTCATAACAAGCTAAGCTATCAACATCTCATTTCTTACCCATATTTCAAAGACCTATGGGTCATCATTCATGTATGGTGGATTTCATAAGACTCCTCTATTAATTAAACAATGTGAGTTCGAATCTTATTTATAAATAAATTTAAAAAATTTATAAGTAAAAATATTGTTCATTTATTAGACTTATTCAACAACAACAACAATATTTCCATTTTATCTTACCATGAGCAGGATTTGAAGGATTGACTATATGCATCCTTTCTTCAACTATATCGTAAAAGTGTTTATAAAGTATTTCGCGTAAAAAGGCTAAACACATACTCCCCCATTTATATTTATATGGCGTTTTAGGCAAAAAAAATTTGTATCATTTTTAATTGACGTTGTGCACTCTCACCTGGATTGCCAGCGCTACTAATTGAGTGCCAGCACGTAACTGTGCTGTCAGTAAGAAGGGAGCCGGCGCCTTTCGATCAACTCGACCCGGCCGAGAGAGATAGATGCCCCAGCAATGAGAAAAATAAATGCAATGGCTAAACTACTATGTTATAACTCATTATAACACTTCGTTATCCTTTTAAAACCATTATCTTCTATCTATATCAACCCACCAAAAAAAATAAAACAAAGACCCATTATTTCAAAATCAAATACATTAATTTGGCCATTTGACCAATTTCTACTATGTATTCGCTCTGGTAACCGTTATAAAATGGGAAGTTGTAAAAAAAATGTTAGAAAACTTGTGGTAATAACGAAGTCACTCAACATTTTTTAACCTGCGTGTCATGCCTCAAAACGTCAATTAATACAAAACACAGGGAGTATTATTATTTAAACACACAACCATGACTTCGTATAGGACGAGGTTAATAAAATGACTAAAATTATAAACAGGGTAAAATTTATAAACCATTGGTAAAAATAGTTAAAAATTTAAACAACAAGATAATCTCCGTATGGGGCGAAAAATAGTTTATTTGTAAAAAGTTGAATTTATTTGGTTATTAGTAGGGGTATTGTGGTACTTTAAAACCAAATAAGATAAAAGAAAAGGGATGAAAACGTCTCTTTGCAAAATAAACACCTAAAAAAACACCATTTTTTAGCTTATTTTTTAAACTTTTTTTAAAAACAGTTTACTTGTCTGTAGAATACATCCATTTAACCTACTTAAAAAATAATTTGTACTTAATTTTTAACCCTTTTTTTACACACCCTTACACACCTCATATATAAAAGATTATAAAACCAATCACAAAAACTTATCCAATATCCAATATGCAATATTGCATATTCAACTTATATTATCAATCAATAGATAAACAATGCAGTATTGATGATTGAATTATACATACTTCTTTAAACAACCGATAAACCCGAAAATCTAGCTAGCAAGATCATAGTCGACTTTCATCTATTTTAAAAAAATCCCTCTAAATAAAATAACAATTGCAATAAATCAATCAATAATAAATAAATAAATAAATGAAAAATAAAATAAAAAGGGAGTCTTCTCCAGTCTCCTCCCGTCCTCCGTGCTCAAAATCTCTGTAGGTTCTCTCTCCTCCATCGCCAACACATTTATGAAGCTTTAAACTCCTCATTGATCACAACCCATCAAAGTTAGCAGCTTTTTCCCATTCATCACTCATCCATCCCTCCTCAAATCTCACCCCTTTCCTCATCCCCAATAAAATCCCTCCAAAGCCCATAAATTCGCCCACTCACATGAACAAAATCATCTCCCTCATCTCCCTCTCTCCAATAAATGATGCGAATATTTGCTGGATGATTCAAATGTGAACCTATCATCACCTTTTCCGTTTCCTCCCTCCTTTGGCTTTTTTATTCAACTGCTTTCTCTCTGTAGTTTCACTTTACCTTTTTCCACTTTCCCCCCCTTTTTTCTCTTTCCCTTCTTCATTGGCGACTGCTACCAATTTCTCTCTCTCTCCCTCTCCCTATCGCAGTTCCGATGAAAATGAAGACATGGGTTTCTGGGCTGTTCTTCGTCTTCTCCATTGCTGCTTTTCTCATCCTCTCGGCCGATTCCCAGTCGCCAGGTACTTGCAATTAGTCTATGGGCTTCCACTCTTTGCTGGTTTCGACGAGTAGCTCATCAATTTCTGTGTTTGTATAGGATTTTTTGAAGTTCTGTGATGCAATTAGTAGCAAAGAGTAGGTTTTAATCCGAAAGCCCTTTTTGGTAGTTTTCCTAAATTACTAAATTAGCATGTTTCAGGTGATTCAAGTAGGTTAACTTGGCGGGGTTAAGTGTTTAATTGATCTAATTTTTTGGTTGTTGATTAAAGATCTTACCTTTGGGTTGAGTTTGTTGAGCTCTTCCAGATCAAAATTTCACTTCTCAATGCGGGCTCGGAGATTTTTTGTGTTACAAGTTGTATTGTTTAGTCATGGTATCCCTCAATAAAGAAAAATATGGCGACCGGATTGGCTTTGAAGAATTTGTGATTGTCATGGAGTGTCAATATGATTTGACTGCTTTGGACCTCCTAGAGTTTGTTTGTTTGTGGAATTGGTTGTTTGTTCGTTAAAACTTAGAAGGATCCTTGGGGTTGTCTGGAGTGGTGTAGCACTGTAGCACCACAGATTTAGTTGATTTTTCAGCATTTACTTGGTTGAAAGAGTTTGCAAACTTTAGATTTAGCTAAAAATCAGTCATTTCTTTCTCTAACAACCGGTCAATTTTGAACGGGCAGTGTGTTTCTTTGGCACTGTTTAGTTCTGTGCTAGATTTATTGTGCTTCATGATGGACTTTTGAAGGAATTTGGTAGTTGTAAGTTTGATGTTTGGGAATTTAAGTTTCCATACTTGAAGGTCTTAGCCTATTTAAATATTTTTATGGGTTCTATGTTTTAACTTTTGATTAATTAATTAATATTCAGGAGTGTTTATGCTGTTTGACCCTTTGCAAATGTGCTTCGAATCTTGATAAACGGAATACTAATTTCATAAATAGGTCTTATTTCCTGGTTCTGTTATGCCTGTTTAGGAACCTGCCTCGGGTTGAGCATCTATTGTTCACACACATGTGGAAGTGAATAAGCTGTCGGATGTTTTTTTACCTTCACCTTTGGAACTGATGTTATGATGCATAAAAACCTCTATGCTAGTTGCCATATGACTCATATCATATTGTGTAAATTTGTAATGTAGATGTATCTTCTGTTACACACTCTACTGCTTAATGAAGAGTGCATTGTTGATTCCCTTTGAGGTTGCAGTCTTAAATCTTTAAGTTCATCATTCCAGTAATCGTTTGTTGAATATATCAGGTTTTGTAAGCATTGACTGTGGTAGCACAGAAAGTTATACCGATGAACTTGGTCTTCAGTGGATACCTGACCAGCTTACTTACGGAAATGTATCTAGTTTGTCGGTTGCTAATGAGACAAGGAGACAGTACTCGACGCTCAGATACTTCCCTCCTGACGACAGAAAGTACTGTTACACATTAAATGTCACTAGCAGGACAAGATATTTGCTTAGAGCAACCTTCTTGTATGGGAACTACGACAGCAATAATGTTTACCCGAAGTTTGACATTTCCGTGGGCGCCACTCCATGGTCTACTGTAGTCATTTCAGATGCGGATGTAATGGAGATCAGGGAGTTGATATTCCTGGCTGTGGAACCAACTGTCAGTGTGTGCTTGTCTAATGCCTCAACAGGGAGTCCATTTATTTCTACCCTTGAGCTTCGACAATTCAATGGGTCAATGTACTATACAGATTATGAGAACCAATTTTATCTTAGTGTCTCCGCAAGAATCAATTTTGGGGCAGATAGTAAAGACCCAGTCAGGTAAGCATCTCTGCATGCCTGAATAATGACCAACTGTATGCACTTAATTAACAGTTATCTAAGCCACAGTGTTTAGAATACAAGATATTTGAAGATAGGTGGAAATTATAGTAAAAACACAAAATAATTTGCTTAATGGATTTAGTCACTTTTAGAGTAATGGGTATCAGTCCCTCGGTTTGGAAAGATAATTAGACACTACTCATTCTAATCCATAGTTTATGTTTTTAGATCATTAGAATGAAGATATATCTTAGTATCAAAATGAAATATATTGGGTTCTGCTAATTACAGAAGGTAAAAAGGCAATATTTGGTGGATTTTATATTCCTTTAAACTGAAGAGCATCTTCTGCTCTTATTACAGGTATCCTGATGATCCATATGATAGAATATGGGAGTCTGACTCTGAAAAGAGAGCTAATTATCTAGTTGATGTTGCTGCTGGGACAGAGGCAGTGTCAACCAAAATGCCAATATATACCGATGGACATGAGAGGCCACCTCAACGAGTGATGCAGACGGCTGTAGTTGGCAGAAATGGATCATTAACGTACCGCTTGAACTTAGATGGTTTTCCTGGAGCAGGGTGGGCTTTTGTATACTTTGCGGAAATTGAGGACTTGGGAGCACATGATTTGAGGAAATTCAGGCTGAGGGTTCTTGGTCTTCCTGAACTCAGCAGACCAACTGTTAATATTATTGAAAATGCTGGAGGGAAAAATCGTCTCTATGAGCCTGGATACCCGAACATAACCTTTCCTTTTGTTCTGTCTTTTGGGTTCAACAAAACATCTGATTCTACTTTGGGGCCTATCTTGAATGCCATGGAGATAAATAAGTACATAGAGAAAAGTGATGGTTCTGCAGATGGTAAGCCAAATTATGATTGCACCGGTTCATTGTCTTTCTTTCAATGAATATAATTCGATGGAGTTTGCTGCAACAGCTGACAAAATGATATTGCTTGTATCTTTCCTCTAGATCGGTTCATGCTTCTATTGTTGAAGATCTTTTCTTTCTTTTTTTAAAGTTTTTGAAGCTCTTAATCCTGAGAGCTGATATTATACTCCATGAACTGCAGGATCTGTTATTGCTAGTTTTGTTTCACATTACTCGTCAGCAGATTGGGCTCAAGAAGGCGGAGATCCTTGCCTACCAGTTCCATGGTCATGGTTGAAATGTAACTCAAATTCTCAACCACTCATAACTGAAGTGTGAGTCAATCTCCCAGTTTTCTACTGCAGACCTTTTTTAAAGATAATTAGCATGTTTTTATTTTTAGATCCTATGGAGGATTAGACATTGTTGTTTTTTCGTAGTTATTATCAAGGAAATCAAACTGACCTTATTTTGTTCTGTTCAGTTCATTGTCTGGGAAAAATTTGACGGGGAATATCCCTTCGGAACTGACCCAGCTAAGAGGCTTAGAGGAGTTGTAAGCATCAATACTGAGATTTCCTTGCTATAATTGAGGCACATGTTTAATATTTATCCATTCCCTTTTCATTGTTAGTCCTAATGTTTTTCTGGGTGTTACCTCTGCAGATGGCTAGATGGGAACTCTCTGACAGGATCAATACCTGATTTCAGTGGATGCCCAAACTTAAAGATCATGTATGCATGCATGAGTTTCCTTCTTTTCATACAAGCTTTTCCTACTTACTAATTTTTCTATTTATCTTATAGTCATCTCGAAGACAACCAATTGACTGGCAAAGTTCCTTCATCATTGGCTCAGTTATCAAACTTAAGGGAACTGTAAGTTCTCTCCAATTCAATAGAATACACAGATAAATTCGCTCTTGTTATTGGTGTTGCTTTGAAAAGTCTCTTTTTAGTAAGAGATCAAATATTGCAGGCCCATTGAACTTTTTTGCACAATTAAGATAGTGAGTAAATTAAAGTGAACTTCGTTATGATTCTAATATCTTTACCCTTGTACTCGAGTGTAAGATAATCTATGTTTTGGTTCTAGGTACTTGCAAAATAACCAGTTATCTGGAAAACTGCCATCTGCGCTATTGGACAAGAATATCGTTTTGAAGTAAGTTCATTTCTTATCCGAGGATTTTTTCTTGACACTACTTTTCTGGCTGAAATTCAGTGCAATGTAAATGTAAAATCAGGTTGATGTGATCCTAGGTAGAATTTTTGCTTTTGTGTCAACTTTTGAAACCTTTTTTTTATATATAGAAATATAAATATGAAGATGGATACATATTGTGAATGCAGATCATCATCTAGAAAATATGAAACTAAATGATTTCCATGGTGTATTTTTATTGTTCTTAGCAAGTTACTGTGCTTCCTTTAGAGCATTTCTTTCCTGCTCTTGATTTCAAGGTGATGGTAATTTGGTTTCTGCTTTGGATATTAATTTTCTTGGCCTGGATTTGAAAACCTATGCTCCGTAGATAACAAAAATTCCACAGCACTTTTGCCCACGAGAAAAGACGTTCATATTCTTTCTTTCTTTATTTTTACTATCGCATCTATCTTGAGCACAAATTTGGTTTTGTTGTTGAAAAAATGCGTGTTCCAAGCGATACCTAGGATAATCACTCAATTGCAATCTAATAATTATGCCAATTTGTTTCTCTGCAGCTACACTGGAAATGTTAATCTTCGTAAAGGAGGTGGTGGAGGGACAAAGCGTAACGTAATCATTGGGGTTTTGGTTGGAGCCTTGATTCTTGTTTTAGCTATTGTGGCATTTATACTGTTGTGCAGGAGGAAGAAGCAAGGGAAACCGTTATTTAAGCTTGGTACATGTGCTGAATAGTTTGGTCTCTTTCAGTTTCTTTTGTTCTGTGATGAAGTTTGATGTGCAAATTTATCCACTCTTTCTTTCCTCAAGCAGACACCCTCGGACATGGGATATCGGTTCAAAAGATGTCAGCCTCTTCAGCGGACCGTGCAACAGAAACTGCACATTGCTTCACAGCTTCGGAAATTGAAGAAGCAACAAGAAATCTTGAACGAAAAATCGGGTCAGGAGGTTTTGGTGTTGTGTATTATGGAAAACTAAAAGACGGAAGAGAAATAGCTGTCAAGGTGCTTACCAGTAACTCCTACCAAGGCAAACGAGAATTTTCGAATGAGGTAAGCTCACCATCATTCACATTTGGCTCGCAAACCGCGACCTCTATAAGTTCTTCACTACTTAATTCCCTTTTGCTTCACATAGTAATCTGTTTTCGTAATGGTTACTACCGGCGCTTAAATCTTACGCTTCTCATGTGATTTAGGTGACACTTCTTTCGAGAATTCATCACAGAAACCTGGTGCAGTTTCTTGGCTATTGCCAAGAAGACGGGAAAAGCATCCTTGTTTACGAGTTCATGCATAGTGGAACCCTCAAAGAGCATCTTTACGGTAATGTATTCTCTTTCCCGTCAAGTGAGAAGAACTTACGAAGGCGTAGTATCCTGATTCCTGATTACATGTATATATATAAATGTCTTCAGGTCCTCTAATCCGAGGGCAGAATATCGGCTGGATCAAGCGCCTTGAGATTGCGGAAGATGCTGCTAGAGGTATTGAGTATCTTCATACTGGTTGTGTTCCGTCCATCATTCATCGAGACTTGAAAACCAGCAACATTCTTCTCGACAAGCATATGAGAGCCAAAGTGTCGGATTTTGGCCTCTCCAAACTCGCTGTAGATGGCAACTCACACGTTTCCAGCATCGTGAGGGGAACAGTAGGCTATCTAGATCCCGAGTAAGTGTCCTTTTTCACTAACAATGCTTGGACTCTGGCATAAATCGTTAACGAAATTCATCGATGTGTGATGCTCGTCTTTTTTCTAATCACAGGTACTATATCTCCCAACAGCTGACCGACAAAAGCGATGTGTATAGTTTTGGTGTTATTCTTCTAGAGTTGATTTCTGGTCAAGAAGCAATATCAAACGAAAACTTCGGGGCCAACTGCCGCAACATTGTCCAGTGGGTAAGTTAAGCTGGAATGTGACTGAACTTCTAACAAGATTCCGTATCGTTGATCTTATTCCGTATCATCACATGATTCCGTAGAAGTTGAGCTAGATATATGTGAACTCATTTTGCAGGCGAAGCTGCACATCGAGAATGGCGACCTTCAAGGGATCATAGATCAAACCCTGCAAGGCGAATACGACATCCAGTCCATGTGGAAGATCGCCGAGAAGGCGTTGATGTGTGTCCTGCCCCACGGCTACATGAGGCCGTCGATCTCGGAAGTGCTCAAGGAGATCCAAGACGCGATCCTCATCGAGCGGGAGGCGGAGGCGGTGAAATCAGGCCACTCGGACGACATCTCAAGGCACTCGTTGCACTCTTCTGCCAACTTAGCCGGCTCACTCGATTTGGGCCCCGAAGAAAACTACGTCTCACTCGACGACTCCATCGCAAACCCGACTGCAAGGTAGATCAAATCCGTAATCATTTCAATTTTCATTTGATATATTTTGAGGAATGTGGAAAGTTTTGCTGTATAGACTGTAAATTCTTCGGGTTTTCGCCCAATTTTTCCGATTGGGCTTCGTGTCGGTTAGGGTTCGAGGTCGTGTTAATATTTATTAGGGTTTTGGACTTTTGGTGTTTGATTCATGTTCATGACTTCAAGTCTTGAACAATTTGCCCCGGCTGGATGAGAGTTTGCTGCTTGTTACCTTGGAAAAAGGTTTTTTGTTTTGGCTGCATAACACTTGAGAATTTTAACATTTATGGTAATTGTTACAAGGAAACAATTCAAGACTTGGAACTGTATTTGTTGTTCGTCGCTTGTAGGTCTTCTTTGATGTTTCTGTATGATGGTTAGACCATCTTTCGACTTGTTTGGACTTAAGAAACTTTGGACTCTCGGTTTCTTAAGGTCTATACCGAATTACTTCAAGATTTGGAATTTTGGGTATTGGATTTGTGCATAATTCTCTCCTTTTCTCTCTCTTGGGTGATAGTTGGGTTCAGATCAGTCAAACGTCGGGTGAATTGGGTCAGATTTTTCGGGTTGAGTCGAATTTGGGTATGCCCGGCTCTCTACCCCTTTCTGTCTTGTTTTTTTTAATCAGATAAGAATTCGAGTTCAGATAAGTCGGTCAAACCGACAGACGGGAGAATCAAACAAACTCACTCTAAAAAAACCCGAAACCAGACAGACCTGGACCTAGAATTCTGTCTGGTTTATTTTAATCTCTACTGAAATTCTTCATTCTAATCCAATTATTGGTACATTTGAGAATGAAAAGGTCATTTTCTTGGTTCAGAATCTCTTTGTTAGAGTTTATACATTACTTTGTTGAACCTTAATTCTTTAAAATGGCAGCAAGATACCTTTTTTTGTGATTGTTTATCAAAGAAAAGAATCATACAAACACTGACAATATACTTTTTAGCGATTCCAACAAAAATTTCCTTTTGATTGGAAACTAGATGTGATTGGATCTTTTCAATTTATCTGTCAAAAAATATACTTCCGAAGTTGTTCTAGATAAGAACTTCAGCAAACATGATAGAAACAAAAGAAACACCAAACAAGGCCTAAAAAACAAACCAGACTATCTCAAATCCACAAAAAGAAACGCCCAAGCATAAACAAACCATCAACAAGATCAGGAAGGCACCAACCCTACCTGAAAACCGCCTCCTATAAGTCGACAATGGGGAAAACTAGACATCTCTTATAACACGAATGCGTTTTCCTAGCCCTCCAAACATAGTAGATCAACACATCACACCAAACAAACCATACCCAGAAATATAATATTATTTATTTATCAGTGTAAAAACAAGCCAAAGAAACAGATGCTGAGTAGAATCAAACACTAAAAGAGGAAACCATGCATCTGAAAATACCTTATAATTCTCCTGCTTAATTTATTTACAGCTTCTCCTAATAAAAGGGCTAGATTTACTGCCACTATACTGTGCATATATATACATACAGACCCTTAAAAGCTTACCCCATCTTTGTTAATTTAGCAACCTGCATATCTACAGACACTACCATCCATTCTTGCTTAGTTGGCATGTACAAATAAGCGCGCTTTTCGTGTACCTGTTGGCTGTTAGCGGGACCCCTTTCTATGACAGGTGGAACGATCCTTGACCTTCTGTTATCGCGTACAAGAGCTTCTCCTTCATCCTTTCCTGAACCAGAAGAATTTTCTAAGGGTCCATCAAAATACTTCATGGAGAAGAAGAAGGTTTGATTTAAAGAGAGCAGACCTTGGAAGAGTACGGCGGTAGCTTCAGGTAGTTAGTACAGGTCATCACACTCGGCAAGTCCAAATCCGGGGAGTTGCTAGAATGCTGTCAGAGCACAATACAGACCCAGATGAGGAATTCTGGACAGGTGATCACAAAGCCGAAAAGGGTACTGATGCTTTTACCTTACGGACAATGGTTAGTTTTGGATTCAGGGCGCTTAGCCCACCTGGAGGCAGCCGTGGTGCACCTGTTACAAACTGGAGAAAAGATCTTCTTTGCTCATACCTGAACTCGCGTATGATCTCCAGCAACTGAAATTGAAAACGGTATGTATGTGAGTAGCCGAATTCCTATAATTCAAGCCATGTTGGATCCAACAAGGATGTAATGAACGCTCACATATAAAATGGGAGGGCTGCTAGCAGTGTATCCATGATCTAACTTGATATGATCCAACAGGTCAACAGACTGCAAAATCCAACACCGTGACTTCCTTATGCAAACAGGCAAGGTATGCATAATCTACAGCGGAAAATATATGAATAAGTTAAATAAAAATATTTACCACCCATGAATCGCGCTCTCCACAAAGTAAATGTTCTAGTTCTTCCTCGGTAAAGATCTGGAGATGGCTGATTGGGAAAACCTGCAAATACCCATAGGCAGATAGAAACTGAAAATCAATATTCCACAGGTCCAAGATCAGGGAACGTATAAACGAAGTTCAACTGCCAGTATTTGAACTTTGGAGTATTATATTGAGCGAAAAAGAAGCCAGCATTCACTGAAAAATGATTACAGACCTTGTTGAAACCCGACTTGAAAGCTTCCACCTGTCTGGATATCCCAGCATTTAGAGTTGCGTCGACAACCAGAGAGACATACTCCTTCAAGTTATCTAGAGTTACCTAAAATGCACAAGACGGGTAGTGAATAAGTCAAGAAAATCTATCCAATAATATCTGCACCGTAAACTTATCAATCAATCAAGTGCACACCACTGAATGATCCTCCTTGTCTGTAAGGACATAATCAGGGTACCCAGGAAGAGTAAAATCAAGGAAAAGATCTTCAATTTTCATGCCCCGGAAGCTTAAATCCAGTTCAGATGTCACATCCTCTTTACAGTCAGCTCTCAGAAATTGTTGCCTACTAATGATAGCTTGAAACTCAAGGAGAGTTCGCCCGAATTCAGGATCAAAAGACTGGATATCATACAAACTAAGATCCTGGTAAATAAAATAAAAATACAAGACAGTTTAGTTGGAGCAACAAACATTAACAAATTTTTCAAACAAACTGCATGAATTCACAGCCAGAAGATTTACCTGCCCAAGTATAAGTTTGTAAAATGCTTTGGAGAAGGGAATATCTAAGACTCTTCCATCTTGTAGAGCCTTTGCCATTATCCATCCCAGAAGAGAGAATCTCTCATTAACATCCGATATATCCATCCCGTTTGAAGTATCGATTCTCTTGGACCAGGGGCAAGGGAAAAGACCCACCGATGATGTCATCATTCCAGACCCCAGATCGATCCCGTTTTTAACGGAACCGGAAGACTGGTAGTCTCCTCTCCACATGCCCAAACCAGACTTTTGAAACTCATGACATACTAGTGTGTAGAATTCCAAAGTTGGGCCAAGACCTGTGCCTACCTCTTCATTGTATTCCACTTCGAGGACCACATTCTTCTGGGCATGCTTATCCATCATCTGTGCAGCAGATTCCAGGATGCAATCTCGAGAAACCGAAAACTTCTTACGTTGGAGGCCACCACTGCTTGGCCTTCTATCAGAGTCATGGCGAGGTGATTGTGGCTCAGCACAAGATCGGCCAAATGCTGCCAACTGGAAGAACTTGGATCTCACCTCAAAGGTAAACAAAAATGGGAAGGAAGACATCAAACAGTTGCACCACAAGGGCATGGCCCCAACAGAGACGGTCAAAGGATCCCGCATTTGTTGCTCTAATTTCTCAGACAATTTACTGTTTACAAACTCATCAAGTGACAGTTTAGGGATCACCAACTCCGAGTTTATCAAGTCATTGCTTTTCCCTTTGCTAAACTTATCCACTCTTTCATGGTACACCAAATGGGTCGCATACCTGTTTATAACCTCCAAACTCCTGAGTAGAAATAGTATATCGCTTGTAGGACTAGAGCCTTCCATTACCGAAGGAAGCTCGGGAACGACTATGTCTGACAATAATGGTAAATACTGCTTCTCAAGCCCAACTTCGTTTAATGCACAAGATTCAACTGGATGCAAAGGTTCACTACTGACTTCAGCAGAATTCTTATAGATTAATGTGTATACTTCCGTCCACACTTTGGCACCACTATATGTCTCATCTTGTGATTTCATTCTTTGCCGAAGAACCTCCTGATATAATGTAGAAGAATTGGCTAGTTCTGCCCCTTCAAGATAAATTGCTAGCCTAGAGAAATTGCTCCCAGCATTGCTAGATACATCAGACTGGCTACCTTCCACATTGGATGGATTCTCAACGCTTATTCCTGTTGCACAGATTGAAAAAAAAAAAAATTGATAACTAAGTCCGTATGCAATTTGATCCCCCAGACCCTTCTTGTAGCGGGACACAATGGGATTGTTGTTGTTGTAAGTCCGTATGCAATTACTTTCAGCATGTAACATCAACTACTGTGATACAATTTAGAAAAATGATGTCGGTAGATCTGAATCTGTCATCATGCATTGTTCAACAGTCTCCCTAAATGCAAGTTACATTTCTGAATTGCATACCTTCTTTTATGTTCTCACTTTCAGCATCTATTTCAAGTGGATGATGAGGTTCTGCCGCAGAAAATCCCTGAATTGAATATTTTTGCATGCCATGTTATTTATGGAGCCAGTGGGTAAAAAAAGAAGGAACATATATTTCAATTGGGAAAAGGAAATATCAAAAAGAAGATATAACCAACAGAGATTATTTCACTTACTAAAAGAGTTTCAGGTTCACCCGTAGATTTTGGTCCATCAACATCCATATTGGCGAAGTTGGCTGTTTGAGTTGTTTTATCCATTTCCTCCTGCTCAAAACATTTGTAAATATGAGATGGTAACATTTGTATATTTTCCCTTAGACCCTCTTACTATTCAAATAAATAAATAAGAATTAAAAAAAACCTGCAAGTCAGGCAAAGTAGCACACACAGTATCAGATTCCAAAGGATCAGGGCTAGCTGAACCATCTTGTGAAGCCACTTGAATTGGTGCCTCAGGAACTTGGCCATGGGATGGAGAGGCTGGTTTTGACCTATCAGTATTGTTTTTGGCAACTTTGGGCCACAGGTATGATTTGATTGCCTCCACGGAACTGAAGGGGTCAACTGTAACCATTTCTTCAGAGTAATCACCAAGGTTTTTTTCCTCTTCCTCCCTCTTAAAACGAACTCGAAGACATGGATGTGCAACAGGTCGTGCAGAAGGTACAGAAGCATAAGAGCTTCTAATATTGGCCATGTTGCCTAATATTACAGGAAAGCTCTCCATAGTAGAGAAGGCAATTTGAAGTTTTCGCACCAGTAACGAAAGAGGCAAGTCCGTAAAGGCAGGATCAGAGGAAGAAAGTGATAATCTTGCAAATGCCTCAAATCTTTTGAGTACACAATCAAAGTTGGTAAGAACATCCGATAGATTGACCTTCCCTCCTTCATAGAGACCGCCAAAAAGGTAATTCACTAATGCCTTTAATATCCCGCTTTCTATGAGTTCAAATGTAGATATGGGTTCATTGCCACTGATTTGTACCATCAAACGATGCAACATACAATATAACTTATCTTCATGCTCAGTGCGTTCTCCGTTTCTAATGGAAGTTTTTGTCAGACTAGTCAACTCACCAGAGGCCTTTCTGAGATTTTGAAGTACATCAGTAACTATACTTCCCATGCTGTGAAGATCGGCAGCAAGGTATTTTTCTTTTATCCTCTTGGCGACTTCTTCAACACAATCTTTCTCAAGTTTGCATGCTTTGGGTTCGGAAGTGGAGACACAATGATCAGTATCATAAGTATAGCATAAGCACCTCCTCAAACTGAAATCAGACTGTGTTGAGACTCCACTTGCTGAAGGGAACATGAACACTGAACACTTATCCGGGGTAAGCAAGGCATCGATGGCAAATAAAACACCCTCCTTTACAAAAGAGGCCACCAATATGTCAGGAAGCTTTTGAAGAACCATTTCAGTTATTTGTAGGGCTAGTGCCCGGATGTGGTAATCCTTTCGAGTAAAAACACCCATTAGGAAGCTGGTGAATGATCCAAAGAAGCATAATTAGTTAAAATAGTATTTCCTAACCAAGTATTTAAGACATGATTCCGTGCAAAACAAGGTAATCACCTTGGCATGGAGGTGCTCTCAACCACTTCAAGAAGCATTTCTGATTTAGTATGAAATACTATCTTACTGATAACAGAAAGACATCCATAACAGACGACTAAATTTGCTCCAGAATTAACTACCTGAAGGAAGGACAAGAAAAGGAGATGTATATGGAAACAAGAACATACAGTGTGACTGAACAATTTTGCCTTATTTGATGAAATGCTAAGTAACTGACCTGAATCAATACTGGAAGAACGTTCTTTCCAAATTTCTGCAATCCATCTGGATTATCAACCAAGATCTTTTCCTTGCAAGATAATATTTGATCCTCAAGATGCCTATCTATGGGAGGGAGAAGCTCATTCAGCAACCTCAGAACTTCGTGTGTCTAAAACCATACAGAAATAATGTAAGGATATATGCCAGAACCTTTTGTGATAGAACAGTAAGAAAATCCCCATAATAAAGATATCGTCAATGAACAAATAATGCAAAGTAAGTTACCTGATTGCTTTGCTTCTCAATGACATGAGGGAAAACCATTCCATGTGAAAGCTCATATTTAGACAAGATATCTTTTACTATACTTCCAACGTCAAGCTCAAAAATCATGGTGACAGCATCACTTGAACCAGCAGCCAGTTTTGCAAGTAGCCCAATTAGGCTCTGAGGATCAATATAGAATTAGATGGAAGAAAAACAACTTGAAGAGGAATAAGTATACACATTTCATTGGGACTGTTTGCTCACAGTGTAAGTGATTTGGGTTAGAGTTGTTCGAGTATTGACACTGATGAGATGCATTGTGTGCTTAACAAGCCCATGCTTACAAAGCTCATTGAGCTTGTCAGGAGAGTCTTTCACTCGTTCTGCTATTTTAATCAAACAAGTAACGACATTCTCAACAAGCTGTGAATTCAAAGCGAGGATTAAACATTAGAAATGCAAACTCAAGGCGAGGTTTTATTTAAGAGAATTACTATTAAGAAAGGTGTACATTACAAACCTGTCGATCCTCATAGTGAAGAAGATCACACAATCTTGGGACTGCCTCCATGACAGGAGCAGGGCATTCAGAAGAAAGCTTTTTACATATATTGACCACTGTTGAAAGTGCAGTTTTCTGAAAACAAAATGGATCGTCAAAATCAGTTGACACGACAACACGGAAGTGATAGTGGCAAACTACAAAGTACCTAATAATAAAATGCAGTTCTTGTTTCCAACTAAATTTACATGTCATGCACCAGTATACCTGGAGAATTGTGGAGAAGAAGTCTATAAAGCCTAAAACAGCCATAATCGCCCCAGACTGCAAGCATATGTGTGGCTGATCACGGGATATCTTTTCCAATGCTTGCAAACACTGCATATATTATGCATAGACAGTTGAAGCTTTTATAGCATGTAAAGGAGAACATATTGATGGGATTATAATGAATGATAACAAGAACAACATACTTGTTCAGCAACATCCAGATACTCGATTGCTATCAATCTTTGGCACAAAGCAGGCACTGTTTCATACTTAACAAGAAAAGCCGTTGCACGTGGATACACATCACAAAGGTAAGTTATAGCCCTGATAGACAACAACATAATATCCGGGTTGCTTTCATGATTTGCCAATTTTACAAGGGCAGGTGCTAACTGATCCGCAAGCATACTAGACATTGAATCCTCAGTTGCAAAGGACAACACTTCACATAACTCGGTAAGCGAAGCTAACTGTGCAGAAGGATCAGCATCATCACTCAAACTAGAAATCACTCTCTTGATCTTCCCTTGATCACCATGTGACCTTTGTCGTTGGAATCTAGCAAGGGTCCTATGCCTATAATCACTCTCATTGTAATCATCAGAATCACAAGACCCATAAGGTGAATAATCCCTCTCCAAATCGCCCTCTGATCGTCCAGAGGCTGAAGCAGACGAAGAGGTTTCCATATCCCTTTCATGGCTCTCCGCTTTCGGTGTATTCACCACAATTTGGGGTGGTGAATTTGATGAACTTGGTCTGTTCTCCAATGAACTACAAGCTCTCTTATCTGCAGGCAACTCATCACCCATTTCGGACCGTTTCTGCCCCCTACCAGCCATTCAGATTCCAATACTCTTTCAGTCCCTGAAAACACCTACACTCTCTGATTAAATCAACACGATCAAACAATAATTGAACACAACATAAAAAAGACCAAAACTTTCTAGAGTAACACCACAAAGAATGCAATTTCAAGCCACAATTGACGGAAGTGGAATGAATTTACAACCACCTCCCACTATAGAACTCTGGTTCAGCAATCAATCGGAACCCCCCTCCCCCCAACAAAATTCCCAATTACAATTCACCGTGAAATCAAATCAAACCAAACCCATTAAACTTTATACACTGGAAAGATGGAGACTTTAACCAAATGGATCACCAAAAATCACGTTGCGGCGATCATCCAGGGAAATACAGAATACCTTAAAGCGATCTTGGAAGAAATCCGAAAACCCACAGACACAAACCCTATTGAAGTCCAAAAGGGAAACCCTTTATTTTCCTTCTTCTTCTTCTCGTCTTCGTCTCCTTTGCACTTTCCCTGTGTGTAATTTTGCTGGTTTTTATGTTATTCCACGGCAGCAAACTATCACCGCCTTTCAGGGAATTATCATTTTCTTTTTCTTTTTCTTTTTTAATTTGGAAAAGAATCTGTGATTAATCAAATACTCCCAATAATTCATTACTGTAATATCTTTCTGAATAAGCAATACCATTTCTATATATCGGAACCTATCCATTACTGTAGAATGACTTGTTCTAAGGAGACTAAAAAAACAAAAGCAAGGGATGTGATCATGTATTCATGTGCACGGGAGGTGCACTGGAGCCATACGCCGTTCGTTGAGGCTGTGGGCCCACGTTTATAATATATTTTTGGGAAAATTACAGAAAACCACCCTTTAAATATGGGTGTTTTCACTTAACCACCCCTTAAATTCAAAATTACAGAAAACCACCCTTTAAATGGTATTTGGTTACAATTCACCACCCATTCGACTATTTTTGTTACTTTATCATTCAATATATTATATTTTAATATTTTTTAACTCAAATTTGATTGTAAATATATTCAAATTTTGAATTTAAGAGCCCAATTATATTTTAGGGATCATTGTATTTATTTTTAAAAATAATAATTATAGGCTATATTTATTATTATTTTTTTAAAATAAATAAAATAATCTCTAAAATATGATCAAGCCCTTAAATTCAAAATATGAATATATTTACAATCAAATTTGAGTTTAAAAATATTAAAATATAATATATTAAACCATAAATTAAAGAAAATAGTTGAATGGGTGGTGAGTTGTAAACAAATACCATTTAAAAGGTGGTTTTCTGTAATTTTGAATTTAAGGGGTGGTTAAGTGAAAACACCCATATTTAAAGGGTGGTTTTCTGTAATTTTGCCTATATTTTTTCCTGGTATTTTATGTTGGGTCAAATAAAAGTTTCTGTTTATTTTTAGTTTGAATTTACAATAGTTTACAAAAATGCTGTTATAAAATATAGTCCACAAATAAATTTTTGGGTTGAAAAGGGTTTATAGGGGGGTAGGAGCCACAAGACAAATCAATTAATACTATCAGCTAACAACCTACAAATGTAGGACAAAATCAACAACCATGATTATTGTTATTTTGATGGGATTTAAATGGAAAAATACATTGTGGCAAGTAATTGGATGGTTCACTTTTATTTTGTTTGAGAGGTATCACAATTCACAACATTGATGATGAATTGGTTTAGCAAATTCAATGTGTGAATGAGGATAAAGCATACCTATATGGATGGATGGACCAATGGTGGTGACCACAGTTATGAGGAAAAGAACTTGGTAAAACTAAAACATAGGCAATACTTGGTGATGGGTCAAGTATTATTCACCCTCAACTATAAGTCTCGAATTCGAAACTTGAAAATCAAAACTAGATGCCCTCAACGAGGACAGAAAAAAGGCGAAAATAAAAGCATCTTTATATACGAATGAAGGTGAGTTTTGCCTGAAATTGGATCCTTTAGTAGTAGATCACAAAAATAGGAAACAAAATCTCCACAAACAACAAAAGTCTACAAAAGCAAAGCAAATGTAGGGATGTTTATATCAACAAAATATGATAAATTATTAACTCTAAAACTACCAATGAGAAAATGGTACTTCCATGGCCGAAGCAAAATCCAAACAGCAGACACTAAACTGACATTTACTACATAGTCAACATGCTATGACTTTAACAAGCAAATAACACCAAAACTATAGGGCTATTATACTTACTGACATGCTAAACTAGAGATAATAAAGAAGGTGATTTAGCATGGGGGATGTTATGGTTCTACCAATGTCAACTCAACTAATTATCATCCATTCAGAAGTGTGGAATCTTCGAATTAAGAAAGCGATCAATGGAGGTCCCGTAGGTCTATTCTGGGTCGTGCATGGGAACCATCATGTGCTGAGCCTGCAACAACACAATGCATATGACCGATTCTGATTCCACAAACCACAAAAACAGGATTGAACGAGGCTCTTGCAAATGGAGACAGTTCAGGATTAAACCATAATTTCAGCTAGGCTTCTAATGACATGGGACTCTAGTGACAGTTAAGAGATCCAGCACCTGCACATAGTGTATGAATACCAGAATATCCAAGCGCTGACAAAAGTGATTTGACATTGGGGCCAATAGAAACATCACATATTAACATATTGAACTGGCCTACTTGCACATTCAGTGTTACAGAAACTAAACCCCTGAAACACAGTGATAGAGGAAGACACTAGAGAAACAGAAATCTATAGGCAATACTTCACACATATCTACATCCCAACTTTGCACTACATCTGCAAAATGATTCACAACTAATATGATGAAGATGCATCAGGGTGATGCTATTTATAGTGAAATGAGGAGCTAGAGAGTCATTCTGATGTCTTAAAGCACCAAAATAAGCAGTCATTTCACAATATAACAAGCCAAAATATATAAGCATCTTCAGCAACAGTTTGCACCGAAGAAGATACAAGCTTATAGAAGCATGAGACCACTACATAATGTAATGGCAAATATGTCCTCGCATTTAAGAACCCAAGTTGAATCTTTCCCTAGAACAGAAACAAATTCTTCAGGGAGGCCAGCATGGATAGCGAGCTACCTGCATATTTCCATAGTTCACAGCTTGATTGAAAGATCCTTGGTGAGTAAGCTGTCAAATTTCCAAAGCAAATGCCAAATTTTGAAAGTCAGATCATTTCAGATCAGATCAAGTTTTCTGCAAGATAAATGACTATAGCAACCATATAAGCAGCACCAACCTGATGGTTAGGAACAATCTGGCCTCCCATTGCATCTTTCCTACCAGACCCTTCACCCTTGGCAGAACCCTTTGTATCACCCTGTACAAAATACAGCATAAATGAGATTACATTGCTCAGAATCATAAAAATTCAATGAACAAATGCCGAGATACCATTAACATTATTTAACACTCACCTCCATCTGCAATATCAGCATCAATGGGCCCATGAATCACCAAAACAAACACCAATACATCAGTTAGCTATCAAAAGAACATGCAAAGCATCACAAAGGACGCACACAGACTCTATACCTCTCTGTAGCGAGCCAAGTAAACCTTCAACGGCTCAATGTAATCATCAAACCCTAAAATTGACATAGCCCAAAGCAGATCATCGCCATTAATAGTTTTCCTCTTCTCCTTCTGACACTTGTCGCTCGCCCTAGGCACAACAAGACCCCCAAATTCAGACAACTTGAATCAAAATGAGTTAAAAAAAAAAAAGTTGAGGTGAGGAGAGTTCATACTCGCTGGTGATGAAACTGATGAACTCGGAGACACACTCCTGAACGGTCTCCTTAGCGTCCTTAGCGATCTTGCCATTAGCAGGCAAGGCCTTCTTCATAATGCGGCTGATGTTAGCGACGGGGAGGAACCTATCCTGCTCGCGGACATTTGAGCTAGGGCTTTGATCTCCACCGCTGTCGTGGCTTCCTCCGTCGGGGCTCGCCGGGACTTCCGCCATCGCTAAACCCTATCCCTAACCCCCGAAAATCAGCACAACAACAACAAGATCAAGAACAACGACAACAGTAACAATGAATCGAAAGCCGAGTAGAAACCCTAACTGTAAAGTTGGGGAGGAAGGGAACGGAAATTTGAACTTACCGATGGTGGAGTGAGCGCCGAAAAAATGGAGCGAGGGTGAGTATATAAATATAAATTGAATAAAAAAAGGGGATTGGCTGAGGAAGGAGGTGGAGTGGGGAGATCGGACGATGGAGGAGGAGGGGGATGGGAGGAGACGATTTGGATGTGAGCTTCGACTTTTTTGGTGTCTGCCTTATCAATACCGTTCGTTTCTGGGCTTATTTTTCCTCTTTTTTTTTTATCAATAAAAAATTGTGGAATGGAAGTTAAAATAAATAAATATCAATATTGAATAAAAATAATACTTGGTACAAACACTAAAATTTATAAATTTTTATATAAGTTATACTTGTATTATAAAAAATATTATGGTTTTCAAACTCAATTAAAATTTTAGACAAAAAAGCGATTTTAGATTTAAAATTCAATCAAAACTTAAAATCGATTTATACTTGAAATTGCTTTTTTATATATTCTATTGTTGATCTTTGTGGTTGAATTTGATCATATTATTTTGGGTTAATACCAGCTTAGTTTGCATATGAATTTATAATTTTTAAATTTTGTATTATTTTTGTTAAAGATAGTTTGTACAGTATTATTTAAAGTAAATTTTCACCCAAAATGCATATATTTCATTTTAAAATAATCTTTTATTAATCTTTGAGTAAAAATACAAAATAAGTAAGGTTACACTATCACATTGCAATAAAAATGATATTACTTGGGGCTTCAAAGAAAACAAAAACATAGAATAGACCAACAGAATTTAAGAGAATCAAATTCCAACAAAATCAAGCAAGAACATGAAAACATCATCAAGGAATAAATTACAAAATAATAATCCTCTCTTGTCATCTAGGGTTCTTGGTGACTAATTTCAAGCCTCAACTGCTCAACCTCTATATAAAATTTGCACCAACAAAATTTTCACCAAACTAGCACCTATAGGCTACATTAAAACGTGGCTACTGAATGCAAAAAATAACTACATGATTCTACTTAAAATGTGTCTGCTGGGTCCTGAAAAGGTCCTGAGTAGCGCAAGCAAAATCGCGAGCTAGCAAGAAACTTCCAAGGACTGGTTCTTGTTCAATCACTAGGTCTTAGCTTTTCGTTCTTCTCATTTTCCTCCTTGATCTTCTGGAACTCTTTCTCCCCAGCTGCAATCAAGCCCTTGACTGTGTCGAAAGTTGTAAGGCGAATGCTGCAAAATGTGAAGAGGACTCATGAGGTGAAGTCTAGGCAGGCCCTCTCAACTGAAATATTTCTTTGAGATTTCAACATTGGGGATTAAAAATGTATAAAACATGTGTAATCACCTGCTGTTTGGTAGAGTCTTCAGTGCATTTGGCACAAATCCCCTGTACAATCCAAGCCAGCCATCGCGTTCCACAATGCCTGCAGCAGCAAGTTCAATCAACCGAGAAACAAAGATCGGTAATGAAAACCCATATCAGGTCAAGGACTTCATGATTAGAGATTTGAGGCTGTGCTCAATAAATAAATTCAATGGCCAAATGCATGATTGTTTGAAGTCACTTGCAGGAGATATGCTTCACTATTGGTATGAACTCATTAGAATTGCATATAATAATATATCAGTATCAAGTTTAGGGAAAGAAAAGACAGGTGGAAATGAATTCAAAATATACCAGGAAGGGCATCAAGAACTGTCTTGTAAGGAGTACCCCTCATTTGCATTTGTCGTCTTACAGTGTCCAAAGGATAACATGTAAGTGTAGCAATAGTAGCAGATACCAAAGCAGTCAATAACGATGATTCGGGTCTCTTCTGGTACTTCTCTGGCAAAGACTTCTTCACCCTAGCATGACAAAGATCCATACAAATCAAGGAGAATTCGTAAAAAAATCTGATACCAAAAATTCTAATTCAACTCTCCCGTAAGGGAGATATACCAGCCTCACAAGTCAAAAACGCAGAAGTTCACAGCTATGTAGGGAGCTATTCCAATCAATGATGGTCCAAGACCCTTAAAGAAGGAAGCAGCTCCTTCTTCTCTTAGCATGCACATGGCAACCTGCAGGTTATTTCATCTGTTTAGTCCATGGAAATATTTTTTCATTTTGAGGAGAATAAGTCTGGGGTCACTTACCTGACTCATAGTTCTGGACCCTGGCTCCACTGCTAATCTCAATCTCAAGACATCTAGAGGATATGTCACCTGGAAATAACATAACAAGGGTTTAGACTTTAAGCATTCAATAGCATATACCTTGCTCGTAAAGTTTGTCTGGAATAATATAAATCCCTCCTAATCTTTTAAGAGGATTCAGGTTTATATTCTCTCTTGATGTAAAGTTTAACTAACACATCACAGTTCAATTTTCATAAGACTATGCATAGTTCCTTCCATTTACAGTCCTGAAGAGAAGAAGCATAGTCTTAATAGTTATTCTATCGAATCAAAAGTTTTTTTTTTGTGGAGATATTTCAAACAGAATTTTAGCCAAATACTATGCATGAACATGAGAATACAACACGGCAACACTAACCAGAGTTGATGTCATGCCAGCACAAGCACCAGCCGCTAATCTTCCAACAACAGAAAGCTTACCATCCTTTCCCTCAAAAAGCTTCTGTATTTTCATGAATAGCAAGAATCAGAGGCCTGAAAGGCTATTGGTGTATAAACGAAGAGAGTAAGTTGAGGTATTACTTTGTATGTCTCGTAAGCAAAAAGTTGCACCGCACTGTAAGGTATGACTCGTATCACCTGCAAAGTTTGCTCCAAATCTTATACATGAAAAGGCAGGAACTAAAGACAAGGACAGTTAAACAAGAAGAGGGCAGAAGAGATTAAAACAAAGTGGGTTAGAACCTGAGGAAGATTGCCTTTCCAGTATCCTTTCACGCCCTCCTCACTCCCTATCATAGCTACTGCCTGCAGTAATAATGCAGAGGATAGCATAAGACCAAACTCACCTCATAAAATCTCCATTGTTGCGTCTCCTGGAACTTCTTTAATGATATCTTGTTCAATTATTATGAACTGTGTTGTGGTGTCTAGAAACTTATTTCAGTTCAACATATATAGAAGAAGCAGCTATAACGTGTGTGGTGTCTAGAAAGTTCTTATGGTTCAACATTTATTGAAAAGGCGACTAAACTGGAAGAAACGCACAAACCTCAAGGAATCCAATTGCCTTTTTAGCACTTTCTTGGCCAACTCGCAGCCCATGTGTCTGTAACATAGAACATAAAAGGAGATAATAACAGCTTTTAGAAACAGCCAGTCAATTATACTTCGTTATAAGATTATAATTCTGATGCAAAATGCAGAAGGACATCCTAAGCAACGCCACAATCAAAATCCGAACAAATCTGTAGGCCGTGGCAAATATATCTATTGCAAGTTCCCATCCCTAATCTTCTCATCATAGCAATTTTCGCAACAGCTATTGGGCACTCATGTTTTAGCTTTGAATAGCAAAGTTCATAATCAGACTCAGCACAGAACTTAACCAGTTGGTTTTTCAAGAAGTTCAATATATCTTCAAGCACCAAAAAATCAAGCCACAGCCACAAACAAAACGGTTATAAGGTATCTAGTCTAGTCCATAGTCATAAACACAATACACATATCCCTCTTGAAAATTGAAATCAGTCCCTCAAAGATTAAAAAAAAAAAAAGTTAAATAGATGTATACAAGCAAATAGGTACTTGCTCCTCAACAATAGATTTCAGACAGAATTTATTTCAGCAATCAATAAGACTATAAAATGTCAGTACCAAAACCACGAGACTAGAAAATGTCAGTACCAAATTAATCACATTTTGTTGTTCATCAGACTTCAGAGGTAACTGAACCAGACCATCACATCCCCAACCAAACGAGCCTCAATGTCTCCAATTGCAGTCGTAATCTCACAAATGAAAAAGTCGAAGAGCGTTATACCTGCATAAGAAGCTTTATACGGTCAAGAGGAGCAGTGACGGTCTTAGCGGCGGCTCCGGCAATAGCACCGGCGGCGAACAGCGCAGCATCCTTAGGAACAAGAGCGACCAATGCCACCGGATGCTTGATCAGCTGCTCCATGCTAGGGGCGAATTCTCTATCCTCCCTCTTCTCCGACAAGGAAGCGCAAGCGAAGCCGCCGCCTCCGCCTCCGAGCCACCTCGTCCTGAATCGCGACTCCTGGCGCGAGCGGAAGAGCGAGAGCTCGGTGGGAGCGCTGGTCTCCGAAGCGTGTATGCCTGGAATTGTGCGGCAGACGAGGGAGGCTGTGTTCGGCTCCATGGATGTGGAGGTAGGAATCGAGAATTCGAACAGGGAGTTGCAGGAATCGATTGGAATCGCGAATTGGAGCGCGGAGGGGTTGGAGGGGGTTTGGGTGGGCGGAGAAGATAAGGCAGCGGAGGAGAGCGGGGAAGTTGGAGAGAAGGGGAAGGAGATGAGTTGGTAAAGGGAGGGAAACCCATTTAAGGGAATTAAGGTACAACAACCCCTACACCAATCATCACTACTTCATCTATTTATTTTAATATTTATTTAATTTAAAAAAATAGAAAAATTATATTTATATTCTTAACATATTCTTTTATATATTTATAAAATTTTATTTTGAAAAATCATGCTTTAAAATTTTTAATAATTATATTTTGCAAAATATTGTCTTCCAATTTTTTAAAATTTTAAAACATGATTTTTTAAAATAAAATTTTATAAATATATAAAAATAAATGTTATGAATATAAATATAATTTTTTAAATTTTTTTAAGATTTAAATAAATGCTAAAATAAATAAGTAGGGTAGGAAATAGATTGTAGAGCCTAGAGGATCTTGTTTGCATTTAAGGAAATTCCACCCTTTTTTGTTTTTCATTTATTTTAAAAACTAAAATTAAAAAAAATACTCTCACCTATCTAAAATATAAGATTAACTAGTTCTAGTGTGTGTGTATATATATATAGAGAGAGATTGGTGCTTTAAGATGAACAAATACAATATTACCGGTACAATGAGGATTGGAGAAAGTAATCAAAGTATAGACAGTGCTTTGATTAGTGTAAAACCATAATTCCTCCAATGTGGAAGATTGAGTGTAAAGTTTAAAATATTGATTTAAATAGGCACATATAACTTTAGGTAAGTATGACTGTAAACAGCTATAAGTTGGATCTGCGCTCGTATTATTAAGTCTCCATCTTATAAAGCAATACTGTGGGTGTGTGTTTGGATTCCAAAAAAGTAATCTATTTTAAAAAATAACCAAAACAATTAGTTGTTAGAAAAATTGCATTATAATGCATGCATGTTGGTTGTAACTGTAAGTCATTATCATTATTATTATAAACACTTGAATACTACTCTATTCGTTTCAAAATGAATGTCGCTTTTTTATTCGGCACATTTTTTAAGGGGTTAAAAATTCTATAAAATATTATTTTTTTAATCAAATTTTTATATAATTTCATTGTTATTACTACTAAGTATAAAATTGTATATAAGTTTTAAAAAAAAATTGTATAAAAAATTTAACTAAAATAACAATATTTTATACTGTTTAAGTCATTAAAAAATGTGCACTAAAAGACAAACGACACTTATTTTGGAACAGAGGGAGTATATGTTAGCTCATTTTATAATATGTTTAAAATAACATAAATTTAAAATAAAATACATTGTAAATTATACTAATCAATTAAATTAAGTTTATAATGTAATTATAAACTTTACAGGATAATGGATATTTTATTGGCACAATCTGCAAAGTATTTTATTTTAAATTTATGTTATTTTAAATAATAAAATGAGTAAACCAATTAAAATGTTTATAATTATAATTGCATGATAATCTATTTTTTCGAAAGTTTCACATATTTATAGTTCATACAGTATCTTAGGTCTCGTTTGGTTAGTCAGTTAAAAATTCATGAAGTTTAAAAACCTAGGAAGTAGGATATATTTTTGTGTTTGGTTGACAAAAAGACACAGGAATTCAACTTCTCAAGAATTTCAATTCCTCCAAATTGTAGGAAGTTCACTTACCTAGGAGGACTAATGTAATTTTATTATTTTCCTATTTATATTTCTAAAACCCAAAATTCAACCAAACAAGTTTTTTCAATTCATGAGAAGTACATTTCACGGGAATTCAATTCATGGGAAGTAAGTTCCCAGGAATTATACTTCCCGCATTCAACCAAACGAGTTACATTCCAGGGATTATAAACATTTATAACTTGGAATATACTAAATAATATTTATAATCTCAAAAGGCTCATTTTTCAATTCAGTGGTCAATAAAATAACCTTGAAATAAAAATATGATTCCCAAATATTCAGATTACAGAAACTATGCAAAGGAAATACTGAAAAAACAAATATTCAAACAGCAATGTCCTCATTATTGATGGCCAGCACAAGAACAGGTGCAAACTGAACTTTACAGAAGATGGTAAAAACTCAAACCAAACCCTCCCCTGCATCTCCCCAGTACCCACACACAATAATGAGCCAGCCGAAACAAAGAACAACGAAAACGACGATTAGCCACCCCCGCCTTCAACATGATCCTCCAGCCAAAGCCTTGGCGGTTTCAGCCAGAGGAATCGGTCAAGGCGCGCCATGTACATAGGTATATTAGTTACCAAGCCGGTATAGTAGTGCCATTGTAGTACAGTTTGTCTTTGAATGAAAGAATCAACTTTTGGAATTCATCCATGAACAATCTGCTGAGTTCCGAAGCCAGTTTTCTGTCCACATTGGGGCCGCGGTTTTCATCCTCTTAGGACTCTGTTGATCCCCATGACTGAGGCGTTTGGTTGATCAGCGAGTGGCGTTTTTAGGACGAAGAAGCAGCCTGCAATCACTATGTAGCACAGCAGGAGAACGAGCCCTTTCATGTAGTGAGAAGTCCCATCCTGTAAAGCTAAGCCAGTGATGATGATGGATAGAGCTAGAGAGCCGGTTTCGAGTGGTGTGAAGACAAGATCCATGTTAGTGCCTATGATCCAAGCAACGATCACACATGACGGAACCTGATGCATATCGTTTTACGTTTCAATCAGAGCTTTTATCTTAACACATTAGCATAGTTGCATTTTGATCAAGATTCTTACCACAAACATTGATATTTGAGTTGCTGATCCCAAAGCAACGCCCAAAGATATATCCTGTGTTTCAAACAGTATGAAGAGATTCAGATTCATCACAACTAAGCAATCTCATGGTTTCTGTAAGGTTTGATTATAAAGTAGGGAGTGGGAAGCTTACCAATTTGTTCTTGAAGGCGAAAATGATGGCTCCAGCGTGTTCTGCTGCGTTTCCCACGATGGGAAGCAGGATTATGCTGATGAATCCGATGCTAAGACCCCAAGATTCCGAAGCATCCTGCACAATTGAACAACCAAACTAACAATTAACGAAACTGCAACGCAATTGGTTTGATCAATATAACTATAAAGATCCCTGAAATTACCTCAATTGTGGCAACAACATACTCAGACAGCAATGCTACGACACCGGTCATGCCTATCAACCAAGCAAAGCCACTCCAGAAACCGATCACAGGACCCTCTTCAGAACCAACTCCTTCGTCGTCATCAGAGTCCTGTTTCAGATAAAACTGTGTAAGCTCATCATTATCTCATAGTTCGATATTGTTCTTGTGTATATGTAATTCACCTCATCGGCTTCGAATAGCTGCCTGTGGGTCCAAAGTTGGAAAATAAGATAAGTGAAGTACGCAATCAGCATCGCGATGCTGCACACTCTCGACAAGCTAAGGGTCTGTGTGACACTGTCAATGGCAGACGCAGAACTTCGGGTGGCAAGTCCGAACAGCAGTGGCAACAAGTGACAGAACAGCCCAAGAAGTAACAGGAGAGTGTTCACATCAGCTTGTCTCTGCAAAAAGATACACAGTTTAGTCAAATTTGATGATACCGAAATGAAACACTACGAAAATGCGCATATCAGACGGAGTCTTTAGTCTTTACCCTGTCGAATTTCTGCTCCTTGGTGATGTTGGCAATGCCGCCACAAAAGAGAGAAGTTCCGAGCACTAGAAGAAGGTTCGACAGTATTGAACCGAGAAGCGAGTACTTGACAACATCGATCTTGTTCTGTGTCAAGGCGAGTATCGCTATGATGAGCTCGGTTGCATTCCCACACGTTGCGTTGAGTAATCCTCCCACTGCATATGTTGCAACGGATGTGAGAAAGAACGGAAAATAAACAAAGATTTGCTCAAATGGATGAGATCATTAGATCAACTACCTGTTGGACCGGTGTAGTATGCAATTTGCCTGCAAAATTGTGGATTCAAAGATCAATGACAGAGTTTAAATCAATCTTCATAGTGAACTTCACTAAGCAATGTGGATTCTTACTCTGTTAAAAAGCTCACACGCTCAGCAAGAGGGGTCAGTCCAAGCAAGCTCAAAGCAAACACCCATGGCTGCCAGTACGAGCAATTGGGATCAAATCAGTAATGCAATCGATCACCAAATCAATCAACAATGCCTAACTTCAAACAATCAATTGCAATAGTTCAGAAGCCCTAATTGAATCAGGAAACTAAAACCTTACCCGTCCAAAATCGAGGCACTGAGCGACGACAGCCAAAGGAATCGCCGGAAAGAGAACGAACAGCTTTGTCCCGAGAATAACCTCCTGGAAATTCTGCAGCGTCAGCCTCAAAGCGCCACACCGCACCTTCGAAACCAGCCCTAACTCCGATTTCTTCCTCAGCGACGACGACGACATATTGTGCGCCGTCCTCCCCGGCCTGATCTCCTTGCTCGAGCCCTTGAGCAACGGCGCCGTCACAGCGCCGCCGTTCTCCATCGCCGCCCACGCCACCTCGCCGGAGGCCGCCGCGTGGTTGCCGCTCTTCATGCTGCGAATTTCCGCGGTGGTCGAAGTGGAATTCGGATGGAGATCGATGTGAGGAATTTGTGAGGATTGTTCACGATTTGACGGGATACTGCTGAAGATCAAGGGTGCGTTATAAAGAGGAGCGGAAATTCAGTTTTTGAATCATTAATTGAGGAGAAAACAAATGGAATTAATCGTTCGATTAATGGCATCTTCGTGGAAGCTTCATGTATTCAGTTCAGTTTCTTCTGTAACTGCATATTTTTGGTTCTGCATGCCTTCTGTGTCCACGTCATCCATCCCTATTAAGTTTTGGTATCAAAAAAAATCCAATTTATGTAATTTGTGGTGAAGTCTGATCGAGGTTTGTGGTAATGTCTGTAATTTTCGAAGATCTTTAGAAAATGTCATGTGATCCATGCTTTTACAGGAGTCGCTCTTTGCTCATTGTGGATTTTTTCTTTCTGTCTCCTCAGCAATAAAACATCGTGTTAACATAAGTTTTTTTATGCGCTTACCATCCACTTTCACCGATCAAATCCTCCATTATTGTACAACCGGTCTTTTTCTTGAGTCGTAGTTTTTTTAGAATGTTGTAACTATTGTAAATGCAAGACACATATTAAACACATACATACTAACGAATTTTAATGAGGAGAAGTTTACATGAAAATAAAATGAATTAAATGAATAGCATATTTTACTTAATACTCTCTCCGTTCGGCAAAACTTGTCATTTTAGCTTATTTCATAAGTTTTAAGACAATTAACAAATATACTAATTTAACCTTATTTTTTACTTTATCGAAAACTACAACTAACAAATCATCAATCATATCAAGAGCAGTTTTGTAAAGTGGAGGACAAAATACCTATAATGAAAAGTTTTTTTGAACAAAAGTAACATTCTAAAATGATAAGTTTTGTCGAAAGGAGGGAGTAGTATAGAGGTGATACTTATTATAAAGTTAAATATCTTAATTGTTCGATGGGAATATTGTGTTTAATTACCAACCGGTGGAGTACTGTTTAAAAATGGACCGTTAGTAATCCTAGTAAGTTTGAGGGAGAGAGGACGAATGAAGATCCTCGAGGAAAAGCGTGAAGATGAAGACGTACCATTGCCGTACACGTGAACGTTCTATTCTGTGCACAGTGTGGACTGTGTGGCGTACCCTTCTAGGAATTAGGAAACTCCGGTTCCTTTGTAAAACTTGTTTTTTTAAAAAAAAAAATAAAAAAATAAAGTAAGAATTTGAGATTATGCAAGCGTGATTATTGAGAGTCCGACGAATTGACAGACGAAAATCATCTATATATACATTGAAAGCTTAAAATGACGTTAAGAAACAAGTAAAAAATATTCCAAGACGAACCAAACATTTTTATTTTCAAACATTATGCGAAATATAATGTTTGAAACATTTTTATTGGATATCCAATACAAATGTTTGGTTCGTCTTGGATATCCAATAAGACGAACCAAACATTTTTAGTTTCAATGTGTGAATTTATCCGTAAATTTTTATTTTTTAATGGATATTTCAAAAAACAAATTCACAATATAAACCCAAATATAAAGCACAATATAAAATCAACGTGAGAAAATGATAGAAAAAGAAAGAAATTTATGG
Source organism: Persicaria maculosa (assembly GCA_963922045.1). NCBI lineage: Eukaryota > Viridiplantae > Streptophyta > Magnoliopsida > Caryophyllales > Polygonaceae > Persicaria > Persicaria maculosa. The sequence goes on from OY998252.1 coordinate 2,784,371, forward strand.
GTTTTTAAGGGGTAGAAAAGTTAAATCATATGTTTAATTGAGTTATTGGATTTTTATTGAGTGATTATTGGTGCGCGTTAATGGAGCGGTATTGGATGAAAAATCATCATCCATACCCGCCCTGTCACCCATTTGACCTATCATCTGCATCACCTGTCACCCGTCTTTTGTGGGTTTTTTCCCGCAAAATGGTACGGGTGGAGCGGGTGAATTGGATATCCGAGCCTCATTTTCGGCCCTATATAGGGTTCAGTGTAAAGACCTCTTATAGTATAAACTGTGAACAGATTATACATATGTAACAACATAATTATTCTTCTGACGCAGTAATAATTATTCGTATGTATTACCAATTCTTTCCTATAAGAATTATTCATCTATTACAACATGATTATTCGTATGAGTTGTGTACTAATAATCCTTCGGTTGTTTTAAATGAATAATATTCCTCTTTAAAATTTCCTTTAAATATCACTCGTTGTTCTCCTAATCCTTCACATTTGTTCACAAATTATACCGTAACACGTGTTTACTAATAATCTATTGTACAGTCTATAGATATATACCTCACCCTTAAATGGTGATATTTAGGAATTATACGTAGTAATTAACTAACTTACGTGACTATATATACTAGCGTTTTATTGATGGTGAAGATACATGCAAATCAATTTAATTTGTGACTTATAAATTAGCATATATAAAAATAGTTTCTTCCATGTTATTGGTGTATGTTGTGAAAATGACTCAAACTAAAATCTCCATACATATCATAATGTGTAAGACGACAAGTTCACAACCACCAAATCGATGTCATCGATTATATTATAACTATAAATGGAGATAGAGATAGGTTAGTTATACACGTACACAACCTTCAAACTACGTTCAATACCCTTAAAAAGGGAAGCTGCTGAATAAAGACGATAAGGAAGAAGGAGAACAGGAAATTTCCTCCACATTTTTTTTGGGGAATATAATTAACAAATTTAATATAGATATAGAAGAAATATATTATATATATATTATATATAAGCTGGAGAAATCTAAATGTATACAAATATTATTATACTTTTATAAATATCATAGCGGGGCGGGGATATTGGGCATAGATCGTTATAGATGTAGGATGCTTTATATATCTATTGCTTTTTGTTACAAATTAATTATAAGATCAAATTATATGTAGTTTTATGTCAAGTATGTATGTGGATTTGTGTCGTGATGTACCGCTAGTCAGTGGTGCTACTTGGTGGTGTTCGACTTTGTTTTTCATCGGCATTCGATCTTTACTTGTCGATATTTGTTTTGCCTAGTTTTTTCCTTTTTGTATAGTGCGTGAAACATGTTGTCGTGCATTTCTTATCGTTTTTTTCATTGTATATTTCATGATGGTTAATTCGTTTGTCGATATGTCGACCCGTCGAGGATCAAGCCCGTTACTTGATCTCTCAAATTTTTACCTTCTATATATATAGACAATAGATCATTAGATCATATGTACAAAACTCAGCCTTATTGTATATCATGTTAACAAATCTAAACCATTGAATTAAAAAGATCAACAAATGAGATTAAAAGTAACTTTTGATTATTCATTTAAATTTTTACATACAAATAATTACATAATTATAGACGAATAGTCATGAGCAAGTAGATGAATAATGTCTGCGTTCACAATAAGGGTTATGTCACGAGTTTGATAAAGTAGCACAAAATGTATGTTAGTACATGTTAAAATTTAAACTCATAGCCACAGAGTATAAATATACATATTGGAATATTGACCAATTGATTACGTTATTTGTTATAAGGCTTGATTTTGTTAGGTAACTATATTTTATTACGTAAATTAAAAGAGTTTGACGGTTAGAAGCTAAAATTGTGAAATAAATTAAACAAGTTGTAAGAAACTTCAGATGTCAACTTCAACATGAACCAATTGATCATCACCGGAATTTGGAAGGAGTATATATGCGGGTATTAAATGGCCATCATTCACAACAAGCCAAACCCTACCGTATCTTCATTTTACTTCTTTTGTTAGGGTTTATGTGACTGTGAACTCAACAATTCGATCAAACATAAATAAAAAAAAGGTAAACTGCAGGAAACCACCCCTTAAATACACTACGCGTGTGTTTGGAAGCAGTTTTTTGCAGGTTTCAGAGGTTACAAAAAAATTTAAACTCTTCATCCAGGCGTTTGGTAGCAGGTTTCGGAGCGGCTTCCATCAGTTGCGGTTGCAGGTTATCTTCACTGATTTCATAATCTTGGGGGATAGCTTTGGGAGTTTGAGGTTATTTTTCTGGGGGGTTTGTTCCAATTTACCCCCACTGTCACCTCGTTCTTCTTCAGTATTGCCCTCAGAGCCGAGGTTCCGACGAGCGCAACAAGTAGCGAGTGCTGTCCTGCCTGAGAATCTTCGAGACGCCGACATTCTGCAACGGCGGCGAAACCGGCTCCTTCTTGTCTCCCCTAGCCATCTCGCCAATCGCCGGCGGCGAACACTCCCTCGCCTTCCTGTGTGGCTTCCCGGCCGGGCTAAGCACCGCTCTCTGCTCAGAATCAGTCACATTGGTGGATCTCGCCCTCGGGCCAGCAGCCATTGAACAAATCGCCCAAAGCCGACAGAAATTAGGAACACAGGTTGAGACGAAAATTGGGCACATTGAGACGAAATTGGGCACATTGAGATGAAATTGGGCAAAATTCGCCAACAGACATGAGAAAATTGGGCACATTGAGACGAAATTGAAAGCTCTTCTAGTTCAATTCCTCAATACCACTGTGCTGGTGTGGAGGCCTTGGGCAGCCATGGGACTCTGTTGAAGAGTTTCAATTTGTGCAGACGTGCAGTACTTGAACAAAAGAAAGAGGGGTTAGGTGAGGGTAATTGGTGAGGGTATTTTAGTCATTTTGATTACAAATACATCTTCCAAACCTTATAACCACCAAACACCAATCAGATTTTTTACAATGTTATTTTTTTAAAAAAATCTCCACCTCCCACACCTCCATAATACACCAAATAAACTCAACCTCCTAAAAAAAACCCAACTCCTAAAAAACCTCCCATTTGCCAAACACGCGCTACATTGCTCAAAACCACCCCTTAAAATAAAAATTGCAGAAAACCACCCTTTAAACCTATTCCGTTAGCAAATTACCACCCCACACGTTTATTCCGTTAAAAAGTCCGTGAAATTTCAGAAATACGTATAACTTTTCCGTCTATCCACCGTTATAAAAATATAGTATTGCTCATAAAAAGATAAAAGAAAAATGTCAAAGCTAAAAATTAAAGTGTTTCTTCAGTTCTTCCTCGTTTGCAAAGTACCACTTGCTCGGACAGCAGGGTAAACTCAAGAGGTAATACTCCTGGGTATGGAATTGACGGCATGGTGAGAGGGAATACTCTTGGGTATGGAAAAGTGAGATTGATGCTTCCGGAAAAAGGATTTGTGAATCAGGGAGACACGATGAGGAAAGCTAGGATTTTTGAAGGATTGGGATTTGTGAGTAATTCGAGGACGAGTAGTGGTCGACGCTGGATCTGGGTTCAGAAAAGGCAAAGGAGCAGAGTGATAGGTTGTCGGAGAGCAGTTTGAAGCAGAAAGAGAAAACCATCGATTTCAATCCCCATCGATTTAAAATTCAATCGGCTCCTCTTCAAGTTCAATCGGCTCACTGCTCCTCTTCAAGTTCAATCCCCATCGATTTCGATCCCCATCAAGTTCAATCGGTTCACGGGTCCTCTTCCGCCGCTGAACCAAACCGATCTCGAGTTCTTCGTTCCATGTCTCCCGAGGGTCGCCATGGTTGGTTCTTCCATGTCTCCCGTTACCCCGACGTCGACGCCGCCCGAGATCTGAAGGAAACGCCTGCCGAAGTGCTCGCAGAGGAGAAGAAGAAGGAAGTCGCCGAGGAGCTGCAAGTTGTTTCCGCCGCCGCCATTGTTCTTGAGTTTATAGGGTTTGAACATAGGCTTTGGTTGGTTTGGAGGGTGAACCAAGGGGTATAATTGTATTTTCACACATTTGATGGACTTTTTAACGGAATAGACGGGTTGGGTGGTTAATTGCTAACAGAGTATATTTAAAGGGTGGTTTTCTGCAATTTTTATTTTAAGGGGTGGTTTTGAGCAATGTATTGTATTTAAAGGGTGGTTTTTGAAGTTTACCCATAAAAAAATAACATAAGGGCTTTAGGCAAGATGTCGGAATGGCTATTGACAAGATAATTTCACCTAAATTATCACAGATCCTTTTCATTTTTTCTGAACACATTGCAAAAAGGGACAAAACTCTCTTTTCCCGAATCGAAACCTAAATCTGTCGAACGAATTGTTTTGATTGAAAACAGCCTAAAATCGATGAAATTAATCAAAAGATCAATCAATCAACACACGAATTGGTATATCGCTCGCTTTACGTGATTATCGAATGGCGATTTTTGGTCTTCGTCCGAAAAAACTGTCGAAGGAAGAGCTCGGCAGATCGATACGAGGTGAATGAATAAGCTCGGCAGGTTTAGGTGAGGTGAATACGTAACTTCGGTGCATAAAAACGAGGTTATGAAGGAGTCTCGTCTACTTTTCATGAGGTATATAATGACCCCTTTGAATATCTTATCTAAATCCTCGTTTACATAAGCCGAGCTAAATCAATAACCTCGGCTTCTGTTGTTGAGGTGAAGGAGGGGGCTCGGCTTCTGTTGTTGAGGTTAAGGAGGGAGCTCGGCTTCTGTTGTTGAGGTTAGTATGTAAGCTCGGCCAATGTTGTTGAGGCTATAAAATAGCCTCCTTGACATTGCATAAATTCATTAAATTGTGTATATGTGTGATGGATATTGTTTTAATGCAAACTCATATGCTTCTAAGAATGAGACAGACTATAAGAATGAGACAGACTAAATGACTAAATTAGTTTAGAAAATGTTGTTTTCCTCACTTTTGATTGTAACTCTCAATGACTAAATCAATATCATAACTTTATCTAAATAGCAAATTAGTTGTTCTTAATCAGACATGAAACAGATTAATGCATATTTTAATGTTTTATCTTCTAGTAATTGTTTCAAGTGGCCACTTTCCACCTATCCTCAAAATTAGATTTGACATGTTAAGCTAATTAATTAATGAAGTAAAAAAATAACAAAATTACAAAAATAGAGAGAGAAGAACGGAGAACAAAATCACACTATTAAGCAATGATCTGCGAAGAATTCAAGGATAAGTTGAGAATCTTCACATTGGTCATGAAGAATTCGTTCCCTTACATGTAAATTATTTCCAATGTAGCTTTAAACTCATTTTTTAATACAGGTTGCAGTTACACACAAAATACCTTATATGTAAATAAGAAAAATGTAATTACTTGGAGCTACATTACCTGTACTAATCCAAATAACAAGCCATTGGTAGTGACTGTTGTTATGCTATGGAAATCTAATGTATTAGCAATAGAAAAACAACTAGGAATTACATCCACGTTGCATTCACGATGGTTTCATGAACAAAAAATATTGATATATGTCAGCTCGACAAGTAATATTGAAATCTTAAATTACCTCTATTGATGTTACATTCATGACGAATATATCTATTCACTAGTGTTTTGGCCCGTGCTACGCACGAGTCTAAATTTTTTTTATATAAATTATATATAAAATAATAGTTTATGTTATAATTATTAAAGAATTATCGCTAGGGAAAAATATTTTTGTATAAATATAGTTATGTTATTTATGATGAACTTTAACCGCTAAATTGTTATCAAATGTATAGTTTTTCGTGCATCATACTAACATTTATATTTAAGACCACAAACATTATACAACTAACCTTTTTCTTGCTTCTATTTATTCAAATTAATATGATATATTATGATTTCTAATATTAATTTTAAAATGATGAAATTAAATAAATGAGTAATGTTAATCTAAAAAGGATATTTCTCACTGATGAGATAATATATTGATTTTTAATTAAAAAATGATGTTTATGCCAATTTATATGATTATTATGATTTAAAATATTAATTGTAAAATGGTTAATCTAAATAGATATATTGTTATTATTTTTAATCTAAAAGTTTTCCTAATTGTTAAGGATATATTTCGTTAATGCATTTAATTTACTGGGCAAAACGAAATCCTCTTTTATAAGTTATATGCATTTAATGTACCTTTGAATCGAACAGTCCAAGTTGGGCGAGTTTACGGTGATGTCGACGGTCCAAGTCGTGAAGGCCGCCAACCGAACCGGGTGCAAGGTTGTCGGCGACGGTGGTGGAGGCGGGTGGTGGAGAGCGGAGAGCGGAGAGCGGGACGACGAGAGGAGGGCATGGGTCGCTCGCGGTTCCCTTTTCTCCTGCCTGCTGAGCTTGAAAAAAAAATTCGAACAGAAGAAGACGGAGCGGGGAAAAAAAGAGTTGTAAATGGGAAAATAAAATAGAAATGGGTTTCGAACCTGTGACTTCTACCAAACCAGTTCAGCATTCAGCACGCCTCTGGGTCGCTCGCGGTTCCCTTTTTCCTGCCTGCTGAGCTTGAAAAAAAAATTCGAACAGAAGAAGACGGGGCGGGGGAAAAAAGAGTTGTAAATGGGAAAATAAAATAGAAATGGGTTTCGAACCTGTGACTTCTACCAAACCAGTTCAGCATTCAGCACGCCTCTGGCCCTTTACCACCCAAGCTACCCATTCAACCTTGTTTCATTCTACAAGGTATTTAAATTAGTATTCTTGAATACTTTGTATGTAGGTGTAACCCAAAATTATTTAGAGTACTTTTAATTAATACAAATAATTTAAAAATTATATTTATATTGTGCATGTCCAATAAGATATATTTGCATATTTTTTCTTACAAGATGATATTTGTAATAAATATTATGATTATTATTCTAAAATAATGATTCTTTTAATATTTTTTAAAAATTTCATTTATATTAAAAAAAGTATAGATATATATGTTATTTGATATTTACAATGTAAAAAAAATATGCAAATATATTTTTGATATTTACAAGATGATATTTGATATTTTCAACTGTCATATACAAGTTGTACCAAGGATATAACCATATAAGCATTAAACGGATAAGGAAAAAATTACTGAAGATCATCACTTCTAAAGCTCATGTTTGATTGGACATATGCCAGTTTAACATCAGGCAGACCTATGACCCTCGTTATTAACCGCTTGGCTCGACGGACTCGCCATTAATCCTTAGGTTGAGGATAAGTGGGAAGTGGGCACTTGAAGCAATTACTAGAAGATAAAACATTAAAATATGCATTAATTTGTTTCATGTCTGCTTAAGAAGAACTAATTTACTGTTTAATTTGGATAAAGTTATGATATTTATTTAGTCATTTAGAGTCGCAATCAAAAGTGGAGAAAACAACATTTTCTAAACTGATTTAGTCATTTAGTCTGTCTCATTATTAGAAGCATATGATTTTGCATTATAACAATATCCATCACACATATACACAATTTAATGAATTTATGCAATGTCCAGGAGGCTATTTTATAGCCTCAACAACATTGGCCGAGCTTACATACTAACCTCAACAACAGAAGCCGAGCTCCCTCCTTAACCTCATCAACAGAAGCCGAGCCCCCTCCTTCACCTCAACAATAGAAGCCGAGGTTATTGATTTAGCTCGGCTTATGTAAACGAGGATTTAGATAAGATCTTCAAAGGGGTCATTATATATACCTCATGAAAAGTAGACGAGGCTCCTTTATAACCTCGTTTTTATGCACCGAAGTTACGTATTCACCTCACCTAAACCTGCCGAGCTTATTCATTCACCTCGTATCGATCTGCCGAGCTCTTCCTTCGACAGTTTTTTCGGACGAAGACCAAAAATCGCCATTCGATAATCACGTAAAGCGAGCGATATACTAATTCGTGTGTTGATTGATTGATCTTTTGATTAATTTCATCGATTTTAGGCTGTTTTCAATCAAAACAATTCGTTCGACAGATTTAGGTTTCGATTCGGGAAAAGAGAGTTTTGTCCCTTTTTGCAATGTGTTCGGAAAAAATGAAAAGGACTTGTGGTAATTTGGGTGAAATTATCTTGTCAATAGCCATTCCGACATCTTGACTCTAGCCTCACTCAAAAAATAACAATCCGAATCCTCTTCTAAATGCACGATTAGATGGGCTTTAATGTTGGGCTGACCAATTCATATTAGGCCCATTTGTGACTAGCTAGAGTTTCGCAATCCCTACCTACACTGCAACTTAACGTCCAATCCAACATTGTAACAACGTCTAATCCAACATTGTCAATTGTGTGCTAATTTCACTTATCAGATGTTGTAACAACGTTGAATTAGACGTTGTTAAAACCTCAAATTGAACGTTGCTAATACGGGTCAGATCGGGCCTAATATAAGATATTAAAAAAAAAAAATTACTTACAATGTCCAAAAGGACGTTGTGTTGCTGGTTTTTTTTTTTGTGTGGGTGGGTGGGTGTGAATTTTTTTTTTACCCTATCAACGTCGGATCCGACGTTGTTAGTCCGGTTCGGCCCAATCCGATCCTTCACTTCACATATTACAACGTTGGATCCGACTTTGTAATATAATTAATGCTACAACGTCGAATCCGACGATGATTAGCAGCTCTAATATTTAGTAAATGCGTTAAAAAAAAGGAAAAAAAAGTTAGATATTGTATTGAATTTAATGTTTTGAATTAAGCCCAATATTTAGTACATGTGTTGAAAAAAGAAAAAAAAAGTGATTGATTTAAATTAAAGATCGAGATAAATGAAAGAAAAAAAAATGATTGGTGGAAATGAGATTATAAAAAATAATGACACGTAGACAGGAAGTGTTAAGCTTTAAAAATATAATACCAATATATATAATTTAGTAGGCTAACACAAAACAGAACTTGATCGACAACGGCGAGTTACCTCCTTACAAGGTGCATCCCATACCCATCGGGTTGAACAAGCACAACAATGAGTTAAAATTCACCGATTTTGATTTGCTCTTGGGGTCATCTAATCAGATAGTTTGCATTAAGACACCGCATGATTTTCCAGATTCTACTTAATCGCGGGATATACTGGATTGTTGTTGTTCACCAGAGCTCCCTACACCGTCAAAAGTGCCCTAAAGGGACTAGAAAAAAAGATGGCTGGTCTCTTTTGGATTCGGTCATGATTGTTAGCATATATTATTTATACTTGTCCATATCGTGTACAGTTACCATTGTACCCTCAGGGTTTTCACCCATTAATATATATACAGGAGTAGGCCTCTGAGATCCGTTGAGGACTCAGTTATCCAAACACTTACATGGTATCAAGCTTAATTGTGAAACCCTAATTTTTTTTTTTCACATCTTCGATCCCCTAGCCGCTGCCGCTAAGCCGCCACCGCCCTTCCGCCGCCCCTAGCAGCCGCCGCCACCCTTGCCGTCGCCGCCACTCCCCCCCCCCCCCTTTTCCCCTCCTTCCTCTTCCGCCGCGATCTCCTACCTTTTTTGATGGCTACCATCGAGGATAACACCCCACCCAACCCTAACCCCCCTCCACCCAACCCTAACCCTCCACCGCAGCCACAAAACCCCTTTCATTCCGCTCAATCTGTCACCAACATAAAAAATCATATTCCCCTAACCCTAGATCTCAAAAAAGGTTCAATACCAAACATGGGCGGAACTTTTCAATACCGCCTGCAAGGGCCACGATGTCATCGCTCACATCGACGGCTCTGTCCGTCCGAATGATGTCCCCGAGCCCCTCTGGAACCGCCTTGACTCCATCGTTCTTGGATGGATCTATGTCACCATATCCGAGGATGTCCTGATTACCGTCCTCCAACCGGACTCCACCGCTCGGGATGTCTGGCTCCGCATCAAGGGCCTCTTTCATGACAATCAATCCGCTAGGGGCAGCGGATCTTGAGGGAAAGTTCATCAACGCCCGTCAGGAAAGCTTGTCCACCGTCTCCGACCATTGCTTCGCCATCAAAGCCATCGCCGATCAACTTGGCGATGTTGGCCACAAGGTCAGCGAAGAGCGCCTTGTCCTTCAACTCATCAACGACCTCTCCACCAAATTTGATGTCGTCGGTGGCATGATCAGCAACACCTCGCCACTTCCGACTTTCATGGTGGCTCGCAGCATGCTCTCCAGGGAGGAGAGCCGTCTGGGACGCCCTCAGGGTCCTTCCCATGTCCTTGTGTCATCCAAGGATTTCATAGCCCCGGACCCGATCCCCCAAACCCAATCCAGACCACCCCAACAGCGCGGATGCCGCGAGAGAGGCGGCACCAGCAGCAGGCGCTGTGGCCGCGGCCGCCGCCAGGGAACTGGTACCCGCAGCATCAGCAGCAGTCTTAGTCCGTCAATTCGCCGCCCTGCCCATATCCGACATGGGCAGGCTACCCTTCGTCAGGCATGGTCTTTCTGCAGCATCAACCACCGCAGTCGGCCCCTTCCCCGACGATGTACGCATCTCAGCAGCATCCGTCGAACCCCATGCACACCAATCTCTCCGCCGCTTTCTCCACCATGGGACTTCAGCAGCCGGACGACAACTGGTATATGGATACCGGGGCCTCCTCTCACATGACGAACGCACCAGGTAACCTACACACTGCTTTTAATTCTAGCACTTTACCGTCTGTCTATGTCGGAAACGGCGAATCTCTTGCAATTGTCGGTTCGGGTCACACCACCCTCCCCAATGCCCCACCCCTTCGCCTTAACAACGTCCTACTTGCCCCTGACCTTGTTAAAACCTTATTTTTGTTCGTCTATTTACCATCGATAATCACGTGGCAGTCCAATTTGACCCGTTTTGTTTTCTTGTGAATGATCTTTGTACGGGGACCCCAATCATGCGGTGCAATAGTTCTGAAGACCTCTACCCTATCATCGCTGCTCGCCAATTGTCCCCCACCGCACTCACCGCCCTCGTCACCCTTGGTTCTGACTTGTGGCACGCTCATCTTTGTCATCCTGGCGACCACGTGCTTCATTGTCTCCGCTCTAGCAATTTAATTTCTTGTAATAAAGCCTCAGGCGTTTGCAGTTCATGTGAAATCGCCAAGAGCAAGCGTCTTCCTTTTAGCATTTCTCATTCCCTTACATTTTCACCATTTTATATTATACATTGTGACTTGTGGACATCTCTTATTTCGAGTACTACTGGTTTTCGATATTATTTGGTTGTCCTTGATGATTTCACCAATTTTGTTTGGGTCTTTCCCCTACGCCACAAATCGGAAACACAAAGTCATATTGTCAATTTTCACGCTTTTGTCCGCACTCAATTTAATTTACCTATCAAGTCTATTCAGTGCGACATGGGAGGAGAGTTTGACAACACTTTCGTACGCTCCTTTTGCCAACAACATGGGATAGCCCTCCGCTTCTCTTGTCCTCAAACCTCTCCGAAAAATGGCAAAGCGGAACGCATCCTCCGCACCCTCAATGACAAAACTCGAACACTCTTACATCACGCCTCTCTCCCCCTCCCTTTTGGGTTGAGGCGCTTCACATAGCCACCGATCTCCACAATATACTTCCCGCCAAAGCGATTGGCAACTCCATCCCAACCTTGTCACTCTACAACCGCTACCCTTCCTACAATCACATTAGAGTGGTTGGATGTCTTTGTTTTCCCAACATGAGTGCCACCGCCCCTCACAAGCTCTCCCCACGATCCACCAAATGTGTAATCTTGGGCATCTCCCCACACCATCAGGGCTACCGTTGCCTTCGCTTGGATACCAATCGGGTTGTCACTTCGCGCCATGTGATTTTCGATGAACAAACCTTCCTATTCGCCTCACCACCCACCTCCGTTGTTCCCAACCCCCCTACACCACCCGATTCTGACGAATTCTGTTGGTAGGAGGAAATCGAGTATGAAATATAACAAAATAAATCAAACCAGATTCTGCCCACGCAAATAATTACAAGACCTCCTCCTGATGTAGCAGCGGGAAGTCAGGATCGATCCACGAGGAAGCGTGTCAGCGGATCCTAGGTAGCGGAGAAATCTCACGGACAGAAGTCGACAACAGGGTCCTCGATCTCGACTAGGGTAGTCGACAGAAGATCGGACAGTCGAACACAGCGCAGCAGCAAGCACAGGGTGTGGTCGATATCGACCAGGTGGTACTCGATATCGAGTAGCCTTCGTCTGGGTCGAGTGGGTCTGGTCGAGTTCCTGCACAGGAGAAGCTACAGCGACTGGGTCGAGGATCAGTTTACTCGAGATCGACTAGTGCTATTCGATATCGAGTAGAAAGACAAAAAATAGAACGAATGAAAATAAAGAACAAATGCTTTAGGGTTTCGAACTAAACTTAATGTAAAGGACTTCCAAGATTGGGGTTTGCAACAACTGTAACCAAGCATGCATAAGGCAGAGATAAACAGATAATCATGTGAATTGCATCAAAGGACAAGCTTTCGCCTTTTCCAACAATTAGACAACTCTTTCAAGAAACCCTAATTGTCTCTACCGATTTTATGTTTATAATCCAAGTTGTTAGCATGGATCTCCATTAGATGGGCAATAAACACATAAACAAGTAGGAAAATGCTCAAAACATGATAAAGGTCGGATCTTTACCTCAGGCACGCATGGCTATCGTCGGGCTCGCCCCAACCCTAGAAGTGGGTGGACTACTCACGCCTCATCGCAAACTCAGACATCATCGATTGAAAGAAAACAACTTGCATTAAACTAAATTCCAAGACTTTACAATCCCGGCAATCCAACTCTCGTTGAATGCCAAAACCCTAAAACCTTCGAACTCCTAAACTGTCTTTGTGGAACTACTTGTCTTGCTCTGAAATTGAATGAATGAAAAACCAGCCCCTAGGGCTTTATTTATAGTGATCAAACCCCGCTAATCAAGGAAAGAATCATCTATCTATATCTATTTCTAATTATCTAAAAGCATAAAAGATAAATAAATAGCTTAAGGGAAATAAATCTAAAAGGAAAAGATAAATCTAAACTAGGTAAGTCTTCTTCATGTTGATAGATCTCCCTTCCATGGATAGATGATGATAGATCTCGGCCCACTCGACATCCTTCGTGCCCAAGGAATCCCAGCTCTACTCGGACTGCTCAAACCGAGTAACGCGGCTCGACATGTCTACTCGATATCGACCACGGCTACTCGATATCGAGTACCAGGGTTCCTCGACTCGGTCTGGCTGGGTGACTCTGCTCGACAAGGCTCGGACATGGCTCGGAGGTCTGATCGATATCGACCACGGCTACTCTGTATCGAGTAGAGGTGGTCTGCGTCTTCGTCCTCGGCTTCTCGGCTTGGCACAGCTCGTCGACCCCGGACATGGCTCCTCGATCTCGACAAGGCCTCCTCGACATCGAGTAAGGTTCCGGAGTCGGGTTGTCTCTGACTCAATGTCCTCGATCAGCTCTGCTCGACCAGGGCTCGTCGAGATCGAGTAGATGCTAGTCGATCTCGAGTAGAGTTCTCTCAGCTTTCTGCTCTGTTCTTGAAACGCACTTTCCCGAGTCCTCGTTCGTCGGATTGACGCATATGACCATGCGTTGGAAAGCTCTTTCCGAGGGCTACAACTCTCATGAAGACATCAAAGCTTGATTCAGAACGAAGAATGATGAAAAATGGTCTTTTCTCCAGCTGCACCATTCTTAGCTTCTCCATGAGTTTCCTTTAAGCTTCAAAGTGCGTCCGATTTCTGCGAAATATAACCAAAACTTGTGTAGACCTCCATATATTGCAAATAAGTGTAAACTACACAGATTCTGTATTGTTCTAACCCAAATGTATGCAATATATGCAGAAATCGATATAAAAGTTAGTGTAAAACATGGCAAATTAGGCTCACAACAAATTCCCACCCCTCCTCCGCCTTCTTTTTCAACAGGCCTCGCCCGGAGCTTCGGCTGCGATACAGCCACCCTGGGCGCGGCCGCAGCAACCCCCCGTAACAATTGATGTGTCGCGGCCGCAACACCCTGCTGCGCCCGTGGCACACCTTGCTGCGCCCACCCCCTTGCGCCTGCAGTACCCTCAGGGTTTTCACCCATTGATATATATATACAGGAGTAGTCTCTGAGATCCGTTGAGGACTCAGTTATCCAAACAGTTACAATGATCCTTAATTACTTTCGATTTGCATACTCATAAATTTGGGGAAATAATGTTGCCAGTACGGCGGATTATTATGTTGGGAAAATATCGGAATTAGATGGACGACTATGTTTTGCACTTGTGCATACCGAGCCCATTATGGATTGTACTCGAAGATGTGGGTGGTGAGACAGTACGGGCCGGGTTGAAGAGTCTTGGATGATATATTGTTAGGCGATCAAGGTTTTAAATATCGCGTATCAGGGTCATATCAATTAAGAGTAAAAATGATATATCGGAAATATATCGAGATTTATCGCATTTATCGGCTTCGCTAATTTTAACTATAAATATTATATTTATACTTTAAAATGTAAAAATACACATGAAAAACTAATATTTAAATGACAAAATTATCAAATAAACTTTACAAAATAAAAACAACTTCATTCATAAAGGCTACAATTATCTTATCAAAGTCAACAATTCTCAATATCCTCGATTTATCGCCGATATTGACACGATATATCGGCGTTGACCCGATATATGATGTTGACCGATATTTTTCACCCGATATCATAACGGATTCTAAATATACCCCATATATCGCTAATATATCCGATATTTAGAACATTGTAGGCGATAGTAAAAAAAAATTGGCAAGCACGTGATGGGTGATCGAGTTCTTTTTTTTTTCTCCTTTTTTTTGTTAGGTAAAAATTCGATGCACCGGACACACTCGTTGGATCGATAGGCCAAATAAATCGGTAACGGAAAAACCGTCAATACAAGAAAATTGCAAAGCAGCACCAAACGAGATAAAACCAAATCACAAGAGTGCGGTTACAAACACATGCTAGTACTATCTAAGAAAGAACAAAAGGAAAGTGCGACAACTCGTCTGTCAGTTGGTAGAGGCGACGCAAGGAACCCCTGGAAAACTAAGTGGAAACCTCATATTTGGACTCTATCGACAAGCCTTCAAGTTTCGATCACGTCCACGACCTCTCGCACGTCGACAATTGAGAAGAACACTGCTCTTAAATTGCTAGCCTCAAAGCCAAATAACCACACAACCAAACAACTCGGTAACTTAGCCAATCCACAAGTTTTTTTCCTTTTCCAACCGGCCGCTTTGGGCCCAAGGCTCCGAAGGAAAGCCGACGGGCCCGAACGGGCTGCTTTGAGCCCAAGGCAAAACCATGGGCCCAAATGAAGGCAATCAAGCCCTGGCTAGGAAGCCAAACCCGAGCCAGCAACCAGTGATCATCAACAGCCAACGCCAAACACGCGAATGACCAACCACCAGCAGCCAACGACAATGAGAAGCCTCCAGCGCCGGAGGAGAACACAAGAGCCCAGGTGGAGACGAGGAATCGCCGCACCCAGACGAAGCAACAAGGAGGCGAATTGGACATCAAAAGGGGATAAAAGAGATACACTAGCAGGTCGAAGGTGGAAAGGAGCACCACCAACGTTAGGGAGGTCCCGAAATAGGAGGATGATGAGTGGTGGTGCCACCTCAACGACGATGGGTAGCAACGACAAACAGAGACCACGTCGGAGACCGACGAGGACGAGGATGGAGAACACAAAATATAGTAAAAATTGGAAGATGTTCGATTGGATTTTTCGATAGAATATTTGGGACAAAAACAAGGTTAAAATTGGGGTTTTTTTACAAAAATTATAGAGAGATGACAGAGCTCATCTTTCTAGAATTTTAGATTGCGGTTGAGTTCTTTTTGGTACAGAGACAAAGAAACCCAAGTGGAGTAACTTTTGATGTTTAATATTTTTTCTTATAAATGTTGTTATATTATATCATGTGGGTCTAATTAATATATATATAAATCGAGAGACCGGACAAGTCAATAGATAGGCTAACCATTCAAAATGAACAGAAGCAAATGACATAAATAAAATCACACCAAATAATTAAAATCCGAATATAGTTCGAATCTAAATAAAAATACAAAAGCAAACACAAACACCAAAATAAAATAAAAAAAAATGAAAAACCAACCCAAGAGCCATAGCCCATGAGGTATAAACTCTTAAAAAAAAAAAAAAAAACCCGCCGCCTCTCCTCCACGCCTTTCCCTTTCTATGGCTACCACCACCCCTTAGTCACCACCTCCCAATGCTCCCATGGCTTATAGCCTTCATCGGTTCACACCCTCCTTAGCCACCTGACCGTGGCTCCGATGGTTCCACCTCCATCATCACCCCCACCACGGACAACGTCATGCATGCGCTGCAGCCGCCTCCTCGTCGTGGCCGCCATGTGGACCTCCATCTCCCTTGGCCTTTGCCGTTAGCCACCTTGGTTCGCCGCCAACTTGGCTTGCCGCCGCCGCTTCCAAGGCTTATAACCATCACTTGTTCCGCCTTGGCCTTCGCCTCCGAGGTCACTTCGACTCCACCACCTCCATCTCGGCCCACCTTCATGTGTGGGTTGTGGCTCAGCGTTCCTTGGTTCATATATGCTTTGTAACAACGTTTTTTTCTCTGTCCTGTCTCAATCGCCTCTATTTTGACTATCTGGTAGTCTCTTACGATCTCGTTATCGTCCTTGAGAGTTTGAGACGGGTTGGGAGTTTTATTGAGCAATAGTTTGGCTTAGGTTTGGATTTGCGACATGGTGTGTTGTGTTGTTCTTGTTGTGATGCAGACTTCATGTGAACGATGTTTGATCTGCTGTATCCGAAGACGTCTTGGATTTGCGATCGATATCTTATGACTCTTCAGAGTCCATAATTTGAGATGTCCGCTAGTGTCCCCAGGCCTCTCTGTGTGCGTCCTTCGTTAGTTGATTGTTTCGTTTGTCGTATTGGTTTTGTAGGATAGCTAGCAAGTTTGTTTTAGTTTCGCATTTTTATTTCTGTTATTTGTTTCATGTTATTTTCTTTCTGTCTTTTGCTTATGTTATTTGATTTGGTTTAGGGATGGAAATTTCACCCGCACCCGACGGATATCCGTCTCACCCGACCCGAAAAAGTGGGTGAAAATCCGAAATAAAGCGGATATTAAATGGGTGATGGGTGAAAGGGTGATGGATCAGGTCGGATTCGGGTGAAGACATTCCCCACCCGTCACCCGATCCGTCACCCGACCCGTCACCCGACTTATATTATATAATTATATTTTATACATGAAATTACCAATATACCTCATAAACCCTAATTCAAGATACATATCAAACGATTAAAATGAAAATATCTTGTCATAAAGTAAGTTATACAATTTTTATTTGAAGATATGCAATGCAATTGGCTCCTATTTAAAATGAAAACGTGAATGCAATGTGCTCTTCATTAATTTTTATTCGTCGATGTGTTCGACGTATGTTTTTCAATGTTTTTTTAATAAATTTGATGTCTTATATTTCACCCGAATTATCATCCGATCCACCCGATCACCCGGTGGGTGATGGGTGGACGGGGTGGGTGAAATATTTGGTGGGTGATGGGTCGGGTAGGGTGAAGGGTTTTGGGTGGTGGGTCGGGTGACGGAAGTAGATCATCCACCCATCACCCGACCAATTGCCATCCCTAATTTGGTTGTACATGATGGTTAGTCCATCTACCCATAGACGGATTTAGGCGGGGGCAAGCGGGAACATACGCCCCCCTTTCATCAGACGAATTACCTATATTTGTTCTACGCGTCGATAGCTTCGTTTTGATATATTATAAGCCTGAATCCGATAAACGAGTAAAAAGTTATGACCGTTTGAAAGTTAAACACAGATTAATTATTTCAAATGTCTTTTAATAAAGCATGATTCTTTTATATTTTACTTAATTTGATATTTTGGCAATATAATTCAACCAAAGAGCTTCGAAACAAGAGGTTATATTACTAAATTCGATAATTATATAAAAAATTATGTAAATTTAAAGTTTGTAAATCTTGTTATACGTTAGTGCATGTTAAGTGAACAATAAGGTGCATGTTGACTTTGTAGGTTTCAAACGACATATTTTTAGACGAAAAAAATATTGTTATCGATTAAAACGACATCGTTTTATCGTTTAAAGAGAAAAAAAATAAAAGAACACAATTTTAAATTAAAAGATCACCGTTTTGGAAAAAAAAACATTGTGTTTTGTACTAAAAAATGTATGTTTAAACTAAAATATCATCGTTTAACCTAAAATATTATAGTTTTGGTTCGCTAAACATATTATAAAAAAAATCTATTGAACAACGAATCAACAATTTGTATAAAACTTCGCCCCCCCTTCGATAAATTTCTGGCTCCGTCCCTGCATCTACCGGCTAGTCCGGTCTCTCGGTTTCTCTAGGCTTGTCTAGAGAACTGAATTTTTATCTTGCTTTAAAAAAAAATTAAAAAAAAAAAGAACAAACTCTCAAACTGAGTGATAACTAGACCGAATGTGCAAATACAACTTAACTTATACAAGCTGTTTTTCCCGATTAAAAAAAAACAAATTATATTCGCACTAATTATGAGTTCTAGATAGTGAATTTGTGATGGGCAAGGCAAGTGCACGATTAGATGGGCTTCAGTGTTGGGCTGACCCAATCATATTAGGCCCATTTTTGACATTTTTAGTTTTGCTTTGCTTTGAGAACTACGGTGATTTATACACAAAGTAGTGTCTGTTTGCAAAATAAGTTATGCTAATTTACAATTAATCTAGTCTTATTACCCGGTTTTTTAATAAATTGTATTTCATCATAAATAATTGAATTATATAAGGGACACGTTGATAAATAGATTAGGTCATTGAATTAAACCATTTGGTTGAAAAAGCAATTAAAGTAGTTTACATATATATAGATTACTAATATTAATTTTATATTTCCTTATTATCAATTTTATGTTTTGAATTAATCCCTTTTTTTTAACAAATTATTTAAAACATAATTTTATAATTTAGGCTAAGATCTTATTTCTGCTACTTTTCTAAATTTGAGAATGAGATGGAAAATCTTTCAGAAAAAAAATGCTACATGCAGAGAGATACCATAGATTGCTAATTTACCGGAATTTATAATCGGAAATCTCATCTTCCCGTTGCAATTTTGCACATCTACAATTAATGAAATTTGGTAATTGGGAAATTAATTAAAAGCAAAACCACGTTTCCAATGATGATTGAGAAGAGGAGGAAGAAGAATCGGCTCTGGTAGGTTAGGCGTGAATGGCTCTGGTAGGTTAGGCGTTAATGAAATTTGGGAATTAGGAGGAGGAAGACGTCACTTTTTTGACGTCTCTTTTTTTTCCTTTTCTTTAAAAAAAATGGGTAAAGTTAATTGTGGCCTCGAGGGCTTGATTTTGGGTTTAAATCGTGTGTCCCCGATCCTGTTCCCTTGGCCTGTCCCCTCTCACAAAAAGGTTAATTTTTTTAATTCTTTTAATCTGTTTTTTTAATTTTATTTTTTTTTTCAATTGGAGTTTGTGAGGGGGAGGGGGTTGGGGGATAGGAGGGGGGATATTTTAGAGGACATGTGATTTAGAGCCCTTGATTTTGGGCTTAGGAGGGAGACTAAATGGGCTTTTATTTCCTAAGTAATATATATATATATATATATATATAACAAAACATACGGGGCCCTAAAATTTTAGGGGTCCTGTTCTGGAGAACAGTTCGAACCTGGTAAAGCACGGGCCTGGATAGATATATAATATAGATATAGATTAGGAAAGGGGTTGAAGATCCTAAAAAAAATAAGAGCAAATAAAAAAATAAAACAAAAACATACGAGTGATTAATAATTAAATAATATGGCAATATAACATAAAATCTAATTGGTTAAAAGCCCTAGAATTAAGGGAAGGGCGCCACATCATTGTTTAAACTTTTGTATTAGTAGTTAGACTAGTACAATATCCGTGCCTTAGACACGGGCCAACTTACTAGCTATTTCAAATGAACTCACATCAACCTGCAATGAATACGTATTGTTATATGGAAGACTTTTAATTAAAAAAACTGCATAGAGCTAATCGATCTTGTTCTATTGAGATAATCTAGATACAGTTTATCTATTATCCTAATAGAAAATAGCTCTTTTTGGTAAGCTCTAAATGCCCTCCTAAGGGTATGGATGTAGGCTTAGAGTTAATCATGTTGAACTGATTTAGAACCTTAAGAATATAACCGTCTTGAGACAACCATATTATCTTATATTGTGTGACATATATGAGCATAGGTTATAAACACACAACTTCTAATATATGCTAGAGTACTATATAAGTATAAAGTACATGTATGAAAGTGTTATACCATCTACCAATTAACCTAAGTCTAGGGCCATCCAATATTCCTAGGTCTCATGCTTAGATTAAATAGACGTACATTACAATTTTTCCTTCTAATCCAAGCATTAGATCTATTAAAAACACAACATACTTAATTCTTAGATTTCCTTAATACACAGTTACCAGCCCATGTAAAGAAATAGGCGGTAGTGGATTTGCGAATGTCTTTATTACTAGCAAAGTCAGACATATACATTCAGCTTATCAATAGACTCAAGTAAACCATAATGCAGACATAGACTTTTAGGACCAGCAATATAACGAAGCAAGTATTTCATGACAGTCCAATCATCGTTTCCAGGATTGGATATAAAAACGATTAAGCACAGAGATGGCAAAGGCTAGATCTGGGCCGGTACAAAGCATAACATAGCTAGCATACATAACGGACCCTACAACTATGTCATAGGGGAGCTTAGCCATTTCTTTAATATCTTTTGCTATAGTGGGACAACTCTTTTTGGCAAGCTCTAAATGCCCTCCTAAGGGTATGGATCGATGTAGGCTTATAGTTAATCATGTTGAACCGATTTAGAACCTTAAGAATATAGCCGTCCTGAGACAACCATATTATCTTATTAGGTTAGTCTATAACGATATTAATTTACACCAAGAATCTTCTTGACATTCCCGAAGTCTTTCATCTCATAGTATTTCTTTAATT
This sequence comes from Persicaria maculosa, assembly GCA_963922045.1. Taxonomy (NCBI): domain Eukaryota; kingdom Viridiplantae; phylum Streptophyta; class Magnoliopsida; order Caryophyllales; family Polygonaceae; genus Persicaria; species Persicaria maculosa. The sequence continues at coordinate 2,805,454 of OY998252.1, forward strand.
CCTTTTTTCACGGTACTAATAGGAATCATAGAACTGCATATATATCAGTAATATATCATCAAGATATAAAAGCACATGCATAGATCACGGACAATTTAGAAATACTCATAAAGTAAAGACATGAATCATAAATTCATAATTGCTTCAAATGAACCCAAAACACGACATCGAATTTGAGATTCCATCGTACAGGGGAATGCTTAAACCCGTATTTATAGCAGATTAATTATAAATGTTGATCGATTGGTTATTTCATTTATTGTTTTGTTTTGTTACAATGAAACAATATTTTCATATTACGTATGGAGCTGTTCGGATATATTTGTCGTTCAAGAGTCTGGCACATAAATCTATATCTTCTATATAACATAAAAAGTTGTGTTCACCTACAATTTAATGCTCATTCATTTAATGATTCATCTTTTATATTTTTTTTATAAAAAGTTGTGTTCACCTACAATTTAATGCTCATTCATTTAATGATTCATCTTTTATACTTTTTTTGTTCTATTCCATAAAATGTCAAAAATACTTATGTAGCTAAATGGTTGGGAATGTTGTTTGATATGCATGAGGTCTTGAGTTCAAATCCCATTTAGGTACACACTCTAATCATATTTTGCTAAAATTTTATTTCCTCTTAAATTTTCATGTTTGTTATGTGTAATTTTTTAAAATTGAATATAATAATGAATTTTCATGTTTGCTATGTGTAATTTTCCAAAATGGAATATAATTTATAATCTATTAAATTATCATTTTTTGGTTGATGATTCTTTACGCATAACTCAAGTTTTGGTTTCAAATCACATTCGCTACTCTTTGCCAATATTTTAGCATTTTATTTTATCTTAAATTATCATTTTTTTAGGTTTAATTATTTAAAATCTATAATAAATCTATCTATAATATATTATCTATAATATAACGAGAGAAATTGTGTTCAAGTCGTCATAATTCATAAATGCCCTTCATATTTACCCAAATCCTGCCTATTTTGTAAAAACTTAATATACTCTTTTATTCCAACAATTTATTAATTAGTTTTAAAATTATTGTAAAATGTAAATAGTCGTTTACTTGGGGTGATTAGGCGTTTCAACAAGCTATTTAATTATTCACAAATGAGATTATTGCCTCTGATTTCATTCATTTAGACGTTTAAGCGTTTCACCCACCTATTTCACAAAGGAATCCAAAGGATTTAATACTACAAACGTTTCCTAACCTCACAATTAAGTGATTAATCGATACAGCTGGCAACTATCTCTAGTAAAAGGCGAAAGAATAGTTCGCTTTGTGCTCACTGCGTGGCTGCGTATGGAAATAATCATTTTTTAAGGTTTAATTATTTAAAATAGGAATGAATATATATATATATATATTGGAGAAGTATGGAAATAATTTTACTTAAATATAAATTCAAAAGATCTGTATTATACTATACATTATATTTATTTATACTATAAAAGTGTTTTAGAATCATTGTTATCTCTTTGCCCAAAAATCTAATATAATAATGACAATTTTTTTTATTATATTTGCCTCATATTTTTTTATATTAATTGTGACTACAATTGTTTGTAAAATCAATAATGACTATAGTTGTCAAACAATGTGTTGAATAGGGTAGTAAAAGGGGTGGAAAGTTTTTTTTTTTTAATATTAATTTTACTTTTTAAAGATTAATTGTGCCCTTTTTTTTATGTCAAATCAATAATGACTATAATGTCAAATAACATTTTATAGAGGGTAGTCAAAAGGGTGAGAGTTTTTTTTTCGTTAAATAAATAATGCATCAAGCTAATTTTACTTTTTGGAGATGATAAATAGTCAACTATGTCATTGAAACATATGTGTTTTAGAATGCACACGAGCCCGTTCGTCGTCAGTACGATTTCAGCGGAAACAACGACCTCATCCGGTTCCTCATGACCGTTCAAGAGGCCGGCCTCTACGCCGTTCTTCTTATCAGTCCCTATGTTTGTGCCGAATGGAACTACGGGTACTTTGTTATCTAAGTAGAAAAAAACATATATTATATACTGATTTGTGGGATGTCAATTTCTAATTTTGGCGTGCTTGAATTCTTTAGTGGCTTCCCGGTATGGTTGCACAACATGCCCGGCATCGAGCTTCGAACGGCTAACGACGTCTTTATGGTAGGAATCGATCGCCTATTAACGCACGCACAAGCACGCACAATTTATATGTATAGAAATTAGTACTAAAGTTGCAATTTTTTTGACTTTGCAGAATGAGATGCAAAATTTCACAACTTTGATTGTGAACATGGTGAAGGAAGAGATGCTTTTCGCCTTGCAGGGCGGTCCTATCATCATAGCACAAGTTCGAATCCTCTCCGATAAATGTATTTTATATATAATTGACCGATTGATATGAAGTTGATCTCCAATTTTACTTGATGCCTTATCGTTTCGACAGATCGAGAACGAGTATGGGAATGTAATTGCAGCATATGGAGAAGCCGGGAAGGTCTACCGGGACTAGGCTGCAAGCATGGCCGAAGCTCAACACATCGGTGTCCCCTGGATTATGTGCCAAGAGGACGGCGCTCCACAACCCATGGTTCAATTTCGTTACATCTATATATATATAAACCAAACTTACATACATATATATAATATGCTTAATTGTAAATAGAATGTTTATTTAATTGTGTTATGTTCATAATCGATCAGATCAACACTTGCAATGGATGGTTCAAGAACTAGGGAGGCAAAAACCCGCTTAGAACAGCTGAGGATCTTGCTTACTCCGTCGCTAAATTCTTCCAAACCGGCGGAACTTTCCAGAACTACTATATGGCAAGTTCCTAAGATCAAAACAAACCCTAATTTTGATTTTTATTCAATTTGTTTGTAACAAATGAGAGATGACGTATATTGTTAGAATGTTAAATGACACATTTTATTCATCTTTTTTTTTTCAATTTTTATTTATTTGTTGCTTAGTCTATTTTTAATTGTACATTCTTATTTCTATTATGAGATTATACATGATTTTATTTTTCAATTTTTATGTTGTTTATATCATATTTTACTTCGTATTTCTTATTTGTTGAAATAATATATGATTATTAATTTTCTCTAATTCCTATTAGGTTTTGATGAATCATTGTTGCAAACACTCATATTTGGAGCTTCTATTCATCATTTATTTATTTTTCTCCAATTTTTGTTTATTTGGTGCTTTAATTTGTTTTTAACGACACTTTTTTATTTATATAGTAGATTATATATGATTTTATTTGCCAATTTTTATATTGTTACTTTATATCATATTTCTTATTTGTTAAAATATGATATATCTTATTTGTTAAAATATGATATAATTATTATTTTCTCTATTTTGAGTTATATTCCTTTTCTAATTGCTCTCCTTATTCCTAAGCAATATGCCTTGGCTTTGATTTGGACCACCATTGTTGAAAGAAAATCATATTCACCATCAATAGAATGTTAACGAGAAATAAATATATTAGTGGAAATACTTTATCTTATTTTTGTTTTTATACATTTTATATATACCTCATTTTTGTAAAAACTAACATTTAATTTGATGAATTTTGACCAATGAGCATATTTTAACTTTGCTTTGTGATTGTTGATTTTCTCGTTTTTCCTTAACTTTTGAATCCAACACATTGAAGACTCCTAATGACTCTTTTTTTCATTTGAAGTCGTCATTTAATCACTTGGAAGATAAAAGGATTGTTTTTTTTTTGTTGAAGTTAATATCAACAAAAAATAAAGTTAAATTCATAAATAGACATAAATTGGAAGATGAAAAGATAATAATTTATATGTTTGTATTTAAGACATTCAAATTCAATTAATGCATTGAAGATAATATGAATAAAAAAAATATAAAGTTAAATAAATAAATAGAGATAAATATAAAGACAATAATTGAAAAATCCAAGGAAATGTTTTATCAATTGTAGTCTGTTCTGTTCAAAGTGGTAGTAGTTTTGGAGTTAGACATGTAGAATGTAAAGCCAGAATCAGAAAATTATTCAGCACTTTATTTTTTACTTTAATCGACAAATGATGAAACGTGCATTAATGGGGCTGATAGAGCATAATTTGCATAATTTAGATATCAAATTATGCATACATTAATATCATATATATATATATATATATATATATATATATAATGCGTGGATTTATAAACGCACTACGAGCCCCGTGCGTAGCACGAGCATGTTAGTTGTATAAAAATTTTAATTTTGAAAAAACTTTAATATAATTTGTTATATATTACATGTTATTTTTTTTCTTTATTTATCATATCTGATCTCACTGTAATATTTGGAGCAAAGTCATATGTCCCGGACGTAGCACGGGTCTGCCCACCTAGTTAATAACTTAAAATTACCGTCTGAAACTTGTACTAATTAACACGTTCTCAATTAATTGAATCAATTAATTAATTACGGAGTAAAGCTAAAAAACACTTTATAGCCCCTCTCTCACATAGTCCCACTCCTCCTCTATCAATTACTGCCTTACTGGTAATCTCTCTCTTCTTTTTGTCAATTACGAAGTCTGAATTGATTAGATGTTGCCGTACTTAATTTGTCTCACTCTTCTTTTCCTTTGAAAAACTCAAAACGTCAAGTGATTAAGCAAGGCAAAAAAATCTCCAAACGTCATTTAATACAAAACGGAGGGAGTAATTTATAACCAAAACTAGCTAGCAAAGACGTAGGGCGTGTTTGGGTGTAGTGTTTAGAGGATGTATAGGATGGGAAATTTGCCTTGGGAATAACGCCGGGTTATTTGGATGTGTGGCTGTGTGAGATTCATGGGATGGAATTTGGGGGATTAAACTGGATGGATTATGGATCCTCCTCCAAGGAGGTTTGGTGGATGGGAAAGGAGAGATGCTCTTTTTTACCCCTTGGGTTCCTTGGTCCTCCATAAAAGCTGAATGGAGCAATTGATGTCTTCCACCACCAGATCGACCCATTATACGTTGCCAGCAACAGCAACCTCAGATCGGAGTTACTATTCAGCGAGCTCGTCGCCAGCGGAATTCGCGTTGACGTTGAGGAAGAATAGGGCGTTTGGAGAGGAGGGACAGCGAGGAGAGTGGGAAGGGTACCCAAAACGGGGGAGGTGGAGGGGGTATGAAGTTGGGGCATTTTGGTCTTTTCATGTGGGTAAGTTGGGGCAATTCGGTCTTTTTCCCTCACTCCATCCACAAAAAAATCAAAATACAACCAAACACAAAACCCAAAAAAATTGGGTGTTGACTTTTCATCTTTTACATCCCAAAAATCCATCCCCATCTACCACATCCCCTCAAATCCACCAAATCCCCAAAAATCTATCCCGTTCACAAACACGCCCGTACATTGGGACCAACCTAAACATTGGTTGTATTTAACCTTTGGACGTACAAATAAGATTCGGATTCGATATATTCTGCAACACGCAATAGTAATGGAAGCCAGTGTGTACAAGTAGGTGAAATTGAATGAATTGTGATGAATACTCCGTAATTAATGAAGCTAGTACAAGTAGTGCATGATAGCTTTTTAAACCAAGTCCTCAATATTTTTCATGAATATGTCAAAATAAGATGAAATCAGTCCCTTGATGGCCTCCGTGTCAATGGCATCTCAATCTGAGGTGTAGTTCATGAAGACCTCAAAATTGTGGATGTAACTAATTTCAAAGGATTGAAATAATTATAGAAGCTTAATTGTAATTGACTAGGAGCCCTATAAATAAGGGGAGTGTGTCACCTTATCTATTATGCTTCTCTAATAATAGTTAGATATAGAATAATGAGCAAATAAAAAAATAAATTCAAATAATTATAGAAGCTTAATTGTAATTGGCCTCCATCTTAATGTAGTTTACACCAAGAATATTCTTGGCATAGAACTGCATATATTTTTCACAATACTAATAGGGATCATGCACGGAACCAGGATTACAATAATGGGTAGACTGAATTTGCATATAATTTTAATTTTTGCATTTAAAAAAGATAAATTAATTCATATTTTTTTATCTATATTTAAAGTAGTAATAATAGAGGTTTTATACATAATGGGTGGTATGTTTTATGTAGAAAAAAGTGGCTTCAATTCAAAATTTGGTGTACAAGCAGCAGCAGCAGGAGTAAAAAAGCACACCGGGGGGGGGGGGGAGAATTAGATTTGTGGCAAATTCAAAATTTAGTGTACAAGCAGCAGCAAAAAAGCACACGGGGGGATTTAGATTTGTGGCAAAAGGATTTGAACCCGGGATCCCCATGAGCTTCTCATTACTCCGAACCAATTGAGCCATTAAAACAATGTGTTTCATCTCCACCTATATAATATATATTACTAGTAAAATGCCTAGTTTCGTCTCTGACTCTCTGCCTATATATACCCTACTTACTAGAAGTATGGACTACACGCTAGCTATATCGCAACCTCAGATAAAAGTAGAACTAATGGCTAGCCCTTTTCATTTGGAACCCAACGAAGCCTACGCCAAGGCAGAGAAAGAGGGAGTATTCACGTGCGTTATATGCGAGCGCCTATTTCCCACAATCGACCTCTACAAAGGGGTCTGTTGCGAAAGATGCTTCCTTTGGTGAGTAGATCAATCAAATTATTGTTTTAATTACTTACTTCTATTAGACTATTAATTAATAATAATTTATTATTATTTTTCTTTGAAAATCTAGCATCGAATGTGGTTATATATCCTAGCTTGGATATGCGCCACAAATCTGAGAATCGAGTTTAACAAATGCCCGATTTGCAAAGAATTCCCAACCGGCATAGAGAGTTATCGAGCTAAAAACAGCCAGAAGTGAGTCTTACCCATATAATTAATTAATTACTGTATATATATACACTTAACTGAGTCTTAATTAATTCACTCCTCCAGCCCGCTTACCGTTCCGAGAATCATGGATTTGGCTGAACTTCAATTGAAGCACACAGCACACAAGGTAGCGAAGCGTACACAAAGTCGGAAAAAGATGGAGTCTTCAACTGCGTTGTATGTCGCCTCCAATTTCTAACCACCGACCTCTACAAAGGGGTGTGCTGCGATGCAAGCTTCCTTTGGTAAGTAGAGTAATTATAACACCCCATCCCACATAGGATATAATAAGGATGTTCGGAGTGATTTATAAGGAATTTAAGCCCTACTCATGTCACAAGAGCTCTTCTTTTTTAGGTTCCAAGTGATGACAATGGACTTAAGAATTAAAGTACAAATTATAGACTTGCAAGGTTTTTTGGGTTTTAAAAAAAGCACACCGGGAGGGGGGGGGGGAGAATTAGATTTGTGGCAAATTCAAAATTTGGTGTACAAGCAGCAACAGCAAAAAAGCGCGGGGGGGGGGGGGGGGGGAATTTAGATTTGTGGCAAAAGGATTTGAATCCGGGATCCCCATGAGCTTCCCTTTACTCCTAACCAATTGATCCATTAAAACAATGTGTTTCATCTCTACCTATATAATATATATTACTAGTAAAATGCCTAGTTTCGTCTCTGACTCTCTACCTATATATACCCTACTTACTAGAAGTATGGGCTACACGCTAGCTATATCGCAACCTCAGATAGAAGTAGAACTAATGGCTAGCCCTTTTCATTTGGAACCCAACGAAGCCTACGCCAAGGCAGAGAAAGAGGGAGTATTCACGTAATCACGTGCGTTATATGCGAGCACCTATTTCCCACAATCGACCTCTACAAAGGGGTTTGTTGCGAAAGATGATTCCTTTGATGAGTAGATCAATCAAATTATTTTTTTAATTACTTACTTCTATTAGACTATTAATTAATAATAATTTATTGTTATTTTTCTTTGGAAATCTAGCATCGAATATGGTTATATATCCTAGCTTGGATATGCGCCACAAATCTGAGAATCGAGTTTAACAAATGCCCGATTTGCAAGGAATTCCCAACTGGCATAGAGAGTTACCGAGCTAAAAACAGCCAGAAGTGAGTCTTACCCATATAATTAATTAATTACTGTATATGTATATATATATATATATACACTTAACCGAGTCTTAATGAATTCCCTCCTCCAGTCTGCTTACCGTTCCGAAAATCATGGATCTGGCTTAACTTCAATCGGAGCACACGGTACACAAGGCAGCGAAGCGTACACAAAGGCGGAAAAAGATGGAGTCTTCAACTGCGTTGTATGCCGCCTACAATTTCCAACTACCGACTTCTACAAAGGGGTGTGCTGCGATGCAAGCTTCCTTTGGTAAGTAGAGTAATTATAACACCCCATCCCACATAGGATATAATAAGGATGTTCGGAGTGATTTATAATGAATTCAAGCCCTACTCATGTCACAAGAGCTCTTTATTTTTAGGTTCCAAGTGATTACAATGGACTTAAGAATTAAAGTACAAATTATAGACTTGCAAGATTTTTGGGGTTTTAAAGGATCATTTAATGCACTTCTTCTTCTCCTTATCAAGCGTCTTAAGAGATCAATGATGCTTCCAACTATTATACCAATTCTGATGAAATAACAACTCTAAATTACATATGCATCACTAGGTTTTTAAGTAAAAAAAGCATCCTCATTATTCACGAACATTCCAAACACATTTTAGTTTCACTTACTTTCATTTTAGTTTCACTGACTATTTTTGCTTTTGACGTTTTCTTTTTGGGGTTGGAGATTTTTTGTTCGGTAGTTTGATCAGGTTGATCGTCGGTCTCTATTTTTTTCCACATGAAAGGCTTCGGAAATGCCAAGAAGATTCTTGATGTAAATTAATATCATTAAAGGCCGACCTAATAAGAAAATATGGTTGTCTCAGGACGACTATATTATTAAGGTTTTAAATCGGTTCAACATGATTAACTCTAAGCCTACATCCATACCCTTAGGAGGGCATATAAAGCTTGCCAAAAAGAGATATTTTCTATTAGGATAATAGATAAACTGTATCTATGTAACGGCCCGGAATTATGATTTCTGGGTTACGTTTCGATGGATGAAACCCCTCGTTCGGATCTTGCAATCCAGGTATGGGTCGAGTTTTCAAACCTTATTTAAGATCAGTAAGAAAGATGAATTTCGAACCCTAAAATCATCGTAGGGTCGTTGGGTACCCTTAACCTGTCCTAAAGACTAAGTCGCGAAATTCGTTTCGAGAAATAGAGCGGAAAACGAAATTAAGATACAAAGTGTCGGGTCAAAACCAATCATAAGTGGGTAATTTACCATTTAGCCAAGTTAGCGAATTAGCCAGATTCTTCGATTTCGCCAAGAGACCTCCCGTCATAGAAGCAAGGAACTAGCAAGGAACAGTACCTAACACTAACCACAAAGTCAGGTCCGGTAATCGTATGCGGGTCCTCTGACCGCGCTGAGGCCATATAACATGTCAAAATCTATCAATGCACTATTTTACCTACTCATAAGATTTTCTACAATGATGTTTTGATGTAATTATAAATTCATATCCAATTATGTAATTATATCTTTTTATGCTTGCGTTTCTATAATGGTGCTTTGATGCAATTATAAATTCCTATCCAACTATGTAATTATATATTTTTATGTTTGGTAATCATATCTATCTACCTATTATTATATACAATAAAGAATAAGTCGTATGTGACATATGACATCTTTGATCTCCTTATCTTAATAGTAGTAATTAAGCAATCAATTTTTTTTTATCTCCCCGCCTTAATCAATCTTAAGAAAATAGTTTTCATAATTTTGTAGACATAGATATATTTTGGAAAGATTTTACCCAATTTCGTAAGATTTTGATAACAATTATATAAAAGTTTGATAACGCTTTCAATTAATGCGAATCAATGGTAATTTTATTTTAGTTATGTAACAATTCAAAAGTACTGAAATACATTAATTCTCTCTCAACGAATATTTATATCAAATTTATTTAAATTAAAAAAAACTGCACATTGTGCGGGTATTGAACTAGTTTTTATTTATAAAGCAAGTCAAAACTTTTTCAAGGCGAACCCGAATAACTACAGATTAGACTTTTCAAAACCCAACTCAAACCGATTGACCCGACAGAACGCCCGAAAAATTTAGGGTCAAGACCAGAAAATTTTGACCCGGTTTTTCTCTTTACTCAAACCCGAAAAATCAGTATTGTTCTGGATCAAATGGGTTTCAACCCGGTGACCCGGCTTACCCGTTTGTTAAAATTAAACTTTTTTTTTGATCAGAAAGCGGCTAATGCCTTATGTATTATTTGGGATGCCCGAGCTTATTAGCCCCAGCTCCGAATTGAAAAACTTACAAAGAAAGTTCGGTATAACAGCAAATTCAAAAAAGGAATTCATGCTAGTAAAAGATGATTGGGCGAGCGCATCCGCGACTTGATTAGCCTTGCGCTTAACATGGCTGACTTGAACCTCCCATCCCGCTTCCTCCATCCAGCGTTTGCATACGGGGACGAGCTGATGGTCAGCCCTCGCCTCCCTCCTCCTCCTCTCCAGGAGCTCACATACCATAACAGAATCCGTCTCGAGTATTAGCTTCGTGTAGCCTGCGTCTTTAGCCAGTCTCAATCCATGGTAAGTCGCCCAGAGCTCCGCTGTGCCCGCCATACAAACCCCGCACCCGAAGCTGAAGGCGGAGAGGAAGGAGCCCGAATGGTCACGGAAAACCCCTCCTCCCCCTGCCTTACCTGGATTGCCTTTAGCCGCGCCATCGACGTTCACTTTTACCCACTCCGGTGGTGGTGGGATCCACACATTGCTGCTGTCTGACCCTCTTGGCTTGATAATCGGAGAGGACAGGGGAATGGGACTCGCCTTGAGGTAGTCCTGGGCATCTTTGCTCGCTTTGACATGAATCCCCGCCACCTCGTCAATGCCTTCAAAGATGAGCTTGTTCCGAATCTTCCAAATTGTCCATAGCATTGAAGCAAACATGGCAGCATGTGCATCCTCTTTCTTCGTACACTCGAAAACCCAATCTTTTATATTCGTGTGTGCAAAGAAGGACTCAGGGAGGGGGCCACGCCATCTATTCCATTGGGATTGAATCCCTGGGCAGTCTCTAAGCATGTGGAGACTTGTTTCCGACTCGGAACAGCGAGGACAAGCTGCGGAAGATGAGATATGACGGCGGACACGGTTAGCATTGGTGAGTAAGCAATCGTGAGCCGCCAAATAGAGGAAGGCCCTTGCGCTTTGCTGAGCGGGGGCCCTCCATATGTGGTTCCAGCCCCCCTCCACCGAGAACGAGTCGTGGCCTTTGCGGATTGCCTGTATTGCCGAAGCTGTGGAGAATTCACCCGTAGGCGTCAGACCCCAAACCAGCTTATCTTTAGCATTTTCCTCTGAGCCCAGGAAAATTGATTGGAGCTGGAGGAGGACATCTGGACTGAGCAGGGGTGCTAGCGTCTCCCAATCCCAGGTGTCCTGAGCTCTCATCTCCGCAATCGTTGCTCCCAAGACCTCATCAGGGATCGGTTGCAGCGCGACGTCCATTAGGGGTGTCTCCCTCAGCCATGGATGAAACCAAAATAGGGTCGACGTGCCACTTCCGGGGGCCACACGAAGGTGGGGGGTTAGGCTACTAGCACCATGGACTATGCTCCTCCAAGTCGATGATGCGCTTCCCCGACGCTCGAACATATCCACATCTGCTCTCCCTTGGCAATATTTACCCCGAATGACTCTGCTCCACAGCGCCTCCGGCTGATTCAGAAGGCGCCAGCTCAACTTCGCTAGAACAGCTTGATTGGTTACCCGCATCGCTCTCACGCCCAGGCCACCCTCCTCCTTTGGAGCCGTGACTCTCTCCCAGCACAAGAGGTGTGGCTTCCTAGCAGCAGAAGATGACCCCCATATAAAGCCCCTCACCTCATGGTCAATTGCATCGCAAATAGTTCGGGGGACGAAAGAGGATTGCATCACATATAGGGGGAGACTCGATAAGACAGACTTGGCCAAAGTCACCCGTCCAGCAAAGGATAGCGTCTTAGCTTGCCATCTCCGCAGCTTGTTGGTCACTTTGTCGAGCAGGAATGAGTATCTCGCATTGGTCATCCTTCCGGTTGCAGTCGGGACCCCCAGATAGTTTCCAAAATCTCTAGCAATCGGAATGCCGAGGACGTTACTAATGCTCTCCTTGGATGCAGCAGAGACATGGCGCGAGAATAAAATTGAGCTTTTAGAGAAATTAACTTTCTCTCCAGAATGGGCACAAAAACGATCCAGACACTCCTTAATTATTGCTCCCTGGTCCTCCGAAGCTTCCGCCATTAGGACCAAGTCGTCTGCGAAGAAAACATGCGAGAGACGGACTCCCCCGACATTAACCGGCCTCCATCCATCCTCTTGAACGGCCTCCTCAATAATATGCGATAGCCTTTCCATACAAAGCACAAACAGGTAAGGAGACAACGGGTCTCCTTGTCGGATCCCCCGGGTTGGCATGAAGCCTCCAGCAACCTCCCCATTCCAAAGCATCTCCATGTGCCCAATGGTTTGGCACTTCATAATGACTTCAATCGGATTCTGAGGTAGCCGGGCACATACCAAAGTCTCACGAAGGAACTCCCACCTTATACGATCGTATGCCTTCTCCAAGTCTATCTTCACCATCATCCAGTCCCGTCTTCTCCTTTCCGACATTGAATGTAAGACTTCCTGAACGATCACCACATTATCGATAATCTGTCTACCCAGAATAAAGCTTGCCTGCGTCGGAGCTACGAGTAACTCGAGCAAAGGTTTCAACCGGTTCACTATACACTTGGTTGCCAATTTAAAAATAGAGTTCAGCAGTGAGATTGGCCGAAATTGAGCAGGCCTTGTGGGCACCTGAACTTTCGGAATCAAGACAAGGAAGGCGTCAGCGATCTTATCCGGGAAGATGGCATCGTTAAGCATACACAGCACCGTATCCATGACTTGTGAGCCCACCACGTCCCAGCTTTGTTGGTAAAAAATCGATTGGAACCCATCAGGGCCAGGAGCTTTGAGAGGTCCCATCATATGTAATGCCTCCACCACTTCACTTGCCTCGAATGGGGCTGCTAGTTGTTCAGTTTGGCACTCGATTAAGGGAGGGAACGAGGCAAGCAACGGCTGCAGCTGATCCCGATTTACGAGTCCATCCTCCGTGTAAATAGTTTGAAAGAAGTCCAACACCATGCTCCTGATCGCACTGTCTTCCTCCACCCAATCACCCTCATCATTTTTCAAAGCTGAAATCTTGTTATGCCTGCGCCTCACCATAGTAGAGATGTGATAGAACTTTGTGTTCCGATCACCTTCTAGCAAGAAGGATTCTCGCGATTTTTGAAACCACAAGAGTTGCTCCTGATTAAGCACCTCTGATAGCTCTCTGGAAATCTGCTGCTCGAGATTCAAGTAGTGATGGTTGACGCTTACAGCGAGGTTCCGTCGGACTCCCTCAAGTCTCCCCAGAGCTTGCGTTTACGGGCAAATATGTTCCCAAAAACCTCCTTATTCCACACATCTAGATCCTTGGTAAAGACTGAGAGGGCCTCACAAGTGGCTATATCCCCATTCCACTGAGTTTGCAGGAACTCCTTAAAATGTTGGTGCATCATCCAAGCCGCCACAAATCGAAAGGGGCGATTGATCCTCCTGTTCGATCTCGGTGGGACGAGTTGAATCAGAAGGGGCGAGTGATCCGAATGAGGTGCAGTTAGATGCTTGACAACTGTATTAGGGAACCGAATACGCCAATCAGGGGAGCACAGAGCCCTATCAAGTCGGGCCATATGGCGGGTTGCTGGATCGTTACCATGCCAATAGGTGAAAGGCACCTCGTCAAAACCTAAGTCCATCAGCTGCAGGCTCTCCACAAACTCTCTAAACCGTTGGGTTGACCTGTTGGACCCAACCGACGAACTCGTTCTCTCTTGGGGATGGAGGGTAGCATTGAAATCTCTGGCTAAAAGTCAAGGCTTACCATTGATAAGAGCAAATTCTTCTAAAGATCGCTACAACTCCAGCCTTCTCGTACTCTCCGGAGCTCCGTACACCGCCGAGAAAATCCAGGGTTCTTCCCCGACACGTGTGACCTCTACTGTAATATGCTGAGGGTTGAGATCAATCATGGAGACCGTGACCTCCGTCGATCTCCACAAAAACCAAATGTCCCCAGAGAAGCCCTGGGCTTCCTCTCTTCTCCAGCTATCAAATCCAATCCTGTGACACATAGCATCAGCTTCCAAGCCACTGATACGTGGCTCCACCAGCACAATTATTTTTGGATCGTGAAGGCGAATCAACTCACGCAGGGCATTCATAAAGTCGGTGCTACCAGCCCCCCTTACATTCCAAACCATTAAACTTAGTTTTGACATATCCACAATGATGTTGTCAATCCTTCTAAGTAAACTCGGAAGGCTATCCGGACTTCGTTCAAGAAAGGCATTAGCTGCTTCAACAAATCGCTCCAGCGATCTATTGACTTTCTGAGTGAGCCCCACCCTGCAAAGGAGGGGTCTGTTGAATGTTATCATTGGGAGTAGATCGAACACCATCTGATGTGCCATTCTCGGGAGGTTGGCCTGTATCGGATTGATCCGGCGGTCTGTTATGAGAAAACTGTCCGACGGGTCCACGTGCAGTACTTCCACTCTTGGGATTGGCCCCAAACGATTGCCGGCACTGGTCATCTCTGATCGAGGAGTATTGGGATTTTTTTGGAGTTCCAGTAGGTGAATTAGGAGGGTGTGAAGAGTTGGGTTTTGACTTTTGAACTGACTTGGCTCCCCCGGCGGAGGTTGTGGCTTTCGATGGAATGGGGGTATAGTTGGTAAGGTGTTTCTGGTGGTGATTTTTGGCGGATTGTGTGGACTTGGATTGCGAGGTTTGAGATTGAATAGAATCTTGGGACCTAGGATTTGTTGTTTGGCGGGACGTGGAGGTAGTTGTATCTTGGATATTCTTATTTTTTTGTTTCTTTGGGCTTGGGTTATCTTTTCTGGTATTTTCCCCTTTAGAAGTAATATCTCCTTCCGCATCCTTTGTAACTTCCCTATCCGAATCTTTTCCTTCCATATCTTCCTCAGTGATATTCAAGATAGCAAATCTGGAGGGCTGAGCGATAACCGTCTCCCCAAGATTGACGGGATTTGGAGAAATCTGATTCGCGATTGGGGGGGACTGATCTCCGTCTGAAACATTCACCCGAGTTTGAGTGATATCTCCGGTCGCCGTCGTCGGAACCCCCTCCCTGTTCAGCCCCTGTGGAGTGCGCCGTCTAGACATTTTCTTCGCTTGCATCCACCCTCCAAACTTTTCAGCATTGATCTTATCAATAGCTGGGGCCGCTGCCGGAGGTTGGTCTTGTGCTCCGTCTTTGCCACATTCAGCCCGTGTATGCCCCACTTTACCACAGTTAAAGCAGAGCATACGCAAACCTTCATATTGGATCGGCCAAATCTTCCCGTCAAGTTTGAATTTCGAGAGAAGTGGCTTAGTGAGATCCACTTCCACACTAAGCCTCGCAAACTGGCCTCTTTCAGCCGCAGCCGTGGTGTTGTCGATCCTGAGAACTTTGCCTATTTTCTCCCCAATTCTCATGAGGAACCTCTTATCAAAATACTCGATATGGAGGCAAGGAATGCGGACCCACACTGTTAACATTGTGAGTTTGTCAGTACTCGCATCAAACCTTGGGGTCCATTTGCGGATTGACAAATAGTTGTCACCTATCATCCACGGTCCCTCCATGATGACATGGTTATAATCCGCTTGATTTGAGAACCTCGCAATGAAATAATCATTGCCCAGATCGATTAGCGAGAACGGGGCCGAGAGCGCCCATTTCAGTTTCAGCCTCCTGTACAACTGCATATAACCCGGACCTTTGTCGAAGAGTCGGATTATGAGTGTGTCCCTCCACGGCCTCCTCAGGACCTGCTTTTCTACTTTGTTGAGAGCAATGGTAGGGCAGTCCGGGTCATCATTCTCTGGAATGATATCGTCGTCAGTATCATATTCTGGTTCCCCCCTGACTGCTTGGAAGATTGGGTTATTGCAAGTGAGTGCGAATCCCTCTCCTGACCCATTCAGCAGAGTCGTCTTATAGGACTCGGTCCTAGAGCCGTTCCCCATGACTTCCTGAATAGTTGGGAAGCTTGCATTCATGGTGCTTGATGCCTCCGGCGGCGTAACCACAGTCACAGCCACCCCAGCATCATCCGATCCTTTGCCGATTTCTCTTTGAGCATTGGTGTTGTTCTCCTCGTCAGCAGGGCCCGAACTAGACTGTAGATCCGGGGGCTTGTCCGGCGGGGTAAGCTGCCGGCGTATAGGACTACGCGAACGTTCTCTCTCACCACTCATAACGCGAACTAGACTGTCAAAGCTGATTGTTAAAATTAAACTTTGACCAATTAAAAGTTAATCAAATCCCAAAGTCATATTATAATTAAGGTAAGTTCAATAATTAATATACTAATTAAAATTAATTAATTTATAACTATATATAATTAAAATTATTCATGGAGTTTCCATTTATTACGTTTTATAATAACAGGCACCCGATCTTTTTTTTTCAAATTAACTTTTATATTTATTTTTATCGTATATCACTCCTTCCTATCGATAATATTTGATTTTTTTTAATTTTTCAACATGTATTTTAAAAAGCTAAAAAAACTTTATAAAATACTAGAATTTTTAATTAAAATTTGAAAATAATTTTATACTCATTTCTAGTCGGTATGAAATAATTTTAAAAAGTTAATTAAGACTTTGATATTTTATACAGTTCTAAATTTTAATAAAACTATGAGTAATAGTAAATCAAAGATTTTTTTATCAGAGGTAGTATATAATTATAAGCGTTCGAGTTTAGGACGATATCTTCTAATCAGTAGAGGCCAGATGGCCTAAAAAGAACAATTTAGCAACTACGTCTCTAATTTCAGTGTTTTGAAAATATCGATAATTCATCAAAATACGATTTTTTATCTAAAAAAAAAGACAAATTCGAAATTGATCCGATTTGATCCGAAACCATGTCAAATCCGAGTTCAAGTTAAATCGGTTATACCCGAAATCCATGTTACTCGAAATACTTTTTATTCTAAACTCGAAATAACGTAGCTCGAGTGACCCGATTGATAGGTATAGTACGTACGGATCGTTGGATCCAAATTCGCGTTGACCGTTTTTCGATTTATGGAGGGGAAGTGCGAGGCGAGCTCAGAGTTTGACTAACCGCCCATCTCCGAATCCAACTACCATTCCTCCCATTTCAATCTTCACCCCAAATTGGCAAATTCCCACACAATCCGCAGTTGCCATCTCTCTCTCCAAGAATGGAAGCGGAATCTGAACCACCGCCACCGCCAGTGGCCAGCGACGACCTCCCTCCGGCACCGTCGTCCGGAATTCCGTCAACGTCTTCGGAGGAGGAACAGGCAGATAATATAGAAGAGGAGGAGGAGGAGGCGGAGGAGTTGATACGCCAGCAACCGAGCGTTTCGTACCTAGGACAAGGCGACTACACGCAGCAGCGGCGGTGGCGGCCGGTTGAGCCGCCGGAGGACGAGGAGGCGGACTCGGTGTTCGTCAGAAGCGATACCTGGTCTTGCATTATCGTCATCCTCACTTTTTGGTTCTTCGGTAACAATTTCGTGATTTCAGACTCGTTTACTCTACCGTGGATTCGATTTGACCTCGATTAATTACGATTCGTGGAGTGAAGGTTCCGATTGAATTTGATAGATTCGATTTTCCCGCTCTTATTGAGGAAGCTTGCATTCATCAATTGGAAAAATAGGATCGTTTTCTGGAGTGTGATAGAACTGTCTCGCTTAATTTGATCAACTTGAACTCACAAGGTTTTGGAATTTTGGTTGTTTTCTCTGGTTGCAGTGTCTCTAACTTTGATACTCGGAATTTATGGATCTGAGACCATTGAACTTAGCCCCTATAGTTCGATTCTGCTTCAGCCTAACCCGCTATTTATACAATATGTGAAGGTAATCTCAGACCATTTTTCTTGTTGACTTTAATCATTTCTGTGCATGTTGTTTGGTACTGGACTACTGGCTGAAGCTCTAAAGGTAATAGCAGTACTTGAATTACACCTTCTTTGGCCAAGCTCCTTAAACAGATTTTAATTTTGGAAGAAGCTAAGGTCAAACGGATTAGTAATTGGAGATGTTGAGTTTATGCATTGATTATTTATGGAAAAAATGTAGATTTTGACCTAGGGAACTTCTGATTGAGGTCTATTCAGACAAAAAATTTACGAGCAACTCCATCTGACTAGCATAGGTTCTAATTACATTCTGCGTTTGGTTTTGGTTGTGGTGCATTTTATTAGGTGGAAAAATCAGATGGCAGAAAGAGTGCTGCATTTCTTTATGGCATGTATAAAGCTCCTTCCTTAAATGACTCCAAAACATGGTCAGATAGTGTGAATACTTCTATGCCGACAGACTCTCACAAGGTAAAATTCATGCAAGCTGATAGTTGCCAATTGAAGGTTGCAGCTACTGACTCATACACGTGAGAGCTTCTTATGTTCATTATAGCCGTTAATTTTTTCTCTATTGTCCTTCAAATGTCTAGGAGTGGGCCTTTTTCCTGAACAAAGGATCTCAGTTGAATATTTCTTACAATGTGGCAAGCTCTTCCTCTTTGATCCTCGTAATTGCCCAAGGTTTGTGTAAAAGGCTACCATTTAGCAAAATATACGAGTATCTCATCTTGATATATGATTACCTTTCAGCTGTTTTAATTGCAAGCTTCTTCAAGCAGTAGGATTAGGAGCCTTTTGTGTCATACTTTGTTGTTTAAGACACAAATTAACAATAATCTTGAATTGAACTTTGGGCCTCTTACAGACCTTAACCTTCTACACTCAATATGAGTGGCAAACACTTAGCATCAGGGCTTTGGAAAATAACCAAAAAATGGCTTTGAAAGAGAACGAGATAGTTGTCTACTGACTTAACCCTCAGCAGTCCTAAATGACTGATCCAGTTCATACAGCGCCTACACCCTAAAATGCACAGTAAAGCTCAGAAGTTGTGAGTCCTCAATTGGTCAAGGTACCAATTTGTCAGTCGTTGCCTTTTCAAAATCATAAGCTTACTTGGTAAAGTTGTTATTCATTTATAGGTAACAATTGAAAAGTTGGTGATGCACATTCCATTATCACAAAGAAGCTAGCTTATAGATAAAAAAGCATGATGGTGGTCACTTACTGACATGATAATTAAGGACATGTTGGTGCCCAATTTTAAATCTCTTGGCCAAGATTCAGATTCAAGTACCCTCTAGAAGTGTATTGTTGCTATGTTTTTCATGTGTTGTTTCCTTTTCTACATCAGAGTAGTAAGATTAACTTCTTAAGATTTCTCTCAAATATTCTCTCAAACATTCGTCTAAAATCTAATGTTTTATAGGGGAAGAAGAAATGGCAGAATGGCTCGAGGATCCATCATATCCCAGTACCACTTTATCATGGAATGTTATACACGGTAAGATACTAAGATGGAGAAAGTGGAAGATATTAATACTTTTCTGTTGCATCGAGCTAATTCTGATGCCATCTACCTCTCTTTATCATAGGAAGTGGTGTGATTACACAGGATATATCCAAATCCTCTTACTATTATGTTGCAATGGGAAATCTCAACACTGAAAATGTGGAGGTAGTTCTCTTAATCAGACTTATCTCTGTGGACTTAGGAATTATTGTTTGCTCTGTTTCCTCATTTCCAGGTTGATTAGGTGTAAAAAAAATCTGACTAAATGGATGCTCATGTTTTTTGGGTACTTTCTCAAAGAGGAAAGGCAAAAAGGCAAGGTTTGAAAAAAGTTGGTTCCACACAGTCACACAAGTATATGCATTTGTACCAAGAGCCTAGCCAACAAATGTTAGATAGTGGAGATACCTATAAGATTATCTTAATGCCATAAGTACATGTGCAATTGTATATGTTTGTTATGTCCTTGTTTCTTCTTCTATTTCACTAAAAAAACACTCCGCTGCTACACAATCATATTCACTTCTGGAGGCTTTGCTGAACAGGTTCAGTTGAAGCTTCAAGTAAGATCTTCCACATATGACATGACAGATGCATATTATAAATGTAGTGTGGCTAATGGACTTTGCAGCCTGAAGGTTCTTTTTCCAAGAGGAAACGCTGCTGTTTTGTCATCTCCTGATCTACAAGTGGTAAGACCATTTTCCAGAAAACAATTCATACCTTTGCACCAAGGAAATTCTCCTGATCTTCTCAACGAATATCAGTTTTACTATTCTGGATGGATTTCTCGATGCTTATTGAGATTGTAGCTTTATCCATATAACATATTTAAGTTTGAGAGATGATAGGAATATTATTTAGAGCATAAGTTCAGTTGTAATCACTTCCGAAATTATTTTTTCTTGCACTATAGCGCCTAAAACACATCAAAGATGTCACTTGCTTAGCCTTAATTACATAGGTAGCACTGCATTTCATATGATTAGTTATTAACAAAAGGCTCTCAGCTCTGACTGTTTTATATTTGCTGTCTGTTACTTTCTGATAATTACTTAGTGGAGTGGTCTTCACCTTTTCACTATCTTTGTAGGGAACACAGCAAGAGAAAGTGTACGTTGAACTTTCGTATGAACCCCGATGGATCACTTATCTTGCTGGTATAGGTACTGGTTCATCCTCAATTCTCAAATAATAAGCTTATATTTTTACTACTCCACATATTTGTACATACATTATTATGGACCGGAGGTACCACTTTAGTTTTACTGCTTGCCGAGGAGAACAAGCCAAGTAGACAGGAAAACCAATGGTCGTTTATCTTCTGGAGCTTTCAAGAAACAAAACATATTCATTCTTTTTGTGAGAATAAACACGCATATTCTTGATACAAAACTGTAAGGTCAGCCGAAACTTTTCTAATGCATCTAATGGAATATAGACCCTTGAATCTTTGAAAATAGGCTTTGTACTTTCCCTTTCCTTTGTAAGAAATTGACCCTTGAATCTTTGAAAATTTCCCTGCTTCTATTTCATGGCGAGTGTGGATGCCTGGGTCATGTACTAGTCTTCAGAATTTTATAGTAATCAGAAGAGATGGCAGCAATAGCAATTTTTTTTAAAAAAAATTATGTTGATTTTTATGTTGGCATCTAACTTGGCCTTGTTTTCTTCTCATAGGAGGGATGACTTCACTCATGTTGTTAGCCTTTGGCTATTTAAACAAGATTCAATCCCAAGATGACAATAGAAACAGGGTTCAAGCTGTGGGTTTGGAATCCGAAAGAACTCCACTTTTGACACCTAAAGATGATGATATCTCAAGCTGGGGTTCATCGTACGATTCAGATCCAAATACTGATGAAGACAATCTAGAGGACCTAGAAGCACGACATTACGAAGGAAAAGCTGTTGGAGATGGTCAGAGCAGCAGCACCATTAGGCAACTTTGCGTCATTTGCTTCGATGCTCCTAGAGATTGCTTTTTCCTTCCCTGTGGACATTGTGCAGCTTGTTTTACATGCGCCACAAGGTATTTTTCATATTCATCGACATTCAAACCTTCTTCAGCACCATTAGGCAACTTTGTGTCATTTGCATCTCCGTCCCCTTTTTCCATATCTTATTCGTTGAATTGAAAGAAAGCCATATCTTGTGTTGCAATCACAGAATCGCAGAAGCAGCTGGGATCTGCCCCATTTGTCGACGAACAATGAAGAAAATTCGGAAGATATTTTCAGTTTAAAGGTGTGTCTAATACTTAAGCTGATTTGGGTTCATCATTGATAGAGTTCAATATATACTTTTGGGATGACCATCAAGCCCTTTGCAATGCCTTTGCTGTCTTAGTTGACGTTCCGGTATGTATCACTTTTGCCTTTCTTGTACACATTACATTATGTACAGTTGAGCATCTTCTTCATTTTCCCATCGAAAATCTGTGTGTAAAAACAGCGGGGGAGTGAGTGAGTTGAGCTGCAATGGGAAAATGTAAGCATCAAAGGATAACTTGAAATGCAATACCATTTTGCGTGCAATTGAGTCGCTTATTGTGTCACGAAAAGGGTATAATAAGTGACTGAAATATTCGTAACGAAGTGTCTAAGTACAAGTGATTGAAATGTTAGGCAGCCATTCGGGGTTTGAACCAGGGACCTTTAGATTATACCCACTAGTTCTTTCCGGTTGAACCATTCCGAAATGGTATGTTGTTATATACCTCAATTGCAGGTGTTATGCACTCAAAGAGATAAATATTCTTGATCCGTTTAATCCTTATGCCAATACGTGTTCAATAATCATTGCGAGAATATTGAAAAATACTCCCTCCTATCTAAAATATAAGATTTTTTACTTTTCGGCACGTACTTTAATGAGTTAAAAACTACATAAAATATTAATGTTTTATTATTTTTTTTTATATAATTTAATACATCTTACTAATAAATATTAAACTATAAAAAAATTAATAAAAAATAATATTTTATCCTGTATAATTTTTTGACCCATTAAAATAAAATACGTGCATTGAAGTCAAAAATCTAATATATTTGATCGGAGGGAGTAGCATAGAGGCATAGGAATGAATCCCGATTTGCTCTAATCAACATTGCTGAAAATCCTCAACTAATCTAATAATACAAAATCCATATAAGCTCGATCGATCTCAAACACAAATGTGTTTTTGTTGATCGAAGATGTTGAATTCGTCACTTCCTCTCGACCTAACCATAGAGATCCTCCTACTAATCCCCTTCGAATCCATCCTAGCATGTAAACTCGTGTCGAAGCCATTGAAGAATCTCATCAACGACCCCAAGTTTTACAACCTCTACCACAACCGATGCGTGGCCTTGTTTGCCGGCGGAAATGGCCTCTACTGCCTCCTCACGAGGTACGGCGCCGCCAAGATCGCCGGCGGCGAGTTCCCTCCTTACAAGATCCACCGCATTCCCATCGGGTTGAACAAGCAAAGCAGTAAGGTCAACTTCACCGATTTCAAGCTCCTTTCGGGCTCGTCGAACCGGATCGTTTGCATCAGGTCGCCGCACACCGTCTTCCTGTTCTACAACTTGTTCACCGGAGCTTCCTACTCCGTCGATAGCCCCCTAAAGTCGATCGGTGGAACCGGAACATCGACGACCCGTCTTTTTCGGGTTCGGTTATGATCGTTATGCCGACGATTATAACATCTTTGAAGTCTATGGCACCAATCCGGACGATGGCATATTATACTTTTGGATTTACAGGTATGTAAATTCGCATTAAATTTCTGTATAAAAATTATATTTCTTTTATTAAGAAATATTATATTTCTTTCACTTAGGGTTATATTTCAATTAGTTTAATTTTGTTTATTTTTCTAAAACATATATTTTAACAATAAAACTTTATAAACATGTTAATATAAATGTATAGAGTATTTTTTTTATTGTGAATATATATCCGAAATAATTAAAAACTGACTTTCACTCAGGGTTATATTTCAATTAATTTAATTAATGAAATTTTTTTTTTCAAAAACATATATTTTAATAATAAAAGTTTATAAACATGTTTATGTAAATGCATAGTGTATTTTTTATTGTGAATTTATATCCGAATATATTTCAATTAATTAATCACCTCTGTTTACAGTTTTAGAAACCGTGGGTGGCAGTCGGTCGACGGCTACCCTCGCGGCTCGTATGACATTCTACGCTCGCACGCAGCCCGCTCTTTCAACGGGATTCTCCATTGGGTGGCTTGGACAAGAGACCAAGAAGCCGAAAATCGGAAGCTCGTGATCCTTACTTTCGATCTGCGTACTCGTGCATTCGGGGAGATAATGCTGCCGCGGAACGCAAACAACGCCGAGTATTATGCTGCCGGCAAAGTGTCGGAGCTTGATGGGCGACTATGTTATGTATACCATGGCTATTGCCCTTCGCATCCCAAGTCGTATCCGAAGGTGTGGGTGATGGAAGAGTACGGGGTCGAAGAGTCTTGGACGATATTGGTAGGTGATGATCACGCAAGTGTGACTACTAAGTTCGCCTTCTTTCAGACATATCCGATTTTATCGTATAGTCGACGCGGAGACGAGGAGGTGCCGCTGTTGTTGTTTGATAGGGGTGTGCATAACCGGGTACCCGACACGAACCGGTTAACCGTATCGGGTACCCGGAACCATTTATTGGCAAATCCCCGAACCGGATACGAACCGGTTCAGACCGGGTATCCGAAACCATTTATACGAAACGGTTTCGTGTATTTGGTTCGGATACCCGCCACGACCCGCTTAACCCTTTCAATATTTCGACAATACAGATCTCAAATATTCAAAGGAATCCATTCACCAGATTGAAGAGCAGAAAAATAGGAACTGAAATTACAAGTTCTAAAGAAGAACTACAAGCCGTCAAAGCCTTAATCAAGAGTATCGACTACTCAAATCGAAGGAAAAAAAGCTAAAGAAGAACAAACTAAGCAATTCACTATAAATAAACCCTAAATAGATTATCAATTTCACAAAACTTCAACAAAAATTACGAGATCGGGAGGACATTGACACAGGTAAGAAAGAGATGTAAGCTACTGAACTGGGCGGCTCCCGTAGTGGTGAAGACTGCAGTAAGGCGGCCGGCGACTCGACGACAAGCAAGAAGCCAAGGTAAGGCGGTGGGCGACTCAGCAACAAGCAATAAGCCAAGGTTGTAGGAGAAGAAGTAGAACTCTCGTTGGAGATGGAGAAACACCGAAAGATATAGCTCAGATCTGGAGAGCTCTAGCCGGATTTGAAGAATATGGACTTGAGTTTGAGAGAGAGAATGAGGAGAAGTGAAGATGCAGGACCTTACAATCGGATCTCTTCAGACTTCAGATCTACGTTTGAGAGAGAGAGAGGAGGAGTGAAGATTGAAGATCCGGCGGCTTTTTTTTTTTTTTTTTTTTTGAAGCAAGATAAGAATTCAGTTCTCTAGACAAGCCTAGAGAAACCGAGAGACCGGACAAGCCGGTGGATGGACTAACCATCATGTACAACCAAATGAAATAACAGAAGCAAATGACAGAAAGAAAATAACACGAAGCAAATGACGGAATTGAAAATGCAAAACTAAAAAAAACCGTGCTAGCTATCCTACACCGTAAAACAAAACCAACACGACAAACGAACCAATCCGCCAACGGAAGACGCACACAGAGAACCCTGGGGACACTAGCGGACATCTCAGATTATGGACTCTGAAGAGCCATCAGATATCGATCGCAAATCCACGACGTCTTCGGATACAACAAATCAAACATCGTTCACATGAGACCTGCATCACAACAAGAACAGCATAACACACCATGCCGTAAATCCAAACCTAAGCCAAACTATTGCTCAATAAAACCCCCCAACCTGTCTCAAAACCTCAAGGACGATAACAAGATCGTAGGAGACTACTAGGTAGTCAAAATAGAGACGATAGAGACGGGACAGAGCAAAGAAATTGAACAACAATCCAAAGGCATAGGCAAAGAAAGACGGAATGGAAGGGAGAACCCCTGAAATGGCGTTGTTACAAAGCAAGAACCAAGAGCGTTGAGCCACAACCCACACACGAAGGTGGGCCGCGGCGAAATTAGGTTGGTGAGGGAGGCTGGATGGCAGAGCCGGAGGTGTCATAGTGGAGGCCGGAAACCCGGGCCGAGCCGAGGTAGGCGGGAGCAGAGTCGCGGAAGGCTAAGGACGCGGGGGCCTAGGTTGCTGAGTGCTGCAGGACGAGAGCATGCCGGGGAAGCTTCAGCGCGAGGACGGAGCCGCGGCTGAAGGTTGTAGGCGAGGGCGATGGAGGCGGGGGCGAAGCCGATTGAGTTTTGGTGAAGCCCCTGTAGACAAGGGAAGGAGGCGTCGGAGCCTATTGGGCGGTGATGGATCCGATTTGGGCCGCCGCCATCTCCAACCTTCCTTCACCAATTTGCCAACAGCATCTTGCCGTCGCCCGTCCTCCACCTGTGTTCGCTCCAGCCTCTACGGTTCACCTCCTGAACCGAGCCTGCCTCCCGCCACCATGGTCCCCTTGCCACTCCGGCTGCCCGCCATCTCCCTTGGTTAACCACCGCTTCGCCCCGTCCTCTGTCGCCGCCTTAATCACCGGTCGACCTCCTCAACAAGTTGGGCCTGCCGCCTCTGCAGGCTTCCGCCGCATCGGTTCTTCCTCGACTTCTTCCGGTTGCTTACGTCTCTCCTCCGACCGTCCTCGGCTCCGGCCTCCTCCGGGCACCCGCGGCTCCGCCCACGGCCTTCATTGGGTTTCACCCACTTCTTGGTCGTCCCCGTCCTTGTTTTCGTGCCCACAAGCTTAAACAAATTGGGGTTGTTTTTTCGCATGCACTTTCAATCGTTTCCTGTTCATTAATGCTCTTTTAGTTTCCTTGTCTCGTTTTTTATCGCCTCTATTTGGGCTTATCCTTGTGGTAACCCGCTCACGATCTTGTTATCGTCCTTGAGGGTTGAGATGAGTGTGTGGGGATTTGATTGGGCAATAATGTGGTTTGGGTTGTTCTTGCGGGTTGGTGTACTGTGCTATTCTTGTTGTGATGCAGGTTTCTTGTGAGCGGTTGTTGATTTGTCATGTTCGATGACGTCGTGGCTTTGCGATCGATACCTGATGGCTCTTTTGAGTCCACAATCTGAGGTGTCCGCTAGTTCCCCAAAGCTCTCTGTGTGCGTTGTCTCTTTGGCCGATCAGTTCGTTCATCTCCTAGCTTGTGTTTTATAATGTAGGATGGCTTGTACGTTTCTTTTTATGTCATTTGTTTCTGTAATTTCATTTCTGTCTTTTGCTTCAGTTTTATTTTTTGGAGGCTAGGGTTTGCACCTTAATTGGGTATATTAAGTATTAAAAAAAAATGAGGAAAAAAAAAATAAAAAATGTCGAGAATCGAACCTGGGCTGGGAGGATGCATCGCGTGAAAGCAATTAACCATCTACGCTAGTGGAGCATTGTGTATCACATGGAATCTTTATTTACATATTTCATATTACTACCGTATTTATAAATTAAAAAAAAAAATTAAACAGTTCGTGTCGGGTATCCGACAAGGGAATTTGCCCGAACCGTATCCGAACCGTTTAATGTCGTGTTTTAGCGGTTCGTGTCGTTATCGTGTCGTGTCTTTTCGATTTCGTATTTTTTCGTGTCGTGTTGTCGTGTTTTCGTGTCGTGTCAGTCGTGTCGGGTTTTTCTGCACACCCCTATTGTTTGAACGTCACATTAACCTTAACGATGTGAGGATGCTTTGGTATGATATGGCCACCAAGGATTTCCAAGGCGATAGACGAGGATTCTTGGTACCGAGACGAAACTCAAGAGGAGCTACAGACCATGAAGAGGTATGAACAATAATCGTAATCGTCTCTGCTAAAAAAACCATATAATACATCACTAAGGCACTGCAAAGAATTTCTCAGAGCTAACAAAGAGAATGGGAATCATACAACGCACCATAGACCCGTAAACCTTGTTGCTGTGTAGCCATTGCAATGCCCGATAACCATGCCACGACGTGTTATCAAATGTAGCACCGGGCAAAGTTTGAATGTAGGTGGTTCCATTTTATATATGCAAAGCAACTCGGTTTTTCTCAGGGTGTATCAATGCGAAAATAATGTCATACTAGTGTGTCGCTTGACCCCGAGTTGAGAGAGCCATCCTTCATTAGCTTCATGCTTAGGCTGTTAAATCTGCCTCTTGAGTAATGTCTTGAAGCCTTTCTCCAATCTGTTCCGGTTTTCATCATTGCAGCAAACTCGTCGTAGCTGATTTTACCATCCTGCAAGCAGTGAAAGATGTGACACGAAGAGTTTGGTTTGAGCATCTCCAGTGAAAAATGTTAACAAGATACAATTTTTTTTCACCTTGTCTGTGTCTACTTCCTGGAAAATGTCATTTGCCACATTAGTGCAATCGTCTACTCCATCTTCCATCAAGGTATCGCGGAGCTCGTTTGGCTCAATAAATCCGTTTCCATCCTTGTCAAAGTAGGCGAAGGCCTTGCGTAGATGCTCGTCATTGGCCATCCTCTGTAGATGCAGAGAGACAGCAACAAATTCACCGTAGTCCAGAGTTCCCTTCCCATTGGTGTCAACCTGCATGAACCAAACAGCCTTAACAAAGAGACAGAAAACAACACAAGCATACAGACTCATACAAAAGTCTGTTACCAGAAATCCCTCCAGAATCAACAGATCAACCAAATTAGAACAATTCGGGAGGGATGATGACGGCAAACTCATTTCCGTATACTGTAATTTAGCAGGCACTAAATACACACATCATCGTCAACTTTGCGATCCGACCATCAATCAAGCATGATGGTGATGGAAAACTCATTTCCATATACTATCATTTAACATCCAGTCGTTGATTGTGTCTAAGTAGCAGATCACACGGATAATGTTTCATGCTGTCATAATTAGCGACAGCCTATTTTCCTTATTGCACAAAGAAGCTGACAGCCTTCAACTCTAAAATTTTATTAAATCTTTATTGAAAAATAAAACAAGAGTATATTGAATAACAGCATCTGTAGCAATCAAACATAATAAAATGGAGTAATTGGGAAAAAAAAAACTTACGGCTTCGATAAGCATTTGAACTTCAGACTCGGCAAGCTGAGATGAGAATTTCAGAAGTCCGGCTTTCAATTCATCAATTGAGACTATGCCATCATTATCCACATCTATCTTCTCAAACATTTCCTTTATGCCCTCGACTTCTTCAACACTCAAGTGTTCGGCAATAACCTGAAGGAAAGAACCATTCTTTAAGCAGGATTAACAAACAACAGAGATTATTAGGGATTGTTGGGCATGTATAATTGCAGAGTGTAAGTTCAACCCCTGTGATATGCGGTGGCGATACTGGCGAAGACCTATTTTGAGATGGGGATTTTCTGAATTTTACAAGATGGTCCTTAATTTGTTCATGTTATTTTTGTTACTCAACTTGGTTAATATATTTATCTGTTCAGACAAAGAACAGGAGATAGACTAATGAGTAAATTATTTGCAATGACAAACAGACCCTTAATGCTTTCCTCTTGAATCTGTTCATGATTGATAACTGCTTAAGCCTTGACTTCACAACATCTCCAAGCGGAACATTTGGAGCTTTTTTGGCATTCTGAACCCATGGATGCTCTGCAACGATAAAATAGTGTACATTATGCAGCAGAAAATGGTAACCACAGCTTTGACAAATGATAGTTTGTAACAAAACCTTAGCTTGATAAAATCTTATGCATTTATCAAAGCTCATGAAATCATATGAAGTTTCTTCTAACTTAAGACTGCATTCATCACTGTCAACATTCTAACTAACATCAATTTATCAAGTTCAGCATTCCATTGTCAAGAAAGACAACTGAACTTGGTCAAAATTGCAACACTTTCGATTTATGCAAATATGTAAAATCCACACAGAAAGAGCACATTGCACATCACACAGTTTTGTGAACATAATAGTACTGCAAAGGATGTATTACCAAGGACTTGTTTTGCTGTAAGCCTGCGTTTTGGATCAGGCTCCAACATCTGCTTAACCAAACTCTTAGCACTCTCGGAAATATTTGGCCATGGATCCCGCTTGAAATCAATTATCCCACGTAATATGGCCTGAGCAACCCCTTGTTCAGACTCTGGAAAACAAATATGAAACGTAGATAACAAAGCACAGGATTAGTAAATGAGTGATGCATTACTAGTCTACTATTGTGTGAAAGGAATTAAAGAAGAGCGTCATACACTACGAAGCAACGGTGGGGGGTGGGGGAAGTGGCATAGGCATAAGTAGTCCATGGAATATGCTAACTTGAAATCCAACCAAATATGGAAAGACTAATAAGTTACCTGCCCAAAACGGAGGAACACCGCATAGCAATATGTACAAAATGACTCCTGCACTCCATATATCTATTTCAGGCCCATAGCTCCGCTTAAGCACCTCTGGAGCCATGTAGTATGGACTTCCAACAATTTCGGAGAAGCTCTCACCTTCAATACAGATAAAAATCGACAGCAAATTATTATGGTAATGGCCTTGAAAGGTTCAAGTTTAACATCTCACAGAAATACGGCCAAGAATAGTTTCATGCTGCCAACCCAACCAATCGATCAAGCATTCATCCCTCTCACTGTATTAGTGAAATCTATATCTACTAGTACTACCAATTTTCCCGTTGATACAAACAGTGAAGGCTCAGCCATTTGTTAAAGATTCATGTAAGACACAAACTCCATTTTCTTTGACTGGAAATTTTATTCTCTTCCTTCTACTCTTAACATTCCTGACCTAAAGATAAATTGTTCCTCTAATCACTGAATAAGTGAATAGGCAACTTCAAAAGATTATCTGCAAACAATAGGTTAACTGCAAATTGTGTGGTTATGCAAATTATTACCCAAAACTAAACATCTAAAGAAACAAACCCTAAACCCCTAAAATTCAAATCACCAGATGTAAACATCACTGAAGTAACAAGATAATAAGCTCAACACAGATTTAAGATCAAACTGTAATGAAACTGAAGCCTCATTTTGCAATTCAACAATGCCACTAAAAAAAATCATCATACCAGGTTTAAAGAAGATAGACAGGCCGAAATCGATGGCCTTTAGCGGCGAATTCTCCTTCTTGCTAGCAAACAAGAAGTTCTCCGGCTTCAAATCCCTATGAATCACGCCGTGGTTGTGGCACAGCTGCACCACCTCAACGATCGTCCGCGTCACCGCCGCCGCCGCCCGCTCCGTGTAATGTCCCCGAGCAACGATCCGATCGAACAGCTCTCCGCCTTCGCAGAGCTCCATCACAATATGGACGGCGCTCTCATCCTCGCACGCCTCCCTAAACCTAACGATGCTCACGCTCTTAGGCAGGTGCTTCATAATCGCGACCTCTCGCCTCACATCCTCGACGTCGACGGCCGTCCGGAGCTTGCGCTTGGAGATCGATTTGCAGGCGAGCAGCTCCTTGGTGCTCCGGTCAATGCAGAGGTAGGTGACGCCGAATTCGCCGCGCCCTAGCTCCCTGTCCACCAAATACTTGTCGTCGATCGATTCCTTGGGGGCGTCAGGGATCACGGTGGTCGCTGGAGGCGATGACGACTTCTTTCCGGCGCCGGCTCCGGTTCCGTTGCGGTCCTTGTCTCGCCGGGCGCCGGAATTCTTCGTTTTCACGTCGTCTCTGGCGACTGTGGCCGGAGATCTACAGCAATTTCCCATGTAAGTGGGAGAAAAAAGAGGATTCTAGTTCGACGATTGATTCTAAACCTAAACAGAGAACACTATTGAGCTCGAACTCTCACATTAATGGCGGAACTGGAAGAGAGAGAGAGCAGTGAGGAGGTCGAACTGACGAAGGGAAGAAAGAGAGAGAATGGGATGGAAAGAGCTTGGTCTGTCAAGTTGTACGGCAACGTTATGCTGTTTTTTTAGGTTTTAATTTAGTGAATCTCCAAAAAAAAACTTGTAATTAAGTAAATATTTATTCTTAAATAGTTAAATATATTAAGTAAATGTTTATTTTTTATATTTTTATCTTTCTTTTTCTACCGTGACCCTTTCTCCTTTGGTTATTTTTGGTTTGAACATTGACAATTTCGATCAACTCTGCAATTGATGACAATTTTTTCGGTGACAGTTGAGTATATTTTTCTGGTGGCAGTTGTTTATGACAGTTATTGCGGTGACAATTGTCTTTTTTATGGCATTTTATTTTTTTCGGTGATAGTTAGGAGAAATATTTTTTGGTGACAATTGATTTTTTTCTGGTGACAATTGGTGGTGAAATTTTTTCAAGTGGAACAATATCACCATATTATTTTTTCAAACGTATTGTTTCTAACTACAAAAACAATGTCACCACGTACCCTTTTGTCATCAACCTCTTGTAAGTAATCTATTGTTACCAATGACATAACAGTGTCATCAACCTATTGTTACTGACTACGTTGCATTGTCACTAACTATAGAACACCGTCACTATATTATTTTCTCAAACGTATTGTCACCAACAACAAAACATTATCATTATCCTATTATCATTAACCTTTTGTCAGTAATTTATTGTCATCAACGACAAAACATTAGACCCTAAAGAGGCTAAAGCTAAGCAAAGAAGAATCTACTGTCACCAACAACATAACATTGTCACCAAATTATTTTCACAAACCTATTGTCATAAACTACAAAACAATATCACCGACCATCTATTGTCACCAACTACAAAACACTATCACTAACTGATGCGGGACCATCCAAGACACCTTCGGATGATGTCCTTCTCAAAAGGAAGAAGAAGGCTCCACCATGGGAGAGGATCCAAAAGTGACGTTTTTACATTCGTCCAGCAATTTGACAGCTTTTCGATGTCTCTGTAAAATGGGACGTACGGATTCAATATTTATCGGATTGAGGTGTGCCATACCTTTTCGGAACGAGGACGAAGAGATCTACAACTTTGTTGTTGAAGGTTTTTTTCAGATTCGACCTAGATCTTGGCCGAAATCCACATTCTTTGAGCTGTTGTTGGTTTTGACGGGATTTTATTAATTCTTGAACATTATGTTTATTTCCTATTTTAACAACTTTCTTATCTAAGTTATTTTAGGAAACTTTAGGTGTTATTTTTATTAATTCCATTAGATGTTAGTTTTATCTTATTCTATCTAGTTTTGGCCCAATTCAGCCCTGCGTGGCCTATATATTTCAATTCCTACATTGTAATTCAGGAGGAACATTATGAATAGAAATCTCTCATATTGAGTGTTACACACGTGAGTGTTTGTTGATCCAACTAGAGCTGTGCTCGTTGATCATCGATACCAAGCTTTGTGTTCATCAACTTCGCAAGACTTGGTGATCCTAGTATCCACGAGCTCCCTCCTTGTGCCTTCAAGTTGTCCGCTTGATTGTGTAGGGTTGTAGAGGCGGGTTGTGTAGTCATTGATATTGGTTCCTACCTTCTACGGAAGCCTGGGGTCTTTATCTTGTTCTGCATAGATCGTTTCAGTCCTTATCGGTCGTGTCTTTCCATTCTTGCATTCAATTTCGAGTCTTTATCTATCTTTATCGAGTCTTTATTGTTCTTGCTGCTGTCTTGCGTCGTTCTTGGAGTTCTTGATCAATTCTTAGTCGAGTTCTTGAAGTCTTGTTGCGTTCTTGTTGAGTCTTGATCGATCTTGCTTGTTTCTTGATCGATTCTTTAAGTTTCTTTGCTGCGTCAGTTTGAGTTCTTGAGTCTTTCTTTAGTTTCTTACTTGTTGTCGAAGATCGAACCATCACACGGCTAACCCCGTATCAAATTCTATTGTCACAAATCATAGAAATATGACTCCAACTGCAATTATTGTTTGATAACCTCAAAATCTCAATTGATGAACCGCCTTTCTACCATTGTCGACAATGAACCACCTTTCTACCATTCCGCTTAGCCACTGATTAGCGTATGAAATCTTCCATTTTCTACAATAACCCACAACCATAGACTTGAAACTACAGGAATCTGGGCTCACCCCTATCCTAAGCATTTCATCGAACACCTTCTCTGCACACTCAACCATCCCCATTTCACAAGCAACCCACAAAATGCAGTTCAAAACATGCATATCCAAGGGCAGTCCCTGATTTTCCATCTCAATTACCATATCAACGGCCTCAGCTAACCTCCCAATCTCACCAAAACTCAGAGAAAGGTGTAGCCATTCCTTCTTTTCGTCTAAGTATTCGATCAAGCATCCCGTCTCTTTCTCCAAATTTCGTCTCTGTTTGTTTTATCATGTTCAAAACTCAGAGAAAGGTGTAGCCATTCCTTCTTACAGCTAGGAAGGAAATCAAATCCAACAATAATCGTAATTGTCTCTGCTAAAAAAAAACCATATATTACATCACTAGGGCACTGCAAAGAATTTCTCAGAGAAAAAGGTGAGCTAACAAAGAGAATGGGAATCATATAATGCACCATAGACCCGTAAACCCTGTTGCTGTATAGCCATCGCAATGCCCAATAACCATGCCACGACGTGTTATCAAATGTAGCACCGGGCAAAGTTTGAATGTAGGTGGTTCCTCTATATATGCAAAGCAAATCGGTTTTTCTCACGGTGTATCAATGCGAAAATAATGTCATACTAGTGCGTCGCTTGATCCCAAGTTAAGAGAGCCGTCCTTCATTAGCTTCATGCTTAGGCTGTTAAATCTGCCTCTTGAGTAATGTCTTGAGGCCTTTCTCCAATCTGTTCCGGTTTTCATCATTGCAGCAAACTCGTCGTAGCTGATTTTACCATCCTGCAAGCAGAGGAAAAAACAAAAGTTGGATGAAATACAGTGAAAGATGGGACACAAAAAGTTTGGTTTGAGCATCTCCAGTGAAAAATGTTAACAAGATGCAATTTTTTTTCACCTTGTCTGTGTCTACTTCCTGGAAAATGTCATTTGCCACATTAGTGCAATCTTCTACTCCATCTTCCATCAAGGTATCACGGAGCTCGTTTGGCTCAATAAATCCGTTTCCATCCTTGTCAAAGTAGGCGAAGGCCTTGCGTAGATGCTCGTCATTGGCCATCCTCTGTAGATGCAGAGAGACAGCAACAAATTCACCGTAGTCCAGAGTTCCCTTCCCATTGGTGTCAACCTGCATGAACCAAACAGCCTTAACAAAGAGACAGAAAACAACACAAGCATACAGACTCGTACAAAAGTCTGTTACCAGAAATCCCTCCAGAGTCAACAGATCAACCAAATTAGAACAATTCTGGAGGGATGATGATGGCAAACTCATTTCCGTATACTGTAATTTAGCAGGCACTAAATTCACACATCATCATCAACTTTGCGATCCCACCATCAATCAAGCAAGATGGTGATGGAAAACTCATTTCCATATACTATCATTTAACATCCGGTTGTTGATTGTGTCTAAGTAGCAGATCACACGGATAATGTTTCATGCTGTCATAATTAGCGATAGCCTATTTTCCTTATTGCACAAAGAAGCTGACAGCCTTGAACTCTAAGCATTTGAACTTCAGATAAGCAATCAAACATAATAAAATGGGGTAATTGGGAAAAAAAACTTACGGCTTCGATAAGCATTTGAACTTCAGACTCAGCAAGCTGAGATGAGAATTTCAGAAGTCCGGCTTTCAATTCATCAATTGAGACTATGCCATCATTATCCACATCTATCTTCTCAAACATTTCCTTTATGCCCTCGACTTCTTCAACACTCAAGTGTTCGGCAATAACCTGAAGGAATGAACCATTCTTTAAGCAGGACTAACAAACAACAGAGATTATTAGGGATTGTAGGGCATGTATAATTGCAGAGTGTAAGTTAAACCCCTGTGATATGGGGTGGCGATACTGGCGAAGACCTATTTTGAGATGGGGATTTCTGAATTTTACAAGATGATCCTTAATTTGATCATGTTATTTTTGTTACTCGACTTGGTTGGATCAATTTATTTATCTGTTCAGACAAAGAACAGGAGATAGACTAATGAGTAAATTATTTGCAATGACAAACAGACCCTTAATGCTTTCCTCTTGAATCTGTTCATGATTGATAACTGCTTAAGCCTTGACTTCACAACATCTCCGAGCGGAACATTTGGAGCTTTTTTGGCATTCTGAACCCATGTATGCTCTGCAACGATAAAACAGTGTACATTATGCAGCAGAAAATGGTAACCACAGCTTTGACAAATGATAGTTTGTAAAAAAACCTTAGCTTGTTAAAATCTTTATGCATTTATCAAAGCTCATGAAATCATATGAATTTTCTTCTAACTTAAGACTGCATTCATCACTGCCAACATTCTAACTAACATCAATTTATCAAGTTCAGCATTCCATTGTCAAGAGAGACAACTGAACTTGGTCAAAATTGCAACGCTTTTGATGTATGCAAATATGTAAATCACACAGAAAAAGCATATTGCACATCACACGGTTTTGTGAACATAATAGTACTACAAAGGATGTATTACCAAGGACTTGTTTTGCTGTAAGCCTGCGTTTTGGATCAGGCTCCAACATCTGCTTAACCAAACTCTTAGCACTCTCGGAAATATTTGGCCATGGATCCCGCTTGAAATCAATTATCCCACGTAATATGGCCTGAGCAACCCCTTGTTCAGACTCTGGAAAACAAATATGTAACATAGATAACAAAGCACGGGATGAGTGAATGAGTGATGCATTGCTAGTCTACTGGTGTGTGAAAGGAATTAAAGAAGAATGTCATACACTGCGAAGCAACGGTGGGGGAAAAAAAAAAACAAAGTGGCATAGGCATAAGTAGTCCACGGAATATGCTAACTTGAAATCCAACCAAAGATGGAAAGACTAATAAGTTACCTGCCCAAAATGGAGGAACACCGCATAACAATATGTACAGAATGACTCCTGCACTCCATATATCTATTTCAGGCCCATAGTTCCGCTTAAGCACCTCTGGAGCCATGTAGTATGGACTTCCAACAATTTCGGAGAATCTCTCACCTTCAATACAGATAAAAATCGACAGCAAATTATTATGGTAATGGCCTTGAAAGGTTTAACATCTCACAGAAATACGGCCAAGAAACAGTTTCATGCTGCCAACCCAACCAATCGATCAAGCATTCATCCCTCTCACTGTATTAGTGAAATCTATATCTACTACCAATTTTCCCGTTGATACAAAACCCATATGCGTATTTGCTTTTCTTTCCGTTACTTCGGGAAAAAAAAAGTGAAGGCAGGAAGCCATTTGTTAAAGATTCATGTAAGACACAAACTCCATTTTCTTTGACTTGAAATTTTATTCTCTTCCTTCTACTCTTAACATTCTTGACCTAAAGATAAATTGTTCCTCTAATCACTGAATAAGTGAATAGGCAACTTCAAAAGATTATCTGCAAACAATAAGTTAACTGCAAATTGTGTGGTTATGCAAATTATTACCCAAAACCAAACATCTAAAGGAACAAACCCTAAACCCCTAAAATTCAAACCTCCAGATGTAAACATCACTGAAGTATCAAGATAATAAGCTCAACACACATTTAAGATCAAACTGTAATGAAACTGAAGCCTCATCTTGCAAATTGCAATTCAACAATGCCATTAATAAAAATCATCATACCAGGTTTAAAGAAGATAGACAGGCCGAAATCGATGGCCTTTAGCGGCGAATTCTCCTTCTTGCTAGCAAACAAGAAGTTCTCCGGCTTCAAATCCCTATGAATCACGCCGTGGTTGTGGCACAGCTGCACCACCTCAACGATCGTCCGCGTCACCGCCGCCGCCGCCCGCTCCGTGTAATGTCCCCGAGCAACGATCCGATCGAACAGCTCTCCGCCTTCGCAGAGCTCCATCACAATGTGGACGGCGCTCTCATCCTCGCAGGCCTCCCTAAACCTAACGATGCTCGCGCTCTTAGGCAGGTGCTTCATAATCGCGACCTCTCGCCTGACATCCTCGACGTCGACGGCCGTCCGGAGCTTGCGCTTGGAGATCGATTTGCAGGCGAGCAGCTCCTTGGTGCTCCGGTCAATGCAGAGGTAGGTGACGCCGAATTCGCCGCGCCCTAACTCCCTGTCCACCAAATACTTGTCTTCGATCGACTCCTTGGGGGCGTCTGGGAGGACGGTGATCGCTGCAGGCGATGACGACTTCTTTCCGGCGCCGGCGCCGGTTCCGTTGCGGTCCTTGTCTCGCCGGGCGCCGGAATTCTTCGTTTTCACGTCGTCTCTGGCGACAGCGGCCGGAGATCTACAACAATTTCCCATGTAAGTGGGAGGAAAAAGGAGGATTCCAGTTCGCCGATTGATTCTAAACCTAAACGGAAAACTCTATTGAGCTCGAACTCTCACATTAACGGCGGAACTGGAAGACAGGAAGAGAGAGAGCAGTGACTGAGGAGGACGAAGGGAAGAGAGAGAGAATGAGAAGGAAAGAGCTTGGTCTGTCAAGTTGTACGGCAACGTTCAGATGCTGTGTTTTTTAATAAAATATTAAAATATATTTTTAAAAATCTCAAATAAAAAGGGTAAAGATAAAGAGTAAACACCGCCATTTTATGCAGTTTTGCACAAAACCACCCTATATTTACGAAATTATACTTAACCACCTTTTATCTTTGTTTTTTGTAAAATATACCAAGTGGCTTCATTTGATGCTCATTGTTAAACGTTAATGGAGAGCATGAAATGTCAAAAACATTTTACACATTTTTTTAATGTTTTTGCAAAGGTGGAGAGATTGGAGGATGAATTGTAATTTGTAAACAATAAATTAATCAAAGTGGTTAAATGTAGTTGTCAAAATAAAGGGCATATTAATAAAATGTCATAAATAAGCGTGTAAATTTTAATGCATAAAAATTGCAGGAAAAAAAATACTCCGTAGTCATTAAATGGACCAATATAAATAGTGAACCGGGTAATTTCATTATTATTATATTATATTTTTTCCTTTTCAATATACGTTGAACTTTTTTTCCTTCTTTTTTTATACCCAAATTTTCCTAATTATATCCTTCATTTTTCATGTGTAGCATGATGTATTCATCACTTATTGACATTGTAATGGGTGATTTATTTGCACCCATGGAAATATTAAATATGTACACATTGTTTTCTACATCTACCTATTATTGGAGGATAGTTTTTTTTTTCTTAAAAAGGCAATAATTCAAAATTACAAATAGAATTTTTTTTGACAAATTGAGAGGCCCGTAAAAAAGATAGACGAGGGCAAGTAAATGAAATCGAGGTTGACAGATGAAGGTAGATAACATCTAACGAGGCGTTGAAACGAGAAAATACTCTCTTGTCAAGAAGCGGATGTGAAAAGTCAAATACCTCATTGATATCGTGTGAAAAATAAAGACGGAACTCTATTTAATTTTGAGAAGCAGAACTAACTGAAATACACAATCAAGACCCATTACCGGAGTATAATTTGTTAAAGAGGAATATAGGAAAAGCAAGAAGAATAATTGTTTTTCACTTTTTTTTTTGTGTATAATTTTAGAAATTAACTAGTTAAAAAAGCACAAGGAATTAAGGGTTATGCTATTATGCTGTCTGTTTGAATCAGGGACATTTCATTTTTGACCTTTTTATAAAAGACATGCAATTAACACTATAATAACTACTCCGTATTTAGTATCATAATCATATCTTTTTTAATCCAAAAAAAATCATATCTTTTTATTTGACCCTTTACGCTTAATTAGTAATTTTATAAATGATTTTTCTAATCTATATTTCACCAATACACATATGTTAAAAATCCCATTTCGAATCCATTTTTTGTATTTCAAAATATGTAAATAACTCATTTTATAACGGAGATTTTAATCTTTATTTAAAAAAAAAACTTTGGTATAAAAATGATTCACCCCTTATTTTTTTCTCATATTCACTGGGGCCCAATTGATAAGTGTGTTGATTGTTGATCACTTGATCTACTGTCAAGTGACCAAAGTGGGTCTCAAATGATGACAACTTGCAATGTTTTTTTATTTTATTTTATTTTGAGTTTGTCCATTCCCTAATGGGAGAGTCTTAAATTATAATTGAAGTCAAATAATTCTCACTTGGCTGGTTTTAATTATTCCGATTTAAGATGATTTTAATTCTTATTTCGATGAGATGCACACAGAGTTTTGTCCCGTTATAGGAATGAGATCCCATTCATATCCCTTTTTCTACCCAAATATTTGTGCTAAAAAAAAATAGAGAAGTATACATGTTTATTTGAATGACAATCTATTATGATTTTTATAATATAATTAACATTGTATAATACTAAATCATTTTGTTTATAACTTTTGCTGGTGGTGTCTAATAAAATAATAAGTTGAAGAAATCGACAGATGGACTGAACCACCATGAAACATAAGGAAAGACAAGCATATTGAAGAATAATTCGAAAAGACAAAGGATACATCGGAACATAATCACAATCAATCGACCAAGAAGAAGTTGACGAAGATTCATATTTCTAGCAATGAACATTTTAGGTGCAAATGGAGAATTATGGAATGTAATTAAAGAGTGCAAAAAAAATAAATTAATGCAAATCGTGAAAATGGAGGACATTTGGGCCCAGGTCTAGGGAAGCCCATTTACAAGCTAATGGCCCATGATTACTAAAAATCGATCTTTATTTTATGTTCATAAGGTTGTGGACTGAAGCCCATACAATATTTGGGCCTCCATCCGGAAATTCAGAACCCAAAAATGGCTACCCTGCATCACATAGAGTTATTTAGGGATGTCAGTGGATAATTGATTGCTTAAAAATATAACTCACCTATTCATTTTGGAGAATTAACACTACATCTAACACCAAAATCATCCAATTTGTCACAAATTACCATAAATTCTAAAACTTTTAAAAATATATGTTAAATCTAAATAAACATTTTATTTAATGGAGTAGTAGATTTCGGATCTTGAATAACTTCGAAGCTTTAGCGATTTTAAGTTGTTGCATTAATGTTTTTAATAGATTACCATAACTAGCTCATTTTTTTTTATCGACTTTTCTATCCTATGCTCCAAGGGTATACCATACGACAATAAA
Source organism: Persicaria maculosa (assembly GCA_963922045.1). NCBI lineage: Eukaryota > Viridiplantae > Streptophyta > Magnoliopsida > Caryophyllales > Polygonaceae > Persicaria > Persicaria maculosa. Next base: position 2,846,071 of record OY998252.1, read on the forward strand.
TTTGAATTAGTTTAGCCCTTATTGTAATTAGATTCTTATAGTTGTTTGCCTTTTTTTAGAGAATCTTTATCAATTTAAAGTCTTATCTTATATCATAAAGACATAAGATTATCGTTTTTTTTTATCTATCACTGTTGTTTTTAGTAGATTATCGTCAATGAGAACAGTGCACCTTTCACAATGTCAAACGATGTACTCCCTCCGTTTCCTTTTAAGTGATTTTTTCAAGTCATACACGTAATTTTAGAACGATAAAAACTATATTAAATATTAATATTTTAATAATATTTTTTTAATAATATTATACTTATCACCAATAAATATGAGATTATCGAAAAAAATATTTTAAAAAATTATTATTTCATATAGTTTTTCACATCTTAAAAAACGTGTATAAATAGTAAAAAGTCAATTAAAAGGAAAGAGGGAGTATATTTTAGATTGAGTGTGTGGCATTTGTGGGCCAAAGATCTCAATGCCCCGAATGACAAAGGGGTTATAAATCCAAGATTTGGGGTTAGTTTGATGAGCTGTCGCCATCCTAGTGGTGACGGACTAAACCCCAAACGTCTTAAAGTAGAGCCATGATTCAAAATATATAAAAAGTCAAAATGGAGGAAGACCGTTTATTATACTCCCTCCGTCCTAAAATACATGGTCTTTTAGACCCTTGCACGCTAATTAAGAAAATCTAGTTATATTTAAATCTCATTATTATTATAGAGGTGGGAACCCTTTAATTTTACTTACTTTTGTACTTTTTAGGGATAATGATTACCCTATAAACCTAAAAACCCATGTATTTTTGACAAAATTTTAAGGTCTAAAAGGCAATGTATTTTAGGACGGAGGGAGTAATAAAGAGTATTCAACCAATCGCAAGTTGGTGTAGTGGTTATGGGACTACATCCCATGCCTCGAGATTCGAAGTTCGAATCCCTGTGGAAACAGGGAGACGCTTGTGAGTGGGAGGGTCAACCCCTTAATAGGTATACAGTAACCCGACCCAGGTGTAGAGTGGGCTAAACCCACTTGAACTAGTAAGGGAAAAGAAAAACTACTCCGTATATTTTAAATGTAAATTGGTGAACGTTATAAATCTATTTTAAAAATAACTAATATCATAATGATAAATAAGAAAAAATTGACTGTCTTTTATACTATTCGATAACGATACAGAATAACAACCCAAATTGAATAAAATTAAATATATAAATAGGTCAATCACATTAAGGAATCTTTGAAAACCAATCTAGTTACTAGAAAAACGTTTTTAATACATGATGTAGATTTGGAAACGAGGCAACTTATCAACTAGGTAATTAATTGGTTTCTCATCATGGTTCTTACTTAACCTTTATCTAAATAAAATGCACGCAAATAATGACGACAAACCGACACTAATCAAATTTATCAAAAATATGAACGAAGCTTTTATTTCTCTCAATTAAATTTATATTTTTTAAAGCAATTGTGCTGACTTAAACGTTGAAGTTAGCTTTAAAGATGTTAACCTGTTCTTTCGATGACCCCTCTTAACTGAGACAAGAGATCCAATGCTTCAAGTTAACCTCACTCTTTCTCTTTGGTTATAGTATCATTAATTCAAGGGTAGGAGTGGATTTTTTTCCGTTTTGAGTACTAAAAATAAAGAATGGTAAGACGATGTATAAAAACGCAAAAGCATACCCCTCTGTCCCATAATAATAGATGTATTTTACTATTTATATACGTTTTTTAATAAGCTAAAAATTATATAAAATATCAATATTTTATTAAATATTTTTAAATAATATTATATATATTACTAATAAGTATAGAATTATTTTTAAAAATAGATATTTTATATAGTTTTTAGCTCATTAAAAAACATATCTGAATAGTCGAGAGAAAAACTATTGTTGGATGGTCATCACAAGGTAGGGTAGTATGAAATAACGGTAGGTCTTCCGACGTGGGGGGGGTAACGCACGCCAAGCGCAAACGCGCTAACCAAGTCGAGCGGGGTTCCATCATAAAACCAATTGGTATTAGGTGGGGTAGTCCACCGGCTTATATGCAAGGCTTGGATACAATATGAAATAACGGTGGGTCATCCGATGTGGGGGGCAACGCACGCCAAGCGCAAACGCGCTAATCAAGCCGAGCACACAAGCCGAGTGGGGTTCCATCCTAAAATCAATTGGTATTAGGTGGGATAGCCCATCGACTTATATGCAAGGCTTGGATACAATTTCTAACCAATATGAGACACTCCCACAATTATATTCTCCACATGTAAGGGTGGTGTGAACGTATGCAAAAAGCGGGACCGACTAGACTATGGGGATGAAAACTGAAAAGGTGGGCTTCAAATCCAAATCCAAACAAACCCATCTGGAATATGGAGCCCTCCCGGCGCCCTGCATGCTCGACACATGTCTTCTTCTTCCTCAAAACACTGCGTTTACGCGTTTTATACCTTTATTCACAACAAACAACCCCTCAACGTACTACACTGTGTTGTGTAATTGTGTTGTGTACGCCTTCCCAATCCCATACCTCGTCCAAATCCAACTCCATTAGTCCAATCCCAACACTTTTAATTATTAGCACTTAAAAAAAAATAAAAAAAAGAGTCATAATTTGATACGATTACTTTGATTATTTATTAAATAAGATTACTTGTTAAATTATACTACATGGACCCATAGTTGAAAAACAAGAGAATCTATTACCTATATGTCAAAGGGGAAAATGATATATTTAACTATTTAAGTGTGAGTATTTGTACAAAGTTTCATTCTCCTTAAAAAAAGTAATAGATCTAGTCATCTAGATCAACATCGTTTTCTTAGTTCGACCCCTCCTCCCTTTTTCGTTCGTGCGCTCCAAGCAATTCAACTCAACAATTCAATGTGTTCATATTTAATTCAATTTTTTCGGGGTAAAATTTAATAACATCTTTTCAGATAAAGTGCTATAGACCTGGATCATTAAAAATCTCTTACTACTTGGCAAAGCAGCTAATACGTGCCACCTTATCAACCATTTTATTACCATCATGGTACACATGAGAGAAATACTCCCTCCATCATAAAATATATGAATTTTTAGCATTTTGCACAGGTTTTAATAAAACACTTTACTTTTAAAAAACATCATCATTGCATTAACTTTTTTCATAAATTTTATTATTTTTAACACTCACTGCGCATTTTAACCAACCAAATTATTTAAAAAAGTCAACAACACACAAGCCAATACAAATCATTACAACTTCCGACCTAGAAAACAGTGAGAAGAATTATCTCGAAGGTGTTTGATTATTAATAAAGAGCCACATTCAATGTTGAGATTGAAATATGAAGTTGCTTACTTTTTCTACCCCTAGCAATAACGCAAGGGCTTCTGTCTTGATAAGATTTTGTTTTCCCACATTTTGACACCCCATAGCTAATGGGTACCCAACCCAATCTCTAATGATGTAGCCATGGGAACTGTATTGGTTAGATATGATGGACCCATCGAAGTTTAATTTGATGGAGCCAGTCGGTGATTTCTTCCATTTTTCTTGTCATCTTATTATTCTATTTTCTATTACGTGCACCTAAGGTGAAGTGGTTTTGGTCCTTTGGAAGCTGGAATCCATGTCGTCGTTGAATTTACAAGCTCGCGACCAATTGTCGACAGATGATTAGACCATCTTATTGAATTTCAAATTGGTTGGGATTGTTGTGTTTGAGAAGGTGATCTTATTTTTTATAAACCATGTAGTCCAATATCTTATCGTCATCTTATTGAATTTTGAATCGGTTGGGACAATACTCCTTTTCGTTAATTAAAATAAATGTACTTATTTTATTTTGTGTAATTTTACTTTATTGAAAATTACTCCGTACTAATTAATAATCTAATTATTAAAATAACATTTTTAAAATTAAAACCTAAAATATATCTAATTAATGGCACCCTTAAGTAACATGTTTTATCAAACAGAAATATAGCAATGAAAATAGACAATTTGTTAATAATAAAATTTGATAAAATCTAACTCACATCATAATCTTGTCGGACGAAAGCATGACGGTAATACAACGCAATGTAAACTAATGGGAAACCTGCCTCCACACCTAAATTGAAATATTGAATACATCAGTATTTAAATTTTATTTAATTATTACCAACGCCAATATGTAATCAAAACCATAATTTAATTTAAAATAGAAACCAAACAGTAAAAACAAAGATCGGAAACACCAAAAAAAGAATGGATTTTCCGCGTAAGACGATGAGGCCAATCTGATTGCTGCTGCGGACTACGACTTCTCTAACCCATTAAAACACCTTCCCGTTGTATATATACTGTACCTATATAGTATTATTTGTCCCTTCTAAATCAATTTTAAATTTAAATTTAAATCAAATCATATATATGCATTCCTTTATTACCGAAATATGTCATTTTAGATGATCAATGTTATTTTTTTAAAAAAAAAGTTTTTGATATTTTAATAATTATTTTACACATTTAGAAGGGCAATACCTCCCATTGTTTTGTTGATTAACATATACTTGTAATGATATTCAATCCCATTCATAATAATTGTAATGATATTCAATCCCATTCATAATATCAATTTTTAAATTTTTTTAATATCAATTAATTTTATTTTTTTTTTGAACAAAATAATTGACCCTTTACAATTCATTGAACGATGAATATTTCCACTTTTCATTATTTATTTAGTTTTATTGACCCTTGAAATTTAATTTGTTGTCGATAAATACAGGTAATAATGACATTAAATGTTTATATTCCATACTTTTTTTTTCTATTTTTACCCCTTTAAAAGTGTGAAAATGTTCAAAAGGACAATTATTCAGACACAGAGGAGCAATATTTGAATTTAATTTAAAAATAATTAAATTGATGAACATTTGAGAATCTTTTTCGAATTATTAAAAAAATGAATTTATATTGCTTTCTCTCAAAGAATATCTCAAAAACCCCACCTGAAAAATCATGTAAACTAAAAAGCAAGAGATGGAGGAGAAATAAAACCCCCCTTTCACACTATCTATTCACACCTCCCGTTAATCCATCAACCTCTGTATTCATAAATCCCCCCTCCCTTTCTCTTCTTTTCTCTTTCGATCACCCCCAATTCACCGATCCCGATTCATCCGATTCACAAAATCAATCTTCATGATTCCTCCTATGTATCTTTTTCTTTCTGTTTCTCAATAATTAATTATATAATTAACGGCCGGGTGCGCGCTAAAGTACGCCATGGAGGGTTATCCGAATCCCTACCACCACCACCAGCAGTTGCAGCAGCAGATGATGAGCGCCGGCCCCGGTTCCGGTGCGGGTGCAGGGGGATCGGTGGGCGTCGATGCAGGGGATCGGTTCCCGCAGTGGAGCGCTCAAGAGACTAAAGAGTTCCTTATGATCCGCGCGGAGCTCGACCGGAGCTTCATGGAGACGAAGCGTAATAAGGTGCTCTGGGAAGTCATCGCCTCCCGGATGAAGGAGAAAGGCTTCTCCCGGAGCTCCGATCAGTGCAAGTGCAAGTGGAAGAACCTCGTAACTCGCTACAAGGTATATATATATTAGGTAGAGTAACTCATCTACTTTAGTTTGACGTTCAATTTGGGGAAAATTTGAAGTGTGGTGATTGAAATTAGGGGTGTGAGACGATGGAGGCAGAGGCGATGAGGCAGCAGCAATTCCCGTTCTACAACGAGCTCCACGCGATCTTCTCGGCGCGGATGCAGAGGATGCTGTGGGCGGAGGCGGAGGGGGGCGGGGGAGCGGCGCCGACGACCAGCGCGGCGGCGGGGAAGAAGAGGGCGGCGACGCCTATGTCGTCGGAGGAGGAAGTGGAGATCGAAGAGGACAGCGACGGGGAGAACAAGAATGTGGTTGCAGCGACTCCGGCGGGACCGAGTAGTAGTGGGAGGAATAAGAGGAAGAAGGCGAAGGGCGGAGGAGGAGGAGGGGGAGCAGTGGCGACGCTGAGGGAGGTGGTGGAGGAGTACATGAGGAGGCAGGTGGAGATGGAGGTGCAGTGGAGGGAGGCGTGGGAGGCGAGGGAGGAGGAGAGGCGGCGGAGGGAGGAGGAGTGGCGGCGCAGGATGGAGGCGTTGGAGAAGGAAAGGCTGGCGATGGAGAGGAGCTGGAGGGAGAGGGAGGAGCAGCGACGGGCGAGGGAGGAGGCCAGGGCGGAGAAGAGAGACGCTCTCATTACCGCTCTCTTGAGTCGTCTCACCGGAGATCGATCGTGAATTCATATACTGATCGATCTCCGGGAGTTGGGAATGAATGATGATTTAGGCTGATCTTTAGCAAAGAAAGGAATTGTGCAATGCAATGTGGATTGAGATTGATGAAAAAAGGTTTGTTTTTATTTATTTTGTTAGTTTTAAAAAATATACACAATGTATCCATTTGTTTCTTGATTCATCTAATACAGTAATATACTAGCTAGTTCTAGTCTTCATTTATTGAGTTTATAATTAAGTTTTGCTACATATCAGTTGCCTAACTCTCCTTCTACAAAAAAAAAAAGTATAATTATTTTGATCAAATTTTAAAAATAAAAATATACACATATATATGCATGGCAAAGCTAATTGGCTTGGAGGGCACCAATCAAGGATCCATCCATGTGCATGCATTTTGCAAGCATATATATGTAGATTTAGTGATGTCTAGCTATACATTTACCTGTCCACTCTCGTATGAAATCGAACTCATCTTATTTGAATTATAATTTCTTCTATCGACTATGAAAGAAATTTCATTCATTAATTTACCTCGTCTTGACTATAGAGTGACTGATAAGGTTGCATACATTCACTAGTACAAAAGGGGGACCAGAGCACGCTTTTTTATGCATGGGAGCACACTTCTCGTACTGTGCTTATAGTGAGTGCGCTCCCAAACAAGCACACTTACTATTTAACCGTGATCCCATATTTTAAGCACGGTTTTCTGTTGAAGCGTTCTTAAAATTGTCATATGACCAATTATAAGAACGCTTCAATTGAAGTGTGCTAAAAAAAAAGTTTTAGCACACTTTTTTTCAAACCGTGCTTAATAATAACAACGCTTTAAATGAAAAGTGTGCTCTTTCATATTTATGTAAGCACGCTTTAAATAAAAGTGTGATCTTTCATATTTCTCTCAAGATCTCTTGTACCCTCGAACCAAGAGTCGAACCCAAGACCTCTTGCACCCTCAAACTGAATTCGCCCACTTTACATTCCTGCCACCCGAGCTACGGAATTTTGTTGTAACTTTGTGCATTTACTTAATCTAATTACTAAAAAAACTCTAAATATAAAAAAATAAAAATAAAAATTCGAGAACGGTTTATAAAAATAAATGAGAACGCTTTAAAAGAAAAATGTGTTCCCTCTAGTTAAATTTGGTTTTGGGAAGACACTTTTCTTATAAAACCGTGTTCGTTTTAATTTTTTTAAGCACGCTTTACATGAAAACCGAGCTAATTATTCCTTTAGAAACAAACGAGAACGGTTCTATAGAAAAGCGTGTTGATTTTAGTTAAAGTTGGTTTTGGGAACACACTTGTAAAATGAAACCGTGTTCGTTTTAATTTATTTTTAAGCACGCTTCAAATGAAAACCGAGCTTAATAGTTTTCAGAAATAAATGAGAACAGTTTTATAGAAAAGCGTGTTCGTTTTAGTTAAATTTGATTTTGGGAACACACTTTGAGAATTAAACCGTGTTCGTTGTAATTTTTTTAAGCACGCTTTACACGAAAATCGAGTTTAATATTTTGTTACAAATAAACGAGAACGGTTTTATAGCAAAACGTGTTTGTTTTTAGTCAAAATATGGTTTTGGGAACACACTTTGAAAATTAAACCGTGTTCGTTTTAAGTTTTTTTAAGCACGCTTTACACGAAAACCGGTCTAAATATTTTTTTAGAAATAAACGAGAACGGTTTTATGGAAAAGCGTGTTGCATTTAGTTGAATTTGGGGTTAGGAACACACTTTTAATATAAAACCGTGCTTAAAATAAAAAAATAAGCACGCTTTTCAAAAACTGTACCCAACTTACTGTGTTCCACCCCCTATATTTGTACTAGTGATTAACCACTCTATCAGAGGTATTGATATTTGCAACCATTCCGATCTTATAGACCTCAAGAATGTTTTCGGGTAGAGTGTGCTCACCCAAATTTTTTCCTAATAAAAAAAAAAAAATTACATGTCCCCTCTCTCTACCTATATATATGTATCAAGTTGAGTAGCCGAAGCTAAGCATAGCTGGATATAGATCATTTATGGGTGTGTATGGCTGCATATAAACCGGTTAAAAAGTGTGAAATTATTAGCTGTTAAAAAAACAAACGGGTTTAAACGGTGTATGGGAACAACAAATAAGCTTTAGTCGGTTAAAAAAAGAGTTTATAAATAAGATTTTGAGGTTTATATTCCATAATTACTATTTTACCCCTTCTCTTATATCTTATTTGGTTTGAAAGTACCACAATACCCCTAATAAAAACCAAATAAACTCCACTTTTTACAAATAAATTGTTTTTCGCCCCATACGGAGTTTATATTTTTTCATAAATTTTTAACTACTTTTACCAACAGTTTATAAATTTTTACCCTGTTTATAATTTTAGTCAGTTTATTAACCCCGTCCCATACGCACCCATTTAATTTATGGGGCTACTGTAGCCATGATATGGGAGGTTTAAGTGATTGAATGGGGGGGATTAGATTTATAAGAGCATGCACAACGGGGGTTCCTTAACCCAAATTTAAGAAACTTAATATTATTCTATTTGATATTATAAAAAATGGGACTAGGAATGATAAGACATGTTCTTTAGTAAAGAACCCTTAAACACCCATCAAAAGAGAGAAATTGGGGACCACACAAGAATTGAGAGTTAATTAATAAACTCTCATAGGTTCAAGGGATGTGAGTGGAAATGTAAAATGAGTTGTTTAAATAATGTTGAAGAGAGAGAAAGATAAAAAGTGGAGTTAAGAAACCCTAATGGGTTCGAGGGATGCGGATGCTCTAAGAGCATGGGCAATGGGGGTTCTTTAACCCAAATTTAAGAAATTTAGTATTATTTTATTTGATATTACAAAAAATGGGCTTAAGAATGACAAGACATGTTCTTTACTAAAGAACCCTTAAACACCCATAAAAAATGAGAAATTGGGAACCAAACCCACAAAAAATTGGGGACCACACAAGAATTGTGAGTTAATTAAGAAACTCTAATGGGTTCAAGGGATGTGAGTGGAAATATAAAATGGGTTGTTTAAAGAATGGGGAAGAGAGAGAAAGATAAAAAGTGGAGTTAAGAAACTCTAATGGGTTCGAGGGATGCGGATGCTCTTAGAAAACCGACATCTTAAACATGCATTTAGCGAAAATTTATCATGCAAATATCAACCCAGCCCAGGCAATTTATACATGTACATTACATTTTAGATTCATTGATTTTATTACTTCTCAAGTTAATTTCTTTATGAAGGGGACAATAGTGTGTCTTAACAATGTTGAACTCCTTGATGGTTTTGATTTGGCCTTTGGCTCCACTTTTTGTATTATGGGATCAATCTTTTGATGCACTTTTTTTCTAGTTAGTTCGTCTGTTAATTTGTTGGCTTCTCAAATCATCGGCTCTCAGATATTTTCATGTATAACAAGCGTTGTACTCGTACGTTGTCTCCAATAAAAAAGCATGTGTCCTTGTTATAAGGAACAAACCTTCTCACTAGATTATTTATGTAGTAATTACGATTGAGGCCCTATCAATTAAATATATACACTACAATCGAGGATTTATCGATATATTAATATTATTTTTTATCGTCTTATATGGCTCAAGAAAAAATATCCAATTAATATTGCTTCTATCAAAGAGTTGAGGAGAGAAGGCTCACTACATCTTTTAAGAGTGTTAGCTTCTTCCTTATTCGGAGAAAATAGTTTGAGCCAATGTTTGCATAATATAGAAAGAGCGCATATGATTTTCCCCTCTATATTAGATTTATGTTTTGTCGATGAGTGGAAAATCGTCTTATTCCAGATAATAAATAAATAAATCTAATATAAAGGGAAAAATTGTCTTACTCATTAGTGAGTCCTTGCTTTCCAAAAGATTCAAAGTTAAATACTTACTACACCAACTTATATATAATTACCTTATATATATACATATACATACATATACATACATATGTATATACATATACATACATACATATACATATACATATACATATATATACATATACATACATATACATATACATATACATACATATATATATATATATATATATATTACATGAACAATGGCAAGCTACTTTTTCGATTTTTCTATCCTAAATTTGATTTTTTTTTAAAAAAAAATTAATTAGAAAAACCGATTATGTATTTTTGTTAATTTTTATTAAATGGAGTTAAAAATATAAATCTACAAGGATTTTTTTTCTTCCTTTTTTGCAATTGACTAATTGAGGCTCTTAACTAGACGTCTAGACATGTATTAAAAAACAACAGCTTAATTTTCCTAGTTATCCAAATAGATCGAACTAACTTAGTTGACAATAGACTAACTATATATTTCCTAGTTACGTTGGAGGTCATGAGTTGAATTGAATATATAGTAGTATTTAATTAAAACTTGTAAGAGAATGACAAAACATTTAATTGATTCGAAATTGACTACTGATATTGAAAATAAACGTTATAATAATAATAATAATAATAATAATAATAATAATAATAATAATAATAATAATAATAATAATAATAATAATAAACTTAGCAATTTTGACAACAAGATTTTGGAAAATGAAACACATAGTTGTATATATTTTCTTGGGAGCCAAATCATCTGTATCTTTCCTTGTCCCTCTTACAAACCCTCAATTAAAAATAAAAATAAATTAAATTAAATACTAAAATAACAAGAAAATAGAAAAGATGTGAGGAGGGATCCAAAAAGCTAAAGTGACACTATAGGGAGGAAGAAAATCTATACTAGTCCACAGATTCGATCGACTGTCATAATTTTATTGACTTATTTAATTGTAGGATATCATTCATTGACTAATCTATACTAGACCTCACGTGTACCGTGTACAACACTATTTTTATTTTTAAATTTTTTTAACTTAAAACGGTCGATAAAATTGCAATATTGGCAACAGATTTATAAATTAGTTGGGTATAAATGATTTATGATTAAAATTACTATTTTGAAAAGTTTTTCTCTAATAAACCCCTCAAAAAACTCTAACTAGATCGGCAAACATATATATATATATATATAGAATCGTGTAACGTTATCCTATAAACATATTTTTCTATATTATCACATCTACTGCATTGTCCGGATTTCTGCTTTCCATCTGACTATAGTAGGCTGGCATTGTGTCAGCTTTATCTTTCTCGTATGTTCAATATCCACATCCTCTTGCCACTCGCTTAGCCAATTCAAATTTCTACTTGGCTTTTAGTTTTTTTTAGGGTTATTTTCCTCGTTTTGCTTTTGTAGATTATTTTATTGTTTTGTGGGTTGTTATGATTGTATGTTGGGCAAATTGCATAAAATAGCACGAACTTTAGGGGTGCTTGCACTCAGTGGCACGAACTTAAAAAAATACAAAAATAATCACAAACTTTGGGGTTTAGTTGCGGCCAGTGGCACATATCCCATATCTCGATAATGTGGACTAGTGGGGGTGCTTTCATGAAATTTTTTTAATTAAAAAGGCATATAGCGAGATATGAATTAGTGAGAATGCTTACATGAATTTTTTTGAAAAAAATTTATAAGATATAAAAGATGTACCCAAATTATGAAACTAGTTAGGTTTCAATTTTATTCGTTATTTCATCTAATTCCAAATCAAAGATAATTGTGACAAATATAGCATTTGCAAATTAAAATAACTAGTACCAAATTTTAATTTGCAAATGTTATATTTGTCACAATTATCTTTGATTTGGAATTAAATGAAATAAAAAATAAAATTGGAACCTAGCTAGTTTCATAATTTTGGCACATTTTTATGTCTTTTAATTTAAAAAAAAACCATATAAACATTCTCATTAATTCATATCTCGCTATATGGCTTTTTAATTAAAAAAATTCCATGTAAGCACCCCACTAGTCCACATTAGCGAGATAGGGGGTATACGTGCCACTGACCGCAACTCAACACCAAAGTTGGTGATTATTTTTGTATTTTTTTAAGTTCGTGCTACTGAGTGCAACCACCCCTAAAGTTTGTGCTATTTTATGCAATTTGCCCTTGTATGTTGTATCTAGCTTGACGGTTTGTCCGTCAGACGTTCTTTGCGCCCTCTCGATTTACCACACTTACATCCGGTATTTTAAATTTGTACATAATACAAAAAAGAAGCACATTGATAAATAAATTAAAATAATTAAATTTTAAGAAATCATTTCGAATTAATTAAGGTTTAAGAATATAGATTAGAACTGGTTTATAAGAATTCTAGCTTCTAAATGTGAATATAAATAAATTAACACACACACACTTTGTTATTATCTTAATTTAAACTGGCTTAATAAAAAGATATATAAAGCATTTCATTATATTATCTTGAATTATTTAAATGAAAAAAATGTTGCTGAATTTATTTATTGAGACTCTTTTTCCCTTTTTAGTTTTCTTGCAATTCAATTGAACTCAATCAATTGTCTAAATTGGATAGGTTCGCTTCCTCGTCGGATTTGTGTGCTTACCACTATTTGTATTGCATCATTTTTCTTTGTCTTATGTTTTATGCTTTAATGGGTCGCCATCTCTACCGACTTTGTCGGTTTTTTAAGGTGTCAGTTTTGTCTGACTCTCAAATTGTTTTCTAATAATTTTTTTTCCTAAATTGGATATTTATGGTTTAAGATCAATGAGTAGTATTTTGTAGAGCATATCATTATCATAATTTGTTTCAATTGGATTATCGATGCCCTTATGCGTTCTGCCAAACTTTTAACTTGCACGTTTCAATTGGATTTGGTGTTCTTTTGGTCTTTGTCTCCATATCCATTTATTCATCTATCAAAGGGTAATAATTAGTACTCACTACTAAGAGAGCCTTGAACACCCAAGAGGCCAAGAAGATGGAAAAATTATTTCAACGGTGGGTTGTGTAGGATAACCATTCTGGAATGGCTCATCGAAAAGGACTTGTAGATAGTATTCTGTTATGACACGTAGGTCGGATAGACGGAAGCTAAGCTTCCATGGAGATTAATGAGAGATTTGAGAAGGGAGAAGAAGGTAGAATAGAGGTTCAGAGAGAGATAGAGAAGAAGAGATAGGAAATAGTTGTATATTGATTATCTGATGCCCTTCGTATTGTTACAAAGGCTCTATATAATAGTCTATGGATACATCAATTCATGGGCCTTCGGCCCATCAATCCTAACTTAGCCCAGTCTTAATATATTCATAGGTTTTCGGTTCGAACCACGGTATCCGCTCTTTATTTACCAATCCATGGTGTGAATTGTGTAGAGAGCAAGTGTGAGACCATATTATCTATTTGGTTATAAGAGATCGAGATTTACCTTATAATATAAAATTTTAAATCAATATGTAAATGTCATCCTATTTTTATAAGCCACTATTTTTTAAAATTTTTATTTAAATGTGGAACTTAACTCTCAAAAACAAATCAAATTTAATATATGGTCATTTTTCTAGGGTTGAATCTTTTAGTTTTTGACTAATCTAGTCATCTATAACTTTAACGGTTATAATTTAGATTGTAGAAAGAGGCATATCCATGTGCTTTGGGGGTTCCACTTACATAATCCTAAATGATCAAGGAGTAGTCTTAGATTGTTTGACTGATTAAATTACAGTAATATATATATATGTATGTATGTATATATATATAATTAATACTCCTAGTTATGTATATATATATATATATATATATATATAATTAATACTCCTAGTTATATATATATATATATATATATATATATATATATATATATAATTAATACTCCTAGTAATCTTTCTATATATAAAAATAGATAATTATTGTCCAACTTTTTTTGCCCTGAAAACATCGGTTTCTTTAAACCAAAAAAGAAAACGGGAAAGAAGAAAAAGTTTGACTACTTTGACAACAGTAGATAAAAATGGTGCTTTTATTGGATATTTAAGGCTAAAAAATTGTGAAATTAATTTGAATCATTGATGAAATTCAGCTGCTGAATACATTGTTTAAATCATTGCATATTTTGAACGATTTATCTATCCAATACCCTTAGGATAAGACCCTAAATTTGATTTTTTTTTTTTAAAAATTTAATTAGTTTAGGAAATCTTTTCTAATTTAGTGTCTTATCTTATGTCATTGGGTATAAGATAGAAAAACTGTATTTTGAAATGCATATAAACTGAATAAAGAAGCAATAGCTTCTACTCAATATATTGTAACACAATTATTTATTTATTTTATATCGAGGATATCCCACTTTTTATAATAAACCTCGGACATGTGATCAATTGACATCGTCGATCGGTTCGACCCTATGCTAGAAACAAGATAAATTTTGATTTTTTTTTATCTAAGAGAAAAGGCGAAGACAAGAATCAAATTGAAACGTCTCATTACCAAAATAATTCTAAATATTACTATCAAAATCCACCATAGGTGAGAAGAGTTAGCTTGAGATTCTCTCCTATCTTAAGTAAGATATTTAAATTCGAATTTAAGGAATGCAACGCCTTTGAAATTTAAACATGATCACATTGATTTTTTTTTTGATAGAAAATAGACAGGCCAAGGCCTTAGTGCGGAGCAGACAACCTCCTACCCAATGCAACGCAACCTGGTCTTAGTGACCCCATGCACATCATCGAGGAGGAGACCAGCTGCACCCATAGGAACCGAATCCAAAACATAAAATCCAATAGGAAAGTTAAAGGCGAAATTAGCAAGAAAATCCGCGAGGCAGTTGCCTTCCCGAAACGAGTGTCGGAGCTTCAGATCCCAGCTCCTACTAATGAAGCCATGGCAAGTTTTCACCAGGCTGGCGCAAGGGTGAGCGGACTTCACCGACCCCTTTAGCAATCTCAACGCATCCTTCGAGTCTGTCTCACACTCCACTTTGCGAAGCCCGAGGTCCCATGCCACTTCAAAACCTTTCGCTATGGCCCACAGCTCCGCCATGACCACCGAGCACACTCCGATATTCATGGTGAAGCCCATGCTCCAGTTTCCTTGGTCATCTTTGATGCATCCCCCAGCCGCAACATTCTCAGCTCTTCTAACAGCCCCGTCCGTGTTGATTTTTGTCCAGCCCGAGAGTGGGGGAACCCAAGCCACCTCAGTGACGATGTTCCTCCTTTTAGTTGTTGTGTCGCCATCTCCAGAACTCCTCCTGTACTCTGAAATCATGCTCCAAGATATCTCCGTCGACAAGGGGGGTCCTCTCGGTCCGCCATCAAAGACGACTTCATTTCATCGTTGCCAAAAGCGCCAGAGCGCCACCGTGAAGAATGCATTCCAATCTACCCCTCCCTCCCCACAGACTTGGCAAGAATATTAACTCTCAGCCAAGCTGCAAAGAGAAGAGTGAAAAAATCGGACATTCTTCGGGTGTCTTCAACCTGCATCCATTGATTAAATACTCCGTACTTGGTTTTTTTTAGAACACATTAAATACTCCTTATTAGACCTATTTGATAATAAATGAACAACATCATTAATTTTGACCAAATAACTAATACAACAAAAAATAACATTAATGATAAAAAAAAAAGAAGAGAGATAAACTATTCACTTGAAATTCTAGTGAATAAGTTAACCTGATGGATGGAAAAATACTTGGTGTGCTTGGATTTCCATTATATCAAGTTTTATAATGAGTTTATATGTATTAAGTAAAAAAGTATAAATATTATGTTAATTATTATATATTGAACCAAAGGATTCTATATAATTATAATTCAATCTCCAAATATACCTTTAAACTTAATTATTTTTTTTTAATAATGTGTTATAAAGTTTAAATTTTTTTATATAAATATGTAGCATAAGCCATAAGGGAAAGGTGTATAGATATTTTATGTTTATGCTGTAACAAAAAGCTGGAGTAGCTCAGTTGGTTAGAGCGTGTGGCTGTTAACCACAAGGTCGAAGGTTCGACCCCTTCCTCTAGCGTCAATATTTTTTTAAAAAAGAATGGTTTCCATTTTCAATTGGGCCTGCTATAAAGTGTATCTGCAATTTGTTTGTGCTATGAAGGTTCGAAGTGAACTTTTTGTTATCCAAAAAAACAACGATAATCCAAATCTCATTAATTCGAAGAGGTTAGATAACTATTGAAAGTTACATTTGCATTATACGATACAATACTAAAACTAGTTAGTTTACATAAGTGACTTACAATACTCAAATTTTAGATGTGAGGATCTTTTGGACTCTTCAAAGACAATGAAAACATTGACAAATTTCACTATACTCTCCCAATCAGTTCATCAAGGAATTGATTGATCAAAACATCCAACATCTCTCCAGCAAAAACCACACCCAATTCCTTCACATTTTCGTCGAAATTGATCCATTCAGCGCCTCTTACATACTCTTCTGTCAATCTGCTCATTTGAGCCTTCCACTCCGAGCAATCTCCGGTCTCCTTTCGTGTTCTCCTGCACAACTTCTCCCCTTGCAAACTCGTCGATTTCTTTCTTGACGTCCTTCTCCTTCGTCGCGCTGAATCATCTGTTGGCAGCACCAATTCATGAGCAATTGGAACAAAAATGTGTTTAAAACTCGAAGAGATCGAAGAGCTCAAGGAACTCACCTTTGGAGGACTCATTGCGATGATCAAAAGCCGAAACACGAGTTCTAGTACGCCTTTCATCTACTTTGAGCTTCAAGACATCCCTCTTATCCTTCCTTGGTTTCGTACCGAAATCTTTGTACTTGATCTCCTTCCTTGAATGAGTCGATTCGGCCTTTTGAATGAAGCGTTTTCGGGTGCTATGATCGTCAATCACCTTCACATTTCGATCATCAACCTTCTTCCGCTTCGACGATTCACCATTTCTCCTCCTCTTCTCGGGTTTTTGCACCACATTGTCTTCCAAAATGCAAGAATGTGGCTCAAGCTTCGGCCTTGAAGGCGAGGGCTCAACACATAGCACCGAAGACGATGTTTGAGTGCGGCGATGGCAAGGTGAAGGGTTAACATGATCCAAGAAAGTGTCAGGGAAAATGTACCAATGGAGAGAGTTCAATGACTTGCTTCTAAGATTCATGATTGAATCTTTCGAACAGGTGGTATCAGAGCCGATGGGCATGGGCTCTAGGCCCATTAACCGCGCAACCAGTCCTGGTTGCGCGGGGTTATCATGGTCAAGAAAACCTGAACTCGAGAAGGTGGGCTCGGGTTTTGGTACTACATTGGGGTCGGGGTGAATGCACCCATTGGCATTGAAGCCGGGCAAAATAATATTGCGACGCTGGTGATCGGATAGCGTAGGCGGAGTGAGGCTACCACCGCAAGCCAGGCGCCGGAGGATGGAGCTGAAGCAACTGGAGTTGCTATTGCTTGTACTGATCATGAGGTTCTTCTCTTTAGAGCCTCTCATTCTTGGAGCAAAAAAATGGTTAGTGTGGTTTTTGGAGATCGAAGTGATTGGTTTAAGTGATTTCTGACAAATTTAAATCAGATTTGGGGGGTTTTGGGTTTGTGGGTAATGTGAACAAATCTGCAACTTGTGTTGTACAGGAGTTGGTGTGTGGTTTTAGTCAATGGGTTCACACTACAAATCAGGACTTGGCTTCTTATTCTTTAAAGTACCCCCAACCAATTCACCCAAATTAATGCCTTTTTTATTTTAATTTTTTTTTTCATAACGTGGAGATTCCGAAGTTATTAATCAACCATGTACGAATTCGAAAATTAGTTTGTGAAGCATTCGAATCGGAAAAGTCAAAGTGACAAGTCGTCCGACATACTCAGCCTATACGTACCAAGGCAAACCAATACATGAGTACCCATTCTAGCACAAATTTTATATTAAAACTCACCTGTTACAAATCTAGTACGCAATCAACAATAAAAGGACTAGTCCACCAACTTATCTACTAAGATTAAACTTTATTTATAATCGATGTGAAATATCTGTGTTTGTAGATTGAAAAGGTGTGAACCATTTCGAAATGATTCAACCGGAAAAAGACTTATGGGTAGTACTTAAAAGTCTCGGTTCGAATACCGGATCACCGCTAATTCCAATGTTACAAGTACAAGTGCTGTTCATTTCGGAATTTATACCATTCTCTTGATAGTAATTTGGACGGTGCAGTTGAAATGGATGACTTTGAAGCTCATGCTTGTCTGGTTGAAGTAGAACATTAAGTTGTGTTAAGTAGTCACTACCTTTCAACTCACGTTGAACTTGAATTAAGTTAATACCATTTGGATATGTAAATGTTTTCATAGGATTACATAATTAGGGGTAAAAGGGATTGAATTTGGTATCCAATAATCACCACATCCATGTTACATTTGTTGACTTGGCTAATATGGCATGATATAAAATAGACTTACTAATTTGGTATCTCCTATCATAATTTATATCCTAGAATCACAAATATGTTTTCATATACCAAAATCAATCTATATAAAATCTTGAAGATTTTTGAAAATCTTTTATTCATGATAGATTACATAGTCTCCTATTGTATAGTGGGCTGAAAGCCCGTTAAAGCCCAATACCTTTGTAACATTGTGGGGATAATGGTAGATGCCCGGGACCAAGTTACTATTATTTCGGACAAACTGTTGGAACGGGAGAGATCTCATACTAAACTAACTGCTCGCTCAATGAAATTCAATCTTGAAAATATAGCATTCCTCTTTTTTTTACTACCCAGGGCTTTGATACCTTTCAAATATTATATCAATGAATGGAAACCCTCAAGAAGGATTTACATCAATTCTAGAATCCTACATGGTATCACAGCTTTTTCTTCCTCACAGAACCCTAATTTGATCCTCCCGCCCAACCCCTCCTCTTATCGCCGCCGAGGTCGTCCTCTCGCCGCCGCTCTCTCTCTCCTCCCTCCCCGGCCTCCTTCCTCCTCTACTGCGCCACCGCTTCACATTGCCGCTTCCGCCCTCCTCTATCACCTCCCTCCTCTATCAAATGAAATCCTTAATTGTTCACCGTACAATTAATTTAGCATTGGTTAATTAATTAATTAGCCAAGTTCTCAATTGCATCCGCCATATTTGAGTCGAGGTCAACACCGGCTTTTTTTGGAATCGAAGTCCACTGTCTCAATTGCAATTCAAGGTCAACGCCGACACGTGGAATCGACTTCAAGAGTAATTGCTAATTCCAGTAGAATTTGTGGTACTTTAATTATTGCAAGGCCAACCGAATCGAGACTATTAGCGAGCACGGGTCATGTCTTCTCCGCACCGTCTATATCCGAGCCAACAGGGACTTCTTGGGCCCTCTCCGCACCATCCGTATCATGCCTTCGCAGCGGGATCATCGCCATCATCTGCCGATCCGAATTGGTACATGGATAGCGGAGCCACTGTGCACATGTCGCACAACCCAGGTACCCTCTCTTCTATTTCCTTTAAAGGTCATGCACACTCTATTATCGTCGGCAATGGTGGTCGTCTCGCTACTTCGGGTATTGGCCACGCCACATTACAGACCCCAACCCACCCCCTACACCTCAACAATGTCCTTATTGCCCCAAAGATTGTCAAAAACCTTATCTCTGTCCGTCGGTTCACTACTGACAACAACGTTTCCCTTACGGTTGATCCCTATGGTTTCTCTGTGAACGATCTTACTACGGGGGTTACTCGCATGAGATGTAACAGCACCGGGGAGCTCTACCCTGTCACACCACCTCCTGCGTCCAGTCGGTCATGCCCAGTCGCCCTCTCGGCAACGTCGTCCAGCCTATGGCATGCACGCCTGGGCCATCCCAGCGTTGCCGTTCTAGATGTCCTCCGTTCCCAGAGTCTTGTCACCTGTACTAAAGACCCACGCTCTGGTTTATGCTCTTCCTGCCAACTAGGCAAACATGCCAGACTGCCGTTCCAACGGTCTTTGACCTCTACCCTTGCTCCCTTTGATATCATTCACAGCGACATTTGGACCTCTCCCGTGCCTAGCAAGGAGGGTCACAAGTACTACCTCTTGTTTCTTGATGATTACACTCATTACTTATGGGTCTTCCCGTTGCATTTCAAGTCCCAAGTGTTTCCTATCTTTGCCAGATTCCATACCTACATCAAAACACAGTTTCACATGTCCATCAAATGTTTCCAATGTGACAATGGCCGTGAATTTGACAACAAAGACTTTCACTCCTTCTTTGCCGCAAATGGGATCTCCTATCGCTTGTCTTGCCCCTATATTTCTCAGCAGAATGGCAAGGCAGAAAGAATCATCAGAACTATTACCAACATGATGCGCTCTCTCCTCTTCCACGCATCTATTCCCCTTCCCTATTGGCCTCACGCCTTATCCACCACATGTTATCTCCTAAACATTCTCCCTTCCACTACCCTACACCATCGCTCGCCAGCTCAGACACTTTATTACGCCGAGCCTAGGTATGATCACCTTCGCACCTTCGGGTGCTTGTGTTTCCCGAACCAGTCATCCACAGCCCCACACAAGCTTCACCCGTGCTCCACTCCATGTGTCTTCCTAGGCTATCCGTCTGATCATCGCGGTTACATTTGCCTCGATATCAAGACCCACAAGATCATTCTCTCACGTCATGTCACCTTTGATGAGTCGCGGTTTCCCTTTGCGTCTCCCACACCCCTTGTGTCTCCGTCAAAGTCTGAGTCACCATTCCCTCACTTCCTTTTTCCCCAGAGCTCTCCCGGTGCTCCTGCTTCTCCCCCTACACCACCACCACCACCACCCCCCACCACCAGACCACACACCCGCAGCGTTTCCGGTGTCTTCCGACCCCGTCAGATCGTCTCCATGACCACCTCCCATCACCCCGCTATCCACCTCCCATCACCCCGCCAAACAACCTCGCCTCACCTACGTGCGGCGCCCGCCGCAACCCCAAATGCTGCGCCCGCCGCCCATAACCCCTCCCTGGCGGCGCCCGCCGCAGGCCTTGCGGCGCCCACCGCCCATAATCCCTCCCTGGCGGCGCCCGCCGCAGGTCATGCGGCGCCCGCCGCAGGCCTTGCGGCGCCCACCGCCCATAACCCCTACCTGGCGGCGCCCGCCGCAGGCCTCGCCGCATTTGATCCGCCCGCCGCCTCTTCCCCTTGCTTAGCCCCTCTTACCCCCGTCCTTCCCGACTCCCATTCACCCTCTGCCTCCACCCAGACCTCCCTCTCCCCCGTTCCCACCTCCCACAAAACAGCCCTCCTCGACCCGAATTGGCAGGCGGCTATGCTCGACGAATACAGGGCCCTTACGAAGAATGGTACTTGGGTTCTTGTTCCTCGCCCTCCTGAGGCGAACGTCATTTGCTGTATGTGGCTCTTTCGTCACAAGTTCCGCTCTGATGGGACGTTGGAGCGCTACAAGGCCCGTCTTGTGGTGAACGGTAGATCTCAGCAGGCAGGTATTGATTGTGATGAGACCTTCAGCCCTGTGGTCAAGCCTGCCACTATCCGAGTAGTCCTGAGTCTGGCTCTGTCGCGCAACTGGGCCATCCACCAGTTAGATGTCAAGAACGCCTTTCTGCATGGTCATCTGAACGAGACAGTTTACATGTTTCAGCCGCCGAGGTTTGCTGATGTTGAGCGTCCAAAGCATGTCTGTCTCCTCAAGCGCTCTCTTTATGGTCTAAAACAGGCTCCACATGCATGGTTCCAGCATTTTGCCTCTCATCTGCTCCGTTTGGGTTTCACTGGCAGCCGTTCCGATACGTCTCTGTTTATCTATCGCAGAGGCTCAGACTTGGCATTCTTGCTGCTTTATGTCGACGACATCATTCTCACCGCCTCTTCTGATGCTCTTCGGACGTCCATAATCTCGCAGTTGAGTGCGGAATTCGCCATGTCTGATCTGGGTCAGCTGTCTTACTTCTTGGGAGTTGCTGTTCAGCGGCATGCGTCTGGTCTGTTTCTCTCACAGAGTAAGTATGCTGCTGAGATTGTTGCTCGGGCTAAGATGGTCAACTGCAATCCCGTCGCAACCCCAGTCGATACATCCAACAAGCTCAGTGCTCATTCTGGTCCTTTGGTTGACGATCCAACACTGTACAGGAGCCTCGCTGGTGCTCTTCAGTATCTCACTTTCACCAGACCTGATATCAGTTACGCCGTCCAGCAGATCTGCTTGTTCATGCATGCCCCTAGGGAACCTCACTTTCAGGCTTTGAAGCGAATCATTCGGTACATCAGCGGCACCCTCGAGCTCGACACCACCATCACTCCTTCCTCTAAGCTTGATCTTGTGGCGTACACTGATGCGGATTGGGGTGGTTGTCCAGACACACGTCGCTCCACGTCTGGTTACTGTGTCTTCCTCAATGACACTCTTGTGTCTTGGTCAGCCAAGCGTCAGTTCGTCGTGTCTCGCTCCAGCGCTGAAGCCGAATACAGGGGTGTTGCCAACGTTGTCTCCGAGTGCTCTTGGCTCCGCAATCTCCTGCTTGAGCTACGATGCCCCTTACAGAAGGCCACTCTGGTCTACACTGACAACGTCTCCGCCGTCTACCTGGCTAGCAACTCAGTCCAACATCAACGCACGAAGCACATTGAGCTTGATCTCCACTTCGTCAGGGACAAGGTTGCCATTGAACATGTCCGCGTTCTACATGTCCCGTCCTCTTATCAGTACGCTGATATATTCACCAAGGGTTTACCTAGACAGTTATTCATTGATTTTCGTTCCAGTCTCACTGTACGGACCCCTCCCGTTTCGACTGCGGGGGTTTGATAGATTACATAGGTCTCCTATTGTATAGTGGGCTGAAAGCCCGTTAAGACCCAATACCTTTGTAACCTATATATATGTTATATCAATGAATGGAAACCCTCAAGGAGGACTTTACATCAATTCTAGAATCCTACAATTCAACGAGTCCAAATTCAAAATGTATAGTTTAGACATAAAATGCATAACAGTTGTATTAGACGGAATTTCAATCAAGATTAGACTGACTGCAAAAGAGTTGAGGTATGTGCAACCAAACAAATAAAAATACAATACATCTTTTGATCAAATGCAATTAAATCTTACAAATTATCAAGAGAATTGACCCAAACTTAAAAACGATACTAAAAAACATAAACATTGACAATAAAAATATGAAGAAAAAAAAATCATGTGTCAAATATTTAGCACAATCAATGTGAAATAAAAAGAGAATTTCAATTTTTTTGAAATTAATTAGCTTTACAAAAATTCTTAATTCCAAACCCTAGGGCATATAGGGCGATTTCCGGCGATCTACCCCCTGGTGTTTGCCGAATCGTTCTCTCTCTCTCCGGCGCAGGGCTGTGGGAGCTAGGGTTTCCCGTCGACACTGTGCGACGTTCACCGGGGCTGGCGGGGCTGGCTGCGGATTCACTGAGGTCTTGGATTGATAGCGACAGCGTGGGAGGATGGCGAAAAGGGTAGATGTTCACCTGACAGAAGATGAACGGGCTGATGTGGTCGGATTAGATGATGGGCATGAGAAGGATATGGGATCAACGACCCTTACTCTGGTCGGGTCGTTGTTGACGGCGAGGCCGTTCAATGTGGCGGCTTTGCAGGCGGTTATGAAGAGCGCTTGGAGGGTGAAAAAAGGGTTTGCTTTTCGTGAATTAAGCCCTAATTGTTTTGCCTTTCAGTTTGGAGATGTAGCAGACAAAAATAAGGTCCTGCGAGGCGGACCTTGGTCTTTCGATCTGTCTCTCTTGGTCTTGAAAGAGCCGGGAGCGGAGCAGCCTTCGAAGATTAAGTTTGATCGGTCTCCTTTTTGGGTAAGGTTCTATGATCTCCCTCTTGTGGCTAGAACGATGGAGACTGCGAAGAGGTTGGCTGCGATTGTAGGGGATTTGCAGGAGGTTGATGAGGATAGTTTGAGAGTGTGTGGCAAATTCCTTAGAATCAGAATTATAATCGATATTCGTAAGCCTCTTAGAAGAGGAGTATTGGTGACAATGGGAGGAAAGAAGATGTGGATAGAGGTGAAATATGAGAGGCTTCCAAATTTCTGTTATGGATGCGGTAGATTGGGTCATGCAGAGGTAGATTGTGAGGAGGAGGAAGCAAAGGATTATTCAAATGAATATGGTGATTGGATGAGGGCCTCTCCGTTGAAGCAAATGAAAGAGGTCGGGGAACGGGGAAGGGAAAGGAAGGGGAATGCGGGGGGGAGATATGACGATGAGAGATTGGGGAGGGGTGAAGAGAAGGGAGAGGGTAGGAGGGGGCGTAGATCCCTGCTGGATGAGCTAGAAGAGGCTGAGAGGGTGGATCAGGAAAAGGAAAGCGTTGAGAGAGAACTAGGTGAGGAGGGAGAGGAGGTAGTGAGGAGCATAGCTCAGGTGGGTTTAGAGGAGGGTGGGGACAAAGGAAATGTTGAAAATGGGACAGAATTTGAGGGAGGTAGTGGAGGGGAGGGAATTGAAAAAGATTATATTAATGGGAGTGAGACAAATGCAAATGAAAAGAGAGGGGAAGATATGGAGCTTAGTACGGGTGAGGTTAGGGAGGGTAGAGAGTTAAAGAAAAAATTAAAAAATTGGAAAAGAGTGGCAAGGGAGGTGGGGAAAGAAACAGTGAATGAGGGGCAAGTGAGGCTGGGGGAAAAGAGAAAGGAAGGTGGGGATGAGGAGGTTGAGATGTTGGGTGCAGCTGATGGAAGGAAAAAGAAGAGGAGCGACGGTGAATCTAACAATTTGATATCGGCGGGGGAGAGCGATAGTCTCCCTTGCCGGGATCAATGAAAATCCTAAGTTTCAACTGCCGGGGTTTGGGGAAGGACCCGGCAGTTGACTATCTCACCGAGGTGGTGAGAAGGTGGGCCCCGAGGGTGGTATTTTTGATGGAGACGAAAAGTTCGAAACACAAGATGGAAAGTGTTAGAAGGAAGCTGGGTTATAAGTATGGCCTCACGGTCGAGAGTGTCCGGAAATCGGGTGGTTTGTGTCTCATGTGGGAAGAGGAGCTGGATCTGCAAATCCAATCGTACACAAATCACCATATAGACGCTAGAGTGTTGGGGGTCGGAGGGGATCATTGGCGCCTTACGGGCCTATATGGCTGGGCCGAGGGGAATGAGAGACACTTTACGTTGAGCCTTCTTAAGAGGCTGAATGAGGATGAGCATGGGAAATGGTTGTGTGTAGGTGATTTCAACCATGTCCTGAGTTCAGCTGACAAGAGTGGGGGGAGGGATGTGAACTTTGGAAGGCTGATGGGATTTCGAGAAACGTTAGAGGAGTGTGAGCTAAGAGAAATAAATTTTGAAGGAGCAAGATTCACGTGGGATAATGGTAGGAAGGGGGAGGAATTTATCCAAGAGCGAATTGATTTGGGGTTTGCCAATGAAGAGTTCTTGGATAGGTACCCGAGGGTGCTTATAAAACATCTTGCGAGGGCTGGATCGGACCACCTGCCGATATTGGTGGACTTGGAGGGGGAGTCTCGGCTGGTGGGGGGAAAGAAGGGTCCTCGCCCTTTTCGTTTTGAAGCCATGTGGCTTGAAAAAGAGGAGTGCGAGGAGGTGGTGAGGAATGGTTGGTTGAATCCTGGAAGCCAGAATTCGGAGCCCGGAGTGTTAGGTAAAATAAGAAGGTGTGCTGGGGATCTGAAGGAATGGGACCTCCTCTTTTTTGGGAATGTAAGGAGGAACTTAGCGAAGGTTAGACGAGAGTTGGAGGAGTTGCAAAGGGGAGGGATGACGGGTCAGCTGGTGGATAGAAGAAGGGAGTTAGAAAAACAGGAGCGAGAACTCATGAGGAGGGAGGAGATCTTATGGTTTCAGAGAGCGCGAGCTAATGAGTTCTGTTGGGGGGATAAGAATACTAGCTACTTCCACAAGAAAGCATCGGGGAGACAGAGGAGGAATAGGGTAACAAAGCTGGTTGATGAAGAAGGTAGGGAGTGGAGGAGCTATGAAGGAATAACGAGGGTGGCTGTCGATTATTTCCGAGACCTTTTTGTATCTGATGTGAAAGCCCCTCCAGAGTCGGCTTCTCAAGGAATCGAGCCTTCAGTGTCGTCGGATGATAACTCAGAGCTGCTACGTCCCTTCACTGGTGAGGAGGTAAGAAATGCCCTTTTTTCCATGCATCCCACAAAATCTCCAGGTCCTGACGGTATGTCAGCACTCTTCTACCAGAAGTACTGGCATATTGTTGGGCCAGAGGTGTGTCGTTTTGTCATTGACATTCTTAATGGGGGAGATATTCCACCAGATCTTAATTATACTTTTATTACTCTTATTCCCAAAGTCACTAATCCATGCAGAATGAAAGATTTGAGACCCATTAGTCTTTGTAATGTGATTTATAAGATCATATCGAAGGTGCTAGCAAACAGGTTAAAGAAGTGTTTAGGGAAGGTGGTGTCCCAGAGCCAGAGCGCTTTCGTCCCGGGGAGACTTATAACGGATAACGTTCTGGCGGCCTTCGAGATATTTCATTACATGAAGACTAGGAGGGGAGGAAAGAAGGGGTATATGGCGCTGAAGCTAGACATGGCTAAGGCGTATGATCGAGTAGAGTGGGGTTTTCTTGAACATTGTATGAGGAGATTGGGCTTTGATGATAGATGGGTGGGTTTGATTATGAGGTGTGTGTCTTCAGTTTCCTTCTCGGTGCTGGTAGAGGGGTGCCCATCTGAGAGATTTATGCCGGGAAGGGGGCTTAGACAGGGGGATCCGCTCTCACCTTATCTGTTTTTGTTGTGTGCTGAAGGCTTCTCGGGGTTGATTAGGGAAAGTGAGAGGGAGGGGCGGCTAACTGGTATTTCGATTGCCAGGAATGCTCCGCGAGTGTCTCACCTCTTCTTTGCTGACGATAGCATTATCTTTGCAAGTGCGACCTGTCAACAGAGCAACGAAATTGGAAATATTCTCCAGGTGTATGGAGCAGCGTCAGGACAACAGGTAAATCTTGCAAAATCGGAAATTTCGTTTAGCAAAAATGTGTCTGAGACTCGGAGAGCGGAGATTCAACAGATCATAGGGGTGAGGGAGGTTGATAAGCATGAGAAGTATTTGGGGCTCCCGACTATGGTGGGTAGATCTAAGTGAGTCATCTTCAATAGCGTGAGGGAGAGGGTTTGGAAAAAGGTGAAAGGGTGGAAAGAGAAAACTTTGTCGAGTGCAGGGAAGGAGGTTCTGTTGAAGGCGGTAGTGCAAGCAATCCCCATGTACACGATGTCTTGCTTTATCTTGCCAGTGGAGTTATGTAAGGAGATTGAGCAAATTATGTGTAACTTCTGGTGGGGGGATGGGGATGATAGGAGAAGAGTCCATTGGCTCAGCTGGAAACGGATGTGTGTCCCAAAGGAGAGAGGGGGGCTGGGCTTTAGGGACCTCGAGGCCTTCAACATTTCGATTCTCGCAAAACAAGGGTGGAGGCTTCTCCAGGAGCCGTCATCTTTGCTGGCTAGAATTCTTTCAGCCAAATACTACCCGAGATCAGATTTCATGGGGGCAAATTTGGGTGCAAATCCAAGCTATACTTGGAGGAGCCTTATGAAAGGGAGGGAGTTACTTGAGGAAGGGTTGAGGTGGAGTGTAGGAAATGGAAGTAGCATTAGAATTTGGGAAGATAGATGGATCCCGAGACCGAGGGGATTCAAGGTGCTAAGCCAAGCACCGGAAGGCCTCGACGAGCTGAGGGTCATTGAGTTGATCGACTGGGGACGTGGCGAGTGGGATGAGGAGAAGGTGAGACAACTGTTGTGGCAGCCGGATGCGGAGCTTGTCCTACAGATGCGTTTGGTGAGGCCGGAAGCTCACGACGAGAGGGTGTGGCATTATTCGAAGAACGGGGTGTTTAATGTGAGATCAGCGTATTGGTTGGCCATGGATTTAAAAGTGGGGGATGGGGTGGCAGGGCAGTCCGATGGTTCCCAGTTGGCCGGTTTGTGGAGAAAGGTATGGAGAATCAGTGCACCGCCCCGGATTCGGAGTCTTGTGTGGAAAGCGTGTAAGGATGTGCTGCCATGTAAAACGAATTTGTGTAGGAGGAAGGTTTTGGAGGACAGTAAGTGTGAGGTTTGTGGATTAGAGGAGGATGGTTTTCATGTGCTATTTAAATGTAAGGTGGCGAGGTCATTTTGGAAATGTGTCCCAGAAGTCGGGAGATGGGGTAAGGGATGTACGTCGGTTATGGATTTCTTTGAGCGAGTACATCGGTATCGAAAAGGTGAAGGGAGTCAGGTTTGGAGTTTCGTACTGGAAGCTATATGGAGAGCGAGGAATGGAAGGATCTTTGAGGGCCAATGGCCTGATCCTCGTACCGTGGTGGAGAAGACGTTGGCGGTGGTCGATGAGTTCAGGACGGCGGAGGATAGGGGAGAGGCGAGTGGGGTGCAGCTGATCCGAGAAGGGGAGAGGAAGAGGTGGAGTAGGCCGAGCCGAGGGGCTGTCAAAGTCAATTGTGATGCAACGGTTGATGAGACGAAGGGCTGCGGGATTGGATTCATAGTGAGGAATGAAGAGGGGCAGGTCCTGCTGATGGGAGCCAAGAGGGTAAAGGACTCGGCGGATGTTGAAATGGTGGAGGCTGAGGCATTGCTGTGGGCGATTCGAGCTGTCCGAGCTAGAGACTTCGGGAAGGTGGAGTTTGAGACTGATTGCCTATCTCTCGTGTGCAAGTTGAGGCAGAACGGGGTGCTGAGGGGGACGATGGGGGTGATTCTACGGGAGGTGAATGAGGTAGCAAGGGATTTTGAACAATGTAATTGGCTCCACGTTCGCCGGGATGGAAACGCAGCTGCTCACCTCTTGGCTAGTTGGAGACCAAGTTCTGCGCTAATTTTTGATTCAAATAATGCTTGGCCTGCTGGCCTTGAAGCTACTTTGTATGATGACTTAAAGGAGTATAATTAATTGTTTGGTTGTTCTCAAAAAAAAAAAAAAAAAAAAAAAAAGAGAATTTCACAATGGGTTGCCAACTTCTTCTAAATTTGTTTTTGATCTTGATAAATCTATAAATATCATAATATAACTCAAATTCACATAACATAAGTTTACTTTGTATTTTTTTCTATTAAGTTTACTTTGTTTGTGTTACACAATAATTCTTCTGTCTTGATTGATTATGCAAAACACGAACATATCCCGTCCAAATATTTTGATTAATTACAAATCAATTTATTTAAATATAATATGATCCATATTATTTAATTAGGATTGATTTTTATTTAATTCATATTGCTTTTGGATTCATCATTCATCTATATTAATCGGATCGAATAGAAAATAGTCTCATATTTGAACTTTTTCACTTACTCTATTCTTCATATGTAATCGGATTCAATAACTGACTTGTAGGAAGTTCACATAGATTTCTGATTCAAACCCCGGATGACCGCTCTTAATTCAAGGATTCAATATCTCCAAATTGAAGAATACTTAAAATTTTCGAAGTTTTTTTAATTAGGTAAATTTAAAATTTTTGAAGTTGTTACTTAGGGTGTGTTTGAATTCCAAATGTATTATGTTTATAATGCAAAATGATAAGACGGTGTTTGGTTAACAAATTTTTTAAGGTGTTTAAATTATGATGTTTTTGGATTCCATGATATATTAATTAAAATGCAATTATTTTATCTCAATTTATGTGATTATTTGGTTAAATTGTAATTTTACCTCGGTTTTTATGAGCCTTTTACTTTTATAACCAAACAGACACATAAAACGAGGTAGAATAATTGCATTATAATGAAAATGCAATGGAATCCAAACACACCCTAACTCTTTAATAATTTATTATTATTAATTATTTTTTTGGGAAATTTAAAGAAAACCACCCATTAAATGTAACTTTTTACACTTAACCACCCGTTAAACAAAAATTTACAGAAAACCACCCATTAAATGGGTTTTGTTTTCAAATCACCACCCGTTGTCTATTTCTATTAGGTTTTTGTCAAATATATATGATATTAAAATATTTTAAGTTTTATATTTAACTTAAAATCTCAAATACATTTAAAAATATATTTGATTAAAATTTTTAAAAATATTTTTAAAAAAACTTGATGTATATATGAACAAATTTGTTCTATTTTATTCCTAAAAATGGTTATAAATTTTATAGACTTCTTTTTAATCAAAATTAAAATAAGTTTATAAATCATTAGCATTGTTTAAGTTTAATAATTACTTTGATACTAATAATTAATTTATCATTTTCTTACATATTTGTAAACACCTACATTATATACTAAAAATGAAAAAAAAAATCTAAATTTTGTTTAAATAATATTTTTCCATGCTCAAAATTATTTTTATTAAATGTATCTTTATTATAATTTGTTTGACTTTTTAAATAATATTTTCCACATTTAGAACCTCCGCCCTTCAAATAAATTTAAAATGTGTACACGCTTTTCCCCTAATATATTAATATAAGTTTTTACCCCTACAATAAATATAATTTAAATATATTCAAGTTTAAACTTTAAATTTTAAGTATAAAATATTAAAATATACTATATATTATGGAATTATGTGGTGGGTGGTGATTTGAAAACAAAATCCATTTAATGAGTGGTTTTATGTAATTTCATTTTTAGTGGGTAATTAAGTGTAAATGGTTATATATAATCGGTGATTTTCTGTAAATTTCCCCTTTTTTTTTTATGAAAAGAGAAGATATACTCCGGAGAATTTCACAAATTTATCTCACTGAAATCTCTGGCGAGTTGGAGGGGAAAGTAAGAATGGCGTTGGCGTTTTGGAAAAGAATGGATCGAGCACGGCGAGTGATGTTTTTTACGCCGCCATTCCTCGGCGGCTGGATCCTCCTCCTCATGTTGTACGATCACCTGCCGCCGTTGTCCCTCTTCGGCGACCTGCATCCAAACCAAGCCCTAGATTTCCTCTCCCAGGTACTCGATCTTCTTATGCGAACCCTAATTTCGCCAGATTAAACTTCTTTCCTTTTGAATCTGCTCGATTTTGATTTTGATTTTGATTGTTGTCAGAATGGAACTGGCCACACTGTTACCATTGAACACTGTTTCGCCTGCGCTTACGGGTACCAATTTTGTTTTTACAGTCTTTATTCTTTTTGGCAATTGCGAGTTTGATGCTTTGCTCTTTGATTGAATTGTCGCATCCCTTGGTTGTTTATGCAAGATTGGATTGATTGATTGCATTGGGATCTTCTCCTTGCTAGCTTGAGCTTGTGAGTTCATACTCCCTCCGTAACGCAATATTTGTCCATTTGACCACTTTTTCTTGTAACAAAATATTTGTCCACTTTGATTGAATCTTTCCATTTTTAGATGATAATTAAATGTACATTGTATAGGAAAGAGGTATTGTAATTAAATATATCTATTAAATGTTTAACCCTTCCAAGTTCCAACTACTCTTTCCATTAAATATATACTCCTCCATTCCTCCTTATATGGCACATTACTTGCACTGTGCATTCCGTGTGCTAATTCCTCCATTCCTCCATTCCTCCATTCTTCCTGGTGCAATTGCAATATGGACAAGAATGAGGATTTGCCATGGTACTCTAATTTTTATCCCTTTACAGTTAACTCCGTATGCTAATTCTTCCTGGTGCAATTGCAATTCTTCCTTGTGCTAATTCTTCTTGGTCTAATTTTTTATCCCTCTACTGCAGTGTCATAGCCAAGGATGTTGAGAATGAAAAAACTCACACGGTAGAGCACTGTTTTGATTTGAACGGTCTTCCGACAGATGAACACGGAGACTTTGAATTTGATTTGAATAGATACCCAATCGAACTCAGGAGGCTCGATCCAAGTGAAAGCATCAACCGTTTCCTTCTGCAGTGGTTTAATGTTTTACTTCCAAAATATTTTTTCACTTCAGAGTAATGTAATCTTGATGCGGAAAATGACGTACGATCGATCATGCGTTTGAGTTTTTATTTGAAAGTAATGAAATTTTCTATCAATACAATGATTGTATTTCGTTTGATGGAGACTATATTCGTTTAAGATTGCAAATGACCGATTTAGTGCAAATAAATTAGTGAAAGACACCAACAGAGAAGAGTGCATATGAATTTTTAAAGAGGAAAAATGGATGAATTACTAAAACTAGTTGCTCACTCTTCGTTTCTTCCTAGAATTGCCCAAGCCTTTTCAACCAAATCTAAGTCACAACTGATTTGTTTCGGAAGACACCCGCTCCTCTCTAGCCCTAACTTATTTATATGGGGAATTTTATATCCGTTGGATCCTTCAACACGCATAATCTCCTTCATGCATAATTGCAAAGTCAAAAACACATGGTTGATCTTCGGTACGGGATATTCTCGAAAGGCCTTCTCAACCACACTAATGAGTGCGTCAACGGTGGGTGCACACTCCTTGTCTTGCAAGGATTGAATTGCTCTAAAAAATCCTAGATCGAGAACATTCAAGTCCGGCGAATTGGGCGGTTGATACATCAACCTTATATCAAACCCACTTTGTGCAGCAGCCATTTGAAATTGTTCATCATGCGGTTGTACATGAGTCCTGGCATTGTCTTGTTGGATGAAAATGGTCTTCCCTAAGTCCTCCCTTGGCCACAAAGCTTGAATTGCAGGAAGCACCTTCTCAATCAAAAATGCTCGAATGATGTCTTTCGTCACTGATGTGATTGGCTTTGTCTCCAACGTCCCTGCCTCTCTATTTCGACTCCGCCTCAACGCTGGTTGCTTAGTGACGAGGGGAAATACCCCTATTTTCCCCGAAAATACTTCACGACCTTCTTCATCAAATCGTGGTCTTGCAATAGCAACTAAAAACATCACCTTTCCAATGAAGTTCTTACTTTGACAAGAACGCAAAGGATCGGCTTCCTCCCGGAGCAGGTAGTATGTTTTTGACTTTTTAGTCATATAGAACCATTTTTCATCTATATGAACAATATTGGCCATATCCATAAATTTTGGGTCATGGGGCAAAGTACCTGTATCTAGCATTGATGTGCAAAATCGCAGCCTCGCCACCTTGTTATCGTCCTTCATTAACGGCTTGATGGCATTTGAGTGGCGTCGTAGAAGGCCTTCTCGATAACGTCTATGAATAGTCATATGACTTGTATTCATTTTTTCACCAATAGACCTCACGGTAGTTCTCCGATTCAATGGTATCTGTGCAAGAAGATCATGGTCGATCTCGACACGCTTCCGACCACAATTTTTTGTTCTCCTATGAGAAACATCCACATTTGTGCCAATCGGAGTGCTTTTTGCTCGTTGCCAAATCCGTTTAACTGTTTTCGGGTGCACCGAAAACAGTGTTGACACTTCTCGTGGTGTGCTGCGCTTGAGGTTCCCATCGACACTCCTCTCAAGCAATGCATTGTAAATCATCTGTCTCTCCCCATTTGATAGGAATTTGTTGTGTTTGGGTTGTTCTTCAACTTCATCGCCAACATCTAGGATATGAAAAATCCACTAATTAGCCAACTTATAAGTTAAAGGAGTAAACAAGTTCATCTAGGAGTAGTAAAACTAGGACAACTCACCTTCTTCAACCTCTTCCATGGGCATGTCATTCAAATCAAATTCTGCAGGCGCCACAACATTGACATGTTCATGAGGAAGATCATCAACATCTTCTGCAGGAAGAGTATTTAAGTCAAATCTCATTGGCTCCATGGGTATATCTCATGTGTTTTGATGCAAAATGGGTACGGGGTATATATAAATTCTGAATTTTAATTTCCCTCTAAATTTATAAAAATTTCAACATTTGAAATCACAAATTGCCTCCAAATTTTTAATTGAAAGTGAATGGACTGCACACCTCTTCAACTAACCCCCACTTGTATTTGGACATTGGGAATATATGGATATTGAGAGTATATAAGCACTACGGAGTACAGATGGTGTAATTGCAGCATGGAGTAAAAAGCAATAAACATTAATTACATTGGGATGACTGACTAATAATTTATTCATTTAATTATAGATTCTATCATCCACTTACTATTTGTAGGTTTATTAATAAGTGTGAAAACAACCAAATGGACAAATATTGAGTTACGGAGGGAGTAATTTGCGTTTTAGGGTTTTATAGCAATTAGAGTACGGCTTGTAAAGATTAGTAAAATCTTTTTGGTATGAAAAAGCTTTCCTGAACTGATTTAAAAAGCTTCACCAAACAAGCCCTTAATGAATAATCTTGCTTTGTTTGTGTTTGAATCAACTGGTGTCTTGCCCTCCTAGATTAAATTTGGGTTTTTTGCAAAGCTGACTCTGCCCCTTTTAAATTCGGTTTGTTAAACAGGCCTTGATGTGCTTATTTATAGCAGCGATTCGGTAATATGACATGCTCGTCGGGTTATTTTGCTAATGCAACTATACAAGTGAGGTCATTTAGGGCTTTTTATAGCTAAATTTTGTGACTTGTATCTCTGAAATTGGAGAATTTGATTGATATATGAACCACATCCTGGATCAATTAAACAACCTCAAAAAAACTCCACATTCCAAGCATTAACAACTCGAATATTATACTTACATGTTAAATCATTGCTGCTGCTTTGACGAAGAAGGTATGTAATAAAAATGTACCATTTAGAATGTGAAAAATTGTTTCCAAGTTAGGAATCAGAGGAAGACTAGTGGTTGATAACTTGATATGCTTTGCTTATGAGAGTTTCGAATAACAAGAAACGATGATATTTGGTGGGAGGTTACTGCTGCTTTTAGCTGTGCTTAGATAAGCTCATAATTTGACGAGGAAAAAACGGGAAAAAAACATAGATTTTGTCTATGTTTGAATTCACCAACATTTCTTGAATGTTAGCTAGATTGACCATTTTCTGTAGTTTGTTGAGAAACTTTAGTGAGAGTAAAAAAACCCTCAAATCCATTGATGCCTAGTATGTAAACAAATAACAAGTATGAGATTGTTTTGGTTCAGAAGTGTTCGTTTATGTTACACATAAATATACGCTATATGTGATCTTCTTCCGACTGTTGTTTGTATCTTTCAATTCTCTTAGGAGACAATCATTTGGAGCGGAAAAAATGCTGAAAACACAATTCCCAGGGATTGATGTGGTTCATGTGAACTATCCATATCCACTCTGGAGGCGTGTAGTGCGAGAAATGGTCCTTGTTGTCTGTGTAGGAAGTATTGGATCCGTAGCCGTAGGTGATCGAATTTTCCCAAAGATGGGAATCACACCACCCCCGTGGTTTGATCAGATGAGTGCTGCTAAAATGTACAACATCTATGCTATTTTGGCGTTTCGAGCACTTCTCATGCCCATAGTACTACATACTGGAGCTTTTGAAGTGTATCTGGATGGAAAAGTGGTAATTTTTCCATCTCTTTTCTGTAAAATAGCCGTTGCACTGATTGATGGTTTCTTACTTGCTTTGGTTTGGTTTAAAAGTATGAAACAGAAGGAGTGAGGAGATGAATCTAGTATAGTTATACGCCCTCCCCTTCCGTTTCCATAGTTTTCAACCAAACGACACTTAACTTTTCTCTATCAGCATGAAATATCTTCGTAATGGATGTGTTGTCAATACAACTTGTTGAATTTCGCAGGTGTTTTCCAAGTTGTATCAGCGGAGGTTTCCTCTGGAAAATGAGCTGAGTCATTTCATCAGCCAAAAGCTCAGAGATTCTACGTACACGAGCTGAATGAAGATGCATATTCGTACGCATACCTAGACGGGCGGAACATAACACAACGTACATTTTGTCTCCAGATCGGTAGTTAAGGGAATGAATTGTCTAAGGTGTTAGCATTAGAACTGCGTATGAGCTTAAGATAGAATTGAAGTTCTTGTCAATATCAGTGAGTAGGTATCGTATTGCCATCTAATGTAGTTTGCGAGTGTTCAAACAATGGGTTCTGACGTTATTTCATTTCCTATAGTAACTAATTCAGCAACTAGAGAGCTAATACACTCCTCTCTCATAAGCATTACAACATTTGTTTCCCACCCCATGGGAGACATATCCTCCATCAAGTGGAAAAGTAGTTTTCGGGATGTTAAGTGCACCGGGAATGTTCTGCATCTTGGCCGAGGAATTTTCCGCGTGGCTCGTCATGATGTGCTTGGAGATGTCAAGCAAATGAGATATACGAATTACCGCAAGCTACACAGGCGTGGCCTGGAACAGAGCTGCCGTCCATTTGATTTGACGAGTGCCATCAGTCCAGCAGTCAATCCAGCCCAGATAACTGATGCAACAACCTGTTGCGAGTTTCGCGCAGCTGCCATAACAAGCAAGAAATTTCCAGTTTCAGTTTGGTATATGATAAAACACAGAATGATATATCTTCGAAACCCAGTTGCTGGTACTATACCTTGGTTTAATGACAAGGATGTGAGAGTTATGCCTCCGATCAGCAAAGCTGATGCCACTGGGAGATACTGCAGTCAAGAACACAAGGGAAAATAAGTCTTTTGACATTCGAAGTCGCAACTAAGCTTGAAGAGTTCCTTATAAGCCGAATAATTATTCCTTGAGTTACAACTTCACTGCTCAAAAGGCAGGATTTTCACCCAGCCTATAATACAAGACAGCTATGACTAATACAAGGCAGTAAGGCACTTCAACGCTCAAATTATATACATGAGCTGGTTGATAGAGTTTTGCAGCTTTGCTATTGTTATCGCCTATTGTTTTTTGAGGCGAGGATAGGGGATTAAGCATACTGGGTCAATAGAAATGGTATTGCGCAGCCGAGATCATCAGGGAGATGTTTTGCAAGCAAGTAATCAGACAGCTACAACTTACAGAAAAGGGATCAGGACCACTAAGCTGAAGGGAGGTAGGACTGCCTCTGCTAATGGAATACCGGCCACTTACAAGATCGATTGCATCCTGTGGAACGGTGACAAAAGCAGATATGTCAGCAGACAAGTTATCTCAGTTAACAATGAAGTGCAAATAAAGCTTGCCTGTCTGACTCCGTCTTGGAAATTATTCAGATAGTATCTTGAAAGAGCACTCATTCCATCAGCAATGAATCCTCCAAATGTTCGCTTTCCATATCTGCGTTGTCACAAGCTCAATACTTGCAAGACGAGAAGAAATAAATTGAAACGGATTGCAAAAAGAAGATATCCAAAAGTAATATACCTAACTAGGTCACGCTTGAGGGCGTGTGTGCCAGCATATTCAAGGCTTATCTCATCCCCATGTTCAACCCACACTACAATGACAGAAATTGATTTTTGAAATCATGCGGGCAAGTGGAGGAAGAAGGTGAGCTAGAAAACGGATCACCAACCGATTTTGAATTTGTCATATTCTTCACCCAGCTGGGAAATGCAATCAGTGGATGAAAAAACACCAATCCTTTGCAGCTGTAAATTTAAAGATTTTTGACCCAGAAAACTCTGCAAGTGGACAAATAGATGATCCTCAGAAACAATGGCATGAGAAAATAGGCTGAATTATTATGACCAATGATTTGAACAAACAATCAGAGGGTAAGAAGACAAGTTCGGGGGTTGGTAGAATATAAAGAGCAAGCTTCTGAAGACCTGGGTAACATTAGTTCGATCAAGACAGTCAATGCAGTTAGATCTGATAACTCCCTTTTGTTCTTCCAACAAATTCCCTTCATCATCCGTTAGGAAGTATCTGCAGTGCTAAAAGAAAAATGATTAAAACCAATATAATGTAATACCT
The DNA here is from genome assembly GCA_963922045.1 of Persicaria maculosa. Lineage (NCBI taxonomy): Eukaryota > Viridiplantae > Streptophyta > Magnoliopsida > Caryophyllales > Polygonaceae > Persicaria > Persicaria maculosa. Next base: position 2,883,906 of record OY998252.1, read on the forward strand.
GCCCTGTGAAACATCATTCTCATGTTTTGCTTGGAAATGGTGACAGGTGATAAGGAAGAAAGAGGTGTTATGAATTGCATATGCATCTTGATTACCCTTGCTTCTCAAAATCCTCTGATATTTCATCATAAAGAATTTGCAGGTTATCAAAATTGGAGCTGCCACAATGGTGGTGAAAATCGAATGCCACATATCTGCATTAATAACAAGAAAGACCACAAACAAAAATTAGGTCCATTTTCACCATACTCACACCGTCACGCGAATAACCTGTGTCAAACTCAATATTCCAGCTATGGGTACTTCATTATGCGGGGATAATCCAGAATAAACTAGCCAATAATTTATGAAATTCCATGTCAACCCAAAATATGTTGCTTGTTATTCAGATGCTAGACTGGAGATAAGTATGAAGACACTAGACAGACAAACCAGTCCCCAAGAGGCTTGGTGAGTTTGGTGGTCTTGAACCTCGCGTTATGCCTCATTCCATCTGCTGTTTAGCAGTTACAATTGTAACAATGATGTGTAAGACTGACCTTCTTTTTGGACACACTACAGATTAGAGGATGCAATTATGAAGCTTTTTTTGGAAGGATGACATGCTATTTGTGAACAGTCTATTGGAATATAATAACCACAGACTAGAGTATCAATATGTGATAAATCCTTAGAACATGTTACAAAGAAAATTGAAAGCACACATCAATCTCATCATATGACAACAAGTCATTCAAATGCATGTCTAAGGACCAAACAATGAAAAGAAGATCACCTCACATGTTGCAGCTTGTCCATCTCAGTGGCATATGCTGCACCCAGCGGACCTTCATCCCCATCCTAGACCGACAAAATATAGGAAAACATAAGAAACTCACTAAATGTAGAATGCAGTTAATATTTCATCACATTTGGCTTGTATGACAACAAATAGCAAGTTCAAGAAAACAGAACTTTGACATACTGGATCTATTTGCAAAACATTTGATATAATCAAGTAGAACACCTGTACCACCTCTATCAAATTTTGGCCTTCCGAACAGAACAACATAATATACCACCGAATGACATCTAACGTGAATTGAAGACTATAAGTTGATTAATATGGAGATTTTTAGCATCACACAGTGAAAGTGATGATAAAATCAAACTTGTAGAATCAACAGTGCTTGAATTTTAATTATTCTAAACATAAGCCATCGTAAAAGTCCTAACAAAAGGGAAATCTTACTTTGTCGGTTAAACTGAGTACCATTATGTCTCCATATCGTTGTGATAAATCATGGAAATGGCGTTCCACAACTCTGGACTATAAGATGGGAAAAAACATAACAATATAATCACTTGGTTGATTCCATAAATGAAAGGAGAAAGAGGGAGAAGATTAGCACAGACTGTCTCCTCATGATCAATAATATTCAACTGTGGCTTGTAGCTCAGGTCCACAATTTGCTCCCAGAGAAGTGGAATTGAACCTCTGACCTGGAATTATACATGCATCTAGTCAAACTTTGCATTGGTATGCTGAATGATTATTAGCCTGACAATTATTTTCCGCCGTGCAGTGCGTGGATGAAAAATAGAGTATGCCATTCACTTAAGAGTCATCTAGAAAACTATTACAAATTGAAGTTTCTAAACCAAAATTGAGTATGCCATTCATGAATGATAACTTATCGATCATTAGAAAATAAAACCAGAAAATAATAATGAACTGAAAAGGTTGTCTAGATGACTCCCAAGGATTACCCTTACCTGCAAAAATGAGGACCTAAAACCTTTAAATTCCAGCAACTGCTCAGTTTCAATAAAATTGGCAGTGTCACCCTCTAGATTAGCTCCCCTTCTCCACATTCTGGTTCCTGTTATTGTATAACAATAAAGCATTATAATGTTGCAGAAAATAATAGTCAAAGATCAAACTACTCATGAATAATAGATCACCACCTAATCGCCTTGTGCATCTTCTTGACATCAATGTAAGTGTGGCAGGTGAATCTTTCAGCCTTAGTTCCACAGTTCGAAAGCTTAAGTATTGTTAAGAAATACAATATGAAATCATGATTCATAAATGTACGTCGTCTAATCATGTCCACCAAAAAAATGGATCCTGATGCAAGCCTTTGGAAAACACATATTATGCTTAAAAAGACAAACTTGGCAAGGAACAATGCAGTTGAGGATATTTCCTTGCAGCAACGGAATTATAAACCCATCTAGCTGTAACAACACAAGGTGAAATATGTGAGGAGGTTTCTCACTCAGTCAAACAAATGAGATGAATAACCTAATTCAAAAGAAACACATACCTTGCATTCAATAAGATCTTCTAACAGGTATAAGTTCCAAACAAATCGAGGATCTGCCTGAATATGATGTCCAGAATTATCTTGTGAGGTTTTAACAAGTTAGTGTGATTTATAAAGTTACAATTCATGTAATTTATGTGAACAGACCTGTTTCCAAATTGGCTTGCTCATCCTATCGTCTGTTAACTTGGACTGCCGTTGCAAGCTGTTAGCATATAATAAGTAGCGCATCATCAGAATCCTAACCTAATTAATCACTCAGCGTTGTATTAAACCCATATATATACATATTCATATGCCAGAAAAGAGCATACTTCAATGTTGTGTCTGTTTCATATGAATAATACAACCCAGGAGTAGATTCCACCACTTTCAACAAATTCAACAAGTATGCCTCAGCCTTCTTCTGCAGAAGGAATTTCTCTGGTGTTATTTACTATGGAGATAAAAAATAGTATAAACTGCTTAAAATTCTTGGAAAATAAACACATTTGAAAATAGCACCTCTGAGAATTCATAAACTTACTTCTTGAGCAGTTAATGGCTGTGAAGCTTGATTGCATGCCAAAAATCTCATAGACTGTACTCGAAAGATAGGAAAACCAACATAAGTTCCCACTTGCTCACTGGAAGTTATGATCAGTATATATGTTCCTGCGCATGGAAAAGGAAACAAAATAAAAATGGTGTGTAAATGCAGTGTCAAAATTGGTGTAATTTTAACATTTCAGCTCAATGTGCCTGACAGTGTGCACAAATTCAAGAGTTTCACAAGAACAGGATTCAACTGTATTATTCACCTACTTATATCTTGGCTTAATTGCTACCTGCCACAGAGAAACATAAAACTCCAAAACATTAATGCACTGTGGACAGTTTCATCTAGAGATACCTGATACCAATCTAATAGTTCCAGCTACACCACATATTTTCGAGGATTTGCCGGGCTTCTCAAGACCATCATCACCTGCAACATACAAAATATCATCAAACTCCTTATTCACTTAATAGCCAATGTCAAACAGACAGCATCTTTGTTAGGTTTCATATCTATACTGCAAAATCAAATGGAGGTTGTAATCATGTAGTCAATACTACAAAAGACTATATTTCACCGCTATCGAATTTTCCATTTCAAACCAACTACCAAGTTAAGACATATTTAAAAGTATGCAGCTCAAAGCCACACAAATTCTCATTTGAACAGCAAATACCAAATCAGATGGCAATACACCAACTTTAGCACAACAAAAATACAGAACAAAAACATAATCAGGAACACATTAAGCTAACAAAATTAGGCGATTAAAGTAGAAGAGATCCCAACTCTTAACGCGTTCGATTCCACCATGGGAGCGATCAACGGAGAAGCCCTGGGCTGGAGAATCGGCAGCTCGGATAACGTACTTGTCCTTAAACTCTTGCAAATGCAGCTGATCAAACAACTTGAAATTACCAGCTGGAGGAGGCGAAGGTTCCGATTCAGCTATCTCCACTTCTCTCGCCTCATCATCCATGGCACGCAAGAATCAGGAGGAGAAGACGAAGGTGGAGTTTCTACCTTTGACTTGTGAGAATTAAAATCCAAAATTGAAAACACCTCCAAGACGACAGATGAGGAGTGAACGAAAACCCTAGAAAAGCTTGAGCTGCTTTTGAATGTTTGATTGATTGTTGGGAGCAATCTGGAAATGAATGCGTGGATTTGTGAATAATTGAAAGCGGGGAAGACGATGGGCCCCACCTGCAGCTCAGATGACTTGCGACAAGCTTAAATCAAAAGCCGTTTTCTCAAAAAAAAAAAAATAGTCGTTAATTTTTTTTTATTTTTCTTGGTAACAAAAAGTCGTTAAATATAGAGTATTTCTGTAATAGGAAATTATTTATCAATATATATATATATATCAAAAAGGCAAAAACTATTTACATTATATATAGGAAATAAAATTTCTGTAATAGGAATAAATAGACTAATAAGTGAACTATTTTACTAAATATTTCCACTGATCCAGTTTTTAAAAAATGCCTATATGCATCATTGTAGGTTGATTAATTCAATTTTGTGGCGATTTTTTTTGAAAAATAATACTTCCTCCTATCAACAATGTTGATAATTTAGATCTTCAAACAATTTTTAATAAAATTGTTATAATTAAATAAAAACATCACCTTTGACATTTTAACATAAGTCCCTTCAATAAACATCATAACTCGTTTACATTAGAAATCTCAAACATCAAATTTCGTTAGTAAAAAATAACATTAACATGCTAAAATATCCAACATTTATGATCGTGGGGAGTACAAATATATCCTAGATTAATTCAAGCAAATGAATTCATGACATGTCGGGTATAATTTTATAATTAAAAAATTACACCTTGAATTTGAACAAATCTGTTCAAAGTCATGTTTTCTTACCTATAAATAATATGTTCCATCTATATTATTTTTCAAAAAAAATACACCTTAAATTGGCAATGGCTGAAGATTGTGGCAAACTGTTTTGGCCTCCTACTAGTTTCCTTTATGACATTGGTTTTTATGTATTATTTGACCCGTCTGAGGGTGTTTTATCGTTTCTGCTTCATGATGTTAGGGGTATGGCTATCCCCGCTTGCTGATTATTTAGATTTTTATTTTTATATAAATAAAAGCGCATCTAGATGCGTGGATAGTGTTGACCCCCCTGTTGACTATAAAAAACGTTCCATGTAGTATCTCATATGCATTGCATTGTTATCTTATGTTTAGGAAATGGTTGATTTCAGTCATGTTTTTGGCAATAGGGTAGGAGATTTTTGCTTTCTCACTTGATTTAGGATATGATTTCTTAATAAAGCTGGGATTAAAATCACTTATAAATACAAGCCCATGAAGATCAATTCAATAACTTACAACATGTCTAATGAGGTTTCGAAGGGCTACAAAATAGGAATAATGGGTAAGGGGTATCATTTGATTGTTGTTTTATTCATAATCCAATACCACAAAGCACAGAATCTACCAAATGGAGTAGCTTCTTTCTTGGAGAAGCTTTTAGCCTTTGAACAAGCTACTGAGCTCACCCCTCTCATACATGGAGGTCAAGATGTCACAGCCACCAACCAGCTCCCCGTCGACGAAAACCTGTGGGAAAGTGGGCCAGTTGCTGTATTCCTTGAGGGTATCCCGCAATCCGTAGTTGAACTCCTCGTCGAGCACGTCCACACTCTCGTAGTCCACTCCTTGGCTCTCAAGGATTGCTACAACTCGCTGCGAGAATCCACACAATGGGGCGGTTCTGGATCCCTTGATGAAGGCTACCACCTTGTTCTCCTTCACCAGCTGGTCAATCAGCTGTTCGAGGGGGACCGTGAGCTGGATGTGTCGCCCTGGAGTGAGGCGGAGATCGGACTTTTTCTTGGGCGGGGGGCGGACCCAAGTTGTGTTCCCCTTTTCGTTCCCAGGAGGGATTTTACCGGTGGCTGCTATGTGCTCTTCCATCCATGATTTCCACGCTTCCGTTAGGGCGTTTCTATCAGGATCATCTAAAACTAAGACCTAGAAATGACATTCAAATAATAATAATCAGTAGTTATGAAGAAAGTAGATTTCCAAGACAGTTCATACGAGACTGAATCAAGCACTGGAGAGAGAGGCCACTGTGACCAAACCTGTGACTCAGGGTGAGGAACCTTTGGGGGAAGTCGGGAAGAACCCTATGGCTAGTAATAACATAATTTACATTCGTCATCAACCAAATTTCTTATCAAAGTTGTTACTTTAAATGCTGTTTTCAAGCTATCCGATTATGATGGCACGACTCATACTCCAAATTAGTTAGCATGTCAAGAGAAAGGTTAACAAAGAAGCTAAACCCCTGAATCAGCACTAAATCCTATACTATATTTTGGGTTTCAGAAATGAAGAATACCTAGCCAAATAAAAGGCAACTATCTCTCTGGCACAGCGCCGCATCAAAATGCTGTCTTCTTATATAGGCTAATTTCGGCCAAGAAACTGATAATTTAGCTACTGAGACGGAAAGGAAACATTCATATGGTAGTCATTAAAATATACTATTTCCAAATTGTGGTTGATTTGGGTTAAATGCTACCTCAATCATAGTCAAGAGTTCCAAGTCCATTGAAAAGTTAACATCTACTGATGAATCTTTTTTCAGTTTACGACAGACAGCAAAATAAATACAGGTTTTCATTTCACATAGTTTGTTTCTCTTTGTTATCCATCTAGACCAGTGCCAACAATGCCGATGAAAGGCAACTCAGCCCTCCCCATAGTGAATCATATCTTATAAGTTATAACTATGGCTCTCTTTGTTGCCTCTCTAAACTTGTTCAACTCTTTTATTTTCCTGTAATTCTGTTGCATAACTTCCAAGATTTATTGACAGATGTTCATGATTGGACAGGAAAAGTGCCTAGATGAAGTAATCAAGACCAGAGGGAAAACATACCAATAAGCATGAATGTGACACAGCAAGTTATGGCACCAACAGATGGAATGGAAGCGATCCACAAGAATGTAATTTTAACCCAAACAAGCTGAATTGAGAAGTGTTAATGGATCGGATTATGCGGTTTTGTTATATTAATGCCCCAGAAATGGATAAAACCCTGACCGGTTAGCTCAACGGGACAAGATGCCTCTAAGGTTGCTGGTTCAAGCCCTCCTGTGGCACTGGAGGTTTGGTTTACCTAGTTCTCAACTCCATGGATTTTTCGGGCAAAGGCTCCAATACTCATGTAAATCCAAAACCAGTGATAATCAATCATGACTGCAACTAATGACACACTAAAAGGAGGCATCAATAATCCAGTTTCATAAGTTCTCAATCAAGCTTTCTCCCCAAAACTCAACAAAAAAGATTGATTTCACTGCACTTCAAAAAGTCAGCAAGCTGATATCTTCCTGATCTAATTTCTCACAAACAACAAGTACCATCTGATTAAAACAACCCTGTATCTAGGCAAATTAACGCATACCTTGACAGCCGAACACAGCTCCGGAACCGATTTACTGTGAGCAAGGACGCTGGCGGCGACATTGCGCGAGAGTCCAATGAACTGGAGCTCGTCGCTCTGGTCGTAGACGGCGTAAACTCCAGTTCCGGAGGGAAATTTCTCGGCCAGCTCTTCCGGCGACGACACTGACGAAACGGAGACAGATGCCGTCTCCGAGAGCTTCGCGAGAGCTGCGACGGGCGGAAGAAGACGGTGGCGTCTGGATTGCCGGGCGACTGGGTGGATGCGGATTCTTACCGAGGGGAGAACAACCCTAACCGAGGGGACGGAGTGTAAACAGAGGGACACGGTGGGAGTAATTTGGGAAGGTTTGGGTGGGAATCGGCGGAGCGTGTAAGATACGCGCGCCGAAAAACTCATGGTCGCCATTGAGATCTCTCGTTCGCCGGATACGAAGGATTCAGTAGTTGCGTGCTGGACTCTGAGTTGGAGATGAGCTCAGAGAAAATGATATGGGCGGGCCTCTGTGTAATATTCTTGGCCCATTAAAAATGGTTTGTAGCCTACTTGCCAAAAAAAAAAAAAAACATTTTTAAGTTTGATTTACTAAACAAGACGAGTTAGAGTTTACACATTTTAAAGTTTGATTCAATTTGAGGTTCGTCTCAACTCTAAGTGCAAATTCATTGAATTTTTAGGAGTGCTCCAGAAAAAATCCTGACTCCGCCACTACGAGCAATTGAGCAAGTATAATTGTTCTATGAGCCAAGTAGCTCAAATTAAACTTGACTCGAAGTATGAACACTTTTTTAAGACGATCGAACGAGCTGAGCATAGGTAACCAATAACAACCCTAAAAAAAGGGTGGCCCAGCTATTTGACATCTCAACTGTGAAATTATTCAGCAAGTAGTATGGTCATCTCCACTATCAAAACCTTCTCCAAACCTCCAATCCCTTTCCTTGAAGATGCAATCATGGATGCAACAACAGTCACCTTCTCTAAACCTGTTAAGATTTGATGGCCATTTCTCAATCAATTTGGGTATTAAGAGGTTACCATGTCAACATTTATTCCATCCCACTATGTACATTAATTTGGTCCACCATAACTAAAATATCAACAGTTAGGTCTTTCTTGACCCACACCAACTAACTTCTGATTCATAAGGTGAAAGTGTGAAACCTCTTTATGCCCAATACAATGCTGCATACACAATGTAAAGTATATACATCATCTCATTATAAATTTATAACCATCAACCAACTAATTGTCCATCATACATATATGGTTCAATTTGGAAGGCACCAAAATACCAAACTATTGATCATTACTACAATTTAGAACAAATCTGAATTTGTTTATGTTGTTAAATTAAATTAATTCATTTCCTACAAGTCATTTTTGTGCAACTTAACATATACAACACTCCACGTATGAGATCTATTATACCGTTTGTTTTAAAAAGAGCTCTCAGTTATTGGCCCACCAGACTTTGACATGATAGATTATTTGTTTTTTATTTAATAAACTCATAGGAGAGACACTAGCTTGTCTATTTCTAGCATTGTTTAGGCTTCAATTGTACTCTATTAAGTCTAATTTCACACTTCAAATGATATATTATATATACTTAAAGATAGTGTCAAAGATTGATATAACCTCTCCCAACACCATATACATTACTTTAGCTTCACTTCAACTCAAAACAACTTGCTCTTGAACACACAAGCTAAATTCACCTCTTGATATTCCATAGTCAAGTTTGTTGGCTCATCACCTCTCCTTTCGCCATGGTCATCAAGGCTTTCCAAGGGAAGCTATCCCCTTCAATCATCGGCTTTGTCATATGCGCTCTCGCGTTCGTTATCCTCTTATCCAATGAATCTTTAAGCTCGGTTTCTTCTACTTCGATCTTCAAAGGCAGCGCATGCTCTAGGAAACGGGTTGCATCCGAAACCTCCAAGTCGAAAGCAGGTAGTTCATGGCTTTTTACATGAAGTACTCCTTGTTCACATTTGACACCATCTTATTTTCTTGTACATTTTCAGGTGATAGGAAGAATGATGCTAAAGAGGAAGGAGACGATGCTGAACAAGAGTTCATGTTCGAGTTTGATCCGGACATATGCGATGTAACCGATGGGAAATGGGTATTCAATAGCTCCTCCAAGCCTCTCTACACAGACAGGACATGCCCTTACCTCGACAAGCAAGTTTCGTGTGCGAAGAATGGTAGGCCTGACTCGGATTACCGCCATTGGCAATGGCAGCCGAATGAGTGCACTCTCCCTAGGTAACAAACAAGCATGTCTTACCAAACACATTACCGATTTACTGCGATTTCTTATGTCTTGTGCAGCTCTTAATAAAGAAGCTAATGGTGGCTAAGTTAGTGCAGTTTCAACCCAAGATTGGCACTCAGGAAGCTCCGAGGGAAGAGGCTGATGTTCGCGGGGGACTCATTGATCCGCGGCCAATGGCAATCCTTAGTCTGCCTCGTCGAATCCATCATCCCGGATTCCCAAAAGTCCATGACAAGAGGGAAAGTACATTCAGTCTTCCGAGCAAAGGTAGTACTATTAGTTTTAAGTGATTTTGATATCAGATATCAGATTAAGTGATATCGATATCGATATCTACTTATACTAACACTAGATATCAGATGTTGGGTGCTGATATCTGATATCAGATATCAATACCAAACGACCCCTTAAAGTGCATAGATTCTGAACTTAATGCACATGTGCGTCTGAGGTAATGTCAGGAGTACAACGCGACAATTGAGTTCTACTGGGCGCCATTTCTGATCGAATCGAATTCGGATCTCCATGTGATAGCGGATCCGAAGCAGAGGGTGTTGAAGGTGGATTCAATAGCCAAGCATGCCAAGAACTGGGGTGAGGTGGACATCCTTGTGTTTGGGACCTATGTTTGGTGGATGAGTGGCTTGAAAGTGAGGACATTGTAAGTTTAAGCTTGCTTTCAAAGTTAAATGTCAAAAGGGATGATTTGATATATGAGATAGATGACTTGCATTGATCAACAGATGGGGTTCATTTGCAAATGGAGATGAAGGATCCGAAGAGCTCGAAACCGCGGTCGCGTACCGGATTGGACTGAAGACATGGGCTAACTGGGTTGATTCAACTGTTGATGCTAATAGGACTAGGGTTTTCTTCACCACCATGTCTCCTGCCCACACAAAGTTAGCTACCTTCTTATCTCTATCCTCTTTTAATTTATATGAAGAAGACAATAAATAAATAAATAAAACAAGACCCTCTAGCTAGGGTTTATTCTATGAGCCGAGTATCTCTAGCTGAATTCATTTAGAAACGAATTGAGTCTGAATTTTAGCTAGAATTTTAAAATGTCCTTATAATCGGTTTTTGTATGAAGTGAATGAGCTCGAATCGAGTCAAGTCCTTATTGAGCAGGAGCTACTCAATTGTCTGATAGGAGTAGTCTTACTTGCTAATGACATAGTTGTCTATAGAGAGTTTATAAATTCCACAAAATCTGAGCTAGAAAAATTTGTTCATACTCGCCTTATTTAACAAAGTGAAAAAGTCAAATTTTCAACGTGGGACTCTTTGTCTCTTCACGTATCTCAAGAATTACTCTATCTGTCTCGTTTGACATTTTGTGCACGCTTTTTAATAAAGTAAAAATTCTATAAAATAAGTATTTTTTAATCAATTTTTTTAAAATAATTTCATACTGAGTACTTTTTAGTACAAGTATGAAATTATATAAAAAAAATTATTAAAAATAATATTTTCTTAAAATGCGTGTCGAAAAAGTTGATAAAAGAGTAACATGTTCCCTTGTTGCAACGGTTTTAACATTTCAGTAACGATAAATGGGCTAGTGTAACAATTGATGGATCGGATTTGATTGCAGAAGTGCGGATTGGAACCGGAAGGACGGGATAAAGTGTTTCAATGAGACGAAGCCAATCAAGAAGAAGGGCCACTGGGGGACCGGTTCCGACAAGAAAATCATGGCCGTCGTCAGCGACGTTATCCACAAGATGACGGTTCCGGTAACGGTTGTGAACATAACGCAGATCTCCGAGTACAGAGTCGACGGCCACACGTCTGTCTACACGGAGACCGGCGGAAAGCTACTGACGGAGGAGCAGAAGGCGGATCCTCTGCACCACGCCGATTGCATCCACTGGTGCTTGCCCGGAGTTCCGGATACTTGGAACCAGCTCTTCCTCGCTTACTTGTAGCCCCCATTGAAGCTCTCATTGAACTCATGTTGAAGCTGAATAGCTTCTTTGATTGCTTTCATTCAACTCCTCAATGCCTATACTGGTATCTATTGATCGAGGAATCGAACACGAATGAATGTGCTCGATCTCCCTATTAATTTTTAAAGAAAAGCAATTCGATCTATCAAACAACAACCTAGCTTAATTGAGAGCTCGAAAAATCGACAGAAAACTATCATTATAAAAAAAAAACACAAATCAAAAGATAAAAAGACTTTGACACAACCGATTATAACAACAAAAATCAATCATGGGTCCGGAAGACAAACTAACTATCATGATACAAGTGCCCTATGACCAGACACGAACCAAGGTGTCCATGACGCCCTATTTTTACAAAAACAAAATAATAGGTAATATATATATATATATATATATATATATATATATATATATATATATATATATATTAAATTAAGGGTTTTGTTAATAAAAATTACAATATGAGAAAATTTTAGCTTATTTAGCCTATCTGAAATTTAATTTCTGATTTCGTGCCCACTTGAATTTTTATTTATGATTCTCATAAAAAAATCATCAAAAAATAATATTAAAAAAATATTTAGATTTTATTTTGGTAATAAATTTTTTTAGATTATTAAAGTAAATACAGATTAAACATAAGATAAATTATTTTTATGGCAACTTTGTAGAATAAATAATACCCCGTACGGAGTATATCTTTAACGAAAAAAAAAAGATAAATTATTTTTATGAAATAATAAAAAGATATGGTAACTTTTTAGGATAAATAATTATCAAAGTGATTCCAAGCTACTACGGCCTTTGTAGGATAAATAAAGATATATGTTTACAGATTTTTAAGAAACAATGAAAGGTATGGTAAATATTTATGATAAATAAAGATAAACGAAAAATAATATTTCAATATTTCTTACATCATCGATGGCTCTGCACAAGTTTCTAAAGCTTAAAATTTTAATTTAATAATTGGTTTCGACAAAAAAAATTAATCTATCTACAACTTTTCATCAAAAATTTATCTAAATTATAATATTGAATATTATTAATCATTGAAAATAAAATTGGCAACTTATCTAAAATTTAATATTTCTTACATGATTTAATTATGGGTTTCCTATTTCTACTCGTACAATATCTATCCTTATATCTGAAACCTAATGTCTATATATACTTTCCAAGCAACTGATCTAGACATTCAATTCTTTAGCTCCTCAAGCATCGCTCTAAACTCTTTTGAGTAGTGACAATTAGCAACGATGGCGGCGAAGATTCGTAGGAGAAGTACTTGCGCGATTGCAGCCCTCTTGCTCGTCGCCTTCTTTGTCGTCGGAGTCTTATCTTCACCCTGTCCTGACCCGTAAGTTCGATTTCATCTAATCTAAATTCGATTTATATGAATGTGTTTGTAATTTGCGACGTTTATATAGCGACAGGACGGCCAAGGAAGCAAAGGGAACAGATGGATCGTCGCCCCTCGTTAAATTATCTGTGAAATCTGATAGGGTAAGAGTCTGATGTTAGCCCACCAAAAAAAAAAAAGAGTCTGATGTTATAATAGCTACTCAAAAGTGTAACTTTAATTTGCTCATTGATCTGAATTCGTCGGTCTTTATAGGCTGTGATGGACAATGGGATCGTTCGAGTGACGTTCTCCATCCCCGAAGGCAATGTCGTAGGAATTGAGTATGGCGGCATTGATAACGTGCTTGAATTTCGTATCAAGCCGAACGGCAGAGGGTACGTTCATCCGTCGCATAAACAATAGTTATTGTCTCGTTTTAGGTTTTTTTGTTTTTAAATTCGAATTGTTCGTCGCTATTTCAGGTACTGGGATGCTGTCTTGAGTGGCCGCAGTGCAAATCGGACTGGACCAAGCTATACTAATTACTGGTATATATTTTTCATCTGTTTTTTTATTCACAAAAATATAAAACTCCATTGATTTTTTTTAATTTTTTGATAAAGTAAAAAAAAAATTGATGAAATAAATAATTTTGTAGGGCATTTGTTGGAGAGGCATTTGAAGTCATCAAGGCAGATGCTAATCACGCTGAAATCTCTTTCACTACATTTCGACATCAATTGGCGATTGATCGCAGGTAAGATCATCCCACATCGATTATAATAAAGAAAAAATATATGCGATATATAATAGCTTAAACTTTTGTGATGTTATAGGTTTGTGATGCTTCGCGGAGGGTCTGGATTTTACTCGTACGCTGTAATTAAGCACGAACGAGGGTCGGGGCATATCGACCTAGGTGGAATAAGGGCGGCTTTCAAGCTTCGACAGGATAAGTAAGCGATTTTTTCGTTGTTGTATGAATGTAGATAGGGAAATTGATGTTGTTGAAACATAGTGATTGACACAAGTTATATGTTAGGTTTAACTACATGGCGGTTTCGGACAAGATCCAGAGGGTGATGCCGACTAATTGTGAACGTCGAGCTGACCATAGCTCGCCTCTTGCCTATGGCGAAGCTGTCCTCATCAATGAGTCTTGTGACAAAAAGATGAAGTCTTTTGAGGGAGAGGTAACTATACATTGTATTATATGTATGATATTGCAAATGTCGGTTTTTTCGGGTGATTTCATGTGGTGTGAATCATGATCTAGGTGGATGACAAGTACATGTATTCAATCGAAAACAAAGACAACAAGTTGCACGGATGGATCTCCGAAAACCCTCCAGTCGGATTCTGGGTCATGACACCGAGTAACGAGTTTCGTTCGGGTGGACCGTTCAAGCAAAACCTCGCTTCCCACACCGGCCCAACCTGTCTTGTTGTAAGTATATACATATATATAGGTCACGAGTTTGAATCCCTCCTTATAGCCGTTGCAAAATGGTTAATTCGTCACTGTTTCGAATGTTTGCAGGGTTTCTACAATGATCACTACATTGGGCCAGACCTTCTCTTGAGGATCGAAGATGGCGAGGAGTGGAAGTCTGTTTACGGTCCATTCTTCGTGCATTTGAACTCGGCTCCTCGCGGTGAAGATCCTCGCTCACTCTGGGGTAAGGCCAAGGAGCAGCTCTTGGAGGAAGAACAAAACTGGCCCTATGACTTCCCGCAATCTCGAGATTTCGTTAAGCAATGCCAACGCGGATCAGTCACCGGTCAGCTCCTTGTTTCCGACATGTTCAATGGTTCCGCGCCCTTCCCTGCAAGCTCCGCTTGGATTATCTTAGCTCCACCCGGCGATAAAGGATCTTGGCAATTGAACACAAAGGTTTAAAGATCGTTATCATACATACATATATATACATACATACGAAAGCACAAAGACGAAGTTATTGAACATGATTTGATTGTGTTTATGCTTGCAGTACTATCAATTTTGGACCCAGGCGGATACGAATGGGAGGTTCGAGATCAAAGGAGTTGTCCCCGGTGTGTACGACCTCTTTGCATCAGTTCCCGGAGTCATAGACGAATACAAACATACCTCAAGCGTCGTCGTTGAAGCAGGTTTGAAACAAATTTTATGATCTATTTAGTCCAGTTTTGGATTTGAATGAATTTGCATCTGATTACATACAATGCAGGCTCTGAGATTGCAATGGGTAGCGTCGTATACGAGCCTCCGAGGAACGGTCCGACACTGTGGGAAATAGGCGTCCCTGATCGAACCGCAGCTGAGTTCTTCGTTCCAGACCCGGATATGAGCATGGTCAATAGGCTATTCCTCAACGATACCGAGAACAAGTAAGTACTTAAACCGTCGTTATCACTTTATCTAGCGACGTTCTTCAATCCGTGTCTTCGTCTTATCGTGTTCTTTGCTTCGCAATAGGTATAGGCAGTATGGCTTATGGCTTCAATACCCGAAACTTTACCCTAATAACGAGGATCTCGTCTACAATGTCGTCACGAGTGACTACAAGAAGGATTGGTTCTACGCTCACTTGGCGACGGTTGTAGGCCAAGACGAGTCAGGCAAGAACATCTACGCAGCAACGACGAGGCAGATACAATTCCCGCTTGATCGAGTGATACCGAATAGCGTATACACCCTTCAGATTGCCGTAGCATCATGTAACTATGCAGCAATACAGGTAAAAGCAAAAACAAAAGCAAAAACTTGTGCTTAGTCTTAACTTTTTGTGTTGTGTTTTTGGCTAAGTTGTTGGTTTCGGATAAAAATTTCCGCAGGTTCGAGTAAACGATCGTTACAAGTATCGACCTGATTTCGGAACAGGCATGTTTGGGAGGGATAACGCGATCGCAAGACACGGGATTCATGGGCTATATAGGTTGTTCACAGTCCCCATTCGGAGTTCGTCGTTATATCCGGGAATGAACACCATTTACCTTACACAACCAAGAGCTTCGAGCGTGTTCTCAGCGCTCCAATACGACTACATTCGCCTCGAAGGACCCTCCCAGAGGTAGAACCCAGCTCAGTGGTTGAAAGTATATGTACAGAAACATTCGAATTGGTCTTATAGATTAAGCATAGGTTATTGTTAAGATGTTAATATCTTATGAAGTTTTGTAAAATTGCTTTGGTTTGTTTTAGAAACTTTGATTTCTATGATTGAATGAATTATCTTTTTCTTTTTCTTTTTAAACAGGGAAAACTATTTCTTTTCAAGATCACAAGTGATAGGGTATTCAAATATAGGATCGATCTCATAGTAAGAATTTGTACAGAAATATTCAAGATAATTTAGATTTATCAAAATTTTATTTTGGATTTGTGGGTTAAGGCGATACTAATTTGAGATTTTGTATTTACGATCTATTAGTATGAATTTTTGTTATACATATATCATCTTTATATTTAGTTGTGTATGAATCGATGAACATCATCTTTTTATTTTTTATTTTTATTTTTTTGACACAAGGCAATTTTTTTGATCATCTTTTTATTTCTTTTCTTGTGATATGGGTAAAAGATTTTGGGGTGTGTTTGGAATTTGGATTTCAATTGCATTATTTTTTTTTATTAAGAATTCGAAATATTAAATAAAAGTTTGGTAAATTGAGAGGATGCAAAGAGCACCAAACAGGCAGGTCATCATAATACAACAAACTCCAAACAAAGAGCTAATCAATTAAGTAAAACGAAAGAAAACAACCCAAAAAGGTGAGAATTAGGCAAAAGGTCGGCTGAGCGAGGATGGATGGAATACTCGACGGGAGAACGTGGATAGTGAGCACATGAAAAAGCTGACGATGATACGATGTCTCGGAGCCGGGGAGATGGAAAGCAGAAATTCTAATTGCGCTGTCATTATGATGCAATGTGTTTAAATAAAACATATTGTAAATTATATCACATTGTCATCGGATTAAGCTTAAAATTACATTATAAATTTAATGTAATTGATTGGCATAATTTACAGTTATATCATTTCAAATCTATATTATTTTAAATACATTTTATAATGATCTAATAAATATTATTTAAGTGCCAAAAAATTTTCCACATAACTTTAAAAAAATCCTTGGCTTGGCCAACAAGACACAATATATAAATAAAATTTAAAATTATAATTAAAAAAACAAATAGTATTCGTATTGTTACGTTTTACATGGGCCACGTGGCCCATCTACCTCCCGGCCTTAGTTAGAAGGCCCAAAAGCTCCGTCAGTATAAATTCCAGCCTTTCAAGTTTCAGGCTCCTATTGTGACACCTTCACGGGGTTCCAGAAATTAGGGTTTGTTGTTCGCAGGTAAGCGCTTCTTCCAGCGAAATCTCTCGATAGCGCCATAGAATTTGTGAAATCGCAGCTTTATATTTTGCCAAGAGCCTCAATCCCCTTTCGATTTTGGTCAGATCGTAATGTGTTTTGACTTCCTTTGCTACTGAATTTGTTGATCATCCAATTTGAAACCCTAGTTTATTTTTTCGCCACGCATCTCACTTACCGAATTGGTCTCTTGCAGGAGTTTCAATGGCGGGAGGTAACTTTCTCCACAGAGTTGTTAGCTACGTTGTTAACGAGGTTGTGGTCAACGGTCTTGCCAATAGGTAATCGGATATTTCGAATCCGTCTCCTATGTTTTGTTTACTTTATTTGCTTGGTTTGGTTTCGGTACCTTTATCGTTTTTTGTTTGGAAACAAGTATTTATTTTTGAAAGTTTTCATCTTGAATCTCCTTATGAGAATCTGTGTGCTGTTTAATTGTTCTTTGATTTGGAATAACAGGTGATCTTAATATAATCACAGAGTTTCTTCGATTTGATGGTATCTGATGTATTGAGTGCGTTGGACTCATGGAATTAATTGAAAATTCTTAGTCTTTGGTCTGTGCTTTTTTATATTGTAACCTTGCTGACTCGAGGGAGATAAGTTTCTACAATCATACTTAGGCTTCCTATGGTACCCGTACCACATATCTTAGTATTTCAATTCATTTGCCCTGTTCTGTTGCAATGCGTTGATATGATGCAGGTTGCGATTTTTTACTATACCTTCCGCAGCAAATGGTTGTTACTTGTTAGCTGCCTCGTTTATTTCAGATAGTAACCTTCTAATTTTGGGTTATGGGAACTGTTATAGATCCCAGTAAAGTACAAGGTTGTGGATCTTAGATTCGTCTATCTCAAGAGTTCATTCTTAATGGCTTGATCGAATTGAAGCCAAAATATGCAATATTCCGGTATAAGAGATCCAAAGCAACAAGTGTTTTGTAAGGGATCATCCATATTGGTTTTGTGTTTTTGGCCAATCTCTTGTGTTGTGTGTCTTTCTTCCAACTCCATCAGTCTTGAATTAATTTCAATAACCAAATGAAACAGATGCCATGTTTTTCTGCTTTTGCTAAATTCTTTATGTCAAATCAGAAATGTATTTGTGTTGCTTTGTTCTTTTTTTCATATGCATTCTTGATTTAGAGATTTATAAGCTTCTTTCTCTGGCCATCAAGGATTATATAGTTCCTGACATGGCTCGTTCCATTTGAAGCAATAGGAATACTAGACTTGATCCCTTTTCAGTGCTGCAGTAAAGCATGGTACTTGCTGCCGATCATTCAGTCTTGGAAATTAAAATTATGAAAGGTGTATATGATTTATCTCTGGCTCTTTTCTTGTAGTGTATTGTAGGTTTGCATATGCAAAATAATGGAACCATTTAGTTTGGGATGGGTGGAGTTTTTCGTGCTTTGTGAATTTCCAAACTGAACTACTCATGCTCTGAAACAAGCTGGTCAAATTGTTTTCCTTTCGATTGTGCAGCCCTTCATTCCAAAGATTTGCTGTAAGAACGTCAAGGAAGATTGAAGACCTTTCTAAGATGGCTGCCAAGACGAAGGAAGAACTTGCAGAGCAGGTGAAGGAGGGTTTGAAAAACATGGATTCATTCAAGGACCGACGGTAGGCGCCACCGTTGGATGCCCAAGAAAGCCTCAAAAGTATTTGTAGCTATCATCCATCGGATCCTCTAAAGGTGCTTAAAATCCACCCGAAGCTTGCAATGCTTTTCTTAAATGGATGTCTACTAGATATACTTTGCAACAAGTTAAATTTCTGTGATGTTTTTACATCAATAATTATCCATTAGATGGGAGTTTTGTTTGTGTATATCATTAGTGACGAAAACACAATGTCAATAACATACTCTATTTTGTTGTTTCTATAAACTATCCCACACTATTTCAACAATGTGTATAGAAATTTGAGTGTTGAAAACACATGGATTCAATACTCTCGTTTTACTTCATGAAGTTTGATGATAAATTGCATATCTGTAACTTTGGTACAAGTGGAGCTCCGACCAGCATTAGAAGTCCTAAACTTAGGAAAGAAGACACAAATTTTGCCTTAACTTGTACTGAAGTCTGAGGTAGAACCACATTGTTCTCAATTGACCATAAATTACCCTAACTTGAGATGATTTTTTTTTTTTTTTATGAAATCTAAAGAAGGTTAAATTTTTATAATGAGCGGAGTTTAAGACGCCACAGATTGTTGAAGAAAATGCTACAAAAAGTGTATGCCAAATAGGTTCTAGTGGGTTAATAAGAGTTGAGTTTTACACCTTTACAATGTCTCAAAAAGAGAGAGTAGTTGTCCAAAAAGCTTCCACAAGAACATCATGTGGATACTTTACAATATGACTTATGCACACATGCTATGTATTTTGGGCAAAACAGGAGGTGCGGTTGTCTGATGGCGGAATTTGAGCACTCGTTGAAAAGCTAACTTTAAGAGCTACAACTTAATTGAAGACGTCTTATGAGAAATTTACCTCGAAAATGCCCAAAATATTAATGTTTCAATCACTTTGGAATCTGGACAAACTGTAGACTTTTTCCAAAGAGGTTAGCCCACAGAAATATCTTGTTAGTCATAACATGAACTATGTTATTCCAATAGCGGCATTTAAACTGATGAAAAAGCTAATTTCAATAGTTACGACTTTACTGAGAAGGTCTTCCAACGAATCTTATGTTAGCAAGACCTTGCTTTAACATTATCACTTCATCCATTTATGAAAGAATGTTTCTCTTCTTAATCCCTGAGATGAGGTGATAAACCACTTATCAAGACCAAAATCAATTTCAAATAATGGATCTGAAATAACTAAATTTCTATACAATGGGTTGTGTTTTATATTAGATGTAAACTCGCCACGTCACCATGCCAGTTGCCCAAAATCAGACCAAGCCAATTCAGATTTCAACTTCTCACAGTCATCTCGTCTCCCTCAACCCCAACTGAAGAGAAACGTTTTTCAGAGCTTCTGATCGATCCGATCGATCGATCTCCTCCTCCGGCCACCATGTCGTCCTCCTACACCCCGATCTCCACCGCGGCCTCCACCTCCAGCGCGGGCCCGACCCCCCCGTCGGTCAACCTCGACTTCGTCTCAAGGGCGAAGCAGCGCGTCTACTCTACGCTCGCCACGCGCCGCCCCTGGCGCCAGTTCTTCGACTTCCGCGCCCTCTCTTTCCCGCGCGGCATCTCCGACGCCTTCACGCGCCTCCGCGCCAACCTCGGCTACTTCCGCGTCAACTTCGCCATGTTCGCGCTGCTCGTGCTCTTCCTCTCCCTCCTCTGGCACCCGATCTCCCTCATCGTCTTCGTCGTCATGATGGCCGCCTGGCTCTTCCTCTACTTCCTCCGCGACGAGCCCCTCGCCTTCCTCGGCCGCACAATCGATGACCGCATCGTGCTCGCCGTCCTCACCGTGCTCACCTTGCTCTTCCTCTTCCTCACCTCCGCCACCGTCAACATCCTGGTCGCCCTCGCCGTGAGCGTTGCGGTTATTGTCCTTTACTCCGTCTTCCGCCGCACCGACGACCTGTTCGTCGATGAGGAGGCCGCTGTCGCCGGCGGCCTCGTTGGGAGGCCGACTGGTGGTTGAGTCAACTACCTTCTCTTTTCGGTAATTTATTTTTATTTTAATTATTAAATGAATTAAAAAGTTTCTTTCCTTTTTTTTTTTTTGCATTGTGTTTTGTTTGATTGTTTGGTGGGGTTGATCATGCTTCATGCTCTTCTTGAACTGTGTGTTATGGATCATTTCATTTTATTTTATTTTAATTGATTTGGAGAGTGGTATTCAAGTTTTTGGGGTTTTATTTTATTGCGACTCAATTTATTAATAAATTGATTGATTAATTTTGTGTCATTAATGGATTTGTTTGTTTTGTGATTTTGACAAAAAAGAGTGTTTGCTTTTGCTTATGTGGGGTTGGTTAGTTTTATTTGCCGACATTAAATTCGATCAGTTAATAAACTGAATGTACTCCTGGTACAGTTGAATTTGGCATTTTTTCTGGTCCAAAATGGGCAGATGGATTGATCGATCATACCAATAAAACTTCATTTTAGGGATTTGTTTATTGACATGATGTTTACTACAGTATACATATAAATTGTAGAGATGTATAGAGTAATCTATATCTATATAATACCAGTAATTTAAATTAGAACAATTTTTTATGATGGTTTCTAATAAATCAAATTATAAGAGAAAATTTTATATTTTCTAATCAATGGGTTTAATAAAAAAATATTGAATTAAAATTAAAATTTATATATTAATATATAAGCATATATAGTTTTTTTTTTATAAACAATGATATTAATTCCTTTCATTATTTGACTAAACAATAGGGGTGGTACTACTTTAAATAAGAATATTTTTTTTTTAATTTCTAAGATACTTTTATGGTAAAAAACAGTCTACGTTGTTTTATTTTATTAAACCTACATTTCTTATTTTGTGATAAGCTTTATTAATATTTTATTTAATTGTATAATGTTAATTCATTTTATCATTAAGATTTTGTTTTTAAAAAACCGTGTCATAATGCGAGAACTATACTAGATACTTTGACAGTGCAAGATTATTAACTAAATTTTTAATTGTAATGATATAAAGTAATTATTTTATATAACTCTACAATTTATACATAACATAAGTGATATATACACCTGTTTTTTTTTTACTATTTACACCATATATTTTATTTTTTATATTTTTAAAAAATAGACTCTATGCCTCTTGAGTCACATTGTGTTAAGAGAACTCATTAGATAAGTCATGAATTATTCGCTCTGTCCTTTCGGACAATTCTACTCCCACTCGAGTCCGAATCTCTACTAGCATCCCGGCGGAATCTCTAAGATGAAAGATTGAATCATAAAGCCTTTCTTATTCATTTCCTTAACCCGTGAAGTCAAGAATTAAAAGAAATGCCGGTTCAACAAAGAAATTCAAGACCAGCACCCGAAACACTAACTATTTTAGTTCTAACATTGTAAAGATTCATTCATAATCAATACACGTGTTTTCCCTCCTAAACTCTCCCTAAGTCTCCCCCTCTCTCTAATCTGTTACAACAACAGCCCAAAGCTTAACATATCAACACTCACTGAAGTAGCTAGTTGTATTTCGACGACTCTTTGATTTAAATTTTAATGGTTTTATTAATTATTTAAAGAAAAAGCTATAGATAATTTGAATTTGGTTATAAGTGGGACATGAAAAGATGATAGGATTTGAAACATATCATGTGTGGAAGCTATATACATGCTGTGCAAGCTATATTATAAATCTTCTCATTCTCATCCTTGTACCACAAAGCCCATTGGAGGATTTATTATTACTTATAAGCCCATCACATTGGTGTCCAGATCATCATTTATTGTTTTGTATTCTCTTGAAATTGTAAATAAAGAGCGGTCATATCCGGAGTTCGAACTGAGGACATTTGGATACTACCCGCAAGTCCTTTTCAGTGAGTCATTTCAGAATAGTTATTATTTTGTATTCTCGTCTACATGAAGTTGTCACAAAACATCTTCCTCTAATCCCTATATAAAAGTCCCAATTATCAACCAACTTTACATTCCTCATCACACCACCAACTTTGTAAGAGAATTTATCAAACACATTAGGCAAAGTGTTTACATTTAAGTTGTCAAAAGAGTCACAAAAAGGTCTCTTGGTACAATATATGGGTCTATTTGTTGGATTCATTTTATCTCATTTCATCCATTCCCGGATTCATTTATGAAAGGAACTGCCTTCAAAAACACTTGAAATGAATCATATGTCCTCTCTGTTGCCTAAGACTCGAATTTCTTTCTTCGTATCGAAAAAACATTTGAAATGGAGCACTAATGCGTTTTTATTATGAAGAACGTTTTACTCCCATATTTAGTAACATTAGAACAGAGGGAATTTACTTGGTGGCCAAAGTTGGAGGATTGCTTTTATTAGTGTATACATTCAACATATAAATTTGGAGACGCCGAACTTCACTAGGGAGATCTTCGTGGTATCTACCGTAACATATATATTGGTACAAAATTGAGCCTCCTGTATACTTGGATGTTGTTCCTGCTCCATGCTAAGTTTCAATCGCAGCGCGGCTACTCCTCCTGTTGAACCTTAGCTTGCTGCATTTTGAATGTATGGGATTAACTTGGATGAACGCGAATCTTAAACTCTTTTTACATGGGTTCAAGGATGAATGCACTTACCAAAACCGGCTCCTAGTGCCTCGAAATGGGATTCTGTAAGACAACAGCCAACAGCTTCATATTATTGAACATATAATCCGAAATTTTGTGTTATCTAGTTAATCTGATGTAGTAAGTTGTGCACTTACGTTCGGATATGGTATACTAGTATGAATATACGGAGGAAACTTGAACGGGGTTCGTACATTAGCTGTCCACTTCTTCCGGAATTCTTGCCTTCCCTAGATAGACTTGTTGCATCTCTTCTTTCCATATCTGCAAAGAGTACATGGGAGACTAATAGCAGGAACATCCAAGAAAAGAGAGATGCCGAACAAGTAACAACACTACAAGAAAATAAAGTTTAGACTCGTCTTCGAGTTGGGGGACAGGGATAAGTGATAACAGGCGCATTCCAAGAAAAGAAAGATGCTAAACAAGTGACACAACGCTTTGGAAAAATTAAGAGATTGACCACCTACCGTATGACGGAACTCAAGCCGGATGTGAGGCACATTTGTCTTGTGGATATCATTTCCCTCTGGACCTCTTATGTAGTATTCTTGCCCGATCCAGTGGGACTACAATTTTTTAGGGGAAATAATTATGCACACACATCAACAATTTGGGGGTGATGAACAGGCATGAAAAGTACTAGAGATCAAGTCCCAACAAAATCCATGGAACCAAGATAAAAATGTCTATAGATAAGAATAAAAAAATGAATCACAGTTTCTAATATACATGGAAACTCGCTGTTTGCAAAGTGAAATAAATTGTAGCTTCAGATTTCAACAAGAAATTACCTTCAAAGCATGAGAAAAACCAGACTGAAGGACTGAATTACGAGCAATCTCACATAAGTCGCATGAACTTAACTTCCACACCTAATAAAAACAGGGCATATGTCATACTTGGTGTTAGATATTCTTAACCATAAGCATGTTTATAAGGCTAATCTGGAGTACTCACCGAAGCAGCAATACTGTATTCTTCTACTAGTGGCTCCTTTGTCAAATGTATTTGTAGTGGATCATCAGTAGAAAGAGAGACATTGAGTCCACGAAGGAAAAATATAGGTAATGGATTCCGATGATAATCAAGAAACAAGGAATTGTTGCTCAGAGGGGACATTGCCAGGCCAATCTGATAAACCAAACAACAACAAAAAATGAAATCATAAAAAGCCAGTGAACCAATACAATATGTTTACACGGTATTTGTGTGTACCTGCGCTAGGTAGTAGAGATATTGAAGGACAGGGGATTTCCTCAAGTTGATTCCATGAGCAATATTATGGGCAGTGAGAAAAGTTGCAGCAAGGTGATCAATATCACCAGCCTGAAAAGATGGTAATACTGAATTAATCATATGCACGAACAATAAACAACTGTTGAACTAATACAAATGTAATCAACTTCACTTTAAGGCATAGTTTATCTGCCTACCTCTCCTGCATGTGGACGAAACTTAATTGTTGTCATACCCTTTGATTCCCGTAGCTGTAGAAATTACATAAAAAGTTGGTGAATAAACATCCACATCATCTCTATATGAAATGGGAATAATAAATAAATAGACTTTTCAAAATATATAGGCAGCAAACATAATATTAGAGTTCCATACCAACCTTATTTAGTGTGTATAGGTTTGCGTAACAATAGTATGCATAATATGAAAATGCAGGATTGAAGATATTAGTCCACTGAGATGGAGTCGGCATGTGTTTTGTGGGGCGTCTCTCTGGCTTACTTTCATCATCTACCAAATCCAGGCCAACAACCTGTGAAACCCCTCCATCAGCAATGTACAAAAATGCCTATCATAAGATCCTAGTCATCTTGGAAGTTTACTCATCCGTTGGAAGTAAAAGGACCATATAGTAAAATTGAAAATGCATGAGAACTGATATGATCAAATTTATTTCTTGTCATTTCAGTGACATTGAAGTGCACAATGTACTGTAAAGTGTATGATTTAGAAACTGCAGCTACCAGAACGAGCAACAAACCTGTTTCAAGACCAAGTGTAAGTGAGGATGTGAATCCGGATCAACAGTGACCTCGAACAAAGGGAGGAAAATGTTATCTAGCATATTCTGAAATGATGTAACAATCCCCATTTCCTTGTAAATATTGTACAGCCGCGGGATCTGGAAAAAGATAAATATTATATCATGTGTAGACAAAAACCAAAATAAGAGTATTCGGATCTACTTAATACAAACAAAACCCTTTAGAAGACAATGTAGCAGAATTCGTGCTAGTTGAAATGTTTCAAAGACCAAGTAAGATTTTCGAGTTCTTTAGAAGCAATATCATGATTATCATCTTGGGTGTGGCTGCATACCGCATATGCTTAATCTGCTCAAGATCAGACTGGTTTGATGGGTGCGTTTAAAAGAACAGACCCCATATGGTATCAACTCAACGATAGAAGGAACACGCTACCGAGCATTTAAGAAACAAGGCATACCTGAATCAACCAAACGACATTCTCACTGTACAAGTCATTATTCACAATCCAACTTGCCAATGTATCCCATTCACTTTGCTTCCTGCCATATATTGATACCCTGTATTCAGCCATCTGCAACACAACAACACCGAACATAATTCACCGAATCGCTGCTAGAATGATTGAGCAAAGGTGAAAAAGTAGGCGCTTTCTGTGAAAAAGTGGAGGAAAAAGGAACTTGTAGGTGAAGAAGCACCTGATATTTGCTTGCTTCCAAGTCAGTGAAAACTTGCTTCGTCAACTCAGCAAGAAAACGACCTTCAAGAAGAAATTTATTCATAAGGCTAAAATCAAACACCATTTGATAATGCAGGATTTTTAAACAAGACACTGACCACAGTTTGAAACATAAACAACACTATTGTAGGACAGGGAATTTTCAGACATGAATAAATTATATTTAAAAACACAATGGTGCTGGATCACATGCAGCAGTTACTTTCAACTATTGAAAAGTCATGAAGCAGTGAACACAAATATAGCAATATGTCAGATGTGTAGAGTGTGATGCTGTCAGTCTTGGACCACACTTTCCTAAATTTTCAATTGTGGGTTGAGCTTCTATTATAAAGTTCAGTTGTCCAAGGGGCATGAGATGAGCCATAAATGTGCACAAATTTCAAGTACTGGACATTTGGAGGTCGAAGTGCAAACTGTGCAAACCAAAACCCCTATCCTCTACTCTAAGAAGTACAAAATCTTATTCAACAAGAAATCTTCTAGCCTTAAAACAAGAAATGAGATTCCTATGAATTAACCAGCCCAACTCTGAATTAGAACCATGAAAATATAAATGGAAAAGAAGAAACATATTTCCAACCCTTCCACCATCATAATCATGCTTCTACAGCATGCTCCTTCATTACCCATTTATCAATTTACATAAGAGCAGATGTAGGAGCATATATACCACAGTAGTAGGAAAGATGTTAAACAGTGGTAGCTGAAGAGCATATGTCCCACAGGAAAAGGATAGATACATCTAAACCAAATAGTATAACTGCCCACGCACTCAGAAGGAGACTGCTTCCGTATCTAATACTCCCACAGAAAAGGGGGAAAACATTAACTGTGATACCTTGGATGAGATTATCCTGTTTAAGGAAGATTTCCCTGAGCCTACTCTGACCACAAGGATTATACTTGAGGTTGAACTTGTCAAAACGATGAAATGTGCTCTTGTCAGCATGCACATCCAAAAGGTCAACATTCAAGTCATACCTGGGCAGAACCATAGCAGTAAAATCAATGAAGCATCTTTTAACAGCCAAACTATTAGCTAAATTGCATTGAAAAGGAACAAGATAAATGACAGAATAACAGTTGCATCACTTCCACACCCGGTCAAATCCAAGCTCTGAAAGACTTCTTTCAACGTTAAATATGTTCCGTCACGGAATATCACAACCTATCAAGAGCAGGAATTAGATCCCTGTGTCATATTCCTGATAATAACTCAAATAAAAACTAAGAACGTACAACATAGGTATCCAGAAAGGCAGAAATTCAAATTATAGCCTGCCCAGATTAAAAAAAAGCTTAAAGATCGAACCCACTCTAGTACCTCATCAGGCTCTTTCCTTAACTTTGACTTTATGAACCTCAAAAGATGCTTCTGATTCATACATGCTGAGTGATGCACATGTGTATCAACCTTCCTAACATTATAAAAATCCCGATGAGGTGCACTCTTCTGAGCAAGAAACTCCTTATCCGCATTAAGCATCAAGTGAAGATTGAATTTCTGGATGCCCATTTAAAATACATTTAAGGTCAAAATACTGGATAATGGATGCATAAATATCTTCAACTAAACAAAGATCATTAGTTCACTACTTGCTCCAGAAGAACAAGTCGGTGATGACATAAAGTTCGAATGTTCCCAGCCGCTATAACCCGAAGAATGTGATGCAGATCAGTGAAAAAGGTAGTAGCATCCGCAACATGGGACATCTTTTCTTTTGCTGGAGAAAGTAAACAAACATAAGTTATATAATGCAGGCTTTAGCATAATTGCAGAGCTGATAAGCTAAGCAAACTCAAACTTACCATCTTTATTTGCATACACTTGAACTACACCATCCTCCATTTGGAAAAAGTGCTGCAAATTTTTTTAACAATATTATTTGACTAAAAAGTAGCAAAGCCATAGAAACTTATATCATTGTAACTAAAAGAGAGAACTCACATCACTTTTTCCCTCAGGAGTGTAGCGAAATGGATTTAGATTAGGCTTTGGTGTACTCGGGTCAGAAATCACTTCCTTTTCCCAGGGAGTAACAGTGTCCCTAAATATATAACTTTCTCGCAATTCGAGACATTCTTGAAGAACCAAATATGACTCAATTTCATCAGGGGCCGGTGTCTCTAATAGATTTGCACATGAGAAAAAAGAAGAATTATGTCAACTAAAAGAATCATAGAGGTATTATTACCAAACCTAAAACATGTGTGGATAAAGGTGGTACATGAAGAATAACTTGTGAAGTGGACATCTGCTATCTATGATTGATGTACTTTTTCTAGTTAAAACAAACTAATACAAGATTCATTGTGAGTCTTCTCATTTTCCTTTCCAAAAATATGATGCAAAGAGTCAGAAAAGTAAATTACTTTTCAAAATTAATAAAGTAGCAATTATACATATAATAAGGTCAAGGTCAAATACATACAAGAAAGAACAACATGAAAATACATCAAGCTGAACATAACATATGGTGAATTGCCATGGATTTACTAATAAAAATAATTAGTGACAGGGTGGAGGCATTATGGACTATAGGAAGTTACATTTCACATGATAAGATTACTGATATTTTTTTCTCTCAAAACAAATTGTATTATGAGGCATACATAAAAGGTCTTTTGTAACTAACTTTTGGTTATTTTGCAACAAAATTCCAATAAACTGCACACACTAGCCATAGCAATACTATTCCTGAACATGAAGTTTCAAGTATAAACAGTATCATCAGCATTCTTCGACTCCAGGACATCATACTGACATCATTATCTTGGTCTATTGTACTTTAAAAAGCATTTTTTTAACAATGTATTTGGATAAAGTTTTAATTAAACAAGCCCAAGCATTACCAAAAGAATAGCTCAACCCATACAGTGGCAATGATTTAATCTTTATACAGATGCACAAAAAAAATTACCATATGGACTGATTTTAAGTCTAACAAAAGTTTCATGTTCAGGCTCCTTCCTCAGAATATCAGCAGTTATAGGGTCAGGTTGAACACCATGCAAGTCACCAGATACGCTATGTGATCGAATCATGTTTGGAGGAGCAAGAGGAACTTGTTCCTGGTGACCATTTTCCTCAGGTACGTCCTGATCATGAGATGTTCAAAATAATCAAACTAACAGTCAGATCTATAGGAGAGGGATAAAAGTGACTGAGTGCAAAACTCAGGCATGCAATCCCTTCCTGGACAGGTACACATGTAAAATTTCAACTTTCCATGTAAAAGAGTCCAAATTTTCCTGCAGTGATAAAACAAGACCCACAGAAGTGTACTTGAAACTTACAGCATTTCCATTTGAATCCATCAAGTTATCTTCATCATCAGATCCCTCAAATGCACTAGCACTGGCTCCAGGAGACTTTGGAGATAAAGGTCTAATAAGAAGAGAAGATCTGCTATTTGACTTTGTATGGTTCAAAGATTTTCCTATAAAAAGATATCAAAAGTCCATTCTAGGGTAAGTTCAGAAATAGTGAGAAAAGAATGCGAATGCAAGATAGAGGATGATAATCAAATGACAAACAGAATCAAACAAATAATATGCATTATTCCAAAGTCTGAAGCATTTGCTGGGTCAAAAATAAATTAATAGCAACTACATAAAGCCTAGAACTGCTAAATACTGCAATAATAAATGCATTCCAAATTCCAATACAAGTCAGAGCTTAAGTGAAATTAGACTGGCGATTTATTTTCATTTCTACAAGGATGATGTTTGCAACTTTTTAAAAAAAAAAGAAGTACAGCAATTCAGTTCTAAGCTATGGTTTTTAGTAAGATGAGATGCCAAAATAGAGAATTTAAGAAGAAAAAAGTACTGTATCCAAATTCCAAAGCAGAAAGACTACAAAGCGAAATTAATTAGGCAATAACACGTAAAAAACAGAGCTCATTCTCAAAATTCATCACCTCAAACCACACCAGAATCAGGAAAAAAACAAAGGAACAATTCGACAATCAACATACTGAACTGACCCTAAATCTGTGAAATCTTAATTAAACGCACTTTAATTTCAACAGAAAATAAAAAATCGAACTCAGAGCTCAGCTGTTTCACCGAATGTACTCCGAATTTGAACAGATAACGAAAGCGATCACGGAATGGAGAAGTAGCTTTAAGAACAGTTCACGCTCAAGAGGAAAAAATTCGAAGGCAAAACGATCAATTACGGAGTTCACATCCCAGGCAAAACTCCAGCAAAGCATACCTTCAGGAAGCGTGTGCAGCCGCGGCAATCCAACCGGAATCCCTTCGACGGAAAGCACAGGGCCGTTCCGCCTCTCCTCCGCATCTGCCCCGTCAGAATCATTGTTGATAGCCGTGACATCAGGCAACGAGGCCGAAACACGGCGATAAACCGCCATGTTCCGCTGCCGTCCAGCGCCGGCGTGTCCACGGCGCTTGTCGGAGTACCTAACATGGCGCGGCGAGAGCTCGTCCTCAGCGTCGTCCTTCTCCCTCTCTCGCTCCCGGTCACGGTCGATCGTCTTGGCGAACTCGAGCAGCTGGGAGAGCGTCTTGCGGTGCATGTAGTAGGCAGAGACGGCGACGACGGAGGCGCCGAATAGCGCCGCCACGGCGAGGTGGACGGCGTAGGAATCCATCGGCGATCAGCGAAGAGGGGATCGATTCTCCGGTTGTCGTTGGATTTCGGTAGCTCTAGCGCCTCCGGGAGTGCGGAATCAGCATCGGTTAAACCCTAACGGCGAGTGCGGGAAATCTGAGACGGGGAGAGGGGATATAGAGAGTGAGAAAGATATGTGCGTTTGTGTATAATTGCTAGTTTGTTGGTGGTGTGTGGTGGGGGGGACAAAAGATAGCTGGTCTATGATTTGTCATCTTGCATTATTGTAAATTAAATGGTCGATTTGACACAATATGAGGTTTTTAATTAAGATTTGTAAAGCTAAATTTAGGATTTTCGTTAATAGGTGCTTAAAAATAATAATTATATGGCATATATAAGAAGAAGAAGAATTTTGTTTTAAAAAAAAATACTAAAATGATAAACACATTATTTTTAATTGAAATAAGCAAAAATGTATTAAAAAAAAAAGATTTTTGTTAAATACATTATTTTTATTTGACATAAAACATTAATTTTCTTTATTAATATATGTCATTTTGACAAAATTAGTTTCCGATAGAAAGATCGAAAAGGTTGTAGATATATGCTAAACTTGATTGGAATAGTTTTAGAATATGCTATTCAAATAAATGGATATATATAAAGATATAAAATATAATAAACACTAGAGGATAAATGATTTTCAACGCATTAGGATCCAATTATTTAATGAATACGTATCATTATTTATAGTTAAAAAATATGTTGGGCAAAGTTTAAATACTTTTTTAGGGTGAGTGTTAATATTTTTAAAATATAATCATGAGTTTTATTACAGGAGAATAATTATAAAATCTAATCCCGATTCGGTAGAGTTATGGGGAAACTCTACCCCGTAGAGTTCATTCTCCCCTCATAAAAAATAATTAAAAAAAATTAGGTTGGTGGGCCTGGGTTGGTTGTGTGGAGAAAAAAATGGGGTAAGATCTTGTCCGTTAATTTTTATTTTAACGGTCGAGACTTTGTCAAATCTATCCATATAGTTTTTTTAAAACTCTATTGGAACACAATCCGTACTTAAAAACCAATTTATTTCTAACATATGTCTAAAATTTGTTTAAAAATGCATTATGTAAAGCTCTTGTATTAATATTTAATAGTAGTTGACATTGACAATTAAAGTGTGGATATATATTACTCCCTCCGTTCGGCAAAACTTGTCATTTTAACTCTCCACATAACTTTTAATAAAGCTAATAATTACACTCCTTTTTTACTAATTTACCCTCATTTATTACTCAACTTTTTACTTTATCAAAAACTACAACTCACAACACATCAATCAAATCAAGGGCATTTTAGTAAAGTAGAAGCAAAAATACCTAAAATGACAAGTTTTTCCGAAAAAAAACAAAACTCTAAAACGACAAGTTTTGCCGAACGGAGAGAGTATATGGTTTGTTTGGGATGTGCTGTCCTTATATTATGTAATTGACTGTTTCTGCTTTGCTTTGTATATAAATGAGGTTTGTTAAAGTGGAAAAATAATAGAGGCCGGGATAAATATTAGTGGGGTATGAATATAGAGAAAATTTGCCCAACGGGCCTATTTTTGGGCCTCTATTTAGAGAGTGTCTCCCACCTTTGTAAAATTAGGGTTTTGTCCACATAAAATTTTCTGGACAAAATTACCCCCTCATTTCATCCGTTTCAGCACCACGTAAAAAAAGAGATCAGATCTCTTCTTTTATCCTTTCTCTCGATCTATCTCTGTCCTCCTCCTTCATAGCCCGAAGTCCCTAGCCGTCGGTTTCGCTTTCTCCTCCTCCCTCAGATATCCTTTCGATCTCCCGATCTATCTCTCTCCGCCGGTTTCGCTTTCGACTTTGCAGCAGTTGCTTTCGGCTTCGCAGCGGTCTCCGATTTCTTCTTCTCCGATAGAAGCTTTCAATCCCGATCTGGCGGTGGACAATGGCCGAATTGAAGGCTGTAATTGAGACTAGTTGTCGAAGAGCTTCGCCGCCGTAGAAGCTTTCTATTTGATGGCGACAGGCAAGAGGCGGAGGCGGCGGAGATTCGGCGGAGGCGGCGGAGATTCGGCGGAGGTGGAGGTTGTGGTGTTGCATCCACCACAGATCTGACAGTACAGCGTGAAACCGGCGGAAACTCAGGCAGAAACGAAGTGGCCGACTAGCTTGAAAAGCACTGACGATGGATGCGAGGGCGATGGATGCGGGGGCGGGCGGACGATGGATGCGAGGCCGGCACCGACAATGGCAGAAACAAAGTGGCCGTTACATTGATATAGTTCCTTTTTGGCAGGTTGCAGTCAAGTGATGAAACACCAATGGTATGGGAATTGCTCCTCTGTACATTTACATTCTCTACTCACCTGATTGGCACTATAAGAGCATTATGCCTACATTCTTATTCCTATACGGGGCTGCATTCGTTGTTGTTCATGCACTTGTTCACTTAGGCATTCTCTTCAAATTACACTATGCATTACTCTGCCTTCTTTGCATCCCTCGGATGTACAAGTATTATATCTACACCAAGGACATGGAGGCCAAGCGCTTGGGAAAGTTATACTTGGTTACTCTTGTTTTAGGGAGTATTTGCTGCCTTTCTGACCGTGCTCTTTGACAAAGTTTTCAGTATTTAGAGAGTATTTGAGCTTTGACGAGGATTCAAATGAAATTCCATTGTTTTTTGTTTGAATTAAATAATTGTTGCTGAAATTGTTTTTGTTTGAATTAAACAATTGTTTTTGTTTGAATTGAACGATTCAAATGAAATTCAAATGGAATATCTTAATGGTTGCTGCTGAAATTGGTGTTGAAACAAGGCAACTCCGGTTTCAGCAAACGCTCTGATCTTAGCCTTTGATAAGTGTCTAGTGAGTCTCTTTCTTGTTGAAATTGTAGGATAGAACTTAATTTGTTGCTGCCAAAACCATTAACTACCACGAGGTTGTCTCTCCTGCACTTGTTTGATTTTTACATTCCTTCCGTTCAACCTTGTTTGATTTTTGATGATCTGCTGAAATTAAGGAGGAGGAGAAATCATTGTTGAACTACTTGCACAGCTTGTTTGATGAGTTATAGAAGTTGATTATGATTGTGATGCATCTTTTACTATGTTCATCATGCCTTTCTTGTTGCAACTCAAGTACTGATTATAGTCACAATTCATTAGGTTTTGCACTGTGTGTTACGGTTGCTGTCATAGGGGAATTAATTTGGGTTGGGGCAATTTGGAGGATTCTATCCTTTTATGACAGTAGTGCTGTTTAGAATGCCATATTAAAATGTTTGGAAGGGGTGTAAAAATCGGAGGATGGGCTAGCTAAAGATGTGGGCCAGGTAAAGTTGGTGAATTAGGATTAGGAATGATAGCGTTTTCTGGATGGGCCAAAACATTGGGACAACTTAAATGAGTTTTTTTGTCCTCCCTCCATTCGTATTTGATGTTCTCAACCTTGGACTCGGTACTTTTTATTTTATATATTTGTTCGGATTGATTTTCATCGTTTGGTTTTAGGTGTTACTCTTATCGATCTAAATGTTGTCCTATTAAATTGTTTATGGTTCCCTTTGATGTTCTTACAATTTGTTGTCTCTTATCCTCTTTTAATTTCAGCATTTCAATATTTTATAATTTTAGCATCTCAGTAGTTTCAGCAATTGCTGAAATGCGAACTGCAGTGAATTTTGATGTTCCTTGCTTTAAATCTCCTTTAAAAGCCTCTTAGCTCAATGGTAGAGCGTTTTGCTATGCGCAAATACGTGGGTTCGAATCCCGCATAGGCTAAATTTTATATCCCGTAACACAGTTTCAGCAACAATTCCAGCATCAACAACGTTGCTGAAACCGTGGGTTTAGCATCAACAACGTTGCTGAAACCGGGGTTTCAGCATCAACAGCAGTGCTGAAATCGGGGTTTCAGCAACTCCGGTTTCGGCAACGTGAAAAAAAAAAGTAACGCGAAAAAAAAACTGCTGAAACAGAGGGTGGCACCTGGTTTCAGCAACTCTGGAAACGCGAAAAAAAAACAAAAAAAAAACTGGAAAAAAAAAGCGAAAAAAAAACTGCTGAAACATAGGGTGGCACAGGGGTTTCAGCAACTCTGAAAACGCGGAAAAAAAAAAGCGAAAAAAAAAACCGAAAAAAAAACGAAAAAAAAAAGTGAAAATAAAAACTGCTGAAACAGAGGGTGGCACAAGGGTTTCAGCAACTCTGGAAATGCGAAAAAAAAAACGAAAAAAAAAAGCGAAAAAAAAAAGTGAAAAAAAAGTGAAAAAAAATAATTGCTGAAACAGATGGAGACACAGGGATTTCAGCAACTTTATTTTAGACGTGGACATTTTGCTAATATGGAGAAGGTGGTGGACAATTTCCTAATATAGACAAAAAATATGGCCTGTATGGTAACTGCCCCATGAATATATTCGAATTCATGTAGATAAATTAAAGTAAAAGCATATATGCATACTATATGTGATGTATAAGCAATTAACGTGCACCCTACAAATTGAATTGTCCTCATTTATATTTGTGTAGAGGGTTGAAGTTCAATTTCTTTTTAAAAACGTGGTGGCCTGGTTTATAAATAGAAAAGCCAAACCTTTAAATAAATCGTGTAATACATAATTTAGATATAAAGCGATTGAGTTATAACGAAATTATATTTTTGAATGACACCAGACAATATCATGAATTTTAATTTATACAGAGTGATATATTTATTACATTTACTATATTCTTTATATACATATAGAAAAAAAGTTAGGCTATTAATGGTGCAGTTTTGTTTCCATATCATTAAGTCTTAACCCCTTTCTTAATACTTCATTCATTCGCAAAAACATGTCATTTTATTTTATTTTATTTTATTTATAAATTTTGAGGAAATCGACAAATACACTATTATACTTTCATATATTATGCTATTTTTTATTTCTCAAAAATTACAACTAATAATCTATTAATTATTATCAAGACACTTTTGTAAAGTATAAATCAAAATATATAATAGCATATTTTTAAATAAAATTAACACTTTAAAACCACTTATTTTATGGATCGAATGTAGAAAGATTATTCCTTTTATGACTCATAAGTCATGTACTTCATATAAGATGTGTAGTGTTGTGTTTGTTAATCCAAATTGGGTTGATTGAGGGTTAAATCATTGGGTGTGACAAACCATATAGTAATATAAACGTGATAGATGAAGCCATGAAGGTCCCATCAACTTGAATGTGACATACCGACAATGCCATCTACTAACAAAATTCCACATATAATGCTGTGACATAAAAGAGGACCATCTGGGTGGTAATCTATATTGTCCTCAACGTATTATGATTAGATTCGTTTGTTCGCCTAGTTTTGTTGCTTTTCACTTTTGTATTGCACCTTTCTATTTTATGTTGTATTTATGTTGTATGTTTGACGGTCCTCCGTCTGCCGATTTTGTCGGCCACTCGAGGTGTCAGACCTATCTGACCAATTACTTAATAAAAAAAAAGTCAAAGAGGACCATCTATTTTTAGTTATTTCTATAATTCATTCATGCTTCAATATCCACAAATTTACCATCTCATGGGCTCTTAGTGGGCTGGGCTTTTATGTGCAATCCATTTGGGCTTTGGCCCAGCAACCCCTTTTTTATTTTATAAAGCGACACCAACTATATTGGGGCCTGAAGTTAACTGACTAGCTTTCGCAACTCGTCCAATAGTTGATGTTAGCTGCCACTTCGTCTTGAATTTTATCAATTTCTCTAATTTACCCTTCAAATTGGGGCAATTACCTAGGCCTATTCGATTCAAGTATTAATTGCTCATATTTAGCTAGTTTATAAACGAGTCGACGTCAAGATGTGCGTAAATTTTAAATTCGAGCATTAATTGCTCATATTTAGCTAGTTTATAAATGAGTCGACGTCAAGATGTGCGTAAATTTAAATTCAACCTTAAAAATATGTTGATCAGTTTGTTAAGTAAAGGAACGAGTTCAAGTTGAATTTTTGTTAACATTAAGCAACTCTACCAATCTATGACATAGCATAACTTAAAGAAAATTTTATAAATTTCATAAAATTCAAGCCTGAATTGAGCCAAGTCGAGATTTAAATGTAGATTTAAAATGTGTTAAATTCAACCCGTTTAGTAAATAAACGAGGCCAAGTCGGACTTTTATCAATCCAAAACTCAAGCTAAACTTGAACTACGTACTTACCTCATATAACATCCCTATTATTACCATTATATTAGGCATATTTTTAGAATGCAAAAATTATTCGAGATTCATAGGATCCATTAGTCATTACTGATACAACAATACTCTTATATACTCTTTATACGTGATATATATATATAGTCAAATATGTTGTGTTAATGATTTATTGTTGTGGTCGATGTTGAAAAGTTTGAAATAATGGATTCATTTTCTACATATGGAATATTCATACTTGTTCCCATGTGAGAACCGAATATTTCTTATCGTAAGAAACTATAAAAATTAATCATCATTACCTACGTCACCGTAGAAATGCAAGTAAACACATAACAAAATAATTCTACACAATCTAATTTTTTTCACCCCTTTAATTAATACTCACTCTATTAAGAAAAATATTATTTTTGAATATTTACACAACTACAACTATTATTATTTTTTACTAATTATTACTCTATTAAATCAATTTTAAAAAATAAATACCAAAATATCTAAAATGATATATTTTTATTAACAAGATTCTATCCTTAAAACGATGTGTTTTTCTTAATGGAGGGAATATATAATATCATATAAATATATATTATAAAACATATACTTTAAAATAAAACAAAATTAAAGTAGCTATATGATATTATGCACGATCTAAACAACAAAGGCTTTTACTGTTCCATTGAAGAACACACCAAAAGGGGAAAATGGACGTGTGGCCGCCTCTCTTTCATTCAAGAAACGGATCCCCAAAACCCTACAAATCTGGAAAGGGATGCAGAGCCCTTAAATACCGGCCAATGACAAGGTCACTCACGTGACATAAGGGTGCCTTCCTACCGCTGTATTAGACAGCTAGCAACATTAACCAAAATGTCTAAAAGAAAGGAAAAAGCATAAGGGAAATACAA
This sequence comes from Persicaria maculosa, assembly GCA_963922045.1. NCBI lineage: Eukaryota > Viridiplantae > Streptophyta > Magnoliopsida > Caryophyllales > Polygonaceae > Persicaria > Persicaria maculosa. Next base: position 2,921,869 of record OY998252.1, read on the forward strand.
GGATTATAAGGTCTTATAAGGCCACATAACAACATGTAAAGATAGATCGTATTCTTCATAAGATGACCCGAATCCGTTAAATATAGATCTAGATTGAGTATTTATGATCCGTAATTCGAAATGACCTGACCCGTAATTAACCCGATCAACTCGAGACGACCCATCCAAATCTGACTCCTCCAATCCAAAATTATACTCGAAAACTATCAAGATATTGGTTTTTTGAAGCTAGTTGAGATTTTTAGCTAAAATTATTGACTTTTCAAACCGATAGATATATATAAATCTCTACCGGTTTTGAAAGTCGGTGTTGATGGTATCTTTATTTCAAAGTTCAACGTGTGAATATTAACCCGGTATATATATATAGTAGGTGGTTTATACTTTAAGCTTATGTGCACCAAACGCAGTGTTAGGTTTATTACCTCGCACGGTGACGACGTGATGGGATCCGTTGACAAAAAAAAAATAAAATCAGGACCGTTGATTTCATCTTACGTAAGCCCTGCGGGATCCGAAAATGCTTCTGTAGTAGTTTCACTGTTTGATACTGGAATCTTACCACTCGTTCACCCCGGCCAATCAGAGCCCGCCACGTACAATAGCCTTTGAGATTCCGAAGCTTGCTAATTGGCTGGCTCCAGCCGAGCCGAATACGCCAACCTTTTCCAAACAGACAAGCGGGTATTCGTGGGCCCTCGGGGAGTGATGGCCATGGGCGGGGTGGCGTCATCAAATTTAATACTCCAACATGTTTTTTTTTTTTTTTTTTTTAGAATTGCTATATCCACGGTGATTTTCTCGCTTGTTACCCGAAAAGTATTGGCAATTGCGTAATGCGAGTTCACTGTAGAAAAAAATAGAAATCCGCGATCGCAGAGTACAGATACGCAGGAAGTTTATCTGACTCAACAATGGCAGGGATCTTCCTCACAATCTCCTTCGTCCCCAAATCGTCGCGGTGTTCACCTTCCTCCCCAAATCGCTCTCTCTGTCCCCAAATCGTCGCAGTGCTCACCTTCCTCACAATCTCCCGTCGCCTCTCCGGAGAAATCTCCGACTGCGTCGTCGCCGACCTCAATGCCCACGCCTCACCACTGCCACCTCTCTCTCCACCAGCACTCCGTCTTCCTCATCTCCAGCTTCATCTCCTCCCCTTTCTCTCCTTCCGCCTCCCCTCCCGCCAGTAGCCCCGACGTCTTCTCCCCTCCCCTTCCTCTCCTTCCGCCTCCCCTCCCCTTCCTCTCCTTTTTTATTTTATAAATCGTCGACCCTATTAAGATGGGAAATTGCTTGTTTCAGGAGAAGGGCTCACCTTCCTCTAGATCTAAAGGGCTCACCTTCCTCGATATTGTCGATGAGAAATTCAGGAGAAGGGCTCACCTTCCTCCATATCTAAAGATGGGAAATTGCTTGTTTCGCCGGCATCCATGGCAGCGATGGGAAATTGCTGCAGTCGAAGCACTTCTTCTTCCAGATCTGAAGATGATAAATTGCTGCAACGATGGATGGAATTTGAAAGGGAAACTTGTTCAAGCGAGTCAAAAATTAAAAAAAAATCCGCAACCGCGCATTACGAATGCGCGGTTGCGACCGTGTAAACGGCGAATTTTTGACGGTGTAAATAGTAAGCCCATTTTTTTTGAAAAGGAAATAATCCGACGCACCAGACAAGTCTGGTGGATCGAGAGGCCGAAAGCGGCAGACAAACTAACTGTCATGATACAACAACAAAGCCAAAAAAATAAAAAGACAGACCCGCCCCAATCAATCACAATAACGATCTGTCCAACCAGCAAGGAAGCCCAGGAAAAGACTATGAATGCCGAGAGCACGGGAGAGCCAATGGACTAACAAGGTGTCTTGACGCCGGGGAGACGAGAACAGAAGCCCACCAAGGGAAAGAGACGTCACCTGGAGAAGTGTGGATCACCGACGTTCCCCTCACCTGGATGAGGGATCTTCGAAAACCACGAACACTGCCACAATCAACTCGATGAACAGAGCATCCGAGACTGAACCTCATCTGGAACTAAACACAACAACAACAAAGGGCGACTCCATTGATGGAAGAGCAACACCAATACGTGATTAAAGAATCGCGAACGAGTCACCGATTAAAAATACTCCAACATGTTTGAATTTTCCAAAATGTTTGCCATGTAAAATTTGTAGGATTTTTTTGTGTGTGATTTATTTGTAGTTTTGATTTTTTAAAAATTTTAAATTTTTTTTATCTTAAAATGTACCCCCCTAGTTGACATTTTTCAATAACAGATGATCTTTTATATTTTTAGGGAGATGAACGATTATACGGGTAATAATTTTAATTCGGTTTGTCTATTGTGTGTCCTAAGGGCATAGGGGCATAGGATAAGGATACTTTATCGGGAAAGAAAACCCTAAAAGAAAATTGGTGAACCCCATAATCTAATTTAAAAATAGCTAAACCGTGTGTATCTAGGGGAAATATTTCCCAATTGGGCTTCTTATCCTATGCGGTTATAAACTTGGGGCATAGGATAAAAAAACCGATTTTAATTAAAAGAAATTTCGCGAGGTATCCCTGAAATATTGCAATTTTCGCGAGATATACAAATCTTTTACATATTTCGCGTGATGTCCCTGTGGTTCTCAATTTTTTCACCTTGCGTCTTTCCATGTTAAATCTAACTGATCTGATGATTCTCTGTTTGACGCGATCGTGGAATTTCATCTATACTCATTACCTCAAGGTGACGACAAAATGTCCTAATTTACCTGCAAGCCTTAGTCAAGAAGGTTGGCGATCAAATTGTATACTTATGGGACCAAGCGATCGGGGTAATGCTTTTGGCTCGCGATGAGATAATTTATTGTTCAATCGTCGTCCTTAGAGGAAGTTAGATGATGTTCGTATTCCAAGAACGTACTTCTCCGATCAAAGACCTTAAGAACTCAACTCCGGGGGTTTTAAGCCGGGGCCGGAGATACTCGGAGCTCTTCTACTTCTCTCTTGAAATCGGATCCCTGTGTTGGGGGTCAGAACGATTGGGGTATTTATAGGGAGGCCAAGCGAGGAGCTTGTTGGTGACCTCGTGGTTTTAACAGGGGACACGTACGTGTAACGCATGCCCTCACGCTAGGGAACTAGGTATTACACGTGACACTGTTAGAGGAGAGGTGATTGACCAGCGAGCTGCTCGTCTTTGCCCTAATAGGGCCATGAGGTTCCAGTGGGTCCTGATTATGAGATACGCGCTTGCATATATGTTTTAAGATTTCGATCGCGATGTACCCTATATTGATGATACTTAGAGTATAGGGTTTGGCCGGGATTTAACGAAGTATCTTGTACGCGAAGCGTATCGTATAGAGCAAGATATTTAATGCGCGTTGGATAGTCCATTTATAATGTTATATCCTTGTTAATTAATAGACTTATTTTCCATGGTATATCGTCATCGTTAGTTTTCAGTTTTTTATCCAAAATAATTAAACATAACAACGCGGATATAACACTCTTTGTTTGAGTCCGAAAACCATAGATAAGTTAAAATGAATAAATGGTGATAATGTTGGTGGGCTTTCATTTCTGGCCAAAGGGGTTGCCATCAAAAAGACAACAAAATAGCTACTGTCAGCCGGGTACTTATTAAATTATTGTCGTTTGATGACATCATGAATTTTAATTGATTGTTTATTGGTTTGATATGCTGACATTTTTGTCCTTCCCTTTAAATAATTCCACTCCAATATCATAACCTACATAGAATTAGGCACTCCTTTGATACAAAAGAGGACCTTTAATCGACAGATTTTGTAATGCAAATTGCCAATGATAATTAAGTTTAGTTTTCCACAAAGATGTCACACTAGAAAGAAAATAACACATCGCTAAAAGGATCGATTAATTGACCCCTAAATGTATATATGTATTGGTCAGTTCCGCATTTCAACAAAATTCTTAAGATTCAACAAAAGATTAGTGAGGTTTGATGAGTCGGGTATGAATGATTAACTTTAGTACCAATTATTGATTATGTTAATAATACTATTGTGGTGTGTGTTGATACATATAGGTACCGGTTAATTCAATAAGACTTGATATCTTTTATTGATTATCAGTCTAGCACGAAGCGTATGTGTAATACTTCATTTGCTTGGTAAAAATATATTATCTACTATTTAAGGTATGGTTTCTCTGTAGAAATCTAACCTATAATATATATAGGTCCTTGTTGAGAATATGATTGTGGGAGATCCCACGTTGATTAAAAATTGAATCCAAGTCTTGCATATAAGCCGATTGACTACCCCACCTAACACCAATTGGTTTTAGAATGGAACCCCACTCGACCTGTGTCCTCGACTTCGGTTTGGTGCGCATGATGCGTTTGGACGTGCGTGACCCCACGTCGTATATGACCCACCGCTATTTAACCGTCCTCGCCCAAAACTTACACCAATCAAACTTAATTTGATCATATATCTTAATTTTCCTTAAACACACACACTTAAGGTCATGTTTATAAATGGCTAAACGACTATTGAGGATAGGGTATACGTTAGAAAATGTTTTCAGTGTATCATTTACATTCATATTATCAATTGATATAGCTATTATATATGAAAAGAAAAAAAAAGAAAAAAAATAGGAGGAAAAGTTGGAGGGAGAAACAGGCACACATCCTTGTCACGACCTAAAAATCAAGCAAATTTATCAAAATGGATGGCCCTCTGCTTCAATCATATATTACCCACCACACACATATTTTCTTTTCTTTAAGAAAACTACCCAACACATTTCCAAATTATCCAATTAAGATGGGTTATTCACCGCCATGTTAGTTTTTAGACAATAGCCAACAACCCTTTTTTCAAATGCCGAGTCACAAATTTCCCAACAACCATTACATAAGAGGGTCGAATTTACCATCTTATAAGAAAACCACACAATATTATAGGTGCAGTTCAGGAAAAAATCTACTTTTTCAACTTCAGTTTAATCCTGCCATTTACACCCTATATATATGATCTTCTTTTAAAGTTTAATTTGATGTATATATTGCTTGATGTGATTTATTTTAATTTTGCATCACACGAAAACTACGCCTTCCTAGTTACATATGGAATTTAAAAAAAATCTTTATACACATCTCACACTACTAGTAACATTTTGGCAAAGTGCCTAGATAGATTAATTAGTTATTTTGTATCAATTTAATATTATGTGACAATTTTAGTGTTCTATATCAAATGTAATAAATAAGAAAGTATTTTTTTAGGATATTTTTAAAATTATAGAGAAGATTAACATTTTTTTCACGAGTGGAGTGTGTCATAATACATCATTGCTATAAGAAAGCCAATCATGTGGTTAATTTTATTTCTTCAACTAATTATAATACTAAAGTCTATACTTCAAATAAAGTTTTTTTATATATTTATAATCATTCTAAGTTAAAATAAAAAATAAATTTAATACGGGGTATTAATATTAGCTGAGCCGAGCCGAAGAATCCAACTTTCCATTATTATAAGTATTTTTTTTTTCGGTGAGCGCATCACGACAAATCAGCCTCTCTCACCAAAGAGCGGAACTAAACGGGGTTATTAAAAATACCTAATAGACCGTTATACCCTCCATTCAACCCTAAAATCCCCAACAAGCCACAATCCTCCAGGGGTAAAATAGGCAAAACGCAAGCAAATGTCCTTATCGCCCAAAAAGTATGCGGTGTACAGATCAGCCAATCACAATGGCCGGTCCCAACTTCTCAAGGGGCATATTTGGTATTTTAATATCATTTTTATTTTTTGCGTCAGCATCCGGAAATTAATTATTAAATATCATTAATAAAAAGCCGTCCCGGAATCTGTTTCCTCCATTTTTATGCTCTCTTTCTCCATCCGCCACACCTCTCTCTCTCTCCCCCTCTGAGAAAGCTTCGATTTCATGGCTGTCTGGAGACGAGGAGGCTCGGTTTCGCTTTTGCTCGCACTTTCAGATCTGGTTTTCTTTTAGTTCCTTTTCCAATCTTTGACAGGTAATTCAATTCGTCGCCAATTACTTGTTTTATACACTGATGAAGCAAAAAGCCTACGTTAGTTTGTCTTTTCCTCTCCGTTCTTCTGGTCTTCTCTGCTGAGCTCAGATTACTAATTTACTTTCCTTTAATTTCGCTGTTTATTTGTTTAATTTCTGTTTCTGGATGAAAATCTGTGCGGTTGATTGTGCGTTGCGATTTCGAATTTCCTTTTGCTGCCTTGAAACCTCACATCCGATTTTTTTTCCCCTGTGAATACGGTTTTTAGCCGTCTTTAGGTTAGGTCTTTTTGTTTCTTCTTTGAATCTCTCTTTTCCGATAGCGTTGGCGTTTTGAGATTTGGCAGCGGACAGCAAGTCAGTTTGAATTCAAGAAGACTATATATAGATTTGGTTGGTCAACTTATCAATTTTTTTCTGTTACACTTGTGGTGAAAATTTCAATTTCGCTAGTTACAGTTATTTCCAATTACAGGCGATCCAATTATCCATTGGAGCTCTTGTTTGTTTGTTTGTTTTTGCCTTTTGAGTTTTCTCTGTCAATGTACTGTACTTGTTTTAGCTAGTGTTTGCTTTCTATTATTTGATTTTTATTATGTCTAGTTGGAATTTAATTTGTCTGGTTGAAATTTTATCCTTGTTTCATCTCAAGTGTATTGTTTCACTTCAAATCTCTTAGATCTGTTAGCTTCTTGCATTGAAATGAAGGAAGATCAATGATTTCTGTGATGAAAACAGTGTTGATCAGGTCTGATATAAATAAGGCCTAATAAAGCAAGTAGTAATGTGAAAATGTGTTGATAAGGTAGAAAATGTTTGCCAAACACAGCCAAATCTGCTAAAGAACTTTCTCAGATTTTGAATTCCCTGCATCATGTTCTTTGCCTGTACTGTTCCTTTCAATTCTTGTTCAAAAGACAAATGTTCCATTTTGACTGCGCGCATGATAAAAGGTGAGATGCTTCATTGCTTATTTGCTTGATTCATGAACCCTGACCAATTGAGTACTTGTCAATTGATGGCAGATACCCTCTTCCAATTGCTCTTGACCACATCCAAATGACAACGAGTACTTGAATAGCAAGCTTTTCTAGTATGGACAGAGCGGACACATCGGGTTTCGTTAGTGGCGGAAGTATCTTATCGAGCTTTATTCCTCTTGTTCCTGCTGTAGATCTCAGTGATTGAAAGTTGAAACTATTTCTGCTAAGCTGGTATTTGTTCTTTCTGATTGATCTTTCTGCTGGATTGAATGGATCTGAATCAAAACACAGCATACTTCCCCTGTGTTACTCAACATGCCCAAAATTACGATTCCTTTGGTGATACTGCTTTGAGCTTGGACGGCCTCAGCCAAAGAGGAAGCAATTCTTACAAATTTGGTAGTACTCAGAGCAGCTTTGGGCTGTTTCCTCCTCCTCCTACGGATGATGGCTGCCGACTGGTCCTCGGGTTAGGCCCTACGACAGAGGCCAGACCGAATAAAGGAGGATCGTCTGGTAATGGTGATTCAATCCTCCAACTAGGCCTATCCGGGGCTACTGGATCGTTCTTTGCACCTACAATCGATTTCTCGGGCTCAACTCACAATGAGATGAACACAAGCCATCAACCATACAATGAGAAAAGTCTGACTTACCCTATTGTTGATGAAGGTTCCACCTCTGCAAAGAAATCAGGTGGCTACATGCCATCGCTTCTACTCGCACCGCGGATGGACATCAACGGATCATTGCTTCCAATCCATGACTTACCGGATCCTGCAGCAACCCTGCAGGGATCTGAATACTCCCAAATGAGCTTCGACACCTCCACAACCACCACCAGCTCCGCGGGGCTTTTATCCGAGCCTTCAGCAGCTGTGACGTCGTCGGATCAAAGGCCTCAGATGGCCAAAAGGTGTAGGTTTCCAGGCTGCACCAAGGGCGCGCGGGGCGCATCAGGCCTCTGCATTGGCCATGGCGGCGGCCAACGGTGTCAGAAGCCCGGGTGCAACAAGGGCTCCGAGAGCCGCACGGCGTTCTGCAAGGCGCACGGAGGCGGGAAGCGGTGCCTGCACCTCGGATGCACGAAGAGCGCCGAGGGAAAGACGGAATACTGCATCGCCCACGGCGGAGGTCGACGCTGCGGCCACCCAGGCGGCTGTACGAAGGCGGCCCGCGGCAAGTCGGGGCTATGCATTCGCCATGGCGGAGGCAAGCGGTGCAGGGTGGACGGATGCTCCCGAAGCGCCGAGGGGCAGGTGGGGCTCTGCATCTCGCACGGTGGGGGACGGCGTTGCCAGGTGACTGGGTGCTCCAAAGGCGCCCAAGGGAGCACGATGTACTGCAAAGCGCACGGCGGCGGGAAGCGGTGTGTGTTCGTCGGGTGCACCAAGGGCGCCGAGGGGAGCACGCCGCTATGCAAGGGCCACGGAGGCGGGAAGCGGTGTATGTTCGACGGTGGCGGGATTTGCCCCAAGAGCGTGCACGGCGGAACTAGCTTCTGCGTCGCCCACGGCGGCGGGAAACGATGTGCGGTGGCCGGGTGCACGAAGAGCGCGCGCGGGAGGACCGATTGTTGCGTGAAGCATGGTGGCGGGAAGCGGTGTAAGATCGAGGGGTGTGCGAAGAGCGCCCAAGGGAGCACCGACTTCTGCAAGGCGCACGGCGGCGGGAAACGGTGCGGTTGGGGCGGGGGAGGGAAGTGCGAGAAGTTCGCGAGGGGGAAGAGCGGCTTGTGCGCCGCTCATACCAGCTTGGTGCACGGGAAGGAGGGGAAGAAGACCGGAGGAGGAGGCGGTGGTGGCATGATCGGGCCGGGTCTCTTCCACGGGCTTGTGAACTCAGCCGCCTCAAGCGCCAGCGTCGTGTCTTCAGACCACACGGATGTGGTACAGAGGCCGGCCAAAAGGCAGCAGCTGATACCGCCGATGGTGTTGGTGCCTCTTTCGATGAAGTCCAGCTCGTCTCGCTCAGAGATGACGGCCGAAGTGAGAGGTGGCGGCGGCGGGAGCGGCGGGTTCGAGTTTGGAGTGCCGGAAGGGAGGGTTCATGGCGGGGGGCTCATGTCATTGCTTGGTGGTAACCTCACCAATGCTATGTGATGCTGTGCTTTGTTGAAGACGTGCTTGTGATTAATCATGTATAAATTGACGGGCTTAAGGGCCGGGTTTAGGGCTTAATTAATTGTATGATGGATTGTATGGTAAATTGAGTTTGGAAGTTGTAAATTGAAACTTCAACATTGCTTGCCTAGTTTTGGTAAATCATTGACGTTTACCAAATCTCCAATCCTTAGGGGTGGTTTTATTTATGTTAATTAAGTTTATGTTTTCAAGTCTTTAATGTCATCAAATATGTCTTTATACAGATTTGGTTAAAGCATAAGAATCAACTTATATGAATTTCAAACCCTTTAAAATGGCCGGAAGATGTTTACTAACTTAGGAAGATTCTGTTGTTTATTTCTTTATTTATCAAACACATGCGGAAATCTAATTACGGATGAAGAGTCACAGTAGGTAAATCAAAATAATAAACAATACTCTAGAATAGGGTTGAATAGAGTATGACCGATTTTCGCGTCTCAGAGTCAAGGCCTTGAGATAGGATCTAAGGTTTTGTAATTGAGCTCAAGATCTTGCTAATTCACTTGGAACTGAATATGATCTTTGCGAAAACTCAACTTAAATGTGCGGAATTAAAATAACTGAAAGTAAAGCAAGGACATACGAATTGTTAATGAGGTTCAACACGAACTTGACCTACATCCCCGCCTAGGGTTATCCAACCCGTAGGATTCAAAAGCACTATTATATGGATCTTAGATACAACCTAGAAGAACTTCCCCTTCTTCTACCTCTCGAAGCCTAAATCGCTTCTATATCTAGTCAACCCAAGCTCTCGTGAAATAATAGCCCAGTGAATACGCTTGAGTAGAGGTATACTCTTAGTGATGCCATCAAGATGGGCCCTCTGTGGGCCAAGGCGGTTCGAGGACCCGATCATCCCGAGAAAGAAGAAGGCGCCACCATGGATCCAAGCATGTTGAAGAGTCGACATCGAGAGTCCTGGGGTCGGCGCCAAGGGTTCGGTAGGACTGGTCGGTTCCTCTTGAAGAATTTATTTTATATATTTATCTATTTTTATTTATTAGTTACTGTAGATAAATAAAATTGAGGGAATTATCTATTTCCTTACTTATGAAGAAAAGAATTTTTTTTATATATCTTTAGTCATTTTTTTTATTAATAGAATTATTAGTATTTATTTAGGATTTTTATTTATTTATTTTTAATTGTGAGATAGCTAGGGTTTCTTTGTAGAGGAGCCAATCTCACTTAGCATATTTTCTTATTTAAGTTGTTTAATCAGGTTGAAATTAAAAGTTCGTCAACCCTAAATCTCCCGTCTTTCTACTTGTTCTACTTTTCACGTTCTTATACGATCGTGTCATTCGTCCAAATTCATTCAAGTTACAAAAACTTAGTTTTGTCAATTGTTCATCCTACTGTGAATCAATTTTGGTGGCATGTGTGATTGAATTGGCCACGCCGTCATCTAGTGTGTTGATCAATTGTTTCCATTGGCAGACTGATCGAATTGAAGCAAGTAAGGATTAATTAATTGCCCTTGCTAATTAATTAGTTCAAGTGCGCCAACAGTAGTGTGAAGAATCGAATCGGGTGTAAGTTATTCGGCATCAATTCACATAAATTCAAGAGCTAATGCAACATCGGGCGTTTATTTTAGCAATCGGCCTACCGAGACAATTGCTATGAATCACTTAGTATAACACTTATGACTTGTATAATAACGCTCAAATAAATACTCTCACAAAATGAGGAGAGTATTTGATACTCAAAGGGGCTATTCTTACAAATGAGGAGAGGTGTCGACGTCATATCGCGACGGATCCAACCTGCGGTGCGTGCTCAGACCAAGCCGAGACCCTCAATCACTTGTTCAGGCTTTGCTGCAAGATTGACGGGTTGTGGATGGCTTTTGGTAGGCCGACGAGCAGCCGGACTTTCCTTGAGAGTCCATTTGCTGCCTGGATTAGGGAGCAGCTACTTGTGACGCAGGTTTATGTTGGCGAAGTCGAGTGGGGCTGTGTCTTCGCGACGGCGCTTTGGTGGATTTGGAGGTGGCGGAATGACCGTGTGTTTAACGGTAAGGAATGTGTGGTCGATAGAGTGCAGTTCATCAAGGTAAAAGCACTAGAGTACGCCGCTGCTTGGCAGCGTCTTGGTGTCAGGGTATCCGCCGTCGAGAAGCATAGGGCGGAGATCGGGTGGGAGAAGCCGATTGTGGGCTGGGTTAAGGTGAATACCGATGGCTCTGTTGCGTCTGATGGTAGTGCTGGTGCAGGCGGGGTTATGCGGGATGCTGATGGGCGTTGGCTGGCCGGTTGTGCTCGACACATTGGGTGCTGTACGGTGCCGGTGGCCGAGCTTTGGGGCCTGTTGGATGGGATCCGATTGGCGTGGGAGGCAGGATATAAGCAGGTGATTGTCGAGTCGGACTCCAGGACGACAATCAGTTTGCTTCAGAAGGGTGTGGGGAGTCATCACCCCCTTTCTAGCCTGGTACAGCAGTGCCGGAGCTTACTTAGTCGAGACTGGGAGATCCAGTTGAGGCATGTCTTCAGGGAAGCGAACTCCGTCGCTGACACCCTCGCGGCTCTAGCCTATACTTTTCCTATTGGTGTACATAGTATTTCAATTCCGCCTTCAGAGATTGAACTCATTGTTGATGAGGACGCTAGGGGAAGGACTACTCCCCGTTTGGTACTTGTGTAGTCCGTTTGTTATTTATAGATGAGAGCCTGCCTCTCACGTTTTCCTACCAAAAAAAAAAAAAAAACTCGAATATAAGACAATAAAGTAAAGGCCTTGAGAGAGCTAGAAGATCGATTGCGGTGAAGACGTTGGAGATCAGTAAGTAGGCTTGCGTGCTCCACTACTGAACTTCGATCTTCTTATATATGTGCTGCTTGAATCTTCAGGAGAGCGTTTGAATTCTTATTCCACCAAGGAGGGAGATTGACGTTGGACATACTTGATTGAGCCAGCCCTGCAGGTTAGTTCAACTAAAACCAAAAGGCCCAATAACATTTACATAGAATAAAGTCCAAAACACTTAATGCATAATGAACAATATAGAATAGGTTTTGACTTTCCTCAAACCCATAAAATACTATGGTAAAGTTTTGTCTTAATTAAGGTGGAGTCATCAACGGAGTATCTAAACACTTTTTGCAAGAACGGTACTTTCCGCGTTCAATCAAAACACTTTTTTGCAAGAACGGTACTTTCTGCATTCAATCAAATGAACGACAATTTATTTTTTTAATCAGGAGATATGGCAAGGTTCAACTTTCCAAACAAAGACTTTTGCAATTTGTGTTGAAATGCAGCAAGCTATTTCCAGAGGATTTTCAAAATATCACTATTGAAGGAGACAACTTGGAAGTTAAAGGCGATTCGAGAAAGTAGTAATATTAAGTGGGAAATTATACGCCACATAGAGAAGATCAACCTACTCTCATACTTCTTTGATCATATTCAATTCAGACATTGTTATAGAGAAGCTAATAAGGTAGCGGATTATATCGCTAAAAGTAGAGAAAATTGTAATTAGCTTAATCTATATAGAAGGATCAATATCTCACAGGTAAAAAAAAAATTGATTTGTTTTATCAAATATAATTCTTGCAGGTTCGATTTGACCGAACCCAACTAGACCAAAACCGTTGTGACCGAAATCCGATTCACTCGAACCCGTTTAGACCGAAACCTTATTCACCCGAATTCGTTTCGACCGAAACCCGATTCGTCCGAACTGAATAGGACCTGAAAACCCGATTGTATCCGATAAAATAATGTCCGAATAAACCCGACCTAAACCTAATCAGACCCGAATTATCATCACACCCGATATTAACTTGAGTCCGATATGACCCGAAAACGAATAACTCGGCCCGACTCGCCCGATTGCCACCCTATATGCAAAATCGGACACGTAGTAAAAAATGGCTTAACACCTCATTCCCAACTTCGCCTACAAAGGTCTCCACGTTCTCCTTCCTCGTCATCACTCTCCCCAAGTGGGCCCCACCACCGTATCCAAGTTCGATATCCCAATCCATCCATACTCGTAGACGTTCATGCTGAATTAAATTTGAAACCTCAAACAAAGGGAGAAAAAAAAGAAGGTAGGTTGAATTGATTTGTTTGATCAAAGTAGCCATGGCGGAAAGCACGAGCAGCAAGGGGGCGGCGGGGAAGGCGATCGGGATCGACCTCGGGACGACGTACAGCTGCGTGGGGGTGTGGCTAAACGACCGCGTGGAGATCATCCCCAACGACCAGGGCAACCGCACCACACCCTCCTACGTCGGCTTCACTGACACCGAGAGGCTCATCGGAGACGCTGCCAAGAACCAGGTGGCTATGAACCCCCACAACACTGTCTTCGACGCCAAGCGCCTCATCGGCCGCCGCATCGGAGACCCCTCCGTCCAGAGCGACATGAAGCTCTGGCCCTTCAAGGTCCTTACTTAATTTACTCTCTTAATTTCTAGCCTCTCAAATTACTCCCTCCTATCCAAAAATAATAGATTGATACAGAATAAGGGTTTTATGTTTTCTAGATAATTTAATAAATTGATTAATGAACATTGTTATTATTAAAAATTGTATTTATTAACTATTTTTTCTTTCAAACTCGCCACTTATTAGTTGAAAAAGTCAGTAATCATTAATAAATGATATTGGTAAAATTTAGAAAAAATATATAAAACCAATAATAATTAATACTCCCTCCGATTGTAAATGTAAGATGTTTCAGTTTTGTGCACGTAGTTTAAGGAGTTAAAAACTCTATGTAATATTAATTTTTTTAATTAAATTTTTTTACAATATAATATTTATTAATAATAAGTTTTATATTGTAAAAAAAATAATTAAAAAAATTAATATTTTATATAGTTTTTAGTTCCTTAAACTACGTGTGCTAAAGTAAAATGTCTTATATTTATGATAGGAGGGAGTATTTTACTTAAAAATTGTGTCAAAATCTAAAACGATACTTATATGGGAGGGAGTATCATTTTTGTGTTTTGGGTGGATAAGTTTTCCGTTGGCATGCCAACTTTGATCGAAATTTTGATAGGATTTTGAAATCTATGAAATTTGAAAAACTAGGTATTTATAGTTTTTTTTTTTTTTTTTTTTTACAGTATTCAAGTTGAATGAGATCTTTGAACAACAAAGATCATCCTTACGGGAAGGCTAGATAGGTTACAATTTCTTGTGGATCTAGTAATAGTTCTAATGTGTTTTTAAGCTGATTTTGTAAATACTTGGTAGTTGGTACCCTTGATAAAAAAAAAATTTGTCATTTGAGGTTTGATACAATTTTTAAGAAAATGATTAAGTCACTTTTTTTTTTATATATATCAATATTATTATATCTATATATCTTCTCACTTTATTAAATGTACATTCTTCTTTAAACCTAATCAATAAAACAATTTGAGAAAAAAAAATTAGTTAATAAAAATAAGATTCAATAAAATCTCGTTAACCCAATGCTATTTGCCTAAATAATCTAAAATGACATTTAAAGTTGATAGAATTGAGTATTAATTTAGGGCTTGTTTGGTTGATTGCGGGAAGTACAATTCCCGGGAAGTTACTTCTCAGGAATTGAATTTCCGTGAAATATACTTCCAGAGAATTAAACAAAGTTGTTTGGTTGAATTTTGGTGTTTAACAATATAAATAGAAAAACAAAGAAAAATACATTAAAAAGGGGGAAGTTGAACTTACCTAGTCCCCCTAGGTAAGTTTTTTTTTTTTTTGAATGACCCCCTAGGTAAGTTAACTTCCTACAACTTAGAGGAATTGAAATTCCTGGAAAGTTGGATTTCTGTGTCTTTCTGTCAACCAAACACAGAAAGTTATCATACTTCATGTGTTTTTAATTGAGTAACCAAACAAGGCCTTAGATATTTGATTTTTTTTTTGTAAGAAATTTAAATGTTTAATTGATTGATGTGTTTGATAATGTGATGGATGGAAGTAGGTGATCGCCGGGGAAGGGGACAAGCCGATGATAGTGGTGC
This sequence comes from Persicaria maculosa, assembly GCA_963922045.1. Taxonomy (NCBI): domain Eukaryota; kingdom Viridiplantae; phylum Streptophyta; class Magnoliopsida; order Caryophyllales; family Polygonaceae; genus Persicaria; species Persicaria maculosa. The sequence goes on from OY998252.1 coordinate 2,937,008, forward strand.
ACTACAAAGGTGAAGAGAAGCAGTTCTCCCCTGAGGAGATCTCCTCCATGGTCCTCGTCAAGATGAGGGAGGTGGCCGAGGCCTTCCTCGGCCACCCCATCAACAACGCCGTCATCACCGTCCCTGCCTACTTCAACGACTCCCAGCGCCAGGCCACCAAGGACGCCGGTTCCATCGCCGGCCTCAACGTCATCCGCATGATCAACGAGCCTACCGCCGCCGCCATCGCCTACGGCCTCGACAAGAAGGCGGCCACCACGGGCGAGCGCAACATCCTCATCTTCGACCTCGGTGGTGGCACCTTCGATGTCTCCGTCCTTGCCATCGAGGAGGGCATCTTCGAGGTGAAGGCCACCGCCGGAGACACCCACCTCGGGGGCGAGGACTTCGACAACCGGATGGTGAACCACTTCGTGTCCGAGTTTCGGAGGAAGAACAAGAAGGACATCTCCGGGAATGCACGGGCCTTGAGGAGGCTAAGGACGGCCTGCGAGCGTGCTAAGCGGTCGTTGTCTTCGTCGACGCAGACGACGATCGAGATCGACTCGCTGTTCGAGGGGGTCGACTTCTACGCGACGATTACTAGGGCGAGGTTCGAGGAGTTGAACATGGACTTGTTCCGGAAGTGTATGGAGCCCGTGGAGAAGTGTTTGAGAGATGCGAAGATGGACAAGGGCCTCGTTGATGAGGTGGTTTTGGTCGGAGGGTCGACGAGGATTCCGAAGATTCAGCAGCTCCTGCAGGATTTCTTCAATGGGAAAGAGTTGTGTAAGAGCATAAACCCGGACGAGGCTGTGGCGTATGGGGCGGCGGTGCAAGCAGCAATCCTCACAGGCGAGGGGGACGCGAAGGTGCAGGACTTGCTTCTGTTGGACGTGACGCCATTGAGCCTGGGCTTGGAGACAGCTGGTGGCGTGATGACGGTGCTGATCCCGAGGAACACAACGATCCCGACAAAGAAGGAGCAGGTCTTCTCAACCTACTCGGACAATCAACCCGGTGTGCTAATTCAGGTAGTTTTACATCGTCGGAAGTGGAAGTTATTCCGAGCGAGGATGAGTTACTCCACCGTTCGAATTGTGTTTTGTGTAGGTGTATGAAGGGGAGAGGGCAAGAACAAGGGACAACAATCTGCTAGGGAAGTTCGAGCTGACGGGTATTCCTCCAGCGCCGAGAGGGGTGCCTCAGATCAACGTAATGTTTGACATCGACGCAAATGGAATCCTGAATGTTTCTGCAGAGGATAAGACAGCAGGGGTGAAGAACAAGATCACGATAACGAACGACAAGGGGAGGCTGAGCAAGGACGAGATCGAGAGGATGGTGAGGGATGCGGAGAAGTACAAGGCAGAGGACGAGGAGGTGAAGAAGAAGGTGGAGGCGAAGAACGCACTAGAGAACTATGCGTACAACATGAGGAACACAGTGAGGGACGACAAGCTCAAGGCAAAGATGAAGGACGAGGATCGGGAGAAGATCGAGAAGGCATTGGAGGGCGCAATCCAGTGGATCGAGGGGAACCAACTGGCCGAGGTGGACGAGTTTGAAGACAAGCTCAAGGAGCTTGAACAAATATGCAATCCGATCATCTCGGCTATGTATCAAGAGACTGGTGGCATGGGTGACGTTCCTAGCGGCCATACTGGTGGATCAGCCAGCGACGATATGGGTGGATCAGCCGGTGGGGCTGGGCGATCTGGGCCAAAGATAGAGGAGGTTGATTAGACCTTTTGAGCAAACCTTGCAGTGTTTCTAGTGCTCCCAAGACTTCGGTATGTTAGTTTGTGTAACCATACTAAGACTTGAAAGAGTGTTCATGTAAATGTAATAATAATGTTTAATAAAAGTTAAGTCTTACTAGTTTAGTTGATGAGAATGACTTAAATAGTCGAATCCCTACTTTCTTATTGTAATAACAATAGCTGGTGTGTCATCCCACATCGATTATATAGGTAGTTTAAGTCAGTAGCATTTTGCCCTCCGTAACATTAATATGGTATCAGAGCGGTTTCGTCTATCGGGTCGTCTCTCGACCTTCGAGCGGGCTAGCTATAGCCTTAAGGGTGTTTATGCCTTACTATATAAGCTTCTAGCACCCGACCCAAGTCATTAGTCCCGTGTTCTTTTCATTAACATGATGATTCACAAATTATTTACCAGTTCAGATGATGATTCACAAATGTTCACATTGGTGGATAAGCTCGAAAACAATACATGAACAATAGCTTGCAAGTTCAATAGGAGCTATTGAATAATAGCTTGCAAGTTTAATAGGAGTTGGTGAAGATGACAATGATTTAGACATTTGATACCAACCTCAAATCTGTTCAGCAGCGGAGTCCAGACTTACACTATTAAGACGAACGGTCCCAAGAAGGTATTCCGGCAGCTCAGCTTCTTCCTTCGCCTGAAAGTAGGGTCAAGTTAAGAGATGCAATTCACCACGCAGTTTTGAAAAACATAAATACTACGATGAATGATATGGTAAGAGGACTAAGAACATACCTCCAGTAGAATCGCAAGATCCACCACTAAACTCGTGACGTATCCTAGAACGAGACCGATGACTCCCCTTGCCACAGATGATGAGCCAATATCTACATCAATCTGCAGTACAAATTGAAGGATAGGTATGACTTATGAGTGTAGGAATCGACACATTAGATGCTAGTGTGGGGAAAAAAGAATCAATTACCTCAAGAAAGTTGTCTTGGCGGAGATATCTGCAGGTGACAGCCTTTCCGAGAAGGCAAGCTTTTGTTCCGACAGCTCGCTTGACCATCCAATACCCCTGAATGCAATCAATGAGTGATGAGTACTCCTAACATTGTCAAGACCGAAATTGATGAATTAGAATATGGTATACCTTGACAATGCTAGGGATTAACTTAAACCTAGAATCACGAAACGTGTCAGAACCATCGATAAACCGTCCTAGAAGTGAGCCTTTCTTAACAGGTCTGTCGGCAGCATAGTAGAAAACCAAGTTGTAGTTTGGATTGGCTGGAATCTGCAACAATAAAGCCGAAATGCATTCATTTTTGGATGGCTGCTCCAAGTAACAAAACAGTGAGAATGAAACCAATCAAACAATGCGATCATACCTGAAGATTAACCACAAAGATGAAAGGGAGTTTTTTTCCAGCTTCTGACTGAGAATCAACACGGTTGAGGATGAGAGTGATATCAAGAGCAAATCATTACAAACATCAAATAGTGCTCGAATGTTGCAATTCAATCTCAAGTTTATCAGCTCTCTGAGGTAAGGATTTAACAAAGGGTCAATGCAGACCATTCATACTGGTCATTTTTTCAGCTAGTAGGATGATCTCCATGCTGAATCCAGCAAGCATAAGCGAACCAATCAAGCGAATATGTGTTTTATGCAACCAAACAAGCTTAAAGAAGAAAAATAATACTCCACTCCGTAATAAAACTTGTGCTTTCAGTTAAAGATCTGTTACTATCAAAACATAAATGAATGACCAGATCTGTGCATCATGGCAGCTCTAGGAAAGTATATTTATTGGAAAAAATCTTGTTCAAGCAAAGCACAAAGAGAAAATGTGGAAGGGAAGCTTTTACATGTTATATCTTAAATACTTCATGTCCTTACCTGGACAATACAAGATGGGCGCAATGCAACCTTATCAAGGCTATTTTCAGACTTGAGCCAATCAACTGCAACTAACTTGAGAAGTGGATCTCCTCCCACCACCTGAAAGCAATTCCCTTTTTCTCTTCTTTAGAAGTCCAAAAGGCCGCCTTATTAATTGTCTGTTTCTATTCGATTTTATTCACTTTTGGGGCCTTATTCAGGTCTATTTCTCAAAACCACCCAGATTCAATTTTTCCAACGCCATACATTATTGGTGAGTGTTTCAAAAAAAGAGAGGTGATTTTGTGAACAGCCCCATAGATAATTGGTAGTTTTGCGAAATTTAAAAAAACAGGAATATTTAACAGCCTGAGATGCAGGCAATGAATAGGATGATAGTATGATACTATATTCACAGCTTCTGAAGCAGCTCATCAATGTGAAATAAAACCATAGGTAATTATACACTTAAAAGATGGGGAAAATGTACCTTAGTATTATCATGTAAATATGTTTTTCCTCTGATCATAAATCCCATACCGCCTGGATCAGTCCAGCAGTTAGAGTCGTTATCATCTTTTCCACGTCGCATTGTACCGTGAAATTGGAGAGGGTCAACTGGCAAAGGTGGTGCCATTGAATCTAATTCTTCATTTAAACTTATACCTACCACATAAGAAATGGGTATTTATATATTATTTAACTTTCTGTAAGAGATATAAAAACATAACAATGCAAAAGATTCACTCAAAATAAGCTGGATGCTAGTATATCTAGCAGTGGCAGACTAGAGAAATTTTTATGCCGGAATTTGACTAAAACGACACCATTTTGAGTAAAATGAGGCCGCTGCTGGGATGCCTAGAAGCTTGCCAGATGCAAGGGGGGTTGCCGGAACCCCATAACCCCGGTTTCCTTCTCTGATATCTAGAAGACTAGAACGCAATAGAAAGAGACACAACCTTACCTGATTTTGTCCTCAAAGTTAAGCCTGCTATGGCCCAAGACACATTCTTTAGCTTCACTTTTCGGTGCTGACAATTTATAATATTTGATGTTAATACCAATGAAAAGGAATTGAAGTCGCTAATCAGAAACAGTCGATAAAGATAAATATAAAACCTCCTCATTAGCTTCAACTTCTCCATCACTATCTTCATCGTCAGATGGTGATTCAGCATCATAAAAATGATCTGATATGTCTGAACCATCAAATTCGCCATTTGAAACACTATCAAATGAACTTTTCATATCAATGATAGTGGCGTGAGAGTTGTAGGTCAATGAAGGATTGGCTCCGATGTATTCTTTAAGACCTGAAAATTAAAGTCCATTATTCCCCAACCTATTAAAACCATAAATAAGATTAAAGAAACAGACTGCACACATTCATTAAAAAAGGACAGAATTCATAAGATCTTTACTTGCAGAGTGGATGATAAAAAGTAAATCATCTTTGGAACTAAGGTTATTCAAAATACAAATTTTCCACTTTAAACACGAAGGAAAAGTCAGGCCTTCATCTAGTGGTCAATGGTGAGTACCCTAGGCTTCATGTTATAGGGGCCCTCTTTCGACATCTCCCAAGGGCTGGCATAAAATGGTAATCAAAGAAAAAAATACTGTAGTTAATAGAAATAGGCTAACACACCAACCTGCCACTTGGCACAACAATGCAAAAGGAATAGAGGTTTCAAATTTTGAATTGTGATCCTTCTTCCATTTATCCCAGCTGGAATGATCAATCTCCAACATATGCGTCACAAGACATTTTGGAGACTGCGAAGGCGACAATGTGGGCAAATTTTTGATTTCCCAAGATGAAGCTACAAAGGAAGAAATGTGAAATAAATATCGAGTTGAAAGACAAAAGAAGGCAAGGATCATGAAAAGACTAAATTAGTGAAGCATAGTAAATAGGCGAAAGACACTAAATACATTTTATATATCTTCCTAATTTATGTTGAGGTTATCAGATTTTTCATGATACATTCTCTCTCATAAGAGGATTTTATTAATAAAAAAGCTAGCACGAGAAAAGTAAAATTTTAGACGTAATGACAAATAAATAAACTCTAATATCACTTGTATTTACCACATTAGCAAATGATATTTATATGGAAAAAGACTCATGTTCAAGGACCAAGAGGAACATAGAAAGCCCATGAAATGAGAAAAAGAAGTTAGAGGTCCATCAACTAAGTTGCAGTTCTTATTTATTTATTTAAAAAAAAAACAGCAAAGAAGAAAGAAGTTGCCACTACTCCAGCTAGCATAATCCCTTCAAAAGGAACTAGGGATGCGTGCGCCCAAGTAAGCTGGACAAACATCCAAATGAAGATAGATTAACATAGGTACATACAAGATCAAATAATCGAATACTAGCTATATTGCTTCCATCTACTTCTTTAAGTGCAAAAAGAGCCACAATTGGCATGAATAAAACCCACTTTAAAAAATCATCTCAAGTGCAATGGAAACCTTGAAGCATTTTGCAATGATATTCAAACAAGAGGAAAATAAATGCAGCACAATAGGGATCGAAAGCGTAACCAAAAGGACAACAGGCCTTACGACTGATCTTTTTGCGTTTATATCCAGATTGTTGAGGCTTATTTTTATGTGCAGCAGGAAAATGCAGAATTGCTGCATGGAAAAGGATAAACACTATTAGTGTACTCCTTAACTTGACCATACCAAAAGAAAGGCTAGTAGCTGAAATTGATATGATAATTGGATTGCTTGGCAGATTAAAAAATGATGCACTAGTACAACAGGAAGAATGTAGACTAGATCCTTATCATACCTCTTGAAATGCACATTTTACATAAACAACCTACTTCATCATGCATGGAAATTAGTTACATGAGATTGAAAAGCATTTACTTAACTATATGTTCCATCTTGTCCACGAAACCATTGTCTTGAAAACACAAAATCTCTTTCTGTTTTCCACCTGCATCATGTGGCATCCTTACGAAGTAAGAAGGGACGGTAAAAGCCAGTATAGATTTTTCAAAGGAAAAGGGAGAAAAGGCTTTGGTAGTAGCAGTTCTTATCAGCTGACTGACACTTCTATAATGTAAGGTTTAATAAGGAGAAGGTTCTAAGTACAGTATTACATAAGCAAAATGCTGTAAAGCATCATTTTTCCATGATTAGGTGATGCACACTAGAAGGCTAAATTTATGCAAATAAAGGAGTACTGTCCAAAAATTATACCACATGCAGTATTTAGGTTCATATGTTCCATAAAGAACATCATAGTGCCCATCCAGAGACTCAATGAGCTCTACGTCACCAGTCACCATGTCCCACCTGCAAATGTAGATGTAGTTAAAGATGAAACATATTATCCAACCATAAAGGAATTATAAGTTAAGAAACAAAAAGACAGGCTTGTGACACTATAAAAAGATCCCATCCACTTACTCATATCTTTTAGATGGTTCAAGACTCATCAGGACTTCAAAAACAGTGTCTGCAGTTGCATTGATCATTGCAACAGATTTTACAAGAACACCTTTACCACCCTATACAAAACAAAGAAAACAAAATTTTATCAAGTCTAACTTTTATATTATTTGCAAAGATCTTGGAAAATAGGTTACATCTTCATTCGTTTCAATTTCAGGGTGGCTTCAAACCTCTCGAAATTACAGTTATTGGGTAAGTGCACTTCAACTACTTGGTTCAAAAACTCTGTATTTGGAGAAGGAAGATTAGTTTCAAGATCTCTTCTTACATCCTTATGTACGTACACGTAAATCTTCTAAAATGATTACAGAACTGGGCCTCACTCTGTTTATTCCTTTGTATGTTTCTCCTAACATCCTTTCACTGTACATTAAGTCTTATGATTTTTTTTACTGACAAGAAGAGGTAGTGTCTATGCGCCTTCCATTGACGACGTTATCAATTTATCATGATGCATAAATAATTTATATTAATGAAAGCAAATGGGGTATAAACCTTTTCCTTAATGAATGATTAAGCAACAACATCTACTCTCCTCTTTGTGTCCTAATTGTCAAAGCCACTTCTAGGAAATATAACCCCATTATAAACCATTGATTCACAAAAAAGGTTGAATAAAATGGAAATTTTAAAAAGATGAGACAAGCAAAAGAATGATGAGATTAACACCTTAGAGTCAGCAACATCTTCAAAGATCCTGATACCTGAACAATGAACAATAGAGAGGTAGAGAGTTAGCATAATAATGTTAACACATGGAAATATAAATAAGCAATATAACATTTGAACATTAACATACCCCCAAGTGTGTAAACACATTTCCACTTTTGACCCTCAACTACATCACCGTCAGCTTCCATGTAATTGTTTGATCTATCAACATCAGGCAAGCCTGATGATTGCCGTAAGAGATTCTCAGGACCTAATATTAAGATAAAGATGAGGTTCTTAAAAAATCAACAAAAGTTAAAAAGCATGAGATGTTGAGCAAGAAAAAAAAACAAATAACATCAAGAACAGAGTATCGTTGCCATTTCCAGTCCTAGGATGATCATTGCATGTAAAAGAATAATGAAAGCTTGAATTTGGATAACCTAACACCGCTATCATGTAATAGAACCAGTAGGTTTTCAGGCTTAGAAGCAACTTATACTGCATGCAAAACATCCCAAGTGGCTGTCTAAATTATTTCATGGTAGTCAACTACCATGAAATACTTCAGCCGAGACTAAATTAGATCATCTATAGCCAAAATATTTTAAGATATTCCAACAGCTAGCATTCTAATTCTAAGAAAAGTCTACGTCTCCAACTTGCTGCTAGCATCTTCTCCATCCAATGTCCTTGGATCTTTTGCATGGTAGTTGACTACTACTACCGAACAGAACCAATGATTTTATTTTACAGCCTGACAAGAATAAATAGATCTACAAGCCAACCCACATCAGATGCTTCTAAGTTGCACCAAAGGTATCGAGGCTTTGGATGTTACAGAAGTTTTGAAATTGCACCAAAACCTTCCAACACCAGATACACACTTGATTCAGCAAAGACATAGATCGCCACCATTAGCCAACCTTATGATGCAGACTTGCAGAGATATTCTTACCATGCCCAATCCTTATAAGCTTTTTTAATCCATGTGCGTATTTCCTCACTCTAGGTCGATGTCCTTCAAGGTTAATCCTTTAAACATCATAAGCAAAAACAAAAACCATATCAGTTGGTTCTTCTCAGTTCTAAATGAAAAAAATATAGTTAATTGATTGCTTCAAAAAATTTAACATATTTATTGATTTCAATATATACAATCCTTCAACATCCTCAAAAAACAGCACAAATAATCCAAGGAAAAATGCAATATGCCAGGCTATACCCTAGTGATTTTCAGGGTATTTCCAACCATGGAAATTAGACATTTGGGTACTAACTTTCTAGCAATCTTAAACAAGAATTTCTGAAAGAGAAATATTAAACATACTCATCTTCCATGTTCAGTTTTTCTCTGACACTTCCTCCCTTTAAAAGCTCATACTCAGCCTGTAATAGAATATCTCCAGTAAAGGTTAAGCAGAAGTTACAAAACTGGTAGCAAAGCTGGTCTAATGTTATCAATTTTATCCATAAATAGATGGAAAGTTATAACACTACAAGATGGTGGTATAAATAGGTGAATAGCTAAAAGATAGGGGAAGCTGAAACATAAGATATATAAAGATATTGGAATTTGGATCAAGGCCACAGTGAAATAGATCTCATCAACCCAGTTGAGAAGTTTTACATGAATTGTCCCCCCCACCCCCACCCTACCCTTTTTCTTTAAGAGAACTTCTAGAAGAATTGCTGTATCATATATTTAATCATTAACCTGTTGCTTTGCTTGATCAAATGCCTCCATCCATTGCTGTACTTCACCAGCAGTACTACAAGCTATCTTCAGCAAAGGAAATAAACAACTCATTATTTTTTTAGTAAGCTTGGATTAAAAGAAAGAGTTCAACTGAGTAAACTTAGATTAAAAGAAAAAGTTCAAAACTAGTAGTGGAATATTGCTAATGAATAACAAGCAGGACAAAAAAGAACTTACTTCACCCTTTCTTGCCTCATCCAATCGATTATAAAAACGAAGAACATATAAATCCTGGAAAGACAAATTTGAAATTAAATTTGGTTTCTACAATCAACACAAAATACATGAACAAATAACTAACTCTCCAAAAATAGTATCATCGCATAGAGAAGAATACTTAAAGATTACAATTAAAACTTGGAAAAAATACTAAATATTGAAAAGCTTACACCAGTATTAAATTTTCGGCGTCCTAGCTCTTCTACCATAAGAGTATGGCCCACGATACCTCTTCTAATTGGTTTCTGCATGATGAAAAATTGCAGTATAACTGTTAGATACAAATCCAAAGACATCTACACAGTTGAGACTCAGCTATTTAATAATCAGTGCACATAAGAATTGTAGCTCAAACTAGAGTGATATGCATGATAAGAAACGTAAAAGCAATGTACAGACTGATTTGAGTATCCATTATACAGGATCAGATAAGTCTCTTTTTGGCCAAGTAGGACTTAGAGCCCAAGCATTGTTGCTTTTGAGGTCCTACAACAACTCAACACCTAGCTAAACAAAAAACCAATTTGAGTTTCGTTATCGATTTTAGTTTTTCAGGTAAAAGTAAAATCAAAGCTCAAGTGAAAGCAGAAGACTTCAATAAAACTGCTGCTGAACCTCACTTCATTCCATTGTAATTTGAAACTTAACCTCCTCATCTCATATTGCAGTTTAACTGTTCACTGAAGCAAGAACAAAAGTAATTTATAAAAGTATAGCTTGATTATTCTTAATGTGAATTCAGCCTATACTCCATTACTAATATGGTTTTACCCCGAAATATGTCATTCATTACCCCTCCTTTATTACCCATCGTGACTATGCCTGGATTGGAATCCCAAACATATGCACAACGAAATTCATTATCTATTTTCACAATCAAGTAAGTTTAATTTGTCAAAAAAAAAGATATAATCACATAAGGTTAGCTGAACTAAGCTCGATTATGAGATAAAGTTAAGAATAATCTATTTATGCAAGCAAACCATTTCAATAGCAATGCTTTACAAACTTGCTCAAATTAGAACCACTTCCCAGATTACACTGACTAGTTCCTCAATGTCACTGATCCACACCTCTTTAGAGTTTAAATCTATCTCAATCGAGAAGCTGAATCATCAACCTAGCATCTTCCTCAAATCTCTAACAAACAAAACTCACTCCAAAAGAATCCAAAACCAAGCAAAATTGAAACTTACTATGCCAGGATTGGAGTGAGGATCACGCTTGTACATTTCAACGTACTTCCCGCGGATGAAGAGGAACCTCAGGTGGCAGTACTCGTGGCCGATCTTATTGACGCCCAAATGGTACACCCAGCCGAAATACTCGAACTTAGGCCTTCTCACCATCTCCTCGCTGGAATTGGACAGCGACGAGGACTCATTGTCGTCGGATCCACCGTCGCGCGGCGGTTTCGGGGGCGGGGTGGCCATTTCCCGCGGTCGCCGGGGGGATCAACCGGGGATCAACAAGAAACGGCGTCAAAAGATGTCAAACTGTTTCGCCTTCGCCTTCAATCCCCCCAGCTGAGCCCCAATCCCACTCTCTCTCTCTATCCCTACTTATTTTGGAGCGATCGACAATGGCGGATCTAGGAGAGAGAAAGCAGGAGGTTGGACACGTATAATCGTATTTATTTTATGGTGTATTGCTGTCTGATTGTATCGTCTCTCTCATTCGTCAATGGGAATGGATGATGGAAGATTGTGCCGACGTACTTCCTTTTTTATACATATATAAAAAATAATTATTTATTGTCGACCAATACGGTCAGTGCAAGTCCGGTATCTTTTTTTTTTTTTTTCTTTTTCCTTCAACAACTTTGCAGATTTCGATTTTTAAGGCCAAGATCATCGTGTCAGCATCCGTTTTCTCATGCGCTTACTATTCACATCCTTCAGTTCTGTCCCCGATCAGTTGGATCTCTACGTGGTTCATTCAGTTCCGTCCCCGATCAGTTGGATCTCTACGTGGTTCATCGTTTTTCGAGGGTTGTTTTCCTCGGTTTGCTTTGATCGATTAGTTCTTAGATTGTCTTTTTGTTATGTTTGTATGCTGTATCTTGACAAGTTATGTTGTATCTCGACGAGTTGTCCGTCTGGTGCTATCGATTAGTTCTTAGATTAGTTCTCGTGGCTCATTTTATACATAGTTAAGTCTATAATAATAATATATTACTCGAATATTCCATTTAAATAAGATACCTTACTTCATAATTTTCAAAGTATTTTTAACATAATAGACACCAAGTTGTAAAAGTTGAACATTACATAAGAAAATTTTGGTTTAGTAGCCTAAGAATTTAATATCATTTTTCCAGTCAAAAGCTATAAAGCTTATCAAAAACATTTAAAGTAGACTATTTATTTTTTGTGAAGAAATGCAAGTAGATTCTAAAGTAGGCAAACCAGTTGAAGTGTTGTAGATTATAGTATAAGCTCTATAGCAATCAAGAAAGTGTTAAAAGTTAGACGGAGATAAATGAATACACCAACTAAGCAGTCAATAACGAACCGGGAACCAACCCACAAGTCATTTCCGGTGAGCTATTTCGGAATGGTTTAATAACTTCAGTAGCCAGTTACATGTATAAAGAGAACAAAAAATGACTCATAAATGGGTGGGTGGGATACACATACCAACCAAATATATTCCCATTTATTTCATTATCTTCATTTGGCATGTACAGCAAGGTGGGACTCCAGTGTTATATGCTGCACTATAGAGAAAGAACCATTTCAAAAATTATCTAGCTGAGTTGTCACAGTTCCATCTCTTTGGACATTTAAAAGCATCTGACAATTGACATAAACAATTGATCAATCCTGTGGGTATTCAGCAGTCCCAATTTATAATGCACATTATCTGAATCAAATTTACCTTACCAGGTTCAGCAAGACTCATCACCTTTATGCATATCAGTTGTTCAAACTTTCATCCAGTAGACTCATTCCTTCATTTTCAGAAGGCTCATAAACTATCCTCCGCCAGAAGAGGTGTTTACGCCACAGAAAACTCGTCTCCTCAATCGGGATGCCTTTGGTTTCAGATAGCAGTAGGCAGACGAAGACTGTCATAACGGTAATCCATCCAGCAAAGATGAGGAATATACTGTGTTTGAAGGCACACAGTAGGGAAAGGAAGGATCGCGAGATGACCAAGGTGAAGAAGAGATTCACTGCCACAGCGATACTTTGTCCTGCTGATCGCGTCCCTAGAGGGAAGATCTCGCTTGGGACTGTCCACCCTAAGGGTCCCCATCACAACCCGAAAGCTGAAACGAAGAAAAAGAAGCAGAACACCATCTCAAGATCCACAGAGTTCGCTTTTGATAGATGGGTGTCGGCTCCAAGCTTCTGTCCTAGTTTACTCGCCGCAATAACCTGCTTCATCATCATCAATCATCATCAAGTGTCTATCTATTGAGAATAACATGAAACCTCATAGTAAAGAATAAAGATAGCACCAAAAAACAGGACCTTCTCATCTAACTTGGACTATTTAAAGATCTGTTATGTATGTCATGCTGATACAAACACATCCTAAATATGCTTAACTGGAAGTGGTTAGTTTAAGCCGAAACAAAAATCCAGAGTAACTCACCTGGCATACAATCATCTGAACCCCTCCAATGATCAACAAAGCTCGTCATCCCATTCGATGAACAAAAGCAATAGAATGCAGAGTTGTTAACCCAAGCACACCACCTGTTAAGGCAGAAGCGTAGAAAGAAGCATCCCTCTCGGATCCCATGCTTTGAAAGAACAACTAAGTTCCATCTCATTTATTTATACAAAACTTTTAGACATTCATCTCATTTATTTATATATTCCAACTAAGTTCCATCTGAACTAAATTATACGAATTCATAACAAAGTGAAATATGATACAGATAACTGATCAACCCTATAGGTTTTGATTTTCCAATGCCTGCAAGGAATTTGGAATATGCATATGCAATTTACTTAAACCATCTGAATCAAATTTACATCACAAAATCACAATAGATGTTCAACTTTCATCCAGTAAACTCGTTTCTGCTTCAGTAGGCTCACAAACTATCCTCCTCCAGAAGAAGTGTTTACGCCACAGAAAACCCGTCTCCTCAATAGGGATGCCTTTGGTTTCCGGTAGCAGCACACAGACGAAGACAGTCATGACGGTAATCCATCCAGCAAAGAAGAGGAATATGCCGTACTTGAGGGTACAGAGTAGGTAAAGGAAGGACTGCGCGATGATGAAGGTGAAGAAGAGATTCACTGCCACGGTGATACTTTGTCCGGCTGATCGGGTCTCTAGAGGGAAGATCTCGCTTGGGACTGTCCACCCTAAGGGTCCCCATGACCACCCGAAAGCTAGGACAAAGAGGCAGATCACGGTTACAACCACCACAGAGTCAGCTTTTGAGAGATGGGTATTGACTCCAAACTTCAGTCCTAGTATACTCGCCACGATAACCTGGTTCATCATCATAAGGTGTGTCAACCTAAAAGTTGCAAAAAAATCGGACCTTGACAGCTTGCAAAGAGATTGAGCTCAATCAAGGAACATGGGAGCATTAAAAATATTGTGTTTCCATAAGGGCATGGAAGGGATAGTGTTGATTTGAATCACCTGGCATATAATCATCTGAATTCCGCCACTGATCAACAAAGCTCGTCGTCCCAGCCGATCAACTGTAGCGATAGAAATCAGAGTTGATAATGCAAGCACACCGCCTGTCAAGGCAGAAGCATAGAAAGAAGCATTCCCTCCAAACCCCATGCTTTGAAAGAGCACTGGAGCATAAAAAAGGATTGAGTTTATCCCTGTCAGTATCTGAAACGCGGGCATGCAGATAGCCATCACCAGCTGAGGTCTATTTTTCCTCCTAAAGATATTTCTGAAAGGGTGCCTGATTGTGTTAGCATGCTCACTTGCGTCGATCATGTCTTGGAACTCAGCATCCACATTCTTCGTTCCTCTGATCTTTTCTAGTACTTTGCGTCCCTCTTCTCTCATCCCTCGTTCAATCAGACTGTTGGGTGTTTCTGGAAGTAGTAGTCCTCCAATTGTCATCAACAATGCAGGGACTGCGGCTAAGCCCAAGGATAGCCTCCATCCCCATGGTTTGAGATTTTGCGTCCCAAAATTGATCATGTTTGCTGTAAAGATCCCTAGTGTTGTTGCTAACTGAAACATCATGTTCAAACCTCCACGAATATGTGTTGGAGCCATCTCTGACAAGTACATCGGAACCACCTGATACCACGACCAAAGTCATGCATGTAAAATTTACTAAAAACATGGTGTGTCCTGCAGAGGAATTTCCTATGTTTTGTATGCCACTAATTCACCTTGTTAAGGCTACCTTACATCATATTTGAGGTCGAGATTTGGCATCATATTGGAGTTCCTAATCTATGGAGAATCATCAAAAGTATAGATACACTCCAACAGTTCTCATGCAAGTAATGATGCACTTAGATAAAGAGTCAAACCTGATTTCCGAACCCAATGCCGATACCAAGCATGATACGGCCCAAAATGAGCATTGCCAGGTTTTGAGCGACAGCATTTAAACTTGCTCCAATAAGAAAGCTGATCCCACCACAAATTATACTTGCTCGGCGTCCATGGTTTCTTGTGACAGGAGATGCCAGCAACGACGCAATTAAACCAGCAATGTAAAGTGAAGAGGTAAATGCTGCAAGACCTTGATCATCAAATTTGCAGTAGTTGTTTTCATGAGCATGCTGCTTCTTTTCATATACCGAGTAGAAGAATTTCATGAGAAATCCGTCCATCGCTGTTACTCCTCCTGTTATATTGCAAGTGAAATAGCATCAGGAAAGCCATAATTTATCTAGACAGTACTCTCTCCGGCATCCATGATTAGCAGATGTGAAGTAGAGTTCAAGTTTCAGCCTTATTAAAAAACATCAAAGTTCTGATAAGTGTTCAGAATGTTGGATCATAGAAAATCTAAGCCTGTGAAGGTACAACAAGAATTCGACCATTCGCTAATAAGAAAAGTTTTTATCGAAATTGCAAGTTGTTGATGGATTATAGTATACTATTGTGTGTACAGCAGATCAAAAAGCTATCAGAGAACTTTCACAAACTCCACACTTTGACAACATCAATTTAACTTGATACACAATCTCAATTTTCTACAGAAAAAATTGCATCAACCTAGTCTTTTTTTATCTCAATCGGCAAGTATCAGTGATGGTTTTAAACTCATTTCACCTT
Organism: Persicaria maculosa; assembly: GCA_963922045.1. NCBI lineage: Eukaryota > Viridiplantae > Streptophyta > Magnoliopsida > Caryophyllales > Polygonaceae > Persicaria > Persicaria maculosa. The sequence continues at coordinate 2,952,946 of OY998252.1, forward strand.
GTATTAGTAAGAACTAAGAACGATCTTTGTATTGCCAATGTTTGAGACCAAATCCAGCAAACCTAACTGCGTATTGATTAGATATCATACTATATCTGGAATTGGAGGTTTACGGTCTTGTACTGTTCAATTGATTGCAGATTCGCGTATAATAATTGAAAAAAGGAGTGAAAAACGAAAGAAAAATTGAAGAAGCTGCGGGATTGAGATTTGACCTGATATACCAACATCGTATCCGAATAAAGAGCCGCCGGTGGCGGCAACAATGCAGGCGATGACGACGTAAGGTGTGACTCGCCCTTGGTACTGCCCCGCCCTCTCCTTTGCGACTCCCGCCGGCGCTGCCATAGACCCGCCCGCCATGGCTCCTGATTCCGATTACAGAGAGAACTGGACTGATGAGGCGGCAACTGGAACTCTCTAGTGTCAGTCACCATCTGTTAATTCCTTCACCATTTATTTTTGGGTAATTGCATCAACTACACTAGCTTTTAAGGTAATTGCAGGGTTTAGCTTGAACTTTTTTTAAAAATCAATTTTGGCACAAAATGTTTCCAATTTCAGTTGTAAGTAATTGAATGCAAGAAAAAGCCCATCAGTATTTGACGACCAGTCCATTCATCCTCAGGAACATTGAGATTCAACGTATCTATAGGAAAATCGATAGAGTTCTCATTCATCTATCAAAAGTTGAATTAACCCACAAGTTCATTACACATTGCTTCCCAAAATATTCAATCTTTATGTAACTAAAACATGAGCTGTAAGGAAAGTAACGGCAAAATTAACATCAGTACTTCACACAAGGGCCAAATGTAAAAATGAAAGCTTTTGCATTACAACATTAAAGACTAAACATGATCCTCTTTCACTGCTTCATTGCAAGTTTGTAACCAAAAAAAAAGGAAAAAAAAAAAAGTTCAAGAAACCCCAATATCAGATGATTATTTCAAGATTGGAACACATAAAATGTCTATAGAACACATAAGATTGCAACTTCTCATCTTGTATTCTGTCGGAGAGAGCTGATTTCGGTCAGTCCAGCTTCACCGATGAGAACAAGTAGTGGACGAACCAGAAGGAGCTGAGGAAGCCGATGGTGCCCGTGGCGAGCATGATGGCCAACACCATGAACAGGGAGTAACCCAAGTAGAGGGTAGCTGAGACGGGTCCGCTCAGGCTCTGGAGGTCGAACACCAGGTAGTTAATAGAGTACAAGAAGATGTAAATGGCGACGGAGCCAGAGGCAAAGAAGGACTTCCACCACCATTTGTAGTCCTCCACACAGAGATGCATATATGTGAGGACAAGGGAGACCTCAGCACACACAACCACGAGGAGGATCATGACGATGAGGAGGAAGCCGAAGACGTAGTAGACGCGGCCCATCCAGATGCTCGACATGATGAAGAAGAGCTCGATGAAAAGGGTTCCGAAGGGGAGGGTGCCAGCCCCGAGGACCAGCAGCCATGACGGGTACTTCTGAGGCGGGATCTCGCGTGGTATCTGATTGGTTCGCACTGGGTATTCGATATGGGGCGCTTTTGCTCCAAAGTATCCGCCAACTAAGGTTAGGGGCACGGAGATGCAAAACCACAGCAGGATGAGGACGACGAAGAGGGAGAACGGTATGGCTCCGGTGCTGTGGCTGCCCCACAGCAAGAAGTTCAAGCAGGTTAGTATTATGAACGAAATGCCGGGGAAGAAGGAGGCGGCTTTCCATGATACCGAAACCCATCCCTTCTTGTCTCCGAATCCTATAGTCCTCCATAGGCGAACGGCTACATAACCAGCTAGGAATCCGAGGAACATGTAGAGAAGGACCATGCCGGTGATGAGGCTTCCCCGGGATGCTGGCGACATGAACCCAAGAGCAGCAAACAGTATGGTCACCACCGCCATCCCGATGATCTGGACGCCGTCTCCAACCATCACACACAGGAGGGAGGAGTGGCCAGGAGCACGAAAGACGTCGTTAACGACAAGCTTCCAACCCGATAATTCCTCATTCATCTGAGCCTGGGCCTCCTTGTCTAGCTCCTCGTACCGGGTTAAGTCTCTACGAACCGTCCTAAGGAAGATCACGAGCACAATACCGGCAAGGAAGGTGACAACCATCAACGAGTTGAGGATGGAGAACCAGTGAACCTTCGCCCCCTCCATCTTCAAATAAGCATCCCACCTCGAAGGCCACTTGATGTCACTCAAGACGAACTCAACCTCGTAGGAGAACGCAACGGGCTGGTTTTCCTTGACAGCCATCGAGACGGTCCCAGGATCGCAGTTGATCTTCGTCGGGTATTTATCATACACCTTCGAGTCCTTAACCGCATTCAAGTCGTGCTGGAAGCTACACGGCATGACCTCAAACCCGACCACCATGTACCCGGGCGGACCTTTCACGTCCCCAGTGGGGATCAGCTCGGCTGCATCACCCGCCCCCATCACCCGAGCCACATTGGTCTCCTCATACTCATGGACCAACACAGTGAACTTGAGGTGATTAAACACATAGTACTGCTCCTGGATCTTGATCCCGACCGGGTAACCGGTCCACCTAAGGAGGTAATCGTCCCTCTTAGTAAACCTAATTGCAGGCAAGTTATCAAGGATCAAATTGACCTGATACATCTCATCAATCCTCTCCTTCATGAGCTTGAAATCGTCGGCCGAAAGCGACCCCGTCTGGCACAGAAAGATCTCAGACTCATTGGTGAACATCTTGAACCTATAGGGCGAATTCTCGATCCTGTCGCCCATGAGAAGCTCCCCGAGATTCTCAGCGCTGTCCTTGACGCCCTCGGGCGGCTTACAGAACGGCAAGCTGTAGTAACTAAACGGCATTTCCGTCTCAATCGAGGTCAGGGAGTTAACCTTCACCGACAATGGATCACCGACACCGTACTTGTGAGGGTAACTACCAGGCAAGTAAAACCCTAGCCCAAACTGAAGCACCGAGCAAAAGAACAACAACCAGATCCCCAATTGACCTAAAGACCCCATTTTCAGATCAAGAAACTCCCAATTTACCGACAGATCCGGCAATTCAGATCCGGAAACCGGCGCCGATTCTCCAAACGAGAAGGCGCTCGGCTATCAGACACCGCGAATCAGATCTAGTTGAATTGAATTGAAATCGTAACCCGGGTCGAATTTCTACGCTCCCAGCTAGAATCAGATCGGGAACGAACGACTAGTAACGCTTCAATTAAAATACAAAGAAATTAGGATATTCAGAAAGGGGGGAAATGCAGATCTGACCTTGCGAGAAGTGTGAAACCGAAGATAGGGTTAGAAATCAAGAGTCAGGCAGGGGAAAATCGTGGAGAAAGCGATCGAATTGATCTGGAAAATCGGAGGAGAGAACGAAGTATGCGAGGAGAAACAGAGTAGGCAGAGATTTGTTTTATAGCGTGGGTTGCATTTAGCGGTTCCCCTTCCACCAAGCCACCGACATTTTCATTAGGCAATAGGCACCTTTTCCTCCTTTTTCCCCTTTTTAAAATTCCACCTTCCATTATTTTTTTTAACAACGTGAAGATTCGAAATACTCGAGACACCAGTGTCCGTAAATCGAGTGACCGAAATAAACGATGAATGGAAGCTCAATTCGAACAAAGCAATGAAATACAAAACAAATGAGAAAGTCAAGGGAGACTACGTAAGACACCGCAGAGATTGGAGCATAAACATGATAAAGTAACACGTCTCTTGGGAAAGTGTGAATCAATGAAGTTCCTCCACCTAAATGAGAGATCTTCAAAGATCACGATCATCTTGATCAACAAGTCGCACGAGACTACAACTTCCACTAAACAAAACCACGCCAAATTCAACGACTTCACCTGAAAATTCCACATATTAATTGTTCAGATTTTTCTTTCTTTAAAAAAAAAAACAAATGAACTAAAAATTTCTTTGCATAGGAGCAATGGTCTAAATATCATTTATCGGGGTAATATCGGTTAAGATAAAAATATGATGGATATATCAAAATATATCGGATTTATCGAATTAGCTTATTTTTAGTCAAAATTATTACATTTATACATTTAAGCACATAATTGCTTAACTAAATAAAATTTATACTTTAAAATTTTCATATAAACATGAGAAAATAATGTTTACATTGCAAAATGTAATAAATATCACATAAATTGTAAAATATCATGGATATATCGCAAAATAGATGATATATCACTAAATATCAATGATATATTGCTAAATATTTTCGTTGATCATGTTCATGCGTTGACAGATATGTCTTAACCGGCATGCTCTTATCATATCGGATTCCAAATATCGTTTATATATTTGCAAATACATATGATATTTAGAGCACTGCATAGGAGTGCATGGATTTTCGGTTTGGGAGAGGCATGGGTAGGGCTTTTATATGAGTCGAGTAGCTTGAGCTCGACTAAAAAAAAACTCGGTTCGAGCTCGCTCATTTGCTCAACAAGTTAAGTATAAACACATTGAAAAGCAAGATCGAGTCTAATCGTTTTCGCAAGAACAACGTAAACATGCAAGATCTAAAGATAGAGAAAGAACACAAGACTTTTACGAGGTTCGGATCCGCGATCCTACATCCCCGGGGCCTCAAGAGTCGGCCCTAATACACTATCAAATAAGGGAGAAAGTACAGACCAGACAATCCAAGAGTACAAGTATAGATCTAAGCATAAACGAAACAAAAGGCACGAAAACAAGCAAGAAGAAGAAGAACTTATTCGACAATCTCATATCTGAGGATACAGACTCAGATCCGAGAACTGGAACCCAACACCGAGCTATTGTCAGCCGCCAAGGGAACTCTGAACACCGGGAAGTCGTCGGAGAAGAAGAGCTTCACCTATCAGATGTGGGAGGAGCTTGAATAGCAAACCCTAACCCTAGCTTCACCGCGCTCTCTTTCTCTTTCTTTCTTCTGGAGAATGAGGAACAGTGAAGCTCGCGGACGCCAGACGAGAGCTTCGCCTTATATAGGCAAACCCTAGTGGCAACCCGGGAGAAATCCATCAAGGCTTCCAGGCAACCGGGCTCAGGTGATGGGCCGTGTCTCGTGACTTGGGCTTTAGGCCCAAGCTTGGCAGCTCTCTCATGTTGGAGATCAAGCCATGAGCTCAATCCGATCCATCTAGGCTCGAGCTAACACCCAAGCTTGGTCCATTATCCTTAGCCATGTTACACCTTAGTTTTCATGTCACATACATAATACAAATATTACATACATATAACAAGGTAAAAACACTTAGGAAAATATACAAGTTCTCAACACACATTTTTAAGTTCGATTTAAATTGAGGTTGGGCTCGACTCAAACTTGAATATCGTAGATATTTTCCCTTGTTTACTATGTTATGAGTGAGTAGAGTTGCAATAACCTCGAATAAAGCTCGATTCGGACTCATTTATTTACTAAACAATCCGAGTAAGGACCTCGATTGGCTAGATGAAAACCATAAAATATAAAACACCCATAAAAATAAAAGAAATAATAATTAAATTATAGGTTTAACCAAATCAAATATAAGCCAAAAACCTAATCGAAACTCCTCGGACCAGTTTGGTCAGTTCGGTTCTGCCCACTTAATGATACTGAAGACGTCAATTTGTGCATCATCAACGTTTTTTGTGGTATATAAAATTGTTGGAGATCGAAATGCTTATCTCGAAAATCACTGAATCAGATAGCGCGGTTGCTACTTGCTTCTCTCCAAATCTTTGCTATGGTTTTCCTCTGTATATATAGTGCTCGTTTGGATAAAAGGGGTAAATACAATTCCTGGGAATTTAATACATGGGAAGTCTAATTCCCTGGAATTGAAATTCCTGGGATTTTGAAAAATATGTTTGGTTAACTTTTAATTCCCATGAATTAAATTACCACATTTCGTTTGGTTGCACAAGAGAATTTCATGGGAATTTATGTGTGATTACTATTTTAACCTTTATCTATGAATTTTAACCACCACCTATTCGGATTGATTGAGTCAAGACATTTATACATACGTACACACACCACCTACAGGAACATGAACTTAATCAACCAATATATCTACAATTGACTTCCTTTTATGACATAATTGACATTTAAAAAGAGATAAAGGACCCAACAATTAAGAAGACCCATAATGTATTCGATTAATTCAAATAGTGCAATATTTATGAGTGGAATGATACCACCTTAATCAAAGTTCAAGGTAAGTTCGATAAGAAAAAAAGACAGAGACAAAGAAATTGATAAAAACTCACAGAAAGTTTTGAAATAATGAAGCAATTACGAAGTTTAATCTCCAAGCAACAAGCTTTCCACATAAGCTTGCCTATAATCTTCCGGAAGACTGAAAAAGAAGTCAACTTCAAGAGGATTAAGAGCAATCTTCTTTGCCACTGCCAATACTTAAGGAGGAGTAATTCCTGGAGTCTTCATCACTTCTGAAGTAACTTGCATCCTTCTTTCAGCTGAATCAGACTCATGTTGAAAGCATTTAGCTAAGTTTCCAATATGCTCACCTACAGCTTCCATCATTTTCCCCATTTTATCCATCCTAGCTGAGAATGCTTGTAAAATTTCCGCATTGTCAACCCTTGCTCTCTTCTTATTCCTATCATCCGACGATGTTTTTGATGCAGGCTCAACATAATTATCCGAGCCAAGTGACTGGGAAGCCATGTCAGCATTTTCTTCTAGATCCACATAGGGGGTATGTTGCTCCTCATCCTTGTCCAATTCCTCGACTACATCATCAACACTTTGAGCATATTCTCCAGTAGCCCTATCTTTTCCAAATATTTTATCTAATTCATCATAAAATGAAAAGGGCTTATTTCTTAACCCCACCGCATTTTTGTGACTCTGCCAACATGATATCAAATAAGATTAAAATATATATTATATAGAAGAAAGGAAAGCCATATATCAATGATATAACTAGTCAATAATTTTGAAAACTATATATTACCTTTATCCATTCATCCCAAACTTCTTTAGCACATGTCACAAGGCTTAGCTTGTCGTCCCATCCAAAGCCGCTAGCATTCGGACCCAACATTTCGGCAATAGCATTATATTGGTTTCTTAACAATTTCACTATAGACTCAATATGAGGTTTAGCCTTCATTCGACATCCAGGAATCTTTTCTTCCATGAGCTTTTCAAGCTTTGCATAAGCACCGTGCCTGAATTGTCCATTATCTACTTTCCAACCGCCATCGTCTACAAGCTCGATCATAGAATCAATCAGTGCTTGGTCCTCATTACGTTCCCACCTAAAACAAGATCTTGAATTGTTGCCACCAACACGTGCTTGGACATTGCTTTGACTCATTCTATATAGTGAAAAAACCCAAATAATTATGAGGGATGCTATAAATATACCAACATATATATATATATATATATATTTATGATAAAAAAGCAAACGATTAAAAATAACAAATCTTGATTATTAGAAAACATAAAAGTTTAGGATAAGATGGTATTTCATACATCAAAACTAACTTTGCCTCCCATGTACCCATGCATTGTACATTTCAGTGGCCAACTCTTCCCTATATAAGTTCCGCTCATTACTTGTTTCAAGTTGTGTAATAGTGGGCTCATCCGAATCATCTTGTCGCTCATCTCCATCAAATAGAAATGCTTCTAATGGGTCTTCTTTCATGTGTGATCTAATAAAATTATGTAATAAAGCACATGCCAAGATGATACGGCTCATTGTCTTCTTATTATACCATGTACTAGATCTCAAGATACCCCATCGCATTTTAAAAATCCCAAAGCATCTCTCTATAACATTTCTTGCTTGAGAATGCTTCATGTTAAAATACTCTCTAGCCGATGTTGGTTGAGCACCGTTCTTCCAAGCACTCAAATGGTATTTCTCGCCTCGAAAAGGTGTTAAACACCCTTCACAATTCATATAGCCAGCATCACACAAATAATACATTCCTAAAAGTAAATATGACAATAATTGATTAATATTTGTTAGTAGATCAAAAGAAATCCTAAAAAAGTATATGTAACTAATTTTATTACCTTGCGGTATCACAAGGGGTTTGGACCTAGACAAGGCATCGCGAATGACTTTATTATCATGTGCCGAACCCTCCCAACCTGCTAGTATATAGGTGAATTGTAGTTGTGGTGTGCAGGCTGCCAAGACATTAGTAGTGATTTCTTTTTTCCTGTTTCTGTATCTAACTTTGTCATCTTCAGAGACACGGAGTGGAATATGTGTACCATCTAGTGCACCCAAGCAATTCTACAACAAAAGGCATGTGCTATGTTTCACTACTATCTACAATCCCTATAGTTATGTAAATTAGTAAAATTTAGGAATTGAACCATGGAACTAAGGGGAAACATACCTTAAACCATTTCCATCTTTCATCTTGACAATCCTCTGGGATTGGTTGAGGTTTCTTTAAAAGAATATGATGGCATCTAATGATAGCACATAATACCAAATGAAACTGCCTAGACACTGTCTCTCCACTTCTCCTGAAATGTAGTTGAGTTCTTCTATTTTTCGTACTGTGAGAAAGTGTGAAGAGGAACAAAGCAACCATTTCCTCCATTTTTGTGTGCTTACTCCCTTTCAATTTACCAATCTCCCTAAGCATATCACACAACTTATAAAAGCATGCTCTATCCATCCTTAAATTATCCAAACATGCCACATCACTTTGTTCAATCATCGGCCTAATGTTTAAGGTCCTTGCATATGCCCTTTCATGCTTGCACTGATCGAATGTAAACACTATAGGCCTTCTCACTTTCAAACTCATAACGGATGACAAATGAATAAACTCAATCATAACCTCTAACATCATGAGCATCATTTTATAAAATGTCACAATACATGCAACAAGCATCTTCTTCCGTTTAGTCAAGGGTATACGAGTCATAACTGTAAGCACATAACTACATATTAAAAATCTAAATTAAAAAATGACAAACAAACCGGTTGAATTCATTACAACTAATAAAATCATACTGAGTATAATTGATACGTACATATCCAAATACGTGGGGCTAGAAAGCATTGGACTTTCATCTGCTAGAGTAATTGTCAATTAATGGGACTAGAAGGCACCACTGACCTGTTAATTAATCTAATCGGCGACCTTACATAAATTGATAGGGCTAATACAAACAAAAAAAGGTAACAAAATTTCCATGAGATTAAACTAACCAGTCTTATAGCAATTAATCGAATAAGGTGATTAAGCGTAGAAAAATTATGTCAACTACCACCAGAACTCATCCAAGGTATCGAAAGTATAGATTGATAAAAAAAAGTAACAAAGTTTTCATGAGATTCAACTAAAATCAAATTGATTAGAAATTAAAAGAAGAAGAATTTACCCACCTCAAAATTGAACACGTGCTTTCGCCTTCAATCTTCCAACCCACTTTGTTGAAGAATTTCACAATGGAAGAACAGAATATATATGGAGGATAATTAGCGGAAAATCCTTAACATCAAACAGGTTAGCGGCAAAATTTTCCGCCAAAAATTAATCCGGAATTTGAAGGATGGGATATCCATGGAGGGTAAAAATAGGGATTTTATTTTTTGGTTAAAAAAAAATAGGGATTTTATTAAAATCAAAAGGGTGGAAGAAATCTTACATACTCCCCCCTTGGTGATTCCACTTACTATATTTTGGAGGAAGTAGAAATCTCAGGAAGATAACTTCCAGGGTTCTTTTATTTTTGTTTTTTCATCCAAACACATATATTAACACTGACTTCCTGGGATATTACAATTCCTGGGATTTTTAACCCTATCCAAACAAGCACATAGACTGTATTCCAGAAATTCACGTTTAATTTCATCCAAAATGATGCAAATAATTAGTAATTAAATCAATCTTTAATTACATTTATACCCTTCAATTATTAAACAAAAAATACGGAGTATATTGTTAAGAAAAATATCCCTAGAGAAAATTATTTTGTTTCCATATTTAACTAAAAATTAAATAATTTGGGAAAACTAATTAAAATACCCCTACCTTTTGGGGTATGGTAAAAATATATCCTCAACTTTCAAATGTAATAAAATTATCCTGACATTTGAAGACGGTGGTACTATATTACCCTATGTTTTCTCACGTGTCAAAAATGCTAACAAGACAGTTTATGTGGATTTTTTTTACAAGATAACATATGTGAAAGCTTTTTTTTTACAAATTAGCACTAAAATTGGGTTTTTTTGAACGGTTTTCTTAGGGAAAAAATAAAACAATAACAAATTAAACCCGAAAAACGAAGTTGATTCAACCAAGCAACTAATCCGGTCAAAATTGTCTCAAATTAACACAATATGACTATTCCTAACACCAAACCGACAAGATAGTCGACCACGAGGGAAGAAGAGTGACATTGAAGATGAACCATGAGCTACCTGGAAGACTTGGAAGACAATTAAAGAGGCGACCACGGAAGAAGATATGAGAGAGTAAAAGACGTTGGGTATGAATCCGATCCAGCTCTTTATTTTTTTTTTAAAGACATTATTCAAGAAAACACTTTAAAAAAATCCACGTAGGCTGCCTTGTCAGCATTTTTTACTCATAAAAAAACTTGTGGTAATATATTATCACTACCCTCAAAGGTCGGGATATTTTTATTACAATTGAAAGTTGATGATATATTTTTACCATACCCCAAAAGGTGGGGATATTTTAATTAGTTTTCCCATTTTATTTCAACATTATTTTTTTGGTCAAATTATTTCAACATTATTTGGCGACCTTCCACTAAAAAATACGGAGTAAAGTAGTAGAGTGAGGCTATTAGCAAGATGCTCAAACATCTATTGATAAGATGAATACGGATAAATTACACATAAGTCCTTTTTAACTTTAGAAAATATTTACGAACTAACCGAGAGCAAAAACAACAGCGGAAACAAGTTCATCCAAAAATCTAAACCTTTCATCCAAATATCAATGAAATCCTCCCATTCCGAAACAATATAATTTGTACATGAGTATTTTTGGGAAGAAAAACCAGTCATGAGATCCAATTGTTGACAATTTCACTAATAGAGTATTGCAATCAGTTGTCCATCTCTATCCCCCGTAGTTGTGATGTTCGCCTGCACAATGCCAAGTATTGCAATTGATGACATCCTTAGAGTGTTGAAGGGGCTCGCCTCCACATCCGAGCAGGTGACCAGAAATTCGTCTTCGAAAGGTGTTAAATTGCATAGCTTCAATCTGCTTGTACATGTCAAGATTCGTATTAAAAAGTAGGCAATTAATCAACGAAGATCTAGTTAAGACTCTGGGTTGATTAGAGATCGATTTGAAATATGCACAAGATCGAGATTAAGAGCGTTGAGAGGTTGAAGAAGGATGGTATTTTAATGTAGGGTTTTTTTAGCTCTCGATCGAACTCCCCAGTTTGTTCGGTTTAATTTGTAGTTTTAGTTTTTAATTATTCTACTTAGTTAATTAATTTAGTTTGACTTCAATGGAAGAAGATCTGAGATTTCAATTTAGTCTGACTTCAATGGAAGAAGATCTGAGATTCGATCGAATGTCAAATTGGACGTACTGCTTTAGCTTTGGGTGGATGTACAGGCCTTTCTAACGTGTGCTATTTCACGAAAAGGTATTGTCAATAGCCATTCTATTGTCTCTTATGAAAGGGAGTATTATAAATTAGGGAAATTTATAGAAAACCACCCTATAAATATAATTATTTTCATTTAACCACCCTTCAATTTAAAATTACAAAAAAAAATCACCCTTTAAATGATACAGTATTTGTTTACAACTCACCACCCATTCATCTATTTTCGTTAATTTATCATTAAATATATTATATTTTAATATTTTTAAACTCATATTTGATACATTCTAGTAAAGTTTTAAAAATAAATTTTGAAATAATGAAAACTTGAGACAATCCAAACCCGAAAATAATAACTGAAACCTAAGACAACCGAAACCTGAAATAACCAAAACATGAGACAACCGAAATCCGAAATAACTGAAACACGAGACAACTGAAACCCGAATAACCGAAATACGAACTCGACCTAACTGATTGACGAAATTATTAGACATTACCCGAAACCTGAATAACTGAACTCAGCCCGCCCCGCCCGATTGCCACCTCTAGGAATCTATCTCCTGTGTAGTTTTTTTTTTTTTTGATAAGGTAAAGATTCAGGGGTCAGACAAACCTGACTTTCCGAGAGGCCGACGAATCGGCAGACGAACAAACCGTTGAAAACAATACAACAAAAAGGTGAACCAAAAGTAGGCGCAACAAAGATTGATATTACATGTACAAAAGGAGAGGCCTAGGCTAAAAGAAGACAGTTGGCTGAGCACGCGAACGCAGACGCAGACAAAAGCCAAGCACCAGTATGGCAGCACCGTTGTCCGTTGGTCAGCGGTACGTCAGGACTTCATCTCATGTGGAAAGTGAAGACCGAAACTCCAATGAGCAGTCTCCTAGAAACGGAGTCGTCATTGAGCACACCGTCAATTCGTGATTTTAGGGCTCGTTTGGTATGAGTGTAGTAATCGGAATGGGAATCAGAATGAGAATGGCCGAATGGGAATCAAAACCCGGAATAAACCATTACCGAGGCATGTTGTTTGGTATGCTATCGGAATGAGAAACTCAAAAATTCAATCTAAACGTCCAAAAATTCAAAGTATGAAATTCAAGAACAAATCAATTCAATCTCACAAATTAAGAATGAAAATACATAAAATCGGCAAACAATTTCTGAAATTCATCACAAAAATGAACAAATTTGAATAAATTACAATCAAATGGGGGCTGAACATACAATTTCAGAAACCCTAATCCAACAATTCCCATCTACCAGCAGCTAGAGGGACGACGACGGCGGAGGACGGCATAGATCTAGGGACGACGACAACGGAGGACGGGGGAGATCTTGGGACGACGACAACGGAGGACGGGGGAGATCTGGTCGGAGATAGAGAGAGATGACCAGATCTGGATTCGACGGTGTTCCAGGTCAGTGATGGCCGACAATGGACGACGACAACAGTGGAAGGAGGCAGTGACGGAGGATACACACACACACACACAGAGAGAGAGAGAGAGAGAGAGAGAGAGAGAGAGAGAGAGAGAGAGAGAGAGAGAGCACCAGGTTTGGATTCGACTGGGGAGGACGACGGCGACGGTGGTGGTGGCTTCAGATTTGGACGATTGTGTTTGCGACGATGGAGGCGGCGGCGGCACTGGACGACGCAAGGGACACCGTTGGAGGCAGATATGCAAGGAGGCGACGGTGGTAGATTTGTGGAAATTGGGAATGAACGATTACCTGGGTATTCTGGGAGGAATGAAAATGGGTAGAAAATGGGGATGAGAAGATTACCGGGAATGATTTCGATTTCCGATTTTGACATACCAAACACCAAAATGGTAATCATCCATTCTCATTCCCATTCCCAATTTCACTGGATACCAAACAGACCCTTAAATATGATTTGACTTTAACCGTGTGATTGGAGTTCAATCAATCTAAAAAAATTTCAAGCAAAAAAAAAACATATAACTCATGTTTAAATAAAATAAACAAAATGAACAACTACGGAGTATAAAATAACTCGAAGCTAAATGATGAACGCAATTAACAACTTTGGAAAACTCGGAGCAAAATGAGCCTTAAGCTTGTTGTTTTTATTGCTAGTAAATGAGTTTAGGATACAAGTAGTTCTCCACTTTTTTTTTAACAAAAAGAATTTGATTGTAAGCAAAGCAAACTAGCCAAAAGCATCCTTTCAGATGATACTGCGAAAAACTGTATCATCAGAGAAGTAGGAGCCCAAGAGATCGATCACAAGGTGAGATAAGTAATTCTCCACTTGAAAAGGTTTAAAAAGTTGGATTTCTTATGAAAAGATGAGAGGATTTAATTTTAAACTATCCAAAGATGGACTTTGTCATCTTAAAATCAATAAGTTTTTCAATAATTTTTCGATTTCATTATACTTTACGTAGAATAATTATCTTTTTAAATCTCAACACATATCTAAAGACTAAAAATACCATACTATTTACCTATTCATAAGTCCATATATAACACATGTAGAACAACTATAGTTGGAAACGGACCCTAACCCTAGTTTAAGCTTTAAGCAAATAAGACATGAAGATCTCTATCAAGGGGTTAGATCTTGCGGCCAAATGGAGCACATCATTATGCATTATAAAAAAAATGCATTATGCTTTATAAAGCACTCTATTGATTGCTAGAAATATATTGCTTTGATTGACAAGTAGTACATTCTTCACCACAACAAATAGAGAAGGTGACATTCTTTTGTTTTTGTATCAATAAAGATTTTTTCCCATTTGTGTATCCACTCCAGAAGTCTTCCTCAACTTCTTCGTATACATAGATTTTTTGTTGTTATGCTCAATTAGGATCGGAACCCTTTTATTTCATCATCCTTTTCCTTTGTCTACTTGTATCATGACGTTGTCGATTATTTTGACTTCTTGATTTACTTGACACGAGTGATGTCAGATACTTCGAATTCTTACCTTGCTCTAAAAAAAATCACGAGTGTAAAGAGAGAAATAGGATAACCATCCAACTCATTTGTGATACAATCAAACCCACTCTCTCAACCACTCAAACCACACATGAAAATCTCTTCAACAACAAATAAACAAATCGTCCAAAAAAAAAGAAGTAATTAAATTCTATTCACAATCTAAGATTCAACAACTCGTCTGCAGTGGTAAGTTCAAATTATTATTTTTCATATTAAAATCAATGAGTTTGTCACTTTTTTTCCCGATTTCATTCAGAATAATTATCTTTTCAAATCTCAACACATATCTAAAGACTAAAAATACCATACTATTTACCTAGTCATAACAAACATGTAGAACTATAGTTGGAAATGAACCCTAACCCTAGTTTAATCATTAAGAAAATAAGACATGAAGATCTCTATCAAATGCAAATAAGACATGAAGATCTCAATCAAGAGGTTAGATCTCGGGCCGATTGGATTGGAGCACATCATTATGCATTATAAAAAAATACATTATGCTTTATAAGGCATTCAATTGAGTGTTAGAAATATTGCTTTGATTGACAAGTAGTACCTTCTACACCACAACAAATAGAGAAAGTCACATTCTCTTGTTTTTGTATCAATAAATAACTTTCCCATTTGTTTGTTTCTTCAAATAGAGAATCATGGCAAGGTGTAAAGAGAGAAATAGGATAACCAACCAACTCATCTATAATAATACAATCAAACCCACTCTCTCAACCACTCAAACCACACATGATAATCTCTTCAACAGCAAATAAACAAATCATCCTAAAAATACAACAACAAGAAGTAATTAAGTTCTATTCACAATCTAAGATTCGACAACTCGATGAACCAATCAGAAGAGATGGCAATTGCACTCAATTTGAGGATTCTCCGGCGAAGATGGTGACTCTACAACAAGGGCAATGGGTGTGGATCTGAAGCCAAGGCAAGAGGCACCTTGAGTGAAACCTATGGGCACAAGGGAGGTTGACCAGGTTCTCACCAGCCATGAACTGGTCAAGGCAAACTGCACATTCCTCTTGCTCTGATGCCTTCCACCCAACAAGCTTATTTGCCCATCTCACCAGCTTCTTCTTTGACCCAAACACCTCTGTGTGCAGCTCCCTCATCAGATCCCTCCTCCCATTTATGTGCCTCAATCTCTCCTCACTTATGTCACTGTTATTCCTGGGGATGGAAATTAATGAATTTAGCCTCAAAGTTTCAAGCTTTATTCTTAATGTGATGTGCTGATTTCTTATAATTAGTTCACCTAAACTTAGATACAAAGGCTCAAAATATATAGATGAAATAAACATATATGTGAGTGTGACATTTGATTAAAAGTTGTTATAGTGGGCATGTCATGATTTTATGCCTTGAATTTATGCTTTTATAAGGATGACCCATGAATTGTATTTTTCAAAGCACCTTATAAGATCATCCACAACTTGAAAAATAAAATAAAATTAGAGGATCTAATGTCATAAATTTGAAGAGAAATTTTGCCTTGAAAAGTGTGATAGTTTCAAATGCTAAAAAAATTTTAAATCTGAAAAATCTGACATTTATATCCTTTAATTTCTTTCTTTTTTTTCCAAAACGGTGACATTCAACCATTGTGGATGATCTAACAATAGCACAATTAAGGTGGATATATTTAGACATTTTGATAATGATTAATATGTTTTTAGAATTAAAAAAAAAAAGAGTAAAAAGGGTTACCTTTGAATTTGTGGTTTCCATTGTGCTCTAAGCCTCTCATCCAACCTCTCCTTAGCTTGTCTTGCCAATTGCCCAAGCTTTTCATCTTGGGATGCTCTGTTAGTCTTCATTGCACATCTCTCCTGCAAGAATCAGACCAATTCAATCACAGGAGCTAGCTAGAAGTTCACCAGATAAGACCAGTAAAGTTCCATCTTAAACCAATTGACAATCGGATGAGTAGTTCAACGACTTTATATGTCAAGATTTAAATTCAAAAAATGTGTGATGAGAACGAGACTTACCACAGAGGAAGAAGGAGAGATGAGATTGGATTCAAAGGCACTACTGGCATAAAGGCAAAAGGTGGAGCGCCTGCCACCAAGATTGGTGCACAAGCCACCACTTTGATGGACTCTCCTCCTCCTTGCAGCTTCAACTCCTGGAAGCATCCCAGACATGGTTTCAGTGGATCTTGAGATCTCAGAAAAAAGATCAAAGATTGGGGCTTTGATTCAGAAATCAGGAGATTTGGCTACAGGAAGAAGGTACTCTCTATATGTACATAAAATTGAAGAGGACTGAATTTCTAAGAAAGGGGATTGATAGGGACAGGTTATGGGGATTTGATTTGTTGGTTTTTGAAATTCAAAGTTTGGGTCATTAATTTCAACTCTGAAATGCAATAAATTAAAAGGTAATTGGGGAGGTTTTTGGGATGAAAGAGGATGTGAGGTAGTTGCCAGGAAGGAAGGGTGTTAGGAAGGAATGGAAATTGATGTGGGAAGAGGAAAGTGCAGATGAAGCTTCACACCAACTGATCTGTTCAATGTGTTGCTCATCTCACTCATATATATATAGCTTGAAAAAGTTTATTTCATCATTTTATATTTATATTTAATCAGAAATTTGTGATCAAGAGTGGCTTAGAGTGCAGGACATATTTTAGATTTTTTTTAATTAATGGAAATAATTCAATGTGTCATACAAGTATGGTGAATCGAGGGCCGAAAACGATAAACGGATTAACTGTTATACATAACATATGATACAGCAACGGGGAAAAAAAAATAACAAAAAGACCCACCCGAATCAATCACATATTTTAGAATTTTTTTTTTGGTTGCCAATAATGAATGGTGGTACAAACAATGGGTGTTTCATGTTTTTTTTAAGAGATAGAGGTGAAATATGTGTGGATGGTGAATTGTAAATATAATGAACCCTTGTGTAACGTTTATATTGTTGTCAATAATGGATGATGGTACAATGGGCGTTTCATGTGCTACATTTTTGTAGAAAAATAAGGGTAAATATGTGTGGTTTGTGATGATTTGTGAATAAAAAAGATTAAAAGTCAATTAAATGCATTTTAAAAAATAAGTGGTGGTTTTGTGCAAAATGACCTAAATTATGGTGGGTTTGCTGCAATTTACCCTTTTAGGGGGTCCGAATCCTCTACAACTCCTGTACATCCTACGGTCTATGTACCACTAAATTATTTAGGATATAAATTTATTTAAAAAAAATTAATACATATATATTTACATTATACATACTTGTATTTATATGTTTTTAAACTTTTATTATAAAAAATTAATTTAAAAAAATTTATAAAATTAAAAGATCAATTATATTAGAAAATAAATTTTATGTTTTTTTTTAAATATGATTTTTTCTAAAGAAAGTTTATAAACATGTAAATATAAGTACGTGAAATGTATAATTTTTTTTTAAAAAAAAAAGTAAAATTATACCCAACATAATTTAGTGGTGCATCGTATGGTGCACCGAGAGTTGTAGGGGGTCCAGACTCGTAAATAAAAAAAAAAGCATTTTTAATCAAGCAATTTACTTGATGATGCTACTGAGCGGAATTTACTAGAGTATCATTTCAGATGAGAACATGTAAATCTAAATTTGTGATAGGGAAAAAAATAATGGTTCACTTAGACCTGTCAAACAGGTTATTGGGGTCGGGTCACTTCGGGTCCCAGGTAATATGGGTTTTGGGTATTTTCGGGTTGACTCGAACCCGGGTTTGACCAGGTTTCGGGTCATTTCGGGTCGATTTCGGGTGGGTCAATTTTTTCTTTTTTATATTAAAAAAATCATAATTTGATAATTTTGAGATAAATTTAAAATTCTAAAATTAAAGACGTTGTTCATAAGTTGTAGTGCTTTTAATTATATACTATATCTGATTTAAAATATTTTATTTTTATTATTTCTCGTAATTTTTAATAAAATGTAATAATATATAAATATCAAAATTTTAAATAATTTTTTTAAAATAATTTTATTAAAAATTTGATATTTTATATATTATTACATTTTATTAAAAAACATTTAATTTTTATTATTTCTCATAATTTTTAATAAAATGTAATAATATATAAAATATCAAATTTTAAATAATTTTTTAAAAATAATTTCATGGAATTAGTAATAAGCATAGAATTGTTTTAATATTTTTTAGAATTTTTATCTTCTTAAAAAAGTCTGTTGAAAAACAAAAAATCAAATACTATCGATTGGACGGAGTATTACACAATACAAATAAATATAAAAGTCGATTTGAACATGAAAGATCAATTGATTGTAATCATAAAATGTAATAAATTGGAATCTCCATAAAAAAAATCATATATAATTATAAATCAACCGGGTCAATCGGGTCACCGGGTCAATTGAGTAAGTCAGGTCAAAATTACCGGGTTAATCGGGTTACCGGGTCGAAACCCAGATTACCCAGAAAATTTCTGGGTTTTTGGGTTCGGGTCGGATAAAATTTCTGTGTCAAAATTTTCTGGTTCGGGTCGGAAAATTTTCGGGCGTTCGGGTCGGGTTGTGTTTTGACAGGTCTAATATCACTGGCGGTATAACCTAGATCGACGAGTCAATCTGTCTATTACATGGTTAATTTTCCTAAACACATAAAAAAATAGATTGTTTAAAAATGACAAAAAAAATCTATCAAGGAGTCGAAAATGATCATTTCAACCTTTTTTCAATTGTTGTTATTGCTTCACTCCGTTAATTATACATTAATTTCCCATTGATAGCATAAATTTGAAAATTTTCACCAAAACCACACATGATAAACTACACACAAAAAAGGAAGTTGCACTTATGTAACTAACAACTGTGTATAATAAAATCGATTAACCATTCCGAAATGGCTCACGGAAAGGACATGTGGGTAGTACCCATAGGTCCCCGGTTCGAACCCCGGAATGACCGCTCTTTATTAAAATAAAATCGATCATGAAGGGTCTATGTCATGTATAACTTGTCCACGAAGGGTTAGGGAAATATAAACAATCTAACTAATCAAAGTTACAACCTTTATGGGCCAACTAATCAAAATAACCTATTTGGGATAAACACAAGTGTCATATTTGGATGAGTGCAAAATGTGGGCAGGTTCATAACTAAACGTCATCAACAAAAATAAGCCCCATTGATTTGGAAATTACCAAATGGTTGAACCCTAAATTGAAATCAACCTAATAAAAGCAAATGTGAAACCATTAAGATAGCAATTTAACACCTTCGGAAGTCCCTTTCATATTTCCCAAGTGCACATCGATTATTCACCCATCAAGATTCTGTGGGTGGATACCGGATACTCTTTAGTCTTTACTCATATCTTCTTCCTTTCTAATCTCTTGATTTTAAAACAAATACATTTTATAATTTAAGATCAACAAATTGAAGTATTAATTGTATGTTAATACAACTGGCAGGGCCACGATGGATCTGTACTTGTCATTGTAGTTATCCTAATGTGATATGAAATGGATCGGGTTATAGATAGATGACTGAAATCCATCACCTAGATCGATTGGTGCACCTTATCCATCCTTAATCCGCCACCCATTCGTTTTTACTATTTTTTTTATTTATTTATTTTTTTGGTCAAAATGGGGAGTATATCTCCCTAATACTATTTATTATTACAAATCATGCGGGGGGGAAGAAACCCCTAGAACATCTTCAGCAAGCAAACTAGTACAGTTTCTAGGAGCGACTTTTAAAACATGAAACTGTAAGGAAAAAGAGAAAGCTAAATTGGCTAAGCGATCAAAAGCTCTCGTTCAAAATTATCTGGATTCATCAGCTACTCGATTCGCCTCACGGTAGATGTCTCGGAACTGAATATTCCAGTTCCTACAAAGTAAGCCTTGACAACGACGTACCAGGTTGTAGATAGGACGAGATGGAGTTGGAGTGTTTCTTAAAAAATGCTCAATCAAAGTCGAGTCAAACTCCACTTCGGCTGCACGATAACCCAATTTCCGAAGCAGTTCTATTCCTTTAAAAAGTCCCCAAATTTTAGTCTCAAAAATATCGTTTTTGCTATCTTAACTTGCAAAACGCATATTTTTAACACTAACGACCATACTATTTAACATAAGTAAATGTTACTTCGATTAATCACCATCCGTTTCTTCATCCGTTTATGGGGATTTATCGGGTGAAACGGGTACCTGCTTCCTAGCTCATATAAAATGTGTGTTTGGGCGCAGGGATAATCTTTTTTGGACTGGGATAATTGGGCCTTCTTCCTTTTCGACAGATTAATTGGGCTTGAGAGCAAGCCCAGTTTCATTAAGCTGCTGGCTAAATCTACCCGGCCCGTTAGTAAAGAACAAAGATGTTGTAAAATTAATCTTTTCTAAATTTCTAATATATGATGCAAATTACATGATTTGGAAATATCATTTGGGGTTAAATGGTCCAAGACAAAAGCCTATGGTGAACTTCCCTTTTAATTTTAGTGCGTCCTATATACTCCCTAGGTTTGATATTATTTGTCATTTACTCATTTGTCATGTAGTGCACATTTTTTAAGAAAATAAAATATATTTTTTAATTAATTTTTTTTAATATAATTTCATACATATAAGTAGTAAGCATAAGATTATGGAAAAAAATTAATTAAAAAAATTATATTTTATAGAGTTGTTAGCTTTTTAAAAAGCATGCCGAAAAGTCAAAATGACAATTAATATCAAATGGAGGGAGTATTTTTTGTTCCACAATAGGTAAGTGATTAATTCGTTTTAGGTTAACCAAACTTGTCATTTGTAATTTTGTACCAAATGAAAATTCAAATTACTATTATAAATTCACAATTATAACCATATAATGCCATTAATCAAGGTTGAAGATACTATCATCCATAACAAACTCTTATTTTTCTACATCTTGCTCAACCAGGCAAAGATAGTTCAATGTTTTTTTTTAAACGAGGGTAACCCATCTTTAGTGGTAAACTCCTGACACGTGACCCATTCGGTAAAAGTCACTAGTCGGGTAAACTAGCTTGCGTCTACCGACTAAACCTAATAGTAAAAAAGTAAGGTAAACCTTGATTTTTTCACCCAAGAGAAAAAACAAAGGCAGGAATTGAACCTGAAATCTCCCGTGAACCGAGTTAACCCCTTCGCTCTTTACCATTAAGTTACCCCACCAGAGGCGATAGTTCAGTACTTTGGTGTATATACCCCGGACTTTGACAAACCACCCAAACCGGTCTAGAAACATTGGGGGAAACGGATTAGACACGACGTTTCCCCCACTTGTGCCGGGTGAAAAACTTAAAATGATTTGATAGAAGATTCCAATTGGCTTATTAGGCTTTATTTTAGGCCATTTGGCTTGTGTTTGTTGTGTTGTGTGATGCTTAACTGATGTGGGTCAAACATGGAAACCCAACAACGTACACTTGTCCAACTTGAACTACTCTTTCTCACTAGTCACTAATGCACAGTTTAGGATTGGTGTCAAAATGAAAACAAATTAATTAATGACCACCAATTAACCACAAATTGTCCTCAAAATCTTCTAACCAAAGCATATGCTAACGCGTGGGGATATCAATATGGATTTCAACTCCCACCGTGTCTTAAACGAGTATAAAATCTTTGGCCGTTGGGCACTCGTGTGTGAATACCAAATTTGTATCAACATCAAAAAAAAAATGTTAATAGTTTTTTACTTTTTTTTTAATTCAGTTTAATCGGACTCAATCACTCCATATCTAAATCAGATATTATATGACTTATTTAATTAAAGGGTTGAGGGAAATTTTAATGAAATAATTAAGTTTTTAAAATATGGGTTAATTTTATTTTTTTCCTTTAAAATAAATATAAGATATTTTTTTTAAAAAAAAATGCAGGAGAACCAACGATTTCAAAATTGGCATGATGTTGAGAAATATGAACAGACCAAATAGTCCCACGTTGAAAATATAAATAAATAATGGATTACTCCTCTTATAACCAATTGATCAATTCATATTAGACACTCGAGTTATGTGGAAAAAAAAATAGTTTAATAAATTTGGAGTGTAAGTAACTACACTTTGGGCTTACACTATTCAACTTGATATTTGTGTTGTAACGACAATGACATGATCAAACTAATCAACATATTCCCTTTGAACTCATAAAACCTTTACTTCCATTTCCTTGTTGTTTCCTCACCGCGTCCACTATAACTCCTCCATCCATAAAAGCATCTTCACAATCCCATCCCCAAAACATCTCTAAAACCCTCCAATGGCAACATCTAAACCCAACCCCAACTCGATACCTACAATCCTCGAAGAAGAAGAAGAAGACGAAGCTCATGGGCTACTAGAGCAGCCCGAGGGGCGCGGCTGCTTCCCCAAATTGCTATCCCCGTGCTTTGGGGGGAATGCAGCCGCGTCTTGGGCTGCCAAGAGAGCTTCGAGCTTGAGGGGGTTGTCGGAGGCGGTGGCGGGGCCCAAGTGGAAGAGCTTGGCGAAGAGGGTCCGCGAGTACTTGACCAAGAATAAGAAGAAGAAGAGGAAGGGGAGGATTCAGTTGTACGATTCGTTCGATTACGCGCTCAATTTCGACGACGGTTGTTTGAAGGATGAAGAACACGAGAGGCTGCCTCGTGGCTTCTCCCTGAGGTTTGCTCCTCCGGCAGGTTTATCGCCTCCGGGATCTTAACAAGATATATAGATCGAGCTGTATATGTGGAATATTGGTTGAATTAGGTTGAGTTTGGGATCGTGTAATTACTTATTGTATATGATGTGATTGAATTCAATCCATGATTAATTTGCAAAAATCGGATGGTATCGATGTAAATTGCCGTGAGTTCGTGAACGAAAATGTCGAATGGAAAAAAGGAATTATAAAAAAATTCGAGATTAGATATATCTAAATCTGGCCAACAAGTCGTCAGACGAAGACCCATCAAAACATATACAAATTCGAGATTAGATATATAGCGTACCAGTAGAATTTCTTTCTAAAATCAATTGATAACAGAAGAAATAATTCACTGGCCTTATATACAAGATTTGAGTCGATTTTCATATTTGTTTATATATCCCTCACATCTAGACCTGTCAAAACACAATCCGACCCGATGACCCGACCTGAACGACTCGAAAAATTTCTGACCCGAACCTGGAACTTTTGACTCGATTTTTTTTCCGACCGAACCCGAAAAACCCGAAATTTTACGGGTATCTGGGTTTCGACCCGGTGACCCGATTGACCCGGTAATTTTGACCCGATTGATTTATAATTATATATAATTAATTTTTTAAAATATAATTAAAATTTATCACAAAATTATCAAATCTTGATTTTTTTAATTTAAAAAAGAAAAAATTGACAAACCCGAAATCGACCCGAAATCCGGTCAAACCCGGGTTCGAGTCAACCTGAAAATACCCGAAACCCGTTTTATTCGAGACCCGTTTTACTCGAAACCCGAAGTGATCCGACCCGAATGACCCCTTTGACAGGTCTACTCACATCACAACAGAAACATTAATGAACTGTGTGGACAAGTCAAATGGAAGTAGTAAGAAGCAAAGCAGCACACATTAATGGGTTATGGATAAGACTATTGGCCTAATTAAGTTGAAGATTATGTCGGTAGGGTTCACAAACGAGTTGAATTGAAAGTCAACCAATCACACAATTTAAGGCCAAATAACCCCACCTACAAACAACTAACAACCAATTGGACTTGGAATCTATGGTTGGCGCGTCCTTTCGGCCGAGCTCTTCGACATGAACAAGGCGGCGTGTGAGGCCCCTTGCTCATGTTGAGAGTAGTCCTCCCCCTTCGACATGACTCGTTTGAAGTTTCCGCCCTATCGACGATGCTAGGCTATTAGTACACGTGTGGACACTGCTCCGATCACGAGTTCCAACGAATTTTAGTAGATCGTGTGGTTGATCTGCCACAACGTGTGAGATTGTCGGTATACATATATATACAATGAGTTTAATGTATATTCAAATGTATAAGTCTAATTAATGAGATTACATTCGAACTAGTTTATGAGGCAAATTAATTGACAAGGATTTTCCTTTAAAAAAACTGACGAGCTGAATTGAGAAGAGACTATTTTTCGATCAAATTTCTTAACTCTGCGGTTTTCGCCCAAGCAGACTGTGTAGCGCACGACTGAAGCTAGGGTCGCCGGCGGGAAAGGGAGCGCGGTCACCGCAAGTGACCCCTCGCTCCAGGAACTGCGGGCGGAGAAGGAGACGGAGTTGCATCCGGAGGCCGGAAAAGACAAAGGGAGGGCGCTGGGGATGCGGCGGGGCTTGTCGTGGAGGGCACAACGGCAGTTCTTGTGGTAGGGCCGGTTGGAGATGTCGGAGTCGTAGCCGGAGATGCACCCCTCAAACGCTCCCCTGTACCGGAAACAGTCCCCAAATCCGGTCGTCGATGACATTTTTGATCGATCGGAGTGGGGTGATGGGTCTCTCTATCTGGTCTGGATTTTATTATATATCACATCATATCATACTACATATATACGTAGTAATAGAGAGGAAGTTTACGTGTTGAGAACGGCTGTGGAAATCTATCCCAAAATCTCGCTCAACAAAATTATTTTAACCCTAAATTAATATTTACAAAAATATATTTAGCTTCTACATAATTATTATAACATATTTGAAAAAAAAAATCTTAGAAAATCGAATCATAATTTTAAAAAAAATATATATAGTAAACTCATACATCTTTTAAAAACTTTAAAAAAATTATATCTCTTATGAATTATTATAACTTTTGTAAGTTGATTTTTTAAGATTTTTTTCTTCAAATATGTTATAATAATTATGTATAGCTCCATTAGGCCCCGTTTATGTATGTCAGGTTGATTTGACCCGAACCGAACCTGATTTCAATTTAGTAGTGGAGTGTATTGAGAGGTCAAGGATGGAGTACTAATGTATCATCGTCATGATATAAAGAGAATAACCTATAACAAAGGGAAACCCCATGAATAAAATGATATACAATGAACCCAAATTAGAGTATCACAAGTGGATTAATAGGTGAAAGAGAGAAGCTAAGGAATTGAATGCTGTGATTTGTGAATTGTGTGCAAGTGTTGGTCAAGGAAAGTGTACATTATGGAGAAACTCGAAATGAGTAAATGTGGAAACTTCATTTTTGGACTCAACATATAGGACATTAGGATATATAGATATCCTACAGTAACCCGATCCAGATGTAGAGTGGGCTAAGCCCACTTAAACTGGAAATGATCTAAAAAAGGATATATAGATATCAATTCTCTAATTGTTCATCAACTCGTCTAAATTAATTAGATTCACCGCCTTCCTATTTCAAACCCCTTCTCCTCTAGCTAGTTCCCAACCTCTTCGAGTCATGGCTTCTCTACCTCTCCCCCTATAGGTAATTACTCTCAGATCCAATCTCTCGCTCCTACGAACCAGTGTTGAAGGAGGTCTCCTCCGAAGTGCCCAAACCAACGCAATATGGTCTCACAGAGCTTATCCACGATATTCGTAACTCCATCGCTCATAATGTCGAAATTTTTCGATTCCGCCAATTCTCGTGTGCCCACTCATCCAGCGCAACATCCTTATCTCAACCACTGAATCTTCTATTCGTGAATATACAATATGTAACAATAAGTAAACAAATCTTCTACAAAACTATATTGATCTGATTTTTAAAAGGATAAAAATCTACTCTAGAGGTATATATATGTAATATCCATCCAAAAACTCAAAAGAGTAGAATTAATCAAATAAAACTTGAAAAGAATATATTATACCCAATTTTCTCTAAAAATATAATTTTTCAAATATAATAAACAAAATAATTAAGGAGAAAATTTATAAATTTTATAGCTTTTAAATATTAAATATTAATTAGTATCTTCCAAGATTTTGTTCCAACTCCCCCGACGAAAAATGAAGCGCGTACATGCGTTAATAGAACCAAGTAAATAAATGAAATAGTAATATTTCTACCAGCTTATATACTATGTTTAATTCATATTTTCGATTTGGGACTCTTTTAATTTTTTTCACGTCTCAATACACCTCAACAAGTACACTTATACAATGAACATAACATCTAATGGTGGAATCAGGGGTGCTCGGCGTAAAATAAAAATACAAAAAAAAATAAAAATTCACCATATATTTAGTATTTTTAAGGTAACATAAGATCTTTAAATGATATTTGAAATAAAAGTGTTATCTAGCTTAAGTGGTAAAAGAATGAAAGAAATAGAATCAAAATAAAAAAGTCTTGGTTCAAATCTCAACTTCTTCACTTTTTATTTGCTTTAGCACACCCCCTAGTCGAGAATTCTAGCTCCGCCGCTGATAACATCTAGCCCATTCTCTTATCGAAAGTCAAACCGTTTGACTTACTAATATGATACTATATCCTGAAGTCTATAGAGGCTTGTTACCAAGAGTCTTCATGTGCTATCAGTCTAGCACATAATCTTGTTGATGTTATATTTTAAAATCAATTAACCATTGGCTATATAGGAAGATGGGTTTACTCCATAAATTCGGTAAAGAACGAAATTAAATTTTATTTTTTTTTTAAAAAAGGTCTCTTTAGACCGGAATATATTTTCTCAAAATTAAATTACATAAATCAAATCGAGCCTCCCAGAAAACAGGAAGAAAGAATTATGTCGACAATAATTGGATATGTTTCGAATTTGATCGAATCAATAAGGCGATATGAGTTGACAAGAAATTTAATGCGACGAAAAGTCCTCCCAAGCGAACGGCGAATAGCGCGGGCCCACAAATTCCACAGCTGAAGCTGCAGGGGCCGCCGGGGAGGAGGCGGCCAGCGCAAGCGACCCCTCGCTGCGGGACCGGCGGACGGAGAAGGAGACGGAGTTGCATCCGGCGGCAGGGAAAGGCGACGGGGGAGCGCCGGGGAGGCGGCGGGACTTGTCGTGGAGGGCGCAGCGGCAGTTCTTGTGGTAGGGCCGGTGGGAGAAGTCGGAGTCGTGGCCGGAGATGCACCCCTCGAAGGCTCCCCTGTACCGGAAACAGTCCAAGAATCCGGCAGTCGATGACATTTTAGATCGATCGGAGAGAGGTGATCGATGGATCTAATGAATCTTGAATCTTGATCGATCTGGTCTGATTTTATGGATGGATTTGGAAAGATAGGTTTATATATAAGAGAGAGATGAGGATTTATGTTAGTTGAAGGAATCTGTACTGTTGAGGTATGGATGGGGTAATAAAGGGGGATACAGGTGAGTAGTGGACACCCCGCGTTTATAACGTCTAGGTTCATCTTATCCCAAAACAACCAAATTAAGGAAAGGTAATGATTTTATTTATTAATATAGTTCATATTTTAGTTAAGATTTATTGTTTATAATTCAATACCAGTTCCGATCCAAAAAGATTGTCGTTTGACTTTTTAACACGTATTTTAAGGAGCTAAAAACTATATAAAATATCAAATTTTTTAAAATTATTTTTCTACAACTTAATATTTGTTGGTAATGAGTATTAGATTGTAAAAAAATAATTTAAAAAAAGTTGATATTTTATATAGTTTTTAGCTCCTTAAAATCCGTGTTAAAAAGTCAAACGACATCCTTTTTGGATCGGAAGTAGTATTAGATTGTAAAAAAATAATTTAAAAAAAGTTGATATTTTATATAGTTTTTAGCTCCTTAAAATCCGTGTTAAAAAGTCAAACGACAATCTTTTTGGATCGGAGGGATTATAAATTTGTTACCCTTTTATTCTCTAGTTCGATAGAGGGTAATTAATACCTCTAGAATTGGCTAATAATCTCACATCATCTCCTTCAAGCTCACAAAAAATGGTGATCATATACATTTTTGTGTAAAATTTAAAACTATTTCTAAATTAGTAATGGTGTTAACGCTAGTGTATAGTTGGTAGGCAAAAACGGTATTCTATGTCGATAAATTAGTCCGTATGGGTGGATGTAGTCAATTTGGTGAACCGTGATAGATTTAAGAACGGGCAGGTCTTGCTTTTGTAGCTAAAATGACACTGTTTCAAATTCTATGAAAATTAAGAATGTTCGAAATTTTGCTGTTAAAAGGACTGGGTGGTAAGTAGTGACATAATTGTTCAAGCAACAATGTTATTATTCAAATGAATTAACAAATTTTTCCTTACGAAAATTATTCGTATATAACATGATGAATATTCATAAGCGATTACATATAAACAATTTAAATCTGAAAAGTTTTTCTCTATTAAAATATTTTTCATTATATGCTTCAAATTTGTGGAGAAAAATAAAAATAAAAATAAAAAATAGTAGAAGATGAAATACAAATGCAAATAGGGAATGTAGGTGGGAAATTGGCATAAATGGAAAGGAAGAATGGGCCACGTTAACAAGTGGGTTAGAAATTCAGTTTATCCAAATGGGGAACGGATTGTTGCCCATACGACACTCCCTCCATCCCCAACGGTCCCGTTATAAATAAAATAAATATAGTTATAAATAAACTAAATATAAGAATTTAATTTAATTAGTTTTGTAATGAGAGTATTAAACTTTTCGGAGCTTATGGTTTTATATTCACAAGTTTTCATCGGCTACTCCAACCGTTAGGTTTACCAAACATCATATTAGCTTACTAACATATACTTCATCCGTTTGAAATTATTTGTCGTTTGACTTTTCGACACGCTTTTTAATGATCTTAAAACTTTATAAAATATTTTTTTTTTCATAATCTTATACTTACTACTTATATGTATGAAATTATATAAAAAAAAATTAATTAAAAAAAATATATTTTATATAGTTTTTATCTTCTTAAAAAGTGTGCACTACAAGATAAATGACAAATATTTTCAAACGGATGGAGTATTTAACACAAATAATCAATCAGCTTCAGCTACCTCATCCGTTAGTAGTTTGCCAAACGGAGCCTACGGCTACAGAGAGGATCTGCTATCCCGAAAAACCCCAATTCACCCCAGCTTCAGCTACCTTATCCGTTAGTAGTTTGTCAAACGGAGCCTACGGCTACAGAGAGGATCTGCTATCCCGAAAAACCCCAATTCACCCTCTCTTTATCCTTTTTTTAATTTTTTTAAAATTCTAATTGTTTTTATTTTATTTTTTAAAATTTAGATGGTGAGGACTAAGGAGGGATATTAAGGAATAGAGATGGTCTCAACTCTCAACCGCCATGGCTACTATCCTTATGGAAAATATGTAATGGTTCATTTTGCATCTTTATTTAGCAAGGAGATAAAATCATCCGTCGCATATTTTAAAGATGTTCTGTTTTCCAAAGTTTGGAGCTTGAATAGTTGAATTCCTTGTTAGTTTACTTTATCATAGAAGTATCATTTAATTTACTATTTTTTAACGTGTCTATGCACACACTATCAACCACAAAAGGTAATAAAAACTATAGTTTGAAGATATTTTCCATAGGGATTTATTTCATTTATGGTTAAATGCGCCGAAGAAATCTTAAAGTATACTAATTGGCGGATCAAAATTAACATATGTTGAGACTTGAGAATCTCAAGTTTTTCCATAAGTTACAACTACATAAACCCATCATCTCAACTTGAGATGATGGGTTTTCCACATCGACTGCAAAACAAAAGAGAATCTAATATAAAAGTTTTCTTACTATGAGAATCTAAAAGTTGTTGACTATTCCTATTACAGTTAATTTTACGACAAAAGTATAAAATCCCATTGAATACTCGTGCGAGGAGTTTGTACGTCTAGTTTATGGAATCCGATTTGATCTTTATATACCTTTTTTTTATTCCATAGATTGATCCCAAATCCTCTTATTCCCTCCTTATCCCTCTTCACACTTTTTATTTGGTAAAATATGTTACTCCCTCCGTTAAAAAATATATGTCTTTTTAGGTTTAGATGTTTGTTTGAAAATATAAGTCATTTTAGGTTTTCTAGATATTGGGATATGAATCAAATTTTATTGGTTGATGATGGTTGTGTATGATTAATGAGGAGTATAAATAAAATAAATTTATTATTTTCTTAATTTGTGTGCAAATGTCTAAAAGGACTTATATTTTAAAGCGGATGTAGTATAAAATTGTGTTGGATTACGAGGAGGGATATAGAGGGAATAGGGGGTTTGGGGCAGGGATCTTCACTAATTGATTATAGGATTGTTTGGGCTGGGTAGGATTTTATGTAACTTGGCCCATTAACCCAACCCATTAGGCCCAAATCCTCATAGATTCAATATGTGTTAGCGGATATGGGCCAGCCCGGCCCATAACAGCATCCAAAGATGACCCAACTACATGGGGGGAAAAACAATGTCACCATGGACCACATGCTTCCCCTAAGTCGGTAAGTCATCACACAATGAATCGACGCATACATATACAAAACCGATGTCTTATCGAACTTATCTTCGAATAGCACTATTCTTATTGTCGCGAAA
This sequence comes from Persicaria maculosa, assembly GCA_963922045.1. Classification (NCBI taxonomy): domain Eukaryota; kingdom Viridiplantae; phylum Streptophyta; class Magnoliopsida; order Caryophyllales; family Polygonaceae; genus Persicaria; species Persicaria maculosa. The sequence continues at coordinate 2,983,982 of OY998252.1, forward strand.
AGCTAGACAATCCTACCGCCAAAGCCATTGCCCTCCCTTTCTCGCCTTCGTCTCTAGGTTTCCCATTCGCGTCACATATCACATCCGACATTAAATGGTATCATAGATTAGGTCACCTTGCAGTTGAGGGTTGTACACATAGGCTTTAAGGGTAATCAAATATGGTAGAAATTGGGGCCATTAAAAGCTTATAACAAGAGAAATATATAGGGAGACATACAAGCAAGGGCCTGGTACGTTTATGGCTAGTTATGTGTATTACAGTGTGTAGCTTACCCCATGTGACCCAATGTGTCTATGGGCCCACCACATTTTAAGCTTGTTGGGCCACAAAACCCTATTTCCCCAACACACAACATGAAAGCCCACATGCCAAGGTTTGTGACTACTCGGATCTTGCAATCAATGGGTGAGACATTGTGGGCCCTCCTTGCCCAAGTTGATATCACTACTCTCTCCATACTTGTCTCAATCTACCTAATTCATTTATCATTTGTAAATCACTATTTTATAGAATTTTCTCAAGTTTTTTGAAGTAGAAGTTAAAGATTATGAAACAAAATGAGGAAGATTTACAACTTTTAAATTTTTGTGAAGGAAATGAGGAGCAAACACTAAGAGGTTCTTAATGAAGGGTAAAATATATCACGGTTTTTCTGTATGAAACCGATGATCTCAGATATAGTGGAAAATAGATTTAGGGAAGAGCGAGCGGAACCTGGAGGAAAGGCGGAAGTGAGCGAGGCCCGGTTTGTAAGATGAAACGATGTGTGGACCCATGTCGGTCAGTTTGCACACCTTGACAAGGGTGCAAGGGTTTCACCCTATGCAGTATAAAGTTTTTATTCTCTGCTTATCTGCAACTTTTTTCACTCTCGAATTCACAATAACTTTAGTTCGCATGTATAAAGTTAGATAATAACTCATCATCTAAATTATGGTGACAAATATGATGTAGCATGGGGGGGGGGGGGGGTAGATAAACAATGAAAATAATAGTCTTTGAATTAAGGAAATATATAGATGGGGGCGTTTGGTGTTTGGTCCCTTCAACATCAAGATGTATCATGTTGTGACTCACAACTTGATACATGTTTGAGATTCATTGGATTACTATTTCAATTGGACATGAATGAACAAAGACTATAATTTCAGTGTACAATCTTGATTAGATTGATCATGTCATGTTTCTGATGTGGACATATACATGCAACTCGTTCTTCATGCCTGAACCACTCAAACATTGAATTGCATCCTTCGTTTGCACCTATACTTACATGTTGAAGCTGATTGAGTAGATGAAGATGATGGATTTATTTGTGTTAAATATAGGTTTTTTTTATGGACAAACATGGGGAACCCCCAACTTAAAATTACATAAACAACAGGAAGGGAAAAACACGAGTCCTACACTGGCAAAGCCGAGGGGTAGGAAGTCCTCGGGCATCACCCAGTAAACACATCAACGAGCAGTCTAAAGGGTCATCCAAAACATGAACACCAAAAGGAAGAGATAAAGCAAACAAGGAAATAGCGTCCACAACGGCATTAGCCTCACGAAATACGTGTCGAAACTGGATCGTCCAGTCTCTACTAAGGAAGCCATGGCACCTATCAACCCGGCTGAAGAGGGGATACGAGGGTCTGATCTTCGTCGTTAACAGCTTGATAAAGGCTTATGAATCAGATTCAATCAGAACCTTCCTAAAGCCCAACGATCACACCAATTCTAGTCCCTTGAGGACACCCCAACCTTTCGCTGCGATCACCAAGCAAGTCCCGATATTGTAAGCAAAGCCGCTTATCCATCTGACATTAGTATCCCGCGGCCTCACGACTCCACCAGCAGCCGCCCTAGTGCCATCACACGGAGCACCATCCGTATTAACTTTGAGAAACCTAGCTGTTAGGGTAATAAGCTGGTATGGTGTTTGAGAAACTTGGCTGTTAGGGTATTTGATGAAAACTTTTAAATAAAAAAACCACATGCTTCGAAAAGCTTAGGTGGGTAGTTGATGAAAAACCATGATTCCAAAAGCTAATTAAACTAAAATCTTATGTTTATTTTATTTAAAATTATATACTCCCTCCGTTCTTTTATATTTGACATTTTTAAAGTGAGCACGTTTTTTTAGAAAGGTAAAAACTATATAAATATTGTTTTTTTCTTCGATTTTTTTTAATAATATTAAACTTAATACTAATAAGTATGAGATTGTTGAAAAAAATTATTTTAAAAATAAATATTTTATATAGTTTTTATCACCTACAAAAACGTGCCTAAATAGTAAAAAGACAAATAAAAAAGAACGGAGGGAGTAATATCAAAAGCACAAGCTCCGAAAAGCTACTTCTGGTACCAAATAGAGCCAATTCCAAATTATGTGTCTACTAGGTACAAAACATATATAAGTCAATCTCAACATATACATGATGTAAAATTAATAATATTGATAAGACTATCTAATTGGGTTATGATCATCCCTCTATTATCATATATCTATGTTTTACTTAACTAGTGTATGTCTTTCAAAAGTTGTAGCACTTAATATCATATCATAATAACTCGTTCAACTAATTTATATAATATCAACATAACTATATATATATATATATATATATATATATATATATATATATATATATATATACACACACCCCTAATTAGGCCTTATTTATATGTTAATGCATGTAAACTGTGAATATATATTTTTATTGGAAGAACATTTTTTAAATTAAAAAAAATCATCAGAAAGCACTTAAAAGTGCTTAATTATAGCTGAAAAGTGCTTAATTATATATTATGCTCCTTATTATCTTACAAAAACTATTAATATAATAGTAAATAATTAATATACATGATATATGTATTTTTTTTTCTGTACAAAAATCATATAAGATATATGATAAACTTAGAAGAAACCCTAAAACCTGCAGCTTTTTCTGTAGTGCTGCCTATTCCTCGTATTTCCCTTACTGTTGTCTCTCCATCTGATCCCACTGATCTCTCCCTAAAACCCTCTACTTCAATCTAGAGGCCTCTAATTTAATTAATGTGTACTAACTATTTAATTAATTTAATTGCATCCATAATACAATATTAGGAGTATATATATTTTTCAGTTGTGAATTGGAGGTTTCCTCTTGGCCGGAGAGTAGTCCATCTCAGTTATGTCACCGTACTCCATCTCTTGGGAGCTCGCCGGCATGGCTTCCGACTCGAATGACTCGGGTTTCCGCTCACCGGAGCTCGGTTCCTCGGCCACCAGGCTCTGTAAATTGAGCAAAGAAAATTACTATTATTATTATATATATTTTTACTCATATGGTAATTAATTGCCTATATATATAATTTAATTCAATTTTTATACAAACCTTTGAAGAGATGGTGGTGGGCACAGTGGATGAAGAAGAAATGGGAGAGATCATTAATTTCCTAAACTTTCCTGCAAAAATATACATGTAGAATATTTAATTAAATTATTTAGGATATATATATATATATATATATATATATATATATATATATATATATATATATCTGAAGTAATAAAAATTCTTGAAATTAATATTTTTTTTCCAATGAAATGAAGAATCTTTTCTTCATGGTATTCTGAGAGTGAGAAAAAAAATGCTATGGAGTATATATCATCTATGTTAGGAAATCAATTCGATATTGAGATCGAATTTCGGCCTAGCTAGGCTAGATTGAAGATATGGGTTTTGATGAAATTACAAGTATGAGTAATGTAAAAAAAATGAGGTTAATGGTGCTTGGGAATATGTCTCTTAGGGCCTCTATAATCTTCATGAATCCATGGGAACCAGTGGTGGTTTAAAACTCTTCTCTTCATTCTACCTGATGATGATGATGATGATGATGATGATGATGATGATGATGATGATGATGATGATGATGATGATGATGATGATGATGATGATGATGATGATGATGATGATGATGATGATGATGAATCTTCATTGTCTTTGGATGCTATGATGGCCTTGACACCTCCATCAATTCTGATTTTCTCACCATCATTATTCACCTACACATTAGTCAAAATAAGTAATTTAGATCACTTAAAATGAATGTATAAATTGAGCAAATATATCTACAAAATTTAAGTTGATATGCTCACCTGAATTTCTAGAGGTTTCGAGTTTACTCGCGGAATCCGAATGGCATAGGAGTTTGACACAAGAAGGCAAAATGCAAGAGCCAAAAACAATCTAGAAGCCTTCATCTTGAATTCTATGGATGTATAGAGATTGTATTATCTTCTTCTTGATCTTCTTGAAATGTTTTTTCTTCTTGCTTGGAGTTTGATTTCTTGAGGATATTGGATTTAGAGATGCCTATGGGAAATGGGTAGATGCCCACTTAAATAGTGTAGATTTAGTAATTGTCCAAGGGTCAAATGGGGCCCATTTTTAATTGTTTATATTTATGTGGGCCCATTGTTATAGTTGGCCAACATGTAGGGATCAAAAGATGGAAATTTTGCTTGTTTGTTTTCCTATCTCAAATTACTATAAACTCATTTTGGAGGGGTGGAAATTGAGTAAAATGGAAATAAATATAAAAATAATAAAAATAATAATAATAATATATTTGTCTTTAATAGGGTTGTGAAGTGACTAATCATTCGGTTGCCTACAAGGGTTTACTGTATTTAAACTTTTTGTGAAAAGGTTAGTCATCATTATATCTCTTTTGGGAGCTTTAGGTATGGAGCATTTACACATTCTTAGGAAGTTGTATTTATTACTAGTAATTTATATTCAATTAAAAAATATTTTGAAAAATATTTATGCATTTCTTTAATTTTATATATCTGCATGGTCAATCACTTAACACTTGCTAATTATTGTACTTAATTTTAGTGATGTGATTATGTGAATAAAGTTTGAAGGATCATTATATTCTTATTAAGTACCTATGATTTTTTTTCCTAGTCTAGTTCAATGGCCTTACTCTATGTACATGGTCAATCACTTAACACTTGCTAATTATTGTACTTAATTTTAGTGATATGAATAAATTAAGTTAATTATTGTACTTAATTTTAGTGATGTGAATAAATTAAGTTAATTATTGTACTTAATTTTAGTGATGTGAATAAATTAAGTTAATTATTGTACTTAATTTTAGTGATGTGAATAAATTAAGTTGGGAGGATCATTCTTATTAATTAAGTAGCTAGGTATAGACATGGCCACAGGTCACGGGTCGGGCGGGTCGACCTGTGACCCGCCGGGTCAGGGTCCACGGGTCCAAGGGTTGACTCGGGTTGAGGGTTAGGGTTAGGGTCGGGGAAAAGATAACCCGTGACCCGGCGGGTCGACCCGGTTCGACCCGCCGGGTCAACCCGCCATTTTAAAATATATTTTTTTGAAAAAAATTTATTTTAAATAAAATAAATTTATAATTATTATATGTAAATTATTCTTAGAATAATTCATAATATTACATAATGTAATATGCAATGACAATGAGAGACTTAGCACCCCCATGCTTCTCCTTTTATAGACTTAGCACCCCCCATCCTCTAGTTTTCAATGTGGGACAAGAACAAGGGTAGAAACTAGAAACTAGAAATTACACCATGTCTTCAATCTCTATCGTTCGGTTTTTAATGTCAATCCATACTTATAAATTTTTATCATATACAAACACTAGTACTATACTTTATATAAATATTATTTTAAAAAAATTATATTTTACCTATCAATTATGAAAGAAATAACGAACGGGTAACAAGAAAGTGTGAAGTTCAACAATATACCTTAAACATTTGTGTTATTTGGTGGATCCACTATTAAATCATTCAATATCATTCTATATCATACTAAGTTAGGAGTCTTTATGATATAATTTCAAATAATACAAATATTATTTTTGATAAAGCCGTTACACTTGTATAGTATCCTTAATGTCGAGTTTTCGTTTATTTTCAAAATGATATAGAACTTCAGATTTTCAAACACAAGAATGAAATATAATATTGGCAATACTTTTTCAATGTGTCTTTTCATGTACGTCATAACAAGCAACTCAAGTATGTAATTCTAATAACATCATCATTAAGTGTATACACAACATGTGGCTAATTCAACTTTAAACGAGAAAGTTTAACATATCTATATGAAGAAGAACCTAGATTTGAAATCATTGATCAAGAAATTAACATAATAATGCAAGTAAAATAAAATACTTATGATTGATTAATGGATCAACACAACTATCAATTAAATTAAATAGAAAGATTAATCCAACATAACTTGATATATTGTATCATGATGTTTCATCACTATGTGTTATTCATTTCATTAAATCCTAAGAGGTAAACACTTTAATTATATTATTATATGTTACATCATATAATCCAAATACTTAAATTACATTATATCCCACCATATAATCCAAAGACTTTAATTACATTACATTTTACATCATATACTTAAATATCAATTTCTCACATTTTCTTTCATTACTCATATTTTTGTCCCACATCGAAAGTGGGCTACATACCTCTATTTTCTCTATATATAGATCCTCATACCCTACTTGTCATTCCCACAATCCAACCTTTTCTTTCCCACATCTAAAGTGTGATGAAATGATGGGAGTGGAATGAAGATATCTATATATATCTTCCCACATACCATGTTTTGTCAACCTTAAATCTTTTCATTTCGAAAGTGTGGTGAAAGACCCGGCGGGTCGACCCGCAAAACTCGTTGGGTACCCGATTTGGTGCCACGTGGCCGACCCGGCAGTCTGACCCGCCGACCCGTCGACCCACCGGGTCACCCAACCCGCCGATCCGTCCCAACCCCGGGTCAAGGTTAGGGTCACCCTCCCCGGGTTTTCGACCCGGCGGGTCGGACCCGTGGCCGTGTCTAGCTAGGTACCTATTATTGTTATTTTCCTTGTCTAGTTCGAGGGGTTTACGCTATATTTGGATTGGATACTATGTGATTCATTTAAGTTATTGTCTTATTGAATAGTTTTCTATTATACCTCTTTTTTCATGCTAGCTTCTTATGTTTTTTAAGTATCTTTTATTATTCATATGCATTTTTAAATGATGATAAAAATTATATAAACATCAACTTTTTATTAATTTAAAAAAGTGTAATTTTTGTTAATGTTTAAAAAAATATATATAAATAGTAAAACTCACTTGAAAAAATTAGATTGACAACGTCACTAATTTTAATGAGAAAATGGTCATGCAAGGGTTATATTTAAAATGCTCTTTCTATCCTATGCCCTAAAGATAAAGGATATATAAGATCCTAATTGAGAAAGATACCCTATAAAAAATAAGCGACTCTAGGAATCTAATTTAAAATTTGACTAATTAATGCATTTTAATTAAAATTATATTTTTCTAAAACGGAAATCTTATCCTATACCCTTGAGACATAAGATAGAAAAACCGTATTAAAAAAACAGAAATTGACAACGTACATATAACTTTTATTTATTCTTAAAAATTCATACAAATACTTGGCTATTAGCTAACAGACTAGTTAGAAGTCAATTGATTTCTTTAATTAATTAGTAGTTGATAAATTAAACAATTAGGGGTACGTTTGGTACAAGTAATTAATCTACCCATTTTAAGTGGAAGGTGATAAATTGGGTATGTGAAAATAATAACCAAAGTGTGTAATTTGTGTATATATGATGGATATATCTACACGTAATCAGTTGGGTGTCTTGTCGAAAAGCAAATTAATTCATCTGCCCCACACTCACTTCCTCCATGTCATTTTGTGAGACATAAATCCATCCTCTGTTGATTCATTGATTAAGTCCCATTAATTGTTAATATAGGCCAATCGAATGCATTTTCTCATGCACTTAATTTATGAAATTGTTATATATAAGAGATGGGTCTATTATAGCCTATCAAAATTGAGGGGTTTGTTTAATAAGGTGTTGATTTAGTATATGCTAAATTTATCTATGGTATTAAAAAGACCGGAAAAATCGGTAAACAGATAGATTATTATGGACAATGTAGTAAATAAGATGATGAACATAGAAAGAAATAAAACCCGTGAGCAAAATTAGAGACTTAGTGTGCCGAAAATTTAGATATATGCATGTGGGGAAGGCGGTGAATAGATAGAGTTAAAGAATGAGGTGAAATTTTCTTAATCAAGAAAAAGATTATATTGAGATTTGAGAAGAACTCATAAAGAACAATGGTAGTTACCTTAGATTTAGACTCAATAAAAAATCATCACACAAGTTTCCTAAACCAAGCAACCTTGAAACTAAATCACAAGCAATGCATTTATTTTTCATCTTTCCCTTCACACAAATAATTTCTTGTATAGTTGTTTATACATGTTTGAACTAGCTCTCACTTATTATTTTAAAAATAAAATAGATATAAGTGTGTTCACACTTCACAACAACAATAACAACAATCTTAGTCTATCCTGCTCTGAGCAAGGTATGAACAGTCGAGATGTTCTACTCACCTTTTATTCGACTACATTGAGAGGAGGTTTCTGAATGAATCAAAGCTCGTAAGAAAAGAAGGTCAATAATGAATATAAACATCCAAACACCGATAAAAAAAAACACAATTGAGCACGGCATGTCAGGTGGGGGAGTAGGAAAAAACAGATCAAATAAATTAAACAAAAATATAAAGTTGAGAACAGAAACAATATATGGGAACGTAACGCTCCAGGTGTGCGTGTTACGTGTACCATACACATAGGCTAACCCTCATCCATACTAGAACTCCTCCACTGTGTGATGTGTCTTGTTTCTAGCCATACTCTCAGTCTCTCACTAAGGTAAAGAAATATTTTTGTCTTATCATCTTCCCCTGAATTTTCTTAGGATGCCTTCTGCTATGTCGTATATTGTCAATTACGAGATTGTCGCACCTATGCACTGGCTCATTCGGATCTCTTCTTTACATGCACATGCCAAAACCAATTAATGAAGCATCGATCCACACATCTTAACCTTGATATTGACAACTTCTATATATCTTCTCATGTCAAACCTTATTTCGCTTCTCCTCTCGTCCTATAAATATTATCTCACAAAAAATAATCCTATTAAGTATTAACTAATCAATTGAGATCTTGATGATGTTTCAAAAGAAAGATAAATTTGAAAAAAAAAATATGAATTCAATAAATTTGAAGTTTTTTCCATCAAAAAAATATGGAAATAGAATTAATTGTCATTTGTGGAACATAAGATAGTGGTCAAGCATGGTTGAAGATCACTGGTCTGCCGACAAGAAGACCATCGCACACTAATATTAGGACCATTTAATTTATAATTCCCCCAATATTAAATATATAATCAATACAAAATATAAATAATTAACTTTCAATTTCAAAATTTTACTATGCAAGTGTCAATGTGTTGTGGGCTCTCTTCCATGGAAGCTTCACAAATTGTGTTTTTCTGTCCAGTCATGACAAGACAAATCCCTTTCTAAGAAACTTTAAATCACCATTTCAAAGTCATTAGCGAGTAATCCAAAGAAGTTAACACAAATAAACCCCCAAAAGGGTGATTAATACTCCGTACATTAAGTTAATGTATTTTTTTTATTATTATTATCATACATCATTATAAGTCTATGTTATGCAATAACAGTTGTCCCATGAACCCTTTTACTTGATAGAATTTATTATTATAATCATTGGATTTGTGTTGAATCATACCATTATATTATAATTTATTCATAAATCTATTTTTTAAATATATTTTTTAGAGGTTGATTTGATGGAAGATACAAACAATTTATTAGATTTGAACTATTATAATCTAAAATAATAAAATATTCAGTACAAAAAGAAATTATTAAATTTGTAAAGGTTTTTCCATAATTTAGTACTTTTGGGATCAATACAGAACTAAAACTAACTTTTAACAACTATACAAAAATTAACCAAGATAAGTTAACACCTTTCATGACTAGAAATACAATTTACCTAGACTCAAATTGTTTTAATTTTGCAAGTTTAGCCAGTGAATACTCGATGATTATTGCAAAATCTCATAAAGTCAAAACATACCGAATTCGAAATAAACAAGTGACAACGAATGAATTCATCAATCATACGTCTCGTGAACGTTGGATCGATGGGCAACAAGTTGGCAAACCACAACCTCCTCAATGCTTGCCTAGATGTGTTCTTGTAGGTCACCCCAATCTTGAAATCCAAGAGACAAATTAATAGTGTTGAATAATTGGTGTTCTTGTTTTGATACTAAATACCCTTAGCAAGAAGATCATACAATATAAATGGTATCAAGTAAAAAGGGTCCTACACTAACTTCAAAATCACATAACATATAGATAAAATATATAGATAAAATCTAGAAATCAGAAGCTCAATCAAAACTCTCTAACATCTTAAACAATTGACCCACACTTAATCTGAAATGTGCTCCTATCAACACCAATTGCTCAAAAGATCTAACAAAATAGGGATTTTGATCAGACTGGGTAAATTATCTCGGAGTAACTTGAATAAAAGATAATGTACGTTAATCGATTATTAAATTTGAGATAGAACCCCATCAAGCTTCTGTATTAATGTATTTTAGTGATAGATATGGCGCTGGGAACTATATACATGGTAAGATCTAGTGGTGTGTGTTGTTTGTCAATGATATTGTTTTGATAGATGAGACGAGATCAAACTGAAATGATTAAGCAAGTTAGAGCTATGGAGGAGAAGTTTGAAGACAAGGGTTTTAGAGTGAATCGAACAAAGACCGAGTACATGTAAAGGCTCGGATTTTTAAAATATTAATTTTCGGAAAAAGAAAATCAAAATGAATTTAAAATAAATTCCGACCTCGGCGAAGCCAAATCGAGTCTCCGGCGAGCTCCGACAAACTCCGACGAGACCTCGAAACCCCCCTCGGTGAGCCTCTTTCCTCCTCCTTTCCGTTTCCGTTCTTGCGTGTGTGTGTCGGGGCGGCCGGCGAGACCGGGTGGCCGGAGCTCGGCTCCGCCGCCGCCGGAGGTCCCTCCTCCCTCTCCCTTTTTCCCTCCGCCGTCCCCTGGGCACACAACCCTGTGTGTTTCGTTCTTCTTTCGGCCAAAAGAAGGGAGGAAGAAGAAGGTTGTGGGCTCCCACGCCACGTCAGCCATGCCCCACCCATGGGCCCACGTCTTTTTTTTTGACATGTCACACCCGGACCCGGCCCTCTCCCTTCCTTTTTGTTTCCAAGCCGGGTTTTGTTTTAAAGAAAGAAAAAGGAGGCTTGTGGGCCTAATTTCTGGGCCGGTTTTAGGGCCTGTTTTAAAGACAAGGATGTTGGGCCTATTTTTATTATAGGGCTCGGTTTGGTTAACTAAAATGGAGGCCGGTTTGGCCTATTAGACAAATAAGGCCGGTTTGTTTTCTTTTATAAAATAAAAGGGTGTTTTGGTTATTTTTATAAAATAAGGGTTTGGTTGGTAAATTAAAAATGAATGTTTTGATTTAATGAATATTGTTGGGATTTTATAAATATTTTATAAAGCTGTTAAAATAAAAGATGTTAGAAGTAGTATGTAAATTATTGGGATTTAAAATATAAAATGTTGTTTTGAGATTTAATATATGATATTGTGGTGATTTATTATTTTTGGATAAATGTTATATGATTATGTTGAAGATGTGCAATTATATGCTAAGTAAGATTTTGAGATGATGGCATGCAAATTGGTTAAGTATGAAATGGGAATTATCCTAAGTTGGTGAATTAGAGAATTATATTGAGTATGGTTGTGAGATATTGAGATGATAAATTATGAGATAAGGTGGACATTATGGAAATGATGATGTGACGGTTATTATGTTGAGTTGTGAAGTTGTATGTGCGATAATTCTATGCTTTGTGTGCCTTAGAGATAGACTCATTGATGTGCTTATACTTGTTAGGTGACCATCTGTGACGTGTCGGATTTCATATTGCCTGGTTGATTGCCTTTTTCTGTTCTGCGATACCAGGTAAGTCTCTTCGGAGCTTACTCAGATTGAATAGAGCTATTCCCTGCTTTAGGTGCATGATATACTAGGTGTTGCATTCATGATCAGCATGCCATGTAGTACCATGCTAGGTTGCATTGATCGTTGAGCATTCTATTTCTCTATGTGTATGTAAACAGAACGACCGTTATCTGTGAAGTAACTAGAGTCATTGCTAGGGTCATAGGGTAGCCCAGCCTCATCGGGTACCCTGAGTCAATCGAGTCATGAACTTCCTTATATTATGATATGCCTGCGGGCTTTATTGTGGAGCGGGTTAGGCATGCGTGCCGCCCTATTATGAATGAATGCATTCACGAGCTGGCCAGTCTCCACCTATCGGAAGGGGTGGAGTTAGGAGAGGGACATACCACTTGGTATTCTGTGCTAAGGCCTTATCATTATTACGTACTTGATCTTAGGAGCATGCTAGTGTGTTAATATTCCGCCATGCATCTAGAAGCATCTTTATTAGGTATAGCGTATATGTGTGCTTATGGTTGGGATGCAGAGCTAAATGGGCATCGATCTGATCCCGCCCCATATCAATTTTTTTTAGGTATTATTTATGTTCATCCTATCGGTGCTGTTTGCTTATTGCGCGGGTCATTTTGTCGGCGGAGAGTGAGCGCTGGAGTATAGACTTCACCAGACTCTGATTATACTTTTTCGGATTTACACTTTAGACTCCGTTTTGACCCGGCTCTGCCGTGGCACACTTTTGTATTATACTTGTTTTCGCTAGTCGCATGATTTCTGATTTCCACGCTTAGATTACGACAGGTACAGGGGACTTCCCCGGGGATTCCAACGATCCCTTCGATTTTGGGTATGAAATCCCCCTTGAAAACATTAAAGTAAGTTTTGAAACCTTCAACCTGTACTCGGGGCGCAAGGTCCTAACGAGGGGTTTAATCCCTCGAAACGTAACTCGGGAATCATAATCCCGGGCCGTTACAAAGGGGTATCAGAGCTGAGGTTTTGCAATCCGAGTATGATAGGTTGAAGTGGTTTTGAAAATGGCCCAAGGTTTTCAAATTGCTTTCAAGTGGTTTTCAAATTGTTTTCAAGGGGCAAAATGAATTTAATTGGACATAAGCATAAAGTAATCAATTATGAATGGCAATCTCGTGGGGTAGAGACTATGCGATAGACATCCCTTATGGATGTAGAATTCGGGGAAGGTAGGCAAACATTAGCTTTCTTTTACAGATGGGTTACGAAGACTCCAAGGAACTCGAGGGTTGGAGTGCAATGGGTTAGGAGACCATGAGGTAATTGCCCCTCTGGTTAGCCGCCCCCCGAAGGGCGGCATAGATCGTCTCTGTGCTTGTATGTCTTCAATTCAATTGGGCCTGAGGGCGATCCTCCTTGAAGAGGGTCATATTGAATCGTTGAGTGCTTCTGTGCTGAGTGATATAATTATTGTTATGTAGCAAGTATGGTCGACACGAGACGTGGCTTAGATGGGCGTGGGGGTAGGGCGCGTCGCGGCAGGGGACGCCCTCGTCGAGTTGTCGCTGAGACCGCTGAGGAGCGAGTTTCGCCACCGCGAGCTGATGATCGGGTGCCAGCTTCCCCCGAGACTAGGATTGGGCAGCTAGAGGCAGCGCTTCATGATATTCTGAGCGAGTTACGCGGAGGGGCTCGATCTACGGCGCCGACGCCAGAGGTTCCAGTTCAGCAGCCAGCCGAGCCTGTGGTCGATGCGTGCCCTGAGAAGCGCATCGATTGGGTCAAGAGGTTTGCTCAGTGTAGCCCGCCGACCTTCGCGGGAGGCGTCGGAGATGACGTTGAGAGATGGCTGCGTGATATGGAGGGGTTATTTGACCATGTTGCTGTACCTGACTCTGAGAGACAGAGACTTGCTGCTGGACTTCTGCGGGAGGACGCGAATGCCAGATGGTTTGGCTGCAAGAAGGAGCGGACCGAGTGGACCTATGACGACTTCAGATCCCTGATGCTGAGGGAGTACCGTCCACCAGGGATACAGTTGGCTAGGGAGGTATCTTTTATGCGCGGCACCTGCGACCGGTCGGCTTCTGTAGCTACCATCGTTCGTCAGTTCAAGAGTGAGCTGATATACTGCGATCACCTATGCCCATCAGACGAGAGTCGGATCCGTTTGCTGTCTATGAGATTGCCGCCTCCTGTACTTCTGCATGCGTCCAGCTTGGGAGCTGTCAGCTTTGACCGATTTCTGGAGGTCATCCTTATGTACGATCAGCAGAGGATTCTGTGTGAGACTTCCTACTCTACTGTTCGCCCTGATGCTAAGAGGGCGCGTCCAGCCGACACCCGTGGAGATGACAGATCTAGGAGAGGAGCGTTTAGAGGAGGATATTACGGAGCTGCACAGAGAGCACCCCCAGTTCAGACTTCTTATGGAGGAGACGCCAGAGTGAGGACTTGCCATGGGTGTTTCGGGAGGGGCCACTTCATTGCTTCTTGCCCAGACCGTTCGACTGTCTGCTATACCTGTGGTACCATGGGGCACCGAGCTGCTACATGCCCTCAGAGTCGTGGAGCTCCTGCTACTGCACAGCCACCGAGACTTCCTGTGGCTCCTCAGCCACCACTGCTGACATATCCCTAGGGCCAGGGACGAGGTGACCCTTCCGGCAGAGGCCGAGGCGGAGGTAGAGGAGGTAGAGGTTCTGGACGTGGAGGTAGAGGACCATCTGGGTCAGGTCAGGGTCGTGGATCATCTTCTGCAGGACCGTCAGGGTCAGGGTATGATCGTGGCCAGAGTTTGGGAGGTCGAGGACCAGGATTACCCCCACCGCCCCGCGTATTTCAGATGCATGCTGATGACCGCTCAGCCCCGACTTTCGCAGGTACGATATTCTTCCATGATGAGTGCCTATCTATCTTGTTTGACACTGGTGCGACTCACTGCTTCATAGCAGAGGCGTGCGTGGCCAGGCTGAGCCTGAGCTGCACGAGTGGTTCACCCCTTACTATTGGTCTGGCGGATGGGGCCAAGGTTAGGACGAGTCGTGAGATTTTAGGGTGCCCCATTCGGATAGGTGAGCGAGAGTGGCCTACCGACCTTATAGTTATGCCATTGAGGATGGACGATCTCATCTTGGGTATGGACTACTACGGGGCTATCATCAACTTGCGGACGAGGACAGTGTCGATTTTGGCATCCGACGGGACCGAGCACCAGGTTTGGGGGAGCGACCCCAAGAGGAATGGATCACTCATCAGCGTAGTCAGAGCCGCCAGACTTTTAGACCAGGGTTGCGTCGGGTATTGGTGTTATGCTTTAGAGGTGGATCGCACGCACCCCAGTATATCAGATGTTCCCGTTGTCAGAGACTTCGCAGATGTGTTTCCGGAGGAGCTGCCAGGACTTCCCCCGCCGAGAGAGGTCGACTTCGCGATTGAGTTAGAGCCAGGCACCAGACCTATCTCGCGAGTTCCTTATCGCATGGCACCGAGGGAGATGGCCGAGCTGAAGGCTCAGCTAGAAGAGCTAGCTGAGAAGGGCTACATTCGACCTAGTGCATCGCCTTGGGGAGCGCCAGTGCTATTCGTCAAGAAGAAGGATGGGTCGCTGAGACTGTGCATCGATTATCGAGAGCTGAACCGGGCGACGGTGAAGAACCGTTATCCTCTTCCCCGGATTGACGATCTGATGGATCAGCTGCAGGGCGCCGTGGTCTTCTCGAAGATTGATTTGAGGTCAGGTTATCATCAGCTGAGGGTGAAGCCAGAGGATGTTCCGAAGACCGCTTTTCGGACCCGCTATGGTCATTACGAGTTCGTGGTCATGCCGTTTGGGCTGACCAATGCACCAGCCGCGTTCATGGAGCTCATGAACCGAGTGTTCATCGACTTCTTGGACAAGTTCGTCGTCGTCTTCATCGATGACATCTTAGTCTACTCGAGGAGTAGAGAGGAGCACGAGGAGCATTTGAGGATTGTGCTAGAGACGCTGAGGAAGCATCAGCTGTATGGGAAGTACAACAAGTGTGAGTTCTGGCTTACAGAGGTGGCTTTCTTAGGCTACGTTATTTCAGCTGAGGGAGTTGCCGTGGATCCGGCAAAGATTGATGCCATCGTTGCTTGGGAGGTGCCCAAGAACGTCAGAGATATCCGCTCATTCCTGGGATTGGCTAGTTATTACAGGAGGTTCGTCCAGGGTTTCTCGAGTATTGCTAGACCGATGACGCAGCTGCTGAAGAAGGACGTCCCCTTCGAGTGGAGTTCAGATTGTCAGGCCAGCTTTGAGCTTCTGAAGCAGAAGTTGACGACTGCTCCGGTGTTGGCTCTACCAGATGGGACAGAGGACTTCGTTATCTACACAGATGCTTCGCATTCCGGCTTGGGTTGTGTTCTGCATCAGAGAGATCGGGTCATCGCTTATGCTTCGCGTCAGTTGAAGCCTGCAGAGGTGTCTTACCCCATCCATGATTTGGAGTTGGCAGCCGTGATTCACGCTCTGAAGATCTGGAGGCATTATCTGTATGGTACTTCTTGCAAGGTGATGACGGATCACAAGAGCTTGAAGTACATTTTCACACAGAAGGAGCTCAACATGCGTCAGAGACGATGGTTGGAGCTTCTGAAGGACTATGACTTGGACATAGTCTACCACCCAGGGAAGGCCAATGTAGTGGCAGATGCGTTGAGTAGGAAGACTCATCATGAGGTGGCAGTTGAGAGGCTTACAGCTCAACGAGATTTGCAGAGAGATCTGTTGAGATGCTGCTTTGAGGTGTGGATTCAGCGAGATTGCGGACAGTTGTCGTTCTTAGAGGTGCAGGCAGAGTTGTCAGCAGAGATTCGGCAGGGTCAGGCAGATTGTCCAGAGATTGCAGTTCTGAGAGAGCGGATGGCTCGGGGCAGATTCAGAGAGCTTGCAGAGAGAGCAGACGGGATACTGACCTTCCAGGGCAGAGTTGTAGTTCCATCGACGTCAGATTTGAGGCAGAGGATCATGCAGGAGGCTCACTCCACCCCTTATTCTGTCCATCCAGGGACGAATAAGATGTATCAGGATCTGAGGAGGAGTTATTGGTGGCAGAGGATGAGAGCAGACATCACAGAGTTTGTGGCCCGATGTCAGGTTTGTCAGCAGGTTCGGATTGATCACCAGAGGCCGGGAGGACCCGTCCAGTCACTTCCAGTTCCCGAGTGGAAGTGGACGGATATCTCCATGGATTTCGTCACTGGGCTGAGGCGAGACGTCAGAGGATTCGACGCTATTTGGGTCGTGGTCGACAGGTTGACCAAGTCGGCCCATTTCATAGCTATTCAGGAGACATGGCCAGCTTCGAAGTTAGCAGACGAGTTCATTCGCCAGATTGTGAGGCTTCATGGAGTACCAGAGAGGATCGTATCTGATCGAGATGGGCGCTTCACCTCGAGGTTTTGGCAGCAGGTTCAGGAGAGTTTGGGCTCCAGATTGCATTTCAGTACGGCTTATCACCCGCAGACAGATGGCCAGAGCGAGAGGACGATTCAGACGTTGGAGGACATGTTGCGATCGTGCGTCTTGGATTGGGGTGATCATTGGGTCAAGCACCTACCGCTAGTGGAGTTTTCCTACAACAACAGCTACCACGCGTCGATCGAGATGGCCCCATATGAGGCTTTGTATGGGAGGCGATGCAAGTCGCCGGTTTGCTGGGACGAGCCTGCAGATACAGTTCTGTCGTTGCCCGAGATGGTCAGAGAGACAGTTGATAAGGTTGGTCGCATCCGAGAGCATATGAGGGTAGCCCAGGATCGACAGAAGAAGTATGCGGACAGACGGAGGACCGAGCTTGAGTTCGAGGTAGGCTCGCATGTATGGCTTCGAGTTTCGCCCACCAGGGGAGTTCGACGGTTCGGCATCAAAGGGAAGTTGAGTCCGAGGTTCATTGGCCCATTTGAGATCCTAGAGAGAGTCGGTGTGGTAGCCTACCGCTTAGCCTTACCTCCATCCTTAGCCGGCGTCCATGACGTTTTTCATGTCTCCCAGCTCCGTCAGTATATTCCCGACCCTAGTCATGTCCTTGACCACTCAGACCTTCACATTGAGCCTGACCATACCTTTGTAGAGCGTCCGGTGAGGGTCCTTGATCGTCGTGTCAAGAAGCTTAGGAACAGGGAGGTTCCCTTGCTTCTGGTTCAGTGGTCTAGGAGGAGCCCTGAGGAGGCCACATGGGAGACCGAGGAGAGCATTCGGGCTAGCTATGGAGATGTCTTAGATGAGCTACTTGCGTCCTATGTTGAGCCGAGCGTAGACATTACCTTGACCTCTCGAGTGCGGTGAGTATGCCTAGTTAGTTGGTTGGGATTGGTTAGTAGTATCTCCTTGATTTGTGTGCTTATACGTGGTAGTTATGTGCAGATCCTTGGTGATATGATGTGATGAGCCTCGATGATATGATGATGTGCTAGATATTATGGTATGTGACTGCCTTTGATGTGCTATAATCTTCTGTTTATCTTGAGATTATGATCATTCTTCTATATCCATGATACCAAATATTAGAAATGCTAGAGATTGAATTGTGGAATTATGATTTGACTCGGAACCTAGGAAGAGAATATGGGAATAGCCTTTAGAGGTGGATGTTAGAATGATTGGGAAATTGGGAATGCCTTGTTTAATGTCGAATTTAAAGGATTTCAAACGGTGATTTGAGAAGGAACATAGATTTTGAGAAAACTATTCCAACCCGAGCTTTCATTATGACGCCCCACGAAGTGGGTACAAGCATGTATGGGGGCACCTGTAGATCGCTTGCTAAGACCTAGCTGAGATGTCATGATGGTTTTCGAGTTATGGTATGCCCGAGGAGTCGGAGTGGGGTGTGGTAGGGGCCCCTACCACATCCTTACTACGACCGATTGGGAGTATTATGATCACGACGACGGTACTGTGAGATCTCATGGGGACACTTATGAGGTACTTACGGGATCGATGACGTGATCCTTGGACTCACCAATTCCAACTTCATCCCCTACTTTAGAATGATTTTAGTCTCGGGGACGAGACTTGTTTTTAGAGGTGGATGATGTAAAGGCTCGGATTTTTAAAATATTAATTTTCGGAAAAAGAAAATCAAAATGAATTTAAAATAAATTCCGACCTCGGCGAAGCCAAATCGAGTCTCCGGCGAGCTCCGACAAACTCCGACGAGACCTCGAAACCCCCCTCGGTGAGCCTCTTTCCTCCTCCTTTCCGTTTCCGTTCTTGCGTGTGTGTGTCGGGGCGGCCGGCGAGACCGGGTGGCCGGAGCTCGGCTCCGCCGCCGCCGGAGGTCCCTCCTCCCTCTCCCTTTTTCCCTCCGCCGTCCCCTGGGCACACAACCCTGTGTGTTTCGTTCTTCTTTCGGCCAAAAGAAGGGAGGAAGAAGAAGGTTGTGGGCTCCCACGCCACGTCAGCCATGCCCCACCCATGGGCCCACGTCTTTTTTTTTGACATGTCACACCCGGACCCGGCCCTCTCCCTTCCTTTTTGTTTCCAAGCCGGGTTTTGTTTTAAAGAAAGAAAAAGGAGGCTTGTGGGCCTAATTTCTGGGCCGGTTTTAGGGCCTGTTTTAAAGACAAGGATGTTGGGCCTATTTTTATTATAGGGCTCGGTTTGGTTAACTAAAATGGAGGCCGGTTTGGCCTATTAGACAAATAAGGCCGGTTTGTTTTCTTTTATAAAATAAAAGGGTGTTTTGGTTATTTTTATAAAATAAGGGTTTGGTTGGTAAATTAAAAATGAATGTTTTGATTTAATGAATATTGTTGGGATTTTATAAATATTTTATAAAGCTGTTAAAATAAAAGATGTTAGAAGTAGTATGTAAATTATTGGGATTTAAAATATAAAATGTTGTTTTGAGATTTAATATATGATATTGTGGTGATTTATTATTTTTGGATAAATGTTATATGATTATGTTGAAGATGTGCAATTATATGCTAAGTAAGATTTTGAGATGATGGCATGCAAATTGGTTAAGTATGAAATGGGAATTATCCTAAGTTGGTGAATTAGAGAATTATATTGAGTATGGTTGTGAGATATTGAGATGATAAATTATGAGATAAGGTGGACATTATGGAAATGATGATGTGACGGTTATTATGTTGAGTTGTGAAGTTGTATGTGCGATAATTCTATGCTTTGTGTGCCTTAGAGATAGACTCATTGATGTGCTTATACTTGTTAGGTGACCATCTGTGACGTGTCGGATTTCATATTGCCTGGTTGATTGCCTTTTTCTGTTCTGCGATACCAGGTAAGTCTCTTCGGAGCTTACTCAGATTGAATAGAGCTATTCCCTGCTTTAGGTGCATGATATACTAGGTGTTGCATTCATGATCAGCATGCCATGTAGTACCATGCTAGGTTGCATTGATCGTTGAGCATTCTATTTCTCTATGTGTATGTAAACAGAACGACCGTTATCTGTGAAGTAACTAGAGTCATTGCTAGGGTCATAGGGTAGCCCAGCCTCATCGGTAGGGATGGCAACGGGGCGGGTTCGGGGTGGGGAGTACCCTCCCCGTCCCCGTCCCCGTTTATTAATCCAATCCCCGCCCCCGTCCCCGTCCCCGCTCGGGGACTATAATTCATCCCCGTCCCCGACCCCGGCGGGTCCCCGTCCCCGTCGGGGAATCCCCGTCCCCGTTTGTTATTCTATTTACTTAATTTTTCCTATTCACATTACACCTTGATTTTTCCTTTTCAATTAAACCACGATGGGGTATTTAATCGAAATCAAAACAAAAATAACAAAATATTATAAAATCATCTAGAACCAAACTAGTTATAAAAAGTCTCAAATGCAAAATGAAACAAAATAATTCGTAAAAAATCTGAGAAGGATTGGAAACTAAAATAACATTCATTGATTATATTGTTAATCCGATAATGTCTTCACCATCTTCTTTTGGATGAGCAAAATCTGAAAAAAAGAAATATGAATTAAAATTCAGTAAGATTTCTATATACTGTAGTAATTTATATGCAAATATAAATATATGATTACAAACCTGAAATAAAACACCGTAAGCTAAATTTCCAAAATATTACTTGCTCTAGCAGCCCCTTCAAACGCAGTCCCACCAAACCCATTCTTCCTTGTTTGCAACCTGTACAACATGCTAAATATAAATTTCAAGTGAAAAAGAAAAGATAAGAATGATCAAATAAGAAATGCAAGTAATTAAGCAGTAGATAGAATTCATACAAGAGAAGATATCACTCTTCGTCAGTATCCTTCTCTTCCATATCATTTGTCAAAGCATGGTAAAAAGAACTCACTGATTGATCTAAACAAAGAAATATACAAGTGATCATTTCGATTCCATATATAAAGATGATCAAAATACAAATGAAAATTGCTAAAAAAAATTTAAAAACACATTTAAGAACAAGAAAGATATACGAACCTTCATCTACAAGTTCTGACCAAAGCCAACTTTTAGTACACAACAATGGCTCCACGGTCTCGGAAGAGAGTCGGCTACGATGAGTGCTCAAGATTCTCCCACCGGTACTAAATGCCGATTCAGAAGCAACACTAGTGAGAGGTATAGCTAAGATATCTCTAGCCATCCTTGCCACAATAGGATACCGACTTCCATTTGCCTTCCACCATTCCAATATATCAAAATTAGGAATCATAGGATGAAGCCTCTCCTCAAAATACAACTCAAGATCATTCTTAAGAGAATTTTCCAAGTTTTCTGGTTGAAGACATTGAGTGAAGACATCATCAAATCGAACAATATTTCCAACATTGGCACTAGGAGATGAAACACAATGACCAAATTGAGAAGCACCAGTACCACTTTCACCATTGTTTCCCTTTTCTACCTTATACTTTTTTTCATACTCCAAATAAATATCATCACAAATCTCTTTCAACTTTTTAGCTTCCTCACCTTTATAAATCTCAAAGACTCGATTTTTGTACCTTGGATCCAACATCGCAGCAACTCCCATCATTCCATGTATTACAAGCCAATACTTGTCAAACTTGTCCAGCATCTTCGTTGCCATACGTCGTATGGACTCTTTTGGATCATCAACCCATTTAGACAAAGTCCACTTAATCTCCATCACATGAGGAAAGAAAAGGTTAGCCGTAGGATATTTACTACTAGAAAATAGCTCAGTCAGCCTATGAAACAACCCCAATCTTTCACATATATCTTTAGCCAACTCCCATTCAGCATAGCTAGGCAAAGACTTGTAAGAAGATTCACGTTGCATCAAACGAGTAAACACAGGCCTATATAATAAAGCTGTCTGCAGCATCAAATAAGTCGAATTCCATCTCGTCTTACAATCTAAGATCAACCTTTTTGAATAAGGTATCCCTAGATGTCGACATGATTCCTCAAACCTCTCCTCCCTCTTTGGAGTTGCCCTCCAAAATGCAACACTATCTCTGATTTTTTCAATCTCAGTTGCCATCACATCCATTCCATCTTTCACAATCAAATTAAGAATATGTGCAGAACAACGCATATGACCATGGTCTCCTCTAAGAATAAGATGGCTCCTATCAAGTTTTTCTAAAAGAATATTGATAATAGCATCATTTGTCGAACAATTATCCAAAGTAATAGTAGATAACCTCATATCAAGGTTCCAATCCAGAATAGTAGCAATCAACACCTTGGATAATTCCTCCGTTGTATGAGGACATGGCACATATGCAAACCTACAAAATTTTGCAAAAGATGTAATTCAAAGTACGAATTAGGAAAGTACCTAAGAGAATCCTTAATTAATTAGTATAAAAATCATACCTTATTACTCGACTTTGTAGTTTCCAACTTGAATCAATCCAATGTGCAGTTATCACCATATATCCTTTCCGCTGATTTTGGGAAGTCCACATATCCGAGGTGATTCCAACTCTACTATCATTGTTGGCCACAAAATTCATCATTTTCTTTCTCTCATGCTCAAAAACTTTGTGAATATCACTCTTGAGGGTATTCCTACTGATCATTGTAAATTGAGGCTGTAGGCTGGCCACAAATCTCCTAAATCCCACATGATCCACTACTGACAATGGCTGCTCATGCAAAACAACAAAGTTTGCCAATTCTCTTCTAGAGACCTCTTGATTAAACTCTCTAAAAACAAGCTGCGATTTCCCTTTTGAGACATTTTGCAAGACCAATTTCTTTTGAGAGCTAGATTTTCCCTCATGACATTTACGCATCACACAACTTTTATAGTGATCATGCAAATGCTTAGTGCCATTTCTTGATTCCCCTCCTAATTTCTTTGAGCAGTACTTACAAATAGCTTTTGCCTTACCATCGATTATTTCTAATGTGAAATGTGACCAAACAGAAGATGTCATCTTCCGCTTTTTTCCCAAAGTTAATTCATTCTCATCTCCTTCGGGTGTGTCTTTATCACTGGTATTAGGAGGAGTATCCGTGGGTTGATCAGGAGCGGTGGCGGGCAAATCTTTAGCACTCATATTGACCTAATAGATATTTCAATATAAACCACTAAAATTACTTGTGATTTAAGAGACAAAATAGAAAAATGAGGGGAATTTTGCACCCAACTTCATAAAAATTCATAGATCAAAGATCTAAAATTGTGAAAGGTACAAGCGTAATTACTTATTTACTTACCAAACCGAAGGTCAAACTTGATATGGCGGTGACAGTGGTCTCTGGGGTTGGGGCCGTTGGGCACTATTACGTTGAACACATAGCAACTAATGTTGAAACTAGGGAGCAGAATCAACACTGATGGAGTAATCTACTAGGGAACAGAGAGGAGAAAGAGATAAGATGAACCGGCGGAGTAATCGGCATTCAGCACAACATCATGGGGAAATTAGGGAATTTGAAAGGTCTTTTTTTTTTTAATTTTTTTTAAACCTACAAAATTGAATGTTAAATGACTTCTAGAATCTACTCATCTACACTTTGGTAACTAAAAAAATTGAATGTTAAATACCGTAGCCATAATTTTTATTTTTATTTATTTTTCCCACTTCTAGATATCTTATCCAATAAAATTTCATATTCATAATTTTTATTTTATTTTTTTTCAATTCAAAGCACCAAATCTTTTAAATTATCTTATGCTTTCCAATTGCACCTATAATTTATTTCCATGGATATATCAATTTCTACTTTCAAAAATATATTTATACTAGTCTAGTTTAAGTAGATACTCTAGTTTAACGGAAGGAGTAGAAAGTAGAATGCAATGTACTGATTTTATTATTTTAATATAGATAGATATATAGAAGATATAAGATTTTTTACCTAAGATTATATTGAATATAAGATAAGATTATATTTGCAATTTAATCACATACTCTAGTTTAACGGAAGGAGTAGATACTCTAGTTTTTCCAATTTAATCACATACTCTAATTAAAATATAAATTATAAGATTATATTGAATAGATTATGTATTTAAAAAGATAAGTTTTTTTACCTAAGATTATATTGAATATTAGATAAGATTATATTTGCAAAAATATTTACAAAAGTTGATGCAATTTGAATTTCTAATACATCTACTATCATTCAATCAAAATACTCATTATGAATCATCGTTATTATTATTACTACTGCGCGTATAGTAAGATAATGAATTTGTCATTTAGGTTCATAATAACGATGCTTGTTGAAGTTTTACAAGTAATGATGATTGTTGTAGTTTTGCAACTACAAATAGCCATGAATAATGATACTCCGTATGTAACAACCTATAACATATGAATTTTTTACCATATATTACTGGGAATGACTCATATATCTATATCTATTGGATTATATCAACTAACAACCTAAAACATATGAATTTTATAATTTTAAAACTATTACTCTATTTTTTTTTATATAAACCTTAAACCTTCAATAAACAAGGGACCGGGGATACCCGTCGGGGAATGGTGTTGTGATTTTAAACGGGTTCGGGGATACCCAACGGGGCCGAGGGCGGGGATCCCCGACGGGGCCGGGGGCGGGGACCCCCGATGGGGGCGGGGGCGGGGATCCCCGTCGGGGACGGGGACGGGGCGGGGATCGGGGTGGGGACCTGTATCCCCGTCCCCGTCCCCGTCCCCGCGCGGGGATGCTTATTTCCCCCCATCCCCGTCCCCGTCCCCGTCGCGGGGATTCCCCGTGGGGACCGGAGAATCCCCGCCCCGTTGCCATCCCTACTCATCGGGTACCCTGAGTCAATCGAGTCATGAACTTCCTTATATTATGATATGCCTGCGGGCTTTATTGTGGAGCGGGTTAGGCATGCGTGCCGCCCTATTATGAATGAATGCATTCACGAGCTGGCCAGTCTCCACCTATCGGAAGGGGTGGAGGTAGGAGAGGGACATACCACTTGGTATTCTGTGCTAAGGCCTTATCATTATTACGTACTTGATCTTAGGAGCATGCTAGTGTGTTAATATTCCGCCATGCATCTAGAAGCATCTTTATTAGGTATAGCGTATATGTGTGCTTATGGTTGGGATGTAGAGCTAAGTGGGCATCGATCTGATCCCGCCCCATATCAATTTTTTTTAGGTATTATTTATGTTCATCCTATCGGTGCTGTTTGCTTATTGCGCGGGTCATTTTGTCGGCGGAGAGTGAGCGCTGGAGTATAGACTTCACCAGACTCTGATTATACTTTTTCGGATTTACACTTTAGACTCCGTTTTGACCCGGCTCTGCCGTGGCACACTTTTGTATTATACTTGTTTTCGCTAGTCGCATGATTTCTGATTTCCACGCTTAGATTACGACAGGTACAGGGGACTTCCCCGGGGATTCCAACGATCCCTTCGATTTTGGGTATGAAATCCCCCTTGAAAACATTAAAGTAAGTTTTGAAACCTTCAACCTGTACTCGGGGCGCAAGGTCCTAACGAGGGGTTTAATCCCTCGAAACGTAACTCGGGAATCATAATCCCGGGCCGTTACAGTACATAGAGTTCAACTTGGGTAAGACTAGAGATCGAAGAGGATGAGGCCTTGATGTTTCATGGGGTTGTTGTACCGAAGAAATATTTGTATTTTTGGGTTAGTACATGATGTAGAGAAATGGAGGAATGGACATGGGTATCAAGCACATCAGACGAGCAGGGTGACAGAAATTAAGGGTAGCATGTGAGAGTTTTGTGTGACAAAAATGTACTTCTAGAGCTTAAAGGTAAATTTTATAGAGTGGCATTGAGGCTTGCTTTGACGTGCGAGATAAAGTTTTGGGCTATTACGCATGATAGCGCAAGACCATAGAATTATGATGGTGGAGACGAGGATGATCGGTTGGATGTGTGGGCAAACTAGACTCGGCCGAGTAAAATGATCGGTTAGATTATGAATCTTATGATGGTTCAACTATGTGCAGAGGAGAGACTCGATCGATTGCACCAAAGCGTTAGTGTGATAAACTTATTAGCTATATATCGAAGGAGATATATAATTAGGCGGGATTTTATCGTTTTGGAACTCACGATTATGGCACAGGATAAAATTCAGTTTATTCCTTTTACGGGTCAAATCATAAATAATCTAACTCCTCAATTCAGTTATTAAAAAAAAGGTGTATGCACCTTAATTTCCAAACTCTGCTCTAACCGAGATAAATTGAGATTATTATTATTGTCATATAAAGTGCTAATCCTGAGCCACTCATTTTAATGATATTTTATAGATCTTACACGATAATTTAATTTATTGAGAAATAGTTCTCGAAATACATTTCTTGTGGCCTATGACATGAAATTAAACAAGGTCATTTTCGATGATTATGACAATGATTAGATGATTTATCCAATGTAGGAGACAAATAGTACACTACAGTATCTAACTTTACATTTTGTGCAACACCAAAACGAACACGAAACTTGGTTAAGTGTCACGTTTTTTGGCCTTAGAAGGAGAGAGAGAGATCGAATCGCCTGTGATTGGGCGGCATTATCACGTGGGTGGGGCCCACCAGCCATGGGCCTATCATGTGGGGAAAAAGCCCAAATTTCAACTGTTGAGACTTTTCGAGTGAATAGGACAAATCCGGTGTCCAATTGGGCCTGGCCCAATTTGATGTGACAACTGACCCGGTAACTAATTACTCACCTAAAATGGATTGGTTAGGTGATGCAAACTACTTACTTAACTAGCATGTCTTTTCCATTTTGGTTTTGGATGGAAAGCTTTGGTGTTGGAGGAGATTGAGACCTAAAGAGCTTATCTTGTTCTTTAATTTGTGAATTGATGTCAATAGGAAGGTGTTTTGCATAAAATTTGTGTAAGGAGATTGATGGTCGATCCAGATCCGAACTCTCTCTCAGCCTCGATCTAAACCTGCAAGTCGTGAACAAAGAGGTCAGACGGGGCTTGTGTCTCCCGGAATGCCCTCCGACGCTCAAGTCAGAGACTTTTTTTTCTTTCTGTCTCCAATGGAGGCCTCTAGTTATCTATTTAATAATGAAAATTAAGGTTTGATTATGGCTTACCTCGTAAAAGATTATTATACCCTTGAATCTTTATGTACTTATTTTACCTTATAATTTACATTGATGAGATATTATATGCAATATTTATATCATATGTTTTACATAACTTTAATAATATATTATAGTTTTCTATTGAATGAGGGAACTATAATTTTTAAATGGGGAACCCGACGGAAAAACCCGTTGGGAATGCAAACGGAGAAAATTACGCGGAGACGTGAGACATTTTTTTATCCTCGAACGGGGACGGGGAGACTTTTTACAAACAGGGACGGGGACGGGGAGGGTACTCCTCGCCCCGAACCCGTCCCGTTGCCATCCCTAATCCAACCCAACACTTACTTGCCTTTTGAGCTTCTTACCGCGTCAAAACCTGGTATGGTAACTAGTCAGATTGGGAAATGATTTTATTTTAATTAAAATGGACTCTAAATTAATAAGCTAACACATTAAAATAAATAAATAATATTATTATTATATTTAATTTTTTTTAAAAAAAAAAAAACAAGAAACACTTCCAAATATCCAAACGGCAGTGGGCGTCTTAAGCGTCACCCAAGAGTTAGGCCAGGCTACCCGGACCCTGCAACGATCCGATATGGCCCAATTGGACACAAAGTGCAGAGTGTTAACAATATAGTTTCTCACAACTAAACAATCCTTAATTGTTGTTTATGAAGAAGGTGCATATATAATGATGCTGATAGTGATACCACAATGAATTCCAACTCTCTGGGATTTTCATCTTTTGATGCAAACACAAATAGAAATCAAAATGACTTCCAAAGTGAGGATTTACGGTCAATCCTCACTTTCGAAGTCAGCTCGTATAGGAAGATATCGATCGATACGAAATCCGTGATATCTTTTCGAATAGGAAATCCGTTCACGAATCAAACTCGCTTTTATGTCGTGACCTAAGGGCTTTTTTCGGGCATTTGAGCTCGTTTCATGACTTAAATTGACGTTTTAGTATTTTAAAACAAAAGCTATCATTGAAAAGCTCATCTATTTTGAAACGGAGGTAATATTACATTTCCCCTACATCATCTTAAGATATTTAAATCCACACATAATCGGTATTCATCTCCTATATTACACTTTAAAAAAAATCTATAGGGTGGAAAAAAAAAAAGAAATAAAGTGGTTCCTACGTGTTATTTTTGACTGACTAATGGATAATTGGGTAAGAATGAATATCATCTAACCTATGCTTACTTATAATCATTTCCATATTTAACAAACATGGGTACAATCTTATCAAAATATATCGATATCTAACTAAATTGGATAAAATCTTATTTTAAGCATATATTTCTATATTGATTAAGTGGTACTGGATAAAATATTAGTAAAAATCTTCTCTTGGACATATATTGCTATAATATATTAATCAGTGGAAAAAAATTCAATTTGTTAAAAGGAAAACATAAGGGTTTTAGGCAAGATGTTGGAATGGCTATTGACAAGATAATTTCACCTAAATTATCACATGTCCTTTTCGTTTTTTCCGAACACATTGCAAAAGGGGACAAAACTCTCTTTTCCCGAATCGAAACCTAAATCTGTCGAACGAATTGTTTTGATTGAAAACAGCCTAAAATCGATGAAATTAATCAAAAGATCAATCAATCAACACATGAATTGGTATATCGCTCGCTTTACGTGATTATCGAATGGCGATTTTTGGTCTTCGTCCGAAAAAACTGTCGAAGGAAGAGCTCGGCAGATCGATACGAGGTGAATGAATAAGCTCGGCAGGTTTAGGTGAGGTGAATACGTAACCTCGGTGCATAAAAACGAGGTTATGAAGGAGCCTCGTCTACTTTTCATGAGGTATATAATGACCCCTTTGAAGATCTTATCTAAATCCTCGTTTACATAAGCCGAGCTAAATCAATAACCTCGGCTTCTGTTGTTGAGGTGAAGGAGGGGGCTCGTCTTCTGTTGTTGAGGTTAAGGAGGGAGCTCGGCTTTTGTTGTTGAGGTTAGTATGTAAGCTCGGCCAATGTTGTTGAGGCTATAAAATAGCCTCCTTGACATTGCATAAATTCATTAAATTGTATATATGTGTGATGGAAACTCGGCCAATGTTGTTAATGCAAACTCATATGCTTCTAAGAATGAGACAGACTATAAGAATGAGATAGACTAAATGACTAAATTAGTTTAGAAAATGTTGTTTTCCCCACTTTTGATTGTAACTCTCAATGACTAAATCAATATCATAACTTTATCTAAATAGCAAATTAGTTAATCTTAATCAGACATGAAACAGATTAATGCATATTTTAATGTTTTATCTTCTAATAATTGTTTCAAGTGGCCACTTTCCACCTTTCATCAAAATTAGATTTGACATGTTAAGCTAATTAATTAATGAAGTAAAAAAATAACAGAATTACAAAAATAGAGAGAGAAGAACGGAGAACAAAATCACACTATTAAGCAATGATCTGCGAAAAACTCAAGGATAAGTTGAGAATCTTCACACTGGTCATGAAGAATTTGTTCCCTTGTATGTAAATTATTTCCAATGTAGCTTTAAACTCATTTTTTAATACAGGTTGCAGTTACACAAAATACCTTATATGTAAATAAGAAAAATGTAATTACTTGGAGCTACATTACCTGTACTAATCTAAATAACAAGCCATTGGTAGTGACTGTTGTTATGCTATGGAAATCTAATGTATTAGCAATAGAAAAACAACTAGGAATTACATCCACGTTGCATTCACGATGGTTTCATGAACAAAAAATATTGATATATGTCAGTTCGACAAGTAATATTGAAATCTTAAATTACCTCTATTGATGTTACATTCATGACGAATACATCTATTCACTAGTGTTTCGGCCCGTGCTATGCACGAGTCTAATTTTTTTTTTTATATAAATTATATATAAAATAATATTTTATGTTATAATTATTAAAGAATTATCGCTAGGGAAAAATATTTTTGTATAAATATAGTTATGTTATTTATGATGAACTTTAACCGTTAAATTGTTATCAAATGTATAGTTTTTCGTGCTTCATACTAACATTTATATTTAAGACCACAAACATTATACAACTAACCTTTTTCTTGCTTCTATTTATTCAAATTAATATGATATATTATGATTTCTAATATTAATTTTAAAATGATGAAATTAAATAAATGAGTAATGTTAATCTAAAAAGGATATTTCTCACTGATGAGATAATATATTGATTTTTAATTAAAAAATGATGTTTATGCCAATTTATATGATTATTATGATTTAAAATATTAATTGTAAAATGGTTAATCTAAATAGATATATTGTTATTATTTTTAATCTAAAAGTTTTCCTAATTGTTAAGGATATATTTCGTTAATGCATTTAATTTACTGGGCAAAACGAAATCCTCTTTTATAAGTTATATGCATTTAATGTACCTTTGAATCGAACAGTCCAAGTTGGGCGAGTTTACGGCGATGTCGACGATCCAAGTCATGAAGGCCGCCAACCGAACCGGGTGCAAGGTTGTCGGCGACGGTGGTGGAGGCGGGTGGTGGAGAGCGGAGAGCGGGACGACGAGAGGAGGGCCTGGGTCGCTCGCGGTTCCCTTTTCTCCTGCCCGCTGAGCTTGAAAAAAAAATTCGAACAGAAGAAGACGGGGCGGGGAAAAAAAGAGTTGTAAATGGGAAAATAAAATAGAAATGGGTTTCGAACCTGTGACTTCTACCAAACCAGTTCAGCATTCAGCACGCCTCCGACCCTTTACCACCCAAGCTACCCATTCAACCTTGTTTCATTCTACAAGGTATTTAAATTAGTATTCTTGAATACTTTGTATATAGGTGTAACCCAAAATTATTTAGAGTACTTTTAATTAATACAAATAATTTAAAAATTATATTTATATTGTGCATGTCCAATAATATATATTTGCATATTTTTTCTTACAAGATGATATTTGTAATAAATATTATGATTATTATTCTAAAATAATGATTCTTTTAATATTTTTTAAAAATTTCATTTATATTAAAAAAAGTATAGATATATATGTTATTTGATATTTACAATGTAAAAAAAATATGCAAATATATTTTTGATATTTACAAGATGATATTTGATATTTTCAACTGTCATATACAAGTTGTACCAAGGATATAACCATATAAGCATTAAAAGGATAAGGAAAAAATTACTGAAGATCATCACTTCTAAAGCTCATGTTTGATTGGACATATGCCAGTTTAACATCAGGCAGACCTATGACCCTCATTATTAACCGCTTGGCTCGACGGACTCGCCATTAATCCTTAGGTTGAGGATAAGTGGGAAGTGTGCACTTGAAGCAATTACTGTAAGATAAAACATTGAAATATGCATTAATTTGTTTCATGTCTGCTTAAGAAGAACTAATTTACTGTTTAATTTGGATAAAGTTATGATATTTATTTAGTCATTCAGAGTCGCAATCAAAAGTGGAGAAATCAACATTTTCTAAACTGATTTAGTCATTTAGTCCGTCTCATTATTAGAAGCATATGAGTTTGCATTATAACAATATCCATCACACATATACACAATTTAATGAATTTATGCAATGTCAAGGAGGTTATTTTATAGCCTCAACAACATTGGCCGAGCTTACATACTAACCTCAACAACAGAAGCCGAGCTCCCTCCTTAACCTCAACAACAGAAGCCGAGCCCCCTCCTTCACCTCAACAACAGAAGCCGAGGTTACGTATTCCCCTCACCTAAACCTGCCGAGCTTATTCATTCACCTCGTATCGATCTGCCGAGCTCTTCCTTCGACAGTTTTTTCGGACGAAGACCAAAAATCGTCATTCGATAATCACGTAAAGCGAGCGATATACCGATTCGTGTGTTGATTGATTGATCTTTTGATTAATTTCATCGATTTTAGGCTGTTTTCAATCAAAACAATTCGTTCGACAGATTTAGGTTTCGATTCGGAAAAGAGAATTTTGAGCCTTTTTGCAATGTGTTCGGAAAAAATGAAAAGGACTTGTGGTAATTTGGGTGAAATTATCTTGTCAATAGCCATTCCGACATCTTGACTCTAGCTTCACTCAAAGGAAAAACTAATTAAAATACCTCCACCTTTGGGGGTATGGTAAAAATATATCCTCAACTTTTAAATGTAATAAAAATATCCCGACCTTTGAGAGTGGTGGTAATATATTACCCTGTATTTTCTCACGGGTTAAAAATGCTGACAAGACAACCTACATGGATTTTTTTTGACAAGACAACATACTTGGAAGCCTTTTTTTACAAATTAGCAATAAAATTGAGATTTCTTGATCGGTTTCCTTATGAAAAATAAAATAAAACGATAACAAACTAAACCCGAAAAATGAAATTGATTCAACCAATCAACCAATCAACTAATCTGGTCAAAATTACGTCAAATTAACATAACACGACTATTTCTAACACCAAACTGACAACGAAACTAAACCAACAACAACAACAACGAAGAGGGAAAAAAAAACTAACCCACCCAAATCCGTGAACGAATCAAAGGGAAAGAAGATGTGAGAGAGGCATCTCAAGATAGTCGACCACGAGGGAGGAAGACTGACATTGAAGAGGAACCATGAGCTACCTAGAAGACCTGGAAAACAATTCAAGAGGCGACCACGGTCCACAGAAGAAGATATGAGGGAGGAAAAGTCGTTGGGTATGAACCCGATCCAACTCTTTATTTTTTTCCTAAGGACACTGTTCAAGAAAACCCTTGTAAAAAATCCGCGTAGGCTGCCTTGTCAACATTTTTGACTCATGAAAAAACTTGTGGTAATATATTACCACTACCCGCAAAGGTCTGGATATTTTTATTACATTTGAAAGTTGAGGATATATTTTTACCATACCCCCAAAGGTGGAGGTATTTTAATTAGTTTTCTCTTGTTAAAAATACTATGATTAAGAAGAAACCTTCATTTAATGCAACTTCTCCTTTATTATATATAATAGAAGATATAATAATATAACAGATTTCATCATATCATTTCCCATCTCAACAAGTTGTTTTGTATCAGAAATCATGAAAGGTATTGAACAACATATAACCGTTTTGTAAGAAGACCTTTGGCCTCGTGCCATTGTAATCCCTTCTGATATGGATAAGAGGGAAAACAAACTGGAAGGAGTTGGGGGACTGAGAGTGGGCGTGCAGTTGAGACTTTGGAGGAAGGAGTGGAGAACGAATCCACACTGTCAAACAAACCATGCCATGTAGTTGTCACATAGATGCCACGTATGGATGGAGAAGGGAAGAGCATTTCTCCTGTTGACATCTGGAATGGAGAAAAAGTGTGAAGCCAGGTAGGAGAGGTTTGCTTCTGCTTTTAGGTGTAGTATAGATTAAATAGTAGAGAAAACTACTTAAAATATCCCAAAACTTTCAAATGTAATAAAAATATCCCGACCTTTGAGGGTAATGGTAATATATTACCACGAGTTTTCTCACGGGTCAAAAATCCCTAATGGATCATAACCCAGAACAAGGGAAATTGGTAGGAAAAAGGAGAGATTTAGGGAAGAAGAACGTAGGGTTAGGGATAGGGAGAGAGAGTAAGGTAAGGAGAAAAGGTATAATTGGGTTTTGATTATTTCATTGTGTCATGTATAGAGGTTAAGGGGATTAGTATAAATACTCATATCTTGTATTAGAGAGATAAAATAAAAGCAAAATTATTTAAAATTAGGTAAGATCTAAATAAAAACAGGGATTTCATACTCCCTATCGGGGGATCCCCGCGAGGTTCCTCAACGGGGGCGGGGCGAGGCGGGGATCGGGATGGGGTCCGTGGGAATTACTATCCTCGTCCCCATCCCCGTCCTCGCACGGGGAATCCCTTTGGCCCACATCCCCGTCCCCGTCCCTGCCACATTGCCATCCATAGGTTGGATGAACTCGGGAACTTTTAGAAAGAGGTAGAAAAAGTGAAAATTATTTTAAACAAAAAAATAAATGAGTTGTAAAATTGTGATAGGAAGATGGGAAAAAAAATGGGAAAGAGGTTTCCCCATGGTTGCGGATGGTCTTAGTCAAACAAGTCGGGAAGATGTTTCCGAAACACCTAGTCCACTAAAAAGCAAAGATAAAAGTCTATTATATATAATGACAGCTATACAGAGAGGCTAAAACTAGCTTATGTGGTAACTACTAACTAGAGAAGCCAAATAGCCTCTCACCACTTGTTTAATTTACTTTATTCTCCAAATCAAAACACTTAGAAAACTGCAACCAATGCATTCATGTGATGACAAAGTCTTGGTTAAGGCAAAAGACAGTGAAATGGGTATAGCCACAAAATCATTTCTTTATATAAGTGTCTACACACTTTGTGAATCATCTCCTTCAAACAACAAAAAAAAAATCTGCAGGATACATTGACTAAGATTAAAAGGACAGTTTCGATTTGGTTAAAAAAAAAAAGGCGATATCACGTGAAATCCTCCAAGAAAACACACCCATGGGGCGGCATGTAAACTTGCAAAATTAACATGCCCCATGTGAGATGACTGTAAACTAATACAATTTACAAATCCAGTTTTAACATAGACAGTACAAGAAAAAAAAATCAAATCAGCAATTAAAATTGGGGTTTTGATTTTATAATTTTGTATGACAGCAAAGTGGAGTTTGATACTGAGAAGAGTCAGGATTAGATCCGCCCTCGTGCGTCTCACCCGCTGATACCTTCTGTTTGTTGGCTTAGTCACCGCCTTCTTCAATCTTCGCCACCATTCGAATAGTTTACTGTTTCTGCTATAAAGGTTTGTTCTTTCTCATGCTATGGTTATCATTATAATGATTGTCAGCATATATACTCATTGGGGGTAAGTGTTGTGTGTATATCTGATGTGGAATGGCGGTGTTCATAGTGAGAATCTTTGACCATTGACCGTGCTTAGGTGGAAGGGAATATTGATCATTCCAAAGAAATCCAACAGCCTCAAACTCCTATGCAAAACAAAAACAGCTCCTGTGCATAAGAAGGCATATCATATCAGGCAATGTGCCTTAGCTACCTAGCTAGCTAGATTGAGGCTGGTCTCGGGCAATTGGATCGATCTCTAGCTTGCACGTGAGGCGGTTTCATGTAGCAATGCCTTTGTGGTTTTCATGGCATGTGAGGTTCGCCACTTGCGCACGCTCAGTCGCAATAATCCTGTGTAAGCTTCTCTGATAAATAAGCTCTTCTTCATGGAAGCTAAGGCAAATCCCTCCCAAGCGTACGTTAGAATTGCAGAACACACACACTAGACAAATTGAGAGGATATGACAGTTTAATTTCTGTATGAAACTAAACACCACACAGAACACAATTTATGAATTGCCTCACTTAATTGAATTGATCAAACACACCCCGTACATAGTGCTTAACATTTGTGAGTAACTGCTTGACAAAATAACACTAACTTCTGTCATAAAAGAAAATACAGGACAAACTAACTTAACTTACTAGCTGACAGTTAACACAAGATCAGCTCCTAGAGTTTGAAACATATCAGATTTTAATTAACACAAGATATATATATATATATATATATATATATATATATATATATATAGTAGAGGTCAAGGGCACTCCTTTACATTGCATAAGTGAGCCATGATTTGGTATCAAAAAAGGTACCATATAGTACTAAACTTAGGGCTCGTTTGGTTTCAATTTTGAAAAGACAAAGAGAAAGGAAATAATTTATAGTTCAAGTTACATTGTTAAAAATTTGAACCATTAACCTCTTCTCCAACTTTTCATACAAAATTTATTTTATTTCCCCCATTTCATACAAAAAGTTTGGTCCGAACTTGTTCATTTAATAAACAAGCCAATTAGTATGAGCATAATATATTTAAGCTCGAGTCCAAATTTAGGCTCGGCTCAAGCTTGGCTAATTGATAAATGAACTGAACATGAACAACTACTCGTCTTGTTCAGCTTGAATAACTGTCCTACTTTCCGTGGACAAAATATGTGTTAAACCCAACCCAAACCCAATTTTGGTGATCAAGGTCTACATTTCTATATATATAATGTAATGCAGTGAACAACACTGCACCAATCATACGTACTGGATTCTCACCAATTGTAAGCTTGAATTGTGCACTATTTCAAACCCTATAAGTCATTTTGTTCACTAGCTACAAACTATGCAATTATTAAAAACTCAACAACATACAGACCTAATTAATTAACTAGACAATTTTTCATGATATCTCACAAATCACAAAAGTATACTGTATTAGTGGAGGAGTTGGGTTTTGTCTGTCAATTTTCCAGGAACAAAGCCGCATTATTATCAGCAAAAAAGCACATATATAGTTGCTGTTGTCATATATGTATGGTCTTAGTGCTTCCCTACAATCCGGCCTTTCCTCCTATTGTCTTCCTTCCTGCTCTTAATCAATCCCCTATTCATTATCGAGTTACTGTCAAAATCTGGTGAGTCAATAATCAATAAAGTTAAGTGCACAAGTATAGTTTATGATCATTGATAAAATCTTAAAATTCTCGAATTAATTGTATTTTTTTTTTAAATCGAGACATAACATAAGGGTCCATACTACAAGTTAACAACAACACAACGAGCAAAACCTATATAGACAAAGGGTTCTCTAACACTGAACTCGAGAATTAATCAGACCTAAGTTTTGAACCGAAAAAAGAAAAGATGAGAGCAACAAACAAAGGACACGGAAACAGCGCCCACGTTCTCTCAAAGGGCTTGACAATATGAATATATCACTTTCTCCAAGGAATAAATATTTCCCATCTTCTCTCTTGTGATCTTCCTTAAATACTCTCTCCATCACTCCTCCCTTCCTACCCATCCCCCTTTCATTCCCTTTCTGTGTTCCGTATCAATCAATCAATCAATCAATCAAAACTCGACCATGGTATGTAATATTCCTCTTGACATCTTTTAATTACCCCTTGATTTCGTTTCTGATGTATGTATGTCTGTAGGGTTACCAGAAGCCAGCATGGTTGGACGCGCTCTATGCGCAGAAGTTCTTCATAGCGTGTGGAGCGCACGAAACCGCCAAGAAGAACGAGAAGAATGTGCTGTGCTTGGACTGCTGCATTAGCATGTGCCCACACTGCTTGCCGCTGCACCGCAACCACCGCCTCATTCAGATTCGTCGCTACGTCTACCACGAAGTCATTCGGTTAGAGGACCTCGAGAGGCTCATCGATTGCTCCAATGTTCAGGTACTTTAGAACAATTTTTCTTGCTACATATATTGCACCATAATTCGCCGAATTCTTCGTCTTTTGATTGATCTGAGAGGCGATTCGTCATGATCGAATTGTGCAGGCTTACACTATAAACAGTGCTAAGGTGATCTTCATCAAGAAGAGGCCTCAAAATAGGCAATTCAAAGGGGCTGGAAATTACTGTACTTCCTGTGATAGATGCCTTCAAGAGCCTTATATTCATTGCTCCCTTGCCTGCAAGGTATGTTGTTATCTAAATTTCAATTTCAATTTTTTTTTTTATTTTTTGTTGAATTTAATTATGTCATTTTATGTATTTCCAATTTTAGTTTTCCTAATTTTGGTACTGCAATTAAATGATTCAATTTTATTTTGGGAGGAATTTCAATTTCAAATTGTTTTTTTGGTGAATTTAACTGTGTCATTTTATATATTTCCAATTTTATTTTCCTAATTTTGATACTGCAATTGAATGATTCAATTTTGTTATCTAAATTTCAATTTGACTTTTTTAGTGAATTTAATTATGTCATTTTATGTATTTTAAATTTTATTTTCATAATTTTGATACTGCAATGTGTGAAAAGATTCATCTTGAATCCTTGATTATGTTGTATATAGTGCGAGGATCATTTATTCCATAATTATGTAACTTTATATTATACTATTATTTTTGTGAATAAATGAATATTTTAATAAGGTTGAGATATTGGTTAAGAGGTAATTTCAATTGTAGTTCAAAGATGTGATCAATCTGCATATATGATAATTGGCAGACTAGATGTTTAATTAAACAAAAAAAAATATCAACCTGATTTTTAAAATTTAAATATTCCTTTTAATTACTTTAATTTCAAAAAGTACTAAACAAAGCCTGAATATAATTCAATTATTACTTTGGATCCCCTGCAAAGTTTACCGGGCAAATCATTTGTTTAAGTATTGAATTTCTCAATGTCCACTCATCACAATTATATAATTCCTTGGACATCATATAAGTACACTTATTCTCACCATATTATGTTTCTGAACATTAAATACTTTTTTATATATCAATAATGTGACAATATTGTGTTTCGATTTTGTATCTTCTACTATAGGTAGACTATGTACTAAAGCGTTACAGAGACCTTTCGCCATACTTAAGGGTGTGCAAGACATTACAATTGGGCCCCGACTTCTTATATCCTCAAGACATGGGCGACGATGACATGATAACATCGCAATCAACCATTCTCGACTATGAAGATCCAATGAGCTCGTCGTCAGGATCAGAGAACAACGACATGATGGCGTGCACAGAGATCGTGAGAAAGAAGAGAAGCAACATTTTCGCGTGTAGAAGGTTGGCCGATAACCACCACTACAAGATGGTGTCTCCGGTCTCCGACGAGGACATGGCCACCGGCATCAATAGTAGGCGAAAAGGGGTCCCACGTAGGTCTCCATTGTGTTGAAAGCCCTAAATAAAATGAAGAACAAACCCTAATTTACCAAAGCCAAGTTTCATATACTTATGTTGAATTCATTAGGGTTTGTTTTATTTTATTTTTTAAATATTATTTTGGATTAACAAAAAAAGAGTATCAATTCAATAGTGATGAGTAGGACGTGAGGAGGATCATAACATTTGACTTTGACCGGCTAAATAAGTAGCTACTAGCTAAGTTTGATTTAAATTAATTAATTGCTCAAATTTATTCCTCGTTTGGAGTTAATTAATCAGTTGGTCGGGAGGGTTTTGTCTTAATGGCATCACGTGGTTCCCAGTTCCAAAGTTAATTAGGGTTTTAATATATGCTACTCCGTATTTTTTATTATGTATTTTAGCTATTTTTGTACATTTTTTCAATTTTTTTTTTTAAAAAAACTATGGAGTTACATAGTTCATACATGTTATATGGGGATATTTAATTGAGTTCATGCATTGAAAGATCGGATTGCACTCCCCCATACTTATATATACATTTATTTTATTGTATATAATAATATATTATAAAAGAGCATAGCAAAACTTGGGGGTGAAAGTATTAAAATGTTTAAATGCTAAGATCCACCAACCAAGTTATGAAAATGGAACTAATTAACATTAGATGTGTCGTTAAATAATGTTTGATGAAGATTTTATCTAAAATGGACTTAAATAATACTCCATTCGATCATAAATGTAAGATTTTTTTTACTTTTATGCACGTAGTTTGAAGGGTTAAAAACTCTATGAAATTTTAATTTTTTATTATATTTTTTTATAATATAATATAGTACTTATTAGTAATAGCTCACAGGTATTAAATTGTAAAAAAAAAATTAATATTTTATTATATAGTTTTTTTTTAGCTCTTTAAAATTTAAACTACCAATTAAAAATTCTTACAATAGGAATAGGAGGGAGGGGAGTAGTTCATCATTAACCAACTCTTCTTGGGCCAGAGATTGTACATAAAATCCTGTTGGGCCAAAGATTACATGGCCCACGTTGCCAACCTTCTAATCGGATTTGAAGTTGACCCATAATCCGATCCGATTGAGTTTCGGGTCATAAATTCACCGATAACTAGGTCATGAATTTAATGAGTTTGATTTTTTTTTTAATGAGGGTAAAGGTGGTAATCCGGGCACGTAACTTAGTCGGAAAGAATCACACATCAGGTAAACCGACTTGTACTAACTGGCTAGACCCAGCTTTAGTTTGACCCTATCTCTTGAAGGGTTTAATTCCACCTGTGCAAAGTGAGACACAAACCAGAAACCTC
The DNA here is from genome assembly GCA_963922045.1 of Persicaria maculosa. Classification (NCBI taxonomy): domain Eukaryota; kingdom Viridiplantae; phylum Streptophyta; class Magnoliopsida; order Caryophyllales; family Polygonaceae; genus Persicaria; species Persicaria maculosa. The sequence continues at coordinate 3,024,461 of OY998252.1, forward strand.
CATCTGAAATACCTTAGTCATTATATTACCACTAGGACAACTGGACAAGAGGATTTAGGTTCGATGATTTTGAGATATTGATTGTACGGTTGGTTGGTCAAAAATGGATCGATAACGTTGGATTTGTGTCTTTATTGATCCGAATATGTACGTGCAACATTCAAATCTCCAATGTGCCCACAAATCCACACCAAAAACTACCAAATACGTACAACCAGACCTCCTTACTAACAATAAGATCAAGAGATGGCATCTTAGTTACGGGCATTGTAGGATCCGTCGGATGGGGCGGCGAGCTTGGTGTAGACGCGGTGCCTACGCTCGCGAGCATAGATCACCCAAAAGATGAGCGAGAACATGACCGCAGCGGAGACCATGACGAGCCCCACGTAGATCCATTCCGTGTACTTGCTGAGGCCCGGGCAGTAGGTCCCACTAATGGTGCCGAAGGTGCCCCGCACAAACGTGCAGTCCGCCAGGCTCACGAGGAACGGGCTGTACGTGTACAGCCCGTAACTCACGTTTGCCGCGTTGACCAACTCCCCGTAGTGGGCCGGGGTTAGCCGGCCCGTGGTGCTGCAGGTTTTGTTATCCGTTGAGACTTGACATATGTAGTTCTTCCATACCTGTAAAAGTTGTCAAAACATAACTCGATCTTATAATAAAAGGTTTTTAATAAGTTCTTAGATCAAATCCTAGTAAGCTCGAGTGATTTAGAATCGAGTCGATACTAAATTTGAACTCAAATATTTTTGCTAAAATTGCCATAAAAGTGATTCCAGGATTTTTGTTCCTACCTATCAAAATGTGACTATACTCAACTCGTTTAGTGCATAAATGAGCTCAAGCGGCGCATAAACTTTTTCTACTTATGCCATATAAAATTAGGAGCTGAGCTTTTTACTTGTCAAGTCTCATAATTGAGTTTTAAAATGCTCATACTCTTCTAGTTTAAAAAATATGAACAATTTTAAACCGAATTTTTTAGACGATAAACCTGAGTCAAACTTGAACTACTGATAACCCTTCCTATAATTGACTTAACCTGTACTTACTTTATGCTATACAACAAATTAATTAATCATACTTCATAATTGTATTTCTATTATTTTATAGAGTTTGCTCCATAAATTCCAAATAACTAACATTAAAGATAGACTTTTCATAAAACCACCTATGAATTAAGAAATTGGAAAAAAAAAAATATAGAATGTTTTTCTTTTAAAGAACCAACAAAATAGTAAGTAAAAAATTGTTATATTTAGTTATCAAAGTAAACTCTTTATCGTATAACGATTTTAAAGGATATAGCAAAGGATAATAACACTAATTTAAAAATATGTTTTTTTTTAATTTTAATTTGTTTAGTTTAGTTTTTTTAATTAGACTACTAGATTCGCGTATTTGTTTTGTGTGGAATCTTTTCCAATGGGTCTTATCTTATACCTTAGTATATAGAATAGAAAGACCGATCATATAATATACTTTTGATAGAATACTTGATTATTATTTATTAATAACATAAGATAAATAAGATTACCTCAACGGCATTGCTGTAGTTGACTTCACCTTGGGAGCAAGTTCGAGCGGTGAGGTCGGCATTGTATGGATTGCAAAGGAGTGGAACCGGAGGGCCAGACTGGTTGTAGTAAAGAACGCCGGCGCTCGGCGGGTAATTCGCATTCGAGACGTTGACGAGTGCGAAGTCAACGAGGCCGATAAGCTGACGGTTTATGTCTTCGGATTGTTGTAGGATGTCGTTCGCTATCGCACTGTCGACACATGGCAGGATGTCGTCCAAGGCCGTGTGGGCTGTCGGATGCTGGACCCACTCGTCCATCACGACACAAGTGTCTTCCACCACACTGAAGAGACGATAAAGAGATTTAAGTTCTATCCATATCACAACAGTTCTTCATTTTCATAGAGAATGCTTACATGTGAAGGATAAGGAAAATGCCACATAGAACAAATGTTGCGGTGACGAGAAGCCAACCAAAGATCACCAGACTGCACTCATTGGTTTGTAAAGAAATCACGACGTTAATAGCCTAACAAGTCAAGGATTCGATTCATCAAGTAACGGGATTAGAGTACTTACGTGTAGACGAACCATTGTATTCCGAAAATGGAAAGCACTGCAACCAACCATAGAACGAAATTTGTTCGATAAAGATCTTAATGTAGGAGAACAAAACGAGTATTTACCTTAAAAAAAACGAACTTACCGAATCCGATGAAAGCAAGAACAAGCATAACTGAAGCAGTAACGATGAGAGTGATTCGCCTACATAACAATATCACAGTCAGGTAAGGTTCGAGGGGCGGGTTGGGGGATCCAGCCCACCCCATTTTAAAAAAATATGAAATAATAGAAAAAAATTAAGAAAAATTAATATTAAAAAAATTATCTATTTGTTTTTTAAATTAATTTATGGTTCCATATATGACCATAGTCCATAAAAATCTTATAACCAATGCAAGCTTCACAGATTTTTCGCGACTTACACAATGTCGAGTGCTTTATGGATTTTTCGGGAGTTATCACGAGTCTTAGAAGCAAGAGTTCTCGCGGACGAATCAATCTTGGTTTGGATGTTGCTAATCTTGGACAAAATACTTGACGGCAAAGTCAGCTGATCGACGCCTATCTTTTTGGCCGAATCAAGATAGGAAGACACGGATGTGAGGTTCTTGGCGGTTGCATCCGCCTCACCAACCACATACTCCAAGGTTATTTGTGTGCTCGTGTGAAACTTCGCTTGACCGGTGTAGAGAAAAACGCATCCTACACTGCGAATATGTGAAGAAAAATCAGTTAACAAAGACAATGTATGAACCAAAAACTCTTAAAAGGAGTTGAAGGAGAGGACTTACATCGCCGCGATGGTGAAGAAGAGTAACCAAATGAGAGAGCAGGCATAGCAGGCTCGCGAATAGCCATATGGCGGTTTTCGACAACAACAAAAGTATACGCATGTGCAAAATAACGTTATTCCGAATAACACGAACCACACTGCAGCGATCACGAAAAATGGAGCTGCAGTGTAGGCTACAGACTGCAATACAAAGAGTTAGGTTCGTGATAATGGTTGATATGAACTCAAAAATGAACCACATGTGAAATAAAGTTGAATTTCTTTTCTTTTTTAGACGAGAAACACAATTCTTAGTTTAGAGAGAAAATAATTTAGAAGCTAACTATATAAGTTAGAAGAACCAAATTCACTACACAAAACGTTATTGTCCAAATTATACGTATAGAAAACGTCACTGATTTTGGTCAAACACTCTAACCACATTGTTAATTTGTAACCACACCATTATTTATTTATTTAGTTTTTCCTACCTTTTTTTTATGACATACTCTATATATTCATAAATAGATATCTTTGACTTTGTAATGTTTCTTAAAGAGATAAAATTATATAAAATATTAGTAACATTTTTTCTATTAATTTTTTAAAATAATTTCACTTATTATTAATAATAGGTATAAAGTTATATAAAAATTATTATTTTATATAGTTTTAAATTTTTAAAAAAATATTCAAAAAGTCCAACCATATCTATTGTTTAAAAGAGTAAGTATAAATATTTGCTTATTTTTTCCTTGGTCTTAACAACCAACCAACCAACCAACAAAAACCCAATTTTCTACAAGTTTTACAAGAAAAACTCATCAATTTATAAGTCTAATTTAATTAGACAATATATTTAAAATTAATTAACATTGCTTAAAAATTTTAATATATTTAAGGGTTATATATCCTCTTTCGAACTAAAAAATATTGGTAATTTTAGTCCTTAAACTACATTGGTATATGCTTGGTATAATTTGTAAAAAAAAATTATAAATCAATTGTCAAATATATAATGTGAAAGTTACGCGTATAAGAAAAACTCATATACAAACAAACAATTAAAACCAACATACAAGCAAACAATCACTCCTTACAAACCCCAAAATTAAGCTATGTAATATATTTTATTTATATATATAGAGAATATATATATATATATATATATATATATATATATATATATATATATATATATATATATATATATAAAATAAAGGTAATATCATTTTATTCCCAAAACAAGAGCAAAATATATGTAGAGAGAGGGAGAGAGGAGAGAGAAAGCTCACACTCCAGTAATGGCGATTGCTGATATTCCATCCCCCGGAATAACGCCTATACCCATCGGAAGGGTCTCTCCGATACGTTCTCCCTCTCGCCAACACGAACGACGAATTATCCCCGGCGACTTCGGCCGCCCACCGCCGGCGTACTATGTATCGATCACATGATCAAAATTCAAGACCCGCAGAAACTGAAAGGACAGAAATTGAACACAGAGATGAAGCAGAGGAAGAGGAAAGGACCTGAATTGGAGGCTGGGGAGGCTTGGATGGCCTCGCTCAGAGGCGATAAGATCGTGAAGATGGTGAGGAGGAAGATGAAGAGGAGGCGGGGAGGGATGATAAAGTAACCGGTCGGTGATCTAGCGCCAATCAACGACATCGCCGATGCCGAATTCACAGAAGATGATTGGGGGTTTTGATGTGGGATTGGATGAGGAAGGAGACAGGGGAGTGAATCGGTCGTAACAACTCGGAATTTATAAATAACGCTTCAATTCAAAACAAAGACTTTAAACTTTAAAGGATGTAAATTTACAAAATTTAAGGCCCTGAAAACGTCGTTTGGTTTCAAAATTATGTATGGTATATGGGATTTAATGGAGATGATAAAAAAACGATTTAGCTTTCAGCATTTCCCGTGTTTTAAAGACTGTGATGAAATTATTTACTCCATAAATCGATTTAATGGCGATGATAGATTTTGAAATTGCATGAATTATATTAAAATGTTTATAAAGGGGTTAAATATTTAGGAAAAATTTGGTCAGATATCTATTTAGAAAGTCTAATTAGGTAAATGTCTATTTTAAGAGGGTAATTAAGTAAGTGTGCATAATTTTTTATTAAACCCCAAACTACCCTTGTTATAATTTAATCCCAAACCACATCTCATTCCTAGCAGCGAAGTCTCTTTCTCTTTCTTATCCAATCTCAACAATGGCGGTGGATGACATCGTACATCAGGATTCTCTCGCCACCGCTTCCAAGGAACCACTCGGTATGTCGATGCCTGCAACGCCATGTGGAGGATTCCATCTGTCGTCTCGAGCAATCGCGATCGCTCGTTGTTGCAGCACCAGTATCCTCCTCCTCCTCATCCTCCATTGCCGTCGTTGATTGGGACTAATTAAGCTAGTGTTCTAGTTAGTGATGACAAATCCAAGGCCACTCAGAGTAGCCATGGCCAGTACTAGCTTGTTGGATCAGGCCAAAAAGGGCTCCTCCGGCGGGCGAGGAGGAGAGCCATATTCACCGATGGATCGAGGAGGAGAGCTATATCAAGGAAGCTTCTACGGAGAGAGAGGTGGTGGATGTGTATCGATAATCAATTTGATCCTAGGGTTTGCTCTTTTTCCTTCGATTCGATCGTCTTTCGATGTTCTTCTTCGCTCAATCGTCTGTATGCTTTCCCTTTTACTGATTCTGATTTTCTGCAATTTTTCATTTTGCAAATCCGTTCAATTTGATGATATTTATGTGCTCTTCGTAGCATCTCCTAGCTTTTTTAGTGTGTTCAATTTGATGTTCTTCTTCGATCTGATCCTCTGAGACGTCCTTCACTTTCACAGGTTAGTTATAATTACCCCTTTTTTGTTCTGCCATCATATCTTCTATTCCAATTCCATTCCAATTGTAGAGTTTCACTGCCCATTTCTCTCTTATTGCTTCAATTTGATGATATTTATGCACTCTTTGTAGTATCTCCTAGATTTTTTGGTTGTTGATCAGCTCAAGTTTCTAGCTGCTGTGTAGTAGTCACTTTCATTTTGTGTTTAGAATTACCGAATTTTTCTACTTATTTTTTGTCACTAGAAAAAGTGTTATCGGTAACTGTTACCAGGAGAAAATCAATCGTCATCAAAAAAAAAATCTATGTCACCAACAATTGTCACAAGAAAAAAATTTCACCGACAACTGTCATCAGAAAAAAAAAAAAAATCAATTGTCACCAAAAAAATTCCCCCCTAACTTTCACTGGAAAAAATTAAAATATCACAAAAAAAAGTTAATCGTCACCGAAATAATTGTTGGTGACACTATTTTATTGTTGGTGAGTCGGTGACAACATATTACTAAAGTAGGTTGGTGACATATAGGGGGTGTTGATACTGTTCTTTGTTTAGCGATAATAGATTAGTGGCAATGTTTTTTAGTTGGTGACAATTTGTTTTTGACAATGTTTGGTGACAGTGTTCACTCGTTGAGGACAATAAGTTGGCGAAAACAATTTAATGACATTGTTTCGTAGTTGTTGACTATAGGTTGATGACAATATTTTGTAGTTGGTGATAGTATGTAGTTAGTAAAAATTGGTGATAACAATATTTTATAGTAGGTGACAAAAAGTTGGTGAGAATGTTCTGTAATTGATGACAGTAAGTTGGTGACAGTGTTCACTAGTACCAGAAAAAAATTATGTTAAATGTCACTAGAAAAAATTAAAATGTCACAAAAAAAAGTCAACTGTCATCAAAATAATTATCACAAATAACTATCACCAGAAAAATATACACAGCTGTCACCAAAAAATTGTCACCAAAAAACTGTCACCAAAATAATTATCACAGATAACTGTCACCGGAAAAATATACACAATTGTCACCAAAAAACTGTCACCAAATGCAGGTGTTGATCGAAATGGTCACTGTTGACTAGACAATGCTAAAATTAAAAATGGTCAAAGGGGAAGGAGGAAGGGTTAGGGATGGGAAAGGAGGGGTATTTTTGGAAAAAATGGACATTTACTTAATTATGTAAAAAAAATGGACATTTACTTAATTTTCACATTTAAAATGGATATTTACCAAATTTAACCAAATATTTATCGGTTTTTATATTTTATGTCCTATGACTCTATGAGTACTTTGTAAATATTTTTAAAATTTTAATGAGATTAACTTTTCTTTTAATTAGATTGGACCCAATCAGAAAGAGCCCAATATATAAGTTGAATATGGGTCTATAAGTCAGATTGAGTATCATTCTAAAACCAATTTTGATTATGTAGAGTAGCAAATCCACCTATATATTAGGTTCAGAATCATCTCACATTTGACGTGGGATTCATAAGTGTTAGAAGGTTGATTATTTTTGTAGCAATAAATTTTTCCTAATTTAAGATATTTTCGCCATATGAATATGGAATAGAAAGAACGAATATTTATATCTAGTCAAATCTTGTTTTAAATTGAAAACCTTAAATAAATATGGGTTTAGTGATAGCACTAGCAAAGGATTCAGCATTGGTAACATTTTTCAATAGAATTATTTAATTTTAGCTAACGTCTAATTATAATGACTTTTGTTACCCTAAATTTCAAGGAATGAGATAATGAGACAATGTTTTTATTTTATTTTTATTATTGGTTTAGCTAGCTAAACTTAAAATTTATCAATGGTATGTCGAAGTGCACGTGCAAACAAAATTAGTTGTCATGTCTAATATTCTTATATTTCCACGTCATTTTTAATCAATAATATGAAAAAATATACGGAATGTATGAAATCCAACTGAACGAAGAGAGATCGGGATATCACGTAGAGGAAGAAGAATGTGAGAGAAAATAATTTCCTGATGGAAGTTTGTATTTTGTAAGATTTTAAATTCTGTCATAATCATTTTAATTTTCCAATGACATCTTGTATTGGATTTTAAATGTTTAATTATAATTAAAGAATCACCGTGTATTTCTTTTCAATATCAAAAAGAGAGAGGGGGAGCCCCAACCATGACTTAGGTCGTCCGACACCGGCTTCGATCGCCTTACTCATGCTCCAGCCACCTCATTTCGGCTTCGGCCACCGTCGAGTCCCCGTGGCGCCGTCACGTCATAGCTTCCATGTATTACGGTGGAAAATCGTGTATTGGAAAACCCTAACTCCCTTTCTTTCGATTTTGGTTTCGATCAAAATCCTAAATTGGTTTGGGGCTTTATGGGTAGTGATTCGATCTGACTAGTTTCGATCCGACCTATGCAAATTAAACTGACTGGACATGTTTTTATGCACACCATTTCTTACGTTCATACATTTTTTTAGTGTTTTAATTAGCTATGTTCGATGTTTGATACATTAACCATGTAATCAGCTAGAGATTATATACTTGTGTTTTGTATGCAAAGCAATAATGCTCTATTGTTTAGAAGTTTTGATATATGTTTTGCTATATGAGTTATACAGAGGAGAAGAAGTCTACCGACTTATATACAATGCTTAGGTTCTCATAATTTTCGATGTGGGACAAATCATCCTTCCCATCACAATGCAGAAACTATACAGGGCCTCATGAAACGATGGACCAACCCTAATAATTATGATCATATGTAGCTGATATTCCATCATGTTATAATAAATCATATCTTTAGCTACAAGTTTTCATCTATATAAAATACTAAAACAGAGACCGCTGAAGCGACCTCGCTGCCACGGAATTTTCTGGATTAAACGGGATTATTTTCGCTTATGTGGCATTTTCTGGATTAAAGCGGCATTATATTTCTGGACCATATCAATTAATAAACGAATATAGTTAGCTAAAAACTTATCTTTTTAGATCAAATAATTTATTCAATATAACCTTATATCTGAATTAGATTTTTTTATGAATATTCATCCTTATATCTAACTAACATTTTTGTTCGATTGTGTTGTTAATTAATTATATAAAATCATAAGTATATATTCTTTAGATAATTGTACTCCGTAGTACTTAATGTATGATGGACATTTTGTGCTTGAAATCTTGCAGCTAAATTCAACCTTTTCGTGCCATCTTCATCAAGAAATCAAAGTAGAGTTTTTATCATGCTTAATCCGTGTCAAAATATTTAAAGTAAATATTATAACTGTGTAAAATTATAATACGTATCAAAATATTTAAAGCGAATATTTATAATACATTACAAAAGAAATCTTTATAAAATATATATATAGCACCATTAAATTTTGGTTCTCAATTTTTTTTTAAACAAATTTAGACCTAATATTTGTATATTAATTTATATATTGATATACATAATAGATAGATAAGTAATTATGAGTTCACAAATAATATCGAGAAAACCCATTGATGTATCTTACTTTGTATATTGAATTTCACCGACTATTTTTTCAATTTAATTTATTTATACTTGATGGAAAGGTTTTATTAAAAGATCTCAAAATACATGTATTTTTGAAAAAACTAGGCAAGTCATACCCGTGCTACGCACGGGGCATATTAGTTTTGATATTTTTATAAAATTATTTAAGAGATTATTTTATGTTATATTGTTCCATTATCTAAACTATATAGGCACACAATCGGTAAATCTTGATTTTATATATATAATACCTTGATATGGCTTTAAAATATAAGATTAGTACTGTAGTAGTTAATCGAACATATATACATCTCGACAACTATTTTTGTACGTGTTTTACTATAGCATCTCAAAAAATTCTACATGATTTACTTCAAAAATTGAAAAGAAGAATTAGAAGAAGAGAGAATGTAATGTTTACTAAAATTGGCAAATTTAACCATATCTCTTGGAATTAAACTTTACCTTGTTTTGTTCCAATGCATGTACAAATCCTGCAAAAATATGAATTTAAGATAATCAGCTTGTATGGAAGAAAAAAATGAAAGTGATTCTCCTATATATATTTACCAAAAATTAAAATCAATTATTATAAGCTTCTATAATTTTTTAAAAAAATTCTGCAAAACTCAATGCATATGAATTTGAACATAAATGATAAAGTAAAAAAACTCCAAATATTGGAAGTTGAGAGTGGGGGAGGATTAGAAAAATGGGTTGGAGCAATTGAGTAATCTCCCAAATGAAGATTGGAATGCAAATGGTAAGTTGATGCTTTATAATCTCTAAATAAATCTCTTAGTAGTAACTTTTTCCACTCTTATGCCTCTTCACATCCGTAGAAGTTACTGGTCATGGTTTAATATGACCCTTGATCTCCTTTGGAATTAAGAAAAAACCCAACTTATTAATAATTGTCTATTGTGAGAACAATATGTTATGTAATTATATTCCTCTTTTCGTTACAATATGTTAGAGAATACTTATCAATTGTTAAATTAACAAAGGAGGAAGAAAAAAAAATACACAGTAGAAGATAAAGAGTAAACAATGAGTGTTAATTATATATATATATATATATATATATATATATATATATATATATATATATATATATATATATATATATTGATCAATTTTGATTGAGCCAATTAAATCTCCACTATTGATTTTACTTATTTTAATTTGGAAAAAAGAATATCAAAATTGTGTATTTGTATTCTTTTGTTTATGTTACAATAATTTTATTTATTTTTAATTTTGCAAAAGGAATATAAAATTTGTATATTTGTAGTTTTTTTTGTTTCCGTTACAATGTGTTGGATAAATTAAACTTAATTGTTGAAATATAAGGAGTTAGAAGATAAAGAGTTAGAAACGCGTGTTAATTAGGTATCTATTAATAAACTTTGATTGAGTCAATCAAATCTCCACGTTTAATTTTATTTATTTTTAATTTTGAAAAAGTAACATAAAAAATGTATGAAGTTAAATGTAAAAACTCCACAATTAATTTTATTTAATTCAATTTTGCTAAAGTATCATAAAAAAAATGTATGAAGCAAACGTAAAAATGAAGTGATTTTTTAAAATTTTATTTCTAAATGTGTGCTAAGTTTAGGTTAAATTAGATTGGATTTGGACTAAAATTGGTTGTAATAATTTTATTTCTAAATGAAATATAGAATGCATATCAAGTACCAACGAACTATATTGTTTTTTTTTACTTAATTTGCTAATGTATACTTATAGATTTTTGACAATTTATTAGGTGCAATAAATGGAGCAAAAAAATTGATTGATAAATATGAAAAATTATGAACCAAAATGATTTTAGAATTTTTCATGAATCATTAATGTTAAGAGTCATTAAGGTGCCTTGGGACACAATTTTTAAAGGTATATAGATTAGATGGGCTAAAAAGTCATGTATTTTGAGACGGAGGGAATAATAAAACAGATGCCTAAAACAGGCTCTGTTGCGATTTTGCATCCATGGAATTTTCTGAATTAAAACGGGATCATTTCTGCTTACGTGTCATATTCTGCATTAAATCGACATTATATTTTTGGATCACATCAATTAATAAGTCAATATATATATTAACCTCATATCTTAAATATCAAAGGAAAAAATATCATTGTAAAGATCTTTTGATTTTGAGCTATTTTAATATATTAAATCAATCTCCAAGACCCTTTGACTCAAAAATAAAATAAAAAACCGTACTGCAGCAAAATTAATATACTAAAACAGTAATTTTTTTTTACTAAGATTAATCCTTTTTTTTTCCAAGCTAATGCCAAACATTTATCTTTTTAGCCTAAAACATTTTGTCACTTTATTTATCAAAAACCGTACTAATAAAATCAAAAACCGTACTAAAGATTAATCCTTTTGTCACCCCATTTATCAATAAAATTATTAAATTTAACAATTGAAATAAATAATATGGTATCCATATATTAGTTGTTATACATATCTTTAAAAATAAAATAAACCCATTGGTTTATTTGGGGTACGTGATGTAAAGATTAGAGTAATGATTAGATGTAAAAAGTTGGTTAAGTGTAACGATTAAATCTAAAAAGACATGTATTTTTTACAAAATTAGATGGGCTAAAAAGACATGTATTTTGAGACGGAGAGAATACTAAAGCAGATGCCTGAAACGGGCTCTGGTGCGATTTCGCATCCATGGAATTTTCTGAATTAAAACGGGATTATTTTTTCATACGTGTCATATTTTGAATTAAAATGGTATTATCTTTTTGGGTCACATCAATTAATAAGTCAACATAGTTAGATAAAAAAACTTATCTTTTTAGATCAATAATATATCCAATATAACATATATCTTAATTAATTTTTTTTATAAATATTCAGTCTTATATCTTAATTAGGTAGAAAAATTATCATTTTAGATAAATCTATCTAATATATACGTGTGCTTCATGCCGGCAATTATTTTACATAAATCTATTCATAAGTCATAACTGTCTAATACATAAAATATATTTATATATAGCACCATTAATCTATCTTTCAAAACCGGACTATTTGAATCTATCTTTAAACTAATCAATTGGAATATCAAGCAAGATACGGTAGAATAAGTTTCAACGTAAAGTAAGTTTCAATTTTAAGAAGTTACTGATTAATTTAATGATTTTTTATGGGATATATTTATGAAAATACACGTAGATAAATAGATTATCATTAGTATTTTTAATTTCATAAAATTATTCGCCATCTCCATTTACAATATATAGATTACATTTAATATTTTTAAATGATGAAGCTTTTTAATAAATAAGAGAACAAATATGATTAATGTAGATTAAAAAATGTTTACATTCTCAAAAACATAACACAACTGAAAACTATATATATTTACTTTATATGGAGTAATAATTTATATTAATCCAAAGATGTTTTATATAATAAAATTTATTAAAAAAACCGCACAACGGGCGGTTACCGAATACTAGTAACCCATAAAGTCATAACATTGGACCTATCACTAGTGAGTAGTAGTCAATGCCAATGGCTCCTCCCTACAGCCGACCTTGGTCTAGACTCTAGAAGTGTTCATTGATGGTTAATGCCCATTTCAGCTTCAACTACATCGACATAAAAACGTACTACGATCGATGCTATCTAAATATTTCTCAACTAAACAAAAACAAATATAAAAAACTACAAGAATAAACAAATTCGCTTCGACAAAATGTCATGACAAAAGGTATTCAGCAAGCGAATCAACCACACGATTCTTTTCAATCGGATGATACATGGTTATATACATACCGAGTTATAAGGATGCATGATTAACATCTAACAATAAGAGATTAGCGATAAAATTGATCAAAATCGATCTCAAATTCTCAATGGTCAAGATTCTTACCTCCTAGTTACATTTAAGATTTCAAATATAAAGTTGGTTAAATCTTAACACTCAATTCTAATTAATTTAGTGATTTAGATTTAAATTAGTTTTTTTTAGGATCGATAGCTTTTTATAGGGTAGTTCTATCAAACTCCACGGAGTTCGACTTTACGGACTCAAAGGTGATAGTAAACCCAACAGATGCGGTGCAAAACACACGTATTGCACTAAATAAAAAGTAAATATAGAACAAGTCAACAAGATTATAAGTTTATCCTTTCTTCTTTTATATGAAGAAAAGACACGGTAAACAAAACAATTAAAATATACCATAACATTAATTTAATACATTAATAAAACGAAATACAATTTGAGAAAAATTAGAGACAAAAAATGAATTGATCAAAGTTTTCATTAGTTAAGAATTCATAATTAATTTATAGTGGATCCAATAAAATCGAGAGTTTGAACAAATTGAAAATTAAACAAACCAGTGAAAGAGAAAACTGGATAAAATTGTATATACATTGAGAAGATCTAATGTCCATGAAAACTTGTCGAGAACCATACAACGTGCTGTATTTTTAAAAATCTCCGATGTGTCTCGACTTCACTGCTCAATCAATTATATAACCGTAAAATCTACTTAATTTATTGCAAAAAAATACTAGATATCCGATTGTTCGAGACACATCGGAGATTTTACAATTGCATAATTGATTGAGCAGTGAAGTCGCTACTCTAGGTTAGACATGGACATGGGTCAGGAAACCCCAACCCTGAAGGGGTTACGGGTTGATGGGTTTATATGACTCGATGGGCCGATGGTTGAGTCGTCGACTCATGAACCTAAGTAAAATTGGCCGGATCGACCTATCAGGTCAACTTTTTTTTTTTTTAATAAAAAATACTCCGTATTACAACTCGCCGTTAAAGAAGGTCAATCCGACGAATCGATGAGTTTCAGGGAAGTTGACCCTAATCCGAACCCGTCGAATCACGATCCGGACGACCCGGCGGATCACGGGTAACCCGTGTGAGTCCGTGACGATGTCTGCTCCGGGTCAACCAATAGAGGTCAACAAGGTCAGCACTTTACAAACACGGCGAAATCAAACGTCGTCGTTTAATAGAAACAAATATCTCCAAAAATTAAAAATGTAAAAATGAAGCGCCAGATAATCACTCTCTAGGAATCTCCCTCCCAATTTCACATCTTCGGCTCAGTCAACCTCGATTTCTCTCTCCTCTCTCACAAGCAAAAACCCTAGAAATCCCCTCCACGATCTCACACAGTTCATCCCTGTTGAATTCCGAATCGGGGGAATTCGCATTACTGTTTCAATTTTACTACATCGAATTTGACTTTTTCTTGCTGTTAGCGTCCATGGCTTCGGAGATCGAGGTGGTTGAAGAAGTCGAATCTATAGATCAGGAGGCAGCATCGACGTCGATGGCGTTAGCGGAGCCGGAGGGAAATGGCGGAGAGAGCGACGAGCCTATGAAGGATGACGTGCATACGGCAGCTGCGTACGGGGATATGGAGAAGTTGCACAGGTTGGTGGAGAGCGAGGGGCATTCGGTGTCTGAGCCCGACGGGCTTGGCTATTCTGCCCTGCAATGGGCCGCTCTCAACAATCGCACTGCTGCTGCTCAGTACATTATCGAGGTCTACTATATTCCTTCCTCACTCTTTCCATTTGAATCCTGGTATCGTCTTTGTTTGTTTGAATCTGTTCTTGTTGATTTTGAAATGGGAATTGAAATTTTGGATATAAGTTGTGATTCCATGGATTGATTTGGACAATTGGATTTAAGCATTTAATTTCAGGCTGATCATGACATCTATTGGTTGCTTATGAACCTATAACAAAATTTTAGGCCTCTCCTGCTTTCTCCCCTGCCATCCATTTCCTTTGTAAAAAAGTATTTTCAAATGGTTTGATTTATACAGCAAGGTTCCTTTTAGTTTATGGGGTAGGCTTGGGTTTGCTTCAAAACTGTTAAATATGGATTGGTGGTTGTTTCAGCTAGGCTATTTGTGGAAGTAATGAGGTAAGGTTGTTATGAAGGTTACTGTTGCGATTGTTTCATGTATTAGATTGGCAAGTAAGATATGGTCTTTTCTAATTGTGGCATGCATTGGAGTTGCTCTGAATAAGTTTGTTAACTCAGTTACTCGGTTTCCCGTTGGGCTTATGCTATGGGCACTTTTACTTGGATACATTTTTTATACTCTGATGTCTTGTTTGTTATTTGCATTTGTTTCTTTGATTTATTGTGCAGCTGACCTGTTTCTATCTTATAGCATGGTGGAGATGTCAATGCTGCTGACCACACTGGTCAGACTGCATTGCATTGGAGTGCCGTACGTGGTGCAGTCCAAGTTGCCGAGCTTCTACTACAAGAGGGTGCTAAGATCAATGCTGTGGACATATATGGGTATCAGGTTGTTATTTGTTAAACATTTCCATTTTTTGCTCATTCTTTTTTTGATGGATTGATGGTAAATTGGAACATCAAATTGAAATGTTTCTTGTTTTCGTCAAAAATTGCTTTGTAAAGTTTCTTATTATGTCATTTTCTTAATTTGGCAGAAAAGAATATTTGTTGATGCGAGGAAAGAAACGCTATTGATACATAGTTTCTTCTTCTTTTCTATTCCAATTTTGTTATGCATCACAGGATAGAATTAAACTGCTGGTTAGGAAAAACACAGGGTAGGAAAGAACCTAAATAATCAGTCTGGTGTTAGAATGTCTTGCAGAGGCTTGAAAAGAAGATTTTGCACTTTTTAATAACTGATTAGGTGCCTCCCTAGATATTTAGTTCATCTAGGGGTTGGATTGGCTTTTTTTTTTTTTTTTGGTAAACCTGGAAAAACTTTAATATCCTACTGATCTTGAAATATTAGTGTTGGTAAAAAGCATAGCTTAGGACTCTAGAGAGTATCAAGTAACACTATCTCGATCAGTTATGCTAAATTCATTCTTGAAGTTTGCTTCGATGTTGGATATGCATAACTTAAATTTATCATTTTCTGCTACACTCCCTACAGCCTATTTTTTCATGATATGCTAGTTGCCGAAAAGTTCTGTCCTATGATTTACCATGTTGGATTATTGGATTTGTGGAAGATGTAAAAGAAGATAGCTATTTGTATGTTTTGATGAATTTTGCTTGAGATTCTATGATCCTATATGCAACATATCATCTTTTTTTCTGATCCCCCATTGTTGTGTGATTTTTAAAAAACAAGTCAACTATGTGCAGACAACACATGTAGCAGCTCAATATGGTCAGACAGCTTACGTGTATTACTTAGCTTCCAAATGGAATGCAGATCCAGATGTTCCTGATATTGATGGAAGAACTCCTTTGCACTGGTATGTTGAAAACTGCACTTCTATTATAAAATCTCTTGAAGCTTATTGTTTTATCTTTTAAATTCATGGTTTGATGTTTCAATTCACGTATGCCTCTTTGTTTTTGTCAGAAGGCATTCCTCTTTAATCACTTTTTTGACAATCTTTCTTCAAGCCTTAAACTGACGGGCCAGATACAAAAACTTTTAACTCGACGAGGTTACATTAAATTGTTCCATGATATTGGACATTCCAGTAGGATCCTGTATAAGAACTTGCTTTGATTTGGTTCTCTTCATGATAGCTTCTATACTGCTTCCCCCACCTCCCAACCCTAGTTAGTAGAAGATTTACATTATATTTTCTTGATTGAATTTATTTATATTTTTTGCTATGAAATGTTGATAAACAGACCCCCCATTGAGTGATCAACCATCCATGTCTTATATTATGCTGGGTTTAGAGATTCGTTTGGTTATTTTAGATTTTTTTCTAGTTTTAGCTCTAAATTCCTTGGCATATTCAACATTCTCCAATATTCCATTTGCCTGAAAATATCATCCTTTTGTTCTTAATCATAAAAATTGTTTTTTCTTTTATTTAAATTTAGCATATTATTTTGGGTTTATATGATTTCAAACTTTGGAGAATTGCAGGGCAGCTTACAAAGGATTTGCTGATTGCATTCGGCTTCTTTTATTCTTGGATGCACATCGAGGTCGCCAAGATAGAGAGGGTAATTGCTTTGGATCCTGACGTTTATGTGGTTAACTTTTTAAAATCAATATATCACTAGCTGATCAAGGATAGTTTCAGTATGATTCTTTCCTGCTTTTGGTCAAAATGTTACAAGCTTTTACTTTCTCATTCTTATGTCTACAGGTTGTACCCCTCTTCACTGGGCTGCCATTAAGGGGAACTTGGAGGCCTGCACAGTGTTGGTTCAGGCTGGAAAGAAAGAGGATCTGACCATCACAGACAACACTGGTCTTACTCCAGCACAGCTTGCAGCCGAAAAAAATCACAGACAAGTTGCTTTTTTCCTTGTGAGTGATGGAAACCTACACTTTAACTTTTCTTAGATCAATTCTTTCAACGAAATGCAAATGCATATGCAAATTATCCCAGACATATACCAATGACCTTTCAGTTAGTGCATTGGAATATTCAAATATTAATTTCTTAACTTGTGATTTGATCTCCCCAGAAAATGTCTTCTTTATCCCCCTCCCTCCACCCATTCAGATTTCAATTTCTTGCTCTCACTCCTTATGGTCAATCTGATCTTGTAGGGGAATGCCAGAAGGTTGCTTGACAGACGTTGTGATGGGAATAGTCGCCTTGGAAAATTTTCAAAAATGGGACTTGTTCCAGTTTTATGGTGTATTATATTGTTGTTTCTAGTGTTGTATACACATTCAGTGATCATGGGTATGTTGATAATTATATATTTTCATGTCCACTCCCTCATTTTGTTCTTTTTTTGGCTTTACACTGATAAATGTTCCCTCTTTTGCAGCAGCTGACCTGCCAGGCTTAACAGCTGGGTTTGGTCTTTTTGCATGGCTAGGTGTTATGCTAGCTAGTGCTGGACTAGTTATGTTGTATAGGTGTAGCAGGTAAATTTATAAATACTTGTTGAGGATTTTCCCCCTTGTTTCTTTTCTTCGTTTCCATCTTTTTTTTTGAACACTCTAGAATTAATTGTATATGTTGCATGTCGTGTGCATATTAGTCTACTATATAGCCTGGACTTTTCTCTAAAAGCATAAACTCTGTGAGAACTTTTATGGGACCTGATGCTGATAATGGATAACCATTTTGCTGTCTTTTATTGTGTCATTAAATCCTTATATCTTTCTCTGTTTGGATTTTCAGCAAGGATCCAGGTTTCATTCGGATGAATGTGCATGATACGCAAAATGTGAAGGATGATGTAAGTTTTATGTGTGTGTGTATATATATATATATATATATATATATATATATATATATATATATATATATATATATATATATATATATATATATATATATATATAGGGATTGACTCCGGTGAAAACCTCAAATTGGGGTAAAAACCCGTGAGGACTACTTTATATCTCGGTTTTTTTGAAACCCGTGCTAAAAACCTCAATCACACGGTGACTTTACAACTCGGTTCAACCTAAAAACCGTGCTAAAAACTCCAATTTTAATATAACACATGACTTTATAGTTCGGTCAAACCGAAAAATCGTGCTAAAAAGCTAATGTTTTAAAATTATATAGTGACTTTATAGCTCGATTTTATTCAGAACCGGGCTAAAATTTGTGACTTTATAGGTCGGTTCTATTCATAACCGGGCTATAAAGCAAGTGAACCGAGCTAAAAAGCCGGTCCTCACGGGTTTCTACCGCAATTTTGGTTTTCACCGGAGCGCATCCCTATATATATATATATATATTCATTATGCCAACTCTTCTCAAAACACCTGTTATTACCTATTTGTTCATTCTCATGTAGTCTTCTATTGCTTGTATGATTACAGTGCTGATTTCTTGTATATTGATTTTTGTCAAGGCATTCTTGTTGGAAAGCTGAATAAACTATATATGGTTTTATCAGGAACCTCTGTTGAAGGTGGAAATCAGCAATCCTGCTTTGCTGTCTGGAAATTGGTCGCAGCTCTGCATAACATGCAAGGTAAAAATCACAATCTCTTTTTTTTTTTGTTCTTTTTATTTGTTGTGTTTGCTTAGTTTTATATCCACTGATATCCAAAGCATTTTTATGCATAACCTATTGAGTGTATTCTCTGTTTTGCTTTTTCCTCACATTGGCTCTAGATTGTCAGGCCTCTTCGTGCAAAACACTGTTCCACGTGCAATCGCTGTGTTGAACAATTTGATCATCACTGTCCGTGGGTATCAAATTGTATTGGCAAGGTAAGTTGGATTGGTGATTTCTGTTTTCAGTTTTTGATGCTATTCTAGTTTATTGGTTGATGAATGTTGTGACATAAGAACATTTTCTTGCAAACAACAAAAAAGATCAATTAGCCCTTGAGCACCCACTTTTTCTTAGGCAATTTTTTTGATTCTTCAGCTAGACAAGTCTATCTCAATGTCCTTTTCTGATTTTCCATCTACTTCATATGCTTGCTTTCTTTTTTACCATGTGCATTTTGGAATGAAACTCCCCATCTAGCAACATATATACATCCTCTCCTTCAATTAAATCCAAATGTGCAGTTGTTTAATTACTGTCGCTGGATCTTTTAGGTTGACTTTCATTTACTCAACCTATAAACATACCCTGCTCATTTCCATACTCTTGTTTACTCTCCTGCAACAATCCTCACTCCATACCCCATCTTCCCAAACCCCATTGTTGCCTTATACCCATTTATGTTATGTTGATGTTTTGTGGTTAATTTTGTATAATGAGTGTCCTTTTCTTGAATTGTTTATGTATTGAACAGAAGAACAAGTGGGATTTCTTCTTGTTCCTTGTCCTGGAAGTTGCTGCCATGTTAGTTACTGGTGCAGCTACTCTCATAAGTACGTGTTCTCACGCTCTCGCCTCTATGGTTTCTCCATCAAAAGTTCATTCCCTTTCTATTGCTTTATCATCTCATTGCTGGCCAAATTGCAATGCAGGAGTTTTGAGTGATCCAATTGCACCATCCTCTTTGGGAGCATGGCTAAGCCATGCTGGTACACACCATGCCGGTGCCATATCATTTCTACTAGGCGTTTTTTTCCTCTTTTTTGGGGTGGCAGTCTTAACCATCGTTCAAGCTTCACAGGTGTGCACTGGACTTTCTTTTTCTCCTGGTGTGCACTGGTTTTACTGTGATTCTATTCCAATTACAGCTATGAATTTAATCTTGTATATAAAGCTTGCATCCTATTTGTAGATATGGTGCTTATCTCGTCTTAACTGCAGATATCTCGGAATATAACCACCAATGAAATGGCAAATGTAATGAGATACACCTACCTGCGAGGTCCAGGTGGTAAGTTTAGAAACCCTTATGATCACGGGCTCAAGAAAAACTGTTCCGATTTCCTGATAAATGGCTACAACGAAGATATTGAGTGCATCCCCGAACCAACCGATGGTGAGGGCATAGGCATGATGCATATGGATAGAAACCCTACAGCGCTCAACGGCCACCGTCATCATAACCATGGCAATGGCCAAATTGCAATCAACATCAACTCTCGCCCTCCTAGTTCTTCTCATGGGCATGTTCATTCTTCCCAGTGTAGTCACCATCATCAAACTCATGCAAGAACAAATGGTGCACCACTCGGATTGGGCCTCGGTTTGGGTCGTGGTCTCGGTGGAGGGCCTGCTCGATCAGTCGCTCCATCGTGATACCCATCCGCATTACTTCTGTACATGATTGTAAACACAAAATGATCATAGTTTTTGGCCTTTTTGGTGACTGATATGCCCCCATGCTATGGAAGTTTACAATTATTTACACTGTAATTTCGCCAAACAAACCCTTTAGGTGGTTCATTGGTTCCCACTTGGCAAGCAAATCAATCTATAGTGTTTATCCAACTTTGGTAGCTTACCGTGAGAGGCATATTATCCATCGGCCTTCCCTAATCTACTACCTTTACCATCGCTTACCATTTTCACTTTTATTTGCATTGTATTCTATTATAGCAATTTTCCTTTATTATTCAGTTATTTTGTTACCTATTGGTCATTTCTTAGGTCACTTGGAAACACCCTCTCAACCTAATTGGAGAAAGGGTACGTAGTTACGTACATATATATCGACCCGCAGGCCCTGCTCGGAGCGGCAATGTTGTTGTTGTTGGTAGCTTTCCATATAGCAAGACAACTATGGTGTTATCCCCACATACAAAAAAGGGTCTTTTGCTTGTGAAATGCTCAAAAGACATGCTTCAATAACAAGCCGTTGATTTGTTAGAAGTCAAAATCAAGAGGCAATTTCTAAAGATTCGGCTTGTAAGTGGGGTGGGTATCTTGTGGATTTACACATTGCTATTAATTTTCGTTTTAAAAATATCTTTTAAAAAAATCTTGTTTGTAAATTTGATTGGTGGGTTTTAACCATTGTTTCAAGATTGTTCCTTGTTGTACACTCCCATTGTTCAAGCCAAATTTGACAACTGATTTTGAATCTTGAGAGGGATGTGCAAATTTCTGCACAAATTATTGGAGTAGTCATTATCAGCATTATGTAATATAAATGGTCAAACCAACCCCACCCTAAAAAAAAATAGAGATTTTTACTGTATTATAATTGGACTTTCTTTTACAAAAAATAAACTCCAATAAATCATAAAAACCAGTTTGTTGTCTCATTTGACTCTGTTTGGCACAATAAGTATCGGAGCTCGTGGTATTGATATTATATATTTTTAAATGAAATAAATGTAGAATTTTAGTTTAATTATCTTTTGAAATTATAGTTTTTCATTAGTTACTCACCAAACTTTTCGAAGCTTATAATTTTTTATTTATAACTTTCTATCAGCTATCATAACCGACCGGTATCCCAAACACCATACTAACTTATTAGCCTATATTTAACACAAATAATCTATTAGTTTTTACTATCCAATCAACTTCAGCTACCCATTATTTAGTTCCATACAAAATTTCTCAAAATCAACCGATTAATTTACCCAAATTTCGACTAGTTAACATTCCCCCATATACACCAATTAATGAAGCGTATATCATCTATCTTTGTGTCATGATTATTTTGATTAATTATAATAGTTTCATATACTAATTCATGACGACAAAACATATGTTTTTTTATTTATTTAAATACGGAGTAATTAGTTTTAGACCTGTCAAACGGGTCATTCCGGTCGGGTTCGGGTCGGGTCACTCCGGATCTCGGGTAAAACGGGTCCCGGGTTTTTCGGGTTGACTAGAACTCGGGTTTGACCGGGTTTTGGGCGGATTCGGGTCGATTTCGGGTTTGTCAATTTTTTCTTTTTTAAATTAAAAAAATCATAATTTGATAATTTTGCGATAAATTTTAATTAAATATAAAAAAAATTAATTATATTTAATTATAAATCAACCGGGTCAACCGGGTCACCGGGTCAATCGGATAAATCGGGTCAAAATTACCGGGTCAATCGGGTCACCGGGTCGAAACCCAGATTACCTGGAAAATTTCCGGGTTTTCGGGTTCGGGTCGAAAAAAATTTCCGGGTCAAAATTTCCGGGTCTTGACCCAAAAAATTTCGGTCGGTCGGGTCGGGTCATCAGGTCGGGTTGTGTTTTGACAGGTTTAATTAGTTTAATTTGATCGGAATCAACCATTTTACATCTATTTAAACAGAACGAATCCATTTTTCAAGAGATTCGAAACAAAAGATATGCTCAAAAAGGGTTTAAAGCAATGAGTGTGAATGCGTAATTACCAATTAGAGAGAGCAAAGGAAAAGGATTACTTGTGAACCGGGTCTGATTAACCTAAGTACAGTAGTACTAGACAGTGGAAATAGACGAAGTCTGGTGGGGCCCGGATGGGGGGATGTGGGGCCCACTTCACTCAGTGCCTTATCCGAAACGCCCAAATTCAATCCCTGCCAGCCGTACACGTGTCGCTCATCCGTCGCATTGATTGTTTCCACTTCCCCGTATTTCCCTCTCCTCGTGTCACCATCACCATTACTCACCATCATCAATTCATCTTCATCTCTCTCCCCCTCCCTCTCCCGCACTCCGTAGCACCCACCGATCATGATCGAAGCTTCTAGGTACTGTTTTTCTATTTATTCATCGATATATACACTTTTGATTTCGATTTGCGGTTCCGATTCGGATGAGTTTGTTCGTCACTGCTTCGGTGGAGAGGTTAGGATCGGGTTACTTGAACAGCTTGTTTGATTGATCACTTTTTGGAGTGTTCTCATGATGTTCTGGTGTGAAGTTGAGTTTATTACTAAAACTTGTATGAACTGTGTAGAGCAAGTAAGCTCCGCTGGTTGGTTCTTTTCTTGTTTATGACGATTCATGCGAGAATCGGTCAGTGCAAGTACCATGTGAGACTGATCATATTTTGATGCTGAAATTAGTGTTTTGTTAATTTTTTTGAATGATTTTTGGTTTTTTACTGTTTTAGAGTGTTGGTTTCTATTGTGGATTTCATTTGCTGCTAACGAAAATATGCGGTGCTTTCTGGGAAGGTGATCGCTGGCAAAAATTTCTATTGTGTAGCAGCTCCAAAAGCAGTTTTAGTTAAATAACTGGCTAGGAGACTGGTTGAATTTAGTAATTTTCGTTTCTGTAGATGAAATGCGGACGTCTTCTGAAGCAAGAGCTGACTTTCACCTCTATGATGGTCCCATTGACTGTTGGGATGTGTGGGGTTCTTTGGTGGCTTTATAACAGACACAAATACCTTTTTCTTAGTATTATTGTATAGCTGATGAAGGATTGAAGGTTGAAGAAAATCATTCATTTAGGTTGCGCCTTGGCATGATTTTGCATTACCATATACTCCCAGATGTTATTGTGATTGCTTGTTGCGATTCCGTAATCTATTGCTTGACACTTGATTCATTTTCATTTTCAGGAATTTAAGCAAGGGTGTATTCAGTTTGACGTGTAGAATTCAGATCCTTTGACTTGAACTGACCAGCATTGAAGTTTATAGTTCTTGATGGGGGGAGTTTGTTCGAGGAAGAGAGGCCAGCAAGTCAATGAAGGTGGTGTTCATGGAGGGCTCACCCGGAGATACTCCAAGAGCGGGAGTTCTAAATGGCTGCTTGGCACTCCATTTTCTAGGACCGTAGCAGAGTCGGAGGGGGGCAGGTGTCCGTCTCTTATGGAACTATGCATACGTAAAGTTAGAGAGGTAGTTATTGCAACCTTGTAACATCCCCCTTCTTCCCTCTTCTTGTTTTCTTAACACAATATTTGTTAAGTCATTGGTCCTTATGTACATTATTGTTTAATTCTCAACAGGACATTGACAAATACACTACATTCTCACTTTTACCAAGGGATTTGAGTCAACAAATCTTTGATGAATTAGTGTGTTCCCAGTGTCTTACAGACACTTCTCTTGAAGCATTCAGAGATTGCGCTTTACAGGTGGGATATTTAATGGTTTGAATATTGAGAGAGCATTTTTAGTCTTTGATCTGATGGGTATCTGTTCATACCAGGATATTTGTGTGGAAGATTATCCGGGAGTTGATGACAATTGGATGGATGTCATCGCTTCTCAAGGATCTTCTCTACTATCTGCTGATCTATCTGGTTCGGATGTAACAGATTATGGGCTGGCCTTGCTGAGAAGCTGCAAAAATCTTCAAGCTTTGAGTTTCAATTATTGTGATCATATAACTGGAAATGGGCTCAAACACATAAGTGGTAAAAAAAAAAAATTCCTCGTTCCACTAAAGTTCCTTTGATGCATGTGTTAAAGCATAGTGACCATTGTGGAACATGGTTCAATGTTTGTGATATTTGATTTTTTCTAGTCCATTTTTGTCTCCTGAGAGTACTTTAGCTGATCGATCAACTTCTCTACTCTCATTTTGAAGACCATAACTCCTGCTTTGTCAGTTCATCCAATTATAAAAGTTGGTTAAATCCATAATCTGATGTAATGTAGGATAGTAAGTTTTATTCTGGATCGGGAGGGTGGAGAGACATAACTATATTGGAAACCTTTCCGGGCTATTTTGTATTTTTTGAGGTTTATATTGCATGAATTATGAAGATTTAACCGTTAGAATGCTTTGAATGGTGGAAGGTCTTCATTTCTCTTTTAAAGTTTCTATATCAATCCTGTTCTATATGGATTGTTGATTTGCAAATCAAGGCTGCTCCTTGTGATTTTAGTATATCTGTATACAATTTTCTTGCATGTGCTTAACTTTTGCTGTCCTTTGGTATATCTGTAGGGTTTTCACCATCTTCTGAACTGTACTTTGAAGCTTCACATATAATGATAAATATGTCTTTCAGGTCTTTCGAATCTTACATCTTTGAGCCTTAGAAAGAGCTATGCTGTTACTGCTGAAGGGATGCGTGCTATGAGTGGATTACATGACTTGTCAGCTCTGGACCTAGAAGGATGTTCTGCTGTCCATGGCGGTTTAGTTCATCTTAAAGGTCTGTTGTTCAGTAAATTCTCTTCAACTAAAAAAATTAAGCATATCCTGGTACAAGATTGAAGTTATTGCATTAAATTATTTCCATTACCAATTAAGAAACAATGTAGAATTAGCATTTAATTTATGCGTGCATGTTTTATCCTTTGGCTATTAATTTTCAGGTCTTAAGAAGTTAAAGTCTCTCAATGTCAGATATTGTAGATGCATTAAGGACTCTGACTTGAAAGCTCTATCTGGTAATTCTTTCGATACATCTTCTTGTCTCAAATTAGGGCTATTTGGTAAATAAGATAAGATAAAGAGAATGATTTAATATTTGGGGTTTTTATGACTTGTTTAGGGTATGAATGCGTACAGCTTGAACCCCCTGACCCTGTTCTGGCGGGCTATACTGGGTGTTGTTGTTGATGAACAATAAATCAAGCTGATTAAATAATCTTCATTCTGGTCCCTGTATGGGTTTTGGTGGGAGGGGAAGTTGAGGTCCTTGTGGATTGCAGTGAAGAGGAAATAGGAATTATAATAATCAAGACACAAACAATGTAGAGTCGCATGAGTTATGATCTATTAAATAAATTACTGTTTTTCTGTATTGAGTGTTTTATCTTTTTTTTTTTTTTGGTTGGGATGGGGGGTTGGATTGTCTGAGTTTTTACTCCCGGTGCCATTTTGCTATAGGGTTCAAATCAAAGAAGCTTTGTTTACCAACACGTCACCATTTCTCTCTTTTTGTACTCTGCTTGGCTAACTTTATTTGTTTGTAATTCAGACCTCACAAGCTTGGAGGAATTACGAGTTTCCTGCAGCAGTATTACTGATGCTGGACTTTCCTGTTTGACAGGTATGATAATAACAAGAATTATCATGTAATTTGTATTTTGAATTATGATTATTTCTTCTGGTAAACATGGATTGTATTTGACTGTTATGGAAATTCCTTTCTGAGTATTGATCATCTTGGTTCATTTTGTCCCTCCCCCTAGTTTTTGGTATTGTCACAGAATGGCCTTGTCACCTTGTGCCTTTGTGCTATGTTGTTCTGCTAGGATTTTTGAACTTGATCATTCTTCGTTGATTTGTGATTTATGATTCAATGTAATAGGTCATCCAAAAAACTATACAATCTGTAGAACAAGATTTGTACCTCAATATTTACACATTATTTACACATGGGATATGATACATTGAATATTTCTCTGCACTTCTTTTTTACCAGCTGCTGTCTGAGATTCTGCACTTCTGCTTACAGGTTTGCAGAAACTCATTTTGTTGGATCTGGAAGGCTGCCAACTTTCAGGTGCTTGCTTGGATTCCATATCAGGTCAGCCTTCTCATATTTTTCTGATTGGTTGGTAACTTGTGAACAATGTTTTCTACTAAACAATATGAGTTGCTTCAGTGGAGCTGTTGATCTTTGAGAATATAAGTGGCTATATATAAGGCATATGTTCCCCTTTCTTTGTTTTTGGTGTATATTAGTCCTTGGTTTAATACTTCTTGATTGTATTCCTATGGGGGTTAATTTAATTCTCAAGATAATCATGCTTTCTAATGATTGTCTCTAGATGCTGGTTTTTATACAGAATGGAGTCTGGAGAAACGAGAAGTTTTATTGTAATTTAGCTATACCATTATTGCAAATTTATAATGGAAAATATCTGAACGTTTTTACTAGGTTTTTTTTCCGTACTATATCTGCAAAATATGTGTTGTTCCTTGGGGATGCCTTGGTAAATTATGAGCTTCTTGACATTGTTGGTGTATTCTGTTTGCAGCTCTTCTTGCTCTGTCATATTTGAACCTTAGCAGATGCAATTTATCTGGTGATGGATTTGATAAGCTGTCTGGTTAGTGTCTTCAGATGTATTGATGACTTAATGACTTAACTCTGATACATTTGATTTCTGGAGTTTTATAAACTACTGAGTACCGGATTGAAAGATTGATGAATTTGAAAATGCAGGATTGAAGAATTTGAAAGTGCTGAATTTAGCCTTCAACAACATCACGAATTCCTGTTTAATGCATCTCAGAGGTTATTTACCTTTCTTTCTCCCCTCCTTTCTGTTGTCCTCTCCTTGTTTCCCACATCTAATGTGAAAAAAGTTGCTTGATGGCTTTTTGGTATCAAATCTGAAATTTACCTTCTGCATGTTTTGCTCTGGATCTCAATGAATTAAGGTGTGCGAACCTGAGAAGGTATTAGTGTTTCCAGTCTTTAACATGACATTAACCTACAAGCTCAACCTACTCAACCTTGTTATAAGTCAGGCCCTTTTTGAGTGTAATCCAGAACTAGCTTTCTTATGCTTTCTAACTTGGTTATGCAACACTTCAACATACAAGTTTCTCCTTTCAATCAGTTGATATGTGTGGATTCTAATGTATGAACTGTTAATGTGCTGGTTGGGAGGAATGAGTATCTCAACGATGGTGTGAACTTTTGTTTAACTTACTGACCACGTGTTTACTGCTGCAGATTTGACCAATTTGGAGAGCCTAAACTTGGACTCCTGTCAGATTGGAGATGAAGGGCTTGCTCACTTGGCAGGTTATTCTTTGATTATGTTCATTCTCATTTGTGATATGCATGTGGAAGAAAGATTGGTCACTTCTCAACCATGTTTTGACACACTGACCTTCTTGTTTAGGACTTTTACGCTTGAAAACTTTGGAGTTATCTGATACCGAAGTTGGAAGCAATGGGTTGCGCTCTCTCTCAGGTTGGTCATCTTTTTTCTCCGATGCTGGATTTCTGTTATGCTGGTGGTAGCATCTTCTAAAAAGACATCTGATTCGTTTGAGGCTTTGACTTGTTCTAAAATATCAAGGATGCTCATTTTCTTACATTATTTATTTTAGGTCTGATGAATCTTGAAAAGTTGAATCTATCATTTACCTTGGTTACCGATGGTGGCTTGAAAAAGTTGTCTGGGCTGACTTCTCTGAGATCACTCAATCTGGACTGTCGCCAAATTACAGATGCTGGGCTGGCCCTTGTGATGAGTAAGCATCATTCTTCCATTATTATGTTTGTTTCTTTATCTTGACAAGATTTATCTTTCTTGCATCCAAGTCCATTTATGCAAATGTCTTTTCCAAAGATGGGTCATCAAGTCTGATTAATTTCAACTCTATATACCATACTGTGGTGCCAATGTGAACCTGTCTTTCCATATTTCAGGTCTGACTGGGCTAACCCATTTGGATCTTTTCGGGGCTCGAATATCAGATTCTGGAACCGAATGCTTGCGCTGTAAGCTTGTTCTATTGTCTACTGTATTCAAAATCCTGATGTTTACTTGCGACTTTTTTTTTTCTTTTAAATTATTGAGCTGGTTTATTGATACATGATATACTGCCTACTTCAATCGGTTCAGATTTCAAAAACCTCCAATCCCTTGAAATTTGCGGTGGAGGAATAACTGATGCTGGTGTGAAGAATATCAAGCATCTTGGATCGCTAACACGCCTAAACCTGTCACAGAACTGCAACCTCACCGACAAGTCCCTGGAATCGATTTCTGGTATGTGAAACTCACCCTTATTTTGGTCATCTCTGAGTAACTATACACAGCACTTCAATCACCCCTGTTCACATTCTATCGTATGCAGTACTCACGGCTTTGGTATCACTAAACGTCTCAAACTCTCGCATCACAAACAACGGGCTGAGGCATTTGGAACCATTGAAGAACTTACGGTCACTGTCGCTGGAATCCTGCAAGGTGACTGCATCCGATATCATGAAGCTCCAACACAAAGCGCTCCCGAATCTCGTCAGTTTCCGGCCCGAGTAAGTCCTCAAACCCACAACTGTACCATGTAATCTGTAAATAGCTCTTGGTGGTTTTGGAGAGACTGTCAAACCCTCTTGCTCCTGGGTGCAACCACTCATGTGAGCTGCCTGTAAATAATTTTGTGGCTTTCAAGTGTAAGGTGGTCTCCTCTTTTCTGGGCTTGGTAATTAAGCAATAACTGTAATGTAACGGTCTCATTGGTTGTATGTATCAACTATATTAAGTTATGATAAGTTTCAGAAACACCCTCTCGATGTAGTCGGGAAAGGTGGCTATAGCTCGACCCGTAAACCATGCCCTAAGTGGGGTATGTTGGGTTTGGTAGATAGGTATGTTTGAGTCGAAATTGTTGGTGATTCACTTCGAACTGGGTAGGTCTAAACAAAGCACAAAGCAGGTGTTAGGTGACGTGTTACTGTTGGCAAACAACGGTAGTTAAGGTTGTCCTGTAGCTGCAGATGACCGTTGCAGATCTCTGTTTTTTATTGCAGCAGACAAAGACAAGAAAGCAGTAAAAGGAGCTAGTTTTCACCGG
The DNA here is from genome assembly GCA_963922045.1 of Persicaria maculosa. Classification (NCBI taxonomy): domain Eukaryota; kingdom Viridiplantae; phylum Streptophyta; class Magnoliopsida; order Caryophyllales; family Polygonaceae; genus Persicaria; species Persicaria maculosa. The sequence goes on from OY998252.1 coordinate 3,054,405, forward strand.
TCGTTGAACACGTTTTAAATTAACCTTCCACAGTTCCACTGATTTTTTAATATGCAACTATTTTTATTTTTTTTTATTCAAAATATGCAACTAATTTATGATTTAACATTAAACATAAACCTAATTTCCTTCTCTAGGTAATCGGGTCATCTACTTCTCGGAGATTCGTTATTTGAAAGAATGTAAAAATTTTCAGAAGAAAATGTAATATTTGAAGAAAGAAGTTGAATATCTAATGGGTTGAGTTAAGCATTCTTTCTGAATTAGTTAATTTGAATTTTATTTTTCTAAATTGAAAAAAAAAACATTAAATAATCTTATATCCCTTGATTAGAAAAATCGAATATATATGATAAAAATTTGCATACAATTACACAGGCATGCCGCCTCGTGGGGTTGTTATTGTCCATGTCCATCCATTTTATCCATCGAGTTTCAGGTATATCTGAACTCGAATTTTTACCTAATAAAAAAAAATGTTCATCCATTTTATGAGTAGCTGGTCCGACTAGGACGTGCCGATGTTTACCCAGGTCTAGATCGTCTATTATCCGGATAAGATAAAGTATTCAAATCCATGCCTATTGATTTTTTTAAAATCTATTTTTTTTGGTTAAAAAACCCCATTAATTTTTTTTGATTAAGTAAGAATTCGAGATCAAATATACTTGAATCTCAATGACCGACAAATATATCATCAAAAACATAAAAGGTGCAATATTCCTAATGGAAGCGCATCCTACAAAAGATGTAACTAGACAAAACTAAATTAAACGGGTTGAGATTGGGTTTAAAAACCCATTAATTGATGTAGAATAAGAATAACCAAAATATCTAGATTTTTTTTTGTGAAAACTAAAAAATGAGGTTTAAGACTCACAAACCCTAAAACTTGTTTTACTAAAAAACCAGGTTCCATTGGTTGGGTCTCTCTGACACTTGTCAACCGGGTCCAACACAAAGAACCCTAAATTCCACACTTACCCTTTCTCTCTCTTCTCTTTCACTTTCCCCCTCCCCCGCGCCGGAGATACTGATAGTGAGATACTACTGTGTAGGTTTTGCTCTCTCTCTCTCTCTCCTCGAATCTGTGAATTGTTCGTACTCTTTTGTTCTTTCTCTTTTACATGTTCTGTCCCTCTCTTCTATTTGCCCCTTTGTTTTGTGAGTCTCATTGTTTGGGTGTGCTGAGCAGCTCCTTGAGAGGGGAAAAGATGGAGTCTTGCAATTATGAATTGGGCAACATGCTAGTGTCTTCTATGGCGGAATTTGCCCTTTTAGATACCCTTTTGCTGCTTGGAAGATCCCTTGCTTGCCATTTCTGGATGGTATCCACTCTCCCTTCAATTCTAATTTCAAGGCTTTTTTTCTATTTAATTTTTTTTAATTATGGGTATCTCTGGCTTAGCTCAAAATTTCATGGGTTTTGTGTAGATTGAGATGATTTATTGTCTTCTGGAATTGATTTTGGCCTGTTATTTGGCAAAAAGTTCCAAGCTTTATGGTTGAATAGTTTCAAGTAACTCCTGCTTATGTGCTCTTGTTGACTCATTTATGGGCAAATCCTGTTTTTCCTCACCATTTTTGTAGTTCTACATATTTGGCAGTTAGGTTTGTGGCTTGAAAGTAAAGAGATAATCTTTCACTTTTTTCCCTTTTTGTATGAATTGATTGGTTTATTTGTTGTACTTTTGTACCTTGAGTTAAGGTGTGTGACTAAAGTTACGAAATACGAGTACATTTCAAGCATTAGTTTTTTTAGCTGCTGTTTAAACTGGGTTAAGATGGGTATATTCAGAGTTTCAGACTAGTTAATGAACTATTGAAATATGAGTAAAATATGGTTCTTGTCTAATCTGAGTCATGGTTTCTGTCTGCAAGTGAAAACCTATACAGTTTAAGGTCATCTTCCTTCATGGAGGAGATTATGTATTTCTCTATACTCAATTTGTTTTGCCAGCCAGACTAAACAATTATGATTCTTAAATAACTAAATAGCCTCTCTTTATATTGGTGATCGTTTGGTAGACTGGTAGTTGCCATCTTTCAAAGTTGTTATTTGTCTCTACCTCACTCACCGGTCACCGGGGATAATTTTTGCAAACCTGAAATTAGCCTTGTTAAATATTATATTGGGAGGTATATCTAACTATCCAAGTATCTAACTTTCTAGTTCAAAAGCAAATTTTCACTTGTTGAGTGAAATTTAAGTGGCAAAATTGATAGCATAGTTCAAAGTAGGAACTTGGGACTTTTTTAGGAAGATGCTTTTGCTGCCTTATGTTTCATTTTCCTTGTTGTGTTATTTTGACTTGAACTTCATTTCAGACAGGATCTTTGCTGAAGGATGTGATTGAATCGACTGAGTTGCCTTCTACTGATAGGTACTCTTTAACTATTTGTTCTTTGGTGTCTTTGTTTTGGTATTTAAGCGGGTTGTTGAAAAACTTAGCGTGTTGGTGTGGGTGAGACAGGTTCCCTATCAATGAGATGCACAGAAAAGAAAAGCCTGGGCCTGAGAACACTGATGCTAGCGACACCGAAGATGACGACGAGGAAGAGGAAGACGATGTAGAAGATCAAGAAGATCCAGGCGATGAGGATTACTCAGGTGAAGAAGGCGGAGACGACGATGACGAAGGGGACCCTGACGAAACTGAGGCCAATGGAGAAGGTGGAAGCGACGATGAGGACGATGACGATGAAGACGGGGACGAGGAGGATGACGATGAAGAAGCTGATGAAGAGGAGGATGAGGAGGAAGAGGACCAGCCACCAGCTAAGAAGAGAAAGTGAGTTGGTAAAACCGTAAAACAGCTACTTAGATTCCAGTAGTGATTGTTTGGAACTATTCCGTTTCGTTCCATTGCTTCTGTCTCGTAGGAACAAGGTAAAATCGAAAATGCTATGTTTTTATTAGGAGCAGGAGATATTTCACATCCATCTTTGTTCTGTAATGAACCCCTAACTTCATCTGTGTTGCCATTGCCATTTCATTTATGAATGCCTCAGTGTCCTTGCCTCTGCTTGAAAAAAAAAATAGCTTCTTTTAACATAGTTCATGTGTTTGAATACTGAACAGTAAAAGACTTGATGGCCTAGATTCCAGGTTTGGTGGATCAATTTATGGCATTTGTGACAATGGGTCCTTCATCTCTGTTCACTTGTTGGCATATTTGCTGTCAAATAGCAGATGCCTTAGTAGTGGAGCTGTCAAAACATGGCATGTCAGGTACACACCTAAAGTGACTCAACATAAGTACTGCAGTGAGAGCTTATAGAAAAGCTTTGGAAATTGGTGTAATTTGAATATACCAAACCCCCATTTTATATTACACTAGTGTTACATTGAGAATCAAGTACTGTACGCAACGCTTGGTATACAACAACTTGGGAGTAGTTTATATTTATATACTGTGTGACAAAAATGACACAGCATGTAAGAATGGGTCTATTTTGAGGTATGATATTTACTGTGTCTTGGAGAAGTCCTGGGGTTTACTGCTTGCAAATGCCAGCCAAACAATCGTGCCGGTTAAATAGAAGAAAATTGATGGTATGAATAACGCCGTCTGCAGCAGATGATGAACATGATCAAATGAAGTTAAACAACTGAGAAAATTCATGTTAAGTGTAGAATTTGAAGGTGATACTTACACCCCAGGAATGGGTTGAATCGAGAAGATAGCCGGTGAGAGCTATACCGACAATGCCAGGTACTGCTCCAACAGTATTGGTAATACCCTGCGCAGCGTGTGCAATACTGACATCAATGGGAAATTTTCAAATGTGATACAGAGGTAGTAAATGTTGCATAATGCACCAGTCCTGGACAACATTGCCTTCTACACTAACAAACTACTACTTTCAAAATGGGGAAAGTGCACAGAACATATACTAATGGCAAGAGGTTAGCGGTATGTTAGATGAAAAATGAAAAGCTCTAAGCTTTACATACCAGGAGTATGCTTGCATACTCGGGCGACATATCTTGATGGGTGCAGTATAGTCCTGCAAGAAAATAAACAGTTAAGGGTCTATGAAATGTTTCGCTTTCAACTATGTTTCTTAACTAGTTGAATTGGATTGTTACCTGAAAGTGCAAAACTTGAAAGTGCTAGGCCACCCGTAAGAATCCCTACAATTTCCCAAGGTGGCAACCCCAAATCTAATGTAGAAAGAGTCATGCAAAGTGCAGGGGAAACAAAGGCAATTGTTTGGCAAATCTTCCTCACCTACATCCATCAAATGTTGAATGAACAAAAAAGATGGCAGTAAGAGGCATATTTAAAATAGAACACAAATGTTGTGAAAAGGCTGTTGTAAGACTAAATCAAAATCTGAGATCATCGGACAATTCACTACTTGATCTTATGCTTGTGGACAAGTGAACAAGTGGCTATAATTGGAAACTAAAGACAACATACAGCTGCATACCGTGGTGGTTTCAACTCCACGAGCAATCAAGTTGTCTGCAAGTTGCGCTGCAATGCTGGTTACAACTATCGACGCTAATGGAGGAAGGACAGAAACCTGATACAGAAACATAAATTTCACAATTTTCTACTTTAATGAAAATTGTCATTCAGGATGGTATGATTCAAAATGCCACTAGACCCATCATCTTTCTATCCCAATCAGAGGTAAAGAGAAGCACAAAGCTAAGGCCGTACCCATGCAGCTTCCGTCAAGTTAAGGTCCAGCTCCTCACTGGAGTCAATACCAGAAAATTTTCAAAATAAAGTGAGTACAAATATATAAGGGGAAAACGTACAAAAAGATTCACCAGGATCCAAAGGATATATCTTAAAGGCAAGGGTGGATACAACAAGCTTTACTGATAGTATTAATGTTAGATGGCAGTGGCTTCACCTGTTCTAGGCAGTGTATGTAGTCATATATATCACATATGTTATACTTTTACATACTTCTTTCAAATATCACCGAATTCATAGTTCCTTGAAGCATCAAACTCACCCGAAAGAAGTCTCAATGCGACAACAGGATAATTAGTTAATGCTGGGGTGTGGAAAAGAATGGTTTCATTATTTTAATGAGGCATTTGCTTGCATCCTCGGAATGCAAACTGCAAGCGTATCCTTTACCTTCTTTTGGTCTCCTCTATCAATTTAATATCCAGACCCATGTAATATGAGTAAAACATCCTAAAATACTATCCTTGATTACAGAATCTGACAAAGAAGCAAGCTGAGATTACGGAGGCATAAGTATTTGGATTGAAGAAGTTGATTTGTGCAACAAAATCGTACTAATTAATTAGATTCACGATTCTGCTAATAACTTTATGTTCACCATTGATATAACTAAAAATAAAGGAGCTCATAATTCAATGGAATAGATACCTAAAATAGGTAGGGAGCCAAGACAGACAAGTGTAATGTCCCCAGCTTCCACAAAAATGAGCATATATCATTGCCCATACCGCTGGAGTTCGGAAAAAAGCTTTCCAAGGCACATCCTAAACGAATATCAGATACAAATCAGCTCTTCACGAAATCTTTTGCACACCCTAAAAGATACTTATTCTGATAGGAAGATCAAATTACCTTCAATGAGCATTGCAACTCTTCCAGAGAATTTAACCATGATTTATCTGTTGAAACTAAGCCTAAATCTGTATATGGAAAAAATAATTGTTAAAACTTGAAACTATAACTATATAGTACATAAAAGAAGCCAAAGGAATGTTGAAGATAAGAGGAAATAACCAGATCTCTCTGAAGCAGGAAATGCAGTTTGTCCTTCATCAACTAACTGAAATCCTAAAAACCTTCAATGTTTTCAGCATCAAAGGAATACTTCAGTCAATCTCCATATTTGCAATGGATAACCTTACTGCTATTCAAGAGCAACCAAAAAGAACAGTGATATTGTCTCTGCAAGGCTAGACCCAGCATAAGCAAACCACGATATGCAGGATAACTCACATCATCAAGGCTTTTTTTTTTTTGAGAAGAGAATACACATAGTGAAATTTGAAATTGGAAAACTAACATTAGAGTCGAGGATTAGCAGCTTACCATGCTACTCCTAGAAGTCCAAAAATGTAAAATACCGATTCCCAGCCAATATTCTGAATAAGAGGAGGTGCTAAAAGAAGCCTGAAAAGTGTATGACCACAATAAATTATTTTTTTCCACGGCATATGGAGATTATGTGCCAAATTATGAAATGTAATGGGAGCTTAATCTGGTTATAGTTCTTTTCATAATTTAATTTTTACAAACTACCAAATTCTTTCCTATCAGGTGTCATTCAGAAATGACTTCTGTGCCTCATGGGTGTAAGTCATAAACGCTGATAAATCAATATATCCAAATTGTAGTCACATTGTGAGAGATACATACCCGGCAACACTTCCAACACTCAATCCACCAAATACAAAAGCTACTGCTCGTGAACGCTCCTCCAATGGTATTGACCTGGATTTCAAGTTGGAGAGAAAACACGTATCATAAATGCAGCCATCAGTTCTTCCAAATGTAATGGTAAAAACATCTATGTAAATAGCACGTGCAGAAGCTCCAATACAGAAAAAGAAAAGGACAAAATGCTATTTATAAGTCGGAGTCATATCAACAACGGATAGTGGAAAAAACAACTGGTGCTACAAGGATGTTGACATTCAAGTCATACATGCCTGGCAATAAGATCTGTCGCAGCAGATGGTGAAACACCTTCTCCTATTCCAACCTGAAAATAAAAAAGAAATACATACCATTTAGCAACAAAAGGAATCCCTTAATATGTTTTAGACTAAAAGAAAACCGCATGAATTAAAACAGTACTAAAAATCCTACAGTTCATCAAACGATTCACAATGTCTACATACCAAAATCCTGGAAAAGATTAATCCGGGCATAAATCCAGCTACAGAAGGAACAAGTGCAGTGGCCATTGACCAAACCAAGACTCCAATAGCAAGAACTTGCCTGCAATAACAAAAATGGCAGTCAAGGAGTCATGTAATCAATGGCAAAAGGATCCAATCTTTTGTCCAGAGATATCGCAAAAGAACACCATACCTCCAGATACCCATAAAACAAGAGTACTATAAACTATATAGCCAACTCATTCCCTATTTTAAAATCGATTCACTGATCTAAAGGCCATAATCAGTTAATCACAAGCAATGTCTACTACAAATACGTTGCAGAACATAATCATAAATGATGTATCATGTATCATGATTGTCAATAACTAACCTCCCACCAAAGATCTTCGAAAGCCAACCCCCAGGCAACTGGCTCAATGCATAGCCCCAGAAGAACGAGGACTGAACCAATCCCGCAACCGATGAATTCCAACCAAATTGGTGAGACATAGGAATTATTGCAATGCTCAAGTTCACCTATATCCAAATCAAAATCAATTTGAAGAAAAACGACTTGATTTATAAAAAAATAAACAAAAAAAAAAAAGCTGAGTTAATCACCTTATCCATGTTACAAATGACAAAAGCAAGAGAAGTAGTTCCGACGAGCTTATATCTCTGAGGAAGGTTTTTCCAAGGCGGCCAATTCAAATCAAAACCCTCGCCCCGGTCGAATTGATCCTCATCGGAAGAAGGCGGAGACCGTACAGGCTTGGAGAGCTCGTCAACCGTTACTCTGTTGACCTTAGTCTCTGATGCCTTCCCATTTGACCTAGCTGAGACGCTCTCCTTCTCTTTAATGGCGGAAATTAGCCTCAATCTGAAGCCGGGGAAGAGGCGGGAGCTGGAAGAGTGAGCGAGTGAAGGACTATAGAGTATCGGTTGAAGCTTCCTGTAGGTATGGCGAGAAACGCAGCGCGGATTTAGGGGTTTTGGCGCGCAATTCGCCATTGATTTTACCTCACAGAAGTTGGGGAGAACCGCAGAGGGAGCGAGGGAGAAAAAGAGAGACGTGGAAGTTTTGTTTGGAGGACACAGAAATTAATGGCTCCAATCTAATAGGGCCCCACAAAAACGCGAAGTTGCTTCATAAATGAGAATACGTAGTTACGTACACATTAAATTGGGCCGTAATGGGCCTCACAGCCCAAATTTCTGGCCCATTAAATTCGGGTCGGATTTAACTCATGCCGACCCAACCCGTTTAAAGAAATTCGAGTTATTCGAACTTGAATTAAGTCGAACCGAGTTGAAAAATGTGCACATAGTCACAAACTGCTCATTTAGTAGTGGATGGGCTCAAGTCAAACTCAAGCTACTTAACTCGTATAATAGCTCTAAAAGACGGTGGTGGAGTGGGTGTCGAGATCAATGGACAGCGGGTATTACACCCAGATTCGCTTGCATTAGTAACAAGACGACACTTCTTGTCAATAAGGTCGATGCACATATTGAAAAATAACGAGTATTCCACATCACTTTGGCACCGGAAAGGACTTGTGGGTAGTACCCATAGGTCCCCGGTTCGAACCCCGGAATGGGACTCTTTATTTACCTATTCAAGGAACACATCCCTTTATGTAAATTGATGGGGTAAAAATGTTCATGTAAATTGATGGGGTAAAAATGTTTTTTTCCAGCTATTTAACAAGACTTTATGTAAAATGATGTAATTGATTGTTGATTGCAACCATAATATAGTATTAAGATTTGTGTAGTTTTGTTAGTTTCTGCTAACAACGCATTTTCTAGCCTTGGTTGATCCACATTGCCCTCGAGCTTATCTAGACGATCGAAGTTGGATAGTTCGACAAGAGCTCATGTCTGTTTGACAAAATTATCCTTAGGCGTTCATCCTTTGTTTTAAAGAAACAGGTAAAGATTAGAGAAGCATGCAATGAAACATTAACTAGTTCAAAATGCAAAAACATCCGTCCGTCGAACAAAAGGAATAGAATAGAGTTAACTACAGCTATGTTTTTCATTGCAATGACTGTTACATAATCACCATCGTCGTTGTTGTCGTCATCATAGGACTCCAACCCAGCTTAAAGAGGTTGGGAGTTTCTCGAGCATCGATAACCTTGACAAGCTGAAGTTCTCAAAAATTGACGCGAAAAGAAAAGGCTAAAGACCCATCATGTAAAGATGAAGGGGATGGTAGTACCTGGCATTGCCCTCAAGTAGCAGAATTGGAGGTTTTGATGACCTTTTCTAGAAAAGCTTGAAGAGCAACCCACCGTGGGTGGCGAAGAATGGTGCAAAGACCAATGACTCAACTGCCATGAGCTTGATGAGGATGTTTAGGGATGGCCCGGATGTGTCCTTGAGAGGGTCTCCAATGGTGTCTCCGATCACAGCTGCCTTGTGTGCGTCGGACCCCTTTGGTCCAAGCTGTCTTGCGTGTTCTGAAGCTCCAGCCTGTAAAACCCAACACAAGAGTTGTGAAATCTCTCTTCAGAACCTCAAGAAACAGACTACTCTTTTCGGAAAATTAAGGTCATACCTCAATGTACTTCTTGGCATTATCCCAAGCACCACCGGTGTTGGATGCAGAGATGGCAATCTGATCCCGATAAAAAACAACAAAATTCAACAATTTGTCGAAATGCTGATGAAGTTGTGAAATTTTAAATGATCACAGTTGTTGTTACCTGTACACCAGAGACTAGAGATCCAGCAAGGACACCAGACAAAGTTTCCACACCAAAGAGGATCCCAACGATGAGAGGTGTAAGCATAACAAGAGCACCAGGGGGAATCATCTCCTTGATAGAAGCGTCTGTGGAGATTTTAACGCAGGTGGCATAGTCGGGTTTTGCAAGGCCTTCCATGAGACCAGGGATGGTGTTGAACTGTCTGCGCACTTCTTCAACCATCTTCAAGGCAGCACTACCCACACTCTTCATGGTCATGGCCGAGAACCAGTACGGAAGCATAGCTCCGACAATCAAACCAATGAAGACCTTTGGAGTCAAAACGTCAACAGTTGAGATAGCAGCACGGCTCACAAAGGCACCGAAGAGGGCAAGAGACACAAGGGCAGCAGATCCTATCGCAAATCCCTGAAATCAAAAGCAAACATTAATTTCATAAGCTTTGACACCAAATCAGGTCAGGTGGCAGCATTACATTTTTTAAAGATTATCAAGAGGATATTAAACCTTTCCGATAGCAGCAGTGGTGTTTCCAGCAGCATCCAGAGCGTCAGTCCTCTCTCTGATCCTGTGGCTCATGCCAGCCATCTCAGCAATGCCCCCAGCATTGTCACTGATGGGGCCATAAGCATCAATAGCCAAGCCAGTGGCAATGGTGCTGAGCATCCCAAGAGCTGCAACAGCAATACCATACATAGCAGCAAAGCTGAAACTGACGAAGATGCTGACTGCAATGGCAAAGATGGGAATGATGACGGATTTGTATCCGAGTGCAAGTCCGAAGATAACATTGGTTGCAGCTCCAGTACGGCAAGAATCAGCAACATCCTGTACAGGGCTGTAAAAGCACGAGGATCAAAATGAGAGGTGAAGGAGAAACATTATTGATAAAAAGATACTGAATGATAGAACTTGGCATACCTGTATGCATTGCTAGTGTAATACTCAGTAACAAAGCCAATGACAAGCCCTGCCCACAAACCAACAGCAACACAGGAGAACAATTGCCTGCAAAAGAAATAGCAAAGTCTCAAAGTTTAAAGAAACTGCACTCCGTGATTTGGACTCCTCAAAATTAATAAGCAATGCAAGATAAGTGCTCATCAAGCGAAAACGAAAAACCATAAGAAAGCAAAAAAGAACATACGAAAGGAGAGAAATTCCAAAAAAGAAGATACGAAAGGAGAGAAATGCAGCACATATGTTAAAATTATCCTTAATATGAAATAATGCACAAAACCAGACATTGATACACCATGTGCTACTCAATAGCAACAAGCGGAAAACACAGCTTACCAATTCTTGACAACTTTCTGGGTTCCAAAGTTGAATATGGTGAATGAAGAAGGAAGGGCAGTCCATGTCACAATAGCAACACCAATAGTCATTAAAACTGTAGAGATGATCAGTTGCTTCTTCAAAGCTGGCTCAATTTCCTTCACAGCCTTGATCTCAAAGAAATCAGTTGCGAATAGAGTAGTGATCAGGCAAATGATAATACCCATCGAACTGATCAGAAGAGGATATAACATAGCAGTAAACTCATGGTTAATTCCGAAAGAGGATATGGAAGCAACAACAAGTGCAGCACAGGATGACTCCGCATATGACCCGAAAAGATCAGATCCCATGCCAGCAATATCACCAACATTGTCACCGACATTGTCAGCAATAACCTGGATCAAAGAAAAAATAATAAGACAGCAGCTCAGAACTAGCAACTAAGAAATAATCGACATGAGAATCAGGCTTACAGCAGGATTTCTGGGGTCATCCTCAGGGATGTTCCTTTCAACTTTACCCACAAGGTCAGCACCGACATCAGCAGCCTTCGTGTAAATACCTCCACCAACTCTACCAAAAAGAGCCATGGAAGAGCCTCCAAGACCGTAGCCGGTAATGGCCTCAAACAAACCTCCCCAGTCATCACCATAGTAAATCTTGAAGAGGTTGATGGTAATGTAGAGCACCAAAAGACCATTGGCAGCAAGAAGAAAACCCATAACAGCACCAGACCTAAATGCAACGATGAAAGCCTTACCAACCCCCTTTCTTGCCTCAAGGGTTGTACGGGCATTTGCATAGGTCGCAATCTTCATTCCGAGAAAACCTGAAACCACAGAAGTGATGGCACCAAGCACAAAGGCTACAGTACTGAAGGCAGCTGTTGCCAGAGCAGGCTTGCATGTCTTGGTTTTATCGTATGTGCAGGCCTGGCTGGTAGTGCTGAAGCCTTCCACGGAACCAAGAAATACAAAGATAAGAACAGCAAACGCAGCCATGAAAATGCCAACATACTTGTACATCGTGAAAAGGAAAGAAGTGGCTCCTGTTCCAATCAAACACCCAAAGATTAGTCCTTACTGAATCACCTACATATCCACTTACTAATTAGGCATGAGGCAGAGTATGTCCAAAAGAAAACTGCACTTGATGAGTTAAAGCAATAGTAGAACTCACTGCATCTTATAATAATATGCCATATGTAAAACTGCAGAAATGATGGAAAAGAAAGCATCACCAAGTCAAAACAATGATGTACTGATGGGATTGGGCCTATAACCTAAAGTCACAGATGTGCCACTTTTATGTAACAAGAACCATATTGTTCAAGCTCAACATGATACCACATGCGGTGGATATAAACTAACTTCATACTTAGTATCACGTCGTACTTGTATCCAACTATAACCAAATAAAACTGCCTTTAGAACTAGACAAAGGAAAAGCTAATAAGGATTACAAGCAACACTGTTGAGCATAATGCAAGGGGACAAAACGAGAAATGAAAGGAATGAAATCTAGAAAGATCATTAAAAGCAATTGCAAGTAAGGATTCCCAATTCCGCCTACAATACAAAATCAAAGCATCAAAGAGCTTTCTGGTTAACAATCCATTCCATCCCAAACAGAACAATAAACAACCATATACCAAAAGGCAACAGCAAATTACACGGGCAAGAATCAATACCTTATACCAATATAATGACCAAAGCAGTGGTCCTCCATTCAGATTACAATGACACAAATAACAAGTGGCTAAAGAATGTTCTTTGATTTCCAAATTACATGATTTTTTTTGCACCTATAGCAAGAGTTATTAGAAAGCTCTTAAATCCTAATGCTGGCTAGATCTCATTTAGAGGTGGTCCTCCCCCATGAATGGATAACAATTACATACTCAGCGACCAAGTACTTGGTCAGATCTCATTTGAAAACACTTACTAAACAGATAAAACTAAACCCGCAAGATTGATTGTGTTCACAGTTCATATGTACCGAATGCATACAGGGATACAGGCATTGAAAGTACATAATATATTGCCAATTTCTGAATGGTAATAGGAGTAATTCATCATCACAAATGCAAGTAGACATAATCTAATCCTGGAAACCCATGTGCTTGGAAAAAAAATATTAAACTTAATCAAGCTTAAGAAAAATGGAATATAAAACACCAACTTCAGAAATTAGATCCAAAACTCAACTCCCTATGACTAAATATATTCAAAACAAATCAACCAAAATCAAATCGAATTCCAAGCCCCCAGCAGAAGTGGGCCCGATTCCGGCCATAATCATAAAGTCGAGTATATGAGCATATGACAAATTTCCATCATGACGAACACGACAAGAACACTGTAACCACATTCAAAAACTCCAACATCTCCTCGACTCAGGATTCACATCTCATACTCCAAGTTGAGAAAACACGCAAAGATAGACAGCAAGTTGAGAAAAAAAAAAGGAGGAATCTTTAAGCACCTTCGGAGATGGCGGTCTGGATTTCGGCGCATTTGAGGACGACGGTGTGGTCGCTGAGGCCTTCCTCCTCCTCAATCAAAGACTCATTGAAGCCGTTGTTGCTCCGGCTGGCCGGAGTGTCCGGGGAGACCTTAACGCGGGCGACGATGAACCACTGGACCAAAGCAAAGGCGATTCCGATGACTGCGGACACCGGGATGAGGGTCTCGGTGAGGAGATCTGAGAGCAGAGACGAGCCCATGGTGAGAGCCGGAGGAGTTGGAGAAAGGAGGAGGAAACAGGAGAGAGAAAAACGAGGGTTTGGGGGTTGTCGGTTGAAGAGAGAGGACGAGCTTCAAACTCTCTCCCTATCTTCTCGAAGTGGAAGTAGAGAAGTAGAATTGGGAAGGCCTTTTTATAATGATGAATTGAAATTTCGATAATTAGATAGAAATTTTTTCTCTCTTTTTTCAAACCAGCTTCAAATATCTTATCGTCCTCCTAGATAAAACGGTAGTACTCCTTATTTAAAATAATTAATTTAAAATAATAAAAATTATTAATTTATTACTACCTAAGTTCAAAAATATAATTTATAGTATGTATTTAATAAGTTAAAAGGTATAATAAAATATTAAGTTTTTAAAAATAATAATTTCATACTCATTAACACTTAAATTAAATATTCAATATTTGATTATATCTTTTAGCTTTTAAAAAAAGTACAAATTCTAAAAGAACTTGTATTTTTTACGGGAGAGGAGTATTATTTTGTTATAATTTTATAACAAAAAGGACACGGAATTGATTTGAAATCAAATTGTTGCTATGAAGAAAAAAAAAAAGGGATGGAGGGAATTTGTAAAAAGGAAAACTATATTATCTTTATATTATGGAGTATTAACTATTAACAATCTTATCCTCTATATTCTATGTATATGTATTATTATGGAATATTTAATATTATGCTTAAAAAAATCCTCTTTATGTATTGTGAAATTTATTATTACTATCAATAAATATCCAAATATGATAACAATAAAGAATTCGCTATTAAGAATTTTTTTTTCACTTTCAAGTTAAACAAAAGTAGAAATCTTATCTCATATTCACTAAGACAGTATCAGTTGAAAAACTGGTAAATAGGACACATTCATCATTTTGTAAATATCATGGCTAAAAAAATTGCACAAATTTACCGCTCCTTCCCCGATAAGAAAAGTCTTATCTTCCCAATCTCTATCGCCTTATTCGTAAGTATGCTCTTAGGTTGAGTATTATTCTCTCCTTTTAAAAACAATACAGTAATAATCTTTTTATCTTTGAAGAGTATGAAATTATTTTTTTATAATTAATTTAAAAAATTGATATTTATAACATAGCGGCTAAATTGAATCTCCCCCTCTCCCAAAATCACATTTAAAATTATTATTTTGGGGGAATTATTGTTTTGTTGGGGAAAGAAAATTTGGCCTCATCACATGGAAATGTGATTTATTACTTATAATACGCAGATTTATATAATTAAAAAAATAGTAGATTGAAAAATAAATGTGCAAAGAGTTTGGAAAAAGGGGATTTTAAATTAAGGATGAAGTAAATATTCGAGGTGACGTGGCAGTTGATCAGGATAAGTACTGTACGCAGGGATGGCGCTTTTTTAATTTTATTCTTATTCTACGCATCATTTCTTTTTTTTCTTTTATTTAACGTCAGCCCGGTGGGCCGTTAATCTTATCTCTTCGGGTTGCTTCATCGGTGAAGACGGGAGGAGGAGGTGGGGCCCACTGCCACCTGTCACCTTATCAGGAAATGAAGGGTCCGTAGTCGCAGGTTCCAATCAAATACGACTGTAGCAGATAAAATATCTCTGAACGGACGATGTTAAACGACGCGTTTGAGGCTTACGCTTATTAACTCCAATTAATAATCATTTTAAGATTTTCAAAAACACAAAAACACATAAATTGAATGTTATTGGTTGTTCGCAGGGGCGGAGCCAGGGCTCCGGCCAGGGGGGCTCAATTTTTTTTTAATGAAAGAAATGAAAAACAAAAAAAAAGGGGGGTTTTCTGGAGGTTAAAAAAATTGAATAATGAATGCTTTAAGGGGAGAATCGAACTTAGGATCCCCCTGTCTCCCCATGCAAAGCTCCTACCATCTACGCTGCTTTGTTCTTTTATTATATACACATATATATACATAATTTTTTTTTTTAAATTTTTCCAGGGGGGGCTCGACCCACCGCTTGCCCCCCCCCCTCCCTCCGCCCCTGGTTGTTCGATCGATCCAAAAGTTATCACGTCAAGTATAAATATCATCATAAAATGTACCATCGTTGAAATTGACAATCTTGTTTCAGGTTACATGTCATTGTTTCAAAATAAAGTGATATTAATTTAGGAGTTTTTTTTTTTTGTTAAAACGATAAAAATGTCATGGTATAATATTATGAATTGAGAAAACAGTTTGACCTGATGATCAAGATTCAATTTCTAATTTTGAAGATTTTTTTTGTGTCAATATGTATATTTTAGAAACTAGCAATAAGGTTTTTAAAACAAAAAAGCTATAGATTAATTATTTATAGAAAAGAATTTTTTTAGCTGTGACAAAGATTTACGAAAATGAACCAAAACCGAGCTTGATTAAGCTAGGCTAAGGTTCAACAATAGAGGTTTCTTGAGATTTTGATTTGGAGAAGGAAATCTGTAACAGATTTCTGAATTCTGTTTTGGTTGTTGTATTCAGTACACGGGAGGAGTATTTATACATGTATTCTCCTTCTTAGAAGAAATGACTAAACTACCCTCCTTGTACATTTGCATCACACTTAGCTCACATTTAGCTCACTTGGTTTCAGACAAAACCAAAGTAACTGATGTGATCATGAACTTTATTTTGATGGTGGAAAATCAGTTCAAAGTCAAAGTTCAAGTCATCAGGACTGATCATGGAACTGAGTTTTTGAGGAGTGCTAAGTTTTTCAAAGACAAAGGCATTGTGCATCAGTACTCTATGCCTTATGTTCCTCAGCAAAATGGCCGAGTGGAGAGGAAACATAGGCATCTCATAGAGACAGTTAGAGCTATCAGACTTCATGCTTCCCTTCCCATCAAATTTTGGGGTGATTGTGTATTGTCTGCCACTCATTTGATCAATCTGATGCTAGCTTCTGTCCTCAAGTGGTCCACTCCCTATGCAAAACTGTATGGTAAGTAGGGCTGTTATTTGAGCCGAACAGCTCGAGCTCGGCTCGTTCGAATACATACAACAAGCCGAGCTTGAACAAGATTTTAGGCTCGAACCGAGCCCGAGCCGAGCTCGAAAGCTCGTTTGTTTTTTTTGTTTTTGTTTTTTTTTTCGAAAATGCCCCTAGGGCAAATCAGGAGGAAATATTTAGGAGATGAAGAGAAGCGCTTCATGACTAAAGCGCCGTCTGGTCTCCCTCTCCAACTCGTTCTTCTCCCTCTGTCTTTGCTCCTTCCCTTCAGATCTACACTCTCTCTTTGTCTCTGACTCCTCTGGCCGGTCGATTCTACTCTATCTCTCTTCGACTTTACTCTCTACTCCGTCTCCTACTCTCCGTCTCCGACTCTTCCTTGGCACTCCGTCTCAGGCATTCAATCGTTCGAAGTTTTGGGCATGAGATTCGTAGGTATGGCTTTTGTTTGTCTCCAATTGAAGTTATGGAAGTTGTAATTAGGTTTCTCTCTAACCTTTAGTGGTTGTAATTTGTTTGTTTTTTTAACAGATCTCAAGCTTCTCCTAAATCTCATCCTAGGGTTCTTCGTTTCTCTCTCAACTGGTTTCTCCGAAGATATGGCGTCGATTAATGATTTCTCCGACCACCAGATCTGAATTAGGGTTTGTCCGACGACTCCGACCACCAGATCTAGGATTTGTCCCTCTTCTAGTCCTCTATTTCAGGCGGCGCCGACGAACAGAGTGCCTATTAGTCGAAAGAACGGAGGAAACAGACTCGCCTATTCGTCATCCTACCTGTACTCCCTCCTTGGCTCCTCGTGATTTCTCAGTTTCACTCCCTCTTCATCCTTTTGTTAGTTGCCCAATGTTGTTCAATTTTCATCTTTCTGTCAATTCATGTTGTTCGTGATTACTCCTCTTGTTGTTGTTCATCTTTTACAAGAATTTTGTTCATTTTCCTGTTCTTGTAGAAATAATTTTTTTTATAAGAAATGTGTTTATCTTTATGTTGTTCTTGATCATCTTCATGTGTCGCATTTAGGCTTTTGTTTACAAACCGAGCCGAACGAGCTCGAACGAGCCCACACTGACGAGCTCAAACGAGCTTAGGCTCGTTCGTTCAGCTTGTTCGAGCTCAAACAAGCCGAGCTCGAGTTTCACTTAGGGCTCGCGAGCCGAGCTTGAGCGCCAAAAAAAGCTCGAATAATTTTTGGGCTCGAGCTCGGCTCGTCTCGTTTTCCGTTCGAGCCAAGCTTGAACATGTCAAGCTCGGCTCGTTCGGCTCGAATATCACCCCTAATGGTAAGCATCCTACTTACAGTCATTTAAGGGTGGTTGGATGCTTGTGTTATGTGTTGAAAAGGGGTCCTAAATATGATAAACTGTCTGCTAAAGCCAGGAAATGCTTGTTCATTAGTTACCCATCTGATCACAAGGCATATAAAATTTTTGATTTAGAAGATGAAAGCATCTCAGTAAGCAGAGATGTGGTATTTTGTGAGGATACATTCCCTTATGCTTCCTCTAAACTCTCACCTGCCATCTCAGCACCTACCTCATGCCTTCCTCTAGTAAACCCAGCCTTTTTTGATCCCATTTGTCCTACATTTGAAACTGCATCAGACACTTTGTCCTCATCCTCCCATGTGCAGCCTGCAGCTTTTGACCATGATCCCACCATTTCCTCTTCAACCTCACATCATTCTCCTACTTCAAATACAGAAGCTCATTCTTTACCATTAAACCCGCCACCCCCACCTCCACCCCTATTAAATAGACCTACCAGACAAACCCATATACTTGCCCATCTAAAGGACTTTTACTGTCCCACTCTTTCATCATCTGTATCAAACTCCTTTATGGTTTCTTCTCTAGACAACCTTTCCTTCTATCCTCCTGAATATGTAGCCTCTTTAGCCAATGTCCTCTCTATTCATGAGCCATCCACATATCATCAGGCCAAAGACAATCCTCTTTGGATTGAGGCAATGCAGAAAGAACTTCAAGCTCTAGAGTTGAACAAAACCTGGATTCTCACTGAGTTGCCTCCAGGAAAGGTTGCTATAGGCTGCAGATGGGTGTTCAAAATAAAGTTCAAGCCTGATGGAAGTGTTGAGAGGTACAAGGCTCGATTAGTAGCTAAAGACTACAATCAGATTAAGGGAAAAGACTCTAAACATACCTTTTCACCTGTTGCCAAGTTCACAACAGTGAGACTGCTTCTGGCTTTAGCCACTATGAAGGGTTGGTGTGTTCACCAATTAGACATAAACAATGCTTTCTTACATGGATTCCTGGATGAGGAAGTTTACATGGCCACCCCTCCTGGCTACACCACTGCATCTCCTAGTCAAGTATGCCGTCTAAAGAGGTCCTTGTATGGTCTCAAACAAGCATCTCGCTAGTGGAATGTAGAACTGTCAAGATTCCTTACTGCTCAGGAGTATGTCAAATCTATGTTTGATTTTTCATTATTCATCAAGCAAGTTCCAGCTGGTTTGGTGGTCATTTTAGTATATGTGGATGATCTCCTCATTACTGGAGATGATAGAACTGAGATCCATAGAATCAAATCTGCAATTCATACTGCATTCACAATTAAAGACTTGGGTGAAGTCAAGTACTTCCTTGGTTTAGAGGTATCCAGAACAGCTGAGGGTACCTTACTTAACCAAAGGAAATACATCTTAGATATCCTCAAAGATACTAAGATGGAAGATTGTAAACCATCTCCTTTTCATTTGCCAGAAGGATTGCGATTGAGCACAGATGTTAGGGATGTTCTTGAGGATCCAGAGCACTACATAAGGTTGATTGGTAGGCTGCTCTACCTGAATATGACAAGGCCAGACATCTTCTATTCAGCTCAACACCTCAGCCAGTTCATGGGCACTCCCAGGCTACCTCACTGGCAAGCTGCAATGCATGTTGTAGCTACCTCAGAGGCACCTTCAACCTGGGATTGCTTTATCCAAGTGCCAACACAATGAAACTCAATGCTTTATGTGACACCGACTGGGGAAATTGTATGTTTATTGGGCGCTCTCTATCAGGATTCTGTGTATTTTTGGGTCACGCATTGGTTTCATGGAAGACTAAGAAGCAGCCAACCGTTTCCAAGTCGTCCACAGAGGTTGAATACAGATGTTAATCAAAGACTTCTGGAGAGCTGGTGTGGCTTGATTCAATCCTGAATGATCTCAAATGCTGCATCCCCAAGCCAATTCCCCTACATTGCGACAATAAATCAGCAATTCACATAGCCGAAAATCCTATTTTCCATGAGCGCACCAAGCACTTGCGCTTGGATTGCCATTATGTTAGGGAGCGCCTTCAAGAAGGTTTTTTGGCTCCTACATTTGTCGCTTCACAGAATCAGCTTGCAGATTTGTTCACTAAGCCTTTAGGTGAAGATAAGCATAGATCATTGTCTTGCAAACTTGGCCTTGTGGCTACCACAGGTCAAGCTTGTGGAGGGGATAAAGAGGAAGTGAGCTAAATGTGAGCTAAGTGTGATGCAAATGTACAAGGAGGGTAGTTTAGTCATTTCTCCTAAGAAGGAGAATACATGTATAAATACTCCTCCCGTGTACAGAATACAGCAACCAAAACAGAATTCAGAAATCTGTTACAGATTTCCTTCTCCAAATCAAAATCTCAAGAAACCTCCATTGTTGAACCTTAGCCTAGCTTAATCAAGCTCGGTTTTGGTTCCTCTTCAATTTATAATAATTATTTTTTAAAAATGAGCAGTTTGGTCCATTCATAATTCCTTTTGCTTTGATATACCTTATTGGCATTTGAAGGTGGCGTGTTGACAGGGCCGGACCCTGAGGCGAGATTTCAAAATGAGGTCATTAACTATTTTCAACCATAACAAAACAAACATCAAAGTATAAAAACAAAATAAAAAAATTAGCAGTAACATTCAGCTAGTCAAATCCTATTGCAAAAAAAAAAACTTCTATCTTTGATGTTTAATATATAAAAAAATGCAAATTAACAGTGAGATCCTATTGCTTTGATGGTTGGGTCTCTAATGAAAGTGGGCCTGAGACGACGACTGTGTGTTGAGAATCTCAATCTCACCTCTGATATGAGATGAAAAGCAATATTTTTTAGTTATAAACAATGTTTTAAAAACTCTAAGTAGAGATTAGGTGATAATTCACGTCTAGGCGAATTAGGTATATTTTTTAGTTAGTTTTCTTGCATTTTAGACCATAACACTTGTTTATAATCTATGTAAACCAATAATAAATCACAATTTCATACATAAAGTGAAAAATCATTGTATTTGTACTATTTAAAAGCAAGTAAACTCAAGTATCCGATTCAAATTGTGAAAAGAGCTTACAGACAAAATAATAAAAAATTTGAAGACCTATATGATCTACACAATCAATCCAACCTTATAATTAAAGTGAGTAATTACTTGTAAAATTTTAGTACAAATGCAAAAGAGCTTGTCCAAAACACTGGTGATGACTTATGAAACGAATATACGAGTAGATCTACGCCCGACCAATACTTTCATACGTATAAAATAGATTAGTAATAAAAAAAAACATACTCCCTCCGATCCAAAAAGATTATCGTTTGACTTTTTAACACATATTTTAAGAAACTAAAAACTATATAAAATATCAACTTTTTTTAAATTATTTTTTTACAACTTAATATTTGTTGGTAATAAGTATTAGATTGTAAAAAAATAATTTAAAAAAAGTTGATATTTTATATACTAGTTTTTAGCTCCTTAAAATACGTGTTAAAAAGTCAAACGACAATCTTTTTGAATCGGAGGTAGTATAATTTATTTAGTAAGAAACATCTAGAATAGACCGCCATAGTAAGACGCGATGTTCAGTGCATAATTGATAGGAGTGCAATTGCATTGCAGTGTCTGTCTGGAGTGGATAATATATAGTCACTCTCACTCTCCACCTTGTTTTCCCCAATTTGCTACCTCGAGTAAGAATTTCATTTTTTTTTAAAAATCAAGTTAGGAATTCGAAATCTCATACACTATATATTAATGTACGAGAAATCGAGAGACCGAAGAGCAAATGTGTTAAATTACGGTGGGTAATATACGATGTGGGGGGGCCACGCACGTCGAAACGCATCACGCGCACTAACCAAGCCGAGTAGGGTTCCATCCTAAAACCAATTGGTGTTAGGTGGGGTAGCCCACCGACTTATATACAATGCTTGGATTCACATTCTAATCAATGTGGGACGCTCCCACAACTCATATTTTCCACAAAATGGCTAACGGGAACCCAAGAAATAAACACCAGCTTGAAACATAATAGGAAGGATTCTGACATCACTCAAAGATTATTGGAATATGGTTGTCTCACATCGGTAATACATAGAACGCTTGAAAAACATATAAGTAAATTAAACACATTATTTAATTTCCATTAATAATATTATATACTTCAACAAAGCATATCATTTTAGAGTGTTAATTTTATTAAAAAAAACATGTCATTGTAGGTATTTTGATATTTAATTTACGAAAAATATCTTTATAATAATTAGTAGATTATTGATTTTATTTTTGAGAAAGCAAAAAAAATACAATAGCTAAAATGACATATTTTTTTTTGATCATTTCCAGTTAAAGTGGGCTTTGACCACTCTACATCTGGATCGGGTTACTGTAGACCCATTTAAAATGACATATTTTAATAAACAAATAAAACAATTCAGACTCGTAATCTATTGAACCAGTAAATATTATTTTTATCTGACATCTCTAATCTTTGGGGAGAGAGAAAACTTGCAAGAGCACCATCATTAGCGTACAAAGGAGTTTTCTTAAATCTAAAAATAACCGTTTTGAGAGGGGAAAAAGCATCAAATGTTAGAAAGTTCATAGGGCTGGAAGTAACCCGTGGGTGACCGATTCACCCGACCCACCCGACCCGATTATACGGGTGAAAATCCGAAAAAAAAACCGGGTGATGGATGGGTGATGGGTGGGTGAAATGAGTGATGGGTCGGGTGATGGGTGATATGTTTTTCACCCATTACCCGACCCATCACCCGACCCATTACCCGACCCGCTTAACCACCCGTTAACCCACCCGATTATTTTTAAAAAAAATCTTAGTTTATAAAAAAATATAGCCTAACATAACTACATATTTTTCTTTTTTCTAATTCTATCTTCTCTATTCTCTAATTGTTTTTGTGCAAAAAAAAATCTAAAAGAATATAAACTTATTTTATTTAACCTCATATCACATCTTTTAAAAAAAAGTTATTTTATTTGTTTTGCATACACTAATAGAATATTAACAATTTCACTCATTTCAATGACTTAGCATTTAGTGTGTTAAGAGATGATTTAGCCAAATTATTTTCCTTTTTTTAACTACGAGTTTAGCAAAGGGCTAAAATTCATCTAATTTGATTTGATATTAAACTTTTAATGCTAACTTTGTAAGATGAGGATAATGATATAATGTATGAATAAACCTTTTATACAATTAATAAGATTTCCACGTTGACGTGGTTTGTGAAATTATCAAATATGATCGATTTATAAGTATGACCTATGAATCTTTTTCTTTTAATTTACTTCACCCGATTACCCACCCGGCCCACCCGATTAACCCGATTCACCCGACGGATCGGGTGATAGGTGAAATATTAGACGGACGGGTGATGGGTCGGGCGAAATTTTTTTGTGACGGGTCGGGTGGAAAAATGGCTCCACCCATCCATCACCCGACCCATTTCCACCCCTAGAAAGTTGGAAGGTAAAATTTCTTATTTTGGAGCATTAATAGGCCAATAGGGTAAGTAGCAATAGGCTGTTTTTTTTCTACTGCAAAATACAGTACAAAGGCACCAGTCGGGGTGGCCTAGTGGTAAGGAGTAAGGGGAGGGGTGAGGAGGTCCCGGGTTCGATCCCTGCCTCCGCCTCTTTCCTTGGTTGAAAAATTTAAGGTTTACCTTGCTCCTTGCTAGTGGGTCGAGCCGGTCGGCGCAAGCCGGTTTAACTGGTACGTGGCTCTTGCCGGCTGAGTTACGTGCTCGGGGTTTACCGTCGAAGGTGGGTTCCTCGTCATCAAAAGAAAAAAAAATATATATATACAGTACGAAGCTGGTCCAGAAAAGGTTGGCCGGGAGTATTTTAAGTTGTTGTTTGGAGGGAAGTAAATAAAGAGGCTGTCAAGTGGTAGCTGGCAAGTGGCAAGGTTGGACATCCTGTATATATATTAATGTGGAAGATGACAATAGAAAATGTTAAGAGACCCCTGTCAATATGGCTGGTCTCTGGTCACCCCCTTTGTCAAATGTGTGGTTGGATGCTTGTATTTACTCTTTACATTTTCTCAAATTATGTTAATCTAACACTTTCATTTACGTACTCGCCGGTTATCTATGCGCTCAGTATATAACCATTATGTCGAATAATGGATCTAGTATCTCATAATTATATTTTTAGTTATCTCAGAATCGAATGATTGGATTTGGGGGTCGTATGCACGTGCACATATACTCCAATAGCCCAACATATACACCATGTACCATGTTTACGATCGAGTGAGACTGTAAAAGAAGAAAGAACACTATGTACGTTACTCTTGTCTGCTCGCGCCCCACACCCATTTCACACTATACACCATGGACATGCCATATGACTATATGAGGTCTGTATGCACATTGTTCTATAAAATTTCGCTAAGAGCCATCTAGATTCTGTCTAAACCTTTGACTTTACCTCACCGTCAAAGCCGTTAAAATTACCAAGACCAACCTAGACCATCAAAACCGGCCTAAACCCTTAACCTTGTTACCCACCGCCGAGTAGTACGCTGCCAATCATCTTTTAGAACATTGTCTTTGGACACTAATAGCTGAATTCATATAAGTGCTAAGTATCAACTCTACTTTCGTTTTCAACATTAATATATTCTAATTTTTGTTGGGATTGTTAAATACACTGGCCAATAATTTTTACTGAATGCATCGCTAATGAGTCCGCAACTTGTTAAGGATCCATTATCGGGTCCTAACCACATTCAAAAAATGAAAAAAAGCACAATTAACAGGTGTTGTGGACCTATTAATAATGTATCTAATAAAAATTACCGGTGTATATAGCTTTTCCGTATTTTTTTTCATATTAAGTTGAGTTTCAAACAAAGTGTAGGTTGTGGCCTTGTGGGGACTGCACTTAAATGGATTCAAGAACAAGAAACATCCATTTCATATATATCCCTCCTTTTTGGTTCATGTCACTTTACGTTTACCCAACCACATCACCCTACATGAGTTTTCAATCATCAACTCTCATGATTTAGCATCATCAATTGTGTTTGAAGAGCCTAATCACACCAACCAACTATATGTATATGATTGATTGTGCTTTTTTTAATCAATTGGGTCAATTGGCAACCAGAAGGTCCAGAAGTCTCGAGTTCGAACCCTAGACATTGAGATATGTTGCTTTCATGAATGTCATCCACGCCTTAGAATGCCTGCTCCTTTCCGAAGAACAAGTGTACACGAGTAGAGTATCAACTAGCAGCGACGATTGTACCTGGTAATTAGACACTAGATTACTGATTCTAATAGCACCAAACCATCAATTTATATGCAGAAATACAACCAAAATCAACACTTCTTAACTAACAAGTTTTTGATCAGATAGCAAACCACAACTTTTGCATACAACGATCGTCATTCATCAAGCAGAAAACTTTTACCGCTTTTACGCTTGAAAACTCACGACAAATTTCTCACAAAATGCACGGTTAATTCACCGATTTCCGTTGTTGATAAGTGTTTTTGCTTGAAAACAGCTTGTCGGCACTGACTCTCCATTTGCAGAAATTTTACCGACACCGACTTTACATGTCGATAAGCTGTTATTTTCCGACACGGTGAAGTGGCAGTCTGTTTGGCGAGAAATTGACCGTGAGTATGAATGATTAGAAATGTGAGAGAATGAAATTGTAGCAGAAAGCCCAGCCCACTAAAAATGTGGGCTACTGCTAACAGAAACATAGAGTTTGCAATGATTTAGCATTTGTTAATAGACAATCTGCATCAAGTGTTTAATAATGCTTACTTTATTTCTTTCTGTTTTTTGGTCCTACTGTATTTGTTTCTTGTAAGTATCATTAGTGCTTGTGTTGTGCAATAAAATAAGATACAATCATAGCTTCTTTTTTGTCTTTGTTGATCGGTTACTTCTCATGATACATGGCTGTCTATCGATTTTTTCGATCTCTCAATACTTCAATATTTGTATAAAAAATATAAATTATTATAGAACCATGAGTCCCAACGAAAGATCTCCCATCTGTCAATCCTTGGCCATGGATCCGTGACTTAGTGGGTCACCGACTCGCTTCAACCCACTGGGTTACGAGTTACTTGTAACTTGTGGCCTTGTACTGAGGTCCGTTGGGACTCGGGATCGGGGGTCGTGTGCACATGTGCGCCTATGCGCTAATAGCTTAGCACATAAGTCAAGTAGGGTTTCATCCTAAAACCAATTGGCAATAGGAGGAGTACGTAACCCACTAACTTATATATTAAGGCTTCTTTGTTCATATTGTCGATGTGAGACTCTTTTGGTCTCTTCACATATTTCATTCTCTCAACACCTTGCCTAATGAAAAATCTCACAACTTCCACACCAATGTCAAAGAGTTACGTTGAGAGCAACCTAGCTCAAGCCTAAGCAAACGAAGATTGCCACGATCCTAAACAACCTCAAGCCGCTAAGTATATATGTGATCTCTATACACCCGAAACGGGGCTATAGTAATCCTTGAGAATTGATTTGTTACAAAGCCGTAAGCAACGGTCACAGCGGGTTTGTGCGACCTTCCAACCACCTGCAATAATTTCTCAAAGAGGCCCCCATCAATATTCACCTTTACCCACGGACTCAGCAGAATCCAATGCAAAGATTTTGTTCCTCAAATATAAACTCATCCCGGCCTGTCCTTTTAATTACCCGAAAATGCATGCCTTTGTAGTCGATCTCGTGATAACAAAGACGAATAAACGCAACTGTTATGCATAAGCTATATATCTTTTCGACCATTATTCATGATGCCCCCAAAGAGAAAAACCTATACCATAGGCCATAGCAAAGAGAGAGCGCGCTACGACGTCACGACAATATATCTTCAGCTTTGGTTTGAGCTCGAACCAAGGAGTTCATAAGAGTCTATCACCGGTGGTGTGATTCTGTCTGAAGCATCACTTAGAAGCTCTTTTGAGAGCTTCTCGGTAGCTATATATTCACGTTGACAAACGAGTACGTAATCAACATATTCTCTATCTATATATGCTTAACGGTTGCTTAACGGTTGTTTCAATAATGACACACGTTTTAAATGATATTAATAAAAAGGCGTAATTTCATAAAACCACCCTTTATTTCACCTTTTGTTCACAAAACCACCCGTTATTTTCTAAATTACACTTAACCACCCGTTATTTATGAAAACCTATCAAGTCACCACCCATCTCCGATTCTCTTTGTTAGAAGCCCTGAAATGAGAGATAAATGACTATATTACCCTTAACCCTTTATAAGCCTATTTCAAAGAAACGTAACCCTAAATTCATCCGACCATGTGGCCAGGGTAAGCTCTTTGATCGACCGTTTGTGGATTGTATGAATAGAGGTTTGTTGTTGTTGTTCCCGTCTTTAATCTTTGGTGGTTATCACAATTTTGATTTTGAAGCCCTGATTTTAATGGTGGTTGTCTTGTGTTTTTAGCAAGGCAAAAAGGGTAAAACTTGTTCGGTGAAGCAAGAAATTGGCGTTACACTGAAGGAGTTTACAACTTCCAAAAATACGGAGTACCAAGGTAACGTTAGAATTTTACTTTTTTCATGATTGGTATTTATATGTTTTGTGTTGGATTTTGTGTTGAAGGAGAGCATTAATGGTAAAAAAAAAATACTCCGTGGTCAATAGTTTGTCTTAATGCTCTTAAAAGATGTTTCAAATTCATAAAAGCTTTGTCAAATTTGCTTTTAAAAAAAAATACATAGAGAGAGTTGAATCCTTGTGATTCTTTTTCTTTAGTTGAGAGGGACCTTTAGTTGATGAATCTCGTTGCTAATATTTCATTTTGTTGGGTTTTATTAGGTGATTCTCCTTATCTTTGAGTGAAACATTATATTTGTTCTAGGTTGAATGCTAAGACATTATATACACAGTTACAAGGCCCTACTGAAGTCCGTTAGGACTCGGGATCGGGGGTCGTGTGCACGTGTGCGCCCTAGCGCTAATAGCCTAGCACATAAGCCGAGCGGGGTTCCATCCTAAAACCAATTGGCAATAGGTGGGGTAGCCCACTAGCATATATACTAAGGCTTCTTTGTTTATATAATCAATGTGGGACTCTTTGGTCTCTTCACATTCTCAACAGGCCCTTATTTACATGCCTATTTTGCAGATTGAACATGAATATAAATCTAAGGTTTCAATATGGTAGCAAGTTCGAGATTACGGGGGATCGGCTACTGTATAAGAAAGCATCCATATATCTAAAAAAGGATGTGGACTGCAGTAGATTATCGAAGATTGAATTAGAAAGGTTTCTAAAGGATGATGTTGGAGTAGATATTAGTATAAAAGAGCTATGGTACCTTGAAGCTGGGCAGAGCATTACAAATGGTTTGAGGCAAATTGTCACTGATAATGATGTGGTTGACATGGTGAAGTTAGTTGGTGTGGATAGAACTGCTCATCTATATGTTGTTGGAGACAATGACCCAAGTCCATTTGTCATAAGGAGGTCTCTATCTATAGCTCAATCATTGCCTGGAAGCACTGCATTTCATAACAGCTACTCGGTAAACAACTCAGTAAATGAAAGTGAAGATGATGGGGACATTATCCTAGGTTCAGATTCTTCCTCTTCAGATTCAGATTTTGACATAGATGATGGGGATGATAAAGATGATGATATGTTTGAAGAATTTGTAGATAAAAGTGTACCGGATGATGTAAGAGCACTTGTCATTCAAGAGGACGATGCTATTTCTTTGGAGGAGGTTGAAGTTGATTCTGAAGAATTCAGATCTGGTGGCTGTAGTGACTCAGACGGAGAGAAAAAGCACAAGTACCCTGAGTTCAATCATCTTGTGGATTTTAAAAATCGTATCTCATTCGAAGTTGGTATGAGATTTGGATTTTAAAAAGCGTATTCTTACCTTATTCAAGCTAATCCAAGCACGTGGTCTTTGCATGCATTCAAGTCGACAAGTAAGTCAGATATGTTGCTGAATAATGTTTGTGAAACTTTCAATAGTTGCATTCTGGAATCTAGGGATATGCCAATCCTCACCATGTGTGACTGGATTAGAAGAAAACTAATGAAGAGGTTTGTGACCAAGAGGGAGAAAATACGTAATTCTGTTGGTTCTGTCACACAGAAGGCCTTGAAAAGGCTTGAGAAAGCTAGAGATGTCTCCTTGAGGTTGTGTAGAGCTCATTGGGGGGGGGGGGGGGGGGGGTGACAGATTTGAGGTTGATCACTTGGAGAGAACTTACGTGGTTGATTTAGGATTGAGGAGTTGTGGTTGTTACAAATGGGATTTAACTGGCATCCCATGTTCACATGCTATTGCTTGTATTCTGATGAGAAGGATGAGACTCTAAGATTTTGTTCACCAATATTATCACAAGGAAACTTACTTCAAGTCATATAGTTCAATCATCGAACCCATGCCCGGAGAGGATCATTTGGAGCAAACTGGTATGATTCCTCCTCTGCCACCTGCATTTGTGGTTCAACCTGGAAGGCCTAAGAAAACAAGGAAAAAAGAACAAGGAGAGCAAGTGCCTGAAAAACAGAAAAGGTTTAGATATGGGAAGAATAAATGCTCTCAATGTGGGGTGGAAGGACATACAAAGCGCAAATGCACCAATCCTTCCAAGGCACATGAACCGCCAAAGCCGAAAGAGAAGGGGGGTAGACCAAAAAATCCAAAAACAGTGCGAATATCATCAGAGTCTAAGCAGAAAACAAGTAGACAGGTTTCTATATTTTTCAATAACTAAATATTTTTTATGGATTAATTCCAATAAATTATAATTATGTGGCATGTTTTTATCGTAGGTTTCAACTACAAGCCGAGTTACATCTACACGTGGTCAACCTCTACCAAAAGAACACCAACCTCGTTCCCTGCAATCAGTCCAAGCTGAAAATCAGATTCATAAGTCTTATCAAGTTGGTGGTTACTCGTATGAAAATCCAACATATAATGCTGATACACTAATGTCTCAGTCACAGCTTCAAACTCAAGCAGTTAAGATCTCTCTATGCACATAATTTGTACTTATTTTACTTCTCATCAAATCCACTTACTTGCTAATTTTTTTTCTTCCAACAGAGTTCTCACCAGTCAGTTCTTAGCTTTCATTCGCCCTCAAGTTGTTCCGTGAGGCCAACTGTCGAATCAAGTGCACTGAAAACAGTGTTTCCAATTGAAGGAGCTGGACCAACCATTTTATCATCAAGATCTCAGCTTTCCGATGTCATCCGAAGGTCTAGCAAGCAATATGACATTTCCAACAAGAATTTGAAAGACAAAGCTTCATGGAAACCTTAGTTGTACCAACAGTTGCTGCACTTTTGAGAACGAGGATCTTGTTAGGTGTCACTTTGTTTTTTCTACCTAGGACAAACCATCCCTTTTGTTATATACTAATCGACCTTGAACATGGTCACTTTGGCTATGTATTTGGATAGATATTCCTTTTGTTCATCATGATATCTATCATAACTAATCACTTCAAGTACAAAAAAAACAGCTTGAATTTATATGAAAATAACAGCTCAAAATAAGAAAAAAAAATTGGCCTATATCAACAACAGAAAACAAGTATAGCAGCTACTGCTCTTAATCTACAAAAAGCAGCTCAAATAGTTAACTTTGTGCCTTCTACAATCACAACTACTCTTAATCGATAGATAAGGTTATAAAGGCTTATGTGGGATTCGAACCCACATCTTTGTGCCTAAGCACGTTACTCTCCCGATTGAGCTAATAAGCCAAACTAATCAAACTGAACTTTGTAAGTTCACCCAAAAAAAAAATGACCAAGCCCTGCTGCTGAGACACAATGTTCACAGCAATGCTACCACGAATGACAGCACACATCATAGACAAGAAGCTTACATGAAATCCCACACACATACTGATGAAATAAGACCACAAATGACAAAGCATAAAGATTCACTCGATTGAAATCCTAAATAACCCTATTACAGTGGCAATTACATAACGATTCACTCAATTGTTACATGTAAGCATAATTAGAAACCCAAAATTGAAATCTAAATTAAATAGCCCTAAATTGAAAACCTAAATCAACTGGAAACTTTGAAACCCAAAATTGAAATCTAAATTAAACCTAAATTCAATAAATTGGTAATGATTTACCTGGAAACTTTGCAACCCAAATTAAAATCTCACAGAACCAACATCTATTCATCATCATCGGCGATTTGGCCTTGATTCCCAAACTTTCCAAGCATAACTTCATTGTCGAGCCAGAATCGCAGAACACGGAAGCCTAGAGGAAGAGACTTCGTCTGCTGGCGCTCTTCAAACAGACCGGCGGACAGAGAGAAGACGGAGATGGCCAGAATGCCAGATGAGATGGACAGAGAGAAATCGAATCGAAAATTGATAGATTTCTTGAAATAGGTTCATATGGGGTTAAGGATAATATAGTCATTTACCACTCATTTTAGGGCTGTTAACAGAGAGAATCGAAGATGGGTGGTGACTTGATAGGTTTTCATAAATAACGGGTGGTTAAGTGTAATTTAAAAAATAACGGGTGGTTTTGTGAATAAAAGTTGAAATAAAGGGTGGTTTTGTGAAATTACGCCTAATAAAAAAAAGTATTGAGATGTAGTGTATTACTATATATATATATATAGAGAGAGAGAGTATGGATCAAATGTTTACAAGTCTTAACATGTTTTGTGTTAACAAATAATGATCGTTGATTTAGTGTAATTGAATGGCTGTGATTAATCTATCATTTTTATTAATGGAAAATAAAAAAGGAAAAAAAGCACACCCCATGACTCTATAAAGCGCGTGTATCACAATCCCAACCCTAACCGCAATCCGTCATTTTCAAAAGGCGAAGCGATTGCCCAGATTGACGCCTCCTTCTTCCTCCCCGATCCTCCTCCTTCCTCCCATGGCGGATCTCCGACGGCAACCTCCGATTGCGAGCGAGGGCCACGAACAGGTAGGCGACGATCTCCGACGGCAACCTCCCATGGCGGATCTCCGACGGCAACCTCTGTTTGCTGGTGTTCAGGACGAATGCGGCGTACTCGAGGCTCAAGGAGGCCCGGAAGTCCTGGAATAAGGTCATCGCCGGGAGAGATAACAAGCCTTTGGAGAATATTTAGTTATTATTTCGTCGGATGAGGCAATTTCCAATTGCAGCGGAAGAACTCGGATGCCAATCTCGCGAACCCTAGGATCTCCGACGACAACCTCCGATTGCGAGCGAGGGCCACGAACAGGTAGGCGGCGATCAATCTGTGTTCGATTGTTGCTCAATCTTGTGTAACTCTTGTTTTCTTCTTCCTGAATTGTTGTTCAATCTGTATTCGATTTCATCGGATCTCCAAGGTACATGATGAGTTTGTAACCTTAGAGCATAGCTTGAAGGAATTATTCATTGGTATGCAACTAATATTCGATCAAGAATAAGGAATTATTCATTGGTATGCAATAAATATTCGATGGAATGTGATAGAGTATTCGTTACTATTTAGTTATTATTTCATGTAGAGTCACTATTCGGCAAGTTCATAGTTTCTATTCGTTGATAATATAAAATTATTCATATGTATTTGATCAAGAATAAGGAATTATTGTATATAGATTAGCGGTTGCTCATGATTCTCCTTGTTATTCGATCAAGAATAAGGAATTATTCATTGGTATGCAATAAATATTCGATGGAATGAGATAGGTTATTCCTTACTATTTAGTTATTATTTTATGTTCAGAGTCAATATTCGGCAAGTTCATAGTTTCTATTCGTTGATAATACAGAATTATTCATATGTATTTGGTTAATTAGATGTGGGAAATCAAGAATTACATTTACATACTTTTCCAACCCAGCGAATAATTACTATCAACTTAGCGAATAATTACTATCAATCTAGCGAATAATTGCAAAATTGATCAACCCTTTTGCTATTATCTAAATGATAACTCCTCTTTACGGATGAATAATAACGATTAATTTAGCGAATAATTACTATTAACCTAGCGAATAGTTGCAAAATTGACCAACTCTTTTTCTATTATCTAACGAATAATAAGTATAAGTTAACGAATATTTTTTATCACCTTATCGAATAGTTCAAACAATGCACCACAAAAAAAACGTTACTCCACCCAAAAATGTTACGCCACAAAAAAAAGTGTACAACACACGCACATAATTCAACAAGTGGGGAAGGAAAGAAGTGAGTCCCATTGATTTTTAATTAAAGAAAAAGGCAAAATTGTCAAATATTCTCAGCCACCCATTTCATTCAATCAAAGGCTCAGATTTGTTAACACAAAACACAATAAGGCTTGTTAACACAGGACCCAACCTATATATATATATATGCCCACTTAGAGAATTTTTCATCAAACACACGATTAAGATCTATACTGATTTCCGAAGTTAGTAGAGATTTTTGGTTGAAACCAATCCGCTGATACAATGGCGGAGCCAGCATTTCCGTCAGGGGTGCTAAAAATATTTCGTGATTTTTAAAAATCACGGTGGGTCATCCGACGTGGGGGGCCACACACGCCCAAACGCAAACGCGCTAACCAAGCTGATCACACAAACCGAGTGGGGTTCCATCCTAAAACCAATTGGTGTTAGGTGGGGTAGCCCACCGGCTTATATGCAAGACTTGGATTCACATTCTAATCAATGTGGGACAATGCAAGGTCATCCACAAGCAAATTAATCGACATCTGCGTCCATGGCAGGTATTTCATATGGATATGCAGTTGCTTTACTTTCTAATGTTTCTCCAAATTTTGATTGGATTATAGATACGGGTGCTACCGATCATATGACTTCGTATGATCATTTGTTAGTTGATAAAAAGCGTTTGCATAAGCCTATTCATATTGGTCTTCCTGATGGGAATACTTATATAGTGCATGAGATTGGTACTCTGCATCTTAGTGATTCATTAACATTGCATAATGTGTTATTAGTTCCTTCTTTCAAGCATAACCTATTGTCTGTAGCTAGATTGGTTGAAGCCTCAAATCTGGCTGCTATATTCACTGCAACCGGTTGGTATTTGCAGGACCTTGGAACTAACAAGTTGCTTGGTTCTGGGTTCAAGAAGAATGATTTATACAGGCTTGATTCTCACGATCCTGCACATGCCAACAAGTCTAGAGAAAATTTTCCTGCTAGTTTACTTGCTTCTGAACATGGTTGTTTGTTGAATAAATGCGTTCTCGTGAGTTCTTGAGCTGTGTTTTGAAGAATCATGTCTGGAAACGTCGATGGTGGTCTTGAGAGTGTGAATTCGATGAATCTGAACGATCCTATGAATTTGTCTAACTCGGACAATCCGGGCGCACAACTGATTTCGGTTAAATTTGGCGGATCGAATTTTCTTGGTTGGAGTCGTGGAATCAGACTCGCGCTGCCAAGAATAAATTGGTGTTAGGTGGGGTAGCCCACCGGGCTTATATGCAAGGTTTGGATTCACGTTCTAATCAATGTGGGACAATCCCAACTCATATTCTCCACAGTATACTTATTAAGCAGATTTTAAAAAAATATAATATTGAAAAAACACTAAAATTTTGATTTTGTAATGATTTTTTGTATTTAAATAGTTGAGAGTGACCAACAAAATAGAGGAGAAACAAAAAAATATAGAAAAAATCACAGATAATTACTTTTAAAACAATATTGAATTAATAAAAGGTTAAATGTATAATGTAAACATAAATATGACATTTTTTTATGAAATAGTTGATAGAAACAAAAAATATAGAGAGAAATCAAGACTCCACCAAAAAAAATATAGAGAGAAATCAAGACCCCACAAAAAAAAATAGAGAGAAATTAAGAAGAATTAATGCTATAATAAAGCAAATAAAAAAGTGAAGAACTTGATAATTGAACCTAAATTACCTAAGAGACTGTTTGTTTCTCCCTCCTTTCTTCCTTATTTCTTTAACCACTTGAGTTAGATAGCATATTTGTTTCAATTATCATTTAAAAATATTATATTACCTTAAAAATACCAAATATATGCAAAAAAAGATTAATTTTTTTTTTTGGTTATTTCTTTTTTGGATAGGGCCGGACTGCGCTGATATGAACTTTTTAAGCCGATATACACTATAAGTTACTTTATAATGTCTTAGAACGCTGGTGTCAATGAGCTTATAATTTCATCCAAAATCTTCTATCAAAACTTCGAAAGCTGGTGTATTAATCATGTATTTGGTAAAAAAAATTACCGTGCAAAGTATTTTTTTTCATACATAGCAACATAGGGAAGAAGATTGATAATTGATTTCGAACATATATAGTCGGAAAATCGAGAGACCTACACAAAGTTGTTAACCGGACAAGCCCTTGGCAAATCCGATGCAACACTTACACAACCAAACAAAACCAATATACATGGAATTTGAAGGTTCCTTCTTTTTTGTTTTGTCAGGAAGAAACGTAAATTTTGCTTCATGAAAAGGCTGTGTGATACGTAATCTTATATAAAAGGCCCTTTTCAATATAATTTCTCTCATTTATAAATTTAGAAAAATGATTCCGTAAAATTATGCATTTTTTTTTATTTATATAAATTGAAGTAAGGTTTTGTTTTTATTAAACTAATATATTTTTACATATAAACTAACATTTTTTTTATATCAAAATATACGCATTTTCATAGTAACTATATATATTGATAGTAAAGAAAATAAATTATGGTAAACACAAGGAATTAATTTAGTTGAATGTCCACCCAAATAGAATGAGATACCCACTTCCACTTATGCAATTCAAAGGCAATAATTGATCACCACACCACTTGCTTTTTATTATTCTTCAAGTTTGGTGACACTACTAGACCACCATAACTTGAGTTGGGATAGAAAAAAAAATGTAACTCCTTAATGTATGATGAAATCGTAACATGGGTTTTTTTTTTTTTTTTTTTTTGGAAAATGAAGTAATTCGAAATCTCAGACAACAACACAAATCTAGGAAATCGAGAGGCCGAAGATAATCGACAGCAAATACAAGAAGAAGAAAAAACCCAAAAACATAAGATCTCAGCAATTGTAACTTGGATTTAAGATTTTTGGTTAGAGAGTGTATGTATGCTGATCTATCGATATTTTATGTATGATTTTTTTTTGGTTTTTATAATTTATGTCTTAAATATAAGTTAAGAGATCCAGATATTCATTATTTTAATTATCCATTTTCTAAGATTTGTTTTCCTATAGTTTATACATTAAAATTTTAAAATCTAAAAAGTTTATTGATCCAAGTCAAAGGATATAGATTATAAAAACCGTTATGTGCCATCGCCAAACGAATTAATTAACCAAATCATTTATTAATTCAAGTTTGGTCTTATTTTTTTCACATTACTTGTTAAAACATGGTTTATCCAATTAGTATTTGGATTTTGAGAAATGTAGTCTAAAATTTAACATTTTATATAATTTGATATTATTATATTTCAAAATTTTCAAAAATACTCTCATTTTACAAGCCTAATTAAACTCCAATTTTGATTGTTGTGTTTGGGTAAATCGATCAATCGAAGGGTTGAAGAAAATTTAGACCATCTACTTAGATAATTAATGAATATTAATCTCTCGAAAACATCCTCTAAACTTGTTCAGAAAATGAATGAGTATATTTTGACCCTTTAGAATCTACTTCGATGGAATATAATGTGTTAATTTTATTTTTTTAAACAAATGGTGGATTTAACAATGGAACAAAGAGGGCCATTGGAGGGAATATACCTTATGGCATGTAGTTATGGTTCCTAAATTATTGATTAGGAGTCCCCACTACCTATAAGGCTTGTTGGTTACTCTCTTTCCTCCACTTACAAGTTACAACATTCGACTTAAAAACTCTATGAATTTCGATCACATCCCTCAACTTCTACTTATTTCCTTTGTTTGGCCTCCAAATTTATTTTTTGAACACACGACACCAAATAACACAAAATTTTGAAAAAAGATGCTTAATCAATTTGGGGTTATATCCACTGGCGGATCCAGGGGTAGGCTCGTGTGAGCGCGAGCCCACCCCAATCTCGGAAAAAAATACGAAAAGTTAACTATAAAAACTAAAAAAAAAAAGTATAAACTAATTAGAAGTGAAAATGGATCAGAAAGCTTGCTTTGCCTAGTTGGTAAAGTATGGATGAAAAACTTTTACCTTTTTATTAGAGTTCAATGTTCAATTCCCACTTTTTACATTTTCTTTATTTATTTGTAACTATCTTTTTATATATAAGTTCAAAGATCTTTTTAAATTGAGAATAATTAATTTCAATTAGTATTGTTTGAATTCTATTTTATTTATTATTAGGGGTTTCCTTGAAATTTTTTTTAACTAATTATAAATTTTATTCACTTCTATTAATATGGATAACTCTTTGATTTTTTTTTACATAATCCTTCACAACTAAATTTATTTAAAGTTGTACAAAGCTCATTTCATTATTACTTAATTTTTAGCCTAAATCTCGCCCACCCCTATATTACGGGCTGGCTTCGCCACTGGTTATATCTACATTTTACAAACTCTTCTCACTAGTTCATTAATCACATGTCATTTTAAGCCATAGCCTTAAAACTTTGTATTATTTTCATAATATTGTAAATTTGGTGTCTATGGTTCAATTTCCTTTTAATTTAAATTCTATATCATTTTAGGTGATTACTGATCATACCTTCAGATATTGCACATATAGAACTCATTCTAGATTCATTTTTTGGCTTTTATTGTGTATGATTAAATCTGTAAAATCCGAGGGTACTATGTAAAATTGTAAAAAATATTGGACAACCAGCGAAATCGGTAAAATTTCAGAGGCAGTAAATGGAATTTCCCTAATTTGTCATTCTTGCTCTCTCACCATCCACCCTGTACCAGTTGGCCAGCTCAGCTCAGACACCTTCAACACAATTTCATCGCATTTGTCTCCTCCCCCGTCCCTTTAAATCCCACGACCTCCATTTTCTTCCATCTCCGGCCTCTGCAGACACATATCAGAGTTTCCGTTTTTCCTTCCTTGCCGGAAAAGTGAAAAAGATTCCGCTTTTGTTTTGTTTGTTGTTTTATTTGGTGATTGGACATGGTGATGTCGGTGGCGCCGCCGAAAAGGTCGCCGTTTACTTCCGTGTTCTCCAGAGTTGGCGGCCACCAAGGGACTACTTCGACAAAGCGGCCGTCGCCGGCGATGTCTTCCGAGTACGGTTACGATGACGAAGACGAGGATCGGACGATGGAGCTGGTGCAGCTCGGCGCCGATCGCCCCAAGAACGTCTTGATCTTGATGAGCGACACCGGCGGCGGCCACCGCGCCTCCGCCGAGGCCATCAAGAGCGCCTTCGAATTGGAATACGGCGACGAATATAATGTAACGAATTTCTTCATCTCTTCCTTTAACCCAAAAAAGATTCCGCCTTTAGCTTGGAATTGATGATTCAGATGAAACTCGAACAAGTTTTGACTATCCAGTACTTTTAATTTCACAGTAACTGTTTCAATTAATCGCTCGTTTTTCCGTTGAAATTCCCCCAATTTCAGATCATCATCAAGGATGTGTGGAAGGAATACACAGGTTGGCCATTGAACGACATGGAGAGACAGTACAA
The DNA here is from genome assembly GCA_963922045.1 of Persicaria maculosa. Classification (NCBI taxonomy): domain Eukaryota; kingdom Viridiplantae; phylum Streptophyta; class Magnoliopsida; order Caryophyllales; family Polygonaceae; genus Persicaria; species Persicaria maculosa. The sequence goes on from OY998252.1 coordinate 3,092,850, forward strand.
ATTCATGGTGAAACATGTACAGCTATGGAGTGTTGCCTTTCACAGCACCTCTCCCAAATGGATCCACTCAATGTACCTGGCCGCCATTGCCGCCTTCTACGCAAAGTAAGCTCTTTACACCATTCCTTATATCATCGATTAAGGCCTTCTGATGAGTGTTTGCTTGTCGATTTCGCGAAGGGAGGTGGAAGCCGGGCTGATGGAGTACAAGCCAGATATAATCATAAGTGTTCATCCTCTTATGCAACACATCCCCTTGTGGGTTCTCAAGTGGCAAGGGCTTCACAAGAAAGTGGTGTTTGTAACTGTCATAACTGACCTGAATTCATGCCATCCGACATGGTTTCACCCCGGTGTGAATCGATGCTATTGCCCTTCGGATGAGGTTGCGAAGAGGGCTTCGCTAGTCCGCCTTGAGGAGTCTCAGATACGCGTGTTTGGGCTGCCTGTTCGCCCCTCATTTGCCCGCGCTGTGATCTCCAAGGTGAGTCGAGACTCCATGAAAATCTTGTTGGCTTAGGATGCTGAATAGAGGGTGTTATATGAGCCGAATAGCTCGAATATGAACACATTTTAAAGCCCAGGTCAAAGTTTAGCTCTCTCGATTTAAACTCGAACAGCTCGAATTTTGTGAAATTTTTTTAAAAAATTTTTAAGTTACTATTGTTCTCAGCAAACAGGGCTGCTTAATACTCGAAAAAACTCGGCTCGGCTCGAGCTCGTTTATTTTCTAAACGAGTTGAGTATAAACACATTTTTAAGCTCGAGTCCAAATTTAGGCTCAGCTGTTTCTAAGCGAGCTCAATATGAATAAGCAATACTCGGCTCGAATAACAGCCCTATTGCTGAATTATGGTTTTGTTGATAGGATCATTTCAGAGTGGAACTCGAGATGGATCCTCAGTTGCCGGCTGTTTTACTGATGGGCGGCGGGGAAGGGATGGGGCCGGTGAAGGAGACTGCCAAGGCGCTAGGAGAAGCACTGTTGGACGCCGAAACCAGTAAACCTATTGGGCAATTGATCGTCGTTTGTGGCCGGAATAAGACTCTAGCATCAACTCTAGAATCCATGGAGTGGAAGATTCCTATTAAGGTAACTGCATTGAGGATTTTGATCTTAGTACAATACTCGATTTATTGAATGAATCGGCGAATGTAGATAAGAGGATTCGAGACGCAGATGGAGAAATGGATGGGAGCTTGTGACTGCATCATAACAAAGGCAGGACCCGGAACAATTGCAGAAGCGTTGATTCGAGGGCTTCCCATCATCCTAAACGATTACATTCCGGGTCAAGTAAGCATCAGAAACACGACACGAAGACACAACAAATCTAGCAAAGCCTTGTATTGGTTTCTAACATGTGGTTGATTGCAGGAAAAGGGCAATGTGCCTTATGTTGTGGACAATGGGGCAGGCGTCTTCACGCGCAGTCCTAAGGAGACTGCAAGGATGATGTCCGAGTGGTTCAGCGACAAGTCGGATGAGCTGAAGGAGATGTCGGAAAATGCAAGGAAGCTAGCCAAGCCGGAGGCCGTCTTCGAGATTGTCAAGGATATCCATGAACTTGCTTGTTTAAGAGGCCCTCTAGCCAACTTCCCTTACATGCTGACATCTTCATTTGGTAGCTTGATTTAAGGCTCCGTTTGGTAATGTTAGTAGACATCTCAAATCCCCCTTTTTTTGTACAGATTAGGGTTTGGAAAATTTCATTCTTTTACAACATTTCCCTGCAAAGGAATCACCTGCTCCTGATTTACATTGGAGAAAAGTATGGTTTTTGTGGGAGATTTCTGGTTTCGGTTTTCGTCCGAATGTAGATTGATACGTTGCTTGTTATATAGTCTGATGATTCTTGTGAGCTTGGTGAACTGTTATGCAATTAGATGTAAGAACCCTGATGAGGTTTGACTTATTGTATAGAGTTTGATTTGAAGATCAGTGAAGTTTGTTTATGATGGTTGCTTCCAAGTTTGTTTGACTGCCATATTAAATTATTAATATCTCTGAAAATATGAGAAATCTACACTGTTTAGAAATCATAAAGAAGAAGCAGATGATCATTTCAATTTTTACAATCGTCTATACAATATCTTTTTGAACGGTTGTAAATTCAGTTTGAAACATATGCAAAATAGTCGTTGGCTCGTCAAGTGCTCTAATTGGCAAAAAGTTTTTTTTTTTTTTTAATTTGCCAGATGTTAAGGTTTTAGTGGTGGAAAGATCCTCGAAAATTTTAAAATATTATCCTTGTTCCGCACAGGATGTTTCTTACACCAAAGTATACCAAGGCAAGCAACCAAAATGATAATTCAGATCAAACTCGTTTATTTATTAAATAAAGCAAATATTAAGTTGGGTTTTGGCTAAATTAGAGCTCGAATTTTATAAAATTTATAATATTTTTCCTAAGTTACTGTTTTATAAGCAAGTAGGGCTGCTCCATGAGTTAAGTAGCTCAATCTCAACTTGGGCTCGACTATATCTCTTTCATTTATTAAACAAGTTTAATATTAACCCATTTTTAAACTCGTTAGAAACCAAGTAAATTGAACATGAGTGAGCAACAAATATTCAACACGAATAACTTCATGAATAGTGGAACCATAAGGCGAAAGAATGGAACTATTCTTTCGCCTTTTACTAAAGAATAACTTCATGAATAGGCTTATGATTATTTGGGTTGGCCCATTTCCAAACAAGGACAAAAGCCCAATAGGCCCATAAGCCATCACTTTAAGATTGAGAAAATTTCTTCCAATAGATCCTCTTGGTTGCGTAGTTCAGCGGTTCAGCCCCTTTCCTCCACCGGCGACCGTCGACGCCACCGATCCGATCTCTACCACGTTTTAAGCTGGTTTAAAGCAAGTTCTTGGAATTTAATTGCTGATACAGGTAATTCGTTCACTGATAACGCTGCCGTTTCGTCATCTCCCAATCAATTGATCCTCTTCCTGCAACCTCCAGTTGCGAATCAGGTGATCTCTCCCGTTTTCGTTTCAGATCTCTTTTGCGTTTGCTTTCTATTTCTTTTCACTTTTGCAATGGAATTTCATCCTGTTTGCGGTTGGATTTGATTAATTTTTCTTTTTTGATGAGATTGTTGTATGTATTTGTCTTCCATTTTGATTTAATTTGGTGCTGCTGATGTAAGCTTCTAGATTGCTTCTGCTTTCTAAAATTTGGTGTGCGCGCGCGCGTATTGAAGAACATAAAGATAAAAATTAAAAAGTCATTTGTGGTTCAGTGATTTGGTTTTGTATTTTGTAGTTGGATTTTAGCATTTATTTGAATAGATTCTTTTTCAGGAATAGATTGGCGAATTTTTAAGCGACTCTGGTTGTAGTGACCCATTTGAATTTGGAGGATTCCATGTTGATGTTTAAAAAGGATAAATTCTTTCATGTGATACAGTACAACCCTTCCTCATTTGAGAATACATGTCAAAATAACAGGAAATTCAAGATTCTATTACGTATAAAATGTTAACTTTCTGTGTTTTAATTATTACTCCATTCTATTTTTTATGCAGCTTGTCCTTCTGAAGTACTTTGTTCTGAGTGAAGACAATACAAGAACCATCGTTTGGCCAATTTTCTTTGCACGGTCAGATTAGAATGGTATTATTGAGAGGAATGCTCGTTTTTGCTTGTTATTTGGCTGTCGTTTGTGATATGGAGCATACCATTCAATGTTTTGAATTTGAAATTTCTATCTTTTTCCATTCTCGTGAATTCTTATGTTCTAGTGATTTGACTTCTTTGAAGTTTCTATTTCAATGAACAAAGTTTCTTTGGGTATCCTCCTTAGAATAAAAAATAAGCTTTTTGAAGTAATTGTGGATGATTGGTTCCGACTGGATTGCTCAAGTGTTTTATTTCTCATTTGTTTGGTCTTTGTTTTTTTCATTTATAGTTAATTCCTCTTTTGTTCCAGTTCAGTGATAGCTTTGTTTAGAGCTACTGATGTCGCAGTGTGAGCTTTGTATTGAAGTTTGAGAATGAACTAGATTGTAGTATGTGATTGTTGAAAGAACAAGTAAGAAGAGACAAGAAAAGATTGTAGTATGGTTTTCTGATTGATAATTCTACCCATTTTTTTTATTTCATTAATTTCATTTCATTGCTTGAATTTGCAAATGCTATGGGGATTGTAAATTATCATTGTTATATGTTAATTGTTATGCCATTAAAGTTCTTGAAATGCGTTTGGTTGTTTCTGGCAATACTTTTGGATCAAATCGGTTGACCAAAGGTTGAGTGTAAATGAGCATTTTTTCAAAAACAGGCATAACTAACGGCGAATTCTAGTTACATTTTGTTGTGAGTAGAAAGCTCTTGCTAAACTTCAAATTGCATCACATTTATGCTTATGGTTGGTTGCTTATGCTGAGTGATGACTGTCAAAACAGGTTTACCACTCTAGTTTTGTTGATGATGAGGGAGTGACGAAAGCTTGTGGATGCCCACTGCTTCCTTTGAAGAGCCATATTAAGGGTCCAGCTCCAGATGCTATCCAAGGTTAGGTTCAAATCCCATTTCCTGTACAGGTATCTTGAGCCATCATCTTCTTCTACCAATCACTTGTTACCCTTGATAATTTGTGCAGATAAAACTGATATAGTTGACGAAGCAATCACATTTTTCCGTGCCAATGTCTTCTTCACAAACTTCCACATAAAGAGTTTAGCTGATAAACTCCTTATCTATTTGACATTTTACATCAATATTGCTCTAAAGAAGCTTGAAGGCTGCAGAACTCTGGCTGAAGGGACTAAGGCAATCATTAACTTAGGTTTGGAAAAGGTTCCTGTGCCCGGAGAGCATGGTTTTCCTTTTCCTGGGCTTTTTGTTATTCCTCAGTCTAATGAGGAAGCAGGTTAGTAACCTTTTAAAAATTGAATTACTTATTTCCAGTATTGTGTTCAAAATTCAATGCGTGTTTTTGATCCATTGGGATTACTAACTTCCTTTCACAATGTAATATGCTATTAGTATTCACTTATTTTCTGTTGCAAATACCCTGCTGAGTAAATGCAGTTTATCATCTGGCTGGAAATAGTCCAAGCAAAGCACTTGATAAGACATATGATCTGTTCTATTGTCTGTTTGATATGCCATTAACTCATTAAGCTGAATATTTCCAATATTGCGTGTAATATGTTGTAGATATCAAAGGTGAATATGTATTTGTGTCTTAATGCAGAGCTCTGCAGGGAATATCTGAAACAGATAAGGGAAGAAACGAGTGGGAGACTACTAAGTGTTGCCTACAGAGCAAATGGAACCCCCAACAAATGGTGGTTGGCATTTGCTAAGAGGAAGTTTGTCAATGTTGTTGCACTCTAATCTCAAACCGATAAACCAATATTGGACATAATGCGTCATGGGCAGGTGATGAGGATTCAGCTCTCCACCATGAACGAGAAAAACCGGGTAAACAATCTGCCCCATATAGCACTAATGATCTGATACTTGTTTTTCCTTGTTATGGAGTATATGATATTTGTATACTTGTGTATCATAAGCAACATTGCCACTCTTAGTTTGTTTTCATGATTTGTGGTGTTGAAATGCATAACAATCAAATATATACATGACTTTTTTCAGTACTGTTCTTGCTCTCTTCATTTATATGCAGTTAATTAACACTGCCTGATTTCTCAACAGTTCACAAAGAGATGAGAAACAAACTAGGAAATCCCAGTACAGGTTTACTTAACTTGTATGAATTAACCAACCCTATCCAGGTAAATATATAAGAAACCAATTCAAACAACAGTTACAATTAGCACAAGTTATATATGTGGTTAGGTGATTTGCAGTCAGCTCCAGAACTTCAATCTTAGCTTTGATGACAACCACTCAGAGAAATTCGCCACCATAAATCCGAAGAACACCTGCAAGTCATTACCATTATGAAACATGCCAAGACATGCCACATTCTCTAAATCATTGTGAATGAAATATCCGCCTTACTAACCTGAATAGACCCGATAATGTAAAGAGCCGAATAGCGATGCTTGTGGATCAAAATGTCTTCCAGCATCGCGAGTGGTATCGTTAGTGAGATGCCTAGTGCAGCCACCAGTGGTGATGTCCATACAATTCCTAATGCCCTGAACAAAACCCGAAAATCCCTAAACCTAAAAACCTTCCAAGGACAAAAACATGACAGAGAATTTCCCTGAAATCAATCTTACAAGAAATAGTCAGGGAGGAAGCTTCCAACAAAGCAGTTGGCCACAATGATCTCCGCCATCTTAGCTGAGTTTGGCATCGTAAACTTCGGCTCCATGCCCATGGCGGTCAAAGGCCAAACTGTCGCGAAAAATCATTCATCAACATATGTTTTATGGTCACAGAAAAACAAGTTTTACTGACAAGCTCAACATACCAAGCCACCAGAGAGTAAGTAAGGTGAACAATCCGATGAATCCGTATAGCTTCTGCATATCAACCTTCTGTTCATCATCTCCGGCGTGTTTCTTCAGAAGCACTATAATGAGTTTTGTGTCGAAAGCAACAAATGAGTTTCTTCGGTTCTGTCGGAATTCAAACATCAATCATATGTATATGCTTACCGGTAAATAGTCCATATATCATAGCAGAGATCAAGGCATAGAGGTCTCCTATAAGAGAGTGTTGCCCATTTCTGAAACCGAAAACATAACGATGAACAACGAAGCTCAAACTACAATATATGTTGCGAATGTAGCAAGAAAACATACAAGGATGTCTTGGAATGAAATTTCCCGGGGACCCAAGTCTTTCCAAGCATTGTCATTGCGACGCCAGCCATGCTTATGATCACAGAGATCACTTTAGCCGCGTTCAATGTCTCCACTCCCATGGCTGCACCGATGAAAAGGGTGAAGAGGCCTGATGTCGATACAAGTATCGTTGTACGAGCAACTGTTGTCTGAGCAAGAGCAGCGTTCGAAAAGTACTGTCGAAATAAGATCAGACGCCACCAAGAGAGTGAGGGCATGAAAGTAAGCTAAGTTGAAGCCACAAGTGATGTTTTCAAGTAAGTCTAACCTCTGTGAGGAACCAGATAGGGGCAATGCAAGCAGCTATGGTGGCGAGGTTCCAAAGGCTGAGCTCTTTATCCGGTGGCTCTTGTGGAGTTTCGAATCCGGATGGAAGGGCTTCCCTTTGCGAAATGGACATTCGATGCTCCAACTCAAATACATTCCCTGGAGTGTTACTGCTCTCATCTGATATTGCATCACTTGTTCTCTTCGGAAGGCGCTTGAAGAGACTCGTTAGCCATGTCTTCAAGAAGGCTAAGGGAAGGTGAAGTGCCAAGAAGGAGGTTCCTAGGTAGGTGACTGCGAATGGATACTCGTAGTCCTCCAAAATACCCTGATATGTAACAAAACTAGCTTAAGAGTATGAAAAATGAGCAAGGTTCTTTTGCTTTTTCATTGATCTTTTACCCGAAATTCGAATACCGGATAGCAAAGACAAGATTAAAGAGTACTTGTTAAAGGGAAATATGAAAATCTAAGGCCCTGCTGCTTTTTTTTCCTGAAAGAGAAAGGAATTCGACGCACCAGACATACCTGGTGAGTCGAGAGGCCGAAAAGATCGGCAACGGACAGACCCTTATGAACGAGAATAAAACCAATGACAAAACAAGATTAAGGCCCTACTGCTTATTCAGCCTTGCTTTATGCAAATGAAGCAAACTGTTTTGTGTTTTTTAAATAGGAAAAGTGTTTGAAGATACAATTCAAAGATTCTTGTTTTAGTGGGAACAACAAGACAAGAAGGATGAGTGTATACACTTTGATTTCTAATATAAAGTGGATTATGAATTAAAATCATTTCAAATGAAGCTCAACAACAATCTAATTATAATTATAATAGACATAATTTTTGCTTCTGAAATAGCAAATTAAATTTATATATATCAAGAAAATGATACTTGAAACAAACTTGTAAGGTAGAACTCATATCATGATTCATGAGGTAATTGAGTTATCTACATTGATTTATTGAAGAAACCCAATTACCATCTGCAACAAAGAGACTAACAATTCACACTACAACAACAACCAAAATCATACTATTAACATGAATGGAGGCTTAACAATTTCCATGTCTTCATCGTCGGAACCTGTCTAAAAACATAAGGAGGAGGGAAGAGATATAGAGAGAAAGACCTGAGTGACTTCACAGGAGGTGACCCACATGGCAATCACAGTGATAATTAGAAACAAACCAGCCTTGTACTTGAAACCCATGATGATGATCAGCTTGAATGTTCAAAGCAAAAGTGTTGAACTTGTCCTCTTGATCAGCTTATTGTTTGGTATACTAAGAGGCACCAACAAGTAGTTTAGGCAAAACACCTAACTTGCCTGTGAAGATGAGATGAAAACTAAGTGTTTCTGTAACACCCTTTCTTTTTTTTCTTTCTTCCTCAAGTGTCTTTGTAACACCCTCTTGTTTGTTATTTTAAATAAGAATAGGAAAGGTTCCACTTTCATAGACTGGCCTCCTCACCCATAATAAATCATTGCACAATACTATCCTTTTCCCCCTTTTTCTAGTCATACCGCCTTTTTCTGGGTCGAATGATGGTACATTTTCTTCACATTGGATAGGTTTAATAAGGGGATCGATAAAACGATCTCTCGTATGAGTCACATTCAAATATGTTCAATTCTTAAGTATTTAACTCGAGTTCTATAGTTAAAGGGTGTATTTAGTCTCTTGCCAACTCACGCCGCCTACAGCTTCATAGCCTACTCAATAAAAGGGCAAACCTCACTTTTTTGTTTGTTTAATATATATATACACAATTATGGTAGACATCCATTTGCAACAAAATTAGCCCCACCGGAATCACAATAGAAGCAATTGTATACAAATACAATAATTCAGTAAACTTGCAAATATAAGTAACTATACTAAAAATAGAACTAAGCTAGGCTTGCTAGCCAACTATAAGTTGTATGATGAACTATACAATAAAATTGAGGGAAAATTGCATTAAGTATTTCAGCATTAGGGGTAGTTGCGCTAAAGTATACAAACTTTATATCAAATAACTTAGGTCACGAGTTTAAATCCTCCTCTCTCATTGTAATGGTTTAAGTGTCTACCTATGTCAGCTCGTTACTAGATTGTCAGAGTTACATATTGTTGATGTTAATTGTAAGACCTGAATTATCGATCTCAAAGATTGAGACACTTGGGTATCGTAGCGCTAGCGTCGCAACTACCCAAGCGTGTTTGATGTGTTCTTCCCTAAAGAGAGGGAGAATGTGCAAATCCATATACATAGGCATGCATAAAGCATTGATGTATAGAGCTCAATTGTTTACCAATCCACTTCTTGATATAATTTCTTAAATGCCAAGCATCACATGTTTATGTATATCATAAAAATGAGAAAAGGATAAAATTTACAACAAAGGTGAAATAATGCAAAGCCTTTTTTTCAAGCACATAAGCCCTTTAAAGCCTTTAAGATTTGCATTATTGAGGGTTTCCTTTTCAACTTTATTTTTGTGGGTAGTACTAGTGCTAGTCACCAAAGCTTTGTAATCCTCTCCTGGACCTCTCCCTTAACCAAGTTAATGCTTCTATTTGTCACTGAAGATTGGGAGTTTTAACCTTTTTTCCCATATCTCCTTCCATATATATGACAATGTATCACTTCACCAATTTCCAACCAATTAATTAATGTATATCTATATCATCCTCTCTTTTAATACAATGTTGTTGTATTGGTTAAATGATGGATGGGCAATGTGGTTCACATGTATATATTAAGTGACTTGAAATGAAATGTTGAAAAGGATTGATTTGTTGGTTTGAAGATTAAATCCATATTAATGAACGATTTCTCTGACCCTAAATGAAAATGAGTGAACCGTAAAAAAAAAAAAATCATAAGCCTATGACTATGTAGCTTGAGATATCCATTGCGAAGTGTGCCACCAATCCCTTAAATGAAAACAAAAATTACAACCTTACAAGTGTAAGCATGTAGCTTCAATTAGTGTTGTTATTTCGAGCTGAACAAGTCGAGTGTTGCATGTTCATATTCAGCTCGTTTAGAAACAAGTCAAGCTCGAGTTGAGCCTAAATTTGGACTCAGATTTAAAAGTGTGCTCATATTCGACTCGTTTAGGAAATGAACGATCCCGAGCCGAGCCTTTTTCGAGCATTAAAGAGCTTTACTTACTTAGAACATAGTAACTACAAGGAAATTTAAGAAAATTCGAGCTACTCGAGTTTAAACCGAACGAGTCGAGCTTTGAACCGAGCTTTAAAATGTGTTCATACTCGACTTGTTTAGAAAGTGAACGAGCTCGAACCGAGCTTTTATTGAGTCAAGCCCGAGTCAAGCTCGAGCTTCTTGGCTCGTATAACAACCCTAGCTTCAACGAATCTAAACCTCAAAGAGAGACCTTGATGAATTACAAAGTGTATGTATGATAGGATATTACAAAGTGATGTAAGCAAGTTAATGCAAATCATAACATAAAAACTTTGATGGGCTATGGTCCTATGGATGTCAACTTCTACAATATGATATGTTACACCAAATGTTTTGCTTTATTTCTTTAGTCATATACTATGATTTGATGATGGAACCTATTAGTTCTACTTAATGCAAAACAAATCACTCTTGGTTTCGAAACCAAAAAAAAAGAAAAAGAAAAAAAAAAGTAGTTGGAAACTTTTGATTCTCTTCAGAAAACGTGTTTATATGGAATTTTTCCTTCAATCTTGAAACATGTCATAATCATAAGTCTATTGGTATTAATGTTAAACCTGGAAATGGAAATTGTGGTTGGCAAATACTTGTAAATTTTTGGCAACGAACCAACTCTTGAACATGGCTTGTTAATTGTTATTGGATGATGTTAGACGCACTAAACTGAATCTTCGTGCACATCGCATTTGTGACATTTTTGTCACCTATTTGTTTGAGTAACAATTTGAATTTAGCTCAAAATAGCTTTAATGACACATCACAATGCGATCGATTAAGGGTCTATTTGCAAGGTTCTTAATTATGATTTATAATGCACAATATTATTTTATAATATGTATTATAATATAATATTATACATTATAAGTCATAATTAATGATCATGCAAACAAACCCAAAGGGCAATGCAATCAACACTTATGGTTTTGTGGTCTCTTAGATCATTATTTTAAAAAAATGTCATTTTTTTAATTAAACCAAGACAATGATGTGAGATGAGTATCCCATTTGTGTTACTACTCACTTTCTTAGTTCTCTCCCACTTTGTGATTTTTTTTTTTTTTTGGTATTCTGAACTACTGAGTGAGTATAATAGTATATATATAAGCTCATCATAGTCTAAACCATAAATATAGGCTCATCATTACTGCTTTACCAAAAATGTCCCAAAAGAGTAGCTAATGAATTACCCAAAACTCTGAAGTGAATTCAATTGTTTGTTCAGTATTTAATGTACATTATGAAATGTGCATATATGTACCAAAACACAAGCTTCTGGGCTGTAGTAGAGGCCTGTTTTTAGCATCAATCTCACTCACCTGCTCAGCACATGATCACAATCAAGTATTGCGGTAGACAGTTTGGGAGTTCCACTTGAGACTGATGTTGAGTTTCCCTTTCTTAGCACCTTCTAGAGGTAAGCTATCCTTGTACTCTCCTTCCATTATCACCCTCGTTAGCGTCACTATGCACCGTCCCATATAGTCCTGCACATTCGCCATTTGTAAGGGTAAACTCGTGTTTGGTCAAGTAATCTTGACACCACAAACATTAAGATGTGTGTTATGAAGAGAAACTTGCCTTCCCAAATGTATCATGATCATAAACCTCCAGCACGAGCATGTCGTTCAATCCATTCTCCACAAGGAAGTCGAATGTTTGATTCCAAACTGGATCCAGGCATTCATTAACAACCTGGAGGAAAACATAGCATGTCAAAAGATTGAAATTTTAGGAATGAGATCCTAATGGATTAAGATTTTATCCCTTTTTCTGAATTTGTATTTCATCCATTTCAATTTAGTAATAGTAACTCCAACGGATCCTAACAGGGCTTGCAAGGCATGGGGAAAATAGCTCACCCTTGTTTTATCCTTTGTTTCAGATTTCTTCATCTTAACCACAACAAATGGATCAGACTTTCCTGTAAGATCAGTTGCAGGTAAGTCTTCAGCAGATATCACAGTGACTGAAAGGACTCCTCTAACGATTTCTCCATCTCTCCTCAGTGTTGGGTATGTGCCGTTTTCAGCAGCTGTCATTCCACCAGTCATGGCCCTCTCCAGGGATGTTGCAGAATGATGCGGATCGTAAAAAGTTGTGTCGCCATTCTCAGACGTGCTAGGGAAGTACAGAAGCTCCAAGTGTACCTACAAGTGAAATTTGGAGCAAAGAAAGCAAGTGACTTAACTACCTGCAAAAGTTGAAGGCCAAAATACTGCAACTCGGCATCTATGAATAACCGTAAAACATATGACAAGGAATGCTCACCTCTCCCCTTTTCTTGTTATCCCTCTGGATGTCCAAATCTTTTACGAGTTTCAACCACACGTCTTTGACTTTACCAGGCTCAAGATCTTTTAGGTGGAACTGAGCAAGGCCTATGATTTCAGCTGCCTGAAGTCCCTCGTCGTCATAAACCTTCACAATCAAGTTTTGAGTGGATTTGTCTTCCACTACAAATTCAAAGTGCTCATTCCAGATAGGATTCAAGTCATTGTTCTGAGGAGTCACAAAAGGGAAAATGTTAAACTCACTTTAATTGAAAAGCACTTCAATAACAGTCACAGCAGGTTACTTACAATCACTTTACTGGTTTTCTTTCTATCAGGCAGAGGCCGTACATATAACACAGCAAATGGATCTGATTTTCCAATCAAATCCTTATTGGTAAGATCCCGGGCTTGCACAAGCTTGACCTCTAATCTGCCAACGGGCTTCAACTCCAGGTCGCTGCACTTTCGTTAGATTTGTAAGAATAAAAGAGAACAGGCCTGAGATGTGATATAAATTCATCCAGCCATCCAGGTTCTCAAAATTTCTAGTTTTTAGCACTCCCTATGAGAACAGAAATGATACTAGCCATAAACATTATTAGATAAGGATCTTTCTGCATGATTCAACGTACCTGTAGTCCCCAGGTATTATAGGGATGATTTTACGAACAGGCCACATAATAGAGTCTTCAATGGCATCCCTTATGGTTCCCTGCGCATAAGGTGATAACAATAGAGTTTTATTATCCAAAACAACAGCTCTGCTATCTTCAACAGATTCTTATACTAACCAGGGCCGTTCCGTTATATTTTGAGGCCTTGTGCAATTTACCTATTGAGGCCCCTTTTTTTTTTTAACTAATCAGTGTCGTTCCGTTCGACATGACCACTTCAAATCTTGTAGGAGGCATTCTATCTTTTTAAATCCCAACTTAGTGATTCCTAAAGTAGAAAGATACAAAATAATAACAAATATAATAATAATTTTGATCATCTAAGAAACTAAAATGTACTACCTCCGTTTCAAAATAAATGACGTTTGATTTTAATGCACGTTTTTTAAGAAGGTAAAAACTCTATAAAAAAAAATTTTAATCAATTTTTTCAATAAGTATGAAATTATTAAAAAAATAATTAAAAAAATAATATTTTATAAAGTTTTTAAAACAAAAAAAAATCTGCTGATGGGTTGCTTAGTAATTTGTTAAAAAAAAAGGGATTGATCATTGATGGGCTGCTTGGTTTATTTTGAAAAAAAAAGGGGGCTGCGCTATTACACAGGGATTCGAAACTGGGCTAGTTTGGAACTCACGCTGACCTTCTACCATCTGAACTACCACAACATTTTGTTCCACTTTTCAATTTATATATATATATATATATAACATTATAACCTATACGAGGCCCTGATACTAACGACGCCCCGTGCGATTGCACGTTTGGCACATGCCATGGGCCGGCCCTGATACTAACGACGCCAACATTTAAGTGATATTTTCTTTGCCCTTTACTAAAGAAAATATTATATTGCATAAGAAACAAGATGTGCTGGTCACATAGAGAAGAATTTCACCAAAACAGAAGGTGATGTATAATTATGCCTTGTTCCTAGCTCCAATAACAACTATGCATCATGAACTGATGGAAGTTTAAAAAAAAAAAAAACTCACAAACCTCGATGGCATCGCGAAGCCCAGGTATTGATGATATATCACCACCAACAACTTTAAGAGTGAAGTCCAACTTTTTCTGAAAGGAAAATGCTGTTTATAAGACAACTGAAGGAGAGGCATATTCATGTGGGCAGGGAATAATATAGAATCTGTCAGCTCACTACAAGATAAGGGTCTAACCAAGTAATTTTGAAACAACAAACATATTTTGTTAGCCATACCAAATTAAGAAGTCCCAGTGCAATTTTCCTGAATGAATTGGGTAATTTCCTCTTCTTTTTTTGGCCTCTTACAAAGATACATTGTTGCTTATATTTATGATTGATGAAAGGTAGAAAATATGAATTATTGGTCCGCAAAAAAGCTAGTGTCTTAAACTTGCTACAGAGCTTTTACCTTTTCCCTCAACGAGTAACTAATGGCTCCAAAACAAGGCAACTCTCCAACTAAAGGCTTGAAGATTATCCTGAAAACACCTGTAAATCCAAGATCTTTTACCTACAAAAATATATTTGAAGCATCACAAAAACGATTTCATTAAGGCAATGGTTAAATAGACATCTTAGATTAATTAATAAAGAAGATACAACACACAATACGCATAATTTATACTATTACACATTTATACATGTTGATCTTGATGGTTATGATCTTTTTGACAGGTCTACAGACATACTGAACAAAAATATACACACGAAAATATCCAATTTGCAATCATGTAAACTGTAAAGTAAAGCACTTCTGTGGAGAAGAAGCACAAGGGTTCCATATAATTCGAAAGATCGCTTTACTATATAACTAGTTAACAACCATAAAGGACCATACAGTCAAGCATAGTTTATCCCTGGAACAAGAACATTGGTACAATGGTACATGATGCTAATCAATTCAGCAAAAATGAAGGACCGAGTAGTATATATATGTGATAATGTGAATGATCACCTGCACAGGCAGTGCCACTCCAAGCCTAGTTTTGATTGCAAGAATGATGCTCGGATTCCCATCCCAATTCATTTCCATTTCCATAGTGACACCCTCACCACTGTCTTCGATGATTGAGATCCCTAAATTCACAGGCATTAACAAATTACAATAGAATAGCATCTATCCACCTTGGATTTTTCTTTGAGTAAAAGAGATCAAACACAAAGAAGCATGACCATATGTCCACAACTGCAAGTAGCGAAAGCAGATGGAGCGGAGGCTCTTGACAGAGTTAAGAGTGCTTGTAATGTAACTGAAAAATGCAGTTGTGCAACTTACATTGAAACTAGCTACTCACATTTGCACCATAAAATGCCCAAGAAATGACAAACATGTGAGGACTAAACACCAACCTGTAAATTGTGGAGCGACAGTTCCAAGGGTGAACTTGGAGAATTTAAGGGATGAAAGTATAATTGGTCTGTATGACTCAAGAACAGGCTCCACAGAAGCCTTTATGAGCTCGGACGCTGCCTAAAACATGAAGAACTCCTCCATAAGCCAACAGTCATCAGTCAACAACACAAACAATCTAATAAAAAATCACAATAACACACAAAGTAAAGTACCTGATCTACAAATGGCCAAATTTTGGTAAGATGTGCATTGAGCCAAGTCAACTGAAAGCAAGCAAAAGAGTAAAAATTCACTCAATTACGAACCATCATTATCAAATTGCTACTCTTTTTTCTCCAATACTTACACCAGATGCTACTTGAAACCAGGAATTTGGAAAAGGAACTAACACAAACTGAACTAACTGACCTTCTGTCGCTGGGCGAAGACGACCCAGGACGGATAGTACGGCGGTGGAAGCAGCTTTCTGGAATCTTCCACCGTCATTCTAGCGAACGCCGCAATCGTCGCAGCCTGAAAATTTCACAAAAAGATCAAACAGCACTCAAGAAAGCACAAATTCTAGGGTATAGGAGTTCAGCAAGCAGAGAAAGATTACTAGGTCGGAGCGCTGCTTGGACCGCGCATTTTCGAAGCGGACGAAGACGACGACGGCGGCGATCCCGGCGAGGATCCCGACGACGGCGCCGAAGATGAACCCCATTCCCGATCTCCTTCACAGAGGCAGCGCAATTCTCTACCTTACTGTCTGAGACTCCACACCTGAAATTCTCTCAGATGAAGAGCAGCAGCAGCAGCCAGGTGGAGTGCTCGGCGGCGGAGGATCAAAGGCGAAGTACGGTTGGAGTTGCGACGGAGCGGTAGTTATCCTGTAGCGCGTGAGGCATCGGAATTTGGAGTGGCAAGAAAAAGGAGAGGCTCCTTTTGCGGTGTTTTGTGTCGTTTTCTTTCTTCCTTCCTTTTTGCCTGTCGGGAAAGGCGTGTTTGGTTTAATTTCGTCGTTTCATTAATTCTGAGTAAAAACGGTTTGCCGACGGGAAGTGGACCAATAGGAATCAGCTGCGGTGGGCCATCTCTTTATTCATGATTTCCCTTCCCATTTCAGATTCTTAATCACATTTTCTAAAATATTACTCCCTCCATATCGAAATACTTGTTGTTTTAGAGTGTTAAAGTTGTATCAAAATATTTGTTGTTTTAGCTATAATTATTGTCTTTATATGTAATGATTGCTCTTTTTTATAGGTAATAATTAGTCCTTTTAAGTATTTTAAGTTATAAAAGTAAATTAAAGATAGGTTTTATTAATAAGTGTGCATAAAGCTAAAACAACAAGTATTGCGATACGGAGGAGTAACATTATACTCCCTCCGTCCAAAAATACATGGGTTTTTAGCATTCACGCACGTTGTTTTAGGAGTTAAAAACTATATAAAATATTAACTTTTTTAATCAGTTTTTTTAACAATTACAAACTTATTGTCAATAAGTTTATAATTGTTAAAAAAAATTAATAAAAAAATTAATATTTTATATAGTTTTCAACTCATAAAACAACTTACATGAATAGTAAAAAGTCCATGTATTTTTGGACGGAGGTAGTAGTATTTTTTTTAATCAAATAACATTATAATTTTTAATTATCCTTGTCATTATTAGTAACAATTATTCGGCAAAGAGCAATAATGGTGTTGAGAGGTTTGTCATCGTTTAGGTCTCTCGAGTACTCAATCCAAGATTGGAAAATAATATTCTTCTGTTTCAATAAATAAATGATTTGATTTTTTAACACATCTTGAAATTTTGTATTTTATATTACGAATAAGAAAATTACGTCAAAATGTAAAGTGACTTGTATTTTTAAAGGCAAAATAATGAAAATAATGCGATTTATCCGTTATGAATCAATATTAATACTAGTATGAACTTTGAAAAGCACTAAAAGGTATACCAACTATTCTATGTTAAACTAATTTCAATATGAGAAAATTTTCGGCCAATTTTTGTACGTGGCAACCAAATGTTCTAAAACTTAATGATATGGCACTAAATTATTAAGTGTTCATTGTAATTTTTTTTAAAAATAAATTTTAGTGCAAATTATATGATTAACCTTTGAATTTAATTTACTGAAAATTAGTTTTTTTTCAAAGATTATATTTCAGATATTTTCGATCATTCGGTTGCTACATAAAAAAATTGGGTGAATAATTTATCCATTTTTATTTATTGAAATTAGTTTAATATGAAATAGTTTATATACCCTCTAAGATTCTAATGATTTTTAATGTTCATATTGATTCATGATTAGGTAGTAATAATTGGAATTATTGGTGGGCTGAGCGGCTGACCCATTTCCAGATATGGACAAAGGCCCAATAACGGGTCATGTCTGGGCCAGACTGGAGCCCATCATTGCAAGGCTGAATAATATTCCTTCCAAATTCCCATTCTCGCCCCTTTCCTCCACCGGCGATCGTTCCACACTCGCCACCACCACCACCACCGTCACTGTATTCCTCTCCCGCTCTTGTTGTCTGCGAACTCATCGATCTCCGGCAAGCTTTCTCGTTTTCGATCGAAGTCGTGGAATCCAATTGCTAATTACAGGTTTTGTTTCCTTTTTCTTTTTTCTGCCATGTGGTTTTCCTTGCGTCTAAACACAAATTCGCGCATCAAGACATCGATTCAGTCGGATTTATGGGAGCGGTTGTGGTATTCTGAGAATCTTAGCAGTTTGTTCGATTTTGATCTGTTTTCAAGTGCCTGATGGTCATATCGATTGGCGGTGGAGGTGATTGGTGATTTTTTCAAGCGATTTCGTTATGCGATTGATTTGTCAATCGGACTTTACTGGCTCTGAACCAGTTTGAGTTTAATTAGGGGTGGCGCTGCAGTTTTGATGGTCGTTTGATTGGAAAGTGTCCATTTTTTGTGTTATATGTAAATCCATGAGAGTCCAACAGCTCTCTAATTTGTGGTGATGCATTTAATTTTGTAGATCTTTTGTGAAGCCATCTTGTTTGAAAGTGGTAGAGAAATTATTATTTTTCCATCTGAAGCAAATAAAATCACAAAACAAGAAATTCTATGGAAATTATCTGTGTTTTAGTTCTTACTCCAAGTTTTATGTAGCTCATTTTTGGCACAAAGAGAGACTAATAAGGAGCATGGATTAGAGGTGGCCTCTATAGAACTTATGAATTCTGATGGAACATGTGGCGATGGAAAACACTCCCATAGTAAGCAGAAGCAGGTATTATGGGGTTGGGGATGGATCATGATTCATGGATCTTTCTCATTGATAACTAGTATTCTTGGATGAACTGAGAAATGTGCTTGTAACAGGTCGTGACGAAGATGCCTTACACAACTGCTCAAATTCGCCTTGTGAGCTCCCACCCTGAGGTCTACGAACCATGTGATGATTCCTTTGTGCTTGTTGATGCGTTGCTTGCTGATCGGGCTAATTTACTAGATCAACAACCTACAATATGCATGGAAATTGGTTGTGGTAGTGGGTATGTTATTACCTCTCTTGCAATGATGCTTGGGCAAGAGGCTAATGGAGTTCAGTATTTTGCAACAGACATCAACCCACACGCGATAAGGGTGACATCTGAGACACTAGAAGCACATGGGGTTCATGCAGAGCTGGTTTTAAGCAACATTGCATCAGGGCTGGATAGTCGCTTGGCAGGACAAGTTGACGTCATTGTTGTGAATCCACCATATGTCCCAACCCCTGAGGAAGAAGTAGGTGCTAGTGGAATAGTTTCATCTTGGGCCGGAGGGTATAATGGCCGAGTTGTCATTGACAAAATCCTGCCTGTGGCTGACAATCTTTTGTCAGATAAGGGGTGGCTGTATATGGTCATTCTTGCAGCAAACAATCCTGCACAGATATGCAGACAAATGGGAGAGAAGGGCTATATATCGAAAATCATTCTGCAGAGATCAACTGAGGAAGAGAGTCTTCATGTTATTAAGTTTTGGCGCGATCCTGAAAGACTACTGGAGGCTAAGAAAGCTGCAGCTGAAAAATCATCACCCACGAAGGTCTTCGGGTCAATGCTTTCGCAGATCTCACGTTTTCCATTTTTCAGTGCTAGTAGTAATAACAGCAGCACCGGCGCTAACGGTGACTGATCGGTTGGTACATTGGAGTTTGGAGGACTTGCCATCTTCATCCCTGTTGAATTACTTCCAGGTTCTCTTATTATTTCAAGTCCCTAACTAGAGTAGACTTTACCTTTTTTCATTGGTTTCTCAAACTGTTAGATTTACTTGTATGTTTACCATGAGTGCTTTGAACGCTTCATGTTTACACTGTATTATGAAGAATAAGGCTTATCACCTTTGTCTCTTTGGCCTAATGTATCTGATCTGATGTGTCCCTTCTTTTTCTGAACAAAGATTTCAATCAATGACCAAGATTAAACACACAACTGTTCTTGTAAAACCTTCAAAAAATGTGTTAGTTAATGGCTTCTATTCTTCCTTTTTGTTGATTTTTACCCACATTGCGCCCTGTGGCCATCATCTATGGAATGGTAGTTTTCTTTTGCTGTAAATAAATCTGAATTGGAATCAGGGGATACAGAACTGAAATACAGGAGAAACTGGATTTTTAATTACAGATTTACAGGTAATGAAATGATGAAACATTTAACTGATTGAAACTGTCCTCCCACTCTTGTTCCAAGCATCATCTTTAAGCATATTATGAGAGCTGAAAGCTAGAAGTTGTCGACGAACAACAAATTGGCCTGAACTGTAACTTTCAGCCGCTAAGTCTTTTACTGTAGTCCATTCGTATTGCCCAAAGCCTCTCTCCAACCTCCTTCATATCTGGACGATCTGTACGGACAGGTGCCGCGCATTGGAATGCCAAGCGGAACATCTTTCTGAGGATGTCTGCACTTACATGTTCCTTAATCTGGGGATCAACAAGCCCCACCACATTGCCTTCCCTGTAAAGATTGAACGCCTGCAGGGTTTGACACAAGATGGTCAATACTGTGAAAGTTGCACCAACAATAAGGTTATGTTTGGCATGAAGCTTATTTCGTCTTCTCAGGGAAAAAAGCCTCTGAACATTTAAGCTTTCAAACAAAGCCTCTACCTTTACTTCCCTATCAAAAGTTGATCTTCAAGTAGTATAAATGGAGCTTTAGAGATCAAGCTTACCCATTGGATTAACACCTTCTCATCAGCAGGCCTTTTTGTATCCACAGGGCGACGCCCTGTCAGAATTTCCAGAAGCAAAACCCCGAAAGAGTAGACGTCACTTTGAGGGGTGAGTTTGTGGGTTCTCATATACTCTGGATCAAGATATCCCACTGTCCCTTTTACCTTTGTCGAAATGTGTGTGTGGTCAGTATCTTGTGAACCAACTCTAGCAAAACCAAAATCAGCCACTTTAGCCCTCATATTGTCTGTAAGAAGAATACTGGACGACTTTATATCCCGATGAATAATCTGCTTCTCTGTTTATAAGACAAACACGAATATTGAATCGGTATATTTCTCAGTAACGCCAGCTAGAGAAGATAATGGAACGAACGACACACAATGACAAGTCCCCATTTTCATTCTCACAAGGGTTACCAACTGTAATTGCTTTACCTGCATACATATGAAGATAGGTTAGGCCATGGCCTACATCAATGGATATCTCGAGACGTTGGTTGAAATCCAATATCTTCCCATGGTCACCTGCAATGAATAGCAGTTGAAAAATGGTATTTGAATACCTCATAGCCATAACTTCAGCACTGTAATGTGTAAGAAGGTCTCACCATCCAGATGTTCCCTCAAAGTACCGTTTGACACATACTGAGTGACAATGAGCCTTTCCTTTTCATTGTCAACATACCCAAGAAACCTCACTAGATTCCGGTGATCAATTCTCAACAAAATATCAAGGTCGTTGTCGAATTCAGCTGAATGAACATGCTCCTACATCAAGTAAAGGGAAACTAAATAAAAATCTGCACAATCAGGTGCCAATATAGCAAAGAACATTATGCAAATTGCATATTCCAACCCGATCCTTATATCTATACCAAACTGAGTCCTAACTCTTAAGAACTTTATGATGAAATCACCATCCAAGATCACACAACTGATAAACATAGTAAAACCAGCAGTTAAAGCACTAGTTAGAATCAGCACGGCATACCTTCTTAGTTCGCTGTACAGCAACCACCTGACCATCAGGGAGCCGGCCTTTGTAGATAGGACCAACTCCTTCACCCATGTATGAAGATGTTGAGAAGTTATGTGTAGCTTTCACAACCAGATTATACGTGAGATGTAAGGGTCTCAGCTTATTGGGGTTTGGAGAATGTCGAGGACTAGATGCATAGTGTCTCCCTGGACTTTGTGGTGGCCTTCTGTTTGGACTCTGTGGTGGGTATCTCATTGGACTTCGAGGTGGAAGTCTCATTGGACTGCCCGGGACTTTCTCATGAACCGAAATCGTTTCAAAGGACGAGGCTGAATCCACTGCATCAAATAAAAATTTAATCTGACAAGGATTAACTGGAAACTAGTGAACATGGATGTAATAAGCCTAGCTTGAAGGAAGTAACACACACTCATCACAGACCACGAATAAAAGAACTCAAACTTAGCCAGATAATGGAAAGAACAGTCTCAAATCTAATAAGAAATGCTACATTGGAATGAGCTAGTGGGAAAAGATCTGTTCATCTAAGATGTAAGGTACATATTACTCACTCGGATTCAGATCCCGTGAAACTGGACCATGAGAGTCTTCCTTCTTCCTCCAAAACCAAGGAAAAGCACAGCCAAATATGACCATTCCGGGCATTCCTATGATTATAATCTTAGATGTAAATGAAAAGTGCGGATCGTTACAATAATGCACTGCAATATCATTTCTCTGCTCATTTCTCAAAATTTTCCGCCCGGCCTCAAGGGAATACTCAACTGCAGAAATAAATTTGTACGTGTAATTAGCAGATACCTCAAACATGATAAACAAGAATCACATTAAGCCACAAGATCTTGAGCTCCCTTCAATCGCCAGATCAAGGAAGCTCAAATAAAATAATTGGACTTACCTCCAATGCTCGGCCGAATCTGCACCCCAGAGGCATTGCCTAGTAACAATTGAACACATACTGAAAACCACAAGGCCTCTATCAGAATCCTGACTGCAGCACGGCGGCTGATTGGCATCTTTTATTAAGGAAACTGATGTAGCATCTCTATATATAGTTCTAAGCGATCACTAATGCAATGGTTGAACGAATTGCTAAGCTGGAAAAAGGGAAAAAAAAGGAACACAAACCAAATAAATAGAATGAACCAAACTGCTTACACATATCTAACATTCAACCTTCAAGTTCAAAATTCAGCTCTTCAACAAAGGGATGCTTCGAATGCTTGCATCCAACCCCGGGAGCCCGTTTCAATTTAAGAAACCCAAACACTCACTCATAAAAGCCACAATACAGCATCAAACATTTTAAATGCTGCTAGGGAATGGATTCATCAAGATGTAGACAGATTTAGTCAGGTGATTAATGCCTTTTTTTTCGGAAGCAGGTGATAAATGCATAGTTTTTTCTTATGTGCCAGCTGAAAGTGCTTAAATCTGAAGTATTATAGCACATGGCGACACAGAACAGTATAAAAAAGGATATAATTATATAAACAATAACATTTGTCTTTCAACAGTTCAACCAGATGGGGCAAATAGCTAATAAAGTTGAAAGGAGCATCAATCAGCTGTTGAACACCGCCAAAAGGTATAATCCGATATCCAATAATTTCCTATTCAGATGTGTTTAAACCCTAAAAGTGTGATTAAGCCCAAATGGTATATGCAGAAGTAAAACAAACCCAACTCTTTCCTCCCCAAAGCATGAGCTGAAAGCACAGATGAGAAAACAAGGGGAAACTGAACAAATTGAAACCGAAACATTCGTACTCAATTAGTCTTCTGCACAGAAGAGATCAAAATTCAAAAGTAGAAGGACAGAAATAACATAAAATTGAAATGAACCTGAAAAGGGAAGCAGCTGAAATCATCAGAGAGGGGAAAGAGATTTGGGGAGGGAAAAGGAAATGAGTACATGAAACCCAGCTTGAGGAATAAAAAGGGTGGAGGTGATGGCGATAAGTAGAACTGGTGGGCAGTGATTTGGTAAGGTTTGATGTTAACTGGAGTGAAGGAATTGCTTTCCTGTGTTATGATTTTCCAAAAGGTTGGATTTTTAATATAATTTTCATATATATTCCATATCTTGCTGATTCTCCTTTTATGAATTGGGGGTTATTTATAGAGAAGCAAATTTCTTGCACCGCTATCTTGCTAGTTGCTACCATGTTGCCCCGGCCGTGGCGACTAGTTTGTTCATCCCTTTCTCCAATCTGTCCTGCAATAAGGAGTTTTAATAGTCTTTTTATTATTAGGTAAAAATTCGAGTTCAGACATATCTGAAATTCGTAGGTCGGTCAGACCAACAGACGGGCGAACCGTCTAAAAACCATAAACATACAACAATACATAAAGGTGCACACTCAAGCAAACCACCATACAAAAAACGTAACCAAGCCGACCTAAACCAACCAAGATGTGGTCGAAGACGACGGACGAAGTCAAACCCCACTCTGAAGCAGAATCGTAGGCCAGCGATATATCTGGATCAGATCATCCTATGGCCAGTAAGGACGAACTCTAGGGAAGCAGTCAACCCTAGTAGTGGAGACGCCACGATACACACTACCACGATCTTAACCTAGTGTTTTAATAGTCTTGTCTAAACGTCAAAACTTATTATCTCTATTATGATATTTTAAGTGTCAACTTATGAAAAAAAAATCTTCTTACTTACAAAATCCGTGTAAAATGTCGATTAGACATTGTTTAAGTGTTAAGTGACTCCTCCGTCTAAGATCAGACGAGTGCATATAAGCATGTTTAGGTGATTGTCTAGGTGCTTATATATATGCTTTTTAAATTTATCTAACGCTTTTTAAAACGCTGGATGATGTAAATTCTAAAAATAACATTAATTTAAAATGTAAGATACTAAGAATATTTATGTTGATTTAATTTTTGGAGAAATATTTAAGGGGTAAAAAAATCATTTTAGTTTACATTATAAGCCACTTGATCTTATATTTTGATAGATTCAGGTTGTGGTTTTTCTATCAACCTATGATTTTGTTTTTTGTCGACGTGTGAGAAGTCATAAATATCATACAAAAAGACTCACGTTATCCATATTCCGTCATTGTCTGCCTACTCTAGTATCCTCTTATATATTCCTCTTAATTTTTTCCCCAAAGTTGTCTTCTTTTTCGCTACTACTCTGTCTTGTGTTTTTTCTTGTTCATAATAGCTTGTTAGTTATCGATCTTTTCGACATCTCGATTTACCGAGGTTTTTAGATGTTTTATGTTTGGTTTTAAGATTTATGATGCATTTGAAAAGTATTTGATTAACACAAATCATTGAAAAGTATTTAATTAACACCATTTATAATGGATTTATAATTAATAAAAATATATTTAAATGGTGTCAACCAAACCTTTACTATTTAATAAATAATCATTAGCATGTTCATGAATCTCATGGGAATGTTTGACCTTAATAGCCCTATGTATTTTATGTCCTCTTAAAAGACAATATTTCATATTTTTTTATTAAGCTAGATACTAGCATAAGTTATATTTCAATATTTATTTTTAGCATATATTCATGAATTTAAAATATATATTTTTTAATTTAGAAAGTCATTTATGTCAAAATTTTAATTTACTGGTAAAAAAAATATATATGCTTAACCTATGCCTCTTAAGATAAGTTTTAAAAAAATATGTACTTTATAAGAGTGTATAGCAGATTTTGAAACAAAAGAAATAATACTAAAATAAAAGTAAAAGATTTTGGAATTGTGAATTGGAACTATTTGATTTTGGTATTTGGGGCCTGGGTGGTTTTCCTTAATTGGACCACACCAATTAATTTATTAGTCAAGGTAATTAGACTTAGGGTCACAAATAAGTGAAAAGGAATATATTTTTATTTTATTTTATTTTTGAAAAAAAAAAACTATCAATAAAGATATATGAAAGCTAGTCATCTTAGCTACATACATGTTAAAGGAATGATTCAATCAAAAAAAAATGTCAAAGGAATGATTCATGTGTCCAATATTCAGCACTTTCTTCCTGTTACCTCTTTATTAGAAAGAGAGATAAATTAAAGATGGAAAAATATGTTTCATAGAACTAGAAACTAGAAATTGAGAGACTATTAGTCATTGCAAGTAACATGATGTGATGTGTGGCTAAAAAAAAAGTCAAATAAAAGTAACCAAGAAAGTAAGAATTAAAATAAAGTGTGAAGAGAAAATTATAGTGTATAAATGATATATGTATAATTATAACTTAAAAGTATACTCCCACCAAAAAAAAAAAACTTAAAATTATACAATAATTAAACATGCATTTTTTATACTTTTGAGATAAACCATATTTGATAAATGTGTGCACCTTTCTTTTAATACTTGATCAATTCATATTTTATGCAATTTAAAATTTTAAAGAGATGAGTTTATAACAGTCCAAATGTCCTGTTATATTATATATTTATCATTTATTTACATTACAATAGATAGACATAATTATTTTATTATTTTAATTGTGTCAAAATATTTTTTTTTAATTCATGATGAGTTCAATCGATCACGGTGAGAGATAGGACATATGTTAAATATCAGATATACTTTTAATGGTTATCGGGAAAAGATTCAGATAGCAAAGGCTATCTGATGGCATGCATTTCGAAAGATGAGGTCTTCAAGAACTATTTCGATTGATCGAAAAGAACAACACAGGTGTACAATCGATTTTATCGGTCATTCTATTAACCGATATGATCGAGGACGTGACAGAAAGACACTTCTGTCACATTCGACAATGGAGCCCTCATGGCTGAGAAGCCTGAGATGTCGAATGATTATCTGAGAGTCCCCTTCTATCGGAATACATCCCTATCTCAACCGCTTTTTTTTACCCAGACGCACAGGGAGCATCTCAGCCATAAGTGAGAATTGTTTTCCCATTGCCTTATATCCCATGCGAACTGGGTTTCCTAGCCAGTCATGAATGATGAAGCCACCCATACTATCACCATTGATCAGAGTTGATCCATCGAAATTTAGTTTTAACATCCCAAAAGGAGGTTTTCTCCATTTTTTCCGACTAGTTTTTAAAAGTTTCCCCAATGTACAATCTTTTGGCCCGATTACAGGTGGGGATGGGAAAAAGATATACTCTTAACGGAGACAAATCCGTATCAACTTATATTTATATTTATTATTATTATTATTATTATTATTATTACTATTATTATTATAAAATCGAGATTCACCAACTGACACAAAAGTTTAAACTATTATATAAAGTTTCATTCTTTGTTGTAAACATTGCTCTTCTGCTAATTAAAACATATCATTTATTATTTATATACATTTTTTTAAAATGATAAAAATTATCCTATAAATATCAAATTTTAAATAACGGTTAGAATATTTTTTAGTTTTTTTTAAATAACGGTTAGAATATTTTTTAGTTTTTCTTATAATGGAGGTGTGAAACTATACAAAATCAATCAACAACGTATATATTGTGCCACACATCTTAATTGATGTTTACAGTGCCACCTTCTACCAAACTTCATGGAAACCATTGTGTTACTTCCTATTATTTTCTTGTTTTTTGTGTGTGTGATAAGTGACGTGGCATTACATTCTTTGTCATTGTTATAATCTTGACTTCCGATCTTTTATTTCAGCAAACAAAATCTTGACTTTCAAAAAGAAGAAGCAAAATAAAATTAAACTTTCCATAGTTGTACTTTTAAGTCTCTTCTTGGAAGGAGCCTTATCCAAGTGGTTCAAAATATGCCCTCTTCCATACATCGTCTCTGGTCGAGGTGGTCAAGTGGTGGAGAGTAAGGGAAAAATAGGAAGTCTCGGGTTCAATCTTAAAAGTAGTTATATCTTTCAGGAGTTGAATCACGTATTCAGAGTTAGTCACCATTATTTGGTTTTTCTTATCATCAAGATTTTTTTTTTAAAAGCCCATCTTACTCCATTTAGTAATAAAATAGAATAATAGATGGTATTTGACTCTTTTTTTACTTCACTCCATTTGGTAATAGATGGTATTTGATTTACTGACACACTTTTTAAAGTGCTTAAAACTATTTAAAATATTAACTTTTTTTTATATAACTTCACACTTATTCTTTTTATGTACAAAATTACATTAAAAAGCTAATATTTTATATAGTTTATGTGTCAAAAAAATAAAAATCATCTACTAGAGGGAGTATTTAAAATGATACAATTCTTTCGATTTGAGCCACGTATGACACAAATCCGAACCACAAATGTTGATATGGCCAAATCTGAGGACTTGAATACATTTTTTTTAAATATAAATAATGATTTGATAATGGTTAGTCCCTGCTGATTAAATGACACAAAGTTGAATATGAAATACAACTTTAACCTTTTTGTGCTACTTTTACTACACGTGAATTTTTACTCGAACTGAAAATAGCTCGTCTCGAAATAACTCGACTCAACAATGACCCAAATCCAAAACGATTGAAACCCGATATTGACCCATTCCAAACTTATCTAGGCTCTTGTTGAGCTGTACATGATTCCTGGGGGAGCAATGAAGCACAATGGCATGAACCGGTCTAAGCCAGACCGGCCCAATTATGATATGTATTGCTCCAACTGGACCACCTTGTAAAGCTACTTCATGATTCATGGGCCACGTTGAGGCCCATAACGTAGATGTTGCGAAAAATGTGTAAATTCCTTGTGGTTAATTCAGTTTGTTTGTGTATGGTGTGCAAGTGCAATGCATCAAGGGTATAGAATACTTTAAATAGATATATAAATAGGGTTCCTAATACTTGTTCTCTTTGTAATTCTGATATAGAAGATACAAATCATTTATTGTTTAATTGTCAAATTACGAAATCCCTTATTCAAAATCTGGGTGTTAAGTTGAAAAAATGTTTCATTATACCAAATTTAACAAATGATGTTCAAGAGAATATTCTAAATACTAGGGCTCTTAATCTAGATTTTACAGATTTATGTCATTTATGGCATTCAATTTGGGAGCTCAGAAATAAAATTATTTTTCGCAATACTTCTGATACAGGTACGATCTCCGTGTTAACTCGAGCTATTGATAATATCTCTTGTTGGAATAAAGGTCAGGTTAAATCGAAATTACCTAAACGTGTTAGGCCTCCTGATAAAATGATGTGGAAATGTCCTCCAATAGATGTTGTTAAGATCAATGTAGATGCTTCGGTAAAAAGTGATACTCAACCACATGTTGGTTGTGTTGT
Organism: Persicaria maculosa; assembly: GCA_963922045.1. Classification (NCBI taxonomy): domain Eukaryota; kingdom Viridiplantae; phylum Streptophyta; class Magnoliopsida; order Caryophyllales; family Polygonaceae; genus Persicaria; species Persicaria maculosa. The sequence goes on from OY998252.1 coordinate 3,121,803, forward strand.
GAGGAATAATGACGGTCAAGTTATTCGGATACATAAATGTAACGTTAGGATGGGTTTTGTCATTTTGGCAGAAACTTTTGCTGTATATACAGGTATAAGACTACCAGCAGAGATGGGGATCCGAAGATTAATAGTTGAGAGTGATTGTGCTATTATCATTGACGCCATCAATCATGCAAAAAATATCTCACGGGAGGTCATTCAAATAGTCCAAGAGATCCATTCATTAAGAAGAGATTTTGAGAGCATCACTTTTCAGCATTGCTATAGAGAGGTCAATGGAGCAGCTGATTTTATTGCTAAATCTCAGTTCAATTGTAATTTTATTTTGAGTGCTTGTTGTTGTGAGTTCCAGAACATCATCTTACGAGATGATCATGGATGTCGGTAGTACATCCAATCTTTTGCCTATTGTAAAAAAAAAGGGTATAGAATACTTTAACTTATTAGCTAAACCGGTATCTAGGAAAGATATTTCTCAATTTAACTTATTAGATAGAAAATATGTAATTCGGTTTATATGGATATTTTTTTTATCAGAATAAAATATTCTTTTCTAAAAAAGTTTTTGGAATATATTGAAAGAAAACCATAAATTATTGTAAAAATATAATATTTTATTACAAAATTTAATAATTATATATATATGTGTGTGTGTGGCATGATTAAGATTTTTTTATAAAAAATTAAAGAAAATTATAATTTTTTTTAAAGAATTTGTTATTTGTAAATGGAAAAAAATGATAGGATTGAAAAACGTGACAAAAAACTCATAAATTGTGGTTTAAATATGACATTGATAGTAAACAAATTCATAGGGATAAAAATTAGAAGATTTTTTAAAAATATATGTGTAACATAATGAATAATCTTATGAAAATATTAAAAGAAAAATATAAAATTTGATTTAAATGACATTTATAATAAGGAAAATTTGGTAGGAATAAAAAATAGGATTTTTTTGCTAAGTGTCCATTTTCTACAAGGCCTTTTGCAAAATGTCCACTTTTATTTCCCCTTTTGCAAAATGTCCTAATATTACATTTTTGTCTCTCCTTCCCATTCCCTTCCTTCCTTCCTATTTTTATTTTGACCATTGACCGGTCAAAGTCAAAGAATTGGTGACACAACTTTGATGACAAAAAAAAAAACTGGTGACACGTTTTTTTTTTCGAATATTTTTTTTTACGAAATTACTGTCACCACCTTTATAAGTGGTGACACCGGTCAATGGCTTTGGTGACACATGTATGATGATAAACAAATTTTTGGGTGACAATTTTTTTTTTTACGAGATTAGTGTCACCGCCCTATCGCTGTCACCACAACCCATATCGCTGTCACCAGCCTTATTGCGGTCACCACCTCTATCGCTGTCACCTCCTTATCGCTGTCACCACTCCTATCGCTGTCACCACCACTCCTATCGCTGTCACCACCACCTCTATCACTTTCACCACCACCTCTATCATTGTCACCACCACCCATATTGTTGTCACCACCCTTATTGTTGTCACCACCTCTATCGCTGTCACTGCCCTATCGCTGTCACCACCCTTATTACTGTCACCAACTCTATTGTTGTCACCGCCCTATCGCTGTCACCACTCCTATCGTTGTCACCACCACTCATATCGCTGTCACCACCACTCCTATCACTGTCACCACCCCCTATCGATGTCACCACCACCCCCTATCACTGTCACCAACACCCATATTGCTGTCACCACCCTTATTGCTGTCACCACCTCTATCGCTGTCACCGCCCTATCGTTGTCACCTCTCCTATCGCTGTCATCACCACCACCCCTATCGCTGTCACCACCACCCCTATCGATGTCACCACCACCCCTATCGATGTCACCAGCACCCATATTATTGTCATCACCCTTATTGTTGTCACAACCTCTATCGTTGTCACCGCCTTATCGTTGTCACCACTTCTATCGTTGTCACCACCACTCCCATCGTTGTCACCACCACTTCTATAACTGTCACCACCACCCCTATCACTGTCATCGATCACCCCCTATTGCTGTCACCGTCCCTATCGCTGTCACGGCCCTATCGATGTCACCACCACTCCTATCGTTGTCACCACCACTTATATCGCTGTCACCACCACTCATATCACTGTCATCACCCCTATCGTTGTCACCACTCTTAATATCGTTGTCACCACCCTTATCGTTGTTACCGCCCTAATCACTGTCAACACCCTTACCACTGTCAACACTTTATCGTTGTCACCACTCTTATCGTTGTCACCACTCTTATCGTTGTCACCACCCTTATCGCTATCACCACCCACCCTTATCGATGTCACCACCCCTATCCCCGTCACCAACCTATCGCCGTCACCAACTCTATCGTCGTCACCACCCCTATCGCTGTCACCGCTGTCACCATCCACCTATCGCTGTCACCACCCTTATAACTGTGGTGACACTATCGGTGGTGACACCAATAAATTTTACATGTGAATATATAATGAGGTGTCCGTGTCACCAATGAATTTTATAGGTAATTTTTTTATATCATAAATACAAATATCAACCTAATGAGGTGTCACCAATGCAACCAAATATATCAACCTAGCATAAATTGTGGATTGCAAAACATTACCAGCAAGCTTGAGAAAGATGGAGACACAGGGAGAGGAGAAAGCTGAAGAAAGCCATGGATTTCAAACAAAATTTAGCACCAGCAACACTTCTCTTTTATCAAAACTTGCTACTGCAGAGTGCAGATGCAAACAACAAGCCCCAAAAAACATAAAATTGATATTCAAGGCATACACCAGTCATTTCAAGACTGGAAAATTGACTGCCATCCCTATACCCCGATCTAGAGAACCCCGCCGAATCCCTCAATCGAATCGCACCCCGCCAAGCCCCGGCGCAGCGACGGTGACACAACGGCGAGTTTGAAAGAGGTTTTCTCCCTGATTTTACCGGAGAAGGACGAAATTCAGCAAGTAAAGAACCCTATGGATTCGAATTTCAATGAGAGCGATGATTCATTGATGATTTCATACGATGATTAGCGCCGCGTGGTTGCCGCTCTTCATGCTGCGAATTTCCGCGGTGGTCGAAGTGGAATTCGGATGGAGATGTAGGAGATGTCAGCGGAGATAGAGTGTGGACGAGGTCGGCCGACGGGAGAAGAGCACACACACGAGAGGCCGATTCTGGATCCAGGATCCGAGATCTGAGATCGAGATCAATTGTGAATCCAGGGAAGCGATTCAGATCCAGATTAGCGAAATCGGAAACGATAAACAGATCTCAAAGAGAAAACCTTTCCTCCTCCCGCCTTGGAGCAACGTCTGTTCATCTTCAACCTAAAATCGCGGCTGTCACCATCCCTCCCTCTCTCTCTGTGATATCTCCATCAGAACGCGCAACGGCAGCAAACAGACACGGTAGAGCCGGCGAAATCGAAAGGAAATCGGAGATAGGAGATCGCGCACAGACACGGTAGGGTCGGAGAGGCCGAATCTCCACTGTCACCACCGCTTGCCATAACCAGATCCGATCTCCTCTGTCACCGCTTGCCATTGGAGCTCGGATCCGGCAGCGGAGGTTGTGTAGCAGTGAATTTCCCGGAGCGGAGGTGGAAGAAGCGCTCAGATCCATTCCGCAATGCTTGATCTCCCCTGGTTTAATGGAGGCCATGGCAACCCGATCTATTTGCAATTGGGAGAAAGAGTTGAAATATAAGGGCAGGGGTAAAACGGGGTTTTCAAAAACATTTAGGACATTTAGCAAAAAATGATTTTAAGTGGACATTTTGCAAAAAGGGGTTGACAAAATGGATATTTAGCCAAATATTTTCTAAAAAATATGGCAAAAGGGTAAGCAATAAGGTTTAAACTCATGACCTCTTGCATTACTTTTGCTTCTCTTCCTATCTTTACTAAATAAGCTAGACAACTTTTGTGTGTTTTTTCCCAATTTTTTTTATTTTTTTTTGAAATACTACTGGCGGCCTCCACCCCGCACCACCTCATGTGGTTGTCACTGCACGGGAGGGAGTATGGGTGTTATTGAACAAGTTGAGTTTGACATGTTCAAACTTGGTTCGTTTGTTAAACAAGTTCGAGCCGAGTCGAGCCCAATTTTTAAACGAGCTTTATTTTTTGATCAAGCTTGATTTGTTTAGGAAATGAACGAGCTCGAGTTGAATTTTTTTCGAGCTTTAAACAGTTCTACTTGGTTATAACATATTAACTTACAAAAAATTTAATAAATTTCATAAAATTCGAGCTTAAATCAAACACGTCAAGCTTTCAACATAGTTTAAAATCGTGTTCAAGCTCGACTTATTTATGCAAGTGAACAAGCTCGAGTCGAGTTTTTTTAGAACCGATCCTGAGTCGAGCTCGAACTATTCAGCGAAATAAAGGACACGCAACCCACACGCAACCCAAAGACGATATTCAAGGGGATAAAAGAATATGCTTGGTGGTGGGTTCAATCGTGGACCCGTCTATGAAACCGTAGCACTCATCCCAATTCCCAAATGCGGCCAACAATCAAATAGGGCTGTCATTCCTCCAATGGCCGAGCTTTGCATCAAATGTTCGACTCTTTGATTATTTATTTATTTATTTATTATTATTAGATAAAAATTCAAGTTTAAACATATTTGAAACTCGATGGCTGGACGAATCGACAGACGGAGAACCGTCAATACAAACCATACACAATAACACAAATCAACAGAGATGAAAAAAAGCTCAAACAACTCATACAAGATGTCTGTCAGAATAGAAGTCGACGGACAACCAAGACGCGTCATGAGTGTCAAAACATGAGAGAATGCAAAGACTCTCTACAATACCCCAGTTGGAAAGGGCAACTCACGAGGATGTGTGAATCACCGACATTGCGCCACTACCCCACCTAAATGAAGGATCTTCGAAAACTACGAAAACAATCACGATTCGTTCTCGATCAAACAAGACGTCCAATACTACAACCCAACACAAAGAAAACGCAGCCACTCTAGAGCACCGACCTGGCGCCAAAAGACAGAGCAAATACGAGCTAAGAAAGGGAAAATCGATCAACCGTCGGAAATATGAACGAAGCTCCCGAAATCAAACAGAACATTTGGGGAGCACTATTATTGCATCATACGTAGTATGTTCGACTTATTTGGTACTCCGTAATATTTTTTTATATAGGCAAGGATTTGGACGATGCTAGTTTCTACTTAGACCACCATCCAATAACTAGGTCAAGATTGATTTATTTTTTTATATCAAGCCGAGTTCGAGAATTCGAAATAGTTTTTAAGTTACGGAAAAATATTACTGAATATTTTTTTTTTTTTTATTTGTTCCTAGATTTTTATTGGTTGGAAAGAATGGTGTGCACTAATACTATATTTTTGTACTTTTAGTGTTTTCTTATGTAAAATCTAAGGGGAAATGTATAGATTTATTAGTGAAAGAAAATGTGAAGTTAGGTAGATTGATGCCTAATGTTAGACCAAGGTTGAAGTGAATTATATAAATTAAACATATGATATGATTCCACTTACGAATCTACATAGAAGAGGCTAACTAGCCCCTTTTGGGAAATTCAAGCAACCTTCAGTAGAACAATATTTATAGATGATTCAATTACTACCCTGTTATAAGAAGTAGGAGTCCCGAGTCATTCCTTTATCAAGTATATTCTATAAGATGTTATTGATATTGTAAAATTACAACTATGTATTTAATTCTAGTTTCATATTTGTATGATCAAAATATCAAGCACACTCTTTACCTACTCCATAAGGCGGTTTTGACAAACTGTTTTCGGGTAAAAATGTTTATTGGTTGTAAAAGTTGGTGTCATTGCTATGCATTTTTGACAATATTTTGATTAAAAATACCAGAAAGAGATTAGGATGAGCTAGATACGATCAATAGTCCATCATAAAATATCATTTCGGATGAGAATATGAAATTATAAGCTTGTGCTCGAGTTCAGAATAGTTAGAGCGCGCTCCGGTAGAGGCGGAACTACTTTTTGGGGCCAGGGATGGCCCTGGCCCCCACAATTTTTTTTTTGTAACATATTGACAATTATATATTTAGTACTATTTATATAGGTAATTACTAATTATATATGATATTAATAATAAAAGAGTAAAATAATAATTAATTTAGTTGTTAAAGGGTAACCACTTTAATTTAGAGATTAGAGATTCAAGTCTTCATACCTTTAGTTTGGACAAATTTTTGTATCGATGATTTTTTTTTGAATTAAAATTTTTAACTAATATTTTATAATTTTTTCAATACTTTTTTATGATAAACAAAAATAATTTAATTTTTGATTTTACCCTTTTTTTTGAAAGAAATTAAACATTTAAACTATAATTTTATAGTTTTTTTTTGAAAATTTTTGAAACACTTTTATTTATGATAAAAAAATTCACATTTTTTAGTATGTCCCTTTTTTTCGATTTTTCATAAAGAAATTGCACATTTAAACTACAAATTTATTGCCTTTTTAATATTTTTTTTAAAATTTTTGTGCTTGATAAACAAAAAAAAATATAATGTAAAATTTCGACCCCCTCATCACCGGGAGTCTAGTTCCGCCACTTTGCTCCGGTTATATAATAACATATCATTTTGGCATTTCCTTTGTGACCAATGAATCAACGGTCATCAATTAATGTTGCCTAATCATTTCATTAAGTTGATTAAAAATATTTGTCGACATCCTCAAATTGATTGATATAAGAGATAAAGAAATGGCGTTACGCTATTGATATACATGTTCGATCATCGCTTCCAGCCTATTAATCTATGATCATAAATAGCCCTATTATTAATTAGACAATCTCATATTTTCTCATAGTTTTTCCAAATAGATAATAACGAATCTATTTTGGTGAACCACTACTTAGATTTATTATTTCTCTATGTGTATAAATATTTAGCTATATTCAAATTTTCTGTAATTTTTTCGGTGTATTAATGTATGTGTGGACAATTTAAGAAGATGTTGTCCCTGCTAAGTGGGTTTGGTCATATATGATTGTTTTTATTTTGCCCTCTTTTTTCAATACAAATACATATAACTTGATATTTTTGGATAATTAGTGTATTAGATTTAGTTTGATTTTTTTTTTTGGTAGAAAAGTCGAGAGCACGCTCTCAATAAATAAATAACCGTGGCCTACATCGGAATGTCCCGGGGAATGGCCCTCCCCCGAATGTCCTCATCAATAAGCGCCACACTACCTATCGGCGGAACCATAAAAACATGCATCCCAACCGGGAAAGAAAATGAAAAAGATGCGAGGGAGTCGGCGACAAAATTCGCTTCCCTGAAGACATGCCTCAATTGGATCTCCCAATCTCGGCGTAAAAAGCTCTGGCATTGACGAACCAGGCTAGCAAGCGGATGAAAATCTCCAACCCCTTTCTTAATGAGCGAAATGACAAGCAAGGAGTCAGCCTCGACCACAATCTTCCTATATCCATGATTCCACGCTAGTCGAAGGCCATCCAAGAGGCCCCAGAGCTCAGCAATGGGCACTGTACAGCAGCCCAATCGGCGCACATAGCCCATCAACCACTGTCCTTGCTCATCGCGAAACACACCCCCCGCACCGGCTCCCCCATCACTCAACACCGAGCCGTCAGCATTCAGCTTTACCCAACCGGCGGGGGGTTTGTCCCAGCTGATATCCTCCTGTCGTCGAGCCTTTGAGGCGCCCTTGTTGCTGATCGCGCTCCAGGACCTTGCATATTCCAGCGCCTGAGTCCTGATGAATCGAGGCAGATCAGCAGGGCGCCCTAGCCCATTGAACACTCGGCCGTTACGCCATCTCCAAATCCACCAGAGACTCATCGCAAACACACTCGGCCAGTCCACATCTTCCATAACTTTTACTGTGGACAAAAGATTACATCGAATCCAGGCTGCAAACGGCACTGTGAAAAAGCTCGAACCGTCCGATGGTGCACCCAATCCTTCCCAGAGACCCATGATCTCCTTGCAGCCCCTAAACAGATGGATTAGAGACTCGGATTGGCCCGGACAGGCGCTGCAGCAGGGGTCAGAGCCAAGATGGCGTCGACACCTCTCCTCGTTGGTCATGATTGCTCCACGAAGGACAAGCCACACAAAACATCGAACACGCTCGGGGACCTTCAGCACCCAAACACGCTTGAACACCGGGGAGTCGATGAAACAGAGCTCCCGATTACCCCGAAGCATATCATACGCAGACTTAATAGAGTAATCTCCATCCGCCGACACCCGCCAACTCAATCTATCCAGCTCGGCACCAGATTCATCCACGGCCATTGCAGCTAACTTCATCAACATTGTAGCCGGGAGAATGGGTTCCAGCTCAACCCAATTCCAACCCTCATGATCCATCCAATAGGACCGAACAGACCTTTGTAGGGTCTCCTCATCCAGAGCCACGTTTGCCACCGATTTCAACGGGTGTTCTCCGGCCCAACAGTCCTCCCAAAATCGGACAATCTTACCATCCCCAATGATCCATCTCACTCCCAAGGTAACCACAGCACTCGAGCTTTGAAGCATGCTCGACCAAACGTGGGACGTCCCCACCACTCCACTTGCAATCGAGCGATTATACTTAGCCTGGAGTATATCGCTCCAGACCTCCCCATCCTTACGGGTGAGAAATCGCCACATGAGTTTCCCCGTGGTAGCTAGATTCAGATCTCTCATAGACCGAACTCCAAGGCTGCCGAGCTCTCTTGGGCTGCATACAGCTTCCCAGTTAACCAAGTGCATGCGCCTCCTATCCTCGGTACTCCCCCAGATGAACTGCCTGCAAATTTTATCAATTGTGTTACACGTTTCAGCCGGTAAAGCAACTGTCGCCATAGTATAAACAGGGATTGACGATAAAACAGATTTGGTAAGTGTAATTCTCCCTGCCAAACTTAGATATTTCCCCTTCCATCCGGTCAGCCGAGAGCTGATCTTATCAATCAACGGAGCGAAGGTGCCTTTGGTTACTCTCTTGTGGAGAACCGGCATCCCCAAGTAACTCCCAAGGTCATTTGTCACCTCAAACTCACACTCCCTATTCAAGTCCGCCACCACCTCACTCCTCACGTTAGCTGAGACGAAGAGCCTGGTCTTCGCAGCACTCACCCTTTGGCCAGAAGCTGCACAGAACCTATCCAGAATGCCCTGGATAACACGCAATTGGCTGACCGAAGCCTCTGCAACCAATACAATGTCATCTGCAAACAAAACATGAGAGATGTTAGGCCCAACCCTCGTCAACTTGGCAGGGATCCACTCCCCATTATCGGCAGCCCGAAATATAGCTTGACTCAGTCGTTCGATACAAAGAATAAACAGGTAAGGGGAAATAGGATCTCCCTGTCGGATGCCCCTAGTTGGTTTGAATTCGTCGGTCATCTCGCCATTCACAAGCACCCTTGTCGAAAGAGTGGTTATACATGCCTCTATCCATCTGATCCATTCTTCCGGGAATCCAGCATCTCCCAAGGTTTCCAATATAAAATCCCACCGGAGACGATCATAAGCTTTTTCCAGGTCAACCTTGAGTATCATCCATCCCTTAGCCCCCTTCTTTCTCCGCATAGAGTGCACAAGTTCCTGCATGACAACAATATTATCCGTTATAAGCCTTCCAGGCAGGAAACTACCTTGCATAGGGCTAATGAGAGAACTAAGAAGAGGTCTCATCCTGTTAACCAAAACTTTTGTAATGGTCTTATATAACACATTGCAAAGGCTTATGGGCCAGAATTGTGCTACAGCTTCAGGCTTAGACACCTTAGCCAGAAGCACAATTAAAGTATCATTGAGTCCTGGCGGAAGAGAGGCCGAGTTGAAGAAGTTCTTCACGCAGGCAACAATCGATGGTCCAACCACCTCCCAGCTCTTTTGAAAAAACATCGCCTGATAACCATCCACTCCGGGCGCCTTAAAGGCTCCCATGTCGCGAATAGCATTTCCAATCTCAGCATCGGTAACTGGCACCCTGATGGCTCCCCAATCGGTGTCAGACAGAGTAGGGAAGTTACCCGACGGCCAGGACGACGACACCATCTCCTCCGGAGGCAACCTATATATCTCCCGAAAGAAAGCCATCACCAGCCCTTCGATAGCATCAGCATCAGTAACCAACACACCATCCTCCCCCTTCAAGCCATCAATCATGTTCCGTCGGCGACGGATGACCGTAGACAGATGGAAGAAGGTGGTATTCCGATCGCCGGCACATAACCACTGCTCCCTGGACTTCTGAAACCAGAGAAGCTCCTCCTGCTCAAGAGTCAACGCAAGCTCGGCTTGAATCTCCTCTTCCCGTCCGAGCAGCTCCATCGAAGCATGGTTACTCAACTCATCCTGTACCTCTGTCAACTGAGCTTCCAGCGTAGCTTTTCTTTCGAAAATATCCCCCAAAACCTCCTTATTCCACTTGAGAAGGTGCGTCCGGAGCTGTTGCAAGGCCAACGGCGCAGGTCTTGACGTATCCCAGTTCTCCTTTATGAAATCCCGAAACTCCGGGTGAGTAGCCCATGCCGCCTGAAAGCGAAACGGTCGTCTGCTCTTGTCAGTCTTTCTTGCCGGACTCAACTCAAGGAGCAGCGGACAGTGATCAGAATTGAACTTGGGTAGATGTCTAACCCGAGCCTCCGGCCAATCCAACCGTCCCTCAGCACTGATGAAGATCCTGTCAATCCTGCTGGCCTTATAAGTTGCAGGTGTCTTGCCTCTATCCCATGTAAAAGTCGGCCCGGTAAAACCCATGTCAATCAACTCAGCCTCCTCAATCCATTCCCTAAATCTATCCGTGTCGGGGGATAATCTCCCGGCGCCCTCACTTCTTTCCCAGCTATGGAGCACACAGTTAAAATCACCCCCGACAACAACCGGCCCCTGAATGCCCCCGATAGCCTCCTCAATGTCAGTCCAGAATTGCCTCCGGTCAACCTCGTTAGGATACGCGTAAGCGACAACAAGATGCAGCATGTGCGGCCCCAGCGTAACCTCAGCCACGATAAATCTCTCATGTCTCATGGAAATAGAAATATCCACCTTATCCCCTTTCCAAAGGAGCCAAACTCCCCCTCGAAACCCATTAGCTTCCACAATCTCCCTATCGGAAAAACCTAATCTGTCAATAACCGCCTTAGCACGATCACCAGACACCTTCGGTTCAAGGACGGCCAACACGTCCACTTTGTGCCTCCGGCTCATGTACTTAGCGGCTCTGCGGAACCCGCCACTACCGGCTCCGCAGCAGTTCCAGATGATGCAATTCATTGGGTTGGTGGGGATTTGGATGTCGAGTCAGGATCGACACCTATACCCACGGTAAAACCCGCACCCATCGAAGACACTTCCCCGTCTATCTGATCAGTCACCATTTCATCCATACGCTTGTCACTCTCCCCGGCAATGTCCTTAGTCTGGTTCTCATTGGCCACCGGTTGTGCCATTGTCGAAGCATCAGTGACGCCCCCTTTGGAAAAAACCGAGTCTTTCACTCTCCAGATCAGGCCAGGCTCTTCCGATCTTCTCCTTTTAGTTGGGCCCGAGTTGCTAGTACCAACCGGCCCATTCCCTCTCTGACTGTCACTTTTAGTAATACCTTTCTTGCCAGCTCTTTTCTTTGGGGCCTCCCTCTTATCTAAACTCCCAGAAGCAAATGTAACCGCCTTCCCATACCCAAAGGTCATGCCCTTGTCAACAGCAGGCGCCGAAAAACCCTCCTTATTAACTACCCCACTTATATGGTTGGATGTTCCCACGTGCCTAGTCTCTCCACCTTCCTTAGCCGTTACCCCGACCGATTCGGCCTCAATCTCCAAAGCTCTGAAACTGTTACTTCCGTTACCGTCATGTTCCTCCCGGCCGGCGGTAGCGCCTGCAGGTTTGGCCTTCCCCTTACTGTTACGCCGGCGTCTCGGCACATCCATCCAGGGACCATAGAATCCCTTGTTCTCTTCCTCCACATCCTCCATCAGTTTGTCAACGGCCTCCTCCCGCCTTGGCTCAGCTGTATTGGGAGCCCCATCCTGCTGCGAGTTCCCTTTCGTCATCTCCCGACCAGCACCTCCAGATTCCCCCTTCGGGCATTGCATAGCAATATGACCATATCGCCCGCACTTGAAGCATATCTTGTGCAACCCTTCGTACTCGAGGAAATAGCGCCTATCATTGATAGTAACTGTACCTTTCAGAGGTTTCAAGAGGTCAACTTCAACGCAAATCCGAGCATACCTCCCTCTACTAGAGAACAAAGTCCTCGTGTCCACTTTAACAGGCATACCGATCCCTGATGCTATCTTCCATAGCACTTCTTCTTCATAGAAAACAATTGGAAGCTTGGAAATTCGCACCCATGCCGGAGAAGTGGTGATGACATCCTTTTCCGGGTCAAAATCCGGACTCCAGGACTTCGTAATCAAGTAGTGCCCAAAGATCATCCACGGTCCTCCCGTAAGAGCGTTGCAATAATCATGATCATTGTCGAATCTCACCACATAGTAGCCATTGGGGAGATCTGCTAAGAACATCCGCCCCCTAGGGCGCCATAATTCCCTGAGCTTCCGCTCCATAGTATCATAGGGCACGAACCCATCCAACAACTTCACAATCACCGACGATTTCCACGCCGCTGCGAGCACATCCATGACTTCCTGACCAATCTCAATCACCGGATCCCCTTCCACACCGTAGGGGAAGGACACCGAAACTTTCTCCTCTAGCATTACTTGGGTGAGGCCTCCGTTCCGCGCTTGCCCACCGCCGACGACAGTATCACGCCAAGATTTAGCCCCGTCTGGTGGATCCTCTGGCGGCCGGAGACGGCCACTGCTATCACCGCCAGGGGAAGTTGCACTCCTAGGGTTTCCGTGAGGGACGCTCATCGCACTTTTTTATCTTTTAGAGAGTGTCAATTTGTTTTTAGATTTAGTTTGATGTGATAATTAATACGGAGTACTAAACTTGTTTTATTTCTACCATTTGGATTCCAATTGTATCATGTTTATAATGCAAATATATAAGATGATATTTGATTCAGTGGCGGTCGCAGGAATTGCTAGAGGGGGGGCGGAATATTTCGTTGGGATTTTTTTTTCTCGGTATATATAGTAAATAATTTTTTTAAAAATATACTAAAAGAAAACCATAAATTATGGTATATTGAAAGACAACCATAAATAATGATATATAAATATGATATTTTATTACAAAAAATTTGTACAAAAATTTAATAATTTATATATATGTGTACTTGATTAAGATTTTTTTTATATTGAAAGAAAATTATAAATTTTTTTTAAAAAATATCATTGGTAAATGGAAAAAAAATGATAGGATTTGAAAAGTATGAGAAAAAACCTCATAAATTGTTGTTTAAATATGACATTAATAGGAATTTTTTTTCATATGAATTAAAATTTGAAGATTTTTTAAAAATATATGTGTAACATAATGAATTATCTTATGAAAATATTAAAAGAAAAATATAAAATTTGATTTAATCATTACATTTATAGTATAAATTTTTTGTAGGAATAAAAAATAGAGAAAAAGGAATGAGATTTGAACTATGACCTCTTGATAGGAGAAATTTCTTTCACTCTTTTTACCAATTAAGCTAGACGAGTTTTGTGTTTTCTTTTACATTTTTTTTAAAATACTACGAAATTCCGTCGACGGAGAGTGGGGCGACCGCCTCTCGCACACCCTTGCGGCCTGCGGCCGCCACTGATTTGATTGACATAATTTTAAAGGTATTTTAATTTTAAGGGGTGTTTGGATTTCACAATATATTAAAGAAATACCTTATCAATATTTATTTAGAGGCAAACCAGCATTAAATTTCAGTCACTTGGCTCGTGTATATTATTGGCAGATTGAATTTTCGATCCAAAATCAAGAAAATAAAATAAAATTAAGGGCTCTCAGCTCTCTAAAAAAATTCAGATAGAATCCAAAATTCGCCAAGAGGGAAACATTATCACCGTCTTAAAAAAATTAAAAATTCCCATCCAAACAATCCTTAAACTCAGACAAAACATCATTTCAAAATAAATAAAAACTGCACTAAAAAATAAAAAATAAAATCTTTTTTTATTACACCCGTCCTCCCCCATCTGATTGCCCACTCTGCCAAACTGCCACCATTTTTCCGGGCTCTGTCATTCATCAGAGGAAACAAGCCACAAGAACCCACCCTCCCCATTGATCCATCACTTTGCAAGCTAAAATGGCGGGTAACGATTGGATTAACAGCTACTTGGAAGCGATCTTAGATGCCGGGCCGGGCCTAGAAGATACAAAATCATCGCTGCTGTTGCGGGAGCGGGGCGGATTCAGCCCTACTCGCTACTTCGTCGAGGAAGTCATTACCGGGTACGACGAAACTGATCTGCATCGCTCATGGGTCAAGGTCGGTTTTTGCTTCCTCCATTCCAAGATTCAACCTTTAATTCGAAAGACGAAGTAAAAAAGACTGTAATTTGATTTCCCCCCATGGCGACTGTGTTTAGGCTCAAGCGACGAGGAGCCCTCAGGAGAGGAACACCCGATTGGAGAACATGTGCTGGCGGATTTGGAACTTGGCTCGCCAGAAGAAACAGGTTTCATTTTTGTTGAGATTGGTTGTGGGTTTTGCAAATTGCTTGTTGGGTTTGATTGATTTGGTATCAATTTGGGGTATTTATAAATCTTGGGTCAAAAAGATTGAATCTTGATAGTTATGTTTCTTTTTATATTCGATTTCAGGTAAGTTTGTTGATGATTGACTGTGGATTAGTGCAGAAAACCATCACATAAATTGTTTTAAAATTTGGGCTGTTGACTGATCTAATTGGCTACTATGTCAATTTCATTTGCATTATTTTAGTTTCATTATCTCAATTTTGGAAGTGACTTTTATTCATCATTTTTTCAAGAATTGATGGTGTCAAACATAGTCATGGAGATTGATTTTGGTCAAAACAAGTCAATGGAATTTCAATTGTTGTTGTGGACATCTGATTATTTTGCTTTTGATGCACACAGATTGAGAATGAGCAGGCTCAGAGGTTGGCTAAGCGGAGGATGGAGCGAGAGAGAGGGCGGAGGGAGGCAACCGCGGATATGTCAGAGGAGTTATCGGAGGGGGAGAAAGGCGATCTTGCTGGTGATGCATCAGCTCACGGTGACAGTGTCCGGGGCAGACTGCCTCGTATAAACTCTGTCGAAACGATGGAGGCATGGATAAGTGAGCAGAAGGGAAAGAATTTATACCTTGTATTGATAAGGTATATTCAGTTTCAAATCAAGATGTGTAATTTTGAGGTTGGTATGAATATATGATCTTTGGTGCTTAGATTGCTTACCAATCTCACCATCTAAAACAGCCTTCATGGTCTAATTCGAGGTGAAAATATGGAGCTTGGACGAGATTCCGATACTGGTGGTCAGGTAAGATTGATTTTAGAAGCTGTTCTTGGTTTTTAGCTTTTCGCGCAGATATCCTGATAATGGTCAATCTGCATTTTTGTCACAGGTTAAGTATGTGGTTGAACTGGCAAGGGCTCTAGGCTCAATGCCAGGGGTGTACCGAGTTGATCTGTTGACGAGGCAAGTCTCAGCACCTGATGTGGATTGGAGCTATGGTGAGCCTACTGAGATGTTAAACCCGAGAGAGCCTAACGAGTTCATGGATGACACTGGGGAGAGCAGTGGTGCTTACATTGTTCGCATACCATTCGGTCCTAAGGACAAGTATGTCCCGAAGGAGCAGCTTTGGCCTCACATTCCGGAATTCGTTGATGGTGCTCTAAGCCACATTGTGCAGATGTCTAAAGTGCTTGGAGAGCAGGTTGGTGACGGGGAGCCAGTCTGGCCTATTGCGATTCATGGGCATTATGCGGATGCAGGAGACTCCGCTGCATTGCTGTCTGGTGCTTTGAATGTTCCTATGCTCTTCACCGGCCACTCTCTTGGCCGGGACAAGCTGGAGCAGCTTCTGAAGCAGGGACGCACGTCGAAGGATGAGATAAATGACATGTATAAGATAATGCGGAGGATAGAGGCTGAGGAGCTATCGCTTGACGCTTCTGAGATTGTGATAACGAGTACTAGGCAGGAGATTGAAGAACAATGGCGGCTTTATGATGGGTTTGATCCTGTCTTGGAGCGAAAGCTGCGTGCTAGGATTAGGCGTAATGTGAGCTGTTACGGAAGGTTCATGCCTCGTATGGTTGTAAGTACATCAAGATACAAGCCAATCTATGAAATGCTTAATGCCTTACCTTACAACAATACAACATGTATTGAATTCGGTTTCTGAATGCAGGTTATTCCTCCTGGCATGGAGTTCAATCATATTGCTCCACTTGAAGGTGACATGGATGGCGATACAGAAGGAAACGACGAACATCCCAAGTCACCTGACCCGCCCATTTGGGGAGAGGTACTCCGCCTTCCTCTCTGCTTCTTTTTGCCTCCTTTTCTACTGTTTGGCATGTTACCATGTGATTTTTGGGCCTTATTGTTTTGGGTCTATCGGAAACACTCTCTCGACTTATTCGGGAAAAGAGTGTGTACATCCTGACCCTCAGACCCCGCTTAATCGCGGGATATACTAGGTTGTTGTTGTTGTTGCTGTTGTTGTTGTTTAATCCGCTATCTAAAAATGCATCCAATTTATCCGGTTTGAGAACCTCTTTCCCGGTGTTGCACAGATAATGCGCTTCTTCTCGAATCCTCGTAAGCCTATGATCCTTGCACTTGCGAGGCCAGACCCGAAGAAGAACATCACAACGCTTGTCAAGGCGTTTGGAGAATGCCGTCCACTCAGAGAGCTGGCTAACCTTGTATGCCGAAATAACTTAGCACTTCTGTTTAGATTGACAACATTATCTCCTTGATTGCTGATATCTGAAGTCTACATTACAGACACTTATCATGGGCAATCGACATGGTATTGATGAGATGTCGTCCACAAGCGCTTCTGTGCTCCTCTCAGTGCTTAAGCTGATCGACAAGTATGATCTTTACGGTCAAGTGGCATACCCGAAACATCACAAACAATCCGATGTTCCAGAAATTTATCGCCTTGCAGCGAAGACAAAGGTATAGTCTTGCCACATTCATATACAGTATACTCGCATCTTCGTTCTGTAAGCATATCCTTTAGTGTTTCTATCCGAATGTCTTGCAGGGCGTCTTTATAAATCCAGCTATCATTGAGCCATTTGGCCTGACATTAATCGAGGTACCTTTTTTCGGCTGTAAAATTCTCCCAATCTTGCAATCAGATTGCTCAACTGTTCGGTTTATCGAATGCTGTCCAACATATGCTGCAGGCAGCAGCTCATGGTTTGCCAATGGTTGCGACGAAAAATGGCGGTCCTGTGGATATCAATCGGGTATTTGATCACTATCGAATATGATCTCCGGTTTGAAAGGTTCTCATTGAACAATCTGTACTTGAAAGTGTACATTTGTTACAGGTTTTGGACAATGGCCTCCTTGTGGATCCTCATGATCAGCAGTCGATTGCTACGGCATTGCTGAAGCTTGTCGCGGACAAGCAACTGTGGGCAAAATGTCGACAAAACGGGTTGAAGAACATCCATCTTTTCTCATGGCCTGAGCACTGCAAGACTTACCTCTCTCGGATAGCGAGTTGCAAGCAGAGGCACCCGCAGTGGGAGAGAAGCGACGAAGCAGGGAGCCAATCGGAGAACGATTCTCCGAGTGATTCTCTAAGAGATATCAAGGACATATCTTTGAACCTGCGGTTCTCAATGGAAGGAGAGAAAAACGATGGTATGGAGTACCTCGACAACGATACTGGACCCGAGAACAAGCTGGAAAGTGCCATGATGTCGTGGTCGAAGAGAATGCACAAGGGCTCGAGGAAGGCCGGTTTCTCAGACAAAGTCGACAATGCTTCCGGTGCTGCCAAGTTCCCGGCATTCAGGCGTAGGAAACACATCTATGTCATTTCCGTGGATTATCATCTGATAACCGATCTCTTCGAGGTCGTTGAGAAGATCTTCGAGGCTACGAGGAAGGGGAGAAACGATGGTTCGATAGGATTCATACTGTCAACGTCGTTCTCAATGTCGGAAATTCAGTCGTTTATGCTCTCCAAGGGGCGGGATCTCCTTGATTTCGACGCATATATATGCAACAGCGGGAGTGACATGTACTACACATCCGCCAACGCTGACGACGATGCTGCATTCGTTGCAGATGTGGACTATCACGCGCATATAGAGTACCGCTGGGGAGGCGAAGGCCTGCGAAAGACTCTGCTTCGTTGGGCTGGTTCCGTCACTGATAAGAGCAACGACAAAGACGATGATCAGCTCATCGTTATAGACGATGAGGACTCTACCGAGTACTGCTATGCTTTTCGAGTGCAGGATCCCGAGAAGGTAGTCGTAGTCTCCTTATGGCTCATTCGATGTCTAGTTTTATCGCCATATCGTGCTCACACCGAGCTTTCCTTGTCTAGGTTCCGCCCCTCAAGGAGGTGAGGAAGCTGATGCGGATTCAGGCGCTGCATTGCCACGTCGTTTACTGCCAAAACGGCGCCAAGCTCAACGTGATCCCGGTCTTGGCATCGCGCTCCCAGGCCCTGAGGTAACGCGTACTCATAATAATCATCGATTCGCCATACTTACCGATTGGTTTTCAGGCTAACGGTGCAGCGATTTCAGGTACTTGTATGTCCGGTGGGGGGTCGATTTGTCGAAGATGGTGGTGTTCGTAGGAGAGTGCGGTGACACGGACTATGAGGGCCTCGTCGGAGGAGTGCACAAGACGGTGATACTGAACGGAGCCAGCAAGGAAGCGCTGCACTTGCTTCATGCCAACCGAAGCTATCCTTTGTCCCATGTCGTCGTGACCTTCGACAGCCCCAACATCGTCGAGGTGGCTGAAGGCGACGAGCTCCAGGCCGCCCTGGAGAAATCCGGGTGCCTCTAGAGTAGCAACGCACCATCTGAGGATGAAAATCTTGGTTCCTGATGTGTTTCAGGGCAATCACAATCCCACTGTATTCCTTATTAGTGGTCACTATTAGCTGTGCTTTGGGCATGGCTTGCTTACTAATAAAATCGCTCGAATCGTTCGAGTCTCTTAACGTTTTGAACTTGTCGAAACAAACCGAGTATAAGCACATTTTTAAGTTTGGGTCAATGTTCGGCTCGCTCGATTTAGTTCGGATTTTGTGAAATTTATAAAATTTTGAGCAAATAGGGCTCTACTTAATGATCGAAAAAAGCTCGGATCGAGCTCGTTCATTTTCGAAACGAACCATGTATGATCACATTTTTAAGTTCGAGTTCAAATTTAGGTTCGGCTCGAACTCGACTCATTTATAAACAAGCTGAAAATGAACAATCAATACTCAGCTTGTTCGGCTCAAACAACAGCCTAGTTAAATGTGCAATGACTTCATAGTTCATAATACCTCAAAACGAGCAAATCGGGGTTATATACGAACCAAACGAGCTTGTACTCGAGCTCGACTAAAAAAAAAAAGAGCTCGAGCTTGTGTTTACTTTTCGTTAGCCATTTATATAAGCGCGGTTTGTAATCGCGTTTTACCCCAAATTTATTATAAAATGCAATTTCATACCGCGTTTTTTTCGTTTATTTTTTTCCACTCCTCTTTCATTTCAGAAATTCAGTGTTTGTGAATGAAATGCGGTTTCAGACCATGTTTCTCTGTAAACTCTGACAAAAATGAATATTTTTGTAAATACTTTGGCTTGATGAATTTTATTGTAAATATTAATTTTTTAGTGAATATTTTGAAAAAAATTCTAAATTTTGGTTAAATTTGTTAAATTATAATTTACCTGTCTTTTTAATTATATGCTAATGAAAATTTAACAATTAAGAAAAAGAAAAATATATAAATAAGAATGAAATTGGGAGGATAAAAAAGGAGGGCTAAAATTGTAATTTATCAAATTAACCTAGATTTGAATGAAATAATTTTTGGTGGTTGATTGGTGATGAAAGTTATTGAAAAGGTGATTTTCTGAAAATATCAATTTAAAGAGTAATATATGGCAAATGAGTATATTTAAAGGGTGGTTTCTTGCAATTTGGCCAAAATAAAATGAAAAATAGTTGGATCAAACGCCTCGTTTTGGCCAACGGAGCAATCAAACGGCGTCGTGACTGGGGTGCACGTCGTTCACCCACTCACTCGCATCACAAACCGCACCTTCGGGTTTCTACCGTCGTCGTGTAAAGGTGCGAACTGCAAATACCCTCCACACGCGATATTTTTCCCCGAACGCCTCCACGCTCCTCCTCCTCCACATCTCTTGAGCTCTCTCTTTCTCTCTCTTCTGATCTCGCATCCGGTGGCGCTCTGACTCACTTCACTGCTTCAGGTATCTCTCTCTCCCCTCTCTGCTATCGATTGCATAGATCTGCTAAGAAACTTCGTTTTTGTTTGGATTTGAAACTTGGTTTTGGTTTGGGGTGGATCTTTACTGCTTGTGAAATTCGAACCGGAAACCGCTAGGTTTTGGCTGTAACGAGTTGTTCTAGATCTAGATTTGTTAATTGAACTCTGGATCTGATGCCCCCTGAACTCAGATCTGGCTTTTTACTCGTTTTTTTTTGGGGGAAGGTCTAGGGCACAGTTCAACAATTGTGCTAGATCGATGATTTACTGTCATTGCACTGCGTAGTTAGTTGTTGGATCGGATTGTTCCGCTGTTTGATTTCTTCTTTTGAATCTTTTCTTTCTCGGAAGGTGTTCAGATTATTTTCCTAGAATTGGTGATGTTTGATTCTGAATTCTGGATTTTTAGCAGAGGTGCGTGTTGGGGGCGTAAGGTAGAAAGGATAGGGAAGAAAAGATGCCGGCGCAAAAGATCGAAACAGGTCACAATGATGTAGTCCATGATGTTCAAATGGATTACTATGGCAAAAGAGTGGCCACAGCTTCTTCGGACACTACCATCAAGATTTTCGGTGTTAGCAACAACGCCGCACCACAGCACCTAGCTACCTTGAGTGGACACCAAGGTCCTGTTTGGCAGGTTACCTGGGCTCACCCGAAGTACGGGCCTCTACTGGCATCATGTTCGTATGATGGTAAGGTGATCATCTGGAAGGAGGGAAATCAAAACGAGTGGACTCAAGCTCATGTTTTTCATGAGCACAAATCTTCAGTTAACTCCATCTGTTGGGCACCTCACGAGATTGGGCTCTGCTTGGCTTGCGGATCGTCTGATGGGAACATATCAGTCTTCACTGCTAGGTCTGATGGTGGTTGGGATACCGTAAAGATAGACCAGGCACATCCAGTTGGTGTAACCTCGGTTTCTTGGGCTCCAGCGATGGCTCCAGGCGCACTAGTTGGATCTGGCCTGCTTGACCCTGTTCACAAGTTGGCTTCTGGCGGATGTGACAATACTGTGAAAGTTTGGAAGTTGAGTAATGGCACATGGAGGATGGATTGTTTTCCTGCTCTTCAGAAGCACACGGATTGGGTGAGGGATGTCGCTTGGGCTCCCAATCTGGGGCTTCCCAAATCCACCATTGCCAGTGCATCACAAGATGGAACCGTTGTTATTTGGACCGTGTCCAAGGAAGGAGAGCAATGGGAGGGTAAAGTTCTCAGCAATTTCAACACCCCTGTGTGGAGGGTCTCATGGTCCCTTACTGGAAATCTCTTGGCCGTGGCAGATGGCAACAACAATGTTACATTGTGGAAGGAAGCCGTGGACGGGGAATGGCAGCAGGTTACCACAGTTGAGCCGTAGATTACTGTGCATTTGTGTTTTTTCTTTTTACCCTCCATCTCATTGTGTCCTTACTTCGGTTAGTTTTCTAGTCCCTTTTTCACTGTTTCTGGAGCTTGTGATGAATGCTTGTGCTTCTTGGTTAGTATGATTACTGCTTTTACTCAATTTTCTGTTAAAGGAAGACAATATTGAAATGAAGAAGGATAAAATACCTTTTATGCATCCCTCTGCTTCATTCTCCTACACTGTCTTGCTTTATGATTTCTTCTTATCCATTCATTGTCCATAATTCGATCAAATTCTATACCTGATGTGGGTGTTTACACTTTCTGCTATACCTTTTATTTGGAGGAACTCTTGAGCACTTGGATAGTTGGATGTACTTCAGTGTGAACTTTTGATTGATGACGGGAACGATGCATTTCAGGATGTTTTAAGTTTCAGTGTGGATTTGCTTTTATGATCATTTCATGTCTTGATTTGCATTTTTGGATGATCACAAATGCTCTCATTTTTTAGGAATGGAATGATAGGTCAGTTTCTGTGCACCACCATGTTCTACTAGTGCGGGCCATTGATTTCGTTTTGGTTTTGATACGAGGAATAACTGAATGAGTATGTGTATTTTTATGTATATTGTATACCCTCTAGTATGGATTTGATTCAAACCCACCTCCAAGGTTGGGCGGGAGGAGGGTGTGTATGGTTTGAAACCGATATGGCGATACCAGAGTCAATCTCAGCACACTAGCACAGTAGTTAAAAATTAGAACCTCATGAGTTCATGGGGTTTTCATCTATTGATGGATCAAGCTAGGTCTGTGTGATTCTGTATTGTTATTTCACTTGTGTCTTGATCAAAATTTGACCATGTATTATGTATAACGTTAGGAACTAGAGTTCCCAGCATCTAGGGCTACTATATGAACTGAATGACTCGGCTCGGAATCAACTTGAAAAAAGCTTGACTCGAGCTCGTTCACTTACCTAAACAAGTTAAATTCGGTTGAAAGCTTGACTTGTTTGATTTAAACTCGAATTTTATGAAATTTCTAAAATTTTCTTTAAATTAATGTGTTATGACTAAATAGAGCGGTTTAAAGCTCGGAAAAAACTCGATTTGAGCTCGTTCATTTCCTACACAAGCCAAACTTGTTCGAAAAAATAAGCTCGTTTAAAAATTGGGTTCGGCATGTCTCATCTCGAGCTCATTTAAAAAACAAACCAAGCTTGAAAATGCCAAACTCGACTCATTTGGCTCGAATAATATCCCTACCAGCATCTGAAATGGTTGCAACAAGACCTTCATTTGTTGCAAAGTCGGTTTCTATCGACACGTACGCAAATGCCGCTCTCAGTAACTTTCATAAACATATAGTAATTCTCCTAATATACGAGAATTGAGAGTTTTGTTTAATTTATAAGTTGTTTTAAAAGTAAAATACTAATTGATTTAGAGTTGCAGAAATTTATAATTCAAATATTATTTTGTGTACTTAACCCATTAATATAAAAATCAATCGGAAAATGATTCTAAATAATTTGAAGTATTATTGAACAAAAAATAATACAAATTTTAGAAATGTTTGTCAAAAATTTCAATTCTCAAGTATTTTTTTTTCCAGTTTTTAACGTTAGCGTGCTGGTTAATTGGAAATTTAATCGGATTTTAAAACTACATTATTTTTTGTTAATGATATGATAGTTTATATATGAAATAAGCATTTATATAATTTATATAATTTTTTGTTCGATTGATACTTCATATAATTAAAATTCATTTTTTCAAAGAAATCTAATAGATTTGTTACTCGGTGAAATTTGTTGAAACTTCGTATAACTACCAAAATTGTTAAAATTTTTGTAGATTATGCAAACCAAAAATAAAATGTTGTGCAATTCATAAGTAGTGGGTACTCAAATCTTTAGTGACTCACATGAAGTTGTTTGACTATGTATTATTTGACCTTTTTTGGTTCGAGCAATTAACAAGTTAATGCAAAATTAGTCAATAACCTCGAATCCCTCACCTTATTTTTTTTTTTAAAATAAAAATTAAATCTTCAAATATTGAATTAAGTTTGAAAGTTTTGACTTTGTAGTCTCTAACGAAATTTCTGATTTTGCCTTTTTTTTTTAAATCCTCAATTTTTTTTTTAAAAACGCAAATAGTTTGCCGCCAAACGCCGACGACCGATCAAGCGAAACAACTTCTTCTTCTTTCTCGCTCACCCTCTCTCTCTTCCTATATTCCTTTCTCTCTCCCGTCTTCCTCTCTCTCCGTCTCGTCGCTCCATTTGGCGAAAAATGAGGTGAGTTGCAGCTCTCTCGATCTCTCTTTAATCCAATCTATGTAACTCCTAGCTTTTCAATTTGCTATAAGTATTCCGAAATTGGAATGATTTTCTCACAATTCGTTTCTTCTTTCCGCATTTGTTACACCTATTTTCGATCTCTTGCTTTCTTTGTAAGTTTGGCGTTCCTTTTCCACTTGTTGATCTTTATTCTAGGTTTTCAATTTCTTTCTTCTTCTGTCTGTGTGTTTGTGTGATTCACGAGTTTTCTAATTTTAGATTGTGGCAATTTGTGTTGATTGATGGTGAAATTGAAGCAGAGATTTCTAGCATAAGCTGCTCAATTTCTTCGATTGTGATTTTTTCATTCGATTTCCGTTGCTTGGAGGTCTTGAAGCTTGAATTAGGGATCCGCGGTGCTCTAAAACTGTTCTTTTTGTTTTTCTTCATTTTGTAGTGAATTTGCATCTCGAGAGTCAAAATGCCTGGACGAAATTCAAATAAGAGTATCAGAAAAGCGCTTGGATCTATCAAGGATACTACTACCATTGGTCTGGCCAAAGTTAAAAGTGGATACAAGGTACTGATATATATCAGATTCGAGTTTCGTTTCTTGCATATGTTTCGACATTCATGCCTTTTCGGTATCTATCTACCTAAGGAAATGGTTTTTTGGGGCTTGTAGGAACTGGATGTTGCCATTGTCAAGGCCACAAATCATATTGAGCGCCCTGCAGATGAGATGTATATACAAGGTTTGGTTAGTGACCTCTTATGTTTCCTTCAGGAGGATTGAAGTTCGATTGTACATGAATTTGTTCTTTGTCTCTATGCAGCGATATTTGTTGCTATTTCAGCTGGACAACCTCGCGCTGATGTCGCATACTGCATACATGCTCTCTCCAAAAGATTAACAAAGACACGTAACTGGGCGGTATGTGATGAATTCTTGGCAACTTGCATTCGTTCTTGCGCTATGTGGCGTGTTAGAGGAATATGTGATACGAATTTTGGATGCCTCATGTTTTGTGTTTGTGTTTTAGGTTGCATTGAAGACCTTAATTGTCATCCATCGAGCTTTGAGGGAGGTGGATCCGACATTCCAGGGGGAACTCATTAACTTTGGGAGGAACAGAAGTCATATCCTCAACATGACGCATTTCAAAGATGATTCAAGTGCAAATGGTACTCTCGTTTGTCACTCATTTTAACATTTTTTTCTGGTTATAGAGGAATTATAGTCACACACATGCCTCTGATCTTGTTTTCTAGCATGGAATTTTTCTGCCTGGGTCCGTTACTACGCCTTGTTTTTGGAGGAAAGGCTTGAATGCTACCGTATCCTGAAATACGATGTAGAGACAGAACGCCCTGTAAGATTAGTAGTTCCCTTATATCGTTCCACATTTTGATATATCTGCTCCGGTTGATGAATCTGACAAGTTATTTAATTCGCTATTCGTATTCAGCTAGTTAGTTATGTTAATTCTATGAATGACTTGTAATGCAGAGACCTAAAGATCTTGATGCCAATGAATTGCTCGAGTTGTTACCTACTTTGCAACAGCTTCTTTACCGAGTTATTGCATGCCAGGTGCCACTTTCTTCCTATCCTTCATGAATCTGAATATCTTACAATCAATCATCTGTCACGAGACTCATGACAAACAACGCGAGCTCAATGATTCATACATTTTCCATCTTTCGTGCAGCCTTCGGGAGCAACATCTCAAAATTATGTGATACATTTGGCTCTTTCTCTGGTAAGTGAGATACATTTGACAGATCCTTTGATACATTTGACAGATCCTTTTCATGGATAATGTATGCTGAGTGATTTTTCTTCGGCATTTGATAGGTTGCATTGGACAGCATGAAAATCTACAATGCAATCAGTGAGGGAACAGTTAATTTGATTGACAAAGTAAGAATAGCATATTGTTCACCCTTCTCTTACCTTTAAATTTGTTCCATTCAGATACTTAATTTGAACCACATAATATCATTGCAGTTCTTTGAGATGAAACGCCCCGATGCAATCAGAGCTCTTGATATATACAGGAGAACTGGACAACAGGTCAGCCTTGTGTGTGTTCTTTGCTTCCATTGTTTCTTCCTGTTCTGAACTTCTGGTTTATGAGTTATCTTTACGTTTCAGGCTGAGAGACTAGCCGACTTCTATGAAGCATGCAAGCACCTTGATGGTTGCCGTGGGGAGAGATTTATTAAGATTGAGCAGGTTGCTTGCTAGAATTTTGTGATGCTCTTTTAGCTTGTTTATTCTTGTGCCTTCGATTTATTTACTTCTTTTACATTTAAAATGAAGCGTCCTGCATCATTTTTACTAGCCATGGAAGAGTATGTAAGGGGCATTCCTAGAGCATTTTCAACTCCAAAAGAACAGGTTTGGCAAATAAAACCTGGCTTCCTTCTTCAATTATTATTACAGCTTTGGAACATATATAAATGACAAATTCTACCTTGATTCTGCAGGTGAAGCAGTCAATTGATGAGAGAAAAGATTCTCAGAAAGTTGTTTTAGCAGCAATTGAGGATAGAGAGGTTGAAGAGGCGAAGGAAGATCGCTCACCATCACCCCCTCCTGCAGAGGCAGTTAAAGAGGAAAAGGCTATTGCTGACACTTTTAATCTATTGGTAAATGACTAAAACAACTCCAATCTTCTGTTCATGATCCTATGTCTAGTTTTTGTTTTGAATCATCTACTCTTTGTGACAGGATTTGGATGAACCTCCACCAGTTGAGAATAAAGCCTTGGCTCTGACAATTGTTCCTTTTGGTAATGATAAGACCATCAATGATGATTCAACTTGAAATCAGTACATAAGAAATATATGACATGAATCTAAGTCCAGAGTTCCGTATGTGCACAATTCCTATAATAATGTGAATGCTCAAATCCAGAATCTGTTCTTTGTCACAGCTGATCAACCTACCACATCAGCACCTCCTACGAAACTTGAAAACCGGGCTACAGCATGGGAAGTGGCACTTGTCCCTGCTGCACCAAACTCAAATGATCCTACCTCGATGCCCAGCAAGATGGTAATTGTTTCTATAGCACTCTTAAGAGCTCATTTGGTTCAAAATCATGGAAATGAATTTTTGTTTAAACATTTTTTTCCCAAGGCTGGAGGACTGAACAAGCTGATGTTAGACTGTCTATACAACAACACATTCCGAAGCAGCAGCCTTCCGGCAAGCTACATCTCCTGGGATGCTGCGTCCATGTCCAACCCCATGACACATCCGCAACAAGCCCATAACCCGTTCTTTGCATTCAACAGCATGGCTCCTGCAACTCAATCTCTGCAGATATCGAACACCGCCACCCAGCAGCAATCCTTCATGTTGCAACAGCAGCAGCAGCAGCAACAGCAGATGATGATGATGATGCAGCTGCAGCAAAACCCGCAGCTGATGATGCTGCCGCTGCAAAAGCAGCCACAGCTGATGATCCAACAGCCTCAGGCGATGGCCCAGTTCGCCAACTCCTTCGGAGCCAATGTGTATGCCTCAGGGATGCCTGCACAGACCTACAATCCCTATTCAGGGCTCTTATAGAAGCTGCAAATGGATTGGATCTTGCCGGAATCCGAGTAAGACAAGGGCTAAATAAGGTTCATAAATTGGGCAGTTGGGAAGATATTGAGAATATTTGTTCTCTAATAATCAGTGTGGCCAAGAGAGGAAGAGATTTGAAGATGTTAATAAAAACTCCTAAACTCTCAACTACACATACACACAAAAAACCTGTCGATTTGTAATTGATACTTGTACTCATCCAATGACTTGTCTTAGTAATACTTCGTTTCTTATTAAAGGAACCTTTTTTGTGGGGTCAAAATACTTTATTGCTTTTATATAGTTAGCTATGAATTTTGTCCAAATCTTTATGTTCTTATCTGGTCTATGGGGTACGGTTCAAACCCTAACCACTCCAACAATCATTTGTTGGAAAGTCGATAAATTTCTATAGAGTAATTCTATCAACTCTACGGAGTTCAAACCTACGAGATCCTTAGCCGTTAGAAAACAAACTAACAATCATTTGGAGAAAGGATTGTGTTCCAATAGAGTTTAAAAAAAAATCTATGGGTAGATTTGACAAAATGTGAACCGTTAAAATAAAAATTAACAGACAAGATCTTGCCCCTCCTTCCCCCCACCAGCCCGGATCCACCAATCTTTTTTTTTTTAATTATTTTTTGTGAGGGAAAATGAACTCTACCATGTAGAGTTTCCCCACAACTCTACGGGATCGAACTGGAGAAAATTATACAACCATTGGATAAGCCATTTTTAAATAATTTATGGGATTTATTATTTTATACCGAGTATGTAAGGAAACAATTCAAAATCAAGACTTAATTTATGCCTTAATAAAAGCAAATGTTAAAAAGACGTATTAACATTACGATTTTGGGAAAAAAAAAATGCAAGATACACGGGTATAAATAAGAATATTTTTATAAGATTGACCTTATTATATATAGGAAACCATTTTTAAATCATGACTTTTAACACCGAAAATAGAAAGATCGATTATTCAATTTTGGGTTCATTTCTACATGTTTGGATAATAATTAACAATTTCACAATTAATTAAAACATATTATAATATTTTTATACGAGTACGTATTAAAATCTTATTTATCACCCATTCCAAAAAAATATAGTTTATTATTTATATGCGCCTTCCATTTTTAAATATGTGTTTTTTTTAACAATTTCATATCTATTAATGATTTAAATTGTAAATGAGATGCTTTGTCAAAAAAAAATCAATCTACCAATACAATAATTGTATGAACAATAATGTGAAGAAAAAAAAATCCAAAATAACATTAACAACTTTGCACTAAAAAAAACAACATTAACAACTTTACAGTACCAAAAATACATTTTAAAATGACTTGTTTTAAGTTTAACAACTTTACATTACAGTACTTGAAAAGAGGTACTCCCTCTGTTTAAAATAAATGTCTTTCGTCTTTTAGTGCACGTTTTTCAATGAGTTAAAAAAATTATAAAATATTATTATTTTAGTTAAATTTTTTGCACAATTTTATATTTATTAGTAATAACTATGAAATTATATAAAAAATTTGATTAAAAAAATAATATTTTATAGAGTTTTTAACACCTTAAAAAACGTGTCGAAAATAAAAGTGACATTTATTTTGGAACGGAGGGAGTAATTATTTTTATTTTTTGAACAGAAAAAAAAAATTCAAATTGGGGAATGAAGAGAGTTGAGAAATCCAGAAGTAATCTTATTGAGCCTCAATTCCTCAACTGCTTTACTCTCTTCCACGATTGCGTCTTCCCCAAACCCCAACAGAAATACCATGTCTTGGCTCCCAAACCCCTTCAAATCCCTACGACTCTCCGGCGACGACCACTTTCTCTCTGACGCCGCCGGCGTATCCGGCGGTGGAAGCGTCAGGGGAGACTTATCGGAGATCGGCGAAACAATCGGCCGCCAATTGCGCGGCGTCGCGGCTTTTCTCGCGCCTCCTCCCGTTCCGCCGCCTCAGTCTCCGCCGACTGACGAACACTCCGGCGATGCTCGCTCTCCTAGGCTGGCCGGAATCCGTAGCGATCTCGCCGAGATCAGCGGTAGCTTGAAGTCGTCTCTCTCGCTCGTTTCGAGCAAAACGGCCGCCATTGGGATTTCTAACCTGGCTTCGAGTTTCCTGCGAAGAAATGAGAAAGAGGCGGATGATCACGGCGTTGGAGTTACTGGTGAAGTTGTTGATTTCGTTTCCGAGATTTCTCAGTGTGCTGAGTGCTGGACGGATTTCCCTCTTTCACTGAATTCTCATGGTAAATTTGTTTGTTTTATCTTAAAATTGTAGAAGATGAGTTTATATGATTGTTCAAGCACAATTGAGAAATTATCATTCACATATTTGGTGTTTTCTTTGAAATCCATAAACTTGAAGCTGATCAATAGTGAGTTTTAGTTAAGAACTACTGAATGATTTGTATTCTCTTAGTTCATCAGAACAAAGATTAGTGTTTGGTTCATGTAAGTGATGTAACTGCTGTTTCCTTGTGCTGTATTTTAGTGACCAGTCCCCATTTCTCCCTCCACACAGTTGTATACTTGTATTGTATGTAACTTTGCATTTCACCTGCTTTGCTTCCGTGCTGTATTTGTCGAATGTTACTTACTAAGTCGAATGTTGCAGACTTCAGTATGACACAACCTCAGGCTGAGCATATTTCTATCATTGAGCAACGAGTCCCGAATCTTGCTGATCTCAGGATCAAACTTAGCATTGGCATGAGTGAAAGCCAATTTTGGATGATATACTTCGTCTTGTTGATTCCACAATTGAATGAGAGCAGCTTGACCCTGCTATTAACCCCGGAGGTAAATATTATTCGGTTCCCTTTCAATTTATAGGTTATGTTTTAGACTGTGTACTTTCAAAATCTTGAGAATTTGGCCACCAGATTCCTTTCTGCGGTGCATATTACAATTTCAGGCTGAATGAAACTCTTTTTGAGGATTTATGCACAATCTAATCTTTTGCAGGTTGTTGAAACAAGAAATATGCTGTTGGCAATGCTACAAAACCAGAGGAATTCACTAACCCCAAATTCAAATTCATCCCAGGCAAGCATTAAGTTTAATCACAAAGGGTGCGGGGAAACTACTTTTGATGAAAAGATGAATTTGGCTGAGAACTTGGAAGTATCGAGAGGCGTGCAGACTAGTAGAGTGGGAACTTCTGGAAAATTCTCAGAAGAGGAAGATGTGGATACAACAACCTCTATTGATGCCCAGGGACAGTTGCAGAATGAGGGTGATATCTCTTTTAGTGATCTGGAGGATGATGACGCAGATCTTTCTATCAGGCGATATGATCTAGAGCGAGGACAAGATGCTGGCTCTTGTTCTTCTGATGGATCCAGTGAATGGGTCCGGTTGAATACGAACACAGAGAGTAGAGGAGGCCGGTCACAAAAAGGCCAATTATTCTCACGAAATAGTGATTCCGAGGGTGAGGAGTCAAGTGACTGGCTAACAATTCACAAACTTGATTACTTCAGTTAGGGCTGTAGTCTAAAGATGCTTTCAATACCACTAGTTATAAACTATTCTTTCTGTTCATAAAACATTGTCTGCCTCAATGAATAGATTTCTCATGCCCTGGCAATCCCTGGTTTCATGCAAGGAGCCGAAGACGAGGAAGAAACATTTTGTTTATTTTTTTGTTTACAAATCTAGGAGGTGTTGATGAGAAACTGGACACCAGTGTCATCATTGTCACACAAAGGGCACGGTCCTACTACTGCCAATTTAGATCACTCCTGTATTCTGCATTAGTTGTGGATAGTTTGAGGAAGTTAATAATAGTTTTCTTTGGTTGACGAGGAAGTTGATGTACCAAATGTATATTATGGCTTAAACTTTCTTGTATTCGCATTTGATTTTTCAAACTTAAATCATGGGAATGGAAAAGCTCTAAGCAAAATTTTTACATTCAGACTCAAGGAAAATGTAAAAGCAATTTAAAAACAAGTACAAACCCAGTTGACAATGAGATCAATATTCAGATGTCTTACATGCAATTCAAGAAATTAAGTGAATTGTAAACCTTGTACATGTTCCGAAGTTCGGATGTCATGAAAAAGCGAAAGCTAAAGGCACAGGCAATGAAGGCAACCGGTATTTTGCCATCTTAGACTGGGAAAGAATCAAAGCTATATTCAGACTAATATGTGCTGATCTGAAAGGAAAGAGAGCAGCATAAATAAAGACACAAACCCAAAACCTGCTCTCACAGTAAGATCTCCCTTGTGAGAAATCATGTCAAGCACTAAATTCTAACTTCTTGCAGCCATCCCGGCACAAGAATTCATCCTTAACTGCACCATGAATATAAATAGAAGCAAACAAAAGCGAAAACAAATGAATTGCACCTCAGAAGAACTGATGAATTGTGGTATGTTGCTTTGGTGGTTTTACTATATGCATGAAGGCAGCAAAGGTCCATCACAGACGAATGCGAGCACAATGTATATGATGACCAGGAGCACTACAATCACTGTAAACCTGCAATTTGGAAAATTTTGACAATAAGAAATCATTACTCGTATAATGACAGAATTTTTGGTTGTAGCCACGGAGAAGGTGATTCAGGTTTGGAGTAATCAAAAACTTCATTTTATGAACATTTGCAGAGCAATGCATGCATTTGAAAACCTACTGCATTTTGTTAACTTCCAAATGGAATGGCAGCACACTCGCTGTTTATACAAAACACTAAAAAGTGCATCTGGTGCATATAACTACAGCATAAGATGCTAGAGTGGAACACTTACATAAGCCTGCAATTTCTCCACCACACAGTGGTTCTGAAACGACGAGCTTGTCTTCTAAAGCGAAAGGTGTTCCCTTCCAAAGTGGTAGTTTTATCAACTAACATCTCCAATCGCTCTCCCCTGTCCAGAACTTTATCAATGTTCTCAATCATAACATTTCGTACCTATCATCATTAAACCACCAAGCATTACAAAAAATGACAAGCATCAAGAACAAGTGTTTATTGACAAGCTGAAAGCAAGAAATAAATGGCAGATCAATAATAGATTTAATGTGTAGCCAAGTGGTGTATATTGCAAATTTTTATAATAAGTATAAATTATTGTCTCTTCTTAGAATAGCTTTCTGTGATCAGATTCCTTAAAAAGTAGCTATGTGAACCAAAAACTTCATTTTTTGATTAAGTGTTGAATAGATATAACAATCAGAAATACCTAATAATTCAAAAACATAACTTGCAAGAGGTGTTCTCAAAGATCAACATCAACGAATAAGTACCTGGCTCATTTCCCCTTTTATTCGGTTTAACCTATCCGCATTTGGGTCATTTGAGTAGTAGTCTATCTGCTGGCTCAAAACTCTTGAGAATTCCTCATTCATTGCATAAGCAGGTGCACTATGAATGCCACGGCCATAAGTTGTCACAAACCTTTGATGTATATCTTCAAGAAATGCAAATGGGATCCTACCTGCACAAAAAACGCCAATTACAGTTGACAAGCAAACACCCTTTGAAGTTTGAACATCAAATTCATTATAAGTACCAATAATAGTTTTCTCACAGGAATGTATATGGGTAAACTGACATGAAAGATCCAAAGTACTGAGAATTATATGAACTTCCACAGTCCTAACTCCTAAGCTTCTCCATCAGAAACAGCTTTCAAGTTACATGCACACGCAAAATTCAGTCATGAACAGGAAATCTGTCATGCTCAAGCCAAATTTTCAAGTAAATTATAATCTCTCCTAATCAATTCGAGATAATCCACTTCCTTTGAAAATTATTGACATGATCAGATATAATTTATCCATCAATCTGAACAATATAAAGAAGAGCTTGATTTCTACCGTCCTAAGCTTCTACATTATCAATCTAGTCAGTTACATTACGTTTTTACATCCATCAGAACCAGCTCTCAAGTAACGCGCAAATTTCAGCCATAACCAAGAAATCTGTCATGCTCAAGCCAAATTTTCAAGTAAATTGTAATCTCTCGTAATCAATTAGAGGCAATCCACTTCTTTTGAAGGTTATTGACAATTTGACATGATCACATTTAATTTATCCATGAATCTGAATCATAAAGAGAAGAGCTTGATTTCCCCTCTTTCAACACAAATTGTATGAGTTTTCAATTAATCCACTCACAATCCGAGCCGGCATTGCAACAGACAAATAGATCGATCAACCAACCAATTGCAGCAACCAATCAAAGGAAACGACAACGAATTTTCAGCGCAACAATCTGAAATTTTCAATCCACAAAATCGATCGATCAAGAGAAAGGGAGAGAGGGAAATACGTCCAGCGTTGTCCTCTGCCATACAGAGGACGGTGAGGCCGTCGGTGCGCTTGACATGGAAGATGTAGCGATCCTGGGAGTAGGAGACATGGCTATCGCTGGTTCCAGGTATCTTGTCGAGGATCTGCTTGGCAACGGCGCTGGCGTTCGTCGCCGATGCCGTGAACTCCGCCAACACCACCGATCCCCTCGCCACCAAAGCATACAGAATCGCCATTGCAGAAATCCCCCCTGTAGCAGATCTCGCCGGCGATGAAACTTCGGCGAAGGTCTACGAAAAAGAAATTGGCGGGGGAGAGAGGGGAGAGAATTGGGAGAGAGAAAGTGAGGGAAAAGGCCGCAAACAAATCTTCACGTCTTTATTTATCGATTTATTAATTAATTTATATATTTTGCCAACTGGTTTTGTTAAAACTTAAAATTTCTTTGATGTAAAAATAAAAACCCTTAAAAGCTCTAATTTTATCATCAACCTATATCTAAAAAAACATATTTATCTAAGTAAATTGATATGGATTACTGTTGGACAATAATTCATATTTCACATACATGAAAATGTGTTTTTGGCTAAATTGTTGAACGTTCCGGAAGAATGTGGAATGTGGCGGAAGTCTCTGGAATGTTGTGGAATATTCTAGAAGTATATGGAAGAGTGCGGAAGTCCCTAGAAGCGTGCGGAACCTTATGGAAGGTTCCGAAACCGTAAAGAGTCTAGGTGTGTCTAGACTTGTGTAGAGTTCTCCGGAAGCTTGGAGAACCTTAGGAAAATGTATGGAGGAGTCTAGAAGCATAGGGATGATTCTAGTATTGGAGTATTCTAGAGATGTTCTAGGAGCTCCTTGTAAGAGATGGCATGGCCTATAAATAGGCTTAGTGGTGTGTTAGGGAGTGAGCGGGCGTGGTGAGTGCTCCTCCAAATGAGTGTGAGTATAGAAGGTGTTGTGTAGCCTAGTATGTGATCGATCGAGCACGAGGGCGTCTCGATCACACGAGTGTGTGGTCCACCAAAGAGTGAGGTTAGTCTCTTGAGTCGAGTGGTGTACGTGAGTCTTGTATTTGTGAGAGGTGTACTTGTGTGCATATATAATACAAGTTCTCATTTATAAGTGGAGCCTGATCCATCCGAGTCACACGTGATCGAGTGTTACCTACCCGATTTTCCCCCAACAATTACTCCATCCGTTCATTAATAAGTATCGTTTGACTTTTTGACACGTTTTTTAAGGAGTTAAAAACTATATAAAATATTAATTTTTTTAAATAACTTTAAACTTATAACTAATATATATAAAATTATTAAAAAAATCAATTAAAAACTTTATATTTTATATAGTTTTTAACTCCTTAAAAACATGTCAAAAAGTCATACGTCACTCATTTCTGAACGGAGGAGTATATGTTTTAAAATTTGCACGTTTATTAAGAAGTATTTCTAAAAAAGATTAACTTTTGTATAATTTTTTTAAAATAATTTGATATTTAAGAATAAAATTAATTTTAAAAATTAATATTTTATTATATATTTTCAATTATAGGCTTTCTTTATGCGACAGTGCTATTTATCTCACCAAACACACGACGCAGCACCGGCATAGACTCCGGGAGTGAGGAGTCGACAATGATATGTTGTGGTGCTCGTGGTGTCAACACCGACGGTAGAAGTGTTGACAACGAGCAGCTGTGCTCAGGTGCTCGTGCATGGGGTCGTGCTGTACTCGGATGAGAGTGTTGTAGACAACGATAAGAGGAGTTGACAGAGTCTATATCGATTTCGAGAGTCAAAGTTACTGAGATGACCGTGCGTTTCCGTGCCAATATACATGAATAACTTATAAACCAACGGAGTTCTATCTCAAAACCAATTGGTAATGATGTTCAGTTATTCTCTATATAACCGACTTGGTACAACAGCCACGTTCCAACATAACAGCCCCTTCTTTATTTAACAATTTGCAATGAAGAAAAAAGGCAAACAAACAGGGCAAATATGGCATCGACATTTATCCAACGATACTCAAAACTTAGATTGGAGGTCCTTAACGACGGCGGGATCAAGCTTGAAGGCCTTGGAGAGAAGGTCGCCGGAGACGGGCGGTTGGGCCCCAAACAACGCAGGGGCAACGGTGGTGAAGCCAGAGTTCTGGCTGCTATAGGCGGCGAGGACGATGGCGTTGGTGTCTCCGCCGTTGTAGGCGAAGTGGGCGAGACCCTGGGGGAGCACGAACACGTCTCCCGGGCGGAGAACCTTGGAGAAGAGCTTGGCGGAGTTGTCGGAATTGTTAAAGGATACGAATCCGGCGTCGAAGGTGCCCTCGACCACGATCAGCACCTCGGTGGCCCATGGGTGGACGTGGGGCGGGATGATCCCGCCTGAGGCCGCGATGTCGATTCGGCCCACGGTTATCCCCAATGTGTTGAGGCCCGGCAGGAGTTTGGTGTCCAGTACGAATAAGTTGACGCCGACGGGGTTGTTCGTGTCGCCGGCCTCGTTGAGTCCCCTAAATAAGAAATCGTCGGCGGTCACTTCCGATGGATTTTTGCACATTTTTCCTTGCACCATCACTGTATACAAATCGTCGAGTGGAGAAAATTTAAATTGCAACAAAAATATTTATATTTTTGTAAAACATTATTTTTCATAATGAAAGTTTATAAACATGTGAATTTAGGTATGTAGAATATAATATAATTTTTTTTATTTGCAAAAAATAAAATTATAACTGAAATAATTATGTGTGACCCGAAATGTCGACTCCCATGGCAGGTAGTCCTATGAATTGTGGAGGGTCCAAATCTTTAGGAGATTTTTTAATACCGTTCAAGGTTTTAAATTATTTTTAAAAAAATATATAGAAAAATGATCTACACGCTTATTTGGTTTAACATAAAAAATGTCTAATTATAAAAAAGTGAAATTGTAACTTAAGGTAAGTGAAATTCCTTTAAAACAGAGGAATTTAAATTTACGAGAAAACAATTTAACCATACACGTATATTTTATTTACTTTTTAATTTTATTTATTTATTGAGTTTTTCAATTACCAACCAAACAAGTCCTTAAATTGTGAACACGTCAATTTCAACCAATCAATTGTTTCAATAATCTTAATTTGTATGGGTGCATATATGACATATGATTTTGGATTGGAAACGATAAATCTTGTTTTTAAAGTTATGTGAAATTATTGGAGTTTATTTGGTATAAAAAGGTCAAATTGCTTGATAACAACTAAGTAAACTCTCGGATAAATTTGTATTAATTCATACCCCATCACACAGTTTTTCAATTTCAACTAAATTATCAATTACCGCCATTTTTTCAACCGTTCTATACATATATATATGTACCCAACTATAGCCAATTTGTAGTTAGCTACGAGTTTGCTCAAAAAAAAAAAAAAGTTAGCTACGAGTACTTACTGGGATTGTTGAGATCGTTAGGGGCAACACAGAAATCGTCGAGCTGGTTGGGATCAGTGGCTGAAGCTATGGAGAAAGCCGCTACAACTAAGACACCAAAACTCGCAAGAAATGGAGCTGCCATTGATTCTTGCCGGCCAATTAGTTAGTTGGTTTGTTTTAGGGGTGAAGAGGGGAGTAAAATAGGATTATATATACAATGTTGGGACTCGAGTGTTTAAGTTATGGTACATACATGTTTGAGTTTTGATGTTATGGTTTATATATAGCTTCGAAGTAAGGTGTTCACATTATTTTCATGGTGGATTTAAGATTTTATTTAGGTAGGACTAATTTTTATTTTTATTTTCAAAATTAATGCACTTCCCATGCCCTTATACTTAAATTCGAATTAGTAGATTATTTTGAAATATTGGACAATATATATTCGGCCCCCAAAAAAGAAATATTTGAAAATAAGAAATATTTTAGTGTTTTATATTTTATTTTTGATTTTTTCGTAAAACATAGATATGTTAGAAAATTTTTCGACGATAATTTTCCAACCGTTCAATAAGAAGGTTCAGTATCTGCCACTTATCCTCGTTAACTTCACCATTTTAGAGGTTTTGGGGGGTTTGAAAAATTTTAAGCATTTTTTTCCGTTTAATAGATTCTCCATCTCATTATCTAAAATAGGAAGACAATGAAAAATAGTGAATCTTTCTAGATTTGTAGCATTCTCCAAATCTAAATTCTTTATACCAGACAAATGAGGAAGTCGAGGGAGATTTTGGGATGAAACTATGAATATCAAGAACACGGGAAAACTTATAAGCTAGCTTCCACGGAGGCTCGTCATCAGAGAGACTGGAGTAGAAACACAAGAAAGTGACGTTTCCTAGGAAAGTGTGGACTAACGACATTCCCTACCTAGATGAGAGATCTTCATAACCCATGAACACTGCCACAGGCCTCTTGACCAACTCACAGAAAGAGGGATGTATATGAATATATGATGTTGCCAAAATGTGTGCGGGAAAAGTGTTATTTTTTTTATATTTTCACTAATACCAATAATAAACATGGCATTATAAAATGGGTATCGAGTTATTTATATATTGCCCAAAATATAATAGAAAAAAAGATAGTACCATCAATGATAATAATATTAATAATATATGTGATGAATAAAACCATATTGTTATTATAAAAACCCACTTTTGAAACCTTTAAATCTCCATAGTTACGACTCAAAACGGATTATAGGTTCTTGTCAATATCAAAAAGCACAATCAAACTTGTTAGTACAAACACCCATCCGGCCATACCATCAAATTATAGACTTATATATTAATAAACTAGCTAGGTAAATGTCATCGATCAAATTGACCAAATACTCAATACATTAATGAATAGTACCATCACAATGTAGAGTAAAAAGCAATTAATATATAGAGTATTTGGTCAATATATTTGTTGGTACAAGTTTATAACTTTGATGGTATGGCCGGATGGGTATTTATTTTGTACATGTATTGTTTTACTCCTTTCTTTTTATCTCATTTGATTTGAAAGTACCACAATACCCCTAATAACAACCAAATAAACTCAACTTTTTACAAATAAACTGTTTTTCGCCACATACTGAGATTATCTCGTTGTTTAAATTTTTAACTACTGACGGAGGGAAATTCGTTGATTCACCTCGCAAAAAATAATTCTCAAACAAACAAACTAGTATAGTATGCAAGTAACCTAGGGGTCGAACCCTAGAGAATCAAGTATTTCTAAATATTGTGTATTTATCAATATAAAAAGAAAAAAGAATTATGAATGAAAATAAAAGATAATAATATTGACAAAAGCAAATAAAAGATAGAAGAAAATCGTTTCCACCTACAAGTTCTTGACTTTGGTTGGTTTTATTGGTCATCGAATCCTTTTCAAGTTATTATCGTTTCCTATGAATTCCTCTCGTCTTGGTTTAAGTAGATTAAAAGTCCTATGAGTCCAATTAATCCCTTACACCTCAATGCAACCTTAACAAGCGCGGTCAAAATTTAACAAAGAGATAGCAAATAGTCCCAAGAACTTGAGCATATAAATAACACCAATTAAACACGGTAAATCAATGTTTAAGATATATGTCAACTCCCTACATAATCATGCCTTAAACACGGAATCCACGATCTTATGCGTGCTACTACGGAAATAACACAAATACGAAAGTATTAAATCCTAGCATGAAATCAATATTATCAAGGTAGCTGATGAAACCACAATGAAAAAGTGTTACCCGCCCCACATTCCCATGGGGAGGGAAGCCACGTATCCGCTCATAGCGTGATTTGGTCAACGGTCTTACCTGAAGCCCCCATCCCTTTCTTTCTACTGCAATCTATCCTAAATGGGGGAGGAGGTCTCAACCTGTGCCGCAATGACCAATGGGGATGTAGACGGTCTTACCCGAACCCTGAGATCCTCGACATCCGCGAAGATCTCGTAGATGGCGCCGCCGAGCCTTTGAATTCAGCTCGCATCACTTATCGTGCAGTGGATTAATCAAACGGCTTCTCGGAATAGTAAACACCCCAACTGATTAGGTTAAAGATTAGGGATAAGAATTGGAATCTCCTTTACTCCTCGACTAACACCCTACTACCTGTCCTGTATAGATCCCTCTCTTGTTCGTGTGTCTGGATCGTCCGCGGATGGATATCGAGTACCAAACCTGTTAGAAAAGGTGGTCGCAAGAAAGAGTGTTATCACAATTCTAGTTCTCTCTCTCCGGATTAAGGTGTTCCTATTTGTTTTCTCCAAAAAAGTCCCCATTTTTCTTGGGGTTCGGATCTTTGCATGGTCGTCGACATTTGTCATGCATTAGTCTGCCATTTGTCTTCAGGAGAGCGACACGTGGATAGTGGGCATGTTTGACACCACGCTTTAGGTTGCATGTATTTTAGCTCCGCATCTTCTGTCATCAAGATGTCCTTCCGCTTACTTCTTAGTATTTAGTCTATAACGTCCGCGGAGGGTCATATGGGTCTTTTAATATTACTCTTTGTTTCCTTTGTTATTTTTCAGGCATCATCAGTAACTAATCAAGATAACATCAATAACATAATCAATATCATGCAAAGAAGTTGAAAGAATTATAGAGGAAAAATAACTTATCTTAGAAACTCACAAACCACCAACCAAGTCTCAAAAGTGTAGGCGAAAATTACAAAATTAGCCAAACATGGCTTACCTAAGCTTTCTTCTCTTTAATGGTGATTTCTCTACTTGAATCCATAAGAAAAATAACCCTAAACACCCTATTTATAAGCCTAAAGTCTTGTATAAATAAGGTAAATGATAGACAAATAAGATAGAAACTTCCCAAACAAACTAGATAGAAGATAGACTTTCCATGTTTAATTCAACGTCAGTTTCCGCTAGCAGCGAA
Organism: Persicaria maculosa; assembly: GCA_963922045.1. NCBI lineage: Eukaryota > Viridiplantae > Streptophyta > Magnoliopsida > Caryophyllales > Polygonaceae > Persicaria > Persicaria maculosa. The sequence continues at coordinate 3,162,605 of OY998252.1, forward strand.
AATTTCCTCTAGCAACGAATGACCTTAATCGAGCTACTGTTGGATTTTCGCTAGCACCTCGCTACCATACTCGCTGCTAGCGAATGTCCATGCCTTAGAAATTTTGTCAAGCCTCCTCGGTTCCCTTGTTTCCGCTTCCGCGAGTCCACCCTTCCGCTGACGCGAGAGTGCCCATCCACTGCAGCGAGTGAAGTCGTCCGCTGAAGCGACTCCATTCGCTGGCAGCTAGTTTTCTTTCGTTGGCAGCGAGCCGTGCTGCTCCTGGACATGCTTCCGCTGACTCCACTCGCTGGCAGCGAGTTCCCATTCGCTAGCAGCGAGTCCTGCTCAGGCCACCTTCTCGCACATGATGCTGCTGATTTGATCCGCTGCAGCGGAAAGCCATTCGTTGTCAGCGAAATTCTAGAAGAACATCATCACGTAGATCTTCGAAAGAACTTTCCAATGCATGCTCATATGCGTCGATCGGACATCCGAGGCATCCGGAAAGTGCGTTACAAGTTCAGCTCGTCGGGCGGACAGCTTTCGCGACTCGCCCTCGTTTTCGCTCTTAGACCTCGATTTCGTGTTCCGTTGCTTCTTAGGTTGTTCCATGCTCTTCGAGACTTCTTCCTTAAGCTCTGCCAAGTCTCTCCTTAGCCTCTCTTAGCTCCGCTTCTCATGTTCTTTGCCTTGGATCTATGAATTTACATAAAACCATCAAAATAGCGTAGATTCCGAACTTTCCCACAAAACGAGCGTTAATCTAATTAACACTAAAACGTGATTATATAACAATGAAATGCACCTAAACTAATCTATAATGCCTATTGGAATATGCCTTATCAACTACTTTTACCAACCGTTTATAAATTTTAACCTGTTTATAATTTTAGTCAGTTTATTAACTTCGTCCCATACGAACCCAATACAATATAACTTACGGACACAATGCTTGATATTTTGGCCAAATTAAACGGAAGTTGTGTTGATCTGATGGTAGATTGGTAGTATTTAAGCATCCGTTGAAAATCTAATTTTTAGAGCTACGACTTTACCTATGATGACTTATAAGAAATCTGTCTTGAAGATGGGTGTTTCCATCATTTTGGAACATTAACAAATTTTAGACTTTATTCCTAAAATTAGTAAAAAAATTATATTAAAAAATGTTAAACAAATTATTTTCATTTTTTCTTTCGGGCTAGAGGGACTAAGATCACCCGAGCCCCCTATGTCCACCACTGCCCATCTAGAGGGGAGTACTCTTGTTTTTTCGATTTGGGTTAGACCAATCTAGGGTTAACGGTTTGTTCACTGTCTGCAAATTGGGTTTCGAGTTTCGGATTTCGATTTGGGTTAGAACCGATCTAGGGTTAATGGTTTGCTCACTGTTTGCAGATTGGGTTTTGTTTTTCTTTTTTTTTTTTGCAGCACTGTTGTTGTCCTTTAAATTTAGGATTTTCTGCCCTTCAATTTGAGAATTGAGATCTTGAAATTCAGGGTTATCGCCTTAAAATTGAGGATCAAGGCCTTTAAATCGATGACGATGATCTTTAAATTGAGGATCGAGGTTATGAAATTGTGGGTTATAGCCTTGAGATTTAGGATTAGGGTCCGGAATTGATCGAGGGTTGACTCCATGACATTTTAAATAAATTAAGGTTTTGAAATTACAAATTCGGATCTTCAAATTGGAAATTAGGATTTGATCTAAAAGTTTGCAGCTGATATTGCACATCCTTTAGCTTTATATTGATGTCTTTTAGTTTTGAGATCTTTAAAATTAGGGTTATGGGATTCAAATTGAGGATCAAGACCTTTAAATACGACGAGAACCTTTAAATATGTTACAAGTATTAGTAGAGACCCGGTTAACATCTAGTGGAAACATAAGAACCTAAACTCTCGTGTGGTCTTATTATTTTTGTATCAGGATCATTTAGGGACTCGGACCAATGTGCCAAGTAGCCAGCCATTCGAGGGATCGCAAATAGCACTGTAAAGAAATTCCGGTGGGAATCCCATGGCCTGTTAAAGAATAAATCATTAAGATCATGGAGTATTAGTATCTTTGGAAGAAGATACCATGATGAATCTAACTACATGAGTCATACCTGTATATTAAGCCAGAGTAAAAAACAACATTTGGATACAATTCCTTTTAATAAAATATTCATCAGAAATCATGTAGTCCCTAGTAAGGTACGCCTTTATTGTTCAAGAATTCTATCTAAAAGGGATCTTTCTATATCCAAGGGGAAGTGAAGGAACATGAGCGACTCTAGGTTGTTGTTCAAGTAAAAAAATGTCAAATGTTGACAATTAAATCTTGTTTTCCCTTCAAGGAGAGGTTTACTGGTTTGCTGCCCTCCAGATTTGCAGTCAAAAATAATATGAAAGGTGGTCCTTCTCAGCAAGGGAAAATATGAGGGAACAATATGATGGTTGAAAACATTAAGTACCTCAATGAGACGATGAGATTCAGTCTCGGGCGCCCTGCTCATCGAGTTGATTGTGGCAGTGTTTGTGATTTTCGAAGATCCCTTATCCAGGCCGGTGAGGAGAACCTTGGTGTGATCCTCACTTCCCCATGTGACATCTCATTTCCTTGGTGGGCTTATGTTCTCGTCTCCCCAACGTCAAGACAACGTGTTGGGGGCTCTCCCGTGCTCTCGACATTCATTGTCTATGTTATAACGAGAATGAAATTAGCGAAGAACAACACAGAGATTTACGTGGTTCAGCAACGGTGTGTTGCCTACGTCCACGGGCAGAGAACCAGTTTTGTATTAGAGGAGACGAAAACAGATTAGGTTACAAGGGGTCGGTGTTTCATGAGTATATGAAGAGACTCATGAAACCCTAAACAGACAATGGACTGAAAGCCCAAAATAGACAGACGATAGACCCGTTTACAATAAACATCGCATACCGTAAAGGCGGTATCCGACACCACCGCCGGGGGCGGAGCCCCCCGGACCCCCCGATGCGTCACCGGTCAACGATCATTCAAGGCACATTAACAGTCTATTCCTAGGCCTCCTTGACTTCCATGCTGGTTAGGATGATCATTATTGTGATTGATTGTGGGCGGATCTTTTTTTTTTTTGATTTATTTTTGGATTTGTTGTTGTATCATGCCAGTTAGTTCGTCTGCCTCTTGACTAGTGGCGGAGCCAGGAATCTCGGCCAGGGGGTGCTAAAAAAATTTCGTAAAATATTTTTTTTGGGTGTATACTTTTTAAGTAGATTTTTTGAAAATACACTAAAACTGTGATTTTTAAAATGTAAATTACGAAGAATTACTTTTAAAATAATATTGAAAGAAAAGGTTTAATGTATAATTTAAACATAAATATGACATTTTTTTAATGAAATAGTTTATAGAAACAAAAAATATAGGGAGAAATGAAAAAGAATTAAGATGTAAAACAATTTTTAAAAAAATATTGAAAATACACTAAAATTGTGATTTTTTAAAATGTAAATTACGAAGAATTACTTTTAAAAAAATATTGAAAGAAAAGGTTTAATGTATAATTTATTTAAAATAATATTGAAAGAAAAGGTTTAATGTATAATTTAAACATAAATATGACATTTTTTAATGAAATAGTTTATAGAAACAAAAAATATAGAGAGAATTTTGAATGAAATAGTTGATAGAAACAAAAAAATATAGGGAGAAATGAAAAAGAATTAAGATGTAAAACAAATAAAAAGGGAAGGAATTGGGATTTGAACCAAGACCTTTTGATTTTGATCCTCCTTCCCACATTCCTTTACCACTTGGGCTAAATAACACTCTTGATTTAAATATTATTAAAAGATATTATATTACCTTAAAAATATTTTTTTTTTTGTATTTTTTTTCCGTCAGGGGTGCTCGAGCACTCCCAAACCGCAAGCACCCTTGGCTCCGCTCCTGCTCTTGACACACCAGACATGTCTATCTGATGAGTCAAATTATTCCGTTTCCAAAAAAACGTGGAACACGCTTGGTTCTCTCATAGGGTAACAGGCAAAAGGTGAGATACTCTGTTTTCTACTTCATTAAGAATTCTAACCCCGTCAGCGAATTAGGGGTCTGGGATGAAGCAATCACTTGTGAGCTATGTAGCACGGAAACGGAAACGGACACAGGACACGGACACGGAAAGACACGGGGAAACGTCAATTTCAAAAAACATAGGACACGGACACGGCAAAGATATATGATATATATCATTTTAAAGGTCTTGCAAAGGTGTATACATTTATACTAATAAGAGCCACCTAGATGTTAAGACCAATGAGATATAAATAAATAATTATATAACATTTCAAATCAAAATATATACAAATAAACATTGCTAAGTCTAAAAACAAATCAAAGTATTTCGAGGAGGTGGTCCACCATCATGTCTTGTTACCCCTCTCCCGCTGCTCTGCCAACTATATCAAGTTATCAACATAATCCCAAAGTGGTCCACTCCACCTCCACGTTCTATTTCAAAGAAACACGCCATCTGCTACCTTCATTAGTTTGTGAGCCTGAACCATCATCAATTTCTAGATCCTACACCTAAATCTCATATAAATTGAAATCAAACATCACTCAATCAAAGTAACCCTAAATCTGAAAATAAATCAAGGTATAGAGAGGGGGTGAGATAGGGAGAGAAGAGTTGAAGGAAGATTGACAAGAACGGCACTCGTTTGTGTTCAGAAAGCCAAGTGATTGACGGTGGCTGGTGCAGATCGAAGAACGGCGATGGCTAGTGTAGAACAACGCTCGGCGGTGGCTAGTGCAAAAGGACACTCAAGAAGAAAAGGGCAAAGATTGATAACCGGGTTTGCTTTTTTCTTTTTTATTTTAATTATGAACCAGGTTTTTTCTAATTCCAAACCGTGTCCATTATTTGTGAACCGTGTCCAAGGTGTTTCCATCGCGTTTCCATACGTGTCCGAAGTTTGACCGTTTCTTGACCGTTTCTTGACTGTGTCTTGACCGTGTCCAGACGTTTCCGAGGTGTTTCGTGTCGTGTCCGTGTTTCCGACACGACACTGTGCCCTACATAGGCGTTTCCGTGCTACATAGCTTGTGAGTTGTGAGGCAAATCCTTGTTAGCCGGGAGGTAAAATATACATATCCCGTATTCTGGATTTTTTTTTAATGGCGTTGAGGTTTTGAGGCTTAATTGAAAAGTCAGTTGACAAAGTCTCAAGACACACTCAATCCATTATCCATACCAATGAGATATGAATCTTCAACCCTCAACACGAAGGAACCCCTCGATATCATGATATGGAGTTCAAATCGACCTGCAACCTTCCATACACCTTTATGTGTGATACAAAATTAATTATGTTAAATATTTATGATAAAATAATTCAAAAAAATATATTTATATTACAAATAACTAATCATATATATTTGTATAATTTTTTCATGAAAAAACATATTTTGAAAAATATTAAAATTGAAAAGATGATGATTTGGTAATAATAATTTTAATATTTTTTAAAATATGTTTATTTTGGAAAAAATTATACAAATATATATGATTAGTTATTTGTAACATAAATATATTTTATTTTTTTTTATGATAAATATTTAACACAATTAATTTTGTGTCACAGGTAGGGGTGTACGAGGCTACGGGGGTTGTAGAGGATTTCCACTCCATCATACGAGATATACATGAACACAATGTTAAGGGGTCGTTTGGTATTGATATCGGTATATCGGATATCAGATATCAGCTCTCGATATCTGATATCGATGTTTGGTACGGGGAGTATATCGATATCGAGTGATATACTTGATATCAGTTTTAACTAGAGAATGTCCAAATTGATATACTGATTATTTGGGCGGTATTAGCTGATATTATGCTCTCTTCTCTCGCTCTGTTCGCTCTCTCTGCGCCCGCTCTCTCAGGTAAGCTCTCTCTTCTCTCGTTCTTCTCTTCTGTCCTCCTCTCCTCTTTCTGTCCTCCTTCTTCTCTGCGCTCGCTCTCGTTCTTCTCTTCTCTCCTTTTTTTTGGGCGATTTGGCTTGTTGATATAGGGTTTGTTGTTGTTTTGCCATCTATAGGTGTTAAATCGAGTTCAATTGGGATTGGCAAAGCACTGGGAACAAAATCTCGGACAAAAACCTGTCGATTTTTGGCTTGTTGATATAGGGTTTGTTGTTGTTTTGGCTTGTTGATATAGGGTTTGTTGTTGTTTTGCCTCTACAATCTGAAATTAGGGCTACATTCTGAAATTAGGGTTTGTGGATTAAGGAATGTACAATATGAAACTAGGCTTTGTTAGTTGGGCTATATCCGATATACCGCAGAATACCAAACAAGGATATTAAGATATCAACCGATGTCGATATACTGATATCTAGATATCAATACCAAACGACCCCTAAATGTCATTGGTGCAAATCACCAACTTATAAGTTCTGTATGATTATTACATAATGCTGTCATTTTTGGCGCCAACGCAACAGAAATTGAGAAAACACCATCTGATGTGACACTCAACCATCCTCATTTATTTGTAAATATGTTCATACACATGAATTCTATTTACGGGCATGTAATGCAATTGTATGACCTATGAAGATGATGAATTGATTGAATTCAGTTGGTAGGATTTGGGGGAGATCCGATTCCGAAAGAGTAAGAAATCCAAGCACCCATCCCTACCAACACCATCACAGCCACTCCCATGTTCACCAGCAACTGCCTGTCCTCCTCCATCCTCCTCCCGCTTACCGCATCCTTCCTCCCTTCATAAGACATCGACGTTCCGGCCTCCGTTATCCGAGTTGCACTTTTCTGTGGCTCCTTCGGTCTCCCCGGGAACCTCGCTTCCATCCTCCGCTTCTCCGCGTTGTCCGGATCCCTCCACTGTGCGCCATCTGACTGTGGTGTCACAGGGAACTTCGCTTCCGTTCTCCACTTCTCTGCGTCGAGTGCCGGATCGGACTGAGGTAGGGACGGGAACCTTGCTTCCGTTCTCCACTTCTCTGAGTCGATCGGATCTTTCCGTGGTGCTGGATCGGACTGAGGTAGGGACGGGAACCTTGCTTTCGTCCTCCATTTCTCTGCGTCGATCGGATCCCTCCACGGTGCCTGTTCGGACTGCGGTAGCGCTTGTAGTATGCCTGTTGGGGCCGGCGGTGGTGCAAGCGGATGTGGCTTTTGATTGGCTTCCAAGTTGTGTTTCTCGTCTTCTCGAGGCCTCGGATGGATGATTGGGGGCGCGATTTGAGGCGGAGATGTCGGCAGAGGCGGCAGCGGTGTTGATTGTTCCGATTTAGGGTTTTCTTGTGGCTTTGGCTGGAAATTAGGCGTCAATCTCGGCTCTGTCGGCTTCTGCGCTGGAGGTAGACCTGTTGGTGTCTCTGCCGCCGGGGTTCTAGGCATCAGCGGTGGAGGAAGAGTTACAGGCCTCGGAGGCACCTCCGCTGTCCTTTGAAGAGGAAGATGCGGCTGAGGATGAGCTACGGGTCTCGGAGGAGCCGATTGAGGCGGAGGAGCTGCCCTCCGTGGAGGCGGCGGAGGCGATCTTTCCGGAGTTGTAGCCTCATCGGAGAGGGCGGTTGGAGAAGGAGATGGGGAAGCGGCGGAGGAGATCCTCTTGGGCATGGTAATTCGAAGGACTCCGCCTTCGAACTTGGCGCGAGTATCGGTAATTTCACAATTGGTCGGCACGGGGACTTCCTCCTGGAAGCGGCCCCATCTGTTGCTGGCGATGAGACGCTCCCCGCGAACTCGAAGAACTCCCCTGGTGCTCTCGGCCACGATCCTGATCTGATCCTTGACAAACCCTGACCGCCACAAGCAAGCAGAATAATAATTCGATTAATGCAATCGATTTGGGATTGGAATCGGGGAATTAAATTGAGCTTACCGGGGAGGTGAATGTAAACAATGTGAGAGTCGGGGTCTTCCTTGGACTCAATAAGAGGCCTGAAATCCTCGTAAGCAGGACGAAGGCTGTGGCGGGGGCGGCCGCCGGTGGTGGAAGAAGCTAGACCTTGAGACCTCGTGCTCATAGCCATGCTTGCGCAACGTGCTACTGAGAGACGAGATATATGGATAGATGGAGTTGATTTCTGGCCTGGTGATGATATAATTCCAAGCTAAAGGGAGGCTCATATATATACAATAGATGAACGAATGACGAAGGAGATTGTGACTTGAGAGGGGGTTATGGAGGTGAGATTTTCTTGTGGATTAAACTATACCAATTTGGCTGAATTGGGTGGGGGATTGACGGAGGTGCAGATTGGAGTTCCTTTGTTTGGAGTTTACTCTTTGGATATGAGGGAAGATTTTTGAAGCCCCATTATCTATAAATTTACAGTTTCAAATTATTAAGTTCGATTCTTGTTATTTTAGGATTGTTTGAGGAACATTTTTTTATTATTTTTACAAAGATTTCGTATTATTTCAGTCTGCATTCAGCTTCACATGATCCTTTTCTTTAGGTAGGTGGATGCTACCTTTGTTAATGTTAAAAGTTAGAACTCTTTTTCTTTCCCTTACATTGTTCTTTTCCCTTTCTGTGTGCAGCTTCACTACAAGATTGAATAGGGTAATAGAGATGACTCTATTAGAATAAAGACCTTGTTTGATCTCTTGATGCGATTGTGGAAGAATTAACCACCTTTCAATCAACTTAGGTCATGCTTTCTAGGTATAGTTTCTGCTGATCTTCAGCAAACATCAGAGAAGCCAGAGCTGAAGAGGCTTTCATCTATACAAGATGTGATATGCCTTAGTGATGATGAAGGTAACTTAAAGTTAACTGCTGATGAAAAACCAGCTCTGCTCAAATATGCTTTCAAATGGTGAAGGAAGCATCCTTCCATCAGATTCTGTGTCTGCTCAACCCAAGTCAACTCAAACCAACCCTTTCATGTCATCAACCACCTGTTGCGATTGGTGCAAATATGCCTTCGAATGAAAGAAGCATCCTTCCATCTGCTTCTGTACTGTCTACGTACGCAACCGAAGTCAACTCAAGCTAACCTCTCATCTCATCTAGCACCTGTTACCACTGGTGCTAGAATGAATGAACATACAAGAACTACTGTTGTTCAGATCCCCTCAAATTTGAATGCCGAAGCTGAAATTGTTGCTGGTGCTCCCAGTGGTTAGCACAACAGTAAGACCAAGAATGAAACTACAATGTTGAGGGAGCCTTTAGAATTTGGGGCTTTTGTTTCTAGAAAGCCCTAGAGTAACGGCAGACCCATCTTCCCTAAGGGTATGCTGTCTTTTTTGATGTCATAGCATTCTATATATTCATTCAGATGCCATACAACCACACATGATAACTTGAATGCACATATTCCGTAGGGTTCAGGCCGGAGTCATTGTCCCTTGCTCAAATTCGTATGGTTAGATTTTGCTCCTTTTTTGAATGAGACCTTGTTTGAATTTACTATAATCTTCGTATCTTTGATGGGATATCTTTTGATTTCATTGCGATTAAATGGGAATTAACATATAATGGACTCAAATAATGGAAGTGATGTGAAGATGATTTTGATATATGCCTTTCTTGTTAAGTGTAAGCTATGTATTGGCTAAGCGTGTATATTTAATTGACTGATGGCTTTCTGATTTTGATCAGTGAACATCAGGACTGAGCTTTTCCGTTTGAGCGGTTCCAAGATCTACCCTAGAAGGGGGATGAACCTAATCTCCTTGGGCGGGCCGGCTCCGGGATTCTACCTCAAAACAAATTGGAAATAAGAGGAGTAGTTCACCAAGATTATATATTGTTTATGATATTTCAATCTTTTCAATGTGGGACAATCCTATATTTCAACACCCTTCCAGTGTTCGAAAAAATGTAAGGTCAAATCCACATTATATTTCAACAAGCAAATGTATTATTATCTAGATAAGTAGATCTAGCATATGCTTTCTTTATTTAACATTTTGCAATGGAAAAAGAAAAAAGAAATCACACAGCGGTCCTCAAAACTTAGATTGGAGGTCCTTAACGACGGCGGCATCAAGCTTGAAGGCCTTGGAGAGGAGGTCACCGGAGATGGGGGGATGCGCTCCGAACAACGAAGGGGCAACCGCGGTGTAGCCCGGGTTCTGACTGCTAAACATTGCAAGAATGGCAGCGTCAGTCTCTCCGATGTTGTACACGAAGTGGACAAGAGCTTGTGGGATCACGAACACGTCTCCCGGGTGGATAACCTTGGAGAAGAGCTTGGCGGAGTTGTCGGATTGGTTAAAGGACACGAACCCGACGTAGAGGGTTCCCTCGAGCACTACGATTGCTTCGGTGGCGCGTTGGTGGATGTGGGGCAGGGACCCGCCCGAGGGCGAAAACAACCCCCGGTTCAAGGATATTCCCAATGTGTTGAGGCCCGGCACGCTCGCCGGGAGCGTGTGTATACCATCAGAGTTGCGTTCACTGGTGTGGACGTTTAGTCCTCTAAATAAGAAGTCGTCAGCTGTCACTTCCGATGGATTTTTGCACATTTTTCCCTGCACCCCCAATACTGTTGGAGTATGTATATAGGCACATAACACATAGTTAAGGGCAAAGCCATAAAATAAAATAAAAATCGAGGGGCCCAAATTTTGTTGTCGGAATTTTTTTTTTGAATATATATGAGATATAATTTTTTTTCGTAAAGAATAAATATGTAGTAGAAAACACATTAAATATTGTCTATAATAGATAGGGGTTGATCCAGAAAAATTAAAAATCGAAGGGCTCAACTTTTGTTATCGGGATTTTTTTTTAATATATTTATATATGAGATAAAAATTTGTTTGTAAGGAATATAGTAGAAAATAAATTAAATATTGTGTGATATAAATAACTATTTAAAGTTTTAGAAGCTAGGAGGAAAAAAAATCATAAAATAAAGTTATAACGATTTGAATTCAAAACCTCGTCATTCAACTTCACATCTCATACCAACTACGCTAATCACACCTTTTGATTTAGAATGAGGCTATTGGCAAAAGAGAAAACACGATAAACCTCGTCATTCAAGTCCTTATCTATTTTCAAGAATATTTATGAATTTGCTTGAGAGCAAAAGAGAAAACATATTGACATTCAAATATCTATCGAATTTGTTGGACCTTAATCCCGAATACACGATAAACTCACTTAAATGTTTGAATAAACGACTCGATTTGATTACCAAATTCTTTTGATAGCGGAATATGTTTTTCAAATGGTTTTCGATGATGTTCAAATGGTTTTCGATTACAATATCCGTCGAGACCAAGGTTGAGAATATTTGTCGAGCTAATATAGTAATCTCAACTCATATAGCTGAGCTAATGTAGTAGCCTCAACAAAGTTTGTCAAGCTTATAAAATAGGCTCGACAAGATTAGCTGATGTTACTTAATTAGCTCGGCCATATATGTCAAGGTTGTTACACAACAGTAAATACCATTATCGATGTTACATTAACGGTGTTTATATGAACAAATAATATTGAAATCTGAAAAATACTCAATGAAAGCAACTATCCCATTGGTTCTACTCTTGCACATACTCTTTAAAGTCTCAAGTTCGATTATTGATTACAATGCTTAGCTTGTATCTATATCGCAACATCGAGCTAATTTTTTTCTTTTAAATTTTATCTATATTGAGTCTCAGATAACCTAGTTGAGTGTATTAAGTATAACCTCGACAAATATTCTCGAGCTTATACTATATATAGGTTTGACAAAAATAGACGGTGTTTACATAAACAAAAAAATATAAAACGCTGCAATCTAGAATTGAACTTGATACTTTGAGTATGTGCAAAGATAGAACCAATAGACTAGCTATTTTTATTGAGTATTTTCATATTTCAATATACTTGTTCATATATGCCATTTTGTAACAACTGTAAATGTAACATCGACAGAGGTATTTGCCATTTTGTAACAACCTCGGTATATATGGGTGAGCTAATTAAGTAACTCGACTAATCTTGCCGAGCCTATTGTATAAGCTCGATAAATTTGGCCGAGGTTACTATATTATCTCGATAAATATTCTCGATCTTAGTTTCAACTAATATTGTAATCGAAAACCATCTTGAAGTCGTCGAAAACCATTTGAAAAACATGTATATTACGTTATATATCAAAAGAATTCAGTAATCGGATCGAATTGTTTCTACATACATTTCAATGATTTATCGTGCTAATGAGGAAACACAGTAAAGCCAATTGACTGGTAAGCTACTTACCAGCATTGTTGGGATCGTTAGTGGCAACACAGAAATCCTCGAGCTGGTTGGGATCGGTTGCGTAAGCTACGAAGAAAGCGGATACAACTAAGAGAGCAAAGCTTGTAAGAAATCGAGCTGCCATTAATTGATTCTTGCTTTGGTTTGTTTTAGTGGTGGGTGGGGGGTTACATATATGTTTCGACACAAGATGGCCAAATCCGGATCCAACCACCTCAAATAAAATTAGTTTATTTCACGTGTTATTATTATGGGTTAAATTTGGTGAATATCCATTTTTTATGTCAAAATTAAGTAAATATCCACTTTTTTACAAAATTAAGTAAATGTCCATTTTTTTCAAAACTACCCCTCATTCCCCATCCCTAACCCTACCTCCTTCCCCTTTGACCATTTTTAATTTTAACATTGACTAGTCAACATTGAACATTCCGGTCAACACCTACATTTGATGACAATTTTTTGGCGACAGTTGAGTATATTTTTTTGGTGACAGTTAATTACGACAATTATTTTGGTGACAATTGATTTTTTGTGACATTTATTTTTCCCGGTGACAGTTAGGGGAAAATCTTTTCTAGTGACAATTGATTTTCTTTTTTCTTGTGATAATTGGCGGCGACAAAAAAATTTGGGTGACAGTTGATTTTCTTCCAGTGACAGTTGCCAGTAACACTTTTCCTCGGTGACAAATAGGATTTTTCTGCTAATAGATGTTTTCCTAATGACAATTATTGGTGACAACTATTAATGACAAAGTTGATGACAATATATTGTCACCATGATATTGTAATCTTAAAAAAATTGTCACCATAACATTATACATCACCAAGACATTTTTACCAACTACAGAACACTGTTTTCATGTTGTTTAATCAACCGTATTGTCACCAACTTATAAAAAACATTGTCACCAACTTCTTTTCAGTAATCTATTGACACCAACAATAAAACAGTGTAACCAATCTATTTTAATCAAGCTTTGGTCAATAATATACTGTCACCAATTACAAAACTTTGTCATCAATCTAGTGTCAACCACCTATTTTTAAAAATTAATTGTCACCAACGACAAAACAGTGTCACCAACCAATTGTCACCAACTACAAAGCACTTTCATCAAACTAAAATGTTTACAATGCTAATGTTATCACATTTGTCATCTAATATTAACACATTTTTGTTACAAAACTGAAACCCTAGAACAAGAGGATCACAGACCCAAAAGGTGCTAAACCTGAGCAGACGAAAATTTGATGTACAGTATAGTTTAGGGTTTAGGGTTTAGTCTTTAGGGTTTAGGTCCAAGGCCCTAAACCCTAAAACCCTAAACCCTAAAATGTGTGTACAGTACCAATGTTATCAGATTTGTCATCTAATATTAACGCATTTTTGTTACGAAACTGAAAACCTAGAATTAGGGGAGCATAGACCCTAGAGGGGCTAAACTTGAGCAAACAAATAATTCGATGTACAATACTATAATGGCATCACATTTGTCATCTAATACTAACGCATTTTTGTTACAATAATAACACTAAGTAGATGAAATTTGATGTAAATTAAAGATTAACTTTGTAATACTTAATTGTCAGACTACATTAACTTGCAAAAATATCAAAACAAAGGGGAACAGTTGAGACATTCATACTTAACATCCAAAATAGCAAGGCCCTCTATAGCCATCCTCTCTCTCTATACGCATCCATATACTTGTCTAAAATAACTTCAATACCACCATGAAATGCAAGACCCTCGATATATTTGATGGTATACATACCACAACTTCCACTACAATTAAACAGAAGGATAATGAAAATTACATTATAGCTAAATGAGATATAAATTCCATTTGTCACCAAAACAGAATATATAACTCTACCAATTGTCACCAATCTAAAAAAACAACAAAATAACAGCATAAATTTCATTTGTCACCAAAACAAAATATATAACTCTACCAATTGTCACCAATCTAAAAATAATAACATAAATTCCATTTGTCACCAAAACAGAATATATAACTCTACCAATTGTCATCAATCTAAAAATAACAACATAAATTCCATTTGTCACCAAAACAGAATATATAACTCTACAATTATGACCAAGTACATTGTTACTAACTATTGTCATCAAATAGTCTCACCACTTAAATATTGATAGAACAACATGTATAAATAAATTGTTACCAAATGACAATGGTAGTGATCTCATTTTCACCAACTATATAACATTGTCATCAGACGTTATCACCAATTATATAACAATGTCACCAAAATTTGTCATTTAAATAATCCCAATGAAAAAAAATTGTAATCGAAATGATCCCACTGACTGTCACCAAATATTGTCATCAAAATCTTTTCATCGACTAAAATTACATCTGCCACATCTAAAACTACATCTGTCATCAAAATATTTTCATCAACTAAAACTACATATGTCATCAAAATGTTTCCATCAATTAAAACTAAATATGTCATCAAAATATTTTCAACAAAGGTGGAGCTTTTGAAGGGTAGCTAAATCAATTCACATCTAAAACTACATCTGCCACATTCTAAAACTAACCAATTTCCAATAAAGCACAATTTGAAACTAACCAATTTCTAATCAAGCACAATTTGAACAACGAGGGCTTCTCTGATGAAAGCTATGGCGCTCGTGAGGCCTTCTTCAAGCCCCTGCAATTGTTCGTCGCTTCGATCATCAGGTCGTCTCGAAGCCACCACTTGATCGACTGCGTCACTCAACCTCTTCTCCCACCTTCGCCTCTTCTCCTCCTGTTCGATCTCAATTGCACTCACAAGTCACGATCAAAACGAAATTAATTAGGTTTAATCGCCGTTGATAAAGGAAGAAGCTTTCGTACGTACCACCTTCGCCTCTTCTCCTCCTGTTCGATCTCAATTGCACTCACAAGTCACGATCAAAACGAAATTAATTAGGTTTAATCGCCGTTGATAAAGGAAGAAGCTTTCGTACGTACCTGCTTCGAGAGAGGCGACGAAGATGCGATGGAATCTGGAATATGACCAATCCTCCCATCAGGAGCGGTGGATTGAAGAAGAAGAAGAGCAACAATGGCGGTGAAGGCGAATGTGAAGGCGGAGATTATCAGACGGGAATGAGTTTTGCAGAAAAGCTTCATATCGATGGTATGTGGCTCCGAGTCTAAGGAGGGAGTCTCCATGTGAGTTTTACAATAGTAGGGGTAAAGTTGGGATTACAATAAAATTATGGACACTTTCTTAATATCCCTTTAAATATGGACATTTACTTAATTGGCTTTTCTAAATGGATATTCCACCAAATTTTTCCTTATTGTTTTATTTCTTTTAAAATCGAAATTATTTTACTCTTGCAAAGGGATACACTGGATTATTATTTTCAGTCTTTCTACCTTAATCGGGAAAGATTTCCTACCAAATAAAGAACCGACCATACGAAAACAATATTAAATTTATAAAAAAAAAGCTAAAATGATTTAAATTTGAAAAATCTTTTACGATTGAGGTTGTTATCTTATACCCTTGGGGTATAGGATAGAAAACCTGTATTATTATTTAACCTATCTTTATTACTCCATCCATTCAAAGAAAAAAAAAATTAAGAAAAAGATGTTATTTTAGGTTTTTTTTGTCTGTTTTCCAAAATTTATATCTATATCTATATCTATCTATATCTATATATATTATCTTAAATCATAGATCATAAGACTTTTGCTTATGTGTCATCTCCATCTTCATTTTAGCTATTTCAACCAATAGTGAATTTTTTTTTTCGTCATGGACCTCATTCCTTCGTTTCTAAAACTCATTTTAGCTATTTCCACTGATATCTATATCTATATATCTATATATCTATATACTATATTAAATCAAAAGACTTTTACTTATGTGTCATCTCCACCTTAATTCATTTTAGATATTTCAACCAATAGTGAATTTCTTTTTCTTTTTTTACTCCTACCTTCATTTCTAAAACACATTTTAGCTATTTCAACCAATATTGCATTTAAATATTTAAAACACATTTTAGCTATTTCAACCAATATTTCATTTAAATATTTATAATAGATAATAGATTTGTTAATATAATTCGATCACTATTTGTAATTTTTTTCATTTTTTTTTCGTTCATCTTATAATAAATACTTATATTTCATTGTTTAACCTCACAAATGCGTCATGGTGTAGTTGCTCTTATAATGTTAACTGTTTTTCCGTGCTAGTTAAAAAAAAATCGTCCTCATTTTTCCATGCTATATTGTTTTGTTTTTCCTAATTATTTCAATTAATAAAGAAATTCATTTTTTCTTTAAATACCTAACGATAATCCTGGCTTCACCACTAAATATATTAGGCTCAGTAAAACAAAAATGTCATCAACGACTAACCCCAATCTAAAAAAAACATTAAATTAATTTTTATGAGAAAAGATAATTTTATTCAATAAAAATTCTCCCCTTAGCCCGAGAGGTTTAGCCTGGCCCTGGAGAGAAACGTAGATTTATTTGTAGATTTATTTTTACATTTTTTTGGTAATTTTTAATAATTTTAAGGATAAAAGAGTGTAAAAAGAGTAAAAAAAATTACAAAAATAATGTATATCTTAGTAAGTCAGGAGGATATTTATCACCTTGAGGTTATTAATTATTTTATTATACATTAATTTTAATAAACGTAAAAGCATATGCATTATTATGTAGATAATTAAGTAACCAGGCCGGCCTAATGGCGGGCAAATACGGATCCATCAAAACTTAGATTGGAGATCCTGAACGATTGCATCATCGAGCTTGAAGGACTTGGAGAGAAGGTCGACGGGGATGGGCGGCTGCGTCCCGAACATCGCGTTGGGGAGAGTGATCATGCCGCAATTTTGGCTGCTCAACGCGGAGATGACGAAGACGTCGGTCTCTCCGGCGTTGTACACGTAGTGGACGAGGCCCTGCGGGAACACGAACACGTCTCCCGGTTGAAGAGACTTGGAGAACAGCTTCGTGGAGTTGTCGGAGCGGTTGAAGGAGATCAGCCCGACTTCGAGGTGTCCCTCCACCACTACGACCACTTCCGTCGCACGCGGATGGAAGTGCGGCGCGAACCTCCCGCCCGAGGCGATGTCCGCCCGCCCGATCGATATCCCCAATGTGTTGAGGCCCGGCAGGAATTTTTCGTCCACTATGATGTAGTTTGCGCCTATCGGGTTGTTCGTGTCGGTGGCGACGTTGAGTCCCCTAAATAAGAAGTCGTCGGCGGTCACTTCCGATGGATTTTTGCACATTTTTCCCTGCACCCCAAACACTACGTACAAGGAAGATCATTAATAGAATATTGAAAAATTAATTAATAAAAGGTAAATTAACCATTCGGTAAAATATGTTGTTAATATTATATACCTGATTTGATGAATATATAACCAAATTTGACGTTTTAATGAGTATATAACTAATTATTAATCAAGTTTTTATAGTTAATTAATACCCAATTTCATATGTATATGTATGTTTTTTTTAAGATGATAAAAATTATATAAAATATTAATTTTTAATAAAAATATTTAACAAATTTATCTTGTCGATTTTTTTTAAAATAAATAATATATATAGCTTTATTTTATTATTTTTTAAAAAAAATGTATAAACATGGAGGGAGTATTAGGCTATTAGCTATGCACTTACCAATATTGTTGGGATCATTAGTGGCAACACAGAAATCCTCAAGCTGGTTAGGATCAGAGGCGTAAACCGTTACAATTAAGAGAGCAAAACTTACGAGAAATGGAGCTGCCATATATATGTTCTTGCTAAATTAGAGAGATAAGTTGGTATGGTACATGTTTTGAGTTTTAATGTTAGGGCTATATATATATATATATATATAGTTTCGAAATAAAATACATGGGCATGATCAATTCCGGATCGGACCAACCGATCAAATATAATTACATTTAAGAATAGCTAAAATAACTATAAATCACTACAACCGAAAAACTCAATAAAACTGATCAAAATAACTTGCGGAGTTATATATTAGAGTACCGTGTGCATGAGACTTTCATCTCACACGGCTCCTAAGTGAAAAAAAAAAAAAATGATCTGCTAGGAACTCGTGTGTTTTGATAGTAGCAATCTCTAGTATATGATATATTTTTCATGATTAAACATGTTTGATGTGAGCTATAAGAGGATATTTTGAAGATATTTTCCAGTTGTGCTTTAAGAAAGGCATATGTACGTCTTACTTATGAAGATTTGAATGTGTTCTTAGCAAGTAAAAGATATAATAAATAGTATTGAATTATTTTAATATTATTTTTGATAAAAAAAAATATATATGAGTTATTTTCTTTTCTTCTTGAAAGATCTTTGTATTGTGTGGTGACACTGGCGGCCGCATGAATCTCTGAAAGGTGGGGCGAAATTACAGACTTAAGATTTGAATGAGCGTTCAATCAATTTTGAAGGCCCCGGCCTATACAATTATTAAAATGAGGCCTATGATCTTATAGTCATTCTTGGCACTTGGATTCCTATATAAATTAATATTATTATGTATGTAAGTATTCGAATTCTTACAAACTAAATTAGTTCTCATAACTTTAAAATATTTTCGACTATAAAGTTCATTGTAGAGATTTTTTACAATAAAAAGTTTATATTTATGTCATATGATATAGTACAAATATTATAGATCATTATACAATATAAATTATCTTTTCTACAAAGGTTTCAATTAATTATAAGTCTCTTTTCATTATAATTTTTTAATTCGCCTATTTTATGAGTTCTAATTAATTCTAAGTAAATTTAATTTGTTTAATAGGATGTTGAAATTTTGAATGTTGTATTTTTTTTAAAGTATAAAATATTTATGAAATCTTATATATTACTAAAGTCGAGAAAAATAATTTGAAATGTCATCATCCTATAATTGAGTCTTTTAGGTAAAAAAAAACATTCAAGATATGGTAAATAAAAGGATATAATTAATTTTTTATATAAATAAATTATTTACCATCATCATAATTAATAAGATAGAAGAGGTAATATGTCTAAATTCACTATAATTATTATTTACGATCAAAGGCAAAATGAAGATAAGAAGAAAAAAATTGAAATAAAGAAAATGATAACAAAAGCAAGATACAAAATTGAAACAATAAATAAAAGGGTGCAGGGAATCGAACCCAATCCCTCTTGTATCATTTAATCCTCACTCCTTCCCATTTACCAATTGAGCTAAGTAAATTAATTGATTCAATTTCAATCATATATATAAATAATTTTTTTTCCTCTAAACTCCGAGGGCTCGTGGGTCGAAAGGTGGGGCGGCTGCGTACGCGCGCCCCACCCTGGGCCGCCAGTGATATTGTATTTGAGATTATTTATATAGATGAAATTATGGAGAAAATATGTGTCTTCTTTCAGTAGCGAAATTGAGGTCTGACAATGTTTTCAAGCGAGGAATGATTTTTTGATCGCCTAAGGGCTAAGAGTCATCAGACAACGAACATCATTATTATCATCACTTGAATGAAAATTCTAGGGATGACGTCAACCCAACAACACTTCAGGCTACGAACTATCTTCGCCTAAATTCTCTAGCGACAAAAACCTATTTCAGGCGACGACTTGAATCCGTCGCCTAAGCTATAAATTGGGTTAGAGCATACAGGTACATCAAATATCATCATATTGATCAAATATAATTTATATACATAAATATAATTGTCCAATATATACAAAATTAAAGCTAGTGCACAGCAAACCTATAAATTTAGGAATGAAATTTGGTATACCCACATGGCCAAATACTATATTGCATAAACTATTTGTTAAAGCTTAGCTTACTAGCTAATTAATATAGCTTTGATGGGTCTATTCGTTGATGCCTAAACTATTTGATAATTTTGATTGTTTTTATTTTACCTTAATTTGATGGCACTATATAGAGTATTTGTTGAGGTTATTTAGCAAGAATTAAATGAGTCACCACAAGAAAATATTTAGAGACCGAACCAATTAAATTGATGAATTATCGTTTAGACAAGAATGACTTTAGCTGATTTTAAAATTATATTCATAGATAGAAATAGGTCATAGATTTTTGCAATATATCAAAATATATTATTAAAGAAAACATGAATGGTAAAATCGAAGTATTAATTGACATAAGTATACAATACAATAATTTATTTATATGAAAAGTACCGTCAAAACGATTAATTAGTGAAAGAATTTGACGAATAGTATTATCAAAGTTGTTAGTTAGGTAAATATCATAAAACTAATCAAGTAAATAAGCTAGTGCACACCAAATTCGATTTATGATAATTTTTTGTTCTTTCACGTGCAATTTACAATATCATTTTTTAAAAAACAAGAAAAGTAATTCAGAACTCCATCAAGTTTGAAACTCAAGAGGTCGAATAAATCTGTAGATAGACACACCATTATACACATACTATTATTTATATGAATGAAAAAATAATTGGCCAATCTATTTCTAAAAATTATATATATAGGAAGGTAAGGTTTTAGAAAAAAGAAAAATACAATGAAATTAATAATAAAAGAATGAATATTGTGTCATATTCATATTAATATTATGTTATATAAATAGTACATATGGATATGATATTATATTCTGTGAATATGAATGGAATATGATGTAATTATGGATATATAATTAAGAAATTATAATATTGTCTATGGGCCATGGGCCCTCTTATAAGACTTTGGGCTCTATCCCTCTCCATTCGGCCCACAAGCTACCCATTCCCTAACAGAGTTCAAATGATGTACTGTATTTATTTACATAAGTATGTCCCAATATTGTTATGATCCTAATTGGGATTTGTGAGGTTGAAAGGGACTAAGGAAGGGTTTAGAGAAGGAGCGTTATAACAAAATTTGTTAGTGTGAGGGAATGTGTCGTCGTAACAAATAGATAGTTTATCGCTAAAAGTATTTGGTGAGAATTTCTTCACGAGTTCGTCAAAAAAAAAAAAAAAATCTCAATGAGGACGGTAAAAGGAGAGAGAGATATATGATTTTTTTTTTCAAATTAGTAAATTTTTTTAAAAAAAAAATTGGGAAATAGAAAAATAGACAAAAGCATTTTGAGAAATAGTCAAAAACATGCCTAATGGCGGTTAAAAATAGCAAACTCTATCCCAAATTAGGAAAAAAAAAATTAAAATACTTAAATCGCTATTTATACTAGCGACTTAGTGACATTTTTTTCCAAATATTTATTTACCTAAAAAATAAGAAAATGAAAAAAAAACATCATCTTCTTCATTGCTGATATATATGTTCCGCCATGAGTAGATTGATTAACACGCATACGAAATCACACATTTTGCTGCTGTTCAAATGAATCAAAGATAGAATTAGAAATCTCAATAGTTGCATTTGAAGAGTGAGATGATGATAATATCTGAGATAAATTCATTGTCAATTCAAATCGAAAGGATGAGAATATATATCAGACGAAAGTTCACGATTAGATTAGTATTTATAGGTTTTAGTATGCCAAAAATGACATGCGTGGAATGACAAAATCGTATAATAGCCCAAAAAGAATATTCTATAGAATATTTTTTTTAACGGTACAATTCCCCTTTACTATTATTGCCTATGAGGGGAGATGCCTTATAACATCGACTTTAATATTTTAATATATATTTTTTTCAATTTGGGATAAAATTGTCGTTTCAAACCGCGAGTTAGGTGTATTTTAGCTTGTTTCTAAAATATTTCGTGTGTTTGGCTAGCTAGTGAAAACAGAGAGAGGGATAACAATGAATTAAGTTCGGCTTGTTTGTTCGGCCTTTCGAGGTGCCAGGTTTGTCTGATCCTCGAATTATTACCTAATTATAAAAAAAGAGAGAGAGAGGGACAAGAGGGTTAACAATGAAGTTAAAAACACATAATTTGAGATCGCATACCGGCCAAATAATTTGAATTTGTGCAATCGAACATTGATCACAAAACAGATTTGAACAACTGGAATTCCATAACAACTTGGAAGAGAGAGAGTTTACAGATGGGAGAAAAATACAATTGAAAATCTGTCTGTTCTTGGCGCCAACCAGCTAACCAAATAGGACCTCTAACAGCCTTACTTGAAAAGACAGAAATACCCCTCCGATACCCAACATACGTGACCATATAATCCATATACAATATATATGAAGATACATATATAGATCAAACATATATAGACTACATATATATGTGTATGTGTGTATTGCAATTTGCAACGTACCAAGCATAGCATTAATGTTTTATTTAGTTAATTGCAATAAGAAAAATATGGCATATGTCTTCTTAATATATTCATCCATACGGTACTCAACTCGATCATCAAAACTTAGATTGGAGGTCCTCGACGATCTTGGGATCGAGCTGGAAAGCCTTGGAGAGGAGATCGACGGAGATGGGCGGGTGGGTCCCGAACACGCCAGTGGCGGTGGTGTCGTTGCCGGGGTTTTGGCTGCTGAAGGCGGCGAAGGATGAGGCGGGAGTGTCTCCCATGTTGAACACGAAGTGG
Source organism: Persicaria maculosa (assembly GCA_963922045.1). Lineage (NCBI taxonomy): Eukaryota > Viridiplantae > Streptophyta > Magnoliopsida > Caryophyllales > Polygonaceae > Persicaria > Persicaria maculosa. The sequence continues at coordinate 3,185,373 of OY998252.1, forward strand.
ATGAGCGCCTGAGGGAAGACGAACACGTCTCCCGGGGAGAGAACCTTAGAGAAGAGCCTCGCGGAGTTGTTGGATTGGTTGAAGGACACGAACCCGGCGTAGAGGCTCCCCTCGAGGAGCACCAGCACCTCGGTGGCGCGCGGGTGCGTGTGGGGCGCCATCAGCCCGCCCTTGGGCGCGTAGTCGAACCGGGTCACTGTTATCCCCAGCCCGTTCAGGCCGGGCAAGGATGCTGGGAGCACTGGGGTGCTGCTGCAACCGAACAGGGTGTTGCTTGTGTTGCTCGGTATGTGAAGCCCTCTAAATAAGAAGTCGTCGGCTGTCACTTCCGATGGGTTTTTGCATAGCATTCCATTCTCAAACACTGTGCACATTGAATACAACATGTGTGAGTGATTTATAAATGATTAAAGTCGTATACCTGCATTATGACTAGAGTCTAGTATGACAAAATCTGACCCAGCTCGATAACATGATTTGACTCATCCGAAATCAGGTTCGACCAAACCAGGAAATCTAGTGTCATGAGCAACACTGCAACCCGAATTCAATCCCGAGCATGACCCATTTTGACTGGATGTCCGAACGGACATGAATATAGACAAATCCGATCCGATCGACCCATACTCATCCCGTCCTTGACCTAACCGAATACCCGAGTCAATCTTATAATTACTTTAATTTGCTCATTTTTAAACACACCAATTAATGTGAATTACCTATAATAAGACCTAATATAACGAAATAAATAAATTTTAATAGTAAAATAATTAATATAAACAAAAAAGTTATCATTTCATAGTAAAATTAGATGTGACCTGACCCAACCCGAACACATAATATACCTGACATATATATAACCCGAAATTGACTAAATTCAAATGCGTATACCCGAAGTCGACCCGATGCACCAGGTTGCCACCTTTGCTTATGACTAGCTAGTTAGCTAGCTACTTACCAGCATTGTTGGGATCGTTAGTTGCAACACAGAAGTCATTGAGTATGTTAGGATCGGTGGCGAATGCCATGAAGATAGCCATGGCAATGAAGAGTGCAAAACTAGGGAGAAATCGAGGTAGCATAATTGATTGTTGAAGATCTAAACCGGTTTGTTTGAGAGGTGGAGGAAGCAAGATAGGATCTCTAATATGTTGAGATCCAAGTGATTTCAAGTGATGCTATTTGGGGTTTGATGTCATGGGTATTTATAGCTTGAGAAATTTGTAGTTAGAGTACATTAATTAATTAATATGGTTAATTCCAAATACAAACACACCCATCATTGTTGTAAATTATTGTGTTGTATAATTTTCTAATTTAGAGGTAACTTTGTAAAAAAAAAAAGGTATGGGTGATTTAGTATAATTTGATTTAATTTCGAAATTAAATTACAAAACAATGCCCATAAGTTAGAGCATTTTTCAAGGAGATCTATATATACACAAATCAATTAGTTTTGTTTTTATATACTCCCACTGTCCGATAGTACATGAGTTTTTAGACGTGAGTTTTCATCCAATAATAGATAAGCGTTTAGGTTTTCTATGTGGGATCGATTGTACGGAGTAATAATTTGTATTGATTTGTGTGTTGTTGACTTTTTAAAATAATTTAATTGGTTAAAATGTGTGGTTTGTGTTAAAAAAATAATAAAATTTATGAAAAAGTTAGTGCAATGATGATGTTTTTTTAAAAGTGAAGTGTTTTTTATTAAAATTTATGCAAATTTCTAAAAGTTCATGTATATATTATCGGATGGAGGTAGTATATTATAAGGTTGGAATCCAACTAATTCTAAAACAAAACTTTAAGCATGTCGCAATCCTCTTATATTAATATAAGGAAATTGTACTAAAGTTCTATGCATTGACTTAAGTTTTTGTATTAGAAGCTGGAACCAACATTGTAAAATATAAAAACATATAAAAAAATCAATAAGATTTCCATTTCATACGACTCCATTGAGATTCTCAATCAGAGTCTCATATAGTATTCGAGCTGCATTCCGATTCAATTCAAGTTCATAATGTAGCTTGAGAGATGTGAATGAGACCAAAAGTGTCTCACATCAAAAGTTGAACATAACAAGGCCTAGTATATAAGTCGGTGGACTAATTCTTCTATTGCCAATTGCTTTTAGAATGGAACTTTACTCGGCTTGTGTGCTAGACTAATGGCATTATATGCCAAAATCATACTACATCAACCCAAGGAGGCGTCTCGAAAAGACTTTTAACAGTTTACAGGTTTTGTCACTGTAAATATATACTACGTATATAATTGTATGAATAGTGTAATCAAAGTTGATAGTAGAGTAAATACTCCAAACAACCAAATTGATCAAATATAATTCACATGATCAAATGAAGAGTACAGAGTACTAAGTATCAAAAATTGATCAAATAGTTTCAAGTATTATGCATAATGCCATCAAACCTATTAGTTAACATAAAATTGGTTACTTAGTATGTTTAGGTATTATGAATAGTGCCATCAAGCTATTAGTAAGATCAAACATCATAAGACTGACCAAATATTTTAGGCAATGTATTCGACATTTGCATACCAATTCAAATGTAAATTCCATTAATCTTAGGATACTGCTATAGGGTAATTGTTTGTTATTAAGATTTTTTTTTAATTACAGTTAGGATTTTTTTAAAGCTTTGTGGTATATATATTATTTTAATTACTATCTCATAAGCTTTGTACGGTTATAAAGTCGAGATCGACCAACTTAACACAAAAACTTACGCCTGTGGGTGGAGCACGTTCCACCCGTTCATATAACCTACTCTCCCCGTCAATTGAAACATGTCGTTTTAGGAAGTAAATCTTGTTAAGAAAAACTTGTCACTTTAGCTATTTGTCATCCACTTTACGAAATTGTTCTTGTAATGATTAGATAGTTGTTAGTTGTAGTTTTTTATAAAAGAAAAAAGTAGAGTAATACTCCCTCCATTCGGCAAAACTTGTCGTTTTATAGTTTTGTTTTTGTTCGGAAAAACTTGTCATTTTAGGTATTTTTGCTTCTACTTTACTAAAATGCCCTTGATTTGATTGATGTGTTGTGAGTTGTAGTTTTTGATAAATTAAAAAGTAGAGTAATAAATGGGGGTAAATTGGTAAAAAAGGAGTGTAATTATTAGCTTTATTAAAAGTTGTGTGGAGAGTTAAAATGACAAGTTTTGCCGAACGGAGGGAGTAATTAGGAGTAGAAGTGTATTTTTATTTATTTTCTTAATAAGTGTGTAGATTTCTAAAATGACAAGTTTTAATTAGCGGGGGAGTATATTTTTATCTTTTATAATCAAATCGATCAACACACAAGTTTTATAGTTAATTACTAATTAACTCATTTTTGGTAAAATTCAAACAAATGTTGCTTGATCGAAGTATACATTTTTTTTATTAGGAAAAAATTCGAGGTCAGACATACTTGAACCCCGAAGGACGATAAGTCGGCAGACGGATAACCGTCTAAACAAACATAAAAATACAAAGTTGGTGCAAAATATAGGTCAAAACTCTACAAAAGCGAAACCAAACACAACTAAACTGAACAAGACGAGGACGTAAATGAAAGACGAAGTCAAGCACTACCCTGAAGGCTGAAGCAGCACCGTAGGCCAGCGGCACATCAGGAGTCACATGTGGACAGTGAAGACGAACCTCCAAGGAACCATTCTTCCGGAGAAAGGATATGCCTCGATACACACTACCTCGACCCCAGCCTATCCCGACTCTGACTGCCAGAATCCAATCAAACGGAGAAGAAAGTCCCGTCACGCTAAACGTAGAGCCACACAACGCCTGAATCGAACACACCAGAAACCCAAGCGGGAATTAGGCAAACCCCAATGGGATTACTTATTCTAGTTATTTATTATAATTTACTACTTTTAATTTAATTGAATTTATTCATTTTCTTATACGGGTCATTTTTTTCTAATTAATTTGAACCGAAAAAAACGGGCCAAACCAGTTCAGATCTGGGCCACCCGGGCTCGAGAGCAAATCAGCAGGCGAGGCCAACAGGAGACCGAACGTCAGCCGGAAAGAGCTCTAGAGATCAGGACGCCACGAGGTAGACAAATGCCTGCATCGGGAGGGAGAGGATCACCGTTCAAGATGGAGAACGCCAGTGCAGCCAAGGAGCCGGCGGAGGTGGGTCTCAAGGCGACCGGCGGAGCAACCCACGACCCGAGGTTAAACCAAGGTCGGCGAAACCGGGAGCCTAGATCGAGAGGCCGGATTCCGGCTGAGACGAATCCGACAAGGGCTATGAAATTCAAAATGGTTGTGGACGAATTTGGAATCGATATCCCCTTCCCCAACTCAGCAAGAGCCCTCTGAGGACTGGGCTTTCCGGGGAGGAGGATGGATGAGCGGGCCGGGTGCAACAAGGGAAGCGATAGAAGTAGCGAACCACCCGCACCAGCTCAGACCCACCGATCCAATCGGAGACCAAGAACGACCGATCGAACCAGGGGATAGAAGGGGGACAATCCAATCACAAGAACCGTACCCCCAATTTATCAAAGGGGGATATTGGATTGTCAGGAAACAAAGCCCGAGGATGAGGCAAATTTGGACCCCGAGGAGGGGTGGATTGGGTGGGGCTTCCGAGAGAGATTTAGGACTCCCGAAAGAGATTTAGTATTTTCAAAGAGAGATTGGCATAGCTGAAGCCCAGCGGGATGGCAAGGCTGTCAATGGCAATTCCGGTGAGAAAGTCGTAGCGAAGGAGCTTTTACAATTAGTAATTAAGCAACCTAATATTCAAGGACGAACCTAGGGGAGGGCTGGTCTATGCTACAACCCACCCCATTTAAAAAGTATACATGTATTATATAGAAATACTAGAGGACATGTTGCTTGAATGGCCCAATTGGTGAAGGGTATTGCAGGAAGGAAGGGAAGCGCAAGTTTGATCTCACCTAACTGCGTAGATAAAAAAATTTATTTCTAATTTTTAATTCAATAGGAAAAAATATTAAAATTATATGCAAATTCAGCCTCTTCAAATTATAATTCTGGTTCCGTTCCTGCTAATATTTGCAACATTAATTGAGTTTTATTTTTCAATTAATTTCCTCACAGGGCGTACATGACATATATATATATTCCTTATTCATATGTTATTTATTGTTATTTCAATTGTAATTGTTACAAGGAAACGGCAGCTACTCAAAACTTAGATTGGATGCCCTCAACGATCTTGGGATCGATCCGGAAAGTCTTGGCGAGAAGGTCAACGGGGATGGACGGCTTCGAATCGAAAAGCGCGGTGGCCACCCTAGTGGTGCCGGGGTTTTGGCTGCTGTAAATCGATATAGCGGTGGCGTTGGTCTCTCCGATGTTGAACCCGAAGTGGGTGAGTGCCTGAGGGTACACGAACACGTCTCCCGGGGAGAGAACCTGTGAGTAAAGCTTGGTGGTGTTGTCGGATTGGTTTAACCCTACGAATCCTACGTGGAGGGTTCCCTCGAGAACCGTTATCACCTCCGTGCCACGTGGGTGGATGTGGGGCGGCACCAAACCGCCCTTGGGGGCATAGTCAAATCGCCCTAGGGATATCCCCATGGTGTTGAGGCCTGGCAGAATTGTTGGACTCACTGGGTTGTTGTTGCTGCCGAGCCTGTTGATGCTTGTGTCTGTGCGGACATTCAGTCCCCTGAACACGAAATCGTCAACTGTCACTTCCAATGGATCTTTGCAACGCCTTCCGTTCGACCACACTTCATATATATGCATTACAAAACATACCAAAAAAAATTATTTTTGGCACAAAAAATTGTACTTTAAGAAAACCCTAGAGCTATATAGCGATATACGTAGCAACTTACCAGCATCGTCAGGATCTTTAGGGGCAACGCAGAAGTCATCAAGCTGCTCGGGGTCAGTGGCGGATGCCATGAAGGAAGCCATGGCGATGAAGAGAACGAAAGTAGCGAGAATTCGAGGCGCCATGTTTGATCTAGGAGGCCGGCCGGTTTGTTTAAGTTGTGAAGGGCGCAAGATACACTATATATGATGTTATGACAAGTATTCGGCCTTTCCAATAGAGATATGATGCAACAAATTTAGTCCGTTGGAAAGTACTATATATATTGTTTTAAAGCACCAACAATCTTTTTGTTTAAAAGTTGTTAATTAAAAGAAACATGTATTTGTCCTCAAAACATTTTGCATAATTTTCATTATATATAATGACATTAATCGATATACATATACTAAAATCGAGGCATAATATCCTATGTGGCGCGTTGTGGTCGATTCTAGAAAAAAAATTAATAAAATAATATGTTGGTGAAAAAAATTATTTATATTGAAATTAATTATTTAATAATTGTTATTTTATTTATATCTATATTATTTTTTAATGCTAAAATAAATTATTAAAATATTGTGTAGCCATAATCTATTCGTACATAGATATTTTAGTAAACTATCGTAATAAATATATAGCTATTATATTTATATTATATTTTTTGTTGGAAAAAATAATTTATATAGATTATTATTATTTTATTTATGGTAATCTATCTAGAATATTTATAATATTTTATTAGTGTATTCTTTGTGTATGGGATGAGAATTACTAATGAATAGTACCATCAACTTCTACTAATGAATAGTACCGTCAACTTATTTGTAGGGTAAAGTCATCAAATTGATTAAATAGTGTAGGCATTAATCAATGTCATGCGGTCATATGTAATTCCACAATTGAATTTATTTTAAATTTTTTTTTCATAGGATCTATCCTCTCTCTCTCTCTCTCTCTCTCTCTCTCTCTCTCTATATATATATATATATATATATATATATATATATATATATATATATATATATATATATATATATATATATATATATATATATTCTAATACCACATAAGAAAAACTCATTAATTTAATACTCAATGCAACGATGAATAGTAACATCAAAGTTTTTTTTTTTTTTTTATCATAGTAACATCAAAGTTCTTAGTAGCTAGGGTAATACTCAATGCAACGATGAATAGTAACATCAAAGTTTTTTTATCATAGTAACATCAAAGTTCTTAGTAGGGTAATATCGTCAAATTGATTCAATAGTTTAGGCGTCATATGTATTTGGCCCAAAAAACAAGAAAAAAAGTAGTGGCTGATAAGAAGGTTAGGGTGAACCGTTACACATTAGCTTAATCTTTTTGTATATAAGGTAGATCCCGATCCCATATAACAATGAAAACGAAATACAATATGACCCCAGAGTTGCAAATGCTCAAGTGCACCGAGGGACAGGTTAAGATATGGGGTAATGGTTAATTAATGTCCTTAGGGATGACAATAGGGCAAGGACTCCCCGATCCCTACTAACAAGGGTCATTTTTTTTCCCTTTAAATATCAAAATCCGACTCGGATCGATGACTTGGGGTCGTGTGCACAGGCGCACATGCGCTAGTAGCCTAGCACTCAAGCCGAGTGAGGTTATATTCTAAAACCAATTAACAATAGAAGGAGTAGCCCACCGACTTATATACTAGGGCTTGATATGTTCAATTTTCCGATGTTGGATACTTTTAGTCACATTAATTCATATTTCAACACTAAATGAGGATGGAGACAAGGACGGAGGGACTTTTTTTTTAATTTGTAAACGGAGATGGGGCCCTACAGTCATTTATTAATATATGAATAACAACAGTACCAAAATATATATTGATCGAGCTTCCCAAGTGATCACGACATGTAATTCAATCTCAAATCCCAAACCATTTAACTTTATTACCGATCGATATGCATAGTTTCAAGTATGTATACCTTTGCAAATTAACCCTCGCTCCTAAATTGCGTAATTTATTCGATCTTATGCAATAAAAGCATCAGTACAACTGCAATCAACCTTTGATTATAATAGATCGATCTCCACACATCATTACTTGTGAGCAAAACCAAGGAATGTCTTAGACTGGATTTCCTTGACGATCTCCTCGTCGAGCTGGAAGGACTTAGCGATGACGTCAGCGCGGATGGGCGGGTCCGCCGCGAACACGGCGTTGGCCAGCCTATTGTTGGAGGGGTCATGGGAGCTAAAGGCCGCGAGCGCCGCAGCTTTGGTCTTGCCGACGTTGATGGCGAAGTGGACGAGCCCCTGCGGGAACACCATCACGTCTCCGGCGTTGAGCACCTTGGCGTACAGCTTGTAGCCGGTGTCGATGGAGGTGACGAAGCCGGCGTAGAGAGTGCCCTCGAGGAGGGTTAGCACCTCGGTGGAGCGGTGGTGGGTGTGGAGCGGCACCAGCCCGCCCTCGGGCGCGTAGTCGAGACGCACCAAGGATACTCCCAGCGTGTTCAAGCCCGGCAGATTTTCCGGTGACAAGACCTTGCTCGCTGAGCCGTCTTGGTTGTTTGTGTCGCCGGCGACGTTAAAACCGGTGTAGACGAAGTCGTCTATCGTCACCTCCGCCGGGTTCTTGCACATGTACCCATTCACAAACACTGCAGATATATTTGTGAACAAAAAAGGCAAATAATTAATGGGTATTCAACTAACAATGAAGGAATTGGTGAAAAGATGAAATTCAGCACAATATAACTTTGCCCTGAATTACTCAATTTTATTCAAGACGAAAATTTTGATGTTGATGATGAGAGGTTTGGTACAAAAGGTAGTATTCTTTTTATATTGATCATAAATGATGAATCATAAGAAAAGCCATACTTTACACAATAGTTTAAGTTTTTGTGTTATATGATGAATTTCAATTTTATAATAATAATTATAATATCTTCAATTATTTCACCTTTTTAAATTAAAATAAAAACCTACAACTACAAGTGTAGAATGTCAAATGTTTTAAACAAAAGTTGAAGGCTATAACGAAATCAATTTATGAGCGCAGAGAGTAGTTGGATTAAATCATCAATTATAGTAAAGTGGAAACTTGAAGGATTTCATTGATTATTGAAGAACAATAGAATGGTTAATTAATCAAGAGAGTGGTATGCCATGAGATCGAGCATTAGTGCTAGTATATTGTCATGTATAGGGATATTATGTGTAGAGATTAAAATTAGAGTATGGATATTAGTATATAAATACTCTATATCTTGTATTAGGGAGATCATCCAATGAACAATCAAAAGAATTCCTTTTACCCTTACTCTCTCTTAACCCTAATCTCTCTTCTTCCTTAATCTCTCTATCTTTCTCTAATCTCTTTCCCTTTTCCTATCAATCTACCTAAATCATGTCTTGGACATGACATATATCTTGTTCAAAACAGGGTTTAGGGGTGGAGAGAAAAGTTGATCTGATGCTAGTTACTTACGATTTTTGTTAGGATCGATACTCGCTACGCAGAAGTCTTGGAGAGGGTTAGGATCACCGGCGTTTGCCATGAAAGAAGCCATGGCCATGAGGAGAGCAAATTTAGCTAGAAATGGAGGTGCCATTCGATCCCCAGCCCTCGATCGATATTCAAGCTAAATTGATTTGATTGTGGGTTTCGGCAATTCAAGGTTTTTGTTTCTGTATTGTGTGTTCCAAGTGATCAATGATGTTGAGGTTTGAGGGAATGCCTATTTATAGTCTTGGTATAAGAATGGTTAATGCCAACCTTGCAACTTCTTCAAATTACTAGTAATGCACAACTTTGGAAAAAGAGTATACTGATCATTGTTCTAAAAATCTCGCCTATGTGCTAGGCGACTCTTATCTGCATAGAGCTAGGCGGGCGCCTAGACATGTTTAGGCGCCCGCCTTGACTGTTTAGGCGCCCGCCTTGACCGTTTAGGCACCGCCTAGGTGTCGCCTAGCCGTTAGGCAGTCTCTCACCGTCTAGGATCCACCTAGCGCTTTTTAGAACATTAGAGCTGATAAATAATATATATATATTTATGGTAGTGTTTAAGATTTTCGAGTCATTTAATCCAAATTTAATAGTTAAGATTTCAAATCCATTTCACTTTTTAAAGAAAAAAACTAAAAAGTGCCCATATATTTGGAAGGTTGATAAAATGAAAGTATCTCTACCATTCAAATGTAAAGAAAATATCACAAAGCTTTGAGAGAAATGGTAACAAAGCATCGTTGTAATATTTTTCTCCAACCAAAAATTAGGGAAAATAATGAGAAGAAATTGACGAAATTACGATATATCTTGGTGTAAATTAGATAACATTAAATTGTTTTGATGGAAATCGTGTCAATTTTCGAATTATATCATTTTTTTCATTAATTTTTTTGGTTATGATATTTTGTTGGGAAAATTACAGAAAACCACCCTTTAAATATGGGTGTTTTCACTTAACTACCTCTTAAATTCAAAATTACAGAAACCACCCTTTAAATGGTATTTGTTTACAACTCACCACCCATTCAACTATTTTCATTACTTTATCATGAAATATATTATATTTTAATCTTTTTAAACTCAAATTTGATTGTAAATATATTCAAAATTTGAATTTAAGGGCTCAATTATATTTTAGGGATCATTTTATTTATTTTTAAAAATAATAATCAATAAAGCCTAAAATTATTATCTTAATTTATGTTTGAAAATGTTTATAAATTTTTAAAAAATTATGTAAATTACTCTTATTTAAAATATAAATAAATAAGAGTAATTTACATAATATTTTAAAATTTTATAAACATTTTCAACCATAAATTAAGATAATAATTCTATGCTATATTTGTTATTATTTTTTTAAAATAAATAAAATAATCCATAAAATATGATCGAGCTCTTAAATTCAAAATATGAATATTTTACAATCAAATTTGAGTTTTAAAAATATTAAAATATAATATATTTAATGATAAATTAAAGAAAATAGTTGAATGGGTGGTGAGTTGTAAACAAATATCATTTAAAGGGTGGTTTTCTATAATTTTGAATTTAAAGGGTGGTTTTCGGTAATTTTCCCTATTTTGTTACCCCTATATTCAATAAGTTAAACTTTTGTACAATTGTGATAACCATATAAAATGGGACATGAATGCTACAATCATCAAAGTTATTAGTAAGGTAAACATCATCTCAAATTGATGAAATAGCTTATACATGCATTAATGAATAGTGCCATCAACACTATATTGTCCGGTCTACATGAATAGTAACATAATTAACATTTGTCATATCTTGGAAACCCGAGGAACATAAAAAATGGAAGTCTTGTCGATTTTAATTCTTTTGTTTTAATATATATTATAAATTATAAATTATAAAATGGAAGTCTTTGTCAACTTTTTCTTATATTTTGAAAATTTTTTATTCCCTTAATTCGTTTTGGAATTCATAACTAGTCCAAACAAAGAATTCGATTCATCTTTTGTTGTGTGGGTTGTCTTATCTTTTGCACAATTTCTGCATTTTTGTTTGTATATTTGACGGTCTGTCATTTGTCGATTTGTCAGATTCTCGAATTTTTACCTTTTATTAAAAAAAAATCGAACCATAACCCAAATCTACTTAATTTGATACCGTGTGTTAGCTTCTAGAAATTCCAATCGGGTTGCATGTATGAAAGGGGTTTGGGTCAAGTTTATTTAGTTTTTATTATAAGATTAAGATCCACCTCTTTTAACATAAAAGTTTAAGTATGTTATTATGTAGGAGCTCCCCTAGCCTCCCTTATATTTTAAGGTATTTGCCTCATTTCAATGTGAGATCTTATTGGGGGGAAAATGAAAGTTTAACCGATCGCGTCTGATTTGGATGGACCAGTTTTCACTAACAGAAATGAGAAATTGTATGATTATCATATATATACAAAGGTATACACCTCTATACATATACAAGAATAACTCATACACCACTCGATTTGAGCCTCTAACCGTACTTTTTGATTAACTCTCACTCGTGTGACCAATAAGTCTTACTGAAGTCTGTTGGGACTCATAATTAGGTGGTGTACACGTGTACTTGTAAAAGCTCACATGCGCTAGTTATCTAATATATAAGTGCGGTGAGGTTCCATCCTAGGTAAAACTTACCGATTGGCGATCAGAGACCAAGTAACTTATATACAGGCCCGGCCCAAGGGGGTCACTAGTACAAAAAAGCCCTTACACAACGGTTATTTTACAAAACGCACAACGGTTTTGGAACCGTTGCATCAGCCCGTGTGGTTTTTGAAAATACAACGGTTGGGTTTATCACAACGGTTCACTTAGACAACGGTTATACCCGTTGTGATAGATTCTGAATAACCATTGTCTATGCACCTCCAAAATTGGGTCCGAATCATATTAACCGGTTTTAACCGTTGTCTAAGGTCACTAAAACCATTGTTTCAAGTTAGGATATCCGATTTTACCCGGTTTTAACCGTTGTCTAATCACATTCCAACTGTTGTCTAAGGAGATTGCAATTGTTGTCTAGATGCATGTTAACCGTTGTCTAAGATAAATGCAACCGTTGTGTAAGTACATTGAAACCGTTGTGTAAGTATATTCTAACCATTGTCTATGTATTCGTTAATCGTTGTCTAAATTCATAAAAATCGTGGTTTGATTCACTTAAACCGTTGTCTAAGTAACTTTCAACCATTGTATATGAACCATTTAAACGTCAGCTAAATACTTTATAACCGTTGTCTAAGTATTATAACCGTTATCTAAATATATTTAACCGTTGTCAATATACGTTATAACCGTTGATTAAGCACCCATTAACTGTTGTCTATGCCACAATAAAAACACCTGTATATTGATTTATCAAGCCATAACAATATATATATGTGCCACAAAACACAACTGATTCTTCCTTCAATATCAAATGCAAGTGCATACGTATAGAATCAAATATGAGTATATGTGATATCTTACATAAATCTAGCTAGCTATCCTCAAAATTAAGGATATCTAAATATATACATAATGTAAACTCTTATACCTCCTTCGTATTAATGCTTAACATCAAAACTGACTTCACTATCAAAGCCCCATGCATGGCAGAGCCAAAATTCCTGATAGCTATCAATGAAAAGCACCAAATATGACAGTAATGCAATCACCTGCAGAAATTCAAGCCAAAAAGAAAAGTGAAGTTTGTGAACATACAAGAAATGATTATTAGAACCTCATCATATAAAGAAACATATGGATGGGAAGAGTCAAAGAATAGACAACCTATCATCTGAACAAGAAAATATAAATAAAATGTCCCTTGTAACAAAAAACCGAAACTTTAGGGTTCGTCATTTCTGATCAGCAAGAACATGAACTCTTATATAGTAAGGAGCCTTGCAAGTTGTGCAATGAGCAAATGCAAATCCTTCCTGAAATCAAAGAAAATTGAAGATTTAAGTTGCAAGCATTAAGCATATGCTAGATAATTAGGGAAAAAAGGCATAAAAAGGATTTCAAGTTGAAGCTTGCATCTCGTACGTCCAATTCAAATCTGCAACTAGACAATTTATAGGAAAACATTCCATAAGAAAATTTAGAGTGTCAAAGGACCACAGCCAAAAAGTCAAATTAAACAATTGCTATATCAATGTTACAAAGCAAATTGCAAGTAAGTTCTGCATTATACTGCAAGACAATATAAGCTAAGTACAAAGGATACCCATAACGATTGACAATTGCTAAATCATTCACCACCTAAATAAACTTTGGAGTTAAAGAAGCTTGTGGAAGAAAAAGTAACATGTACAATGCCATGTTCTAGTAACAACAAATTTTGACATTTATGTGATAATTGTAATAAAATATTTAAATCTGAAACAAATTTAAAGATTACTCAGAAAAGGAAAACAAGATGCTCATGTTCCCTCCTATGGCTTAGGAGCACTATAGAAAAACTTATTTACCTAAACATATCAAACTCTTAATACCATAACTGGTCAGCATCCATTACTTTTACAAGATAATAACATCAAACCAAGAATTACCAAATAAGGTTATGGACTTCATTGCTTTCAAAGAGGATGAGCTAGAGGGATTTGTACCTTTACAGCTCGCCAGTGATCCAAGCATTCCCTATGAACATCCCTATGAACATTCGTACCTTTACAGGGGCAAAATCATGCTAGTGATTGGAAAAACACATATACAATTTAGATTTGGTAGGTAAGAATAACTCACTGCATTAGTGACTATCTTCAGGGCCCGGAGAGAGAGGTTATGCCTGCTAGACCTTCGTATACAATTTTGATCAAGACATCTACAATTTTGAAAAAACACACTGCAAAATAGGTTATGCATGCATTAGTAACTCACTGCAAAATCATGCCAGTTATTGAAAAAACACATTTACAATTTTGATCTGCTAGACCTTCGTATAACTGCAAATCAAGACATGTTATGCCTCATTAGATGAAGAGAGGTTGCAAGAATAGAGGTCAACTAGAGATGTGACTTGTGAGAATAGTATACCTTTGTTCTTAATGTAGTTCTAGCAACCATCTTCAGGGCCTAGAGATGCCCTCGCCCGTAGATGCCCTCTTCGCACAGATGCGGTGCCGCTCTGCTGACTTTTGCCGCCCTCGCCTAGAGTCGCCCAGTCCACGCACGGAGATGCCCTCCTCGCACGGTCTCAACTCACACAGAAATGGCGCCACTCTGCTGGTCTCGAACTCTCGATCCTTGGCAGTTTTCTCTCGATGATTCGTGTTGGTCAGCTTCGAAGGCCTTCGGTGGCTTTGATTAGCCACTGTTTCGAGATCGAGAGTGGTCGAGCAGTTGCAGCGAAGACGAGATCCAAGGAAGGTGAAAGAGGCTTCTTTAGATGCCTAAGGAAGAAGAGGGAAAAGATGAGGGGATGCAGTGGCGGAGCCAGGAATGGCGCCGGGGGTGCTGAAAACTCAAAAGGCCGATAAACATTTTTGCATATAAATATTCAGACAATCAGACGTAGTGAAAAAAGACGACCAAAATACATTACTCCAAACCAATTCACTACTACAAACAATAACCCACTGTTTTTCCAAACGAGCTCTTTTCTCTACCCTCAAATTATCTCTATCAACATTATCTTGAACAACATCAATTATAACATTTGGAGACTGCGCAACAGAAGGACCTGAAGACCCCAAACTTGATCTTGGAATCGATGGATTCTTAGTTCGAGTAACAAATTTCTCCATTTTTCTCCTATAATAAACAATTAAGAAGCCCCAAATTGAACATTCTGTTAAAAATCATAGGTGCACTGAATTGGTCCTCAAATGTCACAAAACCTAACTATCCAAATTGCACTTCAATTTGAAAATCTAACCCTATAACTTTCATCTGGATATCAAACTGATTTGAGAGTCAAATTGAATTGAAAATCAAACTGAATTAGGAAATGTACCTTTGATTCTTTGAATCGGAACTCAAGAGAAGACGTCGTTAAACCGAGCCACCGAGGTCGACGAAACTTCGAACCTGGCACTGACGGCGGTCCAAGGGGCGGCGGTACAAGGGGGCAAGGGGCGGCGGCCGGCGGCCGATGGAGGGCGCCGTACGACGAGAGAAGGCCTCCGGCCTCAGCCTCTGGTCCTGGATGGCTCGCACTCGCACTGTCGCACAGGTCGCCTCCTGCTGGCTGCGTCTAAAAAAAAAATCGAACAGTTAAGAGAGAATGAGATAGGGTTTTAAATTCTCTTGTTGGGTAATTAAAAGTGGGGTAAAATGTGAGGGTCGAACCCGCAACCTCCCTCTTTCTTATGAATTTCAGCACTTACGCTCTACCAACTGAGCTACTCAATCATTTTACTTTCCTATGCAAGCTTTATTTATTTATTATCAAATAAAACAGTGAAAATATTAAAAAAAAAAAAAAATTCCCAGGGGTGCTCGAGCACCCCGCTCCGCCACTGAGGGGATGGAAGGAGACAATGGAAGCAACGAGGGATGAACAGAGGATGGCTTCAATGGAGTGAGGGAGGTCGAGCGGTTTGAGCGGCTAGGTTTAGTACTCATTCATTGAGGATTATGTTACGGGGAATTACAAAATTAGTCCTCCATGTCTAAATTATATTTTTTTTAAAATCTTCTAGCTATATATATAACAACGGTTCTTTAATTATCCGTTGTCTTTTAAACTTTCTAAAACCCGATTTTATTTAACCTTACACAACAATTTTAATAACCGTTTTCTTTGAGACGTCTTCTATATGTATAACAACGGTTTTTCAAATATTCGTTGTCTTTATAACTTAATAAACAACGATTCTAATCGACCTTACACAACGGTTTTATCAACCGTTTTCTTTGAGAAGTCTTCTCTATATATAACAACGGTTCGTTAAATATCTGTTGTCTTTTCAACTTTATAAAACGCGATTTTATTCGATCTTAGACAACGGTTTTAATAACTGTTTTCTTTGGGACGTCTTCTATATATATATATATATATATATATATATATATATATATATATATATATATATATATATATATTACAACGGTTTTTTAAATATTCGTTGTCTTTATAACCTAATAGACAACGATTCTAATCGGCGTTACACAACGGTTTTATGAACCGTTTTATTTGAGAAGTCTTTTGTATATATAACAACGGTTTTTTAAATGCCCGTTGTCTTTATAAATACAAACACACCCAAAGACAACGGTTAAATTTATAACCGTTGTCCGTCCCAAAAATCTCTAATTTTTTTCAACATAGACACCGACTTTATAGAAACCGTTGTCTATGTGGCGTCTTATAATATACATTTTGTACTAGTGGGTGGGCAAGAGGGGCGACCACCTAGGGCCCGTGGATTTTAGGAGCCCATAAATTGGAATCTATCTATAATACTATTATGTATTATCTATAGAAGAAATAACTCGTTAGTCCAAATAGCTCAGCTGATTTGCATGGAAAATGCAAAGGGTCTTTTTAGTATGGGGATCTGGGTTCGATTCTCCAAACTCCCCTTTCACCATTTTATTTCACATTTACGGTACTCCTTGTCCCTCTTTCAATCTTTTTTTTTTCCGAGTAGTTTTTTTGGTGTTTTTAAAAACTTAATTAATTAATCACCTCTTTGAAACATTTTAAGCACTTCTTCAAATTATTTTTTTAAAAAATCAAGTGCATCGAAATTTTTATTTAGAATTCCTAAAAAGTACTCTTAAAATAACCTATATATGTTGAGTAAAAAAACTATGTCTAAAAGTTTGATAGTACTAAATATATTCCTTGTATTTGTGAGTTCCTTTAAATATTTTACTTCTTCAGATCTTTTTTTTCGTATTTTATATATAGTAAATGTGATTAAATTAAGATAGAATTTTATTAGGCGATAAAATATATTAGATTATATGAAAATTCATATCATTGTACTAAATGCTTTATTAGTACTCGACTTTTCAAAACTATACTATAATTTGTAGAAGGGCCCCAAATTTTTGTTTCGCCAAGGGCCTAGATATTGATAGGACCGGCCCTGCTTATATATATACTAGGCTTGTTCAGTTTATACTTTCGAAGGGAGACTCTTCATCAATGTCTTCACATCTCAATTAATACACTTTTGCAAGTTGTCTTCACATCGATCAGATCTAGTTAACATTTCATTCGATCTCATTTTAGCAAGTTAATTTATGATCAAGAGCAACGTTTGATTTAACCACACTGATATTATAACTGAAGTTGATCATTCAAACTCATGGTCAAAGATCGTGTACACTATATATATATATATATATATGTGCATTTTACCAAGCTATTAGAGTACCTACAACGAAGAGTTGAGGGGTTCAATTGAAGTGGTCAGCTCGATCAGCAATTTTGGTGAGATGGAGAAGAGAGAGAAAAATGAACCGCTCAGACGAATCAACCAGAAGAAAGCGACTCAAGAGGGCCGACTTTTTTCAACCCTATTTTTTTTGGCGTTGAAGCACAACGACGTCGTTTTAGCCATAAAAGACCCAAAACGACATCACCGATCGAACGGACAAGACCAAAAACCAAAGTCATAACATTATAAATTTCAGCGTGATACAATCATTTATTAATAGTTTTATTTAACTTAATTTATTGGAAGTCTCGCTACTAGAATTCTGTTCATACTCATCGGGAATAAACCGATGTTAATAAAAAAAAAATTCGAAGTGTTAGTGGGTGGCGTTAAAAATCCAAACTTTACAACATCGGTTTATAAACGATGTCTATAATGATTTATAACATCGTTTCTCTTTGTAATATCGACTTAATTGCATGAATATAAATACATTTTGATTGATAATTCACCTAATGTTAAAACATTATTATTTTGCATTTCTAGCTATCTAAAGATATGTAGAGCAATAAAAAGACTCACATTAACATCGATATTTTTTTTCCAAAAACAATGTTGTAATATTTTATTTACATCAATTATAAGTGATTCATTTCATGTTTATTAACTTTTCCTTTGTATTTTGTCTTGTTATTTCGTTTAAAAAATAGTATTCAACATTCAATATTTATAAAGACAATGTTATATGTATATATTTAAATCAGTATATTTGAAAGAAATGATGTCTAAAAAGATTATAACATCGTTTTCTTTATGAATAACAATGTATAATTTCATAAAAGACATTAGTTTTATTAGTCATTTTGTTGTGTTTCAATACATTTTAAAATCGTTTTTTAGTCTATTAAATAATATCTCATTTCCTGTTAGTATTCTTTAATAGGCTACTTCTCAAATAATCAAAATCAAATCAAATATATGATGAAATACCAAAAATAGATTCAAATCCAATTCTTATTACATCAATGTCATCCCTAAAAATATTGTATCACGACAACACGTACTTAACGATCCCAAACCATTTAACTTAATTTATTAACGATCGATATGCATAGTTTTATTTAACTATGTATACCTTTGCAAATCTCAATAATTGTTTTTCTTACCAAGGAAGGTCTTGGACTGGATTTCCTTGACGATCTCCTCGTCGAGCTGGAAGGACTTAGCGATGACGTCAGCGCGGATGGGCGGGTCCGCCGCGAACACGGCGTTGCCCAGCCTATTATTGGAGGGGACCTGGGAGCTAGCGGCCGAGAGCGCCGCAGCTTTGGTGGTGCCGACGTTGAGCTAGCTGGAAGTGGACGAGCCCCTGCGGGATCACCATCACGTCTCCGGCGTTGAGCACCTTGGCGTACAGCTTGTAGCCGGTGTCGATGGAGGTGACGAACCCGGCGTAGAGGGTGCCCTCGAGGACCGTCAGCACCTCCGTGGAGCGGTGGTGGGTGTGGAGCGGCGCCAGCCCGCCCGGCGCGTAGTCGAGGCGCACCAGGGATACTCCGAGCGTGTTTAAGCCCGGCAGATTTTCCGGTGTCAGGACCTTGTTCGCTGAGCCGTCTTGGTTGTTTGTGTCGCCGGCGACGTTGAAACCGGTGTAGACGAAGTCGTCTATCGTCACGTCCGCCGGGTTCTTGCACATGAACCCGTTCACAAACACTGGATATATTTGTGGGAATAAAAGGAAAATAATTAATGGTTATTCAACTTATTACAATGAAGGAATCGGTGAAAAGATTGAAATTCGGCACAATATTATGACTTTAACATATATATATATATATATATATATATATATATATATATATATATATATATATATATATATATATATATATATATATATATATATATATATATATATATATATATATATATATATATATATATATAGGTTGGGTCAAGTGTTTACACCCCTTATTGTGTTTTGTGTTGACAAATCTAGGCCATTGATTGATTAGAAATGGATGGGTGAGATTAATTGAGATTTTTCTTTTTTTTTTTTCTTTTAAAAAAAAATAGTAGGTCCCACCACTTTTATAGGCAACTTGCCTAAGGAAAGCACGTGCGTTTTTTTTTTTAAGCTAACGTTTTTTTTGGGTAGGGAGGATGAGATTTTGCTTGCACCGTGTGTATAATGAATAATAACAAACAAATTACCGAATAATTCTAGATTATCAATGAATAATGATTATGAATTCGTCGAATATTCGATAAATTCATTGTCAATTTTAAACAGAGTTTGAATTTCAAGAAACTCACATCTAATTACCCACCTACAAATGAATAATTCCTTATTATTAACGAATAGTATTCGCTAGATTAATAGTATTCGCTAGATTGATAGTAATTATTCGCTAAATTGATAGTAATTATTCGCTGAGTTGAAAGTGTATGTAAATGTAATTCTTGATTTCACACATCTAATTAACCAAATACATATGAATAATTCTGTATTATCAACGAATATAAACTATGAACTTACCGAATATTGACTCTGAACATGAAATAATAACTAAATAGTACTGTAACGAATAACCTGTCTCATTCCATCGAATATTTATTGCATACAAATGAATAATTCCTTATTCTTGATCGAATAACCAGGAGAATTGATCATCAACAACCACTAATCTATATACAATAATTCCTTATTCTTGATCAAATACCTAAGAATAATTCTGTATTATCAACGAATAGAAACTATGAACTTACCGAATATTGATCAAATACATAAGAACAATCCTCTAAACTTGGCAATCGCCTCACCCCTGCCCATGGCTGAGAGCCCGACCCCATTACAGCGCCTGTCCGGCGAGGCGAGTCGAGGCGAGGAAAGGAGATCCGGCGACAGAACAGCGAAGCGAGTAGAGGGGAGGAGAATACGGGCACGGCGAGGCGAATCCGAGCGAGGGAGGCCACCATATCGAATCCGAGGACGGAGAGGCGAGTAGAGGAGAGGATAAGAAGGGTACGGCGATGCGAGTAGAGGAGAGGAGAAAATGGGCACCATCGATCTCTTCGCTGAAGCATCTGCCGTCGCCGGTGCTGGCCACCATCTCGAATCCGTGCGAGGGAGTCCGTGGGGGGTGCGGTGAGGCGAGGGAGGGATCTATCGCCAGGGGTGCGGCCATGGCAAACGTCTCGAAGGTGCTATGGTGCTTGAACGGCGCTTCCATGGTTGGGATCTATCGCTTCCCCATTTTTAAACTGGCAGGTGGTTAGGGTTTGGAATTGATATACACGCGTCTAATTTGAGAATTGGGGGTGTATTTTTTTTCCTTTTTTTTTAATTAATAAAAATAACGGTTTAATCTCAGCCATTCAATTACACTAAATCAATGATTAATATTTGTTAACACAAAACACCATAAGGCTTGTTAACATTTGATCCATACTATATATATATATATATATATATATATATATATATATATATATATATATATATATATATATATATATTTTGATCGGATTAACCTATATATATAATTAGGGTTATCAATTTTGTTCAAGTTGAAAATTTTGATGTTGGAATTGAGAGGTTTTGGTATAGGAGCTATAATATTCATTTTATATTAATTATAAATGATTAAAAATGATTGATCAAATGAAAAAGTTAAGCTTTACATACACAATAATTTAAGTTTTTATGTTATATGATGAATTTCGGTCTTATAATAATAATAATAATAAATTTGGATATTTCACATTTGAGGTCTCAAATTTTAACTTATGTCTTAGTTGTCTAAAAAATAATCGTAAAAGACTAAGGGCGTGTTTGGCTGGGGGTGGGAAGGGTGGGGGAGATAGGAAATTTGTCTTGGAGAATCGCGCCGGGGTATTTGACGGGAGATGGCGGGGGTGGACGACATGGAGGTGGAGGGGATGGCGGGGGTGGAAAATGGCCGGATTTTGGCACCTTTATTTTTGGAGATTGGGGGGTGGAGAAATTTTTCCACCCCTCCTTGGCTTTTTTGCCCCTGATCTCCTTCCCTTCCTCTACCTGTACACCTCTTCAAAAAACTCAGACATGGTGAGGAGGTTGAAATCTTGTCGTGAAACTCGCACCCGGAGCCATGGATGCCTCCTGTAAACAGAGGTTGAAGGATATGAAGGTGGCATGCTCGTCGCCGCCGGAAACTGCTCCTCGCCGCCGCCGAAAACTGAAAATTGCAAGGGCTTATTTCATTGTCGGATTCTAATTTGTACAAATTCGAACTTCTCAATTTTTGCTTGCATTGGCGGATTCTGCTTCTCAGTTTTCGTCGTCGCCAGAAACTGCTCCTCGCCGCCGCCAGATTTTTACTTGCATTGCCGGATTCTAATTTTAATTTGAACAAATTCGAACTTCTCAATTTTCGATTCTAATTTGTACAATTGAGTGAAATTTTATGGGGTTTACTTGCATTGCAGATTTCATTTGCTATGAAATGCTAGGTCACCGTCAGTGCACGAGACTTGAAGAACAAGTTTGATGAAATTAAAAATTGGGAGGTTGGGTGATGGTGGGGAAGATGACGATGAAATTAAAAATTAGGAGGTTGGGTGATGGTGGGGAAGATGATGAGGTATGGGGGCATATATGTCTTTTCCTTTTTTACCACAAAAAAATAATCTTCCCTCAACCAAATACGTACGCAGAGGATTATTTTCCACAAATAATCTCCACCCCGTCCACCCCTAAAAAGTATCTCCATCCCCTTCATCCCCAAAAAGTATCTCCACCTCCTAAAAAAAATCTGCTCCCAAACACGCCCTAAAATTGATCATTTATAGAGAAAAAAAATATAATGCTCTATCTTTTTAACAATATAAGTTATTTTAGCTTTCTTTTACACTTTTTAATAGGGTTAATAAATGTATTATAATACCCTCAATATTACACTTTTAAATGAATAAAAACTACGACTAATGTGTAAGTGTAAACCATGGTTTTTAGGATCGGGATCCTAGTGTGGAATCGAGACAAGGGCTTAGGATCGGATCGTAAGATCCAAGACAAAAATTAAAAATAAAATAAATAATAAAATAAAAACAAACCATCCTAAATAAATACCTTAATTTTTAAATAAAACTAAGTTTTTCCTCCATTAAAAAAATTAAGTAACTAAAATAGTACAATAATAAGCACTTAACATTCATAATTTGTCAAGAATAATGTCTCAAAATGTGACAAACTGGCAATGATAATGTCTTAAAATATGACAAACATACAAGAGATAAATCAAATCCAAATATCCAATGCAATCTCTAGTTTCAAATGTCATCGTCACAATTTACCATATCATGAACAATTTCAGGCGCTCAGACATGGATTTGTCGAGTTGAGTAACGAAACAAAGGGCTTTGGGTTTCAATTCAACGTCTTCGCTCTTCTGCCTTTAATTTCTAAGGAGATGGGCTTTCAAAAAAAAAAAAATCATCGTATCCAGAAGGCTCAATATCCAAACAAAACAAACACAATTTCACAAATATGATTTTTGCTAGGATCGGATATTTTTTCTAGGATCAGTAGATCCTAGGTAGATCCTACCGATCTCACACTATCCCATAGGATCCTAGGTAGATCTTAGCACGAAGGAGTCTATATGCCTGATCCGGATCAAAACCTTGCCTAGAATAGTAGGATCGTAACATCCGAATCGGGATCCTAATAACCATGGTGTAAACTAAATATCAAAATAGATAGAATGTCAAATGTTTTGAACAAAAGTCGAAGGCTAAAACGAAATCAAGTTATGAGCGGAGAGAATAGTTGGATTACATTAATGGTTAATTATCAAGAGAGTGGTATGCCATGAAGAGATCGAGCGGTAATGCTAGAATGTCTCGCTCAAAACAGGGTTTAGGGGTCGAGAGAAAATTTGATCCGATGCTAGTTACTTACAAGTATTGTTAGGATCGATACTGGCTACGCAGAAGTCTTGAAGAGGATTAGGATCACCGGCGTTTGCCATGAAGGAAGCCATGGCCATGAAGAGAGCAAATTTAGCTAGAAATGGAGGTGCCATTCGATCCCCCTTGATCGAGTTTCAAGCTAAAGTATTGATTTGATTGTGGGTTTCGACAATTCAAGGTTTTTGTTTCAGTATATTGTGTTCCAAAGTGATCAATGATATTGAGGTTTGAGGGAATGCCTATTTATATATAGTCTTGGTATAAGAATGGTTAATGCCAACCTTGCAACTTCTTCAAATACTAGTAATGAACAACTTTGAAAAAAGAGTATACACTATACAGGGGTTGATAAATAATTTATGGTAGTGTTTAAAATTTTCGATTCACTTAATTAATTAATCTAAATTCAATAGTTAAGATTAAAATCTATTTCATTTTTTAAAGGAAAAAGCTAAAAAAATGCCCGTACATTTGAAAGGTTGATAAAAAAGAAATTATCTATGTAAAGAAAATATCACAAGTTTTGAGAGAGATGGTAAAAAAGTATCGTAACACTTTTCTCCTTCAAAAAATCAGGGAAAAAATAATGAGATAAAATTGAAGAAATAATTTGGCTATAGGGTCCAGCTCTAAAAGCTAAGAGCATCCTTTGCGGATGAGACATCATCTCAAAATAGAAATTGTGTCAATTTTTCGATTATATCATTTTTGTAGTTATGATATATATTTTATTACCCCTTACAATAAGTTAAGATTTGGTACAATTATGATAACCATATAAAATGGGATATGAATGGTACAATCAAAGTTATTTGTAAGGTAAACATCATCTCAAATTGTTCAAATATAGCTTATACATTACAACTATCAATAATGTTTGCCTACTGTTAAAAAAAATAAAAAAATAGTGCCATCAACACTAATATTGTCCCAATTAGGATCACCTATCCCCGCTCATTGTGTCCCTTCTAACAAACTATCTTTTTTGTAATAAAAAAGTTAAAATTAAAATGATAGATAAAAAAAATGAGAAGAATATATGGATAGGAGTGGGATAATAACTTTTAGGGACAACTGATCTTCACCGATATTATCCGATCTACGGACAAAATAGTAACATTTGTTATATCTTGTAAATCCTAAGGAACATAAAAAATAGAAATCTCTGTCGATTTTAATTATTTTGTTTTAATATTATAAATATGAAATTTAAGTTCTAATACAAAAGCTCAAGCTTTGCACATGAGTTTACTTTACCTTTATATTTTGAAATATTTTGTTATCGTCCCAATTCATTTTGGAATTCGAACACATCCTCTTAGTACAAAATGCAATGTGGGTTAGTTGACACTTTAGCATATATAGCTAGTCCAAAACAAAGAAACAAACTCGAACCAAACCCGCTTAATTTGATATTCGATCTCTGTGTCTGTACCGTACAGATACAGACACACGTACAATCTGTACGTGTGTCTGTGTGTATGTTAGCTTCTAGAAATTCCAATTTGATTGTACAAAAGAGGGATCATGTCAAGTTTATCAGATTGCACTAGCAAAAAGAGAATGTTTTAGACTCTAAAAATATAATAATTATCAGCAAATTAAATTTCAGTCTGATTTATTTTTATTTTTATTATTATATTATAAGATCGAGACCCACTTATAGACGAATATTTGCGAATGTTTTAGACTGGATTTCCTCAACGATCTTCTCATCGAGCTGCAAGGACTTGGCGACGATATCAGCGCGGGTCCGTCGCAAAAGCCGAATTCCCCATAGTAACGACGCTGAGGGATTGGGAGCCAAACGCCGCGATCGCCGATGCTTTGGTCTTCCCGATGTTGAACCCGAAGTGGACGAGCCCCTGAGGGAACACGATCACGTCTCCGGCGTGCAGCTTGTATCCGGTGTCGATGGAGGTGATGAAGCCGGCGTAGAGGCTGCCCTCGAGGAGCGTTAGCACCTCGCCGGAGTGGTGGTGGATGTGGGGCGTTACCAGCCCTCCCTCGGGCGCGTAGTCAATACGCGCCAGGGATATTCCTAGCGTGTTCAACCCCAGTAGGTTTAGTGGAGTCACGACCCTGAATGACGAGCCGTCTTGGTTGCTCGTGTTGCCGGCGACGTTGAATCCGGTCGAGACGAAGTCGTCTACCGTCACGTCCGCTGGGTCCTTGCACATGAACCCGTTCACAAACACTGCGCCCATACATTTATGAAAATATAATTAATTAATTAATGTTAAAAAAATATGAAAATATATGCCCTGAAAATTTAAGTCATGGAGATCTCTAATTATATATGCGTCCATTTTAACTTATTTGTAACTTAAATACCTAAAGGAAAAATCTTAAAAGACTATAATTGGTCAATTTTATATTAGTAAGTGAAAACTGAAAAGTTGAAGGAAAAATCTTAAGTGAGGATAAAGAACAATGGTCGCGTAAAATAGGGTTTGGGGGTCGAGATGGAGGAAATTTGATTCGATGTGACTTACGAGTATTGTTAGGATCGAAACTGGCAACGCAGAAGTCTTGGAGAGGGTTAGGATCACCGGCGTTTGCCATGAAGGAAGCCATGGCCAAGAAGAGGGCAAATTTAGCTAGAAATGGAGGTGCCATTGATCCCTTCTCAATCGAGTTTCAAGCTAAGTATTGAATGGATTGTGGGCTTCGACAAATCAAGGTTTTTGTTTCAGTATATATTGTGTGTTCCAAGTGATGGACGATATTGGGGGTTGAGGCAATGCCTATATATAGTATATTTGTATAGTATGGTTGATAAATAATTTATGGTAGTGCTTAATATCTTCAAGATTGAATCTAAATTTATTAGTGAATATTTAAAATCCATTTCAAATATTTTTTATAATTATATTTTGTGTAAATATATTTTGTAAAATATAAATTATTAATTGACTTTTATCTTCGAAAATCATATATTTACAATTTTTAAATTTTAGAAAGATGAGATTAATACAATTTTTTTAAATTTTCAAAGATTAAATAAAATCCAAAACAATTTAGTGTTGTACAAACTGGAGAATAAAAATGATGTAGAGGATCTCCATTGGCCACGAAGAGGCCGGAGATCCCTTGTTTGCGTGTTTTGTGTGATTGTCCACCCATCAAATTAACTTGCTTTGACACCTTCATCCGAGGGGTGGATATAAAGCTAAACTCTGATGGTGTCACAAAAAGCAACCGATCGAGGGCGTGCAGATAGAGGAGGAATGATTTGAAATCATTAGGACAGGAGATTTCATTAGTGCATACACTTTCTCCTGTGCTCTGTTATAACTTCTAAACTTTGGGCTATATTTCATGGCTTACACCTAGGGTCAGGGACGGATCCTGGATCGTCATTTCGGGATACTTAAAGGTAAATTTTTTTTGTAATTTTTTTCCCGGGTTGGGGATGATTGATAGAAAATATTAAGAAATTAACACTAAAAAAATTATTTTTTTTTGGGATGCTTGAGCTTTCCCAAAGTTACACAAGGATCCGCCCCTGCCTAGGGTTGCGTTTGGATATTCCTACTTTGATGTTTGAATATGAATTGAAGATACCTCTACATACATGTGAATTACTTGGCTCTAGGATCTTGTGGATCAAAAGATGTGAAATGAACCTCCAAGTCCAACATTGATAATACAAGGAATCCAAACCTTACATATAAGCACACTGGCATGGTCTTGTGTGCTCGATTTGGTGAGCGCATTATATAGCCTGATGACTCCACCTTGATGATAATATGTGATATATTTTTGTAGGATGATGGAAGACAAATAAGGTAGTATTTTATACAAATATCAATTATATTTTGTGGTTTTTTTATTCTCGGAATATATTTATTTGGCTCACAAAATTATATGTGTTATATATTTTATTTAGGCCAATGTTCTAGAAGAATTTTAAATATATGCTTTTACGTGTTGTTTTTATCACAAATATTTGATTTGGTTATTTACGTATGTTTTGATTTGATTTAGATATAAGATTTGTTTTAAATCTAAATATTTGGATGCAACATTGATTAATATATTTTGGTCAAAGTGGTTAGGTGAGATATGCCTATTTATTCTATCCATATATATTTTTTCAGATTTGTTTTAAATCTAAATATTTGGATCCAACATTGTTTAATATATTTTGGTCAAAGTGGTTAGGTGAGATATGCCTATTTTATTTTCGGACTATTTGGATTGATTAGTTTAATTTCTTTCTCATATCTTCTATAGGATTTTCGGTTAAAGTTTTTTTATTGGATAGATATTTGTGTTATTTTACAACTGAGTGTTACAGGATTATTTCAAATTTAAATTGGAAGAAAAGAGATTTGAATTGGAAGAAAAGAGATCTCAGCAATCCATATCTTCACAACCTTTAAAATCTCAGCCTGAAGATTTCTTAGAACGGCAATTCAAAAGAAAAGGATCCAGAATATTTCGGCAGTAGCATATCTCCAGAAATTCTACGTTCAAAAGGTTGTTACAACTGATCAAGATTTTGGGGGATAAAAATCAGCAAATAAAAAAGAGCTCTCGACTATAAGAAGAGAAGAAGAGAACGATCAAAAAAACACCTTCTGCCAAGTCTTCTCTGCGCATCAAGAGTTCTCGAGTCTACAGACGCCATTGCTGATTTTATTTGCTTCTTTTCTCTCTCTATTCTGTATTTGATTTATTATCATTGAGAGTTAGGAAGTCTTGAGCTTCATAGTTTAATTCAATCCCTGTTATACTAAGAGTATCATATACTCAAACGTATCATACTTAGGTGTGGCAAAGGGGACTTTTATTTCTCTGTATCTTGGTGTACTAGATAGCTGAGAGAGGTGGGGCTCTTCTAGATTGGTCTAGGACTCTAAGGGATCTGAGTTGACTAGATTGCAATTGTATAGGAGAGAGACTTCTCGGTGAGCTATTAGGATCCATGAGGAAGAGGAATAAAAGTTGTTGAATCCTACGGGTTGGATAACCCTAGGCGGGGACGTAGGCTGCTTTAGAGCCGAACCTCGTTAACAATTCTCGTGTTCATCTATTTAATTTCCGCACTTACGTTTATCTGTTCTGTTTATTTTTAACGCCTGATTACATTGCAAAACTAGTAAGGTACGAAAAGTTTGTTCAAGATTTTGAGACTGAGTTCAAGGCCTTGAAACCCACTATCCAGCCCTTGAAGTTGCTTGCTCTACACGACTTTGCGAAAAGCGTCTATACTCTATTCAACCCCCCTTCTAGAGTATCTGTCTCTTACTATTAATTATTAATTTATTATTATTTATTAATTTAAGTACTCGATTCTTCATAGCCCACTAGAATTGATTTTTTTCCAATTTTGTACTCCCATCAACCTATGTGTTAATTTGTAATAAAGCTACTAAACCTAACTTTAACTTATGAATGAAAAAAAAGAAAAGTGATCTCTGTTTGTACAAACTTTTATATATATATATATATATATATATATATATATATATATATATATATATATGACTTTTGCTACCTTTAAAAACTATTATATATATCCATATATAGATAAGACTCAACGGATGATGGGTTCTTGTCACTATCAAAGTTATTAACTAGTATAAACGCCAATAAAAAGTACCAAAGAAGTTATTAATTAGATAGTATAAACGCCAATAATAATAATAATAATAATAATAATAATATATTGGCGTAGTATTTTATATGTATCATTTAATAATAAGAATAAATTTTTGTTAAGATGAAAACCATCTTGTACGTGCTTTGGTATATCATAGGTTAAGAGATACTACCTTCGTTCAGAAATAAGTGACGTTTGACTTTTGACACATTTTTTAATTAAGGAGTTAAAACCTATATAAAATATAACGTTTTTAATTGATTTTTTAAAAATAATTTTATACATATTAGTTATAAGTTTAAAATTATTTAAAAAAATAATAAAAAAACTAATATTTTATATATATTTTTAGCTCCTTAAAAAGCGTTTCGAAAAGTCAAACGACACTTATTAATGAACGGAGGGAGTAGAATTTAAACGGTGATTAATCAAGGTAAATAGTTAAACAAATTATCAAAGTTAACATAATACAAAAAGGAATCCAATTTATGAATCCAATACTCCCTCCATATCCGAATAATTAGTCATTTCGACACTTTTTCATTAGATAAAATATTTGATCATCTGAACACCATTAATGATAAATATTTATAATTCTGTTAATTTATCTCATTCTTTGTGTTTGATTTCCAACACACTTTGTATATGGGGGTTTGTGGAATTGTGGTAAATGAGATACATTTTAATTGTTAATTGGAATTGATACGTAATTTAGTTTAATTAGTATGGATAAATCCACTTGATAAGATATGTTGGTTTCTAAAAAAAAATTAAAAGATTTTCTTGAATGAGGATCAAAAGAAAATGTCATTTTGGCGTGGTTGGGTTAGATTGTTTGTTTTATTATTATTATTATTATTTCCGATTTTTCCTAGGTAACCACGTGGTTTTGCTTTTTTCACGAGGTATACAAAATTTTAACCTAACCTATTTGACATGATAATCGAGTTAATGATCAATTTTATGTCGCGCCCACCTCAAATTTACCCCTTTTACCCTTTTTCGTTTGTGTTTTCCCATTTGGTGTTTAAATTATTAAAAAAAATCATTTACGTCACAAAATTAAAAGCCAAAAATTAAAATCCATAGAAATTAGAAAAGAGAGAGAGAGGGGGGCGAAGATGAAGACGAAGGGCAAAGGATGAAGATAGCAAATGATGAAGAATTGAAGACAGTAGGTCTAGGATGGGGCGAAGAAGAAGGGTCGATGGACGGTGGGTGAATCCAAACCCTGGGTCGTTGTGCGCTGGTCGATGGTAAAGAGCGATGGGTGGTGAAGACGAAGATTGAATTGAATTAGCTGATAAGGGGAGGCAAAAACGAAGGGAGAAGACGAAGGCGATTAGGTGAAAGAGGGAAGCGAAGATGACGATGCTCAAGGTATGTGTTATGTGTACCAATTTCGTGTGTAATTTGAGATTTTTTTTCTACCAATTCCAAAAATTAGGGTTTTCAGGAAAGAGGGATTTGCAACTTGTGTACAATTGGGGTTTCAGCTCCCAATTTGTGCTTGAATGTGAAGTCTGAGATTTGTTCAATTAGGAGTTTAATTTGTGCTTCATTATACTGTGTGATGTCTGAGATATAATTTGTTCAATTAGGAGTTTAAGTTTTGCTTCATTTTACTGGATTGTGCTCAATATATATAAGCCGTTGGGTTTTTTTTTTTTGATTGTGCTCAATTTATGGAGTTTAAGGAATAGTTTTGAAGAACTTACTTATCTACACAATGACATGCTTTAGGCATGCATCTTAATTCTTACAGCAATTGTGATATTTGAACCATGGGCAAACCATTTACATTGAACAATGGTTTTAAATTGTTACCAAACCCCATTCATATCCTTTCATTCAGTTATCAATCGTAAAGTTATCTCACATTGGACAGAGTTATATTAGTGGGCAGTTGTAAATTGTAATGCAGTGAGAGGATTTGTTTAGCCCTAAAAATCCAAAATTCAGAACTTGTGTACTGTATGAGTAAAAAAGGAAAAAAGCAATTTTATTTTCAATTTGTTTTTCTTTTAATTAGAATCTCTGCCATCACGAATTCCTTTCTCTGCAACAAAAGATACCTTTGATTCAACTTCGATCTGAACAACGAAAAAATTTACAGTGGAAAAGATTGACAAATAGTTGATGATTAGATTTGTTTTAAATTTCTTTTTCCATTCGACTTTGCCAAAGATTCATAAAAAACGTTTGTTATTCTGTGAAATCCGATAGGACAGAAGAACAATTTCACGCTTTGGAGGAAATGATGTAGAGTTGGATGGGTAGAGAGGAAGTGTAGGCAAGTGATCTTCAAACACTTTGATTCTTGGTTTTTAATTCTTTGCATTTAAATCAGATACATTTCTAATTAACATGTATGAGAGGAAGCAGGAACTAACAAATTATCAAAGTAAAACCAAGGAAAATTGGAACCAATAAGTGATAAAATATTTTCCAACTCTAACAAAACAAAGAGAACCAATAATCAAACGACAATGTCATTATTTGAATAAGTAAATCCAATTCCAACTTTATCGAATAATGTCACTAAACGAATAAATCCAATTCCAACTTTATCGAATAATGTCACTAAACGAATAAGTAAACCCAAATAATCATTGGAGTTGAAAGCATCATGGTCAAATTTCCAACATCTCCCTTCTTCTAATCATCCATTTCAAGCTTGACAACTCATTTCCTTGTGCAAAGTTTACCTTAGTGACCTCATCTTCATCAATTTGATTAGTGTCGATAGCATCTTCTGGTCGTTTTAATGTAGTATGAGACTCTGGCTCCTCCAGATTGCACCTTGAGGTTGTGATATGACCCTGCAAATCCAATTTAAATAGATATAAAATTAAGATCAATAAAGATCGATGGAGCTAGAAGGGACAATATATATGAATAGGTGGAAAAGGAAGGAGTAAAGGTGAGTTATTTGTTATGTTTCATTCTCAATATATATATATAGAGGGAGAGAGAGAGTTTGACTATTATGTTTGGATATATATGAACCGGTGCAACATAATAATAAAGCTGTTTAAATATTTTTTTTATAGGATAGATTTGTAATCTGTTGGTTAAAAAAGAGATAAGCATTGATTAATTTTCTGTTTTTATTTGAGTTTTAAATGCCACAGCAGCTGAATTTCATTTTTATTTAGTGTTTTTTAGTAGATTTATAGCAGATACGAAATCTGTTAGTTGAGAAAGAGATATAGAGTACTTTTGACTATTAAGTTAGGATAGATTAAGCTAGGATAGATTTGAACCGAGCATAGATTTGAACCGAGCATAGATTTGTAATCTTTTGGCTAAGATTTTTTAATGGCACAGCAGTTGAATTTCTTTTTTATTAAGTGTTTGATAGTAGATTTATAGTAGATATGAAATCGTTTGGTTAGTCTTTTAGTTAAAGAAGAGATAAATATTGATTAATTTTCTGTTTTTATATGAGTTTTTAATGCCCCAGCAGCTGCTTTTTTTTAGAGGATAGATTTGTAATCTTTTGATTAGAAAAAAGATAAAGATCGATTGATTAATTTTCTTTTTTTATATGAGTTTTTAATGCCCGGCAGCTGAATTTATGGAGAATGTGTTGGCGCAACAGCTATTTTTTTTTTTTAAATTTGTGTCTTCCAAAGCTGTTATGCAGCTACAGATATCTCAAAAGAAAGGTCTTGTGAGTTCTTAGTATCTTGTATGGAAGATTTGGAGGATGTGTTGGAGCAGACGTAGTTGCAAAGCTTTGGTGGTTGATACATTTGGACATAGAGCAGAGAAGCTTTTACGGTAAGCTGTTGGTTATGATAGAATTGTTTTGCAACAAAGTTATCAAGTTTCCAAATGGTTCATACTCATCTTTCACGTTTCTTTTTGTTAATAAATGCAGAGAAAAATACATGGATGAATGTGATCTAATTGATTGTATAGATAATGATTATGATGGAACGCCCAAGAAAAGTTCAAGGCTTGCGTCAGATGACACATCCGAGATGATTGTGATGGAACACCTCGAAAAATTTCAAACACTGCATCAGATGAAGCATCTGAGTCTATTGAATATGTCCACTCCTGTAAACTTTTCTTATAGAGAACGAATATGCATTGTTGATTTCAGAAGAGAATAATTAAAATAAATTCTTGAAGCATACGGGGATGAATCTGTAAGTGTACGGGGGCACTCCTGTAAACTTTTATAATGCAGAATTGATATGCAGGTATGATTTTCAGAAGAGAATAATAATTAAAATAAATTAGAGAAGCATATGGGGATGTATCTTAAGCGAATGGCCGCCACGTGGCACTTTAAACGTGAGGGCGCCACGTGGCAGAAGTTACATCTGCTTTAGTATTATATTAGATATCATCAAATTGATCGATCAATACTCGATCGATCTATACATTAATGAATAGCATCATCAAGGTTTTAATCAGCAGGGTTTAAAAACAATCAAAATGATAAAGAGTTTAGGCATCAATGAAATAATAGACCCCTCAAAAGCTGTTAGTGAGTTATAAATATCATAAAATTGATCAAATATTTTCATTGCCAAATTTACAAGGGTTTTTTTTATTTAGGGCTTTTGCAAAACTAACCCAAAAAACCGGTTGGGTTGCGCCCCCTATCCCCTATTCATATTAATTGCAAAAAGTTAACCCTAATCCTTAAAAAATTGCATCTCAATCGGTTACAATTGAGAAAGAGACCGACTGCAGTTATGGAGGAGAGAGAGTGAGACGTGTTGGGGGGGGGGGGAGAGAATTGATAGGTTTTTAGAAAACCTGTCAACTCAACTGTCGATTAGAGAGATGGTTTACAAAGGGGAAGGGGGAGGCCGAGAGTTTCTATCTCTCTCTCTCTGAAAATCCAAAACGGAAGGAAGAAAAGGAAGGAGTTTGAAGAAGAACAAGAAAAAGTGTGCAGTAGAGAAGAAGAAGCGGACATCAAACATGCCACACACCCCGAATACAAGTAAGTAAACCCTAACGCCACCGATTATTTACCGATTGCACAAATTGATAGGGCGACGAATCGAGTGGAAGAACCCAATGTGTTTGTGATACGGGGTTAGCCGTAGGATGGCCCGATCTTCGATAATCAAGACTCAAAGACAAGAACGGAAGCAAACGACTCAAGAACAACAAACAACGACTCAATATCGACTAAACGGAATAAAAACGCAGCAACTCTAGACTCGATTAAAAACAATAGAAAGACCGATAGATGGGTGATTCGAACTAAAATAGAACGAGATGAAGACCCCAGGCCTCCGTAGAGGGTAGGAACCAAACACCAACGACTATAAAGCCCGCCTCTACAACCTTACACAACCAAGCGGACAACTTGGAGGCACAAGGAGGGGACTTGTGATTACCTGGATCACCAAGCTCTCGCGAGGTTGACGAACTCAAAGCAAACCAAGCAGGATCTATAACCAATTTGCAATCGATGAGCCTTGCTACGAATCGATTGACTTGAGCACTCAATGTGTTTCACACAAGAGAAAAGCTTTCATAAAATTCAACGTAGTTTTCACAGAGAAAGGAGGCGGCTAATATAACCTAGAAAGGCCGGTTCTCCTAATTGAAAAATAAATTAAAGAAATTAATTAATTAACCCTAAAAGTTTCCTAAAATAGCTTAAGTAGGAAAGTTGCTAAAATAGGAAATAAAACAAGGTAAACCCTTAGGCAATTCGGCTCCAACATGGGATCAAGATGGCTCGACGCTCTTGATTCCGATGCACATGTAGGTCTTCAGTGAAGGCTCGGGAAGTTGAACCGTGCTCGAGAATAACGCGTGACTCACAAACAAGAATGAGTCGCGTTGGAGCTTCTTAGCTCGAGCTCTAGTCATCGGTCCATCTCCGAGTATGATCGGCGCGTCCGGAGGTGTAGATGACGGTGTAGAAGATGGTCCCGCATCAGTTTGCCATTGTTTGAAATTGGATGAAGAACAAAATTTCTATTCTAGGTTCCTTCTGTCATGTAAGAAGTAACTATCAGCATGTAAAAATCGAGGGATGGAAAGTTTCAGAACAAGGGTTTTGATGAGGGGGATAGAAGGGAAATTGGGGGAAATGAACAATTGGTCTTGAACATTGGGTGAAATTGGGGATGGATGGGGTGAAATGGAGGAAAATGGATATATTGGTTGTAGTTAGATGGGGAAATTGGGGGAATTGGCGAAATCGGAGGAATTGGGGAACAACTATGTGGAATACGAAATACCAGGAGTAGGGCGACTTGGATATGTTTAATCTTGCGATACCTTTGAACATTTAATGGATTTGCCGATACTTTGATTTGTATCATGTTTGTAGTAGTCAGATGTCATGTTTATAACTTTTACTGTCATGTGTGTGGATGGTCCTAAGGTTTTGCTTCCCAATTGTGCAGGATATCAAGCACAGGAGACCATGTCAACTAGCCGCTCTTTAAAAAGGGTTCCCCAATCACATACAACAGGCGAGGTATATATGTGCATGCCATTTATGCTGATCAACGAAATTTAGTATTGTCGATGTGCGACTGCCATTTTACCATAATTGTGCAGTCCATTTATGTTGTCCCCGAGGACCAGCACTACAAGGGTCGTGTCAACCAGTACGGACGGTCGTCAATACTTGCAAACCTGGACAATTACCTGAGCGAGGGGGACTGGAAGCATTTGATGGCAAGCTCGTTGGCCGCCATCGCGAGACTTGGTTCGCGTGTCCAGTTCTCAGCCCAGCTGGTACACTACGTCCTTCAATGACAGTTGTGGACGAGAAAGGAGAATGAGAGTTGGTACATGATCCACGACAAAGTTGCTCGGTTCTCAATCCAAGAGTTCGCGTTGGTGACGGGACTGAAGTGATCATTCGTGTTGCTCGGTTCTCAGCAGTCAACACCGATCCTCAATAGTCGCTCGATCCTTCTAATATGAAGTAAACAATGTTGTTTGGATGGTTGTAGTTGCCATTAACATTAATTCTGTCGTTGGATTCCTCTGTTGGTTGACATTTCTACCTACTCTTGCACTGTTTCCATGTCGTTTTATGGACAAGTTGGGATGTACTCTACGTTGTTGCACTTTTTATGTTACATGTCGTTGGGCTTAAGGAAAGAATGTGTTGCCACATCGCGTGACAGATGTTTTGGCTGTAGGGTGCTGTAACATAACGTTAACTACAAACAAGCTCACACAGATATATATTGTCATGTCATAACCATTACCCGTCAAGTTAACAAGGACATATGTCCTGTACGGAGAAGGAGTTTGGAAACCTATACATAACGGTAACTACCAAAATGCAGCAACGACACACATAACAACATACTTCAATACATAAACGCAAAAGAACCCCCTGCACGACGACAAGTCCAACTTACTTAACCCCAAAATCCACTTAACATCTGTCATGGCATAATCGTCTGTCGTCAAGTTAATCCCATCTGACCGTCATGTCATGTCTCGTTCATCGTCTAGTTGGGCCGCATCTTGAATCTCCTTTCCCATTATCTATTTGCATTATAAACATAACAGTAATTAGAATCCAATCACACCCTAACCCTATAATATCGAGTCCGGATCCTCTACAACCCCTGATGCACCATTCGGTGCTCCATAAAATTATTTCGGGTATAATTTCACTTTTAAAAAATATATTTACATTTCACATACTTATATTTATATGTTTATAAAATGTTACTATAAAAAAATTCATTTTAAAAAAATTATAAAATTAAAAGATCAATTATATTAGAAAATAATTTTTTTTTTAAATATGATTTTTCCGAAAAAAAAATTATAAATATATAAATATAAGTATGTGGAATATAAATATATTTTTTAAAATTTCTTTGAAAGTAAAATTATACCCGAACTATATAATATCACTTTATTTCCTTATTGAGGTTATCCAACAGATTATAGATTAATGCTGCAGTATATCATAGGAGCCATAATAGATGGAAATAGCTTTTTTATATATAACTACTTTCTCGATGTGGGACTCTTTTCGATCTTATTCATTTTCTCTCAATAGTGACATTATCTATTTGGTTAGAGTAAGCCAAAGTTGATAGAAATTGTTGACCCAGATTTGTAACAATCTCTTTCCCTTCCACTCAGTGTTGTTGATCAAACACAAAATCTAACAAATGTTAATTTATCTATGATATCGTGTATCCTATATTTTTTAGGATTGTCGTGTCTTCGTGTTATACAGTGTCTTAGATTGTCGTGTCTTCGTGTCATACGGTGCCAAATAATTAAGCACGTCTAGTTTAATTATATGGATTTCTCGTATATGTAATTTGTTTGATTGCAATAAAACCAGGACAACTTCAAATCGATACATCACTTATGAACACCTAGGAATATCTTAGATTGGATTTCCTCCACGATTTTCTCTTCGAGTTGGAAGGACTTTGCGACGATATCAGCGCGGATGGGCGGATCCGTCGCAAAAGCGGAGTTGCCCAGCCTAATGCTGCCGGGAGATTGGCAGCTAAACACCTCGATCGCGGCCGCGTTGGTCTTCCCGACGTTAAACCCAAAGTGGACGAGCCCCTGCGGGAACACCATCACGTCCCCGGCGTTGAGGACCTTGGCGTGCAGCTTGTAGCCGGTGTCGAGGGAGGTGACGAAGCCCGCGTAGAGGGTGCCCTCGAGGACCGTAAACACCTCCGAGCCGCGGGGGTGGAAGTGGAGCGGAACATGCCCGCCGTTGGGCGCGTAGTCGAGCCGCACGATTGATATCCCCAGCGTGTTCAGGCTCGGCAGAGCCTGTGGCAGCAACACCTTGGAGATTGAACCGTCGAGGTTGCTCGTGTTGCCGGCGACGTTAAAGCCGGTGTAGACGAAGTCGTCTACCGTCACGTCCGCTGGGTTCTTGCACATGAATCCATTCACAAACACTGCACATATATACTTATCATCAATACTAACACATATAAAGACTGATTCAATATTGTTTAAGAGTTTCACCCTTCCTTATATTTAATTTATTATTTTTTCTCTGTTTTTATTAACTAGTGTTTTTTAACAGAACACTGGTTAATAAAAATAATGGATAAATTGATCCGATTTGATCTACTTACGAGCATTGTTGGGATCGGTACTGGCAACGCAGAAGTCTTGAAGAGGGTTAGGATCACCGGCGTTTGCGAGCCGGAAGGAAGCCATGGCCATGAAGAGAGTGAATTTAACTAGAAACGAGGGTGCCATGGAGTCTCAAGTGTTGGTTTGTTGATTGTGTGTTTCACTTACAAGTGATGAATGGGGTTAGAGGCAATGCCTATTTATAGTGTTGCTATAAGAATGGTTAATACTACCTCCGGGGAAAATTATAAGAAATTGAAAAATATATAGTAAACTATTAACTTTTAAAATTTTTAAAATAATTTCATACTTAATTATTACTAGTATAAAGTAATTAAAAATTAATATTGGAAGGACCGGGGATTAGAAATCATGACCGGGCCTACTCGAACCTAGAGCTAGCTAGTTCTCAAAATTATTATCTTACGTCAGAACAAGCTGATAGGATCGCCCCCATGCTGCCACAAGCCGAGTATAAACACATTTTAAAGCTCGATTTAAAGATTGGATTGGCTCAATTCAAGTTTGAATAGCTCGAATTTTGTGATAGTAAATATTGTTGCTTAATGCTCTAAATAATGCAAGCTCGAGCCGAGCTTGTTTGTTTACTAAACAAGTCGAGCGTGACCACAACTTTAAGCTCGAGTTCAAATTTAGACTTGACACGAGCTTAACTTATTTCTAAATGAACTAAATATGAATAAGCAATACTCAAATTGTTCCGTTTAAATAGCATACAGTCCTACTCAAAGCCTCTTTTGTTGGCTTCTTTTACAAGTCAATTAGGGATTAAGGTCATTTTGGGCTTGGCCTTCTTTATTGGCTTTGTTACCTTATTGTCATGATCAGGAGGTCGGATTGGCGAAAGGCGCCTAAGATGATATTGGACTTGGTCCATTCCATGACACATGAGCGATCCCCATTGCATTGAATCGGGTCTTTTAAATATTTAGTCCATGAATTTGTCTTTTTTTTTTTTTTTTTTTTTTACTAATAGCCTATTAAATGGCCCTGTTATTTGTCAAACGCACGCCCTTCCTCGCTGTCGTCAACTCCCGATGTCCGCAAAGCACCCACCAACTCCGACACCCGATGTCAGCACCCGACAACACTCCTCTTCTACACCACGAGCACCACAAACCTTGCACAACACTACGGTGAGTTTCACTTACTCCTACCGTCAGTGTCGGCAACCCGTCTCCGGCTCCCAAAGTCGACATCCTGTGGCCGTGCATTTGGCGAAAATTGACAGTGTGGATAGCATACCCGCTATTAAAACTATGTCACAATTATACATATTCCCTTTATTAATGAATTGTAAGGACCGCCATATATAGTTTAAATATCATGAAATTGATCAAATAATTCACTCCTTAAAAACGACAAATAAGAAGAAACGGAGAAAGTACAAGGCAGTTTCGATCCTAACAATACTCGTAATCAAGACTTATTGTGTAACATGTGAACAAATCTAGACCCTTGATTGATAGAGAATGGAGGGCTGAGATAATTCGAAAATATTTGATTAATTGTAATTTTGTTTTTTTAACAAAATAAAACACTCTCATCGAGCGCGTGATATCACAACGCTCCCTAACCCTACCATTACCATAAATTGACACAGGAGAGCCCGGTAGATGAGGCGAGGACGGCGCTGAGGTGAGGCGAAGGCGAGGAGGCGATCGACTTTGGTGATGGGCTGTCCAGTTGAAGGCCGACGAGGAGGCGATCGATCGACTTCGGTGATGGGATGTCAAGTTGAAGAGCGAAAGCGAAAGCGGTTCTGACTGGCGACTAGGGCTTCTACTGTACGAGCACTTGACTCCGGCGACCAGGCGAAAGCGGTTTCGACTAGGGCTTCGACTGTACGCGTGGGCAATTGGGACTCCGGCGATCAGGCGAAAGCGAAAGCGGTTCCGACTCGGGCTTCGACTGGAAGGGTGGATGCGATGGCGGCGATTGGAAGGGCTATTGAGGCAGACGGCCCACACAAAAATGGAGACGGCGGCTTGTGAAGGCGGGGCGGATGCGATGGCACCGGTGGATCTGAGAGGTACGACGCAACGGTGATGGCGCCCATGATGTGAATTCAGTAATTCATTGGTCATACGATTTCATTCTCCCAAATAAGTCAACTCCTCTTGTTTGATTTATTTTCAATGGATTCATCTTCAATTGATTTTGAATATTCATCTGGAGTTTTGCTTTCCTAATTTGATTGAATTTGTATCATCTTTACACCGATTATTTTGATTGTGTGGTCGCGATTTGATGCCCGGATCTGGGTTCCTCTCCTAAGATCTGGGTTCCTCTCCTTCTGGCTCCCATGGCGGAAGCGGCGATCGGATTATTCGATGTCCATGGTGGCAGCTGCCGTTTGATGCCCAGATCTGCAATTTCATTTTTGTAGGTTGAATGTTCAAATTCAAATGCATGTTGCCTGCAATTTCAATTTCATTGTTGCCTGCGATTTCCTAAATTGTCGGTTCATTATTCAATCTCAGAGGTATTCGGGAGAAAAACCGAATTATTCAGGGGTATGAACCGAATTATTCACGTGTATGAACCGATTTTGTGTTTACGAAGATGAGTTTTTTTTAAATGTGCGTTCATATAAAGGAAAAATGCATCTATACTATTGAATAAGCATGTGATACTATCGAATAATCCAGCGATACCATCGAATAATATTTAGTTATTTGTTAAAATGACATAAGTAATCGAATAATATTGTAACACCATCGAATAATTAAGCTATATCATCGAATAATCAAGCAATATCATCAAATAATCAAGCGATATTATCGAATAATTATTAGTTAAAAGTTCACGACGTTTTCAAGGTGGTAGCCTCTTAGAATAATCCATCGATACTACCGCATAATCCGTCGATGCGATCGAATAATCCAGATATACCATCGAATAATTTCAAGAGAGTGCATCACACACTCCCCAATTCAGCAAGTGGGCATGAAAAATCGTGGGTCCCACTTATTTTTAATTTTAAAAAAAGGCTAAAATTGCTTTTTAATCTCGACCATCCATTTAATCCAATCAACGGCCCAGATGTGTTCACATGTTACACATTAAACCTTGATTACACTTGAACCATCCCCTATATATATATATATATATATAGTTATCTTGCATATATTACCTATTAAGACCTAGAAATATTTTCGACTGGATTTCCTCAACGATCTTCTCGTCGAGCTGGAAGGACTTAGAGATGATATCAGGGCGGATGGACGGGTCCGTTGCGAACACGGCGTTCGCCAACCTAATGTTCCCGGCGTTTTCGGAGCCAAAAGCCGCAACAGCTTCAGTGTCCCCAATATTATACCCGAAGTGGACGAGCCCTTGCGGATACACAATCACGTCTCCGGCGGAGATGACCTTGGCGTGCAGCTTGTAACCGGTGTCGATGGAGGTGATGAAGCCGGCGTAGAGTGTGCCCTCGAGGAGCGTCAGCACCTCGGAGGCACGGTACGTGGTGGACGTGGAGCGGCACCAACCCTCCCTTGGGCGCGTAGTGGAGACGCCCGATGCCTATTCCTAGCGTGTTCAGGCCCGGCAGCCTCGCCGGCGACAACCCAAAGTTGGCTGACCCGTCTATGTTGCTCGTGTTGCCGACGCCTTTGTCAAAACCAGTGTACACGCGTACGAAATCGTCGACCGTCACTTCGCTTGGGTTTTTGCACATGTGACCGTTCACAAACACTACATAATACATATAGAATAGATTTTTTTTTTTTAATTTTTTTAATTTTTTTTGATTAGGTAAAAATTCGGATGAGAATACCCTATCCGAAACATATAGAATAGATATGATTCAAGCATTAATGGTGGATTAAGGGGTTTGGTGTGGCTTAAGGCCCTAATCTAGAAGAACAAACCGAAAAATTAAAAATCTGTTTTTTTTTTTTTTTGTAATTTTTACTAGCTAATTTTATAAATAAAAGAGTTTAAAAGGAGTGAAAAATTACAAAAATAGTGGTACCTTGAGGTTATTTTTTTAAATCCATCTCTTAAGCTTCACTTTTTTTTATATGTATATATAATATTTCCTTTTCTTAGTTTTCTTACTAAAATTAATTAATTAAATCACAAATTTAAGGTTCTTTCCATTATATTTGAAAACATTGTTTTACAGATGTACATACAAAAAAATCTCGTGTTTTAATAATTTTTTATTTTGAAAAATTTTATGCTAAAAATGACTATTTAAATCACAAATTTCAAGTTTTTAAAATATATTTAAATAAAAAAATT
The DNA here is from genome assembly GCA_963922045.1 of Persicaria maculosa. Classification (NCBI taxonomy): domain Eukaryota; kingdom Viridiplantae; phylum Streptophyta; class Magnoliopsida; order Caryophyllales; family Polygonaceae; genus Persicaria; species Persicaria maculosa. The sequence goes on from OY998252.1 coordinate 3,227,971, forward strand.
AATTTTTGTATATACATGTAAACAAAAATCTCAAAAATTTTGTTACCTCCCTTAAACAAAATCCTAAATCCACCACTGTATTCAAGTCTAGTTAACCTATAGTTAACCTATTAACTTTGTACAGTATATATCAAGCTTGGATTCATTAGGTTTATTAAATGAAACAAATTGCGCGCTCACCAATACTAATTGATAGAAAAAGAACAAGAATAGATATGATTCAGCACTGCTTACCAGCATTGTTGGGATCTTTAGTAGCTACACAGAAGTCTTGGAGTGGATTAGGATCGGAGGCAAATGCGATGAAGGAAGCCATGAGGACGAAGAGAGCAAAGTTAGCTAGAACTGAAGTTGCCATACCCCTTGAGTCTTCGAGTATTGATTTGATTGTTGTGGATCGATCAGGAGGTTTTTGTTTGATGAAGTATGTATGACTAATGGACTACTTCATCGAAGTTAATTACTAGCTAGAATAGTGAATTTAAAAAAAAAAAATTTACTAGAATAGTGAATATCAAGCTGCATAATATTTGTAATACTATATCGATCGAAGTTAGTTACTAGAATAGTGAATACACCAAATTGATCAAATATGGACTACTCATCGGTGTATAGTACCATCAAATTAAAGTTTAGTAATTAGGTAAATGTCATCGAATTGATCAGATAGTCCACACATAATTAATTAATGAATACTGGTGGAGAGATAGACGGTGGAGAGGATAGATCCGGTATAATCAGCTCTTATAATTTATTTGTGAGCAAATATGGAACATCGGATTAAGAACCATGACATTGCTACAAACAATGCGTCCTCAACAATTGGATCTCCTTCTTCCCACACTGATGAGCAACAACGAAGAAGATGATTTTAATATTGCATAATCCTCATTTTTTACATATTTAAACTTATGGCTGCAAGATTAGGAAGGTTATTGGAATTTTGACTAGAAAAGTGACTTGTATCAAAAATGATTTATTATCCCATAGTTTGATGTAAATTGGTTATTTTTAAAGTTTATATTATTTTTAGTTCACGATTGATAGTTTGTATTATTTTTAGTCATTTTTACTAAAATAAAATGTGAAAGAAAGAGTTAATTATTTAAGGGCGATAATGTGCAATTAATCATTTTTAACCGACCTGTTTTGGGTCTCAGTGAAACTGGATTCGGGTCAAATCGGGTCGCCGGATCCGACTAGACATTCATCAGGTTTCACTGTTACAGGGCTTTGCTATCGCTTGGCGGGAGATTTCTCTCTATTCCTCCCTCTCTCTTCTCAGTTTCGATTCCTTCATCCCTGAAACCAACGGGGCCCACCTCGCCGTCGCTCACTGCCCTCTACCTCAGTCGTCGGCTGCCGCCGACAACACTAGCGGTTGCTCCTCTTTCCTCTCTCCCCTGAATTTTTACAATACTGTAGATTGTTTCCCCCAATTGTATTTTGAGAATCGAAAAAAAAATATGAGTACTTTGATTGGCACAGTTTTTGACTTACTTGAGTCGCGATTTCCAATTTCTGTATTCGTAGTTAGGTTTTCAGATTCGCGACTGCTTAAGATTTCTTTCAGCGTCTCCTCTTTTCTTAACGCTCGCCCTTCTCTGTTCGCTCTCTGCGCTCAACCGGTATGCTCCTTCTCTTCTCTCCTTCTTCTCTTCTCTTCTCTCCTGTTTCTTTGCTTCATCTATGGCGGTTGGAATCTATGGCCGATACCGATTAGGGCTATGGGCTGTGCGATTTTTGTTTGCTGCGATTTGTAGATCTAGGGTTTCTTGTTTGCCGCGATTTGTTGTTCTTTGCATCTGACATTCGATTGCGGGTGCCTTGGTGCTCATATGTGCTGAAATTTGTGTGCCTTCCCTGGACAATCTGAAATTCGTGACTTGGTGCTCATACTGAGCTTGAATCGATAGGGCTTTGTTTCTATTTCTATTGCTTCAGTTGTGATGAATTGGCCATTGCTTCGTTTCTATTTCTATTGCCTTGGGGCTCATTCGACAGGGCTTTGTTTCTATTTTCTTTGTATTCATGATATTGTTTCAACCAACAAAAATATAATCTGAAACCCTGAAATTTCATTCCAAACAGCAATCAGATTGATATATGATATCCTGCAATATACCAAGGATATCAAGATATAAGAAAGGGATATCGACATCTTGATATCGACAATACCAAACGACCTCTTAACCTTCTAGTATCTATTTTCTGCTGTTTTGACCTAGATTTATTGGTTGCCTCTGCGGGATTTTCTCAGAAGTCAGAACCATCTGATTTTACTCGATTTGTCATACTCTGTTACATGCCTTGTCCTTTGTCCCTACTCCCTTGCATCTGATTTGAACGAGTGTTGAGAGTTAAAATGATAAATTTCTGTAGTTACTGTCTACTGTCGTTGCTAATAGGCAGCAATGCAGCCTGTGTATTGCCTTACTAGATAGGTGTTTTGTATATGATACCTTCAGTTGGGATTTTAGAAGCTCAATTTGTTGGACTTTTCATTTCCTTGAAACCTAATCTAAGCAAAGCTATGAATTTATCAGCTGGCAGCGATTAAGTTGCTATAATAAGTGTTCTACTTTTTCTTGTTTTGCCTTAAACAATGAATTGATACATGTATGCGATTTTTCTACAGAATGTCTGGAGAGAATGTTGATTATTCTAAATTTGACGTGTCCATAGAGGTTGGCTTTTCTTATTTCCTTGCACTTCTTTCTGTTTTTTTTTAATAAAATAATTAAACCATGGTGATATTGGAATAAGTTGGCTTTGTATGCAGGAAAAGGACAAGCTTGTGGCTGAAGTTGTTCGTTTTGTCCTCTTCAAAACGCAGCAGAGCTCTGGCTGTCCAATTAAAAGGGAAGAACTAACTCAAGTTGTGACTAAAAATTATCCTCATCACGGCCTTCCTGCTCACATAATCAATGAGGCTAAAGAGAAGCTTGCACATATCTTTGGCTATGAAATGAAGGAACTTCAACGGACTCGTTCTACAACCACGCGGTCATCACAGCAATGTAAAATTCTTCCTGTTATATATTATTCAGTGCTTGTTTGCCTTAACTGCTGTGTCTTGCGTAAGGTGGCATTATTTCTTAGTATGAAATTAGTGCTCCTTACGGACTAACATTGCCCCTCACATTATGGAGTATGAGCCTATCATTATGCTCAATGACCTACATTTTATATGGTTTGAGATTCTAAACCTATAATTGAAAAAAAAGGAAATCTAAAACTAAATTAAAAAGGCCAGATAAAAATTTCCTTTGCATCATCAATACACAAACTATATAAAAAAAGGCCAGATAAAAATTAAAAAGAAAAGTCCATGTCAAGGACCTTAAATGGATGCTAATAACTTATGCTATGTCTTTACCGCTCAATCACACACCCACACACACACACGCGCGCGCGCGCACACACAGTGGAGCTTACTTCTGTCTATTGATTTGTCCCTGAGTGATGGCTTTTTCAATTGGTTTTGGATGTAACTTACCTCAATGACATATGGAATCTTCTACTCGTTGAACACCTAAGCCTTTTCAGAAAAGATTACTCTTCAGCTTCAGACCATAATTATTTGCTCACTGCTCACCCATTTAGGAAAAGTGGAATGCATTGGCAGACTCCTTGAGGGATTGTTTCATAACACTGACTGTATTGTGGTTGATGCTCTACTCCAGATTCTGCAGATGCAAAATCTTATATTATCACAAGTCAGCTTCCTTCTGACGTGTACCAGAAGTTCGTGGAGGATGTCAAGACTGCACATTTGACGGGGTTTGCTTTTGTTTTAGTCGGTATTGTCCACCTTGCTGGCGGCAAAGTCTCTGAAGGTAATTGTTTAAACGTTGTGTCTTCATATATCTTTAGCGTACCGTGGGCTACAGGCATATGAAAGTGAGAGTTTTTGGTATTGCAGAAAACCTCTGGCATCATCTCAGAAGGATAGGATTGCATGAGAATGATGAATCTCATTCGGTCCTAGGAAATGTGAAGCTATCACTGGAATCGCTTGTTCAACAAAGGTGACTTTCGTGTTCTCATTACGCTTCTTCCTCTTCACTCCTGGAAATTTAATTTATGTTGAAAAGTTCGTATCTGCAATAATTTTTTTTTTTTTTTGCATTTTCTAATGTAGGTACTTGCATAAGGACAAAATTCATGGGCCTGAAGGCAACACTGTCATGTATGAGCTTGCTGAGAGAGCTTTAGATGGGCCTGTTAGCCAGCAAATCAAGGAATATATATTGCAGGTACTTTTAGGCGATTACAACATTGATATGGATTGCGTTATATATTATTTTTCTTCACTAGTTTTATTGTTTGCTTTCCTAGTGCAAATTGAAATAACACCATACTTGAGTCTGGGCTCTCTATAGTCTAACAAGAAAACATGATTATTCAATTATTTGTCTGAATTTGACCCAATGTATAAAATGATAGTTGGTCAATAAGGATGATGCACCCGTGGAACTCGACTAGGCTCGGTTACTGGGTTTAAGCTGAATGCTGAAGGTACGGATCACCCTGCTTGATGATAATCCTATTTCCTATTCAAGTGATTTCTTTACCATCTAAAACTTCTCCCTAATACATCCTTCTTTTTCAGTCTGTACATTGTCATTTCGAATATGAAAAATCAGCGTTGCGCTTTTGCTGAAGATTGTCTCCCATCTTTATGTTTATATATAACTGTATGCAAATGGGTGTGAGTTCGAGGAGGGTGTCGTAGCAGACGTATAATTGCAGGGGACTGAGTTCGAGAACAGAAAATCCGGACCCTAAACAGGTAAACATCAATGGCTGCTCATTGCAGCTTAGAAACGGATTGATTTGGTACTTCAGAATCTCTTACCGGTTAAAAAGTGTGATGTATCCGTTGGTAAGACTTACTGGTTGAGGGCTACGGCTTTAGGATAGTAGGAACTAATCGAAATAGAATGGAATGCTTCACAACATCACACCTTCGATGTTTTTGATGCAACTAGTGGAGATCACAGCATTGTCTACACTGTGATTAGATCGGTCAGTTGGGTCGACTTCCGGGGTTGGGTTTCGGATCAATTGGGTCACTTCACGGGTCATTTCGGATTTTAGATGAATGAGGTTTGTCTTGAGTTCATCTGGTTCTGAGCTCCGTCTCTTTTGCTTGGAGTTCTGATTTAGAATTTTAAATTCTCATCTGAAATGACACTTTTGAACAGTGGTACAAGCACACCTCAAATCCCCGCCTCGTATAAAAAATTTGCATTTAGTCCTAAAAATCTCAAGAGTATCGACCTTATATAATATTCATAATAACATTAAGTTTAATTTCATAACATCAACTAATCAAGAAATAATGAAAATATATCTTTAATTAGCTCAAGCATATACCTATGATGCAACCATGCATGAATATATGCTTAATTTATTTAATTTATTCTATCAACTCTTATCTTATAATATAATAATAAATTAATCTTATTATTTCGCACTCAGAAATTCGGATGGATGAAATCCATGAATTTAGAGTTTAGACTGGATCTCCTTGATGACATTGGGGTCTAGCTGGAAGGCCTTGGAGAGAACATCAACGGAGATCGGCGGTGTCGACTTAAACACCGCATTGGCAACCGTAATGACGCCGGGGTTCTGGCTGCTCAAGGCGGAGAGGGCGAAGGCGTTGGTCTTGCCGACGTTGAACTGGAAGTGGATGAGCCCCTGCGGGAACACGAACACGTCTCCCGGGTACAGCACCTTGGTGAACAGCTTGTTCGAGTTGTCAGCCTGGTTCGACGTGACGAACCCCACATAGAGGGTGCCCTCGATGAGCGTCAGCACCTCGGTGGCGCGTGGGTGGGTGTGAGGAGCCACGAGGCCGTAGGGGCCGAAGTCGAGGCGGGCCAGGGAGATGCCCAAGGTGTTGAGGCCCTCGAGGTTGTTGGCGTTCACCGCTGTCACCGCGGAACCGAGGTTGTTGAGTTTTCCGGGGACGTTCAGACCCCTGTAGAGGAAGTCTTCTGGTTTGGCTTGCATTGGGTTTTTGCAGAATAATCCATTCACAAACACTATAAAGGTACATAAATAAATAAAGTAAAAAGACGAGTCAATATATATTAATAACTTTTTACTCAACTATCGAATTATGACATATTATATATTAATAACTTTTTACTTGAATGGAAAATGAACACTACTTACAAGCATTGCTGGAATCATTAGTAGCGACACAGAAGTCCTGGAGTTGGGTAGGATCAGTGGCATATGCCATGAAGGATGCCATGGCGGCGACGATAACAAAACTAGCAACAAGTCGAGCTGCCATCCTCTCGATCGAACTTTTTTTTTTAAAAAAAAATATTGTTGGAGAAGGTAATTTGTGGTAAGATGTTTTTGGTGATGATGAGTTTAGGGTTTAGGCAATGGCTATATATAGTAGTTGGATGAAGATGGAAGAGTTGAATTGGTTCAAATCTTGAGTAACATTGAATTGAATTGGCCATATACACACGGTGCTTGATTTTCAACTGCAGGTATATAAAATTCAAATTGATGATGGAGATTAGGTAAGTTTTATGATAAATGATGTATTAGTTCTCGAAATACACAGGACTATGTAGAGCAGATTGAGAATTGAATGTTTCATCTTATGAGCAGGTATGGAAAACAATACTCACTTCAACATCAAATATATATAATATGACATTGCAGAGGATTGCATAGTTTTAATTAAAAAAAATACACTTATGAGAGAGAGAAGTACATTAATATTGAAAAATGAATTAATTGATTTGTTTGTAATATTTATTATTTTAAAAATAATTACTTAATTATTTATCGATTGAAACTATTTAGCAAAATATTAAAAACTGTCATGGAAAAAAGTCGTGTTTTATCATAGGGATTTGTAAAAAAGTAAAAAGAAACTTTGTTAAATAGTATCAAGCGATAAATAATTTAATAATGATTTTTAAATTAATAAATATTATGAAAAAAAAATCTAAAAAATACGTTGATTATCTAAAATGTCATGTATATTTATTTTTATAATATCTTATATTTTAGATTAAAGAGAGTAAAAATCACCTAAACCTGAGAGAAAAAAAAATCATAATTGTCAAATTAATAAGCAAATATGCATGTTTAGTTTGTCAATTTCTCACCTAATACTTGCCAAGTAACCCTTTCATTCAGTTGGGTCAATTTTCAACCCTTGAGAGGTTTTGGATAAATTCCTATCCCAGTTGGACAAAAAATTAAAACCTGCCCTAAAATATAAGGAGAGGATAATCTTCTATATAATGGCTTAAACTTTTATATTAAAAGAGTTAATCTCTACCTTTTAACAATAAAAAAAAGAATAAAGAAAAACCTTACATGACTCCCATTTTCACACGTCTGTCCGAGAGAGGGTAATTTATTTGTCTATTCAAAATCAAAGTAGTAAATATTTTTTTTGTTGATATAGAAAAAGAGACGGATACAAGTTTAAGGAGGATAAAATTATATAAAATATATATTTTAAATATTTTAAAAATAATTTTTACTTATTAATTAGTATAAAATTATAATGGAAAATTGATATTTTATCCATTTTTATCCTATTTAAAAAACATGAATTAATAGTAAATGTTACTTAAAAAAAAAGAAAAATTAAATTACCAATATTAATATGAATATTGAAAATCACTAAAAGATATACAAACTATTTCACTTTAAACAAATTTTGATACAAGATAATTTTCGGTAATTTTTTCGACCAAATTTTTTACGTGGCAACCAAATGTTCAAAAATTTAATGACAAGCTCATACTGGGGAGTTGTAGGAGCGCTGTTGCAGAAGGCGAGGTGGATGGCCCGAAGTTTCCAAAGTTGCAGGTGGCAACATGTACGCAGAACTGGCAACTGCGCAGCTCATCATCTTGCGCAACTTCGACCTATGTCAGCTTTGTTTCTGTATTCTGAATTCGATTTACCGCAAGACTTATTTGACATATTGTATTTGAAGATTTAATGGTCACGAAATGAAAGACATCGTTTTCATCAAAAAAATTAAGAACTTAAAAAACACCAAATGTGAGTGCAAATTAGATAAATAAATTAACCATAGAATCCAATTTGTATAAAAAAATATTATATTTGTGCATTTAATAATATGATGCCATATAATTAAATTTTTGAATATTCAGTTCCCCATTTCGAATTTGGTTTAATATGTAATAGTATGTATATGTTTGAGTGCTTTTCAAAGTTCGTATTAATTGATCGGTGACTGATAGTTTGTATTATTTTTAATCATTTTTCCCTTAAAAAAACAAAGAGAGTACGTAATTAGAATAAACATTCTTCCAAATTGAAGAACAACATTGTTTTCCCGCTAAAATCAAAGATTTGAACTATATAATTGAAACTTGAAGGTAGGTATGCCACCCTAGATTCACTAAAAAATAATCTTTAGTCACCTCATAATCCAGACATTAAACTGCATTCGGGATATAATCTTCTCAAACCATTCCGGAATAGCTCACCGAAAAGGACTTGTGAGTAGTACTCATAGATCCCCGGTTCGAACCCCGGAATGACCGCTCTTTATTTACCTATTCAAGGGATATAATCTTCTCACATGGGCCTATTGGACAAGGAAATAACCCGGAGTTAAAAATATCCGGAATATTTGATATACCAAATAACCCAGAAAATTAAACTACATTCGGGCTATAAAATCTGTGAGATTTTTTTTACCTAAATCAGACTAGACTCTATTAGCCCGGGCGTGTATTTTCTTGGATCCGGACTCTTTACCTATTATCACATTAACCTGATACCCGGACCCTATTTGCTCCATATCTGGGCTATATTGTTCAAAATGCCCGGGCTAAAAAGCCTATTTTCTACTAGTGATCCCACCTTAATATTTTGAGATGTTTTGAACAACATATAAGTTTGACAGACTACTCTTCTCGCCGTGAATTGGTTTTGAGATAACCTTGTTAGATTTTTGTGTGTTGTTCGATATTTTAGATTTTATTGTATTTCATTGTATGAATTTCCCATTCGCACGTAGTCTTAAAAATCTCAAGAGGAACAATATATAATACACATGATCGATAATATAACACATTATTTATTAATTTTAAATATTCAATAGAATCAAATGCCGTACATATAAGTGTAATTTCAGATATAGCATCAACGTAATCGTATATCAAATTATCAAAGTACATATTCAATTAGCTCAAGCATACATGAAATATATGCTTAATTTATTTTAATTCTTCTATCAATTACTCTTAGATTATAATATAATAATAAATCTTATTGAATCGAATGGATGAAATCCATTAATTTAGAGCTTAGACTGGATCTCCTTGATGACATTGGGGTCGAGCTGGAAGGCCTTGGAGAGAACATCAACGGAGATCGGCGGTGTCGACTTAAACACCGCATTGGCAACCGTAATGACGCCGGGGTTCTGGCTGCTCAAGGCGGAGAGGGCGAAGGCGTTGGTCTTGCCGACGTTGAACTGGAAGTGGATGAGTCCCTGCGGGAACACGAACACGTCTCCCGGGTACAGCACCTTGGTGAACAGCTTGTTCGAGTTGTCAGCCTGGTTCGACGTGACGAACCCCACATAGAGGGTGCCCTCGATGAGCGTCAGCACCTCGGTGGCGCGCGGGTGGGTGTGGGGAGCCACGAGGCCGTAGGGGCCGAAGTCGAGGCGGGCCAGGGAGATGCCCAGGGTGTTGAGCCCCTTGAGGTTGTTGGCGTTCACCGCTGTCACCGCCGAACCGAGGTTGTTGAGTTTGCCGGGCATGTTCAGACCCCTGAAGAGGAAGTCTTCCGGTGTGGCTTGCATTGGGTTCTTGCAGAATAGTCCGTTCACAAACACTATATATAGATATATATAAATAAAGTAGAAGACGAGTCAATATACATATTAAAAATTTAAACATCGCCATCTTAAGATAAAACGTTGTCGTTTTTTCAGCTATAAAATAAATAAATATATGAAATAGCCTAAAAAAATTTAACATGTTATTTTGTATATAAGAGCACTATAGTTTATTGAAAAAATATATATATATAGATTAAAATGATAATATATCTTCAATTTTAAAACTTCGGAATGAAAATTTTAACACTACTTACAAGCATTGTTGGGATCGTTAGTAGCGACGCAGAAGTCCTGGAGTTGGGTAGGATCAGTGGCGTATGCCACGAAGGATGCCATGGCGGCGAAGATAACAAAATTAGCAAGAAGTCGAGCTGCCATCCTCTCGATCAAACACTCGTTTTTTGAAAAAAAATGGAGAAGGTAATTTGTGGTAAATGAAGGGTTGAAAGCTGCAAAGTTAAGATGTTTTTGGTGATGAGTGAGGTTGGGGTTTTAGGCAATGGCTATATATAGTAGTTGGATGAAGATGAAAGAGTTGAATTGGTTCTAATCTTGACTAAGATTGAATTGAATTGGCCATATAATCAAATACACACGGTGCTTGATTTTCAACTGCAGGGATATAAAATTCAAATTAATGATGGAGATTAGGTAATTTAATTTATGATAAATGTTGTATTACTTCTCTGTATACACAGGACTATATAGGTGCAGATTGAGAATATTTCTCTTCTGAGCAGGTATGGACTTTTTATTATTCCATCAATTTTTCCCCTTCTGGAAAACGTTACTCCCTTCGATACGACATTGGAGTGGTTTGCTCAGTTTTTTATATAGTTTTTACCGTTCTTAAAAAAACTCACGTTACGGAAGGTACGTAGTAAGATTTGTGTAGTGATCTATAGTAAAAACATGCATATACCCTCTAAACCCTGCCATATACTGAATAGACTCAGATTGTTTTATCATTGTTATTTTAGGTTTTTTTTTTATCAGATTTGTGTACTTATTTGGGTGAAATATGATATGCTAGTTCTTGTCAACTTGTACTATACTCGACAATTGTGTCAAATTAGATTCATTGTAGATCAATTGACCAAAAAAACAAAAGATTCATTGTAGATCGTTTCGATTATTGATCAGCTTGATTGGGTTTAAGTAAGTCGACATGGGTTGCAGAAGTCGGTTCGCAAGAGAGACATACATTGGACTGTATTCTAATCTAAACTTTGCAGAAATCTCCGAACCATTCGACAGCTTTACAGCAATGGCGGATAGAGCGCGGTAATTTCTTACTCAAAACAACATCCAAGCGATGATCGACATGGACCTTGAAGCAGCAGCAACAGCTAGATCGAGGATACTGTCAAAACATAACCTGGGTAAGGCCGTAAGGGGCAGGTGAATCGCGGTCCTGTAGAGGGTTGCGATTAGGAATCGTGACTCATGGACAACTGCAGCGCGTGCTCCGCCTCCCTGAGGAACTGCCGAGCCAGTTGTTTCTGCCCTCGCCTATAAACTATGCTTGCCCACTTGTTCTTGCTTATAACGCCATCCTCGTTCAACTGCGCTGCCTCTGAACTGCAGGTTTGAGTTTTCGCAAGGAACAAATATGTGGATTCAGTATAAAATACAGCAATTTATTAAACCATCTAACACATACTGATATACTTTTTACCTGTTGCATTCGGCAGGACTCTCAACAACCCGGGATTTCTCAAGTAGTTGAGTGTCAATGTCTTCCGAACCAGAGGCCTCTTCAAGATCCATTAACCTGAGAATTTAATTGGGAAAACATCAATCAGTTCATCCTCTACATTCACAAATAATAAGGTGCGTGGTTGGTTACTTCTTATTAAGCAAATCAACCAGGAGCTGTAAAGCTCCAGTATCCCCACAAGCTTCCCAAACTGCTGCTCGAACATCTGCATCTGATGGTTCCCTCTCTCCTTCACATCCAACAAGCTTAAAAAGAAAATAAACCCAATGCAATCAATGAGAAAGTAATTTCAATTGTAATGTAATAAGATAAAACGGAGAAAAGTGGGGAGATGTAAACCTCTTCAAGCAACGATGAGACCTTGAATAGCTCGTCTTCTTGCAAGGTTATTGTCCTCAGGGAGGCTAAAAACTCCTCTGGGAAAACAAGTTTCTTTACATAAGACGGTGTCTTTCTTTGACCACTCCAACTGTAGTTGTGAACAGTAGTGACCTTATCATCGTCACAGCTATTGGAGGTTCTAGCAGGGAAGAACCCGTGATCTAGCAACCTTTTCGGTAAAAGACACCTTAGTTCAGCGTTCTGCACATTAAAATTGGGAAAGAATAAATCAGAATATGAAGTAACATGATGTTAAATGGTGGAGGAACATATGAAGCAAATATACGCAACTTGCACACGGAGAAGGTGCATTTTTGAATCAGCAAGTGGATCATTTTGAAGTGCCTCTGCAGGATAGTTGACCTGCAAGGCGGATTCTGTCAGACTCACTTAGAAGAAGAATAACAATCATGAGAAAGTGCGTACATTCACTGCTGACATAACGGGCTACCATAAGATAATCGTCAGGATTATCATCGATAACAAACCCATAGAGGTATAACAGCTCCTGCATCATAGCAACAAATTCCGGCTTCAGAATGGACACATAAGAAGATGACAATATCAAGAATGCTGATTGAGTAATTCATTTGGGCCTGTAAAATAAGCACATTCTACATTTTCTTCAAGGCTCAAACAAACCAACTTTAACACATTATATATAAAAAAAACTTGCTTCTCCTACGCATCTAGCAGTAGTGACTTTCACAAGTTTCGTCTCTACTCTTGATTCACCATTGAGTGTATTTTTTAATTAGAGTGCCTGGTTCCATTGTGAAGCATCATACTTACCTAACCCCAAATTTAGAGATACTGTACCAAAATAGGACTTAATGTACTTATATGGAGTTAGTTGCACTGTTGCAAGTTGGAGCAATGGAGGGAAGCATTGGAATCAAAGGATTGCAGACTGAGGTGGACTAAGACAGAATACATGGAGTTCAGTTTTGGGGAGGCATCAGAAGAAGATGCTAGAGTGATGCTAATGATGACACGACTCTAAGGAAGGAGTGCTTTAAGTACCTAGGGGAACTTATGCAGGGCGACAGGGGGATTGATGAGGATATTTCACAACAGATTCAGCCAGATTCAGATTGGCCAAGGCAAAATGAAAGTATGTACATCAACTGCAGCTTGTCACTGATTGAAATCAACATCTAACCAAATCTTCTTCTATAAAAAATGATACCTCATTTCCTTTGTTCCCGTAGCTTATGCTAATCTCTTTCTCAATCCCAATGGAAGAATCTTGAATCTGATTCACTTGTAGCAAGAAAAAGAGTGAGCTTATCTGCAGTCAAGTTATGGAACATTTTGTTAGGAAAAGAACCTACCGATAAAAGGTACATAGAATTAGGAATTCCGGTTATTGATCCTGCTCCATCAACTTCCCATGTTGCTGCAGCTTTCAAATCTGAATTAAAAATCCAATCATTAGCAGGCCGCTTTGAAGTGCAATCAAGGAAAATAAAATATTACGTGCTTTCCCAATTACATATGTTCTTGCCTGTTGCTTGACTGAAGAAACATAATTTATAGCAGGAATTTTCCAAAAGGTTGATAAAGATGATCTCAGATAGAAAGTAATTTGGTTAGTGCAACAACTATTCGCATAACCTTTTTCATAAGAGACTGGCTTCTTTTGGATTTGTGCAGTGTGCACGTATAGAAAACTCGCAATCTGGAAGTGTTCATGCTAGAAATTATAAGCTTTATGGAGCTGCAATTTCTAATTCACATGAGAAATCAGCCACCATTGTGAAACATTCACCTGTACGTTAAGGTGTCACTTTGTGTTTTATATATCCAGAATCTATAATCTCAAAGAAGTTTAAGTTTGAACAATCACATCTACGGTCTACCTATACAAGGCTTACAAAAAACATATTCTTTGATTCTTTGTGTGTATTATTGGCACAAATGGTCATGCATGATTAAGGAACACAGAACAAATTAGCAAGCATAAAAATTTCTTAGATACATATCAGTACCATGGTTGCAGAAATCAATTCCTGGGACGAGTCCCTCAATCCACACAGTCTCTCCTTGTATGGAGTCCGAAGACACTGCGTTCAAATAAAACAAGAATTAGGTTCATGAATCCTAGGCTCTGCCAGCTGAATCAACTAATTTAAACACACTATATTCAGATTTCATATCGAACAAAAAATATATATTACACAATATTAAAGAATATTTAAGCAGAAAAAAAAAAGTTGCAAATAGGAAAATCATCCAACATTTCTCTTTGTTTCCATTAGCCTTCTCTCCATATGAATTGTTATTAGTTGTGTGTCCACCATCTTGACAACCATCAGTATCATGCTGACTTTGAGGGAATATGTACTTTTGTGGCAGAGGAATGTTTAAAGCACGGGTCCAGAAAACAGAGTTTGCCCTGAAAAAGTGAAGTAATGACTCAATAGAAAAGAAAGATCAGCTCTTCAAAGAAATCATAGAATTGGGCCACACCATTTTTCCAAAATAATAATGTTAACAGAAGTTCAAAGAGACACATACCAAAGAAAATCGTTGAACGTCACCTTGCTGATAAAAGAAAGAAACAAAAATAGCATATCAGGCGCCAGCAAAGGAGACTTATCTTTCTGCTTACAATAGAAAACATAATAATTGCAAATAAGATACTGAGTCATTATTAGATGGTTATCACTACTAGCTTTCAAAAATCAGATGGATACAGGAAAGTTAGATAGAAGTTCATTCTAACAATTAGGGTGTGTGGCAACAACTTATAAGTATCTATGAGAATGATGTGAGTAATCACGTAAAATGAGGGGCTGATAAGTGGCTTAAAAGTTGGTGCCAAACTCACACTTGATAGCAAGAGCTACATTATTAGAAGAACAAGATGGGCTAACTAAGCTCGCTGCTGTTAAGGTTTCCACACACACACACACAAAAGGCAATGAAGTTCTTGTAGACAGAATGTCCATGCTATAGAACGAAAAATCATAGCCATCCTACAATTCCTATCTACATTTTCACAATCACAGAATCCCCCGCCACCCTGAAAAGTCCATATCCAAGTGCACAAAATTCCATAGTGCCGTCAGTACCAATAATTATTACCTTTCTGAATCTCCCTCTAGAACTAGAAGTCTCTTCACCACATCCTCTACCTTATCATTGAAGACTGATAGCAAGCCTTTCCGCTGCAAATAAAGGAAATAGCTATTTGAAAGGAACATACACATTACACAGGCAATATAACAAGCTTGTTCAACTACACTTGATCAAGATCTTCTCTTTAAAGCATCAAGAAACAGCTTTATAAAAATTCCTTTACCTGCAATTCAGCAGCTCTATATAATGATGTCCCTCTCAACTCCTGAAACTCATCGTCAGTGAACCAGAGGGGGTTA
This sequence comes from Persicaria maculosa, assembly GCA_963922045.1. Taxonomy (NCBI): domain Eukaryota; kingdom Viridiplantae; phylum Streptophyta; class Magnoliopsida; order Caryophyllales; family Polygonaceae; genus Persicaria; species Persicaria maculosa. Next base: position 3,243,338 of record OY998252.1, read on the forward strand.
CCGAAAGTAGTTGGGATCATATCAAGGTACCTACAAAAGTTATCAATCCTCAACAATGATCACATATACACACCATCAAAGCATTCAAATGAGAAGCAAAACATACGGCTTCCATGAGGAATTCTTAAGAAGGCGCTGCACCATTAAGAAGAGAATCATCAGAAACCGATCATCCACCTCACCTCCTTCAAACATCTTCCTACATTCAGGTCCCACTAAGGGATCTTCCAATACCCTCATTGGAGTTATAGCTAGATCAAGAGGCACCACAAGCAAAACCCCTAATTCATAATGAAACCACAAACCAGACAAGTTGGTTGTCAACTAAAACCAACTGATAATTAGGGAAATGGAAAGGAATCAAATGCAATTTATTTTTCGATTAGCCATTTATTGATCATAATTCATAACTCCATTTCAAGAGCATCCAATTCAGTCCTCCTTTATCCAAACTATACAATCTCAATCTCAATTCCTATTCCATTCCCTTTCCCTAGATAGTTTTATACCAAATGGGGCCTAAAGGTGTGAAAAAACCCAGAACAAATTCTCTTGCAGGACTGAAAACTTACCATCAGGGACATCTTTGGTAGAAAAGAGGCCAAACCCTTTGCTTGATTCGGAGCACTTGATTGTGCAGCCACGAAGCTCCACATCATTCAGCTGATTTTGATTGGGGTTTTTCCAAATTTCAGTGCATTGCAACACAGAGAGTAAGTTAGTAATTGGAACTCACGAGGAGGGGGTAAGAGTTAAACCTGGAGCCATTGGAGACATGATTCGAGCTTCTCTTGGTGGGTCATATCTCTTGGCAGTTGGTACTCAGCACTCTCTACAAATTTGCGCGCCCAGTCCGAACGAAGCCCTTCTCTGCTTTCATTTCATCAGCTGATTAAAAAAAAAAACATTCATTTCATCACACAAAGTCACAAACAACGGCTTGAAATTGGAATCTTATTTAGGGTTTTGCCCGACAAATGGGTCAATTTAGGTGATTGGGCCAAAAGGCCCACGTGGAAGGAAGGCCCACTATTAGGGTATTCTTTCAGATGAGATCACGAAGATCGGGGTGAATCAAGAATGCAGTTCTCCGTGTATAACGGTAAAGATGTGTGATCTTGTCGATCACCACATTTCCTTTAACAGGTACATGATGGATCAAAAAAGTAGTGAAGGATGAGATGATGTAGGTTTCGTTGAAGATAATCATTTCAATTTTCCATAAACGGATCAACTTCCCACAGAGAGAATATTATTCTGCATTTCAATATAAATTGAAGTTAAACCATTATGCGTTATGCAATTTGATTAAGAAAATGATGTTATTTTAGCCTTAAGGCTTTATTACAGACTGATTAAGCTAAAATGTACATTAAGAACTTAATACAAAGTTAGAAGATAATCTTATTTTTTTCATGAGTGGTGGTTAATTGTGTACATAAGATAATCTTGGTAAGGGGATCAATAACACAAGAGTTGCATTCTTCATTATCAATCCAAACTTCTCCGAAAGATCGAGTTTCTCCACTACTTGAGGCAACTTCCAATCAAAATAGTGAAGAAGTGATGCAAGGGAATATAAGATCATCCTCTCAGCCAACGCGATCCCTATGCACATCCTTCTTCCTGATCCGAACGGGAAGTAGGTGAAGTCATTCCCGCTGATGAAGTCATATTTCGCATTCAAGAACCTCTCCGGTTTAAACTCCAGTGGATCCTCCCAAAGCAAAGGGTCCCTATGAATGGCCCATAAGTTGAAGAACACCGTTGAGCCCTTTGGGATGGTGTATCCTCCAACAATGCAAGACTCGCTTGGGCAACAAGGGATCAAGAGCGGGACTCCAGGGTGCATCCTTAGCGTTTCTTTCATGATAGCCTACAGATAGGGTAGTTTGTGAATGTGAGCCTCCTCCACATGGTTGCCAACCCCAACTACTGCTTCGAGTTCTCGTTGTGCTTTTCTCATAACTTCTGGATTGTTCACTATCTCTGCCATTGCGAATTCAAGTGTGGCTGTGCTTGTGCCTGTCCCACCTAGAATCATGTCCTGTAACGTAAAACATCGAATTAACTTGCGCAAACACGCAAGGATAATCTCGCGGTAGGTGTATATATAAATAAAATCTTACACTAAGCAAAGCCTTAATTTAAGGCATGGTTATTCTTGTTTTCGCGTCACCTTCATCCTTGAGTTGTAAGAGAAATTGTAAGAAATCCTTATCACCGTGTTCGTTGAAATGAATGAGACCAAAGTGTCCCACATCGGAAAGTTGAACATACCAAGCCCTAGTATATGAGTCGGTGGGCTACTCCTTCTATTGCCAATTGGTTTTAGAATGGAACCTCACTCGGCTTGTGTGCTAGGCTACTAGCGCATGTGCGCCTGTGCACACGACCCCCAGTCATCGGTCCGAGTCGGACTTTGATAGTTGATGTCAATCTCCTTGCATTTATCGATGATGCCCTCAATGATATCATCAATCCTCTTCGTGCAGTTTCGCATCTTCCTTACATGCCCTTGCAAATCAAACCTTGCCAATCCAGGAAAGAAGTCGGACACATTCGGTGTTCCTAATAACTCAAGGGCCTTAGTCACTACACTTCGAAACTCGGCTCCCTCACTATCCATCTCTGCACCCTTCACCGTCTTTCCCCATAACATGCTCATGATCACCTTCCAAATCATCAAGAACATTTGATCTCCTATGTTCACTGGACATTCTGCATTCTCCTGCAGGTATAGTGCCGTTTCATGGAGCACTTGCCTCCTGAGGTTGCTAACTGCATCTAGCGAGGCAGCACCCACCATTCCATTGACAGTGATCTATTAAATCATCAAATTTCATATCATCAATATTTGTTGGATTGATTAATAATTGTTGAGGGAAACGTCAAGGAGACCAAAATAGTCCCACATTGAAGATATGAAAGATCAGTATATAAGCTAGTGGGATATTCCTCATATTGGTAATTGATTTTAGGATGGAATCCCACTCAGCTTAGCTAGGCTATTAGCATACAGTGATACAGACGCCTATGCACACAACCCCTTAATTTGCTTAGTATATGCAGTAATTGGTCACATTTTACCCCTTAATCCCTCTTTTCTCTCCTTCAACTTACCTTGAGTGAGATGTTTTCAGTAACAATTTTTGTAAAGATTCAATCTTTTTGCACAGAAAATCAGTGATGAAACATACATACCTTTCTTAGCATTTTCAAGTGTGGACCATAAGGCGTGAAAACGATGTTGTTGCAGCCATAGCCAATCTCCCTACCGACAACTGTTTCATCGTGGTTGGAAAAGGTGACGTCGAAGTCCTTGAGCATTTGCTTGGCCATCAAAGGTGAGCTTACGACAATAGCGGTTTTCATCCCTAGCCGGAGGCTCATCAGTGGCCCGTAAATTGGCCAAGTTAGCCAAGTAGGTGTGGAGTTGCGGGTCCAAGAATGGCAGCATTCCGACTATCGGAAGTCCCATCGGACCTGGAGGCAGCGGCAGTCGTCTCCTATTTCGGTGGTGCACGAAGATCCACACCATCCATGTTATGGAGCACAAGGTCACCAATGGAAACCAAAGGTACTGTAACATGGTGACATGTGTGGTGAGTAGTGATACTTTTTACACACTATACTGCACATGCACTTACACTTAATCGGAAACAGAAAGCAATATTAAGAAAAATTAAAATAATTTAATTTTGGAAAATATTTTCCTATTAAGCTTATTAACCTATGTAAAAATATCTGTTCTTGTATGTGGATCTGCTAAGTCCTTTAGTTACTGTCATATGCTACTGTTGACCGACAACTACCGTACTTGGAACACTTGAAACTGTTGAAACGCTTAAATCATTTAAATTGAAAAAATCGTGTACCAGTAGATATATGCATATATATTAGCATATATAAGACCGATTCCAACACCAAGTAGTGTGTCAAACATTTGGAATTCACTGTTATTGTTTTTAAGAAGTTCATTTTTTTTTTCATATATAGGCAGGTAATTAATTACTTGGGCCCGTTCCAACAATTTTATATATTAATGTATAAATATGTTCAAATTATCAAAATATTTTAGGCCCATTTAAATATTTTGATGATTTATATGTTACTCAAAGATATCTTAATTAATTAAAATAACATTATATTTATGTATATCTGTATTAAATATACTAAAACTGATTAATAACGATCTAAGTACATGACATATTGCATTTGGTTGATTTTAGGGAAATTTCCAACCAAAAATTATTAAAATAATATGTTTTCATAATTTATAGGAAAGTTATCATATATAAGCCAAGATTTTTTACATTTTAGTTAATTGATAAAATATAAAAATATCAATTTGTTTTTAACGCATTTTAACGAGTTTAACGTGTTTTTAGGATTAGAACATTTCGATAACATTTGGTTGAATTTAATATCAACTAGTATGATCCCCGCGCCATGACGCGATTTTTTTATAAATAATATTTAGATATAGATAAATCATAGACATTATATTTAATTCAATATTTTTAATTAAACCAATTGATTAGTAAATGTGTTAAAAATAATAGAAAAAAATACACTTGGGTTAAAGAGATAAACAGAAAATTAAATAATAAAGAGTGAAAGATAAAAGTTTTGAATTAATCCCATTGGTTAAAAAAATGTAACATTAAATAATATTGGATAATTAATATTAGAATATATTTCAAAAAAATAATATTAGAAAATATAGTTACCATAATAAAATGATATTATGTAAATAATATTTCCACAAATAACTTTGAACATGGAGAGGACATGTGACATAAATTAATATAATATATAGATATAGATAGTTAGTAAATGAATTTGAGTTAAGCCCAATAAGTATATTAGATTGAATTTAATGTTTTCAATTAAGCCCAATAGTTAGTAGGATTAAAGAAAAAAAAAGATAATTAAAAGAAAAAGAAGAAAAAAGGAGAATTAAAAAAAAAGATGATTAAAGAGAAAAAAGAAAATAATAATTGGTCAAAACTCAAAATCCCTAAAATCTCTCTAATATTGACAACTCAACATAAACTCTTCTAAATTAAGAGTTTATATAGATAGTTAGTAGGATTAAAGAAAAAAAAAGATAATTAAAAGAAAAAGAAGAAAAAAGGAGAATTAAAAAAAAGATGATTAAAGAGAAAAAAGAAAATAATAATTGGTCAAAATCCCTAAAATCTCTCTAATATTGACAACTCAACATAAACTCTTCTAAATTAAGAGTTTATATAGATAGTTAGTAGGATTAAAGAAAAAAAAAGATAATTAAAAGAAAAAGAAGAAAAAAGGAGAATTAAAAAAAAAGATGATTAAAGAGAAAAAAAGAAAATAATAATTGGTCAAAACTCAAAATCCCTAAAATCTCTCTAATATTGACAACTCAACATAAACTCTTCTAAATTAAGAGTTTATATAGATTGGTTAAAAAAATGTAACAATAAATAATATTGGATAATTAATATTAGAATATATTTCAAAAAAATAATATTAGAAAATATAGTTACCATAATAAAATGATATTATGTAAATAATATTTCCACAAATAACTTTGAACATGGAGAGGACATGTGACATAAATTAATATAATATATAGATATAGATAGTTAGTAAATGAATTTGAGTTAAGCCCAATAAGTATATTAGATTGAATTTAATGTTTTGAATTAAGCCCAATAGTTAGTAGGATTAAAGAAAAAAAAAGATAATTAAAAGAAAAAGAAGAAAAAAGGAGAATTAAAAAAAAGATGATTAAAGAGAAAAAAGAAAATAATAATTGGTCAAAACTCAAAATCCCTAAAATCTCTCTAATATTGACAACTCAACATAAACTCTTCTAAATTAAGAGTTTATATAGATAGTTAGTAGGATTAAAGAAAAAAAAAGATAATTAAAAGAAAAAGAAGAAAAAAGGAGAATTAAAAAAAAGATGATTAAAGAGAAAAAAGAAAATAATAATTGGTCAAAATCCCTAAAATCTCTCTAATATTGACAACTCAACATAAACTCTTCTAAATTAAGAGTTTATATAGATAGTTAGTAGGATTAAAGAAAAAAAAAGATAATTAAAAGAAAAAGAAGAAAAAAGGAGAATTAAAAAAAAAGATGATTAAAGAGAAAAAAAGAAAATAATAATTGGTCAAAACTCAAAATCCCTAAAATCTCTCTAATATTGACAACTCAACATAAACTCTTCTAAATTAAGAGTTTATATAGATTGGTTAAAAAAATGTAACAATAAATAATATTGGATAATTAATATTAGAATATATTTCAAAAAAATAATATTAGAAAATATAGTTACCATAATAAAATGATATTATGTAAATAATATTTCCACAAATAACTTTGAACATGGAGAGGACATGTGACATAAATTAATATAATATATAGATATAGATAGTTAGTAAATGAATTTGAGTTAAGCCCAATAAGTATATTAGATTGAATTTAATGTTTTGAATTAAGCCCAATAGTTAGTAGGATTAAAGAAAAAAAAGATAATTAAAAGAAAAAGAAGAAAAAAGGAGAATTAAAAAAAAGATGATTAAAGAGAAAAAAGAAAATAATAATTGGTCAAAACTCAAAATCCCTAAAAGCTCTCTAATATTGACAACTCAACATAAACTCTTCTAAATTAAGAGTTTATATAGATAGTTAGTAGGATTAAAGAAAAAAAAAGATAATTAAAAGAAAAAGAAGAAAAAAGGAGAATTAAAAAAAAGATGATTAAAGAGAAAAAAGAAAATAATAATTGGTCAAAACTCAAAATCCCTAAAATCTCTCTAATATTGACAACTCAACATAAACTCTTCTAAATTAAGAGTTTATATAGATAGTTAGTAGGATTAAAGAAAAAAAAAGATAATTAAAAGAAAAAGAAGAAAAAAGGAGAATTAAAAAAAAGATGATTAAAGAGAAAAAAGAAAATAATAATTGGTCAAAATCCCTAAAATCTCTCTAATATTGACAACTCAACATAAACTCTTCTAAATTAAGAGTTTATATAGATAGTTAGTAGGATTAAAGAAAAAAAAAGATAATTAAAAGAAAAAGAAGAAAAAAGGAGAATTAAAAAAAAAGATGATTAAAGAGAAAAAAAGAAAATAATAATTGGTCAAAACTCAAAATCCCTAAAATCTCTCTAATATTGACAACTCAACATAAACTCTTCTAAATTAAGAGTTTATATAGATTGGTTAAAAAAATGTAACAATAAATAATATTGGATAATTAATATTAGAATATATTTCAAAAAAATAATATTAGAAAATATAGTTACCATAATAAAATGATATTATGTAAATAATATTTCCACAAATAACTTTGAACATGGAGAGGACATGTGACATAAATTAATATAATATATAGATATAGATAGTTAGTAAATGAATTTGAGTTAAGCCCAATAAGTATATTAGATTGAATTTAATGTTTTGAATTAAGCCCAATAGTTAGTAGGATTAAAGAAAAAAAAGATAATTAAAAGAAAAAGAAGAAAAAAGGAGAATTAAAAAAAAGATGATTAAAGAGAAAAAAGAAAATAATAATTGGTCAAAACTCAAAATCCCTAAAAGCTCTCTAATATTGACAACTCAACATAAACTCTTCTAAATTAAGAGTTTATATAGATAGTTAGTAGGATTAAAGAAAAAAAAAGATAATTAAAAGAAAAAGAAGAAAAAAGGAGAATTAAAAAGAAAAACGAAAATAATAATTGGTCAAAATCCCTAAAATCTCTCTAATATTGACAACTCAACATAAACTCTTCTAAATTAAGAGTTTATATAGATTTGCTTTTTTTTTAGGATTAGAATATCAATTTGTTTTTTCTTAATCCGATTCACAAATATTTTTTAAAGTTAAAAAAGAAATTACATTCAATTTAATCGGATTTATCTTGCCAATAGTCTCACTCCGCCTCTAAGAACATTTACTGTTCCATGGGAAGGCTCAGCTGCAAGCCATAAACGATAGCCCCCTTCATTCATACATATTCTTAACCCTAAATGGAAACATGATAGGGTATATATAACTTAGCCTGGAGGCTTTATTACAGGCTGATTAAGCTGAAACTTGCAATAAGAACTTGATACAAAGCTAGAAGATCGATGCTCTTGGTAAGGGGATCAACAACACAGGTGTTGCATTCTTCAATGTCAATCCAAACTTGTCCGAAATATCGACTTTCTCCACTCCTGGAGGTAGCTTCCAATCAAAATAATGTAGAAGTGATGCAAGATAATCCTCTGAGCCAATGCTATCCCTGGGCAGATCCTTCTTCCTGATCCGAACGGGAAGTAAGTGAAGTCATTCCCGCTGATGAAGTCATATTTCGCATTCAAGAACCTCTCCGGTTTGAACTCCAGAGGATCCTCCCAAAGCAAAGGGTCCCTGTGAATAGCCCATATGTTGAAGTTAACCACTGATGCAAGACTTTAATAAATTGTTAATAAATCTTTAAACTAAATTGTTAATAAATCTGAGAACTAAAAAATATTAATTTAATTTTCTAATTATATTCAATAATTTATTTTAATAATTTAAAATAAATTTTTAATAAATTCAACAATTGAAAAAATTCAACAACTGAAGTTAACCACTGAGCCCTTTGGGATGGTGTATCCTTCAACGATGCAAGACTCACTCGGGCAGCGTGACAAGAGTGGGGCAATAGGGTGCAGCCTTAGGGTTTCTTTCATGATAGCTTGCAAATAGGATAGTTGGTGAATGTGAGATTCCTCCACATGGTTGCCAGCCCCAACCACTGCTTTGAGTTCTCGTTGCGCTTTTCTCATAATTTCTGGATTGTTCGCTATCTCTGCCATTGCGAACTCAAGTGTGGTTGTGCTTGTGTCCGTCCCAGCTAGAATCATGTCCTGTAACGTGCGTAAACACACAAAGACAATCATGGTGGGTGTACTATATATATAATGTAAACATTATAATATAAAATCTTACGCTGAGCAAAGCCTTAATTTGGGGCATGGTTATTCTTGTTTTCGAGCCACCTTCATCCTTGAGCTGTAAGAGAAATTGTAAGAAATCCTTATCACCGCGTTCGTTGCTGTCACTCTCCTTGCATTTACCGATGACACCCTCAATTATATCATCAATCCTCTTCGTGCAGTTTCGCATCTTCCTTACAAGCCCTTGCAAATCAAACCTCGCCAATCCAGGAAAGAAGTCGGACACATTAGGTGTTCCCAACAACTCAAAGACCATATTCACTACAGTTCGAAACTCGGGTCCCTCACTATCCAACTCTGCACCGTTCACCGTCTTTCCCCATAACATGCTCATGATCAACTTCAAAACCATCCTGAACATTTGATCTCCTATGTTCACTGGACATTCTGCTTGCTCCTGCAGATATCGTATAGTTTCGTGGAGCACTTGTCTCCTTAGGTTGCTAATGCTAACTGCATCTAGAGAGGCAGCACCCAACATTCCATTCATAGTGACCTATTAAACCATCAAATATTGTCAAAAGTGCATATTTTGAATGGAAATATGATCTCTTGTGTACTCTAAGCCCATCATCTAAGCACAATTCGATCTAAAACCAATTAACAATAGACTTGCAGAGTAGTTGGTTTTGTATTTTCAAACTTTCGATGTGGGACGAAGTGATGAATATATAGGTAAGAGCGTGAAGCCAGTGATGGAACATACCTTTCTTAGCATTCTCAATTGTGGACCATATGGTGTGAAAGTGATGTCGCTAGAGCCATAGCCGATCTCTCTGCTGGCAGCTGATTCGTCGTGGTTGGAAAAGATGATGTCCAAGTCCTTGAGCATTTGCTTGGCCATCAAAGGTGAGCTCCCAACAATAGCAGTTTTCATCCCTAGCCGGAGGCTCATCAGTGGGCCGTAAGTCTTGGCCAAGTTAGTGAAGTAGGTGTGGAGTTGCGGGTCCAAGAATGGAAGCATTCCGACTATTGGAAGTCCCACTGGACCTGGAGGCAGCGGCGGTTGTGTTGGCCTGTTCCGGCTGCACATAAGGATCCGGATGATCCATGCTGTGCAGCACAAGGTCACCAATTGAAACCAAAGATCCCATAACATGGTGACTACCGATGCTTTTTACACACTGACTCGATCAACATGGTGTGCACCTATATATATACACACACAATTATACATCGCATCGTACAGATCGATGAAACTGTTACAGTGTTACACCACTGTTGGAATGCATTAAACTGTTGAAACGCATAAAGCATTTGAATTAAACAAATATATAGTTCAACCCGTTGTGCCGGACGATGTCGTTGGATTAAATGGATTCCAACGTCATGTGGAGTGGGAAATTTCAGCGATTCAAATCAACAAATCAAGAAAGTGTGAAATTCCCACCAAAAAAAAGAAAGTGTGAAATTATATATTGTAACTGTTGGATTCATTTAGATTAAATAAATCTTTGATCTTTCAACCCTGTGGATCCAAGAATTTTTCTGGGAAAAATATGAAAAAAGTGATGCTAAAAGGTTTGAACCATGACCGGCCTCATGAACCGTTTTTTTTAGAATATTTACTATATTATATTTCTAGAATATTTAGTATATAATATAAAGGATATTTGTATAAAGGAAGGAAAATGAACTATTAATCACATGTTTTGCATAAAAAATACCCATGAACCAATTTTTTTTTCAAAACAATACATAAATTACTGATCATGCTTCTCCTATCAAAAGAAAATACTACTCCATCCGTCTCAAAATACATGTCTTTTTAGTCCATATAATTTTGTCAAAAATACATGTCTTATTAGATTTAAACGTACTTTTACATCTAATCATTACTCTAATTTTTACATCACATCTACTCTCCTCCTCACAAATAAAAAAAAAGAAACAAATACAAGTCTAATCATTACACTTAATCTATTTTTTACATTTAATAATTACACTTAAACTAATTCTTAATTTCCCGTGCTTCGTCCTAAAAAGACTTGTATTTTGAGACGAAGGAAGTAATTTATTAATGATTTTATGTTTGAAGTGGAAGTGGGAGGAGAGGGGCCCTTTTTGTAATTTTGGTTTTATTTTCTAATGAAAAAGAACCATACTTTTTTTTATTTTTTTATTTTATTTTTTTTTGAAGCCAGATAAAGATTAGGAAAGCCGCCGCCGACCGGACTTCTTCCCTAGAGCGTCCGAACGGACGAGAACCCGAAGTTCTTGATCAGTTGAGAAGCTATCATCGGCAGGGTTGCAGTAAGCCGAAGTTTTTTTTTATGATAGTACATATATAAAGGGAAAGAGTTTTCAGTAGATAAAATCTTTTAAGAAGAAGGAAATAAAATGAAAATAAAATTAAAAAAATAAATAAATAATGTGTAAAATTACGATATGGAAAAAAAAAAAAAAAAAACCGTTTCCCAGTGGTTGAAGAACCAAAAACTTGTTGATGTTTTATTTCTCTAGATAAAAGTATATCGGGCCCCCATAAATTTTGAAGGCCTGTTCCCGTAGAGTTACATGCTTGGGCCGGCCCATTAATGAACTGGTTAGTTCTTCCTGCCTTCTAAACAGCTTTAATGTACCAACAAGTGTTTTGACCTTTTCTTTGACAACTACTTGGCCAAAAAAGGGAAAAACTCTACTATTCATGGGATGTGTAATTTCATTATATAATATTAAAACCATAAATTTCCAAGCTTTTCTCAAAAAAAAAATAAAAAAATTCCAAGCTCATAATTTATATTAGCAAGTATTTGAAACATTCTCCATAGAGCAACATAACCACCCATTTGAATTTTGTACACCTTAAAGCACCCTATATGTTTTTTTTATTAGCTAGGACCAATTTAAAGATTGACCAGGTTGAAACCATATATGTATTCATTATCAACTATATATATAAATAACCATATATCATCAAGCTCCAAAACCATCATCAACACATCTCTACTTAGAGCTTTCCTTAAACCCTTATTCACCAACAAAAAAACCTTCTTCTGCAATCAAAATTTAGCTTCGATTTCTAATAATGGCAGCTCGAATTTTCACTTGCATTGCTCTCTTCGCAGCCATGGCTTCCTTCATGGTACACGCCACCGATCCCACCCAGCTCCAGGACTTCTGCGTCGCCATTAACAATTCCAACAATGCTGGTAAGTCGCCTTCTGTGATGAGACTGGGAGTCCCCTCAAGGACGGATCCCAGCCCACCCAATTTTTACAAAAATAAAACAATATGAAAAAAATTAAGAAAGTTCAAGAAAAATTAATCATTTATTCATTAAATTAAGAGTTTTGTTAAGAAAATTATGCGTATGAAAAAAATTTAGCTTATCTAGTCCACCCGAATATTAATTACTGATTTCATGTCTACCCCAACCTTATAGGTTTTTTTTTTTAAATCTTAGTTCAGTTTGATCAGACTTACTCTTAATTTATCTTTTTCCGCTATATATGCAGTGTTTGTGAATGGATTGTTCTGCAAAAACCCAATGCAAGTCACACCCGACGACTTCCTCTTCAGGGGTCTGAACGTCGCCGGCAAGACCAACAACCTCGGGTCAGCGGTGACCCCGGTGATCCCATCCAACCTCGGGGGCCTCAACACCCTCGGCATCTCCCTGGCCCGCCTGGACTTCGCCCCCTACGGCCTGGTGGCCCCACACTTCCACCCCCGAGCCACCGAGGTCCTGACCCTCCTGGAGGGGACCCTCTACGTGGGATTCGTGACCTCGAACCAGGCCGACGGCAGCAACAAGCTGTTCGCCAAGGTGCTCTACCCGGGGGACGTGTTCGTGTTCCCGCAGGGGCTCATCCACTTCCAGTTCAACGTCGGCAACACCAACGCCTTCGCCCTCTCCGGGCTGAGCAGCCAGAACCCCGGCGTCACCACCGTCGCCAACGCGGTGTTCGGCTCGCAGCCGCCCATCTCCGTCGACGTTCTCGCCAAGGCCTTCCAGCTCGATGTCAACGTCGTCAAGTTCCTCCAATCTAAGTTTTGAATGATATACAAAAAGATTTATATATTTGCTTAATTAATTTATATTATTCTATAATTAATTATAATTTGGATTAATTTAATCGTTTTGTGTACTATCGGCAGCTATACACCATGCTAGCTGCTTTACCTTGTTATTTGGATATTGAAATAAAATAAAAAGAGATTAATTCATTCCGTATGATATATAATTAGAGAAATTTAATTCCATATGTTAAAATAGTGACAAATAGAAAGCATGTATAAATGCATAATTCAATTACAAATATTTGAATTATGGTCATAACCTGTCGATCTTAAAAAACTTTGGAAGTGTACCCAATGGGAATTATAACCGACATGTGATCTACCAGGGGGGGCTCGCTTTAAAAAAAAATGAAAAAGAGAGGAAGGAGAATCGAACACCGAGCTTTGAGGACCATTCCAATGCCTTATACCATCTGCGCTACGTGACTCTTTTGTATCATATTGCCCTCTTTTGATATATATCCAGAAGTTTTTTAAATCCGGGGCTCAAGCCACCGCATGACCCCCGGCTCCGCCCCTGGCTAGGTCGGACACGGTGATAAATTAAAGTTGCACATCTTGATCACATTCGTCCGTGATAGCCATAGCCACAACCTTAGGTCTTCTTAACCTAGTTTGCTTGAATGGTCTCGATCGAACGACAAATGTTTTTTGTTTTTTTAATATCTCCAAATTCTTTCCTACATTAAAAAAATGACAAATATGTGAAAATTTGATGAATAAACAAAAAAGTTGGAAGTAAGTACATATATATGCAAATTTTAGCCCTCATAAACTTCTTATTAAATTATCAAAATGATTAATATAAGCTCTTATTTCTGTTTTCAAATCAAACTATAATGTTAAATCAAGTTAAGGTCGGAGAATATAAAACCATAGGGATCTCTGTAACATCATATGGCAGAATGATCATGGTGACAACTTATGTAAAACCCACCTAATTTTTGCCCATTGTGTAAAAAAAAGAGGAGAATATAAAAAAAAAAAACATCTCGATTTAGCGAAAAACTTATAAAGTGGTTAGTTAAAAAAAAAGAATCCAAAATAGTTTAATCCATAAACTCAAGGTTAAATAGTCCCTCTTTATCAATTAAGATAAGTAATTAATTGCTCTTTTAATCCTAAAATTAATAATAATTTTTTTATATAAAGAACACATTTTTGTTCTTCTCATTTTTTCTTCACTCATATATTAGATTTGGAGATATAATATAAGGTTCAAAATAACCCCTTGATATTGAAGAGTAAATATTTACTAATTACCGTTCTAGAAATAGTAAAAATAACAAGTGTCACAATTCCAAACCTATTATGGACGCATGCATTTGTCAGGTTGCCTCCCAATTATATATACACATTATCTTTTGGCATCTCTTTTCCCCTTTATTGCTTATTTGGTTTTGGCCCCATAGTTCACGTGATGTATATTTTTGTTCTATTTTAACCCCTCCCTACACTTCACTTTCACCCTTCACAAGCCCACCAAAATGCCCTCCTCTAGACCCTTACCTCTCCTCCTCCTCTTCATCCTCTTCCTCGTCTCCTCGGCCGCACCCGTTATCGGGTGCGGCCAGCATTGCCATAAGCCGCGGCGGACCCACCACAAGGGCAAGACCCCTAAAGGGCCGCCCGTCACCATGCCTCCGATCACGGTCCCGCCCGTCTTTCCCTACCCTCCACCGCCCCCGGCTTCAGACACGTGTCCTATCGACACGTTGAAGCTGGGGGCGTGTGTGGACCTGCTCGGCGGGCTGATCCACATTGGGCTAGGCAACCCGGTCATGGACGAGTGCTGCCCGGTTCTGCAAGGTCTGGCTGAGTTGGAGGCGGCGGTGTGCTTGTGCACCACCCTAAGGCTCAAGTTGCTTAACCTTAACATATTTGTGCCTATTGCTCTTCAGCTTCTCCTCACCTGTGGCAAGTCCCCTCCTCCTGGCTTCACTTGCTCTCTCTAGCTAGCTCAATGTATGTAAGTTTTTTTTTTCTTTTCTTTCTTTCCCAACAAATATTTATATGGTAAATCTAAGTTTATATGTGTGTGACATAATTGGTACGAATTGTTTCTTAAATCTCTAGCATTTTTCAAGGCTGTCACAAACTCCAAGTAGGAACTTAACACAGGTGTTTATAATTATGTTTTTTTAAATCTATATTTTAAGGGTATAAGTTAATAAACCAATTTTTTTTTTTAAAAAAAAAATTATCTAGGTTAATAAATGAACCTTAGGAAAATCTTTAGAAAAAAAAAATGAATATTTAAAATTGGAGAATGTTTCTAAATCTGGTTAGGAAAAAAATGGCTATAATATATATTAGTTTTAAGTCTACAAAAATAAATAATAGTAAATGTGGGGCAATATATATTCTGTATGCAGTATACTGCAGAAAGAAATACAGCAATAATAAATGTGGGACAATATATTCTCTGTAATAACTAAGCTATTGTTTGTACTTTCAATTATTTCAACTTTTATTAATTTTATACTTGATAAAATAAAAAATAAGCTATAATATATATTAGTTTGGTGCATTCACATGTTATTTTTGTAAGATTCGGAATTGGTCCTTCTAAACTTTGTGACAAAAGAAATTTAACTATTCTTCATCTTGCCATCTTAAATTGCAGGCTTGCTGAAAAAATCGATTGAGATCGATGCGAATAGGAATAAATTAAGTCGATCGACATGAGAGGATGTCGAGAATGATTTATATCTTTAGTGTTTTTTCTCACTTGATCTTTGTAGAATTAATTGTTGATTGATTTTTGGATTAGATGTTTGGTTTTGCCTTGAACACAAAAAATTTGATGTGTAAAAGCTTATTATAAGCTTTGTATTCTGTAAGTTAGCTAGTAGAGTGAGATTTTACTATACAATATAATGTGCTACTTTTATCTGTGTTTCTTTTCCCTTTTTTTTTTTTTGGTTATAAGTATATGTTTCTCTTTCATTGTGTGATTTGTTGTGTACAATGTAGTATAGAATTATGTTTCATAAATTGAAATATAATTGTCATGTCACCTTCAGTACTTGAAAAGCAATGTGTTATATGTTTCTATCCAAAATCTATGTGCGCTCTCCTTTCCATATGGTAAGACTGTGTGCTACTTTATCCTATGATATTTTCGGGTTGTTAGATACATTGAAAATCACCTCACCTCTCATAAATTCACGTTCAATCCAATGTGATTGACATTCAATTAAACGTGGTATAATTTCTAATTAATCATGCTTCTAATTGTCTTTAGAAACAAAATTCTAAATTCGCCCACGTTCAAACCTAAGTTGTCCACGACCAGTGTGTTGACGCTGCTCCACATCAAACGACACATGTGATTTGCGTATTTCCGATGTTGGTGGCGGTGGGTGCTTCGTCGTCACTGGCTTTCGGAGACGGTGATGGTGACCGTACGATTGGTATTGGTAAGATAATTGCCGCCCCAGTAACAGGACCCTCTTATAACAGAAATCAACTAAGACAAACTATGTATAGTCCATTTTAGAGTATCTTTTAAAAATTAGAACATTTAGATTTATACAAATCTGTGGTAAGATTGATAACAGAGGTTTATATGACTTAAAAAATCAAATTGTGTGCTATACTATTTTGGATATTAAATTCGAGCGACATGTGAATTCCATCTGTCAAAAAGAAAATGAAATTACAGAATATAATTGAAGGATTTCAAAAAAAGAAACTTAGATGTGGGAATCAGGTAACAAGAAAACGAATCTTTGGGTGGTAAAAACAGGAAAAAACCAACCCCAACATTTACATTTCCAGCTGGTGCTTTTGGCGTTCATATTTGGAGTTGTATCACACTTCATACCACAGATCTTAACCACTAGCTGTACTGATTTCAGTTTGGATTCGACTTTCGGACAGGTTCGTTTACCAAATGAATCGAATATGAATACATTTTCAAGCTCGAGCCTTAGTTGGCTCCCTGGTAAAGCACTACAAGCAAACTGGATATTTCTCCAGGAATTTGTATATACATGTTATCCATCAGATAATATTTCATCTAGATAATCAGCATAACACGAATCGTCTTCATGGCTATCGCCAATCTCCAAAAGCCGCTCAATCTCTTCAATCTCGATTTCTTGGCTCACATCCTCATCTTCGTCTCCAGCGGTTAACAGCTTCATGAAGCCGTCAGGCGGGAGGCTTTCATCGATAGGCTGCCTTTCATCAGCAGGTTGTTGGACAGGCGCTCTTTGTCCAGAATGTAATGTCGTCTCCTGCGGAAGACTTTTCCTTTTAGAACTTGTTTTCTGATTGAATGCATCCTTTTGCTGATTCCAGTTCTCAACTATCTTCCCCACATGATCTGCGATTGATGGCGCGTCTTCTGCTATGTGCTTTATGTCTTGGACGTCCACTAGCTCGCTAGCCTCTGTTGTAGAGAATGAATAGGTGAGCAGAAACTATTAGGAATGCCAGAAGAAAAAACGGAGGAAGGGCTTCCGATTTCATGTACCTTTTACAGCAAGTGCTTTGGCTTCGGAGTATTCCGTGGAGATCTTCTGAAGTGCATCCAAGTCAAACTCCATACCCTGGTTAAAACGTTTATCTAACTTGTTTTAAACCATCCAAATAGTACAAGATTCGAAAACGGAAAAGGGAACCTTGAATAACACACCTAAAGAACATAGCGGAAGTGCAAATTCTGATTGTTCAAATTATCCAAGAACAATATCAATTTCAGCAAGTCTTTTTGCAAAAGTAATTCAATTGAAGCAACAGTTCAAAGCAATATCATATCAGTCATGATTACAAGTAACAAATTACATCTATGATGCTTCAAACTTCAAAGCAATGATTCGGATTAATTATAATGTTATTCAGGGGGAAAATTTTTTGTTGCAGCTCACAACAATAAAAAGTGGAGATTGCAAACTCACCATGTCCATACGAAGGAATTGATCAATACTATCATCTGGAAACAATCTGCACAAGAAGAAAAACCATTGAACAATTAGAACCCTGTCACAAGTTAGAAATTATAGTGCAGTTAACCATATGATCCAAAAACATACTTCTCGTGCATCTTTCGTAGCATAGCTTTGTGCTTTTCAATCTTTAATGTCTCTGATTCAGAGTAGTCATTCATGTCTACAAAACCAAATACGAATGCATTTCTTTCGAGCATCCTCCTGACAAGAGCAGATGCTACTCTAATTCCCTCCTTTTGGGCTTCGATAACAAGAGTTTTCAATCTTCTTAGCTCACCTGTTAAATTACAGCCATATAAATTCACTCAGAAGGGCAAGACCAAAAGGAGAGGGAATTAATGCACATATCAAATCAAGGAAGATTTAAAAAGGGTAGCACTTTTAAGCATTGGGGAATAGATGAATAAGGCCCATAAAAATTAGCATTATGTAAATTTTATCCTAAAAAATGACTAGAGGAAAAGAATATGGCTTGTCACCAAAGAATAGACAGAAAGAGGTGAAGAAGTCAAAATTCATGCTAAAATTTAAATTCAAACTGTCTTTCAAATGCAAAAAGTGACAAGTAGAATCTGTAGCACAAATATCCCATTAAACTTCATAACTGACCGCGTTATCTTGTGCATGTCAATGTTTTGACGGATAATTGTGCACCGAAATGCTGTTGCAATATTAATTTTCAGCATCCTTATATCTACTCTGAACTCCAAAGGTGGTGGTTATTGTCCTCTAAGCATAGATATCTGAAAATTTTGGAAGTCCATGTTTTGAACTATGAAGTGAAAGAGCGGCTAGCATTAAGATCATGAGCAACCATGAACAATAATAAATATACAAATTTCACGATCTAATATGTATATTATGATAAAAAAAAACACCATAAAGAGTTGTGCAAACCTATAGATAAATATATTTTGAATGGGGGCTTGAATGGTTGAATCTCGTACAAGCAATACAAACAATAAAGGCCACCCAATCTATGTGACAAGGAATGAGTTTCAACCATATGGCCTGCATAGATAAATCATGAATATTAGTTGCACAAAAATATTAATTAAGACTCTAAAAGATGTGTGCAGTAATAGATGCAGAGTTCAAGAAGAGTTACCCCTAACCACTATGGGGAGGGAGGTAAGTAACAGGTTTAGCTTTCATCTTAGACAGTTGAATAAAATATTTAGAAAAATCAGTGATGACATCAAATTTCAAGGTACAAGGTTGACACCGGGAAGACAGGAAAACAGGTAATAACATATGCTCTATTTGACTCCGTTGTCAAATAGATGATGAAAAATGCAGTATCAGGTTACACCGAGAACACGGCTCAGCAGATATTGGAACTAAATAACTTTAATTTGGGGTTATCCATTTCTTATTAGTTGTCTTTGCATTTATTTTACATTCTGTTAGTTGGAACAATGGCCTTCAATGTGTTGTATTAAAATACTATTGACAGCAAAGACAGGAGAGTACCACAAACAAATTGGTTGTGAACTAAATGATTTACCCATACACAAATGTCGAGTGTAATGCACAATATGACGATGTTGTGTAATTTACACAAATGCTTATGATCGATTTAACAATGAACAAAAGAGGTATACTTTCAGTAATGAGCAGTGTGCATATACATACCAACACAATGAGCGTAGAGTGATTGCATAAACAAGGGCAAAATTGCAATAGAAGGTTTAGCATCAAATATGTATGAGAACTTTCTAGCTTGCCATACTCTTTTCATATCAGCAAACGATTTGAAATCACCCTGCAAAGTGCAAACGTTATATAATTACTGGACATAGAAAGGATTCAAACTAGT
Source organism: Persicaria maculosa (assembly GCA_963922045.1). NCBI lineage: Eukaryota > Viridiplantae > Streptophyta > Magnoliopsida > Caryophyllales > Polygonaceae > Persicaria > Persicaria maculosa. The sequence continues at coordinate 3,263,131 of OY998252.1, forward strand.
ATTAACAAAATGATTTTAGTTCATATACGTAAGAAAAGTTGAATTCCACTCATAGATAACTCTGCTTAGGTACCTTGTCGAAATCCATTATGAGCTCGTCAATATCTAGTATGAACCGGGACAAATCCATCGCAATGTATCACTGACAAACAAAGTCATAAAACAAACATTTCTATTAATATGGATATAGATTTCTAAGGCAAAAGTTAGAAAAATGAACAGTCCACAGAAAAGGTTTATAACAGACATAAGCACACACTATTTTAACACAATTTAGGATCCTGCCCAGTAAAATTTCAAGAATCAGGTTGAGCCATTGGTGATGTTTGTTATTCGGTTAGATGTGACTAATTCAATCAGGTTTTCCCCTACCCACACCCCCTCTTTCCCTTTCTCCCACCATTGCTTATATGGCATTACAATTCATCAATTAATTTGATTGACTCCTGGAATGGGTTATTTCCGGTGATTTTTGCATACCAAACTGTTTCTTGATTCCGATTCCATCTATACCAAACAAGCCATTAAGGTTAGAGACCAAAATAAAACATGGAGAATGACTAAAAATTAGAATTTTCCCCTCTTCAAACCAACCCCAACTTTGCACTCTCAGAATTGGAAATTGGTTCCAGTTAAGAACAACATTCATACAAACAAAAGGGAAGTAATAAACAAAACCATAAACCATAACAACAACCACAAAGTCGACTTTTAGCAGCAGGGCAGCAGCCCCAATTGATCAATATAGACAGAACACAAAAACTCACCTGAAAGTTTAAGCAAAGGCTACTGGCTCACCAGCAATATAATCACAAGCTCACAGGTCGTAGCAAACTCCAAATGACAGCAATTGAAAGCACTGTGTAGTGTGTCCGCTCCAAGTTTCACACTTGCGCTAGGGTTGCGCATCCGAATCCGATCGTTTTACAGCACCAGACCAGATCAATTTATCTTTTACCACCGAGTAAAATCTGCACATAAACACCCATTCTTCCATTAAATTCCAATTTGCTTCCTGACAACCAAGCAGTAATTAGGTTACAACTGAGTACCTTTGTCAAAAATTGATGAACTTGGCTCACAATTCAATTGCCTTGATTTCGATTTTTATTATATAAAAAATTAACACCATTGTTAATTGATAAAACAGCATAGTATTATTAGGGCAGAGGAAAGTAATGCTGTGCAATTGAGGACTGAGTAATTGAAAAAAAAAATTATGATTTTGGAAAAGAGAGGAGACACACCACGACGACAATTAGCGGTGAGGACGGGCGGAGGCAAACCGGCGATGGAGAGATGCCACCTAGGTCAAGAAAGTCGGTGACTTTTAGCGGCGTGAACCGTGAAGTAAGGCCAAACGACGACGGAAAGAGTAAGTGTGTGAGAAGCCACCGGCACGGCGCGATGGTGGAGAGACAGAGACGAGCGGGAAGAGAGCGTCATTGCCGAATGCCGATTGCGTGAGCAGATTACTGGAGCAGTGTAACAGGATTTCCATATGGGCCAGTGAACTATTTTGTATTTGGGCTTTATATGTTATATTCTGTATTGGGCCTTAAGCCTTGTTATGTTGATTTGCCTTTCAGACGTCCTTCGTCTTCGTCTTCATCTTCATACATGTAACCCTCTCTGCTTGCAGAAGAATCAATCACCAACAACCTAGACCCCAGTATATCCCGTGATTAAGCAGAGTAGATATACGCACTCTTTCCCCAAATAAATCGAGATAGTGTTTCTGATAGATCCAGAATAATAGGACACGTGAACCACACAGTAACAGGCCTCACATGGGTAAAAAGGGACTAAAAAGAATCAGAAAAAAAAACATCGACAAAAGAACACAAGTACACAACATCATAACCCAAAACTCTAGACATTAGTAGTCCGAATGCACTTATGCACCTCCTCCAGTGGTCCCTATCCAAAGTCATCTTCTGAAAGGTTTAGAAGATTGATGTCATTATTGTCGAATGATCTCCACCCAACTCTTCTTTGTCTACCTCTCTCCTTACGGGAATCTACAAGATCCACGCTCTCACACCTACCTTCTGTTAGAGGAGGAAGAGGGGTTTGAGAATTTGGGATAAGCCGGATTAATTGATTTATTAATTAATTTTAAAAGTCTAATTTTAGCCATTGAATTGAATCAATGGTCGAAGTTCAGGCTCATAGGTGAAAACAACAAGTTGTGGAATCAACTAATAAATTATTTGGACCATGAGCTTAGCACAACCGACAACCGGTCAGTCACATGGGTGACATTTGGAGTAAGGATCAATGATCGAGTCTCATCAGCGGCAGTGTGGGAGCACCAGGCTCTTTGTGCGCAGTGAGCACTGGTCCCAGACCCTTGTTACTGGTTGAGTCACCCTGATTTACCTCATCTCACAATCTTCGTCGGGTCGAAAGGTGAGGGGCGCCCGGAGTGAGCGATATCACTTTTTGGAGCAAGCTAATAAATTATTTGTGTTTGGCATTAACTGCATTGATTTCAACATATAATAGTCAATGAAATTATTTGTCTAGTACAAGGAGGTTAGTTTTGCAATTGCTTGCTGCAGGCTGCAGTACATTTGTACCATACAAGAGATCTAGAAACGTACCCTACTAGTACAATCATCCTCTCAAAATTCATATGTTAGTACACCCAAATTCAACCTCTCCCTCTACCTAGATAGTTCTCATATATAAATTAGACATGATGTCAAACGAGCATTTTCAAAAGGGTAACATATCAAATACCTCAACTCAATAGTATCATTGAGTGCAGCGTTGATGAAATTGCTCGATCTTCATTCTATCAATCATCGGATAGAGACTGATCGAATGGTTTCACCAGCGCTGCATTCAATCATATTCTTGATTTGTTTGGGGGAAATTCCTGCTTTCTTTAACATTTTTGTAATGTCTAATCATCTACCAAGCATTTTGGTAACTCCAATTAGCAAATAGTCACATCGTTCGTTAGGTCTAGAGCACATGGAAAACGCAACATTCGCCCTCAGTTGCAACGAACGGATCAACCTAAAAGTGCATATAAAGAATCTACACATATATATTGTTCAATCCTTGGCTCTAGGTGACGGAGATATCCATCTTATTATAAACATTTTCTGACCAAAAAGGGTAACTAAATTTTCAGGTATGATGTGGTTTGTCATCGTAGCCCTGTGCTGCGTTTTGTGGATCGCCTGGAGGTTGATGTCGAGCCACACGAGGGTTCACCCGCCTTTGCCACCAGGCCCACTAGGCCTCCCAATAGTAGGGAGCATGCCATTCTTGAGCTCGGAGCTACATTCCTACTTCGCAGGCTTGTCTAAGATCTACGGTCCAATACTCTCCCTCCGAATAGGGAAAAAGATCGCCATAGTTGTGGCTTCCCCTTCGATGGCCAAGGCAGTTCTCAAGGACTTCGATGTAAGCTTCGCCAACCATGACGTGTCAGCTGCTAGCTGGGAAGCCAGTTATGGCGGGCTCAGCATTGCCTGGACACCTTATGGCCCTAAATGGAAGATGCTACGAAAGGTATCATAATCTAACAGCTTCGGCTACCCAAAAAATCTACCAAACACACCCTAAATCATATCATTTATATCTACATTAGACGATCAACATTCCAACATGTTACTAGAGTTGTGAAAATTAAATTGTCAGGTTTGTGCTCGTGAGGTGATGAGCCCTGCTACTCTAGATGCAACCTACAACTTGCGAAAGAACGAGATCGAGCAAATGGTGTTGTACTTGGAGGCACAAGCAGGATGTGCAGTGAACATAAGGGACCAGATATTTGTGATGGTGATGAACATGATGACGAGCATGCTGTGGGGCGAAACTCTGAAGGGCGAGGAGAGGGCGAAGCTGGGGTTGGACTTCCACGTGGTGGTAACAGAGCTGATGAAGCTGATGGGGGAGCCAAATGTGTTGGATGTTTTCCCGGGGCTGGCAAAGTTCGATTTGCAGGGGATTGCGAAGAAGGTGAGAGGATGTAGGAAGAGGTTGGATGATATCTTCGACACCATGATCGATCGGTGTCGGACAATGGAGAAGGTTGAAGGTTGCCAGAAGGATTTCCTTCAAGTTATGATAGAATTGGAAGATGGTTCATCTAGTGGAGCCTCCAAAAGCACACCATTTACTATGGAACAACTTAAGGCCTTGTTCATGGTAAGTATTTAACGGTTTTTCTAAGCATAGGTTAAGAATCCCGAATCGAAAAACTTGTGTACTAGCTATCCCACTACTAGATCATTCATACTCTTGTAACACAATGTTGTACTGGTAGTTGCATCAGTTTCGAGTTTATGACTTCGTGTATGGTTGATGTGCATTATAGGATATTGTAGCTGGGGCAGGCACAATCACCAATACACTCGAATTTGCCATGGCCGAGATAGTGAACAAGCCAGAAGTGAAGGCAAGAGCCCAGCAAGAGCTCGACACACTACTCGGGTCAAGTAATGCTCCAGTGGAGGAGTCCCACGTTAACCGGCTGCCCTATTTACAAGTAATCATGAAGGAAACCCTGAGGCTGCACCCGATTCTCCCGCTCCTGATCCCACACTGCCCGAGCCACTCTTGCATTATGGGAGGCTAGACCATTCCCAAGGACTCACAGATTTTCATCAACGTTTGGAAAATCCATAGGGATCCTTCGCTCTGGAAGGATCCTCTTGAGTTCAGACCCGAGAGGTTTCTGGATGGGAGGAGATATGATTTTAGTGGGAATGATCTGACTTACTTCCCGTTTGGGTCAGGGAGAAGGAATTGTGTAGGGATTCCAATGGCTGAGAGGATAGTGTTGTATTCACTCGCGTCTCTATTGCATTGTTTTGACTGGAAGCTGCCTCAAGGAGTGGACAAGTTGGATCTTGATGAGAAGTTTGGCCCTACAATGAAGAAGAGAACACCCTTGTTCCTGATCCCTTCACCTAAGATGGTCTAATCTGGGAGAAATAAACTCTTCTTTTGCTTCTGTCATTGATGTATGTTAAGCAAAAGTTACAAAAAAAAATTATGCAAGAAATTATAAGCCTCAAAAGCCAGAAATATAACCCTTCTGCCCTTGTTTACTGAGATTTTGTGTAATAAATTAGGGCTCGTTTGGTTTCAATTTTAGAAAGGTAAAAGGGAAAAGAAATGAATATAGTCCATTTATAGTTTAAGATACATTGTTAAAAAATTTAATCATTACACTCTCCTCCCAAATTTTCTTACATATTTGGTTTTGTTCCTCCATATTTCAATCACTCATTTGAGCTAACCATATCCCCTATATTCCTCTAATCATTACCCCTCCTGTCTTATTTTTCACACACAAAATAACATTTTTCTCTTATCTAGATATATTTTCTTATACAAAATTTGTTTCCATTCCGTTTACCTTGCATTCTTATACCAAACGAGCCCTAATTGTGTTAACAATAACTGCATTGATTTCAACGTTTAGCCAATGTTATTAGCAAGGTCTGATAAGCTAATACAAAATATTTAATACTGTAATAATTTGACAAAAAATCAGTTAAGTTGCACTCACAATGCACCTTGACGTTTGGTTTCCCACAGTTATCTTTTAGTGCTGCATCATAGGACTGCTCAAGGGCTTCGACATCACCTATGCCAACCTTGATTTACCGTTGATAAATGACATCGTGATGAAGAGTAACAGGCTTCTATCTTCAATTCTATTAGACAGTCCATAAGATAACATCAGCAATTTTTTCGCATTGAGTAAAACCTAAAAATTAAGATCATAACTTCCATCACTTTCATGATTCATGATGATATTGACGAGTCATGGCTTACAAACACATAATGATGTTAATCCAACCAAAAAACTATTAATCTTTTTTTTAATAGAAAAAAACAAAAGTTAGGTTCCAAACTTTTCACTCACCATATATGCTACCAGACATTTGGTTTAGCATTGCTCAAGGGCCCTGCTGTCACCTTTGCCAACCATGATGTACTAGCATGAGTAGCAGCTCGCGGATAGGTCAGAGCTTACCTATGGCAGCAGAACTGACAGGACACCCCTTCATACCCTATGATCGAGAATGGATGATGAAGAGTGACTGTAAGATGTGCACTTCACAGTTCAGCAAATGTTGGTGCAACATAACTAAAGTTTCAGACGACACATTTCATCCCAGTTTTATTAGTCAATTTACTTTTAATTCCACTTCAGATAACCAACACATAAGCCAATGATCATGTCTACAACCAAAAAATATGAAAATGTCTGATAAATAAATCAGTAACCACATCAGGGATTCAGAAGCTACAAAGGCATGAATGAAAGGATCTGTATAAAAACTGAAACAATGACCTTCTATGTGTTGTATCAGAAAACTGCTGGTTTGTGAACTAGATTTTTCACTATAGATCATCAACAGATCATCACAGCCATAAAATGCACACCAATGTCCTAATACTTGTACTTCTCTTTAGCAATGAACAAGAAAGCGAACTTTCAACAATGAGCATAAATCCTGTATATACATACAGATATTGCAATATTGCATCACAAGGCCAAGTTTCCACTTAATTATAGGTTTCACATTAAATATGTATGAAAAATTTCTAGCAATTGTTTGCACATCAGACAGTGATTGGAATTCACTATTTCACTCAACCAAGCGCAAACTAGCATCCATAAAATGATGCGCATTTACAGATCCGTAACAACAAATCGCTGTACAAAGTAGAAAAGTGATTGAGACCTAAATAATTCGATCATAACTTAACGGAGAACCACTGATTTCACCACCGGCGGCCAGAAATTAGCGCCAGAATATAGAGGAGGACGAAGACACGCGCTCACTTCCAAGCAACTGCAATCACCAAAGTAAAAGACATACTTGCAAATTGAACAGCAAATTTCGATCAATTTGAAACTAATCGCAAACGAGCGCGAGATTGAGGGGCTGGGGAGTGGGGATTCACTTGGGGAGGACTAAAAACTCACCGTGAAGTTCAGTCGAAGCTACCGGCTTGAATTTGCAGAGCTTCAAGTGAAGGTGGTGCTTTTGAATCTTTTTGATTCGTGATAGTGGGCTGGATAGGTTGTTTAGGTGGCCCATTATAGGAAGTGGGTAAAATCAGCCCATCGTGATAATTGGCCCAATAAACCCTCAACTTACTTCAAATACTAAAGAGTAAAGATGTTAGTATAAAATAGGGTAAACGGCGTAAAACCATTCCTTAAATAAGATATATTGCTCAAAAGTCAAAACCGTCCCTTAAAATCAATATTGCAGAAAATCGATCGAACATACAGTATACCTGACATACGATCCGACTTGACATATGACCGAACCCGAATAGAAATACCCAAACCCGATCCGAACAACCAAATTGTCACCTCTAATGTCAAGATAGAAAATCCAAGGCCGAAAACTATCCATGTGTACATTCAACTTGATCCTACTCGCAACTTGTAATTTGTCCAAATGTAACAATTATTTTAGGAGTGGTATTGTCGACTTAGTTTATTATGGAGGTTAAAAATAAAACTGATTAAAATATTATTTAAATTTTAGCTAGCACTTAACTCTGTGCGTGTCTTGAAAAATATTAATAATATAATGAATCATCATTATAAATTTATATAATTCTTTAATTAACAACATAATTTGAAAAAATAATTTAAAATTGGATTAATTAGTTGATTAAAATAAGTTATTATAAAATAATTTAACTTCTATAATTGTGATCTAAGGTTGCAATGTGTGACAAAAACTCTTCTTCTTTAATATAATATATATACATATAGACATAAATAATAATTAGCTAATCTTATGTATTTGTATGATGGGCAGAGAGGATTGTATCACAAGTTATGTTATTGATAACCAATATGATGTATTTGTATAATTTTACCATAAATAAAAAGTTATATTTTAAAAAAGATTAAAATTATTATCATTAGATAATCATCTTTTCAAATATAACATTTCTAAAAATATAATTTTTCATGATAAAATTATGCAAATACATAAGATTGGTTATGCATAATATAAATATAATTTTTTTGATTTTTTAATCTTTTACCTTAATTAATTTAGTGTAGCATCTATACGGTCTAGACTCTAGACCAAAATCAATATACAAACACCCTCGTTGACAAGCAACTCATTCACAATAATCAACCATCACAGATTCGAAATATACATTATCCACAACATCTAGATATTTTCAGCTTTAACAGTCTCTAAATAATTAGTCGTCTTTCCTCAGTGCTTAATCGATCAGCCATGTCTCCAGACACCTTGACTGTCCTCCTAACCTTATCCGGCATAGCCTGGATAGCTTGGATCTTCGTCTTCAGGCGCAAGAGGGCCCACCCTCCTCTCCCGCCAGGCCCACTGGGCCTCCCGGTGGTCGGAAGCCTGCCCTTCTTGGGCTCGGAACTCCACTCGTACTTTGCCGACCTGTCCAAGACTTACGGCCCCTTGTTCTCCCTCCGGCTAGGCAAGCAGACTGGCATAGTTGTGACTTCCCCTTCCGCGGCGAAGGAGGTTCTCAAGGACTTCGATGTCACCTTCGCCAACCATGACGTCCCTGCCGCTGGCAGAGAGGCCACCTATGGCGGATTCGACATCTCCTGGACTCCTTACGGTCCCGAATGGAGGATGCTGAGAAAGGTATCATTATTAAACGAAAATTTTTAGAGGTAATTCCGAAATTAAGCTTAGTGGTAAATTAAGGTTTTAAATATTTTGCCCCAATCGGGGTGGCCTAGTGGTAAGGAACAAGGGGAGGAGTAAGGAGGTCCCGGGTTTGATCCCTGCTTCCGCCTCTTTCCTTGGGTGAAAATCCAAGGTTTACCTTGCTCTCTACCACTAGGTCGAGCCGGTCGGCGCAAGCCGGTTTATTTAGTACGTGACTCTTGCCGGCTGGGTCACGTGCTTGGGGTTTGCCACCGAAGGTTTTAAATATTTTAAGAGGTACCCATTTTCTGGTTTTTGTGTAAAATTATTAATTTTATAACTTTTTGGACAATAGACTTTAAGTTTAGGGTAAATTATAGGGTGTTTTGCATGAAACCACCCCTTAAAACGAAAATGACAGAAAACCACTCTTTAAAACCGTTTTCTTTGCAAAGTCACACCCATCACCAAATTTTTATTAATTGAATATTAAAGTGTGTGAAAAATAAATTATATCCGCTGTTTTTATTATTATTTTACTTTGTCAAATTGGTATTAATTAATTTTTACTTTTTTTAACATGGTTTTTTCAAAAGTAATTTGTTTTTATAAAATACCATTTTTTTATATATAATTTCACTCTTATTAGTAAAAAGTAAAAACACTATAAAATAGATATAATTGATGTTTTATACTGTACATTTTAAAAAGTGTATATTACTAAAGGAATACTTGAAGAAAATAAAATTTTAAAAAATTATATTTCATATAATTTTTATTATTCTAAAAATATGTTCACTATTCCACATACATTTTTAGAATAATAAAAACTATATGAAACATTATTTTTTAAAAATATTTATTTTCTTCAAGTAGCCCTAGTATTACACATTTTTTATATGTATAAAACATAAATCACACATCAATTTTTTATAGAGTTTTTAAATTATTTGTTATCAAAAAAATATTTTTTTGATATTTTATAATGTTTTTTGGTTTTGAAAAAAATTCAAAAAGTTAAATATCAACTAATACCAATTGAGTTGAGTAAACTAATAATAAAAATAAGGGGTATAATTGAATTTTCGCACACTTTAACATTTAATTAACAAAAATTGAGTGATGAGTGTAACTTTGCAAAGAAAACTGTTTTAAAGAGTGGTTTTCTACAATTTTCATTTTAAGGGGTGGTTTTTCGCAAAACGCCCTATTTAAAGTTTAAACGCCCTATTTGGGCACGAAGAATTACGATTTTGAATAAATGGCTAAAAATTCCTCTCTTTCATTCATCATTGTCCTTCTTCAACCTTATATTTTTTTTCCCCAAAAATGTTAAAATTCAAAGTTTTTTTGCCAAAAAAGTTTTAGGTTTCATCTTGCAAAATTCTACCAGTGGGTAGATGTAGATGAGGTACCTAAACTTATGAATTATTTGTGTTAAATATATATCAGTAAGCTAGTCGATGGGTTTTTTTTAATCAGTCTTAATTTAAAATTAACAATTTTGTCCAAATACAAGAAAAAGAGTACGGTGCAATTTTTATTTATACTCCATCGGTCTCGCAAAACTTTTAGTTTTAGAGTAGTAAACTTGTATAAAAAAAACTTGTTGTTTTAGCTATAGTTATTATGTTTAGAGAAAATTTGCGCCGAAGGCGCAAATTTTCGGACATATTTAGAGAGTGTCCACCAAGTGTGGTAAATTGGGGTTTTGTCCGCCTAAAATTTTATGGACAAAATTGCCCCTCCCTGATCTAAACCTAATTCAATTGCGAATCCGTCCTCTGAAATCTCAGATCCTCCGATTTCTGGCAACCATGAGCCTCCGTCCTCCGATTTCTCACCACAATCAGATCCTTCCTTCGAGAATTAGATTTTCCCAAATCTCAGATCTCCTCTCTCTCCTCTTCCTGAAATCGATTCGGCGCCTTTGCTGAAACCTACTCCATCGCTCTTCCTGAAACCTACTTCATCGCTCTCATCGCCGAAAAGGGAGAGGAACCGACGCCTGGTATCGTGGTTTGTTGCTTGGACGGAGAGGGGGCGAAATCAGTGCTTTCAAAGGCGTCTCTGATCTGCGAATCGATTTTCAGGAAGTCGGAGGAGTTCACCGCCCGCGATCTGTGGTCGAATCTCGCTGGCGACGACAAGGCGAAGAGGAAGAGCCTCTAACTCTACTCAATTTCAGCAAGGAAGGTTGGATCTCGCTGGCTCTGCTTGATTTCAGCAGGATCTCCGAATCGTCTCCGTCGTCCTCTGAATCGACAAGGAAGGTTGGATCTCGTTGGCGACGACAAGGCGAAGAGGAAGAGCCTCTAACTCTACTCGATTTCAGCAAGGAAGGTTGGATCTCGCTGGCTCTTCTCGATTTCAGCAGGATCTCCGAATCGTCTCCGTCGTCCCTTAAATCAGCGAGGTAGCCCCGTCTGTCTCCGAATCGGCCTCCCACAGAATAGACCGGATCTCCATTGTTGAAACCGGCGGCTCCGGCTCTCTCTCTCTCTGGTGGGTAGGTAATAAGGTGGTTGCTAGTTTATAGTTTGTGAAGTCATCTGTGATGCTGCAGCTGGAAGAGTTGCATGCTGTTGCTGCTGCTCTGCAGTAGTCGAGGGAGGTGCAGATTGTGGCGCAACTTGGTGTGGTAGGGTCAAGGCCAATTGCTGGCCATGCATATCTGGTCCATCTTCGGTGTTTTTGGTCTCTGAGGCAGGCGTAGTTGGAGATTTCTCCTCTTCTTGTGAGTGGGAAGACTCTTTCTGAGCAAGCTGAAGCTTAAGTTCCTTCTGACATGTATTTGCGCAAACAAAATTTATGTTCAAGATGGTATGGATGGCGTTTACCTCAATTCATGCTGAAATGCTTTTTTTATGTGCTTTTTTTTGTGTTCCTTCATTTGTCATTGTTTAATTAACTGCATAGTTGCCATCAATTTTCATGAATAGGTTCTGATAACTGTTTGGTGGTATGTTGTTTTGCCATCAATTCATGCTGAAATTCGTCAGGTTAAAATGCTGAAATTAATTCTTAAATATATGATTCGCATAGTTTTATCGATATGTAATAAAGAGTATGAGTGCTGAAACGGGGTTTCACCGTCAACAACGTTACTGAAACCCTGGTTTCAGCATCAACAACAGTGTTGAAACCGTGGTTTCGGCATCAACAACAGTGCTGAAACCGGGGTTTCGGCATCAAAAACAGTGCTGAAACCGGAGTTTCAGCATCAACAAAAGTGCTGAAATCTGGATTTCAGCATCAACAACAGTGCTGAAACTGTGGTTTCGGCATCAATAACAGTGCTGAAATCGGGGTTTCAGCATCAACAAAATTGATGAAATCGGGATTTTAGCAACGCGAAAAAAAAACCTCAATTTCGCGGGAAAAAAAACTCAATTTCAGCAACTTCGGTTTCAGCAATTTCGGCAACACGGAAAAAAAAAAACTAAATTTCGCAAAAAAAAAAAAATCAATTTTAGCAACTTCGTTTCAGCAATGGGTGGACATTTTGCTAATATGGAGAGGGTGGTGGACATTTTCCTAATAAAGCCCAAAAATTTGGACATCCTAGTAATCACTCCTTATGTTTATAGGTAATGATTGCTATTTTTATAGGTAATAATTAGTGCTTTTAGGTATTTTATCCTATAAAATTAAAGAAAATATAGGTATTATTAATAAGTGTGCATAAAGTTAAAACTACAAGTTTTGCGAGACGGATGGAGTATAAAGTATAGAGTTACCTTGTGAAATATATAAAACTCTTATTTACTCTATTTTTTTTTACAGTGAGCAAACATTCGGAGCTATTACAAATGATGTAAACACGCTCCGGGATCATTCTTACGGATGATGGTACAAAGTTCCATATTAAAAGGGATTGTAGATCTATCTCTAATGATACCCCTAGTAGCTATATAATCTGCAACTTTGTTCGCCTCTCGGTAGATGTGGTTGTACTCAACCTTTTCAAAGTTTGCCTCCATGATCTTGATCTGTTCAATTTGGTGTAAAATCTCCCATCTGCTATCTCGTCCTTTCGCGAGAATCCTCATCAGCTCTTGGTTATCATCTTCTATGATTATATGTCTTATTCCTAGTCTTGTGGCTACTTTCATTCCTTCTAGCACTGCTGCTACCTCCGTTTGAATAATTGTACCTTGATCAATTTCCTGGTAGAAAATGTCAGTTACATGGCCCCGTGAATCACGAATGATCCCTCCCACCTGGCAAGCGTCCGTGGGTTTGACAGAACCATCTACGTTAATCTTGTAGATGGCTCCTACTTGTCTAGTCCAACTAGTTCTAGACCTTTTCTTCCTATTGTTAGCATATTTTTTTGTACTTGTAGGATTTGTTGTTCTACACTCCTGTATATCTTTAACAATACAGTTAATTAGGTTACAGAACGTGTCCGGGCTGGTTTGTTTGAAAATTCGCTTGTTTCTAGTTTCCCAGATTCTTTCATAAATAACGACTAGTTCTTCAAAAAATTGGTTTCCTTGCTTGATTTGGGTAATATTGTCACACAGGGGTCCTTGTAAGGAGAGGTTGTGAAAGAGCTTACGTGTTGTATGTTCGAAACGGGCTATTAGTTCCTTTGAAAAGGAGCACTTTGTAAAGAGATGAGTGACATCCTCATTTTTTTTTACTACACAGGGAACGGGTGTGAGAGACTCTATTGATGTACCTATTAAGCCTACTAGTCGTGGGGAGAGCGTCTGTTTTAATTTTCCAAACTAGGTTTTTAAGCCGAGGAGGAAGATTAAGATTCCAGATCTAGTTATGGTTTTCGATGTTGTGGTTACGAGTGTTGGTAATCTTTTTTTGCCGATTTAGTTGAGAAGTTACCTGTGGAATTAGGCCTCCAGATTAGCTTATCATGAGCTTGACATGAGGGGATATTGAGGGATAAGATACGGTTGGTTATGTTTTGGGGAAAGAGACTATGGATAAGGGGCTTATTCCAGAGCTTTTGAGGGGTCAGGAGGTGACTGACTTTCATGTTTGGGTTATTGTTACTCAAGAAGGTTTTGAGGCATTTACTCTATAAATTACGCTTAATCTCAGGTTACTTGTGAAATTTCTATATTATTAATTTAGATACGAGTTTTTCATCTTAAAACCAATTGGTAACTCAGACTATTTGGGACAGGTTTGTGTGCGTGAGATGTTGTGTTCTACCACCTTAGAAGCAGTGTACAACCTCCGAAAGGACGAGATTCACCAGACAATGCAGTTCTTGCAAGAACACATAGGGTCCGTCGTGAACATAGGTGATCAAATGTTTCTGACGACGATGAACGTGGTGACGAGCATGCTTTGGGGAGGCACCATGAAGGGCAAGGAGAGGGCGAAGCTTGGGGTGGACTTTCGAAAGGTGGTGTCGGAGCTGACCGAACTGTTGGGGGTGCCGAATGTGTCGGACTTCTTTCCGGGGCTGGCGAGGTTCGATTTGCAGGGGATTGTGAAGAAGATGAGAGTGTGTGTGAAGAGATTGGATGGTATTTTCGAGGGCGTGATCGATCGACGCCGGAAGATGGTAGGAGATGAAGGCAAGGATTTCTTGCAAGTTTTGCTGGAATTGAAAGAGAGTAGCGGTGACTCCAAAACCCCATTCACAATGGTTCACCTCAAGGCTTTGTTGATGGTAAGTGAAGTAGTTAATTAACAGACTTTCTATTCGTACGGCAATTATATTGATGGATTAAATGTGTTAAATATACGTTAAATTAAAGTGTTTATAAACTAGTAAGATGTTTGATAACCCAACTAATAAGGTAATTGATACAAATTAACCGATGAGATAATTAGAAAATGAATAAATACGTGAATACTAAAAATAGTGGGAAAAGTTTGAAGAGTTAATTGTATTGCCAAAAGTTTAGAAGAGTTAATTGTATTGCCAAACGAAGTCTGAGTTAGTGAATAGTGATGAGTCTTAAATGTGCAATTATTTGACGAAGTGTAGGTATTTACCTAGTTATAGTTTTTGACATAGTAGATAGTATAATAAATGAGGGTAATTATAATCTATTTGTTGGTTTTTAAAAAAATTGTATATATTGTATATTAAAATGAGGTTATCGACTAATCCTTCATGGGTCGAGCATTAGCTTGTAAAGCACTCGCGGCAAGCCGCAAGACAGGCTAACCCACCTATAGAACAAATTGTTCCTTGTGGGATTTGAACCCTTGACCTCAAGGTAGTGAGGCACAAGGAAGCACCTCACTCTTACCACTAGGACAAGAGGTCATTGATTGTATATTAAAATGAGTTGTTTTAGTTGAATAGAGAGTGCTATATCTATATTAAAATGAGCAATACATTAGGATAGTATGAGACGAATTTATAATACAGCTGAAGTTGAAAAATATTAACTTATCCTATCCTTAATTCCTTATACTATAAAAGTAGTTATTATTGTACATGATTTATTTGCCAGTAAAGAATCATTAACTACACATTTGGGTCATTATCTAGCTACACATTTTTTTAAAACATTTTCCTCGAGTTAGAACGGGGCTCGAGCCACCTCATGCCTCCTCCCTCCTCCTTGTGTATGAGCCAGAGCCACCATTAGTCCATTACCATTTCCATACATGTCCATTTTGATCAGTTTTCAAATTCATGTCACAAGTTTGACCTGATCAATTTAGTCAAAGATGGGTGAGCATAATTTTATTTTTTATTAAAACATATATAGTCAATTTTAATGTTAGAATGAATTTTTTCATCGTAATAATTGCTTAATACAAGTTAAGATGGATTGATTTCATGTGCATTGAAGGACATGGTCACAGGCGGGACAGAGACAACCTCAAACACAATCGAGTTTGCGATGGCTGAGATGGTGAACAAGCCAGAAGTAATGAGAAGAGCCCAGAAAGAACTCGACAAGCTACTCGGGTCAAGCAACGGTCTGTTGGAGGAGTCTGAAATTCTCCATCTTCCTTATTTGCAAGCCATCATGAAGGAAACCTTGAGGCTGCATCCAGTGCTCCCCCTATTGATCCCTCACTCCCCTAGCGAATCCTGCATTGTTGGAGGCTACACCATCCCGAAAGGGTCAAGGGTTTTCGTCAATGTTTGGGCCATTCATAGGGACCCTTCTCTCTGGGAGAACCCTCTAGAGTTCAAACCTGAGAGGTTTCTGGATGGAAGACATGATTTCACCGGGAATGATTTTAGTTACATTCCATTTGGCTCCGGGAGAAGGATTTGTGTAGGGATCGCCATGGCAGAGAGGATGATGTTGTATTCACTCGCGTCTTTGTTGCGCTATTTCGATTGGAAGTTGCCGAAAGGAGTGGAAAAGGTGGAGCTTGATGAGAGGTTTGGGCTTACATTGAAGAAGAGAACACCTTTGTTGCTAATTCCTATACCAAGGGCGGCTAATCTTGGGGAGATCAGCTTCTCTTAGACTTCAAACAAGTTTATATAAATATATTGTTTACCACTTTAATATCTTGCGATAGCTTTAACCTTAATCACTATTAGTTCAGTACCCGCACTATGTGCGATTTTTTCAGTTTAAATAAATTTGATACTAACCCCCGTTTATTTATTTCTTGGCCAAATTTGGTGAATATCTATATTAAAAGAGATTATTAAGTAAATATTCATTTTTTAAATAAATTAAGTAAATGTCTATTTTTGACATATTTATCCTTCCTTCCCTCCCCAACCTTCCCTCCTTCTCCCTTTGACTTTTTTAATTTAGACATTAATTAACTAGTCAACATGGTCAATGCCTACATTTGGTGACAATTTTTCTGATGACAGTTGAATATATTTTTCGATGACAGTTGTTTTAGTGACAATTGACTTCTTTGGTGACATTTTTTTCTAGTGACATTTGAAGAATTTTTTTTGTGACAATTGATTTTTTTTCTTCCTGGTGACAGATTTTTTTTACGTTTGATTTTCTTCTAGTGACAGTTGCCAAATCACCATTTCTCGATGGCAAATGATTTTTTTTCTGCAAATAAATGATTTTTCCTCGTGATCATTGTTGGTGAGAGCTGTTAGTGACGAGGTTGATGACAATATATTGTCACCACGATATTGTAACCTTACAAAATTACCACCACGATATGTAACAATAAATGTCACCACTACCTTGTATATCATCAAATATTGTCACCAAACAAAATTAAAAAAGTTTGACTAGTTTCTCTCACCTGAAATTGTCACCAAAATAGCGTCACCAATCTATTTTCACCGACTACAAAACACTGTCACCAAACTAAAATGTGTGTATAGTACTAATGTCATCACCTTTGTCGCCAAATATTAACTCACTTTTGTCAACAAATAAATTTTGAAAAGTTTGACTAGTTTCTCACCTGAAATTGTCACCAAAATAATGTCATCAACCTATTTTCACCAACTACAAAACATTGTCACCAAAATAAAATGTGTGTATAGTACTAATGTCATCACCGTTGTCACCTAATATTAACTCACTTTTGTCACCAAAATATTGTCACCAAACTAATTTTTAAAAGTTTTACTAGTTTCTCTCACCGAAATTGTCACCAAAATATTATTTTAATATACATTTGCCACGAACATGTAACCACAAAAAATTGTCACCACACTAATATACTTTCACCAACCCATTTTTTCAAAATTTAATCATCAACTTTACTTGTAATTGTAGATCATATCCACCTAAAGCACCTTGTAATTGCATATCATATCCACAAAAAATTAGAAGGAGAGGAGCATAGACCGAATCGAATCAATCAACTTCCTGAATTTTCCCACGCACCGAATCGAATTAATCAACTTCCTAAATTTTCTCACTTTTGTCACCAAACAACTTTCTGAATTTTTCCACGCATCGAATTGAATCAAATCAAAGCTTTTGAAGAAATTGAAAAACATAATCAATTACTAAGGCTACAATGATACAAATCAACCTCTTTGGTCGCAACAACATATTCATATCAACATACTAATTTCAGAAATTCTTCGAACTGGTGAATATAGATAGGTAAAAATGAAGGTCTATTAGCAAAGCTTAATCAATAGAGATTGAAAGACGAGATAATGGAGAGAGTGAAAACATTGGCCTTTTAGCTTGGACCAAGCTGCTTCGAAGCCACTAGTCAATTGCCCAAACATCTCCGCTCTTATCACACTGTGCATTTCTCTCCGAGCAATTACAGTCTTTGCGTTCACCACTCTCCACAACTCCATCGGCCAAATAAAGCGATCCAAATTCGATTACCTCGTCGAGGGAAAGACATGAATTTCGGAAATTTCGACAATCGTTATAACGGAAGCTGTAGAAGAACACACTGCAAATGAGCCTTTCGAAGAAAGACCAGAGGCAACAACTGAGTCGATCCATGGTGAACAAAACCCTGAATTCATCGCTCTCACTTTGAATTTCGATTTCGTTTTCGAGATGACAGAATCGATGTAATCTGAGAGGAGGAAGACGTCAGGTTAGTCAACCCACTTGGTTTCTTTTGCCCCTTTCCCCCAATAATTTCTCCCACGACTGTCGATTGTCTGGCAACCTCTAAACCCCAAATTTTGGAACTAGAGACAGAAAATGAGTCCAATTGACGATTCCAACGGCAACATCGTCGCCCAATTGGCCGGAATCATGAAGGTCTCCATCCGAATCACCCAGTTCTGGCAATTTCTTCATCTTCGAACTCGGATTGAACATGTGTGAGATTCCGAGAATCCCGAGCGGGTCGTATCAAATCAGGAGTCATGTCTGGTTTATTTTTGTTTTTGTTTATAAGGTCGGGATCCACCACTTTACACAAAAGCTTAAGCCATTGTGTAGGGGATTCATCTCTCCTTATATTTTGGTTTGTGGGATGGATATGTTTTTTTTTATCCCAACACGCCCCCGCCCCCTCAAGTGCAAGCCGCCTGGATCGGGTTGACACTTGAACAATTTTTTTTTTCCTTCTTCCGGGTCGAGACTCTTAATCTCTTTATAGCTCACCCGGATTTTGGTTTTTACGACGGGTTTTAGACTTACCCGAAGCCAGGAAAACCGACCTGATTCAGACTTGCTCTGATACCATGTGAGATTCCGAGAATCCCGGTCGGGTCGTATGAAAACGGGAGTCGTGTCGGGTTTATTTTGTTTTATAAGGTCGGCCACAGGGGTGACATTTGGAGTAAGGACCAAAGATCGAATCTCACCTCTCCTTATGCGCAGTGAAAACTAGAAGCACTAGCCCCCAAACCTTTATTACCAGTCGTATCAACATGATTTGTTTTTTAGGCAATACAGAAAACCACCCGTTAAATATTGGTGTTTTCACTAAACCACCCGTTAAAATGAAATTTACATAAAACCACTCATTAAAGATGTTCTATCATCAACACGCCACCCCTTCTTCCATCAATCGTCAAGTCTGAGTTAAATTGAAGCAAAAGACGCAAATGCCCTTCTTTCTCCCTCAAAGCTTACTAACCTTTTTGACTTCGATTTAACGCAGAGAGAGGAAAAAAACAACTTTTTCACACACCGTGAAAATTATAGTTGAATCTTCTTTCTATTGTTGCGGTGCTCCATCTTCTAGAAAGTGCACAGTTGAAGCCTTTGACTACTACTTGCACTCGCTTCCATATATGAGGCCAAGGATTGCATTTTTCCATTTTACAAGCACATTCCATCAAATTTATCTCATAAATTTTCAATAATCAGAGCAAGATTCAATTAGCATACCGAACTGATTACCCTAAATTGAATCTTATGATTAGGTTCAAAAGGTTACAAAATCGAAACAGTAATACACCTGTACACACCAGAACTTCAATAACAACAGTATAAAATTGGGGTTTGGTTGAGAAAATTACCTAGTATCCTCCTATTCCCTTGCTTTTAGTGTCGAACGAATGCCTCTTTTCTATGTGAAAAGGTTCAACAAGGATTCAATGGTGACCACCTCTCTTCTCAAAAAAAAAACATCAAAATCCTAAATCGGAACCCTTAACATATCGCCAAATACATCAGAACTTTCATAACAATTACTGTATGAAATTGGGTTTTGGGTTGCCCAAATCACCTAATAAAGCAAAATCAAAACCCTCTCTTTACTTTTAGCTCCGAGCAAAACACCTATCCTCTTCTCTTTTATGCACTAGCTTCAATCGGGGATTCAACGGCGAACAACTTTGGGGGAGGGGCATTTGGGTCTTTTGCTTCAATTTAACTGGGACATGACGATTGATTGAAGAAGGGCGGCATTTTGTTGACAGAACAACTTTAACGGGTGGTTTTTTGTAAATTCCATTTTAACGGGTGATTAAATGAAAACCGCAACATAGGTGATTTTCTGTAATTTCGCCTATTTTTTATTCCCAAAAATTAACAGTCACATGTTCATTCATATCGATCTAGTCCACAACATCCAGATACTCTCCCCCACAATTTATACCCCACCCAATAAATTATCTATCCCCAATTATATGTTTCGTTTCCGTCGATCCTCCATCACAAAAACCCCAAATTCAATCGTTTCCATAATCTCCTACTTACTGCTTAGTTAGTAATCAACCATGTCTCCAGACACCTTGATTATCCTCCTAACCTTGTCCTGCATAGCTTCGATAGCTTGGATCTTCATCTCCACCAGCCGCAAGAGGGCCCACCCTCCTCTCCCGCCAGGCCCACGGGGCCTCCCGGTGGTCGGAAACCTGCCCTTCTTGCGCCCGGAACTCCACTCCTACTTCGCCGACTTGTCCAAGACTTACGGCCCCTTGTTCTCCCTCCGTCTGGGCAAGCAGACTGGCATAGTTGTGACTTCCCCTTCCGCTGCCAAGGAAGTTCTCAAGGACTTCGACGTCATCTTCGCCAACCGCGACGTCCCTGCCGCTGGCAGAGAGGCCACCTATGGCGGATTCGACATCGTCTGGACTCCTTACGGTCCTGAATGGAGGATGCTAAGAAAGGTACACTACTAATTAGCTGAAAACTGTGTAAATTTCGACACTATTAATCACCAATCTCGACGCTTTACAAAAACGTCAGCAGGTGCCATTCCCGATACCCTAGGAGGCTAAGCCCAGGGTGTCGGGATTGGTACGAATATTTCGGCAAGTAAGCGTCGAGATTTGCATACCAATTTCGACACCCTAAAATGTTGAGATTGACTCGTTTCGAGCTATTGACTTATCTTGACACTCTAGGATGTCGAGATTTACAACATCGTAGCAGTCTCATTTTCACCCTATCAACACTCTTTAGTCTTTACTGTCGAAAATGGAGATTTAAATACATATTTCTCTCTCTCTCTATATATATATATATAATTAAGCATATTACTCAAATGAATTAAAGATTTTTCATTAAAGCATTTGTCCCAAAAATTCCAAAATATTGAAAATTAAGAAGGTTGTTCTACAAGCTAGAGAAACGTTTATATCAGATAGATATGATACGAGGTTTCATCTTAAAATCAATTAATAACTCGACTGTTTGGGAGCAGGTTTGTGTGCGCGAGATGCTGTGTTCTACCACCTTAGACGCAGTCTACAGCCTCCGAAAGCACGAGTTTCAGGAGACGGTGCGGTACTTGCAAGAGCAAACAGGGTCCGTGGTGAACCTAGGCGATCAAATGTTTCTAACGGTGACGAACGTGGTGACGAGCACGCTTTGGGGAGGCACCGTGAAGGGCGAGGAGAGGGCGAAGCTTGGGGCGGACTTCCGCACGGTGGTGACGGAGATGACGGATCTGCTTGGGGCGCCCAATGTGTCGGACTTCTTTCCGGGGCTAGCGAGGTTCGATTTGCAGGGGATTGCGAAGAAGATGAGAGGGTGTGCGAAGAGATTGGATGGGATTTTCGAGGGCGTGATCGATCGGCGACGGAAGATGGCCGGAGATGAAGGCAAGGATTTCTTGCAAGTTCTGATGGAATTGAAAGAGAGTAGTGGTGACTCCAAAACGCCCTTCACCATGGTGCACCTCAAGTCTTTGCTTATGGTAAGTCAAGTAGTTAATCAAGTTATATCCTAAGTGAAATTGTTTTGATCGGTTGGAATTAATTTTATATTTTTTTATATAGATAAAATCATTATTTTAATTACAATTTTTCTATATACCCTCCATAAGACTCTAAATTAAAAAAGATTCACTAAAAAAAGAAAAGCGACTATAAAAATCTAATTAAAAAAGGCTAAATTTATTAAAACTTGAAAAAAAAAATTAAATTTAAGATCCTATACTATGCCCAGATGATAGCATAGAAAAATCATTTTAATTGAATGTGAAAATGCACAATTAATCAATAACATCATCAAAAAATCAGCACATTATCTCCAACACATTTGGGTGGCTATTTATTGCCCATTAAAGTCTTCCAGGGAAAGTGACTGGTGAGGTTGGGGACATCAAAAAACGTGCAAACTAAATAAAGTACATCTCAAATTCTGCACGTGATTAAAGTGAGTTAATTAATTTCTTTAGTTCATTAATTTTGATGGGGAATTTAGGGTGTATCTAACAACACCCTAAGAAAAAGACATTGAGAGAGCCATTTTCTCCCACATGCTCAACTCCTTACAACATAAAAATATTTTAACATTTATTTAGTCTCAATAAAATAATAAAAATTATATTTATATAACTAACATTTATTTTTATATATTTAAAATTTTAAAAATCATGTTTTATAATTTTTAAAAATTAAAAAGTAATATTTAACAAATTATAATTATTGAAAAATTTAAAAAACTAATTTTTTGAAATAAAATTTTATAAATATATAAAAATAGGTATTAATAATATAATTTTTTTAAAAGATTAAATTAATATCAAAATATTTATATGTGATAAAGATAGCCGCTAAGAAGTTGTGTATGTAGTGAAGGGTGGGGTGGGGTGGGGTGTTGAGTGTTTAACGGGTACGTTCGCCAATAATTTGAATATGGGTCAGGTCATGGGTCAACCTTACGTTCAATTTTTAGATCTGGTAGAGTTTGTAAAATAAAAAGAATTGGTTAAATCGTATTAAAAAAAACTTAAATTTATTATTTAAATATTGATTTGAAAAAAATTATTATTAAAAAAAATGAGCATTATTTTTTTGTATGTATATAAGAAAAGAATATTTTATTCGATTTTTAAAAGTCCTTATTTAGAATTATATTTCAAATTTTAATTACTTTAGCCTTTTGTAATTAGATTCCTTGAGTCGATGATTTTTTTATTAGAAAATCTTTCTCAATTTAGGTTCTTATGCTAGGCTCATAAGATAGAAATACCAAATTTTTTTAGATACATAAAGAGATTTGAAACCTATAATGACAAGATAATAACTACTTATCCTTACCAACTAAATTAAACTATCTTTATAATTGTTGCTCTTTTAAACACTTTTATCTCTAAAAATTAGTTAAAATTATAAAAAACGTACATACAAAATTCTCTCTCTTATTTTTTTTATTTTTTTTAGGCTAGGGCAGGGAGCCACTTCAAACTCCTCTAGATCCATCTCTGGTTAAAGATTTAGGTTTAAGCAAGTGTCATTTAACACATACACATGACTGATGGAGGCCGGATGAGCCTAAAGAAACAATGTTTGATCAATTAACATGCTATAGGATCAATCGAGTATCTCACTGTACTAACTGCTTATGCATTGATTCCATTCATATGTTCATTGAAGGACATGATCGTAGGTGGGACGGATACAACCTCAAACTCAATCGAGTTTGCCATGGCCGAGATAGTGAACAAGCCAGAAGTAATGAGAAGAGCCCAAGAAGAACTCGATACACTACTCGGGTCAACCAACGCTCCATTGGAAGAGTCCCACATTCTCCATTTGCCCTATTTGCAAGCTATCATGAAGGAAACCCTAAGGCTGCACCCGGTGCTCCCACTCTTGGTCCCCCACTCCCCTAGTGAATCCTGCATCGTCGGAGGCTACACCATCCCGAAAGCCTCTAGGGTTTTCATCAATGTTTGGGCCATTCATAGAGACCCTTCGCTCTGGGAGGACCCTCTGGAGTTCAAACCAGAGAGGTTTCTGGATGGGAGGCTCGAATTTAGTGGGAATGAGTTTAGTTACTTTCCATTCGGATTCGGGAGAAGGATTTGTGCAGGGATTGCGATGGCCGAGCGGATGTTCTTGTATTCACTTGCATCTTTGTTGTATTATTTCAATTGGAAGCTGCCGGAAGGAGTGGAGAAGGTGGATCTTGCTGATAGGTTTGGGATTACAATGAAGAAGAGAACACCCTTGCTATTGATCCCTTCATCAAGGACATCTAGCTAATTCGAAGGACTTCCATTTTTCTTAGACTTCAAGCAAAGAAAGCCCAGTCGGGACAATATGAAACAAGAGTTATACCAGATTCCAAAAAACTCTTGCACAATATGAAACAAGAGTTATATCAGATTTATTTTGTTTTTATATTATAAGGTTAAATGTTGGTTTAAACTAATATTAAGGCTAGGGCTGTTATATTTTCAAGTATTTTTGTTCTTTCTCATCTATACGGGATTGGTTTCTTTTATATATAAAAAAATGTCAACTTTGTATTATATTTCTTTAGCTAATTACAATACTCCCTCCGTTCATTAATAAGTGTCGTTTGACTTTTCGACACGTTTTTTAAGGAGCTAAAAACTATATAAAATATCAACTTTTTAAAATATTTTTAAACTTATAACTAATATGTATAAAATTATAAAAAAATCAATTAAAAAATTTATATTTTATATAGTTTTTAACTCCTTAAAAAGAGTGTCAAAAAGTCAAACGTCACTTATTTATGAACGAAGCTAGTATATGTTTAAAATTAGTAAAACATCTTGATGATACTTGTGAAAATGTCACTTTTTTTTTTTTTAGCTATTTAATTCCATTCCCAATCCCGGGCCTAATCCTCAACCAAACACCACCATATGGTATTGAATGGGCCAGATGGTTTTTCATTTTGAGAGGCACACACAACTCGACGCCGAACGCACCGCTACATACCCCTTTTGAATGTGTTGTCGTGTTGGATTTGAGTGAACGGATCATGAATCACCCAATATTAGTTCATTGATATACTCCTTTTAAACATGTCAAAACTCAAAACTTCTGTAATTGAGTTTTTCCCACAAAGAAAATAAAAATATACTCATGTCGTTGGTAAAATATGTCATTTTAGAGTATTAATTTTGTTTTAAAAAAATATCATTATTAGTATTTTGACATTTACTTTACGAGAATGCATTTGTAATGATTAATTGATTGATAGTTGTAGTTTTCAACAAAGTAAAAAAATAGTGTAATAAATTAGGGTACATTTTATTTTAAATATTTTACATTACTAATTTTTTCAATTGTTGAATTTATTAAAAATTTATTTTAAATATTTTAAATTATTAAAATAAATTATCAAATATAATTAGAAAATTAAATTAATATTTTTTAGTTCTCAGATTTATAAACAATTTAGTTTAAAGATTTTAAATTATTAAACATAATTATCAAATATAAATAAAAAATTAAATTAATAATTTTTTGAATTCTCAAATTTATTATCAATTTAGTTTAAAGATTTATTAACAATTTATTTAAAAATATTTTATTATCAATTAATAACCTTTTTGAATTTTCAAATTTATTAACAATTTATTTAAAAATATTTTAAATTATTAAAATTAATTATCAAATATAATGAAAAAATAAAATTAATTTTTTAATATTGATAAATCAATTTAATTTTTTAATATTTGAAAACATAGGGAAAATATAATGGTTTTGGAAATAGTGATTAAATAGATTATTTGAGAATCTAACCATTGTGGGGAGTAAAAAATTAATTAAGTAAGATTGAAAATAAAATTAGTGAAAAATGGTGTGGATAAATGAGAAAAAAAAGAGAAAGTTTGATGAACCCTACCATTCCGCCATTGGGGATGCACTTAATATTTTACAAACCATCAGCCATGGGATCGAATCCCGTAACCACACTATTTTTTCTTCTTCTTCTTTCCCACCCTTATTTACCCTTAGTTATATTTATTAAATAAAATTAGGGATATTGTTGCCTGACCACTCATTATTGTCAGTTACACTTGACGACTCAATGCCTTAAGACCGGTTAGTTAATTAGACCAAGAATTCAAACCACACCGAACCTTAGTCGAACCTCAGCTCTGATACCATGTTAAATCACTGAACCTTAGTCGAACCTCGGCTCTGATACCATGTTAAATCACGGTGGGTCATCCGACGTGGGTTAAATCACGGTGGGTCATCCGATGTGGGTTAAATCACGGTGGGTCATCCGACGTGGGGGTCACGCACGCCAAGCGCACATGTGCCAACTAAGACGAGCACACAAGCCAAGTGGGGTTCCATCCTAAAATCAATTGTTTTTAGGTGGAGTAGTCAAATATTAAAACCAAGTAGCTCACCGACTTATATATAAGGCTTGAATTCAATATCTATTTAACGTGGGATCCTCCCACAATTATATTCTCAACAGAGATAATCTTCTTAATTTACTCCATGCTTTTTAACTTGTAAAAAAAATAATAATAAAATTCTTTCAAGTTAAAATTTGTTCTTTACTCATCATTTTTCTCTCCATAGTCGGTGTGTCTCAGTGATATACTCCTTTCACACACTCATGACTCGATACTCGAGCTACTCCACTCGTACTCAACACCCAACCTACTCCACAACATCCAGATATTTAATTTGTACTTGAATCCTAATAACACAAAAATAAATTCACAAGTGCTAATTAAGAAGCCATAGCTTCACTTGCACATATATTAACCATGTTTTCAGACACCTGGATAGTCATCCTAAGCTTCCCCTGCATAGCATGGGTGGCTTGGATTTTCATCAGCAATCACAGGAGGGTCCTCCACCCGCCTCTACCGCCAGGCCCATTGGGCCTACCGGTGGTCGGAAGCCTGCCCTTCTTGGGCCCGGAGCTCCACTCCTACTTCGCCGACTTGTCAAGGACTTATGGCCCGTTAGTCACCCTCCGGCTAGGGAAGAAGATTGGCATAGTGGTGGCTTCCCCTTCTACTGCCAAGGAAGTTCTCAAGGACTTTGATATCACCTTCGCCAACCGCGACATCACTGTCGCGGGCAGAGTGGCCACTTATGGCGGATTTGACATCGGTTGGTCGCCTTATGGCCCTCAATGGAGGATGCTACGAAAGGTACTTTTCAATTCAATTCATAATCTGGATCGGGGGTAAGTTTAATTTGGTATAACTTAAAAGTACAAGATTATTTAGGTTATAGTAGGTTCGAGATTATCGGGTTATTCGAATGTCGGGTCAAAATGGGTCAAGTCGGGCCAGTTTTCGGGTGATGTGCTATATAAAATAAATCGATTTTAATTAGTTTAGATTTTTTTTTAAAATTACATTTATAGGGTTGCTTATTTTTTTTAACAGCCAATCTTTCCCAATTTAGATTCTTAAGCTGGCCTAAGTCGACCCATAATAAATTTTCGAGTACTCAGGTCAATCGGTTTCGGGTAGGTAGGGTCAGGTTTTGGAAGCAATCTTGTTATGCAAGTGATCCCATATGGTTCCAATTTGAGGTTTCTATGTTTTTACAAACTTATTGAATCGATAAATCTTAGGTTTGTGTGCGGGAGATGCTGGGTCCTGCTACATTAGATGCAGTGTATAGCCTGCGAAGGCGCGAGATCCACCGGACGATGCGGTACTTCGAGGAGTGGGCAGGAACGGAGGTGAACATAGGCAACCAGATGTTTCTGACGGTGATGAACGTGGTGACGAGCATGCTATGGGGAGGCACCGTGAAGGCCGAGGAGAGGGCGAAGCTGGGATCGGACTTCCACGGAGTGGTGGCGGAGGTGACAGAACTCATGGGGGCGCCCAACGTTTCGGATTTTTTCCCGGTGCTGGAGAGGTTCGATCTGCAGGGGATTGTGAAGAAGATGAAAGGATCTGTGAAGAAGCTGGATGATATCATTGAAACAATGATCGATCGACGTCGGAAAATCGAGAGGACGGGTGCTTGTGAGGTTGGAGATGGCAAGGATTTCCTGCAAGTGCTGCTGGAGTTGAACGAAACTAGTACAGACTCCAAAACGCCCTTCACTATGATCCACCTTAAGGCCTTGGTCATGGTAAATTGCTTTATTTTTTTTAGGGTGTGTTTGGCTGGGGGATGGGAGTGGGTGGAAGGGATGGGGATGGACATTGGTTTCTGTGCCTGCGTGTTTGGCTGAGGAATGCGCGGGGTGCCCGGGATGCCAAAAAGGGGATGGGAGGGGGTGGGATGGTGATTTTTCTCCAACTCCTATGAGGAGGATTGAGGGGATGGGGGAGGTGAAGAACCCCGATTTGCCCTCACTCATCGTAAATACAAACCCCTTGAATAGAGATTCAAGAAAAGATGGAGCGGACCTTTATGCACCATCACCGGTTCGTCCTCATCGTCATCGTCGCCGTCGCCCGCGCCGCCGCAATCTAGCTCCGAGAAAAGGACAACTCCGACACCGGCGATTGCGGATGTTCTGAGCCTCTTTTGTGCGTTCAATTTGGTCGACGGTGGTTCAATTGCAGGAGTTTAGAAGGATTACTGTTATGAGCCTCTTTTGTGCTTTCCAGACCATCAATCTCGGCGATTACGATGAAGGAAATTGTGGTTCAATTCACCCGGCGGTGGTTCAATTTGTGCAGAAATTATTGTTGCCTTCAAATTCCGAACTGGCAAGGCAAATTGCTGTTGATTTCTCCAATTTCTTTCTCCCCTTTTCACCGACCTGGCAAGGCAAATCGACTCCGATTCCAGACTCAGGGGCTGCTGCGACTACGTCTGCGGCTGCGAGAATTCGGCGGTTCCGGCGACGGTGGTGGTATCGACGGCGTCCATGAAGGCGGAGGAGTAACAGCTAGGGGCGGAGGGGGCTATAGAGATGGACGATTGTGGAAGATGAGTTGGGGTCTCATCGAAATTGGGAGGGGTATTTTGGAGGGGTATTATGGTAATCTCAAGTGGGTAACTGGGGGTAAATTGGACTTTTTTCGTTGCTCCATCCATCAAAAAATCAAAATACGACCAAACACACGGGTTTATTTTGGTGTTTATAACTCCATCTCGTCCATCCTCAAAATCCATCCTCATCCCATCCATCCCCTTTATCCATCTCCATCCACTAAAATCCACCCCGTTGCCAAACACAGCCTTAATCATGAATATATCAGACACAGAAAATGACTATTGACAAGATGATGAATAAATAATTACATACAGAAAGCATCTCCAAAACTCCACCTACATGTTCAACATAATCTTAAGGGAATTTCAACCTCCCAAATTGATTCACTAATCCTAATTTTTTTCTCAATAATCAATATCTGTCCATTTTCTATGAAATTTAATCTCTAGCAATATAATTAGTCTAGCGCATAAGTCGATTGAGGTTCCATTCTAAAACCAATTGGCAATAGAAGAAGTAGCGCGTCCATCGTCTTATATATTAAGACTTGTTATGTTCAACTGATGATTTGAGACTCTTTTTGGTTCATTTATATCTCTCAACAATTTTATACATTGAAAACTGGTAATGTATTTTTTTTTGTGGGGAAAAATAGTTGTAGCCACCTTCATTGGAGTTAAAAGTTTGGAGTTATTAATGGTGGAGTTGCATTGCAGGACATAATCGTAGGTGGGACGGAAACAACCTCCAACACACTCGAGTTTGCCATGGCCGAAATGATGAACAAGCCGGAGGTGATGAGGAGAGCCCAGCAAGAACTCGACACAGTACTCGGGGGGAGCAGTGCCCCGATGGAGGAGTCCCATATTCTCCACTTGCCTTATTTGAAAGCCATTGTAAAGGAGACCCTGAGGTTGCACACGGCTCTCCCGCTCCTTATCCCTCACTGCCCGAGTGAATCCTGCATCATAGGAGGCTACACCATCCCCAAGGGCTCGAGGATTTTCGTCAATGTTTGGGCCATTCATAGGGACCCTTCGCTTTGGGAGGACCCTTTAGATTTCAAACCCGAGAGGTTTCTTGATGGGAGGCATGATTTCAATGGGAATGATTTTAGTTACTTTCCATTTGGTTCTGGGAGAAGGATCTGTGCTGGGATCGCGATGGCTGAACGAATGTTGTTATATTCGCTAGGGTCTTTGCTACATTATTTCGATTGGAAGT
Organism: Persicaria maculosa; assembly: GCA_963922045.1. Classification (NCBI taxonomy): domain Eukaryota; kingdom Viridiplantae; phylum Streptophyta; class Magnoliopsida; order Caryophyllales; family Polygonaceae; genus Persicaria; species Persicaria maculosa. The sequence continues at coordinate 3,292,925 of OY998252.1, forward strand.
TACCGGAAGGAGTGGAAAAGGTGGATCTTATTGAGAAGTTCGGGATCACGTTGAAGAAGAGAACACCCTTGTTGTTGATCCCTTCACCAAGGTCATCTAATCTAAGAGGGCTCGACTCTTCTTAGAGGGATACAGAAGCTCTGTTTGTTTATTGATCGAGTAGGAAGTGAAAGGGAAATGAATTAAGTTTTATATGAAAAATGTATATGATTATCTATTTTTTGCGAGTCTAGATAAGAGGAGAAGAAAATGGTTTATGCTAAAATTATGCAATTAAATGGGGGAATATGAAATAAGAAAGATAATGATTAAAATATTAATTCATCCGTTGAGAAATTGTATCTTTTCCTAAATCATTTGTATACTATATGCTTGTATTATATGTATGTAATAGTGCAGTAAATAGGTTAACTGAGTTGGACTGGATTGAATTGGACCTTATAAGCCTGATCTCCTATCCAACCCAAGTTCTCAAGAGCCGGCCCAGTATCAATAGGCCCATTGCTAGCCCATGGATGAAGCCCGTTGCTGGGAAGCTGGATTGGAGCCTTACTTGACCAAAATACAGCGTTGCGTCTAAGGTTAAGGCAGTGGCGGAGCCAAAACTTGACGAGGGTGGGGCACAGTGGTTACAAATGACAATGAATAACATAAACTCATACAACGCACCGTTTTATAAAAATTGATCAAAAATAAAAGAATTTAATAGTAGAAAGAATTGTTAATTGTTAACTAGAGTTATATAATGAAATAGTTGAATTTGACGAGAAATTGACTTAATCCATTTTACGAGTTTTAATACCCTGAAAATATTGAAATATAACTTCAATAATTGAAAGTGATTAATATATCTACGGTCAAAGCATACAACAATGAGTTTATTTCAAAGCATTAAATTAATATAAACCTATATGTCTATTTGTAAATCTTCATATAATATCACAATTGAGTCCATCTTAATTGATTGAGCTTATTATATATTTCTTTTATGATTTTATTTGTATAAGGTTAGTTCAAAATATTAATGTAAATTTTTATTTAATTGTATAATAATAATTTATTTTATTATTAAAAGGGGGATTTGCAAAAATGACCCAAATATCCAGATTTTTTGCGAGGTTAACTCGATCCGGAAAAAAATTACAGAAAACCGGATCGGGAGGTAACCTGTGTGCCCGGTAGCCCGTTGCAAAGGAGAGAAAGGGAAGAGAGAAGGAAGGGGATAATCGAAGACGGGGGCAGGTGGAGGCATCCCCCTCGACGGTGAATTGCTCGAGGCGAGACGCAGGCGGAGTTAGGTTTTGCAAATTTTTCGAATAGGGGTTTAACGCGTGCAAAGAATTTCGGATAGTGGGTTAGTTGCTATCATTCCCTCTTACAAAAATTGTGTCATGAAACAGAAACTGTACTAGTATATATATAGGGGGTGGCTCCTGTGGGAACAACCCTTAAGATGAGAACCTAGGAACAAAAGATTATTCATGGGAAATGAAAACATTAATCGTCCGAATAGGATAGTTTAGTTTTATTATGTATTAAGAGAAAGTGTGAAAATGAATACATTATTCGGAAATAATTAGTGTTTGTGCAAATGGTGTGAAATTCAAAATATGATTCATCGACCAAAGAAAGACTATTCATAGGAAATCATAAATTATTCGTTCGAATTGATGTTAAAATTATATTATTCGGTTAAATTAAAAAGATTATTCCATTAAATATGATATATTATTCGGTTAAATTTGAGAGATTATTCGGGTTGATTATAAATATTATTCGTATGTAAGATGAAAATTATATTAGTAATATTATTCGGTTAAAATTATATTATTCGGTTATATTATAGAGATTATTCGTATGTAAGAGGTTGATTATTTACATATTTATTTATTTTGGAATGTTAGAATAGTAATCAATAAACTTGTACATTATTTGGTAAAATCAAAAAGAGTATTTATAGGTACGAGGAAGTTTGAAACAATTATGTATAAAAATTATACATTATTTGGTAATTGTTTTTTGTAGATAATTTAATAATCATTAATTGGTTAATTTTGAGAGATTATTCGGTTACATTACAGAGTTTATTTGGTTAATTTTGAGAGATTATTCGATGATCCAAAAATGTTTCTACGTTCTCACCCTAAGGGGTGTTCTCATCCTCTCTCTATATATACCGACATCTATGATCATCAAACATGACGATGTTCTTACTAGTATATATTTTTAAATTTAAACTTTCACGGGCAAAAAAGAGAAGGTACATTTGTGGAAAAAAGAGAGCAAATTTGTATTTTTTTTCCTCAAATTTTTCCGTAAAATGAATACAAATAATTGTCTGTCGCAATCTATAGAGAAATAATTGAAGATCACTTTGGACATATATTGAAAATGAATACAAATAATTGAAGAAAATGGGCCATAAAATCCAGAGGAACCAGCTCTCCGGTTTGCTCACCATGTTATCGGATCTTTGGTTTCCATTGGTGACCTTTTGCTGCATAGCATGGATGACCCGGATGATCTTCATGTCCAGCCGGAACAGGACACACCCGCCGTTTCCGCCAGGTCCTATGGGACTTCCGATAGTCGGAATGCTGCCATTCTTGGACCCGCAACTCCACGCCTATTTCGCTAACTTGGCCAAGACTTACGGGCCACTGATGAGCCTCCGGCTAGGGATGAAAACCGCTATTGTCGTGAGCTCGCCTCTGATGGCCAAGCGAGTGCTTAAGGACTTGGACATCGCCTTTTCTAATCACGATGTACCAGAGGTCGGCAGAGAGCTTACCTATGGCGGCAACGACATCACGTTCACTCCGTATGGTCCACAATTGAAGATGCTAAGGAAGGTATGTTACGTTTCACCACCGGCTGGTCTTGATCTAGTTTCTGCGCAAAATCATTGAATCTAATTACCAATTACTGCATTTATTTACTAAATTAAAGTTGAAATTAAGTAGCAAGTTTACACCTTCTTCAAGTTCATTTGCTGCTATAACCTGCAAAAGTGCAGTGTCTTAGAGCAAGCCCAACCGCTTCTCTAAAATAGAGAAAATGAGTAATTTTAGAGAAAAAAACCATTTTTTCTTCCCAACAGTTTCTCTAAACTCATCTCTAAAATAGAAAAATAGATGGAGAGATGGAAAAAATCTCTAAATTTAGAGGAAGTGTTAGAATCTGTAAAATTTAATGCGTTCACCATGCCTACCTATTTGTTCATGGGTGGTTGCCTATTTATTTAATGAAGTTATTGGAATTTTATTTATTAAATTATGAATTTATGCATCTATTATAGTGTATAATAAATGTAGCAATTTGTATAATGGAGAATCTGTTGGAGTTGTAGTATAAAATTTTTAGAGATTTTATTATTTTGTTCTCTATTTTAGAGATTTTTTAGAGGAGTTGTTGGGGATGCTCTTATTTTGAACAAAATTATCTGATCAATCAAGAGGTCGACATATCGACCGATGGAGTCACATTTATGATACCACCTCCGTTCCAAAATACATGGGCTTTTGCTTTTTGACAGGTTTTTTTAAGGAGCGGAAAACTCTATAAAATATTATTTTTTTAATTAAATTTTTGATATAATTTGATACTTATAGAGTTTTTCGCTTCTTAAAAAGCGTGCCGAAATCAAAAGCCAATGTATTTTGGAACAGAAGGGAATATAAAATAATCTGAAACAAAAACTAAAAAAATAAATAAATCGGCAGAAACAGACTAAACCGGCCCGCAAAACTATTAGTCAAATCTAAATGAATAAATACTTTTTTGATCTTTAGTCCGGTTCGATCGACTCAGTCAGTCTACATCTGAGATCGGGTACTGTATGACCCATTTAAGAGGTTGACCCTCCCACTCACAAGCGACTTCATGTTTCCAAGGGGATTCGAATTTCGAACCTCTTGGCATGTGATCGTAACTCGTAAGATTCGATTTAGGGGCCACGGGGCAAAATTTTATTTTTGAGGGAATTTTGTTACATAAATATCATAGATAATTTTTTAATTGAAAAAATAAATGTTTATATATAACTAAAAAGTTGGTAAGAATAAAAATTATTAGAATTATATATAGCACAAAAAAAAATTCTAAAAAAATAAAAGCAAACCATATCATAAAATTTGATTTGAATATATGAATTTTAATTTTAAAAACTAATAAATAGAGAATTATTATTGATGGAAAAGATTGCCACTTAACTCATTTATGAGTAATTCTCTATTGTTAAGTATTTCTTGTTTATTATCATTCATTATTTTCGATGTGGGACGACAGGACGACCACGGATTTTCTGCAGCTATATGAACACCTAACATTAGTTGATGTTTTAATAGGCAAGTGTCAATGGAATGTTGGGCGTTGCCTCTCTAGATGCAGCTAGCAACCTCAGAAAGCATGTGCTCCATGAGACTATAATAAACTTGCAGGAGCATTCAGAGTGTCCAGTGAACATAGCAGATCAAATGTTCATGATGGTTTTGAAGGTGATCATCAGCATGTTATGGGGAAAGACGGTGGACAGTGCAGAGATGGCTAATGAGGGAGCGGAGTTTCGAAGTGCAGTGACTAGGGTCTTTGAGTTGTTAGGAACACCGAATGTGTCCGACTTCTTTCCTCCATTGGCAAGGTTTGATTTGCAAGGGGCTGTGAGGAAGATGCGACATTGCGCAAATTGGTTGGATGATGTGGTTGAGGGTGTCATTGCTAAATGCAAGGAACATGGTGAGATGTATAATCTTGATCATGACAACAAAGATTTCTTACAATTTCTCTTACACATGAAGGAGCAAGGTGACGCGAAAACAAGAATGACCATGGCGCAACTCAAGGCCTTGCTCAATGTAAGATTGTATATATAGTTTACATTATATACGTGTTGGAATATAGGGTTGTTCCACATTGAAAAGATTGAGATATCATGAACAACATATAAGCTTGACGGGCTGTTAGTTTGTATGTTGTCCATGTCACACGATCTCCCTCCAACTTGTCTTAGCCCCATCGGGCCCAGTCAACTTTAACAATACACAATGTGTTACAAATTATGATTCTAGCTGGGACGGACACGACCACAACCACATTAGAATTCGCAATGGCGGAGATAGTGAACAATTCGGAAGTTATGAAAAAAGAGTGCAACAAGAACTGGAAGCGGTGGTTGGGGCTGACAATCAAGTGGAGGAATCTCACATTCACCAACTACCATATTTGCAAGCTATCATGAAGGAAACCCTAAGGCTGCACCCTGTTGTCCCAGTCTTGGTCCCACGCTGCCCGAGCGAGTCTTGCATCGTTGAAGGGTACACCATCCCAAAGGGCTCGGCGGTTTTCTTCAATGTATGGGCCATTCATAGAGACCCTTTGCTTTGGGAGGATCCGCTGGAGTTCAAACCAGAGAGGTTCTTGAATGCGAAATATGACTTCCATGGGAACAACTTCAGTTACTTCCCTTTCGGATCAGGAAGAAGGATCTGCGTAGGGATCGCGTTGGCGGAGAGGATGATCTTGTATTCCCTTGCATCACTTCTACATTACTTTGATTGGAAGTTGCCTCAAGGAGTGGAAAAACTTGATCTTTCAGAGAAGTATGGCTTTACATTGAAGAAAACAACTCCTTTGTTGTTGATCCCCTCACCAAGATCATCTTATGGGCCCAATTAACCCCCCCTTCAGATTTTCTTTATATAGTGCAGTAATTGACTTCTCTTGGGATTGTTAATGTCTTAATAAATGGTGGATCGAGAAAAAAAAAAAATTTCGCCAGGTACCCCTGAGGTATTGCAATTTTCGCGAGGTATACAACTCTTTTGCATATTTCGCGTGGTACCCCTGTGGTTTTTAATCGTTTCGCCTCGTACCCTTTGCGGTTAAATTTAACAGCCCTCTGTAATCTTCCGTTAGTTTACAATTAAAAAAAAGCCGGGAGAAGTTGCTGCTGCTCTCTCTCCAACAGGAAGAACACCAGAGCTGCAGTGTGCTTGATACGCCGATACGGTACCAGCAAAGCTAGAGAGCCAGATATTTAATCAAGCATAGGACCCATGACCGAACATAGTGCACTTTTTTTTTTGGAAATTCAAGGAAAAACACCAGTACACAACCATGAAATGAGACCTCCACCCCACTAGAATTGTTGGAAATGAGAATTGGGAATGAATTTTCAATTCCAATTCCAAGCCCCCTCTACTAAACCCCCAACTTTACATTCCCTGCAGAGTTTTGATTTCCCTTGAAAAAAGAACTCTAATCCCCTCTCGAGGCCGAATCCACCAAAATCAATTGCAACAAATGCAGTTGAATCAACATGGACTCCAATGCGCATCAAGCCGAGAACGAATCGAGCCTCGATCCGTCCGAATTGGAACCACCGTCAGAGAAGGAGAAGCGCCCACTACTTCTCCTCGCTCCTTGCCGTCGACAACCCTAGGTGGTGGCACCGCTGCCTCCAATTGCTTCGGTAAGAGGCACGGTTGCAAGTCCGACTCCGCCAAACCCTAAATGTGGCTAGGAGATCTTGATCGAGAAGCACGAAACCCCAATTTCAAGCCCTATATTTCGACTCAGACAAGCACACCTCAGATCGAAAAAAACAAATCGACCCAATTATGCCTACATAGAGAGCAATCCAGTCATGGTGGAGAGAGCAAGACAAGAAAGAGGAGGAGAGGAGAAAGGCTGAAGAAGCCTTTCAGAAAAAACTGGGCAAATTGCTTTCTGAGGAGAGCTGGAGAGGAGAAAGGTTGAAAAAGCAGGCGCTCTTCGACTTTCTTTTTTTTTTCTTTTTTGTTAATTGCAAACTAACGGAAGATTACAAAGGGCTGTTAAATTTAACCGGAAATGGCATGAGGCAAAATGATTGAAAACCACAGGGGCACCACGTGAAATATGTAAAAGAGTTGTATACCTCGTGAAAATTGCAATACCCCAGGGGTACCTGGCGAAATTTCCAAAAAAAAAAGGGAGCTAGGCTAATTTTTTTTGGAGATTTTTTTTTGCATGTATATATTAAAATTATTAGTTTTATTTAAATATTTTAGGGAAAATCTTAAATTTATGATTTAAATAATTATTTTTAAGTAGAAAAAAAAAGAAAAATTAGCTCACTTTTTTATAGAGTGATTTTGGTACATAGACCTTTTTGAATGTTTAATTGGGTACTTACACCCCAAACTAATTTAATTAGTTTGGGTAGATCTCATCCAAATAGTGGTCAATGTTGACCAACCCATTTGGAATTTATTTATTTATTTATCGGAAATTTCGCCAGGTACCCTTGGAGTATTGCAATTTTCGTGAGATATACAACTTTTTTACATATTTCGCGTGGTGCCCCTGAGGTTTTAACCCATTTCGCCTCGTGCCCTTCCCGGTTAACTTTAACAGTTTTTGTTTTATGCCGTTAGTTTGCAAATAAAAAAAAGAAAAAAAAAGAAGAAAGAAAGACGGACGAAAGAAAGACCGGACGCGATACCAGAGAGCGAAGAGAGAAGGCTCGAGTGAGGGAGAAGGCGCCATACCCTGCTCATGTCGGAACTGCTGCTCGGACTGGGCTCGAACCTGCAGCAACCGCGGCTTTCGGGCTCCAGACCCTCGCCTGTATCCCCACCCCCAACGGCGTTCTTGAATTGGGATCCACCTCTCTCGTTTTCCAGAACTCCAATTTGGTGAATAGGGTTAGGGTTTTGTTCGATTTCGCCACCGCCGGTAGAGCCGTTGCTCCGCCGCCACCGCCGCAGCCTCTTACAACCGTCGAGAACAACAATTTCGGCACGCCGTGGATCCGCGTGGATCCCTCTGAATGTTTCACTGCCCATGGCGATTTCGTTCTGGTCAATTCGAGTTCCATTTCGATCAATCAAGGGAGTAGGGACGAAGCAGGCTCGATTCGATGTTCCGAGTTCGAACGAATCGATTGAGAGGCCATTTGGGATTCAGAACAAGCACAAAAACAACTGGGGGTTTCACTCAAGACTATAACTTCCCAGGGGATGTGTTGAATTTTGACAACATCGACAATAGCTTGTTTGGCAATGGAAATGGATCGAGTTCAGGGTTTTTAATGGAGGAAAACAATGGGGATCGAACAACATTAACAAGAAGCTATCTCCGAGTTCTAGTGTGATTGTGTCTTCATCCATGGAGGTGAAGAGACTTGATAATGTGGTTAATGCGGACTCTGACCACTCGGCCTTTCTTTTTCTTTTTCTTTTTTTATTTGCAAACTAACGAATAAAGCAAAAACTGTTAAAGTTAACCGGGAAGGGCACGAGGCGAAATGGGTTAAAACCTCAGGGGCACCACGCGAAATATGTAAAAAAGTTGTATACCTCGCGAATATTGCAATACCTCAGGGGTACCTGGCGAAATTTTCGTTTATTTATTTATTAAGTGATGCCATTTTTTACCGTTTTAATGCCAAAATTTTATTATATTTTATTTTTACTTTGATGCCACTTTTCTAATGAAATGATTGGATGACACTTTTTTAATGCCACTTTTTTTAAACCTTGATGACATTTTTTGTTTACTGTAATTTCACTTTGACCATTGATGCCATTTTTTTACTGTTAACGACTGATGCTACTTTTTAATGTCAATTTTTTTATGATATTTTTTTTATCGTGATGCCATATTTTTGATGATATTTTTTCAAAGTAGTATTTTGATGATATTTTTTTCAAAGTAGTATTTTGAGGACATTTTTTTCTTTAATGTGATACAACCTTTTCAAAATGGTGTTTTGATGTCATTTTTATAATGGAATTATTTGATGCCACTATTTTAATCAAATCGATTGATGCCACATGTTTTTAATTTAATCAATTGTATATCGATTTATTTTCATCAATTATACTTTCATTCACTGATGACACGTTTGTGATTACACTTCATTGATGCAATCACTTGTGGTGACATGTTTATTACATTTTTATTCATTCATGACATTTATGATTACACTTCATTGATCTCAATCATTTGTGATTACATTTTTATTTGTGACATATTTGTGATGACATTTTTATTATATTTTTATACAATTGATGACGCGGGAGAATAAAATGTGATTAGACTTAATTGATGACATATTTTATTTGTGACATATTTGGTTTTTTCGAACAAAGACCAAAAATCGACATTCGATAATCATGTAAAGCGAGCGATAATTCGTGTGTCGATCAATTGATATTTTGATTAATTTAATCGATTTTAGGCTGTTTTCAATCAAAACAATTCGTTCGACAGATTTAAGTTTCGATTCGATCGAGAAAAGAGAGTTTGGAGCCTTTTGCAATGTTTTCGGAAAAAATGAAAAGGGCATGCGTACAATTTACTTTAAATTGGTACAAAATGAATTGATCTAATGAATCGAAGTGAGTAAATCTATTTGGGTGCATTTTGTAGAGTTAACCAAATATTTTTCTTTTAAATTAGGAGTGTAAAACAATAAAGGAACATCAATATATAGACCACTCATAAGCTCTATACAATTTAAACAATAACACTAATAGGATCATTCAAGATTAATAATCTTCACATAATGCATATACATACAAAAGGAAACTCACACTCAGTTTTGTGTTATTTATACATAATATCCACCAAAGAAGCTACTCTACGTACATTCTCCTCAAATTATCCAATCTTGCATGTAAATCGTCGTTGATTCCACCACCATCTTCACTTGTCGCTGCTCCAGCTTGTGGAGCTTTCGCATTTGCAGCTGGTGCGGATACAGCAGTTGAGGGTGCATTTACAAGATGCAATTAACATTTAACAGTTAGAAAAAAATAATAAAGCTTTATCTCTAGATTACACTTGACTGGGAAAAATGAGATAGAAATGAAGGCATCCAAACCATGGAAAATAATTCAATTAACTCCAATTTCCTAACACTGCTTTAAGATGGCATCCAAAATGGTTGTGCCTGAAATATCAAGTTTTGACAAACTATCAGAACTCACTATGTGTATAGAACAATACCCCATATTACCACTCAAGTGAATGCAATCAGATCGAAATCAAAACAAACATTCAGTATAGAAGGAAGGCTGAGAGATTACTTGTTTCGAATAAACAATGTTTTTTTGAGAACAAAGGAATCAATATGAACCGAATTAGATGCAGGAAAAAAAAATTGAATCACACTCAAAGGTTGACAACAATGACACCGATAAAACACAAGGGTGACTAATTTCGTTTACAAACCCTAGGTACAACCAACAGCACAAAGGTTTTTAACCGTGAATCTTTCCCAATTTAGTTTCTTAAGCTGGCCTAAGACCCATAATAAATTTTTGAGTACTCATGTCAATCGGTTTCTGGTAGGTAGAGTCAGGTTTCGAAAGCAATCTTGTTATGCAAGTGATCCCATATGGTTCCAATTTGAGGTTTCTATGTTTTTACAAACTTATTGAATCGATAAATCTTAGGTTTGTGTGCGGGAGATGCTGGGTCCTGCAACGTTAGATGAAGTGTATAGCCTGCGAAGGCGTGAGATCCACCGGACGATGCAGTACTTTGAGGAGCGGGCAGGAACAGAGGTGAACATAGGCGACCAGATGTTTCTTACGGTGATGAACGTGGTGACGAGCATGCTATGGGGAGGCACCGTGAAGGCCAAGGAGAGGGAGAAGCTGGGATCGGACTTCCGCGGAGTGGTGGTGGAGGTGACGGAACTCCTGGGGGCGCCCAACATGTTGGATTTTTTCCCCATGCTGGAAAGTTTCGATTTGCAGGGGATTGTGAAGAAGATGAAAGGATGTGTGAAGAAGCTGGATGATATCATTGAAACAATGGTCGATCGACGCAAGAGAAGCGAGAGGGATGGCAAGGATTTCCTGCAAGTGCTGCTGGAGTTGAAGGAAACTGGTAAGACTCCAAAACGCCCTTCACTATGATCCACCTCAAGGCCTTGGTCATGGTAAATTGCTTTATTTTTTTAATCATGAATATATCAGACACAGAAATGACTATTGACAAGATGATGAATAAATAATTACATACAGAAAGCATATCCAAAACTCCACCTACATGTTCAACATAATCTTAAGGGAATTTCAACCCCCAAATTGATTCACTAATTCATCCTAAATTTTTTCTCAATAATCAATATCTGTCCATTTTCTATGAAATTTAATCTCTAACAATATAATTAGTCTAGCGCATAAGTCGACTGATGTTTCATTCTAAAATCAATTGGCAATGAAAGGAGTAGCGCGTCCATCGACTTATATATTAAGGCTTGTTATGTTCAACTGATGATTTGAGACTCTTTTTGGTTCATTTACATCTCTCAACAATTTTATACACTGAAAACTGGTAATGTATTTTTTTGTGGGGAAAAATAGTTGTAGTAAACCATTTCGGAATGGCTCACCGGAAAGGACTAGTGGATAGTACCCATATGTCCCCGGTTCGAACCCCGGAATGGCCGCTCTTTATTTACCTATTCAAAGAAAAGTGGTTAATTTTTAACCATTCCGGAATGGCTCACCGGAAAGGACTTGTGGGTAGTACCCATAGGTCCCCGGTTCGAACCCCGGAATGGCCGCTATTTATTTACCTATTCAAGGAAAAATAGTTGTAGCCACCTTCATTGGAGTTAAGTGTTTGGAGTTGTTAATGGTAGAGTTGCATATATTGTAGGACATAATCGTAGGTGGGACGGAAACAACCTCCAACACACTCGAGTTTGCCATGGCAGAGATGATGAAGAAGCCGGAGGTGATGAGAAGAGCCCAGCAAGAACTCGACACATTACTTGAGGGGATCGGAGCAATGCCCCAATGGAGGAGTCCCATATTCTCCACTTGCCTTATTTGAAAGCCATTGTAAAGGAGACCTTGAGGCTGCACTCGGCTCTCCCGCTCCTTATCCCTCACTCAATCCCTCACTGCCTGAGTGAATCCTGCATCATAGGAGGCTACACCATCCCCAAGGGCTCGAGGATTTTCGTCAATGTTTGGGCCATTCATAGGGACCCTTCGGTTTGGGAGGACCCTCTAGATTTCAAACCCGAGAGGTTTCTTGATGGGGGGGGGGGGGGGGGGGGGGATGATTTCAATGGGAATGATTTTAGTTACTTTCCATTTGGTTCTGGGAGAAGGATCTGTGCAGGGATCCCGATGGCTGAACGAATGATGTTGTATTCGCTAGGGTCTTTGCTACATTATTTCGATTGGAAGCTACCGGAAGGAGTGGAAAAGGTGGATCTTGTTGAGAAGTTCGGGGTTACGTTGAAGAAGAGAACACCCTTGTTGTTGATCCCTTCACTAAGGTCATCTAATCTAAGAGGGCTCCGCTCTTCATAGAGGGATACAAAAGCTCTGTTTATTTGTTTGTTTGTTTGTTTGTTTGTTGATCGAGTAGGAAGTGAAAAGGAAATGAAAGTTTTATATGAAAAATGAATATGATTATCTATTTTTTGTGAGTCTAGATGAGAGTAGAAGAAAATGGTTATGTTATACAAAAATTATGCAATTAAACGTGGAATATGAAGTAAGAAAGATAATGGTTAAAATATTAATTGATCTGTTGAGAACTGGTATATTTCCCTAAATCATTTGTACGTTATATGCTTGTATTATATGTATGTAATACTGTAAATTGTAATAGTGCAGTAAATAGTCATTAAGTAATTGTGGCTATATATAAAGCTCGGAGCTTTTGGGGGTTAAGCACCCACGGCGGTTGTTACCCTCCCTAATAAAGAATTTAGTTCAACTGTTCGTAGACATAGGTAACACACTGAGTCTCTGTAAAAAAAGTTAATTTATCGGTCTTGTTATAATATAGATCAATTCCAGTTTGTGTTAAATTTCAATAATGCAATGAGCACTTGGCTTCATCCGTCGTATTCGGCCTCATCACATTTGATTTAGGCATGTTTGGTTTCGGCTTTTTAGAGTGCGTTTGTCTGAGTTTGCACCATTTTATATTGTTATATGTTTGATTTTTAGACGGTTCTTTCATCTGCTGACTTAATCTACCTTCGAATTTTAGATATATCTGAACTCAAATTATTGTCTAATTAAAAAAAGAAGAAGCAATGAGACCGCCAAATAAGCTAACGTGAGATTATTAGTGCGATTGGAGAAAGAGGAGCATGTATTGACAAATGACAATTTGAAAAGTAAATGTTGATCAACTGATGGTTTTAATTTTTCTTGAATGTGATGTACAGCTTTTGGCCTCTACTCTTATAGACGCAAAAGTCAAAACATATACCCTCGGTCTCAATGAGGATTTATTTTATTTTATTTTTTATACAAGGCAATAATTTGGGAATGGTTAACCGCGGTTAAACCACTGACCAAAAGCGTCCTTTCAGACGATGTCATCAATCTCGATCAGTAGGGCATCGCACCCCAGCGAAGTTCGAAATCAGCCCAAGATCTGTCAACCTATCCGCCGCCTGATTACCTTCACGGAAGGAATGAGAGAAAGTGATCTCCTCGAACGCCTTGCATAAGCCATGCGCATCAGAGATCAACATCTCAACAACCCACGGGCACGATCGGGACCCTTTGAGGGCGTTGATAACAGCCAAACAATCGCCCTCCACCTTAAGGCGAGAAACCCCCACCATCTTCACGGCTTCCAGAAGCCCATCATGAAGGCCAAAACTCTCAGCTTGGATTACGGAAACCATGTCATGACTCCGTGCACCAAAGGACACCACGCTCCCGAGGCGATCACGGATGAGGAAGCCCGACGCAACATGTCTAGAGGCTACCGTGGCTCCGTCAAAATTAAGTTTCAGAACCCATCCTTAGGTTTTTCTCATCTTACTTTTTTCTGGTGTCTGGGTCTGTTTTGGTGGTACTTTGGTCGTATTGTAATGTTGTCTTCTTCAGTTTCCTCGACTTGTGCCTTCTTCCAGTTTATCCTATATTGTTTTGTATGCTTTAACCATTCTTCCATATTCCTTATATAATAATTTTCAAAGAGGATTTTGTTCCTCATGGACCAAACACCCCAAAGGGAAAATGCTAGTGTCGATTTCTGATCAGCTGGGAGTTTTGAAAAGATTTCTGCGATAATATCCTTGTATGCTCAATGAGGATTTTCTACACCTCCCCCCTACTCCCCTCCCTACATTACTAAATTATTTTAACATTTATTTAATTTTAAAAAAATAATAAAAAAATTATTCCTAACATCTATGTTTATATATTTACGAAATTTTATTTTGAAAAACCACGTTTTAAAGTTTTTAATAATTATATTTTATAAAATATTTCCTTTTTAATTTTAACAAATTTTAAAAAATGATTTTTCAAAATAAAATTTTATAAACATATAAAAATAAATGTTAGAAATATTTATATAATTTTTTCAAACAAATTAAGTTTAAATAAATGTTAAAATAAATTAATGTTGTAGGGAGGGGAGTAGGGAGAGTGGAGTAGAAGATCTCCCCTCCCTGTGTCCCAATTTGGATCCCATGTAACACTTTGTGTGTTACACTTGGTGTTACACCTCATTATTTCGGTTATAAATTAACGTTAAAAATTTTAAAAATTATATTTATACTCTATACACTTATATTAACATGTTTATAAATTTTTATTATTAAAATATATGTTTTGGTATGATTAAATTATTATTTTTCCAAAATAATCAATCTTTTAATTATTTATAATTTTTAATAACATTTTTTCATAATAAAATTTTATAAATATGTAATATAAGTGTATAGAATATAAATATAAATTTTTTAAATTTTTTTAATGTAAATTTATAGCCGAAATAATTAAGTGTAACACTCGGTGTTACACCTAGTGTTACAGAGGATCTACACTGTCTTTGTCTTATTCGGGTCCGAATCGTCTGTTCCCGATGTTGTCTCCTTACACTGTCCCTCTCACAAAAAAATATATTTTTTATTCTTTTAATCTATTTTTTTTCATTTGAATTTGTTTTTGTTTTTGTTTTTATTTGAAGTTTGTGAGGGGAGGGGGTTGGGGGATAGGAGGGGGATAAACTAGGGAAAGAGGATTTGGATCGGAGGCTCGGAGCCGTCCTATTCGGCCATGCGTGCCCATTTTCTGACGGGACAGGACACACCCGCCATTGCCGCCAGGTCCGATGGGACTTCCGATAGTTAGAATGCTGCCATTCTTGGACCCACAACTCCACGCCTACTTCGCTAAGTTGGCCAAGACTTACGGGCCACTGATAAGCCTCCGGCTAGAGATGAAGCTAACAAATTTATGTATCCATAATCCTTTCTCCTTGAGCAAATAGCTGGATCAGGGAAAGCCCAGAAATCAGCATAATAAACCAAATTTAACATATAGCCCAGAAATCAGCCATTATTTCTTTATACAACAAACAATCAGATTTCAGAAGACTGCACATCAAAACAACAGGAGGAAAAAAAAATAGTAACAAGAGGCGGAAAAAATGTTATTGAAATTTCCGCTCTTTCGCATTTTTCAAGTATGATGATTACAAACCAAACACTAGAAATGTTTACAAATCCTTATTAATAGGTCTGAAAGTGCGGCCATACTGTCAGCATCCTGTGATGAAGATATGTAGAACATATAAATGAATGTACACACATATTAACCTTTTGAGAGTGAGATATTCAAATGCACTGCTATTTTCATTATCTTTTCCTTGACTGAACTGGTAAAATCCAGGATTTGAAAATCAAAGTATGTTACCATAGGCCAGGGAGGGATCAATCTGCCAGGGAATCATGGGAATAATGTAAATTACTAATCATATCAGATAATTGGACAACAATACAACAACGTACCCGCCCATTAGCAATTTAGCACCATTAGAATTTAGAAAGACAATGAGTAGGTTATGTTAAAAGTGTTGCCTAAACTTGTGTGATTCAAGCTTAGTTTTCATTGGTTTTAAAATTCAGTTTTTTCTGTTATCTGTCATACTCGATCTCGAGTAAGATTGTGCTGCTATAGTCGATTTCGAGTAAGGTTTGTAAGAGTCAGTTTCCAGCAGTTTATTCTAGCTAAGTTAGTGGAGTAGTGGGCTTAGTCTAGCAGTTATGAGGTCAGTTTTCGTGCATGTATGTAGTCTAGTTTGTGTAAGTTTCAATCAATCAATTGGAGAAGTTATTAGCTGCAGTTCTTTCTCTCTTCCAAAACTGAAAGTTGTCGATTTGGTAGAACACCGATTCAAGTGTTTGTGTTTGCCATTTGTGTCTTGTGGTTAGGGTCAAGTGTGGTTCATTCTAACATTTGGTATCAGAGCTGAGATTAAAGATCTCACTGGGTTCAAGTTCTGGGAATTGAGAGGTGTGAGAGATAAACACAGGGAAACACATTCGAGAATTCATTGTTCAACAAGATGCAGAACAATGGAAGTGGAGGGGTTGGCAATCCTCAATTGTCAATCTTCAAAGGAGTGAACTACCACTTTTGGAGTTTAAAGATGACCACTTTGTTCAAATCACAAGAGGTTTGGAATCTGGTAGATCAAGGATTTGAAGATGCAAATCCTCCTGAACTAGATCAACCTTTGAGAGAAAAAAAGGAAGAAAGATTCTAAGGCATTATTTATGATTCAAAGTGCCTTAGATGATAAAGTGTTTTCGAGAATAGCAGCCTCAACAACTGCTCATGATGCCTGGGAAGTTTTGAAGCAAGAATACATGGGAGATGGAAGAGTGATCACAGTGAAGTTGCAGACCTTGAGGAAGGAGTTTGATACTCTGGTTATGCAAGAGAAAGAAACTGTCCAAGTGTTCTTGTCGCGGGTATCTGGAATTGTCAACCATATAAGAACATATGGAGAGATTGTGAGCAGTGAGACCATTGTGGGTAAGGTTCTGAGAAGCCTTACAAAGAGATATGACCATGTAGTTGCAGCCATTGAAGAATCAAATGATCTGTCTGTGTACAGATTTGAAGAGTTGTCAAGCTCTTTGCAAGCTCATGAAGAAAGAATGAGCAGAACAAGTGAGCAGAAGGAAGAGAAGGTCTTCCAGGTGAAGGATGAAAACCAGAAAAGCAAGAATGAGGGTTCTTCAACTAGGGGTGGTTTTAGAGGTGGTCACAGAGGAAGAGGCAACTATAGAGGTGGTCAAGGAGGTAGAGGAGGAAGAGGCTATGGTAGAGGTCAGTACAATGGCTCAAGAAGAGGAAATGGAGGTGATCAAGGGAAGGAGCAGTGGAAGGATTCCAATAGGAATCAAGGCAATGATTCAAGGCAACAGAAGAGTGGAATCAGGTGCTACTATTGCAAGAAATTCGGGCACAAAGAAGCTTTCTGTTGGGAGAAACAAGAGAATGAGCAAAAAGGAGTGAATAACCAGTGTTTGTGTTTGCCATTTGTCTCTTGTGGTTGTGGTCAAATGTGGTTCATTCTAACAGATTAAGGGGCTCATGTTCCAGAGCACATACCCTTAGAAGTGAATAACCAGAAACTAACTGAGTAGCAAATGAAGACCAAGTGCACTCACAAAATGATCGATTAAGCTTCACAACGCACAGAAAAACTAAAAATTAGCAAAAAATGAGATTTTTTTTATATGTATAGATTAAAAGACCATTCTTGTTTAAATATATTGAAGAAAATATTAAATTTGTTATTTAGAGTAAGAATTTTTAGTAGAAGGAAACTAAGAGAAACATAAATTATGGAAAAAAAGTAAGGATAAAAGGGTTTGAATTTATGACCTTAAGATAATAAATATCTCTCCTTAACAACTAAGTTACAAAATCTTAGTGATTTATTATTCTTTTAAATTGTTTTATCTCTAAAATTAGTAAAAATTACAAAAAAAATCATAAAAAATATTTTTTTTCTCGGTTTTTCTTTCGGGTTTGGAGAGGGCTAACGCCACCCGAGCCCCTAGATCTGCCAATAGCCTTAAATTTGTTTCTAATTGGTAAACACTGGAGATTCTAGTGGTCTCGGGAGGTAGCATCCCACGACGGTTGTTAGCCTCCCTAATAAAGAATTTAGTTCAACTGTTCGTACACATGTAACACACTGAGTCTTTGTAAAAAAAAATTAATTTATCGGTCTTGTTATAATATAGATCAATTCCAGTTTGCGTTTACTTTCAATAATGCAATGAGCACTTAGCTTCGTACGTCGTATTCAACTTCATCCAGTTTGGTTTAGGTCTACTTGGTTTCGATTTTTTGTAGAGTGCGTTTGTCTGAGTTTGCATCAATTTGTATTGTTGTATGTTTGGTTTTTAGACGATTCTCCCATCTGCCGACTTAATCTCGGCATTCGAGTTTCAGATATGCATAAACTCAAATTCTTATCTAATAATAATAATATAAAAAAAAAGCAATGAGCACGCCAAACACAAAAACTTTGATTTTAGGGTGAAGATAGGAAGAGCATGTATGTATTGACAATTTGAAAAGTAAATGTTGATCAACTCATGGTTTTAATATTTCTTGAATGTAACGTCAGCTTTTGGCCCTCTTTAAGGATACAAAAGTAAAAAATTATACCCTAGCTTTGTCCTTTTGCCCTTACGTCAGTACGTGCACATTTTCCCTTCGACTTCAGTTGAACCATTTCGAAATGTTCATCGTAAACACTTCTTTACTCCATTTTTTTTGTTATCAATTATACCCATATTCATTCATGTACCTTCACTTTCGAAACCGTCTCACAATTTTGAATCATTTATGTTTTACTCCCGACATTTTAGATTCATGTAATTGAAAAATTATTATTAATAATTATGTTGAGGTATCCTGTTACTCCATCCGTTTCAAAATAATTACCACTTTTCTTTTCGGCACGTTTTTTAAGGTTTTTAAAACTATACTCCATCCGTTAAGAAAAACATGTCGTTTTAGTAGTAAAATCTTGTTAATAAAAACATGTCGTTTTAGGTATTTTGGTGTTCATTTTCCAAAATTATCCTTGTAATTATTAGATATTTGTTAGTTGAAGTTTTCAATAAACTGGAAAAGTAAAGTAATAATTAGGGGTATAAGTGTATTTTTTTTTGCTTTTATTTGCTTTCTTAAAAAATGTGCAAATGTCTAAAACGACATGTTTTAATTAACGGATGGAGTATAAAATATTATTTTTTTAATCAATTTTTTTTTATATAATTTCATAGTTATTACTAATAAGTATAAATTTGTGTAAAAAATTTAACTAAAATAATAATATTTAATATATTTTTTAACTCATTGAAAAACGTGTACTAAAAGACGAAAGACACTTATTTTGAAATAGAGGGAGTAGTATTATTTGAAAATTATATAACTTATTTTTTTATATTACTATTAGTTATAGTTAGACATGTCAAAACACAACCCGAGTACCCGACCCAGTCGACCCGACCCAAACGCCCGAAAAAATTTCGACCCGGAAATTTTTTTCGACCCGAACCCGAAAATTTTCTGGGTAATCTGGGTTTCGACCCGATTGACCCGATAATTTTGATCCGATTTATCCATTTGACCCGGTGACCTGATTGATTTATAATTATATATGATTAAATTTTTTTATGGAGATTCTAATTTATTACTTACAATCACTTGATCTTTCATTTTCAAATCAACTTTTATATTTATTTGTATTGTGTAATACTCCGTCCGATCGATAGTATTTGATTTTTTATTTTTCAACGGACTTTCTTAAGAAGATAAAAATTCTAAAAAATATTAAAATATTAAAACAACTCTATGCTTATTATTAATTGCATGAAATTATTTTTAAAAAATTATTTGAAAATTTGATATTTTATATATTATTACATTTTATTAAAAATTACGAGAAATAATAAAAAAAATCAAATATTTTAGATCAAATATAGTATATAATTACAAGCACCGGAACTTATGAACAACGTCTTTAACTTTAGAATTTTAAATTTATCGCAAAATTATCAAATCATGATTTTTTTAATTTAAAAAAGAAAAAATTGACCAACCCGAAATCGACCTGAAATGACCCGAAAACCTGGTCAAACCCGTATTACACGGGACCCGAAAATACCCGAAACCTGTATTACCCGGGACCCGAAGTGACCCGACACGAACCCGACCCGAATGACCCGTTTAACAGGTCTAGATATAGTAGATTAATTTTTTAATTTTTTTCCTCTAAAAAAATGAGTGCATATGTTAAAATAAAATTCAAGGCAATTCAAAAATATTTTTTGGCATTTTTTAATTAAACGTCGTGGTTTAATTAAATTATAGAATTCCTCTGCCAAAATTCTCACCTCCTGCCAAAATTCAACTGAAAAACTTGCCCGGCGGTGCCATAATTCTCACCAGTCTCCTAGCGCCATGTGTCAGTGTGTCACCTCATTCAAATAAAGTACTCCGTAATTTTTTTTTTATTAGGTAAAAATTCGAAGATCAGACATGCCTGACTCATCGAGAGGCCAACCGAAGTCGGCAGACGGTGAACCGTCTAACATAGCACCTAAAAACAGAAATACAAATAACAGGCGAGCGAACCAAACATAAATAAACTCTACAACAAATGTTCCAAGAAGACCTAACACCCGAAGAGCTGAGGAAGCCGCCGAAGAACGCAGCCAAGCACCACCGAATAGTAGCACCGCGGGCCAGTAGTACAGCAGGAAACTAACTCCTGTGGGTAGTGCAGACGAGCTCCAAGGAAAACTCAATCCCGAATACGGAGTCGCCTTTGAGCGCACCACCTTGACCCCAGCCAGACCCGACTACAGACTCCACGCCCCCCTTTTTCTTTTTCTTTTTTTTTTGACTGAAAAACACCCAAAAGAAAATTTTTTCACTGTCACTTGTCTCTTGAATCTAGTCCATATTTATCATGGAGTACATGACTTGGTTTAAGATTACCCAATAGAAATTTATCGAGTAAAAAAATAAATTAAAAAATAGATAAACTAATTTAAATATAAACAATTTATTTAGAATTGAGTGGTTAAGATTAATCTAACTTCACCTAAAGTTATTTTACCAACTCCATTGGATCCAAACTGAATTTCGACCATAAGTCTATAACGTCTACTAATTTTTCATATAAAATTTGTTTTACTTTCTCATTTCTAATTTTAACGGGGTAATCCTGTCCTTATTAGTTTTTTTTATTAGGTAAAAATTTGGATGGGACACAAGACTCTATACCCGAAAGCATCATGCCGGTTGAGGTCAAGAAGACTTGAATCGGTATAGAAATTAGTTCCCCTGGTAGAGTAGCTAAGGTGTGCAACATTATCCGTCACTCGGTTACCAATGCGGGGAATGTGAGAAATCCGTACGTTCTCTAATTCCATAAGGATGGTTCGAATGTCAGCCAATACAAGCTCAATTTCCCAGGGACATTAAATGCTCGTAAGACATCCGTAATTATCTTAGAGTCACCTTCAATGATTAAGTTGTTTAAATTGAGTTCCTTAGCCTTTTCGGTCCCTTGTCTTAGCGCAATTGCTTCTGCCATTACAAGCGAATGACCATCTATTATTTTTCCTCCTATGCAGACAGGGTTCCCAAGGCAGTCGCGAAATATGACATGTCGAGCTTTTTATGGTCGAGAAGGATGAGCCATCAAAGTTTAATTTAATTCAGCCAATGGGTGATTTTTTCTATAGGTTCATTTTTCCCCGGGATCTTAACGGTTTAGTTGTTGTTGTTTGTTCATGTGGCGTGTTTGTATTCTTTTTGGGTGGATGTGCTTTTCTAGCTCTCTTCCAATTTTCTACGTTTCCTAAGATGAGTTTTTTAATACCTTCCGCGGACGGAATTGGAACATTTTTTAAGATAGCTTGATTTTTTGTATGCCATATAATCCACCACCTGAAAGCTAGATTTTGGTTGTTTTCCTTGGAAAGATTGGTACTAAGAAAGCACATGATTTGGTCCATATCTCTGTTTTGGGATATAAGCGTGTCAATTTTCAGGGCAATATTTTGAGAAAATTGTGCTTGGAAGTTATTGTAGGGGCATTCCAAGAAAAGATGGATGTCGTCCTCCTGACCATGGTTACACAGTGTATAGGTAGTGGGTACTGTTGCACCCTGTTGAGCTAGTCGCAAAGCCGTTGGGAGCCCATTTTGCTTAATCTTCCATAGAAAAATTTTAATTTTCGGAGAAGCGTCAATCTTCCATATCCAATCATAGTCTGTCGTAATTATGTTTATTGAATTTGAGATTAAATTGTAGGCGCTACTCGTTGAAAACCATCCCTTGTTATCTGGCCACCAATAGAGTCTGTCCTCGAAGGTGTTAATCGGGAGTGTAATCTTGATAATATCTTCAACGATGTTTTCTGGTAAGACCGATTCCAATTTCTCTTTCCACCACTGACCACCCATAATATATTCACTAACAGTTTCATGTTCAGAGTTTTGGGTATTCATTATATTCACTATCCTTATTATTTATTTTCTCTTCTACTTCACTCACTTTATTTTCATCATAAACATTTTTTTACTCCATCTTTTTATCAATTACACTCATATTCATGTACCTTCACTTTCGAAACCGTCTCACAATTTTGAATCATGTAATTCCCCTGATATTCAACGACAATGTATGATATGTGGGCTTTCATCCATCACCCGCCTCACCCGCACCCGCACCACTCCACCACCCACTTTAGTGCGAGGTTTCGCCCATAAAATTAATGTGGGTGGATCGAATACCCGTGGGTTATTCCCTTCCCTATAATCTGGCTCTCTTTGTAAGATTGAATTTATGACTTATCTCATAAGTATCATGCATGCATGACCCATTATAGATTTATAGCTCATGGTTCACCCCTTCAAAATCGCCTCAAGTTAAAAAAAAAAACATAACTAATCCTCTATTTTTAATTTGACAATTTAAATATTAAAATATATAAGTGGTTCTCATACAAAAAAAACACTACCACGTACAATACTCATTTCAAGATTAAAATTAATTATATATATCTATATATAATTATTTTTTTGATAAACATATGTATAAAAAATTAGAAAAACTAAAATTCTAATATTGATTACATATTTATTCACATATATAATAAATTAGATCAAATAAAGCATCAAAATATTTAGAAAATAATATAAATTAAATTAAAAATGATTGAAATGTTGTAAAATTAAAAAAGTCATGTTGTGAAACTTATTTTTCTATTTAAAAGTTGACCAAAATATAAAATTTATTTCGATTAAACATACAAAAAGGTACTTGATTTGAAAAGCACAAAAACAAAGGAGTCAACAAATATTAGTCATCTTATAATATAATTTATATTACAAAGTATTGACTAAACATTTGAGCAAAGAAATGTATTTTTTTTCCAAGAGTTTAACATGTAGTAAATCAACTTCTATTTTCGTATTATATAATATTGATCATTTAATTAAATAAATGATGAAAAGTATCATAAAAAAACAATGATTAAAAAACTATAATTATAAATCAACGAAATATTTAAGCAAGTGGGTAATCAATTTAATATACTTGCCAAAATCAAAATATATGATCTTTCCAAAAATAAAAAGTAAATCAACTTTAAACATCTATTCAACATATAGCCTAGGTTTTCTTATTAACATATTTATAGTTTACTAGTTGTTATCCCGTGTGCGAAGCACACGGGTATTCGTGTTATTTTTTTTTTACAAATATGATCAACGATTAACAAAATAAAATAAAATAAATATTCTATTTAAAAACTATTTAATTATAGATCAGTATATAATCCAGTGTATATAAAGCTTAACCCAAAATGTTGTCAAAAGAGGCTATACCAACTTTCTTCTTCAACAACTTGTAATTTATGTAATATCTGCATTTCCAAAAACAAAAACAGCATACACCAGGATGATCATAATCCACATTCAGAGAGTGGCACTCTAGCATGATCAAAATGAACTTTCAAAATTCTTTGGGGTTAAGACCTCAAGTATGGCTAAGAAAATCAAATAAAACAATACGGCTTAAATCCAACACAGACAGCCCGCAATATAACCACACAATGTGGAATTTAGAAACAACAACCGAATGATAATTCAACATGATGCAGTTACTTACAAAACAGCATATACAAATGCAAAATCGTACCATTGGCAGATTAACGGTTTAACAGTCCCCTGAACAACCATTTCAAGCCAAGATCAGTGGTACAGTGACAGCTACGGAAATGTTAAAATTTCATGGCATGAGATGGTAAAAAATGTAACAAGATGCAATAGAATTTGCTTGCTGAAACATACCCCTTCCATTCTGCAATTTGAGACGCTTTCAACTTTTTCCCGAAAGCAACCATCTTCTATACCTTACACGCTGCAGTAGAATAAGACTATAAGACACTGCAATCTGAATGAAACCGGTATCACTAAGTAACTAACATGTGACCTATCATCTTACTTTTGAATGTTTTATTCTCACAATATAAAACATGACATGATCACTCTTGTATAAACACCCAAAAATAAGGCCAATATTTACTAAACCTATTTTCCTTTGCTGCACAAAAGTGACAAAACAGGATAAATTTTCCCCTAAATAACTGCAAACAATATTATGGATCTTGTTTCTGGTGCTGGGTCATGCCTCGATCTCAAGTCAACGAAGCTCGTCCTCTGTCCACGTGGGTCAGCAATGCCGGTTCAAATGTTCTGATGACAATGACGTTTAAGCTTACTGATTGGTCCAGTCCCTATGATCAGGTTATAATCAATCAGATCCTTCATACTGTTGATCACTTCGCCTATCTGAAAGCGTTGAACATATCTCTTGGTAAATTAGAATTCATTCAGCAATGGAGCTTCCAATGCTTTGGCTACTTCTCTAGCTGATGCTACAAGCCTAAAAGACAACCGTCATTGTTTAAACAAATTGGCTTTTTCGAAACGGAAGATCTTCAAAATTGGTCATGAATGTAGCAAAGACGAATGATTACATGGTCCATTTGCTCTCTAAATCTGGATCGGACAAATCTATTGACGCACTCTACTACTTAATAATCACACATTTTAAAATTTAGCCTAAAGTTAAGTTAGTTTAACTATACGAAACGTGGCAGCAAAGGGTACCACTCAAATTAAAGCAACAAAAGTTGGGTTTTACTCTCCCCTCCTCATGGTGTAAAAACCCTCAAACCCACTCCCTCTCCAAGCCACTCACCTTATTTCACTACCTAACAGCTATGAAAATACTATGAATCCAAAACAAGGAACATACAAGAGATAAATGTAAAAGTGTAATTTATATCCAAATATGAAATGATAAATTATAAGGCATAAAAAGCAACATTCACAGAATGATGAAAAAAAATCTAAAATGTCTATTAAATCCTTTTTTTGGTAAACTTCTAATCCTTCATCAAATTCCCTAGGATAATGACCATAACTCAAAACATCATAAAATGTATGTGTTAGTTTAAAGAAAAAGACAGCACAAGCCTTCGTATCCTACGATTCTAAAACAAAGAACTTAAGTGTTAGCTTGAGCATAATTGTGTCGGTTAATTACTCGATTCTAAAAAAAAAAAAAACTTAAGTTATAACTTGAGCAAATTTGTGTCTGTTATTTACTCACTTTCATACACCTTTGATTTGATTACCGTTTCAATCACTTGCTTCAAGCATAATAACCATATTTGTGGCTAATTTTATCATAAAAAGCTTCAACTGATTTGAGGCATTGCAAAAGGGTAACCTAGTAGCCAACAATAACCCATAATCTCATTAATTTGGTCTCTCACCACTTCGTCTTTTTGAGATTAATCAAGTCTCGAATTCCCAGCAGGAGGAATTCAAATTGAATTAAAATTAGTGAGATGGGTCATTCTAAATGTTATCTAAAACTTGGAAAATCTAATAACAAAAATGAAGTCAATTTAACTTGACGATTCATCAAACTCCTTAAAGACATTCTTACCTCTCACAATTCGGAGCACCGTTAGTGTGTCTTCATGGGTAAAATCCTCTCAAGAGTCACATGTTTCAGTTTCTCCCCAATTTATGCCTAAAGAATCTACATTAATGCATGTTCTATCTTAAGCCTGCTTCTTATTTGGTTTTTGGGTTCTGAGGGTAAATTTCATTAGTTACCTAAAATCTGTATCTTATGTGATCTTGAATCTTTGGTATATATAAGCCATGTTTAATGAAGGATGTACATTTTTTAGTCAAAAGTCATGGAGTGCCTTGCTGCATAGATGTGAAAAACAAGTGAAAAAGCAGCTCCTGGGGTCGAAAGATGATTATTCAAAACTTGATAGAATTATTTTAAGTGAGCAACTGTATTTGTGAGGATTTAGGATAGCTGGTCTCAAGACTATTTTTGCAATAGGTATGTGTCGGCAATGTGATCACTAACCGAAAGCAGTTGCTAACAGTAAGACAATAAACAGCATAATCTAAATTAGCGAGATCACAAAATCTTAATAAACCTCTTCTAACAAAGAAAAAACAACATATAGGAGAAATGTACAGCTTGGGCTACAAATTCAATTTAATTTTATTGAACAAATCTAAAAACCTAATAAATGGAATCGAAAGAACGGAACCTTAATAAGATACCAGCTTGAACAAAGAGAAGTACTATGGAAATAAACCATAAGTAGCATAACTGATAGCAGCAATAGCTCCAGTGAAAGCACTGAATAAGGAATTTAAGAAGCTTGATCAAGACTGATAACCCTGAGACTGGCCACTGAATTTTTGTAAGTTGTTTCTGTCATACTGACTTTTTCAGGCATTTTTGGTGAGTTAGAGATATTGCAGACATAGATATATTAAAATATTTTCAAACTTTGTAAATTGATTTCTTTAATATTGGTCAAGGCCCATCATCTCTATCACCAAGCAAGTTACACATATCAGCACATCCTGATAAGCTACAAATTGATTAGAAATTGATTATATTTTTTAAGATCTGATCAACCATTAATTGCAGAAGATACTAAAAACTACCCAAATGGGACTCAATCTCAACACATATATATTTTCATCCAATTCAAGTAAGCTCAACCCAAAATGAACATCAAGAAATTTGAATATTAGAAACATCACATATTCATTCGTATGGAAGAAAATTATTATATTCATTAATCGTAACTCTGGTATGATCATTTTACCACCAATGCAAAATGTTCAATAAAGCAACAAATCTCATAAACTATTAGTGAAACAAAGAGTAATTTCACTTGAGCATTTTATCAAACACTTTATGTGCATTTTCCCAACCCAATTCATGGTGTTTGGTTAAGGTTCCTGATATATGTTTCACCTTTGTTTGGCTCATTCATGCCCTCTACCCTCAACTAAGGTTCTCACCCTCTTGATTCCTAAAAATAATCAATTATCAAACACCCTTAAGATTAGGCGCTAGGAAGAGGCGCAGTTCACCGTAACCAAATCCATCCCTTTGCAAATTGAAATCGAAGGAATTCCCTAAAGTCCCTAAATTTCCAAATCAAACCCTAAATTCAGAGAAGAGATGAAAATGGAAATTCAGATCAAAGAAGTGAATAAAAACCCTTAGAAGTAAAATTAGGGCGATGCGAAATTGAGAAGGGGATCAAACCTTTGAAGGTTTAGACGTTATTGAGAGGCGACAATGATGGATCCCTGAAGAGGTTGGGAAGAGATGAAGGCGCAGCGGTGGTTCAAACAAAGGGATTGAACGGAGGGCGCGAGCCGCGGTGGACAAAGCGGAAACCAGAAAAGAAGGCGTCGGCGTTACTTGAGGGCTGAGAGCAGAAAAACAGAAAGTTGAGATGGGTGAGAGAGATAGCGAGGCGAGGGAGAAGTGAAGAGAGCAAGGCGAGTTGCAGAGACGGCGAGGCTCCAAGGGAGATGAAAAGCAAGAGTGGCAATTTCGTAAATATGAAATAGCATAGGTAAGGACTGGGGGCAAAATGGTAAGTCAACTTTTGGCCTCATTCCCGCTTTTATATATATAGAGATGTGACATGGTAGAAGCAATATGGCACAACACTATTGGTTCAAAATTTAGGCGGGAAAAAATTTCACCAGAAGCTGCCATGTGGCAGAAACAGCTTCTGCTTTAGTATCCTACTAGTGTAGGCCCCGTCCCGTGTACGGAGAATACGTTAATCTAAATATAAATGATTTTTTCCTTCAAAAAATAATATAAATATAAATAAGATTAGTTCGACAGGTTATATATAATCTAAATATCTTTTAATTATATTCTATCAAAATATAAATAAAATTCACATTTATAAGGTACTACGTAAAAGTTTTTTTTCCTCTGATCTATGGTTAATTAAATCTCATGTAATTTAATTAGATAGTTGATTTTTAAAAATATTTTAATATTCCTTTTTATTAAATATGTAGTTTGTATTTATTACATTAGTATCTATGTACGGATGGATTGTGACTACATATATGGCTATATAATATTTTAATTATTTATTTTGGCCTCGAAAAATAACATAGATAGATATAAAATAACAATTATTAAAAGATTGATTTTGATACAAATAATTCTTTTCACTAAAAAATAATCTAAATATAAATAAAATAGCATCTATCAAATATTACATATTTATCTATTAATATTTTTGGTAAGTATGACTATGAAAATTAGTTTTATTATTACTACTACTGTTTAATTATATTGATATAGTTTTTTCCTTATATAATATTTACTCTTTTATAAGATATTCCATTTATCCAATTATATGTCTTAATTGTAAAATAAAATAATTATTTTTTTATTAGATTTCCTTTTTGACGGGAGAAAGCTTTGCGAGACACACTCACGCGCCGTCACGTAGGCAAATGCACTCACGCGCCGCCACGCAGGCAACAATGCATCGGTTTTAGTATATGTATATAGATAGGATATAGGATATAGGATATAGGATATAGGATAGGATTATGATTGTACTTTATAACTAGGGGCAATTTGGGTGTTAAAGAAATTCCTTAAAAATTGTGCTCGAGGCTAAAACGATATGTTTTCGCGAACGGATGGAGTAATACTTATTAGGTGAATAAAAAGAAAAAAAAAATTATCTCTTCTAGATATTTTCCTTGTAATTGATACTTGGCTAATCCCGATCATACTTATGTGGACTCAGATCAAGATTTCGAGTGTGAGGGCCGATCTTACTTTAGCTCCTGTATTTCGTTGAACGGGGTTGAATTAATTACGTCCTGATTAAAACCCAATTGTTGATTTGTTGATGCGTTCCTTGAGGCCAATAACGTGGATTCAAACTCCCGTAAATTAACAGTTGAACTGGAATTTCTTTCGATTGAATGTAATCAAACACTTAATAAAAGTGAATCTCAATTTCGATCGGTAGAATAAAAAAAAAAAACAAATGGAAGACTAATTAATTTTGGTCAACAATATGCCTGCCAAAGGGAATTGATCGGATGCACACAAGAAACCAAAGGTATGTAGGATTTTTGGGATTGATAATGGAAGAACCTATCAAAGATTTTTTCAATTCTATATTCAATCTGATTAAATTAATGAAAATACAAGCGTTTAAATAAGGAATTATACCAATTCTATCTTTACACTATGTATATATTAGTGTATGTAAATATATACACACTGTATATGTAATATAAAATAATATATATACTATATATATTATATATAATATAATATAATACATAATGTATAAATAATATTATATATATCCAGGACGGGACGGAATTTGCGGGAGTGGGACGGGTCGTCTCGCGTCCCATTCCGCATATTTGCGGGACGGGATTCACTATTTTTTTTCGAAATCCGCCTGGATCGGGATTTGCGGGATTTGTGCTCACCCCTAGTGTGTGGTCATAAAAGGATTATCATTTTTCGGTATTAGAGAAATGAATGTGTGATTAATTTGCTTTAGGTTGCCAGAGTGGAAAAAAGATTTGGTAGCCCTAATGTGCCAACGATGGCCCAATATTTTTCCATATAAAGATAAGATTCGATTCCTTTCATTTTCATTCCGTAGACTTGTAATAGATAACACATATAGGATGTGTATATAACTCGATGCACACTACTTTCAGTTTTGTAAAAAGCATATATATTGGTACTCACCATGTTATCTGATCTCTGGTTTCCATTGGTGACCTTGTGCTGCATAGCATGGATGACCCGGATGATCTTCATGTCCAGCCGGAACAGGACACGACCGCCGCTGCCTCCAGGTCCGATGGGGCTTCCGATAGTCGGAATGCTGCCATTCATGGACCCGCAACGCCACACCTACTTCGCTAAATTGGCCAAGACTTACGGGCCACTGATGAGCCTCCGGATAGGGATGAAAACCGCTGTTGTCGTATCCTCGCCTTCGTTAGCCAAGCAAGTGCTTAAGGACTTCGACATCCCCTTCTCTAATCACGATGTACCAGCTGCCGGAAGAGAGTTTAGCTATGGCTGCAACAACATCGGGTTTGCACCTTATGGTCCACAATCAAGATTACTAAGAAAGGTAAGTTCCATCCCTGACTGGTCTTGAGTTTCTGCACAAAACTATTGAATCTTTAAAAAAATTACTGTATGTGGATTTACTATGTCTGTGATAGCCAATTCAAGGCTAAAGATAGATCTTCATGAGAGATCATACTTCCATTTATGCAGTTCTGACATTAATTTGATGGCTTAATAGGCCACTGTCAATGGAATGGTGGGTGCTGCCTCTCTAGATGCAGCTAGCAACCTCAGGAGGCGAGTGCTCCATGAAACGGTAAAATACCTACAGGAGAATGGAGAATGTCCAGTGAACATAGGAGATCAAATGTTCATGATGATTTGGAAGGTGATCATCGGCATGCTATGGGGAAAGACGGTCAAGGGTGCAGAGAATAGTGATCAGGCAGCCGAGTTTAGAAGTGTAGTGACTACGGTCTTTAAGCTGTTTGGAACACCGAATGTGTCCGACTTCTTTCCTGGATTGGCGAGGTTTGATTTGCAAGGGGTTCTAAAGAGGATGCGACAGTGCACAAAGAGGATTGATGATATAATTGAGGCTGTCATTGGTAAAAGCAAGGAGATTGACAGCAAAGAACGCGATGATAAGGATTTCTTACAATTTCTCTTACAGCTCAAGGATGAAGGTGTCGCGAAAACAAGAATAACCTTTGCCCAGGTTAAGGCTTTGCTCAATGTAAGATTTTATGTATAGTACGTTTACATTATATATATATATATAGATCCTTGTGTATGTGTTTACGCAAGTGGATGTTTGTACGTTACAGGACATGATTCTAGGTGGGACAGACACAACCACATCCACACTTGAGTTCGCAATGGCAGAGTTAGTGGACAAACCAGAAGTTATGAGAAAAGCACAAGAAGAACTGGAAGCAGTGGTTGGGGCTGGCAACCAAGTGGAGGAATCTCACATTCACAAACTACCCTATTTGCTAGCCATCATGAAAGAAACCCTCAGGATGCATCCTATTGCCCCGCTGATGGTCCCTCGCAGACCAAGCGAGTCCTGCATTGTTGGAGGATACACCATTCCAAAGGGCTCGGTGGTTTTCTTCAACGTATGGGCCATTCAAAGGGACCCTTCATTTTGGGAGGATCCTCTAAAGTTCAAACCTGAGAGGTTTTTGAACGCAAATTATGACTTCACAGGGAACAACTTTACTTACTTCCCGTTCGGATCAGGAAGAAGGATCTGCATTGGGATCGCTTTCGCTGAGAGGACCATCTTATATTCCCTTGCATCATTTCTACACTATTTTGATTGGAAGCTACCTCAAGGAGTGGAGAAAGTTGATCTTTCGGAGAACTTTGGAATGACAATGAAGGTTGCAACACCTGTGTTGTTGATCCCCGTACCAAGATCATCTTATCTGCGCAATCAAACCCCCCACCCATAATACACATTTTCGCTTAATCAACCTGCAATAAACTCATGAATAAAGGATCAAGGCTATCAACCTGCAATAAATTGAACAAAGCCTAGCTCAAGGCTATGTTTCTCTTCTTTTGCACTATTAGATGGTACTATATATATCTACAACTGTAATCTGTGAATGATATATGTGTTCGCCTTCTTTCCTGCATTGGCAATGTATCCTGACCAACCATATTACCTCAATCATGGCCATGACTCTATACTCTGACTTTGTAGTAGACATAGCCACGCACGAATGATTGTTTCTTTGTTTTCCATGAGATCAGGGATTTCCCCAACATGAAACAGTACGTAGCCAGTGGGTAGATTTTCTGGTCATAGGACATAACTGCCAATCTGCATCACAAAAACCTTAAAGTTTCATACATATATCTGAGTTGCTTGACAATATATATCAATCCTTACCCTAGTTCCTTCTTTATATATCTCAGAATATGTTTCACAACTTGCCAATGTATGTCTCACTGTTGGCTTCTGCATAAAATGGTTGAGAATATGTATTGAGTACGTGATGTCTCGTCTAGTGATAGATAGATTAACTTCCCAACTATCTTCCTGTACAACTTTGAATTACTCATCTCTTCTCCTTCACTTGATAATTTGTGATGAACATCAAGTGGTGTAGACAAAGGGTTCCTATGGGACGGGGTTAATAAACAGACTAAAATTATAAACATGGTAAAATTTATAAACTGTTGGTAAAAATAGTTAAAAAAACTGTTTATTTGTAAAAAGTGGAGTTTATTTGGTTGTTATTAGGGGTATTGTGGTACTTTCAAACCAAATAAGATAAAGGGGAGAATCAACACCAAAATAACCTCCATTTTGTAGCTTATTTTTTAACACAAAATTTTAACACGTTTTTGTTTATTTTAGTCATCCAAACAACCAAAAAAGTTGTTTAAAAAATAAACAACCACAAATAATTAATTTTAAACTTTTTTTTGTTGTCCATACACACCCAAAGGCTTGGCATTTTCCATGCCAGCTTCTTCAAGTAATTCTATAGCATATATTCTCCGATTTAAACAGATTTCTTCCTTTGTCTTGTCGATTTCAATAGCTAGGAAGTATCTGACAAGTCCAAGGTCTTTGATCTTGAAATTTTGATGAAGATGCTTCTTTAGTTTCTCGATTTCTGGCTAGCTATTTCCAGTGATGATCACGTCATCAACATATACAAGCAATGCAATGAATACTCTACTTGTTTTCTTAGTGAATACAGCATGATCTGCTTTTGATTGTTCAAATTCTGCAAACTTAATCACTTGAGCAAACTTAGTGAACCACTGTCTTGGTGCTTGTTTCAAGCCATATAATGACTTGTTCAATCTACATAGAGTTCTAACTTGCCGCCTAAATACTCATGTCTGAAGACTTTTCAGAAGAAGCAAGGGAACAACTTTAACTCGCGAATTAAAGTTGTTCCCTTGCTTCTTCTGAAAAGTCTTCAGACATGAGTATTTAGGCGGCAATCCCATGTACACCTCCTCCTCAAGATTACCATGGAGAAAGGCATTGGTGACATCCATATGCATAATGTGCCAATCACGAGTTGCAACTACAGCCAACGGAGTCCTCGTTGTAACTAATTAATCTTGCAACAGAAACAAGTAATTTATGAGGAGTCAAGCCTTTCCATCTGAGTAAATCCTCTTGCAACTAGACTGGCTTTGTGCCTCTTTAGGAGTCCATCAGCATTGAATTCCAGCTTGTACAACCATTGTCTGTGACCACAGATTTATCTTAAGGAAGCTGCCCTAGTATCTAGGTATTATTCCTCTCTAGGGCCTCTAACTCAACCAACATAGCTTCACACCAAAAATACATGGGAAAAGATGATTGAATCATAAGAGATCGGGCAATTTCAAGGATTTGTCTATGCTTTCTCTCCATCCTTGCATTTTGCTGGGGTGTATCTTTGCAAGCACTTTGGTGAATAATACCTTTGTCTTGAAGAAAAACATTGACATTAGTATTGAAGAATTCAGTGCCTAAAGAGGAAGAATAGAAGATGAATGCTTGAGAAGAAGAGTTTTTACTTAATTCAAAATGAGATCTCAAGCTAACTTACACCCTTTTACATCCCATAAACACTTATAATTACACTTGGGCTATTTGAGATGAGCCTAACAGACATATTTAGCGGAAATAGGTAAAATGAGCACACATGGTAGGCAAAATATGGATAAAAGGTGGTTAAAAATGCAATTTTCAAAATAATGGATTGTTCGTGGAAAATGACATTAAGTATGAGGTGGTTTGTGAAATCGAGCAACACTCTTACCCAAAAAAAAAAAAAAACATAAGCCTAATGTCCTATAGTATGGCAAAGAAGCCTAACAAACTCGACGCCCTCGAGTTTGCCATGGCCGGGATGATCGACAAGCTAAAGGTGATGACAACAGTCCAGGTTGTCCAGCCATAGCCCATAGGAGATGTAAATGAGCACCCACATTGTGGTGTTTACCACTTCTCATTACAAAAATAATACTATATCAATTAGTTTCCAAGTATTGTAACTTCAAACCGGGCAAATCAATTGTTCCCCCGCCCATTTCCGTAACATTTTAAATAAACATCCTCTAACTTTTCATACAAAATTTTCTTTCACTTTTTCATTTCATTTCCCAATTTTACCAGGGTAATCATATCCTTATTATAATAGTCTAACTTAAACCCTTTTCTTCTAGACTTTCAAAGAAAAAAAAAGAGATGATTTTTCCATATCTATATATAAGATAAGATTCGATTCCTATCATTTCCATTCCGTAGACTTTAAACAAATAGACCAAGAAAAAATTGTATCATCAATTGTCAAATATAATATGGTGATATGACAGTAACTATAGGATTCAACAGATCCACATACAAAAACAGATATTTTTACAGAGCTAAAAAGATAGATAACACATAGGATGTCCAAGGGACGGAGCCAGAAAGTTTTGAGCGGGGTTCACCATAGTAATAGACAATAAGATCGAGAAAAAAAGTCGTAAAACACACAGCGTGTTTGATAGTACAAACTAGTGTCAAACGATATTACAAAGATATAAAATGAAAATAAGGATATAAAACGCAATAAATAAACATTATATTCTTAACATGTAATAATGTATAACTAGATATAAAAAATTTAAACTTGCGTATCTTCTTACCAAATTCTCAAAATATGTAATATAACCTATGGTTTCGATGCCCTTGAGATGAATTATAATATGTGAATGTCAATTTAAGTAAAAATATAAAAGCATTATAGTATATTGAAATAAAATTAAAGTGATTAATACACCTATAATTTTCAAACATTCATAACTTTTTACTCAGATGTCGGATTAGGGCGTATTATATATATCAAAATGAAGTTATCGACGAGGAGTTACATCCAGGTAGTTTGTCGGATGAGGGAGGGTCACGTAACCCCCTAGGACCCCCCCTAGCTCCGCCTCTGGAATGGATGTCTATATAGCTGCATATTGTTTTCAGTTAGTGTAAAAAGCATTAGTACTCACCATGTTATGGGATCTTTGGTTTCCATTGGTGGCCTTGTGCTGCATAGCATGGATGTCCCGGATCTTCATGTGCAGCCGGAACAGGACACAACCGCCGCTGCCTCCAGGTCCAATGGGACTTCCGATAGTCGGAATGCTGCCATTCTTGGACCCGCAACTCCCCACCTACTTCGCTAAATTGGCCAAGACTTACGGGCCACTGATGAGCCTCCGGCTAGGGATGAAAACCGCTGTTGTCATGAGCTCGCCTTTGGTGGCGAAGCAAGTGCTTAAGGACTTCGACATCCCCTTTTCCAACCACGATGTAACAGCTGCTGGCAGAGTATTTAGCTATGACTGCAACAACATCGGGCTCACACCTTGTGGTCCACAATTAAGATTGCTAAGAAAGGTAACTTCCATCCCTGCCTGGTCTTGAGTTTCTGCACAAATATTGATGATATGAATTTATTAGTAGTAGTTTTCTGCAAAAAATATGCACTTCTGACATTTGATGATTTAATAGATCGCTGTCAATGGAATGGTGGGCACTGCCTCTGTAGATGCAGTTAGCAATCTCAGGAGGCGAGTGCTCCACGAAACAGTACTATACCTGCAGGAGAATGCAGAGTGTCCAGTGAACATAGGAGATCAAATGTTCATGATGGTTTGGAAGGTGATCATCGGCATGTTATGGGGA
Source organism: Persicaria maculosa (assembly GCA_963922045.1). Taxonomy (NCBI): domain Eukaryota; kingdom Viridiplantae; phylum Streptophyta; class Magnoliopsida; order Caryophyllales; family Polygonaceae; genus Persicaria; species Persicaria maculosa. The sequence continues at coordinate 3,328,937 of OY998252.1, forward strand.
AAGACGGTGAAGGGTGCAGAGATGGATAGTGAGGGAGCCGAGTTTAGAAGCGTAGTGACTAGGGTCTTAGAGTTGTTAGCAACACCGAATGTGTCCGACTTCTTTCCTGGATTGGCAAGGTTTGATTTGCAAGGGCTTCTGAGAAAGACACAACACTACACAAACAGGATTGATGATATAATTGAGGCTGCCATTGGTAAAAGCAAGGAGATTGACAGCAACGAACGCGGTGATAAGGATTTCTTGCAATTTCTCTTACAGTTGAAGGATCAAGATGACGCGAAAACAAGAATAACTGTGACCCAACTTAAGGCTATGCTCACTGTAAGATTTTACATTATATATAAAGTACACCAAACATGATTATCCTTGTGTGTTTACGCAGTTGGATGTGTGTATGTTACAGGGCATGATTCTAGCTGGGGTGGACACACAACCACAGCCACACTTGAGTTCGCAATGGCAGAGATAGTGAACAATCCAGAAGTTATGAGGAAAGCAAAACAAGAACTCGAAGCAGTGGTTGGGGCAGACAATCAAGTGGAGGAATCTCACATTCACAAACTACCCTATTTGCAAGCTATCATGAAAGAAAACCTCAGGCTGCACCCTATTCTCCCGCTGTTGGTCCCTCGCAGCCCAAGCGACTCATGCATTGTTGGAGGGTATACTGTCCCAAAGGGGTCGGTGGTTTTTGTCAATGTTTGGGCCATTCATAGGGACCCTTTGTATTGGGAGGATCCTCTAGAGTTCAAACCGGAGAGGTTCTTGAATGCAAAATATGACTTCATCAGCGGGAATGACTTCACTTACTTCCCGTTCGGATCAGGAAGAAGGATCTGCATAGGGATCGCGTTGGCTGAGAGGACGATCTTATATTCCCTTGCATCGCTTCTGCACTACTTTGATTGGAAGCTGCCTCAAGGAGTGGAGAAAACTGATCTTTCGGAGAAGTTTGGAATGACATTGAAGGCTGCCACACCTGTGTTGTTGATCCCCTTACCAAGATCATCTTATCTCCGCAATTAAACCCCAACCCATAATACACATTTTTAATAAAGCCTTATAAGGCTAAGCTTTTATCTTCTTTTGTAATAAAGAGTGTATGAATGAAAGGGGAAGCTGTTTATGGCTTGCAGCTGAGCCATTTCAATGGAACTGTAAGTGTTCGTATCATTGAAGCAATGATCGATCGGTGCTGGAATATCGAGAGGAAGGGTGCTTGAGTTAGCATCAGGGACACCTTGTGGTATTTGATCTTGCACAAAAAAAATAAATTAAAAAAAAAAAAAGTGTTAAAAATGAAATGAATGCATTTTTTCCCCACCAAATTGGTTGATTAAACCAAATTGGAATCCAAACACACCCCTTATCTCTTGACCACAGAAGTAGAATAGAAGGCCCCAAAATATAGATATATAGGATACTAAAGGCTGAAGTGACAGTGACACATATATAAGGTCGTCAATTTTCTCAAGAGAAAACCAAGGTTGTCAAATATTGAGGTGACAGTGAAAGTAAACATAAGGTTCAGCTTGCAACTAGAAGCCATCTTCATACCGGGCAGAAAATGAGAGAAAGGCATGTTATGAGGGCAAAACAATCTCACCAGATGGTGTAGAATTGGCTTGGTGTCTCTACTCGTAAATCTTCACATCGGGACTGGTTCGAGTGGTTTGATGATAACCCTAACAGTAACATTCTTGACTGTGCCTGTTTTGGCCCTTTGTGCCTTCTTACGGACACAAAAGGTCAAGAGAAGGAAATACGTATACAAGACAAACACTCAATTGCCTTGATAGAAACAGAACATGAACTAATTAACATACCTGTTAACATAATATTGACAATAAGGTTCAGCACATCCACAAAAACAGATATATATAAATTACAACTGGGATATTTTTCACATACCTTCATCACCACATTATCTCTTTCAAGTTTTAACCTGAAATCATATAGATAAACATCATGTTATCAGATATTTGGTTTCCTTTGGTTACCTTCTGCTGCATAGCATGGATCAGCTGGCTCATCATATCCAACAACTGGGGCAGAACCCATCCGCCACTGCCTCCGGGACCAACAGGGCTTCCAGTAGTTGGAATGCTGCCTTTCTTGGACCCACAACTCCATACCTACTTCACTCGCTTGGCTCAGAAACATGGCCCATTAATGAGCTTGCGGCTAGGGAATAAAATGGTAGTAGTAGTGAGCTCACCATTGGTGGCAAAAGAACTGCTCAAGGATTCCGACATCATCTTCTCCAACCATGATGTACTAGCAGCCAGCAAAGAGTTCGCATATGGCGGAAAGGATCTGACCTTCTCCCCCTATGGCCCAGAATGGAGGATGCTAAGAAAGGTACCTCTGTTTTCCTAGAAATGTATATAACTAGTTTAACAGCTGCGGAATTTTACACGATTTTGAAATAAATTGATCATTTCATAGGTAAGTGTCAGTGGGATGCTGGGTCCTGCCGCTCTGGATGCAGTATGCAATCTTAGGAGGCAATGGCTCAACAAAACTATACTGCACATACGGGAGAATGCAGGACTTCCTATAAACGTTGGGGAGCAAATGTTCCTAATGATTCTTAACATGATCACAAGCATGTTATGGGGTGAGGCATTGACAGGCACAAAATGGGCCAAGGAAGGAGTGGAGCTTCGAAGAGAAGTGACCAAGGCTGTTGATTTGTTAGCGGCACCAAATGTGTCTGACTTCTTTCCTGGATTGGCAAGGTTTGATTTGCAAGGGATTGTGAAGAAGATGCGAGATAGCACAAAGAGGGTGGATGCTATGATTTCAGCGGTTATTGATGAGCGCAGGGAAATGAATAACAAAAAGGGAGAGAATGAGAAAGCTGACAGAGCGGATTTCTTGCAATTTCTCTTGCAACTGAAGGATAGAGGTGATGCAAAACCTCAACTGACCATGTCCCAACTTAAGGCTTTGCTCATAGTAAGACGTTATAGCTTTCAAAATCATGAGCTGACAATACAATTTGAATTTTCTATCAAGCTGAATGTACCAACAATTCATGCAAGTTGAATGTGTGTTTCAGGACATGATTGTAGCTGGAACAGATACAACCTCCAACACAGTTGACTTTGCCATGTTAGAGCTAATGAAGAGGCCTGAAGTTATGAAAAAAGCTCAGAAAGAACTAGAAGCAGTGGTTGGAGCTGGCAATCAGGTGGAAGAATCCAACATTTATCAACTGCCTTATCTGCAGGCTATCATGAAAGAAACCTTAAGGCTGCATCCTGTCATCCCACTTTTGGTCCCTCGCTGCCCAAGCCAAACATGCATTGTTGGAGGATACACAATCCCAAAGGGCTCGGCAGTTTTTCTGAATGCATGGGCCATTCACAGGGACCCTTTGCTTTGGGAGGATCCCCTAGAGTTCAAACCAGAGAGGTTCATGGACAAGAAGCATGATTTCACTGGAAATGATTTCACTTACATCCCATTTGGGTCTGGAAGAAGGATTTGTGTAGGGGTTCCTATGGCTGAGAGGATAATCATATTATCGCTTGCTTCTCTTCTGCACTATTTTGACTGGAACCTACCCGAAGGAGCAGTGGAATTGGATGTCTCAGAAAAGTTTGGCTTTACACTGAAGAAGACAATGCCTTTGTTGTTGATCCCCTCACCAAGGTCATCAAATAAAGGAGATCAATCAGCTATATAAACTCCACTGATCAATCTATTTTTAATCTTTCTTTGAAAAATAAAGTACATGAGATATCGATACTATATTTATCAATGTAGATCGAAGTTTTAAATCAAAAAGAGTAATCAAATCATAGCTAGCAGTCACATATAGCATGAAGAAAGAACACTTTCACTGTATTCTACATTATCTGCTAGTCATATATGGTTTGCAAATGCAGAAAATAAATTTCCAAGCAAGCAATAAAATTCTGCTGTGAGAAGAACTACAACTTACCAGGTTCTCCCTCCATGGTCAAGCAGTTGAACGCTCAAGCCAAAGAAATGATCTTCAATTGTGTGAATTTTGTAATAGAATCCTGGGTAGTAGAAAGTTGCAAACTTGCAATTAATTTCCCGCATGAACATAATCATTTTCTAATGAAACACAGAGAATATGTTAATTTAACACAAAACTAAGCTCTGTTTAGGAAGACATGGCAACATACCATACACAATGATGCAGAGATAGAGACACTGTCACACTGTAGTGCAAGTAAGACTGCACATGCTGCAACCAGTCCTTATCAGCTATCACAGATCAGAGCCAACACCATTTTCGGACCTAAAGAACTTGTGCATCGACTGATCTCTTAGCCAACTGTATTTACATGTCAGAGGTCCGACACTGAAGAGTCGCATGGACAAGATGTCACAAGCAATCTTGGAGAGTGTGCGATACTTAATGTTGTTCAGCTTCCACCAGCCTCTATGCCGAGTTCTTGCACTCTGAGTACAGACACCTCCAGGCTCCGGGTACTGATCAAGTTTTGACTTCATGCTATAGCTGGTACTCTGCGTTACATACACATCAAGGTCTAAAATCCCATTGCTAAAAGTGCCAATGTGATTAGTTAACACTGAATATGTTGGTACATAGGGGATTTTATTAATGCTTTAAGGCGTGAAAAGATCAATTTCTATTAAATGATATTTGTCCCCACTAGTTGCTGTTGGGTTCCAGACAAATTCACTCCTAAAGATTCAACAAAGCCCTAGAACTATCAGACAGCAAATCTGGAGAGTTCTCTTCAAGTTGTCTGTAAAGGAGAATTATCTTAAGTATTTATAGAAGAGGAAAATAACCGCCGAACTGCAGTTAATAGGCAGCTAATTTAGTTAGGACAGTTGGCGGGAAATAATTAAACTGACAGATCTGGACCACAGATCTTTAACTGCCCTGCACCACATGTCCAGACCACAAATAATCCCAAAAATCTAAGAACATCAAGTTCTCTCTTCTAACCCTTGTGGGAAACTCATTATTAGTCTAATATAAAGACTTTCCAACACAATATACTGCCAAAAAAGGACCATGGTGTTGTAAAAGAGAAAACAGGACACCAACTGTTAAATGAAATCTGTGAATTAAAAAAGTACACTCAAAATCCAGAAGTGTGGCTACAACGTAATTATCTCTATAACCTTAAAAACACAGGTTGATATGGCTCTTGATTATAGAAGCTTTGGCAATTTGTACCTCCTATGGAGAGCAAAATTCAAATAAGAAAGCTGGAAATCTAACAATACAAGACAGAATGTCACTAGCTTGGTATTAAGATGTGAGGGGCGAAAATTCAAGGTTGTCTATATTAACATGACAGTAACTACAACATATAGCAGATCCACAAAAGTAGATATATGCAAGTGTGTGTGTGTGTGTTAGTCACATTACTTCCTCCACAAAGCACATAGTTTTAGCAAGGATATTTTACCCACACGTACACACACATATATTCATATAAACACAAAAGAGTTATCAGTTTAAACCTGCAAAATCTCTAACCACCATGATATCAGACATTTGGTTTCCGTTGGTAACCATCTGCTGCATAGCAAGGATTATCTGGCTTCTCATGTTCAACTGGAGCAGAACCCAACCACCACTGCCTCCAGGCCCAAACGGCCTTCCTTTGGTAGGAATGCTTCCCTTCCTTGACCCACAACTCCACACCTACTTCACCCAATTAGCCCAGACCTATGGACCCATAATAAGCCTGCGGGTAGGGAAGAAAAACTTTGTTGTCGTGGGCTCTCCTTCACTGGCCAAAGAAGTGCTCAAGGACTTTGATATCACCTTTGCCAACCATGATGTACCAGCTGCAGCCAGAGAGCTTTCCTATGACGGAAAGGATATCGTCTTCTCACCCTATGGTCCAGAATGGAGGATGCTAAAAAAGGTACCTATGCTTTCTTCCAAATGCATTGATTTAAAATTTTGAAAAATATACTCCCTTGATTAATTAAAAGATGTCATTTTAACCTCTTATTTTTGTGGGAAAAAAAAAAGATGTCAATTTTGGTTTTCTAAACAATAATTATTGTTGAATTATGATGTTTCTTATTGAAAATTGTGTAAATTGAGTCTTTTCATGACAACTCTTTTTCTTCATTGGTGAACCATTAATTTTGTAATTACATTTAAGATGAGTTTAAGAATGTTTTAGTTTTCCTTAACATGCATATCAATGGCATCTTTTAATTAACAAGGATAATTAATATTGATTGATTTCTACAATAATTTGAACTTCTGAAACAAATTGATGATTTTATAGGCCAGCACAAGTGGGATGTTGGGTCCTGCCACTGTAGATGCCGTCTGTGACCTCAGAAGGCAATGGCTCCATGAAACTATACAGTACCTGCACAAACATTCAGGAAGTCCTGTAAACATTGGGGAGCAAATGTTCCTGATGGTTTTTAATGTGATCACGAGCATGTTATGGGGCAAGGCAGTGACGGACTTGCAGAGGGATAGAGAGGGAGCTAACTTTCGAAGAGTACTGTCTAAGGCTCTTGATTTGCTAGGAGCACCAAATGTGTCTGATTTCTTTCCTGGATTGGCAAGGTTCGATTTGCAAGGGGTTGTGAAGAAGATGCGAGAATGCAAAACAAAGTTGGATGGTATAATTGAGGCTGTTATTGAAGAACGCAGGAAAATGGACAGCAAAGAAAAGGCTAATAAGGAGAATGAGAGAAAGGATTTACTGCAATTCCTATTACAATTAATGAATAAAGGCGACACAGAAACTCAACTAACCATGGATCAAATTAAGGGAGTATTCATTGTAAGGCAATATAGCTTACATAAGCATTATCACTGCTAAATACTATGGTTGCAGTAATACAATACAAAGTGCTTTTTCTATCATGGTTGCAGTACAAATTTAATAGCTAAGTGTTGTGGTTTATACGAGTTAGATGTGTTTTCCAGGACATGATGGTAGGTGGGACGGACACAACCTCCAACACACTTGAGTTTGCAATGGCAGAGATGGTGAACCAGCCAGAAGTGATGAAAACGGCACAACAAGAATTGGAAACAGTGGTTGGGGCTGGCAATCCGGTGGAAGAATCCCACATTAGCCAACTGCCATACTTGCAGGCTATCATGAAAGAAACTCTAAGGCTGCACCCTCCTGTCCCACTCTTGGCCCCTCACTGCCCGAGCAAGTCATGCATTGTCGGAGGATACACCATACCAATGGGATCCACAATTTTCATCAACGTATGGGCTATTGAAAGAGACCCTTCAGTATGGGAGGATCCTCTAGAATTCAAACCAGAGAGGTTCTTGGCACTGAAACATGATTTCAGTGGTAACAACTTCAGTTACTTCCCGTTTGGTTCTGGAAGAAGGAAGTGCCCAGGGATTGCAAAGGCTGAGAGGATGATCCTGTTTTATCTTGCATCTCTTCTACATAATTTTGATTGGAAGCTGCCCAAAGGAGTAGAAGAATTGGATCTTTCGGAAACATTTGGCTTAACATTAAAGATGGCGACACCTTTTTTGTTGATCCCCTTACCAAGATCATCAAATCCAACTATATAGATATAAAATAAATCCTGCTTTTCTCTGCTTTTTTTATCTAATTAAGTTTAAGAGAGATTCACCTTGGATTGTCTACGGATAATCAAAATGTATGGAAATACAATTAATCAATAAATGGATAGTGGCTATAAATCTGTTTTGCATAACTTCTTTAATCCTGAAATGATTTGTGTCTCTAAATTTTCTGTCAGTTATGGTACTTGAAAATAGAAACTTGCGACATTTAAAATTCCAAAAGCAAGCTAAAATATCATTAATTGCAACATGGACTGCAACTTACCAGTTTCTCTCCCCATAGCCAAGCAAGTTAATGGTTAGGCATAAGCTATCATCTTTAATTATGAAATCCATAATGAAGTCCTAAGTAGTAGAAAGTTGCATTGTGCTATCTTGCATAAATGTAGGACATTTTCATTAAGAAACCTCTTTGAAAATGTTGAATCTGATAATGAAAACACTGAGTTCCACTTAGACCTACCTGGCTACCAACCATGAACATTGCACGGTGATACAGAGGAGACATTGCAGCAAAAATCAGACAGTCCATGCTGCAACCGGTCCTTATCAAACACATCTGACTGGTAGTCTCCGTTGCACTCTGGCTGGTAGTCTTCGTCCTTATCAGACAAGTCTAGCGGAGACCGTTGCACTCTGGCTTGTAGTCTCCATTGCATACATCACAAAGTCTGAAAAGCCCCTTGCTAGAGATAAGATGGCCATTGTAAATTTGTGACCATTTGTAAATCAGACAAAAAAAGAAGAAGAAGAGGAAGAAATCTACATTGAAATAATAGAAAACACGCACTTAAAATCCAGAATTGTTAATGTAACTGCGACTCGGTTATCACTACAGACTACAGCTTCGGCTTAATCTGCCTCTTGATTAAAACTTTAAAAGGGGAAATGATGAGCCTACAAGGATTTCTTGCAATCTCTGTTACAGTTTGAGCCTTTGAGGTTCTGGAGGATAGAGGTGTTCAAATCTAGAAGAGCAAACGGCGATTTCTCTTACAATTTCCCTTGATTGTGCATCCCCTAACCAAGGTCATCAACTCTAGACATTCTATTCGTCAGTCTACTTCTTCGTTTTCCATTTCTTCATGGATTAAAAACAGCTTGCGAAGTTACGAGAGATCGTCCCAGTGTGAAATTACAATCAAATCGATACATCCCTCGATCAAAAAACAAAAATTGAAACTGTGTAATTGAATCGAAATACAGCGATCTCTGAACATAAACACAATCAAAACGTTCGGGAAAATAAATTTAAAAAAAAAAAAAAAAATTATCCAAACCAGGAGTCGGTGAGAAGCGCAAAAGGTTGAACTTACGAATTGCTTCAAATTTGAGGTGAGATCCAAGAAGATTCCGACGGAGAGAGAACAGACATCTGATCAGCGTCAACCTGGACTCGACGATGATCACAAATCGGACGAGGAAGGGCGAGATTGGGTTGAACTAGCAAGGTAGGGAGGGAATGGGAATGGGACTAGTATTTTATTGAGTAGCCATGTCTATTTTACTCTTCTATTTATATTTTTTTAATTTAATTATTTTACAAAATACATTGTGTGAAATAGGCAATGTTTTAAGGATTTTTATACACATTATTAATCATAGTTTTGAAAAATATAGTTTTAGCTCCTAGCCTCCTATGGTCAATAAACTCAATACATTGAAATTATGGTATAGTTTTCTTAGTTTCCATATAGTTTTTTTTTTGGGTGGCTAATGTGTACCCAAGCGAACACGTTATAAAAATCAATGTTAATAATGGATAAACCTCAATTTTAGTTATTTTTTTATATTTAAACCTTAATCTCTCAAACGCTTCTATAATATTCTCTCAAACATAAAACCACATAAATAAACACCACAATCCACATACATTACTAAAATGAAATGAAATAACAAAAATCAATCTTAAATTTTAAACGAACTATATATCACAAAGTATATATGTGTCACAACACACCGAACATCTTGATGGCTTCTCGGAGGTTAGTTGACCTACGCCAAGCGCATGATAGTATCTAGACAGACACGAATTAACATTTTTTAGAACAATGAATGGATTGAGAATTGGTTTACAACATGTTAACAAAAAAAAAACTTTTCAAAAAATCAAATTCGCATTCATTAAGTTTTTACAGGGATTAGATTCATCAGGGTATGGAAGGGTGTGCAGAAAAACCCGAAACCAAAAACACGACACGAAAACACGGCGATACGACACGAAAAAACCCGAAATCGAAAAAACACGACACGATAATGACACGAACCGAGAAAACACGGTTGTAAACGGTTCGTGTTCGGGTCGGGCAAATCCCGTTGTCGGATACCCGACACGAACCGTTTATTTTTTAAAAATTTAAATATATAATTTTTATATGATTAGTACAATATATTCTTAAAAGAGGTAATAAAGGTCAAGTTGCCAAGTTGGTGTGAGTGTTGGCACGGGGGTAAGTGGTCCTAGGTTCAATTCCTTGTGTTTTAAATATGTCACCCATTTTACTTTTCTTCATTAATGGCAACTGGAAAGATGAAATATATACAATTTAATGTCCAACCATGACAAGATAAGGGAGTTGCCCAACTGGTTGTCTTGAGTGACGGTGTAAATGGTAATTTCTGATGGTTGCGGGTTCAATTCTCTCCCAAACCCCACCACAAGAATTATTTTTCTGAAATAAAATAAAAAAGGAAATTGATATTTAATTTCTACCGGGTATCCGATTTGGGTACCCGACACGAACCGGATTAACCGTATCGGGTACTCGACACGGTTATACTCTTACCGGTTCGTGTCCGGATCGGTTATTTGGGGTATTTTCTTATCGGATACCCGACACGACTAACCGTGTCGTGTCGGGTACCCGGTTATGAACACCCCCGGATGAATGTCTCGTCTGATATGGCAGTACTAGATATTTAATTTCATTCATTCTATCTATTACGGAGTGTTTGTTATACCATACTGTATTTAACGGAATAGTGGATTTGGATGGTTCGGTGCTAAACTGCTAACATAGATGCTTTAATTTAATAGGTGGTTGCTGCAATTTCATGTATGAAGAGTAATTATATGTTTTTTTTATAAGGTAACAATTTGACCAGACAACAGGCTGTCTGACAATTCAAAAATATGACGAATCGACAGACGGATAAACCGTCAACATACATCAAACTAAATAACACAAATCAACCAAAATGAAAAAAAACTCCAAATACCCATAAAACCCCATTAGCGAGCGGGAGGGACAATGAAGGTCTAAGGCGAGTCACAAATGCCGAGAACACGGGAGAGCGCAACGACTTACACAACGCTTCGACGTCGCTGAGAAGGGGCAGAACAACAACCCACTTTCGGAAAGGGCGAAATCTACGAAAGTGCGGATCACCGATGTTGCCCCCATCTAGATCAGGGATCTCCGAATACCACAATCCTCTCGATCATACAGGACGTCCGAAACTGCAACCCAACTCGAAGAGTAATTATATACGGAGTATAATATAGCCCCTTAACTACTCTTTTTTCTTTAATTTTATCTTTTTGCGTGTATATCATTTACATTTAAAAAAGGGGGGGAATAGGAGAGATGGAGGGTGGAAGGGACATCGTACAAATAGAAGAGTCCGATAGGGAGGAGGAGGGTCCGACAAGGGGCGACCCCCGTTCCGTGAAAGACGGGGTGGTGTGTCATTTTACACCCTTTTCCAATCTGTGGGTCCCGCTCAAATGCTCCCCATGTGTTTTCTCAATTTCGCCTCCCCAAAATTTCCAACTAAACTTAATTTTACCCTAAATCTGCACTCTAATACAGTAGATCGTACGTTAATAATGTTTGATCACATATTATTTCATGTCCTTACACAATGTTGAATTAAATATACCTTTAGTATAAATGTTTTAATTTTCACCCCCTACGATAATTTTATTTTATGTCTGCGCCAATGCATATATGTATAAGTCGAAACAGTTAATTAAAAAATTTTGATTTGGTTGATCGAATTCGAGAAATATATAGAAACCTCTAACGCAATTAGGATTATATACGGTTTGGATTCGATAGATCTATTTGCTCCACGTACATAAGGTACATTAATGGAGCAAAAAAAATGAGCCAACTCTAAAAAAGCGAAATAGTACGTACCTAAAATATAGAGTAATTATAAAATGAGTTTTCTAATTAATACGTATGTGTTTATGCATGTACAATTTTAATTTTTAATTTTTTAAAAAGCCCCATATTTAGGAATCTTTTTAAAATAAAATATTTTATCTTTTTTTTTGGTAAGCATATTTTATCATTTTCTAACATATATACTAGTCTTTAGGATTTATGCATATATAATTTCCTATGAATACGGAAAGTAAAATTATCGAGAAATTACTTCTTAATAATTGAATTTTTAGCAATTGCAATTTATAGGAATTTTTTTTAAATGAAAATTCGGTAGAATGGAAGACCCCATTCAGTCGAGCATCCCAAAGGATGAGATTAGTCACCTCATCACATCAACCATACGTAGATTGCAAAAGTCATTTAAATTAAAAGGGGTCCTAAAATGTATCTACTATTAGACATCACCACACCCTAGTGGGTCGATCAGGACGGTTTGATGACCTGATAAATCATGACCCGACGAGTTACATGTTTAAAGGTCGATGAGTGGGGCACGTTATGGGTTCGAGTTAGGATCAAGGGTGGGTGAGGACATGCTACTCAGGCAGGTCATGAACCGATGGGTCGACTCTTGAAAAAACAATTTTTTTAATGTAAAAAAATGTTTTTAATAAATTTATAATGATTATATATTATTTTTAAAATATCCTTCATTCCATTCCTTAATTTTCAATGTGTGACAAAACCAAATGTTGGGATGAGAAGGCATTGATGGATCCGAAATTTTTTTAGGGGAGGCTACATAAATTCTGAGAAATTATTTTTTGCATATATGTATGAAAAATAACTAGTGCAGTGCCCGCGCCATGGCGCGGTTTTGTTAGAAAATCTTAATAATAAAATTTTTATTATTATATAATTAAATACTCCGTAAATGATTAACAAAGGTAGTATTGACCAATAAATGTAGGGAGTTGATAAGGTAAAAAATACATAAAAACCATAAAATGAAGGTGGTTATGACATATTACCAAAAATATTCTCATTTCATTAATAAATAAATACATGTAGATGATTAAAAATGTATAAATTTTCAATTATTAACAATTTATGAGATCATAACATCAAAATATTTCTTATTTAATATTTAGATATAGATTATAGTTTAATTTAATGATTTGAATTAAATAAGTTGATTAGAAAATATAAAATATATTAATTTAATATTTTGAATTAAACCAATTGATTAAATAATGTAACATATGTTAAATAAAGAAAAAAAACTCTATTATAATTTGATTGATTAAAAATTTATTGGTTCAAATGTTTTGAATTGAACCTATTGATTAGAAAATGTAGTATGTGTTAATATATATTATAGAATATATATAGAATATGTCAATTACAAAAATAAATAAATAAAATGATTTTCTTAAATAGTTATTTGTTAATATATGATATAATTTTTATTGAAAAATAGTTTTGAATTAATCCCATTGCTTAAAACATAAGAATTAGTTTAGCATATTATATAGATATAAAAATATATAGATAAATTAAATAGAATAACCTATAATAAATTATATATATATAGATTGAAATATATGGATAAATAATAAATAGGTTAATTGATTTACCCTAATTAATTATATTATTATGGAAATACACTTAACTAAAAAAACTTAGCATAAAATGGTGACATGTGGCAAAATTGCTTCTCATTTAAAGTATAATATAGATATAGAATATAGATATAGATGGTTAAAAAATGTAACATCAAATAAAACCGAGGGCTTCTCATTTAAAGTATAATAAATGATATTATATAAAAAAACATTTCCAAAAATAACTTTGAACATGGAGAAGACACGTAGTAAAATTGCTTCTCATTTAAAGTATAATATAGATTTTTTGTTTAAATATATTAGATAAAACCTTAAATTAGTGATTTAGTTAAATAGTCATTTTCAATAGACATTTTTTAACAAAAAAAATAATCAAAAAATGAGAATGTTTTTGTATGCATATTTCACTTAAGTTTTGTTTCCCACATGGTAAATGAAATTTGAGAATGAAGTGGCACAAAGATATATTTATCTTCCTCGAATCAAAAAAGATATATTTATCTTCCCAAAATTTTCTATCTTACCTCTTATATTGAAACTGAAGTGGATGAATGAAGCAATACGAAGATGTAAAATTTTATCACATTTTTATCCCAGATCAAAATGAAGTGAAAGTGGTATGAATATATAAATTTTCTTCCCACATTTTTATACATTGTTGTTTTTCTCCCACATCGAAATAAAGTGGATGATAGGAAATGGTAACTTTTTTCTCCCACATTGAAATGAGGTGGATGAATAAAATGATATGAAGATATATAGTCTTCTCATATCATTTTTTTATATTGTTATTAAATAGTAAAAAAAAAAAAAAGATTTTTTTTATAGGGCGACCCGACTCGATTGATTCATAACCCATCGAGTCATGCAGACTTGTCCACCTATGGCCATGAGAGCATGCCTAACCGCTTCCATAAAAAAAATCTAAAATAGAGAATTATAAATAATATATTCTAATTTTTATTTTGGCCAAATTCCAACCACTATCCCATTAAGGAGTTTACTCCAAAAGATATAGAATTTTTTCCAAATTCAGATAATTATCTTTATTTTTTCTCATCATTCCCTATTTTTGGAGAATGTAACAAGGAAGCGAGTTCCGTCACATATGGCCATGCCTACCCACTATCCCTTATTATTATTATTATTATTATTATTATTATTATTATTATTTATACTATATAAAATTATAAATTACTCTCAATCTCGCATTTCCATCCCTCAGTCCGATTTTAGGGTTAAAAGGCAGACCATCAAAGTCAGCTTTTAAATGCAAAACAGGGTTTTTTTAGGGGGAGGGGTGCCTATATTCTCCTTGGGATTGGCGGTAAAAACTGAAAAAAAAAAAACTGAAAAATTAAATCAACAAAATAAAAACTATTTTTTTCTAACAAAGTACAAATCCATTTGGCTATTTATATTCACTTGTGATCTCTCAAAACCTACACCTCTCAAATCCTCCCATCTCCTCCCCCAACCCCCAATCTCTCTATTAATTAGGGTTTTTTCTATCTCCCCTCCTCTGCAATCAATTTCATGCTTAATCTCTCTATCAAATAGGTTTTTTTTCCCAATCAATTTCATTCTTTCCAATATCATCATGATACAAAACTGGCCCTGTTTATATTCTTCCACAGCTTTCTTGAACTGCAGCAAATCTTGAATCAGATTACATCGATCTTAGTTTCTTGCAGTTTGCGGTTCAATAAAGCTGTGGGAAGATAAAATTAGGGCCAAACTATGGACAAGCCTGAATCAAATCTGAGTAATTTCACGCCTGAACATACCGATTCGAGCAAAATTTGCATATGTATTAGTTCCTCTTTTGTTGATGACAAACCCTAAATTCCTCTTTTGATTATAAATTGATTTTGCAGATCTGGATCGAGATTCATCGCCAACACTAATTCTTCGATCATGTATTTGGGAAAGTGGAGTTATGTTTCCCGCAATTCCTACACTTACTTTGGTCTTCCATGGAGATCTGATTGACAGGTGTAAGAAATTAATTTGCAACCTTTTTACATTAATTAATTTCTCATTTGCCTGCCATTTTGTTCTCTTCATGTATGTATATTCCATATATATACCTGTAAATGCAACATTAACTGAGGGGATCAGAAAAAATAGTATTTGATTCAGTCTTGACCGGCCAATAATTAAACACCAGTGGATGAATTATAAAATCTTTTAGCTTTGAATTAATATTTAATTAAAACATGAATGCTTGAGACATTATATACCTTCCTTTATCTGACACAGATCTATGGTTACATACCTGTCAAACTCATTCCATTATCTGTAAGATTTATAATTCAATCCCACCTAATACAACTCCAATTCCCCTCTTGGTCAGTTTTCAATTAAACAAAAAAAAAATGTAAATTATTAATTACCTTATGATTTTATTTTTATTTTACTATTTTTACAAGTTCATATGCAGATTTTTGTAACATTATAAACAATTATCCCTCACAGAATTTGTATTTCCTATATATATATATATATATATATATATATATATATATATATATATATATATATATATATATTTTTTTTTTCAAGCGCTATATATGAAGCTATGTATAGGAGATTGGTAGAGTTCGGAACTCTTCACTAAATTATTTTAGCCTTAATTTAATTTTAATATTTTCTATAAAAAAAATACATTGATATATATTGCAAGTATAAATGTCTGTTTTGAAAAATCACATTTAAAAAAATAAAATTAAAAAGGTTACTGTAAAAAATGTCAAAACATAATTTTTCAAGAACAAATTTTATAAACATATGAATATAGATGTTTGAAATATATATATGTGTAATTTTTATAATTTTTTAAGATTAAATCAAGGCTAAAATAATTTAGTGAATTCACCAAGTTTCTAGTTCTACTATGGTAATACCTCAACTCCATTTCCATTTTCCATTGATTGAACATGGTAATTAAGTTTTCATAATTAAAATGCAAAGCAATTGCTAATTTTTACCACGCCGTATATATTTAATGGGTAACAAGCATTATATATATACAGCCTTTTATATATGCATTCATATATAGTAAATTTAAGGGGAGGAAGGACCACGAGATGTTTGCATCTTTCCTTGTTGAACCTCAAGTTGCCGCCCCACACGAAATCGTGTCTTCTTTCTTGTTCTTCCCTGGAAAAAAGGACGAATAAGACGAAGAAACATTTGAGCCATTCACATGAAAACTGTGTGGCTAGCTAGCCTGCTGTTAAATCCCTTTGAAGCAAGGAAAGGGAAATTAAGATAAGAAATTTATATACTGAAATGATGGCATTCATCAACCTTTTCACCTCTTCGGCTTAAAGTTGCGCAGGCGCGCTGCTGGTGTTGTCCGCGAATAGAAGTAACTATATGATCTTGATCTGTTACAATTTATTACCTTGCCAAACCAGATTCGACAATTGAAAGATTTTGAATTACAAACTCTTCGATCATCAATTCGACCAATTTGCTAGCTTATAATTAATCCATATCTATTTATATGTATATATATATATAATCAATTTGTGAAAATTTTAATCGTTAAACTCGATAGGTCGATCAATGTGAGGGCAAGGTGTTGATCTTGTCAATATAGGCAATGGTACTGGATTGAACAGAGAAAAAGAGTATATGACAGTTCCAAATTAATATTATAGACACTCATCAGTGTGTGTAGAATCTTAATCCAATAATGATATGATATTTTCCCTATTTTATACACACACACACACACTTGAGGTGAGTTCTTGATCTACTTTAGCTCCATGTACATAATAAGTTATTGTATTAAGGCTCTATATATCATATATGTGTTTATGGCTGTTTCAATTGTACTTGTTCGGGGAAAGAGTGCATACATCCTGACCCTCAGACCCTGCTTAATCGCAGAAAATACTGAGTTGTTGTGTGTATACATAAAAAGAAAAACAATTAAATTAAATATCTATATAGATAGATAGATAGATGAGCAGGAGACAGTAAAAAAACTAGTGCATTGGGATCATATTCAAGGCTAATGAAGCTGTTTGCCTTTTGAAGGGTCAGTAAACATGGATTTACGCATGGGTGTTTATAAAAAGCTAAGCACAAACCCATTAATTTAATCCCATCTTTGAAAAAGCAAACCCATTATGTAATCCTCACCAATTGCATTTTTATATACAAAGTGCCACCTTTGCCCTAATTAAGTAATTAGTTGAATCTCTTTTGACAAATCAAAAGGTGCAAAAGGTTAAAGACTATCTAGTTTGTTTTTGTTTAGCTTTTAGCCTTTTTAATTTGTACTCATATATGGAGATAGAATCATTATACCTTTTTCCAGCATAGACCAGGAAAAAGGGAAGCCACCCCTAAACTTGCTTCAAAAGATGCTCATTTTTGCTTTATGTGTTGATGCAACATAATCTTCTTTGGGATTATATCTATGCATTATGTGTCCATCTACTCATCTTTTTGTTGTTTAATTTGACCATTTCATATGATGCATATATTATCTATCTTCCCCGATCTTTAGGCTCCGTTTGGTACCCATTACCGATATGAAATCAAAATTTTACATTAGGTGGAGTGACTCATCCACTTATATGTTAGGTTCAGAATCCTCCCACCTGTGATGTGGGATTCACAAGTGTCCCAACAACAAGAAATTGGGTTAGTTTTTTCATATAATTGAACAATAGGCATGTTATGATTCCTTAGCTCCATATATGAAGTTGAACATGATTGACATTTTGGGTTGCCCACAAAAAAAAAAAAAAAAAAAGGTGTGGGTCTGGTGAACTTTTGATATAAATGGAATGAAATAATTAAAAGGCAGGTATATAGGCTTTTGTCCCGCTTCTTTCGCCCTCTTGTGTGCAGATCTCTGCGGATCGATCGATCAAGGAAGCTAGGTGAAAAATAAAACCCACATGATCGATCTACAAATTTGATTTGACGGTTTATCCTTTCCTTTTGAGCTCCTTGTGTGATTCCTTTGCCCACTTCATAGCTAGCCCTGCCTGGTACAGGTACCATGTCCTTAACTGTTCAGATGTGTGTATATAGTTGAATTCGATCGAGATCAATCAGCAGTTTGTCATCTAATTTGCTTTCTTTTTATCAGAGTTTAAGTTCATTCATATTGGTGAGCTACTTACTAGATAAAAGATCTTCATTTTTGGTCCGAATCAGTGACGGCCCACTTCGCGCCAAGTAGGCTTATTAAGTACTGAAAACTGAAATTCGAACCAAGCGAACCCTAATCGATCTTGTACAATTAATAAATTTCTCTAGTTTTACTAAAAAGTTAGCTTTGCAAGGTGCTGTGTAGGACAATACAGTGTAAAGAATCATATGGAATTTGCTGGCTCAACTCTTTCTGAGCCTACTTAAAGTACTAGCTTATATATATAATACAGTTATTTAATTTACTGTCATAACTCATGAATTTATTGACTCCGATCCTTTATCTTTGCAGATCAATTTAAGTTTTTTAGTAGTAACAAAAATATATATTAAAGCATATCCTGGGCAAGTCAGGCCTGGATCTATATATACATGTCTTTTTCTGCACATTTTCCAGTTTGGTTTTTGTTTGGATTGAATTATAATTGAATGGTTGTTGTTCTGTTACTTGATTTGTTTCCCAGTTGAGTCCAACAAAGAACCAATCAAAGAGCTAGCTGAGGAATGAATAAGATCAGGAAATTGAAATATATATATATATATATGCAATATATAATAATGATTAAATTAATTAATTAACTATAAAGAATATATAATGATCTTATGATTTATGCAGAACTGCCATTCCTTATTGTCTGGCCCTTGAGTTTCAGCTACTTTCGGTGGAACCCTCAAACACTTAATAATAATGCAGTAATTAATCAGCACCCCTGGAAATACATTTATAGCCATGGGATATGAGTATATGACTATATATGTAGATTCCCCAATCAACTCTTTAATTATCATACCACTTGAGCTCAACAATAGAAGATGGGAAAAGAAATAAATAATATAATGTGCATAATTTAATCAGTCCAGATATAAATATATATGAATAAGGTTAAAGATGAATTACTCCTCTCTTTTTTTCTGTCATACATACAGGGAGTATATTTTATGGGTAGAAAAGCAATCAATTATTATAACAGAAATTAATCAATGCAAGTGCCCTTTATGACAGAAAGGAATCCACTAATTTACATCAATCACACCATGATTAAATCAAGCTCCATTAATGACAAAAGTTGGAGAATGGAGTAAATCAATAATAGAGATTTTTTTGCTCCAATTAATTACATATCTCCCAATTTACCTTCTCCATAATGACCTTGTTGGTATAGAAAGAAGCAACAAGATGAATACTTATCAATCATTCAGAGGAGCACAAACCAGTAAGGCCAATTGGGATTACCGGAAGAAGCAGGGCATGAGGTGGCTTGAGCCCTCCTCTGATTCGAAGAAAAAATATAAAAATAAAAGGAAATGATATGTTTTTTTTATAATTATGAGATTACGGGTTCAAACCTCGATTTTTCTCTGACTCCGCCATTGACTGGCTGGATTGGATCAGTAGGTATGGAGGCTACTAGAGAAATCCATACACCCACATTAAATCCAAGCAAAGCTGTAAAAGTTAATGTCAGAGAGATGCATGTAATGTAAGTGAGTGAGTGAGTGAGTTAATAAAAAAGGCTAGCTAGTTGAGGTGAGCTCCTTACACATAGGGACACCAAAGCCTTTCTTCAGAGGGTGGTAAGGTACACCTCAAAACATGACAAAATAATGCCTACAGGAAGAACAACTATTAATGCACAGTTATCTCCTCTCATTATGACCTTTTAAAGCTGCCCATCGAATCTTGTCTGCATCATAAATTAACCATGACTTCATCACTCTTTACCCCCCTCCCCTTTTTTCCTTCTGGTTTAAATTTGTATAATTTTATGATATGATAGTTAGGGGGTAATAAGTTATGATTAAACTGAAATTATAACTAATCCAAGTGCAGTAAATATGAAATTTTTTCACAAATTAATTAGAAATTAAGAACACAGAAATCCATCCTGCAGTTATCTCAGCAAAATAGGCAATAATTCAGGAAGGAAAAGCCCCGGAATTCAGGAAAATGACCCACATTGTAATTCCATCCACAGATTATCAGAATTCAGCATGAAATTCATACAATATAGTTCAAGAAACCGAATAATTTAACTTTACTGAAACAATTTCTATGAAAGAGATGCCTACCTTTTCGGAAAATCTGCCAGATCTACGCGAAATTGTCGCTAATCAACAACGACCCTGCAGATCTGATCTGGTGAAGAAGAGCATGCTATGTATAGCCAAGTGAATCCTGAAACAGGCATATCTTCCCACAGCTTCCTTGAACTTCCCATTACAAAGAAATTGCAATGAAGGGAAGTTCAAGAAAGCTGTGGAAAAGTATGGCTCTAGGACTTGCAAATGAATGAATTGAATCCACTCCACATTCAAATTCAAGAAAGAGAATGGAGGAAGAGAATTGAAGTTTTAAGTGTGTCCATACAATTTTGAAAATCTCACAAATGGACCACTCTAGCTATATGCACACTGTTTTTGTCCATCCCCTTTATAGATGGGGAGAGCTTGTGGATCTCTGTAGGGTTCACTGTTTCCATCTGTTCTCTCTCTCTCCCATTGGTGGATTCATCATTTCATCTTACCCACATCTGCCATCCCCCCACTCCACTTCTATCTTTCTTAATTTATTTTTTATATATAAAAAATTACAATAGTCAGTAGATAGATAAATACCCACCAATACCCAATTAGCATAGTAATTTTATACTCTAACTGCTCTATATGCACACCGCTCCTCTGAATAATCTCTAAAATGGAGAAATAAATATCAAAATCTCTAAAATTTTAACTCCAACTCCAATGGCTTCTCGGTCTATTTTATAAAAAAAATTCATTTATTATATACTATAAATACTCTCTATTTAAAATAAATTTAATTTTGAGTATCCTTAAACTTTGCGCAAATTGTAAACAATTTAATACTCCTAGAGTGAACATGAATTTTAAGTTTAAATTTTCAAAAACATATAAACAAGTTTGAATTTTAGTATTTTATCTTAACATAACTTAAAACGTAAACTAGTGTGAGTTAAATATTTTAGTTTAGAATAATTAAGATTAACATGTACCTTTAACATAATTTCAACTAATGTGTTTATGTTATCTAATTTGCATATGTACACGAGAAGCTCTTGGGCCTAATAAACCCCTATTCCTCTAAATTTTACATTTTCATCTATTTTATATGTTGGAGATTCTTTAACATCCCAATAGTTGGGTTTTTTAATTCCACATCATAGAATTAAGAAGATGTTGAAAGTGCTTTTGTTGTTGGGGTTAAAGTCCTACACATGGCAAATGAGTAACAAGTACAACCATTGTTCTAATAAATTAATCGTGTCAAAGATCGCCTAAACTCCGCCTAAACCCTTAACCTCACCACACCGCCATACCCATCAAGGTTACCAAGACAACCAAGGTTCCCCAATAACCTCATCTAGACCCTTGAGCTTACCCTACTGCCAAACACCTGTCAAGCATCTTTTCGAATATTGAGTAAAACAGAGCTAATAGCCAAAGTAGAAACCAATTCATGGTTTGTATATAAATGCAACCAAATGGTGAAAAAAGGAAAGCCCAATTCCTTTACCAAATGCTAAAAATGAAAAGAAAAGAAAATGTCTACTAACACAAAACCTAAATTCACAACAAATTAATTATTTATTTAAAAAAAGTTAAAAGAGAAAACCCATATTGCATATGAATGCTTGAAAAAACATTCACATCCTCACCACATGTATCCATGTGAGGAAGATCTCTACTTTTGCATGGTGGATGTGCAGGTATGGGGTGTTTATGGTCCCCAATCCCCCCCCCTTTCCTATTTTAAAATATACATAAATACACATTATAATAGTTTTAATTATTTAATTTAGTAATTAATTGTTCCTCATCAAACCTGGCATAATGCATGTTCATTTTAATTTATGGGTTTTATATTTTATTTTATTTTATTTAGGTGTTTTCTAAGTTGTCCACATCTTCCCCTACCATGAAGTAGGAACCTGATCTTGTTTTTAACAACAATAGTTATAGAAGTAGACAGATGAGATTCAAAGCTATAGCTGTGAAATGTACAGCAGTTAAAAGGTGCAGTAAATCTGGTGGAATATGTTACTTGACATTGACAGTGACATGATCCAACGTGTTACTATATCAGCTAGTGTGTAAATTAAGTAAATTTTTATATATATTTTTTCTGCAGTATTTTATTTTCTTACGTGCAAGTTATTTTTTTAGATTTAATTTCTATGTACGTACGTACCATCTGGTAAAGAATTTCATTAATTCCGTAACCTCGTAGTAAAGCCTCTCATATATATACAGTGACATGTCACTGACATTTACTGTTCGATCTAGTTCAATTTTTTCAAAAAAATGGGTGAAAATAGTTCATACTTGCTAACTTTTGATACGGGGTTAGCCGCAGGATGACCCGATCTTCGACAAACAAGCAAGAAACTAAAGAACGGAAGCAAGAAAGACTCAAGACTCAACAAGAAGCAAACGACACAGCAAACTTATGTGGCCTATGTCGCCGTTTATGTGGGAAGCAATGAGACTTTTATTGGGCATTTAGATGGCAAAAGAGTTGGGTTTATCTAGTATCCATATTGGAGGTGATAACTGATAGCCTAACTATGATCTGTGCAATCAAAGGATGCTAATCCTGTAAAGGGAAATCAAGATGCTCTTCTGTTGCTCCAGTCTTTTGAGCATGTTAGCATCTCATATTGCTTCTAAGAGAATATTAACTGATGTGCTGACCACATCTCTCGCCTCTTCCAGTCTGATGTCTCTTCAGATGCTCAGTTAGATAGACACCTCTGTATTCTCTTATGTACAAATGCTCTCGAGTAGTGATCCAGTAGAGACTAGCCCTATCCAAATCCTTAGATCCAAACCGATATCGATACAAGTCCCACTATTTGTTGTTGTGAATTATGAATCAAATTTGTTGGAATTTAAGGTAAAGAAAGGGAAAGTTTGGGGGTTTACTCTAAAAGGATATATCCCATGTTAAAAAAAAAAAAAAAAAAACCATGAGGTGATTCATAAGGATACCTTTTTTTAAAAAAAAAGTATCATCAATAAATGATAGAGAAGGAGATAAATACTCACATATTCGTCAGTATTTAACAGAGTCTTTGTCAACTCACCTCACTCTTGATACTTAAGATTAATTTTATAATACTCACATTTGTTTGTGGGCGATCGGATGATGTACAAGCTTAATTAGGCCTAAATAGGTTGCTTAATAAGCTCTAATAAGGTAACTAACAAAGGAGCAATGTCAAAAAATGTGAGGGTAAAACACTAAAACTTGTAAAAATAAAAAATAAAAATGGTAGGTTAGTATAATAATGGTGTATGTGTGGGCTAAGTAAAATAGGGATCGGCCCATAATCAGAGTGATGGCTTATGAAGAAAGGGCGGGCCCACAACAACAGGAAGGTTCATGAAGTTAAAAGTGATGGCCTGTCACGTATGTCAGGATTCTCCGCAGGTCCACCTCACTCACCTTCTTCATCTCCATTTTCACTCCACCAACGAATAATTTTTGTACTCCGTATTATAAATAAGTATATTTGAATAGGATTTGGTTAATATAATGTATTTAAAATATAAATTCTAATGTAAATTGCGACAATCAATTACATTAAATTTATAATATAATTATAAACCTTATGCAATAGTGGGGTTTAATTGGTATAATTTACAAGGTATTTTATTTAAAATTTATGTTATTTTAAACACATTTAATTATGATGGTGTATTTGGATTTCAATACATTTTAATTATAATACATTTATAAATATAAGCACTTAGTAATGTTTGGTGAATTTAAAATAATTTTCTTTTTTTTGTAAATTATGTTAATTAAACATCCATTCATTATTATATAAATTTTATAATTACATTATAAATTTAATGTAATTAATTTACAAAATTTTCAATTAAAATTTTGATGTACTAACCAAACACTATTCACTTATAACTATAATTACATTATAGTTATTATGCATTGGAATCTATTTTAAATTTTATATTATTTTAAACACATTATAATAAAATGCATTGGAATTTGGAATCCATTTTAATTGATTTTAAAGTTCAATTCTTAAAGGTTTATAACCTATTGATCCAACCCAAGCCGCCATTAGCCCATGGTCGTCATAGCTTTAAATCCGATCCAAGCCGCCATTAACCGAACCGATGGAGCAACTTGAACTAAGTTCGCGCTTGACTAGATTGCAGCCAAGCCGAATGTGAGTACCCTTTTGAAACTCGATTATCGCATTGGACCAGCTCGAGCTAAGCATTACTCGACTCATCCGACTCATATAACAATACCACTTACAGTCTTACACTTAACTACTTAAGAATGAGATAAACATAAGCCTATCAAATTATCAAAACCCATCTCTTTCAATAGCGTGACGTCAGTGATTACATACGTTGACAAGTCGCGGTTCTAATCACTAACTGACACGACGTCGTATCTGGATCAGCTTGGTCCAGTCTCATTGCCTCTTACTATATAGTTCCGGGGAGGCCTGAGGAGGAGTCAGCCAGTCAGGCCCATTGCACGTGCTTCAGTGAATGCTCAATAGTTTTGCTCGCCGGCGGATTTTCAGCCGTTCGACTCCTCCTTCCTCAACTGGGCCCGCGGGGCCCACACGGCCCCGGACCCTAACTTACTTCTCTCTATGCCCAGGCTCACAGTGCTTGAATTGCCTGTCCCTGGCCACCACTCTGCCGTGCTGCTCGTGTCGTGTCGTGTCAATTCGTGTTCGTCTTTCGTTTTCATGTTATTATTTTTCAATCATCCATCACGGATTATTCATGCATTTTTTTACCGATCAAGTATTATAACTTATAATGCATAATATGGTATTATTCATCGTTATAAAACCCGTGAAGGAACAGCTGCGACGAGTGAATGCGACACGTGTCGGTAGTAAAAAGTAAAGGAATGAGAGAATGTAAAAGTGTGGTCATTTTTCACCGGTACGAAAAACAGACACCGGCCCTCGTGTGTGGGTATACCTCTGACTGAGCCCTCACCAATAGTCAATCGTGTGGTGCACACCAGACAAGTACTTCCCAGCCTCACTCGATGAAGGCAAATATGTAGAGGCTCAAACCTCTCCATCATGAATAATTCATCAATCGTAATTCATCAATCGATCGATCGATCTACCTTTATGTTTTTTACTGATTGTCATTTATTTTGTTTGAATTGCAAGGGAGGGAAATGATATGATAAGTTAGTTCAGTGTGGCCATTTTCTTTGCCCTCTCGATCTGGTGTGATGTGATTTGTTGATCTGAATATCTGATTGGACTCCTTGTGGGACTGTTTGTGTTGCTATCTGATCCTCATAACAGCCCCAAAACTCAATCTATATGAGCTGTTGATGCTAATTCCAGGAGCTGAAACTCAAACATTGCATCTCTTAGAAAGTTGGTTTTAACTTTGAGGTAAAACCTGAACAGTTGAGTGCCAAAAAGTACACATTTTTGGGTAACCTCCAGAAGTAAAATTAACACCAAATGTTGCACAGAAACCATCCAGTGCACCACAGAGGAATCAGATCAGGATCTGTTGTGAAATTAAGGGAGGATGATTTGATCTAAAAACAGATGTACGGCTGTCGGTTTCCGTCCGAGGTCACTGTCACCCTCGTCAGATGACAGTTTGTTCACTGCACCAAAACCCAGTTCGGTAACAGCCAGTAAAAATTGCCCAATTTTTACTACCGGTGGTGGGCCGATGGGTTTGGATCAGTGAACTGTCCAACTGGGCTGCCAGTAAGCCTGAATGGTCCCATCCCATCCATTTCAATGGGGCCCAACTACTCCAATCATGCCATCTCCATTCACATGCCTTTTGTGCAAATTGGTTTTGGGGAATTTTTAATTTTTTTACCATCAGAAAAATAGTATTTCAAAATAGGAAACCAAATTGTAAAAAACACCAGCTGACATTGCTTGGTTAAGCAAGTAAAGATGAAACTGTGGGTGTGTGGTGGGAAACTAAAAGATGTCAGGGTGAAACCTTCCTGAAATTGAATTGCTGTCCTGGGCTTGCTTCAGATGCATTGATAGAGCATAGTTGTTCACCTGTTTCAAAGTTAAGAACAGTTTGGTCAACCACTGGTCAACTTGAATCATTTTTTTGGTATATATAGAGGATGGTTAAATTGCAAAGGTTAGGGTACTGAATTACTCACTTCAAGTACTCTTAGTTTTTCCTGGTACTGAGGGATCAACTGCTTAAGGTGTTGAAGCTCCTGAATTCTGACATTGAAGTCCTTTTGACGCTCATGTTGAATTGCCACACCTCGTTTGAGGATTGTGTTTTCATCATTTATTGCTTGAAGTTGTTCCTTTAGCATTGCGTTCTCCTGGATTGAATTAACATAAGTATAATGGAGTTGATCAACATCAACAAAAACTAAGAATCGTAAATCTAAACTGCTTAATCACCTGTTGGAAATTCTGTGTAGTCTCTACACTTGCACGGGCAAAGATGGATTTTTCAAACGATTCAAGGGCTCTTGCAGCACGAGCCCTGGCATCATCCATATGAGTAGCACTCATCATTTCTTTGACAAATAATTCGACCCATTCTGCACCATCCTTGGGCAAGATTTTCGAATGTTCTGGATCTTTAAGATATGCATCTTGTTGCTGATCAGCAATCACTAGACAATAAAAACCCTATGGCTATCAGTATGATGAAATTATACAGATAAGGAATGGATCTATAGAACAGCAAAAAGTAATCACTTAAAAAGAAAAGCATGTTATGACTTAGGCCTCTTTGACCTTTGTTTCTATCTATACCAGCATTAAATGCCAGGTAAAGCACCATAAAAACAAACTAGTTTCCCCAATTATTCCCATTTTTTTGTTGGTGTTTATCATCCTTCTAGGTTGTCGATCCTTCTAGGTTGCCAATTCCAAAATTATGGAGTCATATTACCCCGTGCCTGTCCGAAACAACAAAGCACACTTTCTAGCTAAAATTGAAGTCATATAGGCTAATTTCAATTATTCTATATAGCACATTAATTAAGATAAAACAGGAGGGTTCATTTACAAGTTCTTAACAATATTCTATACAATATAGTATCAATTTCGTATCTTCGTATCCCCTTACTCACTTGTAAACATTTGTCCTATACCCTCTACCATTCTGACCTCATCAATACAGAGTAACATTAGTTTGGCATTTGGATATTTATCAACCAATGCACAGTAAATTACTTTTAAGGGTTGGGAAGCAAATGGGTTAAGGTGATTTGGATTGCACAGATCTAGCTTGCTAACATTCATTGTCAACTAACTACATTAAAACTCAAGGATAGGAACCCAATGACGGCAAGTTAACATAGTCCAATGGCTAAATAAGACCATTTAAGCAACTCAAATTCCATATTGATCACAAAAGGCAAATACATGGGTGCATAGAGTTAAAACCTTTATCAAGCCAAATGCAAAAAATAAGAGCAAAGATTGAAATCTAAAGCGTTGTTTTACTAGTTTATCACAAAGTATACCTTCTGATTGATTAGCTTTAGTTGATGGATGATCAGAGTGACTGTCATCCGCGCCCATATTTGCACCTCCAAACTGAAGCTCATTCAATTTTTTTATTGCCAAATCAAGATCATCACCACATTCTTCAAGTGCTTGTGCAAGAAACTAAAACGATATAATTAGTCACGAGTCAAAGACAAAATCATAAAAATCAACAATTTCAGTGGAGATGAAAATTCAAAACAATAGTAGTTTGAATAATTCAATAAATTCATAGATGTTGGACAAAGGAAAGGTGATCTGCTAGCAATATATATGAATCTTAACTGCATCGCTCATAGCTGTAGGTACATGTTATGTTTTATCACTACAATTTGAAACCAATAGCCAATCTCAACGAAGATAACATAACACAGAAACATTTGTCAAGACTGTACAAGGAAAAAAAACCGTGAGACTATATTTGAAACCTTACTGCATCAGCAATATAATCTGCAGGTACATACGAATATACGATAATTCTATTTCTAAAAATTAAGGGTTTTAATACGACATTTGTCAAGATCATTATACAATAGACAACAGTTCAATTGCAGAGGTTAAACAGAAAGTGCACATACCAGCTTGTCCACATTGGGAAAGATACTAGTAAGATGATCAATCAGCAAGGAAGAAGGAGGCTTTAATCCTGCATTGGTTGATCCTGAAGCAGATGCAGATGGAGAGGCACGGACTGGAGATGAGGAGGAACAACGTGCTCGCTTCAATACAACACGAGATGGGGATTCTTCAAAGAAGGATCTCTTCCCGCACACGATAGCAGACATCTCTAATTTCTTCTATAACTTACTCTTACACAGCAGTTCAATACTTCTTCTCTCCTGTTCATCCAATCAGGTCAAATTGCAAATCTTTCAAATAGCCCAACAGATAGATGCTTATTAGATTACACAAAGATAATCAAACCTCCAAGGAAAATTTTCCGCTCGATCAAATCAAAATCGCAAGAATGCAAAATACAATTAAATGATTCATAACACTTCGAAATCACCGAAATTTCTCATAGGCCAATACAAAAACAAAGACCTGTTTCCTTTCCCTCTCTCAATTGTGAAGTAACTTATTGAGCAAGCTGAAACTCCTGAAAGGGATTAACTAAAAGCAACCTCTGCTCTTTTTCGCATAAAATTGGCGAATGAAATAGCATCAATCAATCGAAACATGGCGAAATTCAGCGGCTAATAAACATAGTTTCGAATCAGGAATACCTTGTGGAAACTACGAATTGATCGAAAACCTAGCGTACGTGTGTGGTATGGAGAACGAGAAAGCACGAATTTGTACTTACCAAGCTGAATCGAAAGGGCGGATTATCGGCGGCGATTGAATTATCGAAGCGAAGGTGAAAGAGGGGAGATATGGAGCGACAGAGGATGGAGCGGGTGGGGTTTTGTAGCGGACGAATAGGTGGCGTGGTTGTCAATTCATATTCTGACCGTTTAGGCTTTGAATACGGAGTATATGAGGAAAGAAGCATGGTCCGGTTCATCTGAACCGCTGAAACAGAACTGGTTTAAATCCGGGAAAATTATGAACCGGGTTCAGATTAATCGAACACAGCCCCAATGCGGCAATGCCCCATCCAGGGTTTAGGCTCTTATTTTGGCATTTTTGGGTGGGAATGAACCGGTGAATCAATAGTCGGGTTCATCGGTTCGGTAACTGGATCTGCGTTCAACAATGTGGTTCGTGAATCAAACTTAAGCCACCGATTTATGGAGGTTCAAGTTATTATTTACCCATACTATGAAATTGAACCAACTTTTCACAAACCTAAATCATAAGATTAAGGGCTTGTTTGAAAAG
The DNA here is from genome assembly GCA_963922045.1 of Persicaria maculosa. Classification (NCBI taxonomy): domain Eukaryota; kingdom Viridiplantae; phylum Streptophyta; class Magnoliopsida; order Caryophyllales; family Polygonaceae; genus Persicaria; species Persicaria maculosa. The sequence continues at coordinate 3,358,776 of OY998252.1, forward strand.
GGTATATAGATCGATATAAGATATGTTATATAGGTATGAGATATAGATATCAAGATATCGGTATTGGATATGACATTATATGAGTATGTGTTGATATCTTATATTATATATATATATATATATAATATATAATATATATATATATATGTTGTTTGGAAATTGTATATAGATATCCGATTAAAAAAAATTATAAAATAGGAAACTGAATGGCTTAAAGACTCCCTAGCAAACTCTTTCTCAATCGACTCAAGCTTTGATTCCAAATCACCATGGGCAGCAGTTTCGACGAATTCAACAGGCTATGGGGTCAAATTGATTGGATTTAGGAGGCCTTCGAACTCGCCTTCATCCCAATTCAAAATTTGCAAGGCTTCAGTTGCAGCCTTGGGAGGAGAAGGAGGATCCGTTACATATCATTTTCTTATCACCATTCACTCTCCGCCTATCTTTCTGTACATATGTACAACTCCATGCCTAAATTTCTCTACAACTTCTATGCGAGATTCCTTCAATATCGCATCTCCATATAATAAGAGTATTTTGGTAAATTACTGAATTTTTCCTCTAAAACTTAACGACATCAGAGATAGGGTAGTCTTTGATAAATAAAAGTTATATAAAGGGTGGTTTTATACAATATTAATTTTAAAAAATGATTTTGAGCAATATATCTTATCTAAGGGTGATGTTCTGCCTACCCAATAAATAAATAAATATATAGTTGGGTTTGGGCTGTTAACACAATGTCGATTCTGTGGGCCTATCTCTTGTAGATGGACAGATTTCCACGAAAACTTACAAATTGTTGGTTTGGAGGAGGCCGATTGCCATTCAATAGTATTATTATATTTACATTTACCCCCGAAGGCAAAACTTTACGATATTACTTTTTTTTTTTTTCATTTAGCACCAAATAAGGTACATTTCCTTTTCAAACATCAAAGGTGAAATTTTATTCACCTATATCAGGTGATGATCTCGCTTAAGTTTGCCGATCCGATCTTTCACTACATACATCACGACTCAAAGAGTAGTATGTACGTACACTTACGTTATATTGTAACGACAATAACAACAAACTACCCAGTATAATCTTGCTCATCACAAAGTCTTGGGGTTCAGGCATATACATCCTTCCCCTAACCGAGGGCAAGAGGGTGTTTCCCGTCAGACCCATTGTGTAGAGTGAGTAATGAACAAATGCCAATAGTACGTGATAGAAATTAAAGTCGAGCACAGTAACAAAATAAGTAGCAACACGCTAAGATCGATAACACGAGAAAGATATGGCGAGAAAATAAAAGGGACACCTTCAACACGTAAGAATTACACAAACACTTAGCGATCCAAGTACGTGCCTGATCTTGAACCATATGTCCTTTGCAACATCTAGGAGAGTAAGATCATGTCTAATCACTTTCCTCGTATTCTTCTTAATTAGATCGTCCTTTACCCTGCCTAAAACCACGTACTCAAGGTCAGCTTTTCACACTTCCTCACTGGAGTGCTCGGATCAGGGGTCTCCTCTGCACGTGCTCAAACCAATGAAGCCTTATTGTACACAGCTTGTCGATCATTAATGTTGATCAACCACTCACTCTATCACGAATGGCTTCATTCCTAAACATGTCAAGTCCACACTTTCCACTCAACATGATTATCTTCAACCACTCCTCCCGCGCTATGGTGATAGGCCAACACTGACATTATTTTATCATTCATATATATAAAATACTCGAATAATCGATCATATATCGAATCTGCAAATGATCTCACCCACCCGACACATACGTTTTGTTGCCCAAATTAAGGTTGGCCTGGCAGCTAGCGCGCAGCACTTCGCAGTGTCTAATTACTGGAATATGCTTTTAGGAATCTAAACCACGATTACAAAATCTGGCTCCATAGCCCCAATTCTCAGATTTACATGTATTTGTATTGTGCAATAGAAGGTAATGGAATGTTCTCTATTTTGTACTATTTTGACAGCTGTGGACAGAGGTGCTTGGAGCACAAGTAGTCTCAACATTGGGCTCCTCTTGATTGCTTGAGATGGGCTTGATGTTGGGCATGTGATCTGGGCTAGTACCCCCCGTCGATCCAATGTCGCGGATGCAGAGATGGGATCGAAATCGTTCAAAGGAAGGTTTGGACAGTGGCTTGGTTAAGGCATCCGCTAGTTGATCTTTCGACGAGATGAAAGCCACTGTGAGAGACTTGTTAGCCACCCTTTCTCGAACAAAGTGATAGTCCATGGACAAGTGTTTGATCCGATGGTGTAAGACCGGATTGACGGCCAGGTAAGTAGCTCCCAAATTGTCACACCAAAGTGTCGGAGGCTTTCTTAGAGGAATGCCAATTGAAGCCAGAACCGACTGAAGCCAAATAGTCTCACAAGTTGCGAGTGCCAATGCCCGGTATTCCGCTTCGGTGGAGGACCTAGCGACTGTATCTTGTTTCTTGGAAGCCCATGATATCAAGTTAGGACCATGATAGATACAGTAAGCACTTGTTGATCGCCTGTCATGTTTGTCTGTTGCCCAGTCCGCGTCCGAGAACGCAGAAAGATGGTGTGCAGGGGATGCAGAGATATGAAACTTCAGATGCTTGGTATAATTGAGATACCTAATGATCCTCTTAACTGCCTGCCAATGCAGATTTGTTGGACTGTGCATAAATTGCGAAACTCGATTGATGGCAAAGGCAACATCCGGACGAGAGAAGGCAAGATACTGCAGACTCCCGACAACACTCCTGTAGAGATGAATATCACTCATAGATGGTGACGATGCGGAAGGATCAAAGGTTGTTGTCATTGGTGTCGAGATCGGGTTGGAAGCCTGCATTCCTGTCTTCACCAGCAAATCAGAAATGTGTTTTGTTTGGGATAAGTAAAAACCAGAGGAGTCACGGGTGATCTCAATGCCAAGAAAGTAGTGTGCAGGACCAAGATCCTTGACAGGGAACTGCATAGACAGAGTTGAAACAAAATTTGCTGCGAGAGCCTCATTAGATGTAAGAACCAAAAGATCGTCCACATAGACCAATACAAAGGCACAACAATTCCCTTGGCGAAAAGTGAACAAGGAGGAATCAGCAGGAGAGGATGTGAATCCCATAGAAATAAGGGAATCACTGAGTCGAGAAAACCACGCACGAGGGGCTTGTTTGAGACCATAAAGAGAGCGATTTAACTTGCAAACATGATGAGGAAAGGAGGGATTTACAAAACCTGGAGGCTGGGTGACAAAAACGTCTTCCTCAAGGGAGCCATGGAGAAAAGCGTTTTGTATGTCTAGTTGTTTTATAGTCCAGTTGTTCATAGCAGCCACTGATAAAAGCAATCGAATAGTCGACGGCTTAGCAACCGGACTGAATGTATCAGTATAATCAAGCCCTTCAATTTGATTAAAGCCTTTCGCCACCAATCTTGCTTTCCGACGTTCAAGAGAACCATCAGATTTCCGCTTTGTTTTGAAGACCCACTTGACACCAAGAACATTCTAAGAGGAGGAAGGAGGAACAAGGCTCCATGTGTGGGTATCCAGTAAGGCTTGAAATTCAGTAGCCATGGCAGATCGCCATTCAGGATATTTTGAGGCAATGGTGTAACATGTGGGTTCTTCAGGAATTGTGGAAGAAGCATGAAGCACAGGAGGCCAGGGTATTGTGCCGTCAGAGCGTTGAAGGGGCTTAGAGTTTTGTGTTTTGGACCGGGTGAGCATAGGATGATTGGGTGCAGGGGGTTCAACTGGTGGTGGAGGCGTCGGCGTAGAACGAGCCGAAGGCATAGATGAAGTAGTGGATGATGGTAGGCTTGGAGAGGGAGTCTGATGTGGACTTGGAGATGGGCTGAAATTTGGGCTCGGGGGTGGACTTGGATGTGGAGAGGGTACGTCAATGGGGTTATGAAAAAGTGGAAGGTGGGCCAAAGTGGATTGGACTTCAGAGTGTGGCATAGCAAGAGGGTGGGCTAAGGGAAATTGTGTTTCAAGGAAAATAACATCCCTGCTCATGTATATTTTATTGTTTGCCCAATCATAACATAAATAGCCCTTGTGGTTAGGACTATACCCCAAAAAAATGCAAGGAGATGATCGAAAATTCAACTTGTGTTGGAGGTAGGGCCGTAAGTTTGGGAAACAAAGACACCCAAAAACTTTGAGAAATTTGTAGTCCGGAGTTTGATAAAATAAGATAGAGTAAGGAGACACATTTTGGAGAATGGGTGTTGGTAGGCGATTTTGTAGATAGACCGAAGTTTGAAAGGCATAATCCCAAAACCGAAGAGGGAGAGAGGAGTGTTTGAGAAGAGTGAGACCCATGTCAACTATCCGACGATGTCAGGACTCAATGCTACCATTTTGTTGGTGGGAATATGGACACGAGAGGCGATGTAAAATACCCAATTGTCGGAAAAGGGTACCAAGAGGCTTGAATTCCGTCCCATTATCGGTTTGTATAGAAACCACATTGCGGCCAAAGAAATTGGTGACTAATTTAATGAAATGAGTGACAATTGTAGATACTTGAGACTTGGAATGAAACGGAAATATCCACAAAAATTTCGAATAGTCATCCAATATAGATAGAAAATATTTGTTTCCATTAATAGAAGTGGTGTGGGCCGGGCCCCATACATCCAAGAACAAGAGCTGTAAAACATGATTGGATTTAGATGGGCTTGATGGATGAGGCAGAGCATGTGCTTTGGCCCATGAGCAGGAGATGCAAGGGCCTGGGCTTAGGGAATTAGACAAATTAAAGGTGCTAGTAATAAGTTTGGTTATGTGGATAGAGGGATGACCTAATCTCTCATGCCATAGGGAGGCAGGCGGCACGACAGTAGCAGAGCTTGTGAAATGCAGCAATGGTGATGAAGGTGAAGCAGAGGCGCCATGGGACGAGCTAACAGACATGACATACAAACCATTTTCAACGTGGCCCTTGAGAAGAGGCGCTAGAGTCACGGAATCCTTCACAACAAAGAAAGAATCATGAAATTCAAAAAAACAGTGATTATCTCGACAAAATTTATTTACAGAAATTAAGTTCTTGTGAAGAAGAGGAGCATGAAGTAAATTGGATAAAAGAAAGGAGCGAGAAGATGAGTGTAGGAAAGTAGAACCATGAGATTGGATGGGGATTGAAGAACCATCGCCAAGAGAAATTGTCTCAGTGCCTTCGTATGGCAAGCGGTCGAACCTGAGGTTCGAAACATCGGGTGTGTAATGATGGTTCGCAGCAGTGTCGGGGAACCAATTGCTCGATGTGTTGTTGGCTTGAAGGGAACTCGGAGGAGGAGTCTGAAATGAGTGATCGAAGCGACTCCAACAGCGGGTCGCAATGTGACCCCGCTTCTCACATATCTGACAGATTGGCCTTGTGTCTGGGCCACCATTGAAGTTGAATGTTCCACGGCCACGACCACTGCTCCGACCACCGCGATCGTCTCTGCCTCGACCACGACCGGAGTCACCCCTGCCTCCTCGGTAAGACCCACGGCCTCGGGAAGTCGTGAAGTTAAGCTCAGGATTCTGTGGTGGTCCAGGAGGTGCACCAAGAATGGACTGTGAAGAAGGAATTGTGGTACCATTGTTACGATTGAGACGACCTTCTTGAAGGAGCATGTAGGTGAGAGTGGCAGTGGGGCTGGGTAAGATGGGCTGAGTTGAGAGCGTAGTGACCATCGCATCGTAGTCACTCCCAAGGCCAGCCAACAGGTACACAACAAATTCCTGATCGGTGATAACTTGACCGGCCGCTTGAATCTGTTGAACAAGCGTCTGAGCACGGTTGTAGAAATCGGTGACAGATTCGTCACCTTTCTTCAGACTCGCCAGTTGGAGACGACATTGGACTATCTGGGCATTGGACCTCGCCGAGTAGAGCTCATGAAGACGCGTCCAGATCTGGTGGGAGGTGTGGCAAGTTAGAATTTGGGTCATGATGGGCTCGGTTAGAGAAGCAGAGAGAATGGCAACAACAAGCTGATCTTTGGCTTGCCAATTTTCCACATCAGAGGCATTGCTACCATCAGGAGCTGCAGCAGGGCAAGGAATCGAGCCATCGACATATCCCATGAGCCGTTGGGAGCGAAGATAAGGAGCAATTTGTTGGCTCCATAGAGGAAAATTAGACGGAGAAAGCTTGATTGTGTTTAGGGTTGAGAAGTTTGAGATAGAGGGATTTTGAGGGGTGAGATTGAGATTAGCCATGGAGGCTTGAAGATGTTGAGTTAGGGCTGCCGAAATATCAAGGTCGGCCATGAAAAAGAAGATCGAAGAGGAAGGTGAAACACTAGGGTTGCGACGTTTGTCGACTAGTAGCTCTTGATACCATACTGGAATATGCTTTTAGGAATCTAAACCACGATTACAAAATCTGGCTCCATAGCCCCAATTCTCAGATTTACATGTATTTGTATTGTGCAATAGAAGGTAATGGAAGGTTCTCTATTTTGTACTATTTTGACAGCTGTGGACAGAGGTGCTTGGAGCACAAGTAGTCTCAACATTGGGCTCCTCTTGATTGCTTGAGATGGGCTTGATGTTGGGCATGTGATCTGGGCTAGTACTAATACAAGAATGCCGCAAAATATATATAATTTCCATAAACAGTAAGGAAAGATAAATGAAACTGTACGTATTTGAGGATGAATGCCGCAAAATATAATTCCCATAAACTGTATTTGATCATATATATAGTGATAAAATATTTGCTTAATTTCATCATGAACCCTAGCTAGATTATAATTTGAAGCTGGAAGATCAATTATTAAAGCATATATACATACCTGCATATATATAATTAATCTCCAAATGCAGCTTAATTAATTATTAGTCGATCAGTATATATATTTCCACGGTGCTGGTCTGCTGGATGAATGTGCACTGAATGAAACAACTTCATTTGTTTTAAATATATTTCAAAGAACTAAACCTCATTAAAAAAAATCCCAAAACATATATATAAGTGATTGAATTATATATCATACAATACAAATTTAATTGATCTTAAACATTTTTCCTATGGATTTTTTCTAGCTAGTTACTATATTGATTTGTTATAATATATAGTAATATATATCTAGGGTATGGGTGAAGAAGGAGATCAAAATATATATATACATATATAATTAAGTACTGTAATCACCTGTACTCTACTCTGCAGTTTGTGCTTAGCGACATGGATTGCGGGTGATTTTCTCATTTTGTGACGATGATGAGAACCATATAGATGCATATCAAACTTTCCTGCAAATTCGCGTATCATAATCGATATGAATAACACATTTATAATTAAATCATATAGTACATATATGTTCATCGATCATGCCAATGAAATCAATACTGAACAGAAGAACATGGAGAGAGATTAGAGATCGATGATATATGATGATGATGGATTGGTTATCTAGCATGGCTGGCACGTACATATGGTAGGGGCCGGGGTTGGAGGAGCAATTATGAATACCAGAAAGTGATATTGGCGCGGCTCAATCTGAGATCGTATGTTACATCTTTTCGGAAGCTTCATGTGTAAATCCGTCTTCGGATTGAACCTCACCAATATCGCTTCCCTTTGATATTGCATATGCTTCTGCAACAACCATACCACCACCATACTCAATCTGTCGCGAAAAAGGGAATGAAGATACATAAATCTTGATGATGATCATCACTTTCGGAACATGATCGATATGGGCTAAGAGACTAATGATGATGATCTTCTAAGACATACAGAAACCCATTCCACTCATTCCCCAAACAACCTTTTATATGCTTTGATTTGATGGATTTGTTTGGGAATTAAGGGGAAATCAACTGCAGTGTTCCTGTTGCACCCAAAAAACGCCCTAATTAAGATGATCTCTGCACTCATTCGATCAACCCCCAAAAGGGAAAATGGATTAATTGGTGGAGCAGCTACAACCAGCTATGGTAGCAGTTGGAGTAGATAGAGGAGAGATTATATAATTAGCTAGAGTTGGTGACTATAAATCAACAACAAAACAAAAGCTAAAGTGCTAATTTATGCAAGAAAATATATTTAGTTTGCTTGCACTCAACCTAAAATTCAAAATTGAAAAGACCCAATGGAGACTCTAGAACCTAAATCATTGGGCTTAATTCAACATTACAACTAAGATTGACCGAATCAAACACTAACACATATATATAGTAGATTATTGATGAGGAGAAATATCAAACTGAGGTGAGAAATTGAATGACTCCATGAGGATTGATGGAGGAACTGACATGGTGGAGGGATCAGGGAAGGGTATATATATCTTGGGAGGAAGGAGGGGGATGCAGAGAAAGGAGAGAGGGTGGGTAGGGTTTTGATCGATGCATCGGGATGAGAGAGTTAAGGGGGCGTTTGTGTGTGTGTGTGAAAGAAGGTGAGTGGAATGATGTCAAACAGGGAGCATCTTCCCATCTAGGGTTTCTCATGCTTTGTTTCTACTCAAATTTCATCTTCTTAAACCTTTTTGTTTTTAGGGTGAATTACATTTTTGGTCCCTAACCTTTACCACTTGTTTCACTTTAGTCCCCAACCTTTGAAACGTTTCAAAATAGTCCTTGACCTTTCTATTTCGTTTCATTTTAGTCCCTAACCTTTCAAAGGTTGTAAAATAGTCCCTAACCTTACATTTTTTATTCGTTTTAGTCCTTGATATTAAAACATTATTTGAAATAATTATAAAAAAAACCACCCTAAAGTTATCATAATTTAAATAAAATCATTCATACAAAGAAAAATTATAAAAAATCATCTAACTCTATAATTTTAATTTTGAAAAATACTCGAACTATTTTACTATTTATCATAAGAGCATATTATATAAAAATTATTCATAATTTTTTTTTCCACAAAACCTCTCATACAATTTATAGATCTTGTGATTAATTTGAGAGATGGTGGGATATGTTTTTTTTTCTTATTTACTAATATATAGATCCAATATATGTGTATTAATCCATTAAAATAATGAATTTGAATAATAAAAGAGATCTTTTTTAAAAAAGAAATCATAAAGTTGGATATTTGTTTTATAATTATTCTTTATATGGGTAATTTACTCATTTATATACATTATGATAACTTTAGGGTAATTTTTATAATTATTTCAAATAATGTTTTAATATCAGGGACTAAAACGAATAAAAAATGTAAAGTTAAGGACTATTTTACAACCTTTGAAAGGTTAGGGACTAAAATAAAACGAAATAGAAAGGTTTAGGACTATTTTGAAACGTTTCAAAGGTTGAGGACTAAAGTGAAACAAGTTATAAAGGTTAGGGACCAAAAATGTAATTCACCCTTGTTTTTATTGTTTTATTTTTAAATTAAATAAGGGTATATTGCATGAAAACATCAATAAATTAGGAAATTTTCAAAAAATAACCCACTTGAAAAGGAAGATAATCAGTAGCCTAATATATATTGGACTATACTACTATATAATTACGATTTTTTTTATCGATCATATGCCCTTGACTCTAAATTTGAATTTTTCTTTAAACTTTTAATTAGTTTAGCATTTTTTCAATCAGATTTTTAGAATCGCTTGCTATTTTTTTGTAGGGAATCTTTCCTAATTTAGTGTCTTATTCTATGCCTAAGGGGCATAGGATAAAAAACCAATATAATTTATAATTTAACTTGAAAATATCTTTTATTTATAAATAAAATAATATAAAAGTAAATCTAACCAATCAAATTAAACAGAGTACTGCTACATATTTATATTAAAGAAAAATTTAAATGGATTGAAAAGAGGTTTTGTTTACCAATCATGCACCAACCAAAATTCCAAAAAAATAATTAAAAAAGATCATGAAATTTTTGTTTTTAGCAAAAATAATTCATCAATCCAAATCAAGACACAAAGCAATGCCCAAGCTAGCTAACAGAAATTAAATATTTCGACGAAGAAACTAAATTATCCAATGCCTAAATTAATTAAGCAAGAAAATGAACCACTTAATTTGTTTATGACCTGCCTAGCTAGCTATATATCATACTTAATAATAAATCAAAAATCACTTATTTTAATGTTAAGGTTGCTCATGTACATGGTGCATGCTATTTGCGGATGATGTTGTTCTGGTGGATGAGACGAGAGCAAGGGTTAGCAGCAAGCTACATCTATGGAGGGATAAATTTGAGCAGAAGGGCTTTTAATTGAGCAGGACGAAGACGGAGTATGTGGTTTTCAGGTTGGGCAAGGAGGAAGAGGGAGACGAGGGTATCATCATGGGTGGGGACCTAGTTTCGAAGAAAGACAGTTTTAAGTATCTGAGATCTGTGATGTAAAGTGATGGAGATATAGACATGGATGTCAAGCATCAGAAATGGTGCGTCAGGAGTCTCAAAAAGTTCCACTCAAGATCAAGGGTAAGTTCTACGTACAAATTGGTGGTAAGACCATCTTTATTATATGGGGCAGAGTGTTTGGCAACAAATAAGGGGCAGGAACAAAAACTCATGGTGACTGAGATGAGGATACTCAAGTGGATGTGTGGGTTTACCTTGAGCGATAGAATCAGAAACGAGGCTATCCGAGAAAACTCATGGTGACTGAGATGAGGATACTCAAGTGGATGTGTGGGTTTACCTTGAGCGATAGAATCAGAAACGAGGCTATCCGAGAAAGGATAGGAGTGACTAGTATTCAGGCTAAGTTGCGGGAATCGAGACTCCGATGGTATGGACATGTTCAGAGGAGAGATCCAAGTGCGTCGGTTCGTAGATGTGACAACTTGGCTATCGAAAGCGTTCGCTGGGCAGAGGGCGTCCAAAGAAGAGTTGGGGTGAAGTGAGGAGATGACACGCGATAGGATGCAGTGGTCATTTTCCCTTGTACGCCGCTATAAAGTCGTGTTCATCTTGGGGTCAAAGACAAGATGGAGGGAGATCGTGTGTGCGGGCCCACATACGGGAGACACGAACAACACATAAACCTGAACGGGGTTCCATCTCAAAACCAATTGGCAATGAGATGAGTAGTCCTTCAACCTTATATGTTGTTCATGTATTCTCAATATAACCGATGTGGGACAACCACATTCCAACAGATGTCTTGTCATGGGTCACTAGGAAACATTCTCTCGAACTAGTCGAGGCAAGGGTGCATACAACCCGACCCCCCAGACCCTACTCTGAGTGAGATATACCGGGCTTGTTGTAGTTGTATAATAAAATTGTGATTTTAATATTGATGATGAATTAGTAAACAAAAACCGTAAAACGTGTATTTTTGCCAACTATTTTAATAAGATTAATAACTTTTTTTTTAATATCTTGTCCTCCTCTGCGCATGCTACCTGAAATATTCTTCCATGAGCAAGGAAAGGCGAAAATAATTCATAATTAAATCAACTGATCGAAACCCCTCTTTAGTTTACCCCCTTTTTTGATATATTCATACCTTTATGTGTGTGATTACTTTATAACATGCCATCTCTTTAATTGTTATGATGCTTTTTGTTGATCAATCCAACAACCAAAACTAAAGCAATGGATAATTTTGTTTCTTACATATTGCCTTGCCTTGTACAAGCCTAGATCATGATACTGTTCTATCACACACACATTAAGCTTTGATGCATCCATCGATGACTGGTCGGTCAATCCTCGCCGGCATCAAAGTTAAGAACGTTTATGATTATTGATGAAAAAGATGGTGACAAGAAAACATGTCAATTCAAAGTGCTGATTTGTATATTTATACTTTTAGTTAAAATCTTGAAATGTTGATCATCATGTCGATGAGTCCGATCCTATCATAGATGATCTAATATATTGGTTTTGTGATCATATCACCTACTTATGCTTGTTGTTATTTGATTACAATCAAATGCAAAACCGGCCTCTTCTTGTTTTTAATTAATTACTTATAAAAATTAAATTAGCTATTTTATTTTGGTTAATTATTGAGCCAAATTTATGGTCATCGATTTTGCTGGGATAAAAAAGTCATCCGACATTGGTTGGAACAGAAAAAAGACCATAAAATATAAGAGGGAAGATACCATTACATAATGGCTTAAACCTTTGTGTTAAAAAGGTGGATCCCAACTTTATAACAAAAAACAAAAATAAGATCGGGGTTTGTTGTATATCAATATATGTAGGCGGGACTCTGGAGCACCCCCGGCCCGAAAAAAAAAACAATTATTTTTTGCATATTTAGTATTTTAAGTAAATATAAGATATTTAAATAATACTATGTATATACTTCAAGTAAAAGTGCTATCTAGGTCAAGTAGTAAAGGAAGTAAGGAGAATTAAAAGGTTTTGGTTCAAATCCCAACTCCTTCACTTTTTATTTGTTTTATTATATCATTATTCCTCACAGTTATTTCAATTGAAAATGTTATATTTAAATTATATATTTATTTGTTTTATTATATCATTATTCCTCATAATTATTTCATTTAAAAACATTATATTTAAATTATATATTTAACGTTTTCATTCAGTATTGTTTTAAAAGTAACTCTTCTCGATTTTTTCTATATTTTTTTGTTTCTCTCAACTATTTAAATAAAAAATATCATAATATAAATAACAATTTTAGTTTTTTCTCAATATTTTTTAAAAAATATTCTTAATATGTATAAACAAAAAAAAAATCATGAGATTTTTTTAGCACCCCTTGTTTGAAATCCTGGCTCCGCCACTGAGCATATGTCATAAGTATAGGTATCAAATGAAAACACTAGTTTCGATTACCTGGTCAACTTTGGGTCTAAAATTTCTTGAGCCAAGCTTATATATGGCTTGGAATCGAATTTCTATCTATCCATATCATCTTAGACTAACATTTACTAGATGAATTTGTAAAGAGATGCACACTAAAGCTAAGATCAAAACATGTCATACTAATATATACTATACGTACATTAAAATAAGGATGAAACTTTAATTAACGTACCTAAGAATCTAAGATACACGTACCAAAGATTTATATTTAACTACTAGAAAATGGAGAATATAATTAAGCATAAAATGAAGGAAAGACAAAGAGAGAGGATGGGGAACAGAAATGCAGAATGTCAGCGGGAAGGATGGCTTAATTCTCGAAAGAAGTTTCCATGGAGGAGTTTTAATACGTTCAAAAAGTTATGAAAGCCATATATATTAACCTTTTCTTGCTTGCCTTTTTTGTACGTATAGTTTTTTTATTCTATGTCTCAAGTGCATAACACAAGAGTGCTAATTTGGAAATATTTTTTTAAATTTTAATTAATTTAGCTTTTCTTTTTAATTTTGTTAGAGAATTTTTCCTAATTTAGATCATAGGATAGAAAGACCGTATATACTAATCCAAAATCACCCCAACAATGTTTTTCAATCTTCTGGTAAGGGCAATGTTTTGGTGAAAGGTGTTTTATAGCGCAAACTACTAAAAAATTAAAATTAATCATGTATTTTAAGGGTGGGGAAGTGATCACTTCTACATCAAAATATAACGTTGATGAAACCAATATATATTAACTTAAAATTTATTTTAGAAAGGTAGATCCTAACCTTATAACCAAAACAAAATAAATGATTTAGGGGCCCGACTGCAATTTCTCAGAATTTTTGTATATGCCTCGTCTTAGGGTTTGTTTTCCTTAACCAAATGCAAGAACAGAGGTAAGCAAATCGGATATTGTTGGAAAAAATGGTATGTCAAATAAGTGATTTAGGGGGTGATTTGTAAACAAAACTCCTCAACGAGTGTGTTTATTACAATCTATATCTATCTTCTATATACATATATTAAAATCGATACACAATATCTTATATAGCGTCTTGTGATTAATTCTAAGAAAATAACTTCCGCCAAAAAATTATTATTGTAAATAATATATTATCATAATTTATATAAAACTATCATAATAATTGATAAAAATATAAATCAAAAATATTTAATAGTCATACTTACCAAAAATAGTAACAGATAAATATTTTATAGGTGTTATTTTATTTATATCTAGATTATTTTTACTGAAAAATTTTATTTATATCAAATTTTATTATTTGATACTGTTATTTTATTTATATCTATATTATTTTTTGATAGAATGAATTATTTATATTATTTTACAGATAATAGATATAATTTTAGAAGATTATGTTAACACATTCCCGTGTACAAAACGGGACACACTCACACACAAACTAGTTATCATATATAGGTAGTTTATAAAATTTTCATCTTCGGGGGCAAATTTATAAGAATATAGTATTTGGGGGTGATTTTGTGTAATTTAATATAATTTTGTTCCCTCTAAAAAAAAACAAAAGAGCAATGGAAGCGGGGACAACGGCGCCAAAGCAGCCCTGCCTTGGGCCTCAGCTGGGAGACACTCTTCTTGGTTCTCTCTCTTTCGTCTTTCTCATTTTTGGAGTTGGAAACCCAATAAATAGTTAAATTACAAAAGAAATCCAAAAAAAAAAAAGAGTTTCTTTTTGGGTATTAAAAAGCGAAAACTTCTCATGATTTGGGGCAATTAGTTGGCGTGCATGCAGATTCCTTCACGCCTTTGAATTGAACCCTCTCCTCTCCTCTCCTTTCTTTTTGTGCTTTGCTTAATTTCTTGCTTCCTTCCCATTCATTCCTTTGCTTAATTACCCTTCAAGCTAGCTATATGTGATTATTTAAACTTCACAAATCAATGGGTTTTGAGTACATTGACTAATCAAACATCCTGACTTTTAGTAGTATATGTAAAGTGTGTAGGATATATATGAGGAGTCAAAGTGTATCTATGACTATGTCGATAGAGTGTTTTAAATTGACTCGGAGATGCAAAGGCAGATCATCTTTAGGGTTAGGGTTGGCAGTCGCTCCCTTCCAATTGAGAATAAAATTTAACATACATACTCTACTCGTCGATGGCTTCGATGTGATATATTAAAAGCTCAAATCCGGTGTCTAGGCAAAACGTTATAAACATTTCAAACTAAACATATATAAATAATTAGTTCTCACATCATTTATCAAACTGAGATACTTTCTATCATATCTATCGCTTGTTTGACTTCACACCTTAATATTAGAATTAAACCCGAGAACTTCAAATTAGTAGATTTTGTTAAAATATTCGAAAATTGTGAAATAAAGTTTACATGATTTATATTTTTATTCTAGTTACGTATGTATTCATAATATTGATTATTTCTTAAAAAATAATAATTACGATTTAATTTTACAGATAAATTTTTATGATAATTTTTCATTCCCTCCACTAACGGTTTCACGATCCACCACTATAAAAATTTCATACGAATCGACAATAAATAAACAAAACAAGGGTAATTTAAAAAAGGGTATAGAAGAAGTAATGATGAGAAACGAAAACGAAAAAAGATATCATATTAGATGAAAAATGATATGATCTTAGACAATCTTAAGTCACACAAATTAGTTCTCATCGATTTGAATAGCACCTATTCATCGTGTCCGATCCATCGCCATGGCGTAAGGTTCAAAAAACACCTTCTAGCTCTTCTCCTAATAACATTTATTTTTATTTTGTTGATAATTTTGTAGCGAGTTATTTTTATTTTTTTTTGATAAGAAAATAATTCGAGGCCGGACAGGCCCGGACCTCGAGTTGTAGCGAGTTACTGTTCAGCAGATCCTAGGAGTAGTTGACTGCTACTTGACTAGCACAGTACGTAGCACCAATTGAGGAGGTCAAAAGTTATTAACTTCCGCTTCCATTTACTTTTTGTAAAATATAAAGTATATATATAACACAAAAAAAAAAAAAAAAAAAGTGTAGGTGACACCCCTTTATATATTGCAAAATCAATTTTACTATAGTACTCCAAATATAATTAAGATAACGTGTGTGAGCCATGCATGGCAAAATGCATGTAAATTAATTTTAATAAAGTTATAAAGGTTTTATTTTATATTTTTATAGGCCGATGTAAAGAGAGAGGTAAATTTTAAAAAAGAAGTGGATTTGTCAGCTTATGTAGACAAAAGAACACCCTCTTTCTTGCCCTCTCCACAATACGAGCGTTTCTTTTGCTTTTTGCCCGGTTACCCCTTTTTTATTATACCATTGTTGATGATTTATTTTAAAAGTTTTATTTTAGTTCTATCTACATATAAATTGGATATTATATAATTCATTTAAAGGATTGTCAACTTTCCATTCACAAACGACTCTCTATATATATATAATTGGTTATGATCCTATATATTTATATATACACTTGTACAACAAACCTTTTTTTTTTTTAATAATGCACACAACAAACTATAGGAGAGAAAATATCATGAAGAATGAATTAATTAGCTAGGGCCTAGTGTCTAAGGAACATAGTTTAATTTATTCCATATATATATATAATCATAGCAATAAGTTGAGGGCTAATCTATGCAACAGCCAGTTGGTTTGGCACAAAATTAATTTATGCATTGTTAATTTGTTATCAAATTCACACTTTAATAGTATAAGCATTAATATGTCCTTTGAAACAAAAATTACTTTATTTTTTCACAAATAGGGCCGGGATAAGAGAAGAGTCGATCTCCAGAATCAATAAATGAGTCAGCGACATGAAAATACCCATTAGTAGGCAATGCAAAGTTACGTTGCCCACGGTTCATCTACAAGAACAATATTACTAAAACCATATGATCGATAAGGTAAAAGCATTCAAGAAGGCGCCCGATCGAAAAATCACATTAGGAAAAAACCACCGCCACAACTCAAGCATGATGAATGTTGTGTTAACACTTAGGATGCAAAACCCATGCCAGACTAACACTATGTTGATTGTAAACCTAATGAGAATCCATTGTAAGATGTAGATTTTATTTTTAGGGGTAATTTATATGTTTCTTTGCCATGAAAATTTAGTTTTCTAATTCTTTGGAACTCATTTTACGGATGAATTTGATAGCCCACTATTTGTTGTTCCTTGCGGGCCATGTCTGTAGAAGGCCCAACTATTTGAAAGGATTTATTACCCGAACTCGGCCCATGCACATTAGATATCACGACCGTGATATAAAGAAGACTCTTGAATAACAACGGTGAAAACTGAAAACCTGTACCCATAATTAGAGCTGGCAATTCGGGTTATCCGGTCGGGTTCAGGTCGAACGCATTCGGGTCGGTCACTGATGAGTCGGGTCAACTCGGTTAAAATTTCTGTGTCGGGCTTGGTCGGGTCGAGTCGGGTCGGATTCGGTCAAAATGGAATTCGGATTGGTCGGGTTTCGGTCAGAATCGGGTCTGTCTCGTTCGGGTTTCGGGTCGGTCCTCGGGTCGGTCCTCGATATATCGGCCGATATATCGGATCGGAGATATTTAGAATCCGTTACCAATTTACCATATAGCCATATATCATACCGTATTAGCCGGTATATCGGATCAAAATTTAAACTTTATATTTTATCAAGTTATGGGTAATTTTACAATTTAAATATTAATTTTTCATGTTTATTTTTAAATTTTGAAGTATAAATATAATACGACCCCGATAACTCGATAAGCGATATTTAGAAGTTAGAACATTGCTTTTGGGTAATCAATTTTATTAAATTGAATATGTAATTCATGTTATTTATGGATTTCAAAAAGCATTTTAGTAAAATAAAATATGATTCAATAAATAATCTACTCATTGGCTCGTAAACTCAATGTTGTTAAACTCTCGATTCGATCCTACAATCTAAAAATGGGAAAATGATCCCGGTCCTTTATTGCGATTATAACGATCCTATAAAATGTTTATTATAAGAAATTTCTAATATTTACCCTTTATCTATATTATATTTAGTTTATTTTTAAAATTTTACATCTTTATGGGTATTTTTTTATGGTTTAACATAATATTTATCTAATATTAAACATAGTAACTTCATTTAAAAGAAAATTCATCCATAAGGTGGGATCTTACGATCCTACGATTCGATTATACGATCCGATCCTTACACATTTTTACCGATCCAATTTAGAATCCCAATTTTAATAACATTGGTAAGCTCATTCTATTTATCATTAATTTCATTGAAATTTGGCAATATATTGTTATCAAAATCATACTTGATTCCCTATCTAAAAGATAATTCACGTTATTTGTGTCTTTCAAAAAATAGTTTTCAAAAGAAATTTCACTATGTATATTATTCAAGTTATAATATCCTCATTGTACTCATCTTTTATTAGTGAGAAATGAGAATTATGAATTCAAGTCGATCATTCATCATTAAATGAATAAACGAGTAATGATTTACATCGATCTATATGAATATACTATGAGTTGATGACTTTTTGGAGTTTTGAGTAATCTAGTAAATCGGTTCATTTGTGAGTTAATCTTAAATACTGATAAAGTAAACAAATTATTGACCAGAAAATAACTAAACAAGATTACCTTAATCTTCATATAAAAATTCATCTCCGATTATTCGATGAATTAGAATATTCGGTGCATTTAAATGGAGAAGAATTGCTTCAGAATCAACTTTTAGCATGGGAGGAAGAATTCTAAGCAAATGGAGAAGCTCTCTTTTACCAAAAAATGTGGAGGCACTAGTGACCACTCAAAATTGGTTGAATGGATATGGTGGTAAGATCTTATTTATAGCACATAATTTAGTTCTCTTATTTTAATTGTTATAAGATATTTAGTATATACCTAGATTGTATTATAACATTTAAATGTTTATTATATATTGCATAGAAGTTGAATCTTTGGAGGAAGAAGAATAGTAAGATTCTACATTTCTACATGATGTTGCTGTGCTGCTGTGAGTTGTGAATTTGTGATGCTGTGTGTTGTCGTCATGTTGTTGCCTACTGTGTACGGAGTCGGATCATCTGCTGGTGCGTGCTCTTGGGTTATTGTTGTTGCGTGGTTACTGAGTTACTGCTATTGCCGCTGGCTGCTGCGTTTACATATTGCATTTTGTTGCTGCAACTCTACAAGCCTGCAATGGTGTTGCCATGCTGGACTGCTCCTTGTTTTTGTACTCTTTGTTGTTATGCACAGTAATGCACTTATGCTGATCTATTACTTGTTTTTGTTCGCCGTCGTGATGCCAAGTTGTTAAAACTTGAAGTGATGTTGTGTAACTTGTGTTTATTTATTGAGTTTACTACTATGGACTTTAGCTTATTTTGTTTTGTTTTTAAACTGTCCTCAAATTTATCATAAAGTTATGGTAAATTTAACTTTGATCAATGAAATGCACTTATCCACTAATGGTTTTAAGTTTTCATTTTGATCAATGCAGTTTTTATTTTGTTTAGAAATAGCATTAACTATCAATAGTTTGATAATGGATTACAATAAAAAAAAAAATTATAGTATAAAATTATAAATGTATAATCAATATATATAATACTAAAACAGAGGCGTGGAAATCCTATGTGGCGGGTTCTGGTGCGATTTGCTTACGTGTCGTTCTCTGGTGCGATCTGGCTCGAGTTTTTTGACACGTCAATTAATGATGATCCAATATATTTAAGCCACGTTGAACAATAACTCTATCTATATATCCACGTGTCATCCTATGTGTCTACCTTAATTGATTATTATAATTAATTTTTATATCTTGAGTGGTTATAAATTCTATCATTTAAATTATTAAACTTATGAATATGAGTTGTTACAATTAATTTTTATATCTTAAGTGTTTACAAAACCTATCATTTTACCTTAAGTTATTTTATAAATATTTTACCTAAAAAAGATTAGATTTCACAATAATAAAATGATGGAAAATGATTTTAGTTTTTTTTTAATCTTCAAAATCAAACGTGAATATATATTTCCATATCTCTAAAATGGTGTTGATTCTTTCTTATGGTTACTTAATTCACAATATAGATCGATAACCGATAATATAAATATTTGACCTCAACATATTAATTAGTTATGTACGTAGAAAACTTTTACTTGATGATTTACAAATTCTATCATTTTCATATAAATATTTTACCTCGATATATTTTATAAAATTTTACTCTATATACTCGGACACATTAATTCTCCAAAGAGAATTGAAGAACTCACTACATACAACATGTAGGTTCTCTTCAATCTTTATCATATCCAATTTTTTCCCACTTCAATTAATATTCTCTTAACCCTTAGAAATTAGAATGTATGCATCTAATATTCTCATGATTTTGTATCATGATATGCCTATGTATGACAACATAAATATATATCTATTCTAATATTTATTGGTGGAGAGATAGTTGATGAATGGACATGGTATGTTTTTTCGCGTTTTGTTAATAAATTTATCAATATATAATCAAAACATATGTCGAACCCTGGTCGAATTTGCTATATGTTTATATGATAAAGTTTGACTATATTTTACTACTAAATCAAACAATGGACAACTCTAAAAATTATGAGTTAGTTTGTATTAGTGAATGATGTTTTCGTATTTTCAAATCAAATTTTATAATAATATAAATAGTTATCCACATCTTTAAAAAAATCATTTATTTTTAATGTAAATTTATTAGTGGGGTCATAGATGAAACTTGAATTATTAAATAAAAATATAATAAGATAGTTTATTTTATTAAGTTTTACACAATTTTATTGGTTGCAATACAATTTTGTTTATTTTTATATTCAAATTTATTAATGATGTTATTTATTTAATTAAGATATTTTAATGGATTGTATATTGATTTCCTAGAAAGTTTTCAATCAAGTTATTTTTAATCTTCATAATTTAATAAAATAATATTTATTAAAATGCCGCGTATCACGCGGGTAATAAGACTAGTAGATATATATATTCAAAGATATTTGAGTCGAGTTGGGGGTCGGGTCGGGTTGGGACTCGGGTCAGTTGGGAGTCGGGTCGGGTTGGGACTCGGGTCAGGTTGGACGTCGGGTCGGGTTGAAATTTGGGTCGGGTTGGTATTCGGGTCGGGTCTTATTTGAGTCGGATCCGGGTTGAGTCGGGTTTGTCTGTATTCGGGTCACTTCGGGTTTCGGGTCAAAGTCGGTCGGGCTCGGTTTCGGGTTCGGGTTATGCATAACGCTAAATTTTCGGGTTCGGTCGGATTTCGGGTCGGGTCGGTCGGTCGGGTTTCTCGAGTCGGGTCAGATTTTGCCAGCTCTACCCATAATCAATTGGAAAGTAATATAATTAATTTGCAAGAACAAAGCTTATGATCACCTGTAATTAATTTTAAAAACGATATATCTATATACAAAATTTTAAAAAAAATAACCAATTAAGACAATCACAGATAAAATGTAACTTAATCGTATCACAATGGATTTACACCGGTAACAACTAACAACCCTTTGGAAAAGGGTCTTCTTGTTAAAATTGAGTTGAGGATAATTTTCCAATTTGATAATTTCAAAATCTTATGCATTTATTAATTAAAAATAAAATCATTTTAATCCATAAATAAAATAAGTAATAAAATCTTAACTGATCAGTCAATCAAAATGCGATAGGGATTAAACACACTATTGTCATTTGCAATAATCATTATCCGTCTTCTAAATCTCCTAACTATCTACGCGACGCCTAAATTGTAGGTTTAAGGCAACGTACCGTTTCGAGCAATTTTAACTCGTAACGGCGCCGTTTAGCCTTTGACGCGGGGAATCCGCGCTGTTCCATCTCTTAGCGCCTTAAGCAAACCACCCATCGTTTCCCAGTCTCTCCCACCCTTTCTTCGCAACGAAGACAGCGAAACCCCCAAACCAAATTGACTACCGCCTGATCTCGCAATAAATAATCCTAACAATTTTACAGGGTTTCAGAAGAAAACGAATATCAGTCGATCTCTCCCTCTCTCTCTTTTTCTTGATCGACAATGCCGGATTCGGAGATACTTGATTTGTCCGATGACGCTGATTACGCCGATTCTCAGCAACAGGTAAGCTACAATCTCTCTCTTGTTGACTTGTTTTGTCTGAACATTCATGTTCAGTTATCTCAATTTGATTTGCTTTTTCCTGATTGTATTGCGGAGAATTTGTGAATGGAATTTGATTGGATTTTGTGGATTTTAGGATTGTTATCTTTGATTTGGACGATGATCAGTCCCTGATCAGAGTGATGAATTGTTCCTTTTCTCCTTTTCTTAATTTCTTATTGTTGTACTTGGTAAAACTTGCGAATTCAATTTGTCGAGGTTTCGAGTCTGTCGTTCATGATGATCAAAGCTTAATTAGAGTGACAGATTTGCTTCATGTCTTCTTGTGTTTCAATCAGATTCTTGATCAGAACAAATTCACAGTGATGAATCGTTTTCGTTTGCTTTGATTTTGGGAATTTGGAAATTAGGGCTTACCAGGCATAACGCGAAGTGACAGTAGCACAAGAAGCGAACCTGAAGACGCGGAGGTGCTTTATGTGAAGGAAAATGTTTCGGTTCATCCCACACAGTACATGTCTGAGAGGATCAGGGGAAGATTGAAGTTGAGTATGCAGGGAGAGGTCCTGTTGCTGGTAAGTGTATGGCGGAGGTTTTCTCTACTTGTATACGCAATCTAATCACGTGGGATTATGAAAACTGTGCTTATTTATTCTCTGTGCTCCTTGTATTTGCAGTCATGGATTCCATATAAGGGGCAAACTTCAAATACCAGGCTCTCGGAGAAAGGTTAGTCAAAAGTTTGTATGAAATTTCTACTGATATTTTCACTTGGTGGCATAATTGCTTCATGTGGTATCATGAAGTTTTTGGCAAACCAAAAAGGGAAGAGAAAAACTGTGTAAAAGTATACTTTCTGAAGCAGTTTTTTTTTTTGGTGGATTTTCTGAAGCAGTTTATATCAACTAATAAGAGATGTTTAGGTGTACATTTTACATTGAATGATGGATCGTCTGTAAGTAAGGAATTTATATGGTAGCAGGATACGATACCAAAGTTAAAGTGGGTTTGCCTTTTGTCTATGTTTGTTGTCTGCTATGTTTGATTCTAAATTCTGCTATCTGAATGTAAGGTCTCACTGGTTTGAAATTCTTTTTCCACCTTCATGCAGATGGGAGTCTTTACACAATAAGGCCACTTCCATTTTCTAATGTAAGATCTATCCGCAGACACACTCCGACATTTGGGTGGCAATATGTGATCATAGTGTTGTCATCTGGTAAAGCAACAGTGATCCTACTCTCATACAGTCACATTGGTGGTGATTTTTCCATTATGATTTACTAATGGCATAAACATAGTGGACTTGTGATTAGCCGCGGGTCACGTTGAGGACCTGCTGCTGTGGTTTCTATGCCTTGCAATGTAGTTAGTTATGTTCATTGTTATTAATTATAGTGGTTAGAAGTCTCTTATTTGGGGCCTAGTAACTTGTCTACAGGTAAGTAGCATATCTGAATAAGCCTATTTTGGACCTTTTTGGTGGTCATCCATGTGTGACATTGTGGAGCCACTAAGTGCACTAGTAATATGTTAAGATATCTTATAAATATGATACTCCCTGTCCAGGTCTAGGTGCTCAGTGCTTAAATATAGGAACATGATATTAACTTCCTTTAAATAATTTATGACACCATAGTATGTAAGAATCTCTTTGTTGTTTTTGTTGCATCTTTTCTTTTTGTATGTTGTTTGCTAATGAGAAACTTGTTTCTTGCAGGTCTTGCTTTTCCTCCTCTTTATTTCTACAATGGAGGTGTGAAGGAATTCCTTGCAACAATCAAGCATCATGTTTCTCTTGTAAGGTTTGTCTTTGACTTTCCTCATTGTTTATTGTCTTATTGTTTCTCTACTTGATGCTTCACAGATACTCTGTCCCCGTTATTGTTTTGCATTATTTGTTGAATGTTTTTGAGTTTGTTAAATGGAAGGCTTTGAGACTTGCAACATTGTAGTTTCTATATTGATTTAAGTTCTTGCAGAATTTCTTCTTACTCTAAGATGTATTCTTTCCAGATCAGCAGATGATGCAAATGTATTCATTGTGAATGATTTTCAAGATCCTCTACAGGTAATGGCTGTTTCTTCCCATTCATAATTAGAGGATATCCCCATTGTTTACTATATGCTGATATTCTATTCTTTCTCTAATTCCTGATGCAGAAAACTCTCTCTTCTCTGGAGCTACCTAGGGTTTCTGTTGCAAGTTTACCATCCACAAGTTTTTCTGTAAATGAACCCCACTCCATTAAAAGCGAAGAGAATCTGGATGAAAATATATATGGTATCTCCAGTTCCCTTTGGAGGCCGAGGCTGAAAGCCCATGATCCTGCTAGAGATCTCTCAATTCAAATACTAGAAAAGTTCTCTCTTGTCACACGATTTGCTCGGGAAACAACTTCGCAATTATTCTCTGAAGGTAACAATGATAACCTTCTTTCAATCGGAAGAAGGAAATACAACCAGTACCTTCTTGATTATCCTCCAACAGTGGCATCTAATGAGAATGCGACAGAATCACCTGAAAAGTCTTCTCATGACCTGGAAGAAGTTTCAAAAGCAGAACCTGTACCAGCTGATCCTCTAGAGGTAATATATATTAAAGGTAGCATGTGTGATATTCCTGTAAAAACATGCTCAATCTGAATCCCTTTTGAAACTTCGACTCTTTATTTTGGGTGTTATGAATTCTATTCGACAACTAACATTTCTCCAAATATTTTCGGAGAAGTTGGCAATCATATGAGGTCAAGTTTTTAATGTTACTGTTTGCAACTCCATAATTAGATGTCTTCATTGAAGATTAAAATGTGAAACTTCTATTATAGACAACAGTCGTGACAAAGAGGTAGAGCATGAAACATTGAGTTCTTAAATGGATTTGTTAGGGTATTCTAGTTCTGAATGTTAGACTAATTATACAATTTCAAACTTACCCTTGGCTTTCCAGTTACTAATATTTGTAAATCAAATTTGGCAGTTCGAGAAACTTATGCTTACTTGGGGGAACCCACGGAAGCCTCCGTTGACTCATGAAGAGGTGAAGACTTGTCTTTTCTTTCTTGTATTGTTTCTTTTCCAAACTTTATATGAGATTTTTAACATGGAAAACTTCATCAAGCTACAGTGAATCTAGATGTTCTATTTTGGTCACCTATAGGAAAAACTTATGTATTAATTTGGTAGTAGGGATGAAACTACTTGCATTATTTATTGCTAATTTGCTATGTTGTAGTCTTCCTCTCCTGGTGCTTTATGTCTGAGGTTGATTGGCATGCATCATCTATTAGGAACTGAAGTTGGTGTCTTGTGTTATTAATTGTTCTATTGAGTGGTGAAGTTAAAATCTTGTTTACCTGTAGTGGGCCACTTTCCTGGACTCAGAAGGGCGTGTCATGGATCCAAAGGATTTGAAGAAGAGAATATTTTATGGCGGTGTTTCTGAAGAATTGCGGAAAGAGGTTGGAATTTGCTGAGAGGTTATGGGATGTGCCTGTATTTTCTGTGTTGACTGACTGTTTCCATTTTGCAAAACCACAGGTTTGGCCTTTTTTATTGGGATACTACGAATATGATTCAACATCTGCAGAGAGGGAGTATCTACGATCCATTAAGAAGCAAGAATATGAGACAATAAAACAGCAGTGGCAGGTTAGTTGCGTGCTGTATGATTGTGAACTTTCATGCCATCTTGGCAAAGGGTAATTTAGTGAGTGGTTATAGTTCTTTAATAATTTGAATTTTTTAATGTATGCATAATACTTGGCAGTAGATGTAGAGAAGGATTTCCAATTTGAACATCGAGTTAGTAAAGTGTCTTAACTGATCTCTGATCTATACCTACTGAGGAATCTACTCTAATTTTTCTCTCTTTTATGCTGCAGAGCATATCAACACAGCAGGCCAAAAGATTTACAAAATTCAGAGAGCGGAAAGGCCTTATAGAGAAGGATGTGGTAAGATGACTAAACAAAGTTCACAGCGCGTATATTATCTGACTGAATTCTTAATTCACTGTTTTATACATCCACCCTTGATGTTTTGCAGGTGAGGACAGATAGATCGTTGCCTTTCTATGCAGGGGATGGCAATCCGAATGTCGATCTTCTACATGATGTGTTGTTGACATACTCATTCTATAATTTTGATCTGGGTTACTGCCAGGTAAGTTTTAATTGTCATTTTACAGTTTCAGATCATAGTATAACTAATATAAGAGATGTATATTTAGAAAACATAGATTTTTCATTGAGGATTGTTGACATTTCAGATGCAAATATTTGTGCTAAGATAGATTTACCATTCTTTGCGAAGAAAGATTTACCATCTTGCTCCTTGTAGCAGCCTTGAGGATTGTGTATTGAACTGTCATTTAACTGACAAAAACACATTAATATGCTTAATGTGCTATGCCTTAAGACTAATAAACTTTCTCAGTAACCATGTGGAGTGACCAAGATACTAAAACTTTTGGAAGTATAAAACTGCATGCTACTTAAGGAATGTGAAGCAGGATGTACTAGGTGTTTACATTGTTTGAAACAGACAGGAAGTTATTACATAAAATGCAAAGGGTGCAGAAAATACATGTTGTGTAATGGATTTATTTTTTGTATTGTATTTCGCAGTTCCAGTGATATACTTGAATGCCTTCTTTGATTCTGAATCCGCATTTTTCAGCACTTATCTCATGCTACTGAAACTATTTTTGCATAGGGAATGAGTGATCTTCTATCTCCAATCTTGTATATAATGGAAGATGATTCCGAAGCCTTCTGGTGCTTTACTGCCCTTATGGAACGGCTGGGACCGAATTTCAATCGCGATCAAAACGGCATGCATGCTCAGCTTTTTGCATTATCTAAGGTCTCTGCAACTATCCCTCTCTGTGATCGTTTATATAATTATGTGTAAACTTTCCGAGTTGTCAGCTTAGATGTATTTCTCCAGATGCTACTCAGAAAGCTGTTACACCATTTTGCCTGTTTATATTCGGGAAATCTAAAGGAAAGTTTGAGGGGATAAGTGACAAATTTATTTGATTCTGATATGTTTTTGTACTTGCTGGCAGTTGGTTGAGCTACTTGATGGCCCTTTGCACAGCTATTTGGAGAAGAAAGATTGCTTGAACTATTTCTTTTGCTTCCGTTGGGTTCTCATACAATTTAAAAGGCAAGTGTTACCATTATCGCGTAAGCATTGCTCTTGAATTTCATTCAAATCACGGAATCTTCATCTCTGTACTAACTTCACACTGATTCAATCTGCAGGGAGCTTGAATTCCACGACACGATGAGAATGTGGGAGGTATTCTGGACCCACCACTTGTCCGAGCACCTGCAGTTATACGTATGCGTTGCGCTCCTCAAGAGGCATCGCGCTAAGATAATGGGAGAGAGGATGGACTTTGACACCCTCCTAAAGTTCATAAACGAGCTAAGCGGCCACATTGACATTGAAACGACGCTTATGGAAGCAGAGGCGATGTGTATTTGTGCAGGAGACAATGGCCCTGCCTGTATACCTCCCGGGACACCGCCTTCTTTGCCAGTCGACAACGATCTTATGTACTCCCAGCTGGAAGATGAAGTGCTATAGATTTGTTTGACTCATGTCAGCTAAGTCAGCAGCTATTACTGCCGTATTTTTAACCTCACTTGCCCGGGGTGGATAGTGTTTGTATGATATGGAGATATGGTCTTGTATATATAGGTGTTATTTTTTTAGCATTTTATTGCTTGTTAGAGACAATATTGGTGAGAAATAAAAATAAATGGTGGTAAATAGTATGAATTTGTATCAAGCAAATGACTTCGTTTCCGAGTGGAGCTTCCTTGGAGTTCGTCTTCATTGTCCACAGGTGTATCATGTATGTGTCCTTATGGACCGCTGGCTAGTAACCATTTCGGAATGACTTACCGGAAAGGACTTGTGGGTAGTATTCATAGGTCCCCGGTTCGAACCCCGGAATGACCGCTCTTTATTTACCTATTCAAGGACCGTTGGCTAGCGGTGTTACTTGGTGGCGCTCGACTTTGTTCTTCTTCTAAGCCTTCACTTGACGGTCTTTGTTTTGCCTAGTTTCTACCTTTTTGTATAGTGTGTAGCCTAGTTCGTCCGTCGATCCGTCGGCCTCTCGAGGATCAAGTTTGTAAGGCTATGGTAAGCAAGATGACCAAGTGGAAATATTTAAACAAGTTGCAGGAGTTTAGGCTGCAAATACTTAGAGCACGTTTAACGGTTATTATTCAAGATGCTAATTTGTAAAAAATAATAATAAAATATGTTGGGAGGGGTGAGAGGGATGCTTGTGGGATGCTAATTTGGTGTAATAAATGCTTGCGGGATGCAAGTTTGCAAATAGGAGGACGTGTGGCACACTCTGGTTGGCGGATGGGATGAGCGGCTAAGATCAATTGGACTCAACGGTTGAGATTTAATCAATGTGCTAAAAGGCGCTAGGCGGCCGCTAGGCGGTGGGTGGCCGCCTAGCGCCTAGGCGGTTAGGCGGGTGCCTAGGCGGCGCCTAGGCGGACTTAGAACAAACTTGATTATTTCCTTATATTTTGACGAATAACACTTGTCAATAATTCATATAATGTAATAATAATCCATAATATCACTCATAAACCCAAATTCGTAGTAGTTAACTAACACTAAAGTAAAGAAACGCAAAAGTACATGTCTGACTAACAACTCTAAACCTCCTAAAATCCAAAACTATAAGTTCGACTGAAAAGCAAATGCATCCCGACACGGGGGATTAAAAAACCCTAAGTCAACTAATCATATGCTTAGAAGCGCAAATTGAATAATCGTTGGACTAGGCGGTGCCTAGGCGGGCCCAGGCGGCGCCTAGGCGGGACTAGGCGGGACCAGGCGGGCCCAGGCGGCGCCTAGGCGGGACCAGGCGGTGCCTAGGTGGGACTAGGCGGTTCCTGGACGAATTTCCGCCTAGAGGTCCGCCTAGGCTTAAAAATTCCTAGGTCCCGTCCCGCCTAGCGCCTAGGCGGCGCCCAGGCGCGATTTTTAGAACACTGGATTTAATCTCACACATTTTAATTACATTCAAATAATGTCATTTTTGCCATTTAAAATGTAAATTTTTTTTTAAAAAAATTACTATAATACTAGATTTATTTTTCTCTACACATAGACATCAATTTTGAATATGTTTCGACTTATTTTTGAAAAAGGTGATTTCTTTCGAAATGATTATATTGTTATTTTATAATTAAATTTTGGTGATTAAATACTAATATAGTATTATAATCATATTGCGGATTATAAACATGCTGGAAATAATTGTTATAGAGGGGTATATTTGTAAATTGAATTGGTAAAAAATGATGGATTGTGGGATGCTATTGTTAAAGTGGAAAAAGTGAGAAATTGATGCTATGCTGATGTGGTGGAGAGAAATAAATAAAAAAATAATAATTTTAGTATCTTGAATAGTAATTGATAAACTTGGTATTAGGTACTTGTAAAAGAAGCAAAAAGATGCAACCTTTTGCTTTATTCGTTAAGATCTCACTTTTGAACCTCATAGAAGATATGCTTATAGATTGGAATTATTGGACATGTAGCATTTGGATTGATGATACTTGTTTTATGTGTTGTGTTTCCCACCTTCTTACCATTGCTTTCCCTTTCACCTTTGTTTGCTTTGTTAATCTCTCTTTGCCTTTGTTTTTCTTTTGGGTGTTAATCCTGATTAAGCAAATCTACGTCCTTATTGATGTGGTGCTACGTCCAAATCAATGTGTGTGAAAATCAAGGCAAATCATGATTTAGGGCACCACGTTCAATGGACGTGCTCTATCGACGTGGTGTCCTAAATCTGCAAATGATTTATAGTGTATTTAGTTTCTGCGCTTTCATTTCATTTACTCTAAATCCATTGTCCTTTTATACATGTATTCTCTCTCGAAAAAATCTTTTTAACTAGTTCGGAGTAAGGGTGTGTTTACTTGGGATCCAATAATATAATAATAAATCAAGACGGTGGGCCCGTTTTGGGACCTCTAGTGCTCCCGAATTTAATGATGAGCCCAATGGGTAGGCCCATTGGCCCACACATAATGCCTCACAATTGTACATATCCAAGCCCATA
Source organism: Persicaria maculosa (assembly GCA_963922045.1). Classification (NCBI taxonomy): domain Eukaryota; kingdom Viridiplantae; phylum Streptophyta; class Magnoliopsida; order Caryophyllales; family Polygonaceae; genus Persicaria; species Persicaria maculosa. Next base: position 3,388,794 of record OY998252.1, read on the forward strand.
ACTGTTTCATCCTGCTACCTATCTAAATTATTCTCTGAACTTATCTTGCCATCTCATACAAATTGTAACTTGACAAGTCAATCTTGTTGTGGTTTGGGGCCGACAAAATCTCAACAATTACAATGAGTTCTCCTTCTCTTGTTACCTAGCCTATGCATCTAACATGGCTTGTGGTCCGATACCACCTAGTTTTCCCTATATGGTTTATCCTCAAATTCAATGCAATTTAGGGTTTTGTCTTTTCACTTTCACATGTATGTTATATGCTCCCTCGAGGTTCATTGTTTGGCCCCTTCTAATAATTTAATTTGCATGACAAAATTATTACTCCCTCCTAGAGGTGGCAATTCGATTGTTCGGGTCAGCTTCGATCATATATCGAGTATACTATATGTTCAGTCGGGTTCGGATCGGGTTGGGTCGAGTCAGTTCGGGTCAAATGAATTTAAGTCGGATTTCGGGTTGTGCATGACACTAAATTTTTTGAGTTTCGGTCGGGTTCGGGTAGATCGGGTCGGATTTTGCCAGCTCTACTCCCTACAATCAAGAATATAAGTCCTTTTAGTTGCGTAAAAATATGATTAACAATATAAGTCGTTTTACATTTTCAAATCAATCAATTAACCCAAAAATTGTTCATTCTTTGATTTAAAGAGAAGGATAAAATTATGAAGACTTTGACACATGTTAATTAATTAAAGGTTTTCTTAATATTTGTATTAAAAGCTAAAATGACTTTTATTATTATTATTATTATTATTGATCTATTGCTTTTTATAAATGAAAGTAATATGAAATGGAAAGTAACCAAACTTTGCAGTACAATGTTAAAATGATAAAGAACAAAGTGGCATTGATGATCTTTATAAGTACCTTAATAAAACGAAACATCAGTGAGCTAACTTTTAAATCTATCAATGGTGTCTTACTATAACCATACAATTTGTACATCATATACAATATATTAAGTACGGTCCATTAAGTGGCTTGTTTGGTTGTGTAGGGTTAAAGACCCTGCAAAAAACAATGACTTCTCCTTTTCAACAAACGGATCAAATGAATTATCTCCCATGGGTATGCCATAATGCATGCTAGCTAATGCTTTGTTGTTTCTTATAGGTGGTTATGTTGTGTCATTGCTAATTAACTTTGCAAGGTTTTGGGTTCCAATTCAATGTAATGTAGGGTGTGTCATCTACACTTGTTCTTTCCTTTTTAGTGATACACCACCACCTCATTGATCATTAGGTGAGTTTGGATATTTAACTAGTCAACATTAATATGCCCTCGTCAAATCTTCTGATACCAATTTGTTATGACCAGAAGGTCAGTAGGTGAAAGCTTAAGTTTTCAATGGTGATTTGAGAGAATTTAAAGAAGGAGACGAAGAACATAGGGGAAGATGTTTTGTATTCATCGATGCCTTCTACTTACAACACATGGGTATTTATAACACAATACCCTACTTTATAATATTTACAATACTAATTCCGTATATCCTCATTCCTAATACTGGTACGAATAACTTTTAGTGATCACCAGATCACTAGTTCAAATCCTTACATTCTCTTATTATTGTTGGTACAGATCGATATGATATACGATTTCCAATAAAATGCAAGTTCTGTTCACGATCGATATCCATATGATTTCATGTCCATCGACAACGCGTTAATGGGTTGAATGGGTAAACCGATACTTCGAACAACATAACGTACACTTGTAAGTTGTAACCGTGTTACGATGTACGTTATGGACAAGTGAATGAATGCGTATGCTCCCACATTATAAGATAAGGTTTTGAATCATTGAGCCTCTCGGTTGTATACATTCCATATAGGTAGGGAAGGCCAGTTGGGCAGAATCCACAAACCTCCAAAAGTTGGGCCCCATCTGGTAAGAAGACGATAGAATAGGGCTGTGTATGAAGTTTATGGAGTAATTATGTAAAGAGTAGGCTATAGGGTACGGCCTTACCCCACAAAAGGGCCCCACACCCAGTTGCAGTCCACGTGTGTGCTGTCGTCACAATTTATAACTCTGACCAAACCCAAATTAAACGCCGGAGATTTCAATCTCCCTTAGATATGCCCTTCCAGAGATGGAGAGAGGTTTGAAAGAGAGTGTGTTTCTACTTCATAAATTGAGAGTGAAAGTTGTTGTCAAAGTGTAGTTTATGGAGCCACTTGTCCTTTTTTTTTTTTTTGTTATTACGGTTCTAGATCAGATATTGTATGACTTATTTTAGGGATTGAATATCTTATTTATAAACGACTTCATGTTTTCAAAAAGATTCGAAAGTACTCTAAATCAATTAGTGCAGGTGATATTTTAATTGTTTGTTGAAATATTGTTAAACACATATAGACACGGATTTATAAACTAAAGCGTGTAATGTTTTACCTCGAACGTAACTTCAAATATTCGCAAGGCCTCGTTTGGTCGATATCGAGATATAAAGTGATATCTCTTTCAAAATCAATATATCAAATAGGCTCAAATCAGATATCTAGATGTCAATGGTTATCGATATCTATCAATATCAAACAATAGATAAATGATACCTAGATATCAATATCAAATGACCCATAATTATTTAAATGTGATGATATTTCTAATTCAATAGATTAAATGTGAGACATATCTTGATCAAATATATATATGACATTTTAAAACCTACGGAGTGATACACTCACAATGAGGCATTATATAGTACTTTACTATGTATCTTTTACAATATTGTAATATCCATTGTACTTGTAATTAATGTGAACTACCACTCATTCGTATTAAAAAAAAACATATGGTTTTCAAACTTTATTATATAATTTAGCGTGAATAAACAATTGAATCGCCAAAATTTAATAATTATGGAGTATTATTGTTTCATGTTAGAAGGGGGCCAATTAAAAATTTGGTAGCTCCATATATTTTTCACATTTCACTAAAATCGCTCTTCATTTCATTTTGTGGTGCAAAATACTTCCTTAATTTAAAGTCTTGCCGGTCGAGTTGCCGAGCTAACGAACCGGGCCCACTTTTAACTGGTCATCCATTCCTCAACCTCACCTTTACTGCTTCACATGAACTAGATTTGCCTAGAATTTTTTTTTTTTTTTTTTTGGATTTGATTAAAAATGGGATGAAATTGATAAATTGTGTATAATATGGGTTGAAGGATCATAGGAGGTGAAAAAGAGTTTATTTATTAAAAAAAATATTTATTTGTTATTAAGGGTATTGTTTTTTTTATTGAATAAATTCTAATAATTTCTTCAAAAAAAAAACTTATCATTTAAACCTTAAAATAATTCTTCATAATACACAATAGTTGATCATATGAGATTGAATGAAATCAGCGGGTTGAAATTTATAGTCCCATACATAGCTGAATATTTTTTTATATTGGAATCACCATTTAGCTTAAACAAATAACGTTTCGTTGTGCTTGATTGCTAAAGCGTAGACGCGTAGCCTTACTTTTCCTATACTTTTTGAAAATTTTCAATTAGTTCTAAGTTTGTTTCAATACATTCATAATTGTTGATTTATCACATTCAATGACTATATTATTGATTCAATGGCTATACTATTGATGGGGGTTGTTTTATTCACGGTCAAAATATTATTGATGGGGGTATTTTCGGTCAAAAATGTCCATCAACGTTAAAAGTTGGGATTGTGATTGTGCATTTGACGATATTTTAATCGTATGAGTTTTAAGTTAAAAAAAATAAATAGAGTTGATCTGCTTTAAAATATGGTCAATTATACACAAAACAAATAAAATAAAACTATTCCTAGAAATAAAAATGTGCACAAAATTAATATAATTTGAGGGTAGGTTGGTTGGTGTAGAGTAGTGAGATGAGATGACTAACCAATAAATATCACTGTCTAAAAATCGCGCCTAGGCGTTAGACGACCCGCCTCCGCCTAAAGTAAAATTGTCGCCTAAGCACGCCTAGGCGTTCGTCTTGACCGTCTGGGCGCCGTCTAGGTGCTAGACGACCCCTCACCGCCTAGGATCCGCCTAGCGCTTTTTAGAACACGGTTAAATATATATACGGAGTATTTAGTAGTAGTTTTAAACTTTGAAGCAATAAAAGAAAAAAGGAAAGGGGGGAGTAATGAGGAGAGGAGCACACGTGGGGCTGAAGCGTGTGGGGGGAGATGATAGACTGAATGGACCACCCGGGAAGGGGTAGGGTGGTACCGGGTACGGCCCAAACGGATCCTCCGGTCCACACTGCCCGTGGGCTTGCCGGCTACAACAGGGCATTTCTTGTTCACGTGAATCCCATCCGCCCATTGACCCCTCTTTTATTTTCCTTTTTTTAAAATAAATAAATAAATAAATAAATATGTATATACATGTCTTTTTAGGGCTGTTATACGAGCTGAACGGCTCGAGCTCGGTTCGGGATCGACTCGAAAAAAGCTCAATTCGAGCTCGTTCACTTAACTAAACAAGCCGAGCATGAACATGATTTTAAGCTCGGTTGAAAGCTCGGCTCGTTCGATTTATGCTCGAATAGCCCGAATTTTATGGAATTTCAAAAATTTTCTTTAGGTTAATATGTTATAACCCAGTATAACTACTTAGAGCTCAAGAAAAAACTCGGTTTGAGCTCGTTCATTTACTAAAACAAGTCAAACTTGAACAAAAAAAAACTCATTTAGAAATTGGGCTTGGCTCGGCTCGAACTCATTTTACAAATGAATCAAGTTTGACTATGCAAACTTCGGCTCGAATAACAGCCCTAGTTTTTTCATTCATCCGATTTTTTTTTAATTGAGAGAACAACATCATTAAAGGGCTTGAAACCTTAAGATACATGCAAAGAATTGTACTAAAATGTGAGAAGACGATGTGCGTTGGTAAGACACTCATTTCAATGATCTTGAGTTCAATCTATTGCAAGTATGTTTTTAATGTTACGAGAACAGATTATTATCTACTAAAAATGTATCGAATTAGTATAATGGAGAGTATTTATAAGATTTGATTTAATTTCATGGATAATATAATTTTAGGACATAAATATGTGAAATATAAATTACATTAATGAAAAACATTTAAAATCATGTATATAATTATTTATTTATACAATTTTTTAGCTGATTGATAATACTCCTAGCATTCCGGATAGATGTCCCACCTATCTTGCCGATATCTCTGTTGTTACATCTCCATCTACTTTCCTTCTTTTGTTTTCAACCACCTATATCTTCTTATCATTTATCAACGTATCCTCTCCCAATCTCTTTCATGAGTGTTTATTAACAAATGTGGGCGATGGTGGTGAAGTGTTTGTAGTCATGTAATCGGAGTTTTTTTATAGTGTTGTATTAATTGAGACGAAGGTCATTGTTGAAGATACTCTCTAATATGATTGTACAGTGCAATTATATATACTGCTAGTCGATGTAGGAGCTTCGAGGAATTAAGTTTGGCGTAACTAGGTTAGAAGAATATGGTAATCGAGATTAAATGAGATGTGGCAGTATCTAAACGGATTGGTTGTGGGATTGATTTTTTGACTTGGTGATGGAAACTTGAATTAACGTAGAAGAGAAGAGAGACTGATCCAAGATACTAACTACAATGCAAAAATTGTGAAGGTCAGGTGCTTGGTTTGGTTTGTAATTTACGTCCCCACCTTGCTGGCCGTGGGTCTACTTGAATTTGTACTATGTGTTCGAGACGCCCTGCTCGTCTATTTTACACCTTCTTTTTTATTGTGATACTATGTTATACAGTATTCTGACGATCTTCCGTCTGACGATTCAAAAGTAATAATTTGTATCTCACTTTTCAACAAGTTAAGAAAAATAGGATGAGACTTTGAGGTCTTACTTTTTTTAGATCCTTTCCAGTTTAAGTAGGCTTAGTCCACCTTACATCTGGATCGAGTTACTGTAGGCCCATTAAGGGGTTGACCCTCCCACTCACAAGCGTCTCCATGTTTTCACGGGGATTCGAACTTCGAGGCATGAGATGTAGCCCCACAACCACTACACCAACTTGTGATTGGTACTTTAAGGTCTTACTAGTAATGTGCTAAAACACGTACATTAAGATAATTGTATTTAACTATCAGTTCAAACACATATTCATGCCATCATCTACTTATGACTCAAATAGTCAAATTTTTTTAAAAAATAAATAATGGGGTTCCGTTTTAAAAAGAAAGCCCTTCAGGTAATTTGGTCCACGAAGAGGTGATTAATTCGTGTTTGGAATTTACATAAGTTGGATAATTTTTGAAAAAATAGATTATTGAGGAATCTCCAAAATAGTTTTGGTTGTGATTAATTATCAAACATTATGAATTACTCCCTCCGTCTCGAAAAACAAGTCGTTTTAGCACTGTGTACTAGTTTTAATAAAACATTCACCTATCAATCAACATCATCATTCCACTAATATAACTTTTTTCATTAATTTTATTATTTTTAAATACCCACTATATTTTTTAACCAATCAAACTCTTATAAAAAGTCAACAACACAAAAACCAATACAAATCATTACAGTACTATCCCCCTACCTAGAAAACCTAAAACGACATGTATTTTGATACAACTCAACTAGTCTAAAACGACTTGTTTTTCGAGACGGAGGGAGTATGATCCGCCTTAAAATTATTTAGTCCGCCCAATTTTTATTTTTATATTTTATTAAACTAAAACATTACAAACTGCTAAAATACATACTACAATAAATATAGGAAGGGAAAAAAAATTAATGGGGAAGTACTGAAACATAACTTTTTACCCATAAATGTGAGGATTTATTGAAAATGAAACTCCATTTGAAATTGCTTGTGAAAGTGGGAGAGATAGGGAAACACAATGGACCACTGTTCAATTCATTTTGTTGGGGTTTCTACTTTCTCACAATAAATGAGATAATAAAACAAATGTTCCAAGAATTAAAGTGGGAGGAAAAAAGTTGGAATTGCTATTATAATGTTTGAGATTTTTACATTACCTTCCTTTATGATGTTTCACCTAATTAAGATAAAGTCATTTTAATATCTCACCTAAGATGAAAATCATTACTTCCTAGCAATAATATACTTCACTATCTTATCATCTCACAAAATTTCAAAAGTTTTCTAGCTACTTGTGGGACTTCAATTTGATCATTATTACTTTTTATTTCTTATTATTTCAAAAAAAAAAACGTTATTGGACTCTTTATTGTTTATTTCTAATTTGGAAATGTTTTTTAAATTTTAATTAGTTTAGTTTTTTTAAAAAAAAATTAGATTTCTATAGTTGCTTATTTTTTTAGCAGAGAATCTTTCATAATTATCTTATCCCCTTACTCATTTATCTCCTATCTTCTGGATTTAGACCATGTGCAATCATGGGTTTTACTTACCTTATAGGTCTTAAAAGGTAAGCCCATGGTTGCAAGCCAAACCTTAAGGGAAGAGGTTGGAAGGGGTTACCCCTTCCCACTAAGGTAACCTCTTCCCTTTTATTTTTACTTTATCTTTTTTTTTAAACACATAAGTGGGTCATTACATATTATTTATATATTTTTTAAACACGCAAGTGGGGAACAAGGTAACCTCATGGTTGCAAGGGTAACCTCTAAAGAAGAGGTACAAAAATTGCAAAATAATTTAGAGAAAAAAATATATGAGATGGCAAATTATAATAGGGTGATAAAAATTGAAAAGGGGAAGAGGTAACCCCATGGTTGCACATGCTCTTAATCCTGTAGTTTACCGTTAAATAATGATGTAAATGTGAATATGGTTTCGCGAATTTGTATACATAGAGCAATTTTCAAAGTGCTGCAATTCATTCTTTCAAAAGTTAGGCCATGATAAATGATGGTCTTTTGAAGAAAAGTGTGAAGTTCATTAGTGGACGACTTGTTAGACTATCTCTAATTATTTTCTTAAAATTTATTCAAAATAAAAAACAAAACACATTTTTTAGATTATTTTTGCTTTAACTACCATAACTTTTCAATTTTGTAGATTTAAAAAAATCATTTAGTTTTTTTTTTTATTCGGAAGGAGGCATAGCCTTTTAGTTGTTATTAGAAAACCTTGGATCCAAAACCCCCACATCAGTATTTAGGTAGCTACATCAGAAATCAGGAACATTAGCAAATTCAGAGAGAGGGTTTGTAAATGGCCTCTTGGCTTCCGCTGCCTGGTTCGCTTTGCGTCTGACATGGGTGATACAGACCTCCCAGCCATCCTCGTCGATCATTCTCCTGCATTGGTTTACCAAGCTGATCAAGCCTTGCATCAATCCCCTATTCTTCAGCAAGTTGTAGGTCGTGGTTGAATCCGATTCAAGGATTATGTGCCTATGGTCCAGCCTTCTAGCAAGTGCCAACATGGCTTGATTGAAAAAATCATTTAGTTTTGAAAATTTAATATTGCAGATTTAGAAAAATCTCTTTATTTTTTATACTGCTTCCATATTTTGAAAAATGAGACGAGAACGCCTTAAAATTTTATAAAAACTCTAAAATGAGGACTCAACTATAGATTAAGAACGTTTTTTTTATAAATTGGTTTCTACATTTTATTGATGTTTGACCTTTAAATAATTTTTTTATTCAATCTATTCACTTCTTATTCTAAAAATAGGGATGAAGAAGGCAAAAAAAAAAAGAGGCTTTCCTAAACTTTGAACTATACAATTTCCAGATTTTTAAAGAGAGATTTGTAAATGTATGTTTCCCAAAATTGAAACAAAAAATATTTTAAAAAATATAATTTATGCCTTTTAATTTTCCATATATTTTAAGAGAAGGTATTGAAAAAAATTCTAAAGCTTACAAGACCAATTCATGCACTTGAATTTAGTGTTTTGATCCCACCAAATCCATCCAAAACTTTAACTAAAAGAAATATGTGGAATTTTAAACTATTCATAATCTTCTTTTACTGTGTAACACACGAGAGAAAAATATCTTATAATTTATTTTTATAAAGTTGTAATCAAGGTGATACGAAAAGGACACAAGTAAGCCAGATTCATGTACTATGAAAAATAATTTAAAAAAAATTATAGAATAATACAACACACGAGCAATAATAAATTATTGGTGATCGATTAGCATCCCATGCCAGGAGACAATCTACACAATGTTGGTTGTCGATTATCTCCTTTTTTTAATTAAACAAAAATATTAATTTTTTCCATAACACAGATTATGCAAATAGCTAACCAAAAATTAATAAGTATATTTTTTTATTCACAGTTCAATTAATGTGATCAAAAGAAGAAGCACTTAATGGACTTTTAATTTGCCAAGTTTACATGTGACATTGGTGGTGTGAATCTGAAGGAAATGTTATTGTCAGTGTCTAGTTCAGTTCATGTTGCCAATTAGATATATTTATATTTAATATATGTAATTAAATATTACTAGTATTATATATTAGAAAAAGGATAAACCGGATATGTCCCTTAATCATAATACAAAGTTATGATCCGACCGGGGAAAAAAGAGTTTATGATGTCCCTTCAATATGACTTACGGAACCAATTCAACAAAGATTTGTTGTTCAAAAAGAAAATTCAATTTTACAATTTCATCTTAATTATATATATATATATATATATATATATATATATATATATATATAGAGAGAGAGAGAGAGAGAGAGAGAGAGAGAGAGAGAGAGAGAGAGAGAGAGAGAGAGAGAGAGAGAGAGAGAGAGAGAGAGACTAGTGTAGGTTCCGTCTCGTGCACGGAAAATACATTAATACAATATTATAAATAATCTAGATAGATTCTAATAAATATAAATAATGATCTAAATATAAATAATTTTCCCACCAAAAAATAATATAGATAAATACTACATATTTATCTATTAATATTTTTGGTAAGTACGACTATAAAATATATTTTATTTATATTTTTGTCAATTAACTCAAACATATATAGATAGATTGTGGCTTATATAACTTTCTATAAATTATGACAATATATTATTTTATTAATTTTTTCTCATATAATTAACCACAACGTGCCACATAGGATTTTTTCCTTTATAATCAACCATAATATACCACATAGGACGCTATGCCATAATACAAAGCCATCTATATAGTACTCTCAAGTTTATTTTTGAATTTTATATTATAAAGTTGAAATTTATCTTATAATATAAAATTTTAATTTATAATTTAGATCGATTTCACTCTATTTTATATTTTACGATATATGGAGAAATGACATATTGAATTTATTAAACACGTTTTACTTTTATATATACCACTACATTTTCCTATATTCTTTCCTATCTAGTCCTTTCTATTTTATTAGTTTGTTTTAATAAACTTGAGAATTTTTGGTTGGAGATTGATATATTGTATTAAAAAAGTCCTACAATGGTTGGATTGTTTTTGGTAGTTTTCAATTTTAAGGGCGAATTTGTACAATTTGCCCATACATAATTGCTATAAATAATCTTTGTACGTTGACCAAGTCTAAAGGCTAATTCTTAATTATATACAATTTATTTATTAATATGTATAAGCTAGTACGCACCACTAGCTAGTAGGGCTCACATCTTTGTACGTTTAATTGTAGGGGAGATTTCATTAGGCAGATATGCTTAAATAATCAACCAATTATAATAGAGCTAATTTGGATATTTAAAATATGAAAGATTAAAATAGAGTGAGCAACTTTAGTATCTAAAAAAGAGGTGAGACGTTAGTACTAAGCATTAAAATGGAAACCATCATGCATGTCAATTTGGAACTAAATTAAAAAAGCATTTTTAATTTCCACAAACAAAAAAGCATTTATAAAAATGGCAAAACCCCAAGTATAAACAACTCATCATTCCATTTTGATACTAAAGGGGTAACTATTTTACTATTCAGTAAAAAAAAACCCATCTTTTTTCACTTAGCCATTCTTACTATATAAAGAGTAGGTAATAAAATTATTGCACACATAACATTATTTTTCTCATCCTTACCATTCATTTGGTCATTATGCATTTCTTGCAACTTGTACTTATCAAAATTGTCAATACTATTTCAACATAGCTATTAGCATAATTAATTTAGACAAACCCTTATATACTACTCCTATAGACTTGTAACATGCTACATTCATTATGGGAAAAATTATATGTGAAATATATACAAACATACACTCGGTGTTGGCCGAGCCGTATGGGGTGGCTTAGAGAAAAAATAAAAATAAAAAATAATGTGTTTTTTAAATAATAAAATGAGCTTAGTTTATAGGATAAGTGTGAGAATTTGAATAATGAGGTTTTAAGTTCGAACCCCTATAGTATTTAATATTTTTCAATAATTTTTTTTTATAAAAAATTGTATCTGGTATATATATTCAATTTTTTTTTCAATAACAAGTTTACTGGCTCCGTCAGGCATCAAGATATATACTATGGGCAAATGTGTAGTAATCTTTTTGATGCTTGATTTTGGTTTATAATACTAATATTTTGTTGTGCATATTCTGAATTCAATTTCCATTTTATAAAACAAAGATCAAAATCGAAATTGAAGAGAATGAAATTAATACCACAGTAATAATTTATTTAAATAAAAAAAAAAGGAAGAAAGAAAAAAAAAAGTGGGGAGACAAAAGGAAGAGGGGGAAGGGAGAGAAAAACAGGATGGGGACAAGCGGGTCGGGTAAAAGCCCGACAAGGATACGGACGCTTTGGGAATTGGTTTGGGGCTTCCAGAATCCCTTTGCCTGCGAACCCCACCCCTTCCCCACTCTGCTCTGTGCCGTGGGGACCACTCCTCTCTCCTTCCCTTTTCTTTCTGTCTCTTTGTCCCCACCTCCCTTTTTAGTTTAGTTTTTACTCCTGCATTTTCCCCTCCATTTTATCACATTTATAACTTCAATTTTGCTGTATAATGTCAAAAGTAAATTTAAATAATGAATTCATTTATTTATTTGGTTGTCTAATAGAGTTGAAATGTCAACATAGAGGGTGTATGTATTTGGAGTAAATTAATCGAAATTAGGGTATGTTTGTTATAAAAATAGGGAATGGAAATGAAAATAAAATATAAATTTATAAGTAAAAATGGTTAGAGTATAATATGAGATATAATTATTTTATGTTAAAATTAGGAAATGAAATAGGTTGAGAAAATGTGAAGTAAATTGTGCGTGAAAAAATACAAAATGTTGGCACAATATCAATAATCATAGTTTATTCTCATCAGATATAAACACACCATTCTCCCGACTTCATCAGTAAAAAAAAAACAACTTAAGTAGTAAGCACCCAACACCAAACCATAAACAAAAGGTTCACATGGACACAAAATGAAATGGAGGGGAGTAATGAGAAACACCTACGAAAATGAGAACGTAAGCGATGGAAGTGCATCAAACACCCACATAATATACAAACTAGCCATCTTTTACAAGAATAATACTCCTTCCATCCTATTTATATCCCGATCCTCACTATATCCTTAATAAGATATGAAAATGAAAATAAATAATAATTTTAATCGATTAATAAATATTAACTTGGTTGGAAACTAAATTCCATATCTTCACCATTATCTTTCCAAACTTGATACTTACCCCACTAGACTTTAATTAAAGAAAATGCTGATATACAAAATTTATTTGTTCATTCTTTGTTACAATTATAAAATAAGTTATGAAATAAATAATTTAAAAAACCGATTGGGTCCTTGACCTGTATTTATTTATCTATTTTTAATCTTAAAGAAATACAGTTCCACTGTCTCTCTCCTCAGTAGCACACGGAGTACACTATATAAAGAGCCGCCTAACACAAGAAACCCAACGTGCTCCAAACCCCCTAAACTTCTCCAGCAATCCAGAGCAACCAAAATCTCAATTTCTCAGACTCTCTCATTCATTTTCTTGCGAATTCTAATTTCAATTTCAGAGATCATGGCTGTTGAGCTTCAATTGGGCCTTGCGCTTCCGACAGGACAACGATCGCCGATCGACCTCAACAGCTTCGATTCTCACCCCGATGAATTCCAATCGGACGCCTCCACCAAATTCCATGGATCCTCGATTTCGATCTGCGATCCGAGCTTCGATCGCAATGGAAGTTGCTCCCGGATCATGAAGAAGAACATGAAGCGGAGCTTCGATGAGTCGTCGGAAGCCGATAGCGGTTCTGCTGATTCGCCGCTGCGAACTCTCCCGCTATTTCTCTGGAACAAGCAACCGAAGGACGATGACGATCTGCCTAATTGCGGCAAGACCTGCAATCTCAACCTGATCAAGTACCGATTTCATCTCCTCTTTGCTTCAATCATCAAATCAATGAGTACGAAATTTGAAATTGAAGATTTGATGCGATTTTGTGCAGGAACGGGGAAGAAACAGAGGGAATAGTCGGATGGCCGCCGATCAAGACATACCGAAAGAAACAATGCGGCCACGATCGCGCAGCGGTGAGGAACGGCGGCGGCCGCGGCCGCGGAGGATCGAATTGCTTGTTCGTGAAGGCGCAGATCGAAGGCACGTTGATCACAAGGAAAATCGATCTGAGCCATCACCGGAGCTACCGGACGCTATCTTCAACCCTACTCTTTATGTTCGGCAGAGGTAAATTGATTTCCAATCCAGTTCGCTGTCAATTTCACTGCAATTCAATGATTTTGAGTGTTGAATTTGAAACCTGGAGCGCGTTTGGAGGGATTAGATTTGACATCTCACCTAAATTCTGAAATCTGGCATTGCACGTGTCTGCAAACAGGGCATGAAAGCGTGGATGAGTACTGTCTTACCTACCAAGACAACCAAGCCCATTGGTCGCTTGCTGATAATGTGCCATGGAGGTAACTACTGTCATTTTAACCCCAAATTAGTTACTAATGTGTGATTAAAATCGGTAAATTCTGATGCAATTGTTGGTTCTTAATCTTCCAGGACGTTCATTGAATCGGTTCTGCGTCTGAAGTTGATAAGGAAGGAAGATTGATAGCTTGGGATCGAGTTCGAGAAAGGGTTCATCGAAGTATTTTTCGACTAGGGATTAAGTGATGCTTATGTACGTTATAGCAATCTATCCAACAAGCCTTATTTAAGTGAAGTTAGTATATAGTTTAATTTCAATGTTTTAGGGTTAGTGATTTACTAATATCGATTAATGTTGGGATATGCAAGGTTAATCCTCCCGCTATATATTTGTCTATGATTTTGTTTTTCACTGCTAAGTTGTGTGTGTTAGAATGTGAGCACCATCATTTTGTATCGCTACACAAGTTTTTTTTGTGTGTAAAATGTTAATTAACGAGGTAAAAATCATGTAATTATGGATAGGTAACTATAAGTCCTCAACTTGGAAATATTTATTTGCGATTTAACATTGTTTGAGGTTATAATTCAGCACATATAACTTTATAGTTTCTCACGTTATATCAAAAGTAGTACATTATAAACCATTATAAGTTACCTTCACCAATTGTTGAAATGTGATTGTCCCATATCAGTAATTTTGAGAATGTTTGAACATCATATAAGGTTGAAGGGTTAATTATCTCATTGTTAATTGATTTTCGGATGGAACCCTTTTTTTTTTTTTGATTAGGTAAAAAAATTCGAGTTCAGATAGACTTGGAACTCGATGTCCGACGGAGAACCGTCAATACAAACCGAACACGATAACACAAATCCACAAAGAAAAAAGAAAACCCAAACAACCCATACAAGATGTCTGCTAGAATAGAAGTCGATGTAGAACCTAGATGCGCCAAAAGTGTCAAAACGTGAGAGAATGCAGAAACTCACAACAGTACCACAGTCGGAAAGGGTGACTCCTGAGGAAGTGTGGATCGCCGACGTTGCCCCCACCTAAATGAAGGATCTTCGAAGACCAATAACACAACCACGATTTGTTCTCGATCAAACAGGACGCCCGATACTGCAACCCAACACAAAGCAAACGCAACCACGCTAGAGCACCGACCTGACGCCAGAAGACAGGGCAAATACGGGCAAGAAAGGGAAAATCGATCAACAATCATAGATGAAACCCCGTTGGGTTTCTAAATGTGTTTTTTTTTTGGATTAATCCACAAATAAATTCTATGTAGTAAAAATAAAACCGAAATGGAACAATTCATAGTAATAGTTTGTATAACACATCACATGTGGTCATTTTAGTGAATCTATCCTTCAAAGAATCAATGGGGGGTTGGGAATTCGAAAATCTAGCGACATGAACGTCGCTTTCCAAATGAAGCTATTGTGGAAAATTCTGGCTGAATCGGGTAATGTATGAGTGTCAGTGATTAGACATAAATACCTGCGTTCTGTCAGTATTTTTGATTACAAAAACAAAGGATCTAGCTCTTGGCAGTGGTCCAAGTTGTCTGCTCTAATCGATAAGTTTAAAGAGGGACTTATTTGGTCAGTTGGAGATGGGCGAGCTATTAAGTTTTGGACAGACAATTGGATCTCAACGTCGCCTCTATCAGACAGGGAAGAATGCCCTCAAAGTTACAATCAAGACGAAACTGTTAGTGATTATATTTTGGGGGGTAAGTGGTGGACAGAAAAGCTTCAAGAGGCTCTCCCAATTGATATAGTGCATGAGATCCAAGATATCCCCCTACCTACCTCGACTATGCAAGACCGCTTATACTGGTGGCCGGATCACAGGGAAGTCTAGTTTACTACTGCCAGTGCATATAAATTGATTACAGCTCAGTCGGCTCCACTTCCAGACCACAATGCCTGGATTTGGAAGATTAACACACCTCAGAAAGTTTAAAACTTTTTTTAGAAGATCGCTCAGGATGGCCTCCCAACCGCTTTGAGGCTGTCCAACAGGGGTGCTTCGGTCCCACCTACCTGCTCTATGTGTAATGCGGCACTTGAGGACGAGGTCCATCTGTTTCTGGAGTGTTCCTTCATCCAAGAGATACACCAGCTTCCGCCTCAAGACCGACAACAAATTGTCTGCTTGATTGCACAGTCCCGGGATATTAAGCCCATCCTATCTACCCTTGGGAAGAACCTTCCTTCTTCCGCTCTGACCAACCTCGCTTTCTCGTGGTGGACGACATGGTGTGTCAGGAACAAACATCTGTTTCAACAGGCTGCAATCCCGTAAAAAGAAATAGCCCTACGACTGATCAAATCCCATATAGATAACTGGTGTAAGACATTGGTTGCTGAGGCTGACTTTGAGGAAGACTTTCGCCCGCTTCGACAGTACCTTGTCAAAAAACAAAGTAAGAATAAAAAAACAATTTCCTGGCGGAAACCTCCCCTGGGCACTTTCAAACTAAACTTCGATGGTTCAACGCTTTCTAACGGCGAAAGCTCAGCAGGTTCCATTATTAGGGACTGGGTTGGTCACCCGATTTCAGTACACCACCAACGCATGGGCAAGCAAAATCCACTCAAAGCAGAAGCCTTAGCTCTTAAACTAGGGATCCAACAAGTGCGGTAACTACATATAGGAAAGATCTAGATTGAAGGCGACAACAAGATTATCATCGATCACTTAAATAGGAAATCCAAATGCCCCTGGGAGATCGAACTAATATTGTCGGATGTTCAAGTCCTGCTATCGACTATGGAAGAAGTAGATTTCTTCCATCTTCCTCGCATGGGTAATAGAGTGGCGGATAAGGTTGCACACCTTAGCCACTCTGCCCGAGGAGTCGATATTAAAAACGATCCAGGTCTCCTTGACCTCATCCGCAAGGATGCTGCCGGGTAGGGTTAGTCCACCCGAATTCTTTTCTTATCAAAAAAAAAAAAAAAAAAAAAAACCTTCAAAGAATCAAATATAATCATTTTTTTAATTTTCAACTTTTCATCTTTCAACACAGGTTTCACTAAAATCACCACATGTGATGTGTCATATCATTACTTGTTGGACCTTGTATGCTCTCCTAATGCTATATCATGCACTCCATTCATATTGTCAGGCTTATGAGAAATTTTAGTGATAAGTTAGATAAGTCCGAAGTACTTAGGTGTGTATGGATTCCAATTGTATTGTGATTTATATAATTTGATTTTTATGATATTGTTAATTGTGTAACCAAATACTCATATAAACCGAAACAAATAATTACATTATAATTAAAATGTAATGGAATTCAAACACGCCCTTAATACATCAGAACTTATTTTATGTGATGCATTTAGGATTTGTCAGCCTTCGACTCATCTAAAATACCTCGTATAAAACGGATTATACCCCACAATAATATATACCTAAATGTGAATCGGCGAACTTAAAAAAAAAAACTCAAATCAGCTAATTAACCTATGCCAAATCGATAAAAAATTCAAATTATAGAAAACCACCGTTGAAAAAGTAGATTTACAAAAGACCATAAATCCCACATTTTACGTTAAATTTAATGTTAAAAGTGAAAAATTATAATTTTGCCCCTTCATATCCTACTTCATCTCTTAGCAATTCCTATCTCTTAGCAATTCCTATGTGTTTCATCATTGATTTAGTTGGTTCGATGTTGATCATCCTTGATTTACTTGGTTCAAAGTTATCTTAGGTGGTTATCCTTCCCCGCTCGATCATCTTCTCAAATGGAAAATAAAAGCTACTCAAGGGTGATCCTTCTCATACCCTTCAAATATATTAAAAGTATAAGAGCAAAATGATAATTTCACATATTTAACAACAATCTTAACGAAAAAAGATGAGAAGAGTGGATTTTTACTAGCATCTAGCTTTTTAAAGGTGATTTCCTAATTTATTTTATTTAAAGGATAACTAGTACGACTCTCGCGCCATGGCGCGTTTTTTTAAAACTAAAATATTATATATAAAAATATTAATAAATGTTTAAGATAAAAATCATCAAAAAAACTTTACAATAAATGTATCTTATAATTATCTCAGAAAATTATTTTTAAAAAATCTTATGTAAAGTATAATACATAGATATCGATATTTTAAATTACTCAGTAATAATAATATCAATATCATTATAACATTGTTTAAATGTGATGTGTCATAATCAATAGTTATATTCAATGTTTTGAATTAAACCCAATAGTTAGTAAATAGATTTGATTAAGCCCAATAGTTATATTAGATTGAATTCAATGTTTTGAATTAATCCCAATAGCTAGTAAAATTAAAGAAAAAAGAGAATTAAAGGAAAAAGAAGAAAAAATGAGAATTAAAAAAAATCAAAGAAAAATGGGAAAATAAAAATGATTAGTTAAGACTCCTAAAATGCTTCTAAAATTGACACATCATCCTAAACTCTTATAAATTAAGAGTTTATATATAGATCAAAGAAAAATGGGAAAATAAAAATGATTAGTTAAGACTTCTAAAATGCCTCTAAGACTGACACATCATTCTAAACTCTTCTAAATTAAGAGTTTATATAGATATAGATAGTTAGTAAATAAATTTGATTAAGCCCAATAGTTATATTAGATTGAATTCAATGTTTTGAATTAATCCAATGGCTAGTAAAATTAAAGAAAAAAGATAATTAAAGGAAAAAAAAGATAATTAAAATGAGAATTAAAGAAAATAAAAGAAAAATAGAAAAATAAAAATGATTAGTTAAGACTCCTAAAATGCATCTAAGATTGACATATCATCCTAAACTCTTCTAAATTAAGAGTTTATATAGATATAGATATAGGGTTCGTATGAGACGGAGTTAATAAACTGACTAAAATTATAAACAGGGTAAAATTTATAAATTGTTGGTAAAAGTAGTTAAAAATTTAAACAACAAGATAATCTTCGTATGGGGCGAAAAGCAGTTTATTTGTAAAAAGTGAAGTTTATTTGGTTTTTATTAGGGGTATTGTGGTACTTTCAAACCAAATAAGATAAAAGAGAAGGGGTAAAATAGTAATTATGAAATATAAACCCCAAAATAAGCTTCAATATGCAGCTTATTTTTAAACCCCCTTTTAAAACTGATTATAGTTTATTTGTTGTTTCCATACACGCTTTAAACCCGCTTATTTTTTTAACAGCTAATAATTTATATTTTTAACCGGTTTATACCGGCTGCCATACACACCCATAGATATAGATTTTATGCAAAATATTGTATTTAAAGGGTGGTTTTTTAAAATTTGGCCCAACTTGAGAGCAATGCTAGAAATATTCAGATGTGAACCCATTTTTGGGCTAAATATGATGGGCTCTAGAAATTCTTATGGGCTCACTCTAGTTAGCAGTTGGCCGGGGGAAGTGCATTACAGTTTTCTTTTCCTCCCTTAAAATTTCAATTTTCAAAGGGATAAAGATGGAAGTAAAGCGACTATGGGTGTGGGCCGTGTGGGCCGTATGGCATGATGTGAGGACTCGATGTTTGGCCCATTTATTCAAATTTCATTTATGGTAAAATGATCGATGTGAACTTTGAACACAACTAAAGGAATGATTTCATGAAGAAAGAGCTAATATGTTCAACCAAAGAGGCACGAGTAACAACTACAAAAGACACCTAGTAACAAATCACAAAACATGAAGTTCACACTTCGCAACAAATTAGCTAAAAATAAACTTATTACACTCAAGAATCAAACAAATTAAACTTGAGTAAAATGTCAAAGATAATTTATTTTAGTTAAGTAGTCTTAACTAAAAGGTTTTCAACTGACGGGCATATCGATTTGATGTGAGTCGAAATACGTGAAATAACTGTGCAGTAAGACGAGTTCATTCGTAAAGAATCATCATCAATAATAAAAGTAGATGAAAAATCAGTAAATGAATCAACAATCATCACCTTCAGTTTCACACAAGCTTATTACACTCATCAGTTCCATACATAGTAATTGATGAATAAACATTGAAGGAAATTGAAATATATAAAAGCAACAATTCAATTTGATGGATACAAAGTGAATCATGCAATGTCATCAACATGAAAACTTAGAAATTGAAGTTACAAATGTATATATAGCGCCCACAACGCCCAACTCTGCAGTACCTGGCTTGAAATGAAGTCCGTCAAACATCCGTCCCCTGCAAAGTACACATATGATCAGCTAATTAATCAAAATACAAATTAAGTGTTGCAAATATATAACTTATTACAATTTGGATGTGCAGGTAGTGTACGTACGTACGTACATTGGATGGTGTTGTCATAAGTTGACTTTGGTGATGAATTCTTCCTCAACTGTTGTTTCTGAAGTGTGGGCAAGTATTGTAATATTCAATCCCCTTTACACATGGGTGGCATACTGGCATTTAATGTGAAGTGAGCTTTCGTAAACCCTCTGGTATATTCTTCAACCTGCTACACCTTTCGATAACCAAGTGTTGGAGATTTGGAAGGGCTCCTTCTTCCTCCACTACCAACTCCTCCAACTCATTTAGATCCTTCAGAGTTAACTTAACCAGCTGCGTGAAACCTCTGCTTGCGAAACTTATTTTTCTCACTTTAGTCCCATTCGAAGATAGGCTAAGCTTTTTGAGTTGAGGGAGCTTCTCCAACATTCGAATACCTTCTTCACCAATTTCACATTTATGTAGCTTCACACTTGTCAAGTAGTGAGGAAATATTTGAACACTGTCGTTCAACTCCACATCAATCTTTCCACGTATCCCGATTCCACGAATGCATGAAGAAGGTACTCTTGTGGTTAGGATTGTTGGATCCCCATTTATCACATCCGCTTTTATGAATAGATTAAAGGTTTCCACAAGACGTTTTGTCTTGATCATTGGTGACTCTAGCAAGCACTCCATACCATCCCTTGTTAAGACAACACTGTCGTATTCCCACATACCGGAGAGTGTGAAGACTTTGATATTTGTCATTTTTCCTAGGTCCTCAATCTTGCAACAGTGTGGATTAAAGTTCTTGAATGTTTCCATTTGTTGTAACTGATTAGTCTTAAAATCTAGTAGTGTAGAGCCCTTGGTGAATTTAGGAAGATACAAGTGTCTCAATCTTTCCAATTTCCAAAACTTGTTACTTAACTCCATGATATAAACAGATCGCAGATCAAGGGTCTCTAAATACTTACAATCCCAAACACCCGATAGCAAATCCGAAGTAGGTCCCTTGATGCTTAAATATTTCAGGTGGATGAAATTTGCAATTTTCATTGGCCGAGGCCCATCAAGGTCAATTCCTTCAAGGTCTAATACTCTAATCAACGATAAGGCTTTCCGTGTTTTCCCCGATAACAACTCTATTCCGTTGTCATGTCCTTGTGGAAAGACCACTAGAGATCTAATGCATGGAGAATTATTTAGACTTGTATCAACAAGTGAACCAGGACCTTTCAAATAAATAGCACAACGACGCAACTTTTTATCAGCTCCAGCAGAAACACTCACAATCTGATTTGATGGGCCTTCTAAGCTTCCATGCTCTATTACGTTTAGAAAGTTCACTTCCTTGCACTTCTTGACACACAAATCTCTCATCAGATCATGAAGTCCACAAGATTTAATCCTTCCATTTGACCAACTTTCTTCGACTTGAACCATAGACCTTTTCACTAATTGGTTTAGAAACGACTCTGCAACATCATCAAGAGTCACTCCCACTATTTCATCTCCGCCATACGCCGATGTTGTAACTAGGCCTTCAGCTTCCCACAAATGATAAAGCCTATCAGCTGATATTGTATAATCTTCAGGGAAAATTCCCAAATACATGAAACATGGTTTCAAGTAAAATGGAAGATCATAGTAGCTTAACTCCAGCACACTTGATAACTCCTTGTTGTCATTCCCTTCCTCCATACCACTCATTAAATAAGTGGCAATATTTTTTTTCACAGTTTCCCACTCTGCAACAGTTCTTTTGGTGGATAAAAGCCCACCAAGTGCTGTAATTGCCAAAGGAAGACCCTTACAGTGCCCCAACATCTCTCTACCCAGTTTCTCCTTCTCTGCCTTCTCATCATCTACCATAATTAATAACTTTAAAAAGTTAATATAAAACTAATCTGCTTATTGATCGATAGGGTAGTTTCTAAAATGATTGATTTTTATCTACTTTATTTCAAATTCTCTATTTCAAATTAAAAAAAATTAATTTTGTGATAAATTTTAAACAAATACTCGCGCCTTTAAGGCATGAAACCGCTCACACTAGTTGGTGACTTCGTATATTGACGTACCCTCATTAATCTTCTATCAACCATCATTTTCAATTAATAACATAAACTGTTATTAAAAATGACAATAAATTAAATTTTAATATATTGAAAAAAGTAAGGAAAAAAAGCTAGGTAAGATATCAAGACAGATATATAATAAAAATTAATACGTAGTATGTATCAACATACCTTGTAGAATCGTTTGATACATTTTCTATGAAGATTATCATGTTTTGACATGATTTACTAAGCTACTTAGCTCACTAACTCAGCTACTTAGCTCGGTTTTCCTATTCTGCATTTCTTCCTAAAATGTGGTCCCAAGCCATGTTTAACTATCTTTGTCCTCTTGTGTAATAAGGGACAATTGTCCCATGTGAGTTGCACATGCTCTATGCATTGCATACTATATAAGACAATGTTTTGCTCCCCCAAAGGTAGGGTTTTGAGGATGAGAACCGCCTATGATTAAGGCCTGAGAGCAATTTCTGGTTATTTGCAGCAGTTGTCATGAATTCCTTATTTTGCTGATGTTTTGCTAGTTTCTTGCTTGATTGTGATAAATTGTTGGTAGATATTTACTTTCTTCATATGGTATCAGAGCGACAGCTCATTTTATGGGAAGTTTAGATCCTTTTATTGTGGTTTCTTGCTGCTTATGTTCACTGTATCTAATTCTGGAGACAAAAATCTTGAAGAAATGGCTGCACAAGGTAATCCTAATAATCCTTTATTCTTGTCTAACTCGGATCATCCGGGTGCTCAGTTAGTTGCTATACCTTTTGATGGGACTAATTACATGACTTGGAGTCGTGGTGTGATGATGGCTCTTGGAGCAAAATGTAAACTTGGCTTTATAAATGGAACATGTATTAAACCTGCTGCTGGTCATGCTGATTTGGAGAAATGGGTTAGAGCAGATTATATGGTAAGGTGTTGGCTCCTAAACTCTATGAACAAGAGTGTGGCTGAGGGATTCATGTTCATGGATTCTTCTAAAGCTTTATGGGATGAAATAGTGGGGAGATTTGGTTAGTCAAATGCTCATCTGATTTTCCAGATTAGAAGGAAACTTGGGAATGTAGTGCAGGGTAATATGTGCATTGCTGATCTTTATAATGTCTTTAAAAGATATTGGGATGAACTTCAGGTTCTAGAAAACATACCTGAGTGTATGTGTGGTGCTTTGGAGAAATGCACATGTGATTTGAAGAAGAAGTTTTGTGAGATTGAGTCTAGAAACAGACTTATGCAGATTTTGGCCAGTTTAAATGAAAATTATGATGCTGCTAGGAACTCTATACTTGCTACAGATCCCTTGCCTAGTATTAACAAGGCTTATTACATACTCCAACAAGTAGAAAGAGGAAATTATACTTCTAATGAGACACCTGGGTCTCAAGGAATCAACACTGATTCTAGTGCTTTAGAAGCTAACAGGGGTGGTGGCAATTTTCAGTATAAAGGCAACAACAATAGTAACAGCTCTAATCTCGATAATCCTGGCTTCAAGAAGGAAGTGAAGGATTTGAGAGAGTTGAAGAGAATTAAGCAGAATTCAACATGCTCTTATTGCAAGATGAAGGGTCACTTGGCAGAGCAATGTTTCAGGCTTCATGGAATCCCTGGGTGGTTCAAGGAGCTAAAAGAGAAAGAGGGAAGCGGAACTGCTGGGAGAGGTTCTGCAAATGTGGGAGGATCAGTGAATGCTCAAACTCAAAAACATCCCTATAGATGATGAAGGCACAGAAGGCAATCTGGATGCAGCTATGGTCAATGCAGTTTATCAGGAAGTGCTTAGGAAGATGAAAGGAAAGAGTCACAGTGACAGTGGAGGTGGATCATATGCCAATTATGCAGGTATGATCCCTACAAACAAAGTTAATAGTGTTTTGAAAGAAAGCAATTATGTGGATTGGATTGTGGACACAGGAGCTACTGATCACATGATAGCAGAATCACATGCCTTGTGTAACAAGGAGAAAGTGGGTAAGCCTATTCATATAGGATTACCCGATGGATCTATTAAAACTGTGTCTGAAATGGGAAAAATGCAGTTGACTGAATCTATGTTGCTAAGTGATGTGTTACTTGTGCCTGACTTCAAACACAGATTATTATCAGTGGGAAAGATTCTTGATGACACTGATCTTGTTGCTATATTCACTAGATCTCATTATTATTTCCAGGACCCTGGATCTAGGAAGGTACTCATCACAGGAATCAGGAAGGATGCATTATACAAGATCAGTTCAGAGTCACCAAGTGGCAGTGCAAGTGAAGCTGTTTTGATGAGAAGTTGTAATAAAGCTAGTTTAAGCCTAGAATTAGCTCATGCTAGACTTGGTCATAGTTCTATTTCCAAGTTGAGACATTTGAACTTGTTCAGTCCTTCTATTTTGGATGAATTCCACTGTGAATCATGCTCTTTGTCTAAACATCACAGGCTTCCTTTTCAGAGAAGCTTAAACATGGCTAGTAAGCCTTTTGAATTAATCCATATGGATTTATGGGGTCCATATAAATGTGTCACTTATAATGGCTTTTCTTATTTCCTTACTGTGCTTAATGATTGCACTAGAGTCACTTGGACTTTTTTGCCCAAGAACAAAATGCAGGTTTATCAAGCAGTAAAGGATTTTTTGATATATGTGGAAAATCAGTTTGAGAAGTGTGTGAAGTCTGTAAGGACAGATAATGGTACTGAATTTGTTCAGAGAAGCTGCACAGATCTCTTTGCTTCAAAGGGCATAATTCATCAGAAATCCATCCCATATACTCCCCAACAGAATGGGAGAGTTGAGAGAAAGCATAGACATCTTGTTGATACATCAAGATGTTTGAGGATACATGCAGGTTTGCCATTGAGATTTTGGGGTGAATGTTTGCTAGGTGCAACTCATCTTATAAATAAAATGCCAGCAGAGGTTTTGAACTGGAAAACACCTCATGAAAAATTGTTCAACAAACCTGCTAATTATGATGATCTCAGGGCTCGTTTGGTATCCATATACGTATATCAGATATCAGATATGGGTATGAGATATCGATATTAGGGATATGGGTATCAATCTGATATCTGATATCCCCGTTTGGTATGCTGAGTATATCAGAATAGTATATCAGAATAGGCTTCTTGAGTAAGTGAAAAAAGGGTGAGCTAATACAATGATTTAAAATAGCTGTTTGTGGTCGGAAAGGGCTGGTCGGGTCTGTTGGTGGTCGGAAGGGCTGGTCGGTCGGAAAAGGTTGGTCGGAAAGATCGAAAGGCTCACAAGGGCTAGATGGAGAATATAAACCCTAACCCTAGATCTAGAAATTTCTATGAATTTTGGAAATTATCAACAAATCGAAGACCGAAGTAGAAAAGAATAGATAAAAAGTGAAGAACATACCTTGATTGGGTTGAGAATCCAAGCTTGAGGGAGAAATCCAAAGACAAGTCGCTCTACAGAGAAGCGTTGAGGAAGAAAGAGGAGGAGCGTCTGTGTTGGGGAAGAAAGAAGATGAGCGTTTTGTTTTGATATCCCCCATTAGATGGGTATATCAAAATGGGCCAAAATACAAAGGAAGGGAAAAATGGGTATATCGGATTGATATCCATATACCTATTTACCAAACATTAGGTATGAGTATGAGTGATACCCATACCCATATCCCATATAGGTATATGGATACCAAACGGGCCCTTAGAGTTATTGGCAGCCTATGCTATACAGTTGTGCCTCCTGCCAATAAGGACAAGATGAAGCCAAGAGCTAGAAGATGTGTGATGTTGGGATATCCTTTTGGTCAAAAGGGATATAAATTATGGGATCTTGAATCCAGAAATGTGTTTGTTAGCACAGATGTAGACTTCAGAGAAAATGTGTTTCCTTTCAAGGAAAAAGTTGACAAAACTACCGATGAGATATGTCAAGGAAGAGTGGAGCTACCTCTGGTGAATCCAGCTTCAGAAAATGAGCATTTCATCGGGCAGTTGCCTGGTGATTCTGGCTCTAACTCTACACCATCACATGATGTGGTGGGTAATGACCATAACCACTCTTATCAGTCTCCTATTCCTTCACAGATTGCAGACTCTCTTAGTTCTAGTGGCAACATTGAACAGATGTCAGTTGAGATCCTACAAGATCATAATGTGTTCCCTCCTCTAAGAAGATCTGTAAGAGAACATGTTGCTCCCAGGAGATTGCAGGACTACATTTGCAGAAATAACAGATCAAGGGACTCTATGTCTCAGTCTTTTCTTTGCTCAGTGTCTAGGTGATGAGATAAGCAGAGATACATAAGTGTTGAGCTCATTTGCTTGTATGGCATCTGAACCTGAACCATACACCTACATGCAGGCCTCCCAACATTCTAAATGGGTGGAGGCTATGACCTTGGAAATTCAGGCTTTAGAAAGAAATGAAACCTGGGAGCTAGCACAGCTGCCTGAAGGACATAAAGCTATTGGGAGTAAATGAGTTTATAAAATCAAGTATAGACCTGATGGAAGCATAGAGAGATACAAAGCAAGATTGGTGGCTAAAGGCTACAATCAGATTAAAGGAAAGGATTATAAGCACACCTTTTCCCCAGCTGCAAAATTCTCCACTGTGAGAATTTTAATTGTTGTGGCCACAATGAGAAACTGGAATCTGTATCAGCTTGATGTGAATAATGCTTTTCTCCATGGGAAATTAGAAGAGGAAGTTTATATGGTACCCCTTGAGGGTTATGTCACTGAAACACCTGGTCAGGTGTGTAGATTGAAGAGATCTATATATGGTCTGAAGCAAGCTTCTAGACATTGGAACACAGAGTTATGCAAGTTTTTATTAAGCTTGGGATATATTCAATCTTATGAGGATTATTCCTTATTTGTCAAAACAGTTCCCACTGAAATTGTGGTGGCACTTGTGTATGTTGATGATCTGTTGATCACAGGAGATGATGAACTTGTGATTAGACAGACTAAAGAAGCTTTGCATAAGGCTTTCACTATAAAGGATATAGGAAAAGCCAGATATTTCCTTGGTCTTGAGATTTTGCATGGTAAGGCAGACACTTTACTTCATCAAAGGAAATATATATTTGACATCATTGATGATTGTCAAATGAATGACTGTAAACCTGCTTCATTTCCCTTGCCAAGAGGTTTGAAGCTTTCTACAGACAGTGGTCACATTTTGGAAGATCCAGAGAAGGATAGAAGGCTTATAGGTAGATTGCTGTTTCTAAACCTATCAAGACCTGATATATCTTATGTTGTGCAACACCTAAGTCAGTTTATGGTTGAGCCAAGACAACCACACTTTGATGCAGCTACCCATGTGGTCAGATATTTGAAGGGGACAGTCTCCACAAGTTTGCACTATCCAAACAACTCTTCCATGAGTCTTGCTGCTTTCTGTGATGCTGATTGGGGATCTTGCCAGTTCAGTGCAAGATCACTTATAGGATATTGTGTATTTTTTGGGGGTTCTTTGGTGTCTTGGAAAACTAAGAAACAAGTTACAGTGTCCAAATCTTCTGCTGAGGCAGAGTATAGAAGCATGTCCTCAACAACCAGTGAAATTGTCTGGGTTGAAGGTGTGTTGCAGAGATTGAAAATCAAAGTGCCATTACCTATTCCTTTGTTTTGTGATAGTAAATCAGCCATCCATATTGATGAGAATCCAGTCTTTCATGAAAGAACCAAACATTTGAAGATAGACTGTCATTATGTTCGTGAAAAATTACAAGAAGAATTCATTATGCCACAGCATGTGAGGACTGGTGTTCAGCTTGCAGATATCCTTACTAAACCTCTCGGTGTGAAGCAACATTACTTCCTTTCCTTCAAGTTGGGACTTGTTGGTCTCCCACCAAGTCCAACTTGAGGGGGGGTATGAAGATTATCATGTTTTGACATGATTTACTAAGCTATTTAGCTCACTAACTCAGCTACTTAGCTCGGTTTTCCTATTCTGCATTTCTTCCTAAAATGTGGTCCCAAGCCATGTTTAACTATCTTTGTTCTCTTGTGTAATAAGGGACATCTGTCCCATGTGAGTTGCACATGCTCTATGCATTGCATATTATATAAGACAATGTTTTGCTCCCCCAAAGGTAGGGTTTTGGGGATGAGAGTTGCCTATGATTAAGGCCTGAGAGCCATTTCTGGTTATTTGCAGCAGCTGTCATGAATTCCTTATTTTGCTGATGTTTTGCTAGTTTCTTGCTTGATTGTGATAAATTGTTGGTAGATATTTTCTTCATATTTTCTCTACTTCAAGTGTTGATGATTCCCCTGCTCAAAATTATAAGGTAATTTGAGTATCATTTCATATATATATATATATATATATATATATATATATATATATATATATATATGTATGTATGTATGTATGTATATATATAATTAAAGTAATTAACTTATTCTTACCCAAAAAAAAAACTTGTCGATGTAAGTAATTCATAATTAAGATTGATACTTGCATGAAAAAAGTATGTATATGAGGCTAGCTTACCCGATATTCTGATCTCTTCTGGTGTAGCATTTTTCTTTGTTGAGTCTTCGGAAACTATTGTCTCTTTTAGAGATGGAAGAGCAACAATTCAACAATGTGAGTATATGGTTTAATTTTAGAGATGGAGGATCAACAAATCTAAGATAATATATAACATTGGTAATCAGATGGTTTATGTACCTATATTCTCCTTTTCTGTAAATGCTATTCGTCGAAATAGTTTCCAACTCTTCTCTTCACTTAGAAGTTTAAGCTTGTGAAGATATCCATCCTTATCTGCGTATTGTATTACACCGTAGTCACGCGTGGTGATCAATATCTTGCTACCTGAACTCGTGATTCCTTCAAATGCAGGCTTTAGAGTGTCCCAATCTCCATTTCTCCATAGGTCATCAAGAACCACTAAGCATTGTTTCTCTTTTAAGATCTTACATATCTCTATAGCCAACTCTCCATCTAGTAACTCACTGATTTTTCTTGTCCCGAATCCCTTATTGGGTAGCTCTTCATTCTTTTTCGACTTTTCATCATCCTTGCCAATATTGCTTAGCCCAATTAAAATCTCTTGATAAATATCCTTCCTTTCAAATTGTTTTGATACGTACACCCACACACAATTGTTTTTGAAGTATTTTCTAACATCGGCATTGTGGAAAACTCTCCTTGCAAGAGTTGTTTTGCCCAATCCACCCATTCCTGATATACCTACAACTTTACCTTCGCGGTAATTCAGAAGTTTATCCACGACTTCCTTCACCTCCTCCTCCAATCCAATAGGGTCTTCTTCAATATGGGCGTATGTTCGCCTTTGTTCTCTCATACCAATATTGTATTCTATGCTTCCCGACTGACCATTCATTTGAATTCCAAACGTTTTCATTCTAGAGGTCAGCTCAGATATTCGAGTTCTTAAGGCATCAATGTTGGAACCAACATCGTGTAGTGCTTGAATGTCGCAGAGAACACAAGAGAACCATTTAATTGTATTCCATTTCCCATTCTTTCGATGATGAGAGACTCTGCAAAGATACTTCTCAACGATCTCTTCAGCTTCGTATGCGAAATCTCTTATTTTGGAGACCCATAAGGCAACCACTCTCTCCTTGTGTTGTCTGTTATCAGCGTCAGCTAAGAAGCACTGCATCCATTGGAGATCCTCTTGTAGACGCTCAATCTTGTCACTCACTTCATAAAGATACTTGGCTTCCCCGACAACCAAAGCACCCAGCTGCTTTGCAGCCGATGCCACTGTTGATGATGCCATATCGATCGAGCTTCTCTGTCGATTGATGAATTGGCTACTTGAGAGGATGGATCCTTATATGCCTTCAAATCTCCATCTGTAAACAATCAAGTAGTTGAAAGGAACCAGTTTCTTGCCAAGAAAATAGTGAAAAATATATTTGAAGTGATTCAAGTGAAATGAGTGGGGGCTGAATGAATTATTATTATTATTATTATTATTATTATTATTATTATTATTATTATTATTATTATTATTATTATTATTATTATTATTATTATTATTATTATTATTATTATTATTATTATTATTATATAAAAACAATTTACAAGAAATTAGTGGGTAACCGAGATACTATCTGGGCACCCACTCCCTTAGCGATAACAAAGCTAATTCTAGAAAAAATATAAGTGGCAACACGAGCCCCAGCATCCTGAGATACCGAGAATTTCCGAATTCGCTTCAGCAAAGCTACAACATCTGTATCTAACTCCCCCAACGAAGAGAAGGAGAAGGGTAGGAAACCATAACCAGCCGTCGTACACAACTCACGATACTTGGCACACTTTCGCCGAGCAACATCAACAACAACACGACGGCTGGTTATTATTATTATTATTATTATTATTATTATTATTATTAGGGCAAATTGTGAAAAATAGCCTGAACTTTAGGGGTAGTTGCATTTAATGGCATGAACTTTCAAAATTTTAAAAATAATCACCAACTTTGGTCCTGTTGCAATAAGTGGCACATCTATTTTTTTTTGAAATACCACCTCTTGTTAACATTCTTTGTAGAAAAAAAAATCATCCAATTTTCAATTTAAAAAAAATGCTCATATTTCATTTTTAAAAATAACCCATTTTCATTTTTAATTTTAAAAAATATAATTTATTTTATAAAACACAATTTCCCCCTTTTGTTCTTAAAAGAATACACTCATTATTTACACCCAATTAAAAAAAGAACAAATTTTATTTTCTCGATAAACTCAATTTTTTTTTTAAAATTAAATAATAAGTAATGTCTTTAAAATGAAAAATGAGTTTCTTAAAAAGATACCAATTAATATCACAATGATGTTTTTTGAAAAATTAAAATTGAGTTTATGAACACGAATTATTGTTTTTTTTTTTAAAAAAGAAAAAGAAAAGTGTGAGTGGGTTTAAAAAAAGGGAAAACTAATTAAAATACCCCAACCTTTGGGGGTATGGTAAAAATATATCCTCAACTTTCAAATGTAATAAAAATATCCTGACCTTTGAGGGTAGCAGTAATATATTACCACGAGTTTTCTCACCGGTAAAAAATGCTAACAACGCGCAGCCTACATGGATTTTCTTTACAGGGGTTTTCTTGAACGGTTTTCTTAGAAAAAAAAAAAGAGTTGGACTAGCCGGGTTCATACCCAGCGCATTTTTCTCCCTCTTATCTTCTCCCGTGGTCGCTTATTTGAACCGCCTTCTAGGTCTTAGGAAACTCCTGGTTTCTCTTCAATGACAGTTTTCCTTCCTCGTGGTCGCCTATCTTGAGACGTATCTCTCACATCTCTTCTTTTTTAATTTGATTTGTCCATGAACTTGACCGAGTAAGTTTTATTTTTTCCACTCTTCATTGTTGATGTTTTTGTCTGCTTAGTTTTTTTTTTTGATTAGGAAATAATTCGAGGCCAGACAAAACTGGACCTCGAAGGCCGACAAGTCGGCAGACGGAAACCGTCAAAAGAAACAAAATACAATAAGGGTGCAAGAAACAAGCACAAGAGCTCTACAAAGAGAAACAAGCTCCACTAAACCGGACGAGATGTGGACGTAGGCGAACGAACGAAGCCAAGCGCTACCAACAGCAACACCGCAGGCCAGCGGTACATCAGGAAACACCTGTGGGCAGTGAAGACGAACCTCCAAGGAAGCAGCATTCTGAGAAAAGGAGGCGCCTCGATACACACTGCCACGACCCCAGCCTGACCCGACTCCGAACAATCAGAACCCCATCAACCGAAGAAGAAGAGTCAATCCCCCCAAACTGCAGAGCAACACCACCTGAATCGAAAACGCACTATAACCCTAAGCGGGAGATAAATCAACCCACACCGGGGATTATTTATATATCAAAAAATATATTTTTAAACATATAAATAATTAATTTATTATTTTGGTTTTGGTTTTTATTTTATATTTTAAATACTCTGGGCTCCTTTGGGCCCAAGAAAATTCCTTGGGCCCAAAGCAAAAGCAAAGTAAGCCCAAACCAACACCAGCGACACACCAGTCCAGGCGAAGGCCATGGACGAAGGGGATGGTTGATGGTAACCAAGGCCGAACGTAGCGACAGTGTCGCCGACAAACGCCGGCAACAAAGGTCACCCCGACGGAACCACCAGGCAAACGACCGTCCAAGCCGAAGCGAGGCAAACAGAACGGTGAAGCCGTGTAGAGGAGGAAGCAGGGGAGAGGAGACTGACCCGCACCAGATTCGACACCCCAACCAAAACCCAATCAAAAGAGAGGAAGGGGGAATCCAAATACACCCGCAGTAGTGCAGTACCTGCTCAATTAAAAGCATATTTGGGGGGAGAAGAAGAACACCAAATCAAAACCCCAAACAGATTGACTGAGACCAATGAAGGAGGAAGAGAATTTTAAGCTAGATCCAAGGGTTTAAAGAACGGATATACAAAAATTGAACTCAATTAGTCGATTCGAACTCAAATCAACCAAGGATTTGGGGCTTTTTTCCGCAAGGGTGAAAACTCAAACTCCAACAAACTCGAGAAGGAGAAAGAGGAGAGAGCCCTTGATGTCCGAAGGAGGAGCAGGAGAGGCGGCCGAAGCCAAGATTTGTCGCACCGAGGAGTCGAACTGGTGGCTCCCGGCTCCCGAAGGAGGAGTACTGGACTCTCAAAAGAGAGCTTATGGAACGCCAAATCCCGCAAGGGTAGTAATCTGTTCACCAAAGGTTGACCACCAGGGAGACGGTGGAAAGTCCACCGGAAGAAGACCCCAAAGGGGTTTTTGCTTTCTCTCAAGAGAGAGTTTTTTTCTAGTGATTATTACCCAAATTTTTGTTAGTGTGCTTAGTTTTGTTGTTGTTTTGGTGTTAGGAATAGTTGTGTTTTATTAATTTGAGGCAATTTTGACTGAATTAGTTGCTTGGTTGAATCAATTTCGTTTTTCGAGTTTAATTTTATTGTCGATTTTTTTTCTAAGAAAACCGTTAAAGAAAACTCAAATTTAGTGCTAATTTGTAAAATGACTTTCGCAAAAGCTGCCTTGTCAAAAAAAATATACGTAAGCTGTCTTATCAGCATTTTTGACCCGTGATAAAACTCAGGGTAATATATTACCACTACCCTCAAAGGTCGGGATATTTTTATTACATTTGAAGGTTGATGATATATTTTTACCATACCGCCATAGGTGAGGGTATTTTAATTAGTTTTCCCTTAAAAAAACAATGGAAAAATGTGATTTTTTTGTAAACAAAATGTTAATTAGGGGTGCACTTTTAAAATAAAATGGTTGTGCAACTAACCACAAGGTCCATAACCACCCTTCAAAGTTGGTGATTATTATAGAATTTTTGAAAGTTGGTGCCACCGAACGCAACCACCCCTAAAGTTTGTGTTATTTTTTGCAATTTGCCCTTATTATTATTATTATTATTATTATTATTATTATTATTATTGAAATGTAATGTTCTACTTCTTAATTAAATTTTGCTTTATAACTTATAATAATAATTTTAATTGTCATTCTTATTATTATTATTATTATTAAGTTTTGCTTTATTATTATTATTATTATTATTATTTTAATCATTATAGAAGAAATGGGTGAAACTTTTAATTTTTTTAGTATGTGATAAAAATAATAATATATGGGTATTGTGGGCAATTTTTTTTTTAAAAAAACATATTCAAAATGGGTGTATACTGTCTATAAAATTAACCCCCGCTACTAACCCACGTGTCGACTGCTGGTGCTTTCCTTTTGGCTAGCTAAGGAGCAAAACGCAGCATTCTAGCCTTCCCCTCCTTAAAACGGCGTCGTTTCGTAGCTAGTGAGGCACAAAAAATCATGCGCTACTCATGTGGCCTTTGTGGACGTGATATGAGCCTTTCTAGCACGTTTTTCTTTATGAAACGACAAATTTTAATTAATGGATAGAGTATTAAATAATTTATATTAATGAGAACCATTTGATAAGACGGCATCATCCTTAATACTAGGGTGGCATGCCCGTGGTAGCACGGGACAATTTTTGTGTCAAATATGTCAGTTTAATCGGATTTAGTCTATAAATAACTAAAGAAATAACACGTGAGATTTAAAATGTTGAGATATTCATAGATTGTAGAAAAAATGACTTGAAGTAATCACCAAGGAAATATGAAATCGTGCAATGTCTAATAGTAGACCTTACTGAGTTGTCACCAGTAACATAGAGCACATGAGTTAATCTCTCTGATGTCATTGTATTATTATTGTTATTATTATTATATTGTAATTTCAATATATATACCACAATGTGTATTGAATTGGCTGGGGTACGAAAAGTGTAGATAATACACTATAATATATACTACCACACTGTGTATTTTAATTTATAAGTCCATGAATTAACTTCAAACTTATTTGTGTTCATGAGATGCCACGCATATATACTACTTTGTTTATAGCAAAAATCTATCATGTTCGCACATCTATTATAATCTAATTATTGAATCAAGTAGTCAATTTGCACCACTTTCTCATCATGCTCTCTCCTCCCGAGCTCTCTCTGCGCAGCCTCCATCATCTTCCTCTGTTGCAATGTTAACTAAATTAAAATAGATCTCAACATATGTTTTAGATTGTACAATAACAATTATAAAAACAGAAAAGGAAGAAACATGTGATTGAGGGTACTATGACCAAATATATATTGTATATATGCGAACAAATTTGAGAAACTACTTAAATAATACGGAGTATTTAGATGAATAAACTTTATAAAAAAATAGATAATCTCACCAATTCGGTATATGATCACAAATCATTGTATAAAATATTAGAGTGTGGGCCTTTGACCTTTCTTCGAGCATTCTTACCTTGGTATAGGTTGATATGGTTTCGGCAATCAAATAGAACCGGTCTATAATTTACGAATAAATAAATAAAATCACTGTTTCAAAACCATTAATCCATCATACATACAATTTAGTTACAAAATTGCTAAAAATATGATTAATTAAATCAAAATGGGTACCTGATGCTCGGTTTTTTCTATTCAGCATTCTCCTAAGCTTTTGTGTCTTTTTACGAATAAATAAATAAAATCACTGTTTAAAAACCATTAATCCATCATAAATACAATTTAGTTACAAAATTGCTAAAAATATGATTAATTAAATCAAAATGGGTACCTGATGCTCGGTTTTTTCTGTTCAGCATTCTCCAAAGCTTTTGTGTCTTTTTAATTTGTCCGTTCCGCTAATATAAATCATTCGATCACCTCCCTTTCATACATCAACATCCTTGTATATGCAAAGACATATAATTTGTCATTCAATTAGCAATAAAACGGCATAGAAACTACAAAGACATCTAATTTGGCATTTAATAAAAAAAAAGAATTTCAAAAGTTATAACGGTGAAAATTAATGATGTGATATCCATTCAAAATTAATTATATTAGATATCATATATCTAAGCAAAGAAAATGTAGAGGCTGACATCTAATTTGACATTTAATTAAAAAAAGAATTCCAAAAGTTATAACAGTAAAAATTAATAATCTGTTAACCATACAATTAATATTATATGTACAAAATTATATTATATTGGATACTATCACATATTATAAATTTAATGACCAAATTTTTAAAAAAACGAACATTATATATTACATATATAAATTTAATGACCAAAAAATTAATAAAAGATGTAGCCATGAAGAAGTGGAAAAAAATAACTATCAAGGTTTGAACCTTTGACAAA
This sequence comes from Persicaria maculosa, assembly GCA_963922045.1. Classification (NCBI taxonomy): domain Eukaryota; kingdom Viridiplantae; phylum Streptophyta; class Magnoliopsida; order Caryophyllales; family Polygonaceae; genus Persicaria; species Persicaria maculosa. The sequence goes on from OY998252.1 coordinate 3,424,598, forward strand.
GAGGTAGTCCCCAACAACTATAGTCATTGAGCTAAGAATGCAAGTTGATCCAAATTGAATAAGAATACAAAAATAGTGTAAATTTTCATGAACTTAATAGTATCAATAAATTGCCCTTGAACACAACTTTTTTATGGATTATTATTATATAGATAGATAGATATTATAGATGGATAGATAGATAAAAAAAATAGTATAGAAGCATTTTTTAACACTACATCATTATAATCCCAACGAAGGCTTACTTTGTTTTCGAATTGCAATTAACACTGTTATAAATTTGTTTCTTTGAAATTGTAATAATAGGGGATTACAAATCAAAAGAAATTGCTAAAAGCATTATAAAATTTATCCGCTTTCATGTTCAAGTGGTTAACACGTTTATACCCGGATGCCCGCTCTATATTTACCAATTCAAGGTTAACACGTTTATAATTCGCGGTAAAAAAAATCATAGTTAATCATATAAAAGCATTATAAAATAAAATGACAAAGATGACAAATGCCAAAGTAGGAAAATAAAATAAAAGATGTAGTTATTGAGGTTTGAACCTTGGATGATGGGATTCTCATCAACAACTACTACCATTGGGCCAAAGAAGTTATTTTGATGCAAATTGAGAATATAAGAAAAAATAGCAAAATTTTTGTGGAGTTAATAATGGCAATAAATTGCCCATGAACACAACTTTTAAGGTTTATATAGATATAGATTATTATATAGATAGATAGATATTATAGATGGATAGATAGATAAAAAAAATAGTATAGAAGCATTTTTTAACACTACATCCTTATAATCCCAACGAAGGCTTACTTTGTTTTCGAATTGCAATTAACAATGTTATAAATTTGTTTCTTTGAAATTGTAATAATAGGGGATTACAAATCAAAAGAAATTGCTAAAAGCATTATAAAATTTATCCGCTTTCATGTTCAAGTGGTTAACACGTTTATACCCGGATGCCCGCTCTATATTTACCAATTCAAGGTTAACACGTTTATAATTCGCGGTAAAAAAAATCATAGTTAATCATATAAAAGCATTATAAAATAAAATGACAAAGATGACAAATGCCAAAGTAGGAAAATAAAATAAAAGATGTAGTTATTGAGGTTTGAACCTTGGATGATGGGATTCTCATCAACAACTACTACCATTGGGCCAAAGAAGTTATTTTGATGCAAATTGAGAATATAAGAAAAAATAGCAAAATTTTTGTGGAGTTAATAATGGCAATAAATTGCCCATGAACACAACTTTTAAGGTTTATATAGATATGATTATATTTTATGATATTGAACATTTATCAATCAGTTGGTTCAATTCAAAATATTTTAATGCTAAATTTAATCAATCAAATTATAATAGAGTTTTTTTTTCTTGATATATTATACTTTTTCTAATCAATTGGTTTAATTCAAACAATGAATTTTAAATTTATATATAACTATATATATGAATCGATATGCGTCTGTTAAATTTTAAAAAAATTGATCTGGTCCCATAAATTATTAATAATGAAAATTTTACATATTTTTTAATCATCTATTTATATCTACATATTAATTAAGAATACTTTTTTCTTATTTGTCATAACCACCTTAATTTTATGTTTTTTTGTACATTTTTACTTTATCAATTCTACCCTTCTTATATCATATATCTTTTTTAATATTTTATTTAATTTTATAATAATAAATTGTTATATTATTAATATTTTATTTTATAAAAATGTGTCATGGCGCAGTAATTGTACTAGTTTTACCTTAAAATCTTGATGGGTTCGTTGGGGTCTTGGGGTTGTTCAAGCATCCCCAAAAAATTTTTATAAAATTTTTACAATGTTAATTTAAAAAAAAAGTATCCAAAACATCCTAAATTGGAATGAAACAATACAAAAGAATTTTTTTTAAGAGGTGTTGGAATGTAATTTGAAATTCCTAAGCTAAAGTTCAAAAGGTAGTTAGTTGGTTAGCTTTAGTGTAAAGTCAGCTCATGTTCAGAAGTTTTAGAAGTTAGTTTATTTTCTTTGTAAAACCATAACCTTAGGATGATGTTAGTGGGTTAGTGGTGAACAGTTGCTAATTTACAGTTACTCGAAGTGTGGGGTTATGTAGTACGTGGTCTTCGATCAATCAAAAGAGTGTGGTAGTTAGTTCAATTTCGTGTCCTCTGTGCTAGGCTCTGTTCTTTGTTGGCAGAAGAACAAACTCTCCATCTCAAATTGTTGCTTATCTTTGTTGCTGTTAGGGTGTTGATCCACCATCGTTTAGTTAACATTTGATATCAGAGCAAACACAACTTTGTGTTGTTGGGTTTGAATTCGGGACTTAGTGAAGTGAGATCAAACATAAAGGGAAACACATGAGTGAAGTTCTTGCTAAGAAAATGCAAAACATTGATAAAGAATTCTGGCAACCCTCAATCGCCTATATTCAAAGGGATCAATTACCAATTTTGGAGCTTGAAGATGAAAACATTGTTCAAGTGTCAAGAGGTATGGATTTTGGTTGATCAGGGTTTTGAGGACGATCAGACTGAAGAGTCTGATTAGCAACTGAGGGAGAAGAGGAAGAAAGACTCTAAGACATTGTTTATGATACAATCAGCCCTAGATGATGAGATCTTTCTGAGGATTGTTGCTTCCACAACTGCTCATGAAGCCTGGAAAGTCCTTAGGTAGGAGTATTTGGGAGACAAAAGGGTGATCGTTGTCAAGTTGCAGTCACTGGGGAGAGATTTTGAGACTCTTGTGATGCAAGAGAATGAGACAGTTCAAGTGTTCTTGCCTCGTGTGTCAGGGATTATAAACCATATATCAGATCATATGGAGAGAACATGAGCAATGAGGCAACTGTGAGTAAGGTTTTAAGGAGCCTCATTAGGGTTGGAAATCACTCGTGGGTGACCGACTGACCCGGCCCACCCGACCCGATTATTAGGGTGAAAACCCGAAAAAAAACTGGGTGAAGGATATGTGATGGGCCGGGTGAAATGGGTGATGGGTGATATACTTTCCATCCATTACCCGACCGGTCGCTTAACCACCCGTTAGCCCACCCGATTATTATAAAAAAGAGGCTACTATATAAATAAATAATTTGACATAACTAACATATTTCTTCTTTTCTACCTCTAGTTTCTTTGTTTTCCAGGTGTTTTCTTGTTCAAAAAGGTCTAAAAAATATAAACTTGAATCATTTAACTCCATGTCTTTTTAAAATTGCTTTTATTTGTTTTGCATACACCGATAGAGTATAAGAAATATATTTGACTCTTTCCAACAATGTTGTTAGCATATTATCGTATTAATGCATGATTAACCAAATCATATTTTCTCAATTTGTCGTGAGATTTTTAACAATAATCCTCTTCTTGTAAAGATATTAAAGAAATGACATATGAGTATGTTTTCTAAGGACATATAGTTTTTCTATATTTTTTTTATTTTGAGCCTAGTAAGTAGTAACCAAGTTAAATTCATCTCATTTAGTTTAATATTGAACTTTTAATACTAATTTTGTAAGTTAAGGATAGTGATATAATGTATGAATAAGTATTTTTATTAATTTAGTAAGATTCATACGTTGACATGGTTTATAAAATTATCGAATATGAATGATTTTCAGGTATGTCTTGTGACTCATTTTCTTTTAATTTCTTTCACCCGATTAACCATCCGACCCACCTGATTCACTCGACGGGTCGGGTCATGATGGGTGAAACATTAGACGGGTGGGTGATAGGTCAGGTGAAATTTTTTTGTGATAGGTCGGGTGAAAAAATGGGTCCACTCATCCATCACCCGACCCATTTCCACCCCTAAGCCTCATAAAGAAGTTTGACCATGTAGTTGAAGCCATTGAGGAATCAAAGGACTGTTTGTGTACAGATTTGAGGAGTTGACAAGCTCCCTGCATGCTCACAAAGATAGGCTGAGCAGAACCAGTGAGAAAAAGGAAGAGAAAGTCTTCCAGGTCAAGGATGAGACTTCAAAGAGCAAGTCGTTTGAGAACTCATCCAACAAATGTGCCTTTAGAAGTGGCTATAGAGGTCAAGGTGGCTACATAGGGAGTTATAGAGGCCGATGAGGAAGAGGTCAAGGAAGGCCTCAAGCCAGTGGCTCAGAAAGAGGCAATGGCAATGACCGGGGAAGAGATCAGTGGAGAGATTCATCAAGGAATCAAAACAGTGAATCAAGGTCTTACAAAGGTATCATAAAGTGTAATTATTTTAAGAAATTCGGCAATAAAGAAGCTTTTTGTTGGGAGAAGCAGGAAAATGAACAAAAGGGTGCCAACTACTCAGAGAAGGTTGATCAGGAAGATAGGTTGTTCATGGATTTCTCTTCAGTTACAGAGAATATTAGTGATATGTGGTACTTGAATAGTGGGTGCTTAAACCTTATCTCCAACTCAAGAAGGTTGTTTAAGGAGCTGGATGAATCTAAGAAAGGGAAAGTCAGACTTGGAGATAATAAAGTTCTAGATGTGAAAGGAAGAGGCACAATTGCTATCAAAAGTGTGGAAGGTGAAGAGAATCTTTTGTATGATGTTTAGTTGGTGTCAGGGCTTGATCACAATCTGTTGAGTGTGGGCCAGCTTCAGGGAATAGGTTAGTCTTTTTTTTTTTTTATGAAGATTCGTGTGTGATTAGAGAGAAGAAAACTTGTCATATTATTGCTGAGGTTTCTATGACCAAGAACGGAAAGTGTGATGAGATCACTATGTTATGGCATCAGAGGTATGAACATCTAAACATTCAGAGTTTGAAGATGTTAAGCTCTGAAGACATGGTGCAAGGTGTGCCTAAGATTGGTGATTTAGAGTTGTGTGGGGGATGCATATATGGAAAGCAAATGAAAGGCTCATTTGCAAACAGAGAGGCATAGAGAGCAAGAGAATGTTTGGAGTTGCTTCATGTTGATCTTTGTGGACCAATGCAAACTGAATCCCTCGGAGGAAGCAAGTATTTCTTCCTCGTTACAAATGACTACAACCAGATGAGTTGGGTCTATTTTTTGAGGTTCAAGTCTGAGGCATTTGAGTGCTTCAAGAGATTCAAAGCTCTCACAGAGAAGCAATAAGGGAAAATGGTGAAAGGATTGAGGACAGACAGAGGTGGAGAGTTCATATCTTATGAATTCATGTCATTTTGTGAAGAGAATGGAATCAGAAGAGAGCTAACAACACCCTATACTCCTGAACAGAATGGAATAGTAGAGAGAGAAAATAGAACTTTGGTGGAGATGGCAAGGATCATGCTAAAAGCCAGAAGAGTTCCAAACTAGCTTTGGTGTGAAGCAGTAGCCACTGTAGTGTATGTGTTGAATGTGTCACCAACTCGGGCTGTAATGAACAAGACTCCATTTGAAGTTTGGAGGGAAAAGAAACCATATGTGAGCCATTTGAGGGTGTTTGGATGTACGTGTTGCTTATGCTTTGGTGAATTTGAGATTAAAATTGGATGAAAAAGCTTAGAAGTGTGTCTTTATAGGCTATGCAACTTAGTCTAAAGCTTACAAGTTGTATAACCCATTGAGCAAGAAGACCATAGTAAGTAGGAATGTGGTATTCAATAAAGAGGCTAGCTAGGGGTGGGAGAAATTTGAAAATGATCAGGTGACAAGGAGCACTGTGCCAGTTGACAGTTCAAGTGAAGAAACTGGAGGTGGTGATATGTTTGATGAGGATGATCAAAATGAAGGCTCTTCTGCAACACCAGTACAACTCATCTAGCAGCCAGAATTCATCAACATCAAGTTCTTCTAGTGAATCTCCCCCAATAAAGTTTAGATATCTATATGAGATCTATAAAAGTTGTGACTTTGCACTTGCTATTACATATCCAGAATGCTTTGATGGTGCCAAAGATGATAGCAGTTGGAAATTGGCAATGAGTGAGGAAATGAAATCAGTTCAGAAGAATGAGACTTGGGAATTGATTGATCTACCTCAATACACGAGAATGTAATTGGTTTGAAATGGGTGTTTAGGACCAAATACAACACTGATGGGAGTGTTCAGAAGCAAAAGGTTAGCGAGGCTTGTTGCAAAAGGTTATGCTCAACAAGAAGGCATAGATTATGAAGAAACCATCTCTCTAGTTGCTAGGCTCGAAACTGTAAGAGTTGGGCTTGCTTTGACAGCTCAGTGGTATATAGAATGAGGGCAAGGTATACAGAATGAGGCTTTATCAAAACTAGAGAAGAAGGCAAGGTATAAAGAATGAGGAAAGCTCTTTATAGGTTGAAGCAGGCTCCAAGAGTTTGGTATAGCAAGATTGATACATTCTTTATAGAGAATGGATTTATGAGAAGGAAGAACGATCCCACTTTGTATGTCAGAAGGAGAAGCAATGAGGAGTTCATGCTGGTTTGTCTCTATGTAGATGACATAATCTATTTCAGCACCTCACCAGAGATGTTGAATCAGTTTAAGGAGACAATGATGAATATGTTTGAGATGACTGATCTGGGTCTGATGCAATACTTCCTTAGATTGGAGGTGAAACGGAGAAACGATGGCATTTTCCTTTGTCAAGAAAAATATGCCAGAGATTTGCTTAAGAGGTTTCAAATGGAGAAGTGTGAACCTACTCAGACTTCGATGAATACAAATGAGAAGTTGAGAAAAGAAGTTGGCACAAGTAAAGCTGATGAGAGGGTGTACAGAAGTTTAGTTGGTGGCGTGAACTACCTCACACACAGCAGACTTGATATTGCTTACAGTTAGACCTGAGCAAACATGGGTCAACCCACTCGGAAAAATATGCGGGCTTAGATAGAGTAGTTGGTCCAAGCGAGCCGACGGACCTGGCCCGGTAGGCCCAGAGGGTCGGGGTTGGGCAACCCTCTGCCCAATCAAGTCGATAGACCCGGCCTAGTTTTATATTAATATTAGGGTAAATTATACATAACCACCCATAAATTATGATACTTTTCACATAACCACCCATAAAAACTTAAATTACATTAAACCACCCATAAATTAGTAATCTTTTCATAAGACCACCCACCTATTAAACCTCTATTTGTTTTGTTTAAAAAGATTAAAATACCATTAATTCAAGCTTATTTGTATTTAATGCAATGATTTATTTTCATAAAACTTCTCATTTGTTAAATAATCCAGTTTTACTTTTACCCTTTTAAAAAAGAATAAATTATAATAAATTTAAGATATGTATAAGCTTAGCTTATTTTTTAAATGATATGGTTTGTAATTTAAGATATGAGCTAATTTACCCTTCTTTTAAAGCAACAATCTTGTTTTATTTTAGAGCTTATCCCTATCTTATTCAACATTTGAAGGAGAGGAGACTGTTAGGAGCTATTGCAAGTCTCGACTCTTCACATTGCAAATCCAATTTAGATATATATATTGGTTGGAGTATTTAGGGTGGGTTTGAATTCCATTCCATTTTAATTATAATTCAATTATTTACTTCGGTTTATGTGAGCAGTTGGTTATATAACTAAAAATCTCATACATCGATTTAGTAATTTAACCAAATAATAACATACATTAGGATAAAACTATTACATTATATATAATTAATAAATTATGGAATCCAAACACACCCTTAATTTATCTTAAATTTTTTGTTTACCAAAGACGACCTTGTCTATTTTACATTATAAATATAATAAAATTGGAATCCAAACACGTACTTATATACATGGAACATCTTTCCTTTACAAAGTACAAACAAATAAACTTGAATTAGGGGTATTTTAGTTGTTTTAAAAAAACAAACAGATGTTTAATGTGTGGGTGGTCATATGAAAACAAATCAAATTTATGGGTGGTTTACTGTAATTTAAGTTTTTATGAGTGGTTATGTGAAAAGTATCATAATTTATGGGTGGTTATGTGTAATTTATTCTTAATATTATACAATCTATATCTATATAAACTCTTAATTTAGAAGAGTTTAGGATGATGTGTCAAGCTTGGAGGAATTTTAGGAGTCTCGACCAATCATTTTTTTTTGCCATTTTTTTATTATTTTGTTTAATTCTATTTTTCTTCTTCTTTTTCCTTTAATTATCTTTTTTCTTTAATTTTACTAACTATCTATATCTATATAAACTCTTAATTTAGAAGAGTTTAGGATGATGTGGTCAAGCTTGGAGGAATTTTAGGAGTCTCGACCAATCATTTTTTTTTGCCATTTTTTTTTTGATTTTGTTTAATTCTATTTTTCTTCTTCTTTTTCCTTTAATTATCTTTTTTCTTTAATTTTAGTAACTATTGAGCTTAATTTAAAACATTGATCTTAACCTAAATTTTAATTTTAGTAGTTTTCTCTCTCTAAAAAACAATGGGATTAATTCAAAATATAAAATTAATAATAAAGAAAACATAAAATTAATATTAGTAATCTATATCTATATATATCTATATATACTACTTCAATCATTTTTTTACCCATGAGTTTAATTCAAAATATTTAATTATCTTAACTTTTACAATTATGTTATAATATTAATTTATTTATATTAGTAAGATTTTATTTATAAAAAAATTGCGCCATGGCGCGGGGATCATACTAGTTATAATTATATAAGTTATATTATGTATTGGTTTTCGATCAATCAAAGGAGTGTGGCAGTTAGTTCAATTTTGTGTCCTCTGTGCTAGGCTCTGTTCTTTGTTGACAAAAGAACAAACTCTCCATCTCAAATTGTTGCTGATCTTTGTTGTTGTTAGGGTGTTGATCCACCATTGTTTAGTTGTGCAGGGGATCTAAAAAAATGTTTTGAAAAAGTCTACTGTAAAACTAATTTTGACTAAAATATTGCACTTTTTTTAGTCATATTTGTATTTTATAAAGATAGTTTCATGATTTTTAAAATATCCTTTTCCACATCTGTAGAAATCATTAACCATGACATTTTCATAACTTTTATTTTTTTATCATTTTGATCGAAAATAATTTTATATAATATCCAATATAATATTACACAAAATGTAATAGGTGATCTTAATTACTCAATCTGACCATAGAGATGGGAAGAAACGGATGATCATTGACCTAAAAAAAAAGAACGGATGATCAATCTTTTTGAATCAATCGGTCTAGATCTAGAAATTTAATGATACACAATTAACAGATCTCGAATTAAGTAAACTCGATTTGAATTAATCTGACATTCTGACTCACAATTCGCACGCCCTGACGAAAGTTGACGCTCATTTTAACTCTGGCTAAAATTGTAAACGGTTTTTCTAAAAGAGGTTATATTTAGAAAGATTTTTTTAAAATTTAAATGATTTTAACATTTTTAATAATGATTTATTAGGGTATATATCTATATTGAAATATAGAAAGTTTTTCTCAATATAGTTACTTATCTATGCTATTTAGTATAGAAAGGCCGAATTTTAAAAGCTTCATTTCAATCCAATTTGAAATTCTACTATAAATGTTCCAACCCTAAAATGACTCGACCACATATTAATTAATAACCAAGATTCGAGATCAAATATTTCTCAACAATGAATCCAGCCAACCCAAAGTTGAATCAACCAGAACATATATCGATTCCAGCTTTATAACTATTTTTTTTTTTTAACTAAACACGATTTTTCATTTTACACGCGCGGTTTAACCAGGGATTCTCAAAATGTTACAACTAGCTGTCAAAGAACACTGATCGACCTTTCATGAATTGTAAATGAATCAACGTCAAACTAACTAAATAAAAGTATAAATGCAATTATATATCTTTCCATAATGTAAATTAAAACAAACTTACCTTCGTTGAACATATATCGATTGAAATTCCGAATTCCAGAGACCTCCGAATGAATTTGAATTGCAACGCACAAACCAGATATGTGTGTATGTGTTTGTGTTTGAAATCTTTGTAAGAGAGAGGTCAGCTTAAGCCTTAAAGTACCTCTTATAATGAAAATGGGGAACCTTTGAAGGCCTTAAAAGGTCATGACATTATTGGTTTATTATATATCATTCCAAGCCAAGATTTTATTACGATTAGTCAACTCTACATATTATTGAAAATTTGAAAACAAATTCAAAAATATAAATTCTTATAATGGTTTTTCTAACGTGTCATTGGTACACATTAGATGTATACCCCAAAAGAGCAAGATATCCTAATTTCAATACATTAATCTTATCTACTATTTCCTCCTTTAGATGATAATTTTTGTTTCAAATTAGATGGTTTTAGATGGTTTTTTACGTTCCATTACACAGTATATATGTGCTTTTAAATCTGTTTGTTTTATGTCATAAGACCATCCGATAACACAATTTTATTTTATTTTATTTTGTTGATCATAGAAAAGATTTGAGAAGACTCAGATTCTGCAAATTCATAACCCAATAGCGTTCTTTTGAATAATTGAGTAAAGAGTTCTGGCCTTCTAGGTGAGTGATGATTGAAGCATCATTCATCAAGAACCGAAAATATGCAACTTTATCCGCAACATACTTGACCACATCGAATTCAAAATATTTGCCATTTTAGATATTAAATTTTGATCTAAATTAATGAGGTATGTGACTTTAAAAAACAAAAAAGAGTTACGTTGTTAGAGATGTGGTGTGTTTGACAACATAAGTATCTTTTCAGAACTTCTTGTTTTAACGCAAATCTATTCAATATATCAACTAGTTTTATTAGGTTTTATTAGTTACCCATTCAGTTAAGGTTATCAAACACATTACTAATTTATTAATAGTTTAATTTAACATATATTTTACACAATTAGCCATTTAACTTTAGCTACCTATTCAGCTTTAACTATCCATTCAGTTTTGACTATCCATGATCAGTTTCGGTTACAAAATACACCCGTACAAAAAATTGGAGATTAGGCGGTGGTGAGTTGTTGGCAGTCCGTCGGCGTCCCCACGTATTATTCAGCGGAGGGTTAATTCTCTCTCACTCTTTGCTGGAGTTCTTAATTTTTTTTTTTTTGACAGTGGGCAAGAAGTAAATCGACAAAACGATCTTGAAGTCATCAACAGATGGCTTGGATGACCCTATGTAGAGGGTCGTCAATCAAAAAAGAAAAAATTATCTAAGATGACAATTACAGAAATTTGAAGTTAAAAAAATATAGAAAATTAAAACTCTTGTTTTTTCAGATCTAAACTGGCGGCATAGACGGCTTGCAGTAGACATGACATTGTTGGCTTAGAAGGTGGTGACTTTGCTCATCAATTCTGTTGCATGTGGTTCCTCGAACTCGAAAACTTGAGATTTGAAGATATGAATGATGAATACATAGAACTTTTTTAAATAGCTTTTGTTTGAAGTTTTAGGTAAAAGGGTAGGAAAACGGGGATTTGTTGTGGGTTGTGGAGGAAGAACCTTCGGTGTTGATCGAGATTTAATTAGGACATTTTGTTTGGATTTAAGAGATTTCAGAGGCTGGGTGGGGAATTTGTTTAGATCTAGAGGATAGAAATGAATTTGGTAAACGAGATTTGGGATGGGGCTAATTAGGTGAGGATGGGGGCGTCGTAGGATGGGGAGGAGCGGGCCGCTAGGTGGTCGAGAGGGATCAACATCCCGACGCTGCTTGGAACCACCACAGCCAGAGCAGTGGCTGAGGAAGGATGGAGGCGTCAGAGGATGAAGGTCGGGGCAGCGGAGAGCAGTCACACAGGACCACCGGAGGACGAATGAGCAACAGTGATATCGGAGCCAAGAACAGCGGCTGCGGTGGTGTCGGGTTTAGGGTTGAAGGGTTGTTGGTTGAAGCCAGCACAACCAGGATCAAAGAGACGTGGTCGAACCGGAAAAGCGTCGACGAGGGCATGGGTCATGGTGGCGAGGCCGCCGATTAGTGTCTCAGTTAGGGAGTTAGGGAGGGAGAGAGGTGGCTAGGTTTTTTTTTCTAAAAATAGATAGACGATTAAAAAATATTTCTTAATTAAACTTATCAAGCTCTTAGCTGGAGGTCTTAATTAATTAAAGTAACATTAATTACAATTTTCCAACTATATACATTAATTAAAATTGAAAATAAAATTTAAAATGTAATCCTTGATGGATCTCGATGAGGTTCATAGCTGTATTATTTTGGAGTGGTTGACCATTCATTCATTAATTACGTAATTAAAATTCTAAAAAAATAATTCATATAACATGACATCTACTTAAAATATTTGATATGTTTATAACCAAAATAATGTTCAAAAGGACAGCTAGTACCACCATGTGAGAGTGACCATTCATTCATAATCAGTGGTGGATTCTGAAGCGTTTAGTTGAGGGGGTGAAATATTGATCTCTAATTTTTTTCCGAAAAAATCATCAATATTGAAGTTTTCGGGTTTAATTATAGTATTAAGTTATGAAGTTTAACAATTGATGAGTATGATAGAAGTGTATTAATTTAGTAAATGATGTGAAAAATAATTTATATCGCTTCGGTCTTGAAACGCTTATAACTTTTTACTCAGTTATCGGATTTGAGCTTATAATATATCAAATCGAAGCTATCGACGAGAGGAATATATATATTAAATTTCATTTTTGATTGGGTGGAGGGGGGGGGGGGGGCGACTACCACCCCCGGTCCTTTAAAGGATCCGCCTCTGCATCCATTACCAAAATTTATGTGGTGTGTTGACCAAAAAGAAATTTATGTGGTGTAAATGTGTAATAAAATTTGCGTTTTCCATCCATATTCCATCATTGATTCATGCATGTGGCACCATACTAGCATTAAGTATCTAGTATGGGCGGCAATGTTAAGGATAATTTAATGTTGAAAACATAGGATACATACCCAACAATTAAATAACATAAAATTTTGGCTCCGATGCGGTTTCTCCGAGTTAGAGATCTCATCCAGATCTCAAATCTCGATGCTCTCGTCCGCAAAGACGCTTTTGGATTATAGTACTAGTACATTAGGGTTTGATGTCACTTAAAATCTCGTCTTGTATAAAAAAAATTTAAATTAACATAAAATTTGTATTTTCGAATTCGAAGCAAGATTATCATTACCAATTTATAATTTATAATCAAAATTTACACTTAATATACCAATTGAACTAGTACTTTAATAAAATTTACTCTAAACTTTGAAATCAAAATCAAGAACTGCATTAGATGGTTTAGATATTTAGATGTGAACCGAAAAATTTAAAGAAAGAGGATCATGGTTGAAGGACAAGTATTCTAGAATGTTGAATAAGTATTGGACAAATACGTTATTTATTTAAATGTGTCCGTGGTACATAGCTATCGGGTGATCATGTCCAAGAAGATTATTAATGATAATAATAATAATATAAATTGGGTTTTTTGGCCCAAAGGAAGATGGGTACATCATGTACGGCCCACAATTAGCTAATTTCTAGAGAGCAATCATGAATTCATACCGATTCTAGCAATGCAGGAATCAGATACGTACTCTTGTGAATAAGTTGTGATCGGTATTCTTGGATCTCCATTTATTACATCCATCTTTATTTGTAGATGTAAGAGTTTCACAAAACGTTTTGTCGTGATCATTGGTGACTCCAAAAAACCCTCTATGTGACCTTGATATAATTTGTCATTTTTCCTAGGTCCTCAGTCTTGCAAAACTTTGGATAAAAGCTCTTGAACGTTTTCAAGATGTTCTTCTGCATCCGCATCTCCGCCTTCTTCCAATCTGCAAGGCAAACTTGGGCTTCGAGGTTCTCGGGAAGCAACCTTGATCTCTTCTCCGAAAGAATCTGACCTCCGCGACTGAAAAACTGCTCGACGGCTACGGTGGAGCAAGGTGCCCCAAGTATTTGTCGGGCGATTACCTGCAACGTCGGGAATCTTTGTCTTTCGGGACGGCTCCACCACTCAAGGACATCGAAATCTTCCTCTTCATCGCTGATAAAATCAAAGTTAGTGGACAAATATTCGTCGAGCTTCGAGTGGGGGCTCGACGAAGATCTCGACCTCTTTGACCCAAAGATATCTCGGGCAAGTGCCTTAGTTCTAGCGATGATGCTGGTTCGTGACCCGCTTGAACTGGAAGGCACGGGAGGACAACCGGAGGGCGCTCTATCGCCCATCGAATATTCAGTATATAATTGTTCTAACAATCCTCTAACTCTAGCAATAATAATTGTAACATTGCAATCAGGATCATCCACAATTCCTAAAGTCAGAAAATAGTTTTCTAAAAACAATTGAACTCCGTTTAATTTATATCTAGGGTCGAAACAACACGCTACGAGGAAAATGTCGGGTATAACTTTGTAATATGCGATCCATTTCTGCCGCATCTCCATAGTGGCTTGGGAAATGGAAGGCGTGTTAATCCCGTCTTGAAGGGCTATTGCTACGTTCATTGCAATAAAACAAAAAATGTTTGATGTAGGCATGTAAACGTGGGAAAACGTCCGAGTTGCGTCGTAAAAAACTTTGAAAACCTCCACAACATCCCGGGCATGAGTCCAAACCTCGGCAAAGATGTGTGAGTCCGGGATGTTTTGTGTTGCAAAACCGGAAAGAAGTTCCTTGTAAGCGATTGAATCATAAATCATTGTGTAAGTGGAGTTCCACCGAGTGCAAACGTCATTGGGGAACGTTTTTGGGCGGGTTTGGTGAGAACGACAATAAGCGCTCCACTGCTGGCGAAGCTGTTTTGCTTCGCCAAAGTGCCTGCAAAACAAATCGAATTGGTTCAACAACACCTTGTAAATACGTTAAACCATCTTGCACACATAAGTTTAAAATGTGAGGGGCGCAACGGATGTGGAAAAACTTGCCGCCTATCCTGGGCTGACAGTTTTGGATTAAATCTGGGATAGATGCGGTGTTGGCAGAAGCGTTGTCAAAACCGATACTAAAAACTCTTTTAGTTAATCTATATTCTTGTAAAACCGTTTAAAGGACACGTGCTATGTTTCGTGCCGTGTGTGCTTCGTCGAAAACTCAAAAAGTTAAAACACGTTTGTGCAATTGAAAACGTTGATCAACCCTATGGCAAGTAACACCCATGTATGAGTGATGTTGCCAATGGTCGGTCCAAATGTCACTACAAATCGAAACATGTAAATCATGATTTTTTTGAAAATATTCGATTAATTCATTTTTACGGGTGTTATACCGTCTAAGTATTTTCCTCTTAACCGTGTTTCGACTAATACCTTGCCATGCAGGTTGAACATTTTGCGTAATAAATTCATTGAAAGATAAATGTTGGGAAAAACTATAAGCTAAACCCTCGGCAGCTATCATTTCCGCATATTGATCACGACAACTACGATAATCATAAGACCATAAACCAGGGGGTTGAGAGGAAGAAGATGCGTACCCGGTTAGTTGAGTTTGTCCTTTGGCGAGGCCGAGCTTCTCGGGATGCTTCGAACGGATATGGCGACCGTAGTTCCCATATCCGCCTCCCTTCTTGTGCTTGTAGACCGTGGAGCAGAAGTTGCACTTGGCGGCGCAACTCGATTCCTCCCAAGCCGGCTCCCTAGGACCCTTCGTGAACCAATACTTGAAAGTAGCGGCTCGAACTTCCGTCGTAGTAATAGGGTTGCCATCGGTCGGAGTTCCTTGGCTCCCTTCGGCGGGGAACCCGGAGTCTTGGGTCGGAATCGTCGGAGTTCCGGCTTGGGGGGTCCCATCGGCCTCGAGCTCGGCCTCCTCCTCCTCCATGATCTCGTCGACGTGGTCGGCTAGTAGAGCATCATCTCGACGATATCGGGATCCACTCGCTGCCGAGACCAATGCACTTCGACGAAGGCTTGGTGCCGCCGCCGCCGCCGGGTTTGAGTCGCCTCCTCCGACACTCGGGGTCGATGAAGATGGGGCTCCACTTACACTCTTGCGACCCCGAGTAACTCGGTTGAAGATACCCGACATGTTGAATTTAAGAGATTTAGGAGATTTAAGAGAGACAAGGAAACCGGGATTACGAGAGACAAGATCGAGCGATTAGAGAGCGATTATAGAGCGATTAGAGAGATGAAGATGAGATTAGAGGAGATGAGTGAGGTGTGGGTTGGAATTGGGAGAGAAAAGGGCTATTTATAGAGCCAAACCGAGCCCTTTCCCTCGATTCCGACCGTTGGATATAGCCGTTGCCGATTCAAAAAAAAAAATTTATTTATTTTTGGGTGGTGTTTGGCTACTAGTTAACTATCTTAACTTGTAATTAAATTTATATTACAAGTTTCCAATTTATTTTATTTTTTTTTTGAACATTTTAAATGTAATATATAATGTTTAGGTAATTTTTTCTAAGTTGTTAGGTAATTAGTAAAAATATTATCTTATAAAACACTATTATTTGAATCATTCAAACACAAGTTTATTGTAAACCGTAAGATGAATACACGTTTACAAATCACGACTCACATTCACCGATTCACATAACATAAAAAATTAAAAACTTAAAACATAAACTTACTACATTACTACAATACTCACTACTTAGGATTAAGACTTAGGACTTAGGAATAATAGACTAGTTTTTACCACCACTCGTCCCACTCGAGCCCGAAGCGCCATCGTTCTTAATCTTCTCGGGGTGCTTGTTGGTGATGTGAAGCTTCAAATTACCATGTCCAAGGTTATTTTTCATCTTGTACCTTTTAGTACAATGACGACAAACGGCTACGAATGATCTATCGGCTTGCTCATCCGCCTTCTCACAATGATCTCGAAATAACGCCTCTTTGAGGTTGTCACCGGACATGATTACAACTTACGAGCTTATGAAAATCAAATTGATAGGTGATTGATGGATTGGATGGGATTTGTGATATGGAGGAGTCGGGTATTTATAGCCCCGAGCACTCAACTAGCCGTTACAAGTTACAACGGCTACATTTTTTTTATTAAAAAAAACCTCTGACCTGTGGGCCCCATGACAAACGGCTACATTTTCAAAATAGGTCGACCCGGCGGGTCACGGGTCACGGATTCCCCGACCCTAACCCTAACCCGCTACCCGTCCCCACCCGCCAACCCGTCAACCCGGACCCGGAGGGTCACCGGTTGACCCGTAACCCGTGGCCATGCCTACCTGTGGGCAGTGAAGACGAACCTCCAAGGAAATGTCCGTATCGCGGATTCGCCTCGATACACACCGTCTCGACCCCAGTCAGACCCGACACCGGACGCTAGAGCCCCAACTTAGAAAAGGATCGCCAAGAACAACCAGACTCACGGCGGAAAATCCCAAAGTAAGAACTAAGAAGCACCAAGAAATCCTTTCGGGATTTAATATGACCCTTATCGGGTGGATTTATTCAAATGAATCAAAATAAATTAAACAACCAAAAAGATCAGATTAATTTATAACTTATAAGATCCACTCTCCGTTTTTGAACACAACTAAAGGAATGATTTCATGAAGAAAGAGCTAATATGTTCAACCAAAGAGACACTAATAACAACTACAAAAGACACCTAGTAACAAACCACAAAATATGAAGTTCACACTTCACAACAAATTAGCTAGCTAGAAACAAAACAAACTTATTATACTCAAGAATCAAACAAAACTCAAGTAAAATGCCAAAGATAATTTGTTTTTTTTTTTTAAAAAAAAATTGACTACTTTACTAAATAACTGTGAAAGCATAAAATATGACATTCAAATGTGAATGTTTTTCAAATGACATAGGGAGATTGAGCGATTTGACGTGAGTCAAAAGACGGGAAATAATTGCACAATAAGACGAGTTGATTCGTAAAGAATCATCATCAAGGTAGAGGAAAAGCAGTAATTGAATCAACAATCATCCAGACCATCTTCAATTACACACAAGCTTACTACACTCATCACTCATCGATCAGTTCCATACATACCTTAATTGGTGAATAAACATTGAAGGAAATTGAAAAACATAAAAATAAAAATACAGTTTTATGCATACAAAGTTAATCATGTAATTTCATCAACATGAAAACTTAGAAATTGAAGTTTACACACACACACACATATAGCACAACACCCAACTCTTCAGTAGTAGTTGGCTTGAATGAAGTCCTTGAAACACCCGTCCCCTACAAAGTACACACATGATCAGCTAATTAATTAAAATAGAATTGATTATTTAAGTGTTGCAAATAATAAATTACTTATTACAATTTGGAAGTGCAGGTAGTGTACGTACATTGGATGATGATGTCATAAGTTGACTTTGATGATGAATTCTTCCCTTCAACTTTTGCTTTTGAAGTGTGGGCAAGTATTGTAATATTCAATCCCCTGTACACATGGATCGCATTCAATGTGAACTGAGCTTGGTAAACCCTCCGGTATCTTGAACCCCCATCGATCACAATCGTCAATAATAAAGTATTGGAGATTTGGGAGGGCTCCTTCCTCCACCACCAACTCCAACTCAAAATCTATATGTTCCAGAGTTAACTTAACTAGCTGTGTGAATCCTGCCTTTGAAAAACTTATTTTGCTCACTGTAGTGGCGTCAGAAGATAGGTAAAGCTTTTTGAGTTGAGGGAGCTTCTCCAACATTCGAATACCTTCTTCACCAATACAACATGAATCAAGCCTCACACTTGTTAGGTAGTGAGGAAATATTTGAACACTGTCGTTCAATTCCACATCAATCCTTCCATGTATCCCAATTCCACCAATGCATGAATAAGGTACTCTTGTAGTTAGTATTGTTGAATCTCCATTTATCACATCCGCATTTATCTGGAGCTTGAAGTGGTTCACAAGACGTTTTTCCTTGATCATTGGTGACTCTATCAAACACTCCATTTCATCCCTTGTTAAAACATCATCGAATATCCGCACACTGCAAAGTGTGAATACTTTGATATTTGTCATTTTTCCAATGTCCTTAATCTTGCAAAATAGTGCATTGAAGTTCTTGAATGTTTCCATTTGTTGCAACTGATTAGTCTTGAAATCTAATTTCCCACCAAAAACCGTTATGACTTTTTGAGGAAGATACAAGTGTCTCAATCTTTCCAATTTCCAAAACATGTTAATTAACACCATACAATAGAAAGATCGCAGATCAAGGGTCTCTAAATACTTACAATCCCAAATGCCCATTGGAAAAGTAGATGTTGTACGTCCCTTGATGCTTAAATATCTCAGGTGGATGAAATTTGCAGTTTTCATCGTTCGAGACGTATTAAGGTCAGTTCCTTCAAGGTCTAATACTCTAATCAACGATAAGGCTTTTTGTGCTTTTTGCGATAGTAGCTCTATTGCCTCACAATGTCCTTGTGGAAAGACCACTAGAGATCTAATGCAAGGAGAATTATTTAGACTTGTATCAAGAAGTGAACCGGGACCTTTCAAAAAAATAGCACAACGACGCATCTTTTCATTTGCTCCACTCATAGTCTGATTTGACGAGCTTTCTAAACTCCCATGCTTTATTACATTTAGAAAGCTTTCTTCCTTGCACTTCTTGAGAGAGAAATCTCTCATTATATCATGAAGTCGACAAGATTTAATCCTTCCGTTTGACCAACTTTCGACTTCAACCATAGACCTTTTCACTAATTGATTTAGCAAACAATCTGCAGTATCATCGCGCGTCACTCCCACTATTTCATCTCCGCCACGTGCCCATGCTGTAACTAGGCCTTCAGCTTCCCACAAATGATAGAGTCTGTCAGCTGATATTGTATAATCTTCGGGGAAGATTCCCAAATACATGAAACACTGTTTCAAGTAAAATGGAAGATCATAGTAGCTTAACTCTAGCACACTTGATAACTCTTTGTTATCGCTCACTACTACAATATTACTCATCAAATAAGCGGTGATATCCTTTTTCACATTTTCCCAATCTCCAACGTTCCTTTTGGTGGATAAAAGCCCACCAAGTACTTTAATTGCCAAAGGAAGACCCTTACAATGCTTCAGCATTTCTCTACCCAGTTGCTCCTTAGCCTTCTCATCATCATCATCTACCATAACGATAACCATGGAAATTAATATATAACTAAAACTTACCTGCATATTGATAGGGTAGTTTCTAAAATATTTTTTTCCTTCTCTACTTCATTTCAAATTCTCTATTTCAAAATTTTTAAAAATATTCTACAAAGAAAGAATTAATGAGTAAAGTAATACTTTATCAATTCTATCTCACATTAAATAGATTTATTTTTCATTATTAGTATAATTTTCACATTGAAATTAAAATTTATCCCTTTAATTATTATATTTAATTTAATACTTTTAATAAATAATAGATATAATATTTGAATATTATATTAACATAATGTTCGAAGTTATACTTACACTAGTATCTCCAATCAAAGAAACACTAACTAGCTAGCAAATTATATATCATGACCAAATCTATATAAAATAAAACAGAGGCCTGAAACGGGTTCTGGTGTGATTCGCATACGTGACATTTTCTGAATTAAAATGGTGTTATTTTTTCATACGTGTCATATTCTGGATTAAAATGGTATTATCTTTTTGAACCACATCAATTAATAAGTCAATATAGTCCGACAAAAAACTTATCCGTTTAGATCAAATAATCTATTTAATATAACCTTATTCTTAATTAGTTTTTTTTAATAAATATTCAGTCTTATATCTTAATTAAGTAGAAAATTTATCATTTTAGATAAATATATCTAATATATACATGTGCTTCATGCCGACAATTTTTTTAGATAAATCTATCTAATATATACGTTTTAGAAGTAGGGATAGCAATGGGTCGGATAGTGGGTGGATGGACCCCCATTTCACCCGACCCACCATGGATGACCCATCACGCCACCCGATCCACCACCCATATCCACTTTTAATGAATAAAACTGATAACGCATATTTTAATAGGCATTATAGAGTAGTTGCGTTTCATAGGTGTTTGGTTATGTTTTAGGGTTAATTGCATATTATGCTCTTTTAGTGGTAGAGTTCGGAAACTACGCTATTTTATTGGTTTTATGTAGATTCGTAGTGCCGACATGGTGAGGAGCTTGGGAGAGACCAAAGAGAATGTCCAAAGAACAAGAAAAAAGTCAATGAAGGATTAGAAGGCGATTTGGGAAGCTAAGGAGCACAAGAACATGAGCGGAAATGGCGCACATGGAGAAATCGTCTCTTTAAGGTTCTAAGAAGTTGGATTCCGCTTCTTGTTTATTCATTAGAGTTGTAGTCCTTGAAAAGAGCTTTCCAATGCATATTCATATGCGTCAATCGGACGAACGACGACTCCAGAAAGTGCATTACAAGTTCATTCTGCCGAAGCCGTCAGCACTGCATATATAAGTGGCGCACGCCGTGGTTTAGGCGGCGCCCGCCGACCCTTCAGATCCGGATCTGCGCAAGCGGCCCAATTTCTATCTTTGTGGAAACTCTTTCTATCTATTCTAGGGTTTTTGGTCGACGGTTTGAGCCCTATATTAGACCTATTTTCATTAGTTATTCATAGACTAACATTGAGATCGATAATGAGATCTACAACCAGTTTTCTCTATTCAATTAGGTTTTAGGTTTTGTTTTCCATTCAAGAGAAGGGATTTAGGTAAGCCATGCTTGGCTAATTCTCCGTTGTTTTCATCTACATGCACTTTCGAGACTTGGTTGTTTGTTTGTGAGTTTCTAATGAAGTAGTATTTCTCTCTTTAATATCTTTTGATTTCCCTTGCGATTATTGTTGATATTATTGTGATTGATCACCATGATAGTATCTTGCTAGGTATTTGTTCTTTCGTCACTGAATGAATTCCGTAGTAGCATGCTTAGGATTGTGAGAACCTTCGTTTGATCATGACTAAGTAGGGATTTCGACACATGTCTTAAACATCAGTTACCTTGTATACTTGGCGTTATTCATATGCCTAGATTCTTAGGAACTTGTGCTATCTTTATGTTGAATCTTTGTCCGTGCTTATGTTGCCTAAAGGTGTAAGGGATTAATTGTGCTCTTTGTGCTTTAATCTATTCAAACTAAGATGGGAGGAATTCGTAGAGAACACTTTAATTGGATTCAACGACCAATAATGCCAACCAATGTCGAGAATTTATGGATGGAAACATCTCTTTTATCTATCCTTTGCTTTAGATTCTCAGTGGGATCAACCCCTTACTTGTATCCTATACTAGTTTGTTTGTTTGAGAATTATTTTGATAAGAAAAATCAACGACTTTCCCTCCGTCAAAAACCACCCTTTATTATTCATTTCTTCTAAAAAACCCCTTTACTTTTAACATTGAACAAAATACCTATTATTTGACTAAATTCAATAATATAAAAGTGACAAACCCACCTTTATTTTAAAAATTGTACAAAATCACATATTATTTCAAAAAAAGTTACTGTAAAATCACCCTTGTTTCCAAAAAAAAAAAATTAGAACAAAATCACTACATTTTTTAAAATTATACGAAAGATCTATTTTTTTTCATACATTGCAAAAACAAGAAAAAACACTAATTATTTTCCAAAAATATATTTAACACCTATTATTTTCCAAAATAATATTTAACCTATAGCTTAATAACTTTAAACATTTGTAAATGTGATTGATCAATTTAACCAAATACTCAATTAGAATTTTATTGAAAAAGAAAAGTCAAGAAGTTTATTTGTTTCATTTTCTTCTCTTATAAAAAAAATATAATAAAAGATTAATCATTCTTATCTTATTAGTTTGACGTATCCCAAATAATAGAAATGAATAACTCCTTCTTTTATTATATAAGAAGTGGTTTTGTGCATTTTTTAAAGAATAAAGGGTGGTTTTACGCAAAGTGTGATTTTATGAAGTATTTTTTTAGAGAAAATTTGTGACGAAGGTGCAAATTTTCGACCAAATTAGAAACTATACACGTTTTGGTAAAAAATTAACAAACTATCCATCAAACCCTAATACTCACCCGCAAACTGTCCGGGTCTAATCCAGTTTACGAGCTCTCTCTCTCTGTTGCTTCTTCCTTGGAGAAATCCACAGGTATCTCTCTTTCCCGATGCCTCAGATCGCTCCTCCTCCGATCTCCATAATCGGAAAATCTCTTTCACCAACGCCGATGCATGATTGCTTGTAGATCTCGATTCCTTCCCTACCGATTTCAAAGAGAACAGAGGCAGTTGATTTCGGTGCAGCGCTAAATGCTTTTCCGATTGCAATCCAGAGGTACGCTCCTTCTCCGATCTGTTCCTGTCGATTTGATGATGACGGTGGAATCTGACAGTGAGGCGGCGAGATCCAGTCGAAGTTGTTATCGGCGACGATGATGACGGCCGAATCTGACAATGACGAGGAAGATCGATAGGGATTCAGAGGACGGAGATGAACGCTGCACTGTCAAATTGAAGGAAGATCCCTTTAATGCGAGCGACGAGCCCTTGCTGCTGCTGCTGCTGAGATTTTTGATCGAGGTGAAATTACTTGTTCCATCTCTAATTACTTGTTCCATCTCCTGTCATCTCAATCGTCGTTTTCTCGATCGCCGACGAATTCGAGTTCGAGCTTGAACTATGGCTGTTCCGCCTCCCATACTCCTCAAAGTCTCAGTTGAATGTCCAGATTTTTAATGTGTTTCAGGATCTGGAGTTGCTGTCGCAAGGCCGCAGTTTAATTTCCAGCTTGAATTCGGTACTTACAGGATAGGTTTGCTGACATGGCTGGAGAAGGACCATATGATGATGATAATGGCCATTGGCAGGCTCTCTTCTTTGTTGTATTGTTTGGTTACCAGTATGATACATGTAAATATAATTAGAGGATTGTTGTTTGTCTTAGTAGACATTAATTTTACTCGATTAATGTCAAACAGTCTTGCATTTGAGCTCTGATTGAAAGCGCCTTTGCTGAATTTTGTGCACTCATCTCTATAGGTGAACCGTGCTTTTTCTTTCTTGGGCGTTGCTTGTTTGATACCAAATTGTTCACAAGAACACTGTGTTGACTCCACCTTGATGATAATATGTGATATATTTTTATAGGGATGATGTAAGACAAATAAGGTAGTATTTTATGCAAATATCAATTATATCTTTTAGATTTATGATATATATTTTACGTAGTAATTTGTTATGCATTTTATCTATCTTATATATATTCCTACGTGAGTTTTGTACGTGAGATTTGGAAGAAATAATCTTTTAAGTGGTTTGGAAGATTCTTTGAATGTATTTGGTCAAAGTAATCAAATTGGATTTAAATTGATAAATGATTTTGTTTGTTACCTGAGATTTGGTCAAGATTGGAACATTATTTTAGCTTTTGATTTTGTTTGTTACGTGGGATTTAAATTGGTTTAATTTTTCCTCACATCTTTTATTGGATTTTCGGTTAAGAATATATTGGATATATATTTGTTTTGGTCTAGAATTTTGTTACAGGAGTAATTTAAATTGAAGAGAAAAACGTGGAGCGTCCAGTAGTTTTCTCCAACAGCAAATCTCGGCCAGAAGGTTTTTAAACGCAGCAATTCAAATTCGAAAGAGCCAGGAAGATTTCACCAGCACCAATCTCGGATATCTCTCCAGAAATTCAACGTTCAAATTATTGTTACAGTTAAACAAGATTTGGGGAGATAAAAATCAGCACACCTTAGGAGCTCTCGGTTATAAAAGACGGAAGGAAGAGAGCGATCAGACCATCTTCGCCAAGTCGTCTCTGCGCATCAAAAGCTCTCGAGTCTACAGACGCCATTGCTGATTTTATTTGCTTCCTTTCTCTCTCTATTCTGTATTTGATTTATCATCTTTGAGAGTTAGGAAGTCTTGAGCTTCATAGTTTATATTCAATCCCTGTTATACTACGAGTATCATATACTCAAACGTATCACACTTAGGTGTGACGAAGGGGACTTTTATTTCTCTGTATCTTAGGTTATACTAGATAGCTGAGAGAGGTGGGGGCTCTTCTAGATTGGTCTAGGACTCTAAGGGATCTGACTTGTACTAGATTGCAATTGTATAGGAGAGAGGCTTCTCGGTGAGCTATTAGGATCCATAAGGAAAGAGGAATAAAAGTTGTTGAATCCTACGGGTTGGATAACCCTAGACGGGGACATAGGCTGGTTTAGAGCCGAACCTCGTTAACAAGTCCTGTGTTATTTTATTTCTCTGCTATTATTCTTACGTCTGATTACTTTGTAGAACTATCAAGGCACGAAAAAGTTGTTCAAGATCTTGAGACTGAGTTCAAGGCCTTGAAACCCATTATTCAGCCCTTGAAGTTACTCGCTCTACACAAGTTTGCGAAAAGCGTCTATACTCTATTCAACCCCCCTTCTAGAGTATTTGTCTCTTACTGTTGATTACTTTACGTACTCAATTCTTCACATTGCAAATGGAAGAGAGTCATTGCAATTAGACGCAACTTTTACATATATAAATAGTTTAATTTCCTGTTTTCTGAAGGATCTTCATGTTTGGAGCTGAGTGGATACTTTATCGATGGGGTTTGTTAATAATAATTTCAAGATGTTGGAATTTTTCAATTTAGATCATGGCGGTGGTTAATTTGGATTGTAAGATCACAAATTAATGTCGTTTGACTTTTCAAAACGTATTTTAAGAAGTTAAAAACTTTATAAAATATCAACTTTTTTAAAATTATTTTTTTTACAACTTAATATTTGTTGGTCATAAGTATTAAATTATAAAAAAATAATAATAAAAATGTTAATATATTATATAGGTTATAGCTCCTTAAAATACGTGTTAAAAAAGTCAAACGATATATATTTTAAATCGGAGGATGTAAGATTTTTACATTTTTACTTTTGATTTTTTAAATAATATACTATTATTATGAATTATAAATTTTAATTTTGTGATAAATTTTAGGCAGGGGACTCACAGTGGTTGTTAACTTTATATATTGCCCCTCATTAATCTTCGATCTATCAACTACTACGTATCATTTTCAATTAATAACAAAAAGGGAAAATGGCTGGAAACCACCCCTTAAATATGACATTTTTGTAGAAAACTACCCCTTCAAATTAAAATTGCAGAAAACTAAGGGGTGATTTTCTGCAAAGAGCCATATTTATATATTTTTTATTATTTTAAAAATTGTGTAGGAATATTAACGACATGTTTTTAATTAGTTTTAATTAACGGGGAGAGTATGTACTTACCTTGTAGATTTTTTTGGTCTGTTCTCTTTGGTTCAAGTGTTGATAATTCCCCTGCTCAAAATTATAAGGTAATTTTGAGTGGAACTCATATATATATGATATATGTAGAAAAAAAAAACATATTAAAATAATTAAATTATCGATGTAAATAATATATATATGTAGAAGAAACAAACATATTATAAAGTGAGTAAATTATCGATGGAAATAATTCATAAGATTGATACCCGTTGTTTCGATCTCTTCTGGTGTAGCATTTTTCTTAGTGGAATCTTCGGAAACGATTGTCTCCTTTTTATCTACGGGGAAATGAAAACAATTCAACACTGTTAGTATGTAAATCTTAATTAACTCTATCTATATAATGCGGAGTATGGTTTAAGTTTAGAGATGGTGGAGCAACAATTCTAAGATAATAGTAGTAACATATATTGGTATTCAATATATTAATGATTTATGTACCTATATTCTCTTTTTCTGTAAATACTATTCGTCGAAATAGGTTCCAACTGTCCTCTTTACTTAGAAGTTTAAGCTTGTGAAGATATGATCGATATCCACCCTTATCTCCTGCGTATTGTATTACACCGTGGTCACGCGTGGTGATCAATATCTTGCTACCCGATTGCGAACTTTTAACTCCATCAAATGCTGGATTAAGAAAATCCCAGTCTTCCTTTGTCCATAGATCATCAAGGATCACTAAACAGTCTTTCTCTTCTAAGATCTCACTTATCTTTCCAGGCAAATCTCCATCGGTGTACTCTTCATTCTTTTTCGAACTTTCACCGTCCTTGCTAGTGTTCTTGAGCCCAGATAAGATCTCTCTATAAATATCCTTCCTTTCAACTTGTTTTGAAACGTACACCCAAACGCGATTGGTTTTGAAGTGTTTTTTGATATCAGCATTCTGGAAAACACTCCTAGCAAGAGTTGTTTTACCCAAGCCACCCATTCCTGATATACCCACAACGTTGCCTTCACGGTAGTTCACAAGTTTATCCACGACTTCCTTCACCTCCTCCTCCAATCCAATAGGGTCGTCTTTAATATGGGCGAAGGTTCGCCTTTTTTCTTTCATAGTGACTTCGTATTCTGCGCTTCTAGGCTGGCTAGTCATTTGAATCCCCAACATTTGCCTTCTAGAGGTCAGCTCAGATATTCTCTTCCTCAAGTCATCAATGTCGGAACCAACATCATGTAGTGCTCGAGCATCACCCAGAACACAAGAGAACCATTTAATTGTATTCCATATCCCATCCTTCCGATGGCGAGAGACTCTGCAAAGATACTTGTCAACGATATCTTCAGCTTCATACGCAAACTCCCTTATGTCAGCAACCCATTTCGCAACATTTTTCTCCTTGTGTTGTCTGTTGTCTGCATCTTCTAAGAAGCCCTGCATCCCATCGAGATCGCTTTGGAGATGCTTAACCTTGTCACTCACTTCATATTGATTCTTGAATTCCCCGACTACCAAATTACCCAGCCATTGCACAGCGGATTCCACTGCTGATGATGCCATTTTGAGCTTCTCTGTCGATGAACTGGCTAATTGAGAGGATGGTATCGTTTTGCCTTCAAATCTCCATCTTTACTCAATTAAGTAGCTGAAAGAAACCAGTTAATTTCTTACCAAGAAATCATGGAAATTATATTTGAAGTGAATGAGTGGGGACTGAATAAGTTATAGCTAGCTACCAACATGTGCTCTGACGTCCTTGGATTGTAACTGTCCCAGTTAAGTTCCTGAATACCAGTTCGTGATATCTGTAGAATGGATAAACCGAATCAAATAAGAAAGAGGCGTACACTACATGATATTTGGGAATTTAGGAGACCCAAGGCATTTTCGAGGTTAAATATTGGATGGATCTGATTTTTTTTTTTGGTAGAAGGATCAAGGATGGATCTGATTGGGATATATTAAAACTTCAGTTTTTCTAATTAATTAACTGCACATAGGTTGAATTTGTTTTTCTAACATTTTAATCGGGTTTATCTATTTCAATTTGGAAAAACTATTTTTATATTCGGGAGACACCATTAATTAAAATTTTTATAACCATGAAATAATAGGTAAAAATATTAAGGAAAAACTAATAAAAATTACATTATTTTTATTAAAATAATATTTTTGTTAATGAAAATTATAGGTATGATAAAAATTTAGTCTACCTATCCCACTCAAATTTTGATTTTTGATTTTATGTCCGAATAAATCAAACCAGATATTTTTTTAACAAATAAATAACTTCTCTGAGTCTCTGTCCATTCTCTCTATATAGTAGAGATATATAATTAAAAAAAAATTATATGTCAAACTTAATACGATCGATATGAATATTAAGAATGCTCACTTTATCATAAACTAGTCTTAATACCCGCGTGTTACGCGGTATTTTAATAAATATTATTTTATTATATATGTTATCTTTGATTTTTTTTAATTAAATTATGAAGATTAAAAACAACTTCATTGAAAACTTTCTAGGAAATCAATATTTTAATCCATTAAAATATCTTAATTAATAAATAGCATCATTAACAAATTTAAAGATAAAAATAAACAAAATTGTGTTGCACCTAATAACAATGTATAAAACTATATAAAATAATCTGTCTTATTATATTGTTATTTAATAATGCAAGTTTTATCTATGATTCACTAATAAATTTACATTAAAAACAAAACAGATGGTTTTTTTCAAGATATGGATAATTGTTTACATTATTCACTAATACAAAAAATCATTCACTAATACAAATGAATTAACATTTAAGTCATTGACGGTATTTACGTACCTTACTTATTAAGAAGAATAAAAACAATAATTTATAAATTCAATTAAGTGATTTTTTAAATCAACAAAATCCTTTTTTTAAAGGGTCCATATTAAAACCTATACAAAAATTCTACTTTATCCAATTCCAATTTTATTTAAATATAGGTAGTACGAAGTTTTAATAAAATTTAGTGCTTTTCATTTATATATTTATAAGATTGTTTAGTTTATCGAAATTCATTAGATTTATTTGGATAAGTAAAAAATATTTAGATAAGTAAAAAATTCATTAGATTGTTATTTAAATCAATTGTGATTATTAATAATGATAAGTTAGTTTATGTTTCCGGTAATTAGTTTTATGTTCTCTCAATTTCATTTGATTTTTTTTTTCAAGTTGTATATAGTCTTTGTTTATTTGTTTGAATTTAATCCATTGAAGTTCCTTAATTGTGTTCATTCATTCAAATAGGAGTCCCTTGAATCTGTTAATTAATCTGTGAGTATTGTATAGTCCATATATTTTAATTATTAGATGAAAAATAGTGTAAGATCGGATAATATATAAGTATATTTTAATTCTTAGGTGAAAAGTATTGTAGGATCTAGTACGAAGTTTTAAAAAAAAAATTAGTGCTTTTCTATTATATATTTATAAGATTGTTTAGTTTATCAAAATTTATTATATTTATTTAAATAAGTCAAAAAATTATCAAAATGTAACTAATCGAGATAAGATAAAATTTTATTATTTAAATTAATTGTGATTGTTAATAACGATAAGTTAAATGATGTGGCTAAAAGATATGGAATTATTAATTGATTTGGCTTAAATTTATTGGCTTATCATTAATTGACGTGGCAAAAAATCCAGGCCAGATCGCACCAGTGGATGACACGTAAGCGAATCGCATCAGAGCCCGCCACATAGGATTTCCACGCCTCTGTTTTAATATTATATATATATTGATTGATTGATATTGATTGATTGATTTTGATTATATGTCAAACATGAAATATTAAATGTTAACCCCTCTTATGGTGTTAACTTTATATGTTAAAAAGATCGATGTGAATATTAAAAATTATATGTCAAACTTAACAATTAACACCCCTTATGATGTTTAACAAATCATAATCGTTTGATAGAAACGAATAATTATTGATACTCAAACGAATAATGATCCAAATTACCAAATACTAACTCTGAACTTGCCAAATAATCGATAATTCATTTACTTCTTATTTCAAATGAGTAATTTATCAACGAATACTAACTCTGAACTTGTCAAATTAAAAATCGAAACTTGACAAACAAAATTTGCAACTATTCAAAACTTGCAAAAATGTGAGTCAATTTTGCAACTAGCGATTCGATAAGTTGATATTAATTATTCGCTAAGTTGATAGTAATTATTCGTTAAGTCGAATACCAGCGAGGCGACCCATAAGCTAGTAGCAGTCGAGCATTGACAAACAAAATTCACGTGCCTTATGGGTCGTTTCTGTCCAATGATCCTGATTTAGGAGTCATTATTTGTCTGAGTATCAAGAATTATTTGTTTCTATCCAATGATCCTGATTTGTTAACATTTAAAACCATAAGAGGTGGGTACACCCGAACCATCCTCTCTCTCTATATATATAAAATACTATAAAAGAGCCAAGGGGTCGAATGAACAGTATTTCCATACGATGTTGTTTTATCGAAGACAACGACATTCTGTCGCTCTCTTAGGCCCCGTTTGGTATAATTGTAGTAATCAGAATGGGAATCGGAATCGGAATCAAAACTCGGAATGAGTGATTTCCTAGGCATGTTGTTTGGTATAATTTGGGAATGAGAAATTCACAAATTCAACCTAAACCTCCAAAAATTCAAAGTACCAATTTCAAAAGCAAATCAATTCAATCCCTCAAATTAAGAATAAAAATACACACAATCAATCTACAATTTCATGAATTCATCACAAAAACAAACTAATTTTAACAAATTATAGTCTGAAATTGGATGGTGGTTGAGAGAAACCCTAATTCACCCAAAGAAAGAGAATGACAGAGACTAGATCTGGGTTCAAAGTACCGACGGTGTACCAGGCTGGGCGATGACGGTCGACAACGGAGGCCGACGACGGAGGAAAGAGAGAGAGAGAGAGAGAGAGCACCAGATCTGTAGGACACAGAGAGAGAGAGAGAGCCCCAGGCCGACCGCCAATGACGGAGGACGGATGCTGATGACGGAGGACGAAGATCGATGACGGAGGACAGAGAGAGAGAGCGCACCAGATCTAGAGGACGGAGAGAGAGAGAGAGAGAGAGAGAGAGAGAGAGAGAGAGAGAGAGAGAGAGAGAGAGAGAGAGCACCAGGCCGATGACGGAGGATGGAGGCCGATGACGGAGAACAGTAGATGGTGGTGGTGGCGGCTTCAGACCTGGTCGATGGTAGTGGCGACGATGGCGGCGGCTCTGGCCGACGGTAGACGAGAGACACTGTTGGAGGCAGAGGAGATGGTGAATATGGGGGGTTTGTGGGAAATTGGGAATGGATGATTCCTTAGGTATTTTGGGAGGGATAAAAGTGGATGAAAAATGGGAATGAGAAGATTACCGGGAATGATTTCTATTCCCGATTTTGACGTACCAAACACAAAAATGGTAATCGTCTATTTCCATTCCCATCTCCATTTTCATTGGATACCAAACAAGCCCTTATAGTATTGAAATACTGTTCATTCGACGTCTATGCTCCGAGGCATCCGATGTCTCCAGATCTCACCTTCTTTGCCCTTTCTTCTTCATTTCTCTCCTCCCCGCCGCTCTCTGTTCATCCGGCGTCTCTACTCCGAGGCATCTGTCTATCCTCCGCCTCCGTTGGCTCTCCCTCCGCCACCAGTTCTCGGCGCCCCCTTGAATCGCACCGTTTGCGGCATCCTTTCCTTCAGAATACGGTGGCATAGGATCGGGAAAGCCATCTGCCGCGCGCCGTGGCGCCGCCTCCAAGGCTAGGGTTTACGCTGATGTCAATGTAATCTGCCCCAAGGACTCCGCCGACTCTCCCACCGCGACAGTTAAATTGGCATGTCTTGGCTTGATTCGATGAGCATTTGAATCTTTTGGATTCGATTTGAGTAATTCCCGCTATTTATTGTGTTCAATTTGAGGTCACTATGCCAAATTACATCTCAAGCGACGGACCCAATTCGTCGCCTGAGGTGCAATCTGGCATAGTGCGGTGTTTGGACCGATTTTAGGAATTTGAGTTTTAGGGTTCTTCGTTATGTGTGTTGAACCCGTAACTATAGATCGAAAGACCTGAAACTGTAGTAGTTTAGTCTTAGGGCTAATTAAACGTCCCCTTCAATTGCGTTGCTATGTTTCATCTATATCTAATATAATACTAAAACAGATGTTGAAGGATGCCACATGGCGACACCTCCTTAAACCTGGCTTACGTGGCAAGTTCTCCTTTAATGTGGCCCCACCTAAATAATTAATTCAATTTACTCAATTATTAATTAAAATAAATCTAAAATCTTTTTTCCTGAATTAAAGTGATTTAAAAAATTTTAAATACCAATTAATTATTTTTTTATAATAACTTTAATTTATTTTTTCTCATTTATTTTGAATTAAAACTCAATATATTTTTTAGTTACCACATTTTACCCAAAAATTAGTTATTTATTTATTTATTAATTCTTTCCCAATGATTGATAGCATTCCATAAATTAGTAATTCCATGACAATTATACAATTTGATTAAAAGAATATTTTGAAAGATGGTTAGCATTAGTTTTTAACAGGAATCTAAACATACAAGTTATGAAATTACTAATTTAACCATATAAAATGACAAATGCTAAACATACGAGTTATGAAATCAATAACAGTTTATTTTCTGAGCATGTAAATAATATATTCCAAATATATAAATTTATAAAAATTAAAAATATTTATTATTCAATTTTTACGTAAAAGATATATATTATATGTTGAAGAAGTTTATGGTGACACGTGTCTTCTTCATCACTAATTTATTTTTTTCTAACGGATTGTGTGGCACGTTCATTAATTTAAACCAATAATTTTTTTAATAAAAAAAATCAATTTATTTAATTTGAATCTTCTCAAACAAACCTCTTTAATTATTCTTAAACAATAACCCGCTAATTTTGAAATAATTTTTTTATGGTAAATCAATTCTTTATGTGAAAGATATATTATATGTTGATTCAAGTTGTACATACTTTAACCCTTCCTTTAAAAAGATCTCTTAATTTGATTAAAATAATATTTTGAAAGATGGTTAGCATGAGTTTTTAACAGGAATCTAAACATACAAGTTATGAAATTACTAATTTAACCATAGAAAATGACAAATGCTAAACATACAAGTTATGAAATCAATAACAGTTTATTTTCTGAGTATGTAAATAGTATATTCCAAATATATAAATTTATAAAAATTAAAAATATTTATTATTCAATTTTTACGTAAAAGATATATATTATATGTTGAAGAAGTTTATGGTGACATGTGTCCTCTTCATCACTAATTTCATTTTTTAACGGATTTTGTGACACGTTCATTAATTTCAACCAATAATTTTTTTTAATAAAAAAAATCAATTTATTCTATTTGAATCTTCTCAAACAAACCTCTTTAATTATTCTTAAACAACAACCCACTAATTTTGAAATAATTTTTTTATGGTAAATCAATTCTTTATGTGAAAGATATATTATATGTTGATTCAAGTTGTACATACTTTAACCCTATATTTAAAAAGATCTTTTAATTGTTATATCCAAAAATAAGTATACAAGCATACAGATATGTAAAAGATTTGATATTAATTAGCATAATTTGATTATATCATATCGATACTTACAATAAAGAAAGAGTCTCTTACACCACATGTCGTCTTAATTGCCTATTGATCGAGGTCCTATGTGGCATTTTATTAATTAATCAAGTCATATATAAATTACTAATTTAACCATAGAAAATGACAAATGCTAAACATACAAGTTATGAAATCAATAACAGTTTATTTTCTGAGTATGTAAATAATATATTCCAAATATATAAATTTATAAAAATTAAAAATATTTATTATTCAATTTTTACGTAAAAGATATATATTATATGTTGAAGAAGTTTACGGTAACACGTGTCTTCTTCATCACTAATTTAATTTTTTTAACGGATTGTGTGGCACGTTCATTTATTTCAACCAATAATTTTTTTAATAAAAAAATCAATTTATTCTATTCGAATCTTCTCAAACAAACCTCTTTAATTATTCTTAAACAACAACCCACTAATTTTGAAATAATTTTTTTTATGGTAAATCAATTCTCTATGTGAAAGATATATTATATGTTGATTCAAGTTGTAAATACTTTAACCCTTTCTTTAAAAAGATCTTTTAATTGTTATATCAAAAAATAAGTATACAAGCATACAGATATGTAAAAGATTTGATATTAATTAGCATAATTTGATTATATCATATCGATACTTACAATAAAGAAAGAGTCTCTTACACCACATGTCGTCTTAATTGCCTATGCATCGAGGTCCAATGTGGCATTTTATTAATTAATAAAGTCATATATAAATTACTAATTTAACCATAGAAAATGACAAACATACAAGTTATGAAATCAATAACAGTTTATTTTCTGAGTATGTAAATAATATATTCCAAATATATAAATTTATAAAAATTAAAAATATTTATTATTCAATTTTTACACAAAAGATATATATTATATGTTGAATAAGTTTAAGGTGACACGTGTCTTCTTCATCCCTAATTTAATTTTTTTTAACGGATTGTGTGGCACGTTCATTAATTTCAACCAATAATTTTTTTTAATAAAAAAAATCAATTTATTCTATTTGAATCTTCTCAAACAAACCTCTTTAATTATTCTTAAACAACAACCCACTAATTTTGAAATAATTTTTTTTATGGTAAATCAATTCTTTATGTGAAAGATATATTATATGTTGATTCAAGTTGTACATACTTTAACCCTTTCTTTAAAAAGATCTTTTAATTTTTATATCCAAAAATAAGTATACAAACATACAGATATGTAAAAGATTTGATATTAATTAGCATAATTTGATTATATCATATCGATACTTACAATAAAGAAAGAGTCTATTACACCACATGTCGTCTTAATTGCCTATTGATCGATGTCCTATGTGGCATTTTATTAATTAATCAAGTCATATATAAATTTTTTGATTTTTTAATTTTCTTTAAATAAGTGAAATGGTTTTTTGAATTTTTCTTTAATTATTAAGTGATGAAACTCGATAAAGTTGTGCCTGAAATTTGTAATAAATCAAGTTTGAGTGTTTTCAATTTTTTAAATTAATTGATAAATGATTTTTACGAGATAAACTATGAGTTGTTACATGGGATAAACTTGATCTATTTGAAAATTCCATAAACTTTTTCCATTCACTTTGATTAATAAATAAACGGGGTTTTTTAAAGAATTTATACTTTATTTTTCCTTTAGTTTTTTTTTATCCAAATAACTTCTTAAAAAACATACCAAAAAAATAAATAAAAGGACCTATATTTAGAGACGGATGATGCATTTTTTTTACTTTTAAGTTTATTACAAGAATATTTCTTCTCCAACATTTTTATGTGTTCTCCATCCAAAAGTTTTTAAAACTCTATTCACCAAGCGTTTGTGTAATATGTAGCCGAACTACCAAAATTTTTGGTCTTACCTTCCAACCCATTACCACAACAAATATTTGTTTAATACTCAAAGTAACCAATCAACTTGCTGAAAAAACTTAGAATGCCGGAAAAAAAACACTCTACAATTATGTATACAATTGTTTCCATCTAGGAAAGTATGAAGATGAGACATTGACGTTTTGCCAAATATTATATATTGATATAATATAAGGATTTTTTTATCCAAATTTATATTATTTAGCTATATCATTTTCATATTATTATAATATATCTAATATATAATGTAAATAAATTATGATATATAATATCTTCTAAAAAAATATAATATATTTTACAAATCCCGTGCGTTACGCACGGGTACTGCACTAGTTATAATACTAAAGGAGAAGTCGCCTACGACATGTGGCGGCTTCTCCTTTAATGTAGCTTCTTTTAAAAAAAATTATTTTAATTGATTAATCCAAACAAACTTGATTTATTTTAAAATAGGATTTGCAAATCTAATTAAAATCTAAACAAACATGATTTATCTTAATTAATTGTTAATTGATTTATTTTCAAATAGGATCGATATTAGGATTTGTTTTTTAATTGTTAAATCTTCAATTCACTCATAGGACTTACGGAAACATTGTGCTTAACAGAGGATCCACGTTGTTTTGTGGCTTATCCGAGAGGATGCACAAGGAAATGGCTGCATTGGCTCCGAACAACACAAAGGTTAAAGTGGTTGCGTCGCTTGAGAGGAAGTATAGTGCTTGGACTGGTGGTTCTGTCTTAGCATCCATCGGTTCTTTCCAGGACGTACGTCTAATTTCCCCCTATCAAATCGAGTTCAATTCGTGGATTCGCTCGTGTTTTGTATTCTCTATCTGATCGAGTTTAAGACTATGATTTCAGGAGTGGGTTTGTAAGCGAGAATACGATGAGTTTGGCCCAACTGTTGTCCACAGAAAGTGCTTCTAATTGCAAGAAACAAAGTGTTCCTAAATGTAAACAATAGGTGTGTGTTTCTACTACACTTTCATCTATGTTTTTCCTCTATGAGCGTTCACTTCATTCTTCCGGTTTTCGGTTATTTCGAACCTGTTATGATGCTATCAACGTTGAAATTAAATCTGAGGCCAAGGTGACATTGCTGTCTTGATAGTTTTATCTTCAATTGTTTCGTTGCTTTGTTACTGTCAATATATAGTAGGTTTCAGTAAAACCATCACCTTCAAAGTTCAAAGCAGTATTGTGTGTACAAATGTGTAAATTGATCAAATGTGCAAATTGATAAATACTTTAAATTGATAAAATATAAACTTTTCTATGTATGAAACTCAAAATGATCTGAATCCAAACTTGAAGTAAAATCTAGGTATGAAACTATGCTATGCTAATCGTACTGTTGCATATTTGCATTCCATACTTTTATTACAATCATATATTACCTACTAAAATATATTCGATAGGTCGACGAATCGGCATAGGGATTACTCGTGAAAACATAAAAATCAATATCAATATCAATATCAATATTTTATAATATTAAATGAGAAGTCTCTCCTTTATGTTCTTCATGTAGCATTCAGACCGAATGACTCTATGAAATTACGTCGATACTTCCACATATACATATTTAATGTAGGTATTTTGATTTATTTATTAATTGAGTTCTTTACAAATCTAATTCAGTTAAGATTTGATACGAAACCAGTTAAGATATGACTATATCGGATTGTTTGATAACTATGCAAATCTAATTAATTAATTAATTAAATCTAATTTAGTTAAAATTTGAATACGAAATCGGTTGAGATATTCATATATTTTGGCTGGTTAGTTTAGATATTCAACGGATAAGATTAAAATAAAATCATATTTATTTCAACAAATTAATTAAATATGATTTTTTTTCTTTATATGTTTATATTTTAATTGTGTGTCTTCCTATGTACATCATCATTTACTGTATAATTACCCATCTTCTCATTTCCTTTCCATTTTCTTCTTCTTATCTCTACCTCATGTTTGTTTTATCCATTGAAGGATAAATTCGAACAATCATGCTGACTAATCAATAATTGTGGAAATTATTGGTGGGACTCAATTTGATTTCTCGCTTTCTTTAATTTTTGTATTATTTTCATTTCAATTTCACATTCTCGATCAATGTGAGATTCATTTGTACGCATATAGTACTTTTTAATTTGTATTCATAACTTTATAATGTAATTTATTTGGTTGATCAAAATATAAGCAAACAACTAAAATATGACAATTAATATATAATCTGGTGTAACCGGTGACAAAGAATTAAAAAAATATTCTTATTTAAAGAAATCCCGCACAAGGTGCGGGTTATATGCTAGTATTTAATTAATCAAGTTCATTAATCCCTTTAATGACTGTAAAAAATAAAAGCACAAGCTTAAAAATCAACTGAAGTAAATAAAAAATAAAAAAAATCCCTACTTCCCAGTTTCCAGTTAGCATAAACTAATTAATTAAGAAGCTTTACAAATAAGTAAACGGAAAATTAATTGGGAACTGATTTGGATCAAACGAAATCCATACCTGTTGGGCCGCCAAGATCACCTACAACCTTTTTCCTACTCCTCTCCCTACATTACATCACAAAAATATTTAACATTTATTTAATCTTAAAAAAAATATTTATATTTCCTAACATCTATTTTTATAGATTTATAAAATTTTATTTTGAAAAATCATATTTTACAATTTTTAAAAATTAAAAAGGCAATATTTTACAAAATACAGATATTAAAAATTTCAAAACATGATTTTTCAAAATAAATTTTTATAAATATGTAAAAATAGATGTTAAGAATATAAATATAATTTTTTTTAAGATTAAATAAATGTTAAAAAAATTTAGTGGAGTAGGGAGGGTTGTAGAATGTGTAGTAGAAGATCCCACTTGCCTATTGGGCTAGTGATGTTGCTAGGTTGTTTTAGGCAGCCTTTTAATGAATCTCATGAAGCCCACATACCAGCTTGCCTAAGGAGCGTCACTGTTCAATCCGAACCCTAGAAATTCTCGAAGGTTACTCCTCACTTCCTCAGTCCTCACTCACCTAATGATCATCTCTAGTGGCCTAGGGGGGTATTCCTTGAAGATCTAAGGTGTCATTGAGGAGCTCTAAAGCTTGGTACAAAAGATGTTTAACATTATTATTGTAATATATCTTACCATTATTATAACACAATAATTAGATTCATTTACGTATAATGTTATTGTAACACTGTATTTTGTCATTATTATTACCTAATAATTTAGTGTATTTGTAATATAATATTTCAGTAAAACGGCTTATCATTATTATTACCTAATAACTTAGTGTATTTGTAATATAATATTTCAGTAAAACAGCAGACTGTCATTATTATTGTAACATAATATCTCACCGTTATTAAAACACAATAAGTCTATTGTTTTAAAATATCTCACCGTTATTGTACAATACAAATATATCTCAAGTCTCAACAGTATATATTGTAACAAAACAAACAAACTTACCTTCACCAAAGAATGAATTTCTAGATTGAAAGGACCACCCCATGTCCGAATCCAACGCACGAACAAGATGTGTCCAATATTTGTGTGAGAGAAAATTTATGGCAAGGACCAATTTATAACAAAAGTTTAGGGACATTTTAGTCAATCTCTCCTTCACAACATGCATTAAACTAGTCAAGTCTCATAGAGCCATAGTACGTACATGGACCACAAGGGATTTATTATTGTTATTATTGTTGTTATATATAAAAAAGGGGCATTTACCATATAGGACACGAAATTGGGCTATATTAGGAATCCGTCTCCCACCCTCTCCATATTTGGGATTTGTCCACCGAATTTTTCATCATGCTGAAATTTTTGTTTTCAGCAAAAAAAAAAATTCCACGAAATTTAGTTTTTTTTTTTTTTCCCGCGTTGCAGAAACTGCTGAAACCGAAGTTGCTGAAATTGAGTTCTTTTTTTCCACGTTGCCGAAATTACCGAAACCGAAATTGCTGAAATTGAGGTTTTTTTTTCTCCATCTTACCTTGTTTTTTCCACGTTTCTTGGGTTGCTGAAACACATGTTCCCCCCTCTGTTTCAACAGTTTTTTTTCTTTGCGTTACTGTTTTTTTTCACGTTGTCGAAACCGGAGTTGCTGAAACCCCGATTTCAGCACTGTTGTTGATGTCGAAACCACGGTTTCAACAACTTTGTTGATGCTAAACCCACAGTTTCAGCAATGTTGTTGATGCTGAAATTGTTGCTGAAACCGTGTTACGGGATATAAAATTTAGCCTATGCGGGATTCGAACCCACGTATTTGCGCATAGCACATCGCTCTACCATTGAGCTAAGAGGCTTTTAAAGGAGATTTAAAGCAAGTCCAACAACAACAATTTCAGCAAATTCTTGTTTTAAAGCAAGTTCAGCAACAACAATTTCATCAAAAAGAAGGGTCAAACTAAGAGTCCTCCCCAAGAGAGTAAAAATATTCCTCTCACGAGTCTAACTCCAAATTTCCTTCCACAACGTTGTTGTTGAAACCCCGATTTCAGCATTGTTGTTAATGCTGAAACCGGGGTTTCAGCAACGTTGTTTATGGTTCAACAACGTTTTTGATGCTGAAACCCGGTTTTCCCTCATTTTTAACAACCTTCATTCAGATTCAGTATTCATTCTGCACTATGATTTAGAGTTGCTTTGTTCAGCAATTTTTGGCTACTGGTGTTAGAACTGTTAATGAGCAAATAACACAAGAAGTTTGATGAATGATACCTTCAGTCAGCAGAAATTGTGTAGCCTCTTTGGCACTCTCCAAAGCATAGTCACATAAAAGTACACTTTGCAATTGCAGTGAATCCCTTGCCGAAATTAAAGATTCCACAAAGCCCATAAATCACACCTAGGAGGCTAGGATCGAAAATCAGAATAGCTTTCGCCAATAAAGAACTCAAAGACAGTCTGTTCAGAATTGATCCAACTCGAAATCCTTCACAAGGATCTGCGGAAATCGACTGACTGACACAAGGAAAGTGAATTGGAAAGATGTGTGATGTAAGAGGGATGAACTCGAGGAAGACAATGCCTCATAAGGCGGCAGATGGAAGGATTCCAGATCTGCTGCAACTTGAATCTCTGGCATCATTCATCAAATGTTCTCCAGATCTGTTGCCGAGCGGCGTCCCTCGGAGCACCTGAAGTCGTCGTCCCTCTCCCGATCTGTTACACGGCGGCGTCCCTCTCTCAATCCCTAACCCACCAAGCACTTCCATCGGCAATTCGCGCATCGAGGAGGCTGCGGAGAGAGAGCGATGAGAGAGAACGGGAGAGATCGCCGGAGGCTGCGTTGGAGCAACGACAGACCTTCAACGGAGTCGCCACCGCCCATAGATCGGCGTCGTCGAGATCTGGGAGGAGCAACGACGGATCTGCTGGAAGTGGGATCCTTCGTCCAGATCCGATCGCCTTTGCCGTTTCCTCCTTCCTCCGGCGTTTCCTCCTTCCTCCATCGTCGATTTCACCCCCTCCGTCCAGATCCAGTGGTGGTGGTTTCGATTTCACCTCCGTCGTTTCCTCCTTCCTCCGTCGTGGTAATTTGCAGACGATTTCGAAAGGAGAGGGAGAGAGCAAGAACGCCAGGAAGATGAACGAATTTTCAACAAATCTGTGGTGGTAATGTCGGGTTTTAGTTTTGGTGCTGAAACGGCGATGGTGGTCTAAAATTAAGGGGTAATTTTGTCCAGAATTTTTTAGGTGGACAAAACCCTAATTTGATAAGG
Organism: Persicaria maculosa; assembly: GCA_963922045.1. NCBI lineage: Eukaryota > Viridiplantae > Streptophyta > Magnoliopsida > Caryophyllales > Polygonaceae > Persicaria > Persicaria maculosa. The sequence goes on from OY998252.1 coordinate 3,465,969, forward strand.
GTGGGAGACACTCTCTAAATAGAGGTCCAAAAATGGGTTCGTTGGACAAATTTTCTCTATAAAAAATGCAAACTGTGAATTTAAATATGCAGCAAAAATACAAAATTAGATGGCTTTCAATAATCAATTCCCACTACATCACATATTCACATGGCTACATCGATCGATTGCATTTTTGGTTTCATTATATTAAAACCACTGGTATAGTTTGCGTGCAAGGCGCGGTGCAATGTTAATTAAAATTCAGTTGATACATCAATTATTATATCATATTATTAAAAACATTACTTTCTTTGTCGATTACAAAAATTCAAATGATAAAATAATAAATATGAAACTATTGTACAACATTAATAAAAAAACAAAGTATTATTTTTATAATCCTTAAAAAACGAGTGTAAATAGTAAACGCACAACGTGTTTTGCTGAACAAATAAATTACTCAAGGACTCTATTTTATTCCATAAAATAAATAACGCAAATTGTTTATCATTATTGGTTTTTTTTACGGAAATTTTGTCTTGTATCATGAGGTATTGCTTTTTTCGTGTGACGTAGAAAAGATCACTAATTTCGCCTGATACCCATGAATTTTATAGAAAAATTGCCCCGCGCCCTTGTTAAGTTAAAACTTAAAACTAATTAACAACAACTCTCATCCGTCCGTTTGTTTTTTTAATTAAGAAAGAGAAACGTAAAGAAGCAGAAAAGAGCCCGACCTAGAGGAGAAGGAGAGCCAGACCGGAATCGATGACCACCAACAATACAAGGCAGCCGCCGAGGGCGCCGGAAGGAGTGGCGGGGGCGCCGTACTTAGGACCCGTAGGAAGTGGTGGGGGAGGCGCCAGCTGCCAGATGTGTACCCTTTTAAAAAAAAATTAGGGTTTCAAAGTTTGAATTTGAGGTTTCAATTTGTGTTCATTATCACCGAATTTGGGGTTTTTATGTTGGAAACCAAATTTGATCTGCAATTTGAGCTTGTTCATGGAACTTGGAGAAGATAAAGATAGAGGGAAATTCGGTTTTCTGCAACTTGGAGTTTTTAGAATTTTTTTTCAAAATATTCAAGGAAAAATAAAAAATTATAGTAATAAAATTCACAACTTGAAAATATTTACAAAAATATTCAAAATTTGCAGGGATCTCAGAAAAACGCGGTCTCAGACCACGTTTTATTCACAAGGTGAAAAACTGAAAATTGAAGAAAAATGTGGAAAAAAAATACAAAAGAAACGCGGTGTGAAACCGCGTTTCTATGGTTAATTTTATTTGGGAATAATTTACGTAATTTTGTTTTATTTTTTACACTAGAGACGCGGGTCCAAACCGCCTCTCTTGTTTTTTATTTTTAAAAAATAAAAATTGGAAGAGGAGGCCGGAGTTTGTTGGGAGAAGGAGTGGGGAGGGCCGAGAGGACTGGGAGGCAAAGGGCCGGGAGCTCGTCCTCGTGGACTCCATAGGCAACCGTGACACCTGCGACCGCCGACCACCGCGAGCTCGCCCTTGACCGACACCTGCGACCACTCCCTCCTCAGATCCAGATCCAATTTCAAAACCCTAGCCCGGAGTTCGATAGCGCATTCGCCATGGGGCTCGTGATCGTTCTTGACGGACCATTCCCTCCGCCTTGGTACCGCCCAGATCGAAGAGGAAGGGGCTCTCGTCAGCGGCGGAAGCTTCGACGTCGGCAACCCCCAAATCTTCCCGAGCACCTCCACCTCCTCTCTTGCCCGCTCCGCCACGTTCTTCGCCTTGGTACCGCGGCTACCGCCCATATCGAATCCCATCTCAGATCGAAGAGAAAGGCACGCCGGCTCCGATCGAAACCCATCCCAGACGAAGAGGAAGGAAGACGATGCGCTGGCCTCCTCTTCCAATTTTCAATTTTTTTTTTTAAAAAAAAACAAGAGACGCGGTTTGGAACCGCGTCTTTAGAGTAAAAAATAAAACAAAATTACGTAAATTATTCCCAAATAAAATTAAGGGTGATTTAGGTAATTAGGCTATTTAAAATCTTCAATTAGCTAATTAGATAAGAAACTTATTTAATTAGATTAGGTAGTCCATTCCCCAAATGGGGTATTAAAGTCAATGGTCAACTGTTTGACCATCGACTGGTCAATGAGTTGTCGTTGACCGTTGACCGGTCAACGTTGACCAACTCATGTAGATTTTTTATTATTATTTTTTTTTTTAGTGATGACATTTTTTGGATGTCATTTTTTTACCCTTTTTTGCTGTTTTGATTCCATTTTTTACTACATTTTATTTTCGTTTTGATGCCACTTTTTAATGACATTTTTTTCAAACTTTGATGACATTTTTTGTGTACTGTGATGCCAAACTTGACACTTTTTTAAAGTCAATTTTTTTATGACATTTTTTTTTTACCATGATGCCATATTTTTCAAAGTACTGTTTTTATGACTTTTTCTTCTTTAATGTGATGCAACTTTTTCAAATTAGTGTTTTGATGCCATTTTTCTAATGTAATTATTTGATGCTACTTTTTTAATCGAATCGTTTGATGTCACTTTTTTTTAATTTAATCAATTGTATATCGATAAATTTTCATCGATTCTACTTTTATTCACTGATGACACGTTTGTGATTACATTTCATTGATGCAATCACTTGTGGTGACATGGTTATTACATTTTTATTCATTGATGATACAATATGATAAAATGTGATTAAACTTGATTGATGACATCTTTTATTGATGACTTTTATTCATTGATGACATTTGTGATGACAAATCATTGATCTCAATCATTTGTGATGACATTTTTATTGATAACATTTTTATACAATTGATAACATATGAGCTTAAAATTTGATTACACTTCATTTGTGGTGACACATTTGTGATGACATTTAAGAATCTAATAATATGAAATACCATGCAACATGTCTCCACTCCTCTCTTTTTTTTTCCCGGGCTTGGGACCGGTTGTGTACCAAAACACAAGCAGAGTTAAAAACATATTATCACCTAACTAGCAAACGATAAAATGCAATTCTTACCCCTTATAAAAAGATTTGTCCTCAAAGCTTATAAAAATTTAAAACCTAATATCTAAATGAAAAGAACATGTAATATTTAAATGAGAGGACATTAAATCACTAGTATGTGTTACAAGCTATTACACAATAACCTTATGTCCAATAAGAAATGGGAAAAACTAAAATTGTTATGAGAACTAAATCCTTATTGCATTATTGTTAAACTAAAACTACAAGTATAAAAATAAGTACAGAGGTTGGTAGTATGAGTACTTGCTACATCATCAAGTGCTACATCAGTGTGTCCAATATTTGTGTGAGAGAAGATTTATGGCGAGGACCAATTTATAACAAAAGTTTAGGGACATTTTAGTCAATCTCTCCTCCACAACACGCATTAAACTAGTCAAGTCTCATAGAGCCATAGTACGTACATGGACCACAAGGGCTTTATTATTGTTATTATTGTTGTTATATATAAAAAAATGCAAACTGTGAATTTAAATATTCAGCAAAAATACAAAATTAGATGGCTTTCAATAATCAATTTCCACTACATCACATGGCTACATCGATCGATTACATTTTTGGTTTCATTATATTAAAACCACTGGTATAGTTTGCGTGCAAGGCGCGGTGCAATGTTAATTTTTTTTTTTTGATTAGGAAAGAATTCGGGCGAGCGAGCTCTACCCGATGGCATCCTTACGGATGAGGTCTAGAAGACCAGAATCGTTGTTAATATCGACACCCCATGCAGAGTGGCAAAGGTGTGCAACCTTATCAGCCACTCTATTGCCTAATCGGGGAACATGAAAGAAGGAAACTTCTTTCAAAGTCGATAGTAGAATTTTGACATCTGATAGAATCAGTTCGATTTCCCAAGGATAGGTAGATGTTTTATTTAGGTGGTTTATGATTATCATGGAGTCACCTTCAACGTGGAGTTTATTGATACGGAGTTGTAAAGCCTTTTGGATTCCCAGTTTAAGAGCAAGCACTTCCGCTTTCAACGGACTTTGCTTGCCCAGTTTTTTATAACAGATGTGTATCGGATGTCCTTCCCAGTCCCGGAGTACGGCACCAGCCGTGCTATCATTGTTTGAAATTGTGGATCCATCAAAATTTAACTTGAAAGTTCCCCTGGGGGGTTTTCGCCAAGTAATGTTACCATGCTTTCTTTTCGTCCTTGGATGCTTGGGGATTCGTGTGCGTAAGGGGAAGTCCTCATCCAAGCTATGCTCAAAGTGAGCTGTTTTTCTCCAATTTTCCTTATGTGTTTTAATGATACTTAAAGAACTTTCTCTATGAGGTATGGGGACCTGTCTAAAAACAAATTGGTTTCGAATGTACCAAGCCGTCCACCAAGAAAAGGCAAGCTCCTCCTTGGCAATTGATGTAAGCTTGTTTCCGATGAATGAAAAGATAGGTTTTATCTCCCGTGAATGACTTATCATATTGGATATAGTTGAGTTTACGTGTGTAGGTAAGCGAAAGAGTGGGCGCACATATGGGCATTCTAGTAAGAAGTGAACGTCATCTTCAACTGCACAGTTGCACAGTTGACAGGTGGAAGGTACAGAAGTCCCACGTTGAGCCAGTGTAAAGGCAGTAGGGAGGCCATTCTGACAAATTTTCCATAGAAATTTTTTTATCTTAGGCGGAATGTCCAAATTCCATATCCAAGCGTTCTTGTCTATGCTCATTGAGGATTGAGCTGTGATTAGCTTATATGCACTTGACGTGGTGAACCAACCAGCCCTATCAGGCCACCAGTATAATCGATCCTCAAAGGGGGAAACGGGAAGTGGAATATCCAGAATTTCTTTGACTACGACATTTGGTAATGTATTGCTAAGTTTTTCCGTCCACCATTTACCACCTAAAATATAGTCACTAACAGTTTCTTCTATGTTGGTAATTTGGGGGCAATCCTCCCTAGATAGCAGAGAGCTTGTTGTAATCCAATTATCCGTCCAAAATTTGATAGATGAACCATTTCCTACCGACCAAATAAGGCCAGTCTTAAATTTATCTATAAGAGTTGTCAGTTTGGCCCATTGCCATGAAGAATCTCCACTTTTTACGTATTCAAGGATGTTAGCTGAACGAAGATACTTGTGTTTAATGAGAGACACCCAGACATTTTCTGGCTCAGCCAATATTTTCCAGAGTAGTTTCATTTGAAGGGCTTCATTCATCTCTTTCGATTTCCTAAGCCCAATTCCCCCATATTTTTTCGGTCTGCAAATCTTATCCCAGCTAATAAGCGGGCGGTGTTGTAGATCTTTATTCCAAAAGAACATTCTGTTAATCTGGTCAAGCTCTTTATGTATTGATGAGGGTAACAAAAAGTTCTGCATTGTATACAACGGTTTGGCCGATAAGTTTGTATTAATAAGGAGTGCACGTCCCTGTTGTGATAGAGCATTGGCTCGCCATTTACTTAGTTGCTCTTTAGATTTACATACGATGTCTTCAAAGGTTTGTTTGTTTACTCTGCCGTTAATAATCGGACATCCAAGATATTTTTCTAATGAGTTTACATGTGTAATACTTAAACAACTGCTAAGTTCTGAGATCCTAGAGTTTGCAATGCCTTTTGTAGCTTGGAAGCTAGATTTATGGTAATTGACTTTTTGTCCAGAAACTTTACAGTATGAATCTATTATGTCCCTAACTTTCTGTCCCGCGGCAGCACTGCCTTTTGTAAAAATAATGATGTCATCGGCAAAGGATAGGAAGGGGACCCTAGGTCCACTCCTACCGAAGGAAAATCCAATTGGGTTGTTTTCCATATTTGTTTCTGCTGAGAGTTTACGAGCTAAAATTTCTGCCCCTAAGATAAACAAGAAAGGGGATAGAGGATCCCCTTGACGCAGGCCACGAGAGGGGAAGAACATGTCAGTAGGACCGTTGTTGACTAGTACAGAGAAAGACACAGTCGTTACGCATTCCATAATCCACGTAATGAAAGTAGGGTGGAACCCGAATTTTTCTAAAACCTTTCTTATGAAGTTCCAATCAACTCTATCGTAAGCTTTCTCCATGTCAAGTTTTATTGCCAACCATCCCTCCCGACCCTTGCGCGATCTGAAGGAGTGGAAGATTTCGTGTGCTATTAGGACATTGTCTTGGATGGCTCTGTCCGACACAAAAGCACCTTGTAGTGGGTGAATTAGTTTACCTATAATTGTTTTGATTCTTTCTGTCAGAATTTTTGAAATGATTTTGTATAAAATAGAACATAAACTGATTGGGCGGTAGTGACTTGTATTGGTAGGGTTATCCCGTTTTGGCAGTAGTGATATGAACGTATGGTTTATTTGTTTGAGAATTTTTCCAGAGTGGAAAAAACTTTTTACAGCTCTAATGACAGATAAGCCAACAATGTCCCAGTATTTCTTATAGAATTCGGCTGTAAAGCCATCTGGGCCTGGTGATTTGTTATTGCCAAGGCTGAAAACAGCTGCCTTAATTTCATTATTAGATGGGTGTCGAATAAGGTAATTATTTTCGTCCGTGGTAATTGAAGGATGGATTAGATTTAACATTTCTTGTAGGAGTCTATCATCAATCGGCTCCTTTTTGAATCTTTTTTCAAAATCACTCTTAATTTCATTTCTAATATTTTCTTCTCCTATTATCAAGGTTCCTTCAGCAGAAGTTATATTGCGGATTTGTTTCCTATGTCTCCGACCCGAAGCAACCCGATGAAAATAAGTTGTGTTCGAATCAGAAAGTTTAAGATGCTTTGTCTTGGCTCTTTGGTTCCAACAAGTTTTTTGGTAAAGAAGTAGTTTTTCCTTCTTTGTAATGAGAAGCTTTTCTCTATTGTAACCTCCCGAAACCGAAGTTTGAATCTTGAGAAGTTCAGTTTCCACCTCATTTAATTGGCGAAAAATATTTCCGAAGGTTCGTTTATTCCATTCCTTAGCTTTCTTCTTTAGAATTCTATGTTTGAACATCAGCTGATACATATTCGAGCTCGGACAAATTGCTCGCCAAGATTGTTTAACTATGTTTCTAAAATCCTTCCGCTGAAGCCAAGCATTCTCAAACTTGAACGGAGGCGCTTTGAAAACCGAGCTACACTCAAGAGATATTGAAATGGGGCAATGGTCAGATGATGAGAATGCTCCGTTATGAGTAATTAGGTTAGGGAATGTCTGAATGATCTGGTGCTGAGCAAGCACACGGTCAAGTTTTTCGCGAATGGTGTTTTCGTCGTCAGGGTTCTTTCTCCAAGTGAATGGGTTCCCGAAAGTAGGTAAATCCAGCATAGCACAGTCATTTTTAAATTGTAGGAGTCTAGTGAATCGAGCCGAACGAAGGTTAGCACCACCCAGCTTGTCTTCACTACATAGAATTTCATTCAAGTCACCCAGAACCATGCAAGGAATGGACGCATCCCCTCACAATGGATGATAAGGTTTCCCAAAAAGAGTCTTTCTCTTGAGAACCCGGCGGCGCGTATACAAACAACAGTAGAGCCATGAATCTATCATTAATATTCTCGTATTTAAGCCCTATGATTCGGGGGAGGTGAATTTCTACTGTAATGATTTCATTTGTTAATTGAAAGGACTTCCAAAGGATACCGAGACCACCCGATCGACCGGAAGCAGGTGACCAAATAGCCTCGTCAAAACCTGCCGCTTTCCAAATTTTATCTTCAGGGATGGTTTTCGATTTAGTTTCCGCTAATGCCATTATTTGAATATGTTCGTTTTTGCACTTGCTATCAATTTCCGTCCAAAAAGTTGTTTTCTTAATACCTCTGCAATTCCAGTAAGTGATTTTCATATAAAACTGTCAGGGGTGTGAGGCCAAGGTTTAAGAGACCTTACACCAAGAGAGTGTAGCGGAAAATTGATTTGGAGATAATTTTTGTGAGGGAGCCTGATATCCGACATCAAAGTAGTTTTATTTTGTGTTTTAATATGCCAAGTGTAACTAAAAATGTAGTTAACTAAATGAGACACAAAGCCAACAATTGTGTCGGCCAAATAAAACATCAAGGAGTCTATATTAGAGATTAGTCTAAATGAGGTAGCCAAGCCCAAAGTCAAGAACACAATGAAGGGGGGGGTATTGCTTAATCATAACACGATGTAAGATTGCAGCCATATCATTCTCCCACAAGTTCACCCATGATTGAATCTTGTAATCCATTGGATAGTTTATAGATTGCATAGTTATGGAGGATGCCAAAATCAAATAGAAAGCGAGCGGATTTACATTAAAATCACAGATGTTCATAACTAAGTGTAGTGAATGCACAACCAATAAAACATTGAAAGCAAGCAGCTTGCTTATTTCACAGCAACCTAGCCATATCCATTCTAACCCAGAGCAAAGATAATAACAAATACTCAAAGAATGGGCAAAAACATCATAGTAAATGCTCATCTTGGGAACTTGAGTTAGCTTACTGAGTATTTGAAGATTTGTATAATATAACAGCCCCTCCGAAAAGGTGTTGCACCGGAGCACCCCGACATGGACTCTGAAGAAATCAGACCTCCCTGCCCAGCAACTAATGAGGTGATTGTAAACAAAAGCGCGAGTAGGCAGACAAATAGAGAACCGACTGCAGGATTCGAAAAACGAATAGATCATAAGGGTTCTTAATCCAGTAAATCGATATCGATGTAGTTTACTACCAATGATTTGGTGTCCGTAGCCCTTGTCCGGGGGTATACTCCCATTTTTTAGACCAAAATTAAGTACTAATTTAATTACAAATGGCAATGTCAACCCGCACCAGTAGCAAGATGAACATGAAGCATAGAAAGTGGGAGAGAGTATATGCAACAAGCCATAAGGACATTGTTGAAAATAAACAAGATTCATGGCGCCCATCCAGTAGGATCGAGTTCTTAGGAACGACACAGACATCTCAGAACAGCAGTAGCATACAAGCTGAATTTTAGGGTGACAGACAAGCTGCCATCTCTCATCCGGGAGCAAGCTCCCTTCCGAGTGTTTTGCCTCGTTAAGAGGATTTGTGCCCTTTCGGGATGGATTTGCCTCGCTAAGAGGATTTGTGCCCTTTCGGGAGTTGTTTGGGAAGGGTGATAGGAATAATCCTTGCATCACAGGTGTTGATGTACCAAAATAATCAACTATAAAATCCATGGGATCCAAAGAGTTAATAAGCCAGTGAAAAAGCAAATAACTCACGCCACACCAACCATGAGATTCAAAGCAGAAGTATCTAGAAGAGGAAATAGGAATGACTAAAACCAGAGGAGACTCCATGGAGAACAAACCTATGGGCCAGCAACCAGAGAAGGCGACGGCAGACCACCACAGAACCGAAGCCAAACAGGCGCAGCGCCACCCCCATCGACAAACTATTTTCTTCCTTTTTTTGAAGTTTTTCCCCACCCTCTCTTCACCTCGCCGCCCGGACACATACAGACGAGGGAACTTCATCAACATCAATACTCTGCCATCCCACCGCAGCCAAGGAAAATACAGTTTATGATCCTCAACCGACACCGAGGATATGAGATCGGGGACGGCGGCGCCATAAACGCCATCAAAGGCCGGACCGGGCGGACGAACACAGAAATTCATCCCACGAAACACCGACACCAAGGGACTGATACCAGCAGGAGACCAAGGGATGGACGAAACGGCGTTAGATTAGCCGATTTGGGCGAGAAAAGGTACGAGATCGGGAGGGATGACGAAGAACTGGAGATGATTAGGGATTTGGGATGAAGGGTTGCAGAAGGAAATAGGGGCGCGTGGCTCGCGCGTAGTTTAGGCCCGGAAAGGGATTTTAGCTACAGTATATAATATCATATTGTTAAAAGCAATGTTAATTAAAATTCAGTTGATACATCAATTATTATATCATATTGTTAAAAACATTACTTTCTTTGTCGATTACAAAAATTCAAATGATAAAATAATAAATATGAAATTATTGTACAACATTAATAAAAAAAACAAAGTATAATTTTTATAGTCCTTAAAAAGCGAGTGTAAATAGTAAACGCACGACGTGTTTTGCTGAACAAATAAATTACTCAAGGCCGGTACTCTATTTTATTCCATAAAATAAATAACTCAAATTGTTTATCATTATTGTTTTTTTTACGGAAATTTTGTCTTGTATCATGAGGTAATGCTTTTTTCGTGTGATGTAGAAAAGATTCACTAATTTCGCCATACCCGTGAATTTTATAGAAAAATTGCCCCGCGCCCTTGGAAGATTAGAGGTGGTACCTTTTTTAAACCAAAAAAAAAAAGGGTGATTACTACGATATCCAAACTTTTGGGCTTTATTAGAAAAATGTCCACCACCCTCTCCATATTAGCAAAATGTCACCCCTAAAATAAAATTGCTGAGATTAAGAGTTTTTTTCCGCGTTGCTGAAACTGCTGAAACCGAAGTTGCTGAAATTGAGTTTTTTTTTTCGCGAGATTGAGTTTTTTTTTCGCGTTGCCGAAATTGCCGAAACCGAAATTGAGTTTTTTTTTCCGCGTTTTCAGAGTTGCTGAAACCCCTGTGCCATCCTCTGTTTCAACAGTTTTTTTTTTTCGCGTTACTGTTTTTTTTTCACGTTGCCGAAATCGGAGTTGTTGAAACCTCGATTTCAACACTGTTGTTAATGCCGAAACCCCCCTCATGTTTAAACAGTTTTTTTTTTCACGTTGCTGAAACTGTTTTTTTTTTTTCCGCGTTGCTGAAACCCCGATTTCAGCACTGTTGTTGATACTGAAACCCCGATTTCAGCACTGTTGTTGATGCTAAACCCACGGTTTCAGCAACGTTGTTGGTGCTGAAATTGTTGCTGAAACCGTGTTACAGGATATAAAATTTAGCCTATGCGGGATTCGAACCCACGTATTTGCGCACAACACATCGCTCTACCATTGAGCTAAGAGGCTTTTAAAGGAGATTTAAAGCAAGTTCAACAACAACAATTTCAGCAAATTCTAGTTTTAAAGCAAGTTCAGCAACAACAATTTCAGCAAAAAGAAGGACCAAACTAAGAGTCCTCACCAAAAGAGTAAAAATATTCCTCTCACGAGTCTAACTCCAAATTTCCTTCCACAACGTTGTTGTTGAAACCCCGATTTCAGCATTGTTGTTGCTGTTGAAACCGGGGTTTCAGCAACGTTGTTTATGGTTTCAACAACATTGTTGATGATGAAACCCCGGTTTCATCAACTTTGTTGGTACTGAAACTCCGGTTTCAGCAAAATGCTCTACCGTTGAGCTAAGAGGCTTTCAGAGGAGATTTAAGGCAATGAACGTCAAAATTCATTGCAACTCTACATTTCAGCAATTGCTGAAATTGATGAAATTGTCAATATCCAAATCTAAACCAAGTAAGACAATATTAGACAACTAAAATCAAGATAATCTGAACAAAATTAAACAAGAAACCATGATTTCAAAAAAATATAGTATTGGAATAGCAATGGATAATACATAGTCAGAATATGAAAGCAATTCAATGTGACATCCATCCATTATTGAATCCAATAGATAAAATCAAGAATAAGAACACAAAGAATGATCCAAAATTCATACCTGCAAACAGAGATAGTACGGAAATCCATCCAAACAATAGCTTTGTGAAGAGGAACACCAGTCGATTTACTCCACACCACGGTGATTTCCCTCTGATTGGTGATACCGATCGCCTTCAATCCGACATCAACGTTGAATCCTTGAGCAGTGGCCTTATCCAGCGCCTTCGCAATACACACCCTAACAAGAACTTCACTGAGACAATATGAAAGCCATTCAAGCATTAAATTCTCTAAACCTACATTAGCAGTTTCCCAAATTCACTTAAAACTCAAAGCTGCTGAAACAATTATTGTTAAGGCAACTTGAGCTCCCTTGCTGGTGTCCAGCAGCGGGTCAGTTGGCTCAAGTGTGTGAGCAGTGGATAACCGAAAATAAGGTCTTATGACTTGTGTAATAAGCTACCCTTGAGCCTTGCTTCTAGTAGTATAAATAGGAGATCCTTTACTCTTGTAATTCATCTTACAAAGCAATGAAAGTTTTCTGAATTTCTGGGAGATCTGCTTATTCCTTTTCTTTGCATCTGAGTGTTCTTATGAGTGAATTCAATTGATCTTGCTGAATCAACATGGTATCAGAGCATTGATTCACAGATCAAGTGTTTTTCTGTTTGGATTCAACAGATCGATCTCTATTCGAGCTGTTGTTTCTCTTCTCTCTGTGCTCTACTCTTCTTCTGCATCTCTAGCTGAAATTGAAGATCGCAATGTCTTTCACACCAGAGACTGTCCATGAGCGTCGTCGCGATTACATCACAGCTGGAGATCTGCAGAATCCTCTTTTTATCCATCCATCGGATAACTCAGATATGATCCTCTCAACAATTCAACTCACTGGAGAGAATTACCGACGTTGGAGGAAATCTGTATCAAAAGCACTCTCTGTGAAAAATAAACTGGGGCTAATTGATGGATCTGTGGTTGAAACACCTGAAAATTCAACTCAGTGGCATAGATGTAATGATATGGTTTGCTCATGGTTGTTGAACACTGTATCGAAAGAAATTTATGCTACATTAGATGAGTACGACACAGCAAAAGAGATGTGGGATGATCTAGCTGAAAGCTATGGACAGAGAAACAGTCCTCTCGTGTTTCAGATCAAGAAGGAGATCCAAAACTGTGCTCAAGGGGATGCTAGCATCTCCGACTACTTCACAAAGCTCAAAGGCTATTGGCAGCAGCTATCTAGCCTTACTCTTCCTGTGCGCTGCACTTGTGGAAAGTGTGAGTGCAATTTGAACTCTCAGATCGAAGCATCGGAGAATGAGAGCAAGCTTATGCAGTTTCTCATGGGACTGAGTGAGAAGTTTGATGCTGCTCGTCGCCAATTTCTGCTTTCCACTCCTCTTCCAAATGTGAGTTATGCTCACTCTCTTCTAGTTCAAGATGAACTTAGCTCACGTATGAAGCAGGTTGAGTCTAGAGTGGATTCCACTGCCTTTTCATCTAAGAAAGGCCCTGAGAAATCTGACAGATCCGAGAGATCTGAGAGGTCTAGTGAGAAATCTGGTGGCTACAAGAAGCGATGTGAGCATTGCAATGGCAATCATCCTGTAGAAAGGTGCTGGGAGCTGGTAGGCTATCCTGAGTGGCACTCCAAGAGCAAGATCAAGCCTCAGGCTCCGAGATCTGCTCCTGAACAGAAGAAGAGGTACTCAAAGGAGCCATTAGCCAACATCACCAACAAATCTGCAGGAGATGGATCTGAAAATGCATACAAGCTATTTCAAAATATGTCTGAAAAAAGCCAGAAGTTGATGAGCTCTCTCATGAGTTTGATGGAGCATCAAAGGTCTGAATCAAACATGGCAGGTACCATTTTAAGTTGTAATGTGTCTCAGTATTCAAAGGTATGGGTGATAGATAGTGGAGCTACGGACCACATGGCTTGTGATAGATCCCTGCTTGATTTCCTATTACCTATTTCCAAACCTTTAGATGTGCATCTTCCAAATGGCCATAAAGACATGATCACACATACTGGATCTGTTACCCTATCCAAGTCTCTAACTCTCAAAAATGTCTTGCTTGTTCCAAGTTTTAAATTCAACTTGCTTTCCTTAAGCTGTCTCATTAAAGATCTACACTGTCATGTGCATTTCTTTGACAATCTGTGTGTGATACAGGACCCAGCAAAAATGACAGTGATGGCAGTTGGTAAGGAGCATGAAAGGTTGTACTACTTGCTGCCAGCTTCTGAGATTCAAGCCACCTTACCAGATAACTATCTCACAAGATTTTGTAATGCCACGCCTACTTTACCTATGTTTTTCCCTAATTCTCAGTGTAATAAAAATCTTAATGCTCTCTGGCATTTTAGATTGGGCCATCCCTCTAAAGACAAATTACTTCATATTCCAAATGTGATCTCTGATTCTGTTAATGAAAAAGATTTCTCTTGTGTTGTTTGTCCCATTGCTAAGCAAGTTAGACCTTCTTTTCAATCTAGCACATCTCTAGCTGATAACAACTTTGAATTGATACATTGTGATCTATGGGGTCCTTTTGACACACCTACTTATGGTGGACATCAGTATTTTCTAACTGTGGTTGATGATCACAGTCGTGGGGTATGGGCATTCTTACTTAAACACAAATCTGAGACACCTTAAGTTTTAAAGGACTTCATATGTCTAATTCAAACTCAGTTTGGGACAAGTGTCAAAACACTTAGAAGTGATCAAGGGACAGAGTTTTTCAACTCCGATCTCAGTTCTTTTCTTTGTTCAAAAGGAATCATACATGAAAGTTCATGTACTGCTTCTCCTCAGCAAAATGGCAGGGTGGAGAGAAAACACAGATACATACTTGAGATGGCTAGAGCCTTGAGACATCAGGCATCTTTACCTAAGAGGTTTTGGGGTGACTGTGTTCTCACAGCTACCTACTTGATTAACCGTCTTCCTGTAGCCCTTCTTAAACACAAAACACCCTATGAAACACTTTTCTCCTGCTCACCTGACTACTCCAAACTGAGAGTGTTTGGCTGTTTGTGCCTTGTGTCCACTCTGGCTGCTCACAGGAAGAAATTTGACCCCAGGGTTGATCCCTGTGTGTTTCTAGGATATCCCTTTGGCTTTAAGGGTTACAAAGCTTACAATCTTGTCACCAAGAAGGTGATTATCAGCAGAGATGTGCACTTTCTAGAGGATGTATTTCCTTTCTCCTCTGAATACACCTCTCCCTTACCACAAAAGCCTCCTACTGTACAATCATCCCCACCTCCTGTGAGTGATGATACTCTTCCCATCTTTCATCAAATTGAGCTTCAACACACCCTATCTCCATCTTTGAACCCGGATCAACTTTCTCCCATTTCTCATATGGATTATTCACCATCACCTGTACCACCAGAATTTGATCCAGTTCCATTTCTTCCAGTTGATCCTCCACCTCTCAGAAGGACCACTCGAGCTATTAAACCACCCTCCTGGCAGCAAGATTATGTGTGCACAAGCTCCAGTGCTCCTATCACTGCTGTCACTACACATCATGGTGGTAAGTCCTCTCCCTATCCCTTCCTTTGCTCACTATCTTCTTCTGTTTGTTCCCCTTCATATCACAAGCTTATGTGTAACTTAGCTGATCTATCTGAACGTAACTCTGTTGCTGAGGCCATTACCAATGAGAAATGGTGTGATGCCATGGTGTTGGAGCTCAATGCTCTTGAAGCCACTCACACTTGGGATGTGGTCCCTCGCCCTGCTAACCACTCTGTTGTCTCTTGCAAGTGGTTATTTAAGCTCAAGTTCAGATCAGATGGCAGTCTAGACAGGCATAAAGCTCGCCTTGTGGCACGAGGTTTCTCTCAAATAGAAGGGATTGACTATGGAGAGACTTTTGCACCTGTTGCAAAGATGATTTCTGTAAGGACTGTGTTAGTTGTGGCTGCTATTAATGGATGGTCAGTTAGCCAAATGGATGTAACAAATGCATTCCTGCATGGTGATATAGAGGAAGAGGTGTACATGGAACTCCCTCCAGCCTACTCTTTCCTCCATCAGTATAGAGAGCACATGTAACTTTGCCCTCAGGGGGAGATTTTGAGAGAGTGCAAAGATGGCAAGCTTGTGTGCAAATTGAAGAAATCACTGTATGGACTCAAGCAAGCTCCAAGACAGTGGTTTGCAAAGTTTTCTGAAGCTGTTGTTGATGCAGGGTTTGTACAGTCCAAAGCAGATTATTCATTATTCACAAGGAAGACAGATAAGTCATTCACAACTCTCCTTGTGTATGTTGATGACATGATCATCACTGGAGATGATGAAAAGGAGATTGAAAAACTAAAATATCATCTTAAACATCACTTCCAGATGAAGGATCTAGGAGAGCTTAAGTATTTCCTAGGCATTAAGGTGGACAGAACTTCCGAGGGCTATTTCCTAAACCAAAGGAAGTATGTCATGGAGATGCTAAAGGAAACAAGGATGATGGAATCTAAGCCAGCCAAGACACCACTTGATCCCAAGGAAAAGCTCACCTTGGAAGGCAGTAGAGAGATGGTGGATGCTGGTGCTTACAGGAGACTAGTAGGAAGGTTGATTTACTTGACAATCACCCGACCTGATATATGTTACTCTGTACAAGTTCTAAGCCAGTTCATGCACTCTCCCACTGATGAGCATTGGAGAGCTGCAAAACATGTTCTAAGGTATCTAAAGGGTACTCCAGGACAAGGGCTTCTGCTATCTAAGCACTCTGAGTTACAACTTAAGGCATATTGTGATGCTGACTGGCAGAGCTGCCCTATGACAAGAAAGTCTCTAACTGGATTTTGTATACTGTTGGGCAACTCATTGATTTCATGGAGATCAAAGAAGCAGACATATGTAGCCATGTCTTCTGCTGAGTCTGAGTATAGAGCCATGGCCATGACTTGCTGTGAAATCACTTGGCTTGTAAAGCTCTTGACTGATCTGAATGTGAAGATGAAACCAGTGCAATTGATGTGTGACAATCAATCTGCACTACATATAGCCAAGAATCTTGTGTTCCACGAAAGGACCAAGCACATTGAGGGTGACTCTCACTTGGTCCGAGACAAACTGATAAACCAAGCAGTTGTACTTGGCTATCTCTCAACAACACAGCAACTTGCAGATGTATTCACTAAAATCCTAAGCTCTGACCAGAGTGGGAAACTGTTATCCAAGTTAGGAGTTGTGAAATGGTTTAGCACTCCTAACTTGAGGGGGAGTGTTGAGGCAACTTGAGCTCCCTTGCTGGTGTCCTGCAGCGGGTCAGTTGGCTCAAGTGTGTGAGCAGTGGATAACCGAAAATAAGGTCTTATGACTTGTGTAATAAGCTACCCTTGAGCCTTGCTTCTAGTAGTATAAATAGGAGATCCTTTACTCTTGTAATTCATCTTACAAAGCAATGAAAGTTTTATGAATTTCTGGGAGATCTGCTTATTCCTTTTCTTTGCATCTGAGTGTTCTTATGAGTGAATTCAATTGATCTTGCTGAATCAACAATTACCATCTCTTTCAAGATCGAGCGAAGCGAAAAGGAGCGGGCACGCCAGCGCGGGAAGGGGGTGGCGGTGGCGGCGGCGGCACTGAGGAGGAGGAACTCGTACGGGTCGGGGAGGCAATAACCGTCCAGATCCCATCCGAAGATGATGAAGCGACGAACAGTTTCAGCAACAGAGGCTCGTCAAGATCCCGTGTCCTCCTCCGTGCTCCCCTCCGGCAATAACCGTCCTGATCCGGTCGGAGAGGGTGGTGGACTCCTCCCGCTCCACCGACGTCAACTATGTGGAGATGTGATCAAATCGAGATGAATAGCTTCAACTCCTCCTGCTCCACCGACGTCACCGCCTTGCCAAACCCTAACAAGCAATAAATTGCGGGAACTCGGAAGCAATAGGGAGATCGAGGAGAGAAGCAACCAAAGTCCACCTCCGCAGCCTCCACCTCCGCTTCCGCCGAATCTCCGTCGCCTCCGTCGAATCTCCGCCACCTCCGCCTCTTGCCTAACGCCATCGAATTGAAAGCTTCTGCGGCGGCAGCGCTCTTCGACCATGGAACGATCTGGAGAGATGCGGAAACTGCCAAGGAACGATCTGGAGGATCTGGGCCGCCAGTTGCAAATCGCTGGCTCGGAGCGCGAAATGGAGCAGGAGGCACCATGGATAGTCGCTCGGAGGTTGAGATCTCAGATCTCCGTCCTCGATCTGCTCGGCAATGGCAGTGGCGTCCGTCAGATCCGGCGAAGGAGCGGTCGCTCAGAGCAGAGAGCGAGGGAGTGGTCGACGAAGAGAGCGAGATCTGAAACAGCGAAGAGGGAGATATATCTTATTTAGGATTAGAGGGCAATTTTGTCCATAAAAATTTAGGTGGACAAATCCCCAATTTAACAGATTTAAAGGACACTCTTTCAATATGACCGAAAATTTGCGCATTCGACGCAAATTTTCTCAAAAAAAAAAAGAAGAGGTGCTACTTTTTCAGCAACTCGCGTTTTTTTTAATAGCAAATGCTCCATTTGGTTATTCAAAGATGAAGACGAAGAAAATAAATGATGGAGTTGGAGCTTGGACTTTTTTCAGCAACTCGCCTTTTTTTTAATAGCAACAGTTTCATTTGTTCGAAAGATGAGGACGAAGAAGATAATTAAAATGGCAGGATTGAAGTTTGGACCTTATTCAGCAACTTGCCCACCTCAAAGGCAACTTGTACTTTATAATGAACACATGTCGGACCTAGTTGAACACGATTCTAATACCCTGTGAAATATCTGAGGGATCATTATTTGACTGGTATGCATGATTAATGACAGAGGTGGATTCTCTTTAGGGACAGGGGCGACGGTCGCCCTCCAATCAAAAATAAAATATAATATACCTATTTCTCTCGTCGATAGCTTCGATTTGATATATTATAAGCTCAAATCCGATATCCGAATAAAAAGTTATAAGCATTTCAATTTTCAGGACTGAATAATATTTCTTACATCATTTGCCAAATTGATAACCTTTTAACGTAATTATCATTTGTCAAACTTCATGCCTTAATAGTATAATTATACCAGAAAACATCAAATTAGGAGATTATATCAAAATATTTAAAAAACAACGAAATAAATCATGTACGGTTTATTTTTTTATTCTAGTTACATACCCATAATATTGATGATTTTTTGGAAAAGAAAAATTAAGGTTTCATTTTACATGAAAAAAATTTTATGGTAATTTTCCGCCACCTCTATCAACATTTTAAAGATCCGTCACTGATTAATGACAAGGGGTGTGAGCTTCATCTCACCAATATTCTATTTTACGGTTCTAGAGCAAGGACACTTGTGTTGACATTACGACTCTTCTAGTCTTTCAGGTTCAGGTAGAGCAATTAGAGTGGCTACTGAAAACAAATGGAAAAAACACGATGATGTATATAGAGATAAAGGATATTACTTTTTATCGTTTTCCTTTTCTACTATTGGTGACCTAGGTGATGATCAGGCACGGAGCCAAGATTTTTTCTAATATATTTATAACAAATTATTTTTCATATATACATATCGTGACAAAATTTTTCTCAATTTTTTTTAGCCCCTCCTAAGAAAATTTCTAGATCCGCCAGTGAGTGCAACACTTACCTGCTAGCTATTTCAATTTTTGGCAAATAGTTAATGTGTTAAAACAAACTCTTTTTTTTACAGTAGGCAAAAGATTAGATGTACTACCGGCATCCATGATCATCTCGCAAGATGATATTCTGGAACTCACAACAACAAGCGCTCAAAACAAAATTACAATTGAACTGAGATTTAGCAATAAAACCAGCTGCTCCATTGGCCTCTCTATAGCAATGCTGAAAAGTGATGCTCTCAAAATCTCTTCTTAATGAATAGATCTCTTGGACTATTTGAATGACCTCCCATGGGATATTGTTTGCATGATTGATGGCGTCGATGATAATAGCAGAATCACTCTCAACTATCAATCTTCGGATCCCCATCTAGGCTGCCAGTCTTATACATGTATATACAGCCAAAGCTTCTGCTAAAATGACAGAACTCATCCTAACGTTACATTTATGTATCCGAATAACTTGACTGTCATTATTCCTCACAACACAACCAACATGTGGTTGAGTATTACTTTTTACCGAAGCATCTACATTGATCTTAACTACATCTATTGGAGAACATTTCCACATCATTTTATCAGGAGACCTAACACCAGTGGCTGATTCAAGGGTGGGTGACACCGGACCGTCGCCCACCCCGATCCGGAAAAAAAATACCAGAATATATGTGTTATGTGAAAAAATTAAAAGGTAAAATAAAAGTATCTTTAGTGGCTTAGTGGTTAAGCCTATCCCATTTTATATAGAATTCAATCAACCCTTGTTCAAATCCCATTAGACACATTTTTTCATTTATTTTTTCCTTAATCCATTTCCATTATTTTAAAATTTTTACAATTTATTTGGTATTTTACAATTAAATAATTATATTTTTCTTACAAATTTAAGATATTCTCTCCATGTATTTTTTTTAAAAAAATATTTTTAATAAAAATAATATAAAAATTATCCATAAAAAATTGTACCCACCCCGAAAAAATTTCTGGATCCGCCCCTGTCTAACACGTTTAGGTAATTTCAATTTAAACTGACCTTTATTCCAACAAAAGATATTATCAATAGCTCGAGTTAACACAGAGATCATACCTGTATCAGAAGTATTGCGAAAAATATTTCTATTTCCAAGCTCCCAAATTGAATGTCATAAATGACATAAATCTGTAAGATCTAGATTAAGAGCCCTAGTATTTAGAATATTCTCTTGAACATCACTTGTTAAATTTGGTATAATGAAACATTTTTTCAACTTAACACCCAGATTTTGAATAAGGGATTTTGTAATTTGACAATTAAACAATAAATGATTTGTATTTTCTATACCAGAATTACAAAGAGAACTAATACTAGGAACTCTATTTATATATCTATTTAACCGGACAGTCGTGGGCAAGATATCCAAAAAAAATTTGCAAATAAATTTTTTAATATTCGGAGAGATATTAAGTTTCCAAATCCAATTTGCTGAAATTTTCTTCATATTCCTAGTTTTATAAAGCGACGATGTGGATTTAACAGAAAATTTTCCATTATTACTGTAAATCCAAATTAATTTGTATGGGATATCAATTACAAGAATATGGCTATTAGTAATTGCTTGAACAATATGAGAAGGAAAGATAGAATTTAACTTATCAGTATAAAGCGAGGATGTGGATTTAATAGATTTCTAATCGTATGAAGGCTTAAGTCATCAGCTCGTCCAAATATTAAAGTGTCATCTGCAAAGCAAATGAATGGAATAGGATCACTATTATTTGTAAGTTTAATTCCAACCAAAGGGTCACATTCCAATGATTCCTGATGCAACATTCTCCTTAATAGTTCCATAACCAATACAAAAATTGAAAAATATATGGTGCAAGAGGATCTCCTTGTCGAATTCCCCTATAAGTATGAAATGTACGGCCCGGTTATTAAATAAAACTAAAAAGCTAGTTTTAGTTAGGCAGTTCATAACCCAATCGATCAATCCATCTAAAAATCAAAACCAAATTTTCTTTTCAAAGCTTAATCCAGTTTATGCAAAGTCCTCGCACTCCTCATCGGGATGCTCTTTTGCATATTCTTTGTTATGTCAACCATACTATAGGCAGAGGAATTCTCCTGAACAGCCGTGATTCATCCACTTTGAAAGCATTTTCAGATTCCGATTGGTCTACGTGTCCTATGACTCGCAGGCACTGTTCCAAAAAAAGGCCTGGGCCTCCGACTAGTCCCCGCCTAGACCCTTGAAGGTCCCCCACCTTCGAGTTTAGCCGCCTAGATCCTTGAAGGTCACCCGCAAGGTCTTGGCGGCCTTGTAGGTTTGGCGAGTTAGTGAAAAACCCCACTTTTGAGGTTTTAACTCCTAAAACCCCCCACATGTCGATATCTCTCTTAATTCTCAACCTCTATACTCTCTCTTACTCTTGATCCCTCATGTAACGACCCGAAATTTAAGTACCCGAATTAACCTCCATAAACCTACTTAGAAGGTAAATAAGGTTCGGAATACTAGATTATCGGGGAACGTTATAGAAGAAGTTTGATCTTCTTCCGTGAGCTTTGGATCTTACGACCGAGTACGAGTTATTATTAGGTTCATTTAAGCGGAAGATTTAGTTGTCAAAAGATGGGGATTGCGAACCCCGAAAAGATCGTAAGCCCGTTGGAGGCTTCACCTGTCCTAGACTATCGCGAAAACGTTTCGAACAGAGATAAAAGCGGAAATCATAAATACAACAAAATGCCACGGCCACGCCGGGTCAAAACGATAAAACGTATGAGCAAAAGAGTGCGAATGTCAAGCGCCTCCCTCACTCTAATCGTCCAAAAGGTCTGTCCCGACAACCATCCACATCAGTAAGTCATATCGGGTAAGGGGTACCTGAATCTAAAAACAAGAAATAAATCGGGGTCAATCATCGGAAATATGCACACTCCGTGCCATATAAAGAGGCATTCTTAAACTACATGAATGTTAAAATGCAACACATAAGCAAGTGTATAGATATATATACATGCGAAATAAACACACAAGGGCCCGTATCATCATCATAATCATCATCATAATCACCATAATATCTTCTCAAACGTACTCATCCTTCTCAAACATACTCATCCTTCTCAAACATACTCATTCTTTCTCATCATAAGCCTTTCATCATTTCATTCGTGTTCCATCGAGTATAAGTCATTTATTCAGATTTTGACGGCCGTCCTACCATAGACACATAGCATACATATGAATCGTTGGATTTACTAAGTTCATCCTACGTCATATTACCAGTTTATATTCCTAACACGTTACTAGGTCGCGTGATGCATGAAGACTCTCGATAAGACAAAGAGTATCACATAAATCCATCATGAGTAAGTCCAGGGGACTTACCTGGAGTCCGGAGAATAAGCAAGCAATAAAGTGCACAACCAAGGATCCAATCAACAAGAGCCTATTAATTTCATTAAGCTTTCATTAGGTGGTATTCTAATGCATGGTACCCAACCTAATAATCAACATACATCCACATGAGGTTCACGATTCTATAGATTACACAATTTGGTTAAGTGATCCGGACTTAACCAGTTATAATCTATATCGTATTATCACATAATCGATTTTCTTCTTATCGGATCATAAGTCAAGTTATGGGTATACTTCATTTCTGTATTTTATATGCTCTAATTTTCGGTTATGCCATCACATATTTAACCATATTCTTAGCATTCCCTTAACCAAGTTTTCTAACCGAGTCATTATAACCACTGGTTACTAAAATTATAATAACTCTTGATTCAACCGTTGGATTGTCGTAATTTTTGAAGGAAAGATAGATAACATTCCCATGAACATCATATTAAGATTTCAGCCGAATCAGACCGTTGGATTGGAATTAATGTCCAAATTACAGAGGCACATATATCCATTTTGTCTCTTGATGTTTGCTACAAAACGCAACCAAAAACACATAGAGGCTCCACTTCCTAAGCCCTTTCCAAGCACACAAGATCTATTCCTAGAGAGAGGGAAGGCGGATGAGGGATTACCTTCGAAGAATCCCACACAAACGACTCAAGAACACCCTCGGGAGTCCTTCGGAACACCTTTCAAACACCTTGCCATTTTGTCACCAAAAATCCCAAAACATGATTTAGATTCTTACTCAAAGTTGAAGAAAAGGAGTTATAAAACATGTTGGAACTCAGTTTTGGAAGAAAGGAAGGGTTCTTACCAAGAAATCAAGTCAAACTCTCAAGACCCTTCAAAAACAGTTTTCTGCAGCTTCAAAGATGGACGATTTTGGCTGGGCAAAAGACCTTGGATTTTTGTGTTTGAGATATGTATGGAAAGCTGGGTTCAAGACGGATCCATGGCCACCGAGTTTGCTCAATTTGGATGAGTATGGAGGGAGTTATGCTATTTCTTGTGAAGGCTGTCCAAAATGGACCTAAAATGGAGCAAGGCTCTCCTTCTCTCTCTCTCTCTCCTCTCAAGTGACGGTGGGGCTTCTTTGGATGAGCTCCTCATGAGTCTTGGGGTCAGGCTTATAGAGGAGAGGGGTGGTTGGCTTCATGAGTCAAAGCATGGGGGGTGATGGGATGAAGAGATGGGAGTGGTTGAATGTCTACATTCACAAGCAAGCCACAAGTCAAGGGTTTGGTGGATCAATGTTGGGCAATTTGGGTGGATGACCTCTTTAACATAATGTAAAACCCGAGCTCACGAAGCGTTAAAATCCGTTACGTTTATAAGATACGAGAAAAGTGGCTTGGGCATATTTTTTCCGTCATTAAATCCATGTAAAGCTAGGCATAAAATTTTTAAATTTTCCGGGTTTTCATAATCATAAGGGAGGATAATATTCGGATTATCCTACGGATATTTTGTAAATATTAATTAAATTCCGGTCTTTACAATCATCCACCTCTAAAAACAAGTCTCGTCCCCGAGACAAAGAGGTTTAAACCGGCGGAGAAGGTTTTAAAACTTGAGTCCTTGAATCGTAACAAAAGGCACACGATCATCTTGGATGCGTCGTCCAAGAATCTCACGCCACCTTTGTCACGGCCGTAATAATCTCGAAGGTTTCATCAAGCATGTGATGGGCGCCCCCATCACATCTCGCCTCAACCTTGAAAGTATCACAACTCGAGAGGATAATCACACTACCGCTCGGTCTTAGCGAAAATTCCACGAGTGCCCCCGTGGAAAGCTCGTATCCACTTCGCGAAGTATAATAGGTTTACCCGGACATTGGAACCTTAAACTGCTCATTTCCGAACTAAATCTCAAAATCAAGGTGTTTGGCGTCCCGACTCGACATTATACCTAGACACTTCTAGTCTCGACTCATCTCCTTCTCGGGAGGTGGTTATCCACCTCTAAGGATCAAACACACGATCTCACTACGACTCAATCAAAACAGAGGGTGGATTAACATCCACCTCTAAGGCTAAGCCTTATTCCTTTTCCTAGGTTCAATATTCCGACATACCATCATTTATCGACCATACTCACAACAACCACATAATCATAACGATATCATATCAGTCATATATCATAAAGTATCACACATCAATGATAATCACATCATGTAGGACCGCTCATGGGCCCCACCACGCATATCAATCACAGAAAATGCGCACTCAATCACAGAGATAAACACCCAATCACACATAGTACGGCTAAGGGTCCCCCTCCCAGGTACTCACCGGCCACTCACGCAGTCAAAGCTATATCTGCACGTGGCTGTACATACGACGCTAGCAACTCATCTAATACATCTCCATAGCTCGCCCGTATACTCTCCTCTGTCTCCCAAGTGGCCTCCTCGGGGCTTCTCCTAGCCCACTGTATAAGTACCAACGGTACCTCTCTACGCCTCAGCTTCTTGACCCGTCGGTCAAGAACAGCAATCGGATGCTCCACGAAGGTATGGTCAGGTGCTATCTCTAATCCGGAGTAGTCCAATCTATGACTCGGATCTGGCTCGTACTTCCTCAGCTGTGACACGTGGAAGACATCGTGTATACCGGCCAAACGGGGCGGTAAAGCAACTCTATAAGCAACCTCTCCCACTCGCTCGAGGATCTCAAAGGGGCCCACATATCTAGGGCTCAGTTTGCCCTTCATCCCGAATCGTCGGATCCCTCTCGTCGGTGACACTCGCAACCAGACATGATCTCCAACCTCAAAGGCCAACTCAGTCCTGCGCCTATCAGCATACTTCTTCTGTCGGTCGTGCGCAACCCTCAGATGCTCTCGGATCCGTCTGACCTGATCTGTCGCCTCCTGCACGTACTGTGGTAGTGTCCCCACTCGGTCTGCAGGCTCATCCCAGCAGATAGGCGACTTGCATCGCCTCCCGTACAACGCCTCAAAAGGAGCCATCCTGATCGATGAATGATAGCTGTTGTTGTACGAGAACTCTACTAGGGGAAGATGTCGAACCCAAAGGTTTCCCCACTCCAAAACACAAGCCCTCAGCATATCCTCTAGCTTCTGAATCGTCCTCTCGCTCTGCCCGTCCGTCTGCGGGTGATAGGCCGTGCTGAAATGCAACTTGCTCCCCAGAGCCTCGTGCACATGCCTCCAGAATCTCGAAGTGAAGCGGCCATCTCTATCAGATACTATCCTCTCGGGAACCCCATGCAACCTCACTATATGCTGTATAAAAGCTCGGACTAAATCAGACACAGGCCATGTCTCCTGAATCGGAATGAAATGGGCGGTCTTGGTCAACCTGTCGACCACCACCCAAATCGCATCAAAGCCTCGTACATCTCTCCTCAATCCTGTCACGAAGTCCATCGTGATATCCGTCCACTTCCACACAGGGTCAGGAAGTGATCGTGTCATCCCTCTGGGCTTCTGGTGCTCTATCCGCACCTGCTGGCAGACCTGACATCGCGCTACAAACAAAGCGACATCAGTCTTCATCCTGCGCCACCAGAACGTCCTCCTCAAGTCCTGATACATCTTATTCGATCCCGGATGGACCAAATAAGGAGTGGAATGTGCCTCTATCATGATCTTCTGCTTCAGGTTGTGCACATCAGGCACAACAACTCGTCCCTGCAACATCAGCATCCCATCATCTCGGACGGTAAAAGACCTACATTGGCCCTGGGCCATGCGCTGTCGGATATCGGCAATCCGCGGACACTCTGTCTGCGCTCGTCGGATCTCATCCATCAACTCTGACTGAACCTCTAGGAAACTCAGCTGTCCACTCTCTCGCTGTGACCAGACCTCTATCCTACAACTGATCAGATCCCGTTGTAACTCAGGTCGAGCCGTCAATCTGGACAAAACAATCTCCTGACGAGTCTTCCGACTCAAGGCGTCGGCCACCACATTGGCCTTCCCCGGGTGATACTCAATCTCCAACTCGTAGTCCTTGATCAACTCCAACCACCTCCTCTGACGCATGTTCAGCTCCTTCTGCGTGAAAATGTACTTCAGATTTTTGTGATCGGTCATGATCCTCACTGACGTGCCATACAGATAGTGCCTCCAGATCTTGAGCGCATGTACCACTGCGGCTAGCTCAAGATCGTGCGTGGGGTATGACTCCTCCCCTGGCTTCAGCTGGCGTGAAGCGTAAGCGATGACCCGATCCCTCTGCTGTAGCACACAACCTAAACCTGAACTCGAAGCATCCGTGTAGACCACGAAGTCCTCCGTCCCCTCTGGTAGTGCTAACACTGGCGCGGATGTCAACTTCTGCTTCAGCAGATCAAAACTGGCCTAGCACGCCGGGCTCCACTCGAAGGGTACTCCCTTCTTCGTCAGTTGCGTCATCGGCCTAGCTATGCTGGAGAAGCCCTCGACGAACCGTCGGTAATAGCTAGCCAAACCTAGAAAAGACCTGATGTCTCTAACATTCTTGGGGATCTCCCAAGCAACGATAGCATCAACCTTCGATGCATCTACTGATATTCCTGCTGCGGATATAACATGACCAAGAAACATCACCTCGGAGAGCCAGAACTCACACTTCCTAAACTTCCCGAACAGTTTATGCTTCTGCAGAATCCTCAGCACAATCCTCAGGTGCTCAGCATGCTCCTCTCTGCTCCTCGAGTAGATCAAGATGTCGTCGATAAATACCACCACGAATCTGTCAAGAAAATCGATGAACACCCTGTTCATCAACTCCATGAAGGCGGCTGGCGCATTGGTTAGCCCGAACGGCATAACCACAAACTCGTAGTGTCCGTATCTAGTCCTGAAGGCCGTCTTCGGGATGTCCTCTGCCTTCACCCTCAGCTGGTGATAACCCGAACGCAAATCTATCTTCGAGAAGACGACAGCTCCCTGCAGCTGATCCACCAAATCGTCTATTCTCGGCAACGGGTAACGATTTTTCACCGTAGCCCGGTTCAACTCTCTGTAATCTATGCATAGCCTCAACGACCCATCCTTCTTCTTCACGAACAACACCGATGCTCCCCACGGCGAAGCACTCGGCCTAATGTAGCCCTTCCCAGCTAGCTCCTCCAACTGTGCCTTCAGCTCGGCCATCTCCGTCGGCGCCATCCTGTACGGGACCCTCGAAATCGGCCTGGTGCCCGGCTCCAACTGTATAGCGAAATCAACATCTCGCTGTGGCGGAAGTCCTGGTAGCTCGTCTGGGAAAACGTCAGCAAACTCACTAACAACGGGGACATCTGTCAGGCTGGGTCGCTCGCGATCCACCTCTAAAGCATAACACCAGTAGCTCGTGCATCCCTGGTCTAGAAGTCTCGCCGCTCGAACGGCGCTGATCTGGGCTCCGTTCCGTTTGGGGTCGTCCCCCCACACCTCGTGCTCAGTCCCATCCTCCGCGAGGATGGAAACTGTACGGGTCCTCAGGTTGAGGATTGCCCCATAGAAGTTCATAAAATCCATCCCCAGGATCATCTCGTCTGTCCGCAGTGGCATGACTATCAAGTCAGTGGGCCACTCTCGCTCTCCTATCCGAATGGGGCATCCTAGGATCTCACGCCCCGTCCTAACCCTAGCCCCATCCGCCAGATGAAGTGTGGAAAGCTGAAGACGTGGCAGCTGTCAGACGTAGCTGCTGGTCATAGCGGAGGATCATCTCTAGAAATCTGTCATATGTCATTCCCTCCATGCTAGTAGAGATCAGAAGAACGTCTGGCGGAAGCCTCATAGAAAGCATGCGGATGCGCATCTCGTCGGTGTTACAGACCTTTCCACAATAGACGAGCTCCTTCTTGAACTGGCAGACGATCTCGGAGATAGATAGCCGTGGGTCATAGCGGGTACTGAAGAGTGCAACCTCTCGTGCTGCTTGTGTCCCAGATGGACAGTACTCTCTCAGCATCAACTTCCTGAACTCCTCGTAGGTCCATGCAGTACGATCATCACAGTAGACAAGCCATCTGTCATAAGCATCTCCTTTAAGCTGCCCAGCCGCAAGCCTCTGTCTCTCCGCATCGGGTACTCCAATCAAGCTGAAAACTCCCTCGAGTCCTCTGAAGAACTGCTCGATATCCTCTCCGGGTCCGGCCTGAAAGATAGGCGGGCTACTCTGTGATAGTCTCTTCACCCAGTCGGTGACGCCAGTTGATCTCTCTCGCTCTAGCAACGCAAGTAATGCCCTCTCTATCGCTGATCCCTGCTGCTGCCTATCAGCCTCTCCCTCGTGCTGCCCGGGGATCTCGACCTCAACATCGGTCTCAATCTCTGTCTCTGTCTCGGGAATGCGGCCACGACCTCGGCCACGTGGTCTCCCGCGTCCTCTAATAATCTGGGTGTCGACCATGCTGACAACTGGACATTTAACTGTACTGAATATACAATTAAATAAAACGTCTTCTTCAAGGAAGACG
The DNA here is from genome assembly GCA_963922045.1 of Persicaria maculosa. NCBI lineage: Eukaryota > Viridiplantae > Streptophyta > Magnoliopsida > Caryophyllales > Polygonaceae > Persicaria > Persicaria maculosa. Next base: position 3,494,945 of record OY998252.1, read on the forward strand.
GCCCTCAGGCACATTCATCTCACATAATTACATCCCTTCAAGGGGGTGGCCCGCAGGCACAGTTTTATATCGCACGGAAGCTAACTAGATAGCTATCCTTCGAGGGATAGCTTGGCGAGCCCGCCTCTAAATCCTATCCTGCTCCAACCACCTTGGTTGCTCCCTTGGAGTCTTCCAGGCCCGTCTGTAAGGAAAAGCTAGGCAGTCTACCCGGACCCTTCTACATCTCTAATGATGCCTATCGCCTTGTCTCTACCCGTCGATCCTATCTCTCGTCTATAAAGATCCTAACCATTTTCATTTTCCAAAGGGTTTTCATCTTTGCCCTTTAAACACTTCGAAATCCTTGAAAATTTCCAAAACGGTGGGCGGGTTTTGAAAATTAATTTTTTTAACTCGTGCGTACTCGGGTCGAACAACCTTGGCTCTGATACCAACTTTGTAACGACCCGAAATTTAAGTACCCGAATTAACCTCCATAAACCTACTTAGAAGGTAAATAAGGTTCGGAATACTAGATTATCGGGGAACGTTATAGAAGAAGTTTGATCTTCTTCCGTGAGCTTTGGATCTTACGACCGAGTACGAGTTATTATTAGGTTCATTTAAGCGGAAGATTTAGTTGTCAAAAGATGGGGATTGCGAACCCCGAAAAGATCGTAAGCCCGTTGGAGGCTTCACCTGTCCTAGACTATCGCGAAAACGTTTCGAACAGAGATAAAAGCGGAAATCATAAATACAACAAAATGCCACGGCCACGCCGGGTCAAAACGATAAAACGTATGAGCAAAAGAGTGCGAATGTCAAGCGCCTCCCTCACTCTAATCGTCCAAAAGGTCTGTCCCGACAACCATCCACATCAGTAAGTCATATCGGGTAAGGGGTACCTGAATCTAAAAACAAGAAATAAATCGGGGTCAATCATCGGAAATATGCACACTCCGTGCCATATAAAGAGGCATTCTTAAACTACATGAATGTTAAAATGCAACACATAAGCAAGTGTATAGATATATATACATGCGAAATAAACACACAAGGGCCCGTATCATCATCATAATCATCATCATAATCACCATAATATCTTCTCAAACGTACTCATCCTTCTCAAACATACTCATCCTTCTCAAACATACTCATTCTTTCTCATCATAAGCCTTTCATCATTTCATTCGTGTTCCATCGAGTATAAGTCATTTATTCAGATTTTGACGGCCGTCCTACCATAGACACATAGCATACATATGAATCGTTGGATTTACTAAGTTCATCCTACGTCATATTACCAGTTTATATTCCTAACACGTTACTAGGTCGCGTGATGCATGAAGACTCTCGATAAGACAAAGAGTATCACATAAATCCATCATGAGTAAGTCCAGGGGACTTACCTGGAGTCCGGAGAATAAGCAAGCAATAAAGTGCACAACCAAGGATCCAATCAACAAGAGCCTATTAATTTCATTAAGCTTTCATTAGGTGGTATTCTAATGCATGGTACCCAACCTAATAATCAACATACATCCACATGAGGTTCACGATTCTATAGATTACACAATTTGGTTAAGTGATCCGGACTTAACCAGTTATAATCTATATCGTATTATCACATAATCGATTTTCTTCTTATCGGATCATAAGTCAAGTTATGGGTATACTTCATTTCTGTATTTTATATGCTCTAATTTTCGGTTATGCCATCACATATTTAACCATATTCTTAGCATTCCCTTAACCAAGTTTTCTAACCGAGTCATTATAACCACTGGTTACTAAAATTATAATAACTCTTGATTCAACCGTTGGATTGTCGTAATTTTTGAAGGAAAGATAGATAACATTCCCATGAACATCATATTAAGATTTCAGCCGAATCAGACCGTTGGATTGGAATTAATGTCCAAATTACAGAGGCACATATATCCATTTTGTCTCTTGATGTTTGCTACAAAACGCAACCAAAAACACATAGAGGCTCCACTTCCTAAGCCCTTTCCAAGCACACAAGATCTATTCCTAGAGAGAGGGAAGGCGGATGAGGGATTACCTTCGAAGAATCCCACACAAACGACTCAAGAACACCCTCGGGAGTCCTTCGGAACACCTTTCAAACACCTTGCCATTTTGTCACCAAAAATCCCAAAACATGATTTAGATTCTTACTCAAAGTTGAAGAAAAGGAGTTATAAAACATGTTGGAACTCAGTTTTGGAAGAAAGGAAGGGTTCTTACCAAGAAATCAAGTCAAACTCTCAAGACCCTTCAAAAACAGTTTTCTGCAGCTTCAAAGATGGACGATTTTGGCTGGGCAAAAGACCTTGGATTTTTGTGTTTGAGATATGTATGGAAAGCTGGGTTCAAGACGGATCCATGGCCACCGAGTTTGCTCAATTTGGATGAGTATGGAGGGAGTTATGCTATTTCTTGTGAAGGCTGTCCAAAATGGACCTAAAATGGAGCAAGGCTCTCCTTCTCTCTCTCTCTCTCTCCTCTCAAGTGACGGTGGGGCTTCTTTGGATGAGCTCCTCATGAGTCTTGGGGTCAGGCTTATAGAGGAGAGGGGTGGTTGGCTTCATGAGTCAAAGCATGGGGGGTGATGGGATGAAGAGATGGGAGTGGTTGAATGTCTACATTCACAAGCAAGCCACAAGTCAAGGGTTTGGTGGATCAATGTTGGGCAATTTGGGTGGATGACCTCTTTAACATAATGTAAAACCCGAGCTCACGAAGCGTTAAAATCCGTTACGTTTATAAGATACGAGAAAAGTGGCTTGGGCATATTTTTTCCGTCATTAAATCCATGTAAAGCTAGGCATAAAATTTTTAAATTTTCCGGGTTTTCATAATCATAAGGGAGGATAATATTCGGATTATCCTACGGATATTTTGTAAATATTAATTAAATTCCGGTCTTTACAATCATCCACCTCTAAAAACAAGTCTCGTCCCCGAGACAAAGAGGTTTAAACCGGCGGAGAAGGTTTTAAAACTTGAGTCCTTGAATCGTAACAAAAGGCACACGATCATCTTGGATGCGTCGTCCAAGAATCTCACGCCACCTTTGTCACGGCCGTAATAATCTCGAAGGTTTCATCAAGCATGTGATGGACGCCCCCATCACATCTCGCCTCAACCTTGAAAGTATCACAACTCGAGAGGATAATCACACTACCGCTCGGTCTTAGCGAAAATTCCACGAGTGCCCCCGTGGAAAGCTCGTATCCACTTCGCGAAGTATAATAGGTTTACCCGGACATTGGAACCTTAAACTGCTCATTTCCGAACTAAATCTCAAAATCAAGGTGTTTGGCGTCCCGACTCGACATTATACCTAGACACTTCTAGTCTCGACTCATCTCCTTCTCGGGAGGTGGTTATCCACCTCTAAGGATCAAACACACGATCTCACTACGACTCAATCAAAACAGAGGGTGGATTAACATCCACCTCTAAGGCTAAAATTTATTTGTTTATATATGTTATGAATTAAACTATATTATTTTATATACATATTGAATATGGCCTAGGATTAAAAATACATATCAAAATAGTAAATCCGCCTAGATCCCGCCCAATCCGCCTAGACCCTTGACCCTATCTAGCCGTCGAGCATTCGCCAAGCGTTTTTTGGAACATTGCTCGCAGGTCAGTCACTAGTTTCATTCTGCTTCTTGGTTATTCCCCTATTAGTTGGAAATCAAAGAAGTAGTCTGTGGTTTCTCGTAGCTCCTCCGAATTAGAGTATCGAGCCATGGCCAATGCAGCAACATAAATCACTTGGTTAGTTCGTCTTCTTCAGGAGATTTGCGTTGATTCAAGCAAGCCTATAACTTTTCACCGTGAATCGATCTGCAATGCAGATTGCAAAGAATCCCGTCTTTCATGAGCGCACTAAGCACATAGAAGTCGATTGTCACTTCACTCGTGATAATTTCATGGAGGGCTTACTCGAGCTCTCTTATGTTCCATCCTATGATCAATTAGCTGATATAAGTAACCAAGATTTTTGGCAAGCCCTCAACATCATCATATTCTCTCCAAGTTGAACTTGTACCAAGATTCAGCATGAGGAGGCCTATTGACGGTTGCTAAATGTCCAAGTAGACAAAGTTAGTTACACAATTTGTTAGGGTCAAAGTGTGTTGACCATCTTGTATAAATACATTTGTAAGCCTTTGTTCTGAATCAATCAAATGCAACTCGATCTTCATTCGTTTTTCCCGCTCTCCAAACATAACATCCTCGATAGACGACGTTCCCGCCCGTCTCTCCAAGTTTCTTCATCTCTGTCTCGTACTAACAGATTTAGACTCTTCGTCTTCGTTCCATCGATATTGAGGGCTTCCTCTCTCTCATTCTGCTTGTCTACTTAACTATTGAACCTTTAGGTGTGTTCCCGTCGGCGGTCTCGATCATTCCCGGTGGCGGTTCGTGGTTTGATTCCTTCTTCTAAAGTTACTGTCGACATTGTTAGATAGCTAGATTATATGTATAGGCACAATTACCCAATTGTAATTAGGGTTAACTATATTGTACTTTTATATATATTCTAATGATAGCGAAGGCAACTCCAACGGGGATTCTTCACTCTGACATGGTATCTGAGCCTCTAGGGTTTCATTAAAATCAACCCTAATTTCTTTTTTCGATCCCTCCCCCGCCTCTCTCCTACCACCACCGGCCTCCCCACGTTTTCTTTCCCTACTGCTGCCCAATCCACCACCGCCGGCCTTCCCACAGATCTCTCGTCGCTACCCAGATCCGCCCGGAACTTCGCCCCACAAAACTCTTCCCAGACCCCGTCTCGCCGCCCCTCCTCTCTCAATTGGAATCTCCTGCCATTCCGTTGTCCCTCAATTGCATCCCGACCTCGACCTCGACCTATCTCCCCACACCCAGCCGCCATTGCCATCACCCTCCCTCTTGCTCTCGCTCTCGCACTGCCTCTCTTCCGGCCACAAGACCCCACTGCACACCACCGGCGTCGCCCCTGACCACAGATTCAACGAGCTCAGCCACTCGCCTTCGCCGCTCCTCCTTCCTCTCGTTCTCACAGCTACTCCGATTTCCCCCTGCCAAAGAGAAGAAAACAGAGAGTTTTAATCTCTTTTGAAAAAATTACAGAAACGTACCTTGTGTTTTTCGGTTCTCATTTCTGGCCCCGACTTAATTATTTATTAAGTTAAGTGGCCAATAAAAAAAAACCTCTTACGATAGCCTTTTACGATCGCCAACACCCTCCAAGTCATTTACAGAGGGGGTATTCCCCCATTGGCGCCCATCGTCAGGGCTACCCGGCCTCTCCAACAAGGCCATACTCGAGCCAACAGGGACTCCTCGGGCCCTCTCTGCACCATCTGGATCAGGCCTTAGCAGCGGGATCATCGTCTTCGTCCCGACACAAGCAGCCCGCCATCATGACACCTACAGGTGTGTCACCTGCCGATCCGAACTGGTACATGGATAGCGGAGCCACTGCGCACATGTCGCACACCCCAGGTATAATTTTCGTCCCTGCTTCTAAGAGTCTTTCAACCTCCATTATTGTCGGCAATGGTGAACGCATTCCTACCTTGGGTCTTGGGCACACTACATTACCAACGCCTACCACCCAACTAAGCCTTAACAATATCCTCGCCTCCTCCGGCTTAATAAAGAACCTTGTGTCCATTCGTCGCCTCACCACAGACAATAACATCTCCATTGAGTTTGACCGCTTTGGGTTTGGTGTCAAAGATTTCACAACTGGGGCCCCGCTCATGAGATGTAATAGCGCTGGAGACCTTTATCCTATCACCTCCAATATAAATCCTGTCACCAAAAACATCCATCATGTCACCTCTCCTGCCGCAACCAATCTATCGGCAGTTGCTCGTTCTGCATCTCTTTGGCATGCTCGTCTTGGTCACCCAGGCTCTCCGGCTTTCGATTGTCTCAGATCCAGGCTTATTTCCTGCAATAAAGCCCCTCCCTCCACTAGTTACCCAGCGTGCCAGCTTGGCAAACACACTAGATTGCCTTTTGCCACGTCTTATACTCAGGTGCACGCTCCATTTGACATCATTCATGGTGATCTATGGACTTCTCCCATTATCAGTCATGATGGTTTCCGTTATGCACTTGTGTTGGTTGATGCATTCTCTCATTATTTTTGGGTGTTTCCCCTAAAGTACAAATATGAAGTTGCTACTCACCTTATGACCTTCCATAGCCTTGTCCGCACCCAATTTAACCTCTCCATTAAATCCTTTCAATGTGACATGGGCGGTGAATTTAACAACAATGCCCTTCACTCCTTCTTCTCTACTCATGGCATTCAGTTCCGCTTCTCTTGTCCTCACACCTCCTCCCAGAATGGGAAAGCCGAACGGAGCATTCGCACCCTTACCACTTACATGAGGACTCTCCTTATCCATGGGCATGTCCCCTTGCAGTATTGGCCATATGCTATCGAATCAGCATGCTATCTTATCAACATCACTCCTTCCACAACCATCCAGAATTGGTGCCCGGTTGAGATCTTATTCCAAGTCACTCCTAAATACGACCACCTCCGTGTGTTTGGTTGCCGGTGTTACCCCAACCAAGCATCTGTTGCCCCTCATAAACTTGCTCCTCGATCCACACCTTGTGTTTTCCTCGGCTACCCCTCCAATCATAGAGGGTATAGGTGTTTTGATCCCATTACCAAATGTGTCATATTCTCTCGCCACGTCACATTCGATGAGACCACATTCCCCTTTTCTAGTCCCCCTACATTCCCAAATACCCCGCCCCCTTCTGATGACTACCCTACACCTCACCTCCTTCACCAACTATATCCCTCTTCCTCTTCGAATGCTATTACATCTCCGGTCCGGGCACCCAACCCTCCCTTACCGCAACCTACAACACCTATCCTGCCACTTCCTGCCTTCGGCCAGCCCCCTGTGGCCCCCTGTCCTGTCACCTCAAGCCTCTGTCCCATCAGCTGCTGCCCCTGCCCTACCACCTATCCCCACACAGCCGGTCAACCAGATCCAAACTCGGAGCATGAGTGGCATCTTTCGCCCCAAATAGATATTTGACCTCTCTGCGTCTCACATATTGCCCATCCCTACCTCCCACAAAACAGCCGCCTTAGACCCGAATTAAAATGTTGCCATGCTCGATGACTATAAGGCTCTTATTAGCAACGATACTTGGGTCTTGGTTCCTCGTCCCCCTGGGGCCAACATTGTGCGGTGTATGTGGCTCTTTCGGCATAAGTTTCGCTCTGACGGATCTCTTGAGCGCTATAAGGCGCGACTGGTTGCCAATGGCAACTCTCAACAGGTGGGGGTCGATTGTGATGACACGTTTAGTCTGGTTGTCAAACCGGCTACCACCCGTACTGTCTTGCATCTTGCTGTCTCCAGGAATTGGCCTATTCATCAGTTGGATGTGAAGAACCTGTTTCTACATGGTCATTTGAATAAAACCGTGTACATGTTCCAACCGCCTGGGTTTGCTGACAGGACCAAACCAGGCCATGTCTGTCTCTTGCAGAAGTCTTTTTATGGCCTCAAGCAGGCACCTCGGGCATGGTACCTTCGCTTTGCTACTTATCTACATATGCTTGGATTTGTTATTAGCAAGAGTGACTCCTCTCTGTTTGTGTTTCGCCGGGGTAATCAGATTGCATATCTCCTTCTATATGTTGATGATATCATCCTTACTGCATCTTCAGAGTCTTTTCGATCTACTATTATTACACAGCTCAGTAAGGAGTTTGCTATGACTCATCTCGGGCCACTTAGTTTCTTTTTGGGAGTCTCTGCTTCTCGTTCTGCGTCTGGCTTGTTTCTCTCCCAAGAAAAATATGCAAAGGAGATTGTTGTCAAGGCGAATATGACTAACTGCAAGCCTGCTGCGACTCCTGTTGAGACCACCGTCAAACTGTCTCAAGCCGAAGGTCCACCCGTGTTCGACAAGGTATGGCACGATCAAATCCGATTAATATTGACTCCGTACGACTCATTTTACTGAGACGTCGAAAAGCTGTCAAATGCTGAACGAATCTAAAAAAAAGTCAAGTTTCCACCTTTGCACCTTCTCCCATGGTGGAGCCTTCTTCTTCCTCTTGAGGATGACAACATTCTCACGAGCTTGAATCATAGGTCATTCCCCAAGTATAGGTGTGTCCGAAGGTGTCTGGAATGGTCTCGCATCATTAGTGCTACATACCTTGCTCACAACCCGGTTCACCATCAAAGAACCAAACATGTGGAGATTGACATCCACTTTGTTCGTGAGAAGGTAGCTATGGGACATGTGCGTGTCCTACATGTCCCTTCCTCGTACCAGTATGCAGACATATTCACCAAGGGATTGCCTCGCCAATTATTTCTTGATTTTAGATCCAGTCTCACTATTCGCTGCCCTCCCGTTTCGACTGAGGGGGTATGTTAGATAGCTAGATTATATGTATAGGCCCAATTACCCAATTGTAATTAGGGTTAACTATATTGTACTCCTATATATATATTCTAATGATAGCGAAGGCAACCCTAACGGGGATTATTCACTCTGACAGACATCAGTGACGATTTGGTGTTTCTCTTTTTTTCATTATTTTCATTTGAATGAAAATGAATTGGGGCAACCATTCCGGAATGACTCACCAGAAAGGACTTGTGGGAAGAACTCATAGGTCCCCGGTTCGAACCCCGAATGACCGCTTTAATTTGTACATGTTTAGTTACGATTCGTAAGCATCTTATTGTGTTAAACTTAAAGACGAATCGGTACTACCATTGATGAAGACGAATTGGTTTCAGATGGTCTGCTGTAATTGCATCTGGTTCAGCTACTAACCGAGCTCGAATGAGCCCAGATGACGAGCTCGTTTGGGTTGTTCGAGTCAACCGAGCCGAGCTCGAGTTTAAGGTTAGGTTCGCGAGCCCAGCTTGAACATGTCATGTTCGACTCGAATATCACCCTTAAACATGGTATTAGAGCTTGATCCATTGTTCCCTAATTTTTTTCCCATCACGGCCAAACCTTAACCTCTCAAAACTTTTGGTAAGCTATTTCCTTTTCAATGCCCACCTCAAATCAACCCCAAATTCCTAGTGATAGAAAGCCTATAAGGCAATTAAGCTCAGTCCCATGAATTATATTTCATGAAAAGCAATATTAAATCCACTCTCTTTGCTAAATTATTGAATTTCTGCGATTTCAAAAACAAAATATAGTAGAAAATGTATTTAAGTGAATACAGATTATCCACTCATAAAAAATAAGCTAAAGAAGAAGAAGGTAAAATGCAGATTAAATAAACTTCAGTATCAAAAATAGAAAAACCTTACCTTGAGTGCACATGGAGATTTCAGGCTGATCAATTGAAGAGACCTTCGATATCAACACACACGAACAGGATATCAGATTAAGAAATCTTCGAAAGAGAGAGAGATCGAGGAAGAGGAACAGAGAGCTGCTAACTAAAGCGATGTAAAGCTTCAGAGGAGATGACAAATTTATTTCAGAGTGGTGAATTATTTTATTAATTTCTTTTATATTTTAGATCTAGATCTAGAAATACTCCGTATAATATATGTAGATCTCGAGAATTTGAAGAAAGCGAGAAGATCAAGCTAGATAGACTGCAATGAGACTCCGCCACTTCGATTTAGTCGATCAAGTAATTATTTATTTAGGATATTGTTATTTTATTTACGCCCATTTTAGATATGCTTCTTCCGTTCGTGAAAACTTGTCGTTTTAGAGGGTTAATTTTGTTCAACAAAACATGTCATTTTAGGTATTTTGGCCCATACTTTACAAAAATGCCCTTGTAATAATTAATATATTGTTAGTTGTAGTTTTCGATAAAGTAAAAAAGTAGTGTAATAAATGAGAGTATAATAGTATATTTGTTTATTTCCTTATAACTTGTGAAATAAGTTAGGATGACAAGTTTTGGTGAACGGAGTGAGTAGTGTTTGGTGTTACTTTGGACCACTTCTGCCACTTTTATGTATTATTATTTTTATATATTACACATTGATATGATAAATTTAAAATGTTAAACCACTTGGAAGTTGGACCTGTCATGTGAAGCATCCATCTATAAAATTTGGATCAAATTCTAGTGTTTGGTACAACACCACATGCTAGCTAAGTTAATTTTTGGCAAATAGTTAATGTGTTAAACCAAACTCTTGATATTAAATTTCTATTGCTAGCTAGTAACACAACAAAGACGATAAGTCTCAGTATATAACCGCTATCTATTAAAATTTGATAATGTCTAATCATGTGTGTTTGCTTTTTTTATTTTATTTTTTTATACAAGGTAAGGATTTTGGATGGTCAACCACGGTTGAACCATCGCCCAAGGACAGCCTGACGGATGAGAGCTCCCAACTCAGAAGGAGCACAGTCTGCGACGAATGAAGAGGATAGACCGATATGCGGCAGCCTATCGGTCTGAAATTTCCATGTGCACTTAAGGTAAGGCTTGTATTTTTCTCTCTTGGTTTAGCTGCACTTATACGTGTTCCTTGTTACAGCATCTCACAATCATAGGAACAATTACAAGTGCAGGTCAAGAAGGCAAGACCTGCAATCTCAACCTGATCAAGTACCGATTTCATCTCCTCTTTGCTTTAATCATCAATTCTCAATGAGTACGAATTTTGAAATTGAAGATTTGATGTGATTTTGTGCAGGAACGGGGAAGAAACAGAGGGAATAGTCGGATGGCCGCCGATTAAGACTTACCGAAAGAAACAATGCGGCCACGATCGCGCAGCGGTAAGGAACGGCGGCGGCCGCGGCCGCAGAGGATCGAATTGCTTGTTCGTGAAGGCGCAGATCGAAGGCACGTTGATCACAAGGAAAATCGATCTGAGCCATCACCGGAGCTACCGGACGCTATCTTCAACCCTACTCTTTATGTTCGGCAGAGGTGAATTGATTTCCAATCCGTTCCATTTCGCAGTCAATTTCACTGCAATTCAATGATTTTGAGTGTTGAATTTGAAACCTGGAGCGCGTTTGGAGGGATTGGATTTGACATCTCACCTAAATTCTGAAATCTGGCATTGCACGTGTCTGCAAACAGGGCATGAAAGCGTGGATGAGTACTGTCTTACCTACCAAGACAACCAAGCCCATTGGGCGCTTGCTGATAATGTGCCATGGAGGTAACTACTGTCATTTTAACCCCAAATTAGTTACTAATGTGTGATTAAAATCGGTAAATTCTGAGGCAATTGTTGATTCTTAATCTTCCAGGACGTTCATTGAATCGGTTCTGCGTCTGAAGTTGATAAGGAAGGAAAATTGATAGCTTGGGATCGCGTTCAAGAAAGGATTCGTCGACGTATTTTTCGACTAGGGATAAGTGATGCTTATGTTATAGCAATATATTCAACAAGCCTTAATTAAGTGAAGTTAGTATATAGTTTAATTTTGAATGTTTTAGGGTTAGTGATTTACTAGTATTGATTAATGTTGGGATATGCAAGGTTAATCCTCCCGCTATATATTGTCTATGATTTTGTTTTTCACTGCTAAGTTGTGTGTGTTTGTGTGTTAGAATGTGAGCACCATCATTTAATTCATTTTGTATCGCTACACAAGTTTTTTTGTGTGTAAAATGTTAATTAACGAGGTAAAAATCATGTAATTATGGATAGGTAACTATAAGTCCTCAACTTGAAATATTTATTTGCGATTTAACATTGTTTGAGGTTATAATTCAGCACATATAACTTTATAGTTTCTCACGTTATATCAAAAGTAGTACATTATAAACCATTATAAGTTACATTCACCAATGGTTGGAATGTGGTTGTCCCAATGTCCCGTATCAGTAATATAGAGAATGTTTGAAAATCATATAAGGTTAAAGTGCTAATTATCTCATTGTTAATTGATTTTCGGATGAAACCCCGTTTTTTTTTTATTAGGTAAAAAAATTCGAGTTCAGACAGACCTGGAACTCGATGTCCGACGGAGAACCGTCAATACAAACCGAACACGATAACACAAATCCACAGAGAAAAAAGAAAACCCATACAAGATGTCTGCTAGAATAGAAGTCAATGTAGAACCTAGACGCGCCAAAAGTGCCAAAACGTGAGAGAGTGTAGAAACTCACAACAGTACCACAGTCAGAAAGGGCGACTCCTGAGGAAGTGTAGATCGCCGACGTTGCCCTCACCTAAATAAAGGATCTTCGAAGACCAATAACACAACCACGATTCGTTCTCGATCAAATAGGACGCCCGATACTGCAATCCAACACAAAGCAAACGCAACCACACTAGAGCACCGACCTGACGCCAGAAGACAGGGCAAATACGGGCAAGAAAGGGAAAATCGATCAACAATCATAGATGGAACCCCGTTAGGTTTATTTAATCTTTCCGATTTTATAATATTCTACTAGATTAACCAATTTCTAAATGTGTTTTTTTTTGGATTAATCCACAAATAAATTCTATGTAGTAAAAATAAAACCGAAATGGAACAATTCATAGTAATAGTTTGTATAACACATTACATGTGGTCATTTTAGTGAATCTATCCTTCAAAGAATCAAATATAATAATTTTTTTAATTTTCAACCTTTCATCTTTCAACATAGGTTTCACTAAAATCACCACATGTGATGTGTCATATCATTATTTGTTGGACCTTGTATGCTCTCCTAATGCTATATCATGCACTCCATTCATATTGTCAGGCTTATGAGAAATTTTAGTGATAAGTTAGATAAGTCCGAAGTAACTTAGGTGTGTATGGATTCCAATTGTATTGTGATTTATATACTTTGATTTTTATGAGATTTTTAATTGTGTAACAAAATGCTCATATAAACTGAAACAAACTAATTACATTATAATTAAAATGCAATGGAATTCAAACACGTCCTTATTACATCAGAACTTATTTTATGTGATGTATTTAGGATTTGTCAGCCTTCGACTCATCTAAAATACCTCGTATAAAACGGATTATACCCCACAATAATATATACCTAAATGTGAATCGGCGAACTTAAAAAAAAAAACTCATATCAGCTAATTAACCTATGCCAAATCGATAAAAATTCAAATTATAGAAAACCACCCTTGAAAAAGTAGATTTACAAAAGACCATAAATCCCACCTTTTACGTTAAGTTTAATGTTAAAAGTGAAAAATTATAATTTTGCCCCTTCATATCTTACTTCATCTCTTAGCAATTCCTATGTGTTTCATCATTGATTTAGTTGGTTCGATGTTGATCATCCTTGATTTACTTGGTTCAAAGTTATCTTAGGTGGTTATCCTTCCCCGCTCGATCATCTTCTCAAATGGAAAATAAAAGCTACTCAAATGTGATCCTTCTCATACCCTTTAAATATATTAAAAGTATAAGAGCAAAATGGTAATTTTACATATTTAACAACAATTTCAACGAAAAAAGATGAGAAGAGTGGATTTTTACTAACATCTAGCTTTTTAAAGGTGATTTCCTAATTTTTTTTACGGAAATTTCGCCAGATACCCCTGGGGTATTGCAATTTTCGCGAGATATACAACTTTTTTACATATTTCGCGTGGTGCCCCTGAGGTTTTAACCCATTTCGCCTCGTGCCCTTCCCGGTTAACTTTAACAGTTTTTGTTCTAGGCCGTTAGTTTGCAATTAAAAAAAAAGGAAAAAAAAACGAGAAAGAAAGTCGGACGAAAGAAAGACCGGACGGCGGACGCGATACCAGAGAGCGAATAGAGAAGGCTCGAGCGAGGGAGAAGGCGCCATACCCTGCTCGTGTCGGAACCGCTGCTCGGACTGGGCTCGGACCTGTAGCAACCGCGGCTTTCGGGCTCCAGACCCTCGTCTGTATCCCCACCCCAACGGCGTTCTTGAATTGGGATCCACCTCTCTCGTTTTCCAGAACTCCAATTTGGTGAATAGGGTTAGGGTTTTGTTCGATTTCGCCGCCGCCGGTAGAGCCGTTGCTCCGCCGCCACCGCCGCAGCCTCTTACAGCCGCCGAGAACAACAATTCCGGCACGCTGTGGATCCGCGTGGATCCTTCTGAATGTTTCACTGCCCATGGCGATTTCGTTCCGGTCAAATCGAGTTCCATTTCGATCAATCAAGGGAGTAGGGACGAAGCAGGCTCGATTTGATGTCCCGAGTTCGAACGGATCGATTGAGAGGCCATTTGGGATTCACAACAAGCAACAAAAACAACAGGGGGGTTCACTCAAGACTATAACTTCCTAGGGGATGTGTTGAATTTTGACAACATCGACAATAGTTTGTTTGGCAATGGAAATGGATCGAGTTCAGGGTTTTTAATGGAGGAAAACAATGGGGACAACATTAACAAGAAGCTATCGGTCTTTCATCCATGGAGGTGAAGAGACTTGATAATGGGGGAATGAAAATGTGATTGTGTCTTCATCCATGGAGGTGAAGAGTCTTGATAATGTGGTTCACGCGGACTCTGACAACTGGGTCTTTCTTTTTCTATTTCTTTATTTATTTATTTACAAACTAACGGAATAAAACAAAAAGTGTTAAAGTTAACCGGGAAGGGCACGAGGCGAAATGGGTTAAAACCTCAGGGGCACCACGCGAAATATGTAAAAAAGTTGTATACCTCGCGAAAATTGCAATACCTCAGGGGTACCTGGCGAAATTTCCGTTTTTTTTATTTAAAGGATAATTTTATGCAAAATATTGTATTTAAAGGGTGCTTTTTCAAAGTTTGGCCCAACTTGAGAGCAATGCTAGAAATATTCAGATGTGAACCCATTTTTGGGCTAAATATGATTGGGCTCTAGAAATTCTTATGGGCTCACTCTAGTTATCAGTTGGCCGGGGAAGTGCATTACAATTTTGTTTTCCTCCCTTAAAATTTCAATTTTCAAAGGGATAAAGATGGAAGTAAAGCGATTATGGGTGTGGCAGGATGTGAGGACTCGATGTTTGGTCCATTTTTTCAAATTTCATTTATGGTTAAATGATCGATGTGAACTTTGAACACAACTAAAGGAATGATTTCATGAAGAAAGAGCTAATATGTTCAACCAAAGAGGCACTATTAACAACTACAAAAGACACCTAGTAACAAACCACAAAACATGAAGTTCACACTTAATTCACATCAAATTAGCTAAAAACAAACTTATTACACTCAAGAATCAAACAAATTAAACTTGAGCAAAATGTCAAAAATAATTTATTTTAGTTAAGTAGTCTTAACTAAAAGTTTTTCAACTGACGGGCAGATCGATTTGATGTGAGTCAAAATACATGAAATAACTATGCAGTAAGACGAGTTCATTCGTAAAGAATCATCATCAATATAAAGGTAGATGAAAAATTATGAAGAATAAGAGATGATGCATTCCTCATGAGCAGCTAAGCTGGTTTTTCACCTTTGTGATCAACCTTTTTCACTGTCCTATTACAGCTGTTTTACAGCTTCATTTCTTTACCTTCTTTTGTCTTCTTTTGCATTGCCATTACTGTAATTTGTTGCCCCATTTCGGACTGGTTTGTAATAAGCCTGCAAGGCATGACACTCACGTGATCAGTGACATCAAGGTACTATATAAGGCCTTGCTGTCACCTGATATGATGTAGGGTTTTGGGGATCATCAAAGCAGCCTTTGGCACAGCCGTTTTTGGCTCTTATCTTGCTTGATGCTTCATTGAATGTTCAGGTGCAGGGAAGAGCATTTATTTTGCTCTTGATATAGCGGTGTTTGACAGCATTTCAGAGGGAAGGTGCACTCTTCACATGGTATCAGAGCAACAGGTTAAGATCTGGTGATTTATTGCTGCTGCAAGGAAGGTTTCAAAGATGTCTAATGAGGTTAACAACACTGAGAACTCGGGGACTGAGACAATCAATCAAGGTAACCTTAATGATCCTTTTTATTTGTCACATTCAGATCATCCAGGAGCACAATTAGTTGGGATTCCATTTGATGGAACCAACTTTATGACCTGGACTAAGGGAATTACTATGGCATTAGGGGCTAAATGTAAACTGGGATTCATCAATGGCACATGTGCAAGGCCAAGTGATGATCATGCTGATCTGCAGAGGTGGATAAGGGTGGATTACATGGTGAGATGCTGGATTGTTAATTCCATGAACAAGAACATAGCAGAGGGTTTCATGTTCATGGAATCCACAAAGCAATTGTGGGATGAAGTTGTTGAAAGATATGGGCAGACTAATGCTCCCTTGATTTTTCAGATCAGGAAGAAAATGAACAATGTTCATCAAGGAAGTATGACCTTGGGAGAGGTTTATAATGCCCTGAAGAAGCTCTGGGATGAGTTGCAGGTGTTGGAAAGGACACCAGAATGCTCTTGTGGGGCAATGAAACAGTGTACTTGTGATCTGAAGAGGAGCATAGCAGAGATGGATTCTAGGAACAAGGTTATGCAGCTTCTGGCAAGTCTCAATGAGAACTATGAAGGGGCTAGAAATCAGATATTGGCTATGGATCCTCTTCCTAGCATAAACAAAACTTATTTCATCTTGCAGAAAGTTGAGAGAGGATCAGATGCAACTGGAGTTACTCAAGGAAATACCATGGATGCAAGTGCTTTTGCTGCATCCAAGGGCTCTTACAGGACTCAGTCTTACACACCTTCAGGACCACCAGGTGCTCAGTCTCAGAAGAAGGATTGGAAGGAATTAAAAAGGCTGAAATATGAACAGAAATGTGCACACTGCAACTATAGAGGCCATACTGCAGATCAATGTTTCAAATTACATGGGGTTCCAGATTGGTTTAAGGAACTGAAGGATGGTCAGAAAGGGAATGCTGGTATGAGAGGCTCAATGACTGGAAGAGGATCAGCTAATGCAGCAGGATCTGTTGGGAGCTCCATGATGGGGACTCCTCTTGATGATCAAGAAAGCAGTGACAGAAATGGAACCGAGGGACAGATGGACAGTGCTATGGTTAATGCAGTATTTCAGGAAGTTATGAAGAGAATGAAGGGCAAGAGTTCCAGTGATAATGCATATGCCAACTTTGCAGGTAAAGTAACTACATCTCTTCATGATTTAAATAGCAGAAAAGAAACAGATCTTGAATGGATAGTTGATACAGGAGCAAGTGATCATATGGTATCTTGTGATTATAATTTGTTTGATAAGATCAGACTTGACAAGCCAGTTTTGATAGGGTTGCCTGATGGTTCAGTGAAAACTGTTAATGAAATGGGAAAAATGCAGCTAACAACAGATGTCTGTTTAAGTAATGTGCTTCTAGTGCCAGGATTTAAACACAATCTATTGTCAGTTGGGAAGCTTCTTGATGATAATGATAAGCTAATAGCTGTTTTTACACACTCCACATGTTGTATCCAGGACCCTGGAACTAAGAGAGTGTTGCTGGCTGGTAGAAGAAGGCATGGGTTATACAAGATCCTTACAGATGAGCAGGCTAGAGACTGGAAGAATTGGAGAACCAGAAGTGAAGATTAGAATAGAGCCTTATTTCCTGCAGTTTTTTGTAATAAAGCTAGTAGTAATTTGAATCTTACTCATGCCAGACTTGGTCACAGTTCTATTTCGAAGATGAAGCACTTATGTGTTTTGAATGAGACAGATTTCAGTAATTTTGAATGTGAAACTTGTGCTTTATGCAAGCATCATAGATTGCCTTTTGAAAGGAGTCTTAGTATGGCTGATAAGCCCTTTGATTTGATACATATGGATCTTTGGGGCCCCTACAGGACTCCAACTTACAATGGGTTCAGTTACTTCCTAACTGTGCTTGATGATTGCACTAGAGTAACATGGACCTTTTTGATTAAAATTAAATCACATGTGTATAAAACCATTACAGATTTTGTGATGTATGTTGAGAATCAGTTTGGTGCAAGAATCAAGTGTGTGAGAACAGACAATGGGACAGAGTTTACTTCTAGAGAATGTGAAGAATACTTTGCAGAGAGGGTCATCATCCATCACAAATCTGTCCCATATACTCCACAGCAAAATGGGAGAGTGGAGAGAAAGCATAGACACTTGGTGGAGACTACAAGGTCTATGAGAGTTCATGCATCACTTCCTATGAGATTTTGGGGTGAATTCATATTGGCAGCAACACATGTGATAAACAAGTTGCCTACTGAAACCTTGGGTTGGAAAACACCCTTTGAGAAATTGTTTAATAAGCATACCTCTTATGATGAATTAAGGGTTATAGGTTGCTTATGTTATGCTCCAGTAGCCCATTCAGAGAGGGACAAGATGAAAGTGAAAGCCAGAAGATGTGTTTTGCTTAGCTATCCACATGGCCAAAAGGCCTACAGGCTGTGGGACATTGATGGAAAGAGATCATTTGTGAGTAGAGATGTAACATTCAATGAGAATGTTTTTCCCTTTAAGGATTCAGAAACAGAAAGTGACAGATGCAGAGATGAAGTTGTTCATAGATTGCCTCTTGTAAATCCAGCTCATGATGAAAGATCAGTGCAGAAATTGATGCCCAGATTACAGGACACTAGCCATCAGATTGAGAATGTCCAAGCAGAAAATACAGATGTTGATGCTGATAGCAATAATTTTGTGAATGACTCCTTTACAGAGAGTCAATCTAGTAGGACTCAAGGAGTAACTCAGGTAAGGCTTGATGACCAGGATGAATTTCCTCCCTTAAGGAGATCCACTAGACAGATAGTACAACCAAGAAGGTTGAATGATTTTGTTTTGCCTGACCAAAGGAGAAACAATTCTATGCCACAGTCCTTTTTAGTCACTTGTCTAGATCATACCTTAAAACTGGGACATGGATATGTGAACTCCTTTGTTTGTATGGCAAAGGTTTATGAACCTTCACATTATGGTCAAGCTGTTAAACATGATCACTGGATTGAGGCAATGGAACAGGAATTGAAGGCTTTGGAAGATAACAAAACATGGGAAATGACTGAATTGCCACCAGGAAAGAAAGCAATTGGGAGTAAGTGGGTGTACAAGGTAAAGTACAGGCCAGATGGAACAGTTGAGAGGTTCAAAGCAAGATTAGTTGCTAAGGGATATAATCAGATAAAAGGAAAGGACTATAAACATACCTTTTCTCCAGTAGCAAAGTTCAGTATTGTAAGAGTTCTCCTTGCTATTGCCACTGCTAAACAATGGCCACTGCATCAGTTGGATTTGAATAATGCATTTTTGCATGGTCATTTAGAAGAAGAAGTTTACATGAAACCACCAGAAGGTTATAATAAAGGAAATTCTGGTAAAGTTTGTAGGCTAAGCAAGTCCATTTATGGCCTCAAACAGGCATCAAGGCAATGGAATATTGAATTGTGCAGATTTCTGATCAGTATGGGATATGAACAAAGCATAGAAGATTATTCATTGTTTGTCAGACATGTGAATGGTGGCATTGTGGTTGCTCTTGTGTATGTTGATGATGTTTTGTTAACTGGGGATGATGATCAGATAATTGATGAGACCAAGAGGGCATTGAATGAGAAATTCACCATCAAAGACCTGGGATTGGCAAGATATTTTCTTGGCCTTGAGATATTGAGGGATGCAACAGGAACACATTTGCATCAAAGAAAGTATGTCTTGGACATCAT
This sequence comes from Persicaria maculosa, assembly GCA_963922045.1. Lineage (NCBI taxonomy): Eukaryota > Viridiplantae > Streptophyta > Magnoliopsida > Caryophyllales > Polygonaceae > Persicaria > Persicaria maculosa. Next base: position 3,514,535 of record OY998252.1, read on the forward strand.
CACTGATTGTGGTATGTCTGACTGTAAGAGTGCTCCCTTTCCAATGCAAAGGGGATTGAAATTGTCAGTTGATACAGGAGAATTAATGACTGATGCTGAAGTTTACAGGAGGCTAGTTGGGAGGTTATTGTTCTTGAATCTCACTAGACCTGATATATCATATGCAGTGCAACATTTGAGTCAGTTTATGTCTGAGCCAAGACAACCACATTATGATGCTGCACTACATGTTGTAAAGTATTTAAAGGGGACAATCGGTGTTGGTCTTCACTATCCAATTCTTTCCAATCTTGCAATGTCAGCTTACTGTGATGCTGACTGGGGTGCATGTCAGTTCAGTGTCAAATCATTGACTGGATATTGTGCTTTTGTTGGTGATGCCTTGGTATCTTGGAAAACTAAGAAGCAGACTACAATATCCAAATCATCTGCAGAGGCCGAGTATAGAAGCATGTCTGCTACCACCAGTGAACTCATTTGGATTGAGGAAGTGCTTTGCACATTGAAAATTACTGTTCCATTGCCTATACCCTTGTACTGTGATAACAAGGCAGCAATTCATATTGCTGAGAACCCAGTGTTTCATGAAAGGACTAAACACTTTAAAATTGACTGCCACTTCATTAGACAGTATCTGGTGACAGGATTTATCACTCTTCAACATGTGATGACAGGTGTTCAATTGGCAGATATATTCACCAAACCCCTTGGTGAAAAGCCTCACCTCTTCTTCTCTTGCAAGTTGGGCTTGGTAGGCTTTGATACATGCCCAACTTGAGGAGGGGATATGAAGAATAAGAGATGATGCATTCCTCATGAGCAGCTAAGCTGGTTTTTCACCTTTGTGATCAACCTTTTTCACTGTCCTATTACAACTGTTTTACAGCTTCATTTCTTTACCTTCTTTTGTCTTCTTATGCATTGCCATTACTGTAATTTGTTGCCCCATTTCGGACTGGTTTGTAATAAGCCTGCAAGGCATGACACTCACGTGATCAGTGACATCAAGGTACTATATAAGGCCTTGCTGTCACCTGTTATGATGTAGGGTTTTGGGGATCATCAAAGCAGCCTTTGGCACAGCCGTTTTTGGCTCTTATCTTGATTGATGCTTCATTGAATGTTCAGGTGCAGGGAAGAGCATTTATTTTGCTCTTGATATAGCTGTGTTTGACAGCATTTCAGAGGGAAGGTGCACTCTTCACAAAGTAAATGAATCAACAATCATCCCCTTCAGTTCCACACACGCTTATTACACTCATCAATTCCATACATAGTAATTAATGAATAAACATTGAAGGAAATTGTAAATTATAAAAACAACAATTCAATTTTATGGATACAAAGTGAATCATGCAATGTCATCAACATGAAAACTTAGAAATTGAAGTTACAAATGTATATATAGCACACAACGCCCAACTATATTGCAGTAGTTGGCTTGAATGAAGTCCGTCAAACACCCGTCCCCTGCAAAGTACACATATGATCGGCTAATTAATCAAAAAACAAATTAAGTGTTGCAAATATATATAACTTATTACAATTTGGAAGTGCAGGTAGTGTATGTACGTACATTGGATGATGACGTCATAAGTTGACTCTGGTGATGAATTCTCCCCTTCAACTGTTGTTTCTGAAGTGTGGGCAAGTATTGTAATATTCAATCCCCTTTACACATGGGTAGCATTCAATGTGAACTGAGCTTGGTAAACCCTCTGGTATCTTCTTCAACCTGCGACATGAGTCGATAAGCAAGTATTGGAGATTGGGAAGGGCTCCTTCTTCCTCCACCACCAACTCCTCCAACTTATTTAGATCCTCCAGAGTTAACTTAATCAGTTGTGTGAAACCTCTGTTGGAGAAACTTATTTTTCTCACTTTAGTCCCATTCCAAGATAGGCTAAGCTTTTTGAGTTGAGGGAGCTTCTCCAACATTCGAATACCTTCTTCACCAATTTTACATTTATCTAGCTTCACACTTGTCAAGTAGTGAGGAAATATTTGAACACTGTCGTTCAACTCCGCATCAATCTTTCCATTTATCCCGATTCCACCAATGCATGAAGAAGGTACTCTTGTGGTTAGGATTGTTGGATCCCCATTTATCACATCCACATTTATGAATAGATTAAAGGGTTTCACAAGACGTTTTGTCTTGATCATTGGTGACTCTAGCAAGCACTCCATACCATCCCTTGTTAAGACATCACTGTCGAATTCCCTCATACTGGAGGAGAGTGTGAAGACTTTGATATTTGTCATTTTCCCTAGGTCCTCCATCTTGCAATAATTTGGATTAAAGTTCTTGAATGTTTCCATTTGTTGTAACTGATTCGTCTTAAAATCTATTAGTGTAGGCAACGAGGTCTGTTTAGGAAGATACAAGTGTCTCAATCTTTCCAATTTCCAAAACTTGTTACTTAACTCCATGATATAAAACCATCGCAGATCAAGGGTCTCTAAATACTTACAATCCCAAATTCCCGACGGCAAATCAATTCTAGATCCCTTCATGCTTAAATATCTCAGGTGGATGAAATTTGCCATTTCTATTGGACGAGCAAAAGGCCCATCAAGGCCAATTCCCTGAAGGTCTAATACTTTAATCAACGATAACGCTTTCCGTGTTTTCCTTGATAGCAACTCTTTTGCGTCATCATGTCCTTGTGGAAAGACCACTAGAGACCTAATGCAGGGAGAATTATTTAGACTTGCATCAACAAGTGAATCGGGACCTTTCATATAAATAGCACAACGACGCAACTTTTTATCAGCTGCCGGAGAAACACGCACAACCTGATTTGATGGGCCTTTTAAACTTCCATGCTCTATTACGTTTATAAAGCTCACCTCCTTGCACTTCTTGAGACACAGATCTCTCATCATATCATGAAGTCGACAAGATTTAATCCTTCCATTTGACCAACTTTCTTCGACTTGAACCATAGACCTTTTCACTAGTTGATTTAGAAATGAATCTGCAATATCATCGAGATTCACTCCTACTATTTCATCTCCGCGGTATGCTGATGCTGTAACTAGACCTTCAGCTTCCCACAAATGATACAGTCTATCAGTTGATATTTTATAATCTTCAGGGAAGATTCCCAAATACATGAAACATGGTTTCAAGTAAAATGGAAGATCATAGTAGCTTAACTCCAGCACACTTGATAACTCCTTGTTGTCATTCCCTTCCTCCATACCACTCATCAAATAAGTGGCAATATTTTTTTTCACAGTTTCCCACTCTACAACAGTTCTTTTGGTGGATAAAAGCCCACCAAGTGCTGTAATTGCCAAAGGAAGACCCTTACAGTGCCCCAACATCTCTCTACCCAGTTTCTCCTTCTCAGTCTTCTCATCATCTAGCATAATTAATTAATAACTTTAAAAAGTTAATATAAAACTTAATTACCTGCATATTGATCGATAGGGTAGTTTCTAAAATGATTGATTTTTCTCTACTTCATTTCAAATTCTCTATTTCAAATTTTACAAATTAAATTAATTTTGGGATAAATTTTAAACAAATATTCATGTCTTTAAGGCACGAAACCGGGCTCACACTAATTGTTGACTTCATATATTGACGTACCCTCATTAATCTTCTATCAAAAGGAAAAAAAGCTAGGTACGTAAGATATCAAGACAGATATATAATAAAAATTAATATGTATCAACGTACCTTGTAGAATCGTTTGATACATTTTCTCTACTTCAAGTGTTGATGATTCCCCTGCTCAAAATTATAAGGTAATTTTGAGTATCATTTCATATATATATAGAAAAACACACACACACACACACACACACACACACACACACATATATATATATATATATATATATATATATATATATATATATATATATATATATATATATATAGGGTCGGTCATGTGTTAACAACCCTTATTGTGTTTTGTGTTAACAAATCTAGGCCTTTGATTGAATGAAATAAGTGGTTGAGATTATTTGACTTTTTTCTTTAATTAAAAATCAATGGGACCCACTTCTTTCCTTGCTCACTTGCTAAATTACGTGCGTGTGTTGTACTTTTCTTTTGCGTAACATTTTTTTGGTGGGATAACGTTGTTTTTTGTGTGATGCACTGTTTGAACTATTCGATAAGGTGATAAAAAATATTCGTTAACTTATACTTATTATTCATTAGATAATAGAAAAAGAGTTGGTCAATTTTGCAACTATTCGCTAGGTTAATAGTAAATATTCGCTAAATTAATCGTTATTATTCATCCGTAAAGAGGAGTTATCATTTAGATAATAGCAAAAGGGTTGGTCAATTTTGCAACTATTTGCTAGATTGATAGTAATTATTCGCTAAGTTGATAGTAATTATTCGCTGGGTTGAAAGAGTATGTAAATGTAATTCTTGATTTCCCACGTCTAATTAAATAAATACATATGAATAATTATGTATTATCAACGAATAGAAACTATGAACTTACCGAATATTGACTCTGAACATGAAATCATAACCCAATAGTAACGAATAACCTATCTCATTCCATCGAATATTTATTGCATATCAATGAATCATTCCTTAATCTTATCGAATAACAACCCAAAACCAATTCAACGTCAAATCTGGTTTTCCCACAACCCAAAACCAATTCAATGTCCCCGTCCTCCTCTCCCCTTCTCAATTCTCCCAAAGCCATGACGGCTCCCACTACTCCCGTGAGCGAGCCGCCTCCGAAGATCATCACCGCCTGCGACCCTTAGCCACGAAGCGCCTCCACAGATCACCACCGCCTGATCACCATCACCTTGCCGCCGAGACCACGGCAGTGCAGCCTTGCCCGGAGAACAGCAGGTCGAGCCCGCGACGCCCACGAACAGCCGCCCATCACCGCCTCTGATTGTCGATGCTTGCCGGCCACCATCTTCGTTAATGGAGGCAGTTGAGGAGGGTTAATTAGTAGCAACACCAGATTTGTGTGTATCCAAACCTCGAATCCGAGCAAGGGAGGCCGTGGGGGTGTGCGGCGAGGCGAGGAGGCTTAGCGGTGGTGCAATCGCCGCCATTGAGGGCCAAATCGAAACCGCAACTGAGGCCGCCTCCCACTGCGAAATCCGCCATCACCATCGCCATCGCCACCATAAAAAAAAATTGAATCGAGCCTCGATCTGTTCGAAGGCATAGGCGCATGGCTTAGGTTGAAGATCGAAGGAAGAGACGGAAAGCAAGAGGTTGAAGATGAATTAAAGCGGGCACAAGCGTATGGCTTGGATTAGGGTTTCTTATACACGCGCTTTGGGGTGGGGTTAGGTGGGTTTATTTTCCAATTCATTAATAATTAAGTTAATATATTGAAATAATCTAGGCCATTCATTTCCCCCCATCCAATGGCTCAGATTTGTTAACACAAAACACAATAAGACTTGTAAATATTTGATCCGTCCTCTCTCTCTATGTATGTATGTATGTATGTATGTATGTATGTATGTATGTATGTATGTATGTATGTATGTATGTATGTATGTACGTATGTATGTCTATATAAGCAAGACTTATTATGTAATATGTGAGCAAATCTTGACCTTTCAATTAATAGAAATCAATGGATTAGATTTAACCTAAAAATAAATCTAATTTAGCTTGGATAAGTTTTTTTTTTCTTTTTTCCAATTTCCACCGTACGAGACAATTCATATATCCGATCAAGCCAAGTATGCGACCGTAGTTAGTTTCATAAATTAACTTATATTATAGGTTGTTAATGAATGTATAATAATTTCATACGTGTTTATTCGTATGTATATACATTATTATTTATATTACGTGAATTAATTCGTATGTATATTGGATAAATGAGAGAATATTTACATTTAAATAAATAATTATTCATATGTATGATTTGCTTAAAATGTGTACGTTGGAAACATGTATTTAATACTTCATTATTGATGTGCATCTTGACATTATTCAAAAAAAGCCCGACATTATTCAAAATTATCTTGAAAGAATTTGTATGTGGGTTAAATATTTACATAAAATTTGACATTATTTATAGCCTCATTAGTTAAACATTCGTACGTAACTTTACATTATTCATAGGTTCATTAGTTAAATATTCGTATGTAACTTGACATTATTCATAGGCTCATTAGTGTAACATTAGTACATGACATTATATATTCATAGGTTCATTAGTTAAATATTCGTATGTATCTTGACATTATTCATATATAACTTAGCATTATTCGTATATGACTTGAAAAATGTTACTACGGTAGCGGGATGTGTTTCTGCCTCTTAAAAAATTGAATAAAGGGGGGAAAATTCACAAATATATTGTTTTTCTCCATATCTTATATAACATCTCTTTTAATGAACAAAACCGTTTGCCGTAAAACATAAATATAATCCTTTACATTTTTTTTTTCTTTCTACCAAGTGTAATTCTTGAAATGGTATGTACGTGTGTTTCCCACACAAGAGGAAGACGGTTATGGAAACTTAGGTGCTATTTATGCAATTTTAGCTTATGTCATATGCTTGCTTGTAATAAGGTGTTTTATACATCACATTTCTGTATCCAACTGTCTTGCTTGTGTGTTCCATTCACGTGTGTACAACTGGGTATATAAGACATCTTTTCACCTGCAATCCCTGTAGAGTTTTTGGGATCGCTGCCGCCTCAGAATGAAAGGCATTCATTGCCCTCTTTCCTTTTATACATAGCTGAATTGGAACCTTCTCTTTTGCTTGCTGTAGTTGTTGCTGTGTTGGATTATTATCTATTTGGTTTCAAATGGTATCAGAGCGACGGGTTCTTTCCTTGTTTTTTTGCTTAGCTTAATTGCATCTTATTTCTGTGGATTAGTACTGCAGTCATATGTTCAGTCCTATGGCTAGTGTGGAATCAAATACTAGAAACCAGGAGGAAAGTAACAGCAGTGGAAATCAGGGTGATCCTTTACACTTATCCAACTCAGATCACCCTGAATCTCAGTTGGTTGCTGTCTTATTTGATGGGACTAACTATATGACATGGAGCAGAGTTGTTATGATGGCTCTGGGTGCAAAATGCAAGCTGGGGTTCATCAACGGCTCATGTGTCAAACCAGCTACAGAATCTGTTGAGTTGCAGAGATGGATTAGGGCCGACTATATGGTGAGATGCTGGTTGTTGAACTCAATGAACAAGAATATTGCTGAGGGTCTTATTTTTACTGATTCCACTAAGCAGTTGTGGGATGAGATAGTTGAGAGGTTTGGTCAGACCAATGCACCTCTCATCTATCAAGTGAAGAAGAAAATTGGGAATATTACTCAAGGAAGTATGAACATTGCAGATCTGTACAATACCTTTAAAAGGTATTGGGATGAATTGCAAGTCCTTGAAGGGACACCTGAATGCAGCTGTGGTGTGATGGTTAATTGCACTTGCAATTTAAAGAAAAGAATCACCGAGATTGAATCTAGAAATCGGGTTATGCAACTATTAATGAGTTTCAATGAGAATTTTGATGCAGCTAGGGGGCAGATTTTGGCCACAGATCCTTTGCCAGGAATCAATAGAGTGTACTACATTTTGCAACAGGTGGAAAGAGGAAATGATGCGTCAAACACAACTCAAAGTCCTAGCACTGATTCAAGTGCATTGGCTGCTAGCAGAGGCAACAACAATTTTCAGTATGGTGTTAACAACTCTCAGTCATTTCAGAAGTCAGGAACTCAGGCTCCTAGGAAGGATTGGTAAGAACTGAAGAGGTTCAAATATGAGAAGAAATGCAGCCACTGTAATTATAAAGGCCATACAGCTGAGGAATGCTTCAAATTACATGGTGTGCCAGATTGGTTCAAGGAACTGAAGCAAAAAGAGAGGGCAGAAGATGGGAATTGGAGGAGCTCAGCTAACTCAGCAGGATCTGTGTCTCAAGGAATGTAAGGCAGTCCATTAGAGGATGAATTCTCAGACAAAAATGCAGTGAACAATCAGATTGACTCAGCCATGGTAAATGCAGTATACCAGGAGATTCTCAAGAAAATGAAGGGGAAGACTAGTATGGAGAATGCCTTTGCCAATTTTGCAGGTAAAGTGTACTTTTCCAATGCTAATATAACTTTGAAAGATGGTAATGACATGGACTGGATAATAGATACAGGAGCTAGTGATCACATGATGGCAGACAGTCACTTATTAGTGAATAGAAACCATCTTAGCAAGCCCATTCATATAGGTTTGCCTGATGGTTCAATAAAGACTGTTATAGAAATGGGAAAAATGCAGCTTAATGATAATTTAATGTTGAATGGGGTATTATTGGTACCAGACTTTAAGCACAGGCTTCTCTCTGTTGGAAAGTTATTAGATGATAATGACTTGATTGCCATCTTTATTAGAACTCACTGTTATTTCCAGGACCCTGAAACTAGGCAAGTGGTGCTATCTGGATTAAGGAAGCATGGGCTCTACAAGGTGCTATCAGGAACTGAAGAAATGGAAGATTACTCAGAGTTTCTTAGAAGATCTTGTAATAAGGCTTGTGTAAATGTTGATGTTGCACATGCAAGACTTGGTCATGGATCTGTTTCTAAGATGAGACACTTAAGCTTGTTTAAACATGCCAGTTTAGATGATTTTGTTTGTCAAACTTGCTCAATGTCTAAACATCATAGTTTGCCTTTTGAAAGAAACTTGAATGTTATTGCTAATCCTTTTGATTTAATACATATGGACTTATGGGGTCCATATAAGATAGGCACCTACAATGGGTTCCATTATTTCTTAACAGTGTTAGATGATAACACTCGGGTCACTTGGAATTTTCTCTTGAGAAACAAGTTGCAAGTGTATAAATCCATATGTGATTTCATTGCATATGTGAAAAATCAGTTTCAAACAACTGTGAAGTGCATCAGGATAGACAATGGGACAGAGTTTGTTCAACAGAAATGTGTGGATTTATTTTCAACAGAAGGGATAATTCATCAGAAGAGTGTACCTTACACACCACAACAAAATGGCAGGGTGGAAAGAAAACATAGACATCTAGTTGAGACAGCTAGAACAATGAGATTGCATGCAGGTTTGCCTCATAAGTTTTGGGGAGATTGTATATTAGCTGCCACTCACATTATAAATAAATTACCTACCAAGCTACTGCAGTGGAAAACTCCATATGAGAAGTTGTTCAAAAAGGTACCTAGCTATGATGAGTTGAAGGTGTTGGGATGCTTGTGTTATGCATGAATGCCCCAGATGTTCAAAGACAAGATGGGGCCAAAGGCAATGAAGTGTGTGTTTATTGGATACCCACATGGCCAAAAGGCTTACAAAGTGTGGGATATGGATGCAGGAAAGGCATTTATTTGTAGGGATGTTGTCTTCCATGAAGTCATATTGCCATACAGAGAAGACAGTACTGAGTCAGGAGGGGATTTGGAAGCTGCTCATCACAGTTTGCCTCTTGTGAATCCTGCAGAAGATCATGTGTATGCATCATGATCTGGTGAGAGTAATCAGAATGTTGATTCACTTACAGAGGTTGTGCCTGATTCATTGTCTAGGAATGAGCAGTCAACCTCTTCATCAACATCAGGTAGAGGCATTGCACAAGGAAGAGAGCAGGGTGGTATGTCGCCAGAAATGTTAGCAGATTAGAATCATTTCCCTCCATTAAGGAGATCCAATAGGGAAATCAACATGCCAAGAAGGTTACAAGATTTTGTCTGTCAAGGGCCAAGAAGAAATGAGACAGTATCACAGTCATTCTTGGCTTTCTGTCTTGGAAAGGATCAGATACAAGATACTGAATTTGTGAAATCCTTTGCCTTCATGGCAGCAGTACCTGAGCCTTATACATATGTTCAAGCAGCTCAGAATTCAGAGTGGATTAAGGCCATGGATACATAGATCAAGGCTTTACAAGACAACCAAACTTGGGAGATTACAGATCTTCCTAGAGATAAGAAGGCAATAGGAAGTAAATGGGTCTATAAAATAAAGTATAGACCAGATGGAAGCATTGAAAGATACAAAGCAAGATTGGTGGCAAAGGGCTATAACCAGATAAAAGGGAAAGATTATAAGCATACCTTCTCATCTGTGGCAAAGTTTGCTACTGTAAGGATTTTTCTTGCCATTGCAGCAATGAAAGGATGGCCTTTACATCAGTTAGATGTGAATAATGCTTTTCTCCATGGCAATTTGGAGGAAGAGGTCTATATGCAACCACCTGATGGATATTTGTTTGGCAAACCAAGGCAAGTTTGTAAACTGAAAAAGTCTATATATGGTTTGAAGCAAGCTTCAGGCAGTGGAACAATGAGCTTTGCAGGTTTCTTAAGAGTCTGGGATATACTCAGCCATAGAAGATTATTCTTTATTCACCAAGAGTGTGACAAAAGGAATTGTTATTGCTGTTGTGTATGTTGATGACATACTTATTACAGGAGATGATGATCAGACAATCAGGGATACTAAACATGCCTTAAATGAAGATTTCACTATAAAAGACCTTGGATTAGCAAGGTACTTTTTGGGACTGGAAATTCAGAGAGATGAAGAAGGAATTTTACTACACCAAAGAAAATACATAATTGATATTGTGCAGGACTGTAACTTGATGGATTGTAAAGCAGCAATATTTCCTCTTCCTAGAGGACTCAAGCTCTCCATTGATGAGGGACAATTGTTGGAGGATCCAGAAATGTATAGAAGGCTGGTTGGGAGGTTGTTATTTCTGAACTTAACCAGACTAGATATATCTTATGTAGTGCAGCATCTCAGTCAATTCATGAGTGAACCGAGAAAGCCACACTTAGATGCTGCTATACATGTTGTTAGATACCTGAAAGGCACTGTTGCAGTTCGTTTGCATTATTCTTCTAAAAGCACCAGTAGTATTATTGCTTATTGTGATGCAGATTGGGGAGGGTGCCAGTTTACTGCCAGATCACTTACTGGATACTGTGTGTTCTTGGGAGACTCTCTTGTGGCTTGGAAGACTAAGAAGCAAGCAACAATGTCAAAGTCGTCAGCAGAGGCAGAGTACAGGAGTATGTCTATGACAACAAGTGAATTGGTTTGGGTTGAAGGCATTTTACAGAGACTCTGTGTGGAGACTTTATTACCAATTCCTCTTTATTGTGATAACAAAGCTGCACTACACATTGCTGAGAATCCCGTATTTCATGAAAGAACCAAGCACTTGAAGATAAATTGTCATTATGTTAGAGAGAGGCTATAAGCAGGATTTGTGCTACCTCAGTTTGTGAGAATAGGAGTGCAACTTGCAGATTTATTGACAAAACCATTGGGAGAGAGGCAACATCTTCATTTTTCTTCCAAGTTAGGACTTGTTGGATTCTCACCAAGTCCAACTTGAGGAGGGGATATAGAAACTTAGGTGCTATTTATGCAATTTTAGCTTATGTCATATGCTTGCTTGTAATAAGGTGTTTTATACATCACATTTCTGTATCCATCTGTCTTGCTTGTGTGTGCCATTCGCGTGAGTACAGCTGGGTATATAAGACATCTTTTCACCTACAATGGTATTTATTTCCATGTGGGCCCCGTAGTTAATGATTAAAAAATAATTAAATTCTGAGTTTAATCTTGTCCACCTATTTTACATCATCCAAAGGCTCTAAATTGCTCATAAATTACACTCTAAGCCTTACTTACACAAGAACCAACCTATGTATATATAAATATTAAAGTAATTAACTTATTCTTACCCCCTAAAAAAACTTATCGACGTAAGTAATTCATAATTAAGATTGATAGTTGCATGAAAAAGTATGTATATGAGGCTAGCTTACCCAATACTCTGATCTCTTCTGGTGTAGCATTTTTCTTTGTTGAGTCTTCGGAAACTATTGTCGCTTTTAGAGATGGAAGAGCAACAATTCAACAATGTGAGTATATGGTTTAATTTTAGAGATGGAGAATCAACAATTCTAAGATAATAACATTGGTAATCAGATGGTTTATGTACCTATATTCTCCTTTTCTGTAAATGCAATTCGTCGAAATAGTTTCAAACTCTCCTCTTTGCTTAGAAGTTTAAGCTTGTGAAGATATCCATCCTTATCTGCGTATTGTATTACACCGTAGTCACGCGTGGTGATCAATATCTTGCTACCAGAACTTTTGATTCCTTCGAATGCTGGCTTTAGAGTATCCCAATCTCCATTTTTCCATAAATCATCAAGAACCACTAAACATTCTCTCTCTTTTAAGATCTTACATATCTCTATAGGCAACTCTCCATCTGGTAAATCTCTGATTTTCCTTATCCCGAATGCCTTATTGGGTAGCTCTCCATTCTTTTTCGACTTTTCATCATCCTTGCTAATATTGCTTAGCCCAATTAAAATCTCTTGATAAATGTCCTTCCTTTCAAATTGTTTTGATACATACACCCACACACAATTGTTTTTGAAGTATTTTCTAACATCGGCATTGTGAAAAACGCTCCTTGCAAGAGTTGTTTTGCCCAAGCCACCCATTCCTGATATAGCTACAACTTTTCCTTCGCGGTAGTTCACAAGTTTATCCACGACTTCCTTCACCTCCTCCTCCAATCCAACAGGGTCTTCTTCAATATGGGCGTAGGTTCGCCTTTGTTCTCTCATAGCAACATTGTATTCTATGCTTCCCGACTGACCATTCATTTGAATTCCAAACGTTTGCATTCTAGAGGTCAGCTCAGATATTTGAGTTCTTAAGCCGTCAATGTTGGAACCAACATCATGTAGTGCTTGAATGTCACAGAGAACACAAGAGAACCATTTAATTGTATTCCATTTCCCATTCTTTCGATGATGAGGACTCTGCAAAGATACTTCTCAACGATCTCTTCAGCTTCGTATGCGAAATCTCTTATTTTGGAGACCCATAAGGCAACCACTTGTTCCTTGTGTTGTCTATTATCAGCGTCAGCTAAGAAGCACTGCATCCATTGGAGATCCTCTTGGAGACGCTCAATCTTGTCACTCACTTCATAGAGATACTTGGCTTCCCCGACAACCAAAGCACCCAGCTGTTTTGCAGCCGATGCCACTGTTGATGATGCCATATCGATCGAGCTTCTCTGTCGATTGATGAACTGGCTACTTGAGAGGATGGATCATTATATGCCTTCAAATCTCCATCTGCAAATAATCAAGTAGTTGAAAGGAACCAGTTTCTTGCCAACAAATAGTGAAAAATATATTTGAAGTGATTCAAATGAAATGAGTGGGGGCTAAATGAATTATTATTATTATTATTATTATTATTATTATTATTATTATTATTATTATTATTATTATTATTATTATTATTATTATTATTATTATTATTATTATTATTATTATTATTATTATTATTATTATTATAAAAACATATTACAAGAAATTAGTGGGCAACCGAAATACTATCTGGGCACTCACTCCCTTAGCAATAACAAACTAAATCTAGTAAAAATATAAGCTGCAGCACGAGCTCCCGCATCCTGAGATACCGAAAATTTCTGAATCCGCTTAAGCAAGCCTCATGTTTAGAAGTTTTAGAAGTTAGTTTATTTTCTTTGTAAAACCACAACCTTAAGATCATGTTAGTGGGTTAGTGGTGATCAGTTGCTAATTTATAGTTACTCAAAGTGTGGGGTTATGTAGTGGTCTTCGATCAATCAAAGGAGTGGGGCAGTTAGTTCAATTTTGTGTCCTCTGTGCTAGGCTCTGTTCTTTGTTGGCAGAAGAACAAACTCTCCATCTCAAATTGTTGCTTATCTTTGTTATTGTTAGGGTGTTGATCCACCATCGTTTAGTTAACATTTAGTATATCAGAGCAAACACAAATTTGTGATGTTGGGTTTGGATTCGGTACTTATTAAAGTGAGATCAAACACAAAGGGAAACACATGAGTGAAGTTCTTGCTGAGAAAATGCAAAACGTTGACAATGAGCATTCTGGCAACCCTTAATTGTCTATATTCAAAGGGATCCATTACCACTTTTGGAGCTTGAACAACATTATTCAAGTGTCAATAGGTATGGAGTCCGGTTGATCAGGGTTTTGAGGACGATCAGGCTGAAGAGTCTGATTAGCAACTAAGAGAGAAGAGGAAGAAAGACTCTAAGGAACTGTTTATGATACAATCATCCCTACATGATGAGATCTTTCTAAGGATAGCTGCTTCCACAACTGGTCATGAAGCCTGGGAAGTCCTTGGCCAGGAGTATTTGGAGACAAGAGGGTGATCATTGTCAAGTTGCAGCCACTGAGTGGAGATTTTGAGACTCTGTCGATGTAAGAGAAGGAGACGGTTCAAGTGTTCTTGCCTCGTGTGTTAGAGATTGTAAACCATATGAGATCATGTGGAGAGAACATGAGCAATGAGGCAACTGTGAGTAAGGTTCTAAGGAGCCTCATAAAGAAGTTTGACCATGTAGTTGCAGCCATTGAGGAATCAAAGGACTGCATGTGTACAAATTTGAGGAGTTGACAAGCTCCTTGCAGGCTCACGGAGACAGGCTGAGCAGAACCAGTAAGAAAAAGGAAGAGAAAGTCTTCTAGGTCAAGGATGAGACTTCAAAGAGCAAGTCTGAGAACTCATCCAACAGAGGTGGCTTTAGAAGTGGCTATAGAGGTCAAGGTGGCTACAAAATGAGCTATAGAGGCCGAGGAGGAAGAGGTCAAGGAAGGTCTCAAGCCAGTGGCTCAGGAAGGGGCAATGGCAATGATCGGGGAAGAGATTGTTGTGAGCCTAATCTGCCATGTTTTACTGTGACTTTTATATCGATTTCTGCATGCATTTCATTCATTCGGGCTAAAATAGTACAGAATCTATGTGGTTTATGTTTATTTGCCAAATTGTGGAATCTACACCAGTTTCTGTTTAATTTCGCAGAATTCGAAGCATTTTACAGCAACTTTAAAGAAGGTCAGAAAAGCTCGGAAAGCAACTACAGAAGTCCAGGATCCGAGAATACAGAACCAAGCTGAAGCCCAGGCTACTCGATCTCGAGTGGACTTTACTCGATCTCGAGTAGAAAGTCCGAGCAGCCTGGTCGACAAAGCCTGGTCGAGAGAGCTGAGCCAGACCAACCCGACTTCCGGAGCCTACTCGATCTCGAGTACCACTTGTCGAGATCGACGACGCCTCAGCGCCACACCCGGAGTCGAGAAAGAAAGTTGATCGAGAAGCCGAGGACAAAGACGCCGAGCACAATCCTACTCGACCTCGACGAGACCTAGTCGAGATCGACGAGCCTCGAGTCCAGATCCGAGCCTGTCGAGTAGAGCCACCCGAGAAGACCCAGTCGACATAGCCAGTCTACTCGACCTCGACGAGCCCTTGTCGACATCGACGAGCAACAGGAGTCATGTCCGAGTCTGTCGAGCACCAGCTAGCCGAGACGACGAAGCCGAGCCAGTCAACCCTACTCGAGATCGACAAGACCCTGGTCGAGATCGAGTAGACCTCCAGAGCCGCGTTACTCGGTTCGACGAATCCTACTCGACTTGGGATTGCTTGGACGCGAAGATTGTTGACTCTATCCGAAAATCTATCAAGATCTACCATGAAGAAGAGAGTTCTATCCATTGAAGACCTTTTAGATATAATTCCTATTTTTGGATTTAATTATGTTATGTCTTTTATTTATCTTTAAAGCTTTTAGATATAGTTTTAGTTTTAGATATAAATCTTCTATCCTTGGATAGCGAGGATTAGAAGCCTATAAATAAGGCCCTAGGGGCTGGTTTTTCATTCATTCCAATTCAGACACAATTCAATTTCAGTAGGAGAAGTAGTAGGAGAGAGAGAGAGAGTGAGTGGCCAAGAGGAGTTTTGTGAAGCGAGAGCGGAATTGACTTCCTTTGGTTGTAAGCTCTATTTTATTTTATTAATGCAAGTTTATTTCCTTTTATTATTGATGTCTTTAATTATGATGAAGCGCGAGTAGTCCACCCACTTCTAGGGTTGGGGCGAGCCCGACGATAGCCCTGCGTGCCTGAGGTAAAGATCCGACCTTTATCATGTTTTGAGCATTTTCCTACTTGTTTAAGTGTTTATTGCCCATCTAATGGAGATCCATGCTAACAACTTGGATTATAAACATAAAATCGGTAGAGACAATTAGGGTTTCTTGAGAGAGTTGTCTAATTGTTGGAAAAGGCGAAAGCTTAGTCCTTTAATGCGAATTATATGATTATCTGATTGGTTCTACCTTATGCATGCTTGGTTATTGTCGTTGCAAACCCCAATCTTGGAAGTCCTTTTACATTAAGTTTAGTCGAAACCCCAAAGCATTTGTTTTTACTTTCTTTCGTTTTCGTTTTAAGTTCCTGCCCTCGTCGACCTCGACCAAACCCTGGTCGATCTCAACTACTGATTCTCGACCCAGAGTCGCCGTAGCTTAATTGTGCAGGAGATCGACAAAGACAAGCCGAAGTCGACAAGACCTTACTCGACATCGAGTAAGCCTCGTCGAGATCGACCACCATTGCCGAGTTGCTGCTGCTGTGTTCGACTGTCCGATCTTCTGTCGACTACCCTAGTCGAGATCGAGGACCCTGTTGTCGACTTCTGACTGTGAGATTCCATCGCTGCCTAGGATCCGCTGACACGCTTCCTCGTGGATCGATCCTTCCCGCTGCTACATCAGGAGGAGGTCTTGTAATTATTTGCAAGGGACGGAATCTGGTTTGCTGTGATTTATTTATATTTTATTTGCATACTCGATTTCCTCCTCACAACAGAGATCAGTGAAGAGATTCATCAAGGAATCAAAATAGTGAATTAAGGTCTTATAAAGGTAACATAAAGTGTTATTATCTTAAGAAATTCGGCGATAAAGAAGCTTTCTGTTGGGAGAAGCATGAAAATGAACAAAAGGGTACAAACTACTCAAAGAAGGTTGATCAGGAAGATAGGCTGTTCATGGCTTTGTCTTCAGTTGCAGAGAATAGTAGTGATATGTGGTACTTGGACAATGGGTGCTCAAACCATATGTCCAGGGTAAGAAGGTTGTTTGAGGAGCTGGATGAATCTAAGAAAAGGAGAGTCAGACTTGGAGATAATAAAGTTCTAGATGTGGAAGAAAGAGGCACAATTGCTATCAAAGGTGTGCAAGGTGAAGAGAAGCATTTGTATGTTGTTTAGTTGGTGCCAGTGCTTGCTCACAATCCGTTGAGTGTTGGTCAACTTCAGGGAATAGGTTAGTCTCTTTTATTTGATGAAGATTGATGTGTGATTAGAGAGAAGAAAATTGGTCATATTATTGCTGAGGTTTCTATGACCAAGAACTGAATGTTCCCTCTAGATTTGGCAGCTAATGCATGTGAGTAGGGTTGTGTGATGAGATCACTATGTTATGACATCAGAGGTATGGGCATCTAAACATTCAGAGTTTGAAGATGTTAAGCTCTGAAGACATGGTGCAAGGTGTGCCTAAGATTGGTGATTTAGAGTTGTGTGAGGGATGCATATATGGAAAGCAAATGAAAGGCTCATTTGCAAATAGAGAGGCATAGAAAGTAAGAGAATGTTTAGAGTTGCTTCATGTTGATCTTTGTGGACCAATGCAAACTGAATCCCTCGGAGGAAGCAAGTATTTCTACCTCATTACAGATGACTACAGCCGGATGAGTTGGGTCTATTTTTTGAGGTTCAAGTCCGAGGCATTTGAGTGCTTCAAGATATTCAAAGCTCTCACAGAAAAGCAATCAGGGAAAACGGTGAAAGCATTAAGGACATACAGAGGTGGAGAGTTCATGTCATATGAATTCATGTCATGTTGTGAAGATAATGAAATCAGAAGAGAGCTAACAACACCCTATACTCCTAAACAGAATGGAACAACAGAGAGAAAAAATAGAAATGTGGTGGAGATGACAAGGAGCATGCTAAAGGCCAGAAGAGTTCCAAACCAACTTTGGTGTGAAGCAGTAGCCAATGTATGTGTTGAATGTGTCACCAACTCAGGCTGTAATGAACAAGACTCCATTTGAAGTTTGGAGGAAAAAACCCATTTGTGAGCCATTTGAGGGTGTTTGGATGTTAATTTACTTATGCTTTGTGAATTTGAGATTAAAATTGGATGACAAAGCTGAGAAGTGTCTTTATAGGCTATGCATCTCAGTCTAAAGCTTACAAGTTATATAATCTAGTGAGCAAGAAGACCATAGTAAGAAGGAATGTGGTATTCAATGAAGATGCTAGCTGGGAGTGGGAGAAATTTGAAAGTGATCAGGTGACAAGGAGCACTGTACCAGTTGACAGTTCAAGTGAAGAAACTTGAGGTGGTGATATGTTTGATGAGGATGATCAAAATGAAGGCTCTTCTGCAACACCAGTACAACTCATATAGCATTCAGAATTCATCACTATCAAGTTCTTCCAGTGAATCTCCCCCAAGAAAGGTTAGATGTCTATCTGAGATCTATAGAAGCTATGATTTAGCACTTGCTGTTACAAATCCAGAATGCTTTGATGGTGCCAAAGATGAGAGCAGTTGGAAATTGGCAATGAGAGAGGAAATGAAATCAATTCAGAAGAATGAGACTTAGGAATTGGTTGATCTACCTCAAGACACGAGAATGTAATTGGTCTGAAATGGGTGTTTAGGACCAAATACAACACTAATGGGAGTGTTCAGAAGCACAAAGCAAGACTTATTGCAAAAGGTTATGCTCAGCAAGAAGGCATAGATTATGAAGAAACCTTCTCTCTAATTTCTAGGCTCGAAACTGTAAGAGTTGGGCTTGCTTTGGTAGCTCAGTGGAAGTTACCAATCTTCCATTTAGATGTGAAGTCTGCTTTCTTGAATGAAGAGATTCAAGAAGAGGTGTATGTTAAACAACCTCTAGCTAGGCTTTATCAAAGCTAGAGAAAAAGGATAGGTATACAGACTGAGGAAAGCTCTTTATAGGTTGAAGCAGGCTCTAAGAGTCTGGTATAACAAGATTGATACATTCTTTATAGAGAATGGATTTATGAGAAGTAAGAATGAGCCCACTTTGTATGTCAGAAGGGGGAGGAGCAAAGAGGAGTTCCTGGTGGTTTGTCTCTATGTAGATGACATAATCTCTTTCAGCACCTCATCAGAGATGTTGAATCAGTTTAAGGAGACAATGATGAATATGTTTGAGATGACTGATATGGGTCTGATGCAATACTTCCTTGGATTGGAGGTGAAACGGAGAAAAGAGGGCATTTTCCTTTGTCAAGAAAAATATGCCAGAGATTTGCTTAAGAGTTTTCAAATGGAGGAGTGTGAACTTGCTTAGACTCCGATGAATACAAATGCGAAGTTGAGAAAAGAAGATAGCACTAGTAAAGTTGATGATCAGAGGGTGTACAGAAGTTTAGTTGGTGGTTTGAACTATCTCACACACAACAGACCTGATATTTCTTACATTTAGACCTGAGTAAACATGGACCAACCCGCTCTGCCCGCCCAGCCCGCCCAGAAAAATATGCGAGCTTGGACAGAGTAGTTGGTCCAAGCGGGCAGACGGGTCCGGCCCGGTAGGCTCAGAGGGTCGGGCTTGGGCAGAAGGTGAAGTCCAAGCGGGCTGACAGACCCGGTCCGATTTTATATTAATATTATATAAAATTATAATTATATAAGTTATATGTATTGGTTTTCGATCAATCAAAGAGTGTGGCAGTTAGTTCAATTTTGTGTGCTCTGTGCTAGGCTTTGTTCTTTGTTGACAAAATAACAAATTCTCCATAGCATCTCAAATTGTTGCTGATCTTTGTTGTTGTTAGGGTGTTGATCTCTCACCCCTCTAAAAAAGTGTTTTGAAAAAGTCTACTGTAAAACTAATCTATATCTATATCTATATTATAATACTAAAGGAGAAGTCGCCTACGACATGTGGCGACTTCTCCTTTAATGTAGCCTTTTTTGTTTTGTTTTTTAGATTAATCGAATTATTTTAATGGTTTTTTAATTTTAATTGATTTATTTTAATTGTTTGTTATTTTAATTTTTAATTAGATAAGTTTAGAACCTAACCAAATCTTAAAAATCAATAATTTAAATATATACTATTGATTTTGAACTAAACTTAGATAAGTTTTAATTAGATAAGTTTATAATATATATATATATATATATATATATATATATATATTCTGAAATAAAGTTATTGTACGTTTCTTAATTACTATAGTCTATATCAAAATAAGTACACCTAAAAACTAACTACGTAATGATTTATTGAAAATACACGAGAGCATTATTTTACCACTTGAGATGATGCAAATCAATGCACACAATTAAGCAGCCTAATCTACGTTAATTAAAGTAGGTCAACACATAACAAAATATTAAAAGATTATATAATTTGGAAAATCACATATAATATGAAATGAGTGTACGTTTAAAGATATAATATTAAAGGAGTATATGGCTAAATCTATATCTACCGTCCTAATCTCATGATTTTTGAATATACCCACATCTTACCTAATTCTAGAAAATCTAATTAAATAATTAACTACAATAGTTAACTCCCATATCTTAGTGCATGATGTATTTAGATCATACCTTATCTATATCTAATTTAGAAGATATAACCAAATCTTAAGTAATTAAAAAAAAATTATTAAGTAATTATCTTCCTTATCTAATTAGTTAACTCTCATATGTTAGTGCAGATCCTACCTTATCTGAATAAATAAATAAACCGAATTAATTTATTTATTTATTAGAGATCTTATCTAAATAAATTAATAACTGAATTAATTAATTAACTTATTAGAGAGATAATGTTCTACTATTTCCAGGATATATACTAGATGATGAATACTTGCTTGGTCACATTTTAGATGCTCATGGAGGCGCAAACAGGGAGAGATGGGGAATGCTGGCTTGGTCACTTAATTAATTAATTAATTAGTTAACTGATTGTTTTCATGAGTTTCTAAATGATTTCTTATTTTCGGCTTTCAGTCGAACACTTCATAAATATATATTTGTATCTTCGTTGTATATGCAGATGATGAAAGAATCACAAAGCAAGGATAATTTAACAATACGGTGGGAATGTGGGATATTGGTCTAAATAAGAAGCGTGTTGCATATTTTATCTTCCCCAAGGTTTGTTCAAACTTCAAACCATCCTATATTATTAGCGTTGTCATTGTTACTATATTTCTCTCTTTATACCTTATATTCAATTGTGTATATATGTATACTTCTGTTTACGCAGGAGGATAATGAGTTGCGACTTGTACCTGGTGACGAGAATTAATAATACTAATTGATTTGCATATCTAGATATTATGGTTAGTTAATTTAGATATTCAAGGGATCCTAATCTTATCCTTAATAATTATCTTTACCAATTATTTTAATTATCTTATTTAGTTTAAAATATTTTCCATTTCTATTTAATCCATTCCATACCCTTTTGGACAATCATTATACGTTTGACGATAATCGGTGAGTTATCTTTCCATTTCTTAAAAACCTCTACTCTGATCATTCTATTGCATTTTTATCAAATTCTAACCATATTTTTTGTAATTTTCAATTTTTGTAAGTATTCGAATCCATTGATAAAATGTTACTAACGATTTGAATTTTAAACTTTTACATATTTTTATTGCTTTATAATCGATTCTAACAATTTTTTTTTTTGCTCGGGTCAAAGATGAAGAATGGTTTAACTTTATTGGATGATCTAAAGGCAAAATAAAACTACAAAATTCGAGTTCGTGTTATTCACAGTTGGAAAAGCAAAAGTTCAAAGAGTGGATAAGAAGTCGAGTTCGTGTTTTTTCTTAATCTCGTGTTATATTCTCTGCTAATTTCAATTCTATGTGGTGCCATATTATTTCACCAATCCTTTAAATTGTAGTATTTTCGGAATTTGTTTTCTTTAAATAAATAAATAATTACTTCGTAATATTGCTAATTTCAGTTCTATGTGGTGCCATATTATTTCACCAATCCTTTAAATTGTAGTATTTTCGGAATTTGTTTTCTTTAAATAAATAAATAATTACTTCGTAATATTTAAGTGGTATGTTCTGTAATCCAATCTGGTTGTTACAACAAATATTTTACCATAACCCAATACAAATTGAGATCCTTATCTTCGACTAGCATCAATATAGTAAGTATTTATTTTATTGGATTGTTTTGAAATTTAAATAAAAATATATTTCTTGGATTATTTTACAATTTAAACAATACTTTATTATATGTTTTAGTTAACATTTGACCATTTAGGATAAGTATTGAATCACGATGTAGACAAATTTTCCAATTATATAAATAATTTGTTTTACCTGCGTATTTATGCAGTTTATTAATAAATTATATTTTACTACTACTCCGTATATAATACTATATATTATTCATATTTAAATTATTTTTATTAAAATGTGAATATTTTTTATTTTAGTGTTTCTTTGTTAAAAATAACTCAAGGAATAATCAACTAATTGCATAAGATAAGACATGCTAATGAATTATAAATTTAGCTCACAATTTTATTGATACTATCTCATTGTCATCATAGAATGTATATAATATAATGAGGTAGTTCATTTTTAAAAGATCTATATTTGATTTGTCATATTCTTTCTTTAATACAATGGAATTGAAGGAAACATCATATGGAGATCTCTACCATCGATCTAAGATAAAAAAAAAGAGTCAAATAATTCAAACAATGTGACATTGCATCTCTAAAATGAAAAAAGGTTATGTGAAAATTAATGTTTGATATTGTACATAATTAGATTTTAAAAAAAGACCGTGACTTGGGCACGGGAAGTGAACTAGTTTTGACTAAAATATTACAAAGATAGTTTCATGATTTTTAAAATATTTTTTTCCACATCTGTAGAAATCATTAACCATGACATTGTTATAACTTTAATTTTTTTTTAATCATTTTGATCGAAAATAATTTTATATAATATCCAATATTACACAAAATGGTAATAGGTGATCCTAATTGCTCAATCTGGGCATAGAGATGGCAATAAATGGATGATCATTGACCTAAAAAAAAAGAACGGATGATCGATCTTTTTGAATCAATCGATCTAGATCTAGAAATTTAATGATATACAATTAACCGATCTCCAATCAAGTAAACTCGATTTGAATTAATCTGACATTCTGACTCACAAATCGCATGGTTCCCTGAGGAAAGTTGACACTCATTTTTACTCTGGCTAAATTGTAAACGGTTTTTCTAACCAAGATTAGAAAGATTTTTCAAATTTAAATGATTTTATCAATGATAATATATTATATATGAAATCTTTTTCAATATAGTTTACTTATCCTAGGTTTATTCAATATGACTCGACCACATCATTAATTAATAACCAAGATCCGAGATCTAATATTTCTCAACAATGAATCTGGCCAACAGCTCGAAGTTGAATCGACCTGATCAACACTTGAAAAGTTTCATGCACAATGGTTAAGTTTCTGTGTTAAAAACGTATATCGATCCCAACTTATACCCGAAAATAAAATAAACTACACAAGATTTCCATTTTACACGGTTTAACTAGTGTTTCTCGAAAGGTTACAACTAGCTGTCAAAGAACATTGACATTTCATGAATTGTGAAATGAATCAATAAACTAACTAAATAAAAGTATAAATGCAATTATATATCTTTCCATAATGTAAATTAAAACAAACTTACCTTCGTTGAACATATATCGATTGAAATTCCGAATTCCAGAGACCTCCGAATGAATTTGAATTGCAACGCACAAACCAGATGTGTGTTTGTGTTTGTGTTTGAAATCTTTGTACGAGAGAGGTCATCTTAAAGTACCTCTCATAATGAAAATGGGGAACCTTTGAAGACCTTAAAAGGTCACATTATTGGTTTATTATACATCATTCCAAGCCAAGATTTTATTATGATTAGTCAACTCTATATATTATTAAAAAATTGAAAACAAATTCAAAAATATAAATTCTTATAATGGTTTTTCTAACGTGCCATTGGTAGTTTGGTACACATTAGATGTATACCCAAAAAGAGCAAGATATCTTAATTTCAATACATTAACCTTTTCTTTTTTTTCTTTTTTTTTTTTTTTTGGTCCGTAAGCGGGCAAGGACCGATGTATTATTAGATTAAACCAACAGTTTAAACAAGAGGTGGCCCGATACATTAACCTTATCTACTATTCCCTCCGTGTCACAATACATGAAATTTTAGATGGTAATTTTTATTTCAAATTAGATGGTCTTTTATGTTCGTTTCATATTTGGAAACTAAACAATGAAGGAATTGAATCAAACAGAAACTCAATCAAGCTCAATTCATGAGCTTCAATGGAGGAAACTCGGAAAACCTCTCAAACACAGTTTGCAGAAAGTTTGTTATGTTCTTCCAAAGCAACTAACAACCTCTTAACAGCTAATTAGAACAGAATATGAAATGACTAAAATACCCCTACCGACCTTGTTACCAGCAGCTTGTAACTATGGTATAAAATGCATATGTATAAAATGTATATGAGGATATATGACTATACTCTACATACCTCCCTCAAGCTGGACTTGGGGAGAAACAAGTCCAAGCTTGGAACACAAAAAATTGTGTTGATGAGCCCCCAAAGCTTTGGTGAGAACATCAACTAGTTGAAGTGTAGTTGAGACATGGATAGTCTGAAGAAACCCTTGCTGTACCATCTCCCTGATGAAGTGAGCATCAATCCTCACATGCTTGGTTCGTTCATGGAATACTGGGTTCAAAGCCAAGCACTGAGCTGCTCTGTTGTCACAATGCAGATTGATTGGAAGCTGGACATCAATGTGTAAGTCAGTAAGTAAGCCTTGCATCCATACTAGCTCACTAGCAGCAGAAGACATACTGCGGTACTCACTTTCAGTTGAAGATTTGGAGACTACTTTCTGCTTCTTTGTCTTCCAAGAGACCAAAGAAGAACCCAGAAAAACACAATAGCCAGACAAAGATCTTCCATCGTCAATTCAATTCACGAATTTCTCAGTACAGTGGAATCAATTCACACACAGATGCAGCGAAGACGATTACCTTCGCTCTGATACCATTTGGAAACTAAACAATGAAGGAATTGAATCAAACAGAAACTCAATCAAGCTCAATTCATGAGCTTCGATGGAGGAAACTCGGAAAACCTCTCAAACACAATTTGCAGAAAGTTTGTTATGTTCTTCCAAAGCAACTAACAACCTCTTAACAGCTAATTAGAACAGAATATGAAATGACTAAAATACCCCTACCGACCTTGTTACCTGCAGCTTGTAACTATTGTATAAAATGCATATGTATAAAATGTATATGAGGATATATGACTATACTCTACATCATAGTACATGAACTTTTAAATTTGTTTGTTTTATGTCATAAGACCATCCGATAACACAATTTTATTTTATTTTATTTTGTTGATCATAGAAAAGATTTGAGAAGAGTCGGATTCTACAAATTCACAACCCAATAGCGTTCTTTTGAATGAGAGTAAAGAGTTCTGGGTGACTGATGATTGAAGCATCATTCATCAAGCACCGAAAATATGCAACTTTATCCGCCACCTGCTTGACCCGACGGAAAAAAATATTGCATAATCACATCTTATCTACCAAAAAATTATACCACATCGAATTCAAAATATTTGCCATTTTAGATATCAAATTTTGATCTGAATTGATGAGGTATGTGACTTTAAAAAAAAAAGAGTTATGTTGTTAGAGATGTGGTGTGTTTGACAACACAAGTAGCTTTTCAAAACTTATTGTTTTAATATTATATAGTTTTAAATAAAATAAAGGTAAGATTATATTTTAATTAGTGTTTTAGAATTGAATTTTTAACAGCTACACCCCCAAGTTTTTCAGAGCTTTTCTTTTTATAACACAAATCTATTCAATATATCAGCTAGTTTTATAGTTACTCATCCAATTGAGGTTATCAAACACATTACTAATTTATTAATAGTTTAATTTAACATATATTCTATACAATTAGCCATTCAACTTTAGCTATCTATTCAGTTTCAACTATCCATTCAGTTTCGGTTACCAAATACACATGTAAAAAAAATCGAAGAATAGGGGTCTGTTTGGCAATGCATGTAGCTTTTCAGAGCTTTTGATTATAGTATTTTATAGTTTTAAATAAGTTAAATATTACATCCGTTCAAAATTATAAGTCCTTCTAGATGTTTGCACACATATTAAGGTAAGCAAAAACGTGTTACTTTTATACCCCTCATTAATTATCTACAACCACTAACAACCAATAACATTTTATAAAACAAGTCAAAAAGTTATTTTTCTCTTAACTCAATGCCTAGAAAACCTAATACCTTACTAGCTTATAAAAACTCTAATTTAATATATATTTAACACACCTAATTCATCAGCTTCAGTTTCACTATCAACTCCAGCTACCCCAATCAACTCTGTGTTATCAAATTCATCCTGAGTGGTGGTGAGTTGTTGGCAGTCCGTCGGCGTCCGCACGTATTATTCAGCGGAGGGTTAATTCTCTCTCACTC
The DNA here is from genome assembly GCA_963922045.1 of Persicaria maculosa. Taxonomy (NCBI): domain Eukaryota; kingdom Viridiplantae; phylum Streptophyta; class Magnoliopsida; order Caryophyllales; family Polygonaceae; genus Persicaria; species Persicaria maculosa. Next base: position 3,541,052 of record OY998252.1, read on the forward strand.
TTAACTGGAGGTCTTAATTAATTAAGGTAACATTAATTACAATTTTCCAGCCATATACATTAATTAAAATTGAAAATAAAATTGATCGAAAATGTAATCCTTGATGGATCTGGATGAGGTTCATAGCTGTATTATTTTGGAGTGGTTGACCATTCATTCATTAATTACGTAATTAAAATTCTAAAAAAATAATTCATATAACATGACATCTACTTAAAATATTTGATATGTTTATAACCAAAATAATGTTCAAAGGGACAGCTGGTACCACCATGTGAGAGTGACCATTCATCCATTACCAAAATCTATGTGGTGTGTTGGCCAAAAAGAAATTTATGTGGTGTAAATGTGTAATAAAATTTGCGTTTTCCATCCATATTCCATCATTAACACAAAATTTTGGCTTGGATGACGGTTTCTCCGAGTTGAAAATCTCATACAGAACTTGATGCCCTCGTCAGTAAAAACGCTCTTGAATAATAATATAATAGGGTTTGACGCCACTCAAAATCTCGCCTTGTATAAAAAAAATTAATATAAAATTTGTATTTTCAAATTCGAAGCAAGATTATCATTACTAATTTATAATTTATAATCAAAATTTACATTTATTATACCAATCGAACTAATACTTTAATAAAAGTTACTTTAAACTTGAAACCAAAATCAAGAACTGCATTACAGGGACGGATCTAGGGGTGGGCTGGTATATGCTGCAGCCCACCCCATTTTAGAAGTAATATAATTAAGGCAAAAATGCATAAAACCACCCACTATTCATTGCTGTTTGTAAATAACCACCCCTTATTCAAAAATTGTCAAATAACCACCCACTATTCATTGTTGTTTGCAAATAGTCACCCCTTATTCAAAAATTGTCAAATAACCACCTATTAAATATAGGTTGTTTGCAACTAACCACCCATACCCCTTTTCTTGTTACACCTCACTTAATTTAATATGAAAAGACAATTATACCCCTATTCTTTAATGTTTTATTTTTAGTAAAAAGACAATTATACTTCTCTTTGTTGCTTGATTTTTCAGGTATTACAATTATACCTTTTAAATGGGTTATTCGGGTCGGGTCACTTCGGGTCTCGAGTGAAATGGGTTCCGGTTACATCCAGATTGTCTAGAACCCGGGTTTGACCGAGTTTCGGGTCATTTTGGGTCAATTTTGGGTTTGTCAATTTTATCTTTTTTAAATTAAAAAAAATCATGATTTGATAATTTTGGATAATTTTAAAATTCTACAATTAAAGATGTTGTTCATAAATTCTAGTGCTTGTAATTATATAATATATCTGATCTAAAATATTTTATTTTTATTATTTCTCGTAATTTTTAATAAAATGTAATAATATATAAATATCAAAAATTTAAATAATTTTTTAAATTTTTTATATTATTACATATTATTAAAAACATTTGATTTTTTATTATTTCACGTAATTTTAATAAAATGTAATAATGTATAAAATATCAAATTTTTAAATATTTTTTTTAAAATAATTTCATGTAATTAGTAATAAGCATAAAATTATTTTAATATTTTTTAGAACTTTTATCTTTTAAAAAAAATGTCTTGAAAAATAAAAAATCAAATAGTACTATCGATCGGACGGAGTATTACACAATACAAATAAGTATAAAAATTGCTTTGAAAATGAAAGATCAAGTGATTGTAATTATAAAATATAATAAATTGGAATCTCCATAAAAAAAAATTAATCATATATAATTATAAATCAACCGGGTCAAAATTACCGGGTTAATCGGGTCACCAGGTCGAAACCCATATTACTCGGAAAATTTTCGGATTTTTGGGTATAATTGTCTTTTCATATTAAATTAAGTGAGGTTTATTAAGAAAAGGGGTATGGGTGGTTAGTTGCAAATAACCTATATTTAATGGGTGGTTATTTGACAATTTTTGAAGAAGGGGTGGTTATTTGCAAACAACAATGAATAGTGGGTGGTTATTTGACAATTTTTAAATAAGGGGTGGTTATTTGCAAACAACAATGAATAGTGGGTGGTTTTATGCATTTTCACTTATAATTAATGTAGGTTGGGTAGTGACAATGTTGCTTGGATAGCCCAACTGGATTGTTTTTTTAATGATTATCTTGTCTTCCTTTTTTATTGCTAAGTTTTATATACTGGTCTTTCTTTTTATTGTTTTTTTAATGATTATCTTTGATCTATTATCGCTAATTTAAATATAGATAAAAAAATTATTCCTAATTTTTAATATTATATCTTAAATAGAAAATAAAATAAAATTATATACAAATTCAGCCTACCCAAAATTATAATTCTGGTTCCGTGCCTCCTGTATTAGATAGTTTGGATATTTAGATGTGAACCGAAAATTTTAAAGAAAGAGGATCATGGACTCATGGTTGAAGCAAAGTATTCTTTTTTTTTTGATTCAATGAAGCAAAGTATTCTAGAATGTTGAATAAGTATTGGACTCTTTAAAAGTGTCCTATCGGGTTGTTGATCGGAACACATCATGTACAAGAAGATTATTAATGATAATTTCATTTAGTAGTTGGGCTTTTTGGCCCAAAGGAAGATAGGTACATCATGTACGGCCCACAATTAGCTAATTTCTAGAGAGCAATCATGAATTCATCCCGATTCTAGCAATGCAGGAATCAGGTTCTCTTGTGAATAAGTTGTGATCGGTATTCTTGGATCTCCATTTATTACCTCCGTCTTTATTTGTAGATGTAAGGATTTCACTATGAAATAACGGTGGGTCATCCGACGTGGGGGCAACGCACGCCAAGTGCAAACGCGCTAACCAAGCCGAGCACACAAGCCGAGTGGGGTTCCATCCTAAAACCAATTGGTGTTAGGTGGGGTAGCCCACCGGCTTAGACGTTTTGGCGTGATCATTGGTGACTCCAACAAGCCCTCTAGAGTCTAGATTTTTAGTTGTAAAACCCAACCCCTCTCTGTAGATTGTGAAGACCCTGATATTTGTCATTTTTCCTAGGTCCTCAATCTTGCAAAACTTCGGATAAAAGCTCTTGAACGTTTCCATTTGCTGTAGCTGATTAGTCTTAAGAAGAAATTGAGAAAAAAAAAAAACGCACAATCCAACTGCACTATAGGAATGCTAATACTCTTAAAATTGTTGTTAATTAAGTTGTATACCGGAACCAACTAGAGGCAGGCATTTGTCATATGTGTTGTTGATTAGAATTATGTTGTTTTTGGTACAAGGGGCAGAGGACTAAGTAAATTTCACAATAAATTACACTTAAATTCAACTTTTTGCAATGCAAGAAAAAATGTACGTAGTCAAATGTTACTATACAAGATTAACTAGTACGATTCCCGCGCCATGACGCGTTTTTTTAAAACTAAAAAATTATATATATATATATATATATATATATATATATATATATTATAAAATATTAATAAATGTTAAGATAAAAATCATTAAAAAAAAACTTTACAATAAATGTAACTTAAAAACTATCAATTGCTTACCAATAAGCTTCATCGCTCGAGGAAGATACAAGTGTCTCAATCTTTCCAGTTTCGAAAATTTGTTACTTAACTCCATAGAACTGATAGATCTCAGATCAAGAGTCTCTAAATACTTACAATCCCAAACACCCGACGGAAGTTCAGAAATCCTTGTACCCTTGATGCTTAAATATCTTAGGTGGATAAAGTTTCCAACCCTCATTCTGCTACTGCGAAGGTCGGTTTCTTCAAGGTCTAATGCTCTAACCAACGATAAGGCTTTTCGTGTTGCGAACTCATAGATCTTTTTAAAAAATCACAGACAGTTGTGATTTTAAACACTCCATTCTCAAGAGCATGGATGTTAGGATTTTCACAAACTATCCCTTCAAAAGAAAATCTGATCTGCTTCCTCTGAAATGACTTCATTGCTTAAGAAATAGCGATTATGTACTCTGTCATTAAGCCATCCCGTTCAGCATATCAAAGGAGAATTTCTTCTGTTAGTTTACTGTAACAGCTAACAAGGAAAGTTCTTTCTACACATGGTGGACAATTGTTTCACAGAGTTATAACAAAACAATGAACAAGGAAGATAATATGCGTAGGTTAAAAAATAAAAATTGAGATAGAACACACCTAAATGCTCAGGTACATTCACACGATCAAACTAGCTAGCTTTGTCTAAATGCTGGATGATGCATATTGCAAAAATAGAAAAAATGCAACCGTGAAGGCATTAATTTAAACTTGGCATACGCTGCATCGTTAGGTAATAGTAACATCCATCAGGTGGTAACCAACGTCTTCCAACGCAGCATAGAGTTGAGCTGGGTAATACTGGATCCCCTTTTAACTGCTGTTTTTGAAGTGTGGACATGTATTGTAATACTGGACCCCCTTTACACACGGATTGCATTCAATGTGAACTGAGCTGGGTAAACCCTCTGGTATCATCTTCAACCTTGTACAACGGATAATACGCAGGTATTGAAGATTTGGAAGGGCTCCTTCTTCCTCCACCACCAACTCCTCCAACTGATTTAGACTCTTCAGAGTTAACTTAACCAGCTGCATGAAGCCTCCATTCAAGAAATTTATTTTGCTCACTTCAACCCCATCGCTAGCTAGTAAAAGCTTTTTTAGTTGAGGGAGCTTCTCCAACATTCGAATACATTCTTCACCAAATCTACATGACGATAGCTTCACACTTGTCAGGTAGTGAGGAAATATTTGAACACTCACATCCAATTGAACGGTAATCTTTCCCCATATCCCGATTCCAGCAATGCAGGAATCATCTGGTACTCTTGTGATCAGTATTGTTGGATCTTCATTTATTACATCCGCCTCTATTTGTAGATGTAAGGGTTTCACAAGACGTTTTGTTTTGATCATTGGTGACTCCAACAAACCCTCTAGATTTTCACTTGTAAAACCCAACCCCTCTATGTAGATTGTGAAGACCCTGATATTTGTCATTTTTCCTAGGTACTCAATCTTGCAATACTTCGGATAAAAGTTCTTGAACGTTTCCATTTGTTGTAGCTGATTAGTCTTAAGAACTAATTGCTTAGAACCCCTAAGCATCATCCATTGAGGAAGATATAAATGTCTCAATCTTTCCAATTTCCAAAACTTGTTACTTAACTCCATAACATTTGAAGATCGCAGATCAAGGGTCTCTAAATACATACAATCCCAAATGCCTGACGGCAAATCAAAAGTCGATACACCTTTGATACTTAAATATCTCAAGTGGATGAAGTTTCCAACCCTCATTCGGCCCCTACAGATGTCAGTTCCTTCAAGATCTAAAACTCGAACCAACGATAAAGCTTTCTGCATTTTCGCTGATAGTAGCTCCCCCACCTCATCATCTCCTTCTGGAAAGACCACTAGAGATCTAATGCAAGGAGAATGATTTAAACCCGTATCAAGAACAGAACCAGGACCTCTCAAATATATAGCACAACGACGCAATTTTCTACTATTAGTTGCAGAAAAACACACATTCTGATTTGATGGGCCTACTAAACTTCCATGCTCTATGATGTTTAGAAAGTTCACTTCTTTGCACTTCCTGAGGCACAAATCTCTCATCATATCATGAAGTCGACAAGATCTAATCCTTCCATTTGACAAACTTTCCTCAACTTGAACCATAGACCTTTTCACTAACTGGTTTAGAAATGACTCTGCAATATCATCGAGCCCCACTCCCATTATTTCATCTCCTCCGTATGCCGATGCTGCAACTAGACCTTCAGCTTCCCACAAATGATACAACCTATGAGCTGATATTTTAAATTAATCTTCTGGAAATATTCCTAAATATATGAAACATAGTTTCAAGTAAAATGGTAAATCATAGTAGCTTAACTCCAACACCCTTGACAACTCTTTGTTGTCAATCCCTTCCACCATATCGCTCATCAAATAAGAAGCTATATTCCTTTGCACATTTTCCCACTAAGCAACAGTCCTTTTAGTGGACAAAAACCCTGCAAGGGCTTTAAGCCTTTAATTGCCAAGGTTAGGACATTACAATGTTGCAGCATTTCCCTCCCCAATTGCTCCTTTTTGGCACTCACATTGTCATCTACCAACAATACAAACAGCTTCAACAAGTTAATATCAAATTTACATCATTGACGGGTCTATAATGACAAAATTTTCATTTCTATGTTAAATTCTTAATCAAATTTTGAATCTAGTTCTTTGCATTTTTTTTATATTTTGATTCTCACTAATCTTCAATCTAGCTATTTTTATTTTCAATTAAGGAAAAATGTAGCTACTTTCTACTGTTTCTAGCTATTATATTTACGATTTGTCTATTGTGTGTCCTAACGACAATGGACAAGGATACTTTATTGTGAAAGAAAATCCTAAAAGGAAATAGATGAACCTTATAATCTAATTTAAAAATGACTAAATCGGATGTATCTAGGGGAAATATTTTCCAATTTAACTTCTTATCTTGTGCCCCAAGGACATATGATAGAAAAACCGTTATACGTAATAATAATATGTATACGCCACTTGTAGATTTGATTGACCTATTTTATCTACTAGGTGTACGTCGACGATTCTCCTCTAAAAAAACGGTAAGTTTATTTTGAGTGATTTTTTCATTGGAGAAACAATACAAAAGTAAGTTGTTTATATAACGCCTCTTAGGCCATCTCCCATGGTAAGCTAAAAAATGGATTTTGGCCTAATTTTGCTCCCACCCTAGGCCAAAACCCATTTTAGCCATTTTGTTTTTGACCTATTTCTAAAAAAAGGCCAAATTTGGCTTTCTCTTTTGGAAGGCCAAATGCTAAATAATACAATTATAAACCTATATATTATATAGTTATGATTTTTAATTAAAAATGAAAGTTGTAGTATTGTAAAGATATTAAAGAATTATTCTATATGAATATAATATTTGACATATTAGAATTATCATTGCATAAATAATATTTTTAAAAATGACATTAATCTTTTTTATTATAGATTCATTAAAATTATAATAAAAAATAAATATTAAGTTGTTTAAAGTACTAAAGATATAATCGAGTATTGGAAATGAGATGTTAAAGTACTAAATTATATTAGTATTTATAGGAAATTTAGCCTGCCAAAATTGGCCTACGGTGGGAACAACAAAACCGTATAATAGGCCAAAAGAGAATATTCTATAGAATATTCTCTTTCGGTAGGCTATTTCCCCTAGCCGTTATAGCTTACGGGGGGAAGATGCTCTTACTAGTTACTTCCTCCTCCTTCCACCCGCCTGTATCCTAATCAATCAAGTCTGTCACTGTTACCGTCATGTCCTGTAGCCCCGGTGAAAATTATAAGGTACCAACACTTAAATAAGAAAATCATTTGAAATTTCAATTTAGCCACTGAGATAATTTGACTACGGTATGGACTACAATTGCGGACTAGACGATTCTCGTTGTTGTAGCCCTAATCTCATAGTCGACTTGGCTCCTAAGGAGCATCAACTACCCAATAGGAGCCCTTCTCAATAAAATCTCTTGCTTTTCGATGTCATCTCAGGTTCGTTGTCCTCACTTGAAACCTGATAAGGAAGAGCTCTTGTAACATGGGTAGGGATTGAATCGCTTATAAATCACTCACAACATCCTTATGATATCCGATGTGAGAGGGGGTGTTACAATTGGTGAGTCTCACGACTCTAGGCTAGTTATTACTTCGTATTATTATAATATCGATGTAACCCAACACATGTTTCTCTTCCGTTAACGATCCATCAGATATTTCCCATGCTAATTATAATCGTGTTTACCTAGATCTGACATGTATTCATTATAAAGTACAAGTAGTTGCCCTTGAGGTGGGCAAGTTGCTGAATAAGGTCCAAACTCCAACCCTGCCATTTTATCTTCTTCGTCTTCTTTCGAACAAATGGAGCTTTTCTATATAAACAAACAAACAAAAACAAAACAAAAAAAACAAGCGAGTTGCTGAAAAAAAGTCCAAACTATCCTAAAATATCATGATCACAAAAAATCTATCATTTTGTCGTCTTCGTCTTCATCTTTGAATAAATTACGAAGTAACAAATTGAGCATTTGCTATTTAAAAAAAAAAAAAAAAAAAAAAAAGCAAGTTGCTGAAAAAGTCGTATCGTAATCTTCCAGGGTCCTTCAATTCTCAATACATTGTAACATGAGCTTTTACTTATTGACTATGGAAAGTTACTTGATTTTTTTTATTATAAAATAATGGGGTGATTATTTCGATGTCCTAATTTTTGGACTTTATTAGGAAAATGTCTCTCACCTCTTCCAAATTAGCTAAAGGTCTCCCACCGCATGTGCTGATGCTGAAACTCCTGTTTCAGCACATGCGATTTCAGCAACCCCTATTTCAGTTTTTTTATTTTTTTTATTTTACCGCATTGCTGAAAAATGGGTTTCAGCACATACGATTTCAACAACCCCTGTTTCAATGTTTTTTTTGCCGCGTTGCTAGCTGAAACGGAGTTGCTGAAACCCCTGTTTCAGCACTTTCGGTTTCAGAAACCCCTGTTTTCAATGGGGTTTTTTTTTACCGCGTTGCTGAAACAAGGGTTGTTGATGCTGAAAACCCGGTTTCAGCAAAGTTGTTGATGCTGAAACCCCGGTTTTAGATGCTGAAATTGTTGCTGAAACCGGAGTTAATTTTTTTTTCCTTTTTTTTTTCTTCCGGATCACCACTTCGATACCGAAGTTGCTGAAACCGAAGGTGTTGAAATCGGAGTTGCTTTTTTTTCGCGTCACCACTTCGACACCGGAGTTGCTGAAACCGGAGTTTTTTTTTTCAAAAATGCTAAAATGCTGAAATGTTGAAATAGTACCTCATACAATTTTATAAGAATTAATTTCAGCATACGAATTTTGCTAATAAAGAATTAATTTCAGCATTTCAGATCACACAAAAAATCAAGAAGCTAATAAGCTATCTAAAAGTTTCAGCAAGGCAAAAAAAAAATGCTGAAATTGCATAAACAACATTTGATATCCGATTTTGACCCCAACAGTGAATTAATTTCAGCATTTCAGATCACAAAAAAATGCTGAAATGTTGAAATGTTGAAATATATGTTTGTCTGTAATATATTGTAGCTCATACAATTTTATAAGAATTAATTTCAACATTTCAGCATAAGAAAAAGTTTCAGCAAGACAAAAAAAATTGCTAAAATTGCCAATATTTAAACTTTCAACAAAGGAAACTCAATCACAGTACCAAATTAACCACAAATTCACAAATAACAAAGAGAAATTTTGTGCCGCTCTAGACTAGCACCTGATATCTACAACGGGATTTAAACAATAACAGCATTAAGTATTATCCTCCAGACCTGACAGAGAACAACGCGCATAATTACTTTTCATCCATAAGGGTAACAGGAAAACATATTTATGTATAAAAACCTTGAATCACACTACACTAAGCCAAATTAGTTGCAAGAAACCTATTCTTGAGGGAAAATCCAAGAAGAAACCAAGCAAATAAACATATCATCTATCCTCTCAAAGGGGAAATAATTGGTGAGGACTACAAAAATCAATTGGAGTACTTCCTAGTAATCTACAAGCTTTGGTAATTTTTGCTTCAGACACCAGCAACTCAATTGGAAACCATAAAACTTACTTCCTGCTTGAAATTGAAGAGAGGAGGTAAAGGCTGTGCAAATGCTTCTAGCTTTAATTGTAAGAACCAATACCGACATTTAATTTAAAAAAAAAAAAAATCATCCAGTACCACCACCAGCAGCAAGAGCTGAAGGGAGGAGGAAACCAGGGAGGTGGAGGCTCAGCGGAAGCGTCGTCGGCGGCCAAATCGCAGCGACGAGATCTGTCGGATCTCCTCGGATCTGAGCGACGAGCAGGGGAGCGCTCCTCGGATCGGAATCGATGGCTGCGAGAGGCCGATTCAGAGGCGCCGTCAACTGGCTAAGAGGAATCCCGCTGCAACAGCGCCGTCGGCGTCCAGATTCTCGTTCGTCTCGCCGGATTCTCGTTCATCTTCGCCTCGGATCTTCATCGTCATCGACTACAGATCCAGATCGGCATCGCCTCCAAAGATCGGAGATTGATATGTCTGAAATCGAAGATGAAGATCGGGGGACTAGTATTTGGCGTTTGAACGGAGAGAGCAAGTTAAGCGAGAGAGGCTGAGGAGTAAAACCAAAGACTTTTAGCTAATTTGGAAGAGGTGGGAGATAATTAATCTATCTATCTATTAATATTACTAATTCTGCTAGCATTTTGCTGATGGGTCGCTCTGTAAATTAAAGTTGAATTTTTTAATCAAAAGTTTCCTTTCTTATTAATCAATGTTATTAAGGAAAGTTTAAATATTTGTTTCCTATATTATATTCATCACAATCGTATTAAAAATGTCTAGATAATTAATTCAAATGTCAAAATAAAATTCTATTAATAATAATTAATAATTAATAATATTAATTCTGTTAGCATTTTGCTGACGTGTCACGCCCATAATTAAACTTAATTTTTTTATTCAAATGGTATTTTCTTATTGGTCAATATTATTGCTGAAATTTTAAAATACACGTTTCATATTTTAAACATATTTGTTTCCTATTTTCATACTAATCAAAAGTTTCTTTTCTTATTAATCGATATTATTAAGGGAAGTTTAAATATTTGTTTCCAATATTATATTTATTAGTCATATTAAAAATGGAAAGATATTTAATTCAAATGTCAAAATAAAAAGTAATTATAAATATCAATGATTCTCAAAATCATATTTCTTCTCAAAATTTACATATTATATGGTATAGACATCTTTTTTCTTGAATTTTTTTATATATTTTTGGAGATGGAAGCGAAACATCATTAATTTTAAGAAGATATTATTTTTGCACATGTTATCCTTCAAAAATTGTAGAAAAAATAATTATCGAAAATGAATAAATCTATACTAACTCTACACATTCTACATGACATCTATTTAAAATTTTAACCTAAGATTTTTACAGGTAGAAATTATATTTATTCTAAACATCTGACTATTAGGAATAGTAAAAAAAAGAACATTTTAAGATCTACATACAAAAAATATATATTTTTAGAAAAAGCAAATGTGAAATTTGAATAAATAAATAAACACTCTTTTAAGATTAATTTATGGGTGTTTGGCTTCAAATATTGAAGAAAAAAAATTCAAAATGATATTTTACATCTATATTTATTTTATACAACCTAGAAGGCCCTTATTATAATTTCAATATTTTAAGGCTTGCAAAAGTTTTTTTTTATGAAGCTAGGTAAAATAATCTATTTGTGAATACTCGATTTCAAAAATTAATTATAAAAATCAGTTAGAGCCAAAAAAAAAATTTCTTTCAATTTACCTATTTTAGACATCTTAAATGACTATCGAAAAATAAATAATATTTTAAGACTTACAAGCATTACTAATGCTTATTTTACATCTTAGATGAGACTTCTTAGATCATTTTTCTACCTTTTAGGATCTTTTTATTTTTACCATCTTACCTTTATTTTCACTATTAATTTCCCTCTCTTTCTAGCCATCTTTCTAATGAAAACAATGAATATGTTATGTATATCTACATAACTTCAAAAGTATTCGCACAATCATGTGCTTATGACAATAATTATATATTTATTTCAATTATATTAGGTGGTGTGTTTGAGTATTATTACTACTTTACCTTAATTATTAAATCATTTAACAAATTTGTATTGTATCTCTTTCCAACTAATTTATAAACTACAAACAAAACTTTATACGTACATATTTTTAGTATAAACAAGTATATATTAATATAGTATATATTATAGATATAGATATATAAAATGATATTCAAATTAAAATGGATCAGACTCCCGTGCCTTCAAGGCACGGGTATTACACTAGTTAATTCTCTAAAATAATTAGAGACTTGGACAGGCACATCAAGAAATGGAAAATTACTTGTTAAAAGGCCCTCATCGCTCACAATTATTCAGTTATTTTTTATTATAATTATTTTATCATTATTCAAAAAATAAAATAACTATCCTAAAATATCATAATGATCTAAAATAATCTATTTTCAAATAATTTATGATATATCATATATCTATTAATAATTTAATATTAATAATTCTGTTAGCAAAATGCACTTTTCTTATTGGCCGATTATTAATGAAAGTTTTAAATATTTATTTTCTATATTAAATTTATCACACTTATGTTTGAATGCATTGAACCTAACTAATGTAAGTTTGTCGTGATTTTATATGCATATATAGAATCATCTTTCTCAATCTTTATTTTTTTTCTAAGTAATTAAATAATCACCAAAAAAATTAAAATTCTTTTTATGATTTTAAGATTCTAACAAATATACTATTATACTCGCATTTATATATTATGCTGTTTTTTTACATTCTCTATAACTGTAACTAATAATACATTAATTACTATAAGAAATGACCCTCTAGGAAATATTTTTATGGGATTTAGTCAAATTTCTCGATGTCGTCTTTTTGCTAACAAAAATATATAAAATTTTAAAATGACGTATTTTAGTAAACAAATGGGGTATCTAGATATTTAGAATGGTACTAAATGTTAGAATATAGTCAAACAATGCTTTAAGAAATCTCGTGCCTTCAAGACGCGGGTATTACACTAGTAAATATTAAAAAATATCATACACTATTGCCCTGTGCCGATATGCACTAAAGTAGATAGAAATTATATATCATTTTATGTAAAATTATATCTTTATATTAAACTTTTTTTTTACAGTAGGCAAGAATTAAGAGCGATTACATAATCTGTAATCTGGCTTCTTGATCATCCTTGAGGATGATGGAACAAAGTTCCCTATTAAAAGGGATAGTAGAGCGAGCTATTACAGATGATACCCTTCTGAGCTATAAAATCCGCTACTTGGTTTGCTTCCCGATAGCAGTATATTCCACAAATTCGAAGGCAGATTCCAGTCGCTTGATCTTTTTAATGTGATGAATAACTTCCCATCTAATGTCGTTGCTATTGGTGATGGATTTGATGAGTTGAAGATTGTCCCCTTCTATAGTTACTCTTCGAAGTCCTTTCCTTATTGCTTGCTCCATACATGTCTGAATAGCGATAACTTCAGTTTGAATGACTGAACCTTTCACAGTTTCCTTATAAAACATGTCGATGACATGGCCCAAGGAGTCCCGAACAACCCCTCCAACATGGCAAGAGCCTGTGGGATTAACATCGCCTTCCACATTGATTTTGTAGACAGCCCCTAGTGGTCTGCTCCATTTAGTTCTAGTTCTCTTATTTATAGTTACATTCCTTTGAGTATCTTTTTCAATTTGGGTCCAGTCATTAATGTTTGCAATAACTCTTTGGATAATAATTTCTATTGGGGCCGATCTTTTATTCCTAAAAATAAGATCATTTCTGATTTCCCAAATAGTTTGCCATATATATGAAGACTAATTCCTTAAAGTTTTTGTTTCCATCTCGAATTTCGTGTATATTTAGAGATTGCGACTCGTCTGCATTCATATGTTGGAAGTATTTTCCTATTTGCAGCTCAAATTGAGCAATTATTTTACTAGTGAAGGAACAATTTCTCATTAGGTGTTCCGTATCCTCATCTGCTTTATTGCAAAGGCTGCACTGGTTGGGAACTCTATTCACATATTTGTTAAGCCGTTTGGTAGTCGGAAGCCCATCAACCATTATTTTCCAAATTAAGCTTTTTAATCTTTATATTAAACTTTTGATCTGTAAAAATATACTATCATTCTATCTAAAATTTTATCTTAATAAAAGATAAATAATGTAAATATTTTTTTATTATAATAAATTTAAAATAATCATCAATTTTAACAAGTGATAAATGATAATTATTGCAATAATAGCTTTTAATAATCACCAACTTTAACAGGTGATAAATGCAATTAATGCAATAACGAACTAGTAAAATCCCCACACTATGACGGGTATTTTTATAAATAAAATCATAATAATATAGAAAATTACTATAAAATAAAATATGTTTGATTAAATGTTTTGATTTGAACTAATTTATTAGAAAATATATAATGTACTAAGGAATAAATTATTTACTAATTTAATGTTTTAAATTGAACCAATTGACTAGAAAATTAAAAAATTTATTTTAATTTGATTCGTTGAAAACCCTATAATTATGGTGGTGGTGACACCTCTTATCTTTTAACTAGTGTTAGTCCCGTCCCGTGTACGGAGAATATATTAATACAATACTATAAATAATTTAGGTAGTTTTAAATAAATAATCTAAATTTAAATCATTTTTCCACCAAAAAAAATATAGATATAAATAAAATTCTCATTTATAAGGTAAATTTTTTTTCTAACCTAACATTAATTGAATCTCATGTAATTTAATAGATAATTGTTTCTTAAAAAGATTTTAATATTATTTTTTTATTAAATATATAGTATAGATTTGTTACGTTAGTTTACTAAAATATCTATCCACAAATTAATTTTTTCCACCAAAAAATAATCGATATAAATAAAATAGCACTTATCAAATACTACATATTTATCTATTAATATTTTGGTAGGTATGACTATGAAGTATTTTTGATTTATATTTATGTCAATTAACTAAAATATAAATATATGGATAGATAGATTGTGGCTTATATAACTTTCTATAAACTATGATAACATATTATTTTATTAATTTTTTTTCCTAGAATCGACTACAACGCGCCACATAAGATTTTTGTCTCCATAATCAACCACAACGCGCCACATAGGACGTTATGCATCGGTTTTAGTACATGTATATAGATAGTTAGTTATAAATTAGGGTGAAAACAAGCTAACAATCGATAATCGACAAGCTGACAATTGATCCATCTTCGTCATCTCGCGCTCTCGACAAACTGACAATAGATCCATCTCCGTCATCTCGCGCTCTCTTGCTGGTTTGAATCCTCATGAATATCAGCGTGGAGCTGTATGACGCGTCGGGGCAAGCAGAGGAGATCTGAGATCTGGATGCGTGGGGCGGCCTCATTGGACACGACATGACTGACAAAGGTCTTTCGCCATTGTCAGCTGCAGGCTCGGAGGTCCATCATCTCCAAAAAAGCTTCCACGCTCAGGAGCTTTTCGACCATGGCAACTCCTCTGAATTTGAACAACAGCTCTTCGAGAAGAACGAACGACGTTGTCAGAATGTCAGCAGCTCTTCAAGGATCGGAGATCGAGGGAGAGGTCGAGATCTGTGCAATTTGCTTGCAATCCAGACGGAGATGAGAGCGAAGAGGTTAAGATTGCTCTCTCTGATAGGCCGTCTCAGAAGCCAATGATCGGGGAGTGGGACGGTGGAGAGAGACGCACGGTAGGGTAGAATTGGTTAATTGGGTTAGGGGTTGCGTAACCTAGACTACCCGTGGATATTTGTTTAATTTAAACTGTCCGGTAAACAATTGATTAATTGGATTAAGAAATTGGGTCCGAGCCAATTTCCTCTATAGATATATTATAGATAGATTTAACAAAAAATCTAATCTAAATTAATTATTATTTTATTACTATCTATAATCAATATGATTTTTAATAAAAAAATGATAATGATAAACAGTTGAAATTATTTATTTTATGGAATAAATTAGAGTCTTGGAGTAATTTATTTGTTCAGCAAAATATGTCGTTTATTATTTACACTTGTTTTCTAAAGGATGATAAAAACTACACTTTGTTTTTTTATTAATGTTGTACAATAATTTCATATTTATCAGTTCATTATTTGAAATTTTTTTATCAACAAAGAAAGTAACGTTTTTAATAATAAGATATAATAATTGATGTATCAATTGAATTTTTTAACATTACACCGTGCTTTGTACGGGAACTATACGAATGGTTTTAATATAATGAAACCAAAAATGTAATCGATCGATGTAGCCATGCAGTGGGTGTTGATCGATTATTGAAAGCCATCTAATCTTGTATTTTTGCTGAATATTTAAATTCACAGTTTGCATTTTTTTATATATAACAACAACAATAACAATAATAAATCCCTTGTTGTCCATTTGCATATGAGACTTTACTAGTTTAATGCATGTTGTGAAGGAGAGATTGACCAAAATGTCCCTAAACTTTTTGCTATAAATTGGCCGTCGCCATAAATTTTCTCTCACACAAATATTCAACACATCCTTGTTCGTGCGTTGCATTCGGGCTTTGGGGTGGTCCTTTCAGTCTTGAAATTCATTCCTTGGTGAAGTTTAGTTAGTTAGTTTGTTTTGTTACAATATATGCCGTTGAGATATTGTATTTTAATAATGGTTAGATATTCAAACAATACACTTACTCATTGTGTTATAATATCAGTGAGATATTATGTTACAATAATAATGACAATCTGCTATTTTACCGAAATATTATATTACAAATACACTTGAGTGATTATTAGGTAACAGTAATGATAAAATACAGTATTACACTAACGTTTTACGTAAACGAATTTAATTATTATGTTATAATAATGGTAAGATATCTTCAAATAATAATGTTAAACGTCTTTTGCACCAAGCTTTAGAGATCCTCAATGACACCTTAGATCTTCGAGGAATACCACTTTGTGTCCATTAGAGATGACCATTAGGCGAGTGAGGAGTAACCTTCGAGAATTTATAGGGTTTGGATTTTGAACAGTGACGCTCCTAAGGCAAGTTGGGATGTGGGCTTCATGGGCTTCAGTAAAAGGCCAACTAAAACAACCAAGCAACATCACAAGCCCAATAGATTTGGATTCGTTTGATCCAAATCAGTTAGACTAAAGGCATCTCCCACCATCTTAAAAAAAAATGGCCAACCAAAATGGTATATTCTATATATTAAAAAAAATGTTTATTTAGCTTACTAGTAAAATTTGTGATCCCCATAAGCAAAAATTATAGGCTAAAAATCAATTCAATGACCTTAAATATTTTATATTCCATTGAAATTATTTGTGTATTTGATGCATATAATATCTGATTATCTGATCAATGTTATTAACTAAAAGAAATCGTTAGTTTTCGCCTTTAATACAATTCAATAATTTGTAGTTTTTTTTTTGTACTTTTATGTTTTTTGAGAACTTTCAAATGTGATATTGGTCCCAACTAGGTATTTATAAACATCTTTAAAATGATATCACTTTTATTGTTATAAAATTCATAATTACATTATGTTAGTTATACATGATTAATTATATTATTATTATTATTATTATTATTATTATTATTATTATTATTATATTAAGTATTTATGTTCCTTGTAAAATTATAGGCTAAAATCCCAAAATTATTTTCTATAAAATATTGTACAATTCACCATATCTTCCATACCTTGTGTTTCTTATATGCTATTTATGCAAAGATATATAATCCAAACGTATCAAATTTAATGGTTATATAGGAAAACTGGCCAATGCATTTACAATGATATAACTTTTGTTTTGATATAAAAAATCATAATTAAGGTATTGTGTACATGATAAGTTGATTGTTTATATTATTATATAAATACAAAGATTTAAAAATAAATAATAAAAAAGTGAGACCCACATTTGACCTTCTTTCTAAAGTATGAAGCCAAATATGGCCTTCAAATTGAGAGGTAGGCCAAAAACTCTTGTAAAATAAATAGCAGTGGGAGAAAAAAAATAGGTGAAATCTTATTTTTTACCCTACCATGGTAGATGCTGTAACGGTTGATTCGTGATGCACCTTAACACGATATTATAAAATTATACTACTTCCGTTCAGAAATAAGTGATGTTTGATTTTTTAACACGTTTTTTAAGGAGTTAAAAAATATATAAAATATAAAGTTTTTTATTGATTTTTTTATATAATTTTATACATATTAGTTATAAGTTTCAAACAACACTTATTAATGAACGAAGGGAGTATATATTATCTATTAAAAATATGACAAAAACAATAAATCTGAATTACGCAGTTTTGAATTATATTTTCTTATAATCAAACATAACACGTCATGTAGGACACTATGCATCTGTTTTAATATATGTACTAGTTAGCTTGATTCCCGTGCCTTTAAGGCACAATGTATATGCGTTATTTGATTATATGAATATTTTATTATATTATCATAAAGTACTCATAAATTATTTTATCAATAAATTTTATTGAATTCCTTTTTTATTTGAATTATGATTTCTTAAAATATATTATACTTTATAACAATTTTTTAAAATAAAATTTTTATTTTAATATTTTGTCACCTCTCCCTACATTACATCAAATTTTATTATATTCAACATATATAAATATAACTAAAAATATTAATGGAAAAACAAATCTTTTTTTTTTGAAATTTCCATTGTATTGTATTTATTGTAGAGTTGGTTAGTTGAATTGATTAATCATAAGGTTATATTTATTAGTTGGTTTTGAAATCTCCACTATAATTTTACTAATCATGAAGAAAATTTATATTATTTGAAAATTTGGTGCTGTGGGGCAAAATCATTGATCGGTAATCAACTTAACACGAGTTGCAAAAATCAAATACATTATTGGCACAATAATAATAAATTACTTAATTGAATGTTTAGTATATTATGATCAAAGTAAAATAAATGAAATTTGGTGCCGTGGGGCAAAGTCATTGATCGGTAATCAACTTAACACGAGTTGCAAAAATCAAATACATTATTGGCACAATAATAATAAATTACTTAATTAAATGTTTAGTATATTATGATCAAAGTAAAATAAATGAAATTTAAGATTATTAAATGTGTGTGACAATGGATTTTTGGAATTATTGAGCTATGATATATAAAAATATCTCAAATTAATGCTCAAATATTTTTAAAAACATTCACATTTAAAATCCATGAGAATAATCCAAATGTTTATATTTAAAGTAGTAGTTTTTTTCTACATTCATCAACTATAAGAAAATAACCTAGATTTTATAGGTGTCTAATTATCTGTTTAAACTCCATCTTTAAGCGAAGGAGAAATGGTTTTAATTTATTTTAATTTTGTGCAAAGAAAAGTAACTTTTAAACTCGGTAAAAATTAGTTAAAATAAAATGAGAGCTAAAATTAATTGAAAAGATTAAAGTATATTAGAATATTCAAGCATAATTAACATCATGATATATGGGATTTGGTTAATAGTTTCAAAGAGATTGATTTGGGTGAAAAATATTATTTAAAAAGTTTATATTTTATATAGTTTTAAACACCTAAAAAAGATGTGTGAATAGTAAAAATATTATGTTTTAATTAACAGGGGGAGTATTATATTTTTTGTAGGTTTGAAATCCACTATATTATATGTACTGTTTTTTTTCTTGGCATCATAAAAATAAAAAAAACAACGTAGTTTTAAATGATTCATAAACAATAAACAACGTAGTTTTAAATGATTCATAAACAATCATATATAGAAGAGATAAAAATAAAAGAAAGCATACAGAAAATCAACTGCAAGCAAAAGAAAAAAAAAAATGAAAAACATCAGAAGACATATACTCCATGAGTCCATGGAGAACATGAAATGGAAAATTTTAATATGCGTACAATTGTACAAACACATATGTCAAAGCAATCATATAAATTAAATTTGATAATTTGCACAAAATCGATCAAAAGATCACACCAAACCAAACTCATGTGTGATTCAAATTTTTAAAAACAAAAAAAAAAAATCAAATCAAATTTTACCTTAAAAATCTTGAGTGTAAGCGAAAAGAAAAACATTTGAGATCATCTTGAGCTTGATCCGATCCCTCTCCCTCCAAAGTGACGTTGAAGAGATGTAGCTACAAACAACACATATGGTTATGAAAATTTTAAATAGTGTCTCCCGTATTTGAAAATACGTAGTTTTCCAAATTGAAAAAGATAAACCCGATTAAAATGTTAGAAAATATAAAATAAATATAATTTTTTTTTGAATTGTAATATTCAACCTATGTGCAGTTAGAAAAACTGAAGTTTTAGCCCACCAAAAAAGAAAAACTGAAGTTTTAATATAGCCAAATCAGATCCATCCAATTAACCTCGGAAATGCCATCATCAGCAGTGCGTGAAGATGGAGATTTGAAGGCAAAACGATACTATCCTCTCAATTAGCCAGTTCATCGACAGGCTAGAGAAGCTTGAAATGGCATCATCAGCAGTGGAATTCGCTGTGAAACGGCTGGGTACTTTGTTAGTCATGGAAGCCAAGTATCTTTATGGAGTGAGTAACAAGATTGAGCTTCTCCAAAGCGCTCTCAAAGCGATGCAATGCTTCTTAGCAGATGCAGACAACAGACAACACAAGGAGAGTGTTGTCGCGCAATGGGTTGCTGACATAAGGGATTTTGCGTATGAAGCTGAAGATATCGTTGACAAGTATCATTGCAGAGTCTCTCACCATCGGAAGGATGGGAAATGGAATACGATTAAATGGTTCTCTTGTGTTCTTTGCGACATTCAACCACTACATGATGTTGGTTCCAAAATTGATGGCTTGAGGACTCGAATATCTGATCTAACTGAGACAATGAAAGTGTTCGGGATTCAAATGAGTAGCCTGGACCTTGGAAGCGCAGACTACACTGCTGCTATGAGAGAACAAAGGCGAACCTATGCCCATACTGAAGATGAACCTATTGGATTGGAGGAGGAGGTGGAGGAAGTCGTGGCTAAACTTATGAACTACCATGAAGGCAAAGTTGTGGGTATATCAGGAATGGGTGGCTTGGGTAAAACAACTCTTGCGAGGAGTGTTTTCCACAATGCCGATGTCAGAAAACACTTCAAAAACAATCGTGTGTGGGTGTACATATCAAAACAATTTGAAAAGAAGGATATTTATCAAGAGATCTTAATTGGGTTAAGCAACATTGGCAAGGGCGATGGAAATAACAGTGAAAGGTCAAGAATCAGAGATTTAACCTATGGCGAGTTGGCTGGAGAGATAAGTGGGATCTTAAAAGAGAAACAATGCTTAGTGGTTCTTGATGATCTATGGAAAAAGGAAGATTGGAAGACTCTAAAGCCAGCATTTGAAGGAATCAAAAGTACTTCGGGTAGCAAGATATTGATCACCACACGTGACGAAGGTGTAATACAATACGCAGATAAGGGTGGATATCGATCATATCTTCACAAGCTTAAACTTCTAAGTGAAGAGGACAGTTGGAAACTACAGAAAAGCATAGCATTTACAGAAAAGGAGAATATAGGTACTGTATATAAATCATCTGATTACGAATGTTATTATCTTAGATTTGTTGCTCCTCTCCCTCTCTAAAATTAAACCACATAGCTAGATCGAGTTAATTATACTAACAATATTGTTGAATTGTTTTCTTTTCTCCGTGCGCAGATAATAAGGAGACAATCGTTTCCGAAGATTCAACTAAGAAACCAGAAGAGATCAGAACAACGGGTAAGCTAGCCCGATCATATACATTATATACCTTTTTCATGCAAGTATCAATCTTATGAATTATTTATATGTTTGTTTTCACACACACACAATTTTGAGCAATGGCCAATGAGTGTCGCTCAATATTACTTTATAATTTTGAGCAGGGGAATCATCAGCACAAGCATATCAAACAAATCTACAAGGTATGTTGATAAATACTGATTTAATTACTTCAATATGCTTAAAATATTTATATTTATTATATTATTATTATTATTAATTTAATTATAATATTATTATTTAGTTTAATTTGACATATTTATATTACACTTTAATTTTGATAATATTTTAATATTATTGAAAATTCTTTAAAAAGTTACTTAAATACAACAAATAATTTAGTACGGAGTAACAAATAACCAAAAATATTAAAAGAAATTAATACCTCAAAACTTTACTATACTAGTTGAATAATAGGTTTTTTCCCCCAAAAATATCATTTTAAATATATTATATTTATATTATCATAATTTTTTTTTAAAATACTGAGTATGGATATTTTATATGATAAAAAAATTCCTTTTTTGTAAATAAAAATATTTTATTTTAATTTTTTTCAATAAAAATTACTTAAATACAACATTAGATTTCAATATATCATTTTCAGTTAAGAATTTTATTTCTGAATTTTTATATTATAAAATGATATACAACTTCATTATTATATATATTTGATCAAACTCCACTCCCCCATTCAAAAATTATACATATATATAACTATAATATTTTCAATCATAAAAATTATCACTTATAGTATAATTTATAAATGGTTAACACCTTAAATATTATCAATCTTAATCAAAATTTATTTTTTTTATCCACCAAAGACCTTATATGTGTCAAATTATTTCTTTTTGTATATGAAAGTATGTTAATACAATCTTCAAATATTAAATATAATAATTATTCTAATATAATAATGAATTGAATAAATTTTATCAATCTGAAAATCTATATAACTATATAAAAGAAGCTTTTGCCCCATAAATGCCCATACTTGTAATCCTAATAAGTTGTCTTGATAATCAACTAATCAACCTCATAAATGCTAAAGGAAGGGCAATTATATTTTGCGCTATATCACACAACGAAACTTATGAAATCTTTGAATAAATAATAACTCTTTTTGTGCTTTGGCCAATTTATTGCCAAAGCAACTAAATAACATGTATGTGAAGCGTTTTTTTTTGGTGGAAGGAATGCCAAAGGAAGTGTAATTGAAAATCAATTAAAAGCTCAACCTTTCACATTTTATGTTATTAATGCTAAAATCTTCTATCCATATATTTGCCCCATAAATGCCTATAGATGTAATCCTAATAAGTTGTCAAAGGAATGCCAAAGGAAGTGCAATTATATTCTGTGTTATATCACACAACGTATGAAATGTGAAAGGTTGTGCACTAACACCCAATCAATAACTCATAGTTGAAAACCTCTAAACCTCCTTTATGTTATAGACTTATAGACCATTAGTGTCATCCTAACATTCAAAATTGGGGGTTACATTCAAATTAATTCACATATAATTTATTATATAATTGATCCACTTTTAGCCGTTTGGTTCTTCCTCCTTCATATATGTCGGTATATATATAGGGTAATCTCTCATTCACAATCACAACATAAACATAATAGAGTTCATGGTTTCAATTTGATTAGCCAAAAAGGAAAACAAATTAGCCATGAATGCAGGAATCACAAGCAAAACAAAACAAGAGTAGGGGCTTGCCAAGTCGGAATTTGAGTAGGCTATTTACACACACAGCATACTGTAGCCTACTCTCTCTCTCCAATTTGTACAGCAATTCAGATTTCTGTCATTGAAATAGAAATAAGATCCACATGTGTCTCTTCATTTGCTTTGTTGCTTTAGTTTAGTAGATACAAGAAACGCATAAAAGAGTTATTATTTATTCAAAGATAAATTGAAGTTCTGTACTGCCAACGAACGTCTTCAGCCTGGATTCTGAAGCTTTGGGAAACAATGACCACTAGCAAAAATTTTAACACAATAGACACTCTAACACAGGTAATATCTTTCAAATTTTTTTTGGTAGAAATATCTCTCGAATTTTGATTCAACTTATTTATACTTACCTCTAAACCTCTAAATATGTAAATTTCTTTTCAATTAACACATGATTCGGTTAAAGGTTTGGCTTAGATACAATGGTTCCATAACAACAAGTTGCCGGTGGTTGGTGTTCGGTGTCCTGGTGATTTCGGTGGTTCAACAACTCTCCCGTAGATAATTATAAGTTGGGACACTCGACTCTGTCTTGCATTAGTCCGTCATCAGGGGAAGAACGACGCCTGATACTTTGGGCGGTACGACGGGGAGAGGAGACCGTCGATCGGGACAATGACACATCCCTGGAAGGTTCAACCTCAGTGCCGCGATAGATTCTAACAGACTCCTGGCTGACAATTAACGAGAGAATTAGAGGGGAATGAATGTCAATGGAGTAGTTGTTGAAGGCGGCGCCTGAACTTGGCTCAGGCGGAACCTATTGTAGCCTTTTAGCTAGGGTTGAATCATGAAAACTATTCAAACCAAATTTTTTTTTATGAAAACTATTTTATTTCAATCCTAGAAATATATTGGATTCTCAATTCCTCATCAAATCTTTTTATAACAAACTAAGGACTAAATAAAAATATTTTTACTTTTAATATTAAAAATCCCACAAAACTATGAATTTCATTGATATATATGTGGAAAAAATTCTCAATGTTGCAATACAATAAATAAATTTAGGTCAATCTCATAAATAAATAAATAAAAGGCATCCAACTCACATATATACATGATTAGAGTCTTTTTGCAATAAAGGAGAAATTCCAAGTAGAAGAAATATTAATCATTCTTTTTGCATAATAAATCTAGATATTCTTTTTTTAATCTCATTAATTTGGTTAAATATATTGTTCATCATTCAATTGATAAAGTAAAAATTATTAAATTAGAAATTATATTTAATTATAATAATTTTTAGAACCTATAATATTTTTTCATAGCTATCTTAAGCAAGTTAAGAAATTTAATTTTTATTAAAAAATATTGTATACTCCGTAATATATAATTCAAACTATAAGTAGTCCCGTGCATAGCACGGGCCAATACCCTAGTTATTATAATAAAGAAGAATAAATCTATCTAATGAGATAGAATTAATGAAGTAGTACTCTACTCATTAATTCTGTCTTTTTTAGAATATTTTTAAAAATTCGAAATAGAGAATTTGAAATGAAGTAGGGAAAAAATATCTTTTAGAAACTACCCTATCAATATGCGGTTAAATTTTATATTAACTTTTTAAAATTATTAATCATGGTAGATGATGAGAAGAAGGCTAAGGAGAAAATGAGTAGAGAAATGTTGAAGCATTGTAAGGGTCTTCCTTTGGCAATTAAAGCACTTGGTGGGCTTTTATCCACCAAAAGGACTATTAGAGACTGGGAGACTGTGAAAATAAATATATCTGCTTATTTGATGAGTGATGATATGGTGGATGAGTGTGACGATAAAGAGTTGTCAAGTGTGCTGGAGTTAAGTTACTATGATCTTCCATTTTACTTGAAACGATGTTTCATGTATTTGGGAATCTTCCCGGAAGATTATACAATATCAACTGATAGGCTCTATCATTTGTGGGAAGCTGAAGACCTAGTTACAGCATCGGAATATGTGGGAGTGGCACTTGATGATAATGCAGAGTCGTTTCTAAATCAATTAGTGAAAAGGTCTATGGTTCAAGTTGAGAAAACTTGGTCAAATGGAAGGATTAAATCTTGTCGACTTCATGATATGATGAGAGATCTGTGTCTCAAGAAGTGCAAGGAAATGAACTTTCTAAACATAATAGAGCATGGAAGTTTAGAAGGCTCAGCTGCAGCAGATAAAAAGTTGCGTCGTTGTGCTATTTATTTGAAAGGTCCCGGTTCACTTCTTGGTACAAGTCTAAATAATTCTCCCTGCATTAGATCTCTAGCAGTCTTTCCACAAGGACATGACAAGGCAGGAGAGCTACTCTGGGAAACACTAGAAGCCTTATCGTTGGTTAGAGCATTAGACATTGAAGAAACTAACCTCCTCGGCTACTTTACAATAAGGGTTGGAAACTTTATCCACTTGAGATATTTAAGCATCAAGGGATCTACAACTTTTTTGCCGTCGGGCATTTGGGATTGTAAGTATTTAGAGACCCTTGATCTACGAGTTCGCAATACCGTAGAGTTAAAAAAGAAGCATGAGTTTTGGAGATTGGAAAGATTGAGACACTTGTATCTTCCTGAATTGATCGGCGTGGGATCTTTAATATTAGATTTTAAGACTAATCAGTTACAACAGATGGAAACATTCAAGAACTTTAATCCAAACTGTTGCAAGATTGAGGACCTAGGAAAAATGACAAATATCAAAGTCTTCACACTCTGTAGTAGTGAGTGGACAATTGACAAGGTCTTGGCAAGGGATGGTGTGAAGTGTTTGCTAGACTCGCCAATGATCATGACAAATTGTCTTGTGAAACCCTTGAATCTATACATAAATGCGGCTGTAATAAATGAAGATCCAACAATCCTAATCACAAGAGTACCTCATTCATGCATTGGTGGAGCCGGGATATTTGGGAAGATTAATGTGGAAATGAACGACATTGTTCAAATATTTCCTCATTACTTGACAAGTGTGAAGCTACAGGATTGTGAAATTGATGAAAAAGGTATTCAGATATTGGAGGAGCTCCCTCAACTCAAAAAGCTTTACCTATTGGATCGTGGGACTAAAGTGAGCAAAATAAGTTTCTCGAAGAAAGGATTCGCACAGCTGGTTAAGCTAACTCTGGGTGGACTAGATGAGTTGGAGGAGTTGGTGGTGGAGGAGGAAGAAGCACTTCCAAATCTCCAATACGTGTATATTGAGTATTGTAGAAGCTTGAAGAAAATACCAGAGAATTTTCCAAGCTCAGTTCACATTGAATGCTACAGACCATGTGTAAAGGGGATTGAATATTACAATACTTGCCCATACTCCAGAAGAATTCATCATCAAAGTCAGCGTACAACGTCACTATCCAATGTACGTGCACTGCCTTCACTTCCAAATTGTAATAAGTTATATTTAATTTGCAGCACTTAATTTTATTTTGATTAATTAGCTGATCATGTGTGTACTTTGTAGGGACGGAACAGGATACCACATTCGAATCGAAATGGGACATGGCTAAATCCGATACGATGGATACAGTGGGGCATGATACGATGCATTGAGGGTCCTCCTGAATACACCGCAATTCCAAAGCCGCGGGGTAGTACACCGCAACGTTGAAAAAATTGAGTAGGTTTGATTGGCCCCCTACATCGATTTCATTGTCAAATGGGTTCGTCACCAAACCCCACCAAACGAGTTTGAGTGCGCATATTGCACCCGCTGTCATCCCCGTATTCCCTTGGCATATTACTGGAAGGTTGGGGACCTGTTGGTTGAACACAAGATCATTCTTCCCTAATGTACACAATTATGACCACGCAGAAGTAGCTCGATTCGCAGCTACCCTTGTGAGAGAAGCAAATATGGAAGTCGGGACATTTGCATTCAACAAACTGAAGATTCAGATCATTCAAAGTTACCAGCATCGTCCGAAGGAAATTGTTAAATAACGCTGTTATGTTCATTTGTTGTTATGTTTTGTTTGAACTTAACGTTGTCCTACTCGTTGGTTGTTATGTACTATGTCCTACTCGTTGGTTGTTATCTATGTTAAGTTTTAAGTAATGTGAGACAAAAAAAAAAGTTATTTATCTGTTAGTAGAGTGTCGTTAAGGTGAACCAGCAAGGTAATCCCGCGGATCCTTTCTATCTCTCTCATTCTGATCACTCTACTGCTCAGCTAGTTGCTGCTTTGTTTGATGGGACAAATTATCTCACTTGGTCTAGAGGAATCAATATGGCACTTGGGGCCAAACACAAATTAGGGTTCATAAATGGTTTATGTGCTAAGCGACTAAGCCCAGTGGCGGACCTAAGGGGATCGGTGTGGCGTCAGGCCGTCAGCCCCCCTAGCCTGGAAGAAACCATAGAAAAAAATTCGGATTTTTTGGAAATTGGATCCCAGACTCAATTTCCTTCCTCAATTAACACATTGTCCTCTGGGTAGTCTAAATTAGTTGATTGTCCTCCCGGACAGTTTTACTGCAAGTCTTCTCTCTTTCCCTCTCTTCTTCCTCATTTTGTCGTTTCTCTTTTTGCTCTGTTTATACTTTCAATGGCTGAAGTTTTGTAGGAAATAAGATATTGGTTATATGTTAAAGATAGGTTTCCTTCACGCAGTAATCTTTAATTACTCTTATCCTGATATATGCGAAATCATCAAGGATGGATTGTCCGCTTCTGATTTTTAGCGGCTTAAGAATAGCCGTTTAGGTTTAGCCTGCTTTAATTTTCAATTATAGTAAACCATTGTAACAAATAAAGAGATGGAAATGCATGAAACCAGCCCATCAACTTTAAACCCATTTCCCTTGCAGATCTAGAAGAAAACTAGTGTAAGAATCATGAAAATGCAGATGAATGATCAACCGGAGATTATAAAAACTTTCTCTTAGGGTTTTCCCTGGCAGCCTAGCTGCATTTGATGCTGAAATCCGGGTTTATATAGCCCTTCTAGCTTGGCCCAAATTTGGCCTTATTTGGTGTAGAAATAAAGGCATAATGGAAGGGAATAAAAGGTGACTAGGACTAATGCTTTGTTTATCAACTAGTTTTTTTAGGGACGAGGAATTGAGAAAGAGAAAAGGAGTGAAAGGAAGGGGAATGATTCTACTTTCGCATCAAATTCCACCATTTTGATGGAGTGTGAAATCCCATCTAATTGAGTGGGTATAGCAATTATTTCAATTTAAGATTCCTCTCAATTGTCCATCCAAACATCAATTTTATTTTCCAATCACTCCCCGGCCTTTCTAAGATGGGTTAAAACCAGGCTTAACTAACTAATTACTTAAAAAAACAAGTCTCAATAATTTCTGCAACTAAGAATAAAAATAAAGAGGCGTTATTACAATGTATATGTACTCAACTCATATCATTCCACAAAAACCATCAAAGTTAACACATATACATCCTCAACTAAAGGGCCGGAGTGAGCCAATTAGATATCATCGTGGCGAGGTTGAGGAGACATTGATGGCAAATCTCTCATCCTCTCGGCAGTGACCCGGGATCGAGCAGATGAAGAACTTTGGCCCCGGTGAGCTCAGCGTCACACTCAATGCAGGACCTTCCTTGTAAACAGTCATGGCGTTGGCAGCGTCGCACTTCTCATAGGCCTCTTTGCTCACCTCCGCAACCGTGTGCTCTCCGGTCTTGAACTTGAACACTGCACCTCAAACACCAAATCAAAACACGTTACAGAGACGAAAGCATCGGATCGGATCAAATCGAATCCTTGAAGGGTGTGTCCTTACAAAGAGTATCGTTGACATGGAACTCATAGATAGTGGCCCAGAGGTTGTAGAAGTCGGTGTCGTTCCCCAAGTTGGTCCATCCGAAGATGTCTCCGACCACGTGGGTTTTCCCGGCAGCCAAGCCAGCTGAAACCGCTACCACCACCGCCGCCGCCACCACCAAGAGTGGTGCAGACTTGCTAGGATTAATGCACAACATCTGTTTTTCGGGTTCGAAAAGGGTCTCTTAGAGAGTAAGAGTGCAAGTTTGAGAGAGATCACAAACCCAATGTAAAGGCATGTGAGAGCTTGAGGAATTGAAGGAACGTACAGACGAAGATTCCATTTAATTATTCAAAGATGAAGGCCAGTGTTGTAGTTTGGACTTTTCTCATTATCACTATTCATTTAATTTTTTTTTCAAGGGAATCTATATTTTTCAACTTGAATATGATGAGGCGGCCTCTGAGATCTTCTGGTCTACAATGTAATTCCCAATCTTATATGCATTATTAAATTTATTCTTTCATTTTTCAAATTGACTATCCAACACCAAACACACATATATATATATTTTCTCCTTCTAGAATAACTACCAAACTATGGTAAAACTATGGGTATATACTTGATTACCCCTAAGTTTTAAATAAAAATCCAACTGCTGAGATTTTTCATATTCAATCAATCGATATGAAGATATGTGTACGAGATTGATACGTTTATTTGGGTTGGAGATATGAAGAAGATGAAAAGAGGACAATTTTTTACCAAACACAGGTATAGATATGAGACCTGTACACTTCCCTACTTACCTGTGCTATAAAACAAAACGAGCAGAAAAGTTCAAATACAGCAGGGAAAAATTATCTTTTTGCAATATATTCACCTAGAAGTTGGAGAATGAAACAGATTCTCAGAATTACTAGTTCATTACATACATGTTCATGCCCGAAACAGCGCAACAAGCTATCCAGAGAACAGAAAGAGAACCTTATTCCAGGATGGAGCGATAATGCACTTGATCAAAGGCTTGCCTCACTTGACTATCAATGCTATGGCCAATGTTCTCGTGCGAAGGTTGTTTGATTGATTGAACCTTCTGTCACCTGATAATACATTTGTTTTAAAAGAGAGGTGGCATAATACCGGACTGATATATCTCAGATATCATTGAGTCACCACATGGTTTTAACTCCATTAACGCGTGATGCTAGCTTCATTGGGAAGGGCTTTTCAACAGGAAGGT
Source organism: Persicaria maculosa (assembly GCA_963922045.1). Taxonomy (NCBI): domain Eukaryota; kingdom Viridiplantae; phylum Streptophyta; class Magnoliopsida; order Caryophyllales; family Polygonaceae; genus Persicaria; species Persicaria maculosa. The sequence goes on from OY998252.1 coordinate 3,571,254, forward strand.
GTCACAAATGTACCGCCTCAGTGAACAGCTTGAGGGTTCATCTTTGGTTGTCATCTCATGAAGTGTATGAGCCCCGTTGTCAAGATTGTGAGTACCAAACTGTAGGGCATAAGCATGGTGCGAGATCGGATACCCTGCTATGATGGCCAAGCAAGGGGCAAATGTTAGTCAGTGGTAAAATGAGACTAACTCAAATTCACACTAGTTATGTTCTTGCTAAACTTATATACGAGACGAATTCAGAATAGGCCTACAAACTAAAGCTTTTCCATATTTAAAAGTAACATCTTCTACCAACCCACCAAAGTCCAAAAGATACAACACTTCATTAGTTTGAACAGTCATGATACATCTAATCTAGAAACTCATACCTGTGGGTTTGAAAATTGCATATGTATTAAGTATTATTGAGGTTTGAAAATTGCATCTAATCTAGAAACTCATACCTGTGGGTGCTATTGAGATTTGAAAATTTTATAAAGACAGACTAGTCAAAAATGACTTTATTCCTTTTTAAACACATAGTGACAAATATAAACTAACACAAGGTTTCACAAACACTACTCATTTGGAGCACTCCCTTTCACCATAGCAAAGGAGAACTTCTTCTGTTAGTTGACTGCAAAAACAAGGAAACTTCCTTCTACATGATGATCTTGAAGTGGACAATTATTCCACAGAGTTGTAATAAAACAGCGAATCAGGAAGACTATATATGCATAGAAAAAAAAATGACATAGAACATATCTAAATGTTCGACTACATTCACACAATCAAACTAGCCTTCTCTAAATGCTGGATCATGCATATTGTACAACACAAGAAAAAAATGCAAACATGAAATCCAATAGTCGCGATGCTACCATCAGGTTTAGAGATATATTTACCTTCACAGATAGTTGAGATGATGATGCCGCTGATGATGCCATCCCATGAAATCCAATATCATAAGCAATGCTACCATCAGGCTTAAAAAGGCCATAGTTTCTCTCAGAAGTGGGCCCAGGCTTCGAATCTTCATTAAACATTGCAAAAATATAAGCTCTGGCTAGAATATGCGGTCTTAAAGGAGTGCCTTTCCTCAAAGCAAGCCGCTTACGGAGATTGTAATTGTAAGTCCTTGCATTCTGTAAAGTGGCAGCAGCCTCATCTTGATCGCCTTTGGAAGCCCAACCAGTCTCCGTAATAATAACCTCCATCTTTCTGTAACCAGCGTCTTCCAAAGCAGCATATGCTGCATCAATGATGGCATCAAGCATGTTATCGTAATGCAGGTTTGTTTTCGGATCATAAATACCAGACGTGTTCTTAAAAAGCGCATAATTTAGGTCAATGTGATCAGGGTCACTCAAGTAGGCCAGAAAAGGGTAGGCATTTAGGCAAAAGGGTGAGTTGATCTCTGAAAAGAACTTCAAGAGTGGCTTCAGGTACTGGTTGAGACTGTCTTTGAAGTTGCCAGAAGACGGAGGGTAAGAGCTGTTAAAAACTGCAGATGAGTGTGCAGTGGTAATCTGAATCTTCTTTTCCAAACGAAGAGTTTTTGTTGCGTTGTAAATGTTCTTCATAGCACCCAGGAGATAATCAGACAGATATGAATCTCCCCCTCCCAAAATTTCATTTCCTACAGCAATCCCTACAATATTTGTCTTGGGAAGAAAATACTGTATGTTGTCTTTTACCCAATTCAGCGCATGATCAGCGTTAGAGCTCATGTCTTGCACATACTCATTCGGAAGTCCAACCACCAATTCAAGCCCAGTCCCGCTAAATGCCTGGATTACACTATGATCAAAATCATAAATTCTGACATTCTTTATCTTTATTGCTCTCATAAACTGAACAACCTTTTCGGGCGAAGGGATATTATCTGCCAGCCTTCCATAGTTTATGCCATAAGTTCCGGTGAAAGCAGTTGCTGTGAAGAATGCTGGCAGAAATCAACAACATCATCCATTGTAATAGAAAGAAAAATGATAAAGTTATAAGATTATCCTTATGAAGGCAACTTATTACCAAACCAAAACCATTCAATATATCAACAGGTCCAAACAATACCCAACAATGTACAGACAATCCAAAAAGATCAAGTTATAACAAGTACTGCAATGAATCACTGAAGGCACAAATTATATGCTATAAATGGTGAGATTGAAAACTTGACACCCTGAAAGCCCTTCTTCCAACAAGGAATCAGTCAACAAACAATAAGGAATACAAATAAACCAAATAAGTAATGCTAATGTATACTAAGATTGCTAACTGCTAAGCATAGAATTACAGAACCTTGAAAGCAACATAAACACATCAGACAAAGCCAAATGCAAGACCAATCTGTCAAGAAAGTAAAAACAATCAAATACAAACATCCAGAAAGATCCAACAACTTAAGCAAGTACATTATTTTTGTGTAACACCAAAGCTGAAGGATCAAATAGTGGAATTGAGAGAGAAATTACCTGTTGCTGAGGTGAGGATAATGAACAAGAAGTACAAAAGCCCCAATCTGATGCCGTTCCGCGCCATGATCTATTGATCTGAACCCTAACACAACGCACACACTCTCACTCTCTCAAAGCTGCTCATGATTTTCCATCAATCGCTCTCTCTCTTTAAATAAATACTCCCGAACTCCTCTGATTCCATCTAATCTCCATCTACCCTGACTCTTTCTCTGCTTCTTCTTCCTCTTTGTGTTTCAAATGCAAATGAAACAACAAAAGGGGAATAGCCGGAGATACTCAAGGAGGGGAATCTCTCAATTAGAACAAGAATCTAAAGATCGGAACTTGATGGGCACCAAATTCAAATTCAAATTCAAACCCGGAAGTAGATCATGAGAGTTACAGTGAACAGACGAATTTGGGGATTTTAGTGGCCTTTCAACTCTTTCAATTGAACTATGTGAGTTGGCTATTTCGAACTTGCTCTTTGGCAATCAAAGACTTGGGTAGTTGGATTGGAAAATCGATGGCTGTTTCAGTTTCCACTCACTTTGTAACTCTCAATTTGAGGGCTTTTGATGAACAACACATCACATCTGTATTTAAAATCCAAAGCCACGCGCTTTACTTCACTCTTTTTGCCCTTCATTGTTCTTTTCCCTTTTTTTTTCAGTGGGTTTCTTTTATTCTCTTGATTAAATTTTTTTCATTTTGTTTTGGTTGTTGGTGGTGGACCTGGTGGTGAAGGAATCCTCTTTTAGGCAAGAGATAAAACGCATAATTCACTACTTTTTGATGCAGTAAGTCAATAAAATAAAACCAGTGTTCTTATTGCATTAGTAGAACATCAATTTCCAGCAGAGTCGAATGATAAAAGATTTTTGAAAAGCCAAAAGCTTTCATGGAGGTTACTGGTTCGAGTCGGATGATGATAACTAGTCATTGATCTAAGAAAAGTGTCAACTTTAAGGGTGATTAAGTCAAGTGACAAAGTGAACCCGTGAAAATTATACAACAAATAGGAAATTGCATTATGTGTGTGGTTTTAAACAGTTTTATGAGTTGTTTGACTAACAAGTTTGCAAATTTTGCATAGTGGTGTGATGCTGCTTTGCTTTCTATGTAAGAGAGAAGGAATGATGTAAAGTGCCAAAGAACATATCATAAAAGCATTACCTTTTGGTTTAACATGCATATTTGCATCACTCTTTTTTTTTATTAATTAATGAGATGCTATTTAATTATTGAAATAAAACATATATATTTTACAACAAACTTGAACAAATTGAAGTGAAGCTCCTATACATAAAGGATGTAGAAAAAAATTAAGGCGAATAGTCAAAGACATTGATAGACAATTCATGTTTCCTGCAGCTCTCTTGCGATTTACCACATCCATTATGTTTGAGGCATCGAACCGTACGTAAAAACTGACGATGGATTTCATCCTTTTCGAGAAAGAAATCACAATCTGACTGGACCCAAAGATGATGGCATTCACCACTAGGGTTCACCAATATATCACCAATTCACCATAGTCATTCACACTTCTTTTTTCAGTGCTTGTTGCTCTCCTTTCTCTACAGTATGATATACTGTATAGTACATTTGATTATATTCCATCATTCCCATTGATCTTTGCTTCTTTTACTCAAAAGACATCCACTATGGCAATTGGCATTTATGAATATGCCTATAAATTAAAGAAAAGAAAAACTTCCTTTTCTATTTTTATTTAAAGGAATTGATTTGAAGTGTCAAATTTAAGTAGGATTGTTTCCAAAAGTGTAGTACTAAACTACTAGATAGTTAAGTAATTCATAACTTCATAAGCAAATCAAATGGCTTTTTGCATTGCCAGTTTGCCACTGCATGTACTAGGGAATCTCTTCCACTTTTTTGTTTTAATAACCACCAATCTGTTTTTCAGTTTCCTTTCCCTCTAAGTATTGAAAATTAAAATAAAAATAAATAAAAAAATTACCAGTACTTGTTACTTTTGTGGTCTTGCTTTTTTGCAAGGGTGTTCAATTCACTGGGTGTGTGATTATAAAGTTTTTGCTATTTTTCGCTCAGATCATTGGGTGTAACAAGTATGGTTCTTTGTCCGGGAGACTGTGATATAAGACATCCGCCTTCTCGACAATGAAATTCTGAAGCATCCACTTAATTCCTTGAAATAGATTCATATGGTTAACAAAAAGATTGGTTGGTAAGTTGTTAGCAGGTGGAGCATCTGATTTGAGTTTGAGGTGTGAAAGGATTGTTAGAAGTTGGGGACTATATAGTCAGATCAGACTGAGCTGTTCTTACAGACTTTATACATGAAGGCTACATTTGATCCAGCAGCTGATGAGTCATCAAAGATTGCTTTTGTCTGACGAGGTAATCAGATAACATGTGGAGTTGTACATTTTGCTTACATTGATTTGAGGAGCTTTGGTTTGCATATATACCTTTTGCTTAAACAGATGAAAGTTTAAGTCTTGTGAAATTGCTTTGTATTGATTTGAGGATTCGGAAATCACAACAATCAAGAATGTATCTTTCCGAGTTTTTTGACAAAACGAAAACCGGAAATAAAGAAGATATTTGAAACTGTTTGGTTTTCAAAAAATTACAAGAACCAAATAACAATTCATTAGATTCCCTTAAGCTTTTGTCTACAGATTCATACTCGAATCTTGCTAACAGCGTGTATGGAAAAACTGAATTGAAATCGTCGCTGTCAATTTTTGCTTTGGTCAATTAAACCGGTGAAATATTTAAAAAGAAAACGCAAGAATATATCTTATTGAGTTTTTTTTACAAACAAACATTGAACAAAAACTCTTTATATTTATCAAAGATGGAGTTTTTTCTAATGGTAACCAAACAAGCATAAAACTAAACAAGCATAAAACTGTTTCAGATTTGAGTGGTGATTGGTGAGAGGGAACCTGTCAGCTGAATTTGGGCCGATGGAAGCCCACATCAAATCTGGGCCTCAACCGAAGGGTACTAGAGTGAACGAACATGTAACATTACCAGGCCCACCTCGGCCCAATTAACCAAATTAAACTCTTTCTCCTTTTTTTTTTCATTAGATTAGTTTTTGAGCTTTTGGATGAAAAAAAAAATTAAAATTATGGTATTATTTTTTTTAGAAGAAAATTATGGTATTATCACTCTCAAACCACAATAATTAGGTAATATTGGGTTGTTTTTTTTTGTGCCGGTTTTTCCATCTATCGATTTTATCAGCCTCTCGAGAGTCATACCTATCTGATCAATTAGAGAAAGCAATCATGCATAAATTGATGGGTTTTTCAGAATTGATGGTACATAGAATATACTGAATGATCCAACGATCTGAAGAGTAGTTGCAATGAACCGATCGATATCAAAAGAAAGGTGGGATATATGTAAAGACAATATATATTAATATAATTAAGTATCTTAATTAATTAAAAGAAGACAATTTGATTAATTCACGATGAGTATATCATGTGATAATCACAACAATCACATCAAATGCGTGCATGCATTCAGTGATGTATGGCTACACAATACACATTCACTTAATTCCATTGAATGTGTTTAGTTTGTGGTGAGCTGTTTGTTTTAACTTTTCTTAGTTCATAATTAAACTTTCTATCAATAACCATCATTATCAAAATACCTTATCTTCATCGATCTAAAAACATATTCATTAATTTCCGATGTTTTATTTTAAATTTGGGTCTTTAGTTTAGGCACGGATCATCATATATTTGTTTCCACCGCCATGTGATCTATGTAATAAAAGACCAAGATATTAATATAATGTTTATAATTATCAACTCACTAAAAGGAATGTCAAAATATATATTCCTCGAATTAATATTAAGATGATTTGTCCATATTCTTAAGGATCTCTTTTTTCACTTATATTTCGCGAATGTAATATGGTGATCGATAAAAAAAAATTAATTATTTTTTGACCAAAAAAAAATATCTTTAAATTATTTTAATTTATAAATTAAAATGATTTTCTATTTAATTTAGAAATTTACGATATAATGCTCTATATTTATGTCATGGATGATCTCAATTATATTTTTAGCTCACTACCATTGAATTTGAAACTACTTAACTGGAGATATTTATTAAATATATGAGTTTTAAGTTTTAACATTTTTAAGAATTCAAGGCATAAAGTTGGTGTTGAATATACAACCCATACAATAGCTATTAATTAATTATGATCCAAACCTAATATATTTTGACTTGTGATTAGTTAATTAGTTAGTAGGCTTACACAAAACAATCCATTTCCTTCACAAGCTAGTAATGTGAACAAATCATTTTTCCTAATCCATTTCCATGATTGAAAATTTAATGATTAGATGCAAACCCACCAAATGACTTATTATTATACTTACAACTTATTAAAAATCCAAAAACTTTTACTAAATTACTTTGCTTATAATGGTTATATGTGAGTTTTCACAAATTAATTAGTTAGATGTAACCACTCTTAAATCTTAATTGTTTTATACTACATCTATATATATATTGCCTTTTGTTTTTTTATATAAGATAGATTTGGATGAGGTTTTTAGTGTTAAGGAGCGCTATTCGATGGGCTATACTTGATTGACTTTGCAGAAGATGTGTATGGACAAAGAATCACAAAGGCGATCTCAATCGCGACTAGTTTTTTTTCCTTTTTTTGTAACAAGACTAATATTTGGGTGATGTCAAATCCTACTAAGCCATAGTCTATATTATGTCTATGCTAAGCCATCTTACGTTCACAACTTGGTTGACCTCGCAAAAAAAATGAAAACAAGTCGTCCATTCAAACTACTAAAGGATCGATTAATAAACTGAATATCCTTGATAATCATCTCAACAATCTATTAACTGTTGATAAAAAGAAGAACATATATATATATATATATATATATATATATATATATATATATATATATATATATATATATATATATATATATATATATATAGAGGTTAGGTCATGTGTAAACATCCCTTAATGTGTTTTGTGTTAACAAATATAAGCCGTTGATTGATTGCAAATGGAAAGGCGAGATTAATTACCGAAATTAATTAATTTTAATATGAAAAGATAAAAACTACCCTTTTCTCCTAACACACGCGCGTGATATCCCAACCCAAATCCCCATTTTTTTGGACGATTAGAAAACAATCGTCTCTCACCCTCTTCATCGCATCTCATACTAGGGCAATTCCGGCGAAATTAGAGGGCGACTCCGGCGAATAGTGCTCATCCGAGAGTCGCACCTTTGGCTGTAACGCCTGTATAGTGAACCTAGTCGGCGGAGTCTGTAGGCGGCTTGAAGGGACACCACGATGACGCCATTGTAGCGCACCATCGAATTCACCCCGGGTTAGGGATGAACGCGAATTTTCATTAGAGGTGAGTTGAAAGAGGATTAATTTGATGAATATTTGTTGTCTTGATATGAATATTGTAGAAATTTGAGTCACTGGTACGAAATAGGTCATGTTTCATACTCGAGGGACGTGATATGAATATTGGTGAAATGATTCTTGACTTTGATGAATAATTGTGTTACTGTGATGAATATTTCTTAAATTTTGCCGAATATTGATGAATATTTGGGAAATTGTGAATAATTGAGTAACTGTGATGAATATTTGAGTGATCGTGATGAATATTTGAGTGACTGTGACGAATATTTGATAAATTTTAACAAAAACTATGATGAATAATTGAGTAATTGTGATGAATATGTGAGTGACTGTGATGAATATGTGAGTGACTGTGATGAATATTTGAGTGACTGTGATGAATATTTGATAAATTTTAACAAAAATTTTGATGAATAATTGAGTGACTGTGATGAATATTTGATAAAATTTGCCGAATATTGATGACTACTTGAAAAATTATGAAGTTAAAAAACTTTGATGAATCTTCCTCTTCTTCACCGTTCGCTTGGATGAAACTGTCACGGATTTTCAAGGATTTTACATACCAGATTAATAGATCATGATCTTGATTTGTATGACCAAAAATCTTTTCAAAAAGGAAATTGGAGTAAATTGGCAAAAAAAATAATTAAGCGTATCCCACGCTTTTCTCTTTGGAGAATTCAAGCAGTTACATGTCTGTGCATCACACGCACTTCCCTTGTGAGATTGGATGAGTTTTCCCCATGGGTCTCACTTTTTTATTAAAAATAAATTACTTAAATTCAGGATTAATCACAACCTTTGATTTTGATTCGATCAACGGCCTATGTTTGTTAACACAAAACACAATAAGACTTGTAAACATTTGATCCATCCTATATATATATATATATATATATATATATATATATATATATATATATATATATATATATATAACAACAAATAAAAGCAAACAATAAAGAGGAAAAAAAACAGGAGCTCTAAAAAAGGGTAAACAAAAAATGGTGGCAAGTCCCAAGTGTGTAAAGGAGAAAAAGAGAATGGTGAAGCCCCCTAAATTCAGTGCATTTGGCAGAGTGAAGACTTGTGCTCAAAATTTAACACATTCACGACATGCTCTGCCTCTGCATTCTAAATTAGACTGCCTACACCCTCTCCCTGCCTCTCTCTTTGGCTTCCACTCTCATTTTCACTTTCATATGGAGTAGTACTCTATTTATTACTCACCTTTTGTTTTTTATAATTAACTCATTCATATATCTATATCTATATATGTACTCATATAGATATACTCAGGCTTTAATTTGATCCAGATATTAGGATTAGCTGTTATTTTTTGCTTCAAGCTAGCCACTATGTACAGTTTTGGCTGTCAAACCTTAGAGGAGGGTTGGAAGGAATCTTCACTAGCCTATTTATTAGACATTGACTTTTGGTAATTTATGGCCTTTTAACTCTTAAAAAAAAAAAAAACTTTTTGTTTTATGTACTAGTTTGAGATTTGGAATATATTGAATAGTTTTAATATTTCACTTAAAGATTTGTTAGATAATGGTTTGTCTGATATTTAAACATTTACTTTCAAAAAATCACTTAATGTTTATTGTTATTATATATTTGCTTAAAGAAGATAATTGGTTTTTTTATTAGTAGATAGAATTAACAATATAACAAAATACTCCGTATAAATTATGTGGTAATTAAACAAGGCTTGCAAGTACATAATAGTTTTTTACAATACACTTGAATATTCAACATATAACGTACAACAACTTAGCCAATTTGATGTATATACATAAGAAACATTGGATTTAGATCAAATATATGTAGAAGCTTATAAGCTGCGGTTTCAAGCACAAACCAATTGCGCGAGCACATAGTTCGCTATGCATATCAATGAATCAATCTTGTATGAATGATTGATCTATCAATTACGACGATACAGTTTTTTTTGGCTAACTAAGGACATGGACAAGGAAAGGGATGTAAGCGAAAACACCATAGTTTTCACTCGTCCCGGGTGCCTTTGTAGTTGTACCGGAGTACGACAAACATGAGTAGTCCCTGATATATAAATATTTTCTCCGATTTATAATGTTTATTATCATCTTCTCAAGGGAGTTTAATTTGTTTTGTCTTGTTCAATAGGGTCCAAATTGGTGGGAAAATGGCTCTTTGGTTCAAATGGGCAAACTATATATCCAGGTTGATTCATTGTGTAGTTATATATACACATATATTTATGGAACTTATCTGTACCGGTCTGAAATTTCTTATTTATACAGCTTTATGTAACGAAAGTTATGCATCCCACGGGGAACCATGACATGTGACGTGATATTTGCTTGTCTCCATCCCAAATGTATTTCTGATCAATCACTTCCATCATTTTACAATTTGAGATACGGAGTATTAGATAGTCTTTAAATCATCTCCAACAGATTTCTTAAAATTTTCTCAAAATGGGAAAATGAAATATATATTCTGTAAATTACTTTTGCTTTAACTTCAACAGTTTCTCCTTTTGAAGATTTAGAAAATGATTTAGTTTGAAAAATGCTGTAAATTTAGGGAATTTTCTTTTTTTTTTTCTTACTGCTTCTCCATTTTGGAGAATGTGATGGGGCATCTGTTGAACAAAAAAATACCTTAAAATTCTCTAAAAGCTCCAAAATCCTAAAAATGGGAAAATTGTTGGAGATGATCTTATAAATTACGGTGCATCATTAATGGGAGTCAAATATGTATCTAGATTGCATCGATTTTAGGTTAATTTTTTGTTAACAGGGGATCAGATGTCTGAACTCGTATATTAATCTCACTTTCGTTGTATGAATGATGATATACAAATTCGGATTTTCACCCGGAAGGAGGCCCTATAGAATAAAGCTATACTAGGTCGGTTAGCTCGATTCTAATTAATGTATTTGCTTATTTCAAAAATAAAAAATAAAAAATTCAACAACACCTTAAAGAAGAAGAAGAAAAGGAACAAAAGCACCACAACAAAAGAGTAACAAATCAAGCTTCGACTCTACGTGAAGCTCACTCCTCTCTCTAGATTTTCTAGAGATCAAAAGGGAGCTCCAGTCTCACTCTTCGGCTCCGGCCAAACTATTCAAGCTCCGACCATCCTACCTCGGCCCCGACCGCATCAACTCAGCTTCGACCGCCTCTTATCAGATTCTCATCATCCTCTCCCCTCTAGCTCCTTTTGTTTCCGACATGGGTGCATCTGGGGGTCGTCGATCTCGCCTTATCGGTGGGCCTGGGTCTTTCCGTTTGGGTCATTAATTTGGTCTCGGCTTTTGGCTCTCCGTGTCCTCCCCAGGCCCGCCTCCTTCTCCCTAGCTGCCTATTTCTTCTTCTCGTCCCTTTCCTTCTCCAGTGGGTTGCGACGTTTGTGTCCAACCCCTGTATTTGGCGACTTAGGGCACCTCTTCCTGCTGCGAGCCGGCGACCTCGGTGTCGTTTGCGCGTCGTCACCCTTCTCTAGCGACACTGCCCAAGTCAAGGTTGGGATGTTTCTCAAATGGAATACCGAGTTCTTTCACTTGGCGTGCAAGTAGCAATTTGGGTGCCCTTGCATGCCAAGTATCATTGTTAAAATAAATTGAAAAAATAATAAAAACAAAACCTGGATGTGTGTGTATGTGTGTGAAAGTTCCACAAATCCTGTAAGGGCTTGTAATCCCGCTCGAAATGGCTTGTATTAAATCTCAAAAGGGTTTGACCAAAATTCGTGTCCGCTTCAGCTTGTTCTTTTTGGGTGTTTTATGCTCGGGTTGTATGTGCTTGGGCCGAGCCGGGCCTTGACCAAATTTTCAGCCTATTACAATGGACCTGGCCCGGTTTTTGGGCCTAGTGTCTTGTCCAAGCCCGCCCTCATTTTCAGGCCGGGCCGCCCAGAGGGCCAAACGGGCCTAGCATCTCAAATTCCTTTTTTATTTGAAATCAAACTAAAAAAAAAAAACAAATCATAACATTATACCAATACTTTCAAATGGGAGGCAAATCTGGACAATATTAGCTTACTAACAAATGCAAATCAACGTTATATTGTACCAATACTTTATGGCGACATGCGGGACGAAGACTCATCGTCCCACAAATCCCGTCCCATCTCGCATATAGATTTATGTTATTGTAATTGCAATTGTATTTGCTAATATTTGAGAATGTTTATGGAAATTGAATTTGTAATATAAATCTATTGCTACTATATTTTTTATTATATTAATAATATATAATACTATATATATAACTTATATAATTATAATTATATATAATATTAATTAATATAAAACCGGGCCCGGCCTGTCGGCCCGCTTGGGCTAGCTTCACCCTCTGTCCAAGCCCGGCTCTCTGGGCCTACCGGGCCAGGTCCGTCGGCCTGCTTGGGCCAATTACTCTGTCCAAGCCCGCATATTTTCCAGGGTGGGTTGGGCGGGCCGGGCGGGTTGGCCCATGTTTGCTCAAGTCTACCCATAGGAGATTCTTGATGTATCGCTGGCCAGCGATACTACTTCATTGTGGCGCTTGCCTTCGTTCTTATTCTACGTTCCCAACTTGTTAGTTTTAGGTTTGCTTAGATTCGTTCTTTGTAGAGTGCGTGATGCCTGTTTTACTACACAATTTTCTGTGTTATATTGTATGTTTGGACGGTCCCTATCGAGATTTAGGTTTTTCTAATCTCAAATTATTACTTTATTAAAAAAAAAAAAAGTGGGTCAACCTAAAATCAAATTTTCCTCTAGAGCCTAGAGAAGCAACATATGAGTAATAAAAGTTGTTAAAGAAATAGGGCAAATACCACCGGAAATTGCAATTATTAATTGGTTAATCTCCTGGTTTTTCCTATGGTGTTTTCAAGCATACTATTTCACATTGGTTGGGATGTGAAAAACCAAACCAAAATATAAAAATATAAGGGGAGTTGAATATCATACACAATAGTATTAGAAAGATGAATCCCAACCTTATAAATAAAAAACTAAACTAAAAATCCGATATCACTCTCGTTTCTCAAAATCTCACATTAAATGGTCTATATATTATATGATAAAGTAAGCATTCGAGATCAAACATACCTGAATTCGATAAACCGATCGACAAACCGGTAGACAGTAGATCGACTGTACGTCGAAAATACAACAGAACACAGAAAAAGGTGCAATAAAACAAGCAGGGCGCACCCTACAAATGATTAATCTAACCACAAGTAAGACTAGTAAGTTGGAGACGACGAACTCAAGCACCACCACGAAGTAGCACCGTTGATCAACGATACATGCATCAGAAATCAGAAATGAAATGGTATAAAATATTCTAATCTTATACCGACATAAAAAACAAATCAATAAATAAGAAACAAAAAAAAAACACAGAAATTTAAATGCATATATATAGGTCCAAATAAAAATGAGGGTGAAGAAGTAAAAACATGTATACAACACAGTCCGCAGTGAAGAAGATAATAAGTTGGAATTCGCCCCCCTAGTCCGCTGTGTTTTTTTGTTGCCACCCCACATCCATCCCTCTCCCTCTATTAATATGCTATTGCTGCCCTCTTGATCTGTCACTCTCATCTCTCTCTCTCCCTCTCTCTCCTTTTGAGAAAGCCCTAGATCGGTCTTTAAAGCACCTTCAAATCAGGCATTTTAGCTCCCTCTTCCACCTTAATTTCTTTCTTTCTTTTTTATCACACAACAACACATTGCTTTTTTTTTTAAAAATTAAGTAAGAATTAATTCGAGATCAGACAAGTCTGATTCTCTAGAGGCCGATGAATCGGCAGGCGAGGCGGCAACAGTCTAAACCTACAATAAGATCAGAAAACGACGCTATGAAATAAGCAAAAATAACTCTACAACAAGCCGTAGCATTGCGGGTCAGCGTTACAGCAGGAATCTATCTCCTATGAGAAGTGCAGACAAAGTAAAATTAAATTGTTCTTACACCCTAATTGGATCAATTTTTATTTTTTTTTTGGCATTATAACCGAAAATGATTAGGGAGAACGATGTATTATTTGATAAAGACGATGAGGTTACCATATGGAATTTTGCAAAACCTCACTAATAAAAAATCTGTTGTATGTTAATTGTTCTTGTTTCAGGGCCCAACATCACTGCACACCACTTCTTTTCTTTCCTTTTTTTTAAATCCCCTTTTTCTTCTGTTAATTAGGCCTTCCCCTACCTTCTGATCACCTTCATCCCTACCTTTCTCTCTTAACTCTCTCTACACCTCATTAAAATCCCTCTCTCCCCTTCTATGGTTCTATAAATAAACCCTCTTTCCCTTTCATCTACTGCTAAGAACCATCCATCCCAATCTTCATCTCTCTGTGCTCTCCTCAACTGTGGCTTAATCTCCTCACCTCTGTAATCCAGGTGACTGAGGTGGTTTCCGATCCTTCGAAGATGTCGAGCTGCATCGATGTTTCGCCGGAGCAACTCTGCTATGTCCCTTGCAATTTTTGCAATATTGTTCTTGCGGTTTGTCATCTCATTTTTCCTTGTTTTTATTTTAAATTTCTTGAAATAAAATAAAATTGTAATTATATTATATGCAGCTGTTTTTGTGTAGAGTCATGTCTCCATCTTCATAACCTTTTCTGTTTCCCCAAATTTCTTTCTTCTCTTCATCATCTTCTTCTTCTTTTGCTGTCAAAATAAAGTGAGAGCCTGGATTTTCTCAGACCTGTACACAACAATTACACCACAGAGTGTGTGATGGAGATATCATATATATGTTTGAATTTCCCCCTTTTATCCCCTTTTTATATATGGGTCAAGATTTCTTCAAATTTCAAGTCTAGGGTAGGGGAAAAAAAATTTTTGGCTTGATCATACATCTTCATCTGGAATCAAACAAAGAAGAAAAATTTAGGGCATTTTACATATAAGCTAAATTAAGGGGGAAAAGCCCTAATTAGGGCATTTTACCAATTTTTTTTTTTTTTGCTTGCAATTTGTAAACTTCAATCTATGCAAAGGGGTGATGAATTTGAAGATGGTATTAACAGAAATGGGGGATTGATTTGCAGGTGAGTGTGCCAAGCAACAACTTGTTCGACATCGTGACGGTGCGGTGCGGACATTGCACCAACCTCTGGTCTGTAAACATGGCTGCCGCCTTCAACCCTTTCTCCTCCTCACCCAACTCCTTCCGCCAAGATCTCCATCTTCCTCATTCTCATCAGGTCCTTCATCATTTCCCCTTTATTTATTTATTTATTTATATAACAGTTGCAGCTTTAATTAATTCATATCTAAAGGCTAAATCTAGAACCCTAGCTACATCTAGCTAGGGCTTGCTATTAAATGGGTAGAACCCTGAAATCCAAGGTCTAAAAAAATTCCAGAAATCTATAAATAGCTCTCCAGGGGGAATCTGGATGCCTGCCTCCACATTTAACCAGATCTGGAGAAAAGGAAAAAGAAATGTTTGTTTTTTGCAGGCCTATAGACTCTCTTTTTGGGTTTAATTTGTTCTTTTAGGTTTTTATCATCTTGATTTGATTGGCATAAATGTTTCTGTTTAATGAATTTAAAATTAAAATTTTTGTGTATTGGCCGGATTTTTGTCTTCTAATTTAGGAACAATCTTTTCAACACTGTCAAATCCTCAGCCTTCTGTTTTCTTTCCTTTCCTTCTTTCTTGTGTTTATGAAACATCAATTGATTGATGCATCAACCTCCATTGGTTCTTAACCAAATGTCAACGGTTGTGTATTTTTATATGTTTTTACTTAGATAGTTAGATTAGATAACATAATGTCTTACAACATATATGTCTATGTTATCTGCAGGCACTAAACTACACCAACAATGTTAGGGCGAACAACGCGATGGGCTCGTCTTCAAGATACTACAACAACAAGGCTGGAGCTCGTGCTGCGCCTGCTACTAGTGTCGCCAATCCTACCCAGGAGAGGGTTGTCAATCGACGTTAGTAACTGGAGTTATTTCATTTTTTTGATGGCTTAGATACTATAGGAGGCATTCTGAAATCGGTATCTTGTGCTTGTGTTTGCAGCTCCGGAGAAGAGGCAGCGTGTACCTTCTGCTTATAATCAGTTCATAAAGTAAGTGAATCTTATGTAAGGATTGAAGCAAATTGAAGTAAGCATGTAGTAATCTTAATAAAAATGAATGTGTAGGGAGGAGATTCAGAGGATCAAGGCGAACAATCCGGATATTAGCCACAGGGAAGCCTTTAGCACCGCTGCCAAGAACGTAAGTTCATCCGAGTATCTAGGAATTTTCGAGCAATTTCTGTTTGATTTGTTCATGATCTAATTCCGATTGCATATCGACCAGTGGGCACATTTCCCTCACATTCATTTTGGATTGATGCTGGAGACCAACAACCAACCTAAACTAAATGAGGTACACAACACTTAAGTCATTTGCTGTACCAACAATTGATAGTTACTTCAGACCATTTTACGCGAATTTCTTAATTTTATCTCTTTGATTATCGGATGCCTTCAGGGTCTGCTGGCCAGAACCGCGCTACTGAACAATTGATGGTTGATGAATGCTGTGTGGGGTTACTCAAAGTAAGCAAACCAAAACTATGAGCTACATGTGATTACCTTCGCGAATTAAGCAATCTTAAGGAGATTGAAGAAGGAGGTTGATATAGTTCCTCTACTTGTTTATTATTGTGTGTTTTGTTTCAAAGAATTAATGTTGTTTTCATTGCGATTCCATGTCGACTTTAGAGTGAATCTGTTGTCTCAACTATATGTGATATTTGATTAACAGTAAGTGCTCTTCATGGTGTATGCTAAATGACTAGTGTTTGCAATAAACCATTGAATTTCAAAACATGATTGAGCTAGTAATTGCTTACATATTAGATGATCTCTAGAATACAAATTAATATATAGAGTTGTTTGAATTGCTTTACACAACAGTCACTTTCTAAAACTAAAGAATCCAAAGGGAAAAAGTGTACATATTGTCATATAAGTATAACAAGTGGAAGCTCTTTTTCATAAGTTAGAAGCTTGAATATATCTTCCCAATGTGTATGGCCAACAAGACGACAATCGAGCTACATTATTCGAACGCAAAGCCTTTATAACTTAGTTCGATCTGTAACCAGGGGATGTGGGAGGAATTGATAAAGAACTCGATTTCTTAACCGAGCTCGCTAGGCGGTCTAGAGTGACCCATTTATTGAACCTACCTGTCGCGAGTAAAACCAAAATATGTCCTTATATGCCAGGTGGAAGATATATTCTATATATGTTATTGAAGCTCTATAATGAAATGGCTATATCAGATTTGACAATTGCAATGCCTAATGTTTTGATTCAACCATTGAGGATTAATTAGGCACTAGCTCATTGACATGCCACTTTCTGAACTATGATGAAAACACAAATTGTGGGTATATCTGTTGTGATTCTGAGAGATCAAGATCAAACGCTGTAAAATTTTTCTTAAAAGTTCTACAATAAGTTGGGTCTTTTGTAAAAGTGAAATATCTGAGGGGGGAAAAAGGTGCTCTTCTGTCCAAGCTAGCATGTATGAAACTGCAAAACTCATAACAAAAATCAGCTTTGGGAATAAAAGAGAGAGAGAGAGGGAAAGGACCACCATTGATATTTTTTATGTGCTCTCCCCACCAAAAGCATCAACCAAGATATATAGATAGATAGAGATAGACATGAATGTATGCAGCAGTACTTATTGCATTTTAGCTCCCACTTAAATTTGTACAAAGGTCATATATCATATAAATGGTCAAAGGTTCCCATTTTCCTTTTCTTGTTGTGAGTTGTGAAGTAGTACCCACTTGCATATATGTTGTTCCTTTTTTGCTTGTAGAAGGTGAGGTGAAAAAAAGATCATATGGCACCACTTAAGGATAGCATGGACATGTGAAAAAGGATTTCAAAAGTGAAAATTAAACTCATAACCATGAAATTATATATAATAATATATGCTAGGACAATTAAGTTTGGGGGTGTAACAGAAAAATCCGCCACATTAACTTTCTTGATGACGATGGTGAACCATGTATGGATCTCCACGCCATCAATATTTATCTGCTTTCAATAGACCTGCGTAGAAAAGTAAAGAGAGGTGGGCCGGGTTGCTTATCTGGGAAAAGCCTTCAACGCTCAAGTCAGAGTTTGTCAGCCAGAGAGAGAGAGGATCCCCTAACACTAGCCAATCATCAACATATATATAATATATGAGGATTAGGGTTTACCTTGTAAAAGACAATTGTGCCCTTAGATTGTTATGGACTCATTTTAGCTCTATTAGGGGGCATCCATTCCCCGATCACGCGCAAGCTAAGGTGATATTTTCGACAAATCTATGATCAAGGACAAACCAACATAGATCCAAAGAAAACAAATTACTTATGTTATACGGAGTATATATCAAAGCAGGTCTGATTCGAGTTCATTTCCTGTATGGTTGATCCTTGATCGAGCTAACTATATATATATGAAGATTGAATTGTGATGCTAGCTAGACTCGTTATGTTAGACAAGCTAGACATGATACACCTGTTCAACTGTCAACTACTCGATCGATCATGCTCGCTAGCTAGTTGTAGTTGAAGATCGAGCACATTGTATATATTAACAGAAAAAGACATATATTTGACTTAAACATTTGCGTTAAAAATGATTAATCGCAACATTATATATTATAATTAAAAATTGTAAAGAAGAATATAACAACTCCAACACGAAGCAACCAAAGCATATCGATCGATTGATCGATATACATTATTAAAAAAAAATGGCCTTGGAAAATTCAAAGTGAATAAGCCAAAAATATATGAATTTATCAACAAACGATAAAATAGACCAAACATTGGTAGAAGTACTAGATTTTGCTGCACCACGTATATATATGATAATAAGGTCACGAGATTTACGTGCAATGCATTATAATTTCTAAAAGCAATTCAAACGCACTCTTAACTGATTTAGTACTAATGTGTATAGTTCTATGAAATTACATTGCACAAATTAAATTGGTAAAAATGATAGTTCACGGAAATGGGTAAAAAGAGTGCCATTGATGGTGTTATTGCTGTTGTATTTCAATTCAATGAAAGTTAACTTTTAGGACCACTATATATATATATATATATATATATATATATATATATATATATATATATATATATAAAATGGAGAAATTCAAATTAATCTCTTCCCGGTTTTAAATTGATTATAGACCATGCAATTTTTTATTTTATTTTTATATATGTATATATATATATATATATATATATATATATATATATATATATATATATATATATATATATATATATACACTCCTATATCACACATTAATTAAGGCAATCACATTTAACATTTTTTGGTGCACCTAAAGAGAAAATTGACATGACGTAACTATATATCTACCAAGAAATTAATCCCCAATCATATTATATATGTGGAGAACTCCTTTTGAAAGTAAGTGAGTACTGTATATATTAAATAGTCAACCCACATGCCAATTTCGATCTACGTACGTACTGGTGGCCTCTATCAATTCACCCACGTAGCTATTTAGCTAGTTCAATATGGGTTGGAACTTGGAAACTAATCCAATTAGTGGTCGAGTCTTAATTAAAGGGTTTAAACTCATAATTTTATAGTCTAAATAACTAGTAATGTATCAAACTCCGACTCGAACCAATGACTAGGGTTATGTGCACGAGCGGACATGTACTAGTAGTCTAGCACACAAGCCGAGTAAGGTTATATCTAAAATCAATCGACAATAGAAGGAGTAGTTCACCGACTTATATACTAAGGCTCGTTATGTTCAACTTTCAGTAAGTAACTTTTTATATGGTCTCATTCATAATAGTATATTTATTAATTTCTTTAAAATTATGTAAATTTAAATTACATATTTTCTTTAACATAATTCTTTAGATATATAATAGTTTTTCTTTTATAATATACTGATTATACAAATTCGATCGGACTTTGAACTTCTTAACATAGGATAACAAGTAGGGATAGTCAGTGGCGGAGCTATTCAGAGGCCAGAGATGGCCTTGGCCCCCACAAAAAAATTAGGGAACAATAATTAATGTGTTTTTAGAAAAATTAGGGATTAATTTTTTTTTTGCAGTTTCAGAGGTATTGGCCCCCTCATTTACTCAAGCTCCTCGTCTCCCACGCAACCTGGTCATGCCTTCTTTCAAAGTTGGAACAATGGAACAAAGTTGAAAACTACAATTCGCCCATTTCTCTCACTCTCAAGACTTTCATCTTCAATTCACAGCACCGGTTGTTCTAGCTCATAAATTACGAAATGGAAAACCGCAATCGCCGGGCACGGGCAAGTCTTGGGCGTTCTTCATTTCTCCTCTCCAGCCCACTCGTCACCCTACTGCCCTACACCGTTTCCGGGATTCCGACCCCTCTGTCTTTCGTCGACTGTAGTCGTTCCCCTCTTTACTCATCAGTCATCCTCCCAAATTGAAGGTAATCTTTGAAATTGCTGGATTTTTTAAATCAACTTTCGAATTGAGTTTCTTAATTAAATGGACGGATCTTTGGAATTGAGTTCATTAATATACGGAAATTTGAGAAGGAATTTGTTGAATATTCATAGTTTAGTTGCTAATTGTTCAGTTTCTGAATGAATTCAATGAATTTAAGCAGGAATTTATAAAATTGGTTTTGCAATTATTTGTGTTGTCATTTGAGAAGGAACTGACTACTGGTACTAATTAATTGACAAATCCTAGAAATGTGAGAAGGAAATGTACAGGAGTATTGATATTGAGTAAGGATATATTGTTTAGTTTTTGCAATTGATTGAGTTTATATACATTCAATTGAATGTGTTCCGCTAGATCGAGTTCTGATTCACTCCTTCAATCCCTCATTTTTTTTTCTCGCAGTAGTTTTTGACCCCTTTAATCGGTAGATTCTATTCCAAAATTCTAAACAATTTTTTTTTAGTAATATTCGGCCCCCTCATAGTTGAGCTTGAGGTTCCGCCACTGGGGATAGTACTACTCGTGATTGATAGATACACTGAGAATATTAAATAACTAAACCTAATTATATACTCTTCACCAAAATATGACGTTACTATTCAAATATTCATGCATGCTTTTTTTAGGAGGATAAAAACTATTCCGTTTATAAAATGATCTGATCGATCCCGATTCGATTGCTACCTCCGCCACTTTTTTCATTCAAGATTTGTCTTGCTTCCTACTACTGGATCGAACCAATCAGTACAAGTCTGTTTACCTGGTACATAACTCTTGTCAACTGTGTCATGGCATTTGATGAGGTAGGGAATTATGGACAAAATTTGAGGGCACAAGAGTAATTTGAGACCATAGTTTAGTAGACAGTGGAAGCAGGAATACGGCTGAGGAGAAGAGGATGGGCTGAGTCACTGACACCAAATTTACCAAAAAGGACATCCGAATCTGAAACGTCAAATCCATTGTCTGTATCCTCTCTCTGTCTTCATTTTAGTTTCATGTCATTTCACCTCTTTCTCCACTCAAGGCATGGCATTCAGTTTCGCTAGCCTACAAAGAGTTTCGGTAGTTAGGAGTTAGAGTCTTCAAATGTTTAATGCGACCGACTTAATCAGACAAATCGCTAAGGGAAATAAGAGAGGTCGGCCAGACTGTAATAGGCTAATAGCTCTTTTAAAGAAAACCAATTGAAATATTCCGCCTTGTGAATGACGCGATGATTTCCCATTTGAATAGTTGCCACGAAAACGATGCTCGGTTGATATCAATCGTGGGGGAATAGAATCAATCCGATATGCTCAAACAAAAAGTACATATGTGTTCTACGTTGTTCGTTGCGGATAGAGTTTAGCATCTCAATTGATCCTCCATATATGGTGCTTTTGGTGAGATCAAAGCTATTGTAGTTGGAAATGCATTTTTATTTGTTAGATCCACTTGATATTGACAAAAAGGAGCTACTTCACGCTGTGTAACATGAAATTATACCTTCTGTCTTGAGAATATCTGCACTTGTGCTGCCTCCCCAATTGGGCTTATAGAGATGGGCCTAAATTGGGCCCATACTCTCCAATGGTGGATCAACAAGTTATGCCCAGCCCAACCAGCCACCAAATGATGGAAAAGAGAGCCTGAAGGTAAAATTAAAGCTTTTTTTTTATATAAAAAAAAAAGTTTGAAGGAGTTAGACTTCTCACACCATTAGAATGACACCATTAGAATAAGAGTATCTTTCTAGAGCTAGCTTATAAGTTGTTCCTTCTTAGTCCTTACCAACTGAGTCAACAAAGTTTAAAGTCAACTTTGCGAAGTGTGTGGGATTTGGTCCGAGAAGGATTTGGGGCTGAAGTGGGAGGTGATGAAGTCGATCTTAGGATATTAGATTATTGCTTCATGGTATCTGAATCAATCGGTTTCGACTTCTATATCCTTATCATAATCACTGCTTTAAAAAGTCCTACTATAAGAGCGTCTAGACAATGCAGATCTCATCTCTTGTCAAAGTCATCAAGATTGACCAAACAAATCACCTAAACTCTTGACTCTACCCTAATGCTAATCACTCTCCAAACGTCATTTAGAACCGGGATCAGATTGAACGTTGGTTAATATGTACGTACCTAAGATGAAGAGTAAGAATAAGAATAAAATAAGGTTAGCCTATTCTGCGGTCGATCACCGCTCTTTAGCTTATAAATGCCCTCAATTCTTTCACACAAGTACACATTCGTATTCTCGTTCTTCATTCTTGTCTATGTTGAATTTGTGAATTATCGGATAAGTGATATGATGGGTTGATGGTGGTGAATGGTGATCGATGTTCCTTTTACCTAAACTTTAAAGTGTCTTTTTACAATATAGTATTTTATTTATTTATTTATTTATTTTGGTGACAAATAAGATTGGATATGTAAATTCATATTGCATTATAACAACATTGATAATTTTATATTACTGTGTAATTTTAAGTTTCGGTTCACTTAGCTTGTATTGGGTTGCTTTTTTGAAAAAAAAAAAGAATATTGCTGAATCGATTTGAAGAAGAGAAATAGTCAAGGAATTGGATATGTCTTGAGATAACTCCGGCCAATAATAGTTTTTTAATATGATAAACTTTTTTTTTTATTTTTTGTTTATCTTTTATGTATATTGTTCGTGAACAGTTTGTCCTTTTAGATTTCATTTTAAAACCAACAAATATTACGATCAAAATCTTTAAAGTTTCGTGAATATGTAGATTTGAGAATACAAACCTCATAAACAAATGCACGTGTTTCATCTTATTACCTTTGGGATTCTGTATCAAAGCTCGCGGGTATGTCTATGACTGAGAGGGTCGAAGTTCTCTATAGTGTGTTTAATTGTTGTTTTGATTCAGAATTATTTGACAAGTTAAGTGATTTATTTTTATTTTGATTAAAAACTATGTAAAATACTCCATCTAAAAATTGAGTTGAATATCACCTTATTTAAAATTTTGCATGATCCTCCTAAACTCATTGGACGGCCCTAGTCGAAACTATGTGGCTTATGAATTCTCAAATATAAAGTTCTCTTTACTTTTACCCCGACCTAAATTTACTATCAACTCTTCTACCATAAGTCAATAGGTGAATTCTCTTGATTAGTGGTTTTTACTAATAATATCACCCATATGATAAACCACCATAAAATAAGTTATACTTCATTAAAAAAATGGATATAGTTCTCGGTGACGGTTGTAAAAGTCACTAATAAATAATAATGTCTTGCAATGCACGTGGAAGATTGAAATGATAATTGCGGACACTCTCAGACATCTATAACTAATAAGAAATTGAACACTCAAACATATTCATCGCTCAAGAAACACGTTTGCGGACAAGATTGCACACCTTTACCAAAATGTTCAGAGTTGTGAATCCCTCACCATGGTCTCATTTGCAAGGATGATTTCGGATAGCAGGTTTTTACTCCAAATTATTAACTTCATAAGAAAAAACTGAGCCAACGAGTCAACTACCTTCAAAATTGGGATATATTTTTGCAATTTTCCTAAAAATAAGACAAAAGTCGTAATTCGTAAATGCAACTTCTTCCTCTGCTTACGTGGCGGATTGGAACTGGAAGTCTCCGATGTATATATCTTCACCTCCGACGATTAAAACGAAAACAAAGCTTCACCTCTCACTCATCAATCGCGCCGGAACTCCGATCTACGGCAACATTTCACGAATTCGAGGTCTTAAGGCTATCGATTTCCCCCGGAGCCATACCCGGGCGCCTCCAACACACGTAATTTACTCTCTGCATGTTATTCTCGAGTAGTTAGGGTCCGGAGCAATTTGGATCGGGGATTTTGGTTTTATCTTTTGATTTCTCGGTATTTTTCTTGTTTTTGATCTTTGAGCATTGTAATTTGTACTGGTACAGATTGAGAGGTGTTGTGAGATTTTCGAGTGAGCGTTTGGGGGGGAGGAAATCGTAATGGCGACAACGAGGAGAGTGGGAAAGTATGACGTCGGTAGGACGATTGGTGAAGGGACTTTCGCCAAGGTTAAGTTTGCGCGGAACACCGAGACCGGAGAATGTGTGGCGATAAAGGTCTTGGCCAAGTCCACCATTCTCAAGCATAAAATGGTTGATCAGGTACATTCATGATTCTAATTTCCTTTAGTGTGGATTGAAATTGGAGATGTTTCCAGAATCTGATTTCTTTGTTGTGAATACCCGAGCTGATTGTATACTATTGAAATTAAATTGCTTTTAGATTTAGCATGATTTCACTGAACGCTATAATTCATGCCTAAATGCATTTGTTTTGCTTTAATTATAATGTTATTTTATCTCCAGATTAAGAG
Source organism: Persicaria maculosa (assembly GCA_963922045.1). Lineage (NCBI taxonomy): Eukaryota > Viridiplantae > Streptophyta > Magnoliopsida > Caryophyllales > Polygonaceae > Persicaria > Persicaria maculosa. The sequence continues at coordinate 3,595,993 of OY998252.1, forward strand.
GGAAATATCAATAATGAAGTTTGTTCGGCATCCTTACATAGTCAGATTGCATGAGGTATGGGCATATATGTGACAAAATGTTTACAACCTATGGTAGTTTCTTCTGGCTGATATATTCCTCAAAATTTCCTTTTCATTGTTCTTTGTTTTCCATCAAAGGTTTTGGCTGGTCGGGCAAAGATATATATAGTTTTGGAGCTTGTCACAGGTGGTGAACTGTTTGACAAAATTGTAAGTTTCTGTTGTTACTGCTATTTATTTATTTTTCCTTACTAGTTAGTTGCCTTCTTGTCCCTTTGATTATATTAATGGTTATATTAAGACTTCCTACCCCAAGCTTATGCTATATCAGCGGCATACAAAATACACACTGCAATGGCAGGTTAGGTGGAACCTATAAGAGTTTGCATATATTGTATTTTTATGCAAATACTAAAGTTTGTAGCTTGATGTAAAGAATGATTATGAGTGGTACGTATACTAGAATGGCACTTGGTATAATCGAACTGAGCTGTCTAATAACGTATGCAGCTTGCTGCAAGGAAAATTATCAGCTGATAATTTTCATAAGTCTTTCATCTATCAAATATTTCCCTATCATTCTAACAGTATATTTCTTTTCCCTATCATTCTTTCTTCACGTTGTTGATTTTGGGGATTTAGATTCATTTATTGACATCTTGGGATGAGAGGTGAATAACTCCTCTTAACTTCTTAGCATCTGCATTACCAATTAGCGATTCAGTCATTAAATTGTCATTGACGGAAACTGCATACAGGTTCACCAAGGTAGGCTCTCAGAAAGGGAGTCTCGGAGATACTTTCAACAGCTCGTTGATGCGATTTCACACTGTCATAGTAAGGGTGTATATCATCGAGATCTCAAGGTACATGCGCCTTCACATATTGACCAGAATCACAATCTGATTAATCTGGGCAATTTTACTCATGATGTTATTTTGTAATCATTATTTGTTTTCTGAAGATATGTCCATCCTTTTGCAGCCAGAAAATCTTTTGCTTGATTCACGTGGAAATTTGAAGGTTTCTGATTTCGGACTCAGTGCTTTGCCACAGGAAGTAAGTCGATTGGGTTTACTCTGTGTTTTTGGAGTTGTACATTTTTTCCAAGGCCTAAGGCCAACCAGCCAGCATATAATATCTGAATGCTGAATTTTATTTTTCAGGGAGTGAAAGTTCTTTATACCACCTGTGGAACTCCAAATTATGTTGCTCCTGAGGTATCTATCTTTAGCAAGCGCAAAATGACAGTTTACTTGTAGCAAATTTTAATACTTCATTATCTGCTCAGTGTCATTCGGATCATATAGGTGCTTTATAAACTTTTTCCCATCACCTATAGGCTATAGGTTATAGTGCTCTGAACAATTTTGCACCTGTGGAAAATTTTGAATTAAGAAAAGGCAAAAGCTGTGCTTGTAGCACTCTCCTGATTGATCAATCTGAACTCTTAATTATGTCATTACTGGGGTGTTTTTTCTTATTGAAAGAGTGAAATTACATATTTATGCTTGTATCATTTTATATTAGTTAGGCTAATTTATGAAATATCTACTCACTGTTGTATAGATGCCACTCTTCTCCATCACCTATGGTGCTCCCAGTTTTTTTTCAGCTGAGGAAAATATTGAATTGGAAAAAGGAAAAAGCCTATGCTTGCAACAATTTCTTAATATCTCAAATTGGGCTGTTGTAGGACTTGTTAATTTGAGGTCTGGTAGATAGATGATTTTTTGAGTCTATTATCAGCACTCTGAAGTCTGAACCATCTTGAACTTAACATTATTTTCTTTGATAAAATACAGTAGATGTCCCCACAGCTATTCTTATTAGTTCAGTTTATCAATTAAATGCCTTGTGGATTATGTTTCAAATTTGTTGAATTGTTTGGTTTATGCCATACAGTAGGAATTAGATTTTTTAATCTGGATAAATCTGAAAGAACCACATCTTGCTTCCTCTAATTCTTTCTTCTAAAGCAACTCTGCAGGTTTTAACTGGAAAGGGATACAATGGTGCTGCTGCAGATGTTTGGTCTTGTGGTGTGATTCTTTATGTTCTCATGGCAGGTTATCTCCCATTTGAAGAAAAAGATCTTCCTTCATTATACAAAAAGGTGAATTATATTTTCATTATACCCAGCTTCTTTATAAGCTTTGAAAATAAACTGGTGCACATTTGTTTGGTTTTATAATTATTTATTTGCTCAATGACTTTGATTTATTTATTTTTTAGGAGGTACAGTTTTACTAAGTGATTCCGTTTAGGCGTGTAGCTATTTAATAGTTGGAGATGATTAGTCCCTTGGCCTGATTTTTCCATTTTCACTGGTTTATGTTGATTTATCCCAATCCGTTGCTTTTCAACAAGGCAGTGATAGCATCTTGATAGATGTTTAGTCTTTTATGTTGTTGGCTTGATTGATCAGCTAGGTTGTTTTGTATGCATAATCAAACTAAAAACTAGGTAACCCATAGAAAATTACCCATACTCACCTCAAATTCCTGCAACATGTAAAGGAACCCACTTTCCGAGATGCTTGTCACTTCTGAATTTGTTTCATTACACTTCATTGTATACTTGCTCTATTTGAAGTTTTTCAACTTCTTCTAGTATAGTTCCGGAATAACGTTCCTTTTAATTGATATGCAGATAAATGCTGCAGAGTTTTCTTGCCCCTTTTGGTTTTCCCCAGCTGCAACTCTGTTGATTCGAAAAATACTTGATCCAAATCCTAAAACTGTAAGTAGTCTCGTCTTTCTCCCATTAATAGAGTTAGCTAATTAATCAATGTCATAAATGCATGTGTTCTCTTTCCCATTTTTCCTCTGCAAAACTTCACGGCAAATTTTTTTTTCAGCCCCACGGCCCCCTCTCCCCTGGTTAAAAAAATACATTCAACAATTGCTCATTTCAATATGAATTTGCATACATAGAGGCATCAACTAGATTTTTTTCTATTTAGTTAACGTTTCACAGTTGTAATTATTACCTCTGCATTTATCAGACCTGGGGTGGTTACATGGTGAGAGGTTATGTAAAATCCAAGTAAGCAATCTGTGAAACCTTTTCGTGAACTCTGGTCATTTGTCAAATTGTGAACTTATATTTATGTCCATTGGTGAGATAAGCGGTTTATGTCATGTTTGTTAGTACTATTGGATTTACATAATACAATGATTCTTACCTTAAGATTAAATGTTAATTTCACCTGGTAGAGTCCATGTTCATCTGTTATTTCGATGACTGTTTCTTTCAATATGCAGCGTATTAAGATAGAAGGAATAAAATCTGATCCCTGGTTCTTAGAGAATTACATTCGTGCTGGACATGGAGTAGAAGAAGAGGTGAACTTGGATGATGTTCGGGCTGTTTTTTATGACATTGAGGTAAATTGTCTTCTATATTCTTCTCTCTCTTTTTTCTGTGATTGTAACGTGTCATCATCTTTATGTGCAAAATCATAAGGGACACATATTTCGGCTTGCTCTGTGCTAATTATTCTTCATTGTATTATTCACTACCTTTTTTTGCCACATGAAAACTGTGAATATTGATTTCAAGCTGATTTTTGTGTTTAAGCAGGACAAGTATGTGGCCGAGGAATCAAAAAGCGGTGACGGTGGACCTTTAGTTATGAATGCATTTGAGATGATTACCCTATCCCAGGGGCTAAATCTTTCAGCCTTATTTGACAGGAGACAGGTGTGATTTTCTTGGGACATAGTAGCTACTAAGGTCCCTTTATTCTGTTGTTTATTTATGTTTTATTAGGGTTACATGAATGTGTAACAGGCATACGTGTAGTTGCTGATCACAGTTGATGGGCTGCACCATTTTCTCATCTGTAACTCTGCCATGAAGCATTGGTCTGATTTTCTACAAGAGAAAATAGAAAAGAAAAACAAACCTGCATATCATGCTTTGCTAAAGGTGTTTACTTGATTGTTGCTGATGTTTTGAGGACAAATTTATATGTTTGTAGGATTACGTGAAGAGGCAATCCCGTTTCGTTTCCCGTGAACCAGCACAAGTTATCATATCTACAGTGGCATCTGTGGCTGAGTCAATGCGCCTGAAGGTTCATACACGTAATTACAAGGTACGTTTTCTTCAGGTAGTCTGAAAAAAAAATCTCTTTCCCAGTCTGTCTCTCGCTGTGGGTTTGTGCTAAACTTTTGTACACCATGCTGGTGTGTTCTATGCAGATTATCACATTTAATCATTTGGGAAAAAAGAGAGTAAATAGTACATTGTGTTTCATGTTTGATGCATATAATCAGCATCAACTGGCTGGTGCAAAACTTGATTCCCAGATTTATAGTTAAACTACACTTGCAATTTTTGCGATTGGCTCATAGCTTATTCTGGTGAAGAAAGCTTCAGGCTTTCGTAAAACAACTGAGTAGAAATCATTTTGTCCAAGGCTTCTATGCTCATTTTTTTACAAATTGGTTGTGACTACCATTTAGTGCTTACAAATACAGATTAATAAGCTTTCCACTATGGCATGTAGACATTGGAAGACAAATATTGAATTTAGAGGGGAAATCAAAATGGTCAGACCAAAGCAAAGCAAGACAAAATCACAGAATTAGGACTAGGACTAATCTGATGATAGAAGGTTAAGGATCAACTCCCCTATGTAATATTATTACTTGTGTGTATACTCTGTCAAAATGCAATGCCACAGCAAGCATTGGCTGAATTACACTGGATTTTCTGGGTCAAATAATGACTTCTCACAGTACCAGTGTTAATCCCTGCAGACTACATCAAAATCCTGCTGCTTTAAGGGTTACTTGATGAAGATAAAAGCTTTATGTGTTAAATAAGACATATCGATTTCAACAAGGAACTCGCTGAAGAAAATGTTAGTGCGGCCGAGGGCTGTTTTGCTGGTCACTCCATTGAGTGAATTAAATGCTAGGAAGTATGAGATTGGAATGTTGTAACTTTTAAGTAACTCAAAATTTCTATGAAAAGTAAAAAAGAAAAAAAAAAAAGTCTTCGTATGTAACTGTTACAAGTACACTGCACTATGATGTTTGAAGGGTGAAGTTGTTCCTTAATGCTGCAGATCAGTTTTTCACAACTCTTCATCTATGTGAAGAGCAATAGTCACAACTCACAACAGTGATTGTGTTATGTAATGCGGCTAAAAAGTAATGTTGATTTTTCTTTATCCCATTACATTTGAAAATGGGGTTAATATTATCAATTAGATGGAAAAATAACCCTGAAATATCTCATATTCAAGATCTGAAGAATCGAAATGCTTTATGCAATGAAAAAGTGATGCAGAATGAGATGAAAATCACGTTTCATTAGGGATTTCTTTATTTTACATGCTGCAATTAACTTTTGCAAGTTTGGGATGACAATGCCCAGAAGTTTAAGGCATCAGTATGAAATTATGAAAATGCTGATGTAGACATTGTTGGATAAATATATTGGACAGCAAACTGCATAAGTGCGCCCCAAATATTTTCCATAATTGATGTTCCTGAGCTTCTGACTTTCAGGCAGTTCATTGAAACAAATAAAATTGATGTAAGTTCATATTTAGCTGCCTACTTTGCTTCTCTTTTCAAGAATCATTTTTTATCCTCGTGTTTTAAACTTCACTAATTTCGGAAACTACATACACAATGAGGGTAATATTCCTCGCATCCTACGTTTGACAACATATACTTGGAGAGGTACTCCATTTTTTCAATCTTTTGCTGCTAGTTAGCTCCTGTTGTGCTAATTTATCAGCCCTTTTTGTCTCGTTTGTGCAGGCAAGACTTGAAGGGGTATACAATAAGACAGGGCACCTTGCTGTTGTGCTGGAGGTAAAACATACTTGTGTAGTTCATTTCTTTCTTCTCTCAAATTTTCCTGGGCTTCGTTCCACGATGAACTTCTCTTCTTTTCTTGCAGATTTATGAAGTTGCACCCTCCCTTTTCATGGTGGACGTTAGAAAGGCCGCTGGAGATACCCTTGAATACCACAAGGTCAATTTGCAAATTATTTAGACTTCTTCAATCTATTCCCCATTTAACTCTAAAGTTCTCTTGAACTAGTTCCATTAGCCATAGAATTGGCAAAATCTACCTCAATCTAACTAAATAAGTTTTTACATGGCGCAGTTCTACAAGAAATTCACTGCCAAATTGGAGCACATTATATTGAAGCCAGAAGATGGTACAACACCCTCAAGGCTGCTCAACAAAGTACCTTGGCAATCCAGTTTAGTTGGGCATGAAGCAAGTCAATAGAGCAGCTTAAAGAACATTTAAGTGATTGTCTCTCGCATCAGAATGTCTTAGTTAGGTATGTTCTTATAAACATTGTATGTATTCAATCTTTTCCCTTTCATTCTTTTGTTGTGGAAATCCCAGTATATGAGTGTAATTGTAAAGCAGAACAAGTCTTCCGAAAATTCACCCTCCCATAGGCCATATCTGTATTGAACACATCACTTGCAGGTTTGAGATAAGAAGACCAACCTCGGCCTGTGATCAAACTTTAAGAGTCCCTTGGTTGGAGTTGGTAGGAGGATTTACTCTCTTTGGTATCACTCTTTGTATCTTTGCTTTCATTGGTTGATTGTGTCCGTTTCACTGATTTGCTTTGAAACACGGGGTAATATTGGGTAAGCAAGCATTTGTACTAAACTCTGTAGGAAATAAAAAATTAAATTAAATTCTGTTGATTGATTATACCAACTTGTCAAGGATTAGTTTACAAGAAACTCAACTGAAATGAGATCATTTATCATACACTTCCCCTGGTGATGGAAGTTGGAAATGACACTTTTAATAATTTAAAAATCCGACGATGAAACTACAGATTTCAGTGACAATAATCCTGTTTTTATGGTAAAGAGAAGGGCGTGATATAAACAGTAGAACAGGTGAGGAGATTGTAATGTGACAGTTTTATAGGCCTGGGCGGCCTAAGGGCTCTGCCAAGGTGGTGGTGGTGGTGGTGGGTTCTCAGGCTTCAGAGTGTAGGGTTGTCTGGGATGGGGCCCCATACAATTTAAAGCAAATTCCCATCTTCTGGTGTCGCTTGAAGTTGAACGGTTGATGGTATAAGCTTGTCTTTAAGGCTTCTTCGACTTCTGTTGATTGTTGATCCGATACTTTTTACCTATAAGTATCAAATAACATGGCAAAAACATGTCGATATGACATGTCATTTGTCATGTCAAATAGATTCTTAAGTACATGTTTGGGGTGAAACAATTTACATTATCAGGTCTAATCAGCAAGTCGCGACAAACTCGCCTTGGTGTGATTCGGCTTGCTCAGTCACCCTCGGTGCCCCATGTTAGGCCTCGGAAGCACCGATTCATCCGAGGTCGTGGGCATGGGACACCAGACGGGCTGACAAGGGCATTTTATTAAAATAATAAAAGTTTCACCCCAAATATTCCAATTCGTGCCTTACTTGCAGAAGAAACTATTATGATGATGCCCATCTCCTCGTGTTGCTAAATAGAGTAGACCTTAATGATGATGTTCTCCTCATCTCAAACTTGATGACGTCCTACACCTGTCACAAATGTCTGATTTTTTCCCCCAATTGCTTTTTTGGTGAATCTTGTACAAAATTCAGAAGTTTCAAAAGCAAATTCACAGTAGCAATGATGAACCCTAAACTGGGAAAAATCAAATCTTTGCACTGTTATGAGAGCCAAGAGCTTCATTGTTTCAGAAACTAGTAAAAATTGATTTAATACAGTACTACTATCTACACTCATACAGAGAAACGGCCTTAAAATTCACTTGAGATTTTCAAGGTTGAAAGAACTTGTTCTTGCACCTGCATTTCCATGACAGTAGATAGTAGTTCTCCTCTTCTTGGGGTGTTACTGTAAACTCCGATGAAGATGACATTTTTTGCTTCTGATTGCTGGTCTTCCTGTGGGGAGGAATCACAAGAACAGCACTGCAAGGCCTGCAATTCATGCACCTGTTGGTGCATCTTGGAGGTCTTGAACCCAACACCAACTTCATCTCCTCCTCAGTTTTAGAAGGTAAGCTTCCAACTGTCCAAAAACAAAGCAACACAAATACAACAGGAGTGTAAGAAAATGGGTTTCTGGGAGCAATTTATGAGCTTTACAGAAATGGTGATGACTGGTGGTGGTGTTTGCTTACCTGTTTTACCTGATTTAGAAGGAAGGATCATACAGGTCAGGAAGCAAAGTGTAACAATGAGTTGCAGTTTTCTTCTTGAGGCCATTGAACCACCTGATAGAGCTTGATTTAAGAAAAAAGGGAATGGTATTGATAGTTGAGTTGAGATAACTATCAGTTGTATAGTTGTATATAAATGTTTGGTGCTGAGAAGCAAAGCTATCAGTATACCAACCCTTCTGATTATATACTGGTATTTTGTACTTTGGGAACCGGTTGTCTCCCATAAATATAAATAATAATATATTTATTTAATGATTTTCTTTTAAAAAAAATAGGAAGAGTGGGAGTTCTATTATTTTAAAACTTGACAAAAACTCACATCTGGGTGAATTTTATTTTGTGATTTTTATAAATTTGCCTGTACTGTATATCTTTTGAATTCAAGCTGTGTGGACTGTGGAGGGGCCCAAGAGGGAGACTGGAAAATGGTTTATATGTACATCGTTGTTCTGCTGAATAGTGTTTTTAGAGGCCATGGTTGCTGCTTTTTAAGTGCTGTGATTGACAGATCTCAACTCACTGTGCACATATGCAAAATTTTCATCTCTTCCTTCTAACTTCTAACCTTTTATCTGACTTTACCACCCCCTGGCATTTTTTTTAACCTCACTTTGCAATTATTGATGTACTACTATGTGAACCTTATGATTCCTTTTTATCCAGATTTTTGTACATGGTCAATGAAACAACTCAAATAAGGTTATACTCTATTATACAAGGGCTAAATGAGATGATTTACTCCGTAGGAAACACCCACTTCCTTCAATCCCTTGTTTTGCCTTGGGATTCATGAATGCATATGTGAACCATAAATGAGGATGCATAGTGTAAGACTGCTGGTTCCTGTAGAAGTTTGTATTACTGCTCATCTTTTATCCAGGATCCAAAAACAGTGAAGTTAGACATCTGCTTAAGGCATCGCCTCTTAGATGACACTCATGACTCATCTAAGCGGCGATGAGGTCCAAACAAGGGCTAAACCTCTTCTCTTAAAGCATGGTCTAGAGAGGGTCGAAATGTACACACTCTTAACCCCGAGTAAATGGTAAGAAATTAGAATGTTTATTTACAAAGGGAGAGAACTACAAAAGATGAAGTTTGAAATTGTTTATAATTTATTTTTGGGTGGAGGGGGCGTTTTCAGCTTCTGCTATGATCAGTTTTGGGCAGACACCAGAAGTCATGCATGACTAGTAGTTGGTATTCTTGGGCTATAAAAAGCAACCAATTTTCTTCTTCTTTTTCCCCTGTGTTCTGACTTCTGATTCATCTTTACCCCTTCAAAAAGATCAAAACTTTGCATTGATTCATGTCCTTCTCCCTGTAAACGCTCACATTTACTGCTTTCATTTAGCATGTTGGGGATCTACAGTCAATCTTTTGTTGGGATAACTGGCCACTGGATTACATGAACAGATGATGAGATTTCTTCCTTTGCCCCTTCCAAGGTTCTTTCTGCAGTTCTTCACTGTCTTCTGAAGAAAAAAAGAGAGAGAAAGCAAACTGTCATACTATATGTGTATATGTGCCTGTTAAGCTCAATCTGGGTCTTGGGTATTGACCAAATTAGAAACGATTCAGTGATCTCATTTTGCCCTTTGGTTGTTTCCATAGTTTAGAACTTTGTTAGTATGTGGCTCGTTAATCTCATTTTGCTCATAGCTTTATGGGTGCATGGGTTATCCTAGAAAGCAACAAATGCAGTCTGTGTATCCCGCTTAGAGCACGGTTTGGGAGGGCGAGTCTCTCCGAAATACCCAGTTATTCCAAAAAACCAAACAAAACAAACGTATAGACAAGGAAAGCGATAAAAACTCGATATCAAGATCGAGATATTGAGTTTGCCTTAGTTTCATTCATGCCCTAACAAATGAAAAGATCAAAGAAGAATCATTGATGTTGATCCATGGGAGAGATCTCAATGATCTGCAGGGAAAGCATTTACAGTATTGATTATGAAGTTTTGGTTTCTCTTGCCCAAAAGGTGAATTTGCTCACCCAGACACCCCTCCCTCACCTCCCACCCGACAGGGATTGTGAAGTAGATAAATCAGGGTGACTCAACCGGCAACAGAGACTGGAACCAAATTAGTGAGGGGCATTCCAAGAATTGAACTCGGGACCAAGTTTGGTTTCTCTTATCTTGTGTTAATAAGCGCATGATAAGAACTTTGGCAAAAAAAAGATCAGATGTTTAAAGAACTTCAGCACCTATATCAAGTTGAAATTTTGGATTTATTGCATACAACTCTAACATATGCTGAAAACCCACAAAACGAAAACGCTGAACCAGGTGTTGTAACCTGCCAAAAATTGTTGCCTAGTTTATTAGCCAAAGCTCCCAGGAAAACACCTTAGCCACTGATGTAACAGCAGTATCCGACCATGGTAGCCTTATAAAAAAACAGAATAGTATAAAGATGGTTATGAATGATTCATGCTCCTTAGTGCCTCTTCATCAAGCTCAGTTCCACAATTTTGTGTGATGAAATCAGTAAAGGAAGTCACATCTCCATAAGTCCTCTGACAACAGATCAATTGAGTTGATGCTCATGGAATTGCAGTGCTGGAGATTCAGACCGATGAGGCTTGTCCGCATCTTGATGAGAGAAGGCACACACTTGTCGGACAGCCCACGACAACCAGGCAAGGCAAGGATCTCTAACTTGAGCTGCTTTGCTGATGACAAGGCAGCGAGCCCAAAGTCGGTGATTGCGCTAAATGACATGTCAAGATCCTCAAGCAACTGACAGTGTTCAGCAATGGCAAATAAGCTCACATCCGTGAGCTTCCGACAGCCCTCAAGGCTCAGAGTTTTGATGGTTCCGCCATGAGCCTTGACCACGGCTATGATCACTTCATCGGACAAGTTGAGACATCCACTCAGCTTCAGCTTCACAAGTGCTCCCTCATGGCTTCTGAGAAGGGAAAGAAGGCCCTCATCTGTGACTCCATAGAGTCCACTCAGGTCAAGTTGGCGAGGCTCAGGGCACATCTTCCCCAAGAGGGTCAAGCCAGCACTGCCAAAACCCGGGCAGTTTTGAACCGAAAGGGACCTAAGAGATCTGCAAGGGTTAGCCAGCACAAGCTCCCCTCCTAAGGCCACATCCTTTAGCCCAACACAGCTCACCAAGGAAAGAAGTCTCAACTTGGAATGGCAGGCAGATAAAGCCGAGATAACCCCATATAGGGAGATCCTGTTGGTCTCTTCTAGGTGAAGACTCTCAAGCAACACCGCGGACTGTGAGAAGGCAATCAACCCCTGATCAGACACATAGCAACACTTGCGAAGCCAGATCTGCTTCAGGACAGGGCAGCCCTTTCCGATGGCTTCCATGCTTTGATCAGTCAATCCAAAGCATGAAGTGACTTCCAAAGAGATCAGAGACTTGAGACCGCGAGCATTACCCATGTTCCAGAATCCCACGTTGCTCACATTTTTGAGATTGCTCAAGCTAAGGTGGACAATAGACTTGCCATAGTGACCGATAGCAGCAACAGAAAAATCCGAGATGCTCAAACCATTCAACTTCAGCTTGATGAGAGATGAGGATGATGCTAAGCTTGCAATCCCTTGATCCCCAACCAAAGGACAGTCTTTGATAGAGACCATTTCAAGCTTACCGCAGCATTGGGCAATCGCTTGCAAGCCATCATTTCCAATCCTTGAACAAGCTTCAACTGTTAAAGAGCTCAAATTCGGGCAATATTCTGCGATGGCAACCAAGCCTGCATTGGTGATAGCCGGGCAATGGGATAGATCAAGCCTTTCCAACATTGGACACCCTTTAGCTATCTCGGACAAGCCCTTATCCCCAACATATGAAACCTTATAGAGGGAGAGAGTTTTAAGATCCGGGCAACCTCGTGCAACAGCTGAGAGACCATGGTCGGTTATCCCACGAGAGAAGTTGCTTCCACGAACTGTAAGCTTCCCTAAGCCTCCACGGCTGACAGTTCCGACAGCCATGGCAAGAAGCCTCAAATCTGTTGCCTCCTTTCCTTCAAAGTACCTAGATAGGAAGCCATTTTCGGATTCCTCAATGGGATCCATATCAGGACTACACATGTCAGCCTTGCGGATACTGCCCAACACTCCAAGCCAACGCTTAGAGACGCAAGCACACGCACTCCTTTCTTGACCACGTGAGCGTCTGAAGATCTCAAAGAGGCACTCATCTGGTAGAGAATCCATTGATGTCTGCTTCTCCAGCTCTAATGCATCTCCCCACACTGAAAATGGGGTGTTAGATTGCCGTCTCTTGAGAGGACTGCGATGTACATCGACATAGGACCGGGTAGAACAAAAAGTATTAGAATCCACTGGCTTGGATTGACAGTGTTTGCCATGATAGGCTTCATTCTCCCCTGCAACAATCAACTAGTATATCAAAAACACTGTAATTGGAGTTCCCATCCAACCAAATCTACCAAATTAAACCCCAATTTGATGCCTTTTTTTCTCTCTTCACATCTTCAAAGCTTCTGCCTAGGAAAACATCTATTACCATAATCGCCAAATCAGAGGTTAATTGCCCATTTCCTATAACATCTGAACCAAAACTAAAACCTAATTTTAAGAACATCTCCATTAAATCACCATTTCCATTCAACATTCCTGAATTCATCACCTAAAACATGCACTCTAAACTAAAAAGGTTCTGCCTTTCATCAAAAAAATAAAAAATAAAATAAAACCCATGTTTGAAAGATAGGGATAGAAAAACATACCACTGAAATTGACAAGGGTAGGCATTGGAACAGCAAATCTCCTTCTTCAACACCCAACAAACAAGACACAAAACCAAATGCAAGTAGCAGCAACAGAACCCACAACAAGAAACTACTCTTAACAGCTACCAATTCACAGAAACACACACAGTGCAACAAAATGGAGAAGATGAACAACACTCAAAAAACCCAATCTTTGGAATCAATCAACCAATTGATTGCCAAAAAACCCAAGAAGAGACAGTAGGAGAGGGGTTTTGGGTTGAACTTGAAAGTGAAGTTGAAAGCCTGAGATTGTGATAACCAAAAGAAAGGGTTTTTATAGGAGGGAGTAAATGAGAGAGAGGAGGGCATTCAGAATTTCCCTTTACAGATACATTCACAATGGACCCTCTTCACAGTTTCATGCCCCAATTCAATGTATCCTTCAATCTTAACGTCTTTCTCTCACTCTCACACCCTCTCCCGCGCCCCCCCTTTTATTCTTCTTCTTCTTTTGGTCCAATGGCTTGCAGAAAGATATTACTTCTTTAACAGTACTAAAAAAACAGCTTACCATGTACAGAAAATCATGTATTTCTCATTTACTTTTAACCTGAAAATAAGATGCACGTATAAGTGTACATACATGATACATTGGTACATACACACTGCATAGTTGGATTAGTTGGTTTTCCCCCACTTCTTTTTTCTTCCCTTTTTTGTCTAATGACTTTCACTTCTTCTACATACATGGTATGGTACTATGGTCCATGTAATCTAACATGAGTTTGTGAGTGTGTTTGAATTCCAATGCATTATAAAGTTGTAAATAGCATCTAAATTGTGTTAATCAAATAATTGTGTTCATCAAATATTCACTAGTGTATAATTTATAATTATATTATAAATCTGTATCTATATATACTAAAATCGATTCATAACGTCCTATGTGGCGCGTTGTGGTTGATTTTAGGAAAAAAAATATTAAATAAGATGTTGTCGTAATTTATAAAAAATTATCATAAAACACAATCTATCTATCTATATAGTATATTTTAGTTAATTGATAAAAATATAAATCAAAACTATCTCATAACCATACTTACCAAAAATATAATATATAGTAAATATTTGACAGATGTTATTTTATTTATATATAGATTTTTTTTTGTGTAAAGAATTATTTATATAAAAATTAATTATTTTATAGTTATTTTATTTATAGTTATATCATTTTTTGGTAGAATGAATTATCTAGATCTAGATTAATTTTAATTATATATTTCCAGACATTTTGATCGTTATTAGTTTAATTCTCACATTGTAATTCATATTTACTTGTTTTTTTTTGTCATATTTATAACAGAATTTTTTAAATAATAGATCTAATTTTATAATATTGTGTTACCATATTCTCGTGCATATGACAGGACATATACTAGTTTAATATAAATGTAATTGATTGATGTAATTTATAGTGTATCCGATTTAAAATTACATTATTTTAACCACATTGTAAAAATGCGTTAAAAAAATACTATTCAAATATTTATATTTTTAGTTATAAATTATAATGTATTTGAATCCAAACAAGTGTAACACTCAATAGTTATGTTTTATTAGTGTTACAATTTAATTCATGTTAGAAAGAATTTATCATTTTTATGGCTAAGCCTAAAAGATCTAGATCATCTCCAACAACTTTTCTAAACTATTAAAATTCTCCAATTCTGATAATAGATTCCAAAATTTTTCTCTAAAATAAAGCATAATATTTTATATGAAAGAGAAAGGAATTTTTTTCAAATTTGTAGTATTTTCTATTACTTTATAAAATGGTTTGAGGAGTTTTAACATTGAATTTGTTAAAGTTTAAGGATTTTTTTAATTTATAATATTGAAATTTAGTTCTCTTTTTTTTTTTTTTTTTTGATTCGGTAAACATTCGGATGCGACAAAGTCGTCACCCGATAGCATCCAATTGGATGAGATCATAAAGATCAGGATCGCTGTGAAGGTTGGGATTATTAGTTGCGTGAGCAAGGTGTGCAACCCGATCCGCCACGCAATTACCTG
The DNA here is from genome assembly GCA_963922045.1 of Persicaria maculosa. Taxonomy (NCBI): domain Eukaryota; kingdom Viridiplantae; phylum Streptophyta; class Magnoliopsida; order Caryophyllales; family Polygonaceae; genus Persicaria; species Persicaria maculosa. The sequence goes on from OY998252.1 coordinate 3,610,999, forward strand.
TACGAAGAACATGTGTAAACACGACTTCGTTAATCCCAGAAAGTAAGGAACTAATGTCAGATAGCACTATTTCGATTTCCCATGGACATTTTGTACCCTTTTTGAAGTAATCAATGATGATCAAGGAATCACCTTCAACAATGAGTTTGCTAATGTTTAGTTGCTTTGCGCACACAATTCCTTTTCTCAAGGCGAGTGCTTCTGCCATAAGGGGTGATTGTTTTCCAATTTTATCTCCTCCTATTGCTAATACTGTACCATTTTCATTTCGTATGACAAATCCAATGGAACTTTGTTGATTGTGGGTTGAGGAGCCGTCGAAGTTGAGTTTCGTCCAGCTTTGAGGCGGCTTTCTCCACCTTATTCTATTCTTCGTCCTTTCTTTACCCATTGGGCTCTTTCCTTGCCTATTCTCAGAATGATTTTCCTGATCTGCCATATTTGCTCTAATCCAATTCTGTCGATTCACCTCCACTTTTTGTTGAAATCCTGTTTGCGTAGGCAGTTTCTCCTGCTGGAAAATCAAGAGGTTCCTGGTTAACCATATCGTCCACCAGTTGAAAGCCCATTTTTGTTTCTCCTCCTTGTTCAAAATTTGCCCAATCTTACCCATTATAATTTTGATATTTCTTGATGCTTGAATTTCATTTTCAATAACAGATTTCCGGGCACTATCTAGACTTTGCATTATAGAAGAGAATTTACATTCAAAAAGTAGGTGGACTACATCTTCATGATGATGATTACACAGTTCGCAGTATGGTGGGATTGATACTCCTCTATTCGCCAGTTTCCCAGCAGTGGGTAATCCATCATTGCATACTTTCCATAGGAAATTTTTGACTTTGGGCGGGGCATCTATTTTCCAAATCCACGCATTGTTATTGCCTATTGGTTCTAGAGCATTTGTGACAAGGTTGTAGGCGCTGGCAGTTGTGAACCAGCCTTTCTTATCCGGCCACTAGTATAATCTGTCCTCAATGGAGCATACCGGTAGAGGGATTGCACATATCTGTAGTACTAACTCGTCTGGTAGAACCTGTTTGAGTTTCTGTATGCTCCAACCATTATTGTCAATAAATTCGTCAACCGTGCTATTTAGGTCCATATTATCTGTGTCTGTACAGTGTAGTTTTAATGGGTGAGGAGGGCCCCAATTATCCTCCCAAAACTTAATAGATCTTCCGTTGCCTACAGACCAGCGTAAACCTTTTCGGAATGGGTCAATTAATTTCCTTAACTGTGACCATTGCCATGATGCGTTTCCATTATTCTGGTACCTTAGGATATGGGTATCTTTTAAATATTTTGCAGTGATAATTTTGACCCATATGTTATCCGGTTCCGCCAAAATTTTCCATAGTAATTTTAGTTGCAAGGCTGTATTCATGTCTTTAGTTTTCCTTAGACCTAAGCCCCCTGCATTTTTGGATTTGCATATTTTATCCCAGCCAATCAGTGGTTTGTATTGTAGGTCCTTATTCCAGAAAAACGATCTATTTATTTTATCCAGGTTGGAGTGCACTGATGTTGGTAGCATAAAACTTTGCATAGCGTACAGTGGTTTTGCTGACAGGTTTGAGTTTATAAGGGCCGAGCATCCCTGTTGTGATAAGGCATTGGCTTTCCACTTGGATAATTGTGAATTTGTCTTGTTGATGATTTCTTCAAAAGTCGTTTTGTTGACACGCCCATTAATTATTGGACAGCCGAGATATTTATCCAATTTTGTCTGATTGGTTATATTAAGAGTGCTGACGATGCTTGGGACCCTGTTGGATGCTATGCCTGGAGAACATTGAAACGCGGATTTTGTGTAATTGATCTTTTGCCCAGATATTTGACAGTATTCAGTCATAATTGTTTTGACCCTATTGCAAGATTCCAGATTTCCTTTTGAGAATATAATGATATCATCTGCAAATGAGAGGAACGGGATCCTCACTGTAGCACGATTAAATTTGAATCCTATACCCGATTTTGGCTGGAGCGCTTCAGCCGACAGTTTTCTGGCTAATACTTCCGCACCTAGGATGAACAGAAAGGGGGAAAGAGGATCTCCCTGACGGAGCCCTCTCTTTGCTTTGAAGACTTCAGTTGGGCCATTATTCACAAGGACCGAGAATGAAACCGTGGTTACACATTCCATTATGAGGCCGATAAACTTTGAATGAAAACCAAACTTCTGTAAGACAGCAGATGTAAAATCCCAATCTACTCGATCATATGCTTTCTCCATATCGAGTTTAATAGCTACCCAACCATCCGCACCCTTTCGATTTTTGAAAGAATGAAAAATTTCATGTGCAATCAATACATTATCCTGAATTGCCCTATCCGACACAAAAGCTCCTTGCAGAGGATGGATTAGTTTTCCAATTACCTTTTTCAGTCTTTCTGTGAGGATTTTGGAAATTATTTTATAAAGGGTTGAACAAAGACTTATCGGTCTGTAATCACTTGTTTTTGCTGGGTTATCACATTTAGGTAATAGTGTAATGAAGGTGTGGTTTATTTGACGTAAGAGCTTGCCCGAATGAAAGAATGCCTTAACCGCACATATGACATCTAACCCAACTATGTCCCAATATTCTTTGAAAAATTCAGCTGTCATACCGTCTGGACCTGGGGATTTGTTCTGCCCTATCATTAATACCGTATTCTTTATTTCACTATTAGATGGTTGGGCGATAAGAAAATTATTCTCATCCTCAGTAACAGATGAGGGAATTAACTCTAGATAATCTTGTAACATTCTTTTATTTATTTGTTCTTTAGAAAACCTTGTCACAAAGTCCTGTCTAATCTCATTGCGTATATTGTCTTCTCCAAAAACTAGTGTTCCTTCTACTGTTGTGATTTGTCTGATGATTTTCCTATTTCTCCTTCCTGTAGCTATTCTATGGAAATATGCTGAATTATAGTCCGTCATTTTAATGTGTTTGGATTTTGCCCTTTGTCCCCAGTATTCTTTTTGATATCGAAGTAACGCTTCTTTTTTCTTAATCAGCATTGCTTCTTTGGTTTTGCTGCCCCTCGATGTGTTAGCGACACTTGCGGATTGTAATAATACCAGATCCTTTTCCACGATGTCGATCTGTCTAAAAACATTCCCGAATGTAAGCTTATTCCATACCTTAGCATTCTGCTTAACTATTCTTAGTTTTGAGACTACACGGAACATGGCTGACCCATTATATCTTGTTTTCCATGCTTGCTTGACTACATTACGGAAATCTCTTCTCTTTAACCACATATTCTCAAATTTAAAAGGTGGTGGTTTGAATTGGGCTTGATTGTTCAGTGTGATAGTGATAGGACAATGATCGGATGTGGAGAAGGCTCCATTTGTGGCTACAATATCAGGATAAGTTTCTAAAAATTGATGTTGCACGAGCACGCGATCAAGTTTCTCTTTAATACTGACCTCTCCATCTACCATTTTTCTCCATGTGAAGGGGTTTCCGATTGCAGGGATCTCTAGAAGTCCAGTCTGGTTTTTGAAATCGTTCAATCTTTGAAATCTAGCAAAATTATATATGGTGCCTCCCATCTTCTCATTGTTGTTCCCAATCTCGTTTAGATCACCTATAACTATGGACGGTAGGGTTTGTTGGGTGATAATGTTAGTTAATTCATTCCAGAATTCCGCCTTTTCTGCTGTGTTAGGGGGGCCATAGACAAAGAAGATCATTCCGCTAAAATTATTACTAACATTTGAATATTTTACACCAATGATTCTTGGCAGATGAATTTCTACTGTTATTGTTTCATTTAGCAGATAATTCTCATTCCACATTACTCCTATTCCACCCGCTCTTCCATTACCCGGTGACCAGATTGCTTTGTTAAATCCACTTACCATCCATGTTTTCTCTGTCGGAATCCTTTCTGTCTTAGTTTCTCCTACTGCCATTACAGCTATGTGCTCATTTAGTCTCATAGATTTGATTTCTGTCCATAGATTTGGTCTACCTATCCCCCTAATATTCCAAAAACAAATCTTCATAAATGACCTTTGTGTTGTATGAAGAAACAAGGTAATTTCTTCATACATAGATTTTGTATACACCTTGCATTTATGACATAGTGGTTCCGACTTTTCCAAGGATTAATGGTTCCTAAATTATCATTGTATGATAGCTTATTGTTTTTATCCAGATCATTTGTGTATGTGATTGTCACCTTCAATTTATAGATAGTAAGAGTAAATACTGGAATGTCAATTAATTGATTTAAAAAGACTAGCATGCCATTAATCATGATACTACCAAACAGCATTACATGACAGAATATGTTCCATACCAAAGTCCTTCCATACTTAGACAATAGACATTCATAGATGGACTCAACTGCACAAAATGAGTCCATACAACATTTATAGTATTCAATACAATCCCAGTTTAAAGCAAAAAGATACCCCTTAATACACCAGACAGTAGCATACAACCCTACGTCACCTTGGAGCTTGAATGGCTTTATTCTTATCTTGGCAAGGAAGTCCTCTTCGCCACTAAAGAGAACACCCTTCTGCCATGTTGGTGATGCACTACACATGCTTACCCTTCTTAGAGCTGCCACCCATCAGAGTCATGGTGGAGCAGGCGGAATCACCCTCCTCGGTCTTCATCTTTCGCTTACCCGACTCAGATTTGGAAGCTTCACTCATCGCTTGATGGTCAGAAACAGTAGGAGAGACAGCAGGAATCACAGGATGCACATAAAGAGACTCGGCCAGGCGCTTAGGAGAACTCAGATCAGGCAGTTTGAATTCAACAGAAGGAGGAATGTCTCAAAAAATTACCTCATAATCAGCCTGTGTGAGCCCAGGATCGGCAAGACCATCAGATACCAGGCATTCCTCCATAAAATCATCCTCATCGAATTCCAAACATTCTTCATCGTCAGCATCAAAAGATTGAAGACCGGGTTGCAATTCCGCCTTGGAGTGAGTTTCCTCATCACCTGGGTGTGCATTCTCAAAGGGAGGCACAGTAGGCATCACCATTGACAGAGGGGCAGGGGCTAAGGCATTGCCATTGATCAGAACAGGAGTGGCTGCAACTGAGTTACCAGCAGAGCTCCCAGGAGACTTTGAAGAAGAAGAATCAGAAGACAGTGTGACATTCTTACCAAAGCTTTTAAGGAGCTCCTCCTTAGAATGCCCAAACATAGGTGGGGGCCTCACAATTGGTCTCCTGGCAGCTACTTGAACCCATTCTCCTCCCAAATTAGTGTCAGCTTGATCAACCGGCATTGGGGGAGCCATCATCTGCTCAGCAATGGTCACACCAGAATTGCACAGACTCCTTCTCGGACATGCCTCAAACATGTGGTCTTCTGCACCACATCTTCCACAACCAATTGGAAAATCTTCAAACCACATAGGGTAGGATTCAACCTCTCCCATCTCATTGATCACAAAGATCTCCCTGCCAGCAATTTTAGTAACATCGACAGACACACACACTCTAGGGAACCGAAAGCGAGCTCCCTTAGAGTTAAAGGCCGCAACTTTAATGATCGATCCCAACTTGTTGGCTCTCACAATGTCCCTGAGAATACTCTCATGGACATACTTAGCCGGTAGACCAGGGAACCTAATCCACAGGTCCAAGAGAGACACAGATTCCAGCAGAGGATCAAAGTCCAACCTCCATGGTCGGAGGAGGATAAGTTGCCCAGCAACATGGAAGGGACGGTTGTCCCAAACCCATGCTCGATCTTCATTCTTATCAAAGCGCAACTCAAACCAATTATTGGTAACCGGAATAAGCTGAAAACCACCAGAGAGAGACTTCCATACATACCTCAGTTTTTTCCTAACATCCTTGGCTTCCAAAGCATCACCGATGATGGTTGCAAATAGCGAGGACTGATTGAGCAAGTTGATATTCTCCTGGACCTTGCCCTGGAGAGCAAGGAGTTTCTCCCTATTGAGAGATTTCCTCTTGAATTTTTCCCCAGCCTTCACTTTTCGTGACGCCTCACAGCCATCATCGGAGTGTTGCATCTCCTCAGGAAGTTTTGAGCCCTTCGGCTTTTTGTTGCTCATGGAGATGTTGGCTTTGACAGGAGCAGGATCATCTGCAACCAAGGGTTTCTTCCCTTTGTCACCCGCAGCAGTGGCCATCTCAAGAAAAAACCAGAAATTTTTGTTAGAAAAGCTTGCACAAGACAGTATGAGTAGAGAGAAGAGAGGAGAGGAGGTGTGGAGGAATTGAACACACCAAACTCCCCTTTTATAGCGAGAATTCACTAGAAGAAGGAGGGAATTAGAGCAAGGAAGATCACAGACCCGTAATCGATCGCGCAGGATGGCTAATGAGGCTATGACAGGAGATAGCCCCAAATCAATTTCAGCAACCACAGAGAGATCAGCGCCAATCGGAAACCCCCACACCAGGCCTCCGATGGAGTCCGTACATACAGAGCAAACCCATGGAGGAGGCCGATTTGACCTCACAAGGACAATCATCGCACTTGAGCATGCAAAATCACCCTCAGAACTCCAGATTTCACACGGGGTTGGATTAAGGATAATCCCGCACGAAAACCCTTGATTTGAAGTGGTACTTTGAACCAATTGAAACCCGCCATCACAGAGCCTGGCCTGGCAACCGGTTGCGGGATGGAGATGAAGTATAGGGCCATCATTGGGTGCGCAAGAGGGAGAGATCAGAAGGAGGGCGACGATGAATAGGGAATAGCCTAGGGTTTCAGACTTTTCGATTTGCTTCAAGCAAGGGTTCATCAAGTTGGGATGCAAAGGGGTTTTTTTTCCGGCGCGTGAGGCGCGTTCTTCACCAAGACGGAGTGCCATTTTTGAAATTTAGTTCTCTAGAAATGGTTGGAGATGCCAAGTATAAAGCATTTTATATTCTGACTGAAAAATATATATGGGTTAATTGTACATTGTGATGTCATTGTTGAAGGAATATTAATCTTTGGAAATTTTCACATAAGTATTATGAAGTTTAAACAAATCTCTATTGGTGTACGTTATGGGTTTGAAAATTCTGAATGATGGGTTAATGGGAGGTCTCGAGTTTGATCTCTACCTCACTCATTTCTCTTGAGTGAAAAAATTAAGGTTTACCTTACTTTTTATTATTGGGTATAATTGGTCGGCACAAGACGATTTATCTGATGAATGATTCTTGCCAACTGGGTCACATGTCCAAAGTTAACACCAAAGATGATTTACCCTCATCTAAAGAAGAAATATTATAGGGACTGAATTATTTTTAATAATAGGTATAAATTTGTATTATATGACCATACATGCTATTTTTTATATCGTAGAACTTTAGTTATTTAATAAGTTTTGTCACTCTAAGTGAAATAAAATTCAAATCAACTGCATACACCAAAGTAGGAGTTGAGCAAAACTTCTTAATTACCACCACTAGTGAGATTTTAATTAGTAAATACGTAAACGAAAAGTAATTACTACTTATTATTTTTTTCTTTAGTTTTCTTTTTAAGATGAAGATGATAGTTGTATTTATTTTTGCATTGCAAATTATTAATGAACTAATGCTTAAATTAAATTAATGACTATCATACTTAATTATATCATCTATCATTTTTAATCTTCTGATCAATATTCAATACTAATAATTAATAACTCATGCATCTAATTGTGCATGCATGACTCATGAATTCATGATCGATCCAGGCAAAAAAATTGTGTATGCATCACTTTGTTTGAAAAAAATAAAATTTAAACGTGTTTGAATTTCACAATTAAAAAGATTAAGATTTTCATGGAAAAGATTCTTTGGTATACTGTATACAAGCGTTTTTTTTTCTCTTTCCAAATGGAGTGTACAATTAACGTGTATCATATATATGTATGGGTAAGAGTGATTAAGAAGAACAATGATTTTTAACCTTTTTTTAATCCAATTAGTTCAATGTACGGTAACCCAAAAGGAAATATTTGTGGCCACTGACCAAGGCAATTATTTGATACAGATTACGTAGTATTTTATTTATATTTTAAGGCTGAATTACATTTTTGGTCCCTAACCTTTACCACTTGTTTCACTTTAGCCCCAACCTTTGAAACGTTTTAAAATAGTCCTTGACCTTTCTATTTCGTTTCATTTTAGTCCCTAACCTTTCAAAGATTGTAAAATAGTCCCTAACCTTACATTTTTTATTCGTTTTAGTCCTTGATATTAAAACATTATTTGAAATAATTATAAAAAACCACCCTAAAGTTATCATAATTTAAACAAAATCATTCATACAAAGAAAAATTATAAAAAATCATCTAACTCTATAATTTTAATTTTGAAAAATACTCGAACTATTTTACTATTTATCATAAGAGCATATTATATAAAAATTATTCATAATTTTTTTTCCACAAAACCTCTCATAAAGTTTATAGATCTTGTGATTAATTTGAGAGATGGTGGGATATGTTTTTTTTTCTTATTTACCAATACATAGATCCAATATATGTGTATTAATCCATTAAAATAATGAATTTGAATAATAAAAGAGATCTTTTTTAAAAAAAAAAATCAGAAAGTTGGATATTTGTTTTATAATTATTCTTTATATGGGTAATTTACTCATTTATATACATTATGATAACTTTAGGGTAATTTTTTATAATTATTTCAAATAATGTTTTAATATCAGGGACTAAAACGAATAAAAAATGTAAAGTTAAGGACTATTTTACAACCTTTGAAAGGTTAGGGACTAAAATAAAACGAAATAGAAAGGTTGAGGACTATTTTGAAACGTTTCAAAGGTTGGGGACTAAAGTGAAACAAGTGATAAAGGTTAGGGACCAAAAATGTAATTCACCCATATTTTAATAAATTCCGATGGATCATACTCCCTCCATTATGTTTTATACTGTACTAATTTTTTTTTTGTTATTTACGCACATTTTTTTTTTATAATTATAAAAATTATATATTTTTTATTTTATATTTATTTATAAAAAAAATAAAAATTTTATATAATTTTTATAATTATAAGAAACTGTACATAAATAATAAAAGAGTTTTAAAAAATATCGAGTCTTCAACTCATACCATTACCCAGAAGAAAAAAAAAACCTAGCCGCAACCAAAACAACCCCCCCAACCCTAGTTGTAGCTATTCGCGGTCGCCTTAGACTAACTCCAATGGTTGTGTGTAAATGTGTATATTTTAGACAATTTTTAGCTTCATTGGTTGTTTTTAAGGTGTGCAAATGTGCACATTGGAGCATGTAATGTGCAAATTTCCCCTATGTGCAAAAACTTTTTCAAAAAGCAAGACAATTTTATTGGTGTATTTTTTTATGATTTTTGTTTTTTTTTTTGTTTTAAATTAATTGTATTTGAATGATGTGTAAAAAATACACATTTGACCATTAGAGCAAATTAAAATACTAAAAAGTAAGGTGTATTTTTACACATCATGTGCAAATGTATACATTATAAGCAAAATCATTGTGGATAGTCTTATGGGCTCTTCCGACGGCCACCCCCACGACTTCCCTGCGGCTTCGACCCACACCCCATGATCGAGGCGGTTCCCAGAATGGCCAACCCTCTTGGGTCCTGGCTGTGGTGCAGTGTTGGTGTGTCGTCCTCCCTTGTCTTCCTGACCGTTGGTACTGCCTCTTCCTCCGCCGCCTTCCTCCTCTACTTCTACACCATCCGCCGGTGTCCTACAGGTGGTCTGCTCCCCGCTGCCCCTCGTTAGTCGGGTGTTCGACCTTGTCGCCACCGGCCTTCTCTTCTCCATGAGTCTGCTCCTCCGCCACCGCCAGATTCCACCTCTTCCTTCTCTCCCTTCTTTCTCTCTCCCTTTGTCCAAAATTGTCTCCCAGCCCCTCCTCCAACCTCTCCCCGGCGAGCTATATACTGGCCTCCTCCATATCTGAAACATGCATAAACAACCCTTCTCACCTCAATCCCCTTCTGGCCATCATTTTCAACCCCTCTTACCCATCCGCCCTTTAGCCAGTACATATAACCCTCTACAAATCAATTTTAACCCCAACCTTTCATTTAAATTTGATACAAATCCAAAACTCCAATCCAAATTTTCTAAACCCTTCTAAATTTGATGCGAATTCACCTCTCTCATTGAAATTCCAATTCTCAACAAACCACTACCTCCAATCCCACCACCATCTACTTTCTTTCGCCATCTCTAACCAACAAGAAACTGTTGGCGTTAGCTCGTCACCGCATTCGCAGATTTGCAGCCATCTAAGCTAAATTCAATTCCTGCATTTCGTCTAAACTCTAAACCACCGGACCAGATCTCAAGAAACAGCGGTTCTATTTTTTAACATGTTTTAAATTTAAATTTATTTAATTGTAATCCTAGATTTTTTTCTTTTGACTAGCGACCATCTACATAGGGTCTTTCAAGCTATCTTTTGATGGTTTCAAGATCGTTTTATCGATCTAATTCTTACCTACTGTACAAAAAAGACATAGAAAAAAGGAGTCTAGTGCAAGTTTATGAGTGAACACATAAATTTAATAGATTTTCATCTTCAAATCAATTATCAGTTGAAGGAGCAACAACCAGCCAACTTTATGCACGGGTCTATATGAGGAGTGGGGATGGGTTTATAACATAGTTGAAATTCAAAAAATGAATTAAAATACCTTTTATCTTTAAATTTTAAAAATTATGAATGTGTTTTTCTTGAAAATATAAATAAATCTCAAAATAATTTTTTTTTTCATATGCATATATTCTCTCACAACTCAAAACATATTTTAATTTTATTGTTGTTGCTTAAGATGGAGACAATTAAATTAGAATTTAATCGAGTACTAGCTTTTCATTGAATCTCAACCACCATCTTGACTTAGAACTCTATAGTGGCTTCTCAATTTGTCTACAAATTAACTTAAACAAATGTCACTTTCACTCACTAGAGTTTCAGTTTTGATTTGTATCTCACCTCCAAAAGTAAATAAATCAATTTACGCAATAGAATATATTCATCTTACTTTGATTTTTCACCAATTTATTATCGGTCTTTCTATATATTATGCCATAGGGACATAGAATAAAAACCTTAATCGGAAAAGATTCCCTACTAAAAAATAAGCGATCCTAGTAAATCAATATTAAAAATGGCTAAAATTAATTTAAATTTGGGGAATCTTTCTCGATTAAGCTTGTTATATTACACCCTTGGGAGATATGATAGAAAATCCGATTTATTATAAACCTTTATGTTCATTTTCTTTATTTTCCTTTGGCTTAAGTATCTTTTTCTACTTATGGAAAGACCCGTGAAAAGGATTTTTCTATCCCATAGTACTAATGGATTCTGATATTAATCCACATTTAACAATATATATCAACCGTGATTGGACTACATAGTTTACAAATATTTTTTTTAAAAAAATAAAAATTATTTATCCACGTAATTTAGATTTGATATCGTTGGCAATTTAGCACTTGTTTGTTAGAATTCTAGGAAATGGGATTGAATTGAATCAAATTTTATATATAAGAATCGAATGATAGGTCATCTCTATTTTTAACTCTAAAAAGAGAGAAGATCGAATAAATGGTGAGAGAATGAGGTTAATAATCTATATCTATATCTATATAAACTTTTAAAATAAAAGAGTTATCACTTATGTATTTTTCTTAGATTTTTATAGGTCATTCAACCAATTATATATTATATTATATTATTTATTCTTATTTAATTTCCTTTAATTTATTTATTTATTTATTATTATTTTTCAACCAATTACCTTTTTTTCATATAGTGGAAAAGGTAGCCATCGATAAAATAAAAGACATTTTTTTAGGATACTTTTTATTTACGTGATTCGAATCCTTTGTAAAGTTAAGTTGTTTAAACTCCTGACGTTAATTTTGACATCGGAAATTTCGCCTGGTAACCCTGAGGTTTGGCGTATTTCGCGTGGTAAACAAAGATTTTAGATATTTCGGCTGGTAACCCTGGGGTTTTGAAATATTTTGCCTCGCGCCCACAAGTTTCAATTTGTCTAATAATTATGTTTTAAATTTATAGGAGGGTAAGTATTGTAATATTAATATCTTTTGTGGAGACATTTCATAAAAACCAACAATTTGAACCAAGAATTCCCGAACTGAGACGAGCAGCAACTCGCGATACAGCAGGACGAGGGAGACGATCGATTGCAGAGGGAGGGCAGAGACCGGAAGCAAGTAACTATCGAGGGGCGGAGACCGGCGGCGAGTGGCGGTGGCGGGAAGGCGGTGACCGGAGCTGGGCGCAAGCGGCAACAGGTAACTCCGGGCTAAGGTGTATTTTCTTCTTTCGAAAATTTTGGGTAGGTTTTTCTCCAAATTTCAAAATCACATCTATCAAATTACTTCTTATTGAGTGGGATTAGTGATCTAGGTGTGAAATCCAACTCAAATCATGGCTTGAAGCTTCCAATTTCGAATCATAAATTTTAGGGTTTTGGGATCCGAAATTTTGGGGTTTTTTTGGTTTAGGGGGTTTTTGGATCCCTAGCTCCGGTCACCACCTGCCCTCCGCCACGCCACTCGCCGCCAGTCTCCGCCCCTTGGGAGTTGCTCGCCGCCGGTCTTTGCCCTCCCTGCAATCGCTCGTCTCCAGTTCGGAAATTGCTCAAGTATGGTTCAAATTGTTAGTAGTTTTTATGAAATGGCTCCACAAAAGTTATTAATATTACAATACTCACCCTCTTATAAATTTAAAACATAATTATTGGACAAATTGAAACTTGTGGGCACGAGGCAAAATAGTTCAAAACCCCAGAGTTACCAGGCGAAATATCCGAAATCTTTGTTTACCACGCGAAATACGCCGAACCTCAGGATTACCAGACGAAATTTCCATTTTGACATTTTTTCCCGAATGGATTTTAAAGACGTGTGATTATTTTCATAGTTTTTTTTCAAAGGGTTTGATTTTTTTTTTCAATTTTATAATTTTTTTTATAAACGCGTGGATTATACTAGTTAATTATATTTTTAATCAATGAGATCATAAGTTAAAATGGAATAGAGTGACCTTTAACTATTATCTTTCTCTACTCAATAAAGTGTGGATCGGTAATCCAATACGAACGGAACCAGTCAAGAATTGAAGGTACGTACTGTGGCGGGTGATCACGATTTGAATGAAAATGAAATAAATACTAACATGATCGATAGATAACTTGTTAATCAAAGTTCAATGTATATAATAGATTAGGTTCATCATCAGTTGGTGGGGATTAATTGTTATGGTTCAACCATCAACTTTAATCACCATCTCACAATAACCATATTCAAAAATAAACGATGTTTGGTTTTGTGCACGTAGTTTTATAAGCTAAAAACTATATAAAATCTTATATATTTTAATTAATTTTTTTTATATTTAAATATTTGTTAGTAATAAGTATTAAACTGTGAAAAAAATAATTAAAATAAATAAGATTTTGTATAGTTTTTAGCTCAAAAAACTACGTGCATAAAAATCAAACATCATTTATTTCCGATCAGAGGGAGTATTATATATATTGCTTTATTTTCCTCCATTCCAAATTTTCAATTAATCACTTTATTATTTCTTTTTGGATGCATTTTTATTATTAGGAGACTATGGCTAATACTAACATACTAACATATTCACTTTACCCATGAATGTGATTAATATATGCATTGCTCTTAGTTGATCAAATTAAATTATACATAGAATGTAATTCAAGTTATTCAACCAACTAAATACATATGTATATGCATGGATTAAGTTAAGTGATAAGTAAAAATTAATTCATTACGACACGTTTTCTTCCTATGAATAATATATACTCCATTTATTAAGAAAAATATATCATTTTTATATATCAGCGATTTTTAAGGATAATATATAACTATATAAAAAATAAATTTTTAATTAATTTTTTTAAAATAGTGATATTTTATAAAAAAAAAATTAAAATTTATTAATAATGAGTTACCATGATGAAGTTAATCAAATCATGGGGTACATAAAATTATAGATTGATTATGATTTAACAGATGAAGGATGGATGGATGGATGAATGAATGAATCAAGGCAAATTAAGCATTGATAATTTGATATGATGGGGGATGCCGTACGTGAATTGTCAATACTGTATATATTAATGGTCCTACACTGATGCATGAAGCTACATATATATTTTTTGTTCTCATGTACATAGTAGTTGAGGTCAATTTTTTGGAAGAATAAAGTGAATGTGGGAACTGGGTTTTACGTGTGAGTTAGCTTTCATCTATGATGATGATCATCATCAATCATCATCAACTGTGTTCATACTGTGAATATGGGTTTTTGAAATTTTCCAACTTACAGTAAGTTTACTGTAAGCAGGGGTAGCTAAGGGTAGACATAAGCAAGGGTCAAGGGTCGACCCGGACCCGACGGGAACCCGAAGGGTCGACGACCCAGCGGGTTAGGATCGACAAGAGTCAGGGTTGAGGCGGGTCAAGGGTTAGGGTTAGGATCAGGCTGATTTTGACCCGTGGATCCGGCGGGTCGACCCGTAGGGTCAACCCGCCGGGTCATCTATTTTTTTTAAAAAAAATCGAGGTGAAGAGGAAGAGGAATTCAACATTATAGAATGATAGAGTCGTCTAGAGAGATCTCAATTTCCTACTCTGTAGGTAATCGCTCATCAAATATTCGTCGCTCCTTGCTCAACTCTAGCGGTGGAGCAACGTGTTAGCCAATGTGGTCAAATATTAAGCGAGAAGAGTTCAAAACTCTTGCCCGAGACTCTAGGTCAAGTTTGCCTAAACTATTGGAAGAGAGCGGAGATGCGAATTCAAAATAACGACCACTTAATCGAGTCAGACTCGGATGAAGAACTCGACGATGACACAATGGTCAGGGGCTCAGATGCAAAGCAAGGAGAAGAGCCCTAGCATGTGATAAGATAAGTAGTAATCAGAACGAAGGTAAAGAACTACGTGAGCTTTGATTCCTCTTCCCCGAGAGATACGTAGACAATTGTAGACGACTAGATAATCGGTCCATGCCCTTCTTCCTTTTTCTTTTTATTTTTTTTAAACTTAAAAAACTTTTTTAAAACAATTAAATGACATGTCATGACCCGACGGGTCAAAGGGTCGACCCTTGACCCGGCAGGTCACCACAATCCGTTAACCCGTGGCTTGGAAGGGTCAGGGTTAGGGTCAGGGATATCCCGACCCTTGACCCGGCGGGTCCGACCCGTGCTCATGTCTAGCTAAGGGGCATAGACCCCTCTCATTTGACGAATTACCTAGACGTATTCTCCTCGTCAATCGCTTCGTTATGATATATAATATGTCATAATCCGATATCTAAGTAAAAAGTTGTGGATTTTTAAAAATTGAAGGTATATTAATCACTTTAATTTTATTTCAATAGACTATAATGCTTTTATATTTTACTTAAATTAACATTCACATACTAATACTATAATTCATCTCGAGAGTATCGAAATGAGAGATTATACTATTCATTTCGACAGTTAGATAATAAGTTACACTAGTTTAAATTTTTTACGCCTATTATATGCTAATAGTGCAACAAGTTACATATTGTTTTTGCTTTATTATATTTAAATCATTTACAAACGAGCCGAACTCGAGTGGGCTTAAATGCCACCATTGGAGAAACAAAGCTCGACCTGAACCACGAGCTCATTCAGGTCGAGTTATGCTCGGTATTTTGGCTAAAGCGACAACTTTGTTTCTCCGATGGTGGCATTTGAGCACTCGTTGGATAGCTAACTTTAAGAGCTACGTCTTTACTGAGGACGTCTTCTGAGACATCTGGCTTGAAAATACTTAAAAAATTATACTCTCTATTAATTAAAACTTGTTGATAAGACATATTTAGGTAGTGTTAATATAGACATTTAGATGTGTTTAGATAGGGTAAACTGCATAAGTTTAGAGTAATTTTCATGTTTTCATCATGTTTCGATTAGAGTCGGAATCTACAATTTTTGTGCATGATTTCAGGTGATTGCAAAGAGGTGAAGCTAAGCTCGAGCCAATGTTGGAAGATTGGACGAGAATAGAAGAGCACGAGAGCCGAGGAGAGGAGCTAAACATGTAAAGGATTGGAGCTGTCCAAGCTGGCGACGCTGCACTAAAACGAGTCGTTTGAAGGCTGTATTTATCGGATCGGGGCGTACTTATACTTGTTGGAAAGAGGATTTGAAGACCTACAACTTTTGTGTTTACGACTTTTCCAAATTCGGCCTTGAAAACAGCGAAATCTGGACGTCAAGATGGCTGCTGAAAAGAAACTCGGGTGGATCAAGGGCAAAACTCGACCGAGTTATATGTTGAGCCCGAGTTATGTTGCATTTGCAAGATGTGGGCCGGGATAGCTGTTCCTATAATTCAATTATGAGAATGTTTTATTTTGATTATGAAATTAATTGGAGGAGACTTGAAACGTTTGGTTTGTTGGAACAACTAGAAGGGGAGTTCCTAGTTTTTTTAGTTTTTTGGTTTTGGCCGATCGAACAGATTGGTACGTAGGCAATTTGGGAGACCTTTTGTGATTTTCTCAAGTACGAAGAACTAAACCCCTTTACTTGGGGAGATTAATCGAAGCGTCGGGTTTATCATTTCATTGTGAGATTTCTCTATCTTAATACTCCTCTTTGAATATTATCAATTCTTTGCTTAGATTGTTTAGGGTTTTCGTGAATTTCCGTTAGTCTGATCAACTGATGCCTTTTCATGATAATCTATAGCTAGATATAGGTAATTACTGGTTGAGTTATCTATATCCTTGAGTAGCAAAGTATAAATCTCTGAAACTGGTTGATTCAGGGATTTGTATAGAGAATTGATTTGCAATTGATGCAATAACTGGTTGTGCGCGTCGATTGTCTTTGTTGATTTCCTTTAAGCTTAATCGATTATTAAATTGAATCGTGATAGTTTCAAGATTGTTTGATAATTAGGGTTTTCAGGGTCTGGTTGTCCTGTTAACTAGATTCGATAAGGAATTGGATTAAAAAGACCTTGTCTTTCCACAACAAAGTATTGAAGAGGAAGTTATCTATTCGATTTCGATGATCAATGAACAAACCTGATTGCTGAGATTGATTGACCTGAGCTATTCTCCCATATTTGTTCACTTAATCTGTTTTACTTATTGTTTTGCTTACTATTGTTGCTTAGTTAGTTCAAACCATCAAAATCCCCCCCCCCCCTTTTATTTCTTGTTCTTGTTGACGCACTCTGATTTGCATACGAATCATAGACTCACTGTGGGATCGACCCGTGCTTGCCAAACTACATTAGTTAGGTTAGTCGGTTATATTTGATAGGATTTAAGGCGACTGAAAATCCTCTGTCACTTGTCATTTTAGAAATCTACACACTTTTTAAGAAACAAACAAAAATACACTTATACCCCTAATTATTACTCTACTTTTTACTTTATTGAAAACTACAACTAACACCTATTTAATCATTACAAGAGCTATTTTGTAAAGTGGGTGACAAAATATCTAAAAAAGAAATTTTTCTCAACAAAATTTCCTTCATAAAACGACATGTTTTAATTAACAGAGCAAGTAATTTCTATGAGTTTGGAATCTTGACGAATTTTAGACTTTTTTCAATTGGCATGGGTTGGTCCGCGGAACTATATCAAAATTACCAAAAAAAAAAACTTAAATCCTTGGCTCTAAAAAGGGTTTGATCCTATGGAAGGCAAGACGTCCATAAAAACACCCATTTGATATGTCCAAAAAGCATCGAAAATAAGGTCATGTCAATGGTTTACAATATGAGTCACGGACATGCTTTGTTGTTGAGAGATGTGAAAAGAGACCATAAAGAGTCCCACATCGAAAGTTGAACATATCAAGCCCTAGTATATGAGTCAGTGAACAACTTCTTCTATTCTCAATTGGTTTTAGAATGGAACACTAGTACAGATTGTGTATCTTACGGGCGAATTCTCTCGGGTGTTTAATAAAACTCCTGAAAGACAAATCTCGCACAGGTTTTTTTTTATAAAAACTCCCGAGAAATGTGGGGTTATTTTTTGGAAAAAAATCGAGTATATTCGCTCCTGAGTTATTAGGTAACTATCAGGAGTTCTTTAATAAAATACCCGAAAGAACCCTATCTCGATTTATATTAGAGAGAGAATTGTTTTTTTCATTTACAGTTTTCAGATTAAAAAAAAAACCTCGAAAGAACCCTAGAAACTATATGTCGACAGTGGAATCGCTCGATCAAGTCTCCAGTTCAATCCATGGTTGAAGAAGATCACCATTGACGCTGCAAATCTGTTCATTGCACTGTCAATTGCAGAGGAGAGTTGCGAATTGCCCTTTGTTGGTAGTCCATTGTGTTCGCTCTCGCCCTCGCTCTCAATTGCCTTTGCTGGTCGTTTGCTGTTCGCCTCCGTCGCTCCCCCTGCTCGCTGTTCTCCGGCCATTGGCCTCTTGCTTTGCTTGATTGCAGGAAGGAAGAGCACGACGGGTAAGGTTGAGTAACTGTCCCTGTGTCGGTTTTGGCTCTAATATCGGCTGCCTGTATATGTATACTCATGTCTATGAGGGCAAAGAAGGAACTTGATGCCGCCTTTACAATTTTTGTGAAAGTGCTATAACGATTTGTGATTTATATATCTTGTGACTGATCATATATATACATATAGTTTAATTGTTTAGCATGCTCATTTGTGGTGTTTGTAGATATTGTTGATTTCTCAATCTCTGTGGAATCGTTGCAATATGATTTCAGCTTACGACATACAACTTTTCAAATGCTAACAAACTTGGGCAAGGAGGATTCGGTGGTGTTATAGGGTATGGACTACTATAGAACTTTGATCATTAATTGGGGATATTTATATGCAGGGTTGTGAACTTGTGATGTTGTGTTTTTCAGGGCAAGCTCCCAAATGGAAAAAAAAGCAGTGAAGAGACTGTCCTAAAACTAAGGACAAAGTGGTCCTAAATTCAAGAAAGAGGTGCTGCTTGTTGCCAAGCTTGCACCCGAACCTCGTCAGGCTGCTTGGGTTTTGTTTGCCAGGGAAAGAAAAACTGCTTGTCTATGAATATGTCTGCAACAACAGCTTGGACTACTTTTTATTCTATATGTCGATAATATGCAACATGTATTAAACTTTGAATTGAGTAATTTGAGTTTATCTATTCTTTATCCTTAATGCAGATCTTGAGAAGTGAGTCCAATTAAATTGGACAACCCACTACAAAATCATTGAAGCAAGTCCAATTATCTGTCATGATATCTTGTTGCACTTAAAGTTGCTAGTGTGATTCTTTGGATGAGGATATCTGGATGCATAGCTTGATGTGGTTATGCTTGGAGATCTGATTTGCTAATCCTTTTGTGTAGGTTATGCGAAGGTCGTATTACACTTGTATCAATTTAATTTCCAAATGCAAAGTTTTGTGGTCCAACTGATTTACCATTCTTTGGGGATGTAGAATATAAATTACACGAGCTGGTGAGAAAGGTGAGCTATTGATTCCTTTTCTTCCTTAGTATTAACAATTTCTTTTATTTATTCGGATCATAATTTTCCAGATCTTATAAGTTATTATGTTGTCATTAACTAGTTGGAAAAGGCAAAGAAGAAAGAAGCTGCATTTATTTCAACATTTGCCAAAAAGAAGCAGGAGATCGCAGGCTTGAGGGTAATGTTTTTTCTCATTGTATTATTTCTTTAAGATATACTTGATAGGTTAAAGCAGCTAGCTCTTAGTCAATACTTGATAAAATAAATGTCTAACAAGGAATGCAATTTTTTAGTCCTTTATAAGAGAACGGCTTATAACTTTAAGTTATTTCTGTGTGTACTTTGAGTTATTCTATTATTTCTGGATGCAGTTTGCGAATTGAGGTTGTAGCTTAAGCCACCATCAATTCAAGTATTTGTCTATCAGAGTAACATACCTTTGCTGCTTTGAAGAACACATGAATGTACGCTTGATAACTCATGTAGTCATTGAATGTGTACAGCTTTGTTGTATGACTTAATACTCAGCTTTGTTGTATGATTTAATACTTAGCCAGCCTGTGACTTCATTAATTATTTGGTATTATTGGAGAGATTCATGTTCATTGATTATTTTAGAGTTGGATTGTTCTATAAATGTTTGAGATGAATCTAGTTCAAACAACGAGTATGTTCCTTGGCTTCCATTGTTAAGACAGTAAAAACAATTGTGGGGGCTTTCTATTGGATTCAGTATCGAACCGGGTAGAAAACCCCCAGTTTTTTTAATAAAAAAAAGCAACGTTTCTCAGGTGTTTTTTTTAAAAACTCCCGAGAGAGTTAGAAGTGAACTATCGGCTGGGGGATCAGTGGTCTCTTGGGAGTTTTTTTAAAAACCCCTGACCGAGAATTATTTCTCGGGAGTTTTTATAAAACCCCTGAGAAATATCTGTCAGGTGAGCGAATAAAAGGAGGTCGATAACACCCGACCGTTTCATTAAAAAACACCCGACATACGTTAAATCTGTACTAGTGGAACTTCACTCGGCTTGTGTGCTAAGCTACTGGCGCATGTGCGCCCGTGCACACGACCCCCAGTCATCGATCCGAGTCGGACTTTGATATGATATCAGAGTAGTTAGCCTAACGGCCCGTTTGTCCAAGGGTCAACTAGATGAGTCCTTCCTAGTTCCCTAGTATATAATTCGGTGGGCTACTCCTAACTAGACGAGCCATTCCTAGCTAGTTCCCTAGTATATGAGTCAGCGAGCTACTTCTTCACCATAAAGAGTCTCACATCAAAAGTTGAACATATCAAGCCCTAGTATATGAGTCGGTGGGCTACTCCGTTTATTGCCAATTCTAATATATGAGTCGGTGGGTTACTCCTTCACCATAAAGAGTTAGCCCTAGTATATGAGTCGATGGGCTACTCCGTTTATTGCCAATTGGTTTTAGAATAGAACCTCACTCGACTTGTGCTACCAGCGCCCGTGCACACGACTCTCAGTCATCGATCCGAGTCGGACTTTGATATTTATCTCTGTGAAAATTAGCTCTATATATAGGGAAAATTAAAATATTATTGTTATTTTTTTATCGACTACTTCTTTTATTATTGATTTTTTAAAAAATTGGGAATAAACAATGACGTTTTCCCCCCCTAAACCGACTATATTTTATCTTGAAACAAATAGATTTTTACGATTAATTTAAATTAACAAAACGATATCGCTTCAATCCAAGATGACACTGCTACTAAATTCGACATTGCTACCGATATTCTTCCATCGGTTCACATCGCATGCGTGACACCAATACTTAACCTTTAACCATATAAAAGAAACAATGATCATAGATTCATAATCATCTCGGAATGAATACACAGATGATAGGAAATCAGATTCCATGAATTTGTACATATAATGTACGTATGTATGTATACATATATACATGTACACGTATATATGTCTACAAGGGTGCGAATAGGCTAAAAGAAATATTAAAAAAAAGGGAGAAAGTATCTAATGTGCAATGAATATGTATGGTATTGAAGAAATCAAACACAACTCTTCATATAGAGATATGCAAGTTGTGTGTGTTTATAGGGAACGAACATGAAGATTTGATTGAGGGAGACTGAAAGCAAATCAACACCCTCAACGAATCTTCAATCCAGCTAAACTTGGATTTCACTTTCTGTCCAATTTGCATTACAAATCCAACCCACCAAATCGTACAAGTGGTATAATGTTTGCATTAAAATACCAAATCGTACAAGTGGTATAATGTTTGCATTAAAATACGATTTTTTTTAAAAAAATCTTAATAATAAAATGAATTAATATATTATACAATTAAATAAAATATTAATAAAACTTATTATAAAATAAGAAAGGCAGATTTAATAAAATAAAAAATCATTAAACAAAATTAACATAAAAGTATCTTAGAAATATTTTTAAAAATTATTTTTAAAAATTTATTCTTATTTAAAGTAGTAGTATATATAGATGTAGATATTTATAGCACTCCTATTGGTTAGTAAAATAAAGAAATAAATTACTATCATTGTAACTTTGTTTAGAAAATTTTAATATATATATATATATTAATTTAAATTTAAATTCAATATTTTGAACTAAACATTTAAACCCAATGATTATAAAATAAAAAATATTTTAAGAAAATTAAAAATTTCCTCTTATAATTTAATTAGGTGAAAATCCTACAATAGACATCATAAAAATGATTCCCATTTAAAGTATTTTATAAATATAAATTGTAACTTTGTTTAATTTTTTTAACTAAATATATATTAATACATTTATAGATTATTTTTAAGTCTACTTCAATGTTTTGAATTTGATTAGAAAATAAAAAAAAATTAACAAAATAAAAAAATCTTTTTATAATTTAATTGGTTGAAACCCTATAATTAATAGGGTGATTACACCTTATATCGGCAACAAAAAAATTACAAATCATCAAAAACAATTCACATTTAAAATCTATACACCGTTTCAAACTAACAATTTAGATAGCGTTTTGCCACCACTATCAAATAAACCATCCGGAATGCAACGCCAAAAAACACCCAATCCCATTACCTTTCTCAAACTAAGAATGTACTTAAAAAATTTCAACTAAGAGTTCATTCAAAACCAAAACCACTCCATTGTCTGAGCTTTCCAGCTAAAAAGTATCATATGCAAATCTCCGGCTGCAAACCAGAGTAGTAGCACAGTATAACCGCCTTGATAGTTGGATGTATTCATCAATACTAATCCACAAGATTTTATCACTTACAAGAGAGAGATTAAGGTATCGCAAAAATTGCAGAACGGGTTACATATGGTGGTCAATTGCTCTGCTTGAAGATGAGTGAAGCAAGCCCAGCTCTCCAACCAAGCATTAGAGAAGGACCTTGCCTTTTGGACACGAGAGATGCCAGGCTGACTTGCGAGTTCGTGGTGTTTGAGAAATGTTGCTTAGGTGTAATATCCGACGACCTGTAGTAGACACCATAAGAACATCAGGTGATGCACCAAATAAAGTCCAGTGGCTGACATGACTGAGCTCAATAACAGAACAAGAGATATGTTGGCATTGGGAATTGGACTGCAACTCCCGACATTGGCGGAAATAAGCACAATCGGGAAGAACACATAGATGGCAGTTACATCCTGCTTAAACATGTAGACTTTTCATTTGTTGCTTAGCTACAAGCTGGAGAATTCAAGCACGAGATTTGGTCTTTAGACTGATTTTTTGCAAGAAAAATGCAAGAACTGAAGCATCATAAGAGATCACAATGCCTGTAGATGCGGCAAATTCACATCTTAAGGGAAAGGAAACGAAGCAATTATCAAACCAGCCAAGGCAAACTAGAGAAATAAAAGGAGAATCAAAGAGTTGAGAGGCGAATACACAAGGGGGCCATCGTTGGCAAACGTAGAGAGGCCTTGTCTTTGCTTGTGTTTGGGACTGGCTGAGCAGAGTATATACACTCGGCCTCTACGTTTCACAGTCCTACAAAACTCACACATCTTCTTCACAGACGAACGGACCTTCATGACTCCTGGTTGCAGATACAGTTCATTCACAAGGACTTGTCAACAAATCATTCTGAAATTGTAAAGTCTTAGCCACAAATATCAATTTGCTAAGCATACAAGCATAAACTGGACATTGGAGATCAATCCATAAGGGAGGGAATACGCTCGAGCAAAAGATGGAGAAACTACATATCAAAGACAGAAAAATGTGCAATTGCATTAGAACTACAAGGCGGATTTTCAGCAATGCCTCTAATGATAATCAGAAAGCAGCTCTACAAACATAGCTCAAAAGCCAATTAGAATCAGTAATAAACTTCACAAAATGAGAGTTACGAGATCAGATATCAACAAGTGAAGAAACCTAGGGAAGGTTCCAGACATTTAAGCAGAAACAAGGTTCTGATCTCCAGCATAGAAATTTGTAGGATCGGAAAGTAAGATGAATTCCTTAGAACACATATTGAATAATCATTCACAAATTAATTAGTCGTAAAATTCAGAAAGATCGAATCTAATGCTAAAGTGCTAAATTGCAAAACCTAAATGGCAGATGAAGGAGAGAACTAACAAAATCAGGAATAGTAAGAGCTAGAGGATAACCGGAGAAATAAAGTAGATCGGAGAGGAAGGGGAGGGAGACAGCGGCGGCACAGTGGTGGCGATTGCGGAGGTTTTCGGCGACGGGAGCACGTTAGGGCAGAACGTTGAGTCGGTGAGATGACGAAGAAGGTCGAATACTCGAATGGGAGGCGGACAAATCCGCGCGGAACGGCAATCCAAACAGACAAAACGACGCGTTTACTGTGTGGAAGTAAGATTTAAGATTGGACATGGCCCATTGGGCTTCTAGGTCCAGTCTAAGATCAATCAACAAAATGCATATACATCATGTTTCCAAGGATTAAAACATTTCACGTTTTGAACAACAATAAGAATTTCATGGTTTATGACTTACATATATGATTTTGTGGTACGTTTGATTTCATTTTTTACTAATGGTTAAGATGATACATATTCACGTTCAGAACAAGGTTGGAGTTGCTAGCATTGGGAATAAGTTGCAGACTTGCGGGAGACTAGCCTCCTCTACCCATCTGCATAGGTGTGATACTTTGGCCCTAGGGGAATTCCGACGGGGTGGAGGTAGACTTAAGAAGAGTTTGATGAAAATTATCCATCGGGATCTTTTTGTTTTAGCCTTCACGATAGATATAACTATGGACCAAGCCCATTGGAGGAAATGTATTTAGCTATCAATCTTTAGTTTTGCGCTACTTGCTACTGTTTTAGTTTTGTTTGGTTTTTTTTTTTGTGCGCCTATTTTTGTGTTTTTCTTTAATTGTATCTTCTCTGTTTTACTTCTTGTTCTACTTTTGCTCTCGTACATCCCTTATTCATACTGGTTACTCAAAAATACCTTATCGACCAATTTAAAGTAAGGGATGCGTATATCTTGATTCCTTAGATATTGTTAGAGATGTGAATGAGACCAAAAGTGTCCCACATCGGAAAGTTGAATATATAAGCCCTAGTATATGAGTCGGTGGGATGGACTACTCCTTCTATTGCCAATTGGTTTTAGAATGGAACCTCACTCGGCTCGGTTCGAGTTGGACTTTGATAGATATTGTTGTTCTACTTTTGCAGCTTCCCTTGATAACACGAAATATAATTTTTATACTTTGCTTATTCCATAATTTAACTTACATTCTTCTTTGTACTTTTCTATTTCCCAGTACAAAAACAAATTTCTAAAAAAGTAGTCATTTTCATGGAAAATAAGTAACAGAAAAAATCTAACACTCAACTTGTGTAAGTACTTGAACATCATCATCAATGAGCAAGAACAATGCAAGATTTTGTTCTTTCAGTAGGAAGACTAATGGTGCCCAATTTGACCTTTTTCCTGCAAATTTCTTGTTTTGGCAAATGCATATACCAGTAATCATACAAAAATAGACGGTATAAAACAAAGAATCAACTAATCACTAACTAATTTTTTTTTGGAGCAAACTAATTAAAATATTAACCTTTTCTTATAAAAGAAATTACAATTAACTCACAGTTAGAGGAGGTAATTCATCTATTCAGGTTATATTCCACTGTACTTAGTCATCTAATGATCATAAACCTTCAATACGGCGTCGTTCCACAACATAACCCTCGCCTTTTCCCCCTTGCCACCTTAACGGATTCATTGATCTAGAACCAGGAACAAAAAAGGTCTGGTCTTTAATGGCTAATCAAGATTCAAGATCATTCGATTAATAAGAGTATCCCATTCGATGAACCACCCGATCCCTGAGAATCCCGTTGTACAGAGCCACCCGATTCGCCGGCATTCCGCTCTTCACCGCCTTCCTGGCGGTGGAAGCGAGGATTTCAGTCCGATTCCTCCTCCTGAACTCCTCATTGTTCGCCGACGGCTCCACCACGTCCTTGGCGAAGCTCACCTTCTTCTTCTTCCTCTCCCCCTTCCTATCGCCTGATCAGGTCACAAAATTGCAGAATCGAAATTAAATCCGGAAAGAGGGAATGAAAGCGATAGTTTACCGGCGGACACAGCAATCGATGTCAAGCTAACTTGAATTATTCGGAAATCGGGACCACACGCTGATGCAATCGAATTAAGAAAACTTACCGGTGGCGATGCAGGGGCGAGGAGGACGCAGCGGCGCGCTGTCGGTTTGCAATTCGGGACTCGGCGACGGTGATTTGTGGAGCTTGAGCGTCAGGATGATGGCAGCGGCGCCGGATACGGCGGCCATAGCGACGGCGAGGACGACTCCCTGTATGGACGACATGGTCGAGAAATATGAGACGGAACAGCGGCGGTGAATGAGGAAGAGCTCCGGCGGTGATCGATCGGTTGCTAGGTGAAGAGAAGACAAAAGTGAGGAGGAAATGACAAAATGGAGAAAAACAAAAACTGAAATTTGGCAACTGAATTGAAGCTTCATGCTTGTTCAGCTATTACTGCAATTTCCAGTCTACGCAAGTGCTTTCCGTTCATTTTTTTTTCCGTTCATTTTTCTTTTTTTTTTTTCTGACGGAGTATTTTATTTTTATTTTCCAATTTCAGAGATACCATTTTTTTTTTTGAGAAAAGAGATACCATTTGCAGTTCACCAAAAAAAAAAAAAAAAAATCCGTTGAGCTACTGTTATTTCAGTGAAAAATCTATAAAATTGATGAATTAGTTTATTTAAGTAAAAAAAAAAACATTATAAATTGATCATGCTATAGCATATATAAATGGTTACCGATTAATTTAAAAAACCCGCGTGGAAAACCTTGCTTGACTATGTGGGTGGGTTGTTTTGTAGAAAATACAAAAGTTGAAGGCCACAAAAATATGAAAATTACAATAGGAGTCTTAGTTTTTTTGCCCAAAGAGCATCTTTATGGATAAAGTCTTAAAGATCTTACCGAGTATAGTATATCATTACAAATGTTGAAACTCGGCAGTTAAGGTTTGCAAATTCATCAGTCACCCTATTGCCATCTTTGGATACGTGAGGAAAGGAAACAAATCTCACTCTCGCCATAAGAGTTTTAATATCTGACATAACCATTTCAATTTATCGATCAATTACATTTCACATTTGGTTTTGATTTTAAGATGGTTTATGGTTATAATAGAGTCTTCTTCAAATTTTAAAATATTTATATCCAATTACAATGCTTGGATAACACCTTGTCCAAGGGCCAATGTGAATGGAATGACCCTTTCGGTCACGTATAATGAATCCCATCGAGCTATTACTATTTGCCATCGTGGATCAATCAAAATTGAATTTAAATGTATCTTGATTTTTTTTTCCCTCCATCTACTTAGTCTTTTCTCGTAATTCGTCCTTATTTTTCTGTTTAGTCCCTTCAACTGGTATAAATCTTGCACGCAAACGAAAGCCTTCTTCCAGTTTTCAATGTGCGCGGAAATGATCTGCTTGACAACATAATGTGACGAAAGTGGTTCCTGTCTAAATATAAATTGGTTTATGTTGTTAATGGATTGATGGATATCTTTTAAACTATTAGACTACGTATCATCTTCCACTGCATCATGGTGAATATTCCAAAGGATTTGGTATTTTAGATTTTTTTTATTTATCAGATGGTATTTTAGATTATAGTTTAGTTGAAGACTACAAGTGATATAAAGCGCAAGTAGCGTGTGGGGTAGGTGCTCAAGTTTAGCAAGGCATGGTACTCCGGAAATTAGTACGTTTGACTAAGTCAATTAGGCAAGTTGTGAGATTGGGTCATCAACTGCGTATGAAAGATGGATTTTTTGAATTGAAAGTGAACATTGATGTATTAAACAGCTAAATTTTATTATTTAATCAAACACGATTCATGTATTTATGTTTGATACGAAAAGTCTTTCATGAATTTCACGAGGTTTCACTACCAAAAAAAAAAAAAAAAGAATTTCACGAGGTAATTATAAAATTTTGTTAAATTCTGCATGTTATAAAACTTGTTAAAGATCCTTTAAATTTTAGATTAAATTGCGCGAAACAACCCATACCCATAATTAAATTATATTAATTCCCTATATTTTAAATATACTAGGCGATTTTTCCTACCATCCCTCAATGCACTACATTAATACTATAATATAAGACAATTAGACTTTTGTACACATATATCAAAGTCCGACTCAGACCGATGACTGGGGGTCGTGTGCACGGGCGCTAGTAGTCTAGCACACAAGCCGAGTGAGGTTTCATTCTAAAAACCAATTGACAATAGAAGGAATAGTCCAACGACTCATATACTAGGCTTGATATGTTCAACTTTCCAATGTGAGACACTTTGGTCTAATTCACATCTCTAACGTACCCAGACCAGGATCGAAAGACGGACCGTTAGACTAACCGCTCTGATACCATATCAAAGTCCAACTCGGACCATATGTTCAACTTTCCGATGTGGGACACTTTGGTCTCATTCACATCTCTAACCCAGACCAGGATCGAAAGACGGACCGTTAGGCTAACCGCTCTGATACCATATCAAAGTCCGACTCGGACTGATGATTGGGGGGACGTGTGTACAGGCGCACATGCACTAGTAGCCTAGCACACAAGCCGAGTGGGGTTCCATTCTAAAACCAATTGGCAATAGAAGGAGTAGTCCACCGACTCATATACTAGGCTTGATATGTTCAACTTTCCGATGTGGGACACTTTGGTCTCATTAACATCTCTAACAGCATAAGAGCTAAAACTATAAAAAAAAATCAACTTTTTAATTTTTTTGTACAATTTAATACTAATTATTAATAAATATTAAATTATTAAAAATATTTATAAAAAGTTATTATTTCATATAGTTTTTTACAAATTTAAATTTTAGATGAGAGCATAATCTTTTTTCATCTAGCTAGCCAATAAAAAAATCTATGAAATTACCAAATTCAATAGCATATCTATGTATTTTTTTCATAAGTCGAAGATTTGGGTGGGGTAAATAAGACTAAATCACTACTTAAGTGCATCATTTCAGATGAGAATACATAATTCGCGAATTGCAATCCCATCCGCCATACTGCTAATATCTCAAAAATTGTGTGTGATGGAGACCGAGTGGAACTGCTGAAGTGAGAACAGAATATCCGAGACGATGATCTCGATCTCCCAAGGAAAACTCTAGCAGTACATCTTTGACCGCATTGACAATCATTAGATTGTCACCTTCCATCAAGATATGGTCGAGTCCAACCTCCCTCGCGCTTGATGCTCCAAGGCGTAGAGCCCTTGCTTCCGCGACCAGAGCAGAGCTCTGCCCACAAGGGGATCCGCCACAATCAATTCAATCGCCTCACCAAGATGATCACGAATAATGAAACCTGCAACGGAGGAACCAACAGAACTTCTAGTTCCATCAAATTGATTTTGAATGTGCCGTGTGGTGGTTTCTGTCATCTTAAGTTTCTCCATTTCCTTCGAGTTGATGCTTTGGTTTGTTGTTGTCTACTTTTGTCATTTGGTATTTTTGTGGTCTCCAAGTTCTTTAGTGTTTGTTTTGTGAGATATTCTATGTTATGTATTGTTGTTGTATTGATCTCATAATTTTTTTTTCAGATTTCTACTTATCCAGATGCACCACCAGATCATGACAAACTTCTTTTTCTGTTTGTTGTCTAGTTTGCTAAAGATTTCACATATGTTTCTCTTTAAGGGGTATAGCATATTTCTGTCTCTAAAGGAAAAGACAGTTATATTCTACCAATAAAATCACCATTTTTTTTACAAAATAAGTATAACAACAACAAAAAAAATACATAAATATCAACAAATTTGTCAAATCGTCATAGTGCGAAGTTAAGAGTTCACATACTCCACCTCTTTCTGGATCGTCAATCAGTTGTTTTGTTGCAAACTAAGGTTTGCTATGGACTTGGATTACATAGATCCAATTTATCAGAGATATATAGATAAAAAGATTTCAGACATTCTAATTCTAATCAAACCAGATTCATCTATATATGATATAACGACTGATAAGATTAAACCTAACTACATTTATCTTTTAGCCCAGTTTCATTAAAAAAACAATTAAGAGCTTTGAGATAGTATCAAACCATGCCAGTTTTTGCAAGACATGAAAAAATTCAGTTGATAAAGTTTTTCATTTTGATTCAGCTTTACAATCTACATATCATCAGAGACAACGGACGAGGCGAAGGCTGTGTACAAGGAGGATGGTGTGAAGGCAATGGCTCTATAAAGACACACGAAACGACGAAGTCTCCGTGTTGATCTCTCTGGCTACCTCAAGTAGGTGCTCAATATTCACATCCGGGTAGTGCTGCAGGAGGTTCAGGTTAGCTGCAAAATCTCCAGACAGTAACCGGCTCTTCACACACAGCAGCATTGCGCAACACACCCTGAGTAGCATGTCCTGTTCCAGAATCATTTGAACCATGATCTTGTAAGTTGTAAAGCATAAGTTGGGATTCGGAAATAGTGTCTTAGTGCGCGAGATAGTAAACAACCTGGACTCCAAAAGGGTGGCTTAAGAGAGAATCCCATATCCTCAAGATGGTGCCGAACTCAAACTCCTGTGTCAGTAGCAGCGTTATCCATCTGAAGGCGTAAAACTGTGGATTTACCTGCAGATAATGGAGGAAAGATGAGAGTTTAATGGTAAGCGTATTCAGGCGTGCTATTGATCTCCAGTAATGACTCACTCACCCTGCTAGTGAGCTCAAGATGCCTCCATAGGTCCTCGTCGTTAGCCCTCAGTATGTCTTTAAGCCTTGAAAGAGTGGAAAGGATTCCTACTGAGCTGTTGTTGTCCAACTGTTGGCAGAAGTGATCCACCGTGTCACTCAGCAGCCGCACAAAACAGGCAAAACTATCAGCTTCTGCATTTACCTTCAAGGATTGCAAAAAAACAAGTTTTATGTATGAAACAGTTGCAGTATCTAAATTCCTAAATCAATATATTCCACTAAAAAAGAGTTGATACTTACGGCGTTTTGCTCAATGGTGTCAGTACTAAAGATATAGATTATTGGTGCTAAGACTTCATTCATGCCTTGCACATAACGAGTCGTGGGATTGAGCTTTGCAAACAACAAAAGAATGTTTCTCATTGCTTCCTGATGAACAAAATGCGCAAACCAACCAGCATTAAACAGCCAGATGATTCTAGAGAAATTACGGTAATCTGTCTGCGAAGAAACTAAGACAGACAAGGCACCATTACCCGGATCTTCTTGCCCGAGGATGTTTCCACAGAGAAAAACTTCATCTCTGGGTGTGTTCGTTGAAGGTCACGATCAATCTGCTGCGCGATCTCAGAGTACTACAAATGAAAGTGCCTTGAGAACAAAACCAGCCTAGCCAGGGTCATTTAATAACCTTAAAAAAACACAAGGGGGAAGATAGTTACTTCGAAGAACTTGTGCCACTCACTAGCCTCACCAAGACTAAGCGGGTGATCTTCATCCGAGACATCATGCCTCAGAAGTGGTCCAGCAGAATCAACATCATTTTTCTCCATTGAACTTGACGCTTCTTCTCTCCCTGAACACTGCGTCTGTCTAGACAAACCCAAAAGTTAACGAGAATAATACAGAACTAAACAATATATGAACCTATGCTGATAGTGATAATTTGGAGAAAATTGGATGAAAGGGGAATCATACAGGAGTTGACAGAAGCTCCTCCTTCAGCTCAGCATATTTTCGACGATTTTCTGTCAACACTTTGTCCCATAAGCTACGCGAAGGAGGCAAATACCCCAACAGAAGCTGCAAGATCACATTAGCCGATAAGGTCCATCAATGCCTGTTGATCATCATCATTACGAAGGACGCAAAAATGTCCTTCTGTGTATATTTCAACCTACTTATGCTATCAGTCCTATCACTTATCCTAAACCAAGCATGAATTAGATTAATGTAAGCTTGCTAAAGTCAATTCAGTACCAAATTCGACTAGTATAAGATCCGAAGGACACAAAAAATGTTGTGGCATTGCCCAATTTTACAATGCACAATTGAATTTAAGAATGCCATGTCGATCCATGACTGTGGCGAATCCATGAACAACATTGAAGCTGAAAAAAACTAAGGATAGAAGCTCTAACTGTGATTCAACTATGAAAATTTACATTTGTATGATCATCATGAATTCAGACTTCACATTTCATACCTTCCAACTCGTCGCTCGCAATGTTCCTCCATCAGGTATTCCTGTGTCAGCAATCCTTTGCAGCTTCTCCAAATTAATCTCCTCTTGAGACAGCTATCCAAACAGGACAAGTGGAAAACCCCACAAACAGCAGCAATTAAAAGTCATTCAAAGCAACCCTAATTGAAAAACCCCCTTTTATGAAACCCCAATTGAAAGCTTAGAACCCTAAATTCAAGCACCGAATTCAGCAGCAATTGAAGTAGAATCCAAACCTCATACTCAAGATCCGATCTTTTCTCATCAACTTCAATGACATGCTTGGAATCGGGAGTCAGCCCGGGCGCGTCCTTATCGGGCTTGGGTCGGGATTTGACCTCCAACTCCTCCACCTCCACCTTCATCTCACCACCGCCGTCCTCTCTATCGGAGATAAACCCATTTGGGTGAAACGTTTCGAGCTCCTCGCCCAGATCAAACGACGCCGTCTCAAGCCCGTCCCTTTCGCGTCCGGCGGGGTCCCGGGAGTCTTCGAAGCCCTTGACGAGGTTTCCGAGGCGGTCGGGGAAGACCTTCCGGGCTTTCTCCGGGATCTTGAGCTTCCCCTTGAGCATGGGTTCTGTGTCCTTTGCGGGAGTCAGGTGAGTGAGGGGCGAGTTGGAGTCGGTACTGAGTTGGACGAACGATTCAATGTGGTTGAAAAATGTGTATTGGGAAATCGAAAATAGAAAAGGGGTTGTTCTTGGGTTCCATGACTTCCCCACCTCTTTCCCTCCATGACTGATTGACTGGTAGTTTGCTCTGTTGAGAGACGGTGTTTGAATGGTAGGAGAAAAGGATTAATGGGCCTGGGCCGTGTATGTTACATGGGCCGGCTCAATGAGTCCAAAGCTGGTTCAAGGGTATGAAAGCCCTGATGAAAACATAGACCAAAAAAAACTAATGGAATGAAGTTGTCATCCAAAAACTAACATCTAGTAGACTACTTGTAGTTTGGATATGAATAAATTTTGTGATGGATTTGGTGATTTTGATAGTGTCTTTATTATTTTTGTTACCTTGCCCATAACAATTAATAAATGGAGGGAGGGCCATGATTTATATATTGGACCATAAGTTATAAGGTGTAATAATTAAGTTAACCACATCTGCAATTAGTGCGATTGATCCATGCATAATGGGCAAATTAATCAATACTAATTAATTAAACTATACCCTTGGGGACTTTTTTTCTAAGCAAAATTAATAAAGATAATGTGAACACCAATCCAACTTTCATTGACAAAAAAACCAGTAATCTAAAGAATAAATCACACACACTAAAAAATGATAAAGATGCACACCAAAAAATAAAATGCTAAAGCTGAGAGGGATACGCATATCATCTTGTCCACCGCGTTTAAAATATAAAGTGCACCCATTTCATTTGTGTAGTGTATATATACTGAAATTGACATGTGTGACATTTGAAATAGTTGTATTAATTATGGTTAGACATTAGGGTCAACATGGGACAGAACGGAACGGGATTAGGTTATTCATATTTCGTCTTGTGAAATTTGGATGAGATATGGTTTTTTTTTTAAAATCATATCGACTCATATACTGTGTGGAATAAAACAGGATCAAACGAGACCGACTTTGTCACTCATTAAAAAGAAATCATATGTTGCACATTTGATAACTATCGTTATAGATAGGATGAGAAATTCGTCTTATGTGTCCCAACACGTGTATTTTTTTTTTTTGCAGGATAGGATTGACATTTTTTTTTTTGCCAAATCTCATAGAGATCGAGATGAAAACGGAATTTGTGACATCTATATGTGCCCACTCTTATTATCTTTAGTGTCAAATTCATTATGTACAAAGTGCAAAGGCAAAACCCCACCAATGCAACTAACCCCACACGTTTTAAACAAATTTTACAAGTGTAAATAATAGCACACTCAACACTGACCACATACATATGCATACATCAAGCACTATAAATACCCTTAGTACGTAGTGGAGACCTATCAATGAAAATCAATACATTTTGCTCAAACTTAGACAAGTTATATGTACACCACGCATTTAGCTCTAACTAATTAAAGAATGAAGTTCATTTGTCTATCCTTGCTAGTGGTTTCCATTGTAGGATTAGCACAAGCTCAGTTGCAAACTGGATATTACTCATCAACTTGCCCTAATGCCGAGAAGGTTGTAAGAGCCACGGTCCAGACCCACTTCAACACCGACCCGACCCTTGCTCCTGCCCTTCTTAGGCTCCACTTCCATGACTGCTTTGTTCAGGTATGTCACTTCAGGTTCTAAGCTAACATATAAGTAAATGGACTAGTTCATATATCCAATGGTAATTGCTTGTGTGCTAACCTTGACCGGTTGCTTGTACATGCTTGCGATATCAAGGGTT
This sequence comes from Persicaria maculosa, assembly GCA_963922045.1. Classification (NCBI taxonomy): domain Eukaryota; kingdom Viridiplantae; phylum Streptophyta; class Magnoliopsida; order Caryophyllales; family Polygonaceae; genus Persicaria; species Persicaria maculosa. The sequence continues at coordinate 3,645,607 of OY998252.1, forward strand.
GCGATGCATCAGTGTTGATCAAAGGTCCCTCGTCTGAGAGAACAGCATTTCCTAATCTCGGCTTGAGAGGTTTCGACGTGATCGATGATGCGAAGGCACAGGTGGAGTCCCTTTGCCCCGGAGTAGTCTCTTGTGCTGATATACTCGCCTTGGCTGCTAGAGATGCTGTTGATTTGGTAAGCCCTTAATTTCATTTATCCTTAAAAGTTATAACCCATCAATTTTTTCAACACTAAAAAAAGTTGTGCTCTTTAAATTGATCTAGAGTGATGGACCAAACTGGAATGTGCCCCTTGGAAGGCTAGATGGCAAGGTTTCTAAGGCATCCGACACCTCAAGCTTGCCTTCGCCTCTCGAATCGATTGCTACTCATAGACAAAAGTTCACTTCTAAGGGCCTCAATGACCATGACCTTGTCACTCTAGTTGGTACATTTACAACATTTTTTGGTACCATTTAAAATAAATTAGAATCGAATTTCCAACTCTCTAATAAAAAAAATCGTGTGTACAGGAGCACACACGATAGGTCAAACAGACTGCAGATTCTTCCAGTACCGCCTCTACAACTTCACAACGACAGGCAACTCAGACCCAACGATGAGCCCATCGTTCTTGACGCAGGTCCAGAGCCAGTGCCCCAAGGCAGGGGATGGCTTAAACAGGGTGGCCTTAGACAAGGACACCCCGGCCAAGTTTGACGTGAGCTTCTTCAAGAACGTTAGGGATGGAAACGCGGTGCTGGAGTCGGACCAAAGGCTGTGGAGCGACTCAGTCACTGGCCCCATTGTCAAGAACTACGCCGGCAGCCTCAGGGGATTGCTGGGCTTGAGATTCGATTTCGACTTCCCCAAGGCCATGGTCAAGATGAGCAGCATTGGAGTCAAGAATGGCTCCGATGGCGAGATTCGCAGCGTTTGCTCAAGCTTTAATTGAGGGAAGATCGATCTTAGCGGCAAAAGAGTTGAATCTGTAATGTTGTTTTGTTGGTATGGTTAATGAAGATATATATCGTTGGCGAATTAATAATTAAAGCTACTAACTACGTACTTAATTATCTTATCGTAAAACATGATAGATTAGGAAAAAATATTAAAATATACTCCCTCCGTTTGAAATTATTTGTCGTTTGACTTTTCGGCACGTTTTTTAAGAAACTAAAAACTCTATAAATATAATATTTTTTAATTAAATTTTTTTTATAATCTTATACTTACTGCTTATATGTATGATATGAAATTATATAAAAAAAATTAATTAAAAAAATATATTTTATATAGTTTTTTTATCTACTTAAAAAATGTGCACTACAAGACAAAAGACAAATAATTTCAAACGGAGGGAGTATTTAAAAATCAGCTAGCTATAATTAAGATAGATTAGAAAAAAAATCTATTTATTTATATTTTGAGAGAGTTTTTTTTTAAGACAATCTCTATAAAAGATATTTAGTCCCATAAAAAAAATAGATTATATAAAATCTATCGAAATAATTTTATTTAGGCAAAATCGGGTATATACCCATGGAAACTTTATTAATTGGGTATATACCCATTAAAACTTTAAAATTGTTTATATACTCATCAAATCATTTAAATATTGTTTGATTGTCCATCATATATTGAATCTAATATTATTGAGTGAAAATTAGATTAAAATTTAATTATATACTAAACTTAAATAATTATAAAATAATTAGAAAATTTATCACTTTACAATTATTGGATAGAAAATATAATTACAATCTTAATATAAAAGTTAAACTTCAACGTAATTATAATTATATTTTTATCCAATGATTTTATTTTGAATATCAAGTTTCATGTATAAGTTCAAAATAATTAAGTTATAAAAATGACCATAAACCATAGTAAAGAAATAAATTACATATTGTTTTTAATGTAAAATCACATCAAATTAAAAAAATTGCTTAGTTTGAGAGAAATTGAAATTAATGTCTCATTTTAAGTTTATTTTAAACTTAACTAATTTTGATATTTAAATAATTAAATTTTAATAATTTTTACATTTTATAGTATAAATTAAATATATGATGGACAATTAAACAAACTATAAATGATTTAATGGGTATATAAACAATTTTAAAGTTTTGATGGGTATATACCCAATTAATAAAGTTTCTATGGGTATAACCCGATTTCGCCTTTTATTTATATCTATATTTTTTAAAGGAAAAAATTATTTATATTTATATTATTTATATTTATTTATTTGAATCTATCTGGATTATTTATAATACTCCGTATTGTATTAACGTATTTTTCGTACACGGGACGAGACCTAAACTAGTTTTTTTTTTTTTTGTCTTAGTCCAATTCGATCGACTCAGTCTTTCTACATTTGAATCGGGTACTGTGTGATTAATTTAATGGGTTGGCCCTCGCAAGGTGAGCGATTTCCTTCGGACCGGAGAGTGATGGGCGCCTAGGCCCTAGGGTGAGCGATTTCACCCTCTGGAGCAATGCTACTACATTACCGACAAATTAGGATTCACCTTTTCCAGTAACACAACAACCGAATGATGCAGTGGGCCTGGGCCTCAAGCCCAATCTGATGTAAATAATCCAACTGGGTGATGTAAGCCCATGTTACTCCCACTCTTTATTAGTACTAACCTGCGCGGTTTATAGATTAACTAGTCTTAATCCCCGCGATTTTCGTGGTTTTTTTATATGACTTTTATATTCATACACAAATTATGTAACATCATAAAAAATATATAAAATATTTTTTTTGACTTTTTAATTTCGTACTTATTAGCAATTTATTATTGGTGATAATTTTTTTGAACGACTAACTTTAATCGCTAAAATATTATAAAACACATACTTTCTCTTGATCCACTTCATATATATATACTTTAATAACACACGCATCTATAAAATTAAATTATTGCTATAGAAAAATAAAAAATACAATTATATTGAATATATATATATATATATGAATATTTAATGGTAAAATTTAATCTAAAGGCCGGTTTAAAGGAATTTAATTTCAAATTTGTATGATGTAATTTTATTGTTCTTTTTCTAATTTTTTTTTTCATAGAAAAAAAAATCTTTTATCGCTAAATACAGCAATATATATATATATATATATATATATATATATATATATATATATATATATATATATATATATATATATATATATATATATATAATGGATCTAATATTTCTATGTGATCATTTGAATTAATAAATTAGATCAAATTGATCTATCTTTATTACGAAGTATAAATTTGCAAAGGCCGGTGCATATATCTTCATTAAAATAATCTTCATAACAATATGTAAATGTATATTATGATTAAGATAAGATAGATTAAAATATAATTGAAAATATCAACGGTTTAGTGTTGACCGTTGAGTAAGTTAATACGGAGTATAGAGTTTTAAGTCATTCCGGAATGGCTCACCGGAAAGGACTTGTGGGTAGTATCCATAGGTCCCCGGTTCGAACCCCGGAATGACCGCTCTTTATTTACCAATACAAGGAGTATAGAGTTTTAAGAAAGGTGAGTAGATTAGTAGTTAGTTGTTTGTTAAAGATAAACATTCATTTTTTCATATAAAATAATCTAATCTAGATTTTTTTTTCTAGATAAATTAATATTTATAAAATAACTTAAGGTAAAATAATAAGATTTGTAACCACTCAAGATATGAGGTTAAATATTTATATTAAAAATTAATTTAATTATTAATTAAAATGGACATATAGGATGACACATGTATAAATAGATGAGATTATTGTCTAACATGACTTAAATTTATTGGATCATCATTAATTGACGTGGCAAAAAACCCAGGTCAGATTGCACCAGAGAACGACACGTAAGCGAATTGCACCAGAACCCGCCACATAGGATTTCCACGTCTCTGTTTTAGTATTATATATTGATATTGATTGATATTGATATAGACTATATAGTTGTAATATAGATACGTAGACATGTTTACCGTGTATTGCATCAATGTTCAATTAATTATAGGGTTGGAATTGGTATATTACTTGTCAGGAGGATTCTGAACCTAATATATAAGTTATTTGTTAATATATAAGTTATTTATTGGGACACTTGTGAATCCCACATCGGAAGTGGGGGGATTCTGAACCTAACATATAAGTGGGATGAGTTACTCCACTTAATGTCAATTGGTTTTGAAATGGTACCTCAGTCTGACTTATATGTTGGCACACTTGTGAATCCCACATCGAAAGTGGGAGGATTCTGAACCTAACATATAAATAGATGGGCTTCTCGAAGAAGCCGCAACAAGAACGGATTCTGAACCTAACATATAAATGGATGAGCTTCCCGAAGAAGCCGCAACAAGAACATCGAAAGTGAGAGGATTCTGAACCTAAGATTCTGAACCTAACATATAAATAGATGGGCTTCCCGAAGAAGCCGCAACAAGAATGGATTCTGAACCTAACATATAAATGGATGAGCTTCCCGAAGAAGCCGCAACAAGAACGAAAGAGGGAAAATGGAGACGAAATTGATTGAAGAAGAAGCCGCTTTCCAAGATTACCGTCAGGAAAATGAAGACGAAATTGATTGAAGAAGAAGCCGCTTTCCAAGATTACCGTCAGGAACGCCCCAAACCTGAAACAAGGTAAATCAATTAACGAATTACATCGAAACGAGAATCATGAACTAAAGAATTATTGGAACTAACCAGATCCAAAAGCGATCAAGAACGAAAGTGGGAAAATGAAAGACGAAATTGATTGAAGAAGAAGATGATCTGAAAAATTTGTAATGCAACCTGTTCTGTTTGAGCGGCTAAGCTCAATTATTTATACAAACACAAGACAATCACGTGATTAATACAAACCGTCATCGTTCTAAAGCAAAATGTATAGCCCCAATAAGAACATCCAAAGCCGCATTTGTTTTGTAGGAGTTCAACGACTAGTAGTCGTTACTGAGAGAGGGAGCACGGGAGAAAAGCCATTCCGGAATGGTTCACCGAAAAGGACTTGTGAGTAGTATCTATAGGTCCTCGGTTCGAACCCCGCAATAGTCGCTCTTTATGCTCTTTATTTACCTATTCAAGGGAGCGCGGGAGAAAGAGTTTTTTGGTTTCCATAGTCACATAGAACAGAGTCAACTTCTCCTCTTTGGTTCTTAATTTCCTTTTTTTCTATCTAATATTGTATTTTATATTTCTGTGTTTTTTTATTGCTACGGAAATTTTTATTTATTTATTTTTTGTTTATTTTAGAAGAAAAATGTTTTTGGATTACCTATTTAAAATCAATAATTATAAATTATATATAAAAAGAAGTTATGTATATAGATCTTATATAACTTTGCATAAACAGCATATATTTTTATTATTAAAAATCAATACTCCCTCCGTTAATTAAAACTTGACGTTTTACTATTCACGCACGTTTTTTGAGGTGTTAAAAACTATATAAAATATTAACTTTTAACATATATTTTTTAAATAACTTCATACTTGTTACTATTAAGTATGAATTTATAAATACAATTTTTAAAAAAAGTTAAATTTCATATAATTTTTATCATTCTAAAAAAACGTGTATGAATAGTAAACGAAAAGTTTTAATTAACGGAAGGAGTATCTTTAATCACCATAATTTTAAAATTTTAATAAAAACAAGAAAAATGTTAATTAATAGTGTGACAATGATTGTTTTTAGAGGATGAGTTGTGCGTGATTATGAAATTGTATTTTGGTGACAATTTTTTTATATATAGAGTCAACGGTCAAATTTTGGAAATTGATTGATATATAACTAGGGGTGGAAATGGGGCGGGTTATGGGTGGATGAAGCTACTCCATCACCCGTCCCGCGGGTAAATAATCTCACCCGCTTCACCCATCACCCGCAAACTCCTTCACCCTCACCCCCCGCGCGGGTGATGCGGGTGGAGCGGGTACCCAATGGGTGTAGTGATGATTTTTTGAGTAACTTTAAAAGATGAATAAAAACTTAAAATTTAATCTATAAATACTATACAAATATAAGTTCGTGGACTTCAAATACGTGTTATACACCCATACATCACAATAACGTGTTACTAAAAATTACAAAATGAAACTAAAATAGATGAGAGTGGAACTTGAAGAGTAGATAGTAGTAGAATCGCATGTTTTCCATTTTCAATAATTGAGCGGATCCACCACATTATCGATCATAGCATGCACATGAACAAATAAAACTATATGTTCTCTATTAAACATGCAAAAAAAAAAAGATAGACAATTACAATTCGAGAAAAATAACTAACATTTTCAATTGGAAAGGGTAAAATAGTCAAATCACACACATATATAGATAAACTTTTAGGGTTTTATGCGGGTATGCGGGGCGGGTGAATGGGGCGGGTTAATGGGTGGATTATTGGGGCGGGTAATGGGTGAAAAATCTTCACCCATAATCCATCCATCACCCGCTTAACCCGCACCCGCTCCATCCGTCACCCACTTTTTTGCGGGTTTTCGCCTGCAAAATTAATGCGGGTGGGACGGGTGGAGTGGTTACCCGCGGGTAATTTTTCCCTATATATAACACGTTATCTTGATGATATATAGTATGGTTGTCACAATTTTTATTTTTTTATTTTTTTTTGTGATTACAAGATCATCGTTTAGGGAGGATAGGAACTCAAGAACCATAAATGAGGCACATGGTGAATTTTAAAACCAAAACCTCGGTGAATTTGCACCCGATATAATACCTTGATTTTTGTCATTGAATTATCAATTTTGTTCCTTGTTCATATATATACTCTTTGATCATTGTATTATTGTATTATGTTTGTGAATCTTATAACTAATTTCAAATCGATTGCTCCTCAATTATAGACAAAAGTTACTTCTAAGGGACTCAATGACCATGACCTTGTCACCCTAGTTGGGCATTTACAACATTTTTTTGTACCTTTTAAAATAAATTAGAATCCAATTTTCAACTCGCTAATAAAAAAATCGTGTGTACAGAACACTAGTACAAAAGTCTTACTTAATACCGGAAATTCAAGACCGGTTATCTAGAATGACCGATATTAACTCTATTTTAATCAAATTAAGATCGGTTTTTAAAATAAATTGTCGGTTTTAAAAATACCCGCGTATACTATTACCGGTTATTTTAGGATAACCGGTAATAACTTATTATTTTCTGGACAAAAAAAACTTATAACATCCCTGATCTATCTCGAACCTTTTTCGCCCTTTTGAAGCCCTCGAGCGATTGAAGCCGCCAGCGAGCGACTCACACTCCAACTCCTCCTCGCCGGCGACTCACTCCGCCTCTTCCTCGCCAAAGACTCCCTGCATCTCTTGACCTCCTCCTCGTCGACGTCTCTCTCCCTTTGTCTCTTCACTGGCCTCCCCCTCATCAACTTGGTGTTTGGTTCTCATGCGCGCGAATCCCTCGGCATCTACCTCGCGGCCTTGCCTGAGTTGTTGTTGTCGAAGCTCCCTCCTCCGTCCATCGATTTCGGCGTCGATGTCTCTCCTTCTTAGCCACTGGTAAGTTTCTTTGTCATTCCATTCGCCTTTCGATTTTGCTTCTCCAATGCCAATTTTAGGATTTTTGACATGTTTTTGCAATTTTTTGTTGGGAATAGATTTCATATGCCATTCTATGTTGATTGAAGAAGATTATGGAGTATGGAGTTATTCTCAATTTGTCTCCAATTTGTTTTTAGTTTTCTAGGGTTTTTTTTTAGCAAAGTTTTCTAGGGTTTTAATTTCATTGCGAAGGGCGGAATTACTATGTGTTATTTGGCACTTGTACTTCTTCTGATTTCACTGAAAAAGGGTGAAAATATAGTTATTTGCTTTGTATATTTACTCTGCTAGATATATCTAAAAAAACCATGAGTTTTAGGAAGTGAGATTGCCTTGATCTTCTACTTCCATGGATTTTCTCCAATTCACTGTTTTACAAATTATAATTCATTGCCTAAAATAATTTCCATTTATTGGATTTGTTTCTTATAGTTTCTGTCTATACCTTGTTCAATGGAAAGACCATGTATGCATTTTTATCCAAATATGCAAATATAATCATTGTGATTGTCCATGCTTGCTTACTGGTGTATTTCTTGTTTGTAGGCGTCTGAAAAATGAATATACAATCTCCAATTAGGAATATTTATCATTTTTGTTTTTATAAGCTCTGTATTCCAAATTTGTAAGTAGTGATCAATAAAGGAGGTTTGCACTTATGCTTTTCGCCAAATATTTTAAACTGGAAGTAGTTATATCTAATCATTTGATGGTTACTATTTATTGTGCTACATGTTATCTTTTACAGAATGATGAGTTCTATGTTTCGACTTAATCTTTGCAGAGAGTTTTTTAATCAACTATTGTAGGAAGACGTATTATCAACAAGCATTTCTCAAAGAAGTGCATGCATCCTACTTTGGATTCAAAGCTCATGCTTAAACGTTAGATTGTGGTCTGTTGCCTTGCCTAGTGGCTAGATTTTCTAAGTTTTATTTATCCACGTATGCTGCAATCTGAAGATGCAATATATGGCTGTAAAAACATGCTTGCAAACTTTTTCAGGCAAGTGCATCTCTTCACTTTTAGGATTTCAATAGCATGGCCTATACAGATTTTAACATAAGTGACTTTCTGCATGAATATTACTTTGTTGACCTTCTGAGACCCAAATTCGAGACCTAGATATTGTCGTTATATAGCTATCATAAGAATGATTCTATTAACTAGACAAAAACCAATTCTATTAAAATATAGTTCAGAAGTATTCTATTAAGTAGTGCTCCCTGATGTTTTACTTTGTGCTTTTTTTTGTACATTGTTGTGCTTTCACAGGCATTCACATCACGAAACAGGAAATATACCATTGGCACTCGTCTGGCAGGATGGGAGGTGTAGTTAATATCTTTTTGATATGGATAGCAAAGGAGAAATTCATATTATGCAATAGATACTTAGCTTCTCGTGCTTGATTATTTATTCTATTTCTCTCTCTGTATAATTGTTGCTGCCTACAATTGTTACAGATTAACCAATTTGAAGACATTAACCAATTTAACAGCATTAACCATCTTCACCTTCACTGTCTAGCACTTCCCTTCATACCAAGGTATTCTCAATCTCTGTTGTTTACTTTCTTCATTGAGTAGTCCATCAGTTTGTAGTTTTCTTTATATATGTAGATATATAGATGTTGCAATCTGAATCGTCCATGCCTATTTAGTGGGGAGATAAGATAGTTAATCCCACCCAATTTTTGGTTGACCATGAATTTGGAATGGCGAATTATAGGTGGAAACAGATAAAGTGCGCTTTATTAGGACCACTTGGTGGATTCATTGAAGCAAGGAAGCTTTTGGACAAGATAAAGCCAATACAAGTGTCTAATTATAGGTACGATCGATTCTTGTGGTGTCTACTAATGGCGTTATATAATGCTAGTTATTTTTATAGTTCCAAACAAAGGAGCCCTATTGGATGATTTCGAAGATATTTTGTACTATTTTGTACTAGTTTAATTGGTTAATGTCTTCAATATAGGTTATATATATTGATAGTTTAAACTTTATTGTGGGTGAATCTTTTGTGATTTCTATGGATGAATGTAGTTTATTGGATATTGTGAATTTTGTGGATAGTTTGTAGCTAATTGGATGTGTATTTTGTGTGAAAGAAGAATTGTTGTTTGGATAATGTGAGTTATGTGTAAGGTTTATGGTTAATTTGGTTTTGTGCATTTGATTTTATTAATTGGGTGAGAGACAACTGTTTGGGTGAGACTACTGATGTGGATTATGGTGGGTGCATGTGAGAGGAACGTTAAGAATATTTTTAAAAAAAAGAAAAAAATGATACCGGTTGTGTGTAACAAGTGTAGGCATACACCATTTTATTTTATTTTTTTAAAAAAAATCCACATATTATTGCCGGTTTTTTTAAATAACCGGTAACAATATTTTGCTCACATATTAATACAGGTTATTTTGAAATAACCGGTAACCGGTTACCAAAAAAGAGGTTTTAACGAGTTAATACCGCCGCCGTTAATACCGCCCAATAACCGGTATCCGGTTCATAAAAAAACTGGTATTAACCGACTGTTTTGTACTAGTGAGGAGCACATACGATAGGTCAAAGAGACTGTAGGTTCTTCCAGTGCCGCCTCTACGTACAACTTCACAATGACAGGCAACTCAGACCCAACGATGAGCCCATTGTTCTTGACCCAGGTCTAGAGCCAGTGCCCCAAGGAAGGGGATGGCTCGAAACGGGTGGACTTAGACAAAGACACCCTGACCAAGTTTGACGTCAGCTTCTTCAAGAATGTTAGGGATGGAAACGCGGTGCTGGAGTCGGACCAGAGGTTGTGGAGCGACTCAGTCACCGGCCCCATTGTCAAGAACTACGCCGGCAGCCTCAGGGGATTGCTTGGATTGAGATTCGATTTCGACTTCCCCAAGGCCATGGTCAAGATGAGCAGCATTGGGAATTTTTTTTGGAAATAGCCAAAAACCTCAAAATAATTCGGGAACTAGCCAAGATTCCAAACAATTTTGGGATTTAGCCAAAACAGGGCAAAGTCGCTGTTTCAAACAACGACTTTGCCCAAGGTTTTTAAAAAAATATTAAAATATATAAGTCGCTGTTTATAACAGCGACTTAGGTGTATTTCCAGTTTTTTTTTAAAAATTTTCGGTATTAAATTCATTAATGTAACCAGAAATTAAAAAAAAATACATTTTTAGGGAGAGTCGCTGTTTGTAACAGCGACTCTCCCTTTTTATTTTTTTTTTAAAATTTTGTGTCTTTTAAAAACAGAAAACGAAAAAAAAAACCCAGAGTCGCTGTTACAGCGACTCTCCCTAAAAATGTATTTTTTTTTTAATTTCTGGTTACATTAATGAATTTAATACCGAAAATTTTAAAAAAAAACTGGAAATACACTTAAGTCGCTGTTATAAACAGCGACTTATATATTTTAATATTTTTTTAAAAAACCTTGGGCAAAGTCGCTGTTTCAAACAGCGACTTTGCCTTGTTTTGACTAAATCCCAAAATTGTTTGGAATCTTGGCTAGTTCCCGAATTATTTTGAGGTTTTTGGCTATTTCCAAAAAAAAATCCAGCATTGGAGTCAAGAATGGCTCCGATGGCGAGATTCGTAGCGTTTGCTCAAGCTTTAATTGAGGGAATTAGATCGATCTTAATGTTGTTTTGTTGCTATGGTTAATGAATTAAAACTAGATATCGTCGAGCAAAGTTAAGTACGTTAAGAGATCGAAAATAGCAATCCGCAAAGCTAGCTAGCAAGCCAATACATCGAATCGATATGATGGACACTCAATCGGAAAATAACATGCAAGCTAACTAAGCACAACTGATCGAAACAAAACACAATCTAATTAAGCAAAACCGATCGAAACTATATAGATACACGGGCAAGAAGTTAGTTAGTTGTGCAGAAATGCAAAGTATAGATAGGATATGAAAAGCAAAATCTTTATTAATTATAAAGTATGTAGAATAATTACGATAAGCCATAGATGGAAATTAACAAGCTATGCCACCCGAATTGGCAGGCGGCTATGCTCGATGAATACAGGGCCCTTACGAAGATTGATACTTGGATTCTTGTTCCTCGCCCTCCTGAGGCGAACGTCATTCGCTGTATGTGACTCTTTCGTCACAAGTTCTGCTCTGATGGGACGTTGGAGCGCTACAAGGCCCTTCTTGTGGTGAACGGTAGATCTCAGCAGGCAAGTATTGATTGTGATGAGACGTTCAACCTTGTGGTCAAGCCTGCCACTATCCGAGTGGTCATGAGTCTGGCTTTGTCGCGCAACTGGGCCATCCATCAGTTAGATGTCAAGAACGCCTTTCTGCATGGTCATCTGAACGAGACAGTTTACATGTTTCAGCCACCGGGGTTTGCTGATGCTGAGCATCCAAAGCATGTCTGTCTCCTCAAGCGCTCTCTGTATGGTCTGAAACAGGCTCCGCGGGCGTGGTTCCAGCGTTTTGCTTCTCATCTGCTCCGTTTGGGTTTCACTGGCAGCCGTTCGGATACGTCTCTGTTTATCTATCGCAGAGGCTCAGACTTGGCATTCCTGCTGCTATATGTCGACGACATCATTCTCACCGCCTCTTCTGATGCTCTTCGGACGTTCATTATTTCGCAGTTGAGTGCGGAATTCGCCATGTCTGATCTGGGTCAGTTGTCTTACTTCTTGGGAGTTGCTATTCAGCATCATGCGTCTGGTCTGTTTCTCTCACAGAGTAAGTATGCTGTTGAGATTGTTGCTCGGGCTAAGATGGTCAACTGTAATCCCGTCGCCACCCCAGTCGATACATCCAACAAGCTCAGTGCTCATTCTGGTCCTTTGGTTGATGATCCGACATTGTACAGGAGCCTCGCTGGTGCTCTTCAGTATCTCACTTTCACCAGGCCTGATATCAGTTACGCCGTTCAGCAGATCTGCTTGTTCATGCATGCACCTAGGGAATCTCACTTTCAGGCTTTGAAGCGGATCATTCGATACATCAGCGGCACCCTCGAGCTCGGCACCACCATCACTCCTTCCTCTAAGCTTGATCTTGTGGCTTACACTGATGCGGATTGGGGTGATTGTCCTGACACACGTCGCTCCACGTCTGGTTACTGTGTCTTCCTCAACGACACTCTTGTGTCTTGGTCAGCCAAGCGTCAGTCCGTCGTGTCTCGCTCCAGCGCTGAAGCCGAATACAGGGGTGTTGCCAACGTTGTCTCCGAGTGCTCTTGGCTCCGCAATCTCCTGCTTGAGCTACGATGCCCCTTGCAAAAGGTCACTCTGGTCTACACTGACAACGTCTCCGCCGTCTACCTGGCTAGCAACCCAGTCCAGCATCAACGCACGAAGCACATTGAGCTTGATCTCCACTTCGTCAGGGACAAGGTTGCCATTGGACATGTCCGCGTTCTACATGTCCCGTCCTCTTATCAGTACGCTGATATATTCACCAAGGGTTTACCTAGACAGTTGTTCATTGATTTTCGTTCCAATCTCACTGTACGGACCCCTCCCGTTTCAACTGCAGGGGTTTGATAGATTACATAGGTCTCCTCTTGTATAGTGGGCTAAAAGCCCGTTAAGACCCAATACTTTTGTAACCTATATATATGTTTATCAATGAATGGAAACCCTCAAGGAGGACTTTACAATCAATCTCATGATCTTACACCCAGGTCCAGATCCAGTGCCCCAAGGAAGGGGATCGCTCGAAACGGTGGACTTAGACAAGGACACCCCGGCCAAGTTTGACGTCAGCTTCTTCAAGAACGTTAAGGATGGAAACGCGATGCTTGAGTCGGACCAGAGACTGTGGAGCGACTCAGTCACCGGCCCCATTGTCAAGAACTACGCCGGTAGCCTCAGGGGATTGTTGGGCTTGAGATTCGATTTCGACTTCCCCAAGGCCATGGTCAAGATGAGCAGCATTGGAGTCAAGAATGGCTCCGATGGCGAGATTCGTAGCGTTTGCTCAAGCTTTAATTGAGGGAATTAGATCGATCTTAATGTTGTTTTGTTGCTATGGTTAATGAATTAAAATGAGATATCAGATATCGTCGAGCAAAGTTAAGTACGTTAAGAGATCGAAAATGGCAATCCGCAAAGCTAGCAGCTAGCAAGCCAATACATCGAATCGATATGATGGACACTCGATCGGAAAATAACACAATCTAATTAAGCACAACCGATCGAAACTAAACACAATCTAATTAAGCACAACCGATCGAAACTTTATAGATACACGAGCAAGAAGTTAGTTGTGCAGAAATACAAATTAAGTATAGATAGGATTGGAAAAGCAAAATCTTTATTAATTATAAGGTATGTACGTAGAATAATTACAATAAGCTATAATTGTGAACTACATATATATGTGTCTGTTAAAAAAAAGATGGAAATTAACAAGCGAACTACATTCATTTTGTTTCCCTTTGCCGCCCGATCACTAAAAATCAAAGTCTTGTTTCCGGGCTTTGAGGTCCCTATACCAAGTAGCAGGAAAGATGAGTTGTATGTTGTTGGCCTTGTTATCATACCAAAACAACCTCCCGTCGTGGCATACAAACAACACCGCTCTTCTGCCATCTCCGCATTCATGGAGGACAGCGGGCACCGCCAATTTCCAGTCGATGGACAGCGCGTGCTGGATTCTCTGGTTGATGCTTACCAACTTTTCCCAACAAGTAGTGTCGTTCTTCATCAAACTTTTGAATAAACAACTTTTCCCTAGAAAAGGTGTCGTGCTCAGACTCAAACGTGGTATCGCAAGCAAAACAGAGTTGTCCGTTCAATTCAACTAGACGTGCAGCAAGGAATGTTTGCTGTGTCCAACCAGCCTGTTCAGGATGATACGCCGGAGCAGCCGATAGTTGGCCGAAGCTACCAGTATTCAGATCATATGTAACTATGATCACCTCCCTCGATCTCGATCTCGATCTCTTCTTGATGGCGACCCAATGAAGGACGCCGTTGAAGCAGCAACCTTGAGAGGATGGCCAGTCGTACGACGACCCATCCTTATAGTCCTCCGGAAAGCCTTGGATGGGCTTCCACCCCTTATTTCTCTAGCTGTGAATCCAGCCGCCCTCCTTAGCGACGACTATGATCTTGTAATCATGGGCGCCATGATCATAACCGAAACCATAACAGAGCCAGGAATGGGAGCCTTGTGGATGCATCGGGGGATCTTCCACTTGGAATGGAACTCCTCCGGAGAACAGGTTGTAGCAAACGAAGGGGCCCATGTGCGACTTGAAACACGCTATGCTGTAGGCTGATCCCGAATTCAGAATTAGTTGATTTACTTTCCGATGATAGCGGTCGTAGGCAGCCGTATATTTCGATCCGATGGGGATCTCTTGCACCATAAAGGGAGGGTTAACAATATCGCCATTGATGATGAGCTCGTTGGGGTGCTGTACCACTATGCAGTAGAGTCTGTTCCAAGCCAAGAACAGGGCCCTGCTTCTCTTCGGCTTGTATCGGTTGAAAAACTTGGGATCGCAGATCAGATTCTTCAACTCCTTTGACAACCGCTTACATTTGAGAATGGATTTGAATGAGGACCGTAACAGGATCTCAATTACGATTTCTTCAGGGAGATAACGATCAACCGCACTCCTCCTTGTAACTTTTGCCGCCATCGATAGATCGAATGGAAATTCCACCCTAATTCACTCAATTCCACCAGTTGCAGGAAGGGATCCCAATCCAGATTAATTGGAACCCTTTTTTTTTTTGGTTAGAGATTAATTGGAACCCTAATTTCTATTTCTAACCAACCATCCACACAGAATTGGGGATTCTACCAGCTTATAATTAATTAGGCATATATAACCATCCTATATCTATCTATAATATTATTTCCATATATATAAATAATGTATGATTGATTGTTGATAATTATTTCTATGATATCAATTTTGGCAGATAGAATCTAGCCTACGAAGACAGGTTCAATTGTTCAAATTAAGAAAGAAACGCATTGTGAGAGCCACGGTCTAGACCCACTTCAACACCGACCCGACCCGACCCGACCCTTGCTCCTGCCCTTCTCAGGCTCCACTTCCATGACTGCTTTGTTCAGGTATATCACTTCGGGTTCTAAGCTAGCATATAAGTAGATAGGTTAGTCCATCCAATGACAATCAGTTTTGAGTCAGACCTTAGTTATTTGCTTGTGTGCTAACCTTTGGTTGTTTGTACGTGCTTGCGATATCAAGGGTTGTGATGCATCAGTGTTGATCAAAGGTCCCTCATCCGAGAGAACAGCTAGCATTTCCAAATCTCGGCTTGAGAGGTTTCAACGTGATCGATGATGCGAATTGGAAGGCACGGGTTGAGTCCCTTTGCCCCGGAGTAGTCTCTTGTGTCGATATACTCGCCTTGGCTGCTAGAGATGTTGATTTGGTAAGTCCTTAATTTCATTTATCCTTAAAAAGTTATAACAAACCATCAATATTTTCAACACTAAAAAAATGGTTTGCTCTTTAATTTATTTGATCTAGAATGATGGACCAAACTGGAATGTGCCCCTTGGAAGGTTAGATGGCAAGGTTTCTAAGGCATCCGACACCTCGAGCTTGCCTTCGCCTCTCGAATCGATTGCTACTCATAGACAAAAGTTTGCTTCTAGGGACTCAATGACAATGACCTAATTGCCACCCTAGTTGGTACATTTACAACATTTTTTGGTACCTTTTAAAATAAATTAGAATCCAGTTTCAAACTCGATCGCTCATATAAAAAAATCGTGTCTACAGGAGCACATACGATATGTCAAACAGACCGTAGATTCTTCCAGTACCGCCTCTACAACTTCACAACAACAGGAAGCTCAGACCCAACGATGAGCCCATCGTTCTTGATGCAGGTCCAAAGCCAGTGCCCCAAGGGCCAAGGCGGGGGATCGATGGCTCGAACCGGGTGGCCTTAGACAAGGACACCCCTGCCAAGTTTGACGTGAGCTTCTTCAAGAACGTTAGGGATGGAAACGCGGTGCTAGAGTTGGACCAGAGGATGTGGAGCGACTCGGTCACCGGCCCCATTGTCAAGAACTTCGTCGGTAGCCTCAGGGGATTGCTAGGTTTGAGATTCAATTTCGACTTCCCCAAGGCCATGGTCAAGATGAGCAGCATTGGAGTACTCAAGAATAGGGCTGACAAATGGTACGGAAATTACCATACCAACCACGTACCAACCACAAACCAACTATGTTGGTAACCACACTTGTGGTAACCATTGTGGTGGTAACCACATGAAGGTGGTACGGTAATGGTAATAAAATCTGAATAACATGGTTACCATGGTTACCGAGTATGTATATTAATTTTTTTTATTTAATGTTTTATTGTTATTGCCTTTGAGTTTTAAGTTTTTAATTTTTATTTTGTGTTTTGAATTTGACTTAAATTGGTCATTTCTATTTTTTCTATTAGAAACAGTAGGAACATTTTGAATGTTTGAAGACTTTGAACTTGTTTTGTATGAACTTGCAGGAACATTTTGAATGTTTGAACAATTGAACTTTGTTTGTTTCTTCAAGACTTTGAACTTGATTGGTTTGAATTGGTTTGTACTTTAGGTTGTGAACTTGATTTATTTGAACCTTTAAAAGATGGTGACCATATTAATTTTTGTAATCATATTTTTTTGTTCGATAACTTTGATAACCACCGAAAGGTAGCCAAGGGGTTTCAAAAAAAATACAAACAGAATTAAAGCTTGGTAACTATGGTAATGTACTGACGGTAACCACAAATCGTGGTTACCACATATGCGGTAACCACGACTTATAGTTGGTACGTGGTATAAAAATTTGCGTACCACCAATTTGTGGTTGGTGCGTGGTAATCACCATTTTTTCGTGGTAACCGTACCATGCCAACCCTACTCAAGAATGGCTCCGATATATGGCGAGATTCACAGCGTTTGCTCAAGCTTTAATTGAGAGAATTAGGTCGATCTTAGCGTCAAAACTCAAAAGAGTTGAATCTGTAATGTTGTTTTGTTGGTATGGTTAATGAAGATGTCGTTGGCGAATTAAAAATTAACGCTACTAACTACGTACTTAATTATCTTATCGTAAAACATGATAGATTAGAAAAAAAAAATTAAAATATATTTAAAAATCAGCTAGCTATAATTAAGATAGATTAGAAAAAAAATCTATTTATTTATATTTTGAGAGAATTTTAGGGTTTTTTTAAAGATAATCTAAATAAAAGATATTTAGATTATATAAAATCTTATTGAAATAATTTTATTTATATCTATATTTTTTGAAGGAAAAATTATTTATATTTATATTTATTTATTTGAATCTATCTGGATTATTTATAATACTCCATATTGTATTAACATATTTTTCGTACACGGGACAGAACCTAAACTAGTTAATTAATAAACACTACAATATGGCATGTTTAATTGTCCTCATTCCTCAACATATATGAACAAATAATATTTAATAATTAATTAAATGCTTCAATATCTAAGTTTGTACATATCTATGTATATGAATAATATCTTCACCCTGAAATAGGTAAATAAAGAGCGGTCATTCCGGATAATATCTTCACCCCGGCCAAAGGCCCAAAGGAATAGTACGTGTTTCATATTACACCAATATTTATGGCACCCATATTATGTAAATAATGTTCCTTATTTATGTATGATCCTTTTGGCAGTACGTACAAACCTTTACAGAATAATTTTGCTTAATGTCGAACTTTGCCCAAAACGTTTCTTCTTTATCATGACTACTTCATATAAATATAAAATTACAAAGCTAGGAAAAATGACTCAAAATAATACCAATTATCACATATGAACAAAAAATAATACGAACTAAAAAAAGTCTCAAAATAATACAAATTATCCAACTATAAACAAAAAATAATACAAAATTTTAAAACAACTAAAAATAATATAAACTATGAACTTTTAACTCAAAATAATACAAACTTTTGAAGTTGGACTAGGAGAAGAATCAAAACAAAACATTATTTACCAAAATTATAAAAATATGTGTTTATAGTCAAACTTTGTACAAATACATCCCCTTTACCTTTACTTTTAAATACACAAAAACCATTATTTATTTATTCAACTTTACAAAAAACCACATTTTATTTTGAAATTAAATAAAATCACATCCACTTTATCCATAATTATTCAAAAAAAATAAAAAAGAATCATATCATGTAACTCATGTAATTTTGTGTAATTTCTAAAGATTGGGTTGTATTATACAAAGTTGGTCAATCAAATAGTGGGTTTGATGTATTTAAGATATAAAAGGTGGATTTGTGCAAAGTATGAATAATTATATACTTTTTTATAATTTTGATAAATAAAATTTTAGTTTGAATCTTATCATAATTGAAGTTCAAAATTTTGTATAATTTAAAGTCAAAATTTCATTGATTGTATTATTTTTTATTGATTTTAAAGTTTGTATTATTTTTGATTTATAGGTGGATAGCTTGTATTATTTCGAGAGTTTTTTTTAGTTCGTATTATTTTTGGTTCATATCTCATATAGTTGATATTATTTTGAGTCATTTTTCCAAATTGCTAATACATTATCTGTAAGGGCTTAACTCAACCGGCCATAGAGTTGATATTTGGGAGCAACCTCTCAAATAGGGTACTCCTTGTACGCAGTAAACACTGATCTAGACCCTTGTTATCGGTTGAGTCATCATAATTTACCTACTCTCATAATTTCCATCGGACTGGAGAGTGATGGGCATCAAGGATGAGCGATTTCAACTATTGGAGCAACATTGCTACTACATTACCGAGAAATTAGGATTCACCTTTTCCAATAACACAACATACGTAGAAAGATGTAGTGGGTCTGGGCCTCAAGCCCAATCTGATGTATATAATCCAACTGGCTGATGTAAGCCCATGTTACTCCCACTCTTTAATCTTTATTTTTTTTTTGAGAAAAACTCTTTAATCTTTATTACTGACCTGCGTGATTTATAGATTAATATAGTTGTAATATAGATATGTAGACATGTTTACCGTGTATTGCATCAACGTTCAATTAACCTAATATATAGTATACTGTATATGTTATTTGTTGGTGATAGATTACATAACTCTTAATAACTCTTAATATTATATAGTGGGTTAAAAGCTCATTAAGGCTCAATACCTTTGTAACCTATATATATATGTTATATCAATGAATGGAAACCCTCAAGGAGGACTTTACATCAATTCTATCCTTCTACAGTTGGGACACTTGTATATCCCACGTTAGAAGTGAGAGGATTCTGAAACTAATATATAAGTGAGATGAGCTACCCCACATAATGCCAATTGGTTTTGGGATGACGCCCCAATCTGGCTTATATGTTGGGACACGTATGAATCCCACATCAAAAGTGAGAGGATTCTGAACCTAACATAGAAATGGATGAGCTGCCCCACTTAATGTCAATTGGTTTTGAGATGGTGCTTCAATCTGACTTATATGTTGGGATTTCTGGTCGGGCTCAACAAGACTTCCCGAAGAAGCCGCAACAAGAACGAAAGAGGGAAAATGAAGACGAAATTGATTGAAGAAGAAGCCACGAAATTGATTAAAGAAGAAGCCGTTTTCCAAGATTACAGTCAGGAACGCCCCAAACCTGAAACAGAGTGAATTGATTAACGAATTACATCGAAACGAGAATCATGAACCAGCGATCAAGAACGAAAGAGGGAAAACGAAAGACGAAATTAAATCAATGAACGAATTACATCGAAACGAGAATCATGAACCAGCGATCAAGAACGAGTTAGGTTGGTTTCAATGGGAGTAGATAAGATTCGCCAATTACCCGGTTAGCTCCCATTTCCGGAATAAACTCAAACCACTCTTCCCTCCCTTTAAACCCAATTAAATAACAATCACCAACCCTAAGCCTAATCAAAATACTTTGTTTGTCCATCGTTATCCGAACATCAATATAATTAGCCGCTTGTGAACCTGAAGTCACTGGTATATTGTGTGACATAGTAGATTTAAACTCTAATTTCAGATTGCCAATAAAGGACTTATACGTCCTTTTACTGTCCAAATCAAACTCAAACAATGGAACAACCATTCGTAACTCTTTATTTACCAAATTCAAGGAGTATTACGCTGGGCTAGAAGACGGGAAGCTGGACGCCGGGCTTATCGAAAAGCCTCCAAAAGCAATTCTTGCTCAATAAACATCAATACGATGAGCAACACCAATGGCCAAGGGTCGAACATTATGTCACCGACACTGCAAGACTTTGGAAGACAACGATTGTGACTTCAGCCAAAATGGAACCCAAAATCAAAGTGGAATAGTCTGATGATTCAAAGCAAAGTGAAACCAAATAACAGTGAATACAAAACATAACAAGCAAAGTGGAACCAAATAACGGTGAATACAAAAAAAAACAAATAGGGAAAAATAAATCAAACTAAATAACACTCCCACCCAAAGTGCAGAGCGGATCCACCGTCTCATTTCCCTCCTTGTCCCCCGTGCCTACTCACAAAATCCCCCTACTTATTTTATCTTTTATTTTTAAAATTTTAATTTTTTTTCTGTTTTCTTTAATTAAGGGGGATGGGGAGGTGAATACAGGGGGGTCTGTCTCTTTGGAGCCAAGTGATCCCGACCGCATAAAGTGGAACCACCCTCCGCATAGCTTGCAAATGGACGGGCAAGTGACCTGGGTGTGGTCGTGTGCACCACAGTTGGTGCACCGTCTAAGGCAGTCGCTCGCCACGTGACCTCGAGCATCGCAAGTGGTGCACTGAGCCCTTTTAGGGCAGGCTCGGTAAAAGTGTCCTGACCTCCCGCACATATAGCATACGGGTGGGTGCGGGCAGGTCCGGTGGTCATGCCCAATCCTATGACAACGTCCGCATCGCGGCTCGTTATCGCAGAGTCGCGAGCTATGACTGAAAAAAGTATATAATAAAATAATACAGAAAAAACTTACAATATTTAATTTAAAAAATGTTTTAAATACTTACCCGGGTTGGCCGCATTTGACGCACATTATTGGATTTGGGCAATAATCAGCCGCATGTCCCACCTCTTTGCAATTTAGACAATAGCCCATCCTATAAAAATAAATAAATAAATAATTACACTTAAAAATTCATTGGCTTATCCTATTACAAACTCTTCAGCTACCTCTCTCTCCCCTCATTATGACCTAATGTCGATTCAACTTCCTTTTCCCTCGTGATTATCATCATACACATTGAAGTATTACTCCGGACAATGTTATTGTACAGTATAATAGATGTGCTGTTTTAATTTTAAGGCTAAATTGTTTCATATGTACTCTTTATTACATATGAATTCCCTCATTATGATCTGGTGTCAATTCAACTTCTTTTCTCCACGTGATTATCACCTTACACATTAGAGTATTACTCCGGACAATGTTATTGTACAATATAATGGATGTGCTATTTTAATTTTAAAACTAAATTATTTCATTTTTGGAAATGAAATAATTAAATAACAGTCCCCAACCCTAAGTCTAATCAAAATACACATTAGAGTATTACTCCGGACAATAATATTGTACACATTAGAGTATTACTCCGGACAATGTTATGCAAGTTGCTTGATCCCGAGTCAATTCACCTAGGCATAAACGTTTTTGCAAATGTCTACGCGAGAACTTTACTTTGCCAAAAAAGTTGTTGGAGTGGGTTTGGTTTCAATGGGAGTAGATAAGATTCGTCAATTACCCACTTAGCTCCCCTTTTCGGAATAAACTCAAACCACTCTTCCTTCCTTCAAAATCCAATTAAATAACAGTCCCCAACCCTAAGCCTAATCAAAATACTTTGTTTGTACATCGTTATCCGAACATCAATATAATTATCCGCTTGTGAACCTGAAGTCACTGGTATATTGTGTAACATAGTAGATTTAAACTCTAATTTTAGCTTGTCAATAAAGGAGTTATACGACCTTTTACTGTCCAAATCAAACTCAAACACTGGCATAGCCATTTGTAACTCTTTATTTACCAAATTCAAGGAGTATTACGCCGAGCTGGAAGACGGGAAGCACTCGTCAGCGAAGTGGAACCACCCACCACATAGCTTGCAAATCGATCTGCAACAGTATTAGGGGTGGCCAATGACACCACAGTTGGTGCAAAACTCTTGGCATTGGCTTGCCACATGACCTAGAGCACCACAGGTGGTGCAAAAATCGTGGCATTGGCTCGCCACATGACCTAGAGCAACACAAGTGGTGCACCGAGCCCTTTTAGGGCAGGCTCGGTAAAAATGACCCGACCTCCCGCGCACATGTAGCACAAAGGCGGGTGCGGGCAGGTCTGATGGTCATGCCCATTCCGATCACAACGTCCACATCGTGGCTCGTTATTGCAGAGCCGTAGGCTATGGCTGAAAAAATATATAATAAAAATTCAATTAATTTAAAATATTTAAAATAATACAGTATGAAAAAAAAACTTACAATATTTAAAGAATGTTTTAAAGTCTTACCCTAGTTGGTTGCACTCGACACAAAGGATTGGATTCAGGCAATTCTCAACTGAATGACCCACCTCTTTGCAATTTCGACAATACCCCATATGTATTATAGAAGAATATCAGGAACGTCCCCAAAGTTGAAACGAAGTAAATCGATTGAGGAACCAAATACAGAAATTCGAAATCTGTAAGAGGAATATAGTGGTGAAAGAAATTATGTTGCAGCTTCTGTTTGCCCTCTTGTTTTTCCAGACCAATGCAATCTCTATAACAGGTAAGTAGTGGTCATCATGATTCATGAGTTGCTTTAGTCCATCGTTAGGCCAATACAACGCGAAATGAATTACCATTTTATTTTTAAAAATAAAATAAACATATTAATTTATCGATTTTTTTTCAAAATATTCACTATAAAAATAAATTTTAATGAAATATTCATAAATCCAAATTTATTACAAAAATATTCATTTTGGTCAAAAGAAGTAGAGAAATGCGATTTGAACCCGCGTTTTATACACAATTACCCAAAAACACAGAAATGGGAGAAAAAAAAGAAACACAAGCCCAACATAAAGCGTGATTTCATCTCGCATTTCTTTATGTACTAATATTGTTTCAAAAAAAAAATTTAATTTTTTAAACCCGTGTTTAGCAATGAATTTTCACAACAAGCCAATTAGGTGTAACCATCATCCACTAGTTGGTATGATTTAAAGTAACTCGTCTACTTATATCCTATGCTAGGAACCCTCACACTTTCGATGTGGGATTTACAACAGTTCCAACAAATGTCTCCCTCGCGAGCCCATCTCAATTGTTTGTTATGTTGGGCCATCGTTGCTCATGTGTGTGGACTAGCTTTTCTTTATCATTAAGTTGTTTTTTAAGCTCATCGATATTTATTATTTCACTTTGATGACGTGTGTTCCCTATTTTATAAGAATATATGACGGATAATACCTGTGTAAATATAACCTGGTTGGAAGCTTTAAGATGTTTCTTAGATAAGAATTCGGTGTGTGATCTAGTGATTGCTTCGTGATAATCCCTCTTCATGGATGAATGTTTCGTGATAGACTTTGAGTTATATTCTATTATTCAATCGTCGTCTTTGAAGTAACTTTGAGATGATTGGTTTATTCCAAAAGCGACTCTTTCTTGTTCAAGAGACTTGAGAACTCAACTCCATGGGTTTTAAATCTGTGAGATAATTGCAGAGCTTGTCGGTCCATAATTATGAAGTGGATGGGGTATTTATAGGGCTATGTGTGCATGACCGTTTCGTTATATTTTGAGGCCTTGTGAACACATATATGTTGAGTTTTTTTTTTAAAACTAATTCAAAGAGAAAAAATAATCCATCAAATCCACTAACTAAAGAGATCTTCTCATAGATATAAAATCATTACAAAGAATCGTTAACAAAAACTAAACTTTTACCAAAGGACATGATAATCTATCTAATGCAATGCCACTACTTTCGAAAGACTGATCTTCTAGAACTCTTAGATGCAAAGTCATCTATTAAACTCTCATTGTCAAGATTTTTGAAAAACTCGGGTTCAATTGAAATCAAAGCCAAAGCATTTAACCTTTTTTGCATCATGGTCGATCGCAAGTAAGAGATTAAAAAGTTAAAACTAACAAAAGAATATAGTTAGAGTTTGATATTACCTATCAAAATCCTTGAGGTTGAAGGGAGGATTGCAATAGTTGAATAATTTGAATTGATTTTCCTACATTAGGTTTTTTTTTCTGGAGGTGGAATGGATTGTGTTGAATGTTTGTGAGGTTGTGACGGCAAAAAAAAAGGGATGCTGTAATTTTTCAGGGGAAAAAAATGAGAAGGGATGTAATTTCCAAAAATCCGGATTGCTCCCAAGGAGATTCAACTCGGTCCAATCCAGGGACATGCGTCCAATCCAGGGACATGCGCGCGCATCCCTTTACCAATTGATGTACCGCAAACATCTTACTATCCATTGAAATTTATATATACATATATTATTATACCACCTATACGAGACCTCCAAAGTTTTGAAGCCATGCCTCAGGCCGGCCCTGACGTATGCGTGGGTTGTCGGTGAGACCTCGTGGGAAGAACGCGATATGTGGACCAATAGAGTGTTGCCAGCGAGATGACGCTTGAGGCTCACTCTCGCCAGCAAGATTTAGTGTCGTCAACAAGATTGAGGCTCACGTGATACTAGGAACTACGATGTTTGGAATGGTGGACGCCCGCATAGGCCGAGTGAGCCATTGGTTAGTTGACAACGAGACAAGCAGGTGCCCTTATGATTGACCTTCTTTCACCTGATCGAGAACACAAGATAAAGAAATGAATGTGTTATTGATACGATGTTTCAAGTAAGTAAGGAGTTTGGCTGTGGAAGTGAAGAAATTATATGGTTAATGTGATCGCGAACCACCTTGAAGGGTAAGCTTATGATATGATTGCGAAAGTATCTTCATGCACTTGCTATCTTTTACGTTGAATGACCTATTTATGATGTACAAATGAGTATTTTACGGCTGTTTATTGGGACATTATCAGTTTTCTTTTTCTTTTTTTTTTTAAAAAAGGGTTGAATTAAGAAATTGCAAATATAATTCATAACGAACAATTATTTTAATAGAACGACACTTTTTGGTGTGATTCAGGGAGTCTGCATATGCGGCCACTCAAGTCTCACCTTCCAAGTGTCAATACTTTCTGATTGTTTCTTCTACGTGTTTCAATTTGTTTTTCATTTTGTGTTGTCTTTTTGTTTCCATGTTTTCTCGATCTCCACTTAAATATTGATAAAATCATTATTTGTTTAAAAAAAAGGACCAAAAAATATATATTTATAGCTTGGTGTTGGAACATATCTTAAGAGTAAGCATAAAAAAAACGGTGAAAGAAATTATGTTGCAGTTTCTATTTGCGCTCTTGTTTTTGCAGGCCAATGCAATCTGTAAGTAATCTTCTACATAATGTGTAATCATGAATTTGCTTAATTTAGTCCATCATTAGGTCTATGCAACGCGAATTGAATTACCATTTTATTTTTAAAATAAAATAAACATCTTAATTTATAACCTTTTGGTTTTATCAGCTAAGACTTTCGTCAATCCATCCTCTCGACTTATTCAGGAAATAAGTTTGTTATATACATATTGTTGCATTGTGTGACACTAATTAAGTTAAATTGGATTGATATATAAAATGTGGAAGTTAAGGAGGCATCACAAAGTTGCATGTACACAGTGGTGATCACCACAAGTTGCTCCTCCACTTCATACACCAGGGACCTTATCAGCCTCTCTTTTGGTGATGCCTATGGCAACCAGGTGTGTCAACTTTAATTTTTCCTTTATCATCAAAATTAAATCCTAAACATAATTAAGTTATAAAATAGGCAAAGGTCAATAGCTTTATGTATTTAACCACCTTTAATTATTTTGCATAAATCCATCCTTAATTTTGATTCTCTTATTTAATCATTCTTGAATTGGTAGTTTGTCATGACCCCATCTCCAAGCCTTGAATTGTATCAAAACGGTTAGTTTTTTCGCAATTTATTTTATGTGAATCAGTTATTTTACATGCTTTGGGGTTAGGGTTGTTATATGAGTTGAGTTCGAGCTCAGCTCGGGCTTGAGTCGATAAAAGCTTGGTTCGGGCTCGTTTATTTCTAAACAATTTAAGCTCGAATGACTCGAATTTTATGAAATTTCTAAAATTTCCTTTAAGTTACTCTGTTTTGATCAAATAGGGTTGTAGACTGCTTTCATACTCGAAAAAAAGTTTGGCTCGAACTCGTTCATTTTCTAAACGAGACAAGTATGAGCATATTTTTAAGCCCGGGTCCAAATTTAGGCTCTACTCATTCCTAAACGAGGTGAATATGAACAACCAATAATTGGCTGATTCGACTTGAATAACAACCGTATTTGGGATGGGTGGTTGATAAATGGAAAATTTTAAATTAAGGGCAACTTTGCGCAAATTAGCTTATTAAAGGTGGTTGTAAGAAAACATGAACTTTTGTGGTAAAAAATTGTAATAATCTCGATATGACCCTCATTTTTATAGGATGAGAACCGAGGTTTCTTGAAATTTCACAAAATTGCTATCGACTCGATTACAGCAACTAGATCAAACCCATTAGAGAAGATCAAACACAGAATAATTTGTAACTCTTACATTTTGGATTGATCACGTCTATTAGGTATACGTGCCGAGGCTAGAAGACCCGTCAACGCGGACGTTCGAGCGGTGCTCTGCGGACACATTTCGGCTGCACGGGCCGTGCACCCGCGACGTCTGCTACGTGTATGTTTATAGGAGGGGATACGACGGATGGATGCCGGCGACGGTACAAATATACGGCCAGTATACAAGGGCGGTGACGTTCACTTACAATGTGTTCATACCAAGTGGTGTATGGTGGGGTTATAACTATTGCTCCCGTTCCCGTAGGTTTACTTCCTAATTGACTAATGGATTGAGGTTTCCCCATGGAGATGGAGTTGTGTAGAGATTTTGAGAAATAAAGACATGTTTAGGAGTCCAAAACGTTAAGCCAATCATAGACAATGAGGGGTCGCCTAAGCATTGGCATACCTGTTTGCCTATATTTATGTTTTATTTGGTCATGATTGAATTGGTTTCAAACTCATGTCTCGTATTGTAAGAATGTACGATTATTATGTCATTTGGCATACTTAACTCGCAGAGCTCAATTCGGGGTCATGATATGATATATTTTTGTTTATCAAGAAGTGGTGCAAATCCATAATACAATTGTGTTACATTCTATGTAACATTGTTTTTATTAGATAGATTAAATTTTATATTGTTTTATTTATTAATAAAATTACTTTTCTATTTACTTCGTAAATCTATCGATCAATCACGGTGAAGTATCAAATAAGGTGTTACATATTAGGTTATAGCCTTTTAGGTGATCTCAATTTCAAATTGGAGAGTGACTTCACAATCTTGGACTAGTCGACCTCTAAATATTAAGGATATTTGCAATTTTTTTACTAGGTTTGGTCGTTTGGGAGTTATTAATCTGGATAAAACAAAGAGATTGGGCAAAATGGGACAAGTTCTAATGATCAAATGATAATCCTTGGTTTAACCGTATCTGCTTTGATTCAGCTTTGATTCAGATGATTCTTATTTTATTGGATTTTTTCTATATATGATTCTATTTGACTCTCTTCCTTTTTTTTTTGACCTCCCTATTCACTTGCCTCTAATTAGAGGTACTGATATTTCCACTTATTTAGGGGAGTGTAATTAGCAATGTGGTTAAAAAAGTTGTTGGGTAGGTTGGTTTCAATGGGAGTAGATAAGATTCATCAATTACCCAGTTAGCTTCCCTTTTTGGAATAAACTCAAACAGTCAAACCACTCTTCCCTCCCTCGAAACCCAATTAAATAATACTCCCTCCGTTCACAATTACTTGACGTTTTAGTCATTTTTTTTGTTTTGATAAATAGTTGTCGTTTGGAAATGTGCCACTTAATTTCAGTGTACGACTTGCACAATTAATCAGGTGGTTCAATTAATTAAACGGGGTTCTTTGAAAAAGAATGGAATTAGCAGAGTCATTGTGTACTACTTACAAATATGAGCCAATTAATTAGATGAAGTTCCAATTAATTAGATGGAATTTGCAGAGTCATTGTGTACCAACTGAGCCAAAAAAGCAACTCTCTTCCTTTCTTAATTTGTGTGTCAGCTGTCCAAAATGACAAATATTTGTAAACGGAGGGAGTAGTCCCCAATCCTATGCCTAATCAAAATACTTTGTTTGTCCATCGTTATCCGAACATCAATATAATTAGCCGCTTGTGAACCTGAAGTCACCGGTATATTGTGCGATATAGTAGATTTCAACTCTAATTTCAGCTTGTCAATAAAGGACTTATACGTCCTTTTACTGTCCAAATCAAACTCAAACACTGGAATAGCCATTTGTAACTCTTTATTTACCAAATTCAAGGAGTATTACGCCAGGCTGGAAGACGGGAAGCACTCGTAAGCGAAATGGAACCACCCACCGCATAGCTTGCAAATCGATCTGCAACGGTATTGGGGGTGGCCAATGACACCACAGTTGGTGCAAAACTCTTGGCATTGGCTTGCCACATGACCTAGAGCACCACAAGTGGTGCGAAAATCGTGGCATTGGCTCGCCACATGACCTAGAGCAACACAAGTGGTGCACCGAGCCCTTTTAGGGCAGGCTCGGTAAAAATGACCCGACCTCCCGCACATGTAGCACACGGGTGGGTGCGGACAGGTCCGATGGTCATGCCCATTCTGATGACAACGTCCACATCGTGGCTCGTTATCGCAGAGCCGCGAGCTATGGCTGAAAAAATATATAATAAAAATTCAATTAATTTAAAATATTTAAAATAATACAATATGAAAAAAACTTACAATATTTAAAGAATGTTTTAAAGTCTTACCCTGGTTGGTCGCACTCGACACAAAGGATTGTATTCGGGCAATTCTCAACTGAATGTCCCACCTCTTTGCAATTTCGACAATACCCCATATGTATTATAGAAGAATATCAGGAACGTCCCCAAAGTTGAAACGGAGTAAATCGATTGAGGAACCAAATACAGAAATTCGAAATATGTAAGAGGAATATAGTGGTGGAAGAAATTGTGTTGCAGCTTCTGTTTGCCCTCTTGTTTTTCCAGACCAATGCAATCTCTATAACAGGTAAGTAATGGTTATCATGATTCATGATTGCTTTAGTCCATCGTTAGGCCAATACAACGCGGAATGAATTACCATTTTCTTTTAAAAAATAAAATAAACATTTTAATTTATCGATTTTTTTCAAAATATTCACTATAAAAATAATTTTTAGTGAAATATTCATCAATCTAAACTTATTAAAAAAATATTCATTTTGGTCAAAAGAAGTAGAAAAATGCGGTTTGAACCCGCGTTTTATACACATTTACCCACAAAAGCAGAAATGGGAGAAAAAAGAAAAACAAGCCCGGCATAAAGCGCGATTTTATCTCGCATTTCTTTATGTACTAATATTGTTTCAAAAAAAATTTAATTTTTTAAACCCGTGTTGAACAATGAATTTTCACAACAAGCCAATTAGGTGTAACCATCATCCACTAGTTGGTATGATTTGAAGTAACTCATTTACTTATATCCTATGCTAGGAACCCTCACACTTTCGATGTGGGATTTACAACTGTTCCAACAAATCTCTCCCTCACGAGCCCATCTCAATTGTTTGTTATGTTGGGCCATCGCTTCTCATGTGTGTGGACTAGCTCCTCTTTATCATTAAGTTGTTTTTTAAGCCCATCGATATTTATTATCTCACTTTGATGACGTGTTCCCTATTTTATAAGAATATATATATGACGGATAATACCTGTGTAAATATAACCTGGTTGGAAGCTTTAAGATGTTTCTTAGATAAGAACTTAGTGTGTGATCTAGTGATTGCTTCGTAATAATCCCTCTTCACGGATGAATGTTTCATGATAGACTTTGAGTTATATTCTACTATTCAATCGTCGTCTTTGAAGTAACTTTGGGATGATTGGTTTATTCCAAAAGCGATTCTTTCCTGTTCAAGAGACTTGAGAACTCAACTCCATGGGTTTTGAATATGTGAGATAATTGCAGAGCTTGTCTTCTTCTCTTAGAAAATCGGTCCATAATTATGAAGTGGATGGGGTATTTATAGGGCTATGTGTGGAGGACCGTTCCGTTATATTTTGAGGTCTTGTGCAACATATAGTTGAGGCTTTTTTTTTTCTAACTAATTCAAAGAGAAAAAATAATCCATCAAATCCACTAACTAAAGAGATCTTCTCATAGATATAAAATCATTACAAAGAATCATTAACAAAAACTAAACTTTTACCAGATGACATGATAATCTATCTAATGCAATGCCACTACTTTCGAAAAACTGATCTTCTAGCACTCTTAGATGCCAAGTCATCTATTAAACTCTCATAGTCAAGATTTTCTAAAAACTTGTGTTCAATTGAAATCAAAGCCAAAGCATTTAACCTTTATTGCGTGATGGTCGATCGCAAGTAAGAGATTAAAAAGTAAAAACTAACAAAAGAATATAGTTAGAGTTTGATATTACCTATCAAAATCCTTGAGGTTTAAGGGAGGATTGCATGCAATAGTTGAATAATTTGAATTGATTTTCCTACATTAGGGGTTTTTTTTTCCAGAGGTGGAATGGATTGTGTTGAATGTTTGTGAGGTTGTGACGACAAAAAAAAAGGGTTGCTGTAATTTTTTAGGGGAAAAAAATGGGAAGGGCCGTAATTTCCAAAAATCCGGATTGCTCCCAAGGAGATTCAACTCAGTCCAATCCAGGAACATGCGCGCGCATCCCTTTACCAATTGATGTGCCGCAGCATCTTACTATCCATTGAAAATTATATATACATATATTATTATACCACCTATACGAGACCTCCAAAGTTTTGAAGCCATGCCTCGGGTCGGCCCTGTATGTGTGGGTTGTCGATGAGACCTCGTGGGAAGAACGTGATACGTGGACCAATAGAGTGTTGCCAGCGAGATGACGCTTGAGGCTCACTCTCACCAGCAAGATTTAGTGTCGCCAGCAAGATTGAGGCTCACGCGATACTACGAACTACGCCGTTTGGAATGGTGGGCGCCTGCATAGGCCGAGTGAGCCAGTGGTTAGCTGACAACGAGACAAGCAGGTTCCCTTATGATTGACCTTCTTTCACCTGATCACGAACACAAGATAAAGAAATGAATATATGAGTGTTATTGATACGATGTTTCAAGTAATTAAGCAAGGAGTTTGGCTGGGAAAGTGAAGGAATTATATGGTTAATGTGATCGCGAACCACTTTAAAGGGTAACATTATGATATGATTGCGAGTGTATCTTCATACACTTGCTATCTTTTGCATTGAATGACCTATTTATGATGTACACATGAGTATTTTACGGTTGTTTATTATTGGGATATCGTCAGTTTTCTTTTTTTTTTTTGAAAAACTGGTTGAATTAAGGAATTATATTTAACAATTATTTTCATAGAACGGCGCCACTTTTTGGTGTGATTCAGGGAGCCTGCATATGCGGCCACTCAAGTCTCACCTTCCAAGTGTCAATACTTCTTATTGCTTCTTCTACGTGTTTCAATTTGTTTTTCATTTTGTGGGTCTTTAATTTGTTTTCATGTTTTCTCTCCACTTACATAAATACTGATAAAATCATTATTTTTTTTTTTAAAAAAAAGGACCAAAAAATATATTTATAGGTGTTGGGACATAGGTTGAGAAGAAGCATAAAAAATGGTGAAAGAAATTATGTTGCAGTTTCTATTTGCCCTCTTGTTTTTGCAGGTCAATGCAATCTGTAAGTAATCTTCTACATAATGTGCAATCATGAATTTGCTTAATTTAGTCCATCCTTAGGTCTATGTCTATCCAACGCGAATTGAATTACCATTTTGTTTTTAAAATAAAATAAACGTCTTAATTTATAATCTTTTGGTTTTATCAGCTAAGACTTTCGTAATCCATCCTCTCGACTTATTCAGGAAATGGGTTTGTTATATACATATTGTTGCATTGTGTGACACTAATTAAGTTAAATTGGATTGATATACATAATGTGAAAGATAAGGAGGCATCACAAAGTTGCATGTACAGAGTGGTGATCACCACAAGTTGCTCCTCCACTTCATACACCAGAGACCTTATCAGCCTCTCTTTTGGTGATGCCTATGGCAACCAGGTGTGTCACCTTTAATTTTTCATTTATCATCAAAATTAAATCATAAACATAATTAAGTTATAAAATAGGCAAAGGTCAATAGATTCAATAGATTCAAGTGTTTAACCACCTTTAATTATTTAAATCCTTAATTTTGATTTTCTTATTTAATCAGTTCTTGAATTGGTATTTTGTCATGACCCCATCTCCAACCTTTGAATTGTATCAAAATTAAACAGTTAGTTTTTTCGCAAAATAATGAAATTATTTTATGGGTAAAAATCCCGGGTTTGACTCGATCAAAGCTTGGTTCGGACTCGTTTATTTCTAAACAAGTCGAGTATGAGCACAATTTTAAGGTCGGTTCAAAGCTCGGCTCGCTCGATTTAAGCTTGAATGACTCGAATTTTGTGAAATTTTTAAAATTTCCGTTAAGTTACTATGTTTTGAGCAAATAAGGTTGCAGACTGCTTAATACTCGGAAAAAAGTTCGGCTCGAGTTCGTTCATTCTCTAAATGAGCCAAGTATGAACATATTTTTAAGCCCGAGTCCAAATTTAGGCTCTGCTCATTCCTAAATGAGGCGAATATAAACAAGCAATACTTAGCTGATTCGATTTAAATATTTAAATTTATAAACTAGATCCCCAACTCGATATGACCCTCATTTTTATAGGACGGGAACCGAGGTTTTTGGAATTTCACAAAATTGCTATCAACTTCATCTTGATTAGAGGAACTAGATCAAACCCATTAGAGAAGATCAAACACAGATTAATTTGTAACTCTTTACATTTTGGATTGATAATGTCCATTAGGTATACGTGCCGAGGCTAGAAGACCCGTTAACACTGACATTCGAGCGGTGCTCTGCGGACACATTTCAGCTGCACGGGCCGTGCACCCGCGACGTCTGCTACGTGTATGTTTACAGGAGGGGATACGACGGATGGATGCCGGCGACGGTACAAATATACGGCCAGTATACAAGGGCGGTGACGTTCACTTACAATGTGTTCATACCAAGTGATGTATGGTGGGGTTATAACTATTGCTCCCGTTCCCATAGGTTTACTTCCTAATTGACTAATGGATTGAGGTTTCCCCATGGAGATGGAGTTGTGTAGAGATTTTGAGAAATAAAGACATGTTTAGGAGTCATGTCCGCCTGACGATACATTAGTGTTTTAAAAAGCGTTAAGCGAATCCTAGACAGTGAAGTGATATATTTTTATTTATCAAGAAGCAGTGCAAATCCCTAACACAATTGTGTTACATTCTATGTAACATTGTTTTTATTAGATAGATTAAATTTTATATTGTTTTATTTATTAATAAAATTACTTTTTCTATTTAATTCGGAAATCTATCGATCAATCACAGTGAAGTATCACATAAGGTGATACATGTTAGGTTAGCCTTATAGGTGATCTCAATTTCAAATTGGAGAGTGATTTTACAATCTTGGACTAGTCGACCTCTAAATATTAAGGATATTTGCAATTTTTTTTACTAGGTTTGGTCGTTTGGGACTTAATCTGGATAAAACAAAAAGATTGGGCAAAATGGGACAAGTTCTAATGATCAATGATAATCCCTTAGTTTAACCGTATCTGCTTTGATTCAGATGATTCTTATTTTATTTGTTTGTTTCTATGTATAATTAATTTGACTCTCTTCCTTTGTTTAAACCCACTTAGTCACTGACTCACTTACCATTCATTCATCAAAATCCATCCATAACAAATAAGACAGCACTCCTACCAAAAAAAAAAACAAATAAGACAGCACTTCACCATTTAGTGGATTCAACCACTTATTTAAGTGGGGGCCGAAGTGTAATTAGCAATGTGGTTAAGGATTTGGTTTTACCTAACATTGGTCACTTTTATTTGTGTGAAGAAGGTAGCATAACAGCGTCTGTAGCTCAGTGGATAGAGCGTCTGTTTCCTAAGCAGAAGGTCGTAGGTTCGACCCCTACCTGACGCGGTAACATTTTATATTTTTTTTCCACACTGACTTCCAAATCTTTAGTGCTTGCTTCATTTTCCCATTGATATAATGATATCATCTTGGGTCTTCATCAATTTAACATCAGAATCTGTACCAAAAAAAGTGAAGATCATAAGCCAAAGACGATCACCAATACAATTTTGCTGAAAACGCCATAATGAGAACAACCATCAGGCGGAACAAAGTCTGAAAGCTAAAGGCCTCCATCCATATAATTCACTCTTCCATGTAAGCTAAAAAGTGTTACAACAACAAGGATTCGAAACTCTGCGCAGCGCTCTCAAGGCCAAAGATCTACAAAAGGGCTTCGAAATGGTCATTAGCCTTCGCCTGAGCTCATGAACCCGCCCATGAATCCAGCTCCATTGCAGTTCCCACACAAGATTTCCTTCTTCCCCCTGTCATCAAACCATACCATTCAGCCCCAAGAGTGATGCTTTTGCTATCCATCTAAAACAAAAGGATCATATGGTACATTTGATTACCTGCAGAGCCAACATAATCCGCCGGCCTTGTACTGCCCATTGAAATGGTCTTTCGTGTTCACTCCCGTACCTTCGCACTGTGTGCATTGCTTAGCGCCTAGTGACAATATCAACATATTAGTATTTTCTGTCATTCTCTTGCAGTAATTCAAATATTCATGTGATTCATATGAACATTCCGCCATATCAATAGCGAGATTTGCAATCGAATGCACTGCCAAGTTTGCCTCTCTGTGCACTAACTCAATCTTTATGTAATCCCCAAATTCAGTCTAATATTCATAGTGAGTTGCTCTTCATAGAGATTTGTAATAACAGAAACAAGAACAAGAGAGAAAGGTACACGGAATGGATAAACTGTTTGAAAATCATGGATTAATTCCTCACCATTTCCTTCACAGTCTGGGCAGACTAAGGTTACTTTGGTGGCTGGCTTATCCGATGTCGCCTGTTTACATCATCACAAAATCACTCAGGCTTCTTAGTTAACAGCCAAAAAGGAAAGAGCTTGCTATGAACAACTTCCTAATCCTAAACCAAATTGCACTTACAGAAACCTTTAAAACAGATTACAGATTATATATGCCATTCAATTAAAGCCCCAATTGAGCAATTGAGCTGAAAAGAGCTCACCTTTGCAACAATAACCCTCGAGGTTCCAAAATTTTGAAGCCCTTCGGTTGAAAAGGCAACCCTCCGAGGTACGGGGTTTCTTGTTATCAAAAACCCTAACAATTCGAATAAAACCTCCATTAGCAAAAACCACAAATCAGAGAAAATTGAGACATAGAAGAGAAACAACCTGGAGCGTTTGGCGCGGTCAGGGAAGCCACAGGATTGCAGCCAACCGAGCTTGCCATTTTAGGTAAAGTGGAGCAAAGAGTGAGTTGCAGAGAGAACCAGGGAGAGTTTATAAGATAAGGATTTTCGTTTGCACATAACCTGTTCGACGAAATGGCTGGATGGATATTTATTTTTTGTATTACCATAACACCCTCCAAGATAATATCTTTTAGCATTTGGGTCAAGTATTCGAGGGGTTGTTTTCGTAACTGCACAAACCTCCCATTGCACCCCTTCCAGTTACCGGTTACCACCAAGGAACGGGAAACAACCACCCCTCATTTTTGGAGGGGAAGATAAACAAGAAGTGGGAAGAAGGAGAGAGATGGCAATCACTGTTTTGTCTACTCAAATCCTTCTTCATCCCTCTAGTAAAGTTTCCTTTCCCTTTGATTTCTTCTCAATGTGCATTTTATTTTACATCTTACTCTAAATCCAAATTGAGTTCTAGGGTTTTTGGTTTTGGATTCAATTGCTTAGCTCATTTTTCTTGTTGTAATTTGTTTTAATGAACTTCAAAAAATTTGTTTGATAAATAGGTGAATTGGAATCAGTGGTTAATATCACCTGATTGCTGAACATTTTTTGGTTTCTGGCTTCTGCACAGATAGAGAAGTAGGCGGGGCTATAAGGAGCTTCAATAGTTCATTCCATGGCGGATTGATCCACCACAGAAGTTCAATTCAAAGTGTTTTCGGCCGGAGGCGGAGTACTAACCTTGTGGTTGCAGCAGTGGTATTTTACTGTCATTGATAATGCAATTCATTCTGATGAGAAAGCTTTAATTGGGAAGATGAAATATACAATAAAGACTTGTGATTGCTCAATTCTTTTTGCATGACTTGGTAACTTTTGATCTGATCCTGAATTTATGATACACCGAGTTCTAGATGAAATTACTAAGTAACATGATGAGGATGACTGAAAGAATTGATTCTGTACTGTTTTGCAGTTTGGAAGGAAAACCAAGGTCAAGCGAGAAACTGTCGTACCTGACCCGGACTATAGGATACCGATTGTTCTACTTGGTCAGTATTTGTGGAGCTTAAACTTGCATTTTGAAGGCAATTTGTATATATTTTTCCTGCAGATGAATTGCCAAAATCTCTCACTGTCTTATGCGATAATTTCACTTGGATTTGGATATAATGCACCTGTGATTTTCCTATTTGATGGAAGCAGGTTTAACTGGCGGACTGGTGTATTCCGACAATATAATACCAGCAGTACCAGTTGGACTTCTTGGTTTGCTTCTATTGGTCCAGGTTTTGTCGCGACAAATTCATCTGAGAGTTTATTTTCCTGAAAATGAGTTCATGATCTAATAATAACTTCTATTATTTCAGGCAACAAGAGTGAGATTTGTCTTTGATGACGAGGCATTGGTAGTTTGCTTAGCCTTCTTCTGCTAACAATTGAAGCTTCTGCATTGAGATTCTTCGATTTGATGTTTTTCTTGTATGCTGGAAATAGGAAGTTAGAGTTGGCGACGAGCTTAAGGAGTCAGGGGAAAATGCATTTGTCGGTGGGAAGAACCGTTGGAAGTGAGTTCAGAAATAGCTGCAATCTCTCAAGTAAAAGCACTTTCCAACTAAGCTCTTCTAATGGCTTTCAGGTATTCGACGTTTGTGAATTGGGAGTTCTGGTGGCCAAATTTCCCTATTTTAGTCTACTTCAAAGAAACACAAACAAAGCCAGAAGGCCAGATCCACTTCTTCCCTATTATATTCGTGAGTAGTTTAGTCGCTAATGAATCCGAATGAAGAAGCAATTTCATACCTGCTCATTGTTGTTATCTTTACTCCGTATTTTTTCATGTTGAATTAGAACGGGAAGCAGCTTTATGATGTGATGGTAGAGCGGGCAGGCCCTTCGAAAACCAGCGGTCCCTAGAAATCGTAACAAGCAGATGATCTTCCCGGTGATGAGAGGCAGAACAATGCAGTATCATCATTGACTCTATACATACAAGCCCGCGAAGTACACTGATACGGATTCTATTACTTATTGTTTGCTCTGAGTTCTTTGGTTGTTACTTGACCCATATATACTTTCTGTCAAAATGTGCAATATATGTATATCTCCATGGCTTGCTTTAGACAGTTTGGGACACTTGTGTTGTATCAGACAACGTCATGGATCCGGCATTGATGATTTGGCTTTGAAATCGTAAGGTGGATAGGTGCCTGCAGACAGGGCTGTTGATGCTGAGGAACGAAAGTGAACATGTCATCTCCGAAGTCATTTCTCGTTGATGTGAACAATGCATCGATTCGAACAGATCATGTTATGAGTTCATCGTTTAGACTATCCGCTTTTGCTATAGATTATCCGTTTGTGCACTACGAGAATGTCATGTCAAATATCGGCTCAGGACTCGTTTTATTGAACGTGAGAACTTTACTTCTCGAAAGGTTATCAGGAGAGAGTAAAATATACAACAACAATCCCAATATGTGCCGTTACAAGCAGAATACGAAAGTCAAGTTATACACACCCTTAGGTGTTTCCAACAAGAAATCTGTTAGTGAAAATGCATCTTTCCTAAGTGAATGTATTTTATAACAAAATAATTTGTAGGCGATATATACACTAGGCCCATTTAGTATTGATATGTTGTAACAAAAGAATTTGAACGATATTTTGATATTAAATGATATTTACTTTTAAATTAGTATATCAAAAAGGAAAAATATATTTTAATATTAAACGATATCAAATATGATATCGAGTAATATAAATTTGGATTTATACCAAACATTAAATATCAGATATAACTTCTAACTTCAATAATGAGATATCAAATATTAGTATTTACACGGTTATTTACTTTCTAAATAATTGTACTTCACGTACGTTACAATCTAAACTTTAAGAGCAGGTCAATATCAAAATAATGTAACTTTATAAATTTGGCCCCAAAAATATCGATCGTGCGAAACTAGAATCACATTATTTAATGAGACTTATTGGAGTAAATCTCGAGTTTAAATTGAGAAGCACGCCGTGACGTGTGGGGAGGGTGCAGTAATTATTAATCGGCATTAATATTGGGATGCATCGGCTGTTTCCTGCACTTAATTTGCCTAACTAGAGTAATTAATTGACATCAATACTGTGTTATTATTAAGGCTGGCATATGCATCTATGGTTGTTAGCGAATTGTCTGGGGTTAACCATGTCGAGGTGGTCGAGTCAGAAATGATTTTAGGATAGTATTCGAACGTTTCCTGTTTGACTTTTGGATATAACCGCTCTCTATTTACCAAAATCTAGAATTAGTTGTGGGTAATTTTCGATTTAAAGTTAAGTCAATGGAATGATTGGTCAAGTGTGAAGAATTGAGTACTTAAAGTAATTAACAGTAATAGACAAATACTCTAGAAAGGGGGTTGAATAGAGTATGGACGTTTTTCGCAAATTCTCTCTGCACTAGCAACTTCGAGAGCTGGACAGTGAGTTTCAAGGCCTTGAACTCGATCTCAAGATCTTGAACAAACTTTTCGTGCCTTGCTAGTTCTGCAATGTAATCAGACGTAAGAATAATAACAGAGAAATAAATAACACAGGACTTGTTAACGAGGTTCGGCTCTTAACCAGCCTACGTCCCCGCCTAGGGTTATCCAACTCGTAGGATTCAACAACTTTTATTCCTCTTTCCTTATGGATCCTAATAGCTCACCGAGAAGCTTCTCTCCTATACAATTGCAATCTAGTCAACTCACGTTCCCTTGGAGTCCTAGACCAATCTAGAAGAGTCCCATCTCTCTCAGCTATCTAGTACGCCCAAAATACAGAGAAATAAAAGTCCCCTTTACCACACCGAAGTGTGATACGTTTCAGTATATGATACTCTTGGATTGAATTTAAACTATGAAGCTCAAGACTTCCTAACTCTCAAAGATAATAAATCGAATACAAAATAGAGAGAAAGAAAGCAAATAAAATCAGCAATGGCGTCTGTAGACTCGAGAGTTCTTGATGCGTAGAGAAGACTTGGCAGAAGGTGTATTTAATCGTTCTCTTCCTTCTGTCTTTTATAACTGAGAGCTCCTTTTGATTGCTAATTTTTATCTCCCCGAATCTTGATTAGTTGTAACCACTTTTTGAACGTTGAATTGCTAGGAGATATGCTACTGCCGAATCCTCCTGGCTCTTTTGAATTTGAATTGCTGCGTTAAAACTTTCTGGCCGAAATATTGTGGTTGCCGAGATATGCTTGCCATGAGATCTCTCTAATTCAAATTCACCTTAACCAAATTTTGTGAAACCAAATAACAAATCAAATCCCACCTTAATTGAATTATGTACGTGTAACCAATTAACAAATCAAATCCAAATTGTTAAATAAATAAAGCAAACAAATAACAACCAATTTAAAATCAATACGTACCAAATCTAAGCATATATTTAAGAGGTCAAACTTTGACCAAATCTTCCATATAAAACACGTAAATATAAAACACGTAAATAAGCAAATAGATAAAATCAATAATATTGGCCTAATTAAAACAACAAGCATATCTAATTTTGTGAGCCAAATAAATATATTCCGAGAATAATAAATCGAATAAAACAACCACAAAATATAATTGATATTTGCATAAAATACTACCTTATTTGTCTTCCATCATACCTACAAAAATATATCACATATAATCATCAAGGTGGAGTCAACAAAGTGTATAGCCAATTTATAATAGTTACTTGACACCAACTTTCCATGTCGATAAAATGTTTGTCGATATCTATTAACACGAAAAGTTGGTGCCGATAAACTGTTTTATTAAAAAAAAAAAGTGTTGACAATGAAAAGTAGCCCCAATTTTAATCTAGGTCAAATTAAAATTTATCTTGAAATTATAATGTAGATGAAATTTTTAATAAATTTTTATAAGTAGATTAAAATTTTAGATTTTATGGATAGTAGATTCAACTATTAAATTCTTGTTTAATGTGGTAGACTTTAGGGTTTTTTGCTAAGAATTTTTTTTCCTAAAAAGATTTGAAAAGCTGTTTTATTCCGGTTAGAAAAAACTCTATCAAATAAGCCCTTAAAATTGGATTTGTTTTAATCGGTTTAACTTAGATTATGAGTTCGTTTGGTTGAGACTTAAGGTACGATTTCATAAAAACATATCAATTGCAATTCATTAGCTACTTACTTCGTATCTTATGATCAATTGATTTTATGAAATTAAACCTCACTCGCCGAGTTTGGCTACGTACTAACACATATACGCCCACGCAGTGGCGGAACCTGAATTATACATTCGAGGGGGCCAAAATAATATTAAGATTTTTTTTATTGTTTTTATATCACATTCACACCAATTTTTAAAATTATTCTTCTAAAAAGTTAATATTAAGATTTGAATCCTTGATTTGTAAATTAAAATACTTCTTATTTACCAACTAAGCCAGAGAAATTAATGGTTAAAATACCCTTTTACTACTAAATATATATATAAAAAATTACATATTACAATAAAAAATTTCCGCCCGAAGGTGCCACGGCCACCTCCCACCCCCAAGAAGTTCCGCCCCTACGCCCATGCAAATAAGATGTAGACCTCGAAACCAATAGAAAAACCCTAGCTTCTTGGAAAACAATGAAAATCAAGAGATTGTGGTGTGGTTCTTGGGGGTGGGAGGTGGCCTGAGGGTGTATGGTTTTGGTTGATGGATCGAGGCTCGATCTTATTGTGTACTACTGTAGTGACCCCCCTCAAAAGTTTCTGGGTCCGCCACTGGTGTGGTATAAAATAGGACCAAGGATACACAGTCCGACCACTAATCAAAATAGTGACTATAAAACCATGGATAAAACAACACCCAAAAGCCCCAAAAATAACTGTGAGAGAGGATAGTTTAAACATAACCTTCAATAAAGCATTATATCCAACAAATCTCAAAAAAAAAATATTCTCACAAAATTACTTCTCATTTTCAACCAAATGATCCTAAATATATAAAATTAAATCTAAAGTCACAAGAATGAAAATAAGTTTACTATTGAAGGTGACGTCATTATAAAAAATTATTTTTAGTCCAATTATATCTTAACTCGAGCAATTTTAATTCCATTTATTTATTAAATTCAAGTCATTATTTATGATAGACCCAGCTTGACTCAATTTCACTAATAATAAAAAAAAATTATAACTGCCCCCAAATTAGGATTTTTTATTACAATTTGCCCTAAAATTCTACTTAATTTAAATGATGATTATATTGAAAAATAAAATAAAAATCAAGATCTATTAGCGATTTCAAACTATAATAATCCAACTAATTGATCGTGGGATGGGACCCAACTCCGGCGTTCCCCTGTCAGTTTCAGTTGGACTAGTCAACTGGTTTATACCCATCGGATCCGGATCCAAACTACCCGAACCCGCACCCGGATCCATCCCCTCTTTCAGTATTTCCCCCACAAATAGCAGGCATTGTTTATGTTTCCTCTTCAGTTTATCCCTCCCTCCCCCCCTCCGGTCACAGATCTCTCCCTCTCTCTCCCCAGTCCGTAACCCTAATCGCATCGAAGCTTGAGCAATCAACAATGGGGAAGGGCGGATCCCTCAGCGATGGCGTCCTGAAGAAGATCGTCCTCTCCTACACCTACGTGGCCATCTGGATCTTCCTCTCCTTCACCGTCATCGTCTACAACAAGTACATCCTCGATCGCAAGCTCTACAACTGGCCGTACCCCATCTCCCTCACCATGATCCACATGTCCTTCTGCTCCTCCCTCGCCTTCCTCCTCGTCAAGGTCTTCCGCCTCGTCGAGCCCGTCACCATGTCCCGCGACGTCTACCTCTCCTCCGTCGTCCCCATCGGCGCCCTCTACGCCTTCTCCCTCTGGCTCTCCAACTCCGCCTACATCTACCTCTCAGTCTCCTTCATCCAGATGCTGAAGGCGCTCATGCCGGTCGCCGTTTACTCCATCGGCGTCCTCTTCAAGAAGGAGGCCTTCAAGGGCGCCACCATGGCAAATATGCTGTCGATCTCGTTCGGCGTCGGCATCGCCGCTTACGGAGAGGCCAAATTCGATGTTTGGGGAGTGTGTCTGCAACTCGGCGCCGTTGCTTTCGAGGCCACCAGGCTCGTGATGATCCAGATCTTGCTCAGTTCCAAGGGGATCAATTTCAACCCCATTACTTCTCTGTACTATGTCGCCCCCTGTTGCCTTGTGTTCCTGTGCATCCCCTGGATCTTTGTTGAGTACCCTATCTTGAGGGACACCTCGAGCTTTCACCTCGATTTCTTCGTCTTCGGCACCAATTCGATCTGCGCTTTCGCCTTGAATCTGGCGGTGTTCCTGCTCGTGGGGAAGACTTCGGCGCTGACGATGAATGTGGCCGGTGTTGTCAAGGATTGGCTGTTGATCGCCTTCTCGTGGTCGGTGATTAAGGACACTGTGACTCCGATCAACCTGTTTGGGTACTTCTTGGCGTTCTTGGGCGTGGGGTACTACAATCATGCCAAGTTGCAATCTTTGAAAGCGAAGGAGGCGCAAAAGAAGCTGGCTCAGACCGATGAGGAGGGTGTGAAGCTGATGGAGGTGAGGGAAAGCGGAGGAGCCGTTGCGGGTGACGGGAGGAAGAGCGATACTCAGTAGTGGAGGATTTGAGTGTTCTGTTGAACATTGTTAACTTTTGTTACTTCTACGAGCTGCATCAATTCAATTGTGTTTTCCCTGCTGGGGAGACAGAGAACAAAAATCATAAATTTGGGAAAGGAATTAGGGATTGTGCTTAAGTTGAGGATGAAGAGTGGCTGATTTGGGTTGCACGCTTTGCAACCCAGGATAAAAACAGAAGGCAAGAGTTCTACTTCAGCATTAAATTATGAATGTTACAGTATTTAGTTTTTAAGTTATCATTTAAGACTTTATATATTCAATCAGTATTCACATCTTTGTTATGATAGTAGTTATTATAGGTTTTTTCACATATTGTCTGTGCTTTGGCATTGGCTAGATTCAATGGAGGAATTGTCTTTTTCATGTTAATACCATAGGGTGATTGAGGGCCTTTAGGAATTGCCTTTGCCATTGTCGTTTTTCTTTTCGTTGCGAAACAATAAAGCTGCCATGCTTGTTTGGTATTCGACTGTGGGGATGATCTTATAATCAAAGCAGCTATTTTTCTTTGTCTGAGTTACTGTTTTTGTTTCAACATTTCATCAAGTCTGCTTTGATGTGCCTTGGTTGTTTTCTATTTATATGAGTGAGTGACTCATTTGGGTTTTGTGATTATGAAGAACACTCTGAAATAGGGGTTCAACTTCATTGTTGCTGTGTTATGAGGAATTGCTATGTGAATCAACCCGAAAATTTTACAGGTTTTGATTATATGGTTATTATCCTGAATTCAGTATCTTTCCAGCCAAGACAATCTTCTTCTAGGATATGAATCAGTGAGCTAATGCATATCATATGGATGATTCAAGAAGTACGATGGGGTTTTAAATGCTTTGATGTGCTTTTAATGCTTATCAATTACCATACTCCTTTGAGCAACCACTGATTCAACAAAATCTCTTTGCTCTTTAGTCTTTACTGTCATGTTCTATTGCTGAAATTACCATAAAAGAAGAAAACATATCAAAATATCTGTTTGCATCATTTTCTTGCTTCCTCTGATTGCAGCTGTTACCCAGTTTCATCTCATTTAGCTGATTTGTTACCATAAAATACCTCATAATCTTGTCTGGACTCTCTGTAATTTTAGTCCAATAATTTTGATATGCTTGCTTCTTTGTGTTG
Source organism: Persicaria maculosa (assembly GCA_963922045.1). Lineage (NCBI taxonomy): Eukaryota > Viridiplantae > Streptophyta > Magnoliopsida > Caryophyllales > Polygonaceae > Persicaria > Persicaria maculosa. The sequence goes on from OY998252.1 coordinate 3,690,570, forward strand.
AATCAGAGCTTTCCTCCCATTGGAATGAAAGTTGACTCTTAGTTTTTACCCAAAGTGCTGCCCTTTCCTGAGATTGCCTAACTTCTTATGGTGGTTTCCTACTAGCAAGGTCAACATCCATTGTCTAATAAGATCAAAGTCATGGATCCCCTAAAGTTAGGTGTAGCTCCATGTGACCTTTCAGAAAAAATGATATTTCAACTCTCTTTTTTTCTAACTTGTGCTTGGCTGCCAGCCCCACCTTGAACAAATCTTCTCCCTTATCCGCGTAAACTTTGGTATATTCTCTAGGCTCCCAGACCTTTGATTCATTCAAATTTCAAACTAAATGAGGATTTTTTTGATCTCTTAACTTGTGCAATTTTATGTAGCTCCCGATTGAGGTTCTTTGCTCTTCTTTCAGCATCTTCAAGAAACAAGATGTCTGAAGCTGTACTCTCTGGTTTATGTTACTTGCTAATGCTATGCTTTGTGAACTGTGATCATTGTTGGGAAATTGAAATACGTTGATGCCACCAGAAGCTAACTAATAGACTCCTTACCGGCATAGTTGACTTTTATTTAATGTGGCCAAGAGCTGATTTGAAGGAGATCCATACTTTTAGCCAGCTTAATAGTTCTATTTGTCAAATCTCCTTGATTAAAAAGGAAAACCCGGGAAAAGTCTTATTTAGTTGGGTGCACGAATGTTTCAATTTTCAACTCTTTCCTCTTTCCTTCCATTTTCTTCTGTCCCCCTTTCAAACTCCAATCGACTTAAAGGTTAAGTTGTTGAAGTGTTAATAATAGTGTTTTATGGCATGTTTGGGTGTTTCTGTAATTGTGTTTTAGATCATTTCCTTTGATAGTGATGAGAAAAGGATATCTCAACGACGATGGAGTACAGCTTTGCAAGGTAAAATGATAAACCTAATCCTTTGCCTAGCCTCTAAAAATTGAGTGGTAGAAATCCATACTATCTCGTGCAACTTCTTGTTGGTCCATCGATTGTGACAGCTAAAAAAATCAAAATAAAAATAAACACATTTGTTCTTTCTTGGGACCATGGTAACAAAAATGGGGAAGAAATAAACGTGAAAGAAAAGGCCTTTTTGATGAATCACTTTCAGTCTTTCAGTATTGCACAAGGAGTAGGACTTAGCAAGACCAGTGGACAATGAGAACCTCATTTTCAGGGACTTCTCGCAATCTCGCCCCATACTACCCGCTGCACTTCCAGAAAGGACGGATGTGATCGGATTGGATTTTTCCGTTTGGGGGTTAGGGTTGATGCTCTGATACCTAACCCGACCCCTGTCCCTAACAATGTCGAAGCTCGACAGATGGGCTGCACTAGCATGATTAATTTGTATGGTTTTGAGTTTTTTTTATTGTCTTGGAATGAAACATAACTTACAGTTGAAATGCAAGCATGAACAAGAAGACACAAGCCAAGTGAACTAAGCACTGGGGACAACGAAGTTGCCTTGCCTTTCTACCTTCGCTGATAAGCCATCCGACTACCCAGCGAAACCCCAAAATGCAGCAATCTAAGCATCATCAGGTAATTATACATTAGACTCGCGACAAACCCTACCCGAAACCTACCCACCCGAATTGCGAGGCTTTTGTTATGTTTCAAACTTCACATGTGACAATGGCTTCCTTGAGTTCCTTGCAAGCAAAACCGCTACCAGCAGCACTTCCCTTGGGCTTCTGGCGCTTGTACCAGATCGCACAAACCATGAAGAACAGAAAGTTTATGAAACTAAGTACAGCTAGTAGCGCGTAGAAGAGATCAAGCCTCCCATGGTTAATATCATCAGCCAGCCAGCCGTTCCCTCGTCCTCCACTGCTTGTCACGCCTTTCACCACCGCGACCAAGAAGCTGCTCAGGAAGAAGCCGAATGACAAGGTTGTCAGGAAAAGCCCTGTGCTCATGGTCTTCATCCCCTTGGGTGATTGAGTGATGAAGAAGTCCAACTGCCCTGTGTAGATGAAGGCTTCTCCGGCACCAATGAAGAAGAACTGCGGGATGAGGATGAAGACAGTAAGTGGCAGTGTTGTCGGAATGGCTTGGCCTTCCAAATCAAAGGCTCTCGCGACTGACAGACGCTTCTTCTCGACTATGGCTGCAGATATCATCCCTAGAATTGACAGCATCAGGCCTAGTGCCACTCTCTGCAAGTTGGTGAGGCCTGTAATGGATCTCAACCGATCAGCATGGGAAAACGAATACGACATTGACATTGCTTGGACTAAAATTTACCTGATTTGCCGTTCCATCTCTTCCAAAGAGGCATCACCAGGCGATCATACAAGCCCAGAGTGATGAGAATCGCGCCCACAAAGAAGACAGTGAGAGACCCAGCTGGGATTTGGAATCCTCCTACTGACCTCTCCATGGTGGAAGCCTGCTCCACGGAGAACGTGATCATCTGAGCGTATGTCGTCCAGAACATGATCGTTGTGGCCCATATTGGCAGCAGCCTGATCATCATCTTCACCTCCTCCAACTTCGTCACCGACACCAGCTTCCATGGGTTAGCCATGGCCCCTACAGAACCACCATCGACGTCTGTCTCAAAGTCCTCCTGCCTAACTATTGCAGCCTTGTCCAAGCACCTGTCATTCTTCGAATGTCAGCTTTCGTAATTCTAGTGTTCCAAGCTAGCATATAAGGAGTTGTGTTAGTTTCAACTCACCCGAATTGCTGAGTGTGATGGATTCTGGAGCTCTCATCAGAGTCCTCATACAACGAATTAACGTCGTAAGGCAAAGGCAGCCTCCTCTTCTCAACAGCAGCTGCAGCAACCTGCATGATATGGATGATGGGGCTGCCAACACTCGTCTTGAACCGATACCTCTTCGTCCCGAACAAGAACATGCCTATGGCCACCGCCATGGATACCGAGCAAATCCCATAGGCCCAGCTCCTTCCGACCTCGTCCTGGATGTATACGAGCACGGTCACAGCCAACAGCCCCCCCAGGCTGATAAAGAAGAAGAACCTGCTGAAGAAGAAGGACCTCTGGGCCGCCTCCTTTTCGTCCTTCTCATCGAATTGATCACTCCCGAATCCAGACACACTCGATTTCAGGCCCCCGGTTCCCAGTGCAATCAGATACAGGGCCAGGTAGAGGACCCCTACCTGGAACCCAGTTGCCCTCTCACACAGCTGTGTGCCATCACTTGCAATGCGACACGGCGCCGGGTGGAGCTGTGGTAGGGCTGTGGTCACTGCCAGCATGCCTGTGCCCTGTGTAGGAATATTCAAATTTGTCTCAGTAACTTTTAAGGTGAGGAGTTAATGTAACAGTTTAGTTAGTAACATATCAGTATATCACTGTCATATGTCCTATATGATTGCCTTGTGTGGAAAAGGTTGAAAAAACTGTCACTTTACTAATTCCAAAAGCTTTTTTCGGTGGGCTACTCATAGTCTGACTTATATGTTAGGCTTATTGCGCGTACAGAAGAGGTAAATGGTGACGGAATTAGGCTTACCAATGCTTGGATTACAGCAAAAATGGCAACAGTTTTGAATCTGCCAAGGAAAGTGTCAGCAAGGAAGCCACCAAACAAGCAGAGGAGGAAGGAAGTGCCCAAGAAATCGGTGACGATATTGGCTGAGGTGGAGCTTGGAAGATGCATTGTTCCAATGAGGTAAGTCACCAGGTTCACTACTATCCCCATTGTTGCAAGCCTTTCACATAGCTCAACTCCTGCAATCAACACAGGTAAAGAAATTGAATAACTTATGGTATTTGTTATGACTAAGAAGGAAATTGAATAACTAATGCCCAAGTGAATGAAAAAAAGGAAGAAGATAGTAAACTCTACAAAGTGGAAAAACCAAAGTTGACCCAAAAAGACTAAAAAGGAGAGGAAGAAAAAAGAAAGACAAAAGTAACAAAGTGTTCCAAACTTGAAGGAAAGGATAGAAAAGAAGATGAAATCTGCCACTTGTCAGGCTGAAACTTTCAACCAAAAAAAAGGTGATTTTATTTTATTTTTATTTCTCTGTTGCTGAAGTGTCAATACCAAAAAGAAAGCATAAAACACCTTGTTTAAACTCAAGAGAAATGGTGAGATTTTGCAGACATATATAAACACTTCAGATTATACATATGTTTAAGATATTCAAGCAATTAAATTAATATATAAAAAAAAAGTAAGAAAAGAAAGAAGCAAACCTAGTATAAGTGCAGCAGGAACCCAACCACCAGTTTTAGACCTATCAGCAGGGCAGCCCTTATAGTCATGAGCATCTGACACAATCCAACTCAGTTTCCCCTCCTGCAACATCAACAACATTACAGTTAATATAAGATAGATGCCAATCAAAGAAGTAAAACAGAGACTGAATTAAACTGCATTGATATCTGCCATTTGATCAGATTGAACTAACCATTGTAATTTAGTTTTTGAGAGACTGGGTAGGAAGAAGAAAGGGTAATTAAGCAAGAACACTCTTTGTTTGATTGTTTGTCTGCAGTGAAGCTTTTGCTTTGAGAAGGGCTTGGATAGCTCCTCTTATATAGGAGGTGGGAAAGAAATTTAAAATAAATAAAAATAAATATCAAAGCATGAAATTAAATCTTTTGGGAAAAAAATACATAAATAGTGATCTTTGCCACTAGTGGCTAGAGGTGTTAATAATGGAAGGGGATGGATTAAGCCTATCCATATCCCTTCCCCTTTTTTGCAATTTTGGAGATTACAAAATAAACATGAGAAAGATATTTCTTTCATTAATAGCCAAGGAAAAAAAATTAGGGTAGAACTGAATATATATTCAAGATCAGTGTTCTAAAAATCGCGCATAGAAATTTTTATGTCTAGGCGGGCTTTTAGGCGGAAATCTGTCTAGGCGCCGCCTACACCCCGCCCGAGTCCGCGATTTTAGGAGGTTTAGAGTTGTTAGTCAGGCGTGTATTTTTGCATTTATTTACTTTAGTGTTAGTTAAGCACCCCAAATTTGGGCTTATGAGTGATATTATGGATTACTATTACATTATATAAATTATTGACAAGTGTTATTCGTCAAAATATAAGAAAATAATCAAGTTTGTTCTAAGTCCGTCTAGACACCTGCCTAACCGCCTAGCGACCGCCTAGCGTCTTTTAGAACATTATTCAAGATCACTGCTTATAATTAAAGATATTCAATTGGTGTTAGAGTTGAACTTCACTCGGCTTATAGCAGTACATGTGAGACAAAGATATTCAAGGTGGGTATCATTAAAGAGTAATTAACGATTTAGCCTAATGAGCTTTATTTTTTATTTATGGAGAAGGTAAAAATGTGATGGTGATGGATAAGGAGGGTGGAGTGGGGAGCCACAGAGGCAGCGAGAATGAAAGGGAGAGGAGGGAATCTGAAACATGCAATATGCCGACTTGCAATGGCAAATCAAGGTGTGTATATATTGCATTGCATTGTGATCCCTCTTTTTATCTTTATGTGTAATTGGGGACTTGAATTGATGAAAGGTGAGTCTGATCACTACCATTCATTGTCTTGTTTTGATCCTCTCTTCACTGTGCTTTGCAGCCCCACTGGAATGAATGGAATCAAATATATACATTAATTGTGATGATTTTTTGTTTTCTTCTAACTGTTTGGGGTAATTTTGAGGGGAGGGTTTGCCGAAATTGGCTCTATATTTGATCAATTAATTAGCTTTGGGTAATTAATTTTCAGTTTTATTCGTACGTGGTTCTCGAAGTTCTCTATCTAGGCAGGAGAAAGTTATTGATCCACACTTTCCCGTGAAACGTATCTTACTAGGTAAGTTTCTGTTCCCGTCTCCTCAACGGTGAGACGCCGTAGAAGTTCATTAACTTTCTCATATTCTTGCTATTCATAGGCCAGTCCTGCATCGACTTTGTCATGTGTCATTCGAATTGATGTTGTGCTCGGATTTGTGGTCTCCTTGTTTGTTTCATATCATCCTTCATTTGGGTGTGTTTTCTTTGTACCATGTTAGTCCATCTGCTAATTATTTTGGCCTTTTAATAGGTGATGTATGGGATTCGAATCCTTACCTTGTAAAAAAACAGCATAATTTATATAATAGGTTAATCAAAACTTGTTTTAAGTTAGAGACGATGACAAAACTGAAAATCAAAGGAATTGACTGAACAGTCAAAGGGGCATGTACTATGTATAAGTAATTGTTAGGTGTTTTTTGGTGAACATTAATATAACGGCCACAAGTTTTTTTTTCCAAAATAGATCCGAAGGAGTATCAGGCTTTAATAATATTATATTTATATTGAATTTTAGTCTTTCAAAAAATAATGCATTTAAGTTATTGCTTGTTGGAATTCAAAAAATAATTCATTCAATTTGCTTGATGTATTGGTTTTTATTGGAATATTTTATTAAATTGTCCCTTCTTTTCCAATTATGTCTGTTTGTGGAGTCACGAGAGTGTTCCTAAATAGTGCTACATTATTATTATATCAATCATTAATTAATATTACTTCACAACCTTAATTACTCGATCCATGCTAATTAATTACATCGACTTTTTATAAGTAAAAACTGCAGGATTATTTTTAGGATTAATTAGTAAGTTGTAATCGACTTACTAGCTAAAGACTTTGTTTAATTATTTATATGTATAATGTGAGCTTATTCTGTATGATAAGGAATCTATAATAATCTTATTACTGATATATAATCACTATACGCGATAAACTCAAAATCGAAAAAACATTTAAATTAAATTTGTTTGAAATTGGGTACAGTTAAGCCATAGAATATACCCTCGTCTTCCTATTTTTTCTCAAAGAATATTCATCCATAGATACTACAGTATATATACTGCAACCCCATTTCATTGTTTTCTTTTGAATATTTTGCTAAATAATTTCAATCGATAATTTATTTAATAACTTTTTTAACCTTTTATATCATATATCCCAAGGCCCAAGGGCATAGGATAAGAGGTCAAATTGGGAAATATTTTTCCTAAATACATCTGATTTAGTCATTTTTAAATTAGATTATGAAATTCACCCATTTTCTTTTAGAGCTTTTTTTCCTAATAAAGTATTCTAATGATCATATGTCTTAAGAGCACATAATACACAAAACGTTATTTTAAAATTAATGAATACTTCGTATGATAAAAAAAAAGGGTAAAATGTAGTGAAAATAAGATGGGGGAAAACTCAAGTGTAGATCAATGGGCCGAATATATAATATAGGAATGAGATAAGGTGAATATTTATGATAAAAAAAATCAAAAAATTATTTTTATCCATAAATAACCAATCATATATATTTATATAATTTTTTATGAATTAATATAATTTGAAAAACATTAAAATTATTATCATTAAATAATCAAATTTTCAATTTCAATATTTTTTAAAATATATTTTTTCATGAGAAAATTTTACAAATATGTATGAATAAGAATAACAGTATGATGGTTTATTTATAACATAAAAATAATTTTTTTATCATAAATATTTACCTTAATTAATATTGCGTTACAGTGTGCACCAATTTGCAGGAGATCTTATCTTGCGATGCGGCCACCTGAATCTTGCTAGAGATTATAAAATAAATAAAAAATGAATGTTGATTTGGATGATGAGACACCATCGTAGCTAGCTAGTCGATCATGCATCTTCATCATCTTTTCTGATTAAATTGACATGACATTATCCTTTACTGTGTACTGTATATTATGATCTTCAATCCTCTTGATCGATCTCATCCGTGTTGCTGCACCACAGTCCACAGATTCACTTATCCATTATCCATTATCTGAGTGCTTGCAGGTAATTTTCAATCTAGACCCCCCCTCCCAACTGTTTTGGTTTAATTTTCAACATCTTTTTCTTAAAGTAATTTACAGGCTTTGGATCGGATGTGATATACATATACTCCATGAATCATGATCATACTATATATATATAATTATAGTGGAGATTAATAATTGTTGGGCCTGCCACTAAATTAACTATAGCTTTTTGAAATATGGCATATGGTATCAAAGTATTGTGCCATGTTTGATTGAACAGTTAATGGATCAGAACACATACATGATACACTTGTTCCCTGGATATTCATATATGCCATGAATAATGCAACTCCTTTCATTTATTTAGGGCTTGTTTGGGATGAGTATATAGATATAGGCTATGGGTATAGAAAGCCCAATATCTATATACCCTATTTGGTATGTTATTCAAATTGGTATATGGATATCAATCTTATATCTCCATATCTTAATTCTAAGGCTTTTTTCACTTTTGGATATCTGCAAAGATTGGGGGCTATAGGAATTAGGAAGGGATGAACGAGCGACTGAGCCAAAGTACTTATCCTCCTCTTTCTTCTTCTTCTCTATTAGGGGTGTGCATGATTCGGTCCAAACCGAATTTTTGGGCCGAACCAACACAAACCGAACCTAACCGAAGTTTTTCGGTTCGAGAATTTCCATTTTTCGGCGGTTCGGTTTGTGTTCGGTTTAGGTTCGGTTTGTGTTAAACCGAATTTTTTTTTTTACAATACATCAATACATTGTATATATATTTGTATACTTTATATATACACACATACTTACTATATACATATATATAGTGTATATATACACATATATACATTGTATTTGCAATTGTATATATATTTTAATCTTGTACAATTAATAAAGCAGACGTACAACTACAAATCTACAATGTCTATATATCCACTGTATTTGTAACCATATACACACATACTTACTAGTTACTATATACATATATATAGGTTCGGAGTATATATTTTTGTAACTATATTTGTATACTTTATATTGGAATATTTGTATATATATTGTATTATATATATATATATATATATATATATATATATATATATATATATATATATATATTGTATACTTTAAATTATTATTTTTTATGAAAATTCGGTTCAATTAGGTTAAAACCAAACCGAACACAAACCGAACCGGCAAATAACCGAATCGAACCTAATACTTTCGGTTCGGCTTTCGGTTTGAAAATTTGAGATTTTCGGTTTCGGTTCGGTTCGGCCCGGTTCGGTTAGTTTTTAGACCGATGCACAGCCCTATTCTCTATAGCATCTGTTCGATTTCTATTCGCCAGTGCAAGCGATTCTATTCGTCATCGATCTCTTCTACTATTCTTCTACTGTTCGAAAATTTCTATTTGAACTTTTTCATTTGTTCGAAAATTTCTCCTGTTCGATTGCATCTCTTCTTCAGTTTGCCATTGCATTCGATTTCTATTCAAATTAGGGCTTCCTATCCTAACCTATCCTGTGAGCTAATTGATATGCATTAGGGTTTTCTCTACTATGCAAATATCCTAATTGATGATTGTTCAAATTTCTGGATGATTTGAAGGATATTCGCTCCTGAGATTTATGCATTAGGGTCCAAGATGTTCAAATTTTGCTTCTGTTCGAAACTCCCTAGTCAAATCATCAATCCAGAAACCCCAGCCCCAAGAGCAAAATTTATGGATGAATTAGGGTCCAAGATGTTCAAATTTTGCTTCTGTTCGAAAATTTCTGGATGAACTAGGGCTCCAAGCATTTGATTTTCTACTGGTTGGATTTCTTTTTTTTATTTGGATATCTATATACCCTTCCCAAACAGCAGATATAAGATATAGATATCAATCCTATACCCATACCCAATACCCATAGATTGATATCTATATCTCATACCCATAGCCTATATCCTATATCTATATACCCTTTCCAAACGGGCCCTTAATTTGTTCTCAAAACAATGGTTTTGCTATTTGCATGGCGGTATTTCGCAATCCACACGGTGCCGATCTCGAAAACCGGCACTGGTGGTCTGACTACCTGGGAAGTCGGCATCGACAGAGGATCAGGCGAGTTGATTCAACGGTGATCTTCCACACAATGAAGGGCTGGCAACCAGTGTAATGATGCTGACTCGGAAACTCGGCATCGACACCGTGCGAATGGCGAAAAAATAACCGTGTGAATATAAGAGGACCCCAAAACAAACTAGCTAGCTAGCATCTATATTTAATTTGGGTAATTATTAATTAATGGTTTACGATTAAATTTGTTTTATTTAATTTTAAAATATATTGGGCCATTGTAGTGGAAGAGATACATGAAATTTTGCATGACCGTTTGAAGATTATAGGATGAGAAATAAACAAGAATTGCTAAGTTAATTAGTAAATGTTGTGAATTTTTCCGAGTGAATACCGTTAAAGAGAAGGAGAATGAACAATAGGACACAAAGGATTTCCGTGTTCTGGCAAGGACCGCACAGAACACCCTGCATGCAGAGAAAAACCTCTCTGCAACTAGGGTTTCTTATTATTGTGATGCTTTGATGGATACATAATTCCAACCCTACATGCCTCTATTTATAATAGAGTCCCTATAGGTAGAACCTCCTATAGATAAACCTAGATATAGATAAAACCTACCTTATCTAGAACCTATTATAGATAAACCATCTATAATAAACCACCTATATAAAACCATATATAGATAAAACTTGTTATAGATAAATTGACTTGGACCCCAATCCAATTTATCTATTTACCTAGGATGATTAATTGTCTCTTACAACAATCTCTACCTAGACAAATAATCTATCTATAACAAAGAATAGAGACATCTTTAGGACCTTGTCTGCTCCAGGTCCTCCCGTGCTCCGCTCCCTGGGGCTCCTCTCTTGAATATCATCAAATGATGTTGATCAAGTCCAAGTAGCGCTCATTGAACTTCTTCTTGGTGGCATGCATCACGAGTCCGGTACCCTCCACCATCTTCCATCTTGACAACCTATGCAATAGATACAACTTGTTGGACAAAGACTTTGACATATACCTCTTCTCCGATTGAACCTGAATCTCCTTCAAAGATTCTATGTCAATCATGTGGTATATATATCACTTTATCCGCCTGACAAAAGTTGAATACCCGATGATGCCTTCTCTTGTATCTTCTCCCATTCATCATCTTTCAACGAAACAAGTTTCGTATCTTTCATCTTCTTTAACATCCTCTTCCATGTCAGGAGACTCTTCACTCTCCATTGCCAAAGACTGAAATCTCTAGTGCCATCGAATTGGGGGGGCTCGAATTCTACACTGAATGCTATCGTCTAACCTGGCTCTGATACCAATTGTTGTGAATTTCCCCGAGTGAATACCGTTAAAGAGAATGAGAATGAACAATAGGACAGAAAGGATTTCCGTGTTCTGGCAAGAACCGCGCAGAACACCCTGCAGAGATAAACCTCTATGCAGCTAGGGTTTCTTATTATTGTGATGCTTTGATGGATACATAATTCCAACCCTACATGCTTCTATTTATAATAGAGTCCCTATAGGTAGAACCTCCTATAGATAAACCTAGATATAGATAAAACCTACCTTATCTAGAACATATTATAGATAAAACCATCTATAATAAACCACCTATATATAAAACCATATGTAGATAAAACTTGTTATAGATAAATTGACTGGGCCCCAATCCAATTTATCTATTTACCTAGGATGATTAATTGTCTCCTACAACAGTAAAGGTGATTGAAAAACCATATATAAATAAATTGCTTGAGGTCATTTGATCAAGTTAATTAATTGGGGCCATTGAGTATTTATCTATGAGAGACTATGTAAAAAAAAATATGTAACAACAAAATTCTCGGTATATATATATCTCACCTAAGCAGAGTTTGGGAGCCAAGTGAGTGTTTTCCTAGGCAATGTTATAAATAAAAATGATACTGAAATTTTATTAAGAGTGGATTTTAAGAGTACTGATTAATATTAAATTAAACTTTGTTGAGACTTTGACTAATGACTGATCGAGTATCGAAAGCTACCTAGAAGTTTAGTGCATAAGTTCAGTAAGATTTCACCTTAAAAATTAATTTATAAGGGAAAACTTTTCTCAGAGCTAATATATTTAGCTTAAAATTTATTATTTTCGATGTGAAACATACCCTTAAATTAAATTTGATAGAGAAAAGTACATGGGATATGAATCCAATTTAATATTATTATTTGGGAAGGTGGAAGACAACAGAAAACTTAGTTGCATTGAAGTTAAATTAACACTTGGCTGGCACCATATATTTTTGTTCAAATTATTTTGGATAAAAGTATATTGGTCGCATGGTTTGTAATAACATTGATTGCAATATAGTTGACCGGATCTTGATCAATATATTGCTTTATATTTATTTATTTTTTATATAATTAAGATAAGAATTTGAGTGGCGTCATCTAGTAACTTTGTTGAGAGAATGAAAGGTGTGAAGAGATCAAAAAGAGTCCCACATCGACAATATGAACAAAAGAAGCCTTAGTATATAAGTTAGTGGGTTACCCCATCTAAGGCCAATTGGTTTTAGGATGGAACCCCGCTCGGCTTATGTGCTAGGCTATTTAGCGCAAGGGCGCACGTGTGCACACGACCCCTGATCCCGAGTCTTAACGGACTTCAGTATGGTATCAGAGCGGAAAAAGCCAAATGGCCCGACTCTCGATCCTGGGCTAGCTAAAAAGAGAATGAGATGCTAGACCCGTCCAAGTGTCAACTAGAGGCGAAAGACGACTCTAGTTGCACTTGCGGGGGCGTGTTGAGAGAATGAAAGGTGTGTGCACACGACCCCCGATCCCGAGTCCTAACGGACTTCAGTAAGCTTCCTTTTCTTATCGATGAGAACAAAACATTTCAAATACGACGTGAGAGGTTCGGGGGCCATTACGTGTCTGAGCTGAGCCACCTAGCTTGTCTGCAATCTGGTTCACTTTTCGAAACACATGCTTGTAAGTAACAACCTCAAACCATTGCAATAAGTGCTGGATATTTGTGACTATCACCTTGATCTTCTAGGGACATTGTCACACACCAAACAATAAATAAATCACATGCGGCTATCACCTTCAAGTTGGATCCGTCAGTAGCCCAAGTCTCTAGCCGATAATTAACATGCTTGAGTAGAGAGCCAGGGCTTCTGGTACGCGATTAATTTATGACTGAACTTTTATAGTTATGAATGAATGGACGATAATTGAATTTTTTTTAACAAGTTCAAACATTTGTAAATCGACTAATGCGAAAGTATGAACTCCGAAAGTGTGTAAATAAATGATTAAGGAATGTTCTTGCTATTCACACGACCACATCTCACCAAAAGTACGGTGGAGGAGTGCCAACTTCAGGAATTAGTGTCGGTAGTTGGTGGCTCGGCTTCGACAATGGGTGCTCGACTGCTCGTGTGTTGCTTGGTGGGAGTGTTGCGGAGAATGCCGACTTCAGGAGTTGGTGTCGACGACTAGTGGTTCGGGCTCGACACCTCGTGTGTTGCTGGCTGTTTGGGTGGGAGTACGTGTTGTGAGCTGCCGACTTTGGAAGTTGGTGTCAGTGACTAGTGACCGTGCGTTTGACAATATTACCATCGTGTGAATATTAGCCCCCTTAAGGAACTAGCTAGGATTTAGAGAGCTTGGAGGAGATCAATTAAAAGTCCAAATTATAATTCTTCATTATTTAAATAAAATTTGGTTTTTAAAAAAGAGTATGATAAATAATTAATAATTAAGCTTTTTAGGTGTCCAGTTTTATTCTTGTGAATCCAAGAGAGACAATGAATGTAGGTCCAAACTTAATCGAGTTGGCAAACAATGGATCATTCACCAACCATTGATTCTATGCATACAATATGACACGAAAGAGGTTCATATGCATTAATTCATGTGTTCCTATTTGATCGTTTAATCTCAATGTCATAATGATTAATATCCAGAATTTAACCATCCAATTGTATTTTTTGTTATATTAACTTGTAAACGCCTTCATATATATATATACCAAACTAGCTAAGGATACAATCACAATCATACAACTCATATGGTTATCACCATGACAAATTGTTATGAATGAGAATCATGGAATAACTAGAAAATGAAAAACCCGAGACTAAGGTTCTGTTTGATAAAAGAGTGGTTGATGAATAAGGTAGCTGAATCTGATGGAGTATTGTGTTAAATATATATGTTAATAAACTATTATATGTAGTGTTTGGTAAACCTAATTATTAAAGTAATATAAATTTTTGTGAATATAAAATCAAAAGTTTAGGTGAGTAATTGTTGGAAAGATCTGAAAGGATCGAAATAGTAAAAGTGAATTTAGGGTTACTATATAAGTCGAGTAGGTTGAACTTTGATTAGGATAATTCACTTTTGTAATCTGACTCAAATAATTAAGGAGCGTATATTTAAGTTCGATTAAAGAACTCAAATTTTGTGGAATTGATAAATTTTTCTATGGATTTATCAAAGTCCGACTTGGACCGGTTACTGGGGGTCGTGTGCACAGGCGCACATGCGCTAGTAGCCTAACACACAAGTCGAATGAGATTCCATTCTAAAACCAATTGGCAATAGAAGGAGACTTGTTATGTTCAACTTTCGATGTGGAACACTTTTGGTCTCATTCACATCTCTCAACACGCCCCTGCAAGTGTAACTAGGAATAACTCATCTAGTTGACACTTGGACAAATGGTAACTCAGACCAGGATCGAAAGACGAACCGTTAGGCTAATTGCACTGATACCATATCAAAGTCCAACTCGGACCAAGAAATGACTCATCTAGTTGACATTTGGACAACTGGTAACCCCCAGACCAAGATCGAAAGACAGGCCGTTAGGCTAACCGCTCTGATACCATATCAAAGTCTGACTCGGACCGATAACTAGGGATCGTGTGCACAGACGCACATGTGCGAGTAGCCTAATACACAAGTCGATTGAGGTTCCATTCTAAAACCAATTGACAATAGAAAGAGTAGTCCACCGACTCATAAATTATGACTTGTTATGGACTCATACATTTATCTTATCAAACAAATTAAGTATAAGCACGTACAATTAAGCTGATCAATTCAACTCCTTAATACTCGACTTGTTTCTAAACGAAGAAGGAATATGATACAATTAAGCCGATCAATCCAGTTCCTTAATACTCGACTTGTTTCTAAACGAAGAAGGAATATGATAGTACTAGTGTATGTCCCGTCCCCTGTACGGGAATGTGTTAACACAATATTATAAAATTACATTTATTATCTATTAAAAAATCATATAATAAATATGAAAATAAATAAATAAATATGAATTACATTATGATAATTAAACTAATAACTAAAAATATAAGATTAAAATTAATCTAGATCTAAATAACTCATTCTCCTAAAAATAATATAGATATAAATAAAATAACTATGAAATAATTAATTTTGATATGAATAATTCTTTCCACAAAAAATAATCGATAATACCTATCAAATATTTACTACTATGTATCTATTAATATCTATTAATATTTTTGGTAATTATGATCACTGTTCTAAAAAAACCCTTCAAGGCCCGCCTAAATCCCTTACCTCACCCCGCCTTCAAGGCCTTCAAGGTCACCAAGACCCGCTAGACCCCAAAGACCCGCCATAAAATTCGTCTACATGGCAATTCGGTGAACCTAATTTTTTTTTAGGTCCCCTCCATATGTTGTAATTTATATATAAACCCTGAATTGAATATATTATTTATAATCCAGATGGAGATACACTTATATAACCATTTGTATACCTGTATATGCCAAATTTATTACTATTATTGCGTGTAATTATATTAATATAGTTATTTTATTATATATAATATTTACTCTTTTATAAGATATTCCGTCTATTCAATATTATATGAGTTAATGGTAAAATAAAATAAATATTTTTAATTATATAAATTAGAACTATCTTATTATTTTTGATATTATGTTTATAAATAATTAATCTCTGTTTATAAATAAATAATCTATGTTCAGTACTATGTCCCTAGTTCAACAACAACCAATCCAGTATAATATTAACCCCACTCAGATTAGAGTTAGTATTCGAATTGTACATCGATTATGTTGAATGAGTGTCTTCAACCAAAAACCAATCACACAAAAATAAGCAGTCAAAAGACAAAAATAAACATATAAATTATTTACCGTATATAACTATATGAATTATTATTATTATTATTATGTTTAATTATATTGATGATTGTGTTATATTGATATAGTTTTTTCCTTATATAATATTTAATCTTTTATAAGATATTCCATCTTTCCAATTATATGAGTTAATGGTAAAATAAAATAATGATTTAATCTTTTTTAATTATATAGATTAGAACTATCTAATTATTTTTTATTAGATTTCCTTTTTGACGGGAGAAAGCTTTGCGAGACGCACTCACGCGCCGCCACGTAGGCAGATTCACTCACACGCCGCCACGCATGCACCAATGCATCGGTTTTAGTATATGTATATAGAATAGATTGGCGAGTTAAAGAGAGCGGTGACGAGATGTGGTGGTGAGAGTGGTGATAAAATGTCAGCCATATTGTTTTTCCAAATGAAAATTAATTAAATAAAATACAATATATACCTACTCTATTTAAGATCGATGTGGGATGAGGAAAAACGTCAAAATCGGGTGCACATAAATATTTTTTTGGGGGGTGGATTTGAATAATTGAGGCCTTGGAAAGGTTTGATGGGTGGGTCGATGCAATCAAGAGGAGAACAACTCCGATATATCATATATGTTGGAGAAGTTGACAAAATTCCTAAAGGCAAAAGCCCGGGCCCGACCCGGCCCACTTCCTGCTAAATTCTTTTGACCTATTTCAATAATTTCAATTGTGTTTTTGTGTACATTGCTGTCAAAATGATTTATGTTCGATCGATTTTGATAATACCCATCAACGAGTGCCCCTCACATTTGGAAGTGCAATCATGGTTTCTTCAAATTTTTGCCATGTGCATTTCAACTTGTTTATCCTCTTTTTCATAAAATCCATTGAAATTAGACTCAAAACTATAGCTTGAGAATCTCACCCAATAATATGGCATTTTAGTGAAATTAGTAAGTTAATGAAAGTCATTTTCTTCCTCTTTAAATTTATTAAACAACTTACTCATGAATCATGATATTCGTTTATGGTTTAAATATTGTTAAAGTCGGCTGGGTCCGGTGGGATCAAAACAAGTTGGAGGGTAGTCCACCAACTTATATGTTGTTTAAGACATCTCAGTATTTTCAATGTGGGACAACCCATATTCCAACAAATATCTTAGTTCTTCATATATTGCCTTGATTGTGCCGTCTTTGGTTCGCCTAGTTTCTACCTCTCAACATAGTGCATGTAGCCTGATTGTTAGTTGCTTCTTTTTATTCGTTTTTGTTGATGGATTGATTTGTTTCATGACGATTAGTCTTTTGGTTGATTCGTTGGCCTCTCGAGGATCAAGTTAGTGTTTGATCTCTCGAATTTAATTTTACTTGTATAAAAAAATGGTTTAAATATATGTTTATTTTATTTATTTCATAATATTTATCGTTTTACTTTGCGCATATATAACATTGAGCCTAGCTCAAGGATCAAAACTAACTGAAAAATATAGAATATTTCAAGATTTAGTTAATTAAAAAACAATAAATAAAGATATTAACGAGAAATAAGGATATTGGTAATATAAAGGGTAGCCAATTAGATATGAGTATTGAGTATTATTCCTTTTGGATTCAAATATGATTCTTTTGCCGGTAATGTGATCCTCTCAATCTAATCTAAATTGTAAAAAGTAAACATTAGTTTATAATATTAATAACTTTTGATTGCAATTAAAATCAATCAATCAAGAAATAATAAATAGGGCAAAAACGCCCTATTAAATTGGAAATTATTGGATATGGGGGGATCTATTGACCCATGAAAACAACACTCAACACTCAAGAGTCAAGAGCTCCACTTATTTTGAAACTCCTTTTTGGCCCATTGACCCGACAATCCATTTTTTCTCCAATTAATCTTCCATCCAAAAATGCCTCAATTTTTACATTTTAAGTTTTTGTAGGGAAAATTGTATATGTAGATTGTAGATGCATTACCATGAACTATACAAATTTTATAAAATATTATAATCTTTATGGTTCTTTAAAGTATCTTAGGTCTCATTTTTTTCATATCCTTGAATAATTATTTCAGACTCACTCAAAATTAGCAATGGAGCCAGAAAAAAAAAACTATCCATAAAATTATCAAAAATAAAATTAAGTACACTTTATAATTTATTATTTCTTTTATCCATAAAATTATATTAAAAAAATGCACTTGGCTCTAACCACCTCATATCCCCTGGCTCTACCAATTACTCGAAATTTCGCAAATGTTATATTTTACGAAATCGGTTAGGGAGACAATTATTTCAAATATTGAAATATTGGGTGTAATTTTAAATAAAATAAAATAAAATAATAAAATGAAAATAGTAAAAAATGATTTGTTACTGTAATCCGAATTGCCTTTGGGATGGTTGATTGACTTCCTTTTTCCTTCTCTCTTTAGAATGATTGAAAAGTGCATTACTTTTAAGATAAAAAAAAACACAAGAATAAGTCAATAACTTTACTATGTTATATATTAATATTAGGTTGGATGCTTCTTTCATAATTCGATTTTCCATCAAACACATGAAGTGCTTAGTTCTTTTAATTATTTGTTCATAAAATATTATAATATATACTTTTGTAGAAAGTATTTCTCGAAGCTAGTAGAGAAATTATTTCCATCAAACACATGAAGTGCTCACACCCTTTTTTCACAACTCATTTGTACATAAAAGTTGGATTTTTAGCTCCAAAAAAAAAAAACTTTTAGATCTTAATGTGTAGGAAATAAATGTTTATGTAAATGATATTTACAAACAATCAACATGATTTTTTTCTTCTTTTTTTGGATACAAGGAAGTAAATTAGACACAGCTACAGCTGACGACCAACAACCTAACCTAGAGCGTCTTGATAGATGAGAACACGCAGTTTCGAGTCATCTTCCACTCTCCCGTCGGCAGAGATACTGTAGACAAGGGTAGCAACCCTATCCATTATAGTATTAGCTTCTTCGAAAATATGATTCAACATGATAAAAATTCCTGAGAAAATTGGAATATAATGAATACCTGAGATCAACTAGTCCGCCATTATCGTCCATTATATAGTCTGTATATCGCTTGATTGGATGCGTTGAATTATTTTATTATTTTTCTTAATAAATAAGGTAGTTTTATAATTGTTTTCAACTAATAAAACAATGTGTACTATAAAAGGGACCATATATATTAGCGGACTAGAGAATCCTCACCGCTTTTTTTAGATTAGTTGTGATCAGTACCAAATATTTTACAAAATATCTTAAACTTTGGGATTTTGTTTGTTACCCTGTAAAAAATTGTTTTTTTCCCTTCACATAAAAGGTTGAATAAATTTCCCAAAATCACTTGAGCTATGAAATTTTTTAGGGAAAACTAATTAAAATACCCCCACCTTTGGGGGTATGGTAAAAATATATCCTCAACTTTCAAATGTAATAAAAATATCCCGACCTTTGAGGGTGGTGGTAATATATTACCCTGAGTTTTCTCACGGGTCAAAAATGCTGACAATGTAGCTTACGTGGATTATTTTTTGACATGACAACATACGTGGAAGCCTTTTTTTTTACAAATTAACACGAAAATTGGGTTTTCTTGAACGGTTTCCTTAGGGGAAACAAAAATAAAATGATAACAAATTAAACCGGAAAAACGAAATTGATTCAACCAAGCAACTAATCCAGTCAAAATTGCCTCAAATTAACACAACCCGACTATTTCTAACACCAAACCGACAACAAAACTAAACCGACAACAACGAAGAGGGAAAAAAAAAACTTACCCAACCAAGTCCGTGAACGAATTAGATATGAAAAAAATGTGAGAGAGACAACTCAAGATAGTCGACCACGGGGGAGGAAGACTGACATTGAAGAGGAACCATGAGCTACCTGGAAGCCAATTCAAGAGGCGACCACGGAAGAAGATCTGAGGGAGGAAAAGACGTTGGGTATGAACCGGTCAAACTCTTTTTTTTTTTCCTAAGGATACTGTTTAAAAAAACCCTTGTAAAAAAATCCACGTAGGCTGGCAGGCTGCCTTATCAACATTTTTTACTCGTGAAAAAACTTGTGGTAATATATTACCACTACCCTCAAAGGTCGGGATATTTTTATTACATTTGAAAGTTAAGGATATATTTTTACCATACCCCCAAAGGTGGGGGTATTTTAATTAGTTTTCCCAATTTTTTACAAAACCACTCATAAATTAGACTAACTTATAATTTAGTCAATCTAACTTTTGAGTTTATTTTTAAAAAACCAGCTACAATTTTTTTTTAAAAATATTTTTAATGCTAAAATATTACTTTATTCTTAAATATTTGGATAGGTTTATTTTGTGAAATTGCTTAACTTACCTGTCATATTGTCATTTGTGAAAAGTGCCTAATATAAAGAGTGATTTGTGACATTTAACCTAAAAGATTATATAATTTGAAGTGGATGGCAAAAATAAGACATTATTATAGCTAATTAGCATATTTATAAACTACTCCGTATTAACTTAATTATAAGTCCTTTTTTGTCATATATATTTGGACATTATTATAAGTCAATTTATAATACTCCACGCGCGCGAAATTAAACGTTTGCACTAACTGAAAAAGAGCGCAACTCTCTCTCGCTCGCTCGCTCGCTCTCGCAACGTTCGAACGATTCCAGAAATCCTAAATGCTTACCCGCCAACTAAATTTCAAAACACTGTACAGATCAACCTTCCAACGGCCAGTCCCTGTAGCGAAATTTCACTTATCGCAAGATGCCCACCAACTGTTCGATCAAATGCCTCTACCAAATGGCCCCTACAATCCCGTCAGTTCTATGCTCGATTGCATCCACCAAAATCACGGGTTAAAGGCCCTTGAAATCTTTAGATCACTGCTGCCGGCTAAGTATCCTGATGTTGTGAATGAGGATGTCGTTGTTCTCGCAATCAAAGCTTGCCTTGGTTGCCCCGGAAGATATGGTGAGGAGCTCCATGGCTTTGCTGTTTCATCTGGCTTCATCTCGTATCGTTCTGTCTCAAATTCGCTAATGAACTTTTACTGTAAACTCGGGAAATTCGATGAGGCAGTGGATATATTCAATTCAATTGATGATCCTGATGTTGTCTCGTATAACACTGTTCTCGCCGGGTTTCAGGTCAGTCATGATGCTTTGAGCTTTGCTAGTCAGATGAATTTTGACGGAATTCTGTTCGATGCTGTTAGTTTCAGTACCATTCTTTCATTTTGTTTGGGCAAATTAGGGTTCTTGTTTGGTTACCAGTTACATTCTATGGCCCAAAAATCAGGGCTTCATGAGGAGATTTATGTCGGAAATGCCTTCATCACTATGTACTCTAGGTGGGGGCTCATCCCTGAAGCCGAGAGGGTGTTTGGTGAAATGCTTAAGAGGGATCTTGTCTCATGGAACGCACTCCTATCCGGTTATAGCCAAGAAGGAAGCTACGGACTGAAAGCAATTCAAGCCTTCCATGAAATGATGACACAAGGAATGAAGCTGGATCATGTCTCATTTACTTCTGCAGTTTCAGCTTGCGGACACGAAAGGAATTTGGAGATGGGGAGACAGATCCATGGTTTGGGTATTAAGGTGGGAGTCAGCAGTCATGTTTCTGTATGCAATGTCTTGATGTCAACTTATGCCAAGAGTGAAGCCATTGAAGACGCGAAGCGAGTTTTCCATGACATGGCTCAACGGAATGTGGTTTCTTGGACAACTGTGATCTCTATGAATGAAGATGATGTTCTTCCACTCTTTCACAAGATGAGGTTGGATGGTATTTATCCGAATGATGTGACATTGATCAGTGTACTCCATGCTATCACAAACATGAACCTTCCATACGAAGGTCATACGATTCATGGGTTCTGCATAAAGACTAGTTTCATTTCAGAATTGAATGTCTCTAACAGTCTTGTCACCATGTATGCTAAGTTTCAGAACATGGGAGATTCAGTCAAGGCCTTCGGAGAAAATCAGTACAGGGAAATTGTATCTTGGAATGCTTTGATAGCCGGATACTCTCAGAACGGGTTGTTCCAGGAAGCGCTTGAGACATTCTCATCAGCAGTGTTCGAGAGCCATCCAAACGAGTATACATTTGGCAGCGTCTTGAGTGCAATCGGAGCTGCAGAGTCTGTTTCCCTGAGACACGGACAAAGATGCCACTCGCATTTGTTGAAGCTGGGGCTAAACACCAACCCTATCGTCTCCGGTGCTCTTCTTGATATGTATGCTAAGCGAGGAAGCCTTTCGGACTCCAGATTGGTCTTTCAAGAAATCAATGAAAGAAGCCAAGTTACATGGACTACAATTATGTCTGCACACGCAAGGCACGGTGACTACGAATCAGTTATGCACCTGTTCAAAGAAATGGAGTGTGAGGGTGTTACACCGGATTCCATTACCCTCCTTACTGTCCTTACAGCTTGTGGAAGGCAAGGGATGGTTGATGTGGGTCAACAGATCTTCAACACATATGTCAATGAGAGAAAGATTGAGCCTTCACCCGAGCATTACGCTTGTATGGTGGACATGTTGGGAAGGGCGGGGAAGCTCAATGAGGCGGAGGACTTAATTCATCGAATTCCAGCTGGACCGGGGCTATCTGCATTGCAGAGCTTGCTAGGGGCATGTCGGATACACGGGGATGTGGAAATAGGCCAGAGAATAGGCAATGCCTTGATAGAGATGGAGCCAGAGGAGTCTGGCTCTTATGTTCTTATGTCAAACTTGTATGCCACAAAGGGTGAGTGGGAAAAGGTTTCTTCGATGAGGAGACGGATGAGAGACAAGGGAGTGAGGAAGGTAATCGGATTCAGCTGGGTGGATGTTGGCATTGTTGATGGTTCGCTATACGCTCATGGCTTTTCTTCCGATGATATGTCTCATCCGCAATGCAAGGAAATTTATGAAATGGCCAAGTCCTTGGGTCTAGAAATGAAATTCTTGGAGAGGGAGAGTGAAAGGTTAGAACTCATTAGTTGTACTTTCTAGACATGTTATCATTGATGAAATCGCAATCAACAAAGTATAGTCTTCTTGAATTCATGCATATCTTAAGGATAAACTCGTTATAATCAATCAACACATCAGATCAAACGAATCCGAAAAAACAGATGGAAATGGAAGATGCTGAAATCTATCTGATGGGGACAGCTATAAGGAACTGTACTAAAGGGGTCAAAATTTGAATTGCGCCTCAGTAGTCAAATGGATTCCTAGTACCGTTTGAATCGTACCAAAGGGCAAAGTGAATCAATCCACTGTAGAGGACGTTGAAATGTGAATATACCTTATAGACTTGTGACAGATGAGATGACCTGCCAAGTGGGCAATTGGGCAAAAGGGTATTTAGAACAACGATCAAAACATTTTTGGACACTGATCTTGTGTGTTGTTGGCCTTATCCTGATTACTGAAATTGCTAATGGTGGTTGATTGATCTTATCTGTATAATGAATCTTTCAACAGGGTCTAATTTGATTTTTAGTGTTGCATATGCACTCGGAATTGCTTTGCTATATCCCATCAGGAGCACGTTTACACATACAAGATGCATCATCAATTGGGCAAAATTTTATTCAACATTAAAAATCCCAGAACCAATGTACCTGTTTGATCAATAACCTAAGTGGCCTCAAATTCATTGCTGCTCATTTCAACAATAAGCTTTGATTGATGAATAATTGCACAGAAAGCTAGAGCTTAACCACTTCTAATGATCTGAGAACAGACCCAGCTTCTTCAGTTGATGGTGAAGGAATTGTGTCCTTTAATTTAATGTGCAATGACTAGTTATGGAATAGGACAATTGATAGAGATATTCAATCCGATTATTTTAGGAGTCGTAATGCTTTGCTAGAAGCCAACTACGATTAATGGGCTTAAACGGGTTAAACCCATGGCTATTATAAACGGGTCCTATGCGGTCACACACTTAGAGTTGACGGGCTTGATCAAAAGATAGATGATTTTATTATTAGTGTATATTAGATATATATTAATAATAATGGGATAAGATTTATTTGTGAAATAAATAATTAATCAAGTAAGGTATAAATATAAGCTTATAAAGATGGGCTTATTATGACTTAACCTAATTCACACATCCCAACAAGGAACGTGAGTTTTAGCCGCACCAATTGGTTTGGGAGGGTTGAATTCTACCATCATCAATCAAGAGCAATTTGATTGTTCACCTTTCGATCTTCGTCCTAGCAGTCGAAGGCAAAGGAGATCTAGACCGGACTCTTGTGGACCAAGTAGAGGAGCAACACGTGGGGCTCTAGTTCTCTTCCGAATCCTCCCCGTTTAGATCCGGTTCACGCGTCAAGAGGTATCTCCTATGAACAATGATTTGATCTATCGATTTTATGCATGAAGATCCTTGAATTAGATGATAGAAAATAGTTTCTAAAACTTCCGCTGCGCATCTAATTTCCATCAATGGCATCAGAGCCTCTTGCATAAATTGATATGATTAATTAATTTTCTTGTTAGTTTTGATTCAATTTAGCAATATATTTGATATATGGAATAATTTATATGATTGAAATTATGATCTTGATTGATTGGATAAATTTAGATACATGAAATTAGTTCATCCAGAGTGTGAAGGCAGTGCCTTTTTGATCGAAACACTTTGGTCAAATTAGATCACAGACCGCCGCCAACTCGGTTTCAAGTCAATCGAATTCATATGCTGATTGGAATTTGATTCCGATCTAATTAATTCGATCAACTGTTGTGTTAATTATTAATTGGAATGCATCAACGTGAAATTGAAAACCGGCACCAAATTTTGTTTTTCGGAAAAGTTTAAGTTTGACTTTTTTTTTCCTTAATCAATTGGTACGCTTTGTAATTGATAAGATCTATTGTATACTCATGAAATATTTGATTTCATAAGAGTATAAATTGATTTGAATCTAAAAAATTGGGAATTTCATAATTTTGATAAATAAAGTTGATAAATTTTATGTGAATTTGATTCATATATTAATTTGTCAAAAGTTTAAGTTTTATGAAAATTTACCATCTTAATCCTACAATTGTCAAAGTTTGTAATTGTTACAAAATTTGAGTGGGAGTGGATGGGGGCGGAATTAGGGTTATGGAAGATATTTATGATTTTAGTGTAAAATCTTAAATTACCTTAATTAGATTTGGTAGATATCTTATCCCTAATAAAAAATTTCTATCCAATTATACAAGTACAAGGTAATAGTTACCATAAAATTAATTCCATATATATTATTGCTAGTTTTTGAATTAAAATATCAAGAATGTTCATGGATTTATTATGCTTGTTTTATATTGTGATATATTGCTTGCATATATAAGGTGACTAGTATGGTCCATAAATACGATCTGCGTATCGTTATGTTTTTTTGTACACGATCTGCGTATCGTTATGTATTTTTGTAATTTATTTTCAGTAATTAGATTATTAGAAAATATTGTAATTGATACAAGAAGACAAGAAGACATAAGAAGTTCAAGGATGGAGATCCATGAAGGGCGCGAGGGTGGAGACCCATGAAGATTAGATCTTTATTTTATGCATCGTAGGGGCCATACTAGGATCATAATTTCATTGCATTTTGAATGCCTTATTTTAAGTTTTATGTTGTTTTTATTTATGACATTTTTTCACTTATAAATAAAGACAAATAAAAGACTTAAGTTCCTAAGGTAAATTGGGGCAATGCCTTTCCATATCATAACCCATTAAGTTTTGGATTTTTGGTTGGATGGGCTTCACAAAAGTGATGGTGTCTTTCCATAATCTTGGGCTAATGAGGGTGAATCTATACGGGGGTTCATAAACCTTGATATGGCTGTACCCAACGAGAGACCAAAAGGCAAAGTTTTGGATCTTGAGGCATAGGATGATTTTACATTGGATGTGGATCATCAACTAAGAATTATAAGGAGTTATAATTAGTAATTGTTACTTACCTTGAACATACAAGACTCAAGGCAGTGCAAAAGTACGTTGGGTCTTGTGTGTAATGGGATCTTGGAATCATTTTATTCACTAGGAACAATAACAATTTGAATAAAATGCGCATTTACTTATTTTAAAGGTGTTTAATCCTAAGTAATTTGCATTTCGAACATAAACTGATTTGTTTGTCATTTCCTTTTTTTTTTTTTATATAGGCATTATGTCGAACGATAACTTGAAATTCACCCTGCGCTCAATAGTTGAGAAAAACAAATTGAATGGAACGAATTTTCTCGATTGGGAAAGGAATCTGAGAATCGTCCTCAGGTCTGAAGGGCGTGAAGATGTCCTATCAACCCCTATCCCTGACATTACTGATACCTCATCAAATGAGGAGAAGGCTAATGAAAAAAAGCTTAGGAGTGAGTCTTTGCCTGTCACTTGTCTGATGCTAGCAGGCATGGAACCTGATCTTCAAAAGAGGTTTGAACATCAGGATGCTTACACAATCATCACCAACCTGAAAGTGTTGTTTCAGGAACAGGCAAGGATTGAACGATATGAAACTCACAAAGCTATACTGGATAGCAAGCTTGTGAAGGGGAAGCCAGTAGGTCCTCATGTGTTTAACATGATTGGGCTTTTTAGCCGTATGGAGACACTAGGCACCCCATATGACCAAGAGTTGGCCACAGATATCGTGTTGCACTCATTGCATGATGGATTTGCCTCATTCAGGATGAACTATCATATGCATGGTCTCAAGAAGAACCTGAATGAACTCCATGGTATGCTCAAAGCTGCTGAGCAGAATACTCCTACTGACAACAAGAAAGAAGTTCTTAATGTCAATAAAGGGAAAGGGTTTAAGAAGGTAGCCAAGAATAGGAACAATCCCCAAGAGAAAGGCAAGAAAGTTGCAAAACCTAAGGGAGGTGAGAAGCCAAGAGTGGCTGCAGACCATGATTGTTTCCATTGCAAGGCGAAGGGACACTGGAAGAGAAACTGTCCCAAGTACCTGGAAGACAAGAAGAATGGGACTTTGAGTTCCAACACTTCAGGTATTTATGTTATTGAATTACTGTCAACCAATGTTTGCACGTTAGATAATGGTCCTACTTGGGTATTAGATACCGCATGTGGTGCTCACATTATTTCAAATGTGCAGGGACTAAGAAATAGGAGACAAGTGAAGAAAGGGGAGATAGAGCTACGCGTTGGAAATGGAGCAAGCGTTGCTGCACTTGTCGTAGGAGATTTTAGTTTATCTCTTCCTTCTGGTTTAATCTTAGAACTAAATAATTGTTATTTTGTTCCTAGCATTACAAAGAACCTTGTTTCGGCTGCAGTAATTTATTCTGAAGGTTTTAATTTTAGCACTACAGATGAAGGTATAATTATTCACAAGAATGATATCTTTTATGCTCGTGCTCAAGATATTAATGGAATATTTGTATTCGACCTTACAACAGAATCATATAACATAAATACAAAAAGGCAAAAATCAAGTAAGTTGAGTGAAGCCTACCTATGGCATTGTCGTTTGGGTCACATCAGTTTAGACCGCATGAAGAAGCTCCATAGAGATGGACTTCTAAAAGATGTGGATTGTGAATCCATTGATACATGTGAGTCATGTTTGATGGGCAAGATGACAAGGTCACCTTTCAAAGGAACAAATGAAAGGGCTACTGAGCTATTGGGCATTATACATACTGATGTATGTGGGCCAATGAGTACAGAAGCTAGAGGTGGTTATAAATACTTCATCACATTTACTGATGATATGAGTAGATATGGATATATTTACCTTATGTCACATAAATCGGAATCCTTTGAAAAGTTCAAGGAATTTCAAAATGAGGTAGAGACTCAAACTGGCAAGAAAATAAAAGCACTTCGATCAGATCGTGGGGGTGAGTACTTGAGCCATGAATTTGATCAATATTTGAAAATTTGTGGGATAGTAACACAGTTGTCTACTCCAGGAACACCACAGCTTAACGGTGTATCTGAAAGGAGAAACAGGACCCTGTTAGACATGGTCCGATCTATGATGAGTTTTGCTGACCTTCCGGTATCCTTCTGGGGATATGCCCTTACAACTGCCGTACTTACACTAAACAGGACTCCGTCTAGAGCTGTAGACAAAACTCCATATGAGATATGGACTGGAAAGGTTCCAAAATTGTCTTTTATGAAGATATGGGGATGTGAAGCTTATGTAAAGCGTTTACAAATGGATAAGCTTGCCCCTAAATCAGATAAATGCTATTTTATAGGGTATCCAAAAGGTAGTTTTGGATATTACTTCTACAATCCCGCTGAACAAAAGGTGTTTGTTGCAAGGGATAGTGTCTTTTTGGAAAAAGAGTTCATTTCCAATAAGTCAAGTGGGAGAAATATTCATCTTGAACCAGTTCATGATGAAGAGCAACAAACTCAACAACGAGATGACATAGATGATGTCGAAGATGAGTTGATGGTTTTGGAAGGCCAAGAGCCCCAAATCATCCAAGAACCGGAACAAGAGGATCCACAAATAGTTGTGGAAACTGTTCCAGCTTCAGTTGTTGAACCAGTTGAACCCACCCGTAGATTAGATAGGCCAAGGGTACAACCAAGACGTTATGATGATTTCATCTTGAATGTAAACCTTGATGTTCTTCTGCTAGAACATGATGAGCCTAATACCTATAAGCAAGCAACGACGGGTCCAGACTCCAAGAAATGGCTTGAGGCCATGAGATCCGAAATGGATTCGATGTTTTGAAAATCAAGTATGGGACTTGATAGATTTGCTAGATGGGGTAAAATCCATAGGGAGCAAATGGGTTTTCAAACTTAAGACAGATAAGGATGGAAAGGTATCTGTATACAAGGCAAGATTAGTTGCCAAAGGCTTTAAACAGATTCATGGTATAGACTATGATGAGACCTTTTCACCAGTTGTAATGATAAGATCCATTAGGATAATCCTTGCTATTGCCGCCTATTATGATTATGAGATTTGGCAAATTGATGTCAAAACCGCCTTCTTGAATGGATTCTTGGAAGAGGATGTGTACATGACACAACCCGAGGGTTTTGAAGATCCAAGTGATGCTAGGAAGGTATGCAAGCTTAAGAGGTCTATATATATGGACTTAAGCAAGCATCCAGGAGTTGGAACTTTTGGTTTGATGAAAAGATCAAAGAGTTTGATTTCGTCAGATGCGAAGAGAACCCTTGTGTATACAAGAAGTTTAGTGGGAGTAAAGTGGTCTTCCTAGTTTTGTATGTGGATGACATACTACTTATTGGGAATGACATTCCGATGCTAGAGTCCGTTAAGGAATGACTGAAGAAATGTTTCTCAATGAAAGACTTTGGGGAGGCAGTGTACATACTTGGAGTAAAGATCTATAGAGATAGATCTGAGAGATTGCTTAGATTGAATCAAGGAACTTATATATAGATAAGATTCTTAACATATTCAATATGCAAGATTCCAAGAAAGGGTTTTACCTATGTCATGGTGTGTACACCACCTGATGTTGCATTTGCTATGAGCAGGTGTAGCAAATACCAATTGATTCCATGAGAGGCACACTAGTGTGCAACTAAGAACATCCTGAAGTTCTTGAGAAGAACCAATGATGATTTCTTAAGGGTGATGACAAGTTGATCGTATATTTTATGAGGATGTTTCATCTTATTTGACATTAAGATGTGTAAGGTGCATACATATGACAATATTGCAAATCCATTGACGAAGCTTATGCCTAGCCCAAGCATGATGGTCACACTAGGGCTAAGGGTCTCAAACACATTGGAGAATGGCTTTGAGATTGCTTTCTATTACATTTTACGTTTAGAGTGTTAGACACTGAGTTTATGTTCGACTAGATGATTTTATGATATATGATATTTCATCTTTATTTATATATTGTGTTGAACGATAATAAATAAAATGTCCAAATAATTCATAGTTCGCAAATGGGCTTATCTTAAGTGTTCTGGTAAATGAAACCCCATTAAGTGAAATGCAGTTATGAATTATCACAAGTCCGTAGTCTGAAATCATCAAATTGGACATAGGTGATTTTATTAAATGACTATATTGTAAGTTGACTGATAGCGCCAGGTTTCATGGGCTATAGGGACATGGAGATGTCTAGTCAATTACATATATATGTATGGATGATACATATAGGACAGACCCACCTTAAGACTATACAAAAGGGATTGCAGAGTTTTAAGTTAAACCATGATTAGTAGATTCCTCATACATGAGTGTGTTATGGTCCCTCTTGATGATTAGTATTTCTTTGACACGGCTAAACGCTTTCCGTAACAGGGAGTTATAAAGGTCGTAGTTGGGATTGCCAAAAGTTGAGTGGGAGCCATAGTCATACAAGACTGTAGATGTCCTCCTTCTTCATGCATACTGTGATGCATTGAAAAGGAATGGTGTCTAGGCCACTTAGAGAGCAAGAACTGAAAATGCATGGCCATGCTCGGATGGATTATTTGTAATCATCCGTTTAATTGACAGTTCGAACTCGGAGTTCAAGGAATATATATTTGATAATAGATATGAATGTCACCATATCATCAAATATGACATTAAGAGACACGGGTATCTGAAATTGCACACTTGTTTAAGGACAAGTGGGAGATTGAAGGAATTGTGTCCTTTAATTTAATGTGCAATGACTAGTTATGGAATAGGACAATTGATAGAGATATTCAATCCGATTATTTTAGGAGTCGTAATGCTTTGCTAGAAGCCAACTACGATTAATGGGCTTAAACGGGTTAAACCCATGGCTATTATAAACGGGTCCTATGCGGTCACACACTTAGAGTTGACGGGCTTGATCAAAAGATAGATGATTTTATTATTAGTGTATATTAGATATATATTAATAATAATGGGATAAGATTTATTTGTGAAATAAATAATTAATCAAGTAAGGTATAAATATAAGCTTATAAAGATGGGCTTATTATGGCTTAACCTAATTCACACATCCCAACAAGGAACGTGAGTTTTAGCCGCACCAATTGGTTTGGGAGGGTTGAATTCTACCATCATCAATCAAGAGCAATTTGATTGTTCACCTTTCGATCTTCGTCCTAGCAGTCGAAGGCAAAGGAGATCTAGACCGGACTCTTGTGGACCAAGTAGAGGAGCAACACGTGGGGCTCTAGTTCTCTTCCGAATCCTCTCCGTTTAGATCCGGTTCACGCGTCAAGAGGTATCTCCTATGAACAATGATTTGATCTATCGATTTTATGCATGAAGATCCTTGAATTAGATGATAGAAAATAGTTTCTAAAACTTCCGCTGCGCATCTAATTTCCATCAGATGGTTCGAGATCAGACACTTCTAATGATTTGAGATCAGACCCAGCTTCTTCAGTTGGCCATCGGTACCACGAATAAAACCTTCAGACCCAGCTTCTTCAGTTCACTAGCTATCACTTCCTTTCTCTTGTTACTGCTTGCAATCTTAGTTTGAATACACAAATAACTGGTGTTAATTGCAATTACAGCCTCTAATCTCAAATTAGACCATGTCGAGAAGCAGATGAAATACAATTCCATCTCATTCAACGAAATTTGTCTTGAAATTAAGGAGCTCAACTGCTCAAGGATTGTTTGCCTTTGGAATGCCTAATTTTAACTTCCTTAATTGCTGATAAAATGTCTTCAACAGAATTCATGTATCATTGCTAGCTCTTGAATGCTGAAATATGTTTGTTTCATCTCAAAAAGTAGTTTCTTCTTGACAGTGTTTTTCCTTCTTTTTTTTTTTATCAGGAACTAACATACTCCCTTACATCCCCAGTGGTTTTTGCACACAACTATTTGCTTTCTAGAAACCTGATGCTAAATGAAGAGCATGGTAAGTGTGTTTCTTTGGTTGCTAAACTGTTCTTTCTTGACTGTGTATTTCCAGTTTCATTTGGCACCTTTGGAATTAATCTTTTAGCCAATGCATAGCTAGTTTTCATGTTCTGTTTGAAGTGTGCATTTTAAATATACAACTTAATATGGAATTATTATGTGTGCTCCATGTATCTCTTATTTGTGGAGCCAATTCTGAACTTTTTGTGATAAATCATGGAGTTTATGTTTGATTTATCAATGTCTTCAATGTTGTTTTTACTGCCACCTCCTTTCATCTGATTAACTCAACTCCATATATCTATTTTTTGAAATTTTCAGGGAAATTGTATATGATAGATTTTGGGTATAGCTCATACAACTATAGAGGCTTTGATATTGGAAATCATTTCAAGGAATATGCTGGATATGACTGTGATTACAACTTGTATGTACCCTTCTTTCCCTAGTACTGTTCAGATTTTGATCATCTTCTCTGTAAGTTGACAACTCATAGTTGTTGTCATGACCTTGTGTAGGTACCCAAGTAAGGAAGAGCAATACCATTTCTTCAGGCATTACTTGCATCCTGATGCTACACATGAGGCTGTGGTATAACTACCTTACTTTTGCAACCTGAGATTTGATATTGCAAACAAGGAAAAGCAAAGCAAAAAGAAAGTCACTTTTGCAATTGAAAATAGATATGAAATCCTAGCAGAGCTTGTGGATGACCCAGACAATACCACTTTGAAAGAGGCCATACAGACTTGCAAAACAAAAGCAAAAGAGGTGAATGAAGCCAAGGAACAGCAAGTTGGCAGAGTCAGAGTAGAAACTCAGAAGGGTGACAATCAAGATCGATCAAGAGCAGCCAGAGATAAGGAGAAGTCAAAGATTAAGCAAGTGCAGCTCAGGATCCAGTGCACAAGAAAAGGAAGGACATAGCTCAGAGTCAAGTGATCAAGAGGACTGGCCAGACAGAGGGGAAAAAAACAGTCGGTTGTTGCGCACATTGAAATCATGGCCGGGAGAAAGCAGCACTAAGCTACAGAAGAGACACCAAGGGCCTAGCACCCTTACCATCAACAATGCCGACGTCCACCCAGCTGATTGCTATTTCATCAATGATACCTTCTTCACCCCCTTGTCTCCTCATCGAAAAAACCCTTTTCCCACTCGCCCCTTGTAGCATGACAGAAGAACATAAGAACTAGACTCCTCCGGCTCCATCTCTATCAAGGCATTGCCTAATTCTTTGGCCCATCCCCATGTATCCGACACTCCCCTCCCCTAGCAAGCTCTGAGCTAAGGGACTGGTGGTATCAACAAATTGATTAACCCAAAAAAGGGTGACATTAGTTATTTCCAAACAAGTTGAAGCCATCCAGCAGTGTCTTTGGGTAGAGTTTGAATCAATTATAAATCAATCCTTACATTCTTATTATATTCAATGTGAGACGAGGTGTTACAATGGCATAAAAATCAAGTGCTAAGAAAACTACTTAGTGGAATCATGGCCAACACCAATTTCAAATGTTTCCTACATGGTGTTTGTAATTTTGGAGTCAATTAATCCAGTCAAATGACAAACAATACTTTTAATTAGGGGTGGGTACGGGCCGGGATTGAGCCGGGACGGGACTCGTCCCGCGAAATTTTTACGGGACGGGATCGGAACGGGATTGACACTTTTTTTTCGGGACGGGATCGGGACGGGATGGTGTCTGGACCGGACGGGACGGGCCTTGTCCCGCAAATAAAAATAATAAAATATTATATAAATTTGCAAAGTGAAAAATGGTTTCATAATTCATTAATTTGTATAATAGGTTGAATATGGTATTCTTCTCAACTATATTATTCAATATTATTATTATTATTATTATTGTTATTATTATTATTATTATTATTATTAATTCATACAATGATTGTATAATTAATTATAATATTCAACAAATATTATTATTATTATAAATGGAAGATTATGATTATAATTATAATTATAATATTTGCTCAAAATAATAATACTAATAATATATTATTATTATTCTATAATATTATTATTATTATTATTATTATTATTATTATTATTATTATTATTATTATATGCGGGACGGGACGGGATTTGCGGGATCCCACCGGGATCGTCCCACGTTTCGTCCCGCATAATTTTTGCGGGACGGGATCGGGACGGGATTCGCTATTTTGTCCTAAATCCCACCGGGATCGAGACGGGATCGGGACGGGATCGGGATTTGCGGGATTTGTGCCCACCCCTACTTTTAATAACAGATATATTACATAGAATTTGCCATTGTACTCTAACTAATTTCCAAGTTATACCCTCCTAAGATGAAATTCTAAAACAAAGTGTTGATTGTTTTGAACAATAAAATAATACAGGACACGGTAAGGTCATCAAATTCATATTGAATATCATTTTCAATCCCCAAAACCAATCTCACTACACTTTCCTCCAGTGTTAAGTTGAAGAGGGTCAAGTTTCTTCGGATCCACTGTTGTGTCTCAAGAACCCGGAGGTTGAGGATGTGGGCTTCCCTCAAGTGACCACCTTCTCCGCCGTAGAGGGCATCGTTGTCCATCGTGCGGAAGTTGTGCAACGCGAAAATTGCAACGAGTGCCGATGCGATCTCTCTCCCCTCATCTATCCTGAAAAGGTAAATATATAGATGGTGGCGAAAGCCAGAGAGTAACAAGAAGCAAAACCATACAGAGGGTCTTGTGTAAAAAGAGCCTACCCACAAAATGTACCACTAATTTTCCACTCACAAAAGTATACGCACCCCACAATCATGTATCCCCCAAATGGCTTCTTTAAGTATATAACATATATTCAAGAAATAGAATATATGCAATATAAATAAAGAGGCCAAATCGATTTACCAACCCATCTCTAAAAATACTCCTAAGCAAACGGGCCTTAGCTAGCCACAAAAGGGCCGAATTCAACCCTTACAACACTGCCCAACCCATATCGAAAATTAAAACCTCTAACTTTGAGCTTGTTAGCCACGGAACAAAAAGAAATCAAGGCCAACAGGGGCGTCAACGCACAGCAGCCAGCTACATCTCCCCTCATCTATAAATCCGAGAGAGATTCCACGAATATGATGATCGTGGAATCCAATCAGCTACATCTCTCTCCTGTCGGAGAAGGCATTGTCCACCTCCACATCGTTGATGTGGACTAATCTCGTGGCTCAGCTCATAATATGAGAGAGGTAGTCCTCCACGTCGGGGTCATCAAGGACATCTCGATAGGCTTGCTTACTGGATCGGTTACGCACATAACGATGATATGTGTATCGATCGAGCAAATATTTGGTATGGTACTATTAAAACAAACCACACACCACTATATTATTCTATTATTTACAAGTACTACACATACCTCTTCCTTTAGTTCGTGTTTGTCCAACGGAGTAAATCGGAGTGATTCACTATGTAAGTTGGTTGACTTAGGGGGCAAACATTAAATAAACTCAACAAAAACAAGATAAGTCTAACATATACCAAGGCATGCGAAAGCCACCAACAACATAAACATGACTTTCATCAAATGATCTAAGACTAACTTTTTCCATTGGTTTGAACTATCTGATGTGATCTTGTTGGATTAGACCACGTAACCGATTTTCCGAGTCAATGCAGTTTGTCTGTAATATATCATAAAAATAAGTCAAATGACAAAAACACATATGCTCAGTTTTATACGAAATCAAAATAATAACTAAATACATTCTAAACAATGAATCTCATACATTGAGCAAAAAAAATATCTTTAAAAAATGAAGATGTAGAACACTACATAAACCTTGACATAAATAATGTAATGCCCTCCAGATTTGAGAGAGCGTTTATCACTCATACATATAAGCCCGGCCTATGAAATACAAAACAAAGCAAACAAAAATCACAACATAAACAAAAACAACAAATAAGAAAATAACAACAACTCATAACTCAAAGGAGGGGGACCTTATCAGGAACGTCCGCACTAGCAAACAAAACGTCTACTGTGCAAATAAGCATACGATGGTCCATTGAGCGAGTTGGATTTGCAATAATGGGTACAATGTTGAATCTTTTTTCAACAACATGTAAAAGATCCTTCGGATTATGCATGCCTACAGGGGCAGAGCCAGGGGGGTCATGCAGTGGCTTGAGCCCCCCCTGGATTCATAAACCTTCTGTATATATATTAAAAAGAGGGGATATGACACAAAACAGCCATGTAGCGTAGATGGTTAAGGCTTTGGAGTAGTGTGTGGAGACCCGTGTTCGATTCCCCTTCCTCTCTTTTCATTTTTTTTTTTAAGCGAGCCCCCCTGGCGATTTCCCTCCCTCCGCCCCTGCATGCCTATTACATAAACAATGTCATCCTGCACATCCAAAATGCATGTCATAAAACTCATTCTTCATAATGATTACTTGTACATATTGCTACGAATTGAATAAATAACTTACATGGCCAACGAGATCAGAAATATATGAGACTGTATTTCCATATTCCTCTTGCCAACACACATACAATATAAGTGCGCCAGGTTTCTGGAAAATGTGAAAAAGAAAATCAACAAGAATAGGAAATAAGAGATCATCCATTTTGGTGGTTTTATTGAGGTAATCAAGGCAAAAACCCAAAAGGAATTGAGCTAACGATAATATTGAATCATCAAACAATAAAATAAAATGAGAGTGCAATGCATGATCATACTTACAATCATCCATATATTTTGAGCTCCACAAAGAATTGCAGCAACCAACTTTGATCTAGAGGGATCCCAATGTCGGTACTTCACTTCAGTTCTATCATCATTATGAAATTAGAAGAATAATGATATGAAAATATAAGCAAGTGTGTGAACATCATTGTGAATGAAATTGAGAAAAGAGTACTGATTAGAAGATCAATTATAAGGAACCAATAGCATGCAACACAATAAGATTAACTATAGTTGATTATAATCAAGGAACTCTTTTAAGGCAATACTTAAGTTGCCATTGGAGAAATTATTAGTGCAAACAAGCAAACATTTTTCCTAACATATTGCAACAAATCAGTAACCTTCCTACCAAAAGAGCAATCCATCATCATCCCAAAAAACAAGTCATATCATACTACATAGGAAAAAAGAGAAATCAAGAGTGAAATAGACACAATGGATGTTGAAATCTTCTTTTGGAATGATGAAATCAGAAAAAACTCCAGCTACACGAATGTTGAGATGGAAACAGAGACAAAGTATAGGTAAAGGCGACCACAATTTGTTATTTGTGCAGATTATCTCTCAAGACTACTCAAATGCAAGAGTGCAAGCCAAGACAACCAAGCTTAAAATTCCATCCAAAGTGTAAAGCATTACAGAGGAACCTAAATAAAAATCAGAAATTAGCAATGAAACCAATAGAACTTACCTGAATAGAGAGTAAAATCTCGCCGTAAACGGCTTCACCTGGTACCAAATTTCTGGTGTATAAGGTATTATCATCGCCAACCAAAAGGGATTCAATTCTAGGATGTGGCGCGAATTTTACAGAGGAACCTAAATAAAAAAAATCAGAAATCAGTTTATGCATCACAACACGTAAGATAAGATGAGAATAAACTAAGACAATCTATTAATTTTAATCCATTTGCTTGTCCTCAACCACACTAATTATAATTCTGAATTAAGATAGACAAAGCCAAGAAAAAAAGACTCAACCTTTACGAGTACTGTCTATGGGGTCGGTGTTTCTCTTCCTCTTACACCGCTCCATCACGCAATCAATGGCACTTATGAATGATGTTCAGCAATAAACCCATGCCATCTAGTCTTCTAAGATCTATTGTCCTCACTTGGAGCCTATAAAGAAAGAGATCTTATGACATGGGTAGGGTTTAATTCAATTATAAATCACTCCGTACATTCTTATTATATTCAATGTGGGACGAGGTGTTACAATGGCATAAAAATCAAGTGCTAAGAAAACCACTCAGTGGAATCATGGCCAACACCAATTTCAAATGTTTGCTACATGGTGTTTGTAATTTTGGAGCCAATTAATCCAGTCAAATGGCAAACAATACTTTTAATAACAGGTATATTACATAGAATTTGCCATTGTACTCTGACTAATTTCCAAGTTATACCCTCCTATGGCCATCAAATTCATATTGAATATCATTTTCAATCCCTAAAACCAATCTCACTACACTTTCCTCTAGTGTTAAGTTGAAGAGGGCCAAGTTTCTTCGGGTCCACTGCTGTGTCTCAACCACCTTCTCCGCCGTAGAGGGCATCGTCGTCCATCGTGCGGAAGTTGTGCAACGAGAAAATTGCAACGAGTGCCGATGCGATCTCTCTCCCCTCATCTATCAATCCGAGAGAGATTCCACGAATAGGATGATCGTGGAATCCAAACAGCTACATCTCTCTCCTATCGGAGAAGGCATTGTCCACCTCCACATCGTTGATGTGACCTAATCTCGTGGCTCAGCTCATAATATGAGGAAGGTAGTCCTCCACGTTGGGGTCATTAAGGACATCTCAATAGGCTTGCTCACTGGATCGGTTACGCACATAGCGATGATATGTGTACCGATCGAGCAAATATCTGGTATGGTACTATTAAAACAAACCACGCATCACTATATTATTCTATTATTTACAAGTACTACACATACCTCTTCCTTTAGTTCGCATTTGTCCAACGGAGTAAATCGGGGTGATTCACTATTAAAGGAACTCTATCCCAATTCTCCACCCTCCTAAGTTGAAACTCCAAAAACTAAGTTTTGATTGCTTTAAACAATGAAATATCCTAGCACACGGTAAAGACCATCAAATTTATATTGAAAATCATTTTCCTTAGGAATTCTCAAAATCAATCTCACTACACTTTTCTCCTCAATTGAGCGGAAGAGGGCAAGATTTTTTTTGGTCCAATTATGTGTCTCAAGCATCCAGAGGTCGAAGAAGTGCAATGAGAAAATGGCAATGAGTTCCGATGTAAACTTGATCCCCTCATGTGTTAATCTGAGAGAGATTTCACGAAGTTGATGATCGTGGAATCCAATGATGTGCATCTTTCCTGTGGGAGAAGGCGTCATCCACCTCCACGCCATTGATGTGGCTTATTCTCGTGACTCGGCTCATAGTATGAGGGATGTGTCCTGCATGTTGGGGTCAACAAACACATCTTGATAGGCTTGCTTATGGGATCGGTTGCACACGTATAGGTGATATGTATATCGATCGAGCAAATATCTAGTCTAATCGACTTCCAGCTACACGACTTCAGGGTCATTCGGGTCCATAGTAAGAAGCGAGAGATGAAGATGATGAATAATGCCAATTAAATGTGAATTCAGAGTCCAAATAGTACCTTTTCACCATATAGTGTATATATCACTTGCCCAAGGAAGTGAATCGAAGTGATTCACCTTTACAAGAACTTTATCTCAAACGGAGAGAGTATTAAAAAATTAGGAGAGAATGAAATTACCGTATGGTGACCACCGCTAAGCCAATCTAGGCAAATACTCCAACCTTGGTGTTTATCCACCGGCGGCCAACGATAACGACGGGGTTCCCATCGCTGGCCACAATTTTTTGACCACGTCGTACACGACTGCCAAAGCCCCAAGTGCAAGGGCTTTTCAAATGAGATCTATCGGCGGTCGAAAAGTTGGTTTCTGATCATTTGAAGTTACATTAGGGTTTGGTCTACTTGAGGGGCTCCTGGAAGCTTTGAAGCTGGGGGTGCTCAGGCCTTGCGGTGGAGGGCGATTGCTTGGCAATTATCAGCGCCCTCAAAAGGTCTCAGTGATGCCCCTGTGAGGTTGAATTGATGATCTCTGATGTGCTTGGCCTTTGCAAGGCATTCGAGGTGGTCACTTTCGTCCACTCATTATGTGAGGGTAACCAAGTGGCGGACAGGTTGGTGCATCTTGGGCTGAACTCGTCATTTGCTACGATGCGTTGTCCCGTGGAGATCGAAAACCTCGTCCGTAAGGATACCCTTGGGTTGTGGTTCAACTGTGGTTAACCACACCCAAATTTTCACCTTGTATAAAAAAAAACAAGAACTCTATCTCACTTCACCACCCTCCTAAGTTGAAATTCCAAAACTAAGTTTTGATTGCTTTGAACAATGAAATATTCCAGCACACGATAAAGACCATCAAATTCATATTGAAAACCATTTTCCCCGGGAATCCCAAAATCAATCTCCCTGCACTTTCCGCCTAAATTGAGCAGAAGAGGGCAAGGTTTCTTCCGGTGTAATTTTGTGTCTCAAACACCCGAAGGTCGAGGAGGTGGGCTTCCCCCAAGTGGTCACCTTCTCTGCGCACCGTAGATGGCATTGTCATTCATCATGCAGAAGTTATGCAACGAGAAAATGGCAACAAGTGCCGATGCAACCTCGATCCCCTCATGTATCAATCTGAGAGAAATTACACGAAGTTGATGGTTGTGGAGTTCAATGAGTTGCATCTCTCTCCTATGGAAGAAGGTGTCACCCACCTCCACGCCGTTGATGTGGTCAATTCTCGTGACTCGGGGTTTCGACCCATTATATGAGGGAGGTGGTCCTGCACGTTGCGGTCAACAAGGACGTCTTGATAAGCTTGCTCATGGATCGGTTACGCACGTATAGATGATATGTATACCGATCGAGCAAATCTTTAGTCTAATCGGTTTCAAGTTGTATGACTTCAGGGTCATTTGGGTCCATTGAAAAGAAGCGGGAGCTAAAGAGGAGAAAGAATGTCAATTAAATGTGAATTCAGAGTTAAAATAGTATCTTTGTTTTACCAAAGCTCTAATGTGGTGAAAATATAAGAGATTTCTCATGTGCTCTACTACCAAGACTCTTATTGTAGGCTTTGGGTTTTCATAATTCAAAATTTCAAACATAGTTGTCTTCTACAGTATCTTTTGAAATTAAATTCAATCTGACAAATTAGATAAATTAGTCAACATGAAATCTCCACTTCCCAAAACTCCCAGGCGAATAATAAAGCTATGTTATTTCCCGCTTATACACAAATAACTATAAACTCAATTCTGTTTTTGTTCCTTGAATAAGAACATATCTTTTGGTAGAGGATACATTTTTATCAATTTCCTTGTATCTCTTGGTATTTCAGCTTACATATAACTATGAAAAGAGTTTTTTTTTTTTTGAAGAGGTAAATCTATAGAATGTGTAAAGTAATTACAAAAGGACAGGCTAGCGAGCTTTATCGCAAAAGTTGGCTAATGCCAAACACATGCCTAACAAAAACAATCTGTGTCTCTATAGTCTATACGGTCCTCCCCATCCCAATTGCCCACCTACAATCAGCTTCTAAGTAGCTATCCTTTGCAAGTTGCAACCCTGATGTAGCTACCCTTTGCAAGTTGCAACCCATGTAACCACCGGATTTCACCGGGTGTTTTGCCTTTACACATCAAGGAAATCCGGAGCTTACATACTTCTATAACTTTCAACGCTCATTGCTTGGGTTGACACGATTCTCCCCTAAACACTACTATTTTTGTTCATTGCAAGAACACATTTTTTTGGTAGAGGATACATTGTCAATTTTTTTTTTACACAAACTTCAATTTCCTGAAACTCCCAGACAAATACTGCGTAATAAAGCTATGTTATTTCAGCTTATATGCAAGTGTTTATCCACTAAAATAAAGGCTTACATGCAAGTACATAAGAACAAAGTTCTATTTTTGTTCCCTGCAAGATGCCAAGAACACATTTGCCAAGAACACATTGTTTTGGTAGAGGGTACATTTTTGTCAATTATCTTTTTTAACTCAACTGTATGAGTCTACAAGAATGTCAAGGATGATTCATATATCAACACACAGGAAAAAGGAATGAAAGAGAAGTTCTGGCCACAACAAAAATAAACAAAAAACTCTTATGATGACACCAGTTCAGAATCATCTTGCACTGATTTCCAAACATACCCGTTACAAGAATAATCATATCTCACATTCATGTTCTGAAGGAAGAAATAAGTCTACAATCTGCAAGCTGATATGTTTTTTTAAGAAGGTAAAAATGATTACTTAGGTCCCTAGTGGCATAAGCTTTTTTCATCAGTCAAAGCCTCCAAGGTGCGAACTTCTACAATCCATGAGGCCTATCACTCCGAACAGGCATTCCCTTGATCTTCTTCAGATCAAGAGCTTCTCGATTGCATCCTGCAAATATGCAAAAACAAGTCTTAGATACACAAGTAGAACTTGACAAGGACAGTGGAAAAGAACAAGACTAGTCATAGGATTGCACCTTCAATTGATTGATTTGAGTTTTCAATTGGCTCCCTTCATTGCTGGTCACAGAGCAAGCAATTACAGGTCTTGTGACTCCACAAGCCCGGCCAAGTGCTTGTTTTGAGGGAACAAAAACATATGGCACGTTCTGCACAAGCATGCACACATGTTATTTCTCCACAAACTTGATCGTGGAATCAAAACATAAACAACAAACACAAAAGTATGACATGTAAACCAAATGAAGAATTATTAAAAGCTTTGAGGTAGAGAGGAACGCGTCTTCAATTTGCTCGAATTTAAACAACTAACAGTAACAGCACTCTACATTCAGTATTTGCTCTTGACACTAAACTGCCTAAACATTAGAATACCATTGGAATGTTTTCGTGACTGGATTCATTTGATACTGGCTGTTAATAGAGTTGAAGGAAGAATTGTTTATCTTTACAGTTGATAGTAGCAAGAACTTTACTTTAGGTTGAATTGGGTAACCTTCATATATCATAGAAATAGCATCACATATTCACATCATGGTTCATTTTCACGGGTCATGGCGTATGCCGCGTATCGCAGAACTTTGCGTTAAACGCAATTACGAAACCCTGTAAACTGTAGATGAAAGCAACTATGATATCTGATTTTCAATGGCAGAAAGGCTTTAAATGAAAGCATCTATAGTTTTAGGATGGCTGTAAACTGTAGATGAAATTGTGATGCTCGGTTTGATTTGCCACAATGCGGATATAGTTCAAACTTCAAACTACATACAAAACATTCATCAGAAGCACAAAGCAAAAAAACAGGAATGGCAAATACCTTATCTTCAGCGAGCAATGGAAGGTGGAGAAGTATCTCAAGAGGCTCAGTATCAGCAGCCATGACTACAAATTCAGATATACCTCTGTTCAATGTCTTGGTGGCTGCAAAGCGTCAACCGATCAAAATCCATTCACATAAACAACAAAATTCAATGAAAAAACGAAGGAAAAGGGAAACTAAAATTACCTTCATTGGCCCCCTTTTTGAGTTGCTTGTAATTCGCAGCTTGTGAGACCAAATCCATTATCGTAATGGTCAGCTGAGCATCGGCCAAAGGGTAAGCCTTCGGATTCACATCTTCTTCTCCTCCCTACAGTTAACATCAATAGATTCAATACCCAATTACTACCCTAAATTAAAAAAAAAAAAAAGCATCTTGAAACAGATAAATTCATTTCAGTAACAATTACTGCAATCAAAGAGAAATCGAAAGTACCATCTGGACTCCGAATCGATGAGAACAAAGTACAGGCGAGATGAGGTCGAGGGAATCGAGGAACAGAGAGGGAGAGAAAAGGGGGCTAGGGTTTTTTTAACAGATCGGAACAAGGGTTTAAGCCTTTAATGCGAAGATACGTCTGACTATGTGGCAATTAAATATCAGGCGCTAGGTACGACGTCGTTTCGGTAAATAAGTTTTAAAACGACGCGTTGACCTTACAATAAAATTGTAAAATTTTCTCTAAAAAGTGTGAAATCAACTACAAATCTACAACCGTCAACAAATCAACATTGTAGCTAATAGAGTGCACGTAACCACCGATGTTGATGTATGCTAACTAATATGTACATGGAGATGGAACTTGTATCTACACATGAAACATGTGTTTGATCTTATGGATATGACCCAACTCGAGTCGATCTATTTATTTAATACGCATGTTCCAAATTGATCTTCTTTTCATTCGATTTAAGGGTAAAAAGGAGTTAATATTACATTGACTTGAATGCAACATTTATAGCATTATAGTACATTAATGTGATTATCAGTTACTGACTTCTAGAACTACTAAGCATATAAGAACTTGGATTGTTATATGAATCGAGTAACTCCAAACTCGGTTCAACAGTTGAACTAAATCAAGTATAAGCATATTTTTAAATTCGATTTATAATTTAAATTTGATTGAACCTCTAATCCTCTATTTATTTTATACGATAAATCATCAATACCCGACTAATTGCTACTATAGTACTATTACATTGGGCCTCAACTTAACCGGGTTACTGAGCAACGGTAATTGAGTGGCGGGTCCCACACGCGCGA
This sequence comes from Persicaria maculosa, assembly GCA_963922045.1. Classification (NCBI taxonomy): domain Eukaryota; kingdom Viridiplantae; phylum Streptophyta; class Magnoliopsida; order Caryophyllales; family Polygonaceae; genus Persicaria; species Persicaria maculosa. Next base: position 3,734,815 of record OY998252.1, read on the forward strand.
AATATCTTAAATTCTTAATCCCCCTCTCTCTCTCAAACTCGGAGTTTTCGAATCAGGAAACTCAAGAGGAGCGAAAATGGTGGCTGTGAAGATCTGCGACGCCGCGGAACTAGCGAGAGGAAATCCAGAAGCTTGCAGTTCGGAAATCGTCTCTTCCTCTCTCGTAATCGATACCGATCTCCCTCTTCCGGAGATGAAACCGCACATCGTGTTCGTCTTTCTACCATTCCACGATTTTGTTCATCTTGGAGTTTGAATCGCACCATATCGTGTTGCAGATTTGACTGATTTTGTACTCATTTCTTGTAATGTCAGGGAGCTATGCAAGGATCTTTTCGAGAAATGGTCCAATTTGGACGATTCGCATTTCTCGCTGGAGACTCTCTCCGGTGGAATCACAAACTTGCGTGAGTATTTCTCTCCTCTGCTGCTCGTTTGGAGTCAACTTAGACAGTTGATATAGAATCAGATTTTTCGCTTTGATCCCTAAATTACTTCAAAGACGACACAGTTCATACTTTTGCTGATGTTTTTGTAGTGCTGAAGGTTACTGTCAGTGAGGGAAATGGAAGTGATGTATCTGTTACAATCAGGCTATATGGACCAAATACTGACTATTTTATCAATCGGGAGAGAGAGCTGACAGTATGTTCATTTTTGCTCTGTCAATCTCATTTTCTGAGTAATTAAACGGCATGCTCAATCTGTCAATTGCTTATACATAATTGTTATAGGCCACTAGACACATATCAGCTGCAGGATTTGGTGCCGAACTCCTTGCAACTTTCGGAAATGGCATGATACAGTCTTTCATTAATGCTCGTACCTTAAGTCCAGAAGGTAAGCATCATGAATTTTTTGAACTAGGAAAACATGTTTAATTTTCCTGTATTTTCAAATTGAAGCTCCAATTGAGAAATAGATATCTTGCTACCTCTAACAAGCTTGAATGCGTGTGATATATATCCTAAAAGGATTCTTTATCTTTTTTCCGACTGAGAACCTAACAGATGTGAGGAATCCAAATTTGGCGGCAGAAATAGCCAAGAAAATTCACAAGTTTCATCAAGTGGAAATCCCAGGCTCTAAAAACCCCCAGTTGTGGATTGACATGGATAAATTCTTTAAGCAAGGTCTTCTTCTTCCTCTTCACTAGCTGTTGATACTTCAGCATTTTCGCAGATTTTGGGTAATTGCGAATGCATATAAATTTAAAATGTATTGAAGAGTTGTCTGTTCACTAGCTATCACTTCCTTTCTCTTGTTACTGCTTGCACTCTTAGTTTGAATACATAGATAACTGGTGTTAATTGCAATTGCAGCCTCTAATCTCAACTATGACCATGCCGAGAAGCAGATGAAATACAATTCCATCTCATTCAACGAAATTTGTCTTGAAATTAAGGAGCTCAAGGTGAACAATGGGACAACATAAATCTAATTCTTTGTCTAGTTAATAGTGACTTATTACATCCGTTTCTTTCAGATTATACAACTTCTTTAATTGCTGATAAAAAAAAACTCTTGAGCAGATGTCATCTATCATTGTTTGCTTTTGAATGCTTAATTTTAACTTCCTTAATTGCTGATAAAAATGTCTTCAGCAGAATTCATGTATCATTGCTAGCTCTTGAATGCTGAAATATGTTTGTTTCATCTCAAAAAGTAGTTTCTTCTTGACAATGTTTTTCCATTTCTTTATCAGGAACTAACATACCCGCTTATATCCCCTGTGGTTTTTGCACACAATGATTTGCTTTCTAGAAACCTGATGCTAAATGAAGAGCATGGTAAGTGTGTTTGTTTGGTTGCTAAACCATTGTTGGTTTATATAGAAACTCAAAAAGGACTTTCTATGCTTTCTTGACTACGTATTTCCTAAGTTTCATTGGGCACCTTTGGGATTAGTCTTAGCCAGTGCATAGCTAGTTTTCATGTTCTGTTTGAAGTGTGTTTTAAATATACAACTTAATATATATGGAATTATTGTGTTTGATCCGTGTCTCTTATTTGTGAAGCCAATTCTGAACTTTTTGTGATAAATCATATGGAGTTTGTGTTTGATTTATCAATGTCTTCGCCTCTTCGGTGTTGTTTTTATTGCCACCTCCTTTCATCTGATTAACGTAACTCCATATATCTATTTTTTGAAATTTTCAGGGAAATTGCATCTAATAGATTTTGAGTATAGCTCATACAACTATAGAGGCTTTGATATTGGAAATCATTTCAATGAATATGCTGGATATGACTGTGATTACAGCTTGTATGTACCCTTCTTCTCTAGTACTGTTCAGATTTTGATCATCTTCTCTGTAAGTAAACAACTCATAGTTGCTGTCATGACCTTGTGTAGGTACCCAAGTAAGGAAGAGCAATACCATTTCTTCAGGCATTACTTGCATCCTGATGCTACACATGAAGCTGTGGTGAGCTTTATTCATAAGTTAAACTGATGTTTAATACTCGAGTCTCTTCCCTATTTGTGGTATAACCACCTCATCCAACGGATTATGTACTATGATTTTATATGCATTGAATTTGTAGCTCACGTACACAAATGGAACCTCAAAGAAATAACTCACAAAGAACTCTCAACTTAGTAGTTTTAGCATTGAAGAACTTTCTGCTGAACTTCCGCTTGCAAACAGGCAACTGACAGCGATCTTGAAGCGCTCTATGTCGAGACAAACTCGTATATGTTAGCTTCACATTTGTACTGGGGACTATGGGCTCTGATTCAGGTATTTGGTAGTTATTCTAGTGAATATGTTTAGCAACTGATACATAATGCCACATTTTACATCCGTTCCGTCTTTCTTGACAGGAAAAGATGTCCTCCTTTGATTTTGATTATTTGGGTTATTTCTTCCTGCGTTATAACGAATACAAGAGGAAGAAGGAGGAGGTCTTCACCCTTGCAAAATCTTACATTTCAAGATCTTCAAATGACTGAAGACCAATTGGATTCAAATCAGCAATGAGAGGTTCCTCATAGCAGTTGTTCTAAAAACATCCCCTTGCAGTCGCTTGATGAACCTCCTGTTTTATGAGAGTCTCGAACTGATTTGTACCTATGGTTTAGGCTCAAAATATTTTCTTGTACTAGTAATAGGGGTGGAAATGGGTCGGGTGATGGATGGGTGGACCCATTTTTTCACCCGACCCGTCACAAAAAAATTTCACCCGACCCATCACCCACCCGTTTAATGTTTCACCCATCACCCGACCCGTCGGGTGAATCGGGTGGGTCGGGTGGTTAATCGGGTGAAGGAATTAAAAAAAAAAGTCACAAGACATACCTAAAAATCATTTATATTCGATAATTTTATAAACCATGTCAACGTATGAATCTTACTAAATAAAATACTTATTCATATATTATATCACTATCCTTAACTTACAAATTAAAATTAGTATTAGAAGTTTAATATCAAACTGAATGGGATGAATTTAACTCGGTTACTAAACTCAATATAAAAAATGGTAAAGAAAAACTATGTCTTTAGAAAACAAACTCATGTGTCATTTCTTTAATATCTTAATTTGCATTAAGAGGATTATTGTTACGACTCTCATGACAAATTGAGAAAATATGATTTGGTTAATCATGTATTAATACAGTAAATGCGAAAAAAGTCGTTGGAAAGAGCCAAATTGACACTCTATCGGTATATGCAAAACAAATAAAAGAAATTTTATTATTTTAAAAAGACATGAAGTTAAATAATGCAAGTTTTTTTAGACCAAGAACACTTGAAAAATGGAGAAAGTAAAGGTAGAAAAGGAGAAATATGTTAGTTATGTTAAATTATACGTAGTATTATTTATATACTAGCCTATTTTTTTTATAATAATCGGGTGGGCTAACGGGTGGTTAAGCGGGTCGGGTAATGGGTCGGGTGATGGGTCGGGTAATGTGTGGAAAATATATCACCCATCACCCGACCCATCACCCATTTCACCCGACCCATCACCCATCCGTCACCCGGATTTTTTCGGGTTTTCACCCTAATAATCGGGTCGGGTGAGTCGGTCACCCACGGGTGATTTCCAGCCCTATACTAGTTGTTTCTTAACCCCGACAGAAAAGTTACCCTATTGTACAACACATTTTATATAAGCAAATGAAAGCTATGATAATTGGTGTATTCTCTTCTTGTACTAATGAAAAAACATAATAGTTTAAACATTTATGATACAGGTGATGCAAGAAACTAAATTTGGATGTGCAGGAAAGGTCAGGGTGATTAGCAAGCTATGATAGTAGGGTGCCCCATGAATGAGGCTATATGTACACAATAGCACCCGAAAAATAGACGTATAGCGAGCGATTCTTGGGCACCCTACTATCTCAAGCTTGGAGAATCTGACAGTGGATTATATGACTCTTCAGGCGGCTCCCACCAGCAATTCTCGACCACAGGTTCGTCATCATGGTCATGAACTGCCCTTTACCGGAGATGGTTTCCCAGAGATGTTCCGAGGGGGCACTACCGCCTGTGCCTTCGGATCTTGCAACGTCAACGAGCGTAATGCTCATGTCATTCCGGATGATGCAAAGTTTTCTGTTGAGTGGGAGGAGGGCAGATGCCTCCAGGGCCTTGGAGTTCCCCAGATGAGCTTTGCTGTCTATGTGCTTACTCCAGGAATCACTTGCTTCATTGTAGAGTTTGAGTTTACACCCGTCTTTGCAGTCCACAGCGTAAAGCTTACCGTCTAGAGAAGCACTAGGGTTCCTCCAGCCAGCAACCATGCCATCATAAACTGGAAACCAGCTATTGGATTCTGGGTGGTATACCTCACTCAGGACTTGCCGGTGAGAGCCAAGCCCCTTCAGGTACCATTTCCCGTTGTAAACAACCCCAATGAAAGGGACCATGTGTGTGCTCATATCCGAGATGAAGGACCACCTGTTCTTGTGAGGATCAAAAACCTCAGCCGATCTTAAGGTCCGGCTCCCACCTTCGTTTTCGCCACCTGCCACATACAAGCAGTTATTGATGACACAGCAGCCAAAGATATACCTCCTCCTCAGCATATCCGGGGCCCGGTGCCACTTGTTCGTGCGGGCACTGTAAAAGATAACGCGCCTCATTGACCCCCTGAGAGGGTGCTTGCCTCCAAATAAGTAGAGGTGACACCCACTAAGCACAGCGCAGCCGAATCCTTCGGCTTCAGAGTACTCTTTCGGGACTGGTGGCAGGGGTTGCCAGATTTGGAAAGCGGGATCAAATGCATGCCACGATACCTTCCCTTCTCGGTCTCTCTTAATGACATAAACCCATTCTTCTGCAATGCCCTGGTTTCTTCGGAGTGAGTAAAAGAAGTTCCCGGATAAAAGACGATACCATCTTTTGCAGACTAGTCTAAGCTTGCTGTGTTCTACCCTGGGCACCCGGATTAAGCAAGCAATGGCCAGATCATCGGGGAGACCAGGAAGCAAGGGAGCTTGGTTCCGGTTCCTGTCACCACGGGCAGGCTTTTGCCTAGTGGGGTGAATAGAAGGTTTGATGCTGGGTTGGAGGCAAAGCTTTGCCCCAGGTACATATTTCTTCGCCCCTGCCACAGTCTTTAGGCCACCATCCACTCTACAAAAACATGCTGTTGTATCAACCTGCAAAATTAACAGTCTCAATATAATCAACTGTCTAGAATCGTGAACTAGGAAAGGGTTTCGTTTAGCTATTGATGATTTCCATCTGCTTCTTTCGTTTTCAAGAAGATTTCCAAGCAAAGGATGAAGAAATGTGCAGCTGTGAACAATCTACTGAATCCATAGATCAAAGGTTGAGATTATTATCAAAAGAATTCCAACAAACAACTGCATAGTGACACTATAGAGGATATTTCTTCCACTCCTTTCAGTTTATTGACAACAATCTCTTCCTTTTTCCTAATTTGTTTATGCAGTTGCACCATACAATCCATTGTTCGCCAATTGTACGAAATCAACCAAGGCTAATCTTAAATTCCATTTTAAACTCAGGTTTGTGCTCCTATCACACCACTCATGAGCATGAATCATCATCCAGCAATCAAATAGGGCCACTCATTTTCGATTGATTTAGCACATATGAAGGGCACCCAATGCAACCCCATAAAATGGCTCACAGATGAAGCTTCTTCATCTCATCAGATTTTTCACAAACAAATTCACATAATGCAGAAAAACCAATGTCACCATTAAAGGGCATAAACTGTTAGGATAGACCATTCCCAGATATTCATACAAGCAAAATCTGTAGCTAGTAAACCCTAGCATCTGAATTATGAAGCTACCAATCTGATGTGCACTTTTTCAGAATAGAAGCAAGGTAAAGACATCAGATCCATGTAACAAAACGATGTGCAAGGCACAAGAAGAAATAAAATATATCGCCGGTTGCCCTAAAAAATTGATGCAAAACTAACTAAAAAGCAAGAGGACAGCTCTTCAATCAGAAAGCAAAGATTCACTTACCAGAGGAGGTTGAAGCATTTTATCCATGGTTGAATCTTTGAACCAGTATTACAACATCCTCCAAGTCAAAATTTAATCTTGATTCATCAGATCCTGCACAGAAGTTACATAATACAGTAAGAAATTGCACTTCACAAAACAGCTCATGATTTCAGAGATCAGAGAATTAGAGCATAGAAATTCCACCCACCAAGAAGGCCAGCTGAGCTGAAGATCTCTTGTATACAGCTACAGAAACTCCGAAATTCAAATAGCTTCTCAGAGGTTCTTATGGGAGTGCAGAACAAAATCATGAACCAGACCCACAGCTATTGGCTATGTTTCTCAAACACCAAAAAAAAAACAGCAACCAAATTTCCCAAATCTTATCACACGCAAAGAGAAAACCCAGAATCCCTAAAATGCAAGACAACTAGTAAAGCACTTTGGGAGAAAGGGGGTGGAGAGAAAGATGAAATCTTGCAGCTAATTGTGAATGAAATTTCAGTGGAAAAGAGGGCCCATGAGACCTCAAAGGCGGAACCTACCAAGAGGAAGAGTGTATTGAAGAAGGAGACAAATAGGAGAGAAAAAGGAACAAGGAGCCGAAATGCAAACCTAAACCACTACAAGGGTTCCTGAATGATGACAAATTTTTGGGTGGAGGTGGTGAGTTTCTTGGGACAAACAAAGCAACGCCCTCCCTTCTTTAACTTAGCACAGAGATTTTGAGAGAGAGAGAGAGGTATGAAAATCAAGAGTCAAATAGGTGGCTGGGTCTTCTTGTATTTGTAATGTACTGGATTTTTCTCTGGGTTTGATTTAAACAATTAAGGAAAATGGAGAAAAAATGGTGGTAACTCAACTCAAGAATCAAGATTCAAGAACAGAAATTTCGTATGGGACCCAAAACCTCTCAAAAATTCCACCAAGTGCCTTTAATTATAGTAGACCTTTTGTGAATCCATCAAAGACCCACCATTCATACATACAAATACAATGACTTATGACTTTGATTTTGAACTGCTACACTGCTACTCCACAAAGGGCAGTTTGGGTAATTGCCTTTGATGTAAAAAACTCGTGCCCTCTTTATCAATCATAGCATACATTTGCCACAAACCCCAAAGTGACCACCTTTTTATCAGTTGCTACTTGCTACCTACATCCTGTCATCAAAGTTACTCCTATTAGATCAAAACAAATTGGGCAATTTTGAGTAAAATGTTTGTTGTTGTTCCTGATAAATAGACTATTTAAAGACTTTGTTTACAACATTTAATAGCTCAAAAGTAAAGTTAATTTACAGAATTGCAAGCTCTGTTTTGTTTTTTTTTTAAGGATGGGGCTGACTTGAGTATACAAAATTTTGAAATCAAAAGCAAGAGCACCAAAGTTTCAAAGCATGTATGTATCCATCATGAGAAATTTCCCTACTTTATCGAGCTTTGACCCCATCACATGAATAAATCTGCCATTTTCATCAGAATTTCAGAAACCAATTCTTCTTTTACTTTGTGATGGGATATTGGAATTGCCCATTTGAAAGAACCTCTGATTGAGGGAGTTGGCCCAATTGGGAATGAACAGTTTTGATCCTACAACAAGAACACCTTAAAATTAAACTGTTTTGGGTGAGTTTTTTTTTTAAAAAACTTTGATCTACAGTCAAATCAGATAAATATTTGTGTATAGTGAAATCAAGGCACAATTTTGTTTTAAACTTTGGTTTACACTCAAATCAGATAAATATTCGTGTTCTTACAAATATTGTAGAACATCCCTTCGAGAACAATTGTGACTGGAGTTTTATTATTTTGTCGGGACAACTTTAGTCTTAGCGTTTTTATTGATCGACGTAGACCTTGCTTGATCTCGTTTATAATGAAAGCAAAGTTCATTGACGTATTAAATGACACATGGGAAGAACAGTTTGAAAGTTCAGCTTTGCTACATTGCCTTTTCTTCTTACCAACAATTGATGAAATTTATAATTTCTTGTGCTGAAAAATCAGTGTGGGATTTTATCTGTCTCCCTCCAAATCTTGTTATCTTTTTGTGTTAGAGAGGGAGGCATGAAAATGAGTTTAAAATTAAAACAATGACGACTTGGAAATTACGCTATATTAAGTATAAACCCGATGACTTTGATAGTTTGATGAATGTGATTGTTATCACTGTGGAAAATTTATGAAGTTGTTAACATTTCGCTTTCATCAATCACCTATTACATCAATAGGTTGAGGAATATTTTGCTTTTCAAGTGGGCAATGAATCCAAAATTGGTGTTGTTGTCAAGTAATCGAACAAAACAGCGGTTCTTTCTTACCGTTTAACAAATGTTAAGATAGTAGTTGAATCTCGTAAGCAATATCAAATTAATCGGTTTACAAAAGTTTCGGATTCAAACTATATACAAGTTGAGAAAAGAAGTTGGAGTGAAGTGTAAGAAAAATAATTTTAAAAAAAAAAATCAAATTTGCTTTACAAATTTTGAAGATTCAAAAGAGGGAAATGCATGAAAAGTTTGGGAAAATGCTTTGGAATAATAATAAATAAATAAAAATGAGTAAATAAATAAAAAGAGAAAGATGAAAGAGAAAGGTGTTGTGGGACTTGTGGCCATCACCACTCATTTTTTCACAATCACATTTAACTTTCATTTTTTTTCTTTCTTTGTTTTTTTGACATCATTTTTTACTGCAAAATTCGAAGAAAAAAAAACGAAATGGTGCGTATAATTCGACCCTCAAACCCCGCTTGTAACAGAACACACTACCACACTGGTATTGTTGTTAATAAAGTGTTCTAGATGTAGCTAAGGGTTGGGTGGTTAGGAGATGATGAAATAATTAAATTGGAATATTCAACATATATTTGATGATATGAATCATGAATGAGTCATATGGTGAGAAACAATTAGGTTGGAATATCACTTCACCCATACAAATCTTATCCACCCTTGTTGAAAAAATCACCAAAATTTTGTTATTAACCAAATATATTTCCCCAAAAAATTTCATTTTCCTATTGTGTGCAACTGTGCATTAAACAAATGCACCCCCTCTAATTTCAAGCTTGAATTAGCCTTTTTTTACCTTGATCTCATTTCATATTTTATTATTTATTAAAATAATAAAATAAAATAACCCATGTCTTTATGTGCTCAGCCTCTAGCAACCAGCTTATATGCATACAGACAAGTATACAAGGGACATAAAACACATGAGAAACCCAAGTTCATGGTCTCCTTGTCACATATCCCTCACATAAAATATTTCATTGCCCTAAATCTAACAAAAAGACATTATATGCACAATTCAAGTATATAATATAGTTTCTCAAAAAAAAAGTATATAATATAGTTGTTGTTTACCTTCCCAATAGTTCATCCTCAGCACTCTCCAAGAAAGATTTAAGGACAGTGTTACAAACTTGCAGCAGTTCATCAACATTGAATAAACAGTACTGGATTGAGATGGCAAACAAACCCAAGACTGAAGGAAAGTAGAAAACATTCACTGATTATCCGAAAGGCCGAAGCATCAACCGGAATCGGAGATAACTGAACAAAGGTTGATGGCTTTTCCAAACCGCTCGCCTAACTCTATAAAGTCGACATAAAAGAAGCCGAAAGTATGAGGAAACACAATGTAGAGAGTTCTAGCAATGTGCTATATGGATAAAAAAAAACATTATGCTAATATTTGAACAACTACTGATGCCAAGCTTAAAGTATATGAACTTCTCTATGAAACGGTATTTCTCCTGTGTAGGATTCACCAGAACCATCAAGTTCAGTCATCCCGGAGCACTTCAGTTTGTGACTTCAATGGCGCGTTAATCATATATGGGGATAGGACCATGCCAGCCATGAAGAGTGTGAACTGCAAAATGGAGAGATAGGAGAGTTAAGCTTTTTACCAGCACAGATTTTGCGTAGTTGCGCGTGTGGTGAAAAGAGGAGAGCACTGAGGGTTTACCACAAGAGGGAGTGTCAAAAACTTCCAAATTGGCCACAACGCAACGGTCAATCTGCAAACACATTGAGTTCATTGAAGAGTTTGTATCCAGAGATTGAAAGTAAAAATGTAGAAAGTTTGATCGCTTACAAACAAAAGGTTATGAACCCAAGGGTAACAAACTGCAAGGCATAATCACCAATCACCTCCCATTTCTCATTGTATTTCTTCATACCCCAACATGACAAGCTCGCGTAAAAGAAACAAGCGACATTTAAAAGGACACCTACAAGACCAAGGTACAGCGGAGTTCTGCAGGGATACAACAAAACAAACGGTGTAAATGATAAGAATCCTGGAGATTACAATCTTTGTCAGACCAAGTTAATACAGAAAGTAATGATCTCATAAAGTAACGATTTTAGCAGTTCAGCCACCCTCTTTCCTGTGAGTCTCACAGACAAGCAGAATATTCAACCAGTATCAGGACTCACAAGCGTAATCACACAGACAATATTTCCAATCATTCCCAGAATTTCTATAATCGTTGCAACATTACAAGGCAAATTTTTGGAAAGTAGGGAGAGTGCTTGATTAGAATAGGGATCTAACTATGAACAGAACTGTATTTCAAAAGACAGTGGGTCAAATGTTAAGCTTAACATAGAAAATAATACGAAATATCAGCTGCAAGTATGCAGATGGACATCCATCAGAACTTCAAGCATGTCTCTGCTGCATTGTCCGCTGCCACACCCCAAAGTTGTACCAAGCACCAGTTCAATAATTACTGATATAACTCCATTAACAGTAGTTACTTGTTACTACATATGACTTCACATGTCTCATCTTTCAGTTTTTCTTATAAAAGGACCCAAGCAGTAATGCTCATAACAGTTTCTTGCTAATCTAGTCATCGACAGAGCCTTTGGCACCACATGACCACAGATGATATCAAAATCGTTTTAGCCTCGATTTTTTTACTTAATCAGCGCCAGATCTGGTGGATATTGACAGAAAAGCATTGATAGCTTAAAGAAAGTACAGATGAGGTCGGGCAAATGAGGACGGGTAGTGTGTTGTCAAATGTCATTGAACTGGAATCGCACATCTAGAAATCACAAGTACGGGGTTCAGAAGGGGGCTGCCGGTGCCTATTGAACTCTAGAATGACACTTTCAGCCCCAAAAAAAATGACAAAAAAAAATTCTATGAGATCTTAAATATCCTGCAGAACATTCATACGTTGTCAAATATGATACCATGACCGACATAATTCTGATGTAGGACCAACGTCGCACCTAAGGAAATAGCCAGCTTCATTTAGAACTGTAGGGACAACTAGTTACTCCTCATTCCTCAATGGAGGTAGCTGAGAACAAAATAAATTACATCTTTCTTTTCACTACTAGTTGCTCACATGCTCATATGTCCATTAAATTCATGAGGAAACAACAATCAATACAGCAAATATAGGAACTTTAAGTAATGAAGTGTTAAGCATAATTGCAAATGTAGATTATAAGCGATTATCAATAGCAACCAACTCTTTAAGCAAATCTCCACAGGGTCAAAACAACGCAAAAGGAAAACCAAATGCAAGCACATTAATGATAATAGGTCAGCCAATGGATTGGAGATCAATTACCTCCGAATACGATCATCATGCAACACAAGATGAATGAAATTGTAGTGCCAATCGCCAAAATATATGATGAAAAGCGATGACGCTATCCAAACCATGTTTTCCAAAACCTCAACCCATGATTTCGCCCTAGAAATCGGGGGGCTCGAAAGGGTGAGCCTGGAGCAAGCATCATCCTCTAGATCATCACTACTTGATGCATAACCCCAGCTATGCCTCTGCCTCACAAAAGTACTCCTCGGTGTCCCACCCGACATCTTTGATCATAAAAAGGACAATTTGAACCCGAATCAAACAATCCTCTCACCTGATTCTCAGAAATCCCAGCAACAGCAAACCAATCAGCTAAGTCAATGCCACAGTCAATTAACTCTCATGTGCTGATCGGGGAAAATCACGAGAATTTCAACTCAATTCGCATCAAAATACAGCAAATTAGCAAATCATAAACTTAATTCCCGTACCTTTCAGTCTCATCAGCAATCCCAAACACACCAAGAGCAATCAATCTCCGCCGAAATCCAAAAACCCTAAAACTTAAACCCTAGCGAACGAGGCCCCAAATTAGGAAATTACACCACAAACCCACACAGGCGAGGCAAGACCGAATCTTTATAGCATTAAATCATCCGGCAATCGACCGCCTTCCAATTCAACTGAAGAGCAGCACGCAAAATCGCCAATTGAAGAAGGGGCTTGCTTTAATTTTTTTCCCTATTTGTTGGAGGTTGGGGGCAAGAGGAGAGCGTTTACTTGTGGTTGTTAGAGAAGTATAGCGTGTTGTGCGGATGGAAGCGCATGAAATGGTGGGAAGATTTTGCAGTTGAGATACGTTCCGTGTGCGTTGCAAGCAGTGATGACGACGCTGGAAAAAAAAAAAGAAGAGCAAACCTTCCATGTGAATGTTGATTTGAACCTTCATCTGTTTTATGCAAAAGTGGAAAAAAAAAATGCATATTTTTTTAAAAAATATTTTGTTTCTCTCCTTTTCGGTCAAATTGGAACGCCATAGCCATCGAAACGGATATAAATTGGGAAGAAAAGTATGAACAATATGTAAGCTGTAAAGCGATTTCATGATCATTCATTCATGAATTTTGTTCCACACTTGCTTAGGACCTAACTACCATTAGTCCTTCTTTATTATTATTAGTATTAAAAAATACTTATAATTATAAATACTTATAAGTATATATTGGTATTTTAAGATGCCTAGTCAATTAGTTAAAATTATAAATTGTTATAGATGAGTTTAAATTGTACAAGGTGTTATGTCAAACAAGGTGTTATGTCAAACAAGTTGTTAAACCAAGCATATGAAATACTCCGTATTAGGTGTAATGTATTTATGGTAAGATTTTGTTTTTTAGTTGATGTCATATCATCTCATCAACATGTGATAAGTTTCCTTCACCATGTGAAATCATTTGACTAGAGGAACTAGAATCATCTCAAGGTTGTTATTTTAAAAGTTAGGGTAGTTTTTTTCATTTTTACAATTTTAAAATTTAATGATGCATAATACATAATCCGTCTTGTTATCCATACGACGATATCTCGTCAAATGCACAGTCGTACCAGTTGACGTCGACGGTCCGACTTGGCAGAGATATCTCGTGGTGTTACGTTGTGCTTTGGTGGAGTTTGTGAACACCGACTTCCCGAGTCAACAACGGTCAGCCGTGTATTTGGTGATAATTTGATCGTGTCAATAACAAGACTGTATTATACCAACTCTTTCATCTGCCCGCCATTGTCATATCTCTCCCCGACTTCTTCAATTGAGAAGCAATTAATGGGTCACCTCAGCGAATTTGACAGTGATATTCATGAGGTGAAATGACTTCTCCGATGGGATTCCCAAGTGGGTTAGGGCGAATTTAGAGCCTTTATATGTAACTGAACTCAACCAATGACGAGAAAGATTAGATATATGGGCATGGGAATCCAAGCGGGTTGAACCGAGTTTAACTTTTGGATATGTTGTTGAACTCCATCAATGACATTAAGGGTTGGATGGGTGTGGAGAGATATGGTTCTTCATCCTCAGATCGATTGATCTAATGTGAGATATGAATGGAATTCGGGATAAAATTGGAATAAGAATGGAAAACCCATCCCTCAAACTTTCCTAAAACTCTAACTACTTCAAATCTTCTCATGCCAAACACTCTTATATCAATTTCTTATTTTTCAAAGCTCCCACTAAACTCCTAAGCTTCTATCAAGGATAGTCTAAGGCTATATTTGAAAGTTAGTTTTTTTTCAGAGTTTTAATTTAAATAATATATATCTTTAAAGGAGCTAAGCTATAATTAAGCTTTTCTTTCTATTTTTTTCATTAATAAATTTATTTTAATTATCTCATCTATCAGGGTTATCAATGGAGTATCTCACTAGTTTATAAAATAATTAATAGTTTAATTTAGCATCTATTTTATACATTCAAAATATCATATTCAGCTACTTCATATAAGAGAACCCCTTCACCCTCACCTAAGAAGCTCCTCACGAATGACTTTTCTAGGCAAGTTACCGCCAAATCTAAAGAAGGCGATTAAACCTAAACGACGGTTGGAATGCATCTGATTGGTAAGGGTTCAACACTGGCGAATACAGGGGTGGGCTTGTGTGGGCTCAAGTCCACCCCAAACTAAAACAAAAATACACATATATATTGGTCTAGTGGTAATGGAGTGTTTTGTTAATTCAATAGATCCCATGTTTGAATCCCCAATTAGCACATTTTGTTTCTCATTTTCTCATTTTTTGTTTCATGTCCCAAGTTTATTACATTTTTTATAATTTAATTAGAATATGGTTAGAATTATTTAAATAAAATTATAATATAATAATTACGCAAAGTAGTGAATGAAATTAAAATTGTCACAATTTAAGGGTTTTTTTTCTCAATATTTATATAAATTATTTTATTTCTTATAAAATATCTCCGATAAATTTGTTTATTCCCACGTTGGCTCCTAACTTGCCCACCCCAATATATTTTCTAGCTCCGCCACTGGTTCAACGACTCTACTTCCACATTGGGTCGAGTCGAGGACTCCTCTTATATTTTTCTCTTGTTTCTCCATCATTTGGTTCGATTAATTTGAATATTTTTGGGTTGAAGTCGAGCCAATTGGATCAGTTTGATGGAGGCTGGACTCTGGAGGAGCTCATGGGCCTGGTCAACTGTCAAGACCGGCCCAACACTCCCCTTCACTCCCTACCATTAGGTCCATTACCATCATTTACATTTACCTTTCTAGTTTTATCATCACCTTCTTACTTGTGACAAATAACTTGATATTTTACTTTACACAAAACCAGGTGTATATAGAAAAAATTTGTGGTGTAAGAATTACTTTGTACACACGTTCGACCCCCACACGAAATTATAAAGAAACCATTTGAATATGGGATGATATCGATTTTTTTTATTGAATTTTTTTAGACTTGTAGACCTGAGCCCCTGACCGACTTATATATACTAAGATTTGATGTACTCAAATTTCGACGTGAAACTTCTTCAGTCTCGTTCACATCTCTTTCAACATTTTTATTATTATTTTGAATTATATCACGTGGTTACGAAGTGAACATTATTAAAAATATGTTATTTCAAAACTAATTAATAAAAGTCCAAAATTATTTGGAAATGTAGATGCGATCCAAATCATGAATGTGTGGCCCATCAGCACTACCACGCAGCAGCTACCTAGCTAGGGTCCTTGGGATCATTTGTTAACCACCCGGGACTCAATCAATGGACATTTCACAATTTAAATTCTCACTTGCAAACTTAATTGCAATTTTAACAAATGGATTTTATTATATTTTATTATTGACGAATTATATATCGTATGAATAATTGGATCTCAATAAGGTTCTATTTTATCATTATTGAATTTAAGGTTTTGAACGAATCTATATCTAATATAATACTAAACCAGATGCGAAAGGGACACATGGCGGCCTCACGTTAAAAGTGTCACGTGGCAGCCATTCGCTTAACAATACTTCTATAAACTTAAAATAAAACCTTAAAATAAAATTTGATAGCCTTCTACACCGAAAAATCAGACTTCATTTTATATCATGTCATATGCATAATTTAATAAAATTAAAATTCACTTTTATACACACCTCATACACGAAACCTATCTCATTATTTTACACATAACTGCTACAAATCATTCTCTCATTATTGATTAATTTCTTAAGATCAAACTATGAATGAATGAAATACTATTTTTGTATATCCAACTATAAAGATCAATCACATCTTCAAGGCTTCTCAACGATTAATAATAGCGAGCGTTTGTTGCGGCTGTCAAATACTTCCGTTCAGTCTGTTCTCTAGAACTCGAAAAAAATTTGTGAGCCCAATTGCGGCTGTCAAATACTTCCGTTGAGTCCATTCCTCGCATACTTAACCAGCTCCTCGAACCGCTAGAGTCCATGTATCTGTTCGCACATATGACGAGCAATGAAGCATGCAACCATAGATTAATCAATTAAGCTCCAAGAGCAGTTGAAGATAATCATAAAAATCAATCCACCTTTCAGTTGAACGACAAAGTATACATCATCATGATTCTGGAAATTAAAAATATAAAATGAAACATATGACTCGGCTGCAGCATATCCTGCAAATCTTGCATACAAGATACTAAGAACTCATAAGACCCATCCTTTGAGATATTTGTAGATGCAAAACAGCTTTGGAAGACACTAAATAAAAAAAAAAAAAATTAGCTGCGCCAGTTTTATCACCATTCTCCAGAAATTCATCTGCTGGGGCATTAAAAACTCATATAAAAACAGAAAATTAATCAATGTTTATCTCTTTTCTAATCAAAAGATTAGAAATCCATCCTTTTAAAAAAAATCAGTTGTTGGGCATTAAAAACGCATATAAAAACAGAAAATTAATCAATATTTATCTCTTTTTTAACTAAAAGATTAACTAAAAGATTTCACATCTACTATAAAACACTTAATAAAAAGAAATTAAACCGTTGGGGCCTTGAAAAATCATATAAAAACAGAAAAATTAATAAATGATTATCTCTTTTTTAGCCAAAAGATTCTCTAAAAAAGGATTTAAATTGTTTTAAGCTGCTGCACCGGTTCAAATCTATCCTAACTTAATAGTCAACGGTACTCTATCTTTTTCTCAACTAACAGATTTCATATCTGCTATAAAATCTACTATAAAACTAAATAAAAATGAAATTCAGCGGTTGTGGCATTTAAAACTCAAAATAAAAACAGAAAATTAATCAATGTTTATCCCTTTTTTAACCAAAAGATTACAAATCTATCCTATAAAACAAATATTTAAACAGTTTTATTATTCTGCTACACAGGTTCATATATATCCAAACATAATAGTCAATAGTACTCTATCTATATATTGAGAATGAAACATAACAAAGAACTCACCTTTACTCCTTCCTCTTCACCTTTACTCCTTCCTCTTCCACCGATTCATATCTACTGTCCCTTCTCAGTCGATCTTTATTGATATTTTCATTAATGTCTCTGTCCCTTCTCAGTCGATCTTTATTGATATTTTCATTAATGTCTCTTTCTCTATTAATGTTTAACCATTCTAAATTTCAGACTTTCTGAAGACCCTTCTGCTCAACCATCTCCACCTTGAAGGCCCTCTCAAGCTCACCTTCAGGACAACAGATGATCAAGCTATAATCAGTGAATTCAAGAAAGGCTTGCAGCATACAAAGGCACGATATATACCTAACGTGAATTATGTCCCATACAAAAGATTACTTTTTTCATAATATTTAATTTTATATCTATTTAAATTGGATTTGCAGGGTCATATCACAACCTCAAGGTGCAATGTGGAGGAATCGAAATCTCATACTACGTACATTAAAACGACCACATGATGCTGCTATTGACACTAATCAACTTGATGAAGATGAGGTCACTGAAGGTAAACTTTGCACAAGGAAATGAGTTGTCAAGCTTGAAATGGATGATTAGAAGAAGGGAGATGCTTGATATTTGACCATGATGCTTTCAACTCCAAGGATTATTTCGATTTACTTATTCGTCTATTGACATTATTCGATAAAGTTGGAATATTTGGATTCACTTATTCAAATAATGACATTACAGTTTGATTATATATCTCATTTAAATGCAAATAATAAAACAGCATGAATCAAAGTGTTTGAATATCACCTGTCTGCACTTCCTCTCTACCCATCATCTGTGCCATTTCTGCCATAGCATGTAACTGTTATTCAATCTGCTACATGTACTATCAAATTTCAGAAAATATCAAATTTCTAACCGTGAATGAATCCTTGGTAATTTCAAAGGGGAAAAAAACATTTATCACCTATTTGCCAACATTGCCGACTGTCAAAGGCTTTGTTTTTCTTCTCATTGCTTTTTCAGATCGAAATTGAAATAGATCTAGCAATGATTGTTGTAGAGAGAGAGAGGGGCCGGTGAAAGGAATTCGTGATGACAGAGAGTGACAAAGAGCGGTTGCAGGGGCTGACCTATCGACCGAGAGATTTGGCGGTGGTGGTTGCGAAAAGAGAGAGAGCAAGGTTGGGCAAAGGAAACCTTGAGGACAAAGAGAGAGGACTGCAGTTGTATAAGCTTCAAAAGCTGTTGAATTAGGGATGCGAGTGGTCGGGCGACTCGGGCCGCCACGTCTATAATGGATGCGAGTGGTGGAGGCGCCTATGGTAGGATGAAGACGGCGGTTGGATGGCAGCGGCGGCAACGGAGAATATGGAAGGGCAGTGATCGAAGGCAATTGAAGAAGATGGACACTGGACTGGGTTGAGGAGAAAGGATTGTATCCGGTTCTAGGGTTTTAAATTGGAAGAGGAGGAGGATTGAGAATTAGGGGAGAAAGAAGGTTGCCTGCATTTTCAGAAAGACTTTTTTTTTTTTTGGTTCGATCAGAAAGACTTTTTTTTTATATAAAAAAATTCCAAATTCCTTTACGGATCGACTTTTTTTTAATGGAAACATTCATGTTTTCAAATTTCAACTAATTCAATACGGAGTAACAATTCGAAATTAAAATTGTTGGATACTTTTTTTTTGGAAAAAAAATTAATCTAAATAATTAAAGCAAAGTCAACCCAAATTTTTTTCGTTTAAAAAAAAAATTAAACCCAAACTATCTATATTCTTATGCCCATCAAAATACAACTTTTTTATATTTTATTATTAATACTATCAATGAAATATTGTATTGGAAATGCCTATCACAAAAAAAAAACTAATAATAATAATAATAATAATAACAATCTAAACTAACCATATATATTTATCTTATCAATTGAATTTATCCATAATAATTAAAATAAATTACGTACCAATTCCAATTAACAATTGTTTACCTTCTCCCAAATAAAAAAATAACGGTAGTGTTTATATACCTTTTTATTCTTGCTTTTTTTTTTTTGGTACTTCTTGCCAAATTCTTGCTAATTTGAATTCGATTTTATTGAATTTGACTCTATACTCGATACCCTGAGATACATCACAATTGAGTGATAGATATGTTATAATATATTTTTTTTAATATGCATATATACGCGTATATATATACACACATGCAAATACTTTTACCTTATACTTTGTGATAGATGTCATGGGAGAAGTTCATCAAATATCTCCACTCACGCTTGGTAGAATTGACCTATCTTAAAAAATGATAGGCCTCATTTTTATATGTATTGATTTGTATGGTTAATTAAAAGTTATTTGCTTTACCACATTTGATATTGAATTCTTTCATAGGCATCGTATACTCAAATTATTGGGTGAGACATACGCTAGGGGAATAGAATTTTAATGTTTTTTACTTAGAGAAAAATATTGGAAGAAGATATATTGAGAAATAAGGTCCATTAATTTGTTATTTTCTTTACCACTTTTGATATTGAATTTTTAGTAAGTTGATTGGTTACTTTGAGAAAAAACTTAGCGTATGTTGAATGTGTCGTCTTCTAAGTTTTTTAATTCTTTCATAGGCCTATTAATTTAATGTTCAAAGTAACCAATCAACTTGCTAAAAAACTTAGAAGGCGACAAAAAAATCAAAGCACGCTCTACATTCATGCATCCAACTGTTTCTATATATGAAGGTGAGATATTGACGTATTACCACATATATTATATATTGATATAATATATGCATTATTTTTTCCCCAAATTAATATTATTTGGCTATGTCGTTTTCATATTATTATGATATTATAATACACACACATACACATATATATAATGAAAATAAATTATGATATATATTCTAAAAAATATAATATATTTTACAAATCCCGTGCGTAACGCACGGGTACTGTACTAGTAAACTCTTAAAACAGAAGAGTTTCGCTTATGTGTCGCATCCACCTTAATTTTCTCATTTTCAACTAATAACTTTTCTTTTCTTTTTGCAATTAATTTTTATTTTTAAAATAACCACAAACTCTTAAAACAGAAGAGTTTCGCTTATGTGTCGCATCCACCTTAATTTTCTCATTTTCAACTAATAACTTTTCTTTTCTTTTTGCAATTAATTTTTTATTTTTAAAATAACCATTGGGTTTAATTTAAAATATTAAATTAATATATAATGTGTATCTATTTGTAAATTTTCATAAACTATCACAATATATTGAGTCCATCTTGAATGAGTCAATTACACCATTCTTCTTATGAGTCTGTTCTTATAAGTTTGATTCAAAATATAAAACCAATATTCTATTTAATTGTATAATATTAATGTATTTTATTATTAAATTTTTACTTTAAAAAAATCGCGTCATGACGCGAGAACTCTACTAGTTACATATCAACCCATTAAAAAAAAGGAAAAATGATTGCACCATTTTTTTCACTATACTATTTACATTACATATTCTATATTTTTTAATATACCATATTCCTCTCATTTCAATAGACGTACAAGGTACACATACCCAAGAAAAATATGGTCTACAGTATTTTTTTAAAAATGCAATACAAACCATAAAAAGGTAGTGTAATTGTGTAAACATCATAAAAAAAATGTTAATTAATGTACAATTTACATCCATATGTACCGCCCGGGATCATCTGCCTTTACTAGTGTTATCTTTTGCTCCCTAGTCTTTGTCATCAGTGTCTTCCGTTTGAAAATATAATTCATTACTATTAATGCATGTTTTCTTAGGATGATAAAAAATATATAAAATATCAATTTTTTTTAATAATCTCACACTTATTAGTAAGAAGCATGAGATTATTAAAAAAAAAAATGATATTTTATATAGTTTTTATTTTTTATCATCATAAAAAAAACGTGGGTAAATAGTAAATGACTTATATTTTTAAACGGAAGTAGTATTAAAATCTATCTTGGTTTTTATGAGTGCGAAAATATAGGCGTTTTGATAAAATCATCATAATGAAGGGAATAGCGAGAGGAGCAACTAACATTTTTTTTAGAGCATCCGCATTCGTGAAACCCACTCGGGTTCCTTAACTCCAATTTTTATATTTCTCTCTCCTTAAAAAACTCAATACAATTTTTCACCCACATCCTTAAAACTCTTTAAAACCCTATTTTATTTTTTTATACCCACCTCTTTTTTTCCTCTCACTCTCTCGCCTTCTGATGGCCCACCTTCTCTCCTTTTTCTTTCTCTCTCGGTTTTTAAAGGGTTGTTAACAAACCTATCAAATCGTTCCTAAACCCCTCTCCCATCTTCTTCAATTTTTTATTAATCTATATCTATATAAACTCTTAAAACAGAAGAGTTTCTGCCTACGTGGCACACCCACCTTAATTCTCTACTTTTTAACCAATCATTTTTTTCTCTTTGCTTTTTATTTTCTTTTTGCAATTAATTTTTATTTTTGAAATAACTAATCTATATTCTATATAAACTCTTAAAACAGAAGAGTTTCTTCCTACGTGGTACACCCACCTTAATTCTCTACTTTTTAACCAATCATTTTTTTCTCTTTGCTTTTATTTTCTTTTTGCAATTAATTCTTATTTTTGAAATAACTAATCTATATAAACTCTTAAAACAGAAGAGTTTCTGCCTACGTGGCACACCCACCTAAATTCTCTACTTTTTAACCAATCATTTTTTTCTCTTTGTTTTTTATTTTCTTTTTGCAATTAATTTTTATTTTTGAAATAACTAATGGGTTTAATTCAAAATAATAAATTAATATATAACTTATATCTATTTGTAAATCTTCATATATACTATCACAAAATAGAATCCATCTTTAATGGATTTATTTCTTTTTTGCAATTAATTTTTATTTTTGAAATAACTAATCTATATAAACTCTTAAAACATAAGAGTTTCTGCCTACGTGGCACACCCACCTTAATCCTCTACTTTTTAACCAATCACTTTTTTTCTCTTTGCCTTTTATTTTCTTTTTGCAATTAATTTTTATTTTTGAAATAACTAATCTATATAAACTCTTAAAACATAAGAGTTTCTGCCTACGTGGCATACCCACCTTAATCCTCTACTTTTTAACCAATCACTTTTTTTCTCTTTGCCTTTTATTTTCTTTTTGCAATTAATTTTTATTTTTGAAATAACTAATGGGTTTAATTCAAAATAATAAATTAATATATAACTTTTATCTATTTGTAAATATGCATATATACTATCACAAAATAGAATCCATCTTTAATGGATTTATTTCTTTTTTGCAATTAATTTTTATTTTTGAAATAACTAATGGGTTTAATTCAAAATAGTAAATTAATATATTACTTATATCTATTTGTCACTCTTCATATACTATCACAATAGAATCCATCATTAATGAATTATTATACTCTTCTCTTATGAGTTTGTTCTTATAAGTTTAATTCAAAATATTAAACTAATATTTTATTTAATTGTATAATATTGATTTATTTTATTATTTACATTTTATTTTTTTAAAATTGCGTCATGGCGCGGGAACTGCACTAGTTGATTCCTTATTTTGGGACTTAAGACACCCCATTGTGGATGCTCTTAATCTGGTAAGAATTCAGTTAGAGCAACTCCAAGAGAAGCTCCAAAATAGAGAAAATTGGAAAATTTAGAGAAAAAGATGGATTTCATGGTCCAACAGCTCCTCTATATTGTTTTGTAAAATAGAGAAATGAGGAGAGAGAGTAAAAAATTCTCTATATTTAGAGGAAAAGAAAAACCTCTAAAATTAAATGTCTTCATCAAGCCCCATGCCAACCATTTAAGTCATAAATAAGATTTAAATGAGATTCAAAATATAAAGCTTAGTTGGACTTATAAATATTATATAATATATGAAACTAAAATGGGATTCAGAATATAAAGCTTTGTTTGATTCATAATTTCCTTATATAATTTAATATATATTATAAATATTATATAGTATGAAATTATAAAAAAAATTAAATAAAAGGCTGATATTTTATAAAGTTTTTATCATCCTTAAAAACCATACATGATTTGTAATAGTAAATGAAAAATAATAAAATGAAGACATTGATATTTTCAACAAAATAAATTATAATAATAAATAAATCGAATTTATTTATTTTATGGGATAAATCTCGTACAAGGTACGAAAACTATACTAGTTACCTAAAGTTTAAAAAAAATCATTTATTATATTATGAAATTTTGCATTTATTATAATATATAATTTATTTATTTTATGGGATAAATCTCGTTACAAGGTACGAAAACTATACTAGTTACCTAAAGTTTTTTAAAAAATCATTTATTATATTATGAAATTCTGCATTTATTATAATATATAATAAATGTAAAAATCTGTATAATAGAGAAACTGTTGGAGTTGAGGGATAATTTTTTTTAGAAATTTTGATGTTTTGATCTCTATTTTAGAGAACTTTTACAAGAGCTGTTGGGCTTGCTCTTAGTAATTAACCTAATTGATAACATCCTGACAAATACTCCGTAAGATCAAAAACAAAAACAAAAAAAAAAGTGATAATTGCACATCCTTATCGATCGAGTCAGTATTTATTGGTACAGTCATACTGAATACGTAATTAATTCGGCATAATTTGGTTACCGCGTTTAATGATCATTACTGCCGGCCAGCTGTACAACTAACCTTATTTATAGGAGTTAGGATCACGTGCTCCATACTCCGTAGTACAGTATGTAGCTATGCAAGTGTAACTCTAGTTAACAAAATTATATTTAAGGGATTTTTAATAATTAAAAAAATTAAATTATATTTGCATTGTAGTATATATCAAATAACATATATATATATATATGTTTATACTTTTTTTTTAATATAATGATATTTTAAAAAATATTAAAACTAAAAAGAATCATTATTTTAGAATACTCCATATATATTATTTATAATACTTAGTAAAATATCATGTTGAAAATACTAAAAATAATTTTGTGTTACACTTAAAGTTACATGAAAATAGATCAAGGGTTCTAAGTTCTAACTGCTTTTATAGGTAAGACGTCGTCGTGAAACTTAGATTAGACTTAATTGTTCTACATTTGAATTTTGAATTTTTGTACATGAACTACCACATGTGTAGAGAGAGTTAGCTTGGTGAGCTTGAGGGCATTTTGGTCACTTCACCTCCTTTGAAATTCTGTTACAGAACTTGTGCTGTTGCTAGGTTGTTAGACGCGCCAATGCTTGCTATATAAAGCTTGGAGGTGGTCTTCTGTAATCTTCAAGTTGTTACAGTTTCGTTCTAAGCTTTTCAATAAGAAAACTCCATTTTCAACTTCTAAAAACATGCAACTATGGTAACCTTGAATATTTAATAAAATGTGCATTTTTTTAGTCTTAGCTATATTACATTCGAATAAAGTCATTATTCACAAGTTACTTTTATCTCAGCTATTTGATCTGCTTAATCCGACGCTTAAAATTTGCTCACAAATTACACAATAAACTACATCTTCGTCCACTCACACAAGATCAATCATCTATATATGGTCCCAAATATATACGCAAGATTCCAATAATCCAATTAGCATGCGCAAATTTAAATTGACGAAGATATATAACAAAGCCAAGAGAGATTAATTCCCACATTTTACACGGCTTTATTTGTGTTTGTCAATCTTTTTTCATACATACACTTTGTCAATCTTTTTCATATACGTGTATATATGAAAGAAAGAAATTGTCAGATACTGGGTATTGAAAATTGGCGGTGTCCCTAAACCATATACATATTTGATTTATTTGATTATAAACTATTTTTTCATATTTGAATTTGTTCTATAAAAAATAAGGAAAAGTCGTAGTCATGGACTCGCGGCAAGCTGCAGATGAGGACGCCACCAATACCTTCAACATTTCATCATTTCTTTATTTTTATTTTTTTCATCATTTCTTTATTAAACCCAACTGTGTTCACACAAATGATACCATACACTCAAAATATCTTCAAGTGGTCACTCACTAAAAAAACACCACCACCACCACCACACTCCGTCCATTAATCAATCAGGTTTCTCAATTTATTGCACCAAATCAAGCCGAGCACATAAAACCATTTTTTTCTATAACTAATAATAAAAAGAGTAGTCTATTATAATTAATTTTGAATTTATCATATCTTCAATATGGGATAAATTATCCTTTCACATGTCAATACACTGATTCAATTCGCACGGCAAATTTTTGCAATTTCCGTATTCAACAAAGATAACAATAGCCCGCTGAATATTAAACCAAGTTCGTCCACCTTATATTTCCGTTTAAGCTGAAATCGTTAACTATTTATTAAAAACAAGGAAAGTTGGACAGAGTCATCTTATATAAGTAGTTGGGTCAACATATTCACATGTCTAGTTGTCTACCAGCAAGCCATTTGAGACACAAAACGCGGTACAGATTTTTTCCCTTTTGGATAAACTGTAATTAAAAAAAAAACGTGGCACCTACGTGTAATTATTTATTTATTTATTTATTTATTGTATAATTCACTCATATACGGAGTATACAAATGGGGAAACAATAAAAACGACGTCGTCTCATCTACTGATCTTTGCCTATTTAAGCATTCATTGGGATTCCAATTTCCTCACACCCTCATCTTCAAAGCAAAGAGCTTCCTCCTTCCTTACTCCTTAGAGCCTCAAACCAATCCTGAAACTTGATTCCTTAGCAACTTAGCAATGAAAATGGAGAACCCTCTTCGTCTTACGGGCCTCAACCACGTCTCGATCGTGTGTCGCTCTTTGGAGAAGTCCATTGATTTCTACCAAAATGTGCTTGGCTTCGTCCCCATCCGAAGACCCGGCTCCTTCGATTTCGATGGCGCTTGGTAACTACACTCTCAAATAGTTTTCATATCAAAACAAGCTTTTTGGTGTTATTTTATGCCTAATTTTGGGGAATGTGTTGTTTTGTAGGCTCTTCAACTTTGGGTTTGGCATTCACCTATTGCAGTCTGAAGACCCTGAAAACATGCCTCCTATTGGCCCCATCAATCCCAAAAACAACCACATTTCTTTCCAAGTAAGATTAATTTTACATTTTTTTTATAAGGTTTAGCTCTGTCTAAGTTTTATTTTAAAACTAATTGAGACAATATCAGCAATAGTTCACCGACTTATATATTAGGCTTAAAACTCTTCATAGAACTGATATCAACACAGATTCATTAAAACAATACAATACATTTTGTAAGCATGCTAAAAAAAAATAGTTGCATCCTAAAAAAGTGATGAGGAGCTAGTAACTTCAATAATGTTGATGGTGATTTTTGGTTGTTTTTTTTATAGTGCGAGAGCATGTCGAACGTGGAGAAGCGGCTATGCGACATGTCAATAGAGCACGTGAAGAGCAGGGTGGAGGAGGGTGGGATCGGAGTGGACCAGATATTCTTCCATGACCCCGATGGGATGATGATCGAGGTTTGCAACTGCAACGTCCTCCCAATCATCCCCATCGGAGGCAACTCTCTCATCTCCGGATGCAGCATCAAGCAACCAGAGATGCAGTTGCAGTCTCCTAGGAAGTGTCAGCAATGCACCGGATCTCGCCTGAACTCGTTGCCTTCCATGGAAAAACTACAACGTGTGAACTCTCTCCTCAATTTGGCCTAGTGACTCAACTCATTCTTCAACCCAATATTTATTTTTGTTTCCAAATTAAAATTTTCTCATTGTTTTAGTATATATTGTGTATTAATCGATTGTAAAAGAAACAAGGATCGATCAAACACATTGTGCTTGTTGTGTACAATTGATATGAGCAATAATGAGTACATTCTTATGTTAATGTTGAGCCTTAATGATATGGATGTTACATATAAATCAAAATGCAAGATGAATATCATAAATATATACGATTTCGGAAAGAGAGATGATGATACCGAAAGTGTTCGAAATTTTCTTCATATTTTGTGTTAGAAGATGGATTCTGAACTTAGGGCATTGTGGACCTAAGTTCTAAGTTCAAATGAATCTTTAGGCATGAGTTGGCAAGTCATGATATGTAGATGCAAGTGTACATGTGTACTGATGTGTCACTTAGCTGGAGAAACTGTTTAAATTTGAAGTAAGGTGTAGTTGCTAATTTGCCAGCAAGAAAGGGATGAAAATAACACACAAGTGTGCATTTTTATAAGTGACAAGAATGAAAGCTTTACCCATATGCCTTCTAAAGTTGGATATGTACCAACCCTAACTCAAGAACAACTAACCCAGTGGGTTGGCGCAATGATGTAAGAGCATTCCTAACAGCTTCCAATTTTGGAAATTTTAGAATTTTTAAAGAATTTTAAGTAGAGAAACTTCCCTAGATGTGCAACATTCATCAAAACTAAGTTAGTTACCAAACTTTCGAACTGAGGAAGCTATTAGAGTTTGAACAAAATTAATTTATTGAATATGTATTTTGTTTCTCTGTTTTGGAATATTTTTTTTTATGACGAGGAATCCACCTTTAATGGCAAACTCCGGGCACGTGATCCAGCCGGCAAGAGTTACGAACCAGGTAAACCGGCTTGTGCCGACCGGCTCGACCCACTGGAAAGGAGCAAGACAAACCTTAAATTTTAATCCAAGAAAAGGGGCGGAGGTAGAGATCGAACCCGATACCTCCTGACATCCCCCTTGCTCCCCACTAGTGAGCCACCCCCTTTTTTACAGAAACTGTCGGAGATGCTTGAGGGGAAGAGATCTATCTGTTGAGAGAATGAAAGATGTGAAGAGACCAAAAAGAGTCCCACATCGATAGTTTGAACAAACAAGCCTTAGTATAATAACTTAGTGGGTTACCCCACCTAATGCCAATTGGTTTTAGGATGGAACCCCGCTCGGCTTATGTGCTAGGCTATTAGCGCAAGGGCGCACGTCTGCACACGACCCCCGATCCCGAGTCCCAACGGACTTCAGTATGGTATCAGAGCGGAAAAGCCAAACGACCCGACTCTCGATCCTGGGCTCTCTAAAAAGAGAATGAGATGCTAGACCCGTTGTCCAAGTGTCAACTAGAGGCGAAAGACGACCCTAGTTGCACTTGCGGGGGCGTGTTGAGAGAATGAAAGATGTGAAGAGACCAAAAAGAGTCCCACATCGATAGTTTGAACAAACAAGTCCGTTGGTTTTAGGATGGAACCCCGCTCGGCTTATGTGCTAGGCTAATAGCGCAAGGGTGCACGTGTGCACACGACCCCCGATCCCGAGTCCTAACGGACTTCAGTACTATCAAATAAGAGATTTATCTTCGATTCCTCCCACAAGGAAGAGTTTCATTGTGCCAACAATGGATCGAACATTTGGATGGTAAAAATGTTATCCCACGTCGTAAACAATGAAACTGAACAACATATAAGGTTTCAAAGTTTCAAACCATTTCATCACCATTCACTTTATAAACATCACCTCATTTCTCTCTAAACATCACTTCACTTCACTTGGGCTGGCCCAATATAAAACAGATTTCGTAATTTGGGCCGGTCTTATTGTGAACTGTATCCTTTGCGTGTAAATGTAATGTCCAACTACCAAAATAAGGATAAGGATACAATACAAGTGTGGATAACTCATTTTATGCAATCAACATCAAAACCGCCCTATTAATCCCTGGTGTTGCACAAGCCAACTAGTGAACCTTGAAAGTGACACTACACCCAACAACATTCATAACGTACGGTTTATTCATTTTTGTGATATAATGGATAATAATTCACTTTTTACCTACATATATTCTCCTAATATAATGATCTAGTACGATTGATCAATAGTTCTAACACAAGTTTAACGTAGTATCATTTTTATTTCATTTACTAAAATGTAGGACGATATTTGAGTTGCACTTGCTAAAATATACTATTATCGACAAATCTTTGCCTTTTCAAAAAAATAAAAATAAATAATAATAATAATAATAATAATATCATCGACAAATTCTATTGATTAGACTATCCTTATGTGTCTTGACCTTAAGTTAAGAACCTAGATCTAAAGATGTATTATCGTTGTCTATTTTTTTTTAAGAAATGAAAGGAATTTGATGTACATGACAGACTCGTCGAAACTGAAAATCAAGATCAACAACAAAGAAACCATTATAGATACAATACAAAAACATAATATAGAAAACATCAGCAAAGAAGAAAATATCGAATTACTGATGAAATAATCGACATTACAAGTACTATAGTCGTTATGTACTTACTATTACTTCCATTTTTCTTTCATTTTAGTTATGTATATAATACGCTCAACATCAACCAATTGATAAGAATTCAAATTTCACTAGGTGCAACAACTTGTACGATTTGAACATTTAAGTATTACTTAAATTGATTTGTCTGTTTAAAGAGAGTTGTTGTGAGTAATGAGTGCCATTATACAATTTATACTTTTTGTCAATGCATGGGGTGACCAATCATGTTTCTTGTTCCGTTACATATTACACTTATTGTGTATGATCCGATCCCCGCATTTTGCAATTCGTAGCCGTTAGAAATCGTGACCATTCCCGAGCGCGCACTTGAATTCGAACCACTTGCATCATACATAATGCAACGATTTCACGTACATATACACTGTCATTTCGTCATTCAAATTTTGATTGCTTTTCATTTCAAATTTCTATCTAACATAATTATAGTCGATCGTTCTCGTGGAAGTTTTGTCGAATGAAGAGTAGTTGGAGATATTCAAAACCAATGTTTTAGACAAGAGGGGTTAAATTGTGGGACATCCGGTTGAATTGTCCAGTCTTTTAACACAAAAACTTTAAGTCATTATTTAAGGACTATTTTTTATTTAATTGTAACCCGTCTTATATCTTGTTTTTGCTTTTATTGAACATATTCGAATAGAGAATTGTTTATTTTTGAAGGTCTATTAATTGTCTCAAAGGAATTTAGTCCAGTCCTGGAGATATTGAAATGCTAATCTCCGACGCTACTCTCTCTTTACGCTGTTT
Organism: Persicaria maculosa; assembly: GCA_963922045.1. Taxonomy (NCBI): domain Eukaryota; kingdom Viridiplantae; phylum Streptophyta; class Magnoliopsida; order Caryophyllales; family Polygonaceae; genus Persicaria; species Persicaria maculosa. Next base: position 3,765,323 of record OY998252.1, read on the forward strand.
CTCTCTATTCAAATTCAACATATTAATTTATAGGGAAGCCAACGGTGTTGCTGACCACCTCTCGTATTGATTTCGACTTCTCTGGCTTGTTGATCCTTGGCGATTCTGCGTTAACAGATCTTATTCATCTGGATGCCCTTGACTAGTTTGGGTATCCTATTCAGCCAAATTATTTTTGGTTTAAGAATTGTTTATTTTTTAAATATATTTACCCTTAAATATGACTACATCTTTCTTCCGTAAATAGATAAGCACACTAATCCCAAAGAGTATTTAATGAAACATTACTTTTCCTGGGTCAAAATTAGCTTTCCTTAAAGGATCAGTAAACAATACAGTATAATTAATCTAGGAGCAAGTAATTAACTATAAAAAAAATTGTAAGCTTAAATAACAAGCATTGAGAATATGAAATTGTGTGTATGAGATACTGAGAGTACATGAAATTGATAAATGGAAGTTGCTCCAAACCATCCATAAAGAACCCTCGCACCCTCATAAAACATTCTCAAATTTTCAAATCAGACTGAACTATTTTTACAACTCTGCTATTTCTAGATAGATAAATCATGCAGATCGAGTATATGATTCGTGTATAATTTTTTTTTTAAATTTAATCCGAGAATATATGATTTGAGTATAATCTTTATAACTATTGAGAAATCAATCAATTCAAGTTACAATAAACTTCATCATATGCAAATTAATAAATTGCACACCCTAAAATTTGTAATAAACCTAAGCTAACACCATAGAGTAAGCCAACATGATAGATAGGAGTTGGGAGGGGCCATGTTTGGTGGCTATTTCTGAGGCACCATCCACCCCATCACAGACAAATATGCTTCGTCTAATAAACCCTCTCCCTCCCCACAATTAATAATAATAATTTAATCCCCTGCCAAATTCATTAATTATATTAATAGCCAGGCATATAATATATAGGTTCCAACACCACATTAATTGGTCACTTTCTACTACACCCTCTCTAGCTGCTCTACCAAATTAAATATTACCACCCACATTAATTTGATCAACATGTCCCTTCAAGCTAATCTCTAAAAATTATTGCTTGATTGATCTAATCAATTATACCTTGATCTTAGGCACTTACACATGGTATGCTGCATTAGTTTAACCACTCCTCTACACTTGTACAATATGCACATATGATTCTTCATTTCTTTTATTTGTGAAATTAATGAATATTTATATAAGTGGTGATTAGATAAGGAGGTAATATAAGGACATTAACTTTGCAAAATGTGAAACATAGTAAACTTTGAAGTGCATTCAGTTTGATCGGACATGTGCAAATTAATGCTTATCTTCCACACTAATAGAAGTTTTCTTCATATGTACCCAAAGATCGAAATATGTCAATAATACATTAATCTAAGTTATGTTTTGTGTTGAATATCTGACAGGCCGTTAACGGGGCAAACACATATTGAGTTACATCCATCAACTTAACACAAAAATTTAAACTATTGTATAGATCAACTTTACTCTTTCTTAGAGCTTATCACTTTTGATCTTTTATAATCGATATATATGGAATAGAACACTCTCATATCAAATTTCTCAACACAGTGACATGAATTGACGAAAGGAGGGATCGATACCTAGTAGGTAACATAACCCAGAAGCCACTAATTTGGACTAAAATGTCACCGTTTGATTAAGACTAAATCGGTGCTAGTTTAAAGTCATTTCAGACTAAAAGTGAGACTATTTTGGACTATAACATGTCGTTTATTAAGAAAATAAGGTCGATTATGAACAAAAACAAGCCGATTCAGACAAATATGAGGCAATTTAAACAATCTAGGATGGAGCTAGGAAGGGGAAACTAGAAAGTATGAAGAATATGTCCTAGTTTATTACTCCCTTTCATTATGTTCCATTTCATGCAATTTCTCTACTTTCTTTGCCTTGTTGTAATAAGCCTCTTTGGCATGCCTAAGGCACGTGTTCTGTTGAGATCAGGGGTATATAAGACAACCTGTCACCTGATGGCACTGTAGGGTTTTGGGGATCTTCATTTTGCAGCTTTCATTATGGCCGTCTTGGCTCTTTCCCTTATTGAATGAGATAGCACAAGCTGTGCATTTATTTTGCTGTGTATGCTTGCTGTTTTTCAGCATTTTGTGCAGGATCATTGAGCTTCACAGCTCTTCACATGGTATCAGAGCTGCAGGTGATAAACTAGTGATTGTGCTATGCACCTGTAAGTCACTCAGAAAAGGATAAACTGAAGGCCAAGGCTAGAAAATGTATGTTGCTTAGCTATCCACATGATCAGAAGGCCTATAGGCTATGGGACATTAATGGAAGGACTGCTTTTGTCAGTAGAGATGTAATTTTCCATGAAAATATTTTTCCATTCAAGGAATTTACAACAGAAGAAGAGATGAGCAATGATTAAGCCACATTCACATTGCCCATGGTGAACCCTGCTGATGACACAAATGAGATGAGGCAGCCAGTGTTGCCAATGCCACTTGTTTCAGACTCTCAATCAGTAAATGTGCAAGAAGGGAATGCCAACACACCAGAGATCAGTAATGAGCATGTCAGTGACTCTCAGTCGAGCATTGGGTCAAGCAGGACTCATGTTATTTCTAAAGAGATCTTGAATGATCATGTGGAATTTCCTCCTTTGAGAAGATCCAGTAAGCAGATTATGCAGCCTAGGAGACTTGATGATTATGTTTGTCGTGGGCAAAAGAAAAATGCTTTAGTATCTCAGTCATTTCTAGCTACTTGTCTTGATCAGAATGTGGATATGGAACCTGGATTTGTGAACTCCTTTGTTTGTATGGCAGAGATCTATGAGCCATCTCATTATGGACAAGCTGCAAGGCATGACCACTGGGTAGAGGCAATGGAACAAGAGTTGAAAGCTCTTGAGGAGAATGATACATGGGAGATGACAGAGCTCCCACAAGGAAAGAAGGCAATTGGGAGTAAATGGGTGTACAAGGTGAAATACAAGCCAGATGGGACAGTAGAAAGATTCAAGGCTAGGTTGGTGGCCAAGGGATACAACCAGATCAAAGGGAAGGACTATAAGCACACCTTCTCTCCAGTGGCTAAGTTCAGTACTGTGAGAATTTTGCTTGCCATTGCAACTGTTAAGCAGTGGCCATTGCATCAATTAGATGTGAACAATGCTTTCTTTCATGGATTCCTAGATGAGGAAGTGTACATGATGCCTCCAAAAGGATATAGAAAAGGACTGTCCAACAAAGTTTGCAGGCTCAAGAAATCAATTTATGGGTTAAAATAGGCATCCAGGCAGTGGAATTTAGAATTGTGCAAGTTCTTACTCAGCATGGTATATGAGCAAAGCCTAGAAGATTATTCATTATTTGTAAAGCATGTGAACTCAGGGATTGTGGTGGCTCTTATGTATGTTGATGATGTGCTACTTACAAGGGATGATGATCATGAGATCTGCAAAACCAAGAAGGCTCTACATGCTAAGTTCACAATCAAGGACTTAGGCTTAGCAAGATACTTCTTGGGATTGGAAATACTGAGAGATGGATCAGGGACTCACTTACACCAGAGAAAGTATGTGCTAGACATTATAACAGACTGCAATGTGATGAACTGTAAACCTGCTCCATTTCCTATGCAGAAAGGCTTGAAGTTATCTATTGATAGTGGAGAATTGGTACCTGATGCTGAAGTTTACAGAAGGCTAGTGGACAGATTGTTGTTCTTTAATCTCACTAGGCCAGATATCTCACATGTTGTGCAACACCTTAGCTAATTTATGTCAGAACCTAGACAACCACACTATGAGGCTGCTCTACATGTGGTAAGATACTTGAAGGGTACGTACAATTGGTGTGGGGCTTTATTACCCTATGCAGTCAGATTTGGCCATATCAGCATATTGTGATGCAGATTGGGGGACATGTCAGTTTAGTGCCAAGTCACTAACTGGTTATTGTGCTTTTATTGGGAATTCTCTAGTATCATGGAAAACAAAGAAGCAAACCACAATATCAAAGTCTTCAGCAGAGGCAGAGTATAGGAGTATGTTTGCTACAACTAGTGAGTTGATATGGATTGAAGGAGTACTTAATGTGCTACAGATCAGGGTTCCATTACCTATTCCTCTTTATTGTGACAATAAAGCAGCTATTCATATAGCAGAAAATCCGGTGTTTCATGAGAGAACTAAACACCTTAAAATTGATTGTCACTTCATCAGACAGTTCTTGGTGACAGGATTCATACATCCACAGCATATTAGAACTGGTGTTCAATTGGCAGACATTTTCACCAAGCCACTGGGAGAGAAACCTCACATGTTTTTCTCTTGCAAGTTGGGACTTGTGGGCTTTGATACAAGTCCAACTTGAGGAGGGGATATGAAGAATATGTCCTAGTTTATTACTCCCTTTCATTATGTTCCATTTCATGCAATTTCTCGATCTACTTTCTTTGTCTTGCTGTAATAAGCCTCTTTGGCATGCCTAAGGCACGTGTTCTGTTGAGCTCAGGTGTATATAAGACAACCTGTCACTTGATGGCACTGTAGGGTTTTGGGGATCTTCATTTTGCAGCTTTCATTTTGGACGTCTTGGCTCTTTCCCTTATTGAATGAGATAGCACAAGCTGTGCATTTATTTTGCTGTGTATGCTTGCTGTTTTTCAGCATTTTGTGCAGGATCATTGAGCTTCACAGCTCTTCACAGAAAGAATGAACTGTCACCGATTCAGACAAAGGGAGTCTCCCATATATGGTTTTTTCCCCTTTTTTTTTAATTTAAAATAACATTTTAAAAAAAATAAATAGTAAGTCGCTGTTATAAATAGCGACTTACCTATTTTATTATTATTTTTTTAAAACTTTAGGTAAAGTCGCTGTTTTACCATGTTTTGGCTATTTTCCTAAAATCTCTCGGATTTTGGCTATTCTCGATCATAATAAGTTTACGTTTTTTGGTTAGTTCGAAAAAAAAAATTCTCTTTTTATCCGACAAACGATATATACAAGTTTCCTTCGTCAGTGAATTTATCTTGATATATTATACACTCTAATCCAACGAATGAAAAATTACAAACCTTTAAAAATTCAACACATATTTATCTAATTAAATTAATGATATCCCTACTCAATTCCTTCTGAGCCCTTTTCTATTTTAATACATAGCTCCTACACATCTAGCCAATTTTTTTTTTTATCTCCCAAAGAAAACAACACAGTTTATCTCCTTCCAAGCGGCAATTTATACGCATCTAACCACATGCTTCCTTCACATTAACTTCTCCACACAACACCTCACCCCTCTCCCCCACAAAGGCCACCCAACCAATGGCTTCAACAACCAAGAAGCACCACCACACCACCACCACCCAGCCCAAGATGTACGTCTACGATCTCACCGGAATTGGAAGCCGAACACCGGAGTACCACCCGACCTCGGTGGTTAACAAGAAGCCAGCCTCAAGGGGCTATCTATGGGGCCTCAAAAGGTCCCTAAAACCCCCAACAAAGAGCAAGAACAATGAGGCTGAGCCGATTTCGGAGCGTCCGAAACAGGTGAAGGAATTCACCCCGGTGTTGGAGACGGGGAGGAGGTCCGTCTCCGTCGTGGAGGACTACATTGTGAAGGGTGAGGAGCCGAGGAGGGCGTCCTTGACGACGTCGTTTGAGGAGGCCAAGGCCGGGAGGCTTGTCGAAGGCCGGAAGTCGGTCTCCCATGTTGACCACAACAATGTGGGGAGGGGGAGGAGCAGCTTGGCCCGGGAGGCCGAGCTGCTCCAGGTCAAGGTGATGGTCACCGACATGCCCGGGTTTATGCAGCTCCATGCCTTCCGATGCGCTCGTTCGACGCTCGATAGCTTGGAGAAGTTCAGCTCCAAGCACATCGCTTACAATTTGAAGAAGGTATGTTAGTTTTCATCGTTGATCGTTGATGATGTATAGATTTAAATCACTTATAAATCACTATCAACTTTCTCGTAATGTTTCAATATGAAAAAATAGGATAAAAGTAAACCTATAGTTACCGTTACCAAAAGAAACATATCATTTAACTATTAATAATAAATAGTGGTGGTCACCAAAGCCTATATAGGTCACAATGAAAAGGAAATGTCATAGTGTACTTAAAACTTATTGTTCTCATTTGTAATTTTTTTATTTTGCAATTTTTGGAGTGAAGGTACAAAAAATAATACATTATAATTAGCATAGATCCCGATCCAGAGACAGTAAGAGAAGCACATGTAAGTCAACTTGACCAACAAAAACTCTACCAAATTATAATATTTAAAATATTTCTGTTTTGGATAATATTTATCTGATTCAAATATTTTATTTATATTTTAAATTAGAATATTAGAGTTTATTTTTTTTCGGTTGAAAATATTTTTCAATTTTGATTCTTATTAGATATATATACTTTTTATGTGACATAAAATAGAAAGATTGAATTTTTAAAAAAATATTGAAAAATGAATTAAAAGCCAAAATTACCAATCATATAGATCCCACACAAAATCCAAGTATTTTCAATCAATGCCATAAAAAATTTTGTCACAAAGAAAGTGCAATGAACCCATATAATTGAAGGTTTTGTTAGCATTTTAATTTCATGAAATTAATAATGATGTTTAATTGCTACTGTCCATCATTTAATAAGGGCATGTAATATAAGTAAGATCCGACACCCCATGTGATCATACAAATAATATCTCTTTATATATGTAAAATAGAGAAAAAAAAAAAACTCTCTTATTTGATTCTTTCACAGTGACAAAATTTAAAATTGGAAATTAGTGAACATAATTTATAATTTTAATTCACCCATTATCACAAGTATAAGGTCGCCGACTTAAATTCGATTAAAAGAATTTGTGTATGGGTGTGTTAAAAAAAAAACTATAAATGAAGTTGTCAGTATTTGTCTTGGATGTGTACAATTTTGTCTATCATAATCATGTGCATTCCTTTTTTTTTTTTAATTTTCATATATCATGATACATAAAATTCATAAGAGAGATGAAAAAGGGCAAATTATACATATTAACTCCAACATTTATAACAAATTTTCACAAGTTTATTGTTTATAAATAATGATTTTTTTTACGGGTGGTATAAATACACCACTAATTTTTATTAAATACATCACAACTATGTACAAACTTGTTGCAGATCTTAACCTCCAACTTATTGTAGAAAATCTTGTCAGATGTGCCAAAAATTATAAAGAAAAAAAATAAATAAATATGAGAACTCTGCAACATGCCCTTGTCAGTTCATTGGTGTATTATTTACTTGTGACATATTTGATACAGATTTTTTCTCACAATCTTGAAGCTCATGCTATTTTTTGCAACAATCTATAAAGTTGGGGTTATTTAGTGTGATTTCCCCCAAAAGAAAGTGTTTTTTTTTTAAATAATCAATAGTTAGTGAGACGGTGTCGTTTTGACTTTGGCAGGAATTTGACAAGGTGTATGGGCCGGCCTGGCATTGCATAGTGGGCTCAAGTTTCGGGTCGTTTGTGACCCACTCGACGGGCTGTTTTCTCTATTTTTCATTGGAAAAGCTTTACATTTTGGTGTTTAGAACAAAGGTTCGAAGAGCTTTGGAATGATTTGGATTCGATTCGGCCGGATCATAGGTAGATTATCAGATCAGATGGTTTACGAGATCCGACTCGTTGGTCCGAAAAACTCGGGCATAGAATGTGAATAAAGAAATTATATGTAAAGATTTACAAAGGTTAGGTCCGTTAATCGGCCTATTAAAGGCTTCGAATTTACACTTTGTGCCTTAATACATGTTAAAGCATTTTGTGTTTGGTGTATTTGCACACATTTCTTGTTTGGGCCGTTTTGTTGTTGGGCTGGTTTTATTGTGCAACTTTCAGCCCAATCTAACTGGGCTTTTTGGCCCAAATTTGGAAAACTATCAAGTATTGGAGCGGTTAATTTTTCGAACTCTCGATTTTACCAATGATAACCATTTCTCACTATCGCCTCTCTCTTCTCGGGTGAAAAAATCCGAGAAGAGAGAGGCCCATTGATCCATCATATTTTTTTATCCATATGTTATGTTCTAAATGTTTGATAAAAATTGTTATCGTTTTCGATATTAGTTCTTGAGACATTTAATTAAAACAAGTAACTTTTTGGAATTTTTGATTTTAATATTATAAACTTTTAAATAAGGTAAATATAAGATTTTAGTTTAATTAATTTTTGAAAATTGAATTTTGAACAATTATTCACCTCAAACATTTCAGATTTTTTTATATATATAAATTTATTTATTTTCTTCTCTCTCGTCAATTAATTTATATCAACTAACCTGTGAGCTAGGGTCAGCAAACATCTTATTAGTTTCAAAACAATTAAATTTAACATACCTAATCTATCAGCTTCGGTCAACTATATGTTACCAATCTAACCCCAGGATTTTTTTGGGGTCCCGAAAGACTAATATTTATGGTGAATTTCACTTTGCACAATCAAGATGGTGCGTTATGGGTGTCGATTTATGAGCATGGGGTTTGAAAATAAAAGTAGTCCACACAAAAGATGGCAATTAGGGATGATATCGTTACAAAAAATAACAAATGATGGATGTGGGCAAATGTGGGATATGATATTGTTGTGTTGTGTCCACCTCCACCCGTTAGTGCCTTGATGGTGACATGCTCCATTATAGGGAAGAAAAAACTCACAATGTTATAAGTTTAAAATGTACAAAAACACTTTAATTAGGTGTTACGGTTGGTGCAACCCGTACAACTTTCATGTGTATTGATTTCATAACGCTGCATTATGATTCCTAATAGTATTCAATTTTCATAGTATAATTCACCATTATCTATTATTATAAATCATGATGTTGTCTACCAAACCCGTACTAAACTGCATTTGTCTTAAAATATAGATCGATTTTTTTTTTTTTGGTACTTTTTAATGTTTTTCAAGGAGTTAAAGAAGTATTTGAAAAAAATAATATTATATTTTGAGACAGAGGAGTAATATCTAATTGATCGATAGAGTAGTTGAAGTTGACATGATAGCTGAAATAGATGGATTAAGTGTGTTAAATATATGTTAAATTAAATTGTTTATACGGAGTAAACTAGTAAGGTATTTTGTCACCTTAGCTGAAAGGATGTAACTCCTCAACCTGGAGTTCCACCCCTCAACCTGGAGTTCCACCTCATAGAAATTACGGAAATTTCACGAGGTACCCCTGAGGTAAGGATTAATTCATGGGGTGTACAACTGTTTGACATATTTCATCTGGTACCCCTTAATATATTTATGCTTTTTTTCGCCTCATATCCTTCTCGGTTAGATTTAACGGAGGTTCCATTAGTTTCTTAAAAATAAACCCTTTGCCCCTTCGGCTGCTTAGCCTCTCATCCTCTCATGTTTGGAAACCCACAATCTTTGGCCAGATCTAAAGAACTGTGAAGCCCTTTCCTTCCATGGCTCCTCTCATCCCCTCCCTCTCTCTCACCAGGGCTTACGCTATCTCTAACCCGTGAGCGCCACACACCCATCTCCATCTTCACACCCGCACTACGCCTCTCTCAAATCTTGACCCCTCGATCTCCTCGCCACCAGACTTAGAAAAGGATAAACATCGCCTTTGTTCACTTCATCCTCTCGCCGACTCGACCTCTCGACACCGGATTTGAGGCTGCCGCTCCACGCTTCTTCTATGTCGACTCCTCCCCATCCCATCTTGCTCTTCATCCTCCGACTCAAATAAGTCGAAGAATGAGGTTGAACTCCACACCCAGTCAATGTTGCTGCCGGTGCGAAGACGAGGTTTTGGCGGAGGCCATGCTGATGACAAAGATGGAGACTCGTTGATGCAGGCTCTTCGGAGGCTCTTCTTGCATTAATTCATCCTCCATTTCCATCATCAATTGTGAACAAACTTGCAGGGGAGTCCTGTTTTGCTCAATTTTAAAAAGAGGGAAAAAGGGGCGCCCTCTTTTGCTCTCTTTGTTCTTGTTATGCCTCCTCTCAGATCTTGATACACATTCTCAACTCTTGTAAATTGTAATCATTACTTTTGGTAATTGTGATTTGCATTGGATTTGTGAAATTTGAATTGGGAAAATTGATCGATTATCGGTTTTATTCATCGCTTAGCTTAGGGTTTATCAAGTAGATTGGGTTTGTTCGGTTATGCTTGCCTCTTCTTTTTTCAATTTGATTAAAAAATGATTTTCTTTAAAAAAAAAACTAACGGAGTGTCAAATATTTAACGTGAAGGGTATGAGGCAAAAAAGGGGTACCAGATGAAATATATCAAACAGTTATACACCCCGTGAATTAAGCTTTACCTTAGGGGTACTTCGTGAAATTTCCGTAGAAATTAAATCTAACCGATGAGATATGAGAAAATAAGTAGATTTGTTAATATAAAAAGAAAAGTGGGAAAAAGTTTAGTGAATCATTGCTGAAAATTTAATTTTCAAATCTAATTAAATTAAAATCTTACTTTTATTTGATTTAAAATTATACTCCGTATAATATTAAAATCAAAAGTTGTATTATCAAATGAAGTCTAAGTAAATACAGTTCATTTCATCTTTAAAATTCCTCATAGATGAAAATACTCTTCCTTACCCGAAATTGGTTAAACATCAAATTAAGAAAAATGCCAAACATAAAACAAATGTCGAGTTTTGAATCTTCATGATCCAATGGTCTATATTTATTCTCACTTTTTAGGCAATGAAATTTTTTCAATTGATGTACATATATGTTGTGTTTTTATTAATGGAATTAATAAAGATGAAAAATAAAGAATGATCCTCACTTTTAGCAATAGGGTCAAGAAATTCATTCTGCCGAATTTTATTCCACTGAATTTGAATTTTGATGTTTGAATCTAATTGATCGATTCGATTTTTTAAGCATATCACATTCTTTGACATGACGAAATATGAAATTCTTTTTTTTTTCTTCACCTTTGCAAATTCATGATGCTTTTGAAAGTCCATTTAGGCATGCTTAAATAACTACTAGTATAAAATTATAAATCATCCATTTTATAACTTGTTTTTTTTTTTTTTTTTTTTGTCAATCATTTTATAACTTGTTTTTTTGAAAGTCCATTTTATAACTTGTTTGAATACCTATTAATTTGCAATACTTCTAATTCCATGTTATTTGATTTTTTATATATTTTTTTAAAAGATTTAAGAGTATATAAAATATTATTATTTTTATTAACTTTTTATCCATAATTTCATATTTATTAGTAATAAGTATAAAATTATTAAAAAAATCAATATTTTATATATTTTTAGCCTTTAAAAATGTGCAAATCGACTAAGATATCAATAATGCATTACATATATGTAAACTTTTATCGTTATTCATCGATAAATATTGAAATCAAATAAAAAAAAATGATTTTATCTGTAAATAAATTAATATAAAAGTATATTTGGCCAATAAAAACAAATGCTCATGTTTAAACCATGCTAATCTATTTTAATTAAATCGGACAAATGATTGTGATATAAAGTTTAATTTTTTTAACCAAAAAATTTACTCATTCTATATTGATGTTAACACATATTTTAATAAGTTAAAAAATATTATAAAATATTAAATTTTCAAATTATTTTTTTTTAAAAAATTATATATTAGTAATAAATATTAAAAAAATAAAATAAAAAAAGTAGTTTTTACCTCTTTAAAATCTATATCTATATAAACTCTTAATTTAGAAGAGTTTATGCTGATGTGTCAACATTATAGAGATTTTAGGAGTTTTGACCAATTATAATTTTTTTTCTCTTTAATCATTTTTTTAAATTCTCCTTTTGTTTCTTCTCTTTTCTTTTAATTCTTTTTTTTCTTTTATCCTATTAACTATTGGGCTTAATTCAAAACATTTAATTCAATCTAATATACTTATTTGTGGAAATATTATTTACATAATATCATTTTATCATAACTATATTTTCTAATATTATTTTTATAAAAAAATATTCTAATATTAATTACCTAATATTATTTGATGTTACATTTTTTAATCAATGAGATTAATTGAAAACTTTTATCTTTCACTATTTATTATTTATTTTTCTTTTTATCTCTTTAATCCAAGTGTATTTTTTCTATTATTTTTAACACATTTACTAATCAATGGTTTAATTAAAAATATTGAATTAAATCTAATGTCTATGATTTATCTATATCTAAATATTATTTTTTTTAAAATCGCGCCATGGTGCGGAGATCGTACTAGTATATGTTTAAAAGTAAAACGTCTTATATTTTAAATCAGAGAGATTATTTGAAAGGATAATTTGGTTATGAAAGTCCAATTCCCCCTTAATTTCAATGTTTACACAAATAAATGAGAGGGTCAAATTTGAGAGTCCATATTACTTGAATGAAATAATAAATTAGTCAAAACCAATTTCTTAGCGTGTACAACTATGATTTGTGATTAATTCATTTGAAAGAGACATATTTCTGCTCTTGTTGTTTGTTGGTGTTAGGCGATGAAATTCAATCAAATGAGAAAACACCTCTTCTAAATGATTAATGCAGCCGGGAGTACTACGTAATATATATACTACTATTATTTTACTCCAAACAAAAATATTTTATTTATTTGCAACATATTCTAATTCCATTATTTATTAACCTCATACATGTATACATAATTTAAACTATTGGTTAAACGGTGCAAAACTACCCCATATTAAGCCATTTTACATAAAATTACCTTTTTATTTTAAAATATACATAATTTACAATATTGGTTAAAAAGTTATCCTGTAGAGTCTGTTTCCACTTGTTTGATGCGATTTTTTCGGTTTTTACTACTCACTTTATTAATTAAAACTTGTCGTTTACTATTCATACACGCATTTTTAGAATCATAAAAACTATATAAAATATTAACATTTTTTTACATTTGTTTTTATAAATTCATACTTAATTGTAATAAGTATGTAATTATTAAAAAAATTATTTAAAAGGTTAATATGTTATAGTACTACCTCCGTTCAGAATTAAGTGACGTTTGACTTTTTGACACGTTTTTTAAGGTGTTAAAAACTATTTAAAATATAAAGTTTTTAATTGATTTTTTTATAATTTGATACATATTAGTTATAAGTTTAAAATTATTTAAAAAAAATAATAAAAAAGTTAATATTTTATATAATTTTTAGCTTCTTAAAAAAACGTGTCAAAAAGTCAAACGACACTTATTAATGAACGGAGGGAGTAGTTTTTAACACCTACAAAAACGTGCATGAATAGTAAAACGTCAAGTTTTAATTAACGGATGGAACATATCTTTAGATGGAGAGTCTACGTCTGTCGACCTCTCGAGAATCAGGACACTAGCTCATACTTGTTTTGTAAATTCAATATATACATCATTAACAATAAAATGGATATATTGAATTTGTAAATAAAAAAGACACCTAAAATATAATAAAAATAAAAATAAATGACTTTTGTAAACTGCATGTACCTTGTTTTGTATTTTATTCTAAACTTATATAGCGATGAACTTGACGAAATTTCCCAAAATATACTCATATGTATATATTTTGGTGCTAATTTTATTTTGTATGTATATTACTTTCTAAACTTATATGTGATGTGATGTGACCACAATAATGGAAATATTATCCTAGCACTACAAATGTATTACAATTTACAACCAAGTGGACGAATGGGTTTGCATAATTTAAAAGATATGGATAACAAAATAACAGAAATATATTAAATATATATTAATATTTGCATTGATCATCCTTTATTTATTTATTTTTTGCATTGATCATCCTTTATTTGTCAACATATTGATCAACTTCTCCTTAGCTTTTAGGTGGCATTTATATCCTTTTTTTTCCCTGAATTTTTAAACCCTAACAGTATTTATCTACTCCACCCCCCACGTGATAAAGATTTGAAAAAAAAACTCTTCTGAATTTTTAAGGCCATGATCCCTAAGGTATAGCTTGATTTTATTGACAAATTAACTACAATAATATAAACAAATACCCAATTGAAAATTCCTCAAAATTGTGTAAATTCACAAGCAACAATCAACAAGTGAACAAATTGAAAGAAAAAAAAATAAATTATGTATATATGCAACATGTATTATAGAATGCACAAGATTAATTCCTCATACACACCAAATATGCAAAACTTTTAAATCTCAAATTTGAACAAAAAAAAAGAGGAGATTAAATCATACAAAGTAGCTAGCAAGGCCCCATAGATACAAACTGTCCAAACCCAAAAGGCATATCATATCATATATCTAAAAGGAAACAACCTGGAAAGAGCTTCTTTTTTTTCTTTTTTTTTTGGAGTGCAGATTCAACAAATTTTAATCTACTTTAATTTTGGGGGTGATCATGATTCATGATCTGATATCATGTGGTCTTACCGGATGGCCTGGATGGCTTGGTGGATGGTTTCTTGGTGGGAGATCTGCTGAAGGCGCTACAGAAGCCGCAGGCGGCGACCTTGGGAGACGGTGGATCCTCCACCTCCACCACCTTCACCGCCTTGTAGCCTTGCGGCGGAGTGGCCTTGATTTCTTGCTTAGTTGTGGATTCCAATTGGGGCTCTGCACCAGATAGCCCTTTCTTGAGATTTTCTTCTTGTTCTTGTTGCTGTTGGAGTTCCTTTTGGTGTTGGTTGTTGAGTTCAGTCAAGAACTTGTCGTCCCACACTGATCCTGATGAGCCCTGCCTCCTGAAGGATATTGCCGATCTCTGCAAACCAGCCATAGATTGAATGAACACCTCTCTCTCTCTCTCTCTCTCTCTCTCTATCTCTCTCTGGAGGGTTCTTTGTGATGGGGAATTTTTTGGGAGTGAGTATATATATGGGTGGAAAGTGACAAGAAATGGAAATGATGGCTTTTTATTGAGTTTTATTGTGGTGGGCGATTAATTAATAATTATATTTATAAGATAAAAAAAGGGCGTGGGGTGACCAATTCAATTCAATTCAATTCTAAGATAAAATATTGATTGGGGTTTGGAAATTTCACTATCATCTATAAAGCTGAAAACGTTACTAAAGTAATTTATATATATGTAAAGTGATGGTGCTGACTAGCTAGTATATACAAGCCCAATTTTCAATTGAGGCCTACTCTTAAGGAGTAATAAGCATGGAAAAGTCTTATACTCTTTATTATTATTCAAATTCGGTATAAGATCATATAAGGCAAATGGTATAGAGATAAATTTTGTAAGAAAAAAATGTATTATAAGGAAGTTTTGTGACTCTAGATTATAGAAGAATATGGATTTGGTGAAGGGTGTATTAATAATTAAAGTTTCTAACAATGTATTGAACTACAAATAGACTTATATACTAGATTCATCCCGTTTCTATTTACTTTTTCCAATTTTATACCAAAAAGAGCCCTAAGTGATATTTTAGGTTAATAAGTTTAGAAAGCATATAAAAGATCAATATTATTTAATCCTCCCTTCGAGCATATATATGCATTTGGTTTTTCAGTACACATACATTTGAAAAAGTTTAAATAAAATATTAAGTTTTTCATTATTTTTTTTACAATTTAATACTCCATCAGTTTTAAAATATAGGTCGTTTGAATTTTTCAACATGTTTTTCTACAACCTATAAAAAATCATTTAAATTTATATTTCAAAATGATTTTATACTCATTTTTACAATATAATACTCCATCCATCTCAAAATATCAATCATTTAATTTTTTTAATACATTTTTAAAGCTAAAAAGATCTATAAAATATCAATTTTTTTTAATTAATTGGTAAAAATGATTTCATACTCATTACTAATAATTAGTATAAATATACTTTTTTAAAAATTAATATTTTATAGAGTTTTTAGCTTTTTTTAAAACGTATTAAAAATAAAACAACCTATATTTTAAGATGGAGAAAATGCTTATTACTATAATAATAATAATTAAACTATATAAAAAAAAACAATTCATACAAACGTTATTATTTATACAGTTTTTAAGTTCTTTAAATTTATATTTCTTTAAACATATTATATCTTATAAGGAGTATTGTATAAGAGAGTACTTTATTTAAGAAATGTTTCAAAGAGTTGAAATATGATTTAATTTAAAGAGGAGGGAGAAATAAAAAGATTGCATTTAAAATTTTAACCAATTACTGTACCATTTTTGTTACCTAGTACATTTTTTTTATAACAGGCTTTTGATATTGTTAGATCTAACCCACATACTACATTTATTCCAGTAGACAGGGAGTTGGGTTGGGGGCAGGTGGTCAAACCGCGGTTCAGTTGACCTAACAGGTAACAGGTTCTGCAAAATGGCCAAAACTTTCAACGCACCCACATGATCCCAAATTTTTTGCCTTTAATTTGGTTGGTTGCATTTAATGTCTAAAGGTACATAATATCTTGTCAAATCTGGTCTGACAAATTAAGAACGATAAAGAAATTCTATCTGATTCCATGTACATTAGTCCACCCTACCATTAGAATCTCTGTAGCTAGCAGCTTCAATCCACATGCAACTCAACAACAACAGATGCAACAGATGATTAACTGAAGCTGTTATGGGGCTAACATTCATGGGATTCCAAGATCAGTTCAACAGCTTAAAATGCAAAGAACACAACACAAACTTGAGCTTAGTTATGTACATGTGCTGAAAAATCAAGGGTTTCGCCTACAAATTCGCTCTATCGGGTAACTGGCATTCACCAATCAGGCAAAACCAAGGTCTATGCAAGGATTATAAGGTAGTCTACTTCAGTTATGTATCCCAGAGATACGAAAATGATCAGCCATTGGTGTTGCAATCACCACCTGACTTGAACTTCTTCTTGTCCTTCAGAATTTCAGTCAAGGGTTTCGGACCTGCAAAGTTCACAGAAATACTATGGCTTGAATGCCCGGTTGAATCTGCTTTTGTTCTACATTTGGCTTCTCTAATCTGGGAAAGGGTCATAGGTCCGGTAAATGAGAATGCGGTTCTTCTTGAGAACTTTTGCCTCTTCTGATTACGAAGATGCCTACTGCTATTAGGTTGTGAGCTCCAAGCGTCGCGTCTCTGCTTAGGAACAGCAAATGTAGACTTCTCCATGGGTAGACTAAGATGATTTCTTTCCAGCCTTAATGCGAATCTTCCATGAAGCCTCTGAGGCCTTCCCCTCCTTTCTTTAGATTGCAATGGAAAACTGCACCTCCTGAAGGCAAATCTTTCAGCAGGCCTCTCCAAACGGCCATCAAGGGATCTCCGCTTAGCCAAGTGATCCCGGAGGTCTACACCATAGTGTCCACCCACATTTATAAGCTTCCTCTTTCGGGATAAGATGTGATTCCCTCCTCTATCCCAATCAGAATAACCAACAAGGTCAAAAATATCCTCATTAACTGAACAACAAACAGGTCCATGTATCCTCTTCTCTCGCAAAAACCTGCCACCATATCCCTTTTGATCCTCGTAACTGTGGTCTTTGAAAAGATTCTTACGGCTTTCATCATTTCTATCATAAGAATCTCCGTAACTCAGCATGTCATCTTCATCATCAGTTTCCTCTATACTTTCAGATCGTCCTTCCACTAGGTCATCAAAACTTGAACCTGGGGATGATTCCCACCCCTCACCTTGAACACCATTGTCAACTTTCTCCTTTGAAATTGAATACTGATCAGAGGATATACTTGGATAACTTTTAATGAGTTTACTTGATGAGTTCAAGGAGTCTGATATTGTAGCAGACGCCTCTTTATACTCATATGCAAAACTACGTGAGGGATCTGTCCGTCCTACATTGTTGAGCATCTCTGCATGCTTTTCCCGCGGCAATGGATCTTCCTTGGCGGTTTTCACGGACCTTTTCAGCACAGCAGGAAGCTTGGCGGTTTCCACTGGTTGATCCCGTACAGGGTCTATTCTGGCAGGAAGCTTAGCCTTTAATATTTTAGTAGGTAGCTTATCATTCGACAGTTCAGCAGGTACGTTTTGATTGAAAGAATCTGGAGCCATCCTATCATCCACAGAAGGAGCATCAACAACTGCAAAATCTTTCTGTTTTGAAGCCAATGTATCTTTAGGGCCATGCAGAAAAATGCAATTGTTGCCTTTATTGCAATGTCTGTTGAGGTAGAAGTAGCAGGGAACATTGCTCTTGCTCAGAACGAAAGAAGATTTATCAGGCAAAGGTTCAGCTTTAGCTGGTGCTTTGGTGTGCACGTCCACAGGCTGCAGGAAAGGAACATCAAGAGCAATCAGAAAGAGGATGGCTCCAGATTCTTCCAATCAAGTAGTTTTACAACTTTAAGGGCCATGTAAAACTCTATTCAAGAACTTCACTTATCAAGCCTATTAACCTCAAAAGTGAGTAAATAGCAACAAGTTCGTACTGGAGTTAACACGGCCATAACAAGCACAAATACGATCAAAGCCTTTTATCAAGATCAACAATATGATATAACCTAAGGGAAAAGCTGAGCAATATCACATTCCATTCTGTTTTCCTGGTCTAAACTTCTTGAGGAAGAGTGCAGAATAGAAGTGAATATTTTGAGTTCTGCAAAATCAGTAGAAGATTTTCAGTTGCAACCAAAAAAGCAAAAAACTGGAAACTAATTAATCAATTATCATGACTTTAGCTAATACGCCCACCCTCTAAAGATGGCTGTATAACTTGTATAGTGCTACTATGTTGACATCATCTTCACTCCTCATATGGCCTTTTATCACAAGCAACGCTATAATCATGTCATGGTTCTTTTTATTTACTTGTTAATATAGCATCAGATGGGCACAAAAAGGTGTTCTTACATGAGGTCATCAGTAACAGAGCAGTAAATTATCCTCTGAGCTATGATCCAACCTATATCATTGAAAGGAAATAAAATCTTGAACAGATGGCAGTGTTTATACAGGGAAAAATGGGAAGCAAACTCACCGGATGTCGGAATCCACAGGTTGGATTTAGACATTTTCCAGATAACCAGTACCGGCAATCTATAGGATTCAACCTTGCAATCTCACTATGCCGATACTCACACTCTACTCCCTGTATTGACAAAGAAACAAACAAGATTCATGACCGAAATTTCCAAATTCGGCGCAAGCGTGAAATGAACAACAAAAACACCAAATCAACTCACGTCCATGATCAGATGAAACAGAAAATAAGATCAAAATTCTTTCTCAAGAAATCGCAAATGATCTCCCTAGATCCGAAATTCCTCTTATAGACCTTACGCAAAACCGAACTAAAGCAAAATGCAGCAGAACCGAAGAGAGTTAGGGTTTGGGAGAGCGATTAGATAGAGCGAACCTTCTTGCAGGTGAAAGGAGAAGCCAAGAAATAGACGCAATCGGTGTTGCGCTTGAGCGATTCCTCGTCCATCTTGCCTTCGACTGATTGATCAGGAGGAGAAAATTAGGGCTGCGAAATCCGAAAACGAAGATGATTAGAGAGAGAAAGAGGAAGCGAAGTTCACCTACATTGGAAGATTTCATTCACGCCGGGGGGGAGAGAGAGGAGAGGGTTTGAACCGTACAGTTGAGGAAGGAAGCCATTAATTTGCAGGTGGGAGTGAACTCAACGACGGAGTCGACTGAAGACTGTTTTTACGGTTTTTGTCTCTGTTTGGTATTTTGAACGGATTTTGCTTTTACTTTTTGGAAAATTACAGAAAACCACCCCTAGATTAGGGATTGTTTGCAAAAAACTGCCCCTAAATTTTGAAATTACAAAAATTAGGGACTTCTTTATTTGGCAATGTTCTAAAAAACGCTCGGCGGATGCTTGGCGGCAGGGTACCGCTAAGCGCCAAAACAGTTTGGCGACCTTCTTAGCGGTTCTTGGCGGATAAAACGGTTTTTGATTATTTTGTTATATTTATCCCTTAAACTATGTATAAAACATATATTATGTAATAAACTATGTATTAATTTTAAGTTTATAGCATATTAAATAAAAATTATCATGACCCTTTTTAAAGTTGTCTTAATCAAATATAAAATCATATAGATATATTCAAATAATAAGTATCATGACTTCATAATAGAGAAATTTAAAAGCATGAAAACTTGGTAATCTCAATTTAAAACCGCCAAGACCGCTAAGCCTCCGTCCCGTGCCCACCAAAACTCTTTCCTGTCAAGCCCGATTTGCACCCGCCAAGGTGTTTTTCCATTCCCGCCAAGGCCCTCCCCCACCAAGCTACACCGCCAAGGCCGAATTCGGGACGGCGTGTGTCCGCCAAGCGTCTTGGCGCCGTTTTGGCGACCGCCAAGGCCGTTTTTTAGAACACTGTTATTTGGTATTATGAATCTTTCATTTTAGTCCTTGCAAATTTTAGTTTATACATTCTTTGCAAATAATTTTTGTGTAGGGTAAGAATATCTAGTTAGTTCCATTATACTATTAATTAATAACATCCTAAATCAAGCTGGGAAAACCTAATCCGACTTGAAAACCCGACCCAATCCACCCAAATTCAGACTTGATTGAACTCAAAAATCTAGTGTCATGCACAATTTGAATCCGACCCATTTTGACCCGATGCTCTAATGGACACGATAGCAAACTCGATTCGACCTATACCCGACCCGTCCTTGACCCGACTTATTTTTATAATTACTTTAATTTTACGGAAATTTCGCGAGGTACCCTCGTGGTATTGCAATTTTCGCCGGGTGTACAGATGTTTGACAATTTTCGTGTGGTACCCCTGAGATTTGGGGTTATTTCACCTCGCGCCCTCCGAGGGTTATTTTTAACCGAAGTCTTTTTCTCCGTTACCTTTGAATTAAAAAAAAAGGAAATAAAGAAAGAAAGTGAACGAAGGGACCGAACGAAAGTAAAGACAGGAGATTTCACTGGTGAACTGTGAAACGAACGCCGAAGAGAACGACCATCCTCTGGAGCGAATTGGAGTGGAGTCTGGCAATATGGAGAAGGACAAACCTGGACAACCCTCGTGGTATTTCTTCCTCCTTATCTTTTTTGTAAATTAGGGTTTTGGAATTGGGGCTTTTGATTATTGGAATTGGGGTTTTAGTTTTGGAGAGAGAAGGCGACACAAGGGAGAAGATCTCCACCGGTGAAGAAGCTTGTCTAGAGACCTTGTGCCGGCGCCGGAGCGGACTGCAGACCATGATGTGGAGTCCAGCGACGACGGGCTCGATGGTGGGACAAAACAGGTACTTCTCATCTAAAAATTCCCCACTTTAGCGAAAATTAGGGTTTTGGTATATATCTTCGACTTCTTATGAAATGGCCTGTTGGTTTTGGGGGTTTCATTTTGGCTATCTTGAACATTGTTCAAGTGCCTCAATATTTGTTGTCAGATTGAGCACTTTTATTTTGTTTTCGATACTGTCATACTGAAAATTTATTCTTCAATTGTTCTTAAAATGTCTACCATCATAGAATTTCAATGTTGCTACTACCCAATTTAAAAGCTGTAGCATGGTTACTTTCATGGTTAATTCGCATATGATTACTTGTTTGTTGCTATCCATTTAGCAAGATAATAGCACGGGTAACCATCTAGAGCATTACTTTCATGGTTAATAAGCACAAAGCAATTAACGCTTGCATTGAGTTTACAGTTGTTTGCTGACATATATAGCGTGTAGGTGAAGTGAGAATTAATGCTTGCATTGAGCTTATAGTTGTTTGCTGTCATAGCTTGTAGGTAAAATCAGAATAGAATACAAAAGAACACTTGTCATAGTAGCAGCTTACAATTTGTTGTCATAACATGTATGTGAAGTTGGAATAGAATACAAAGAAACATTATTTTTTTCTCTATTTTTTAGACTGTGATGGATAAAAATAATTCAATAGGAGATAGCTAGTGATCAACTCATATGTGAAGATGCATTATACTAATAACGTATCCATCAATTTTGGAATTTGCAAAATGCAAACCAACTAAAGCATTAATGGGAGATCTCTTGTAATTGAACCAACTGATGCTAAAAAATCATATTAGCAAACATCAAATACAAATCAGGTGGCCTTCAAGGAATTCAAATTTGTGAATCAAGGAATTCTGCAGGACGTGACAACAAATGACAAAATAATCAAAAACTCATAGATTGACACTTCAATCTCTCAACGGAAGATCATTCTTCCTTTATCACATCGTCGTCGGCTGAGATAATGATTTCAGTTTTGTGTTCATTTTATTTGAAATTTTGGCCTATTAGCTCAACCGGTAGAGCATTGTGCTTAGACACAAGTATGTGGGTTCGAATCCTACATAGGCTATCTAGATTTTGAGTGTCATCTTGCCTGAAAAATCTCAATCATGTATAATAATATTTCAAAGATGTTAAATGACACTTAACAAATAGCAATAAGTAGGGAAAAATCAGTGCAAAATAAAAGAGAGATGAAATAAGATGAAAATGTTACCTTCTACAAGATAAAAGCATAAACACAAGCAAAAATCAGCATGAAGGAAGCTTACAAACACAGTAATATTTTCATAAGAAACTTACAAACACATTACACATATATGATCAAGAAAATGACAATTATCATGTATTTTCCCAAGTAGGCATATGTCAGAAAGGTTCAAATCAAATGCATGAGTGCATGACATAGCAAGTTCTAGAGGAAAGACATCAAATGAATTCTCTATTTTTTCATGCCTAACGGCGCATAAACAACATGTCGATTATGAGTAGCTTATGTGGGATTTGAACCCACATCTTTGTGCTTATGCACATTGCTCTTTCCATTTGAGCTAATAAGCTATATCCACTACATAAATGACAATTCAAAAAAATTCATGCAGACCACAATTTCTTGACTAGACAGAAATATAAATTCATTCATCGACTCTAACTGGTCTAGCTAGATCGACCATTTAACCTAAATCACACAATCATATGCAAATTAACCATGAAAGTAACCCTGCTACCGCTTTTAAATTGGGTAGTAGCAACATTGAAATTCTATGATGGTAGACATTTTAAGAACAATTGAAGAATAAATTTTCAGTATGACAGTATCGGAAACAAAATAAAAGTGCTCAATCTAACAACAAATATTGAGGCACTTGAACAATGTTCAATATATCTAAAATGAAACCCCCAAAACCAACAGGCCATTTCATAAGAAGTCGAAATCTCCCCCAAACACCCCCACACAATCGAGATAACTGAAATAAACAAAAAATTCGCAGGTTTCATGATATATACCAAAACCCTAATTTTCGCTAAAGTGGGGAATTTTTAGATGAGAAGTACCTGTTCGCTCCGGCGCCGGCACAAGGTCTCTAGACAAGCTTCTTCACCGGTGGAGATCTTCTCCCTTGTTTCGCCTTCTATCTGCAAAACTAAACCCCAATTCCAATACCGATAAGCCCCAATTCAAAACCCCAATTCCAATAATCAAAAGCCCCAATTCCAAACCCTAATTTACAAAGAAGATAAGAAGGAAGAAATACCTCCACAAGTCGCGACCACGCCGCCGTGCTCAGACACCGGAATCCAGGTTTGTCCTTCTCCCTATTGCCAGACTCCACTCCAATTCGCTCTAGAGGATGCTCGTTCTCTTCGGCGTTTGTTTCTCGGTTCACCAGTGAATTCTTCTGTCTTTCGTTCGGTCCCTTCATTCACTTTCTTTCTTTCTTTATTTATTTATTTTTTTTTAATTCAAAGGTAACGGAGAAAGAGACTTCTGTTAAAAATAACCCTCGGAGGGCGCGAGGTAAAATATCCCAAAATCTCAGGGGTACCACGCGAAAATTGTCAAACATCTGTACACCCGGCAAAAATTGCGATACCACGAGGGTACCTCGTGAAATTTCCGTTAATTTTATCATTTTTAAACACACAAATAATGTAAATTACCTATAATGCTTAATATAACTAAATAAATGAAATTTAATCGTCAATAATTAAGATAAACAAAAATATCATCATTAATAAAACTAAATGTGACGCCCCCGATCGGAATCCGAACCAACCTAAAATCCATTTGACTCAAATTTATTCAGTCCGAACACATAATATACTCGATATATGACCCGACACGACATTAACCAAACCCAAATGTGTATACGACTATACGCAAATCCGACCTAACTCGCCTGATTGCTACCTTTAATCCTATACATGTCAAATTCTCGTCATTTAATTTTACACATCGGTAGGCTACATCAAATATAATTGACACCACACACAAAATATTCCTCACGGCTCTGATTGCGAGAGCGCCACGTGTCAGGATACGATTAGTCGGGGTCGTTATCATCGAGAAGATGAATCTTTCGTCGATCTCCAGGCTCCTGGGCGATCATTACATGACAAGAAATGAATCCGATCATCTACAGATCCTCCCAACATGATCACAAGAGCTATAGCCCAGCTGACACTGATTGATCTCGGACAAATAACACTCCATACGTATTCACATTACATCATTTCTCAAGTTCCGTGGTTTAGTCACCCACTTGAGTCACTGGACAAACACAGCAGATCCCACCATGGATCCAAAATTCAATCAATTCAATGAAACAACAACAGGCATTGATCATGATGTGGCCTGAATTACACTAGCAAGTGAGAAACTCAGAACCCAGTTCAACTGTACTTGCCTTCAATCATACCCAGATACTATACAAAACCATCATTGGATTCTTACAATTTGCCTAATCATTGTAGTTTTGTGTAATTTACTACTTACTCACCATTTTGAGCAAGTTGGCATGTCACTTCAAATTGCAATCAAGCTGAATTAGTAGCTGTACTTGCCTTTAATCATTCAAACCTTGATATTGTTTTTTCCTAGAGGTAAAACTGCTGATTATTACTCCAATTCTTACAATTTGCCAACTAATTGTGGCTTTCTGAAGTCAATTGTGTAAGAGCTTCACCTCTCCTTGTATTTTTGGTTTGTTTTTTTCCACTCAACGATGTGATTCTTATAAGATTCGTGTACCAAGCGAAAGAAAAACAGAAGACGAAGAAGAAGCCAAACCTCGTGGCCATGGCTATTGGACAGAATCTCCTAGGAAACAATTAGTCCTGAACTTGAGGTTGGTTTAAAATCTGTGGTTGCAGATTTTTCATGAACTGAACTGAACCTAGTTGTGAATCTGTCCATTCATAAAACTAGAATAAATCATAACCATAAAATGACAGCAAAAGCCCACAGACAAACAACAGTAGCCATCCAAAGCCTTTTTTACAGTGGCCTCTAAAGCTTGGAATTTCATTGCCCACCCACCATGTGGCTACCTTGTCAGATTTTTCAGAATATGATTGCACAAGGAAAAGATAAAAAAAAAGATTTAAAAAAAATATAAAATCCAGGTGAGGCCCATACCTTCCATATGATCCTTGTTTTGTTGTATGGTTGATTGGTCTTCAGTCTTCAGCTGCATTATTTTTAGCTCACTAAATTCAGCAGCCAAACAGAAGATAAGATGGCCACCAATTTTCAGATTCCTCAGTCTCAACACCTTCTGGAGAGATCAAAAACCTAATCAATCTCTTTGTTGCAGTTTCACAGAGGTGTGGCTTTTGATGGTGTTTGCTGTTGGGAGCTGAAATCTTGATGGGTTCTCCTCCTGCAAGAGAGTTAAAATGAAGCCACAGATTCAATTTCAGTCAGTTGGGAGCTTTGATGGAGGTGCAGCAATGTCATTCCAAGCAATAAGCCATCACCAAGCAGTTGCATTATTTGCAAGCAGTGTGAAGAAGAAGCAAGGGGCTAGAAAGCTGCCCTCGTCGAAATCGTCTTCATCTTCATCTGCCTCCGTGCAGAGGTCGATTTTCGTGCAGGCTGAAGAAGATGAGAGGAACACGCCAGTCGTTGCCAAGAAAATCTCGACAAAATCATCAAGTGACGCTCACCCTCCGATTCCCCATCAGAACACGGTGGGAGTTCTTGGAGGAGCTTCAGCCTTCTCCACCTTGACTTTCCTAGAGAAGCTTGTCTGGTGGAGCGGAAAAGACGGGGAAGGGAAGGATGTCTTCCAAGAGGACTCCATACCTTTCATCGTCTGTAGTGACCCATCGGTCAAGCGAGAGGTATCACTTCAGTCGAGCAAAGAAAGCTCCTCCTGCCCTTCAGTCGTCGAGAACCTTCGGAGAAAGAGAGTGTTTCTCGAAGAGGGCGGAGCTGGGTGCATAGTGATGCCATGCCATGTCTCACATGCTTGGTTCAATGAGATATCCGATGGATGCTCACTCCCTTTCTTGAATGTGGCCGAGTGCGTTGCCTCGGATCTCAAGGAGGCCAACCTCAAGCCACTCGAAGCTGGGAGTAACGTCAGGATCGGTGTTATCGCTACAGATGCAGTTCTTTTGGCTGGATTTTATCAAGAGAAGCTACAAAAACAGGTAATCCAGTTCAGATGTTCTTATCAAGAGAAGCTACAAAATCAGGTAAACAGTGTTCAATTCAGGAGAGCTGATGGTATTTGGCACTTTCTGTGTGTGCAGGGTTTTGAGGTTGTGTTACCAGATAAAGCAAACATGGAGAGGATTGTAACACCAGCAATCAATTCACTGAAAAGAAAAGACATGGAAGGAGCACAGAACCTGCTAAGGATCGCGATCCAGATGCTTCTAGTAAGAGGTGTGAATGTGGTCATCCTCGCCTGTGATGAACTCCAGGCGCTTCTCCCACAGGACGATCCTCTCCACAAACGATGCTTGGACCCTATTGATGTCCTAGCCAGATCAGCTGTGAGATGGGCAAGATCTGCCAAAGGATACAGGAAAAATCTGAATGGAGCTTAATATGATGTGCCACAAGTTCTGAAGGTAGACCGTTGCGACGAATCTCTGTCTGTGGGGACCTGCAATCATAAATGCTGAATCCATAGGAACAATCAAGGTATGCTGGTTATGGTTAATGAAGATGTCGAATTTCGTTAGTTGATGAGAGCCTATCTGCATTCTCTGTAAACAAACATTCATCACATATTCAAATGTCAATTAAGCAGCGAAAAAAAGAAGTGAAGCTTATACAGAATAGTTGTAAACTTGTTTTCCATTCATCTTATTTGCATCATTCTTGAACAAAGCATAGCAGAGAAGCTCCCAAACTTCACATCTAGTTACAATAAATGTATAGTGTGGCTGTATGAGCATCGACCTCACCTTCTAGTAATCAATAACAAGACAGGTTGGGCTCATGATCCACGGAAGATTTGTTCTACTATGCAATGTATAATAGATGTATTAAACGAGTGGAAAAAGAAACAAAAAGTTGTCTACAAATTCGACCAACTACTAGTTTGTCTCGTCTCAGGGCCATCAATCGATCCTTGATGGGCCCATGTGGAGATGAGGTGGTGAGCAATAGCGAAGGGGCCTGGAACAAACATGGGGGCAAGTTCCCCACTTTCCACATTGAAATCCGCTGAGAGGCTCTGCCCTTTACTGACTCCCTTGCACATCTGATCCACCTTGCCCGCGGCTGTCGTTTGTGCTTTCTTATATTCAGCAAATGTCAAGGCATTCTTCACATCCTCTCTGCTGTGCCACTGAGCATCTGATGAAAAAAACCCGAGAAAATATCCACAATTAGGTTCATAGCATCAGAAACAAACTAAAAAGTTATAACTAAATTCAGAACTCAAGTGCATGTTTAATAATTTATAGCCTGCCTTCTAACTCTTCCTTGTCCACAGTTATTTCCAGAGATTTTGCATAAGCAAAGAATCCGACCATCAGTTGACAAGGTATGCTACTGGGTCCGACTGCATAGGTTACAAACCGTGCAAAAAATCATTAGTAGAGAAACATCAGCGGAAAGAAAATATCAGAACAAACATACTAAAAGGAAATAGGATAAATTTCCACTATAAATCACAAAATCACTCTTATGTTAAGTTTGTTTTAGAATTGTGACTTGAATATAACACTGATGCTAGACAATTGTAATTCTGAAGCCAAAACAACTGTCATAATGAACGGTGTCATCTAAACTCCTCTGAATTAAAAGGCTTTGGTTTAAATTGAAACCACAATATATAGAAAATTCTAAAATTCAACTGCATTTAGAATTTCCCAAACAATTTATATACCAGAAGCATGAGGCACATTTTATCTTGTGAAGAAAAAGTATCTTACCAGGCCATGGCTGGGAACTGTGATATACAACATCTCCTACTTCAATCCCAGTTTCTTCCCATGTTTCTCTCCTCACAGCTTCTTCCAAGCTCTCACCGGGCTATAGAGATCATAGAATCAAGGCAAAGTTACATCCCAAGGGTTTCTAAGGAGAAACAAATAAAGATGAAAAACACCATCACGTTCCACAGAAAGTAGCATCTTTAGAGCATCTGAACCTAATCAAATATATGTTCTGAAGAATCTTGTGATATAAGCAAAAAAAGCCATTGCCTAACAAATCAAGTTACAAGGGTGGATAGACGGCATACCTCCATGAAACCAGCTAAGCAGCTCCACATCCGGGGTACAAACCTCGATTGTCTGCTTAGAAGTGCACGATCATTCTCCTTGTCAATGACCAGCATAATGACAACCTGTTATTAGTGGAAGGAAATGAGATGCAGCCTAAGGAAAAGATCTAATGTACATTCTAAGGTTAAAAGCTTAATATTGTGTTTAACAGCAGGAGAGAATTATCATACCGGATCTACACGGGGGTAGACTCTTCTTTTGCATGATTCATTAGAGCACTGCATCCTTCTACCGGCTTCCTTGGGAACTGTTCTGCTTCCACATTGACCACAATAACGTGCGGATGCATGCCATTCTAGCAATGCTTTTGCCTGATAAAAGGAATAAAAGATCAGAACTACACTTCTGCAGTACACATAATGACCACAGACTTAATCTTTGGAAATCATCCGAGTGTAACTAGCCGCACTTATGCGTGCACGCAACTAATGCAGTGATGCTCCAGGCAAATATTCCTATGATATATGATAAAGAAAGAAACATTTTGCATCAGGGATTCTCGTTCTGTGCCATCCATCATGTTCCTTTGTCGCCGAAATTGCACTAACAATGTATGAAACAAAGCAAAGAGACTATAAAGTCCTCACCATCAGCAACCATAGTTAACTCGCCTTGCATCATCAAAATTTGTACACTCCAAAGTTTGCATCTCAATATAAGCAAAGCTTTTTGCTGGCAACCAACATTAAACTACCAATATAGTATATCTAAATTCCAAACTAATCTCGAACAATAACAGAACAGTGACTGAAAGAGCTCATAATAGTGAATATAACTCACATGGCCAGCAACTGCAAGCTCTCCCATGGAACGAGAATCAGCCCAATCAGTGGCCACCATCAAAGTCCTGAGCTCAACAAACGAAAACGCCCTCCTACCCAATTCCTCCACCACCTTATTATCCTCCGAAAAATCGATTGCCCAGTACACAACATCCTCCTCCGGCCCACACCCCAAATAAACCAACGAATCCTCCCCCAATTTCACTTCCGACCCGGCCAAAAGATCCCCACATTCAGCCAAACTGAGCCAGCCCAGATGCCAGCGGGGCGAGGCAGCCGAATCAGCTCCCGACCCGGCCAAAGGCCGGCCCTTTCTGAAGGGCAGAACCCGGAAATTGGGGGAAACTGGGTCGTGGGGTGTGACTAAGAGTGCCGATTTCAGGGTGTCGAGGGCGGAATTGGGGGAAAGCGGGTCAGTTGATTTGGGGGTCTTAACACGGATGGGATTGCCGGCGAACGCGTGGGGTTGGAACCTGCTGGACATGGCGGAGGATGAGCGGCGGGAGAGAGGGCGGAGGAGGGAGAGTGTTTGGAGAGAGAGGGATTTGGTGAGGGAGTGGAGCGGTGGCGTCGAGAGGAAAAGGAGCATTTGGATTTCAATTGGGTGCAGAGCTTTCCACGAAAGAGATAGGTGCAAGCATTGACTCATCCTGATCCACCAAGTTCAAGTTTAGATTGCGTCTGATCCAACAACCCCAATTGACATCTACCTGTAAAAAATGCAAAAGTAACCTAAACTTCAATCTTGAATTCAGCATTTGCAGCTACCGCAAAACTATGAAAACCTAAAAATTGGGGTTGGTTACATACGTGGCCGCGATTACACCACCTATCCAAGATCTAGCTGCAGTGAATCTTGCGGTACTATACGACTGTGAATCATAGATTTTCTTACATGACTATTAATCAACCGCTGAGTACAAGCTTATACAACAGTCGGGAATTGCCGAACTTAGCGTTTGTGGATGAGTTGCGCGAATCAAGATATAAACAATGCAGTTAAATGATGAATATCACTGGTTCCCACTTTCAAAATTACAAGGTACTCCGTATAATAATCTGATCTTGACAAGACCCACCACACAATTGATAGTAGCATTTGATAATTCTACAGATTCATTAAATATAGGAAGCCAATTGCCTAAACATGAGAAAACTACAAGAAAAGATGTAATATGCTTATGATTTATGAATCATATAATGCAAGAGGAAAAGCACACAAAACTTGGTGATCCACGCAGGGTTACTTAAAGAGCTGAATGAATCTATTCACTCAGCCTTCAACTTCATCTATCCAATCTGCATAAATGCTATTGATCTTCTTAGTCGAGTTCCACTTCAGGAGACATCTCTTCTGTTGCTGTTCCTCTTGGTTGGATGCAGCAGCGACGGCCTGGGTTCTCCCACCAACAGGCTCGGTAACAGGACCGGGATTAAAAGGTTTATGAGCAGTAGAGTTTAAGCTAACTGACTCTGGTTCGCCGGGTTGTCCCCCAGACATCTGCAAGTCTGTTCAGAAGCCAAGAGCATTATATAGAGTCAAACAATGTCTATTGCGACATACAGCAAATTCGAAGAACAGGTTACAACATTTCATGAAAAGATTTACCAAAAACGGGCGAGAAAACAACAAAGATTAATTGCAATCAATATAAATCAAAGCACATAAACTCAAAGGCATTAAGAAAAGATGGAGAAACATATAGCCTATCCCTAATTGTTCACACAGGACTTGAAAATATCTTCATCCAAATTGCGATCTTTACGAGAGCACTGATCTAGACAAATCTCCATTCTCCATCTAATCATAGCAAAAAGAACAAATCTTTTTCATGAATCAAATAGAGAATTCATAAAACTCCTAGGTTCACACATCAGCCAACAAGCAAAATGTGCATCATCAACAAGTTCAATACAAGGTTTAAGCATTTAAAACTAGCACAGCTTCAACAATTTTCACCATATCATATCAAATGTCCAACATCACAAGTCACAACAAAATCAACAAACAGATCCAACAAAAGACACCATAATCATATGATACAAAATGTGGCCGAAGAGATACCTGAACCGCCATGGGCAAAATGGCATTTATCACCAAAAGGGCAATGCCCAGTCACCTCCCATTTGGTGCAGATCCTTGTTTTCCAATACACAGGCCTCAAATTCCCCCTTGATGCATCAGAACCAGGTTCTATAATTACTCGATTTCCTGCAAACTGATCAGACCCATTGGCTTGCTGCACCACAGGAGGCCCAGTAGTGCCAATGCTAATTGCAGAGCTCTCCCTTGGAGAGTCCCAAAACCTGCCATTCCCCGGCGAGTCGCGGTGTTTGGGCGGCTCTTTATGGAGGAAATTGCACCTCTCCCCATACGGACACTCCTCCCCATTGTAGAACTTCTTGCAGAGCTTCATTCTATGGATCATCTTGTCATCATCCTCCCAATTCCCGCCGACCCCTACTCGATCGTCCGGTCGCCCTCCTCCGACGAGCTCCTGCCAGTTCGGAGGGGGCTGCCTCCGGTCCTCCTCTCCGTGGGCAAAGTTGCAATTCTCGCCGTTCCGGCATTGGCCCGCCCTGAATTTCGCACACAAACGCGTCTTGAAGAAGATCTTACCGGGCGGATTGATCGGAGGGTTTGCACCACCGTGCATCTTTGCGGATGATGCTTGCAACTCATCGTCGGAGGTTTTAGGTCTTTTGAATGGAGGGGCGTAATCGAATTGGGGATTGGATTCCGATTGCTCATTTCCGATTGGAAACTGCTCCCAATGCCCCGTAGCCATTACAGAAACCCAAGAATCAAAATCGAAGGTCCGTCAACAATTAAGCCCTAACTTACCGGCAGACGGAGACCTATTTCCTGGCGCTTTCTTTGTCAACTTTTGGCCCTTTAAAAGACGAATTGGGGATGGTGATGAGGAAAGTTCCAATCTTTGAATGGAATCAACCAGACACGACAGAGATGACTGCGTTTCCTCTTCAAGGAAGATGCAAATATGGCTGCAAGTGCAAAGGCGTGCAGGTGAGTATCAAGAACTTACCTAGGTTGTGTTTTGATCCTTAATGGGCTTGATTATTGGGCTTTCCATAATTGGGCTGAACTTAAAACAGTTGGGCTTTCAACAATTTGGTTAAAGCCCAGACATGTTCTTGTTGTTAACATAAAATTTCGGCCAAATTGCCGGATTGGTATAAAAAAAAGTAGCACAAATGACAAATTAGTATAAAAAAAATTAAAGCGATAAATAGGTATAAAAAATTGATATCAATGCTATAAATTGATATATTTTCCTTAAAAAATCCGATTTTTAATAAATTAAGTCAATTTTTACTTCTTCAACTTATTTCCATTTAAAAATATAAACAATTAAAAGAATCTACATTCTATTTTTAATATTTTAAGTTTTATATTTAAATTTTATACTCAAATAAATTTAAAAATATCTTTGAATTATATTTTTATATAACTTGATTTATATATCGATACCAACTCTCCCATTTTATTATTGAAAATGTTTATAAAGTTTAAAAATATTTCCAGGTTAATTTTTTTTTTTCAAAAGTTTGCTTAAATTTTGAAATAAAATTCAACAAAATCTTCAAATTTTATAATCCCCCACTAATATAATTATAAATTATATTTTTTTCATTTTTTATATATATTATTTTTATACCTACTGGCCTAATGTTTCATTAAAAATAAATAAGTTGGTCTATTAAGTGAATTGAGCTTAATTTATTGAAAAATGGATTTTTTAAGGAAAATATACCAATTTGTCACACTTATATCATTTTTTATACCTATTTGTTGCTTTAGGTTTTTTAATACTAATCTGTCATTTATAGTACTTTTTTAATACCAATTTGGCCATAAATTTTCTTGTTACTTTGAGAGGTTGTATGTATGTTGTGCTACTGTAGTACTGTGTAGGAATAGGATAAATTTTAGGTTCATTGATCAACAAAAAGTGGGAATCTTAGTATTGATCTAACCCAGATCAGTTACTAAAAATGCCCTTGTGAAATAGATGTTGAGATGTAATGTGTCTGCAGCAGACAAGAAGAAAAACTTGACAGAGCCACAAATTCAAAACTTGTTTCCATATCTTAAATTTGCCATAGATTCTACACACCAAGAAAAAATTATCAGGCTACTTTACACCAATGAATGCACAATATCTATGCAACAATTCACCCTACCAGCTCGCGGCGTAGTCAAAATTGGATAGGTATAGTGCTTCCAAAAATAGCATATCATGTTTACAATGAAATATGAAATGCTTCCCTTGAACACGAAATAATAGGTATAGTGGATTTTGCCATTGGTTTCTTGGTTTTATGGTTTCTTGGTCTTATAAGCACGCGTGAGTATGCATCGCCCTTATTAGAATAAGGTAAGCTTTTGACTGCAGAAGTTTGAGCAAACTATGAATTTTGTGTGATGATGTTGTGTGATCATTTCAACATTGTTCCTTTTACAACTGGCCAAATCTTAACTTCATTCGATGATTTCCTCATTTTTCATGTTCTTGTGATAAAAGGAGTGTATCAGAATGGTCTAGAAATTATGTATGGAACTATGGATCATTCGTCTTTCTACATGTTCTTGTGGATAACTTATATATTGTATATGTGATTCACTAGGTGCCCAATATCATCTCTAATACTTGAATTTTGACATTTTAATTTAGACAATGGTCTTAACCATTTTTTTTAAAAATAAATCTGTTGTCAGTTATGTGGTAAGGGTGATATGCACAGCAAACTGTATGGAATATTTGAAACTGTATGTAATTTTTTTAATGGATGAAGTGGACTACATTGTTCATCTGTTACAAGGTGCAGCATTTATTCCTGGGAGCATTGCGCATTTTGCCGCTTGAGAAGCTGGAAGGGACAGTCCTCAGACGATCAAGGCAGCGGGTCAGATGCATAAAATGGGTCATTATCTCTTCATGTGCATCCTACCAAAAAAAAATCTCTTCATGTGCATAATTAAAGAAGCACCAGGACTGGTTGCTTGGTGTTGCTGCACAATTAAAGAAGGGTCTATTGGAATGACAGGAAAATTGGTCTGTGGTGTGTTCTCTATCTCTTTCCTCCTTTCCACTTCACCATTTTTTATGTCACAATCTGTTGTATGCCTCAGTAATAGACTATAGATACAGCAATATGTCGGTCAAATGTGTCGAGAAGTTGTGGCTAGATATGGATGCAGATATTCTTCAAATATCATTGTGCTCCTGCTTTTTTTTTGACATGTTACACATATATACTGATTCAAGCATATATCTAATATCTTGTAGAGTAGAACCATCAGTTAATGGAGGTGCTAGATCATCTTAGAGAATCTTAGCCATTTAGTTTCCAATCCACTACTCTCCAGCTCAGATCAAGTTCTAACTAAAAGAAATTGAACAACATATATAAGGTTGATGAGCTACTCCTCTCACTGCCAAATGATGGAACCTCATCGGGCTTTTATTGCCATCCAAACTCATCTATGGCTGTTACATGAGGTAAGCTGTTGCCTTCCGCGCCTTTATTCCATTTCTTCTTGAATTCCAAGGAAATGTGAGAAAATCATTAACAAACTGAACTTCAAAAAAAAAAAGTACATATATGGAATATGGACCACAAATAATTCACCATCTTTTTGCATGCTGGTCTTGTCTGTTAAAACTGGAAGAATCTATCATAGAACTTCACTGATGAAGCTTTATGAGTTGACAACATTCTCCAAAAAAAAAACATCTTTGAGTTTCCTTATCAGAATCAATTTTCCCACTTCATCATAGGGTCAGCGAGCGAAAGTATCATCATCTACATGGGGTTATTTGGCTCTAACCCCTCCTTAAATTCCATATTTGGAATGAAGCTGAAACACTTGAACCATACTTAAGTCAGAAACTACTTGATTAGACCAAAAAGTCTAGACCTTTAATATATCTACTTTATTTGAATTCATATGAGAGACTGAGAATATCACCAATAAGTATCATGTTGTTGTATATACAGTATCCTAGTATATTCGTATACTATACATAGACAGTATATGTACACTTCAGTATATACAAGTACATGATGTATAGCTTAAAGCTAGATTAGGAAAGAAGTGCGCGCATATATTACAGATCACTACCATGAATAAGACTTCTGAAGTGTTTGCATCATGTAAATGGTGATGTGAGTTTTGAAATAATTCGAATGAAGTTGGTTATATTTACAATTACTGCCACTGAAAATGAGCATCTGGTTCCTATCTTAATAATTGTAGTGTTATTACTTTGGAAGATCTGATCCCCCTAAAGGGACCATGCCCCATAACAGCTAGCTACCGAGTTCAACGCCCTTGGAACCTTCATCTTAACTGCTCTCTTGCACAAACATTTCATGGATCTTGCTGATTTTTTTTCGCAGTCTTCGTGTAAGAATGTGTGTTGAGTACTTATAAATGTTGCAAAGATGATGAACACAAGAGAATGGATTCTGATAGATCTTCACTTGAGAAAAAAAAAGCCTATGGCATTACAATTACAGCACAACAGCTAAAAAGGAATTAAGGTCCCTTGACAACGTGTTATTGAGACGGTCTTTAGCTCACTCTTACGAAACCTCTCTTGCATTAAAGTGCACCACCTATGAGCCAAAAGATTACATTTCTGTTAGTAAACTGAAGTAAATTGATCCTAAAAGAAGACACCAACCGTACCAGAGGAGGATGAGGAGGAGCCAGGTTTCTCACCGAAATCTCTTGGAGTCTTGCATCTGAAGCATTCTGTCCTGCTAGCGTAGTTGTGCACACCACACACCGGGCTGCATACACCAATCAAAACACAAACTTCAGCATCAAAATGCACGCCTAAGAAAACGGTACATTTTATTTAATGGAGTTCCAATTCAATGTCCTTTCTACATGATCTATTGGAGTTCCACAGTTGTTATTCATAACTGGCTATCTGATGAGTTTATGCCTTCAGGCATTAGAACACAAAAAACAGTTGAAGCCAATGGCATTCTCATCTAAGAATAAAATAATCAGATGGTCCAAAAATGCCAAAATCTTTATGCATGAAGCTTGCATTTGGATTTTGTCTTCTATATGCATAAATTATGATCATGTTTTTTTTTTTTTTTTAATATTACCTTGAGCACATCCAATCACCCGACTTCCACCCTGGAACAAGAGATTCAGGCATGAGATTGGCCCCATATCCTGCAGAGTAAAGATCAGCTTTCATTGAACCACAGCGGTAGCAGTTTGTCCTGCTCGCGTAGTTGTGTCCACCACAGTTGATGGCCTGGCAATACCAATCTCCGGCCAACACCTCCGTCCTGTTTGTAAGGTATGAGGACACATCAGCTGGGCCTCCGTACTTTGGAAAGCCGCATTTCTGGCAAGACTCTCTCTTCTTGAAGTTCATGTGTTGGCATGCTCCACACATCCAGTCTCCTGCACATGTCCAGCTCATTCTCCGGATTTATGAATCTGAACAACAACAACAACAACAAAATCTAATTAGTTCATTACTTTCAAAGCATTGATATAAATTCATTATTAGAACCAGAAAGAAAAGATGTGTTTGAGGAGGATAGCATTATCATTTCACCTAAACCGAATGGGAACTAGTTATCGGTCTTCTGCTGGAGTAGAAGATATAGATGGTAGGGTTTGATGGTTTTGATGGTTTGTTATAGATCACCTATTTATAGTTGATGAAGAGTGCTTTTAGGTGTGGGGACAGGAAATGCATGTTCACATCATGTCTACAAGATGCTTTCTTATGGTTTCCTTAAAATTGAGATTCTCTAGATATGGATATTACTGAAGGGCATTGAGAGATTAGCTTCTGGTAATGAAGTTATAAAGGTACTAATCATTTTCTTTTCGTTACTGTCATAGTGATCCGGTGAGGCAAGACGTACACATATCATTATGTTTGGATTTCATCTTCTATCACAGAAGCTTAAGCTGTTATGTAGCGGTTTCACCATCTCATATACTAATATTGTTATATTTCTTTCTTGATAATCGTTGTGAGATATTGCCACATTCTCAACAATTTCAATGCATTTATGCCCACAAGACAGATGCAGAAGAACCCACCACCAGATTATAACCAAAAACTCGCTACTTTTTGGATTCCCCATGTGGACATATAGAATAGAAGAGGTGCTATATAGGGGAGATGTTATTCTAAAGGTAGCTTCTTTTTTCATGGACTTTTAACCCTTGTGTCTATGTTCATCAATCGGATAGTTGAACTTGAATCGCTTGCTTTCCCTCTTTGATCAAGAGATTTTTCATCCCAACAATGGAGATTTGAACAATGCAAGCTCATACAGTTCAGGTCCAAGTGGGCAAGGCTACAACCGAAACAAAAGAGACCGAAACGCCTTCTTTTTAGATTGAGGAGAATCAATTCCCTTGTTTAACATACACATTATGGTAGTGAAAACCACATTCTTTTTGTTCCTAGTTTGATATTCCTTACCTTTTAGCCAATAGTTTCGCGGATAGAAGCCCAAATAATCGATTTCAAATACAATCTACCAAGATTTATGTGTAGAATAAATAGCAATCATGATATAAATCTCAATAGGTTGAATTCTGTATTCTGATATTATAAGAGTTTATAGTGCAGAATATACTGACAGTAGCTTAGACAGTTCATGTTCATGTAACATACCAAAGGCCATACCTAGCCAGCAACAATGGGCCCACATGCTGACATGGCAAACAGCGTCAAGTCGCCCCGTCTGCACAGGAATATGAGCCACTACCAGGCCCATGTGGAAGCCAGAGATTGGATGATAAGGAACCTAATTAGCATTTCTTAGCAAAAAGTAATGTATATTCCAAGTCAGAAACAAGAGATATAATACATGTAACTTTACACACAAGGGCATCTAGGTTTTCCTTCTATCCCATTGCAATCCCACCTGCAAAATCCGAAAACACACTAAGAAGTTTTTATTCTCTCAATTATGTTGCAAGGAATCCCCATCTTGATAGCCCTCAGACAGAAATATATAGCCGTTGCTTTTCGGAAATTTGAATATTCTTCTTGTTGCCCTTCTTCCTTTCCCATCTCCTTAAGCTTTTGGTAATGGATTTTAAGCGTGTAAACATCGCATTACCTGTTTTGCTATGCTCCCAGATGCCTCTACAGCAAGACGATAATCTCAGTGATCATCTTGCAGTTATACCAAGTTTCTGCCTTGCAGGTATAGCTTTATCTTGAAGCATCTTAGTCAGGTCAACAAGTTGTTCTCTTCTTGCTTTCCATTGGGAATCAATTTGATTGGAACTCCTCACCTACACCCGGGTGACACTTTAACATATATGCCTTCTTATTCATGTGCTTGTGTTTTGCTTTGAAATTCGCCACTTGGTTGTGTTCTCTTCCCTTGTCTTGACCAAAGGATATCAAGATGATTGACTTGAATTTGATGCAGTAGTGATGAGTTTCTGCATATTTGATAGGATTACTGCATGTTGTGAATTTTGATGCAACAGTTGCTAATTTGGTTAGTTCTTGATGAAAGTACTTTCAATTGAATACCCTTTTGCCCCTAATGAAATCTAATACCAAATGACCGTTAATATTGGCGGGAAATCACGTAGATTACAAATAAATGTATTTCAAACATACCCTTTTGTCAATAGAAGAGTGTTTTGGGGTTTTCCTTTAACAACTTCTATCCCAACAGTGTTGGATGAAACATGAAAGCCTCTTAGAGATGGAGGTGTGTTCTACGACTTCGATACTTGGCACGCTATGAAGAGGGTTTCGAAGGGCTTTGGTGCCAATGAACACTATGATAACTCGATATGCGCAGAGGGGCGTGCTTTGTAGACAGATCGCGTTGAGATGGGATGGTGAACTCATTCTTGGATGGATGAAAATAGCATTACTATGCCTGTTATTGCCAATGCACTTGACGACTAGTTCACATATGTACTCATAAAGTTTTGTAATTTGATAAATTGCCTTGAGGGAATGCCATTGTTGCTGCTCAGGCTTGTTATTTGTCATTATAATGAAGCATTAGTTTGCTCTATTCCATCATATGCAACTATATCTAGAGCCTAATGATGTGACATTGTGACCTTGCCAACTATTAGGGGTGTTATTCGAGTCGAACGAGCCGAGCTTGGCATGTTCAAGCTTCGTTCGTTTGTTAAACGAGATCGAGCAGTGCCAACCCTAA
Source organism: Persicaria maculosa (assembly GCA_963922045.1). Lineage (NCBI taxonomy): Eukaryota > Viridiplantae > Streptophyta > Magnoliopsida > Caryophyllales > Polygonaceae > Persicaria > Persicaria maculosa. Next base: position 3,804,797 of record OY998252.1, read on the forward strand.
TTTTTAAATGAGTTTTCTTTATATAAAGTTTGGCTTGTTTAGGAAATGAACAAGCTCTAGCCGAGCTTTTTTCGAGCTTTAAGTAGTTCTACTCATAACATATTTGGAAATTTTAGAAATTCTATAAAATTTGAGCTATTCGATCTTAAATCGAATTAGTCGAGCTTTGTTTAGACTCGTCTTGTTTAGATAAGTGAACTTTTCTCAAGCCGATCTTGATTCTAAGCCGAGCTCGAGCCGTTAAGTACATATATAACTGCCCTACCAACTAAGCACTCTTGATCTTGGAGGTAATTTGAGCACATTTTCATCCAATTGAGAAGCTTATATGCAAGTAGAGATGGCAATTAAGTTAGTCGGGTCGGGTCGGGTGGTCATGTTCGTTTCATGTATGGATAATCAAATTTTATTTCGAGTTTGGGCCTATTGGGTTTAAATTAATTTGGGTTTGGGCCATTTGGTCCAGTTGATTTTCTAATCTATTCAAGATGGACATAAATCACAAATAACAACCAAAAGGAAATTAACCTCATAGTTTATTTTATATTATACATATTTGATCATGATATACTACAGCATACAGCATGATAGATTATAGGCTTTGATCTCTTGATCTTCTTTTTTTTTTGATAACCTGATCTCTTGATCAATCAAACATGAAACTAGGAGGTGGTTTCCTTGAAAGTTAATCAGAAACTCGGTTGAGGTCAAAATATGTTGAATTAAGCATCAAGTTTCCTCTTGAAGGAGTTTCTTCTTGCAGAAGCCAAAACAGTCTTATCAGCAACTATGAAGTATGCAGCACCTGCCACTGTGGAGACTATCAGTGCCTGTGCTGTTGGGTTCAGGTTTGCCCTTGCCCATGGCAACATCCTTGCACTTGCTATCTGCAATTTACCAAAATACCCTTTTCATATTTACTCCTTTACCCCCCCAATCCAAACAATGAATCTGGATTTACACCAAAATCAAGTGTATATACTTACTGTAGGAACTGCAGTTGCAACACCAGCAACTACTGCTGCTTTTGCTCCAGCCACTACCCCCTCTATTTTTCACACAAAAAATAAAACAAAAAATTACCAATTTTGCTGAATAATAATAATAACATCATTTTTTCCTTCACATAAAAAGAGCAATAAATTACCAATTTTGGGAAAAATATGAATAATATATTGGATTACAAAAGGGCTAATTTAATTATTTATTATAATCCATTTGAAACCCACAAAAGTTGAGAATCACCCAATGAATTTATGATAAATTTGGGTTAAGAAAAGTGTATACCATGAGAGCAACGTTTGGCCAAGGCAAGCTTTTGGTCAAGAGTGGGCAAGGAGGACATCTCAAGGGGAGACTCAACCACATTTTTCCCCATTTTAGTTAGGTTTGGAGCTTGAGAATGAATTGGTAAGTTGGAGTTGGAAGAGGAGGTGAATTTGTGGGGATAGAGATGAAGTGTAGAAGAGGTGAAGTGGGTTGGTATATATAGATAGAAGAGGAGGAAGAAGTTTGGTGATAAGTGGATAGACAATAAATAAGGTGATTGCAGAAAAAGGGGGTCAGGTGTGTTTAGCAAGGAGGAGTTTGATGGTTTTGTGGAAATCTACAGGTGGTTTTATTGCATTCAGTCACCTGGTTTTGTCATTCATCTTGTAACCTATTTGATCAATGGTTTTTTAATTTCTATCAAGGTTTATTGGAAAAGGGTAACCGTTGAGACTTGACAAAAAATGTTCATTAAATTTCTTGGGTTATTTCCTTATTGAAAGTCTATGAATTATAAATTAATCGTGTGTGTAATACTCTATAAATTTAAGGTTGGATTTTGGAGATATCCGTATAGGGAGAGGTAGATCGAGAAAGAGCTGGATGGAGGTCATTCGTCAGAATCTCAATTTTCTAAACCTGTCAGTAGATATGACTTTGAATAGGGACCACTGGAGGAGGTGTATTCGGACTGCGAATGTATAGAGTTTTGGGCCTTGATGTTTTGTACTTTTGTCTTTGCTTCATTTCTGTCTTCTTCCTGCTTCGTTTATGATTCTGCTTCCCTTATATGAGTCAGGCTTTCTTGTAATTCTTGTATCCTATTGTTCTGGGTCTATCGGAAATACTCTCGACTTGTTCGGAGAAAGAGTGTGTACATCCTAACCCCCAGACCCTGTTTTGTGGGATATACTGGATTGTTGTTGTTACATTTTCGTATCAAAAGCTACACCTACCATTTTATAGTTAATCTATTTACTATAATTATCAAATATCTAGTCTAAATAACTTGTAAAAAAACCTACCATTTTATAGTTCATTTTATAGTTTATTTAATTAGTGGTTCATTAACTTTTATTATTTTTTAAGATTTTCTACTACTCCAAATTCTCCAATGAGAATAAATTGATCACAAAACAGATTATGGGTGTGTATGGTTATACATTTTAGTAGTTAAAAAATAATCTTTTCTGTGGGTTTATATTTTAAACAACTTAGTTGATTGTATGGATGAGAAAAATAATGAAAAACGTGTTAAAAAAGTGTGTTAAAAAATAAGTTAGAAAAATGAGGTTATTTTGGTGTTTATTTTGCAAAAGTATTGTTTTACCCCTTTTCTTTTATCTTACTCCCTCCGTCCAAAAATACATTGACTTTTACTATTCATTCACACTTTTTTAGGAGTTAAAAACTATATAAAATATTAACTTTTTTATTAATTTTTTTTAATAATTACAAACTTATTATCAATAAGTTTGTAATTATTAAAAAAAATTAATAAAAAAGTTAATATTTTATATAGTTTTTACCTTCATGAAAAAGCGTGCGTGAATAGTAAAGGCAATGTATTTTTGGATGGAGGTAGTATTTGGTTTGAAAGTACCACAATACCCCTATTAACAACCAAATAAACTCAACTTTTTACAAACAAACTGTTTTTCGCCTCATACAGAGATTATCATGTTGTTTAAATTTGTAACGACTTTTACCAACAGTTTATAAATTTTATCATATTTATAATTTTACTCATCTATTAACACAGTCTCATACAAACTCTATTCCTCTCATCGAATTAGGCTGTGTTTGGCACTAGATGGAGATTATGGGGATTATGGGGATTTCAGTAGATGTTAGGAGATGGAGATTATTTTGGTAGATTAATGAGATTGTGGGGATTAAGATTATGGATGTCGGAAATCTCATAAAAGGTGTTTGGTTGGTATGGGATTGTGTTGTATTATAAAGTAAGAAAAGGTCGGAAATGCCCCTAAAAAACCCCTCATACCCCTCCTCCTTCCTCCCAAACCCACACGCATCTCCTCCATAGAGGCTCCGGCGTCTCTTCGATCGCCAGTTCCCTGGAGTCTTGCGCATCTCCTCCACCGAGAAGTCATTCGTCGCCACCGGCGACGTCCATGTTTCAAAGGATTCCGCAGCAGATGCTGATTTCGAGCCGAGCTCCATATGCCTGGCGAATTTGGTCCAGAATTTCATGGAGGAGAGCAACGACAAGCAATCATCGGCGGCGGCAACTGCGACCAAACTCGTCCGTAACCGCTGCAATTGCTTCAATGGAAACAGTAACGACAGCTCCGATGACGAATTCGATTCCTGGAACGAATCCGCTCCCACCTCCGCTTCCCATGGCGATTCACTTGATGCGGGTGATGCGGGGAACTCCTCTCACTCCCTCTTCCTCATCCACCTCCAAGGTAAGAAGCAACTACCATCCCTAATTCATCACCGTCGGTAGGTCTGATCTCTTCCCCTAATTTCTAGGGTTTTGTTTTCCCGACATTTGGCAGAGTATTCGCATCACTCGCTGCTGTTCGAATCCAACGCCGTCCAGGGATTCCAACAACTCTTCTACTCCCCAATTTCTGAAATTCGCCGTCCAGGGATTCGCCGTGTAGAGCTTAGTGCCTTGCTCAACCATGGTGGAGAGGAACTTGTTGGCGGACACGGCGAATATCGTTGAGCAGCAAAGCAAAAGCTTCAAAAGGAAGGACGAGTTGAGGGAGATGGTCACGGGCGGTGGCGAGGTGCCGATTTCTCTGGCGCGGCGGCTCTCCTCTCTCTCTTCTTGCGCACTCCCACTCCCAGATCTGAAATTGAAGCGTAGAGGAGAAGAGGGCAAAATTGGATCTCACATACCGAAATCCCCCGTGAATCTCCACAATCTTGGGGTCCCAAGATTTTGAAATAATCTCCCAAAAACCCCATAATCCCCATCCCAGATTGTGCACAATCCCCCTCGCCGAACACCCTCACACCCCTCAAATCTAATTTGTATTTCAGAGGAATCCCCACAATCCACCCACAATCTCTTACCAAACACACGGTTAATTTGGATGATTGGGCAATGATATTTCCAAAGCTAAACACCTGCTAGGTTATATTCCCTATGACACTGCTGGCACTGCCCATGGATTGGCGTCCTACATTGAGGGAGATACTGACACCAATATTTACTATTGATGATAAACCTTATTTTTAATTGAGTGAAACAATTCATATTAAGCAAATGTTCATCTTTAATATTATGGTGCAGTGGTGCTACACCTAATTTAATTATTTAACGTAATATAGATAAATTAAAAATTTAAGACACCGTGAACTTGTGCCAAGTTCATGTCACGTTTAACGTGATAGACGAGAAAGACACTTGAAAAAAATATCTTAGCTATAACAAAAATTCGTATTCCTATCTTCCTTTGATATAATAAGGGTAATTTGGTCATTCAATCAAGTTGATGAATGATGAATCAGGACCACGTTTATCCATATAACTGACACACAAACCCATCTCTCAACTCCATACGGACTAGTATTTTTTTTGTCCTGTTTTCGATGGATTAATTGGTTCGAAATTTTCAATTTGGTCTAGGTTCAACTGATGAGATTTTTTTTATTAGGTAAGAATTCGGATATGTTAAAAGATATTATCTGATTACAACCTTATGGATGAGGTCGAGCAGACACTTATCGATCACAAAATTATCATTGCGAAGTACGTGAGAAAATGATACTTCTTTGAACCTTAAAAAGTAAAGAAATGTGTATCTAAGGGGCTTAGCCCACTTTCGCACCAAAAAAAAAAATATATATTTACAGTGTATCTAATAACACCCTAAAAAAACACGCAAACATTTTCAATCATTCTTTTCTATTCAAGTATTTTAATTTTAATTTATGTTCCAATTTACCAATCCAAGGCCATAATTTCCGAATCAGTCCCGATAATATTGAATCAAAACCTAAGATTTATTTTTTGTGGATATAGTCTAAAATCGATAATTCTGATCCGATCCAAAATTCAAGCAACCCTACTTTTTATTTTTTTATTTTTTTTAATATAATTTTTTTTATTATAATTCTGATCCAAATTTTTTTTTAATATAATTTTTTTAATATAATAAAACACATGATATTTCAATTTGGTGGAAAAAGATCACTGTTTGTGCTGATCTTTGGTTTGGTTCTCTGTCGTCGCAAAACCATGGGTGAAGTGAGGAGGCCGGAGACAGGTGGCAATTTTTCGTGATGAAATCCGTCCGGTGGGAACACGTGTCAGCAATCCAACGGTCCATATTTGTCAGGTGATTTCCTGTTTCAGCCATTCAATGGTTTCGGGTCCGGATCCTCTTTCTGTTGGATCTCCTCCCATGGTTTTCAACCCTTTTTCCACTCTCATTTATTCTGCACTTTTATTAATTAATCCTCTTAATTTTGAATATATTTGTTTTTTTCTTGTTAAAAAAAGGGTCTAACTCGTACTTTCCATTGTTTTTTTTTCTCAATTAAAACTCACATTAACTCTATTTATAATTAGTCTTTTCAAAACATTAATAACCCATTGTATTATTTTTGACTTAATATTTGTTGTTGGAACATCAACATCCATTTATTTGCTCAAAAAAGGTGATTTTTTTAATAAAAGCTTTACGATATTCGAACATGGTTTTCGTTGGAGATCTAAGAGTGTGTTTGGATTATCAATTTATCATGCATTTTTATTTTAATGTATGGTGTTTTCTAGTTGTGATTTTTTATTAAAAAAATGTTGTTGAAGAATTTTTTTTAAAAGACTTTAATATATTATCAACTCGGTTACGAAACTGTTAAATGATACATTTTCTCATTTAATACATAAAATATATAATTATATTATGATGTATTCAATACAACCTTGGCTAAAACAATAATGAAACACATCTTGGGATTGCACGAATTTTTTCCTTCTCAAAATAAAAATAAAAATAAGCAGTGGCGGATCTAATTTTTCTAAGCTAGGTGAGCGAAACATTCATCTCTTTTAATGTTATTTTAATATAATAACATACATTTTTCTCTCATTAAACGGGATGGATAAATAGATTTTTTTTAATTTATTTCAATTCATACATTTTTCTCTCATTAAAATAACATTAAAAGGGAGGGGTAAAAATGACTTTTCACCGTTTTTAACGGCAAGCTAACGAAAAAAAAGGTTGTGAGTGGTGATTCACCGACAAAATGGGTTTAAAGGGTGGTTTTCTGCAATTTCAATTTTAAGGGATGGTTTTATGCAAAGAGCTATATTTAAAGGTGGGTTTCTGCCATTTTCCCTAAAAATAATGAATCACATCTGAAAGATGGAGCAGAAATTTAAGTCCAAGTCCAATTAGATATTCATGAAAATAAAAGGGGCTGGCCCAATTTTTAGACGGCCCAATATGGAATAGAACATGATTGCTTGGGCTGTTGTGCCCACAACCTCCAGCAACCATGGTACGTTTGACATAACAAAATTTTATTTGACATAATAAAATTGGTTTAACTTTTTTTTAAAGTTTTCTTTAAAAGTGGTGAAAAACTCTCCTACTATGTTTTGAAAATTTTGTCAAATGTTTAGAAAATGAAAATGTTATATCGAAAATATTTTCAATATATGATTTGCTATGGGCTTTAGATTTAGAGTGGTTGAAATGTTGAGATGGGTAGAGAGTAAAAAGTTCCACATCACATTAATTAAACAAATCTTAAGATATAAGTTGATAAACTATTTTTTTTAATTGTTAATTGGTTGTAAGATTAAAGTTTCACATTGTTGATGGGCTGAGCTTAGAGCACATCTGTGCGCGTATACATAATCCTCAATTACGAGTTCCAACAGACTTTAATAGAAGTTGATAGGTACAAATCATTTGGCTTTGGGCTTTGAGGACACTAGCTATATTGCAGGGCATGAAAACAATTGGTATCTCTTTAATTTTATGGTTTATATTGTATAAAAATGGAAACTTTTGGACACATTTGGTATATAATGAAGGTTTTAGATAGACGTGGATTTTTATTAGTTAGTGTACAAAGTAAAGATAGGCTAGATAGCTGTTAGACTTGAAACATTAAGTTTTTCTTTTGTACAAAATCCTAGGAAAAGCACAAGGGAAGGGTAGTAATTAGCCTTTTAAAAGTGTTTGTGTTTTTTTTTGCACCTTAAGCTATCACTATTTTATGAGATTTGCAAAATAAGCCCTCATTTACTTACAATTTTCAAAATTGCACAAGTAGTCATGGAGGATTCAACTTGCTACTATACAAAAGATCAATAAAAACAAAACTCAATGCAAAGATGCAATAAAGGAAATCTGAACCATGATGGTATATATTGAAGGATTAATTTGAACCATGATGAACAAAATTTTTTCCCCTTTGTTTCCCTAGCTTGATATATAGCAAAAGAAAAGGGCAATGAGTACAACATAACAAAAAGAGGTAGAAATGAAGACCAACTTTGTCATAAAATTGATGGTTTGCTTTTGTACATACTCTTAGATATAATGATTTTTCATTTTCATACCCACTTTTATTTTTTGGTTATGTATAGTCCCCTTTTTCCCTTTCAATGTTTGCTTTATCTTTGTTCACAGAGCATGCATTGAGATTGAGAGGGAGGAATCATAATTGTCACCACATGGTTACAAGTATACTACTTAAAAGAATATATATAATACACCTTTTTGAATGCAAGACAAAGTCACATAGGGAATATTGATGATATCACAAAAGCCCACTACTATAGATATATTTCATATATATTTATATCTAATAGGTCTTTTTTAAAATCCATATTAAAATCTATAAAGGTGAGGCATGAGATTATGGGTCCTACTTTAATTATTTGATGATCCTATCTTTTCTATTTAATTAATCAGTTCAAAAATTAATATACAAAAGTTTATTGGTGTAAGATGTTACACATCATTCATTTATACCTATTTTAATCAACAAATATCTAAGTTTCATGTATAATAGCTTATCATGTTTTGATCTCATTCTCTCAATCTAGCTACCATGATATTAGGTCTTTTAATTTAAGGCCGACCAATCCATAATAGAGAAAAGATACGTTGATTAAAAAAATTAAAATTGAATTAGTCTGATATTGAATGCACGGTTTCAAATCATGAAGTTGCATAACTTAACCAAACATATAGTTATATAGTATGTAATATATTGGCCACAAGTTTAAGTTAGCCTTAAAAATGTTTGAAATATCATAATTGTGTTAATATGTGACATTTATAATTGTAGAGTTGTATGTAAATATATAAGAAATCTGTTTACTTATCAAACTAGCATCCTCGTAAATGAGGTTATTTAGTTTTCAAAAGTTTATCCTTTTTTTCTTTTCAGTTCAGTCAATTAAAACCATTCTATATATATTATACTCCCTCCGTTAATTAAAACGATACGTTTTAAGAATGAAATCTTGTTAAGAAAAACTTATCATTTTAAATATTTTGTCATCCACTTTACGAAATTGCCCTTATAATGATTATATTTTTTTTGAAGCAAGATAAGAATTCGGTTTCCTAGACAAGCCTAGGGAAACCGAGAGACCGGACAAGCCGGTGGATGGACTAACCATCATGTACAACTGAAAGCAAAAAAAAACAGAAGCAAAAGACAGAAAGGAAATAACAGAAGCAAATGACAGAAATAAAATTACAAAGAAAACGTACAAGCCATCCTACACTGAAAATCACAAGCCAAAGAGAAACGAAACGATCGGTCAAAGGGACGATGCACTCAGAGAACTCTGGGGAACATCAACGGGCATCTCAGATTATGGACTCAAACGAGTCATCAAATGTCAACACACATCCACGACGTCATCGAACATGACAAATCAAACACCGCTCAGAGAAGCATGCAACACAACAAGAACATCACTGCACATCAACCCGCAAACCCGACTCCAAGCCAAACCATTGTCCATTAAAACCCTCAAAGACGATAACAAGATCGTGAGCGACTACTAAGTAGTCAAAACAGAGGCGAATTGAAATGGGCCAAAGCAGAGAAAATGAACAACAATAAAAAAGGTATCGAGGCGAAAAAACGGATTGAGATTGGTTCGCCAAGACAAGGTAAAAACAACGAAGACCCAACGGTAAGAAGTTGTCGGCGGCAGAAATCACACCCCTGGAGGTGAACCGATGACCAGGGGCACCAAAGGGCTCGAAATGGCTGCCGCGGGTGGGCGACGACTGAGCTGGGAACCAACGGAGGTGGCCAAGATGGCGGTGGATGCACCCAAGCTAGCTCGGTGAGAGAGCAATCGATGGGTGACGACAACGACGGTACTAAGGCGGAGGAGCTGATGGCTAGGTGGTTGATGAGGCTTGGAAGCGGGAGCGGAGCTGTGGAGGTGGACTAGATGGTGGCCGGTGAGCCAGGTGGAGGCAATGGAGACATGCATCGGTGGGAGGTTGCGGAGTCGGTGGCTAGGGCGGCGGCAAGCCAAGGCGGCAAATTAAAAGAGGTGTGTGTTGCAAGCGGCGGCCAAAACAACTCTCAAAAGAGAGTGTTTTAGAGCAGCCCAGTTTCCGAAAGGGTGTCCCTTATAATGATTAGATAGTTGTTATTAGTGATAGTTTTTGAGAAAGTAAATTAAAAAGTAGAGTAATAATTAGGGGTATAAGTGTATTTTTGTTTGTTTTAGTAATAAGTGAATAGATTTCTAAAATAACAAGTTTTAATTAACAGATGGAGTATTACACATTCGTTTAAGTAGTAGATCCTGCTTCCATATGCATATTTACAAATATTTGTCATATATTAAGCAAACTAAGGTCATTTTTATTAACATGTAACATACAAATATAATGATGAGACCATTTTGGTGGTTTAAACATATGGGTATTAACTATTATGGGTAATTGATTGGTGAGCCTTTTTCTTTTTACCTTCTATTGAGATTTTGGGGAAAGATAACACCATCCCCTTCTTATCAAGCAAAGCATTTAGCCATTTCTCAAAAAAAAACATTCATTATTTTATGTAGAGAGAAAGAAAGGGGGTTGGATCATACCATTACGGTGTACACGTACATATTTTGTCGTGTTCGCAAAAATTATTTATTTATTTTTTCATAATTATTTATCAGTTTGAAATCACATAGAATCAAGCCTTATAAATTGTGATAATACAGATTATATTGCTACTAGCTTGCTAATTAAGTTATACTTTCGTACTCTCACACTATTTTACAATGCAGATTAATTATAATAACATCACCAACTAGCTACCCTTTACGTACACTTTCTTAATTAAACCAGTTTCGCCAAACCCTACCTAACTATTCACATCAACAAAAAATAAAATAAACAAAACTTAGAAAGTAAAAAATGGAAAAAAAAAGAGGACTTGAATCAAAAGTAATCAAAATGATGACTATGATGATAATTGTGATCGTGGAGATGGGCGGGGATCTGATACGGCTGCTCCCTTTCCTTCTTACTCAGCGGTTTTGGCACCACCAATAGCGCCGCCGGAGCCACCATACTCCGGCTAACATTGCCACCTCCACCACCTCTGCCGTCTTTCTTCATAATCGCGCTAACCTTCCTATTATGTTCTTCCTCAGCCGGAACCATCGGTGGCCTAACCGACCTGATAAGGGCCCAATTAACGCCGTTAAAGAACTCGTGCCTCTTGATCTCGATGGAGCCGTTAACGCTTCCGATCCTCTTCTTCGGGTTCTTCACGAGAAGCTTCCTTATTAAGTCTTTTGCGGTCTCCATCTCTTCGTGCTCTTTTGGGCACGAGGAGATTGAGCCGCTTGGAAACCTCAAGGGTTGCTTTAGGATGTTCCTTAGGGTTTGCTCATTGTTCTGGCCCTTAAACGGTGTCATTCCGAACAACATCTCATATAGGAAAATCCCAAACGTCCACCAATCCACCGCACTCCCATGACCCTGGCCAGAGATCACCTCCGGCGCCAGGTACTCATGGGTCCCGACAAAAGACTTTGACCTCGCCTCTATCGGCTCCATCACAACCTCTGTTCGGTCCAAGAACCCACGAGTTCTGGGACCGTTACATTTTGTGTCGTCGCTATCATCATCGTCGTTTTGGTGGTGGTTGTTGGTGGTGGGGCTCGCGCCATTGGCATGTTCAGTGATGGTGGTGGTGAGGGCGGAGGAAGAGGATCGACGAAGACTGAGGTGACGACGGAGGGAAAAGCAAGAGGACAGAGCAGGGGGAATGGGCCCACTGATACAGGTAGGTTTACCACTCCCCCTACAGTCGCAGTGGGAGTGGCTTTCATTTTCAGGAGGAGGTAGCTTTTGCTTCAGGAGTTTCGGAACGACGTCGCATTTGAGCGAGAGGTCGAAATCGGAGAGCATGATGTGGCCATCGTCCCTAACGAGCACATTCTCAGGCTTAAGGTCTCGATACACAATCCCCATCATGTGTAGGTATTCTAGGGCTAGCAATGTCTCCGCCGCATAAAACCTACACACCCCAAAAATGTAATTTAATTAATCAATTAATTAATTAATCGTTCATCATCAATCATCCATCGATCGATCTTATCCTTAATCACATTTTAGCTAGCTAGTGGATGTTTAATTGTGCACAAAACGAGGAATTTTGTTAAAAAATTAAGAATGCACAAATTAATAATAGGAATTTTTTTATAAGATTTAACAATATATATTTTGTTGCAAATTATAAATTATACCATATGTACATATATTATATTGCATGATATGATATACAACCTCTTTAGAAATAAGCTAAAAAAACTATATAAATATTAATTTTATTTTTACGTTTTAAAAATTATTTTAAGTTTATAATTGATAATTATAAAGTTATATAAAAAAATTAATTAAAAAATTATTATTTTATATAGTTTTTAGTTATTTAAAAAATGTTACTTAAAAAATGTGTCAAGTGAAACGAAAATGAGGGAGTATAATACATGAATTCAACATAAATTAATTGAACTAATTATTAAAAAAGTTAAAATTAACATTAATTTTTTTTTTAAATATTGCCCCGACATAAACCCAATTTCTGAACAATTTTTTATATTAACAAACAATCCCATTAGGTTTGACTTAATTAATGAATAAATGTGTAACTAAATATTAATTAATTAATTAATTATAATTAAGGTGTAAGATGAAGCTTACTTGGCGGAGGAAATCGGAAACCGTCGCGACGGGAGCTTGAAGCGGGCGGAGTAGAGATCGCCGCCGGGGCAGAACTCCATGACGAGGCAAGAGTAGTGGGAGGCGTCGAAGTCGGCGTAGAGAGTAGGCAAGAACGGGTGGTCGAGCATGCAGAGGATCTCCCTCTCCGTCTCCGCCCTTCCGAGCTTCTTCCTCGCCGCCACCGCCTCCCTGTCGACCACCTTCATGGCGTAGAGCCCCTGACCGGCGGCCGGGCTGCGGATCTGGCAGAGGTACACGCTACCGATGTCGCCGCTCCCCACTCGCCGCAGGAGGCGGAAGTGCTCGAGGCCCACCCTCCCGCCGGAGTCGCGGCGGAGCCGCTTCATCGCCTCCCACGCCGCCTGGTTCGCCTTGTGGGGCTTCGGCGAGCTGAAGGGGTGGGTGTGCTCGGAGGCCGCCGAGGAGAACGAGCTGCGGTGGCTGGCAGTCGAGGAGGCGCCGCTGAAGTTGCTCAGCCAACTGCGGCGGGGGCGCGGCGTTATTGAGGCGGAGGAGCTGGCGTCGGAGTATTCGGAGCGGTCGTCCGCCGTAGAAAGAGGGGCGAGTGATGAAGCCATGGGAAAGCACTGAGGAGGTGTGTGTGTGTGTTTGTGGTTGTGTCTTATGGGTTTTTATATTCATGGGTGGGTACCTAATTACTTTTTTTTTTTTTTACTTTTTAAATATATATATCATATAATCATAATAAATAAATAATGATTTTAACCAAGATTTAGTTGGTTTATTCGACTTAAATATATTATCAATTAGTATTTATGCTTGATTTTAATCATGTTATTTAACATTTGTTTAAAAAAAAATAAACTAAAAAATACTGCCGTAATAGTTAAGGGAATCTTTTTATGTATGGAAATTTGAGGTTATTTGTTTATCTATTTTTTTAACGGTCTTTCTATGCTATACTCAATGATATATGATAAGAATCTTAATCAAGAAAGATTCTCTAGCGGATAAAGAAGCGACCATAGAATAACAATATTAAAAAAGCTAAATCAATTTAAATTTAGGAAATCTTTTCCGATTGAGATTGTTAGCTAGAGAATTATTTTTTAAAATGTTAGCAAGAGAATTTATTGGGAAATTAAATGAAAATAAGCATCCATATATAATTGTAGCTCAATTATTTTAAATGGTGAGGATAAAAATATATATTTAAAATGTTAGTTTTTTTGGGGTAAGCTTATCCTTAATTATATGTGGAGAAAACTTACAAAGACATGCTTCTTTATTATCATAGGAGGAGGGAAAAAGGGTTTTTGCTAATTAAAGGATTATTTTTTTATTAAAAAGAAAAGCAACCATGCTTTTTTTATCAGTAGGTAGATTGATATATGCCTACGTTAGTACGTTGTCGTCCATTAAGTGGATATTGACAAGTTTTTACCATATATTTGTGTACTATAGTTTTACGTTTAACTATCTACTCTCTTCTTAAAAACAAAAAACTATCTACTCCACATATTATATATCTTAAAGCTAACGTTAGAGACCGGATATAAGGTTGTTTTTTGGTAAAAATTAGATCAATGATTTACTCCCTTCGAATAATTTTTTTTAATATTTGACTTTTCAATACATATTTTAAGGAATTTTTTTATATGAAATATTAATCTTTTTATATAATTTTTGTCTATAATTTGTAAATGATAGTATTAAGTATGAAATTATAATTTTTTTATAGTATAATTTTTATTATTTTTTAAAAAATACGCTAAAAAGGGAAAAAAATCAAAATTTTCGAGACGGACGGAGTATGGTTTTGGAATATAGAAAAGTTCAAGTGCCCAAACATATACATACATGATACAACCGAGTTATACATATAATTTGTGAAATTCTCTTAACCAAACACGACCTAAAACAGATGTAACACGACAAGAGGGTAAACAGAGACGGAACGGGCGTTTGCTTTATGACCGCTGGCGGTCAAAGGCGGGCAAAGGCGTTTGACGTTTCACAGGCTTGTTTCCAAGGGAATGTTAATTGGTTGCTAAAACAAATCAATATTTTTAAGTTAAAGTGGGAAATATAAGATTATAATAATACTAATAAACATAAAAAAGGGTCCTGAAAGTAAAAGAGGGGAATTAAAATAAACACAAAGTACAGTATACAATGTATGGAAGAAAGAGGATGAAGATCGCTAAGAATCAACGTACCAGGCTTTTTTGAAACCCCAAAAGAAGGGCTTAATCATTAACCATTACCAATTTATCATCTAATTGTTTATTAATTCAGGAGATTAGATATATATCCAATGTAGCCTATATATCTTGAAAGGGTAAATATATAGATGTGACGGGCCAATTAATTCCAAAGTACAAAAAATTAATAAAACCATGTCAAGGATTTTAATCGATTCAGTTTTTTTATTTATCTATATGTATTTTTAAAATTTCAAATTTTAATTATCCTATAAATCATTAGTATATACTCCTTCTGTCCCGCATATATGGTTGTATTTGGACTATTTATACACGCTTTTTAAGGAGCTAAAGATTATATAAAATATTTATTTTTTAATTAATTTTTTAAAATAATTCTATAATTATTAGTAATATGTATGATATTATTTAAAAATATTTAATAAAATGTTGATATTTTATATAGTTTTTAACTTTTTAAGAAAACGTACATGAATAGTTAAAGACAATCGTTGTGGGACGGAGAGAGTACTATATAGAATAGAAAAAGACCAATTAATTAATTTATCTCTTAAAAGGCTGTACAAAAGTGTTGTTATATACATATATGGTATATGTGTAAACAAAGGGAGGGTAATAAAATTAGGGTTTGATATGTTCATGCATTTGGAAGAAAAGACCAAGTATATAGTTGCATACTTGCATGTGATTTTGGAAGTGGGAGGGAAATAGTGGCCAACTTGTAAGATAACATATAGGGCAATTAAGGGTGCGTTCAATTTGTATACAATGTTGATATATATGACAATGTGCAACTAGAATTTAATAATCAATCACAACCACAACTCACAATTCCAGTTAGTCTATTGATGGTGATGCTATATTCCATACTATTTTAGTTAAAATCTTTGTGGAAATATGAAATCGTTGTTATTGGTACGACCAATTTATCGCCAAATGTACAATCGTACAACTGACTCTGACTTCCGAAGTGGCAAAGACACTACTCACACGCGAGTACAACACAACGTAACACAACACTGAGTACAACTGCTTATTGCCTACACCTCTTGTCGATGTCGACAACACTCCATGCACCCGAGCAAGTACAACAGAGCACCACAACTGCCCGTTGCTGACCTAGCTCAATCCAGGAGTTGATGTCGGTGCGTTTGGCGAGATAGCGTCTTGCGGATAGCAAGCCCGGTAATAAGTTATACAGTACTTGATCCATAAAGAGTCTTGAATGGTGAACACAATAGCTCAATCCAGGGTTCTTCAAACCATGTGACGGGTGTAAATCGGGCTTGGCGAAGAGTTTTAGCGGGCGCTAGACAGAGGCTTAGCGGTCTTTGCGGTTTTAAATTGAGATTATTTTGTTTTTATAGTTTAAAATTTCTCAGCTATGAAGATATGATACTTATTTGAATATATCTATGTGATTTTATATATGTTTGATTCGGACAACTTTAAAATGACTGATGATTTTTTTTTATTTGATATGCAATAGACTTGAAATATATTAATGCATAATTTTTTTTTATCTGATATGCAATAGACTTGAAATATATTAATGCATAATTTTTTTTTATCTGATGTGATATCACATCAGATGTATTTTAGACATACTTCATGGAATAAATATAGGAAAATAATAAAAAACTGTTTTGTCCGCCAAAAAACCGATAATAAGGCTATCAAACCATCTTAGCGCTTATCAATACCTTACCGTCTAGTATTCGCCAACATTTTTTTTTTGAACCAGAAAGAATTCAACTACCGGACATGTCCAGTGAGTCGAGAGGCCGAAAGATCGGCTACAGACAAACCGTAATGAAAAGAAATGAAAAATACAAGACCAAACAACAGAGACAGAGCACCACAAACAAACTAAAGAAAGAAGCTCAGAAACTAACGAAGGTGAACGGTGTTGGAACCGGGACAATGTGCGTCAACACTCCTGACGGTTGGTAGAGGCAACACATGAGCACTCTGGGGACACTAGTACAAAAATTAGATTTTATGCCGGATATTTGAGCTATTTATGCCGGATATTTGAAAAGTTATCTCCGGGGTATAGGTAAATGTAATAAAAAAGGGGGCGTTTTATTTATGTCGGATATTTATATGACACGCCCGGCATAAATAATTGTGTTTTTTTTTTACATGCAGTTATTTATGCCGGATATTAATACCACACGCCCGGCATAAATAATATTGGTGTTTTTTAAACATGCACTTATTTATGCCGGATATAAAAATCCACACGCCCGGCATAAATAATAGGGTGTTTTTATACATGGAGTTATTTATGCCGGATATATCTAACACAAGTCCGGCATAAATGAAGTTGTTCTTTTAAAAAAAAGCTCAGGCTATTTATGCCGGGGGTTAAAAATTCCAAATCCGGCATAAATACTAATTTTTTTTTAAATCTGGTCGGTATATTATATGACCTATTATAACGGACGGTTTTCCGGGATATATAGTTTAATGTGATTTTGCAAGAGTACGTTTCAAATATCAATATAAACCCCCTGTTAAATGTCATAAAAAAATACATAAATATCATCCAAACCATAGTAACAACCACTACAAATCCATTGTTTACGTTGACCCACCAACATCACATTCGGGGTACATCATATGATATATCAACCTTAAAACTAAAATGTAAACATGCTAAAACAAAAGTTGTCTCTCATAAAGTAAAACGAAAGTAAGTGCATGGCCACATCCGGGTACATATCTTGATAGATGCTCGAGCTCACCAAATGAAAGTCATCTCTCGATGAGCACATGAAGTATTCGTCCGAGGCTTTTTCTTTCCCAAAGAGGCATACTTTAGCCTATAGCTCCTGTAACAAGTTTTAAACATGATATCACAAAGAAAGCACATTTCAGATTTATAAAAAACATATTGAATACTTACGTTGCAACTTGCAACCAATATATGAAAGTAATCATTGAAAACATGTAGAATAGACGTTCATCACAAAGAAACGAAAAAGGAACTTGGAGAAGCTGATATGATCATAACAGCTGATGAATAAAAAATAAGAACCAAAAGCTAAATGCAGCAGTAGTAAAGAGGCAGAGAACTGCAGTAAATCAAACAAAATCAGGCTATCAAGGATATAAGGCACTGGAAGACAGCTTGTAGCGGAAACCAGTAGAAGACTTACATGACGAGCAAGAATGTAATAGAATTGCTTCTTGCACTGAAGATCACTGCAAGTTGAAAATAGCTGCTTCACATACTGCAACAGAAAGGATAATTAATTACATTTTCTAATTGGACCTCCACCTGTGTGCAAGTGTTGGTGTGTGAGCAGGCCTTGAGTGGGTGGGTGTGAGAGAGGAAGCTCCTTAGAGAAAGAAGGGTGAATGCGAGCTTTTATAATTAAAGCTGCTGATACAGGAAGTTGCAACTGTAAATGAAATGATACAAGAAGACATCTCAAACCAAGACTGCAAGGACAATACAATGAACAACACAAGGAGCATTATCAAAGTTGTAAATAGAGGCAAGACCTAAGAACGAGCTATTTTCACGTCATTTTCTATCTTTTGCGTTTTGATTGGAGCATTTATGTTTTTAACTCAATAGTCAATACAGGAATGCTTTAGATAGAAACTGATAATCAAGTTCGCAAAGGAGGAAAAAATCAAAGTTAGTAAGCATTCAAAATAGATCATCACGAACTAAAGAAAAAGCATAAATTGCCCAAGTCCAACAATTTGATGAAATCATATCAAAGTTGGCATCAGGTGCTAGGTGCAGAGAATTCAACAAAAAAAACAGCAGATAAATTTTTATAGAGATATCAAACCTGTAAATTGTCGAGAATCAAAGCAATCTGAAGTGCGCTAGCATACTCATTAAATTTGAGATAAATTCCATAAGCTATACCCAGAACCAACATATCATCGGGGCCAGCAAGGTATCTGCAACATGGAAAACATGCTAAGTAAAGAAAGCATGAAAACAAAATGACAAAACAAGTGGTCCAGGTGAATATACAGCTGCCATTAAGACAGCAAACAACAGGTCTTTTCTATAATCAATGTGGAAGCAAGAACAAGAACAATAACAACAGGTCTTTTCTATAATCATGTGTGACCAAAGCCAGAATAACAAGATCGGCGTTCTACATTATAATACCACGTAACAGGAAAAGAGTTGGGTCATACATACGTACAAGCAGTGCACACCCCGTACTGATCACATCATAGTCAGGCATACTCCACTGGCTTCGTATAAAAGGCATAATTTTGGGCTCCCCTTTTCCAGGTACATTAGCTTCTGAAAGGATAACCTAAGAAGCACAAACATAAACTGCATAATCAGACATCAATATTCAACCGAGCAGAACTAACAATAGTCAGTTGCCATCCATCAGTTTGCCATCCTTGATGGCATAAACAATTGTTTAGTCCAAGGGAGTATCATTCACAAAAAGCTTTTAAAATAACTTGATGAAACCCATCAATAGTCCCAAACTCCCAATAAGATGACCAAACTTAGAACTAACAAGTGGAAATCTATGAAATTCTATGGGCAGTGAAATTTCTCAAGGATATGAAATAAGGATAAATGAGCTGGGTGTTCAATATATGCAGGAACAAAATTAAAAGGCACAAAGAAATACCTTCTTGGTGGAAGAACTTCCATCAAACTGGTCAAATCGCTCAACTGGGAAGCCTTCTTTGAACTTCTCTTATAGTTGGCCAAGGAACATAGTGATATGGGTAAAACCTTCTTCGATTAAATGATTAGGTACACTTCTTTTGGGGACGTAAAAGGAAAAACCGTAGATTGCAGGCCATCAGAATGTTACCAATTCCATGACGTGCAGTACCCCATGAAAATAGTAAAGGACCCAAGATAGTCCTTCAAGATACACTTTCACTTAAGTGCAGAAAAAGATGGTGGGAAAAAAGTATCAACTTTGATGGCATTGCTGAACACCTGCAAAAGAAACAGATTAGCACTTAGATCAAAAGAAAAAAGAGTTGTCGAAGTTAAGATTCAATAAATGTTTTATATATCGCAAGGTTGTCCTGATTGGCTGCAATGTCATCTATGAATATGATACTAGCTAACTGACTCTTATAAATGAAATTCCTTCTTTACCTTAACTTCTGCGCCCGTTCATCTCTTCTTTTTCGATCCTATGAATGAAACTCATTGTATCCATCCTAGCTTGCAATCCAGTTCTTGTTAATTAATCATCCAATTTTTTAATGTTTTAAAAAATCCATCCTCTTCTCTTATTTGGCTATGAGATTCTATATATGAATATGATACCAAATTACATTACAAAATTAATACTGTATCAAACATCGAATGGCATAAAGTTAGTAAAAAGAACTCAGCAGCAAAACTAAACAGAGAGACCTAGCAATATTGCAGCAATACATATACCATTATTCACCTCAAAATACGACATTTTTCACCTCAAAGAGTAAAAAATTCAGCACTTCAATAAAATCAGCAGCAAAATTGCAACAATTCAGTATGATAGCAACCGAGTAATACACACATCATACTTCAGCAATTCAGTATGACAAAAAAACGAGTAAAAAATTCAGCACTTGAATAAACTCAGCAGCACTTGAATAAGCTGAAGCTGCAGAAACTAGGTTGAAACTACAAAAATGTTGTTCTATTTGCAAAGAAGCAGCTTGAGTTGGTCATCAGCTTAACCCCCAAATTTTCGGAACCTAAACCCTAAAATTCCAAATTTCAAATTACAAGCTTCCAACCATGAACTGGTCTGAATTTCGTACCCAGTTCGCTCATCCCAATCAATATATAATAACCAATTTGAGAAACTGAATAGAAATTTCTTACCTTTTCAAAGCTTCTGAAATTGCAGTGCTCTCTCTGAATTGGGGTTTTAAATTCAAGCTCAATTAGGGCCGGCGAGGCTGAGCGAAGAGGAGGGTCGCCGGCGCTTCAATTAGGGTCGGTGAAGAGGAGGCTGAGCGAAGAGGAACGAAGGCGATTAGGGCCGCCACAGACCCCGACGAATTGGCGTGGAGAGGAGCGATTAGGGTCGGTGAAGAGGAGGTCGGCGAATGGCGTGGAGAGGAGCGATTAGGGTCGGTGAAGAGGAGGCCGGCGACTGGCGTGGAGAGGAGCGAAGGCGAGGCTGAGGGCCGGCGACTGGAGTGGGGAGGAGCGAAGGCGAGGCTGAGGGCCTCCGACTGGAGTGGAGAGGAGCGAAGGCGATGCTGAGGGCCGCCGACTGGAGTGGAGAGGAGCGAAGGCGAGGCGCGCTGAGGGTCGCCAGAGGGCCGCCGACTGGAGTGGAGAGGAGCGAAGGCGAGGCGCGCTGAGGGTCGCCAGAGGGCCGCCACAGGCGAACTGTGTTTCGAGGGTTTGGTTTGGCTGGGAGAGAACGTACAGCTAGCGTTATTTCTTTCCAAAATAATTAAATTTTTTTATGCCGGATATAAAACGCTTATTTATGCCGGATATTTATATTTGGTATAAACAATGTCTAGGTAATTTTATTCGTTTTTTTATGCCGGATTCCATATTATATATGCCGAATAAAAATTTTGGCACGCCCGACATAAATAACTAGGGTCATTTAATATTTCGTTGTCATTTATGCCGGACATAAATAGTAATATCCGGCATATATGTATTTTTCAGTATTTAAGAGAATAAAATTAAACTATTTTAAGGCTTTTATTTCACAAATTTTACCTCCGGCATAAATAATTATGTAATAAAATCTCAATTTTGTACTAGTGGGAACAAAAGTGGAGACCTCAAATTCGCCAACATTGACCTTATAGCAACTTATGCATTGAAACTAATTAAATATCTTCTTTTTTAAATCTTTTCTTTTTGGATTTGATTAATTAATGTATATAGAAAACTCCTTCATTTAATTATTTTAGTGTTTGGATTGAAGGAGAAAATATGTATAACAAAGATGGGCAGGGAGCACATGAAGCACCCAATGGGCCATTGAAATGCACCTCACACATCTCTTTCAAGTTTCAATTACATTACCTCCTCAAAAGAATTTGTATTCAACAACTTATGCCTTTTTGTGCGTGTTCCTCTTTCCCTACATACTTTGTGACTTTGCCTTTATTTTTTGGACAAATAAAATCACTTCTTCCCCCTTTTTATTTTTAATTAAAGTTTATTTTGTCTATTGGACTCATTGCAGGAAATTTGTCTTGAATCACTGGAAAGCATTTTGATTTTTGGACCAACCCTTTAATGTCACTCTCCACCTTCCAATGAAAAGTTACAAATATATAAATTTAAACTATATTATATTTTATTTGCATATGTTTTCTATGGTAGTAGTTCTTGTGACACAAGTGTTTATCCATATTTTGCTATATTAATAATCCAATAATTACTTATAGGTTTATGCATGGGCTCGAATGGCTCGATCGATCTCCTCCCACCTTAAAGTGATCACATCCCTCATGCAAATATATATATATATATATATAGAGAGAGAGAGAGATTTATATGTGACCCATATCTTTTTAATTCGTCATCATCCATGAAATCAGTATTGAATATTAGAGATTATAAGTGTAATTACTAGAAATTGAACATTTTAATATATAAATAAATACCTATGAATTAATGTATTAGACGGAATTATAGATGAAATAGTAATCTTCTCGATCCCCTTTCTCTCTTCCCTTTCCTCTCCTTATCTAACCTCGATCTCTCCTTTCTCGATCTTCGATCCCTTGTCATAACTTTCTATATCCAACCTTTGGATCCTAAAAGTCACTTGTCAATATATATACACATACACACTAGCTCGCATGAGTACATTCATATTTTGGATCGATGTGGGTATTTAAGTTTGCTAGGGACGTATGTATATCAATCCATAGATAAGAATGAAATTTTTACCTGTAAATGAGATCATCAATCTTTTAAATGGTCGGGTTATAAAATCTTCGATTTAAATGTGAAGCGGGGAAAAAAATATATGTTACTAATCACCTCGATCAAGTTAATTTTAGAAATGATAAACTAGGTATGTTATCAATGCAAGAAAAAATTACCACATAAAATTTTACCCGGCCTTTTTGAAAATGTTTTTACCTTTAAAGGGTAAATAATGGATTAATGGGAACATGGGGAACCACAGCAAATGCAAAGAATGTTAGTTAGAAGTTATACATAGGACTATAGGAGTGATATATATGGTGGGGAAAAACATATATATGAAGTGACAAAACTATAGCTTTTGCCCCTTAACCTTGTCCATCTCTTGTCTCCTTTTCCCATTTCTTCATCCTCTACTGATTGTCATATACACTGTAACTAAAAATGAATGTATTTATTCCATTCATAATTGCATTTTAGAATGAAAAAACATACATACATACATAAACTCCACATACATAAACTCCGTATAATCTAAAACTAATTGAAAATAGAAAAATTAAGTAGTTGAGATTACCGACCCTATATAATAGAATTTATCATGTTTTCAATGTCAGATTCTTTTTCCTTTCACATCTGTAATAAAGATATATCTTAGATTTTCAATCGAGATATAGAAATAAGTTGAAAGGCTGAGATGCTTGCTTTTTAATTATTAATCTAATACTTTTATGTTTTCAATAAAACTTTACTATATATAAAACAGTTTTGCTATCTGCGCGGTTTGTTCTCGTCATACGCACGGTACGAGACCTGATCTCCGGATTCGGCATCTCTTTTGCCGACACTGGAAGCTGGAATCGGTAAAGTGGTTCCCCATCATTTTGGTTCACTGTGCAAGGGGAGAGGACAGAGATTCCCCGCCATTTCCGCTAGCTGCTCGCTCTGCACACCTAGCCACAGTCTGAGATTTCCCGTCTCATCGACGTCACCTTTTTAGGCGGTCAGTTTGAGATTCCCGGGTAACAAGACTTACCGGATCCGGAAGCCGGGGCCGGTAAAGTCATTGTCGACACCGGAAGCTAGAGCTAGTGAAGTGTATGCCGGATTCAGAGGGCGAATTCGACGATGTGCGAATGGCGATAAATTAGCCATCCGAATAACAACCTCCATATAAAATCATGTGGATTAAAATGCACACAAAAAAAACAAGCTAGTGGGAAAATAAAGAGGAATCCAAAAATGTTTCAAATCTTTCAACTCAATTCACCCTTTAAACAAGCTAAAAGCATCACCTCCTATTTATTCACTTTTTGTTGCATTTTCAGCCTGCATTCCTACCAATCTCTGCACTACTCTTATCCCCATCACTTCCCTCCTTAAGTTTACATCAAATATGTGTTATATGGACGTTTAAAGTAGCTTAATGTTAACTGTAATAATTATTGGAAGTACTATATGTAATATGATCTGTAAAATTGTGAATTATAACCATATATAACATTAACCATTGATCAATAATAACGGTATTTTCTCTTTTAGTTACTATTTTTCAGTTTCGAATGCACCAAATTAACAAAATCTACATTTTAAAATCTCTTTCATTTTATTCGCAAGTATGTTAGAGCTTTTTATCTATAATATAAAATCATTTTATCTTTCAATTATTCTATTTATTTATTTTGCAAGTTACCATATAAATCAATAAATAATTCAAATGTAACGGTCGATCGGTGATGTACGTACATGCGTATGAATTAAAGGCCGCTACATAGGGAGGGTGCAGACATTAAATTTGATGTTATCGGGTGATTTTTTTTAATTTATCTATATCAATTCTAATTTTAGTTATATATATATATCGATGACGGTGGATAGAAATTTATCAATAAATATCTAAACAAATAAAAATTATAGATTCATTTTTCCCCTCGTAAATTGATAGACACTAAGAAATGGCAAGCTTAGCTCTCCATGGTCGAGTAAGGGAAAATGTGATGCAGTAATCGAGATTACCTGTAATTTTATAGGTGTCTGTCATGTTTCAAACATGATTGATAGGGAAAGAAGGGAGATTAGGGAGAAAGATTAGGATTAGAGAGATTAGGGATAAGGAAGAAGATGAAGTTTAGGGAAAGAGAAAGGTAAGAGAGAGAGTAAGAGTTTAGAGAGAAAAGGGTAATTGGATTTTATTATTGATTGGATGATCTCCAATTACATCTAAGGGTATATTATATACTAATACCCATATTATCTATAACCCTATACATAACAGTGTCCCATTCAAATATATTTTTTATTTTTATTTTTTATTCGATCTTGGCAGAGTGACGATAACCCTATTAATTGTTGTCAATATTAATTGTTGTCAATACGAAGCACGTGAGAGAATGATGTTTCTCTCACCCTTAACAGTTGAATATCTGTCATGATGAGCTCTATTTTCCATGGACAAGATGAGCTATCTTGAGATGATTAATAATGATCGGTGAGTCTCCTTCAATTTTTAGTTTATTAATTCGTAATTCAATGGTTTTCAAATATATGATATTTCTTAGTGATTAATCAATTTCTTTTCTAATTAATTACAAAAAAAAAAACATTTTTATTCATATACAATAATAATGAATGAATATAATTGTATTTAAAAGGTTTTTTAACTTTTTGAGTCATTGCTATCGTTAAAGATAACTGGATATTTGAATGAAAAAAAAAAGACTAATTGGATGCATCATCAAAAATTCTTTTATTTTAAGAGCTTATATAGATATATAGATATAGATAATTGAACCTAAAGAGTTCGTAATGTGACTGTGCCGCAGAAAATTAAATTTACCCTAGCAATCGATTTTATATATATAAACATCAAGACATGCCTTATGGTATAATTAAGCTAAAGATTGCAAATAAAGTTTTCTTGTTTAAGCCAAACAAAACGAAGATTATTATGAATGGAATTGATATTGATGAGTGAACAAGAAAGGAATAGTCGATAGACAAGAAAGAGGGATGGATGGGATATCATGGGTGTGGTTCGTCGCCTAAAGAGGGTTTAGGGGTCGGTGTGAAAATGCAACCTGACCACACCAATGCCTAGTTGGTTGGGAACACCACAAACCATGATACATTCATATATCCAATTTAATTATCACCATTTTGAATGTTTTTGTCCCCTTAATTATTTGTATGCATGTGTATATAGGCGGATTTAGGGGCTCGTGTAGCTAAAGTTTCACTAGTTTGAGAGTTTTTGCTACTTGTTTTTGGCTTTCATTCTTTCATATATTGTCTGTTATTTTGGCTTTTCTGTTTCCTGTTAAGAGTCCGGCTTTATCCATTTATCTCCTTATTTGATCTCTTGATTCTGTAGGCGTGTCTAGATAATCAAATTCATTTCCTGAATTCAAAAAAAAAAAGGAGTGAGCATTTAAATTATGAGAAGTGATGTGTTTATTTACTCTTTTTATAATTTTTATTTCTCTTAATTTTTTTTTATTGAAAATGACTATTTAAAATAAATTTATTTTTTTTCAGTATATTATATACATAAAAAATCAATAAATTCAGCCACTAAACAAATTTCTAGATTCGTCACTGCATGTCTAATTTTCAATCAAGTTCTTTACTTGAATTTTGAGCGGTCAAACTAATTAATTCATACACATGCAGTGGTAGAGTCAAGATTTCGGACAGGTGGTGCTAAAAAAATTTCGTGATTTTTTTCGGGTGTATACTTATTAAGAATATTTTTTAAAAAATATATTGAAAAAAGCACTAAAATTGTGATTTTTAATATTTTTTTGTATTTAAATATTTGAGATCGAGTAACCAAAAAAATAGAAGAGAAACAAAAAATATAGAAAAAAATTATAAGGAACTACTTTTTAAACAATATTGAAAGAAAAGGTTAAATATATAATTCAGATAAAATTACCAAATACTAGTTATTTATAAAAATTGGAGAAAACTCTTCCTCGACTCCTCGAGCACCAAGTTTCGATTTAAAAGTCATTCCGACATCGTTTTAAGAATTCCAAAACTAAGATTGTTGCTGATTGTTGGGATCCAGAAGACTCAACATCAAAAGAGACCACATTTCCTCATTGGAAAAAGTGGGCAGAGATAAATCCAAAGTTTTGTGGTGATGTAAGAAACTTCCTAAGGGGAGAGGCACTCCTTAGTGATCTTGCAACACGGCTTTGTGGAAGTGGCGACATATTTTCTGGTGGCAGAGGCCCGGGTTTCTCTTTCAATTTCATTTCCCGGAATTCTGGACTTCCTCTAGTGGACCTAGTCAGCTTCAGCAAAGATGAGCTTGCTTTGGAACTTAGCTGGAATTGTGGAGAAGAGGGACCTACAACCGAAAGGTTGTTCTTGAACGTCGGCTCAAAAAAATCCGTAATTTTCTCTTCATCCTGTAAATTTCTTTGGTGGTCCCTGTTCTCAACATGGGAGATGAAGCTGTCCAATCTTCTGGGGGATCCCTGACATGTGGTGACAGGAAACCCTTCAACTGGAGTGCTCTGAACACTGCTTTCGGCATGCAAATAACTCAGTTCATTTCGTTTCCGTGTTCATTGAGGAAGAGGCGTAGTGATCTCCTACAAAAGATAAACTTCTTGAAGGAAGAAAACATCAACTGGCACTCAAACGACCTGTCTGCACCAAAGTGGGATGACCCTTCGCTATATTCCTCTCCATGACTTTGAAGCCTGAGGTCATACATGTTCAACAAACCTCTGACTCATCTGCTCACGTGAAAGGCGATTTATACGTTGCATTCAACACTTCAGGCCATTCAGAGAACGCAATCCTACCATCGCGACCTCAAGGCATGGAGTGGGTGCATCTGGTTGACACCGCGCTTCCATCCCTAACTTCTTCTCTCCGGATGGGGAGCCTATCCCCGAGCAAATGCCTGGGTTGGTCATCTATGGAGTAAAATCCCATAGTTGTGCCCTCTTGGAAGCTCATAAACTAGTTAGCTGGAGTTAGTTTCAATACAAGAAATAAGAGAGACTAAGCAAAACTATGTAAATTATTCCAAATTTTGCACAAATAAAGTTGCTAAGTTCCTTTGCTTCTTGTATAGCTAGGATGATGTAGCAATGTCATAAAAAATGCAGAGAGATTCAACAATTGGGGATTTTTAGTTTTCATGGCTTGTTTGGCCAAACTTGTTGGTGGTTGTGACTTGCATGGTTGCACCTTGTTCTTTCTGCATCTTGAAGAATTGAATGGCCAATTTTGAACTTGTCATTCATTGATATATTAATACGATTCGACGTGAGTAAACAATAAACTTAAGTCTCGATTTCAAACTTTAAGAATAAATCACCTTTAAAACTTATGAGAAATTATTTTATACCAACATGAAGTAGGCTGCCAGTGCAAGTCCACATGGTTCGAGGACAAAAATGGATAGGTTTTTTTTAGATAAGTTGTTTTTAGTTGAGGTTTTTGGACAAGAGATCAAAACGTAGAGTGATTGGTGGGTGGTGGTGGTAGTATGGGACAGTTAACGATAAGGGTGATTGGTGGGTGGTGGTGGTGTTGAGGAGGATGATCGGTGGTCGGCGATTAGGTCGATGGTCAGTGTCGGTGCTTGTAACGAGTATACTAGCCGGATTCCGTTCCCACCCCTAAAAGCTAGCCATTAAGGCTAGTGGGACTCCCACTTATATACACACATCGGGGTTATGAATTCCCGACGTGGGATATAAGTGTCCCATACCACCCACCATATTTCTATATAAACTCTTAATTTAGAAGAGTTTAGGATAACATGTCAAGTTTATAGGAATTTTAGGAGTCTCGACCTATCATTTTTTTTGCCATTTTTCTTTGATTTTCTTTAATTCTAATTTTTTCTTCTTCTTTTTCTTTAATTCTCTTTTTTCTTTAATTTTACTAACTATTGGACTTAATTCAAAATATTGATCTTAGCCTAAATTATAATTATAGTAGTTTTTTTTCTCTAAAAAAACAATGGGATTAATTCAAAACATAAAATTAATAATAAGAAAACATAAAATTAATATTAGTAATCTATATCTATATATATCTATATATACTACTTTAATCGTTTTCTCAATCCATGAGTTTAATTCAAAATATTTAATTATCTGAACTTTTACAATTATGTTATAATATTAATTTTATATATTAGTAAGATTTTATTTATAAAAAATCGCGTCATGGCACAAGGATCATACTAGTTTAGATTATATATAACCTGTTGAACTAATTTTATTTATATTTATATTATTTTTAGAGAAAAAAATAATTTATATTTAGATTAACGCAATCCCCGTACCCGGGATGGGGATCTACACTAGCCTATAATATAGATGGGACAATTAGTTATATATCCTTATAAACTTCCTCAATTGCTTATATATCCCTTGAAATTTTAAAATAGGTTATTTATCCTCAAGTAGTAATAAAAATTATTTATATATCCAAATTTCATTTTCTTCCTATATAACTTATAATTAAAAACCCATTAAATAAAAAATACCAATTCTAACCTTCAATTAAAGAAAAAAATAGAAAAACAAAAATAAAACCAGAAAACCTTTAGAATTGAATTTAGCAGGATGCCTAATTTTATTCTCTGCAAATCCTTCTTCATCTGGTTCTTGCAATCTTGGCAGTTCATTCCACTCCCGCTGCCTCCTCCTCCTCCACCTGGCCTCATCATCAGTTCATCACCCTCGATCCGGTGGTGGTGGTGGAGAAAGGGCAGCGAGTGGTGGTGGTGGACTTGGATGTACTGCTGCCATATTTTGAACCCCTTCCGGTAGAGGGGAGCCTGGCCTCGATCCGGGCTGGGTGGTGTTCGGCGCCCAGTTATGGTTGTTGTTGTTGGTGGCGGTGTTAGGGGGGAGGTGGGTCCGGAGGATGCTCTCGGCCACTGCCTGTATCGTTACCGCTGCCTAGAGAGAAGAAGTCGGCCATGGTTCGCATTCGATTGCAGCTACCGATTACTTGGATTTGGGGTGTAAATCCATAATTAGAAGCAAAATATAGCTAACAAAGCTAAATTGCAAAAAAAAAAAAAAAAGATTAATAGAATGGCTGAGATAAGGAAGATAGATGAGTAGAAGGAAGGTCAAGAAGAGCACGATGAAGAAGATGGAGTGAAATTTCTAAGTACGGTATAAGAAGAAAGTTTTTTTTTTTTTTTGACGTAGGTATAAGAAGAAAGTTAAATGATAGGGTTAAGGATAATTTCTTTCAGTAAAGGATAGGATAGGTATTATGGATTTTTTAAGATAATTTTAATTATATTTTATTAAAGAAAACATAATTTGGATTAAAAAATAATTGTTTTAATATTTAAGGGATAAATAGCCGATTTTAAAGATTTTGAGGATATACAACTACAGTGAAGATCCTCTACATCACAAGGTGTAACACTCGGTGCTTCACTTAATTATTTTATGTATAATTTAACGTTGAAAAAAATTAAAAAAATTATATTCATATTTCATACACTTATATTTACATACTTATGAATTTTCATCATAAAAAATCATTTTAAAAAATTACATATAATTAAAAGATTGATTATATTGAAAAATATTTTTTTATAATTTTTAAATAATAATTTTTCATGACAAATTTTTATAAACATGTAAATATAAGTGTGTAGAATATAAATATAATTTTTATTTTTATTTTCAATGTTAAATTATACACAAAATAATTAAGTGATGCACCAAGTGTTATATAATGTGATATGTGATAATGTGATGTAGGAGATCTCTATTGATACAACTAATTAGAGGGATACATAATTTTCCCAATAGGTAGGGATATAGGGATAGGGGTAGGGATAATAGATCACAAATTGAAGGAAAAACCTGCGTGTAGAACAACAGGAGGAAATACGCGGTGAAATCTCAAAAACCAAAGTTCTTTCTGCGAAACCCGATCGATCCGCCATAGCCACACTCCTCTCCTTAGTTGGAGCAATTCCATCTGCGAGGTATTGTAGTTCTCGAGAGAATTGAACAGTCTTTGGATCTCTGTTTCGGTTGCTGAGCAATGGACAGCGCCGACATTGAAGGCGGCAGAAGCGGAGAAGCGGAGAAGAGCCGCTAAGGCTTCCCGGCGTTGGTAGGAGGTACACGCCGGTCATTCAGATGTCTTCGATGGATGCTGGCCAGTCGTCGTCTTCTACCACCAGGTGTGCTGTTTCTTCTTAGCTCCGTGCTTTATTGATCAAAATTGCGGTTGTGTTCAACATGAGATGCGTAGTTCTGCATTGGAGTAAGGTTTGGAGCTCTACAATGTAGGTGGAGTGCAAGGTTCATTGATTTGTTTTGCAATTCCAAACCCTAGCTAAGTGAATGACACTTCCGTTTGAAGATTTAAGCTTTAGGTATGCTAGACAAGCAAGGTGCCATGGGGATGGGTTTACCTCAATGCCTAATTCCAGATCATTTTGGAGTGAATCTGACAAGACCTCACTGAATTTGCCATGTTCATTTGGATGAAAAAAAATGGGGTGCCCATTCCAGTTCACTTTAATTTTCATGTGGGATGTGATCCTGGTGGGATTGGGCGTGTGATTTTTTGTTTTTCTGCTTTCTTTCTTTAACCTTCCAGTGTCAAACTTTATAATTTGTCATTATCTTCTTAAGTATGCATGATGAGGATTGACCGTTGTTCCCAAATCGGTTTTTATGATTTATCAATTCTCTCTCTGGCAAGTATAGCTCTCCAGCCGTCCTAAACTGTGTCAAACTCATTACACTTTATGATTTCAATTGCTAGGTCCAATACAAAACTGGGGGTGAGCTGTCTGTGCATTGTGCATATGGATTGTGGGATGTTTTTTAAACTCACGTCGATTACTGAACTGTTCTGTGGATGTTTTTCTGTTCCTTTACTTTTTATTTTTGAGAAACTGCCAATGATGACTGATTGTATCAGATTGATACACTCTAAAATCTACTCTGGCTAATCCATATAATGCTTGCATAATATCTGGCACATATTACTTATTCTGCAACAGCAGCTTAATGGACTTAAAGCTGCTACACCTACTGTTCAAAATTGTGTTTGTGTTCAACATGAAATTGTGTTGACCATTACATACTTTTTTGTACTTATTCCCAACTTTGCATCATTGATAGCATTCTATATAATTTTTTTTTATTCCCCTGGTGCAGCAAACTCAAGGTGAATGCTGATCACAATATGATTTCAGAAGGTTCTGGTGCATCATCACATGTTGATGTAAATGGTACACATAAGGAATCCAAGCTTGAATTATTTGGATTTGATTCTCTTGTCAGCATCTTAATGCTCAAGAGGTATCTAGTTGTTTATTTATTTGTTTTAGTTTTAGCATCCATTTACCTCTTGATATATATATATATATATATATGCCTTTATTCTTGTTTTGGGAGGGTTTAATCATGAGAACTTATCTGTACTCTCTTGAACTCGATTTTGTAGTATGGGTGGAGAGCAAGCTCTGGCTCCTTCTTCACCTCGGGAGGGAGAAGATGTATCCATTACTCTTGAGCGTCCAAAGGTATGTAAACTGTAAAAGTGACATTATGACATCTTTAGATAAAAGAATAGTTTCCATTCATTGTGCTGAGATGTACCATGGATAGAGAACGTAAAAGGAAAACACAACAGACATGATTATGTGAAGAGTATCATAAGAGAATAGTCTATACTAACTATCTCTAATTAGTTTTAGAAGAGGAACCTCCATAAAAGTTTTTTTAAATACGTGGCACCCAAGATTTTTGTATTTCCGTGTGGTAACCCTCAACTTTTGGTATTTTTCCACATGTTAACCTTTTTCTACTTAATTTGGCTCGTTGAAAACGCATTTATAAAATACATTGATGGTCATCCTTAATGCCATTATTGATAGTTTCCCCCTTCTCTAATCTTTGCTTAGGTAGCTGTTAAATTATCATTTATAATAACATAATCTTAGTCTTTTGGGGTTATCATGCGGAAAATATCATTTTGAAGGTTTACCACGCAGAAAATGAGATAACCTTGGTTACCAAATGGAATTTGCAAAATCTCATGATCGTTGCTTGAAATTTCCCATAAAAATTCTAGTTCTATCTTGCATATTTGCAGTTTAGAAGTAAATGGAAACTGCCTTTTCTCCACGGAGAACAGACCCTACAAAAATTAGGGTAAATAGGTCTACAGGTCTTTCACCCGCAAATGAGCATGGATTGTATTCAAAATCATTGATAAAGGCCTTTCCTTCGGATCATGACCTTCCTATTATTCATTCGTTGTTCCAGGAAGAATTATGGAGGCAAAATTAGTGAGTTTTCTATTAAAAAGATCTTTAAAAAATGTATATTCACTTTATCAATTGGCAAGACCTCCTTCCAATATCTTTTTGACTATGTACTGCCAATATCCAATCAGTATGCTGATCTGTAATGTCGTACAGATCACTGAAGTCAAGTCGGGGACATTGATGGGTGTTTTCTTGCCATGCTTGCAAAACATTCTAGGAGTTATTTACTACATCAGGTTTTCCTGGTAGGTATCCCAGCAGCTTCATTTTCTTTTTCTTTATGGACTTTGAAAAGTTGATTAAATCCCTTTCATAATTGTTACTTGTTAGATGTGAATAAATGTGAAGGCATCACATTTTACTAATATTTTTAAATCTCTGTTCATTTTTTGTTTTGTATTTGACAATTTGTTGTACACTTGTATTTTTTTTTCAAGATTGAATATTGTAAATCTCTTTCATCTGAGCATAATGTTTTCTGTTCACATCATTTGCCGAAATCAATCATGTCTTCGTATCAGTTTGTTGTCGTGGAGCTTTTATTTTACTGTTCTTTGTTTTGAATTTCATGGTGTTTTACAAGTGGTTTTATACAAAGATACGATATCTGTTGAAGTATGCTGCAATTTGCAGGATTGTAGGTATGGCAGGCATTGGTGAGTCCCTACTGCTTGTTGCTTTATGTGGCTTATGCACCTTATTGACTGCAGTGTCGTTGAGTGCCATAGCGACTAATGGTGCAATGAAGGTATATTTTTTTTTTAATATGCTGCTTGCCTTGCATGATTATTTGATATAAATGAGTTTAATTATTGAGTATTAGGATAGAATATATCCTATAGATTATATTCTATCTTAATATAGAGAAACTAAAAGTGAGGATTGTTGCTCTCTTTATTTGATTTATATGTGTCTCTTGCAGGGTGGTGGACCTTATTATCTCATTGGTCGTGCTCTTGGTCCTGAGGTTGGAGTTAGCATAGGGTTATGTTTCTTTCTTGGAACGGCAGTTGCAGGAGCTCTGTGAGTCTATGCTGACTTCGTTTACGTCAAATTCAACTTTTAAATCCTATATGTGTTGCATTTACAGGTTAGCACTTTAAATGTGGCCATGACATTATTTAGTTTCACTTTTCTCAATCTAGTTACGTGTTGGGAGCTGTTGAAACATTCCTTGATGCTTTACCTGGAGCTGGGATATTTACAGGTATTTGGCGTACTGCCTTTGGCATTACGATTCATATAATCATGCTTTTATAATAATAGTGTATTTTGATGCCTTCCTCATAGGCATCTAACAAATAACCAGATTTTGTGAAATCAAGAGGCTTAAGTTTCCTTACACTCCTAATTTTTCTAGAAAGTGACTCAGGGTTTACTTGGCATGCCGTATTTATGCCATGCATTTTGCTCATAAGATCTTGAAAGGGCAAATTGCTCATGAGGTTACTCATTATAGGCAAAACAGTGCTGAAAACATGATATAACTAACAATGTGGAAACATATAAGATATTCCTAAGAGACTATTAGAACTGGAAAACCAAGTCAGTCATTGTCAATGCTCAATATCTTCTTTAAAATTTCAGTTAAGCTAAAAAGTCTACTGCAAATCTAACTGCAGATGGTATAATGTGCATAAATCTTTCCTCTCCTGTTTCTCATGAGTGAGTTAGCTTTGCAACATCAGATGCCATGGATTGGTTGATCTTGTGATCCGTGCTGCTGGGCTTTTCCATGTCATAATTGTTATCCTTTTGCCATCTTGTATTGTTAAAAATAAAATACTCCCCTTCTTGCTGGGCGATTGTTAACCTATGTTATGCAACATGATAATCTTGTTTTCTTTTGCAAGATAATTTGTAACATTATGAGGCCGACTTTTATAAGATAGTTTGTAACATTATTTTATTTTGCATATCTTAAGGATTCAAGGTAGTAATTGTGTTGCATGGGCAGAGACTATCACCCAAGTCAATGGCACAGCAATTAGTCCCATTCAA
This sequence comes from Persicaria maculosa, assembly GCA_963922045.1. Lineage (NCBI taxonomy): Eukaryota > Viridiplantae > Streptophyta > Magnoliopsida > Caryophyllales > Polygonaceae > Persicaria > Persicaria maculosa. The sequence goes on from OY998252.1 coordinate 3,839,630, forward strand.
CGTCCCAGCGTACATGATCTACAGATTTACGGGATTGTTGTCACTATCATCCTCTGTTTTATTGTATTTGGAGGTGTGAAGATGATCAATCGAGTTGCACCTGCTTTCCTGATACCTGTTCTATTCTCACTGCTCTGCATATTTATTGGGGTATTTGCATCAGGAAATGATAAGCCTGCAAGTAAGTACAGTTTCATAAAAATGACAGCTAATATGTACATTCGCTGTTGGAGATTACTCTGCCTTTTTATTTTAGATGTTAATTTCCAAAGAAACTTGTGTGCTGTTTCATTCTTTTGTTATTCACAGATCACCCTCTATTTAGGTGGGAAGTACTGAAGTTTAATTTGGTTCAGATTTTCTGCCAATTGTTTCTTCATTTTCCTTTCACTTTGATTGCCTGATACAGAGGGAATTACTGGGCTGAGTTTGAAGACATTCAAAGAGAACTGGAGTCCACAATACCAAACCACTAATAGCGCGGGAATACCTGAGCCAAATGGTTCTGTATACTGGAATTTCAAGTAAGTTATTGAACTCCTCTATTATTTGGAATCATATCTTTTACTCTAGTTTGTAATAATCTTTTGAAATGCATTGTGTTGCATTTTAAATTTTGCAATACCAAATATAGTTTTCATGGAGAAAATTATTAGGAATAAGCATCAAGACAATAGAAGGTTTTGATCTTGATTTGTTGAAATTAAACTTTTCTTGTGATGTATATGGAATTGAGTGTACACTGTTGTTATGTTGCTTCAGTACATCTATCATTGAAGTATCTGCCATCAGTTGTATTCTTCCGTGTTTCTTTTATTGTGTTATATTCAAACTGATTTAAATTTACTACACTATTTTCAGTGGCTTAGTTGGACTTTTCTTCCCTGCTGTTACTGGAATAATGGCTGGTTCAAATCGATCTTCCTCCTTGAAAGATACTCAGCGTTCTATTCCAGTTGGCACGCTAGCTGGAACACTAGCAACATCTGCTCTATACTTTGTTTCTGTGCTAATTTTTGGTGCTTTTGCAACCTGAGAGAAGCTTCTGACAGACAGGTAATGTTTTTCCTTTTGTTCTTTTTCCCCTTTTGGGATTGGGAAAAGTTGGGAGGGGCTCTTTCCAGTTTTTCTTCACATGTATACTTTTTCCAAGTAGTAGACAAGAGGTGAGGTGAGGAGGAGAATAGCCTAGAAGTTTACTGGTTCATTGTACTGCTGTCGAAATTTTTATGGGGGAAAGGCACATTAACTGACTTAATATTATTTCACGATTATTTTAATTTGTATTTTTACTTTTGTCGTTTTCTTTGTTTGTTGTGTGTATGCTAAGGATCACTTGAAGCTGTGGTTAATTGAGTTTTTCATGCAGGCTACTAACAGCAACGGTTGCTTGGCCAGTTCCAGCAGTAATTTATGTTGGGATTATTCTCTCGACACTGGGGGCTGCACTTCAGAGTCTAACTGGAGCTCCTCACCTTCTAGCTGCTATAGCAAACGACAATATTCTGCCTGTTCTCAACTACTTTAAAGCAGCAGATGGTGACGAACCACATCTTGCCACCCTCTTTACCGCATTCATCTGTATTGGATGTGTCGTGATTGGGAACCTGGATCTGATTTCACCAACAACTATGTTTTTCCTTCTTTGTTACGGAGTGAACTTGTCTTGTTTCCTTCTAGATCTTCTAGATGCCCCCAGCTGGCGTCCTCGGTGGAAATTCCATCACTGGAGCCTCTCACTGCTCGGAGCATCTACTTGTATTGATATTGTTTCTTTACAGTACATTGGAAATCTTGCTAGAGTAAAAAGGAATCTCAAGGCTCAGAAGCGAAACTTGCATAGATTAATATTTGTTGGCCTATAGCTGATGCATCTCTATTTCTGATAATTTCTGTTGTGTTTTTTTTTTAATTGCAGTAATTCTGTTCTTGATATCTTGGACTTTCACAATAGTCTCTCTAGCTCTTGCGGGTCTCATTTACCAATACGTGAGCATCAAAGGCAAGGCTGGTGACTGGGGCGATGGTTTCAAGAGCGCTTATTTCCAGCTGGCACTTCGCAGCCTGCGTTCTTTGGGAGGTACCTTCCCTTTCTGATATTACAGGAATCTTGTATTTATGCTTATTCCTTCATCTGTTATCGAACAAAGTATTTCTGATTCTTTTGCTTTATAACACAATACTTTTGCACTTTTGCAGCAAAATCAAGTTCATGCAAAGAACTGGTATCCGATTCCTCTGATATTCTGCCGGCCATGCGGTAGGCTTCCAGAGAATGTGCCATGCCATCCCAAACTTGCCGATTTTGCAAACTGCATGAAGAAGAAAGGTCGCGGAATGTCAATCTTCCTCTCCATCCTTGATGGGGACTATCATGAACTCGCTGAGGATGCTCAAACGGCCTGTGATCAGCTGAGAACGTTTATTGAGGACAAGCAATGCGAAGGTGTGGCAGAGATCATTGTGGCTCCGGACATGCCCAGTGGCTTCCGAGCTGTTGTCGAGACAATGGGGCTCGACAACTTGAAGCCTAACATTATTGTCATGCGATACCCCGAAATCTGGCGCAGGGAAAACTTGACGGAGATCCCTTCCACCTTTGTCGGAATAATCAACGACTGCATTGCCGCAAACAAGGCAGTTGTGATTGTCAAGGGACTCGACAAATGGCCCAACGAGTATCAAAAGCAGTACGGCACCATCGATCTCTACTGGATCGTGAGAGACGGCGGCCTCATGCTGCTGCTCTCCCAGCTTCTGCTCACGAATCAGAGCTTCGAGAGCTGCAAGATTCAGGTCTTCTGTATCGCGGAAGAGGATTCCGATGCAGAGGATCTCAAAGCAGACGTGATAACGTGCCTAGGCTTTTGATTGTAAGAGGATACAGATCGAAAGCATGTGGTAACTCTGTTTACATAGCTCAAAAGCAAAAGACAATTTTGAATTTTTGGATGGTTGTATTTGTACCCTAGTTGATCTGTTGATGTGTACATGTTTTATACATCATGTTTTATGTTGATTTTTTATGTTTACATATCTTAAATGCAAAAAGGAAACAGCAAAAGGGGTTTTCTAAGAGCATCTGCCTACCAAGTACAGTATGTTATAATTTGTTACAGATCCCCCGGTTGGAAGTGGAAACAGACTCCAAGGTGATTGTTGAGCTGTTACATGTAGCGCAGCCATCAGCGCACCCGGATGCCTATCTCCTGCAAGAATGTCGCCAACTGGTGGAAGATGATGGCCACCAGGTAAAGCTGAAGTGGGTACGACATCCGGCTAATTTCATGGCGAATACGCTAGCAAACTGGGCTTTGAGGAATTTCATGATCCTCCTTGTATTAATTTTGATTGTTTGGACTATGCTGCTGCTGTTTGATTTGGTTAATTTGAAATAAAACCCCGGGCTTTGCCCGCTTCTGGACCAAAAAAAAAAAAAAAAATCCCATTTTCTCCTATTTATTTTCGGTTTATTTCTATATCAAAGGTCAAATCTATCTTCAGATTTAAAGTGCCGCTTATAGGGAAGATGCCCTAAGGGATACTTTCATACACATTTATTAAAATGAAATTGTGTTTAGTAAACTTGAATATAATATTTTATTTCAGCGAGGAGGGTGAAAGCCGCGTGATTCATACCCATAATATGCCACTTTTATCTTATTTCTACTTGGCATTATGGTGACAAGATGCTTGTATTCCAATATAAGCTATTTTTAGTAAAAAATAGTATATTTATATAGTTCTATAAAAAAAATTGCTTAAGTAAAGAAGATTTTTACTTCAAAATATCCAAATAATTTTGAGAAAATAATTTTTACATTGCAAAATGTACTAAAATATTACAAATATATCATCAAATACTGATAATATTATCACGAAATATCATTGTTGGTCATTTTTCATGGGATTGCCGATAATTTTTAACCCATATACTCTTATTGGATTTTTATTTAATCTATATCTATATAATATATTAAAACAGAAGGACTTTCGTCATTTTTTCTTATATATCATGTCCACTAATTATATTAACTAAATTATCTAATATTATTTACATATTATCATTTCATACTATATGTTTAACCATCTATATTCTATATATCTAATATAATACTAAAACACATGTTGAAGATGTCACATGTCGCACAACCCTTAAAATTAGGCTTATGTGGAAGATTTCCATCAACTATGGGCCCACCTTCCTATTTAATTGACTTTTACTAATTAACTTATTTAATTATTCACCAAAAATATTTGAATTCAAGTGGGCTCATGTTTAATTTGTTTAGCCTACTTTTATTATAAAAAATAAATAAACCAGGCTTGCTAAGCGAGATTTTGATTCATACAAAATCTAAACAAATTAAAATCAATGCTCGCTCATTTTAAATCATTATTGCTCATTTCATTTTTTTTAAAATCAGTTCCAGATTACCGTTTATTTTGCTTCATAATAAATCTAAAAAAATTAAAATCCTTCAACTGTATCATTTTCTTAAATCTTAGCATGGAAATTTTTTGATGATTTTAATATTTGAATTCATACTAATCTATACTCCTTCCAATTATTATTTATTTTGCTAAGCGGGATTTTAATTCATAAAAAATCTAAACAAATTAAAATCATGCTCGCTCATTTTAAATCATGCTTGCTCATTTCATATTTTTTAAATCAATTCCAAATTACCGTTTATTTTGCTTCATAATAAATGTAAACAAATTAAAATCCTTCAACCGTATCATTTTCTTAAATCTTAGCATGGAAATTTTTTTCCTGATTTTAATATTTGAATTCATACTAATCTATACTCCTTCCAATCATTATTTATTTGGGAAAATGGCAGAAAACCACCCTTAAAATATGGCTCTTTGCAGAAAACCACTCCTTAAAATTGAAATTGCAGAAAACCACCTCTTAAATCCATTTTGTTTGTAAATCGCCACCCACAACCTTTTTTCCCGTTAGATTGCTGTTAAAAATGGTGAAAGGTCATTTTTACCCCTCCTTTTTAATGTTATTTTAATGAAAGAAAAATGTATGAATTGAAATAAATTAATAAAATCTATTTATCCATCCCGTTTAATGGGAGAAAAAGGTAAGTTAAATGCATGGATAAATAGATTTTATTAATTTATTTCAATTCATACATTTTTCTATCATTAAAATAACATTAAAAAGGAGGGGAAAAATGACTTTTCACCATTTTTAACGACAAACTAACGGAAAAAAAGGTTTTGAGTGGCGATTTACAGACAAAATGGGTTTAAGGGGTGGTTTCTGCAATTTCAATTTTAGGGGGTGGTTTTCTGCAAAAAGTCATATATAAGGGGTGGTTTTCTACCATTTTCCCTATTTATTTTGCTAATCAGGATTTTGATTCATAAAAAATATAAACAAATTAAAATCATGCTGGCTAATTTTAAATCATGCTTGCTCATTTCATTTTTTTTTAAAATCAATTCCAAATTACCTTTGATTTTACTTCATAATAAATCTAAACAAATTAAAATCCTTCAACTGTATCCTTTTCTTAAATCTTAGCATGATATTTTTTTCCTGATTTTAATATTTGAATTCATACTAATCTATACTCCTTCCAATTATTATTTTTAGATTTTTTTTATCTTGACACAATAACTAAAGAAAAATGTCTCTCATATCATTAATTGAATGGTAGACCCCTTACATCTCTCAAATTTTTAACCTGTCGAGCAAAATTTTCATTCAATTAATTACGAAATTTTAACTTAATCTAAATTTAGATTTCACCTTTCAAATTTTGAATATGAGATTGGAGCAAATTTTAATTATCCTTTTCTTAATAATTTTTAAGTATATGCTTATGAATTTTTTTTTATGATGTAGGAACGTTGCTTCTTTCTCATTAATTTGTTTATCTTTATCAAGTTTATCGATCGATCGGGTGCATGAGCGAACGTTGTTATATGTTGGTGTTCTCCTCACTAAAAAATAAGACATACCATACATGATCGATTAATTTGAATTCATTGAGTTCGATTAATTTGATTTTATTTAAATAAACAATGAAAATATTAGAAATATTATAATGTTTAATTATTCATTAAAACTAATCATTTTCAATTATTTTAAAAACAATAAATTTAACAAAATGAGAAAATCAAGAGATTTCATAGACGTCTTTATTTGGTGAGCTGATACTCCGATATATATTTGGGTTATTAATTTTATTCACTATATTTCAAAGATAATTATTTAGTTATAATATTTAATCATTTCTTTTTAAATTTGTTTTAAGTTATAATTCAAAATTTGATTTTTCCACCTAAATTTATGTTTAATCTGAACACATGTGCGCGCACAATCCCATATTTTTCATTAAATCTTGGTGGGTGCGCACACACACCCATATGCCATTTTATTTCATTTGTCAATTTTGATCTAAACAAATACATACTCAAAATAAAATTATTTAAAATCCTAATTATGATATGCTTCAAGGCACGGGAATTAAAATTTGAATCCAAGTTCAAGATTTTCATTATCAATAGGTTATGAGCTCGATTCCCAATCCCCATTTTGTTTAATGGTTTTTCCTGCACTTCTTCTTCTTCTTTTACAAATGAATTGAAAGTACAAGCTTGAGATCCAAAAGATTTCCATTCATTTTTTTTATTTGTCATATGTTTTATGACACTAAGCTAATTAACTATCCATGTTTTGACCTAATATATAATAATAAAGCTTCTATTTAGACATTGTGAATCATATAACATGCTCAAATAAAACTAATAAAAAGATAACATTTGAAAGGGTTTTTAGCTTCTTAAAAAACATATAAAAAATGGCCTATATTTTGAGACGGAATGATTTTTTTTTTACTTTTAAGTTTATTAATATAATATTGCATTTTTTTATGTGTTCTCCATCCCAAAGTTCTGAAAATTCCATTCACCGGCGTTTGTGGAATGTGTAGTACATATCTTCTATAAAATATAATATACTTTACAAATCCCGTGTGTTACGCACGGGTACTACACTAGTAATATATTAAAACAAAAGCACTTTCGCCACATGTCATCTCCTCGCGCGAAGTTATTTTAGGCAATTCGTTTTTATTTTTTCTTATATATCATGTCCACTAATTATGGTAACTAAATTATCTAATATTATTTACATATTATCATTTCATACTATATGTTTAACCAGTGGGATTAATTCAAAACTTTTTTTAACTAATAAGTTTAATTCAATAATAATAATAATAATAATAATAATAATAATAATAATAATAATAATAATAATAATAATAATAATATAATATAGTTACGCTTGAACATATAGTTACGCTTGGAGGATCAGACTTTGGCCCTATATAGTGGCGCCTTTCCACTATGCCTATCGATTATGGTGGGCTGGTAGTTTACACCGCGGCCGACACACTTCATTACGCTTTTCTTGCTTCGAGGCTTCAGTCTCGTGGTTTGCAGGATTGTATTTTTAGGGGATCTGGAGTAGTTGGTGATGGGGATGCTTTTGGATCAGCGACTTCTAGTTGGAGTAAGGTCATTGGTAAGGATGAATTGGACATGAGTACATTACAGCCGGCCCCCTATCTAATGAAGAAATTGGCTAGCTGTTATTACAATCATGTTGACAAGCATCTCAAGATGAAGTTTTCTCTTACTAGTAGGCAAGAAGCTCTAATTGCAAACCTGAAGCTCCCTATGGCCCAACAATGGCTAAAAGCTGCACCTATACCCGGCCTTGGTCAGGTTATGAACCCCGCTACTTTTCGGTCCATCATTAAGTATCGTCTTGGGATTGAGTTGTTTCAGGCAGGAGCCAAATGTCCTGCTTGTGAGAAAGGCATTTTGGATCCGTGGGGAGATCACGCCCTGGCTTGTGCTGCTGATATTGGTGTTAAGCACCGACATAATATGGTGCGTGATGTTTTATATGATGAGTGCTTGAAGGCTGGAATTTCGGTTCGTAAAGAGGCGCCTACCGGTATGGTTGATGACAAGGCGGGTGAGCTACGTCCAGCTGATATTCTGTTCTATAACTGGTTCCAGGGCAAGGACACTTGTGTTGACATTACGGGTACTTCTATCTTTAGCTCTTCTGGTCTTTCAGGTTTCATTCCAGGTAGGGCGGCTAGGGTAGCTGCTGAAAACAAGAGGAAAAAATATGAGGATGTTTGCAGAGAAAAAGGATATCATTTTATCCCGTTTTCCTTCTCTACTATTGGTGACTTAGGAGATGATGCCATGAGACTTCTCAAGCGGGTTTGTAGAGTCGCTAAGGGGATACCTGGATATAATAGGGATACTTGTCACACTTTGAATAGAGTTGCTTTAGTATTCAGAAGGGTTGCGGAGCTCAGCTTGTTAGCCGGCTCCCATCCAATTTCATGTAAAAACTTTTTATAGTTATAATAATAATAATAATAATAATAATAATAATAATAATAATAATAATAATAATAATAATAATAATAATAATAATAAAATAATAATAATAATCTATTACTAACTATTAAAACAAAAACCTTACTGATGACGTGGCGCCATCCCCTTAATCCTAGACCTTTTAACCAATCACCTTAGCCTAAATTACAATTTTAGTAGTTTTAAAAAAAACAATGGGATTAATTCAAACTGTTTTCTATATATACTACTTTAATTGCTTTAATTGTCTTTTCAACCATCTATTACTTTTGCCCTACTATCTTATAAATAATACACTCGATACTGAATATTGTCAGTCACCCCAACCGTTTTCTATTATCCTTATTTGCTAGGTTGAAATGACAAGAGTCGTTGCCTTAGCTGAGCAGTTTTTAGGCGTTTACGAAATTATCCCAACCGTTTACATACTACGTATTATACACTTTACTTTATTATTTTCTAACCGCTAATATGTGTATTTTTGTCGGTATATTTTTTATATTATTTTATATTCACAACTTTACTATTAAATTGCGCGCCATTGGCGCGGGTATAGAACTAGTTTTTTTAAACGGAAATAATTCGATGCACTAGTCATATTTGTGGGTTGAGAGGTCGAAAATGGTAGATAGATTAACTGTCATGATACAATAACGAAGCCCAAAAAAAAAAAGGACATGCCCTCAATCGATCATAACAACAAACAACCCAACCAGCGTGGAAGTCAAGGAGGCCCATGGATAGATTGTGAATGTCGAGAGCACGGGATATTTCGAATTCTTGTTGGTATGTTTTTTAAAAAGTAAACAATAAAACTAACTCCGATGGTTAAGTGTGCAAATATACATATTTGCACCAAGATGTTCAAAAATACACATCATTTTTTGATATTTTACTCCATTGGTTAGTTGTGTATTTTATACAATTAAATTAAAAAGGAAAAAGAAAAACTTAAAAACAACCAATAGAAATGACCCCTACTTTATTAAAAAGTGATCAAAGTTTTTGCACATGGAAGAGGTGATAGGCTTATTTTTCAGCACACTCAAAAGTAATTATCGAAGCACGATTTGTACCAAAACGTGCATATATTTAAGTATTTGCATCGTATCATTGGAGTTAGTCCAATTAGTAGTAAATAAAAATTAAAATAGAGAAAATTTAGAATGTAGGAGAAGTGTCCGTCAACGCACTAGAGGAGTCCAAAGTAGGGGTGTGTAGAAAAATACGACACGGTTGACACAACACAAAACCGCAATAAAACGACACGAAAAAACACGAAACGATATAGATACAACACGATTATGACATGAAACGGTAAAACACGACAATAATCGTGTCGTGTTCGGATCGGCATATTTCTCTTATCGGGTATCCGACAAGACACGATAATTTTTATTTTTATTTAAATATTAATACTCTGTAATAGTTTCGCAAATAAAAAAAAAATGTCTTTAAGTATCACAAAACTCTGTTAGCTCAGTTGGTGGAGAGCGCCAGCTCGGTCTGTGGGGAGGCAAGTGATCCTAGGTTTGAAACCAGCCATCCATTTTTATTATTTATTTTCCACCTTTATTTCTTTCAATTTTTTTTTCCTACTAGGGCTTCTTCATTTTTTTTATTAGGAAATAATTCGAGAACCGGACAGACCCGGCACCTCGAGAGGCCGAACAAGTCGGCAGACGACGAGCCGTCAAAACATCAACACAAACCTAAAACACAACAAACAAGAAAAACATCAACACAAACCTAAAACACAACAAACAAGAAAGGGTGCAATACAAACGGTGGGAAGCACACAAATATAGTCGAATAAGCAATCCTAATCCGATCATGTTGGGGGCAACATAGACTAAGTGACGACGTCAAGCACCACCGATCAGTGACACCGCTGGCCAGCGGTATTTCAGGAGCCCCTGTGGGCAGTGAAGACGATCCTCCAAGAAAATTTCCATATCGTGGAGTCGCCTTGATACACACCGCCACGACCCTAGCCAGACCCGACGCCGGATGCCAGAGCCCCAACTTAGAAGAGGAACACCAAATACAACCAAACTCGCAGCCGAGAACTACCCATGTATGACGCACCAAAAGCCCTTACGGAATTTAATCTAGCCCTTACGAGATTTAGTTACCACCTTAAAAGGCGGGTTTACTTAAAGGATGAAAAATATATAAATCCAACCATATAGATAACTATATGAGCCATATATAAACACCATCCCGAATTTTCCTTTTTTTTTTTTTTTTCTTTTTGCTAATTGTACGGAACCAGAAGCCAGCCGGAGAACCCGCCATTGACGCCGATGAAAGGGGGCAAGCAAGGTCGGGAGTGAGGCAACAATGTCCAAGGATGAAGACAAGCTCGAAGTCGGAGCGTCGGAGACAGGTCAACAGAGCCCCGAAAACCAAGATAAAGGCGATCCCGAAGCGGCGCCAGGATGAACGAACCAGAAGTAAGGTAATCGAAAACAGGACGACAAGCCTGAGATCGGAGGAACCAGAAGGAGATCGACACAGCGAAACGGGGCAAAGAGACACTTGTCCATGCACTTTGAAGACATATATACCTTTTTCTTTTTTTGCTTGAAATGATCCTCCAAGGGAACTGAAAGCAAATAAATTATTGTATAACCTTGCATAAGTTCTAAAATGTGTTGCATATTCATCATTCTGTGTAGGGTTGGACGGTGGTAGGAAAATTACCATACCAACCGATTACCAACCGTACCAACAGGTCATTGGTACCAAGAAGTCGGTAACCGACTGAATCGGTAACCGAAGTCTCGGTACCAAGGGTAGTCGGTACGGTAACGGTATGGGCAACCCAAATACCGTGGTACCAGTGGTTATCGAATATATATTTAATTTTTTTTTTAAAAAAAAAAATCTATCATGTACCATCGGTACCATTGGTACCGATGGTAAAATCTGTGAATGTGAATTATGTGAATCTGTCATTGGTATCATCGGTACTGATGGTACCACAGTGTATAAAACGAAAATCGAAGAATGAAAATAGTGGCTTCGGTTACCACGATACCGACATTCGGTAACCGATACTTTCGGTACCAAGAGTTTCGGAACCAACACTATTCGGTTGGTACGTGGTACAGAAAATTCGCTTTCACCCTAAACAAAATTCACGGATCGAGCTACTCGTGTTCAAATAACACCCCTAATTATTTGTCCCATTGTTTTTTCTTTTTTTATAAAAATATTGCTCCTGAAAAGATAATCTCGAAAACAAATTTGCTTTCACCCTAAACAAAATTGACGGATCCGACCTTGTATCTACGATAATATCATGCTAATATTCTTTTTATTTTCGACTAACATTTAATACTATGATTTGCTAGTTTATCCTTTATCTATTATCTATTCTTCATCTATGGTAATATTTTAACTACCAATAGTTATCTCTTGCTACTTATTCACCTTGTTTACTAATAGCTTACTTTTTAGGGCTTTTTTTTTTTTTTTTTTTTTTTTTACAGTGGGCAACCAGTCGGAGCTATTACAAAGAATGTAAACGCGCTCCGGGATCATCCTTACGGATGATGGTACAAAGTTCCCTATTAAAAGGGATAGTAGATCTATCACTAATGATACCCCTAGTAGCTATAAAATCTGCAACTTTGTTCGCCTCTCTGTAGATGTGGTTGTACTCAACCTTTTCAAAGTTTGCCTCCATGATCTTGATTTGTTCAATTTGGCGCAAAATTTCCCATCTGCTATCTCTTCCTTTCGAGAGAATCCTCATTAGCTCTTGGTTGTCACCTTCTACGATTATGCGTCTTATCCCTAGTTTTGTGGCTACTCTCATTCCTTCTAGTACCGCTGCTGCCTCCGTTTGAATAACCGTATCATGATCAATTTCCTGGTAGAAAATCTCAGTAACATGGCCCCGTGAATCACGAATGATTCCTCCCACCTGGCAAGCGCATGTGGGTTTGACAGAACCATCTACGTTAATTTTGTAGATGGCTCCTACTGGTCTATTCCAACTAGTTCTAGACCTTTTCTTCCCTTTGTTGGCATCTTTTTTTGTACTTGTAGGATTTGTTGTTCTCCAATCCTGTATATCTTTAATAATGCGGTTAATTAGGTTACAGTACGTGTCAGGGCTGGTATGTTTGAAGATTAAATTATTTCTAGTTTCCCATATTTTTTCCCAAATAACGACTAATTCTTCAAAAAGTTGGTTTCCTTGCTTGATTTGGGTAATATTGTCACATAGAGATCCTTGTAAGGAGAGGTTGTGAAAGAGCTTACCTGTTGTATGTTCGAACCGGGCTATTAGTTCCTTTGTAAAGGAGCACTTTGTAAAGAGATGAGTGGCGTCCTCATTTTCTTGATTACACAAAGAGCAGGCGTGAGGGACTCTATTGATGTACCTATTATGCCTGCTAGTCGTGGGGAGAGCATCTATTTTAATTTTCCAGACTAGGTTTTTAAGCCGAGGAGGAAGATTAAGATTCCAGATCCAGTTATGGTTTTCAATGTTGTGGTTATGAGTGTTGGTAATCTTTTTTGCCGATTTGGTTGAGAAGTTTCCTGTGGGATTAGGCATCCAGATTAGCTTATCATGAGCTTGCCATGAGGGAATATTGAGGGATAAAATGCAGTTGGTTATATCTTGGGGAAAGAGACTCTGGATAAGGGGCTTATTCCAGAACTTTTGAGGGGTCAGGAGGTGACTGACTTTCATGTTTGGGTTATTGTTACCCATAAAGGATTTGAGGCATTTTTCAGGAACCCAAGGATCTTTCCAGATATTTATTTGGTTACCATCTCCTATAATCCAAAGCAGGCCTTTCTCAAATTTGTCTCTAAGGGATAGGAGTCTGCCAAATTGCCAAGAGGTGGTTTGATTTGGTTTGTCTCTGATGTTGCTATCTTGGAAGTATTTTTCTTAGATGACTCTTACCCAAATGTTATTTTCATCTGTGTAAAGTTTTCAAAGAAGTTTAAACTGAAGGTTTATATTTAGATCTTCAGCTTTTCTAATACCCAATCCTCCTTGGGTTTTACTCTTGCAGATGTTATCCCAGCTAATCAGAGGGGTATATCTTTCAGATTGAAGTTTATTCCAAAAGAAATTTTTGTTTATTTGGTCAATTTGGTTGAGAGTTCCTTTAGGGAGCATAAAATTTTGCATCAGATAGTTGGTTTTGGAACTTAGATTGGCTTGAATTAAGATGGCTCTGCCTGCTTGAGACAGGTTCGAGGCTTTCCACTTTGACAATTGTTTTTTAAGGTTTTGGATAGCTTCCTCAAAGACCGAGTTACGAATTCGGCCATTGATCATTGGGATACCTAAATACTTTTCAATAGTACTTGAGATAGGAATTCCCATGCTCTGAGCTAGTTCTCTAGCTAAATTTTGATTCACATTCTTAGAGTATTGTATAGAGCTTTTGCTATAGTTTATGGTGAGCCCTGAGAGATTTGAGAAGTTGTTTATCATATTTTGAATGGTATTTAGACTAGTATGAGCAGCTTTAGCAAAAATAATTGTGTCATCTGCAAAGGTAAGGAAAGGTATAGGATTACCGTTTTTAGTGAGCTTGATTCCAATTAGCGCATCATCTTGTAGGGCTTCCTTGTGCATTTCTCTTACTAGACCTTCCATAATTAATATAAATATGTACGGTGCAAGTGGGTCTCCTTGTCGGATTCCCCTGTTGGGCTTGAACGGTTTACCTGGACAATTACCGTTTTTAAGGTTTTAGGGCTTATTATCAGGAAGAACTAACTATTTTTTGCCTGATTAGATGATTCTTGCACAGCATAATAATGCTGAATTCATCGAATGTGATTTACTGTACTGTATTAAACTATTTCTGAAATAATGTATTTTGAGCATTCAGGAACAAATAAAGGCAGTAATTTAAAGTAAAAATCAAGCCAGAAATTCAAGGACTCGTCTCGTCTAGAGCCAACACAGATAGACAGTCAAATTTTTATCAAAATTCACAAGCCACAACTCAAAAAGTAGATCGGCAAAAATTGGGGATTGATTCACCAAACTTAGACATCGAACATCAGTTAATAACTAAGGAGATAATAAAAAAACCTAGCATGTATAATCATCCTAAATAAGGAGTTGACGTGCGGCTCTAAATGTTTAATTTCATTTACAATCACAAACCCTATTTTCCTATATTGATTTTTCAAATCAAAACTCAAAACAACTTTTCATATCCTATCCGGCCACAAATTCAATTTGCAACATTTGAGAGTCGAAACTAAGGAATTTAAAATCAAATAAGGAATTGAAGCAGATACATTATCGAAAGGGATTGAAAATCAAGTAACACATTACCGAAAGGGCGGAGAAATCTATGCGGACTTCAAAGTAAACACTCAAATTTGAAGGAGAAGAGAGCCGTGAGTTGTGAAGGCTTCGAAGGGTAGAGAGAGCTTTGAGGAAAAAGTGAAGGCTTCAAAAGGCAGAAAGAACTCCAAAGGTTATCATAAAAGGATCGAACGAAGGTAAAAGGAGAGGTGATGATGCTATCGACGTCGGCGGCATAGATCTAGGCTGAGGTAAACGGTGATGTAAACAAGAGGAATGAGCCTATTGTTTTTATTAACATGGGCTGAAAACATGGGGAATGGGCCTATTGTTTTTATTAACCTAATACTACATCCGTTCAAAATTATAAGTCATTTGAGGTGTTTGCACACATATTAAGAAAAGCACAAATCATTAATTATCCACAACCACTAACAACCAATAACATTTCATAAAACAAGTCAAAAACTTACTTTTCTCTTAACCCAATGCCTAGAAAACCTAAAAAAACTTATATTTCTAAACAAAATTTTAAGCCTAAAAAGACTTATATTTTTAAACGGATGGAGTATTTTTTTTTTCTTGAAAGCCCAACATAATTTATAAATAAAGCACAAAAAAAAGATAGGTATGATGAAATGGGAATATATTACAAAGAGCTAGACAATACCGTCATTTTACTGTTTAACTTAGTCTTCCTCGCTTTTTAGATATAGACTAGTATTAGTTCCCAGGCACGGTAAATCTTAAAATTATATTAATTGAATATTTTATTATACTATGATAAGAATATATATTATATTCGTTAAGAAAAAAGATATTGTTTTAGGGAATTAATCTTGTTAAGAAAATGCGTTACATTAGGTATTTTGTTGTCCACTTTTCAAAATTACTCTGGTAATGATAGGAAGATATGCCAATTACAATTTGTGAGAAAGTGAATAGATAAAGTAATAATTCGAAATATAAGTATATTTTTGTTTGTTTTCTTAAAAAAAGTGTACAAATCAAATAATGGATGGAATAATATTAAAAGTTTGCGTGAATATGTTTGCCGAACAATAACCGGCCTACATTTAGGGGTCGTTTGTTTATGTAAGAGGGGAATGGAAAGGTAATGTATTAAATTTTACATATAAAACGTATATGATCATAATTTTTTGTGAGCTTAGAGAATGGCTAATATTAGGCCTTAAAATTAGGGAATATAATGTGGGAAAAGGTAACAAATTTTGTTTGAAAAATAGGAGAAGAAGGGAATGATTAGAAATATGGATTATATTCATAAGAGTAATCATTACATTTCTCTACACAAAAACAAACGGGGGGTTAATATGTTAAAACTAATATAAATAATAAGTATACTTGATCTCAGTAAAAAAAAAAAGGCATAATATTTAGCTCTTAACTTCTTACGTTTTTTTTAAAATGCCGGATAGATTAAAATTCCATTGGAAGTGAAAATCATATCATAGTAAATGACATGAACGTGATTAGCTTTGTGCATTTTAAATTAATAAGATTGAGTAAATGAGTTTACAAATTAGATCACATTATATAGGCAAAATGTGTGATGTTTAAAAAGAAAATGACTCCATTATTGGCTCTAATGCCAGGAAAAAATTTCATTAGTCAAATCATATCATAGTGTATTATTCCGTGATTAATTATAGCTATTTGGTTTATGACTTTTTTTTTAAATTTGAAAAACTACACTCTCTTACTCTCTTAGTTAATGGTTAATATATTTACAATATATGATTATATGCTTTTCAAGTTAAACTCAAATGAGTATTCTTAATTAATGATTTATGGGTCGCATTTTTATCAACTAATAAAAGTGTTTCAGACTTTGAATATGCGGTGTAACTACCGTGTAAGAGAACGATGGTTAAGTAATAAGTAGTACATTCAACTTCTATTTTTATATTATTGTAAATAAATATATGTAAGCATAAAATGAGATGCAATATTTCATAATGGGTACTTAAATGGATGGATAAAATCTAAAAAATAAGGAAAGATTAAGATATAAAATTACCTTTAAAGGATTGCATAATTAGCTAGGGTTGAGAGATCGTAGGTTAAGAATCTATATTTAAAAACTACCACCCAAATTAATATCGTTATATAAACCCTTTTAAATGAATTTAAAAGAGACGTAGAACAGTAGGTTTTGAATATGATGTTTTTAATCTATGATCTAAAAATAAATATATATTATATACGTAATTTGAAATATTTTTTTTACAAATAATTCATCTAATAAAGAAAATTTGACTTATAAAAGAAGCTATTAAGATTTATCTAATTAAATAATTAGTTGATGAGTTTGAATAAATGATTTTGTGTAAAATTTGTTATATCTAATTAAATAATTTTTACTCCATAAATATAGTAACAATAAATTCAATTTCAAATAAATATTTTGGGTAAATGATTAATTTACTTAATTTGTAAAAATAAATTAAATAGAATGGTGGGACCATTATTGATGATAAGCTCACACCTAAGCCTATTTTCAAGCAAAAATTACCAAGTATCTATTTTAGAATTAGATATTAGATACTCCGTATTAGATATAGATATAGATTTTTTTATTATATATTTTTCCGCCTTTATTTCTCTCTCTCTTTTTTTTTTTTCCCTACTGTCCATCGTAGGGCTTCTTCATATTCTCCCTCTTGCGGCTCGCCTGACTCTCCTCTCCTCAATCTCGACTCTCCTGCCTCTCCTGTCCTCAATCTCGATTCCTCTCGAGCCCCAGTCTCGCTCGCCCTCTTCTCACGCTCATCTTCTCCTGCACGACCCTCACCCTTCAGATCCTGCGCTCGGGGCCTCGCTTCAGATCCAACGCTCCGGCGCTCTCAGCTTCAGATCTCGTAGTATCGACCCTCGTGGCTCCCCTCTGACTATCCTCCCCTCAGTCTCGAGTCCTCTCTCGAGCCTCAGTCTCGCTCGGCGCTCTCCTTCTTCTCACGCTTCTCCTGCACGACCCTCCCTTCAGATCCGGTATGTTTCTTGTCGATTTTGTTTTCATTCAATGGTTCAATAATAGGTTGCAATGTTGATATGAAACGAATTGGTTCGAACTGGTGATTTATTTAGTGATTGGGAGTTGAGACAAATTGGTTTGAATTGTTGAGCCGAATTCGTTGTTATTGTTGGTTGAGAGAGAGTTCGAAGACTTTAAGTATTGAACTACTGTTCAATTTTCAGACGGTGAATTGAAGACTTGAAGTTCTGATCTACTGTTTTGAGTGTTTTTACCATTTTTGAAGCTTCTGTAAACTGTAAATTGCAATATAATACATTAATACACTGTTACTTTTTTTTATTATTATTATTATTATTATTAGTGTTACACTATTGTAACCGTATACATTCAGGAAAAAAAGAAATAGTTTTTATAAATGATTCGTGTCGTGTTAGATGGATATTCGACACGAAACCGTTTCATATTTTTGTGTCGGATTTCCGGTCCTGTCGTGTTCGGATCGGCTTTTTTCATGTTATCGGTTTCGTGTGATTTATTGAAATTTCCAGACAAAGACAAAACTGAGAGTGTTCTTCATCTCTTAAACCCTAACCCTCATTTCCACTTCATATTCCATCAACGCTTGCTTATTAAGCAGGTCAGCAGGGATGGTTTCCATGGCCGTAGCAGCTCGGATGCAATCTTCCGGCGCCACTGCCTTTGGATTTTCGGCCTCTTCTCCCAATCCCGGCGCTCCCAAGTTTTGCTTCTTAAAGTTTCGCGGTGACGGCTTCCATGGTGCAACACAAAGTTGCTCATCTGGTCTTGGTCAAGCGATGAACGAGAGTTTTGTTGGGATGAGCTTGTTCTCGGCTAATGCGGCGACGGATTTGAGGAGGATGTTTGTTTTTCCGAGAGCGGATAGACGGAGGACGGAGCCTTCTGTGGTGGTGGCATATGCCAAAATAGGCAACAAATCGGTCGGTAAGTGAATCTCTCGTTTGATGATTATTTGTCATGAAATTGGTTACAATAAACGGTTTATGATTCGATTGAATTTCCTTTCACAATTGTTAGGGAACCGATAGTCTCGTGCTCTTGAAACTATATTATAGTATTAAATATGAACTAGTACTTGTTGATGTTTTCTGCCGGGGGACAGCTATGCAGCTTTTTCAGTAACTAACTTTCGTCTTGAAAGTAATATAATCTATGAATTCAATTAGTTGTGTTTGTGTTGTATGTTTGTGCTTGATGCTTTTTCTTAGTTTTGCCAATTGTTTTGTAAAAGTTTGGACTTTGGATTACATTCATGAGGCCATAATGATCTTTTTGCTAATGAATTATCTTATTTAAAGTAATTGGATGTAATTTGCAATTGCTAAGTGGTGCGAACTTTATCATTATATTTCTACTGATTGCAATCTTGAATATAGTTTGGATTCTTTGAAATTGACATTCATTTGAAGTTTTTATTCCCTTTACTAATCTGATGCATTGGAATTATAGATGAGAAAGTGATTGTACTCGTCATTGGTGGCGGTGGAAGAGAGCATGCACTTTGTCATGCTTTGAAGAGGTCTTCATCTTGTGACTCTGTCATCTGCGCCCTGGGAATGTTGGGATCGAGAGTTCAGGAGATGCGACTTGCATCCCTGATCTTAATATCTTTGATAGTTCCTCAGTGATTGAATTCTGCCGGTTGTGGAATGTTGGGCTGGTTGGAATTGGTCCTGAGGCTCCTCTTGTTGCAGGTCTTTCTAACGATCTTGTGAAATTTGGAATTCCAACTTTTGGACCTTCATCAGAGGCTGCTGCACTAGAAGGCTCCAAGAATTTCATGAAGAGTTTGTGTGATAAATATGGGATTCCCACTGCCAAGGTTTCTTACATTCCTTGTTCAATGCATTAGAAAAAATGATAAATGTTTTCTACCCTTGTTTTTTAGCTTGATGTATGATTTCTACTTCTTGTGGCTTCGTGACTTGGAGCAGTATCAAACGTTTACGGATGCAGCTTCTGCAAAAGATTATATTAAAGAGCAAGGGGCACCCATTGTAATCAAGACTGATGGATTGGCGGCTGGAAATGGTGTCGTTGTGGCTATGACCCTTGATGAGGCATACAAAGCTGTGGATTCAATGCTTGTAGACGGTGTTTTTGGTTTTGCAGGCTGTCGTGTCATTGTTGAGGAATTTCTAGAGGGAGAAGAGGCATCTTTCTTTGCCATTGTTGATGGGAAGAATGCAATACCTTTAGAATCTGCTCAAGACCATAAACGTGTTGGGGATGGTGACACAGGGCCAAACACCGGTGGAATGGGTGCATATTCTCCCGCGCCTGTGCTAACAAAGGAGCTTCAATCTGTGGTCATGGAATCTATAATTTTTCCTACAGTTAGAGGAATGGCAGCGGAAGGCTGCAAGTTTGTTGGGGTATTATACGCTGGGCTTATGATTGAAAAGAAGTCGGGTTTGCCTAAACTAATTGAGTATAATGTCCGCTTTGGAGATCCCGAGTGCCAGGTGAGCAGGACTAATTAGCCTTTTTATATAAATGGTCAATACTTTTGCATAG
Source organism: Persicaria maculosa (assembly GCA_963922045.1). Classification (NCBI taxonomy): domain Eukaryota; kingdom Viridiplantae; phylum Streptophyta; class Magnoliopsida; order Caryophyllales; family Polygonaceae; genus Persicaria; species Persicaria maculosa. The sequence continues at coordinate 3,859,918 of OY998252.1, forward strand.
TCTATGTTTAATGTTATATGCTCGTAATTTTTTATATAATGCTAAAAAAATCTTATTTCTTTTTGAGAATTTTAGAAGGGTTTATATGATTCTAACTATTTGCCTTTGGATTTGATAGTGAACATTTAAGTCGGATTATGATTAGAAACATTCATGAGGAAATTTCCAGCACTAGGAGAGTAGGATTTTTGTTGAATGTTGTATCTTTAGGAACAGTAATGGTGTCACTTTAATTTCATACAATGCAAGCACTTCATTAGATGGAAGTTAACACAATTTAGCTCTCTATCCATCCGTTGGCAGCCATGAACATTTCATTTTTGTCTTTCAAGGAAGCTAATATATTATGATCTTATTGTTTACGTCATTTGACACGCAGGTTTTGATGGTGCGTTTGGAGTCCGATTTGGCCCAGGTTTTGCTTGCAGCTTGTCGAGGCCAATTGGAGGGTATGTCACCACTTGAGTGGTCACCTGGATCTGCCATGGTGGTGGTGATGGCAAGCGATGGCTACCCGGGTTCTTATAAAAAGGGAACGATCATACGTAATTTGGAGGAGTCCGAACTGGTTGCTCCCTCGGTTAAGGTGTTCCACGCAGGTACAACATTGGACACAAATGGAAATTTCATTGCCGTGGGAGGCCGTGTCCTAGGAGTTACTGCCAAGGGAAAAGATCTCAAGGAGGCAAGAGATCGAGCCTATCTGGCTGTTGAGGAAATCAAGTGGCCTGGCGGCTTCTATAGGCGCGACATCGGATGGAGAGCCCTACCTCAAAAGCAACTCTCCACAAAAGGGTAGGCCTAATTTTGTACCATCTTTTTGTTCCAAAACCCCTGAAGCTAACTCCGGGAATTGTACTTACAAGTGTGTGTTGTGGGGTTTGGAGTTTTTTTGTATCATCAACTCTTTAAACCTGGATTCCCATGAAAAGTTTCCGTTTCTTATTGAGACTGCAGGCAGTCCTGGTTCGATAGGGGGGTTTGGTAGAAGAACTCTCTCCTCAGCCAGCAACAATTCCTCCAAACGCTTAAGAGAAACATTAGCATTGACAACCTGCCATACGTAAACAGTATGAGAAGGCAAATAAATCACAAAGGTGGGATGCCATAAACAAATAGAATGAGGAAAATGAACAAACATAGGGGAAATGTTACAACACCTGAGTTATGATTTTCAGTAAATGCCCTTGCAGGCGTCAAATCTCCACCGAGCAAGGAGAACATCCCAAAGGAAACCACGGTCACCAAAACAGGTATGCTATTGAGTATAAAACTATTACACTGCAGAAAGAGATAACAGAGAAAAACAGTGAGCATTAGGATCATAAATACTAGCTTGATATAGAACTGAGGCATGTGATAAAACGAGGAAAGTGCTAGAGAGGGCGGTTGAGTACAATCAGGATTACAAAATAGAGACACACCCTTTCATGGAAAACTTCACAACTTTGGGAAAATGCTAGAGACGGCGGTTGAGTACAATCAGGATCATGAAATAGACACACACACCCTTTCATGGAAAACTTTACAACTTTCGGAAAATAAGTTTAGACAAGTAACTGATATATATGTCAAAACAGATTATCTGGAAAATTTTCCTCTCCGGTTGTGCTCAACAAATCATATGAAACTAATTTGTTGAAGTATATGATTTTCCGTACCGCTCCCAGTAGTTGGGCCTTGCGAAACCAGGACAACTCTTCAGACCGGGCACTTTGAACCTTTGACTGGAAACTACTCTCCCATGCATATATAGCATCTGGAAAATTTCAGCAAAAAAAGGATAAACTTAGCGCGTGTTTGGCAATGTATTTTGTGAGGTTTCATCAGCTTTTATCAGGTGGCTCCAAAAAACAACCTCCTCCATCGGTGTTTGGCAGACAGCTTCCATGAGTTTCAGATGCAGGTTTGAAGAGGTGAAATCCCACAAAAATGGCACCCGACCCAGGCAAGGTTTCGGAGGTTTTTCATCAGCTTTCATTTTCGTTGTTCACTTTTGCCCCTGAAGAATCGCCGAGCTCCAGGTACGTCTTCTCCTCCTTCTCTCGCCCTTCATCTTCGATCCTTCTTCCAGATCTCGGTTTTGCCTTCCAGATTTCGTTGTTCTTCATTTTCGTTGTTCATTGTGGCTTCCAGATCTCGGTTTTGGCTTTTGCCTTCCAGATCTCGGTTAGGGCTTTTGGCTTTTGCCCTCAATTTGGTTCATAGCAGTTGATTTCAACGATTTTTAGGTTAGGTTTCGATTGGGGTTCCATCTTGGGGGATTGGATTGGGCATTCATGTTGTTGCGAAAATGGAAATGGGGTTATCGGGATCAGATGGGGCATCAAGCCGGTTTTGCTTTTAATCCAAAAATCGTCCCTCTGTTGTATTTCAAATGATACTTGAGGAAGAAGAAGCTCGTATAGAACCGATATTCAGGTGATTCCGAGTACACAGGGAGCTACTGATGACACTCCATCCTCACTTGGAATATGGATACCTTTTTTTCTTCCTTTATGGATGATGAAAGTTTGTTCACATGGTAATCCTTTATTATTCACATTTCACTCTTACTGATTGAGAGCTGATTGTTGCATCATTGAACCATTACATTCCAATCTGGCTTATTGTTGTGAAAGGGCATCATATATTGATCTGTCATGTCGAATTAGTATGTTTTCCTTCATAGGCTATGAATATCTTTTTCCCATTGGATTGTTTATCTAGGCTAATTGTATGATTTGTCATGTAGAATGAGTATCTTTGTCCCATTACATTGTGTTGATACCCTATGAAGTTGGTGATTGTCAAAATTATGGATGTGTTATATATGCACTGGTGAGCAGATCAGCTGTAGAGTTTGTTGTAGTGACAAAGTTACTATATCCTATTCCTAGTTCAAACGATTCTGTGATATTTTCACTGCAGGGTATTGTTTTAGTTGAAATTTATTGGTATAAACGACATAAATCAACCCACAAAATAGTTTAAACTTGATAAAATCAACATCCCACTTCTGAATATTTCTTATTGACATTGTCTTAGCTTGATATGCTTTAGATAGAATAACAACAGTAATAAATAATCCTGTGAAAAGCTAGAAGTATACATCAGCTGTTGATTTTGTTAGTAGGTTAACTGAATTCCATGGTTGTTCAAATGCTCTTGTGTTCTGCTTCCTGCTTCATCATCCTTTTGAATTTGATCTGATGTGTTTTCCTCTTCCTTTACTTTTTGTTGAGAAAAGCTTTGTTTTCCTCTTGAATCAGTTAGCTTTTCCCCAATATGAGTTTGGTTTTGATTGGTTAGACTGAAGCTTTGGTTTGATTGTTACATATGTGAATCAACTTTCTTAATGATTTTGATTGGTTAGACTAAAGTGAAATGTTTTGGAAATGTCTCATATGTTTTAGGGTGATCTGAATCAATTGATGATTACTTTGATTTTTGTTGCTCATCACTGTGTAGTTTCAAATTAGTCTTCCATAATGAGGAATCGAGCTGTTACATAGTTACGAAATAGATTGCTAACTTTAGGATATATATTTATAATTAAAAAGGGGGAAGATCTTTATCTTTTGACTAAATTCTCATACTATCCAAATCAGATAGTTTATACCATAACTTATTAACTTTGGCTTGCCATAGTGCAGCTGGTAACTATTAGCTTTGGTCACATTTCATTTAAAATGAATCATCATGACTGTCGATTCCTCATTAATAGTTTACCAGTTGTAGTTGGATTTGGTGATATATCTCAGTTTCACATGGATTTTTGCCGATTCCTTAGTTTCACATGGATGGAGCTTTCTACTTCCAAGGCTTGTGAGAAGAGGTCTTGAACCATAATCATCGTGATGGTGTTTGTCTTCCTCCTAGCTTTGTCAAGAAGTGGGAGAAGCCTACTCTTTCTGAATGATGATACTGGGTTTTTTGTAATTGCCTATGACTTTTTATGTTCCTCATTTTGTTGGCCGGTTGAACCGCGTTTGGGCAGGAGTTGGTGTAACTATGCATGACTACTAGTACGTTGTAACTGTAGGCTTTTGTATCATGTTCTAGTTGCAGGCTGTTAGCCTGTCAAACACATGTAATGTCGTAGTCGTAGGCCATTTGTAGGACTTGTCGTTTGTATATTGTACTGCATTTGCTTATGCAATCTATTAGTGCTGCCTTGTCTAAATTTTTCTCTTAGGCATTTCATCAAACACATGGAGTGCATCCTCAAGTTACAAGCACAGATCAGCAAACAAATTGAGAGACGAACAGATCAGCAATAACACATGAAATGATCGACGAATTTAGAGTGTCCTACAACTTCAATTCACACTTTTACTTCAACTATCCACTCCAATCCGTGGCTGTAACAAACGAACAAAATAGCAAATGTAAAAGATGGGTAGGTGATGGTGGTATTATTAAGGGCATTTGGGTAATTTTAACGATAAATTCATCTCCCAATTCATATACCCACCAAACACCATTCAGGTTTTTTATAAGGTTATTTTAAAAAATAAACTCCACCTCCCACACCTCCATAAATCTCATAAATAATATCCACCTCCTAAAAAAACTCCAACTCCTAAATAACCCCTTTTTTGCCAAACACGCGCTTAGCACTCGTCTCCTCAGGAATCCAAAATTAAACAGGTAAAGTGACATGCTGTATAAAAGATCTTACTTCACAGTATCCATGGCAGCCAAAATTTCATTCATGAGGCCAATCCTTTTGTCAGTGCGCTGCAAACCCTCCTTGGATAACTTTTGCATTTTGCTAATAATGAAGGTCTGTTCCAAAATCAGCAAAGTTAAGTAAGATCTTTGAAACACCACTACATAACAATCATCCAATGAGAGTGAAACAACAGTTTTCAAGTGCACATGAGAAAACTAGGTATCTATGCACACTGAATGGTAGATTATATACATTTTGGCGTTTGCATCTTATTATTTGTCGTGTCTTATTGGTGAAATTTTCAAAGTAACCAAAAGAGAATCTTTACCTGCACAGGGAACAAAAGTACCAACAACAGAGCACCCACGATTGAAGCCACTCCCAGCTGCTTGTAAAGGAGAACCATAGCAATAACGATACGGAATGGATCGGAGCTGACCCATACAGTGTGAAGTGATTGGCATATTTGCTGTAAAAAAGATCAGACCACATCAACATGTGCATTACCCACCATTTCACAAAGAAAGAAAGTTTTCTAACTCCTGTTTTGGCCCTGGAAATTCTATGCACAACTATGATGGTCATTACAACATCAAACCACACCCTGGCCCAACGAGATATACTGGATCGATGCTGTTGTTATTGATTACAACATCATATCTCCCAATCTAGTTAACCAGATGATGGTTATCATGGCATAATGAAACATACCTGAAGCAAATTTTCTAGGGTCAGCCTTAAAGATTTGCGAAATACGGCAGCAATCTGCATGATGAACCGGCACAATGATATCAATAACTTTTCAGATCCATTAAACACTTGACAGAGAATCAAATGGAGTACATAATGTTCAAGTGTTAAACCAAATATAAGCATATTTGTACCAACCCATGATTATGGTATTCTTCCTAACCAAATAGTCCAATATGAGAACCAAATATGAACAAGTCTAATCTTCTGTAATCAATAAAAAGTAACGAACCCCCAAAATGACTGCATTCTAGTGATCAACCTCAAAAAAATCATGCCATTTTACACTAAGAAAGATATATTCATACTTTTTAAATCCTGGTAAAGCTAAGAAGCATTTGAAGATATAGGTTTACCAAAGTTGATCTCAGCCGGAAACCAACACGCATGACATTCTGGAAGTACTGAGCCTCAAATAACACTCCCAATGACTGAATCAGGTAAAAAAAAAAAAAAGAAGAAGTCAAGCATTCCACTAAATATTGCAAATAAATTCAGAAAGAAAGGATTAGAAAAACTCCACAGGATTTATTATGTCAGGGCTATAAGAGACACGAATAGTGCAAAAATCGACCTTATGTACACCAATGAAAATACAGCTAGCTAGATGCCTACATGTGTGGTGCTTATAGTAAATGAAAAAAAGAATTATCAAATAATGCAATCTCTAATACCAACGTAAGCATTGAGCATATGCACAAAAAAAGCTAGTGTTGATTACAATTTGAGCTAGACGGGCGTGTTGATTACAATTTATTTTAAAAGAAAATACGAAAGCATCTAAGAAGAGAGGAAAGCATTTAAGCTATGCAAATAGAACTACCAATTGAGATTCAAGACGAGATGATGGATCTATCAAGTAGGTACGTGTTCAAATGGAGACCCGTCATATTGTAGATTCTGTAGATAGTATATGTGAGCTAGGAATTTTTAGTTTATTCTGTCGATATTTTCCCAAGTCAAGCTCTTCTACATCAATCTTTAGTGGTATAATACATCTTTCCAAGAACAGAAAAAGGGAGCAGCAATCAGAAGCATCTGAAACACATGCTATATTATCAAAGCTGCATTACAAGGCTAGTTAATCAAGGGAGGGCTTAAAAATGCATGCGTAAATGTAACCAATCCATGCTGGGTTCCCGCGTTGCATGGACTGCACATGGATCAATAGATAACACAAGACAATAGTCAGCAACCAGGAAAGAAATGATATTCAATGATCCAAATAGCAATTTTTCTATTATGTGCCAGTATCTTTCATCTAAAGCTGCAAACCATAGGTAGGATTCTTGGAAATAAGAAAAAGATACTTATGTGTTAAGAAGGTAAAATTAAGGTGAAACAATTAAACCAATCAATTCAATTAATCCACAGACCCAGATTCTAGCAGTCCTCAAAACCAGGCCTTATGTGTGAGTTTCTTCCACACTGCTAGTGAAAACCTCATTTATGATACAAAATGCTTACAACATTCGAAGCTATTTCAGAACCTATCATACTGCCTCTGACCTAATTTAATTAAAAACATTATTTGGAAGATTGTCTTGAGGGGCTCACAAATATCTCATGACAGTAAGTCGGTTAACTAGAATTATTCAAACAAAATATGTTCAGCAAACATATTTGTTGCACTAAGTAGCGACATTAATCACTATCAGCTCTACAAGCAGAGATAATTAAAATGTCAAAATGGAACATAAAAAAAAACTATATGAAGTGTAGCATCGAACCTGGAGAAGACTGTTTAACAACAATTGCGAAAGATCATATTACCAATCTACATTCCATAAACAAAAACAATTAAAAAAAACATGTTAGAAAGTTGACAAATAATGTAAAGTAATAATCTAAATAGGAGATAATCAGTGTAGCAGGAAATTAGTTTCATTGTGCACAACAGTTACGATCCATTAGAGGAAAATGGTTTACTGTTCTTCAAAATGAAAGTACAGATATGAGATATCTAACCTTCCAGAAGCCTCCAAACCAAAACCTACACAAATGAATAGAATGAATTGAGTTAAATGAGACTGTCATGCTGAAATAATCTGTGAACGGTGAATTGAACGATGGAACATACCTTCCTCCAAGGCTGCTATTTAGTGCTCTTAACAGCCATGGGCTTTGTTTCCTTGATTCCTCCGCCCAACACCACTGAAAACTACAATAGAACACCTAATCAGCTAATGATTATCACAGTTAGGCAGGTTAGGTACACAAGAGAATAGCAAACATACTTGCTATACAAAGTTTCAGTTCGATCCCACGTATCCAACTTCCAAACATCCTTCTCTGTCAGCGATCTCTTGTACCCTAGCTTCATCAAGGGATTCATCTACGCCTGTCCACGGGTCACGGGTCAACCCGTGACCCGACGGGTTTGGCTGGTCGATGACCCGGCGGGTCCGGGTCAAGCGGGTCAAGGGTCAGGCCGGGTTACAGGTTCGGGTTAGGGTCGAGCATATTTCAACCCGGCAGGTCGACCCGTGACCCGTGAATATTTAAATACGCTCCCACTTGGCCAAGTTCCCAACGGCTAGTTTTTCGACCGTTGTGGTTTCTGACCGTTGTGGCGTTGTGGACTTGGGGACCTGCATTTGTTGCCTATAAATACCTATCTCACTAGCACATAATTACACCTTTATCATTTTAAACATTCAATATCAAATATTTCAAGTTCAATGGCAAATCGAAATGAAGGAGGATCTGGGACAAACCTTGGTGAAATCTTGTACAACACTCACTTCCGACGAGAAGAACAAATCCCAGGTAATGATTATTATATGGTGGTTTGTAACTATTGTTCAAAGGGTTTTAAAGTGAAGAGAGGTTGGGGATATGGCACTTTGAAAATGCACATTACGAGGAATCATCCAGAAAAGTGGTCGAGAGAATAAGGCGAAGCAAGCAAGGTTAGCATTTAGCAAGCCCTCATGAAATTGAGAAGATGAACGTTTGTGTTTGTATTTGGGTCTAATTATCGTTGTCAATCTATCCATTATAAGATTATAAAGTGTGTAATGCGTAGTTTTATTTTGTGAAGTTGTTGATTATGTTAGTTGTTTTGTTTCTAAGTTAAAAGTTTGAAAGTAATGTGTCGATTAATAAAGAAAGATTCTAAAGTTTGTAATGGGTTGTTTTATTTTGTGAAATTAATGTATCATACTATCAACTATCAATAATTAAATAAATCAATTCATGACAATATGACATTATCCCAAATTCACAATTGTCATTACTTTTATATCAAGTTTAAAATTCATCTCTCAACTTATTTTAGAAAGTTAATTTATTTTTATCACTTTTTTTGTATTTTATTTTTTATAGCATTGATGAGTTATGTTTTTTTCATATCTCTTATATAAAATAAAACATCATTAACAATAGAAACATAACAAATAGATTAGATTCATTAGATTAGAATAAAATTAGAAAGGAAAGACAAGAAGAAAAAAAATAGCCGTTGGACCCGCCGGTTCCAACGGGTAGAAAATTCTAATCTGGCCGTTGATCTGACGATCCAACGGCCCAGATTTCGACCCGGCGGGTCGGCAACATTTTACAAAAAACGGCTAGTTTTAAATGTGACCGTGGTAAATTCAAACGTTGTGATCCCTAATTAACTCTATATAAAGACCTAAACAATCACTCATACAATCACACATCTCTTCTAACTTTCCCAAACAAACATTAGTAGTGTTTAAGGTCAATGGCAACGAATGTTCGTGATTTCAACTACGACACCCATTTCCGCCGTGAAGATAAACTCCCTGGTAATAATTATTATATGATGGTTTGTCGTTATTGTTCACATTCCTACAAGATTAGTAACAATTTAGGATATGGCAATCTCAAGCGGCACATTGAGAACAAGCATCCGGATAAGTTCAAGAAAGGAGATGCCGAATCAAGCCACGCTTGAAGCCTTGAAGTGGATAAGCGTGAGCGTTTGTAATTGGGTCTTAATTGTTATCGTCTAATGGTTATCTACCATCTATGTTTATCAGTTTATGTGTAATGTGTGACTATGCGTCTATGCTTATCGATTTATGAAGTTTATTAGTTTAATGTGTGGTTAAGAGTTGTTTGTAAGTTTTAAGTTCTTGTGACGATTAATAATAAAAGACCAAACACTAGTGGAATGGGTGCATATTGACAGGCCTAAGGTCGTTATGCCAAATCAAAGTAAATTCCTAAGATGCAAACTATAACAAGTATAGTAGGTAAGTTAGGGTCGAACCCACAGGGAAACAGAATCAATTGTAAGAGCAAGTATTATTACCCAAAAGTAACCGTTTCAAGGGGGAGTTTTGTGTGTAATCAATGGTGACAAAACAAGTTGCAAAAAGAGGTTGCGAATATATGATGGAAAAGTATCACACCAGGTAATTATCCGCACAACAATTGAGATGGTTCATCATCGCATTCTATGAATCTCAAGTTCTAACGTCCAGTAATTGTTCTCAATTCAGATCGTGTAATAGCTTTTAGTCCTACCAGTCCTAAAAGCACTTATCACTAAATTACAAGGGAAAACCTTCACCAAATAATAAAGCAATAGCATTCAAACATGAATTATAATGAGATACAAGCGATTCTAACAACCCGTTAAAATAGCCTGTAATCGAATCTCCTTCACAATCTACCACAAGCAACCCGCGTATGGTGATTGTGTTTGCTACAATGAATCTACAACCCCAAACCTGGAATTGGAAACCCTAGCAATATGACTAGTATCGATAAACCTAGGTGATCAATCCAGATTAACCAATAATAAGCAATCAAGCAATAAGCTCAGGAGATCGAAACAATTAACAAAGGACGAACAAGAGTAGAATACTCACAACCAAATCAATCGAAGGCTTCAAAGAACCAAGTGCAACAAAGGAGAGTTAGTTCTCCATAGGGTTTGTGAGATGAAGAAAAGGGAAAATACGTCTCTCCAAAATAACCTCCTTCCTCTCTTGCCTTCTCGGCCTATATAAACTAATTAAGTCGGGTTTAACATCCCGTAAAAATATAATATTAAAACTAATAAGATAGGGAAAATCGGATAAGAATCCGACTTCAGGGACTGACGCGGGCGCGTCAGGTAGCAGCGCGGCCGCGTCAGACTCCGACTTGGGCGCGTCAGACTCCGAATTGGGCGCGCCAGTGGATCGTCTTGCTACTTCTATCTGATGCAACGACGTAGGCACTTCCTCCTAGCAGCGCGGGCGCGTCTGTAGCAGCGCGGCCGCGCCAAGCTCACCAGCTTCCAGTTGCTTCCGAACTTCTTCAACAGGTTCCGATTCGATCTGCAAGATAACCACAAATTTGCGCAGAATCCGAACTCTTCTAGAATAATCATAAGATGCAATTTAGTAACAAAGAACGAAAGAAATGCAACCTATCTGAGCTAAAAATGCCTATAATGCCTATCTAATATATGCATTATCACATATTCTCTAGCACCTGTGTTAACAAAGAAGTTCAATCTGTGGTTATGGAATCTATAATTTTTCCTACAGTTAGAGGAATGGCAGCGGAAGACTGCAAGTTTGTTGGGGTATTATACGTTGGGCTTATGATTGAAAAGAAGTCGGGTTTGCCTAAACTAATTGAGTATAATGTCCGTTTTGGAGATCCCGAGTGCTAGGTGAGCACGACTAATCAGCCTTTTTATATAAATGTTCAATACTTCTGCACTGTCCATGTTTGATGTTATATGCTCGTAATTTTTTATATAATGCTAAAAAAATCATATTTCTTTTTTAGAATTTCAGAAGGGTTTATATGATTCTAACTATTTGCCTTTGGATTTGACAGTAAACGTTTAAGTCAGATTATCATTAGAAACATTCTTGAGGAAATTTCCAGCACTAGGAGTATAGGATTTTTCTTAAATGTTCATATCTTTAGGAATATTAAGGGTGTCACTCTAATCTCATACAAAGCAAGCACTTCATTAGATGGAAGTTAACACAATTTAGCTCTCTATCCATCTGTTTGCGGTCATGGTGAACATGTCATTTTTATCTTTCAAGGAAGCTAATATGTTATGATCTTATTGTTTACGCCATTTGACACGCGGGTTTTGATGGTGCGTTTGGAGTCCGATTTGGCCCAGGTTCTGCTTGCAGCTTGTCGAGGCCAACTAGAGGGTATGTCACAACTTGAGTGGTCACCTGGATCTGCCATGGTGGTGGTGAACTGGTGATGGCAAGTGATGGCTATCCAGGTTCTTATAAAAAGGGAACGATCATACGCAATTTGGAAGAGTCTGAACTGGTTGCTCCATCTGTTAAGGTGTTCCACACAGGTACAACCTTGGACGCAAAAGGAAATTTCATCGTCGTGGGAGGTCGTGTCCTAGGAGTCACTACCAAGGGAGAGGATCTCAAGGGGGCAAGAGATCGAGCTTATCTGGTTGTTGAGGAAATCAAGTGGCCTGACAGCTTCTATAGGTGCGACATCGGATGGAGAGCCCTACCTCAAAAGCAACTATCCACAAAAGGGTATGCCTAATTTTTTACCATCTTTTAGTTCCAAAACACCTGAAGCTAACTCCGGCAATTGTACTTACATGTGTGTGTTGTGGGGTTTGGAGTTCTCTTGTATCATCAGCTCTTTATCCGGTTTTCGGTATGAAGCCGATAACATGCTAATAGCGAAACTTGTACTTGACCGCCGCCAGTTAAGGTTGCCCGACAGAGGGTCGATTTCATAATGATGCTCGCGGTAATCCATTGAAAGTGACTGAGCCATATAGTATTTCCCGATCCATGGACATGCGAAAAAATACAGGAAGAAAGCGATCATGTTTTCATCAGATTGATCAGATTTATCTGCTCTACATTTGGATGGAGTTTGTCAAACAGTGTCTGACCTGTTATTTTATTGATACCAAAAAGTAAAAATACTATTGTAACAAAATCATGAAGGTCGTAAGTAAGATTATAGTGGCTAGATTAAAGCATATCCTATGCGGTCTGATTGGTGACACTCAGGAGTCAGGGTGCATTTATCCCTAGGAGGTCGATTGCACATAACTGTACGGTGGCTCTGGAGGTTGTAAATAGCAGTAAGGAAGTTGATGCTTAATTACTTGATTTGATTAAGAGAGAATAATAGATATAAATACACCTACATCTCAACTGATCATATTGTGGGAGGAGAGAATCTCTCTAACCTATTTGACTAATTCAACAAATAATAATAAATATAAAAAGCTCCTAATTAGTAGGGAATGGTTATTCCTTAACATATGGGACCAAGAGAGTTTCTCTTAGGTGCACTTTGAATGTTGATCTGTAGAAAGCCTATGATTTTGTGAGTTGGGAGTTCATTAGGTTTGCTCTTAATCAGATTAAGATACCGGAAAGGATGGTGGATGTGATCATGGGTTGTGTCACTTCGACATTGTTTTCGATATTGATCAATGGGGTTCCTGAAGGATTTTTTTCGAGGAAGGAGAGGTATTAGGCAGGGGACCCGATGTCTCCGTACATCTGTGTCATGTGTATGGAGATGCTGAGCAGGATGATGAGTAAACTAGGTGAAAATCTAACTTACAAATTCCACCCGAGATGTTTTGAACTTCAGATCACGCACTTAGCTTTTGCTGATGATTTGTTGTGGTTCAGTAGGGTTGATGTACATTCTTTCTCCCTTATGAAGAGTTGTCTCGAGGAATTCCTTGAGGCGTCGGGCCTGAGGTTAAACGCGGTTAAAAGTACTTTATATGTTGCAGGGGTTGATGAAGAGTTGAAAGAAACTATCACTGAGCTTCTGGGTTTTGCTCCTGGTGTGTTTCCAGTGCGGTATTTGGGGATCCCACTTCATTCCAGAAGAATTGTGGTAGCTAAATACACAGATTTGTTAACCAATGTTAAAGGGTGAGTGTCAAGCTAGTCAACACGGAAGTTATCTTATGCGGGCCGACTTCAGTTGATAAAGGCTGAGTTGGGGGGATTATTTACCTTCTGGGGGTAAGCACTTTTGCTTCCGAAAGGGGTAATTGAACAATTGGTTCAGATATGTCGAAGATTCTAATGGCATGGTTCAGAGGTTGGGAAGAGATGCCCTGTCACTTGGGATGGGGTGATCAAACCAGTGGAGGAGAGCGGTTTCGGAGTTCGGGATATCAGTGCTTGGAATGGAAGCTTATATTCGAAACTTATAGGGGACATAGTCCACCGGTGTAGTAACCTTTGGTACCGATGGGTGGAGGTACAACATATACGTGTGGGAAGTTGCGCCTAGGGTGTATGACTTATGGGTATGGAAGAGTTTGATTGGGGATAGAGATGAATTGTGTGGCTGTCATGGGGAGGATCTGCTTGCCCAGGATGCCAAAAGTGGAAGGTGGTTTGATAGCTCTACCATATACAATGCAATAAGGTGTTGATCACCTTTAGTGGATTGGGGCGAGATTATTTGGCAAGGTCCTAGGGAGCTCCTTCAGCGTTCGATTATCATCGTTAGCAGCCATCTCTTCACTCTTTTCTTCTCCTTGATCGAAAGGTAACTCGCGAAAGTGATCACGAGCTTCTCGCCTCAATCTAGAGAGAGTCCTTTCAATCTCTGGATCTAAAGACAATAAAGATGAGTTAGTAACACGAGTGTGGACCATATAAGTGGTCCACACCAAAATTAGCAATTAAAACAACACAAGAATTCAATCAGAAGTCCCCGGCAACGGCGCCAAATTTGACAAGAGGAAAACCTGTCGTTGTTCTTGCCAAAGAATATTCAAACTCACAACTAGTATAGTGTGTAAGCAAGAGATCGATCCACAGGGAAATCTATTAAATTCAAGTCTAATTCTAATTGCTAAGAGAGACAAGGGGGAGTTTTTAGTGTGAAAAGATCCGCCTTTTATCAAAGCGGAAGCAAGCAAACAAAGTAAATTGATTGTAGAATTCAATGGAGAGAAATAGGTTCACCTACAATTTATCACTTCGCTTGATGAATTCGATCCTTGTTTCAGCCTCTAGTTCTTGTCTTTTCCTATCAATGTCCTTGTCCAGATCTTAGGTAAATTACTAGTCCTACGAGTCCTAGCAACCCTTACCTCTAAATAACCCTAACACGGTTAAGATTCAACCTAGAGATAGCATTAAGATTATGAATTAACCAAGGTACACATAATATCAAGCTACGAGTCGATATTCAACATGTATTCAACTTCCTACACATCCAATTAGTCCTAAAGGGATATGATTGCCACTTGGGTTAAGGTTCGCTACGAGGAATCTGCAAAACCCTAGCAATTGAATGAATCTACTCTAACTAGTTGATCAGGCCAAAGAGAATAAAACACATTCAAGCAATTAAGCACAAAGAAGTCAAAACATTGCAATAGGAATAAGAACTAGATTAAGAAACTCACAATTCAACAATCAAAGATCCAAACTGTAGGCGAAACCTTGAGAGTTTAGTTGCTCATGCTCAACAGTGCTCTCAACAATGGAATAAAGTGCATAAGGTTGAATGAAAGAATAACTAGAAAAGCCTTAAATAGTCTAGAGAAAGTCGGCCGAAAATAACTTAGACAAAAACCCTAAGTAAAGTCCGAAATTAATACTCAGCTTCTGCACGGGCCGCGGGGCGGCCAGGCCAGGCCGCGGGGCGGTCGGCGATCAGCGAATTCCTCCGTTCCTTCCTTCGAGCCGCGGGGCGGCCAGCGATGCTGCGGGGCGGCCAGCGATCCTTCTGAACTCTCCTTCCGTTACTTCAGCAGCTTCTATGTATCTTCCTTAGCTTATTTTTGCTCTTTTCAAATCCATTTCACCTCCAATCTACTTTACCTGAAATAAACCATAAAATCATGTAGATTCCGCCTCTTCTAACTCAACAAGTGATAATGCAAATTCAACTAAATAAATGCAATATTCACAACTAAACTATGCTAAATGCAATCTATTATGCAATACTAAATATGCTCTATCAATCCTCAATCAAGAAAATGATCCTTTATTGTGTGGCTTGCAGTCCGAAAAAGGCTCAATACGGGGAGAGTGGTTAAGCATGTTTATTTTGGCTTTATTGGTTTAGGGCGAGATTATTTCGCTAGTTTGAGAGTTTCTGCTTCTTGTTTTGGCTTTCATTCTTTCATATTTGGCCTGTTTATTTTGGCTTTTCTGTTTTCTGTTAAGAGTCCGACTTTATCCATTTAATTATCTGCTTATTCGATCTCTTGATTCTGTAGGCGTGTCTAGATAATCGAATTCATTTCCTAAATTCAAAAAAAAAGAGTGAGCATTTAAATTATGAGAAGTGATGTGTTTTTCCTCTTTTTATAATTTTTATTTCTCTTATTTTTTTTTTTTTGAAAATGACTATTTAAAATAAATTTTATTTTTTTCAGTATATTATATACATAAAAAACCAATAAATTCAGCCACTAAACAAATTTCTAGATTCGTCACTGCATGTCTAATTTTCAATCAAGTTCTTTACTTGAATTTTGAGCAGTGAAACTAATTAATTCATACACATGCAGTGGCAGAGTCAAGATTTCGGACAGGGGGTGCTAAAAAAAATTCGTGATTTTTTTTGGTGTATACTTATTAAGAATATTTTTAAAAAATATATATTGAAAAAGCTCTAAAATTGTGATTTTTAATAATTTTTTGTATTTAAATATTTGAGATCGAGTAACCAAAAAAATAGAAGAGAAACAAAAAATATAGAAAAAAATTATAAGGAACTACTTTTTAAACAATATTAAAAGAAAAGGTTAAATATATAGTTCAAATAAAATTATGACATTTTTAATGAAATAGTTGATAGAAACAAAAAATATGGAGATAAATCAATGAAAATTAATGATATAGTAAAACAAATAAAAAATGAAGGTGTTAAGATTTGAACCCAAACCTTTTAATTCTCCTTTCTTCCTTCCTTTACCACTTGAGTTAGATAACACTCTTGTTTGAAATATCATTTAAATGTGTTATATTACCTTAAAAATATTAAATATATACAATTTTTTTTTCCGACTAGAGGTGCTTTAGCACCCCAAACACCCCAGCTTCACCAATCACCACTGTACACAAGCAACTAAGATATATATGTACATCATCAACATTAGCAAGTGGAGTCTTATCAAATAGTACGTACTTGTTCTCATCCATTCCACAAAGATGAAATAAATAAATAAAATATAATCAAATTGTCTGTTATCGTCATCAAAGCCTCCAAAAACTCAGTTGAAATCACATGTAACACTTTACGGGTTACATTCGGTGTTACACTCATTATTTTGGGTATAAATTTATAATAAAAAAAAATAAAAACTATATTTATATCCTATATACTTATATTAACATGTCTATAAAATTTTATTTTGAAAAAATCTTTTTATTATCCGTAATTTTATAAACATGTTAATATAAGTGTATAGAATATAAATATAAATTTTTTTAATTTTTTTAATATAAATTTATATATAAAATAATTAAATGTAATACCGAGTGGAACACCCGGTGTTACAGGGGATCCTCACTGACAAAAACTAGTTGCCAAATATATTTTGAGTTTAAAATCTTATTTAAATTTACTATTTAGTCGTGTAAGTTGGGGAAATTCTATTGCTCTAGTTTTTTTTTTATTTAAGTAAAAATTCGAGTTCAGACATGCCTGAAACTCGAGAGGCTGACAAGTCGGCAAATGGCACACTGTCAAACATACAACAAAATACATAAACGATGCAAAAGAACAGGGCTATACAACAACGAAAGATACAACACAGCAAGCCTAAAGCTAGCAGGTCGGGGACGTAGACTACAGACGAAGCCAAGCACCATCGTAAAATGACACCGTTGGTCGGGGATACATCAGGCATCCCTGTGGGCAGTGAAGACGAACCTCCAAGGAATCTATCCGTACACGGAGTAGCTCCGTACACACCACCACGATCCCAGCCAATCCCGACTCCGACTGTCAGAACCCCAACTAAATCAAAGACCGCCACGTCAAACCAAACGAAGCCGAAAACAGCCCAAACAGAAAGCACCTAGAAATTATAACTCATCTAATAATATTGTTACTCAAGCCCTAGCGGGAATTAGAAAATGAAGGAGTTTGCTCAGTCCCAAACATGTCGGAATAAGGGTTCACAACCTCAGAGTTTGTTTGGATAATTGTGCACAAAATTTATAATATTATATTATAATACATTGCATTTCATATCATATCATAATATAATACAATATAAATCATAATAATGCACAACGATTCAAACACGAAACTTATGTTGGCAGTCATTTCATACTTCTTTCAGTAAATTAAAATGTCTTATATTTTACTTTACTTAATATCTATATAAAATACTAAAACAGAGGTCAATGGCGCGACCTCGCTGCCACAGAATTTTCTGGATTAAAGCGGGATTATTTCTGCCCGTGTGACATTTTCTAGATTATAGCGGTATTATATTTCTGAGCCACATCAATTAATAAACGAATATAGTTAGCTAAAAACTTATCTTTTTAGATCAATAATCTATCTAATGTAACCTTATATCTTAATTAGTTTGTTTTCAAATAAATACATCAAGCTAATTTTTTCAACCGGAATATATATTTAAATCACAAATAGAATAATTTATTTTCTTATAAATATGATGCGTTTATTAAAAAATTGGTTTGACGTGCTTCATGCCCATATGTAGTCTGTTATCAAATGTTTTGATATAATAATTTAAATTATTTACAAAAAAACTCTATTATCAATGGTATAAACAAATACATACTCCATAGTAAGTTCTCTCAATTAATGTAGTCTTTATTGATTTAGGGATAAGTTATTCCAATTAGCCCGAAAGATTTTTGGAGTGGGATTTTTTAAGATAGATTTTGCCATAATTAAGATTTAGGAAGTATTATCAATTATCAATATAGTATGTAAAAATAAATATAATAAATTGAATTTAAATATTGTTTATAACATCTATGTAGATTTGATAGTATAGCGACAAATCAATTTATTTTATAATCTCTCTATTACTTATTTAACCTATATATATAAACTTTTATATTAACAATTAAAATTTAATATTAATACCATTTTAAAATAAATATCAAATTTATCAAAATACTAAAAGAGAGGCCGCTGGTGCGATCTGCCGATCTCGCCTCCACAGAATTTTCTGGATTAAAATGAGATTATTTTTGCTTATGTGTCATTTTCTGGATTAAAGTGGTATTATATTTTTGAGTCACCCCAATTAATAAGTCAATAGAGTTAGGATCTTTTAATACTTCGTATCTTATTTAAGATTCTTATTAATATAATAATATAATAACTTAGTTAAGATATTATAAATAATAATTTAGTTATGTTTATTTTATCTTTATTCAGTCCATTTTTTTTAATCCATTCTTTCTCAATTATTTTAATTGACAAAGGCTATCGATTTTATTTTAAAATTATTTTATACATGCTACACATTAAAACGGGGGTGGAACTGTTAAGTGGAAACATATATAGGTTTTGAAAAAAAAACAAATCGTAATTATGCAATTAATAAATGGGGTTATTTCTGCTTGCGTGACATTTTCTGGATTAAAATGATATTATATTTCTGATCCACATCAATTAATAAACGAATATAGTTATCTAAAAACTTATCTTTTACATAATCTATTCAATATAACCTTATAGCTTATATTTTAATTAGAGTATGTGATTAAGATATTTACCTAGAGTAGAATATAGTCATAAGTTAAACAATCTTATCAAATCTATACATGATAAATACGTACATACTAAAACAATTTATATTTCTTTTTTTATTTTAATGGATCCCAAGATATTTACTACGAAATTATTGTACGTATTTTTATAATACAACTATATTATACTTTGCTCAATTTTTTATATTAAATTTGAAAAAATCTAATGGAATTTTCTGGATTAAAACGTGATTATTTTTGCTTATATGCCATATTTCTAGATTAAAATGGTATTATTTTTTTAGTCACAACAATAAATAAGCCAATATAGTTAAATTTTCTTTATTGATCCGAACTAAACATACTCTTAATTTTGTTTATTGTAATTAAAAGATCGAAAGATATCAAACAAATTATTTTAACCTTTAAATTTTAAAAATATATATAAATTAAACATTATTTTATTTATTAAGATACCGCACAACGGGCGGGTACCGAATACTAGTTCTTTATATATAATTTGGCTTGATTGCTTCAAAACGAGAGTTAGGTTATAGTCATATTAGCTCAAGCCCAACACATATGCCCAGCAAATATCATTATAAAATCAACTGACAATATAAAAAATATTCCCTCTGTCCTAAAATACATTGTCTTTTAGCATTTTGCACAAGTTTTAATAAAATACCTTATTTTTAAAAAAGCATCATCATTGCACTAACTTTTTCATAAATTTTATTATTTTTTAACACTCACTACACATTGAAACCAATCAAATTATTTTAAAAAATCAACAACACACAAACCAATACAAATCATTACAACTTTTTACCTAGAAAACCTAAAAGCTCATCTATTGTTGGACAAAAATTTACATCTAAAAACCCATGTATTGTTGGACGGAAGGAGTAGCATAATAGTTTATCGACTTTATATGCTAAACTAAAATTTCATCATTTTTTTTATGTGAGACACTTCTCAGTTCTCACTTTATCAACCATGACGTAATGATAAATTTTGTGGTGCCAAACCAGTGTTATAGTCCATTTCGCATCATATATGCTCAATAAGGGAATAAAGTGTGTATATAAGTTTTAAAGGTTTTTTTTATTCCAAAGCTTAATTTGTAAAAGAAGATTAGTTTCTTGACAACTCTTGTTGCCTCCTATCAATATGGCGAATTGATACGTGAGGTGGGTTTCCATTAACTTGAATAGCAAACACCCCTTAGTGTGGGGCAGCAGCGGACTGGGGGTGGACGTGTGCCTTCAACACCAACGAAAGTCACCGGACCACCAACAAGAACGTACATGAACGAGCCTACATTGGTCATGTCGTTTCTCATCCAAATTTTCACTCTGATCCGACCTGAGTTCGTAAATCAAGAATTCAATACAATTGTAAAATGCAAAAATCGACAAACCCAAATTTGACCTAGCTTGACCCAAGACCCGAACCCACTTGACTCAAAGCTCAAGGGATCCAAACCTGACCCGAACGACCGGTCATTTCCCATGAACCAAATTTTTACCTTGTATTCTTTGTTGTAAATTGTAATCTAAAATTTATATACTCCCTTTTATATTTCCTTCCAATTTACCCCTTTTTTTTACCGTCATTTGCTGGATATTGTTAAGTCTAGGCTGGATCTTACAACGTACTAAAATCCAAATTTCCCAAATAATTGCTAAATTAAACACCTCCTGAAAACCCACCCAAAAAAAAACTCTCTTTTTCTCTCTTCAGGTGAAAAGATTTTCTGGCATTTGAAGAACAACAACAACAAAAAATCAAGTTCGTTAACTCCCTCCCCTCTCTTGAAAGGGAAATTGATAGGGATTGGACTCATCCCCCCATCTTCTTCTTTCTTCTTCCTTGATTCAAAGGTCATTGGAAGGGAGGATTCGGATGGGTGGAGGGGGAGGGAAATCTTCGAAAACTAAATCAGAATCGAATCCAAAAGATGAAACCCAGGTGGTGTTGAATATCTATGATCTCACCCCTATGAACCATTACACCTACTGGTTCGGTTTCGGCATTTTTCATTCCGGCATTGAAGGTACATTGCTATGATCTTGATTCAATTTGACATTTTCTATTCATTCAATCTCTGGCTTTGATTTCGGGTATCATAGATCAAAATGTATGAATCATTTTTGTATTGGGATCCTATATGAATAGTTCATGGCATGGAGTATGGATTCGGAGCTCATGATTTCCCGGTCAGCGGCGTGTTTGAGGTAGAGCCAAAGACCTGTCCAGGGTTCATATATAGGAGCTCCATCTCTCTGGGTTGCATCAACATCCCCCAGTCGGAATTCCGAGACTTCATCGAGAACGTAGCCTCCGAGTATCACGGAGACACCTACCATCTCATCACCAAAAACTGCAACCATTTCAGTGATGACATTGCCTCCAGATTGACCGGGAAGAACATACCCAAATGGGTGAATCGTCTTGCTCGTGCTGGTAATCTTTTCTTCGTGTTCTCCCTCTTTCCTCTTGTTTTGTTACCTTCCAAGCTAACAGGAAGCACCATCTTCACCCATTTTCCAGGGGCTGCTTGCAGTTGCCTGCTTCCGGATAGCCTTCAGGTGACCACCATTACACCGTCGAACACCGAGTACCATGACTGTGCGGGTGAGTTGAGTACTTGACAGAACTAGATTGTGGTTTTAAGGGCAGAGGTTTCACATTTCACTTACTGTTATACAGAAGATGGGTCTGTACGTTTCGGAGAAGATAATACACTTGAATACGCCGAAAATGATGAAGCTGGTGAACAAGGTAAGATTCCAGCTTCACCGTCGATGAAAGAAGGTAAGCTGGTTATTCCAGCTTCGCCGTCAATGAAAGACAGTAAGCTGGTTGTTCCAGTTTCACCATCAATGAAAGACGGTAAGCCGATTCTCCCGGTTTCATCATCAATGAAAGAAGAGGTCGCTTATATTAGGGAGGCTGAAAGGGGACGATGATCGTCAACATGGCCTCCTCGGCCTGGGTTGGTTTCCATAGATTACAAGTTTTTTGTACAAACAACATTGGTGTGGTAATGAAGTGCCACTTTAGTTTTGGTTGGAACTGCAAGTTTAGATCAAGAAGGGTGAAAGGTTGTACAGATGGGTGGTGTTTTGGTACCATTGGAAAATGTCTGTCTGTTCCAAATTGGAACATTCAGTTTGTGATTTATATGGGAAAGCTTCATATTTCAATACAGAAAGCAGATCTAACAAGGCCACTGTAATTTACCTTTGCGAAAATCTCTCTGCGGACAATAGGCACACCCGCAAGCTTGCGCACAGAAGGCAAAGCCTGCTTTCCTGGACAAGTCATCGGATGTGCCCAGCATTGGTGCGTTTAACGCCTTTTTCTGGGGTGCACAGAGAGACCCCATTTAACAATAATGCAGAATCAAAGCATATCCTAAGAAAATGACACCAAATAGTTCAGAAAATAGGTATCTTTCTTATGAAGGATTAAGCAGAACGTCACAAGCCCCAAAATATTTTCCTTAAGTCAACAATAATGGCGCGTCATCAACTGGCGCCTAATTTCACAATTCAGAAACATAAACGTGTCAAACACATCTAAAATGAGGACCATCAAGCCAACAAATCACATCCAGATAGAAATAAACCAATGTGTTCATCACAAATCCGGCCTAAACAGCAATTAATGGTACTAACCAGTAACCACAGCGATTCTTTTGCCAATTCTGTGATCATGAGGTTGTTGTTGGACGGATTTTAGCCCTCAAGGTTCAGTTTTGAAGTAAGCCAGCTGGTAATATCGTTTATCTCTTGAGGAATGGTGTGGTGTCCGAGCCTGCAAGTTAAGCAGAAAAAACACTTTAGTCTATGCTAAGTTGGATTAAAAAATGCAATTTTTACTCTCTACTATGATGAATGTGTACTACATTACATACCCATTGTATGATTTGAAGGTCACATCTCGGAAACCAGTTGCGCTTAATCTCTGTGAGGAAAGCTCGCCAAACTTGTACTTGACAACATCATCAACTGCATATGTATAAAAGATACAACTTGAAACGTGATGTGTAAGAGAGAAAGCCAAAAGCGTTCTTATTAATGGTTTCAAGCCAGCACCACGTACATAATAACGAACATGACGGTGGATATTCTGTAAATGGGCAGACTTTCTAGAGGGTCAAGACCATGATTAGGAAGACACTAGAATTTAGAGGCTGTGATGGAATTATTAGTTAGTAACTGACATATAGCTCTAATATAATCAAGGGATAAGCCCTCTTTTTCAGGCCCACTCTGATTATTATTGTTAATGTGTGTGTGCCTTCTTGGCCAACCAGAGAGTATGTTTGCCTCTCTTCGTGGCCTAGTGAAAATTGCCCTGGCCTCTCCTAAGTTTGTGAGTGAATTCTGTATGTGCATTCTACCCTCCATCAGTGTGTGGACGCATCTAAATCAGGATTTCTCATTTCTACTTTCTTAACATTTTATATCCTCGAGATTCTAAAACCTGAGAGTAAGGGTAACTGCAAATGGTACAAATATGGTTTGAGATTCTCACCAATCCCATGACAAAGTAAAATCGGCAAAGATGAGGCACGGCTTGCAGCCTCATCGTTAGCTACCTTTTCCTTCAAGCTCCTGGAAACATTACAAATGAGAAATGAGTTATAGTCATCAAACAAACATGTTAGGGGATGAAATTTTTCATGAAAGTACTCTGAACAATAAATATACTTTGCACAAGGAAGCCAGCCACTTAGCCCAACAACTGCACTTAAATTGACAGGGTATGGATTTCCACTCCCATATTTTCCTGATGCAAAGCAAGTGCCAGAGTAAAGAGAAGTTGCTGCTCCCATACTAAAGCCCCCCACACCGAGTTTGACTGCGCAATAGAGAAGTACCTCATATGAGAAAGCAAGTAAGACATGCATAAGATTGGAAAATAGATATGGACAGCAACAGAATGAAATATGAGTGGTATAACTGTGAGAAGATGGGGACATGGAACTAAATTGCTAATACAGTCTTCTCTATCCATCCATTTAAGGGCCAGGAGAAAGTTTTCATGTTCTTAAATACTCTTTTCATTTATCCAATGCCAGCGCCCAGCTCAGTATCAGGTACTGCAATCATATTATTTCTCCTTACTTCTTGATCAATTTTTACTATTGCTTGTTCTGTGAATTCTTAATATCTTTGGGTTTTGTAAAAACACAGTAAACTTCATATCTAAAAATTAATAATTACATATTTCTCCATTCTCAAAACATCACTGAACTTGTTATGAAACCCAGTAGCTTGTTAGACAACAAATTTGCAACATGGATATACTGTCAGCTGAATGCAGAAACTTTTCTAGTGTAGGAGAAAGATGGATATACTGTCAGCTGGCTCATTAGACAACAAATTTGCAACATGTGCAGCAGTGGCATCCAAACCGTCCACGTCATCTGGACCCTCTTCAGTAAGGTCTGCTACATCAAACCCTGGTAAAGTACAAAACAGTGAAAAGAAACAGTTAAGCAGCTAATAACAGAAACCATAGAGCAGTTTGGCATATTCGAAATTAGTAGAGAGTTATACTCACAAGCAGTAGAAGGAAATCCACCAAACAAACTTATGGGTCGAGATGGAGCAGTTGGGCATATCCATTTGATCTGCACCAGCAAGATTTCAGTATATCATTGTTTATTCACCAAATGATGTGAAAGTAAATGAACCTAATCACAGAATGTTAAGTTTCTTATTCCTCACATTTGGAAGCGGAAGAGTCTCCAAGAGCTGGGACCAACTGGCAGATGAAGAAAACACTGTTAGCTAATACTTCATCATCTCTAACATTTGAAGTAAATGAAAAAGAAGAATTCTGTAAAAATGAAGTCGTTAATCTAGCTCAGACATAACCCGAAGAAACAAAGTGACAATGAAAAAGAAGAATTCTCAGCTCATCAGATACGCAAATTTTACCTTCCCCCAGTGTCACCGAGGCCATGCAGCCACACTATAGTAGCTTGGTGTTTACCTTTAGGCCTAACAACATGTGTCGGCCCAAAGTCCATAGCCCTTCTAGCACCTGAAAACAGTGCTTCAAACCATGAAATTGAAACAAAAGAATTTCAAGACACAAAATGTTAGAGGTGAATTATACACATTGTTCATTTCCCTCTCCTCTTCGGACCTAGTTCCAACAATAACTCGGTACAAGTGCAAAATGAAATGATGCATTTTACTCCATACATTTCTTCATTAGTCCAGTAAGTTTTTCGTTCTTCTATTTTTTATTTTTTGGTGTGTGGGATTCAATCACCGCCTAAAAACCTTCACGATACAAAGTATTTAGACCAAAACAACCTCAATCGTACAAATCAGCGATAATACATCCTACATTGGGTTGGAATGCAAGTAATGGAAATGAACAATAAATCAGAAAACTAACCAGAAGCAAGTGAAGATCCGCCGAGACTCATAATATCTTCCCCTTGCTAAAAATAAAAGCAACCACCTCGTAGAACTCGACAACGATAAGTAAGAGTCAACCACCTGCAAAACGGATTAATTAATTAAAAGGGGCGAAATAGCTGCATCCATAAACCTTATCAATCAATGCAAGAATATCGCAGCGATGATAACCAATTTCGACTACAACAGATCCATGTGCATAAATTCGGCGCGGAATTTCAGCTCACTCCGCTGGAATCTTCCAGAAATCGTAGGGGAAAACGAAATAGGATACAACACAAATGAAAATGAAATTCAAAATTTCTTGGATGAGCTAATGAATTGCAGATAAGAGATCGAAACTAAATACAGAGGAGGAAGAGTGGAGATTTCTTCAAACCTGCTATGATTTCCCAGAAAGATGGAGCTTTCTCTCTCTCTCGGTCGCTCGCTCTATCTCAACCAGGCGAACGAACTTCTAGAATTCAACAACCCTAATTTTTCCTTTTTACCACTCAACTCTTTAAATGTTAAAATTTACAGGAAATCGCTTCATACTTTATTTTCGTTAAATTTTGGCCACTCGGGTGGTTTTTTTTTTTCATTGCAATGAAATCTTTTCGAGCGGGCGGGAATTTAAAGAAAAAGGACATTGGGCCATCAAATGTAATTTGCATGCAACAATCATCAAATCTTGGAGGTATGTTGTTTGGTAGATCCTAATACGGAATTGGTTACGGATAATGGTCCTATATGTATAATATAACTATATCAAATAACAACAACGTCAAATCAATTAAAAAATGGAATTTTAGACAAGAACTAAATAAATATCTCGTAATTAAAGAAACTAGTACGATTTCCGCGTCATGACGCGTTTTTCAAAAATTTAAATATTATATATAAAAATATTATAAAATATTAATAAATGTTAAGATAAAAATCACAAAAAAATCTTTACTATAAATGTATCTTATAATTATCTCAGAAAATTATTTTTTTAAAATCTTATGTAAAGTATAATACATATTTTAAATTACTAAGTAATAATAATAACAATATCATTATAACATTGTTTAAATATGATGTGTCATAATCAGTAGATATATTCAGTGTTTTGAATTAAGTCCAATAGTTAATAAATAAATTTGATTAAGCCCAATAGTTATATACTTATATTAGATTGAATTCAATGTTTTGAATTAAGCCCAACTAGTACGATTCCCGCGTCATGACGCGTTTTTTTAAAACTAAAATATTAATAAATGTTAAGAGAAAAATCATAAAATAATATTTACAATAAATGCATCTTATAATTATCTCATAATTTTTTTTCAAATCTTAAGTAAAGTATAATACATAAATATAGATATTTTAAATTACTCAGTAATAATAATATCAATATCATTATAACATTGTTTAAATGTGATGGGTCATAATCAATAGTTATATTCAATGTTTTGAATTAAGCCCAATAGTTAGTAAATAAATTTGATTTAAGCCCAATATTTATATTAGATTGAATTCAATGTTTTGAATTAAGCCCAATAGTTGCTAAAATTAAAGAAAAAAGAGAATTAAAGGAAAAATGAGAAAAAAGGAGAATTAAAGAAAATCAAAGAAAAATGGCAAAAAAATAAATGATTAGTCAATACTCCTAAAATGCCTCTAAGATTGACACATCATCCTAAATTCTTCTAAATTAAGAGTTTATATAGATAATTAGTGATGAAACCGCATTTGAAAAGTGAACCTCCTTCCACGTCCCCGTGGGGGAGGTGATCCGCATGTCGATTTTCCGTTGGTCGGCGGTCTTACCTGAAGCCCCCTTCCTACTATTATCTATCCTAAATGGGGGCCTGGACCTGTGCCGCCGGACCTAGTGCTCGGCTCGTTCCACTTTTCGGGCGATGATCTCACCAAACGTCGGCTCATTTCTGAGTCGAGGCGAACCCGCTCAGATAGGCTTGTAAAGCCCCCTATTCCCGGCCTATGCCCCTAGGAATATCATGGGAACCGACCTCTGTTAATGAGGCTTCGACCTCTTTTTATAGTGCAAGTACTCCTATTTGCATGTCACTCGTTTGCCACATGTCAAGTGTCTCACACCATGTGTGATGGGGGCATGGGTGCCATGTGTCCCGACATGCATGTGAGATCTGTAGGCGGTTTATCGTCCGCGGACGTCTTGAGTCTCAGTTTTTTACTTGCACTCGTCCATTTTTTAATGTTTATAAGGTTCTATTTATATAGCGGGAAACCTTATTTATTTATGATTTTTGAGAATATCATTATTTAAATCTCGGGCATCATCAATTAGTAAAATTAAAGAAAAAAGAGAATTAAAGGAAAAAGAAGAATTAAAGAAAATCAAAGAAAAATGGCAAAAAAAAAATAGTTAAGACTCCTAAAATGCATCTAAGATTGACACATCATCCTAAACTCTTCTAAATTGAGAGTTTATATAGATATAGATAATTAGTAAAATTAAAGAAAAAAGAGAATTAAAGGAAAAAGAAGAATTAAAGAAAATCAAAGAAAAATGAAAAAAAAAATAGTTAAGACTCCTAAAATGCCTCTAAAATTGACACATCATCCTAAACTCTTTTAAATTAAGAGTTTATATAGATAGTAAAAAATGCTCGAAATTTTTAAAAAATTGATCAACCTTCATGGTTCGCTATGACGAGCACCTTATATAGTTACTAGTTAGATGTGTAATTTGCTGCATCGTTGTTTTGTAAGTAGGAGTCATAGAAGGTTGTGTTGCGGTTAAAATGTACATGAAACTACCATTAAGAAATGGAAATTTATAGTTTCATATTTGTTTTTTTTTTTATTCCCGGCGTGTCAACAAATATGTTTATTGATCAAAGTAGAATTTTGGAATTTTTCTTTCTAAGTCGTGAGAGTGTTAATTTTCGAATAACTAAAAAAAGTCCTGAAATAGACAACACATGCAAACATGACAACCAAAAACACACAAAATAATAAGTACATGAATACTTATTACAATGCAATAAGGAGAGTAAGGAATGCAAATTGCAATATGCGAGTTTATATAATGTATAATATATATTTTATAAATAAAATTACAATGTGGATGTGTCGACTGTCATTTGTTTGCAAACTCCTCACTCCTTGAATTAGGTTTTACTTGAACTTAAAAATACATTCATGCAATTACATTATCTTTATACAAATATTTAATTGTATTACCAATCGCAGAAACTAAATATACCGTAAATTACCACGTTTAAAGCAACGTGGTGCCATGTCTTTAACGACGTGTATTAATTATCCTTGCTGAAGAGGATTAAAAGTATTGTTAATTCAAAATTCTACCACATTGTTTTGAACGTGGTGGACATTACTTAATTTGAACGTGCATTTAGGAGAGGAAACACCCATTACCAAATTCATGTAGTTTTTTACTTTTTTTACCATTAGCTGTACGATTTCCAAAATTAGCTGCTGCTTTGGTAATGGGCTAGGCCCAATAGACAGCTCATAATGGGCTGGCCCACTGAACCCCAACTGTCCTTCCAACGGGGAGGGAAAGCTAATACCGGGGGCGGCAAACCAGCGGCGTGTCCCGGCGTTCATCGTGAGAACTCAATTCAGGTTTCGCCCTCTCTGAACGATTGTCGAATCCTCTTCCGTACCGGATCTTCATCCCATGGCGTCGTCGTCCGGAATCCCGAACCAGTAAGCGTCCTCCATTCCCTAATTTTCCAGTGATTCGATTTCTGATACCGATTTTCAGATTTCTAGGTTTTGATTTTTTTTCCCCTTTTTTTCATGGTATGCAAAGGGAGGGTGCAGCTGCTATGAGGAAGCGTAAGAGAATACCTCCATATCTTCTCATGCTCCCGCTTATCTACGCTCCAGTACTTCCTCTCAGTGAGTTCAATTTCTCCCCTCTTTTTTCTTCTGAATTTATCGATAATTTTGTGGTTTATCGTGTTTTATGGATTTGTTTCATTGATTCAGTTCGGATCACGCTTAGGCATAAACCGGTCTTAAGGGATCGGCTGTTCGGCGTGGTGTTGGCTGGGGCGTTTGCTCATGGTGCTTATTTGGTGTATCCTTTTTCGTTCTTTAACATTGTTTCACCTCCTTACTTCACCTTTGTTTCTGGTATGAGTTTATCCTTCAAGATTTATTACTTTATCTTCATGTTTGGTGCATTATTCCTTTTCAGTTTTCATTAAGAAATTTTGTACAGAGATATGTATTCTAGTGAAAGTTTGCAATAGAGCGGATATAGGTTCAATTGAAATTATGTAGGAATGCAACTATAATTAAGCAATTAGCATTTAGTTCTATTACGCATGGTTAAATTTGGAGGCACTTACCATTTGATGCATTGAGTAGGCTTCTAAGGCCGAAGTTTTTGGGAGTATTGTATGATTAATGAATAGGGTTCTGCATCTAGAGTGGTGGTTGTTATCTTCCTTTGGATGTTGAAGCGAAACCCATCGATGAATCTTAGATGGCATTGCAGAGAATTGCATTTTGATTTGAAGATTTTGTTTGTTTTCATAGTTGAGTTATGCATAAACTACCTACCAAAACACTTGTGATGTTGAGAATGAATTGTACTTCTGGAAAGATCACTTTCTTGTAATCTGAAGGGAACTCTGCCTTAATTTTTGTCATGGTTCGGAAAGAGTGTGTGACTCTGCTTGAGCTTTGAGCAAGCCTTGAAGTTTGAATGAATCTGTGAGCCAATATTATTATAGACTTCTTGTTCATTGGCCAAGGGTATCAAAAAGATGAAAGGGAACACAATTTAACTTTTCCTGCATATCAGTTTCCCATTTTGGTTGGTTTTCCTTCACTGGTTATCAGTTCGGATCTATATGATGCCGAGAGCAAGTAGGAAGTCAGGCCATTAGTAGAACACTCCTCAATGAATCAGAGGCGCCAATATTCAGATTCTTGAAGACTCTTTAACAGCATAGCTTCAGTTTGGATATCACAGCAATCAGGGAAGGTATTCTTCCCGGTCTACATTTTTTTGCAAAATTTTATATCTTCTTGCAAGATGAGTGATTTCTCAATTCTTCATTATGGCATAAGAAAGAGCCGTCAAATCTTGGCTCAAACAGACTATTTCTTCACAGCACTAAACATTTTTCTGCATTTTAAATTTTGCTTGATTCGCGTGGTTATAAGTGTGTGAGTAATCTGTTATTACCAACTATTTTTCATACCTTGCAGCTAAATTTTCAGTATTTATTAACTTAATCCCTGGAGAACTGAATCAGATTCAGCATTAGAGATTGAAACCTTTCTTATGTATCATATGCTATCAGCTTGAAAGTCAAATGATTGGATTTGCCACTTTGTGCTGGTAATGTGCAAGCTGTGAACAAAATTGTCTCTTGGGTCGTATGGACCAGGAGTCTACACCTCTCCTTTTAGGACAGCCCCCCTTGGTAGAAGTGAATTAATCGTAGATTGAATGGAGATGGGTGTATGTGCTGAATGCAACCGAGTTTGAGTAATTTTCGGACATTTCTGCAACTTGATGAGTTTTTCATGTGAAGGATGTATGAAAACAAGCATAGGGGGGTGAACCTTCGGACCTTCCCCCTTTTTTGTTGTTTTCTACCTCATTTGATTCCATTCATCATGGTTGCAAAGATGTATCTACCAACTTGTGCTCGTCCTCAAGAATCAAGAGCTTCATCGATATACATTGAACCTTCCCAGATTATACTTAGATTGTTGTATTCACTTCACTCCCTCCTCATCTTTGCTGACAACCTTTTTTAGCCAAAGTCGCAATGGAATCAATTACCATAGGTTTATCAAGACCGTTACCTAACAGTCATTTGAGGTGACCCTTGAGCAAAATCTGATTTTAGCCAACACCTAACAGGTGCTTTGTGACACTTCATAATATTGAGCCTAACTATTTGACAACAAATTACAATTCCCAATATGTAATACAAGGTTAGGTCTAAAACAAGCACCAGCTAGACTTGCTCAACGTAAGCCACGACGAGTACGACAATCCTCAGGCAACTCGAAGGCTCTTCAACAGCTATTGTGAGATTCATAAGCTCCAGCTCGGGATTGCATTCTTCTGGGATTTGATTTTTCATACAATTTATCATCATCTTGCAAGATGAAGTGCTTCGACAATTCACTATATGGAATAAGAAAGAGTCATCAACTAATCAATTATATACAAGCAAATGGATGGTATTTTGAACAGGGATGGTTGCCAATATACATGCCAACTGATTTTGGTTATTTTTGGACATTTATGCAATTTGATTCTTCTTGGAGTTATAGGGGATGAACCCGCCCCCTTTGTCGTTTGTTAGGGTGCAAATACATCCTAAGTAATCCCTACAAGCATTCGACCATACCATTTGGACTAGAAGCAAAACAATATTCGAAATCAAAACAAAAACCAACGGATATGGTGAATGATGCATCCAAATGTAGATATCTTTAATGTGAATGCCATGCTTAAAGGCTAAAGCTACATCTTCTTTTCTGAAGGATTAAAAAAAAATCAGAAAAGAGTAAATAAAATGAGGGAATTAGCCAAGGAAAATAAATATTGAGGCTTTTTAATACATTAAAATACATAATACATAAATCTTTCTCATGATAATTTTTTTTTTATATTTTGTGATAGGTCGTGATATTTGATTAGGACTTATACCAAACGCGACTCAAATTATTTTGTTTTCTGATTACTTCTAGAAAGATTAAAAAAAAAGTGCCCTTTTGAGCTGGTTTGAGCTTGACCAATTCTGTTCATTAATTTAAGCATCGTCACCAAGTTACCATAATTAATGGCGATAAATAATTATATTCAGATTAAAAACATAAATCAACAAATAGGAAATCGACTAAATCTGCCATTAAAGTCATGGAGGACGTTTATTAATCTATACCGGAGGATTTACATAATAGTAATGATAGAAGTGCGTTTTGGTGAATAAAAAAGGATATCAAAAGTACACTCCAACATTAACAACATTTCTGGATCTGGAAGTAAAACACAGATCAGCGAGGAAGATGAATCGATCACCGATCTGAGGGGCGAGAGAAGTCGGAGGCGAGGCGGGAGGCGATGGCGGAGTGATACATGACGTCGTGGAAAGTCTCCGTACCGGTAGTCATCATCCGAAGCCTCCGCGCCTTCTCCTCGTCAAAACACCCCGGATTAAACTTAGATCTGGCAGGTTTGGCCTCCGATTTCGCCGCAAAATCGTCCGAATTCGCGTCGATCTTGCCGGAGCTCGAGTCGATGTAGTCAGGATCGGCGGACCATCCGAAAATCGGACTCCACCAGTTCGAACCAGCAGCAGAAGAAGGGGGAGAACTCCGGCGCGCAGTGCGGCTTTCGTTACCGGAGGCGCAAGCGCGGATTCCGATTGCGTTGAAGGTGAGGAGATTCGTCGCCATTTTTTGAAGGTAGAGAAATCAGATGAGAGTTTTTTTTTTCCTTTTAATTTTGCAGATCTGCGGAATTAACTGTGAAGGGAGGGCGTAATATATAGCGGGAAAGGGGATAAGGGTACACGTGGCAGATAATAAAATAATAGACGTGGGCCAACTCCGGTTGCTTTATTGCTCTTTTTTACCGGCAACTTGCCGGATCGGTTCAGCTTTGAAGCTACTACCGTGTTCTTTGAAATTGAATTTTCCTTTTTCTCTTTATTATATGTGATCGGACCAAAATGCCCTTGAAGAACTCCGAGTATGACC
Organism: Persicaria maculosa; assembly: GCA_963922045.1. Taxonomy (NCBI): domain Eukaryota; kingdom Viridiplantae; phylum Streptophyta; class Magnoliopsida; order Caryophyllales; family Polygonaceae; genus Persicaria; species Persicaria maculosa. The sequence goes on from OY998252.1 coordinate 3,893,157, forward strand.
GCCCAAAAACGCTTCAATCTGTTTCTTGTCCGTTGCCGTGAAAGCTTATCCGATATCCTCACACCACTCCAGCATCTTTCCTCCATGCCGTGAAATTTAAGTTTGTTGAATCCAACTCCATTGTTCTATATTTGGATTGAATAGTTTCTGCCAGAGCCAGAATCCAACTCCATGCCGTAAATTTTTATTTTTTTATATATTAGAAAAGTAATTTGATTATCTAGACAAGTCTATATAAATTGGGAGGGCAGATAAGCCGATAGATAGACTAACTATGTACAACAATAAATACAATTTTTATTATAAATGTATTGTAATTGATTAGTATAATCGCATATGTAAATATTACAAACAAAGCTAATATCAATATATAATTTTCAATTTTAGTCTAATCGCATATGCAAATTTATAATTATCTTTAACTATTTTTAAAAATAGTTTTTTTTATTTTATTATTAAAGTATATTAATTTTTTATTAAACTAAAGCAATTAAGGATAAAAAAGTAATAATACCAACAAAAGGGTGTTTATACTTCAAAGATTTATTATGGGGTCTTTAAACTAAATAAATTATGAAAGAGGGTATAAATCCTCCGATAATCTCTCTCTCTCTTTTATCTAATTGTCTAATTGAATATTATGGCATCCTTTTTTAAGTTTTCAACGTAAATTATAGTATCAAACTGAGTAAAATACAAAAGTATTATAATTTGATAAAATATATTTGAAATAAATATGTGCTCAATTTTTAAATATTCATAATTTTCAAATATTTAATCCCTTTTTGGATTTTTTGTGCTTTTTATTTCTAGATCTCTCGTACTATTTAGATTTATTTGGTACCTTAGCTTTTATTTTATCTATGGTAAATAGAGAGCGGTTATCTGAGAGTCGAATCAGAGATGTTTGGGTACTCATCCTAAAGTCATTTCCTACTCGACCACCGATGTGGTTATTTCATATTTAATCTCGTTTGTTATAACTCGATTGTCATAATTTTGATTTTGTCGAAGAAGCATGTAAACAATACTCATACTCATAATAATGTTTATCAAAAAAAAAAATACTCATAATAATAAAAACCATGGGCCACACGGCCCACACCGATAACTTTAGTTTATCTTTTTCTATTACCACTTGTGTCATCGAGGCCCACCATGGGCCTACTTAATCAGATCCGGATCCGGATCCGGATCCGTTACGAACACCGGAGTCATCTTCACATGTCCTTGTAGTTGGACAAATCCTACGTTTGTAGAATGAAAATGGAAAATTAAAAACAAATTATAAGTATTTTTATTCATGTGGAATTTTAGAAGAGCAATTTGCAAAACGAATTCATTTTTAAATCCATTTTGTAAATTTGATCTATTTTTATCGAGTTTGTAAAATTAATTCTCTTTTTAAGATGAAAATCCATTGAACATTTATTAATTAATCTATCTCAAAATATAGGTGGTTTGATTTCTCAATACGTTTTTTTAAAAAGCTAAAAATTCTACAATTTTTTTTGTTAATTTTTTTTTAACTTAATAGAAAACATACCAAAGAGTCAAATAGTCTATATTTTGAGACGGATAGAATAATATTTAGTATTGACTATTATTTGACATGCTAATATATTTCATATTTTGTAATATACAAATTGGCGTCATTGCCTATAAATTTTATAAACACTCTTGTTTATTTATCATACCATACACGTCATATCAAAACTTACAAAATGACATGAAAAAACAAATAAAGGTGACATAATTTTTCTATTCATATGTATAGATCATCACTCATTTCTATGTCATACCATACACATCATATTTTGTAATATACAAATTGGTGTCATTGCCTATAAATTTTATAATCACTCTTATTTATCATACCATATACATCATATAAAAACTTAAAATTACATGAAAAACAAATAATGATGACATAATTTTTCTATTCATACGTATAGATCATCACTAATTTCTATGTCACGTAACATAAAAATATATCAATATATAAAACTAAATATATGATACGGAGTAAGCACAACCATAAAATGGTCCCTCCTTTCTAAAAATGAGTTATTTTAAAAATAACTTTCTTAGCTCGCTCATTTAGAGAAAATTAATTATATTTCATAGAGAACAAAAATAATAACTTTTACGTCGGATTTAAACATATAAAAATTGAAATGATCAACTCAAATATTAATAATAGATAATACCCTTTGAAATCAATTTGGAGAGTTGGGAGTAGGTTCCTAGTGAAAAAGAAATAAATAAATAAAACGTTTATTAGCAGCTTAATTGACGGTGGGCGGACGATAAGCGTGTAGGTCTGAACAGTGAACACTAAAGTAACGAAACGTGGACGTCCCAATCGTCTAGCGACGTCGTTCTTTGTCCGCTCCGTCCAATTTTACCACGCGGGTTTCGTGGGGTTTTCCCATCGGAATACTACCACCGCTGCTCGACGTCGATCAGGAACGACGGAGCAAGAAGACTTGCGTTGCGTCCAATCCAAATCCACTAACGGACTGTTTTTTTTTTTTTTTTAATTTACGTACAAATTTTTTCGTAAGCTCAGCTCTTAATTATGATTCATTACCTTACTTATAAGTAGTGGGCTACCCCGTGCACGGATCTATTAATTTTTTACTCAAAGAATTTTATATATGTTTAAACTAATATTTTTTTTTAATAAATGATCTTAAATTATTTATGTTACGACATAAAATGTATTTGTAATAAGCTTATTATATTCCCTACTCATGTATCAAACTCTCATTAAATTCAAATACAAACGTAAATTTTTTACTCTTCTACCATGTTTATTACTAATATTTTAAAATTTTAAATTTCTGATGAATTTATATATAATTTATACTGAAACACTTTTTTAAAAATAGTAACAAATTTTTTTATTTACATTAATTATACTTTATTTTAATTTTTTTTGAATGTGTATTAATTAATACTTATAAAATTAGTGTCTTTAACTTCTTATATATAAAGATGGTTTATTTTCTTTTTACTCTATTTAATTTCTTATAAAGATTATTTATTTTCTTTTTGAAATCTTCAATATTTCATTATACTTTTTATCTTCTTTTGAATGTGTATTAGTACTTACGGAGTATAAAATTAGTGTCTTTAACTTCTTATATATAAAGATGGTTTATTTTATTTTTAGTCTCTTTAAATTCTTATAAAGAGTATTTATTTTCTTTTTTAAATCTTCAATATTTCTTATTTATTTCACCTCATTTATGACAAAAAAGTTTCTTTTACTAAAGAGTAAGATTCTTATATATAAAGATGATTTATTTTCTTTTTAGTCTCTTTAAATTCTTATAAAGAGTACTCGTATTTATTTTCTTTTTTAAATCTTCAATATTTCTCATTTATTTCACCTTATTTATGACAAAAAAAAAACTTCTTTTACTAAAGAGTAAGATAAGATAAGATTAAACAAGGATTACTTTTTATATTTTCAATTTATAATGGACTGTTTTTTTTTTAATTGTTTCATAGGCTCTTAATTTTATCTTTCAATATATCATAATTGTCTAATTGGAGCTCGGAAGGTCATAATTAAACAAATTAAACCCGATAATATCTAAATTGGTTAAAAACTATCGAATTAATGTTGCAACTTTTTGGGTCGAGATATGGACACATATAGGTAGAGTTGGTAATAAGTCGGGTTGGGTTTGGATGTTATAAGGTTGAAGTTTATGTTATTTTAAGTTCTGGTCTTTTTGGGCTTTTAGTGTATTTTGGACTCTGGTTGTTTTTGGACCGAGTGTTTTTTAGTTTTTGAGTATATGATTTAATTCGATTCTAGTTTATATTTCGTTTGGATCCGACTAGATTCGAATCGGATCCAAATAAGGAGTGATAAGATTCATTAGGAAAATGGAAGAACACAAAAGAGGGGAAGACGAAGAGTTTTAATTGGCATTGAATCGCCCTTGCAAACAATCTGTTACGGAGTAATTAAAAGATGTCAGATTGTTGAATTGGCCAACCGAACAACAAGTCATTTCAACATAATTTGATTTCTTGCTTGGGGTCTTCTTCTACTGACATTCTTGCTACTCAATTGTAATCGGGAAGCAACGATTCAAACCTTTTCAGAATAGTTCAGCCGAAAAAGACTCGAGGCTCGTATAAAAAATCTCTAGTTCGAATTTCGAAAGGGTGTTTTCTATAGCATCATTTCAACTTTGTGTCTAATTTTAAGGATGTACAAACTCTATACAAAAACACAATGCTCCGTGTAGTGTTTTATTTTCCATTATTTCAATACTCCGTGTAGTGTTTTAGGGGGTGTTTGGATTTCATTGCATTTTAATTATAATGCAATTATTTTATTTCATTTTATATGAGTGTTTGGTTGTAAAAATAAAAATTTCATAAATATCGAGGTAAAACCGTAATTTAACTAAATAATCACATAAATCTAGATAAAATAATTACATTATACTTAATACATAGTGGAATCCAAAAACACTATTCCATCCGTTCTACAATACACGTCCTTTTGATTTTCGACACGCTTTTTAAGGAGTAAAAAACTCTATAAAATATTATTTTTTAAATTAATTTTTTATATAGTTTGATACTTATTATTAACAAGTATCAAATTATATAAAAAAAATAATATTTTATAATGTTTTTTACTTCTTAAAAAACGTGCCGAAAAGTAAAAGGACATGCATTTTGGAACGGATGTAGTATAATTTAAACACCTTAAAAATTGTATTAACCAAACATCGTCTTATCGTTTTGCATTATAAACATAATGTATTTGGAATCCAAACACACCTTTATGTTCCATTATGAGATGAATCTAGATAATTCTTAACGAGAGGTTTGGATTTTTGCTTATCGCCTAACCCAACCAACGAGATAAGTAGACAATAATCTTTGATTTTTAATCAACCAAATGATACATTGATAACTAATGCTAAATGTACTGCCTCATTTGTTTGGACCCACAAACAACTTCAATGATCCAATCGGCAGTCGAGACCCATTTTGACTGTTGATATTCCAAGTTAAGAAGCCAATATTTAACCCATAAAGAGGTTTACCTCAATCCAACTTAAAAGCACATAACCCATTGAGACATTGAGTGCCCTTGGAGTTTCACCTCTCATTTCTACTACCATTTGAGGTCCATCTCCACGGCAATGGCCACAACTACTGATCACCTGCATCTTGATCATCAAGTTCAGCTTGAGCTCAGTGATGGAGAGGCCGTGGAATGCCATCTCCATGGTCATGACCATTCAGCCTCTGATCATGATCAAAATGCAGGAACTGAAGATCTTGATGATGATCTTGCGATCACCATGGATCTTCATATAAGTAACATTGAAGTCCTGGAGCATGTTGATGATAAAAAAGATACTGATTTGGAAGGCAAATCACCTGTTCTTGATGTTGTCAGCACAGTTAGCAATACCAATGAGAATGAAGTGGATAAACCAGACATCATTGTCGATAACGCCTTAGTCGATGATGATGTTGAGATCACCATGGATCTTCATACAAGTAACACTGAAGCCTTGGACCATGATGATGATAAAAAAGATCTTGATCTGGAAGGCAAATGTGATGCCACATTGGATCAGAAATCACCCGTTCTTGATAATGCCTTAGTCGATGACAAGGAGCAGTGCAGAGGGTTTTACAGCAATCGACAGAAGATCTTACTTGTCGGAGAAGGCGATTTCTCATTCGCTTCGTGCTTAGCTACTGCTTTCGGAACTGCTTCCAACATCGTTGCTACCTCTCTCGACACGAGAGGTATGTTAAGACATCTACAGTGATAAAACATTACCAGCATTTGTATCAATTTCATCATCCTTCTACTTGATTGCAGATGAAGTCATCGAATCGTATACTCGAGGAGAGGTGAACTTGCTCAATTTGGAGGAGCGGGGAGCGGTTGTTGTTCACCAAGTGGATGTCCATACAATGGACAAGCACCCTCAGCTTCAACACCAGCTTTTCGATAGGATCGTTTTCAACTTTCCTCACGCTGGTGGTTACTTTGTCAGGGAATGCGAGAGCTCGTATATCGAGTATGTCCTCGCTTATCTAGCTACAAAACTACCTATATATAACATATATACTTGACCGAATCGTATGTGCTTGCTTACATGTAGCTGTCACAAACTGGTGGTTGATGGGTTCTTCAAGTCAGCGAGGAACATGGTGTTAGAGGACGGAGAAATCCATGTCACCCACAAGACAGCGCATCCCTTCGATAGGTGGAATGTGGTCGAATTGGCGGAAAAGGCAGGGCTGCTGCTTAAGAGGGAAGCCAAGTTTTACATGTGGAATTATCCAGGATACGAGAACAAGAAAGCGTACGGGTTTAACTGGGACGCGACGTTCCCTGTTGGTGAGTGCTCAACCTTCATGTTCTCTCGCACAAGATGATTTATCCCATTGATGTCAACTGCTTATGTACGCTCTACTATATCTCGTGATGGTTTTTGAGCTTCAAAAACAGCTGCTCTGGTTTCTGTGTGATTTGCATATTGATATTTTGTTCTTGCTTTTGTCTATTTTGTTTACCTTTTGATGAATATACTTGGTAATTTTGTACTCACCCAGTGTTTGTGGGAGTTGACACTTTTGTGCATTGTAATGTGTTGTGTTCAGAATGAATTTTAGTTCCAAATCGGGTTTGTGCAATAGCAACCATGAATTTGTAATTTGCAGTGTTTGCCTTCTTCCTCGTCTAAACAATTGTATGAAACTCCAAACCAAGAGCTAGAAGATACTGTCAAACGGCTTAGTCCCTACTTCCATTTCGTCATTGTCGAATGGCTTCTTGGAATAGCGAAGTCCAGACATGAAAACAGAAAACACATCCGCCTGCCTGCTTCTACTTCCATAATTTGCGTAGCGACATGTTCTTCTCAGTGTCTTTCTTCATAACCTTGCCCACTGCCATCTCAAAGTCCTCCTGTGTCACGTGGACTCTCCTCTCCCGCAAAGCAAACATCCCAGCTTCTGTGCACACGGCCTATGTATGATGCACCCAGTCATGTGTCAATGAAGCAACTTCAATCCATACAGTCAAACTATACGTGAAGTTTTGTATGTTTTTTGACATCAGAATAGCTTTCCTAACTAAATATTTAAACAGTGAAGTCATTCATGCGGAAAAGAGAAAAATCTAAAGCACAATTGAATTGATTGCCATAAGGACATCAAAAGATGAGTAAATGGCATTACCTTAAGCTCTGCACCGGATGCACTGTTCATCTTTGCCGCTATCTTTTTCAGATCAATTCCCCTCATGAGATTCATCTTTCTCGAATGAATCTTCAAAATATCAAAACGCGACTGCAAACATAATACACAAAAAAAAAAAAAGATAAATCAGATATGACAACAGAAAACAATTCAGAAAAGTTTAGCACTCTAGCTTTCAACAGCAATTGTCAACGGTCTCTACTTTTTACAACAGATGAAGGCCATGGAATACCTCTTCATTAGGATTTGGAAACTCGATCTTCCTATCAATCCTTCCTGGCCTAAGTAGAGCCTGATCCAAAATATCAATACGATTTGTTGCCATCAAGACCTGCCAACATTGCAAGGTGAACAGTGTTAATGGTGAATACATACTCTGGGTTTCTGTTGCATGTATGAACTAGCAGCCAACAGGTTTAAGCAATGACCTTGATTTTGTTTGATGCTTCAAATCCATCTAACTGGTTCAGAAGCTCCAACATAGTCCTCTGTACTTCACTGTCGCCATTACCAGAGCCCGACTCCATTCTAGCAGATCCTATACTGTCTATCTCATCCATGAAAATAATTGATGGAGCATGTTCTCTGTAGACAATGAGAACAAAAAATATTAAGAGAATAAATCAACAGTACATTTTTAAAAAAAAAATAATAATAGAAAGGCATGGAAGATTCCTAAAATTGCTTCATTGGAGAAAATAAACAGGAACTTAAAATTGCTTCATTGGAGAAATGCTTATCAAGTATCAAGGAGATCTGTAATGCACTGAAGAGGTGGTTCTCTTCTCACATGCTTCATTTCAAACACCATTAAATTTACCCAAGTGTGTACATACTTCCATGGAAGAAAGCCAAATATCAAATTATGCTTCTTAATTCAAGGAGATCATATCAAATATCACTGATATAAAATAAAGCATGAAAATCAAACAGAACCTGGCCATAACGAAGAGTTCCCTGACCATTCGGGAACCTTCTCCAATGTACTTCTGAACCAGCTCGGATCCTGAAACCCTTATGAAGGTACAGTCAGTGTGATGAGCAACAGCCCTTGCCAAGAGAGTTTTTCCAGTTCCGGGTGGACCATAAAGCAGGACTCCCTGAAACACAAAATGAATTAACTACAGAGTTGGAGTAATATTATCAAGTCAATGGAGCAAAATAAAGATGAAAGTTTAAGAGGGGAGAAAAGAATTGAAGAAATAGACTAAGACTAGGATCCTCAATAGCTTTCAGGTTATAATTGGTTGACAAATGTAAAGATTAGCCCAAACAAACATCTATATAAGAAGACACAGGGAAAGAGTTCATAAATAAATTACTTGTCAAGCTCATAGTTGTTGCCTTTTTCTTAAGCAAGGTTAATACCAGGAAAAACATGCAAAGGTTGGAGAAAGTATGAGAAGAAGACATTATCCAAGTTTTTGCATCTAGGGTACCTTTGGCTGAGCAATTCCAAGACTCTCAAATAACTCCGGATGTTTTATTGGAAGCTCTATAACCTGGAGAAGTGGACAATACAGGAAAAGGAAAACAGATAGCGCGTGAGTTAAGAAACCATCACGCAAAATTAAATACACATATAATTAAGCAAAGCTGAACTTCTAATGTTTATAGTTTCAGAATCGAGAATATCAAACCTCCTTAATCTCCTTAATTTGTTGGTCAAGACCACCAATCATGTCATAGGTAGAATCAGGAACCTTTTCAACTTTCATAAGATTGACCAAAGGATCTACTTTGCTAGGCAATACTAGATGGAGGACATAGCTGTCATTTTTTAATGCAACTCGTGTTGATGGTGTGATCTTGGTTATGTCAATGCTTTTATCAATATCAACGACATATTTTCCTTCTGGATGGACCTGCAAAAATTAAAGCATCTCCATAAATGACTTAAAACACTAAAGCAAATATAGTGTATGCAATCAAATCACCTGATAAAGTGATAATCCACTATCATGTAGGGTTCAAAGAATAAGAAACCATCTATTTTACATCAAGATGCTATGAAGAAAATAATCAACCAAAATAAAAATCTAGCAACTCCGCCCTTTTTTATGGACCAGTGCAACACCCAGCTCTTTCAACTAAGAATTGTTTTTAATACTTCAAAAGATTTTATACAAATTTCCCTTCCATTCAACTCATTGTACAAAATAAGCACAATTTTATGAATAACTTTCTTCGATAGGGAGACATATCTTGTATGACTGTTAATGAACAACCAGAATATCTTTCACCCCTTGAAATATTTGCCTCTGAAAAAGGTGAAATTGCTTGTTTGAAGTAAAATCTCAATAATGCCAATTGCTGAATTTCCTACCCCCCCCCCCCCCCCCCAAATCAAGATTCCACTCCAATAATACTTAGATTACCAGCGAATTAATCAATACTGTCAGCAACAGCAAAGAACATGGGTCCCAAAGAACAGTCAAGATTAGAGCATGAATCAACATATAAACAAAACGCAAACGCACTTACTTTGACCAACACTTTGGACTTCCCCATCACTTTAACAACTTCGCCAACATATGATCCTGGTTCTTGGAGTAGTTGCAGTTCTTCTTTAAGTGCCCTCACTGTCAAAGCACACACATTATGACAACAGCAAGTTATTTTTGGGAGTCCAATCATAGACCACACTGCATATCAAGAAAAAAATTCCTACAATAACAACAAAATGCCTTGATGGGTATAGGAAACTACACTTCAATCCAGCCTAAAGTTTGGTTGAAACTAGAAGAGATCTTAAATTCGATAATGGAACTATGGAACTAGTATTATTACACATCCATCTCAGGCAACTCTTATAGTCTTATGCGACGTAGCAACCTTCAAAGGAGAGAAGATACTATTACAAGCCGTATAACTTCCTATTGGCATAGGATTCTATTACAGGCCGTATATAACTGCATCCATGTCAGGTGCTCTTATGTGACTTTGCACTCACATCATTCACTTCTGTCATCTTTTATCATTTCCTGAAGCATGTTGTGGATAAAATCCCTTTTTATGTGTCAAAAAACTCACTTTTTGCTAAAAAGTACATGGCACGAGTCAGTATTGAGCCACCAATGGTGATGAAGGAAAACTCCTATCAATCTTACTTATAGCTCAAAATCTTAAGCAACTGATGGTTTTACAATAGTTTAATGAATCACTTCATATACTATCACTGCCACAAGTAATTTTAGTACACATGGTGTGCCTGGTTCATCTATTGCCACTCATAAATCCCTAGTTAGCGCGAACAGCTTACCAATTTCCCTTTTTTTTGGCAACCCTAACACCTGAAACTTAAACTTACATTCCATTCACTGAGACACCCCAGCCCTAGCCGAAACAATGAATTCGACCTTCCAATTCAACAAACCTCCCAGAACAAGCATAATCCCAGATAAAAAACAACTCCTCCCTTCAAAACAATTTGAATTACAGACCAAATAGAAACAGAACGACAGTACAAAATTCGTGGAAAGCAAGGGTTTCTACGGACCTCGAGAATTGAGCTCGTTACGTTGAGCCTCGAGACGCTGCAGATTGTGATTCTTCTGGCGATGTTGAAGCTGAAGCTCGTGGATTCGTTGCAAGTAGTACTGCCTGAGACCTTCACCGGGCCTCGACGGCTTCGCGGCGCAGATCTCCGCCGGGTTCGATTCAGGTTGCATCGCATCTACCACGGCCGTCGCCATTGTTGTCGCTCTTCAGGATCTGAATCCCTCTATGGGCACGAACTCTGCAGGATTTCCGCAATCGAGTTTGCCGGTTATCTCTTCTGCCTTGCTAAAGGGGCAAAGTTTTTTTCTTTTTAAATAAATTAAATGGAAGGATTTTTTTTTTAAAAAAAATAACGTAAAAATTCGATATCAGAGTGACATGAATCTCGATAGGCCAACGAGTCGACAGACGCAGAACCGTCGAGCTATACAATTGAAAACAAGAAAAGAGCACAATAAAACAAGTAGTGCGCACTCAACAACTGAACTAGTCGAAACAACCTAAAACTAACCAGAAGAGCACGTGAACGAAGCAAACAACATTATGAGTAGCACCGCTGGTCAGCGATATATCAACAATTTTATGTGGGAGTGAAGACAAACCTCCAAGGAAACTCATTTCCCAATCATGGAGTCTCCTAATATATATACACCACCTCGACTCCAATAAGTCCCGACTTCGAACGCCAGAACCTCACTGCAGAAGAAAGATCGCCGAGACACACCGGGAGCAAAGCTGCAACTTGAACTCACTTGGGCAAACCGCACCCAAATAACCAGGCTGAAGTGTGAACTGACACGCACACTTAAAAAAAACGTTTAAAAACACGCATCAATGAAAGTTACCAGAAAACGAACAGATATGTAGGACACAGATATCTACAACAAACATCTAGACAACCTTCGACCTTCATTAGATGATCATCAGGCATTAGACCATTTATAATGGCGGTGTGCAAATGTGCAAATATGTATTTTTTAGACATTTTTTAGCTCCATTGGTTGTTTTGGGTGTGTAAAAATGTGCACATTTGAGCATATGAGGTGCAAATTTGAGCACACAATCTCCCCCATGTGCAAAAACTTTTACAAAAAGTAAGACAATTTCATTGGTTTATTTTTTTATGATTTTACTTCTCTTTTTGTTTTAAAAATGCACATTTCACCAATGAAGTAAATTGCTAAAAAGTGATGTGTATTTTTACACATTTTGTGCAAATGTGTACATTTTGCACAAAACCATTGTGGATGATCTCAAGAGTTCGCATCCCATTGACCGCGTTCTATTTATATATTTTTCGGGCGTTCGCGGATGGGGATATGATATTTTTCTAGAGCTCCCGAGGTTCACGATTGTTTTTGGGTATATATTTTTTGGGACTTCTCGAATGGGGATATGATATTTGTTTGGAGCTCCTGAGATTCACAAGGGTTTTTTTAGCCTTCGCGAATGATGATATTGATATGATAAATATCTGGGGCTCTTGAGGTTCTCTTTCACAATAACGTACGTTAGAGCTACTGTTCCGCAATAACGTTCAAATGTCAAATGGTTCGACTGCAAACAACTTGGGGTCTTGGAAATATGAGAAAATATTGATTCATAGCGTGCGTTAGAGCTAGCCAGACTCGACTCAACTTGAGAAACTTGTCCCACGTCCCACCAAACCCAGATCCTACCCGCTCCCAATCTAGCGCCATGTTACATGTACCACATGTACCACCTGAACTCGAACTGAGACCTGACCCAACTCATTTCAACCTAGTACCCGAATTGGTCCAAACATGGACAAACTAGTCCCGAACTGACCCAAACAAGACTCGTCCTTGTAATAGCTATAACAATATAACCTATATACATTTCATTTAACTTAAGGTTTGTTTGGCAGTGCAGGTAGCTTTTCAGAGCTTTTGGTTTTAATATTCTATAGTTTTAAATAAGTTAAATAAAAGATTTTAGTTTAATTAGCTTTTGAAATTTGACTTTCAACTACTACTCATCCGAAACTTTTCAAAACTCTATTCATTTTTTCCTATCTTATCAGCTAGTTTGGATCAGTTACTCTATCAACTGGGTTACTAAACATCTTACTAGGTTATGAACACTCTAATTTGAAAAACATTTAGCACACTTGTTCCATCAGCTTCAAATACCCTATCAATTACAGCTACCTTATCAGCTACGTGTTTCCAAACATACCCTTAAAAGGCTTCAATTTGTCCCGCCTCTTTCCTTGCTAAATCAAAGCCATAAATTTTATTTTTGATTGAGAGGCATGGCCCCCTCTAACGCTTTAAAGGATCTGCCCTTGACAAGAAGGATGGCTTGGGTTTACAGTCTGCGACATGATACTTCGGTTCTCATGATCGAGAGAACCAAGGTATCGTGTCGGACATGGCCCTTGCCCTGTCACTGGCTTGCTCGTAAGCATAACGACCTAGGCTGATCCTTTATCTTGCGATTTGACATGGCCGATGAGGTTTTCAGAGTATGTTGAGACCCAAGCTCAAGTGAATGACTGAAAACACCGGTTGAGAGGATCATATACATAATACATGGTTATATATGTAGCTATAGCTAATGCATTCATGAACGAAATTGATTTATAGTCAGAACTTGTTGGAATAAAGAGGTGAATGAACAAGAGATTGAGAGATTCGAAACTAAGGAATTAAGTGAAGCCCCCATACAAGCAATGCGATCGAGCAAGAACAGATTCTTCAAGAACAGATTCTTGAACTGATTGACTGTCATATTTTTTTTCAGCCCACAAAGCAAGCAATGCAATCGAACCTGTCAACAATTATCAAGAGAATACACTTATCAAAAGCAAGGTGGGCATCAGCTGACAAAGATTGAATACACAAAGGAGCAAACCTGAGTTTGATGATCATAGGATGAAAACACAAGATCAAAATGGACAAACCCTCGGAATGCTCACAGGAAACTCATCAATCTCATTGATCCATGGGCTCTTCTCCATCGCCGGGTTCACAGTCCTCAGGGCCCTCCAAACCGCGCTGTTACACTTGAACCCTCAACCAAATGCGATCTGCCACACCCGGTCTCCCTTCTTCATCCTCCCCTTGGCCTCCATATAAGCCAGCTCGTACCACAGAGAGCTGCTTGATGTGTTGCCAAATCTGTACAGGGTCATCCTAGAAGGTTCCATGTGATATTCCGAAAGCTGCAAATTCTTCTCGAGTTCATCCAGCACGGCTCTCCCTCCAGCGTGGATGCAGAAATGCTCGAATGCCAGCTTGAAGTCGGGAATGTAGGGCTTGATCTTCATCTTCAAGGCCTTCTTCCCTATCAAGGTGGCCAAGAAGAGCAGCTGCTCAGACATGGGGAGAACGAGTGGGCCTAACGTAGTGATGTTCGTCTTCAAAGCATCACCAGCCACAGCCATCAGCTCTTTCGACAGCGAGACTCCAACGTTCCCGGTGGAGTCTTCTCGCTGGTTGACACAAGCAAAGCACTTGTCATCAGAGCCCTTGTGGGTCCTCATAGTGTGAACCAATTGATACTTGGCTCTCCACCCATCCGATCTCTTATTGGAGAGAAGTATAGCAGCTGCACCCATTCTAAACAGGCAGTTTGACACGAGCATAGAACGATCATTCCCCAAGTACCAATTCAAAGTTATGTTCTCTGTACTCACCACCAATGCATACGAGTTCGGATGGATCTGAAGAAGCTTCTTGGCAAGATCAATAGATAACAAACCAGCACTACACCCCATTCCACCAAGGTTGTAGCTCAGGATGTTACCCCTGAGCTTGTAATGATTCACAATCATAGCAGACAATGACGGAGTCGGGTTAAACAAGCTGCAATTCACAACAAGGATCCCAATGTCCTTCGGATTCACATTTGTCTTGGACAGAAGCTCATCAATAGCACCATACATAACTTCTTCAGCCTCTTTCCTTGCTAAATCCATGGAAGGGTTAGGCGGATCGTTATGGAGTGCCTCAGGAAGGTAAGTGGACTCTCCAAGGCCGGACCTCTCAAGAATCTTCCTCTGAAACAATAAATTCTCCTCCGAAAAGATGTCACTAGCATGAGATCTTTCCATGAAGTAAGGCCTGGAGCATTTCCTGGACTCTCCTGGCTTGTAACAGGAGAAGTTGAGCAAGTAGACAGGGCGAGGACGAGTGACGAAGTACAAAGTCGCCAGGAAAACCAGCAGCGTGGAGCACAGCATGACCGAGATGAGATTGTATTGCAAACTGGTCCAGAGGAGGAGGAGATCTTCAATGGAGAGGGTTGATAGCTGAACAGCCACAACGACAGCAAGAGGGGAAAGGAAGAGGTACATTCCATGGCTGATGAGGCAGTGATAGCCAAGCTTAACGTACTTCAGTCTCACAGATTGTTTGAAATCAGGGAGCTTCCGGGAGGATGACGATGGCGGTGGATCAGAACAAGTGCTGGACTTCATGTCAGCCATTTTTTTGAATTTCGATAAACCTGCGTGAATGCGAGAGATTCGTATCCACAATTCAAAAATTCACAGCAAATATACAATACGGAAATGAATTCGACTAGAAATTTCACCATTCACGATCCTAATTACAGCTAATTTCAATGCCAGTCACCGATTAGGGCGGCGAAACGGAAATGAAGATCTAGAAATTCAAGCGCCTTTACAGATACAGTTAGGAAAAACAGGAAATTCAGTCAGATGAGAAACACAAACCTGTGAATCGGATGAGTCGTCACCAGTGATTCGCCGAACTCGTAATGTGAAGAAGATAGATAGAGATGGAAGATAGTGAAGAAAGCGAGATTGAGAAATTACAGGGGGGATGGGAGGGAAATTGGGGATAAATTTAGGGCATATAAAGGAGGAAAGGGAAGCAGTTGAAAACGAAAAACCAGAAACGCTAACACCGGCGAGAAAGGCTGAACGCGTGTTCTTGACGAGTTCTTGGTGGTTTCAAATTGGTGGCGACGGCGGAACCAGGTGGAGCTTTCAAAACAGTGTTTGACCCGTCAACTGATGCTTTACACGTGCAACAGAGTAACTCATAGAGTATCTTATATATGCAACTTATGGAAACTTTCTTTAGAGCTTTAAATAGCCCAAATTTGTATGAAATGAAAGAAAAATGACAAACTTGAACTCTTGGTTTGCATATGTGAACTTTCACAAGGTGCTATCAAGTGGAGAGATTATCCATCAATTATCAATTGTATTTGAGATGCCCTAAATTTATCCCCAATTTCCCTCCCAACGAAGAGGATTCGGTGTATTGATGGTTATTCGGATTATTATACTGCTAAGTCAATCTCTTCGATCTAAAACTTTCTATTCTCATTTACAAAGATACACTTCATTGTTGGTGTAGTAGTGTCTAACTCATCCAACTATCAAGCTAATCGCCAACTTAGGTTTTCAACCAAAAAAAGTTAATCACAAGTTGGAATATTGCTTGTTTGGCGCATAATATAAGCAATAACAATATCAAAGGACTTTTATCTATTTTATCTTACTTATCAACCACATATAATCCCACTTAATGCAATATCAAATGATATTTAGATTCATCTTTAACAGTACTACCTCCGTTCCACAATACATGTCCTTTTTCTTTATGACGCGTTTTTTAAGAAGCGAAAAACTCTATAAAATATTATTTTTTTAATTAATTTTTTTAATTAATTTTATACTTATTACTAATAAGTATCAAAATTATAAAAAAAATCAATTAAAAAAATAATATTTTATAGTGTTTTTTGCTCCTTAAAAAGCGTGCCGAAAAGCAAAAGGACATCTATTTTGAAACGGAGGGAGTATCTCGCTTAATGCAGGTATCAAAATGATGTTTAGATTGATCTTTAACAATATCCTTGTATTGTTTGTTTGTTCGTTATTGGAAATTTGGAATAATGGGTAGTTTTTTTTAAAGAAAAAACCTAATTTTTTACCATTCGCATTAAGTGGGGTGAAACAAAAAGGAGGATAAATACTACAGTAATTTTCACAAGTTCTACCAATGAGTAAATTAACAAAGGGTAACAATTACAAGATTGGTAAACACTATAATTAATGATTTCAACCATTTTTGAACGATCTAGCTATGGATTGTACACTTTAAACATCAAAATTCACCGTACATTCATAGAAGATTGGCTATATCAGTACTGAACTCTTCAATACTGACTGCAGATTCTTAGTTTAATCCATACTGAACTCACAGTGTATCTTTGTATGCCTAACTGCAGATTCTTAGTTTAATCCATACTGAACTCTTCAAGCCATATCAGTACCTCATTCCTCTTCATTGCATCAATGGCCACCGAATCCCACCAGCAAACAAGGAAAACGACGACATTTCAGCATCCGGGTAAAAAGAGATCAAACTGAATGAACAAAGCTAAAATAGATGTCTTTTTTTGTCGATTGCTTACCATAATGAAGCTCCATGTTCTTCCAGGGTCATTATATCTTGCAAGTAGGCAGCCATTTCTAGGTTTTAGCCCGTCTCTTAAGAGACTTTGCCTCAACGCTTTCTCTTTCTCCAGGACTGCGTCTTCAGTGGGTTTCCCGCTGAATTTCAAGACAGCTGCGACTCCTCCTCCCACCTCCCTTATGCTCACCGTTTCTTCGTTGGGAGCTGGCAAGCTGTTGCAGAAATGCACGGTTACCAAATGCAATGAACAGAAGCGATTTCGGGTTATTAAGATGTGAATCCGAACAACCTGTTCAATTCCTTCTCTTGTGGAAGGACTATCTGAATGGCCACTTTGGATGCCTCAGGATCAACAGTTTCTGTGAAGACTGGGGTCGTCATTGGGATCTTTTCTGTTGCGGAGTTCTTACCAAATATGTAACTAGACGATTAAATAAAGATGTTAAATGTATGGAAAGCAAAATAGTTATTCAGGATACAACTTCAAAGTGAGAAATGCTGTTTACCCGGCAACTGAATTGAATCCGGTTGATCCGGATAGCTTTTCTCCCTTTGTTTCTACAACTATAAATGGGGAGTATTTCCTTATCTGCAAGGTAATTTTATTCTTAGGCAGCAATTTGGATGGAAAAACTCAATGCTTAAATATATAACCAAGTCATAAATAATGAAAACAGCTTATAAGTCATAAATTTTGGGGAAAAAAGGGGCTGGAATAAGATGCAACTAAGAGGCCGCGATTCAGATCAAACCTCATAATCAGCAGCTCTCTTCAGTATCTCGTACTTCGGAGATTCCAAGTCTGGTGTCTTGTAAATCCTTAGCTGCATTGCAGGAGAAACAATTAATGATTGAAAAGGAGAAGCATATATGAAGCGTGAAGTCGTTATAGAAGTGAAACAGGAACCTGTTTCAGCAAATCCTGGACACCTTCTATGGAGAAGTATTCATTATTCTCAATAGAGTCCCAATAATCCTACATAAAAGCAGATTAAAAATGTAAACTTCAAATCTTCAAGTATTAAAATTTCATCAACAAACTTCTTTATAGCAAGAGGAACTGAAGGGGCTTACCACATGGCTGCAGAATTTTCCTGTCTGCGGATTGACACCCATGACGGATGTGCCAGTAAACACCAGCTCCGGCTTCCATGGAAGAAGTGCAAATTTCATCACCATAGTCCACCTTGTGGTGATCTCATAAGGCCCTGTCTACAATGAAATTGAAATCACTATGATGAAGCTAAACTAAAACGAAATAGCCCACCAGATTTTCAAAATCTTACAAAGCCTACTACCATGGAGAAGATATCAGATTATGACTGAAGGTTTAGCATTTCATACTCTTATCCTTCTCATCACTGGAAAATGCAAATAGGGATGTCATTCAGAATGAGTTTTGAACAAAAACCAAATCACAGTTCTTTAATTTCACCTGATTCATTCCAATTCAAATTACTATATCATTCAACAAGCATGTCAAATAAATTGCACACACCTACCTACACAAAAATTGCCTAAATTCCACAGAAGAGTACATTAACGCAGGCAATTTACAGCGTATATAAGAACAAGCCAGATGCCAGCTTCGGCTACTACGAAACCCTAATTTACCTGCTTAACCCAATGGAGCTGAAAATCAGGGGAAAACAGCGCCCTCAACATCGCAATGTTAAACAGGTAACCACTAATACTATCATGCTTGGTAATCGGATCCCTGAACTTCACCCGATCGTCGTATGCCGTCCGATCAATCCCTTGATCGTCAAACAAATGGGGCAGATCACCGTACAAAAACCTCACCTTCCCCTCCAAATCCACCGCCGATTCCTCCTTCACCCTCATCCGATCCTGCTCAACAGCCGCACGAACCACCAACCGGGAAAAATCCTCCAATCTACCCCATCGCCGGTTAAAACACCGCGGCTTTCCGACCAGCACGAACAGGTGGCTCCGGCCCAGAAACGGCCGGGAAACTGAACAGCTCGTGCAAGCCCCAGCCATTTCTGAAAACCACGCACCACCTCCACCATGGCAAAATGCACAAAGACGAAGACGAAGGATTTATCATGGCCACATATTTTCTTATGGTGATGGGGGAGTGGGGACTGGGGACTTGAAGCTCGGTGTCCTTTCTTCGTCCACATCAGAATTATTCATTTATGTATTTATGATAAGTAATCCCATATCGGATGATTAAGGTGATAATTAGCAAGATATAATAACAGGCTCCGGATTAATGTTCGCCCAAGGTTGAGGCATCGGGGTGAAATGGGAAGGGCTGGGTCCATTCGTTAAAGGCCGGCCCACTTCGTAGCCGATGGGTGTTTGGCCATGTGCCTATTATACGAAATACCACCGCAGGCGTTCAAAGCGGGTCTGTCTTCATTATATTCGGCCCGGCTTGAAACCCACCCCAACTTTTTTTATTTCTCATGTTATAGTTAGGCTCAATACTTGCTTCAACATATCACTTGCTAAAACTACATAGATAATGATTTTTCAAAATGAAATTAGGGAGGGCATGATCCTAATTATCTCCCAAATCGGATAATTAGGAAGAGAATTGATAGCAATATATAATTACACAATTAGTATTATTAATTCCCCAAGGCATTAATGGGTAATGACCATGAATAAACCGTTGACATTAACTTTATGATATTAAAGACCAAACCCTAAATTTTAAATCAGGTTAAATGTTATATTTTTGTTGATTTAGCTTTATCTAGGGTTTATATGCATCCTTTGTCTTAGGGTTTTAGTTTTGTTACAAGTTAGTGTGGCTTATCCGAATCTGCCCGGCCCAACCTGATATTCACGAATCAAGTCAACTTTGATGACCCGGATTTTTTTTTAAAATGACCCATAACCATAACTCAACCCGTAACGGGTAGTTATTTAGGATCTTGGTTTTCCGATCGAGTCTTGGATCAACCCGAAAGGTTGAAAACCCGGCTTATTGTAAGCACACTTCATAAGGCCGGGCACAAGTCATCGACTCACCATGCTAAAAAAATATACACACATTGCACAAGTCACGTACTATATATATTCTTTGGGATAATTAGGTAACTATACCATTTTAGTTTTTTTAGTAGATGTACCCTTCAAGTTTTTGTTTTGTTAAATATACTTTTTTTTCCTTCTAATGACAATTTTGCCCATGTTTTAACAATTTTCTCAATCATGTATATTGTAACACAAATCTTTTCCCTTCCATCAACTCTCATTTCATGTCGGGAAATTTTTAAATGATTTTTTTTTTATGAATCGGTGTTACGAGGACGAGTTTTATACTGATGTAAAGTGTAAACCCTAATTTGGGGAACTGGTTTTTGTAGTTACAATAATTTTAGAATTATGTAATCACTACACGTGGTTACAATAATTGCTTCATTCGGACGATTTCTTGTAACTCAAAGTCTGACAGTCAATTGTGGTTACATGAATTCGCTCGTTACAATAATTTTTGGTACAAACAATTAGTTACAAGAATCAAATCACCTGCAACGAATTAGTTACAAAACGTAATTGTGTTGATTACAATTATAGTTACAATAATTAAGGACAATTAATTACAAGAAATTAATTACAATACAAATTAAACTTACACCAATCTAGGGTTACATTTAAAAATTACGGAGTATAATTAAGGTTTCAATATATTGCACTAGATTATAATAGTTTTCAACCTATACCGTTTAAATTACTTTAATCCAGGTTACACTAATGTAGGATTATAATAACTTTCAATAAAATTAAGGTTTCAATAGATTACATTAATCTAGGTTTTACACTACTCTAGGGTTACAATTAGCAAATTAGTTACAATAATATGATTGTGTTGAATGTTGATTACAATAATGTATACAATAACTAAGCACGGTTACAATCCCTTGGTTATAGGTATATATATAAGATACAAATATACGTTTAATTTTTGTTTTGAAAAGGGTACATTCTCTCAAATTTTCACATGTATATTCTTTTATACCTTAATTTAATAGAGTAGTTTTTAATAATATTAATCTATATTATAATACTAAAGGAGAAGTCGCCTACGACATGTGGCGGCTTCTCCTTTAAAGTAGGGATTGTTTGTTTTTTATTTTGAATTTGTTAATTAAATAATTGGATATTTAAGTAATTAGAGTAATTATTAATTAAAGTTTAAAATTTATCGATAGGATTTTGTCGAATCTCCGGTGGTTATGATTTTGGATAAGGTCAAGTGGTTAATTAATTAATTAATTAATTTTCCGATCGGTTACGATTGGATCACGTTTTTACGATTTCAATTCATTTAATTAATTAATTAATTTTCCGATCGGTTACGATTGGATCACGTTGTTACGATTTCATTTCATTTACATACACCCCCCAATACGTAATTGATTGCAAATGAATTTAGCTGATTGTAATTGATTCTCTAATTGAAAGATACTTCGTATAAAGGAAGGTAAGATTGACCACTTGACGTTGAGGTAGATTTTATTTTCAACTGAGTTACTCATAATGACAAATACTAAAAGTAAGGCTTCCATAGAGAATAATAATAGGAAGTATCGAAAAAAAGGTACGTACGTTAAATATTATTTTAGTTTATGCGTTTGTGAGGTTCATTTCGGTTTGACTGAGTTAAATCAATTGATGATGGAGTTCTTTAATCACGTTTGTGTGGATTAGTTTCGTTTTGATTAAATTTCTTAATCACGTTTTTTTATTTAGTTTATTTGTTTGTGTGGATTAGTTTCGATCGTTATGGAGTTCATTCTGGATTTTATGCGTTTGAATTAATCTTTTTTTTTCCAGACGATGAAAAAGTGTGTACCACTAAAAAATTTCATTACTTGGACAAGTTATTACCACAGCACCTAAACACCACACGAATCTGATATAATATTACTCTGTATTGTTCGTGTATTAAGAATGTCTAGGTCCCTATAAGCTACAATGATCTTGGAAAACTTCATTCGATTGACAAGATTTTGATAGATGAAAAGGTAATTGTGTTTAAATATTTATTAGTTTGTTTACACTGACCGATCTAATCATGTATTCGAAATTGAAGGTGTCAATTAGGTTTTGGTCTCGATTGGATTTTATATGTTGATGTGACGCCTTCTCCTTTATCATAGGAATATTAACCAATTAGGTATTTTTCAATTTTTAAATAAACTATTATTTATTATAAATTAAATTTCTTATTTAAATACGTAAGTAAGTAATTAATTCATTTTTCCCTAAATCTTAACCGATTGATTTTATTTTTAAAATTCTTTTTATTAATTTCATTAAAATTATTTTGAATTGGATATTATTGCAATTTTGAATTTGAATAACAATTTAGATGAACTTAAATAACTAACAAAATCTAATTTTGTTTTTTTTTATTATTTATTATAAATCAAATTACTTATTTAAATACGTAGTAAATTAATTAATTCACTTTTCCCTAAATCTTAACCGATTGATTTTCTTTTTAATTTTTTTTTATTAATTTCATTGAAATTATTTTGAATTGGATATTACTGTAATTTTGAATTTGAATAACAATTCAGGTAAACTTAAATAACTTTAAAAATCTAATTGGGTTTCTTTTTATTATTTATTATAAATCAAATTACTTATTTAAATACGTAATTAATTAATTAATTCATTTTTCCCTAAATCTCAACCGATTGATTTTCTTTTTAAATTTCTTTTCTATTAATTTCATTAAAATTATTTTGAATTGGATATTATTGCAATTTTGAATTTGAATAACAATTCGGATAAACTTAAATAACTTCAAAAATCAAATTGGTTTTCTTTTCATTATTTATTATAAATCAAATTACTTATTTAAATATGTAATTCATTCATTCATTCATTTTCCCTAAATCTTAACCGATTGATTTTCTTTTTTAAATTTCTTTTTTATTAATTTCATTAAAATTATTTTGAATTGGATATTATTGCAATTTTGAATTTGAATAACAATTCGGATAAACTTAAATAACTAACAAAATCTCTATTGAATCTTTTCAACATAAGATTCGTATACAAAAATACACTTGTGTCTTCAATTCTATAAATTAGATCATCTCTCCATCAACGTGTCTTCTTCACTGTAAGTTTTTATTGATCATTATAATTTATTTTTAAATTTCTTGTCATCGATCTAATTTTTAGCATTTTATCTTTCTACTTTGTTTGTTTGTTTATAATTTATTCGAATTGACTCTTAATTAGTATGTGCATGCAATTGTTTGTTTATAAAAGATAGTGTAAACGCAAAACTCTGAGAATCGACTTGATTTAGTTCAATTTGTATTTTTCTACCCCCACTCAAACGTTATAGTTTTCGAGGTGAGTAATGTACAAATTTCTATTCTATAATTATAATTTACAAATTAACTATTAATGTCTTTCTAGAGATTAGAGTTTATTTAGAATTTTTTTTAATATATTTACTAATATTAAATAATAAATATATTAATTTAAAAAAAACCCGCACAAAAGTGCGGGTACTAAACTAGTTAATATATTAAAGGAAATGATATATTTTTTTTGGTGAGAAGGAAAGGATATATATTTGACTGTACATCTTCAAGTTCCAAGTTTCAAACAGATATTAACGCAGGCCCGGTAATTAAACTTGTAATCAAAACTCCAATTGACACCATAAATATCAATCCGATAATCCAGAGCCGTAAAAAGCTATCGGCGGGAACCATGAGCACCAACCCTAAAAAGCGATCGGAGGAAACCAAACGATCGACGGCGGCAGCGGCCATGAAGCGGCGTAAGAAGAACAAAAACCTTGACCCCACTGACTGCATTGCTAAAGGTTGAATCTTTTTTCTTCGCTTTGTCGATTATATATCTTGATTCAGAATATATTAGCGTGGTTTGATTCTTGTTTTACTGCCATCTGACTAATTATTGTGATGCATAAACTGATTTTTATTTAGGTTCCACTGTAAAATTCACGCCACACCCCAGAATTGAATCTCTTTTATATGGCGATGATAACACCGTTTACACTAGAAATTTGGTTCCAGGGGAAGCACTTCACGGCGAGATTTTACTATCTATTCAGGTATGTTCTATCTATTGGTTTCAAGTTTGTTGATGATCCTGTCTTTTGGAGGTTGACACCATGGATTGCTCTTTTGTTGGAATATGACATGAATTGCTGTTTGCACTAATAATTTCTCCAATGGCTACTTAGTATTATTGCCCTAAAGTTAAGAATTCCTTTATTAATTATAATCAACTACAGTTAATCTTATTGTGTCACCTGCTATAGTGCTATTGGCTCCTTACTTCTAATCAGTACTCATGTTCACACACACTTGCTTATATTTTCATTTCATTATTCTTCTAATTTCAGAATGATGATGGAACTGAAGTGGAGTACCGACATTGGGGTCCCTCTAGATCAAAGTTGGCTGCTGCAATTCTTTGTGGAGCTCAAAATATATGGATGATTGTAAGTATGATCATGCATTGCACTCTCATTTTATTTTGTTGTTTGATGATTCAATGTTATCGTTAGCTCGATTCCTTTTGGATTTTTGCCTTAGTTACCTCAATAAAACCACCAAAATGGACGATCTCTTATTTCCTATTCTTGCGGATTTTCCTTTTCATGTTTTCCAGAAACCTGGCGCACTTGTATTGTATGTGTGTTGGCAAGAAGAATGTGGAATTACAATTTCACATATTTCTGATCTCGTTGGTCCTGTAAGTTATTTATTCAATCCGTAGCAATCTGTACACGTAATTATGTTGTAGAATGAGTTTTATGACATGCGCGCATTTTGGATGTGCAGGATGGCATGGTTTATGTAATAGACATGCATAATCCGAAGGATCTTTTACATGTTGCTGAAAAAAGATTCAACATTGTACCCATTATTGCAAATCCAACTAGCTCAATGGACCATCGTATGCTTATTTGCACAGTAGACGTTTTGTTGGCTAGTCCGGAAGTTTCTGTAAGGTCCCCTCCTCCAAGCTATGAGTTGTTGTTATTTGCTTATTTTTTGTTTTAGTTTTTATGTTGTGATTTTTTGTTTGCTTTGTTTTGTATTTCACAGGCCGGGCTTATATGTATGAGTGCTAAACGCTTTCTCAAATCTGGAGGGCATTACATTATTTATGTCAAGGTTTATGCAGTGTTCCTACATCTTTATTTTTTAAAGATTTTTTTTCCTCAATTTATGAGATTCGTTGTTTATAATGTATTTAGTTATTACTTTGATTTCGTATAAAACCGAGCATATGTGTTATTTCCATTTGACTTATTTCTATGATATATTACAGACAAACTGCATTGACTCGGAAAATCGGTTACGTGGTCTAACCCAACGAGATCACATCAGACAGTTCAAACCAATGGAAAAAGTTAGTCTTGGATCATTTGATAAAAGTCGTGTTTATGTTATTGGTGGCTTTCGCACGCCTGAGGTATATTTTAGACTTATCTTGTTTTTGTTGAGTGTATTTAATGTTTGCCCCCTAGTCAATTAACTCATATATGGATTTTTATTTCTTCATCAGATGGCGCGTCCACCTACACCTGCATCTATTGCTGAGGTCATGGCTACAACTTCCCCGTGTAGGGTAAGCATTTGTAGATTTATTTGAACTCTAAAAGATTAATATATAAACTACTTGCTGCCCTCTATTCATTTCTTGTTATTTGATACAGTCTGTTGTTTTGTATTTATGTAGGTAGCACCAACTTATTTTGTGTTCGAATCTTGCTCTGGGTATGCGTTGTTTCTATCGCATCACCTCAGGGAAGTTGAGAGAGGTCACTTAGAAAACATGGAGTACTTCATTAACCGCATTGATGAAGTTGTTAAGCTCATAGCGTTTCATCCCTTTAAATCTATTGATTTTGTTTTTGAGGAGTACAAAGCGGTGTCCAAAGGTACGTGTTTGGATATTGAATAAGTATGATTTTAGAAATCATGCAAAGAAACATTTCTTCACTAGATTTACAAGCTAATCCTAATTTAATCAAATATGTTGTATTTTGTTTATAGGGCATGTGACGGATACACTAATGAAATTCTTGCTAGAACATCTTCCAAAAAAGCCAGCAAATGAAGAAGAATATATTAGAGTTGCTGTGTCAAATCCATTTATGACATTGTCAATAGCCCGGGAAACGAAACTTCATATCACCTCTGGGATCACTCAAAATGATATAATGCGCGGATTGCGGATGCACATCAACAAATTCATCAAGGACATAAATGTTTCTATTTCTTTTAATCTTAATTTTTAACTCCTTACATTTAAAGTTGCACTTGTATTCTAATATCTTTTCTAAATTTCGATGTTTATAGCCGGAAAACTTGGGAAAAGTCCAAAGAGAGATAGCACTACGCAGTTTCAGTCAAGTTTGAAGGTGTTAGTCGGGTACGATGGCCAACCGAAGAAGCTGAGTCTGATCTCAAATCATTAGAAGTGTCTGGTCTCAAATCAGCAACTGAAGAAGCTGGGTCTGTTCTCAAATCATTAGAAGCGGTTAAGCTCTAGCTTTCTGTGCAATTATTCATCAATCAAAGCTTATTGTTGAGATGAGCATCAATGAATTTGAGGCAACTTAGGTTATTGATCAAACAATGTACATTGGTTCTGAGATTTTTAATGTTGAATCAATTTTGCCCAATTGATGATGCATCTTGTATGTGTAAATTAACATGCACCCGATGGGATATAGCAAAGCAATTCACTATTTCAGAGTGCATATGCCAAGCTTGGAGATGGATCTTGTGCCTCTGTACCTGATGCAGGTTATTTTGTTACCCACCTGCTCAAAGACACTGCTGGATGACTTCAACTTGTTTGGAATTAACTAATGTCACCCTTTTTTTGGTTCATCAATTTGTTGATACCACCAGTCCAACATAAGAGTAATATGATGCTCTAGAATTTACCATGTTCGTTGTCGAGGCCTTGCGAATTGTAATGTGCCATTATTGTACCAATGATTGCATAGTCATCCCCAAGGGTACAAATCAGCACAATTAAGTTAAGATAGTAAACATTGTATGTTTATGCATATGTTTGTGAAGTGTGAACCATTCCTATCTCACTTTTGTCAGCCGACATATTGCTTGCAGACAATGGTTTCTAATGGTTGTGAAGTGTGAACCAGCAGATAAGGGTAGAGGTATGTCAGTATGTGAGTGTGTATACACATTTAAAAGTTTGATTTCTTTTTTGAGCTAAAAATCCAACTTTTATGTACAAGAAAATATTTTGAGCCTAAGATTTAGGTACAAATCGTTTCGTGAGACTGCAAGTGGATGTTTTTAGAACAACTGCTATGAGGAAACTCTCATAGTCTCATTGCTGATTTGAATCCAATTGATCTTTAGTCATTTGAAGATCTTGAAATGTAAGATTTCGCAAGGGTGTAGACCTCCTCATCCTCCCTTTTGTATTCGCTATAACGCAGGATGAAATAATCATACTCCAAATCAAACTAGTATCTCTGGATATGAGTAATATCACATTTAACTCTAAATCTTCAAATTAGCTTTTAATTACATTAATTATTATGCTTAATTATAACGGGGAAATGAATTGGCTAATAATCTGCAATAAACTACAATAAATTAATTTTGCTGACAAAGACGTCTTGTTTGGGCTTGACCACGTTGATGTTCTCGGTGGATTCGTCTTCTTGCACTCCAAAGAACTAATGGATTATGGATGTGTGGTTATAAATCTATAATGTTTATATTTTAGTTTACTTGTTGATTTTTTTTTTATTTTTTTTTTCATCAGCATTTTATTATTATTATTATTAATATCGTTAATACATTCCATATCTCATTACTTAGGACTTATGCATCATTTGGACAATCTTATAAATAACTTATAATACACAACATTACATTATTATAATATTATAACTATCCAAACGGAGCCTTATCTTATTTGATACATTGAATTTCTTTGGATTTCTAAAATTAAAAAATAAAATAAAATAAAATGGTCGTGTTACACGTTCAAAGTTCAAACAAACAAGTGTTTATATCGTCCCACGATGGCTGTCCCCTCACCCCGCGCTCACGTTAGCAGTTATAAAAGTCATTTCCCTACACTCATTTCTGATCAATATCTTGTCGGTCGATCCACAGAAGACGACGTCGTTTGATGTCCTGGCTTTTAGTTTCATTATAAAACGACGCCGTTTAACGTCTTCGTTCTGCTTAGGTAGTGCTACCCTACTACCCGTCCTACCCGATCGATTTCTCGACCTCCACCAGATCCGCCATTGATTTCTCACCAGATCTCCCTCTCTCTTTGTCTCCCTCCCTCACCGATCCGCCATTGCCGTGACCTGCTTAGCCTCGCATTTCTCCTGAATGAGCTTACAACACTCTTGATATCACCAAACAAGGGGGAGAAGCTGTGGAATTAGATCAAATCGATCGACAATCCCAAAACCCTAGAAATCATCAGATCAGGCAATGGCGGTTCCTAAATTCGAAACCTCGAAGCAGTACTATGCCACCAGCACACTGGTAATCGGCTACGCCCTCTGCTCTTCCCTCCTCGCCATCATCAACAAGTTCGCCATCACCAAATTCCCCTTCCCCGGCCTCCTCACCGCCCTCCAATACCTTGTCTCCGCCCTCGGAGTCTGGCTCCTCGGCAAATTCGGCCTCCTCCACCACGATCCCTTCACCCTCGACAACGCCAAGCGCTTCCTCCCCGCCGCAGCCGTCTTTTACCTCGCCATCTTCACCAACACCAATCTCCTCCGCCACGCCAACGTCGACACCTTCATCGTCTTCCGCTCCTGCACTCCTCTCCTAGTCGCCCTAGCCGACACCGCCTTCCGGAAGCAACCCTGCCCCTCCCGGATCACCTTCCTCTCCCTCTTCGTCATCCTCGCCGGCGCCGTCGGTTACGTCGCCACCGACTACGGATTCACCCTCACCGCTTACTCCTGGGCGTTCGCTTACTTGATCACCATCACCACTGAAATGGTGTACATCAAGCACATGGTAACCAATCTAGGGTTAAACACTTGGGGATTCGTCTTATACAACAATCTGCTTTCTCTCATGATGGCCCCCATTTTCTGGTTCATTACTGGAGAGTACAGCGAGGTGTTTGCTGCTGTTTCTGAAGCCAGCAATCGTGGATCCTTCGATTCAGTTGCTTTCGTGGCGGTGTCATTGTCTTGTCTGTTCGGATTGCTCATCAGCTTCTTTGGATTTGCAGCTAGAAAGGCTGTATCTGCAACTGCGTTTACTGTCACTGGTGTGGTCAATAAGTTCCTTACTGTAGCGATCAATGTGCTTATTTGGGATAAGCATGCCACCCCTATTGGATTGGTTTGTCTGTTGTTCACCATTGCTGGAGGTGTGATGTACCAGCAGTCGGTGACCGGAGCTCCAACACAGCGAGAAGTTGATGCTTCAGTGTCCAAGACTAGTGATGGCGAAAATGATGCTGATGAATCTGGGAAAGATTCAGAGGAGAGGGAGTTGTTGGGTAAAAGTTCTGCTGTATGACATGTTGGAAAGGATCTTACTCTGCTTGAATTGAAGGTTACTTCTTGATTGTGTTAGCCATGATCATACAGCTTACGATAGTGATACTGTTCATTTTCAGATTTGATGTTGTTACAATTCAGCTTAATTTTTATAGGAAGTTTTTGCTTTACATCATGTGTTACAATTCAGCTTAATTTCATATGCAAATGAAATACCATTTGTGATCAGTGATACCTGATTCTTGATGATTTTTGGGGAGAATATGAAACAACTTGGGAAGGAACTTGTTTTGCACAGCCATTGATAGGAGGCCAAATCCTTGTTGTTTAGAGGTTTTGTTTTACATTAACCTGCAGTTGTTATAGTTTCAATTGCACCCAATTTATATTCGACAACTTCAATCTTATCAGTTATCTCCATTCATAGATTTTTTTTTTTCTATGGAATGTATTGTTTTACATCTTGTTTGATACTTGGTGTTGCCTAATCCTATGTGTTCTCAGGTTATGTGTTCATTATCAGCAACTGTTTCTCATTCCTCTTAACTTCAATTGTTGACGGTATTATATAATGTTGTTATCTTTGATCATTGCAGCTTCTATATCTGAGCTGAAATTTTGCACTCTGTAGCTTATTTGACTTCTTTGTGCTCTGAACTTGCATGCTCAATGGTTCATGAAACTGCCCTTAATCATCGAAGTTAAGGGGGTGATGGAAATTATGAATGTATAATCGTTGCTTGTTGATAATGAATCAATGCCCTACAAGGGCCGGTGAACTTGCTGGTAGTAAAATTGGATCTTCATCTAGTTTAGCTTTAAGTCACTGACAAAGTTATGTTCATGACTTCTACTTTGATCTTTGAGAGAGGAAAATTACAACTATTAGTTGGTCTACTTTCTCCTTCTGTGTTTTGAGGTACCTTTTGACTGCTCAAGCAATTGTTGTTGTTCGTCTTCTTGATTTCATTCTGGTGTTAAACCATTGAAGTTCGAGCTATCTCATTCCTAATTTAAAGACTCGTATCCACAATCGCTTTTTAGGGTTTAATTTGGTCCCTTTATTGATGTTTATGTAATCAAGATCCATTGATCCGTTCCCTGCACATCTAACTTAGTGGATTGGAAGAACCAGACTGACTCGGGCTTATAATTTCTCTCCGGATCAAAGGCCCAAGTGTCGGCGCCCTATGGCGTCAACAGCTGAGCGCTAGTTCGACATGCAGCAGATGCATCGCTACACTGCCTAAATCATGCCAACTTCATGAGGAGAACTAGTCGATGCGCCGAGGGACATTAGCCAGCAAGGATGACCTTCTGAAAGGCCATTTGCACAAATTCTGCTGTAAAACTCGCATATCAAAGATGAGCTGCAATAAGAAACTTCAACTAGTTTGAATGACAATTAGCGTGGTATATCGGCAATAAGTTATACAAGCTTCGATAAATTGGTAAGGATGGATGAGAGTGTTTGTGGACGATTTATAAGTAGTAGTCGACAAGTCCTTGATCTTGGAGATATGTCATGGCTCGTTACTAGAGTTTGTTAGTAAAAAAAGATGTTTGCAAAATCAGCAACAAATAAGTTCTTGTAAGTTGGCTAAGGAGCTATAGTTTGTTAGTAAGATTCCCAAACCAAACATCTTTACATATGCTTCAATTATTAGCTTAGCACTATGGACTTCAAAAATAAACAAGTCTATAAATTGCCACTGAATCAATAATTAACTTCATTAGTTGAGTTTGTGAAATTTGAAATCTTGGTCCCTTGAACAGGTACGATTAACTTCACTAATTTGCATGAGCATCTGGTTCTTTGTGCTTTAGACCTAGATTTCACTCTAATTAAACAAGTTTTCTAGGACTCCAAACATGAAATAAAAAATAAAATTACAACGTTCAATTTCCAAGATTTTAGTTGGACCAGTCATTCGTTCAGGTTTGGATTCGGACTTTGATCATTCGAATCTCAGGTAAATCGGATTTCGAATCAATCGGATCATGGGTTGTTCCGAATCAAGCCAAACAGAATTTGTCCCAATTTCGGATCGACCTAACAGGTGAAAAAGTCAAAAACTTTTTTAAAATATTATAAAAAAAATTATAATATCAATATGTTAAACTAAACTAAATAATAATATTATAATTTATTTATAAATATTACATAACAATATATATAAATATTTTTCAACATAAAAAGATATATTATACAATTTGGCATCGAAACTCAAGTGAAATAATAATTATAATATAATGTTCTTTCTGTCATCCACGACACGGTAAATGCCATCAAATTCATATTGAATAGCATGTCCAATTCCCAAAACCAATCTCACTACACTTTCCTCCAACATTGAATTGAAGAGAGTCAATCTCTTGCAAGAGATGGAAGAGTAAAGCAAAAAGGATGGCAGTGGCCGCTACAATCTATTACATATGGACAGCAAGGAATGTCAAGCTTTTTGAAAATCTATTACGTATGGACAACAAGGAATGCCAATGTTTTTTAAAACAAATTGTGGAGCATTGAAGAAACGATCGACTTGGTGAAAACACACGTGTACAAGCTATTCTACACCATGTACTTTTTGTTTTCGACTTGGTGAAAACACACGTGTACAAGCTATCAACTATATAGCACCGTAAGACCTGAGGTCTTAACATGCACCAATCTATGCCGGCATAATAGCCTTCTCAGGTCCATTGTCTTCACTTGGAGCCTATAAAGAAAGAGCTCTTGTGACATGGGTAGGATTTGAATCACTTATAAATCACTCCGTACATCCTTATTATATTCGATATGTGACAAGGTGTTACAATGGCATAAAGATCAAAACCCTAAGATGATACTCTAAAACAAAGTATTGATTGTTTTCAACAATAAAATAATATAGGACATGGAGGTTGAGTTGAAGAGGGTCAAAGCACCCGGTGGTCGAGGATGTGGGCCTCCCTCAAGTGGCCATATTCTCCGGCATAGAGGACATCGTCGTCCATTGTGTGAAAGTTGTGCAGCGGGAAAATAGCAACGAGGGACGATGCGACCTTTCTCCCCTCATCTATCAATCCGATAGAGATTCCACGAATATGATGATCGTGGAATCCAATCAGCTACATCTCTCTCCTGTCAGATGCGACCTCTCTCCCCTCACATATTTCTAATCTCGTAGGTCATGTGAGTTATTTATTCAATTCGTAGCAATCTGTACAAGTAATCATGTTGAAGAATGAGTTTTATGACATGCATTTTGGATGGGCAAGATGGCATGGTTTATGTAATAGGCATGCATAATCCGAAGGATCTTTTACATGTTGCTGAAAAAAGATTCAACATTGTACCCATTATTGCAAATCCAGCTTGTTCAACAGACCATCATATGCTTATTTGCACGGTAGACATTTTGTTTGCTAGTGCGGAAGTTCCTGATAAGGTCCCCCTCCTCCAAGCTATGAGTCGTTGTTATTTGCATATTTGTTGTTTTTTTTTTAACTTTTATGTTGTGATTTTTTGTTTGCTTTGTTTTTTATTTCACAGGCCGAGCTTATATGTATGAGTGCTAAACGCTTTCTCAAATCTGGAGAACATTACATTATTTATGTCAAGGTTTATGCAGTGTTCCTACATCTTCATTTTTTTAAGATATTTTTTTTTTGCTCAATATATGAGATTTATCATTTTGAATGTATTTAGTTATTACTTTAATTTCGTATAAAATTGAGCCCATGTGTTTTTTCATTTGACTTATTTCTATGATATATTACAGACAAACTGCATTGACTCAGAAAATCGGTTACGTGGTCTAACCAACAAGATCACATCAGGCAGTTCAAACCAATGGAAAAAGTTAATCTTGAATCATTTGATGAAAGTCATGTGTATGTTATTGGTGGCTTTCGCACGCCTAGGTATATGTTAGACTTATCTTGTTTTTGTTGAGTTTATTTAATGTTTGCCCCCTAAGTCAATCAACTCACATATGGATTTTTATTTCTCCATCAGATGGCGCGTCCACCTACACCTACATCTATTGTTGAGGTCATGGCTACAACTGATCCACGTATGGTAAGCATTTGTAGATTTATTTGAACTCTAAAAGATTAATATATAAACTACTAGCTGCCATCTATTCATTTCTTGTTATTTGATACGGTCCGGTGTTTTGTATTTATGTAGGTAGCACCAACCTATTTTGTGTTCGAATCTTGCTCTGGGTATGCGTTGTTTCTAACGCATCACCTCAGGGAAGTTGAGAGAGGTCACTTAGAAAACATGGAATACTTCATTAACCGCATTGATGAAGTTGTTAAGCTCATAGCGTTTCATCCCTTTAAATCTATTGATTTTGCTTTTGAGGAGTACAAAGCTGTGTTCAAAGGTACGTGTTTGGATATTGAACATTATTTTAGAAATCATACAAATAAACATTTCAGCACTAGATTTACATTTCTACACTTCCAGCTAATCCTAATTTAATCGACCATGTTGTATTTTGTTTATAGGGCATGTGACAGATACACTAATGAAATTCTTGTTAGAACATCTCCCAAAAAAGCTAGTGAATGAAAAAGAATGTATTGTAGTTGTTGTGTCTAATCCATTTATGCAACTGTCGATAGTCCGGGAAACGAAACTTCGTACCACCTTTGGGATCACTGAAAATGATATAATGCGCGGATTGCGGATGCACATCAACAGATTCATCAAGGACATAAATGTTTCTGTTTCTTGTAATCTTAATTTTTAACCTCTTGTATTTAAATTAGTTGCACTTGGACTTTTATCCCTTTTCTAAATTTCCATATTTATAGCCGAAAGACTTGGGAAACGTCCAAAGAGAGATAGCACTACGCAGTTTCAGCCAAGCTTGAAGGTTTTAGTCGGGTACGATGGCTAACTTGACATTTATTTTGTATGGTGACATTTATTTTATCCAACGGAGTAAATCGGAGTGATTCACTATTAAAGGAACTCTATCCCACTTCTCCACCCTCATGAGTTGAAATTCTAAAACTATGTTTTGATTGCTTTAAACAATGAAATATTCCAGCACGTGATAAAGACCATCAAATTCATATTGAAAACCATTTTCTCCGGGAATCCCAAAATCAATCTCACGACACTTTCCGCCCAAATTGAGCAAAAGAGGGCAACGTTTCTTCGAGTGTAATCTTGTGTCTCAAACACACGAAGGTCGAGAAGGTGGGCTTTCCCAAAGTCGTTCCCCATGGTCACCTTCTCTGCGCGTCGTAGATGACATCGTCATTCATCATGCAGAAGTTGTGCAAAGGGAAAATGACAACAAGTGTCGATGCAACCTCTGTCCCTTCATGTATCAATCCGAGAGAGATTACACAAAGTTGATGGTTGTGGAGTCAAATGAGTTGCATCTCTCTCCTATGGAAGACGGTGTCTCCCACCAACGTTTTGACAAGTCAACAAGCTAGTCAAACAACTACGTCAAAGCTTAAACGACGGCCTACACTTCCTGTGGATGGGCCTGATCTTCAAAGCCCGTGAGACACTGTGGACGGCGAATCCTTCGGTGGAGCAAACGTCCGGCATCGTGCCGTTGATGTGGCCAATTCTCGTGACTCGGGGTCTCGACCCATTATATAAGGGAGGTTGTCCTACACGTTACGGTTTACAAGGACGTCTTGATAAGCTTGTTCATGGGATTGGTTAATTATGCACGTATAAATGATATGTATACCGATCGATCAAATCTTTAGCCTGATAGGTTTCAAGTTGTATAACTTCAGGGTCATTTGGGTCCATTGTAAGAAGCAGGAACTAAATATGAGAAAGAATGTCAATTAACTAAATGTGATTTCAGAGTTGAAATAGTATCTCTGTTTTACCTCCATACCAATTAATTTTGGGGTCCAAATGGAATACGACTTTCAATATGAATGATTTGTACTGCATCCTAAATAATTATGATGTTCATTGTAATGGAAACATGGTTTATGAATATCACCTCATAAGGTAGTCGAACATGCAAAACATGGATTAGAAAAATTGGTTGTAGGTTAAATTATTACTATATTGTTTGAATTGTGTTGTTATTCTTTGGTGATGATTGGTATTACTTTAGCGCTTCTCATCTATACAGTTGGAACTCTATCCCACTTGTGAAAATAGATGCAATTCGAAATGCAATAAAATTGAAGAAAATGCATGACTAACTGAAGGGGTCAGGTTTGCAAGAATGTAGCTTTTTATGTTGGTTTGTTGGCGAACATAAATGTCTAGTCTTGAATTCCAATTGCATGTCTTTGATGATACAATCACTTGATCTATAAGGTGAAAATTGGTATAAACAGCAATCCAACCTGATCCGGTCAGCTCTAATAGATCGCAAGTTATTGCACTAATTAACGTCTCATTTGGTTAGCAACTGAAAAAACCCAATAAGTAAAAAAACCCAAGAAGTAAATAAAATATATGTGTTTGGTTGAAGTTTTTGTCGCAGGAAAACCCATGAAGTTAAATTCTTAGGAATTTAAATTCATCCATTTTAAATGAATTTAACTTATCTACTTCATCCTAGGTAAGTTGCAATTCCACCCTTTATAATTAGAAATTTCCAATTTCCTTATTTTAATTCATACAATCTAAAATTTAATCAAACATATTTTCACAATTCTTGAAAAGTACAATTCATGAGAATTCAATTCACGAGAAGTAATTTCCCATGAATTGTTCTTTTTTGTGTTAAACCAGCCCAAAATTTATTAGTTGATCGAGTTTGTGAAATTTGAAATCTTGGTCCCCATAAAAAATACAATTAACCTCACTAATTTGCATGAAGAATATGGTTGTTCGTGCTTTAGGCCTAGATTTCACCCTAATCAAAACAACTTTTCTAGGACTCCAAACAAGAAAAAAAACAGTAAAAAAATTACAATGTCCAATTTCCAAGATTCATAGGCTATACCTGCGGTCCATTTCTCCTAAAAAATTGCCACTATCTATAATAAATTCAAATCCACCCAAACATAAAATGGCCAAAAAAAAACCCAATTTCAAAACTTTGAGTTGCTCTAACTTATAAATGATCAACTGTGGAGTCTATGGGTATTGAAATGGTAACGATTACCCAACTTAAAATTCATTTTTATCAAATTCAAATGCGCAATTAGGACTTAGGAGTGGTTTAATTTTATATAGAGATATTTTAAACCAATTAGTATAAACTAGTGGATTTGAACTTGAATATCTAATAATTTAAAGGAAAAAATTTAGACAATTACCCTTTGTGAAATTTGATCGATCAATGTCAAAAGTTCTTTACATCTGATGTGAAGTTCAACAAAATGCAAACTCGATCCTTGAATCGGTAAATAAAGAGCGGTCATTCCGGGGTTCGAACCGAAGACCTATGAGTACTACCCGCAAGTCCTTTCGAGTGAGCCATTTCGGAATGGTTTGCAAACTTGATCCGCCTCTATCAATAATACACCCTCCGTTTTTTTTAATTGTCTTTTTTTACTATTTATGTATTTTTTGTAAGGTGATAAAAATTATATACTCCGTAAAATATTTATTTTTTTAATAATTTATACTTATTAGTAATAAATATAATATTATTTAAAAAATAAAATAAATAAATAATATTTTATATAATTTTTACTTCTTTCATAAAACTTGTTGTTTTGAAAATGTCATAAGGAATACATAGTCACTAACTTTACCCAAGAATCGGAAAAAAAAAATAAGTCATTGAAACATTTAAGAATTTTTTTTATAATTTTATACTTATTACTACCTAAAATTATTTAAAAATTATATTTTATAGAACTTTTTACCTTCTTAAAAACGTTGATAATCCAAACGCACTTAATAGGAAAAGGAGATAGTATATTTATTACTCCTAATTTTGACTGTAGTAAACACTAAGATCAATGGCAGGGAACTGAAATTTAGAATCTATCGAATGTCTTAAACAAGTAGCTAAAGATTCCCAAATCCACGAAAAGTGAAAACCAATTGAATCGGTTGACTACAGCGAGTTTCAATTCAACTGAGATTCTGCATATTTGGGGATGTGTTGAGCCAATCGGAGATCGACTCATCATGATCATGTGACTCGAATAGGAAAGAAACAGCTCAAATTTTCATGGCCTCTTCAAAAATTGAATTCTCAACTCTCAAATCGATTAATTAATTTTCACCTAATTGTTGTTTTTCAACTTGTCTCTGCTCTATCATCAGCATAAACATCAGTTAACAATACCCAAAAAACTCGAATTCAACACTTAGCTACTTGTTACCTTTTGGGTTGACTCTACGATCGAGTTTACTTAATTGCTCAGTGCTTATCATCGACTTTTTTTTTCTTTTTTTCTTTTTTTCTTTGTTTAGACACTTGAAGAGAGCTAAAAGAGTTGAAGGGCTGATAATACAAATAAAAAATTTTATAGTTTTTTTTTTATATATAATCAATCAACAAGAAGAAAATTTTAGTTTGGATGAAAAAATTAATATTTGACACATGATTCTATTGATCAATATTAGTACTATTACTAATTTACTACATATGTAATGTAAAATTTTTATAGTTTAAAAATATAAAAAGTTCCTTCCTAAATTATTTATGGAATAAAGGGCCAAAACAAATAAATAAAGTAAAAAACTACATTTCCTCTCTAAGATAGTAGCTCGATCAATATTAGTTTTAGCATACTAAAATATCAATTTTTAAACTTTTTATCCACCAAATCTTTTACAACCCCCTCCTCGTCTTTGTAACGGCCCAGAATTATGATTTCCGGGTTACGTTTCAAGGGATAAAACCCCTTGTTCGGATCTTGCAATCCAGGTACGGGTCGAGGTTTCAAACTCATTTTAAGATTAGTAGAAAGAGGGATTTCAAACCCTAAAAACCTCGAAGGGCCGTTGGGTACCCTTAACCTATCCTAAGACTATGTCGCGAAATCCATTTCAAACGGAAGTAAAACGGAAGCATAATAAAGATACAAGTGCCGCGGCCGAGCCGGTCAAAACCAAATTATGAGCGAGTGATTACCATTTTACCAAGTTAGAATATTAGCTAGGTTCTTCGATTCGCCAAAGGGTTTCCCGTCACAGAAGCAAGGAGCAAACAATATCTGCAGAAAATACCTTAAAAAAAAGAACGGGGAAAGGAGTCAGATCGAGCCACTCATGCGGGACCGGTAGTCCTCGCTGAGGCCACATAGTATGTGCTATACCTAATAAAGATGCTCTAATGCAGTACGAAAGTCAAACACACTAGCATGCCCCTAAGTATAATAATGTGCAGAAATACTGTAAAGGGCCCAAGACAATGCCAAGTGGCATATCCCTCTCCTACCTCCACCCCCTTCCGATAGGGCGGAGACTGGCCAGCTCGTGAATGCATTCCGTCATAATCGGGGGGCACGCATGCCTAACCCGCTCCATAATAAAGCCCGCAGGCATATCATAATATAAGGAAGTTCATGACTCGATTGACTCAGGGTACCCGATGAGGCTGGGCTACCCTATGACCCTAGCAAAGACTCTAGGACTATCACAGATAACAGCCGTTCTGTTTCAAACGCATAAAGTAAACAGATGCTCAATCAATTAGTGCAACCTAAACATGATACTACATGGCATGCTTTTATGCATATGCAACACCTAACATAAAATGCAACAACATGCATGAATGTCCAACCTGAGTAAGCCCCCTAGGGAACTTACCTGATGATGCAGAACAGCAAGATAACACAAGCAATGGCCCAAATGCAAGTCCAAAGCAATCCAAAAGCAATACACACCTATCATCAAGCCATTTCCATAAGCTACCAGACCAACATTCAGACACAGGAAACCCAAGTTCTCAACATCCTCAAAACCAACCGATAGTAAAACCATTTTCCAAAACCTTTCCGATACGATCAACATCAACCAAAATCATTCTTCCAATCAACCCATTGATAAAATCATACAAACCATATTTTTCAAACTCTTAAATTCCAAATTAAGTCAACTCATATTCAAAATAATTTCTCAAATCTTACTTGACCAAATTTCGACATTTATCGTTTAAATCCTTAACAAATTCCCAAAATCATATTATAAACACAATCCCGGCATGTTTATTTTCAAAATCATCGCATAAATAAATTCCGACATTTAGTCACAAAATAATTCTATTTCCACAATTTAAAACATCACTAAATACATATTCCAATTAATAACACTTTTAACTAATTTTATAATATAATAATAGTCTCCAGAGAATATATCAAAATCAGAATAATAAAATAACGGTAATAATAAGCTAACGACAATGAAGCACACGTTATAATATATACCGACATATAAATAACCACAAATTAAGCAAATCATATATAACGTAACCACAACCCAATGAAACAGCAGCCCACACCCAAGGAGATCCGAGCCCAGAGAGAATAGGCCCAGAATCAACCCCAACCCGGAAGGAAAGCTTGACCCGAAATGAAAGGAACAGATCCGACCCAAACTCAAAATCTCTCAAACAAACCCGGAAGAAGAACTTGGATCGGACCTGGCCCACCCGATGGCCCAACTCACGTGAAAGAAAGAAGGAAATCAGGGTCCACATGCTTCTTCTTCCTCAGGCTCAATACAGAGCACAGAGACGCCGCCTGACTAGTGGCGGCCGCAGGATCCTCCGAAAGGTGGGGTGAAATTTTTCTAGTGTGTACTGCGATATTGGCCTTGAATAAACTTCTTTATCTAAGCTACGACTTTCAACTTAGCAGTGGATTGTAGAAAAGTAGACTTACATTTGCTTGGTTGCTATAGTAGTGGTTTCTCGTCATTCATTGGAAATTAAGGCATTTGTCATCTTTAGGAGTGTAAACTTATCAAAATTCAATCATGCTAAATTCAAGGCCTTTGCATATTAGCCAGGATTGTAAACTCATCAACTTTATAATATCTTTTGGTTCCCAAACACATGATAGAAATTGTGATTTCAATATGTAGGGTACAAAAATACAAATATTGCATAAAGTTTCACAAATTCAATTCACAAACCCCAAATTCAATTCATAAATTTCATTCTCAAAATCACATACACAATAATTAAAACACAAAATTTATTCTCAAATTCACAAATTCTAATGAAAATTTCACAAAATTTATTTTCATAATCAAATCCTAATTTCACCAATTTTATGAGGTTTAATTAGTTTATAGCTAGATAATTTGTATATAATAGGGAGCCCGGGAAGTGAGAATATAATTAAATAAGGGGGTAGGAAGATAGAGAGTGGGTGCAAGTTGAAAAAAGAATAAAAAAGCTTTTTTGAGGGAGGCGAATTTAAAAAAAAAAACAAAAGGAGGCTAATTTCACAAATTTTATGGGGTTTAATTAGTTATAGCTAGATAATTTGTATATAATAGGGAAGTCAGAATATAATTAAATAAGGGGGTAGAAAGTAGAAACATAGAAAGTGGGGTGTAAGTTGAACAAAGAATAAAAAAACATTTTTGGGGGAGGTGAAATTTTTTTTAAAAAATGGAAGGTGGTGGGAATTGAACCCATAACCTTTAGTCTCATTTTATTTTCTTTCCTTCCCACCAACCAACTAAGCAAAGTGGACTTATTGATTTTATATTAATCCTAGTTTTACTTATTACAACACTATCATATATATAAATAATTTTTTATTTTTTTTCCAAACCCCGGGGCGTGTGGGTCGAAAGGTGGGGCGGCCGCGTACGCCCGCCCCACCCTGGGGCCGCCCCTGCGCCTGACAACGGGAAACGGAAGGAAAAGAAGGAGGAGCTCCTTGCCAGCGGTCCTCTCGCCCTCAAATCGGACTCTCTCGCTCACTCACCCTTTTTCCGACAACCATAGAACGAGAAAAAAAACAAGAACAAACGAACAAGGAGAATCGAGGAAAGAGAATCTCACCGAGGGCTCGAAGCCTTCGCCGGGGGCGTTCGCTGGAGACACGACCTGGGCTTGCCTGGGGCGGTGTCGGTGTGTTTTGGCCTCAAACGAAAGAGGTCGAGTCAGAGGCGGAGCTTTAGCGGGTTCGAGAATGAAACAAAGAGGAGAGGAGTGTTACCGCTCGATTCGGGGGAGCACAGGGGAGCGACAATGGAGGCGGGGCAGCTCGGGATCGGAGACATCGAGAAAGAAGTGGAGACCGGGTGCTGCTTCTGCTCGCCGAGGAGGGAAGGCTGCTACTGGTTGTTCGGAATTGGTGGCTTAGTTCGAACAGGAGAGAGCAAGGTGGAGCAATGGTGGTCACGGTAAGGGCTCTCGGTGGCTTGAAACTCCGAAACAGGGGGGGGGGGGGCGAGCTTGATGCGGCTTCAAGAGGAGGAGGCGGCGACTGTGGAGGAGGCAGAGAAGAGGGCTGAGGAGATGGTGGTGGAAATGAGGTGAGTGGTGATGCTCAGCTGACCACAACAAGTAAGATGTGATGGCGGTGGTCTCGACACCAGAAGGAAGACCAAAGGGGAAGGAAGGAGATGGGCAAGAGAGAGAGTTCCTTTTTTGTGTTTTGTGATGCTTTGAAATGAATCAAAAATAATCTGATTAAAGAGATTGAGCAAAGAGATTGAGTGTGAAATGAGGGCTGATTTCGGATAGAGCCAAGGGGAAAAGAGATTTGTCTTTTTTTCCATTCTAAGGTAGAAAAGTTATTTGGGAGGGGGGTGTTGTTCTGCAAATTCCGGTCAAAGGGGAGGAGAAGAATACAAGGTAATAAGTGGTCTCACTCCCAATCCATAATACACAAAGAGAATATATCCGACATTTAAATTCGAAACCCGTAAATCCCGACTCTAACGAAACTTGAATCCAATATTCAATTTTTTATTTATTTATTATTATTATTATTTTTTTCCGACTTAAATCCATTTTATATTATTTGTTGAAATTTATTATATAAAAATCCGGGCCTTTACATCATCCACCTCTAAAAACAAGTCTCGTCCCCGAGACTAAAACCAAAATAAAGTAGGAGATGAAGTTTGAAATTGATGAGTCCGAGGACCATGTCCAAGGATCTTGTAATCATCTCGGTTGCGTCTTCCGGGATTCTCACAACACCCTAGTCACGATCGTGACATCTCCAATTGGCCTTGACAAGTATGCAATAAGCGCCCCTATCACATCCTCGCTTCGACTTTTCGGAAGTACCACAACTCTAAAAGTCCTATAATGTCATCACTAGGTCTTAGCAAGCATCCTACAAGCGCCCTCATAAAATGCTTGTATCCACTTCGTGAAGTATCATAGAGTTGCCCGGGCTTGAAACGATTCAAAAGGGATTCCGCAATTGGAAAAGATTAACCTCAAAATCGTTGAAATCCTCGATATCGTTTATTCTTGTAAAATCCAAGTTACTTCCTTTCAAAACCGCTCAAAATCTTCAAATCCGACGTTTAATCAAGCAACTTCACACCAACAAGTCAAATCCTTTCAAATCAAGATTTCGTCAAAATCTTCCCACAACCAAATCATTTCCTCGCATATCAATCAATCAAATTCAGAAGGTAGGAGGTGGAATCATCCACCTCTAAGGGCTAATCCCATATTCTCTTCCTAGTTTCCGGAATCATATCAATCTACTAGTCTCAATTCAAGCAAGATTCACAAGCCATAAGCAATGCATAACCACATAACCAATCAATAATCAACGAGTGCATCATATGACAAGTCTCAAACATATGCCAGCACACTGCCACAAGATCACATCAACGTCTCTACATCATACTAAATGTCACAATATGCACCTATGCCAAAATCATGACCCGCATCTCGATACTAAACCAAGGTCATAACAGGTACATCCTCATCATAAAGTCAACGAATCAAACCCATTGTCAACACATCAACACAACAAGTCATGTTATTAAGATCCGCGAAAAGGGGAGGTCAAACGGTATATCAGTCGTCGAAGGTCAGCATATTCAC
Source organism: Persicaria maculosa (assembly GCA_963922045.1). NCBI lineage: Eukaryota > Viridiplantae > Streptophyta > Magnoliopsida > Caryophyllales > Polygonaceae > Persicaria > Persicaria maculosa. The sequence goes on from OY998252.1 coordinate 3,936,797, forward strand.
CAAACATCATCTTAACTCATCACAATGTCATATAACGATCATTTAGAAATCTGATATCATCATCTCATATATACAAATCATATTCATCATCAAAGTCATATTCATCATTTAACATATCCATAATCATGCTTGACGATCATACAACATAACATTATGCTTTATCACCCCATAATATAATATCATGTTTTCACGTAGTAACACATCATGATCTCATATATCATACCACAACACATCCTAACATGCTTCTAAACAACTTAGCAAGGTATCAATATATCATGATAACACTTGTCACTGACAACTAGATTTCAATATTGCATCTCAACATGTAATACCGTTCCGTATCAGATTCTTCATAGTTGCTATCTAACATCATGCCAGTGCATATTAATAATTTACATAATCAAGAAAATCCTCATATCATCACCAGTCAAAATAAAACACAATTCCCACTCGCCCGATTCCAATTCCCAAGCCAAGACTAATCCTCTTCTAGACTCGCCAACATCAACTCAAACAAAATTTATCCAAAGAAATCCCAATTCATCTCGATACTCAAATCTTACCCCTCCTTCCGCCAATCACTACCACACCATCCACCTCTAAGAACCCAACTCATATCTCTAACTGCACACCCAGGTACCCTCTAACACCATGTCCTCAATATTCACAAGCCCTCTCTTACACTCCTCGTACCACCCGGAGCATCACAAACATCCCCTAGAGCTCATCAGAACCACCAACATTGCCTCCCATAAATCTCAAAGCTCACTCAGTCTTACCTAAGCCAACAATCCTCACATCAGCTCTACCTCACACCACCCTCGAACATCCTAATGACTCAAACCCTTTCACTGCCCTCCGGCCACTCTACAAGAGGATCTCACCCACATGTTAAAAAAAAGAAGCAGTTATAAAAATTATAATACCTAAAGCATGCATCATTTTAGCTAGCATTTATAATAGCATCGTTATTACATCCTCAAACATTAAAATCTTATCAAGAAGTCTCAACTTACTATCATGTTCAATATTTATATCAAACATCATACATAAACATCATCAGATTAGGCTAGCAAGTTTCATCAAAAACCTTATCAATAAACAATTCAAGTTTCTCAGCATTTGCATTTCACATTCTATAGGCAAGAAATTTAGATCATGCTTAACAACTCAGAGTATCAACACATCAAGACATCATGGCACATTCGAACTATAAGGCATCAAATCATATCATCATAACAACAGACAATCAGGCAACAATAATCACCAAGTCAGCACATCAACACGTAATCCCCATCGCTAGGTCAGTGCAATATCATCAACAAATTCAGAAGGATTAGCAATTCGAATGGAGTACACTTCTGCCTGCAAGTCATATCGCGCTCGGTAGTCACAATCCTCAAAACCTACTTGTCCCACCAACACCGTCGATCATGAGGCTTGTGGGTTATGAGCCCACGCTTCCGCCACACCGCTCTATCATTATGCAACTTCCTTTCTCTTTCAAGCAGTCGCTCACCAAATATCGCAGAGGAGTCTAAGTTAGCAGAGATAGGGGAGTGACAAAGACGGGCAACCCAATGTTCACTTCGGAACCAAACATAGACCAAGGCTAAAGAACGACAAGACTAGAGACAAGACTTTGACCCGAGAATGACAACGATTGCCCCTATGAAAATCTATGAGGTTACAATTTGTGACAAGTAGCAAGGGTTCGTCTCAATCAATCAACCATATCAACCCACACTAACATGTACCTATATCGAAGATCAACGACATACATGTACATTCAAAAGACACATTCGAGTTCTACCTTGAGGGGCAAGCGAGGCAAGCTAACAGTCTATCGATTCATGAAAGTCATAATGCCTAGTAGTCTTGAGCGAGATATGCGGGATTTACCAAACAGAGCAAATATCACATATATGAGCAATGCACTAGCGGGGTATATATATCAACAATCAAGGTCAATGCATCATGATGAGGTTATCGTAACAATCCGACCTAATGTTATACGAGAACACATAAGAGCAGCATAGTATCTATCACATATGGCAACCATGATCATATATTAAGTCAAGAATGGCATGCAATCAGACGAAGGGTCACATTCAGAAAGCATAGGTCCTACAGGATGCTAGCGATACACGATGAGGCATGACATAGTTAAGGGTGGCCTAAGAGAACTCAGCATAAGGTTCACGAAGCATGTTTACGCAATGCAGTAATTATGAAAAGTTACCATCTAGGGAGTCATATCGGAATTCATAAACCTTATAGGATACTACTAGCACATATCGAACATGAACTCGTCAAGGCACTTCGACTAGACCCACCCTAACATTCTGATGTCATGGATATGCGGAAACATGATATAGCGTGGTGTGTGATCATGCGAAGTGTCAAGTCATATATTCATGTAAGCACGAGAGGGCATCATAAAGTAATAGGGAACGCTATAGAGCGATGATCATGTAAACATGCTAGGGCTAATAAGGGCGAATACAACATTTTAAGAGAATAGCAGAAGGGAAGAGTCACACTATCAGGGACATATCTTGAGATGGAATTAACAATAATGTAGCCAAGGTATAAATCCGCACAAGTCGCAACCAAGAGTCCTACGTGATACTAATGACGCAATACAACATTTGATACATACATGCGCTTGATTGACTAACACAACGATACACAAGAGACCACATTGACATAGTCCAGCGATACAAAAGCATGGGAGGAACGTAGCAGTGCATAATATAAGCCTACGTAACATGACAATATAAGCAGAATACAGGGCATTCGTACAAAGAGGAGCTTACCACACTATCATGGACCTAATTCAGGGAAAGCAACATTCATATAGACTCATATCATGCCATTCATGGTTCTAACCAAGCAGTAGTACGATCATTACAACAGGTCAATCAGACACGTGAACCCAAACATAATCATGACAGAAAGCGAGATGCAACACGAGACCTAAACAATGCGACTAGCATGGATACAGAATGTTATACAATCACGAATTTACATTAATGATCATGACAATAACATGTACTAGAAATTACGTATCATATAAGGCATGTTGACATCAAGTTGTAGCACGTATCAAATAAGGAACTTGCTTCATCAGGGTATCAAAATTTAACGATCACACTATCATGAACCTAGTAGAGTAAAATCATGCAGATTCATTTCATGCAGCTCACACATCCATTCAATCCTACGATCAATAGGCCAAGTAAACATGCTATGACAACATAAAATCATGGTAGAAGCCAAGACATAACACAAGACCTAAGCAAGGTAACCAATCATAGATGCAACAACATGAGTAGCTTTTACCAATGGGCATTCATGGGGCACATGCTAAAGATTACAAAATTATGTCATGCAATTCAGAGAGAGTCACAATTACAACCGGACAGAGATCCCTAAGGGCAACCATTGACTTTTCCCAACCGACTCATCACCCCTCTTTCCCGTGGGACTTTGGTACGACTCTTTGTGGTAAGAAAATAAAGGTTGATCATCATATGAATCAAGAAAGGCAATCCCGAGAACACCTTACTTTTGACTCAAAGTGACATCAAGAACTACCTTTCAATACTCACTCAAACCACCTTTATATCCATACATGTTTCCGACACAATGTGTTTACCGACCCGATTCCCCGTGGAAGACACTAACATCTGGGAGGAAGACTCGATAGAACATAGTTGAAGGGCTGTTTCACACAAGCTTGACTTGACCATATAGAAATAAAGGTACTCCCGCTATCCCGTTTGCACAAGTAAGTCAATACACATTTCACAGTTAGGGCATCCAAATCAAATCTCTATCATAGCAAGCATTCAACACAGAATCAGTTAATAAAACACATAATGATCTCCTTGGAGTCTCCCAACCCATCTGTAAAGAACAAGCTGATATTTTGTCTACCGTTCCCAACTACACCCAATAGGGGTGGTCTAGCGCCTTTACTACCCACTCGCGTCCCCATTTGGTCGGTTTCCTCTTTTATTACAAGTCAAGTTCATTACTTAGTCAAATTTCAGTTAGGAATCTTAAGTTCATTTTGCCCCTTTTTAAAATCCTTTCAAATCCCTTGAAATTCATGGGCGGCTTTCCAAAACATACACTCGACCCTTGCGTACCTGAATTGCACAACCTCAGCTCTGATACCATCTTTGTAACGGCCCAGAATTATGATTTCCGGGTTACGTTTCAAGGGATAAAACCCCTTGTTCGGATCTTGCAATCTAGGTACGGGTCGAGGTTTCAAACTCATTTTAAGATTAGTAGAAAGAGGGATTTCAAACCCTAAAAACCTCGAAGGGCTGTTGGGTACCCTTAACCTATCCTAAGACTATGTCGCGAAATCCATTTCAAACGGATGTAAAGCGGAAGCATAATAAAAATACAAGTGCCGCGGCCGAGCCGGTCAAAACCAAATTATGAGCGAGTGATTACCATTTTACCAAGTTAGAATATTAGCTAGGTTCTTCGATTCGCCAAAGGGTTTCCCGTCACAGAAGCAAGGAGCAAACAATATCTGCAGAAAATACCTTAAAAAAAAGAACGGGGAAAGGAGTCAGATCGAGCCACTCATGCGGGACAGGCAGTCCTCGCTGAGGCCACATAGTATGTGCTATACCTAATAAAGATGCTCTAATGCAGTACGAAAGTCAAACACACTAGCATGCCCCTAAGTATAATAATGTGCAGAAATACTGTAAAGGGCCCAAGACAATGCCAAGTGGCATATCCCTCTCCTACCTCCACCCCCTTCCGATAGGGCGGAGACTGGCCAGCTCGTGAATGCATTCCATCATAACCGGGGGGCACGCATGCCTAACCCGCTCCATAATAAAGCCCGCAGGCATATCATAATATAAGGAAGTTCATGACTCGATTGACTCAGGGTACCCGATGAGGCTGGGCTACCCTATGACCCTAGCAAAGACTCTAGGACTATCACAGATAACGGCCGTTCTGTTTCAAACGCATAAAGTAAACAGATGCTCAATCAATTAGTGCAACCTAAACATGATACTACATGGCATGCTTTTATGCATATGCAACACCTAACATAAAATGCAACAACGGGCATGAATGTCCAACCTGAGTAAGCCCCCTAGGGAACTTACCTGATGATGCAGAACAGCAAGATAACACAAGCAATGGCCCAAATGCAAGTCCAAAGCAATCCAAAAGCAATACACACCTATCATCAAGCCATTTCCATAAGCTACCATACCAACATTCAGACACAGGAAACCCAAGTTCTCAACATCCTCAAAACCAACCGATAGTAAAACCATTTTCCAAAACCTTTCCGATACGATCAACATCAACCAAAATCATTCTTCCAATCAACCCATTGATAAAATCATACAAACCATATTTTTCAAACTCTTAAATTCCAAATTAAGTCAACTCATATTCAAAATAATTTCTCAAATCTTACTTGACCAAATTTCGACATTTATCGTTTAAATCCTTAACAAATTCCCAAAATCATATTATAAACACAATCCTGGCATGTTTATTTTCAAAATCATCGCATAAATAAATTCCGACATTTAGTCACAAAATAATTCTATTTCCACAATTTAAAACATCACTAAATACATATTCCAATTAATAACACTTTTAACTAATTTTATAATATAATAATAGTCTCCAGAGAATATATCAAAATCAGAATAATAAAATAACGGTAATAATAAGCTAACGACAATGAAGCACACGTTATAATATATACCGACATATAAATAACCACAAATTAAGCAAATCATATATAACGTAACCACAACCCAATGAAACAGCAGCCCACACCCAAGGAGATCCGAGCCCAGAGAGAATAGGCCCAGAATCAACCCCAACCCGGAAGGAAAGCTTGACCCGAAATGAAAGGAACAGATCCGACCCAAACTCAAAATCTCTCAAACGAAAGAGGTCGAGTCAGAGGCGGAGCTTTAGCGGGTTCGAGAATGAAACAAAGAGGAGAGGAGTGTTACCGCTCGATTCGGGGGAGCACAGGGGAGCGACAATGGAGGCGGGGCAGCTCGGGATCGGAGACATCGAGAAAGAAGTGGAGACCGGGTGCTGCTTCTGCTCGCCGAGGAGGGAAGGCTGCTACTGGTTGTTCGGAATTGGTGGCTTAGTTCGAACAGGAGAGAGCAAGGTGGAGCAATGGTGGTCACGGTAAGGGCTCTCGGTGGCTTGAAACTCCGAAACAGGGGGGGCGAGCTTGATGCGGCTTCAAGAGGAGGAGGCGGCGACTGTGGAGGAGGCAGAGAAGAGGGCTGAGGAGATGGTGGTGGAAATGAGGTGAGTGGTGATGCCCAGCTGACCACAACAAGTAAGATGTGATGGCGGTGGTCTCGACACCAGAAGGAAGACCAAAGGGGAAGGAAGGAGATGGGCAAGAGAGAGAGTTCCTTTTTTGTGTTTTGTGATGCTTTGAAATGAATCAAAAATAATCTGATTAAAGAGATTGAGCAAAGAGATTGAGTGTGAAATGAGGGCTGATTTCGGATAGAGCCAAGGGGAAAAGAGATTTGTCTTTTTTTCCATTCTAAGGTAGAAAAGTTATTTGGGAGGGGGGTGTTGTTCTGCAAATTCCGGTCAAAGGGGAGGAGAAGAATACAAGGTAATAAGTGGTCTCACTCCCAATCCATAATACACAAAGAGAATATATCCGACATTTAAATTCGAAACCCGTAAATCCCGACTCTAACGAAACTTGAATCCAATATTCAATTTTTTATTTATTTATTATTATTATTATTATTTTTTCCGACTTAAATCCATTTTATATTATTTGTTGAAATTTATTATATAAAAATCCGGGCCTTTACAGTCTTTTAGCCAAAACATACTGTTTTGACATTTTTATTGTACTTTTTCAAAAAATAAATTAATAAATTTTTAATCATTACAAGGATAATTTTGTAAAGTTAATATCAAAATACATAAAATTAATAACATTTTTTTTATTAACAAGATTTAATCTTTAAAAGAACATATTTTACTTTGTTAAACGGACTTTTAAAAATAAAAATTCTAATACTCCGTACTATCTTTAAATTCAAATCAATAAAGTCGCTAAACAACTACTCCCTCCGATCCAAAAAGGATGTCGTTTGACTTTTTAACACGTATTTTAAGGAGCTAAAAACTATATAATATATTAACTTTTTTATTTTTATTTTTTATAATCTAATACTTATTACCAACAAATATTAATTTGTAAAAAAATAATTTTAAAAAAGTTGATACTTTATATAGTTTTTAGCTCCTTAAAATACGTGTTAATAAGTCAAACGACATTCTTTTTGGATCGGAGTTAGTACTATGTATTAAAAAAAAATATTCGTATGTCAAACATCGAGTGGCTAGCTAGCTAGCTTAATAGTAATCTCATCAAAATATCATAAACTTGGAATTCATAAGAAAATCAGGTATATATTGTTTAAACATCCTAAATTTTTTGGGAAAAATAAAAGTAATTGGATCCATCAAGATATATAGTGTATTAAAATTAAAGGTCAGAAATATCAAATACAAATTAATAAACTTTTGAGTAAGAACTCTAATTAGGTAATTAGGCCGGATCGGAATTTGACAAAACTTAATGGTCGCTTCATAAAAAATTTCGATCCGATCCAATTGATCAATTAAAAAATTTGGACAATCCTAATTGCAATATTCATAGAAAATACGTTCAAATTGAAGAAAAAGATACATTTAAAAAAATCCATGACATAATTTTTACTTGTAAAGTTTTTTTTTTTTTTAAAGAAGGGCTTGTAAATGGAGTCTATGTTTTCAAATTCCAATCTGAGAAGGACCTGGATTGGGTTCTGAGCAATGGCCCCTGGAACATCCATGGATCCAAACCCCTTATTCTAAAACGATGGTCCATAGGGATGCCCATTGCGTGGAGTGCGTTTGATAGGATCCCGTGTTGGGTGTGTGTACCCGATTTAGATCCAACTCTTCTGACTAACACAACCTTGAGCAGGCTAGGTTGTGCCATTGGGAACCCAATCTGTGTTGATGGTAGAACTGCCAGGATGGAGAGACTGTCTTATGCGCGTTTACTGATTGAAGTATCTGTGGAAGAGGCAAGCTTGAAGGCTGTGGAAATAGAAAATACAGATGGATCCACCTATCAGCAGAAAATTATCTTTGAGTGGTTACCTTTGAAATGTAATTTATGCAGGAAATTTGGTCATGAAGATGAGAGATGTGTACTCTACAAACATACCGTCAGACAGATTGAACCTGGGAATGATCGGCGCGGGGGAGGTGTTGCTCGCCAGTCTCAGTTCAAGGATGGCAGTACTAGCGGTAGAGGTGACAGATATTCGGGGAGCTCAGTTTGGAAACCTGTGGGCATATCTGATCATACCGTCCAGATCCTAAAAGAAATGCAAAGGGAGACTGAATTTAATGCAGTGGTTGGAGGTATGTATGACAGTCAAGCAGGTAACTCCATTCATGTTGGGCAGACTAGTAGTTTGAATAATGGGGCTTTGTTTGCATCCTCTGAGGGAGTTATCCACAAGAAGCCAGCTGAGACCTCTCATAAGGATAAAACAGATACGGGTAATGCAGAGAGGAATTGCCCTGTAGCCAGGTCTTGGAGCAATGTTGTGAGTAAGAAGAATGGGAAATCGCACAATCCTCAATCTGATAAGGGGAAAGGTGTATTGTTTGATGTTCCAATTGTATCAGCTTCCCCCTTTGCTGTCCTAGCGCAGACAGAGGGGATCTAGGTGCAAATTCAGTGAGGGTAGCACTCACAACAGAACTTCTGATGAATAAGCTAAAAATTGCAGCCTGGAACATTGCGGGAATTAATGATCCCGTGAAAGATAGTTTAATTACTAGTTATTGTTTTGATAATGACATAAGCCTTATAGGGCTGTTGGAGACGAAACTTGATCAAAAAAAGATTGAAGATATCAGAGGAAGACTTATGAAAGATTGGGAGGTGTGTGTAAATGGCAGCAGTGTTGAAAAAGGCCGCATATGGGTTACCTGGGATCCGAGAGTTTTTGAAGTAGACATCAAGGCTGTGCAGGATCAGTATATTCACTGCTCAGTGGTTTCGAGAGACAAAAAATTCCATTTCCTAGCAACTTTTATATATGCACACAACGCTAAGACAGACAGAATTCCCCTTTGGGAAGACTTCAGAGAAATTGCTGCGAACACTAATATTCCATGGGTTGCTCTGGGAGATCTGAATTGCATTCTAACTTTAGAGGAGAATTGGCCGTGTACGAGGGGACAAGGTGACGAGTTTGCTGAACTACAGGGTGTTTTGGAGGACTGCCGCATGTTTGACCTACCCTTTACTGGTGCAAACTTGACATGGACCAACAAACGAAAGGGGGAAGCTCGTATGGAGAGAAAACTTGATCGTGTTTTGGTTAATGAGGAGTGGATGGACACGTTTGAAAACACAAAGGCATTATTTGATACACCGGGGGTGTCTGACCATTCTCCAGCTGTTGTATATTTGAGAAATGATATGAATCGACGCAGGTACCCATTCAAATATAAGAATTTTTGGGGAAAGGAAAAAGAATTTGAAGCTTTGATCAGGGCTGCGTGGACAGAAGATGTTATCGGATCCAGACAGCTTAAATTAGCAAAGAAGCTCAAGAATGTCAAAGATGCCCTGAAACCATGGGACAAGGCTCGATTTCCCGAACTTCAAACAACAATTAAGCTGAACAAAGGAGCACTACATGAACTGCAACTGCGAATCAGAACTGAAAAGGGCAATTGTGCGCTGGAGGACAGTATAGCAGCAGCAGAAGCTGAATTACGAAAGAACATGGCCAGATTATTGAGTCTGACAGCGCAGAAAGCTAAATTGCACTGGCTAACTATGGGGGAAGAAACCTCGTCCATGTTTTACCGAAGTGTGAAGGAGCGACAAGCCAGGAATGCGATCTTATACATGAAAGATGATACTGGCACTGTAATTGAAGATGAGGAGCAGATCAGACAGCATATTCTGCACTTTTTCACTGCTTTGTTATCTACAGCAGAACCCAGAGAAAGTTTTCACCTCCCAGCTGCTGCACACTTTGAGGATGATGTTGCTGCTGATCTATGCCGTCTGCCAAGCTATGATGAAATACGGAAAAAAATGTGGTCGATCGGTTCAAATAAATCCCCTGGCCCGGACGGATTTGGAAGCCAATTTTACAAGGATGCGTGGCATATTGTAGGAGTGGATACATGCGAAGCTATCAGGGAAATCTTTCGGAATGGAAAGCTCTTGAAACAATTCAATTCCACATTCATCTCCCTTATTCCGAAGGTAAAGAACCCAACGCTTGTAAAGGAGTTGAGGCCTATTTCGTGCTGCAATACTATACTGAAAGTGGTTACAAAGGTCATAGTTGGAAGATTGAGAAATCTGCTGAAAGATGTCATATCTGATAGCCAAGGAGCCTTCATCCCCGGGCGCTCTCTGGCACACAACACGGCTGTTGCAACTGAAATTGTGTATGGATATGGAACCAAACGAGGATCCCCTCGATGCACTATCAAGGTAGACTTGCAAAAAGCTTATGACTACCTGAATTGGGACTTCATCGCGGAAACCCTACGCTATCTTAATGTCCCGGCAGAACTTGTAAACTTGATTATGGAGTGTGTGACATCCCCAACCTTCTCTATACTCATCAACGGCGCCCCAGAAGGTTACTTTCCAGGCAAGAGAGGACTTAGGCAGGGGGATCCCCTTTCTCCCTATCTATTTGTCCTCTGCATGGAAATTCTAAGTAGGATGCTTCACCAAGCTGCAGCCAGCCCTGAATTTAAGTTCCATCCAAAATGTAAAACACTACAGCTTGTGCACCTTGCCTTTGCCGATGATCTATTGATTTTCTGCCATGGAGATGTCCAATCTGTGAATGTGATTAAGCGCTGTCTGGATCAGTTTTTTACTGTGTCAGGGCTGCGTGCAAATCTGGAGAAGAGTACTGTGTAACTTGCGGGCTGCAAGGAGGATATAGCTGAAAATATAATCACACAGCTGGGCTTTACCCGAGGAGAATTACCTGTTAAGTACCTTGGGGTACCTCTAAGCTCTAGAAGAATCAGAATACATGAGTACGGTACGCTGTACAACAAATTCAGAGGGGTGATTCAAACATGGGCGGCTAGAAAGCTCTCATACGCCGGTCGATTGCAATTGATCAAATCTGTATGTACTGGGATTAATACATTCTGGAGTCAATGCATTCTTCTACCTAAAGGTGTCATGGACCACATTGAAGGTATGATCAAAAGGTTTCTCTGGAATGGGAACCTTGATGGAAGAAAGCACCTGGTCGCCTGGAATGTTGTTACTAGGCCGGTGACAGAAGGAGGTTTGGGAATCCGAGAGCTCCAGGCATGGAACAGTAGTATGTTTGCCAAATTATGGGGTGATCTTGTTCAACAAAGACCGAGTATTTGGCTGCGCTGGTGCTCCTCAAATCATGTTCGAGACAACCAATGGTGGGAAGCCTCTCCTCACTTACATGATTCCTGGCTATGGAAGGCAATTCTACAAGTGAAGGGGGAGATTAGTTATGTGTTATCTGATGGTGGTGCCACTATCCCACGGCTGGACAACTTACTAAATGATAATGGGAGTATTGCGGCTTGGAAGCTCTATGATGTACTTCGGCATAGAGGTGAACACACAGTCTGGGGGGGGCTTATCTGGGAGCGACCCCAATGCAGAAAATGGGCCTTCTTCACCTGGCTAGCAGCAAAGAAACGCATACAGACTGGAAGTGTAGCCAAGCATTGGATGGGGGATGAGGTGGCTGCTTGTGCATTATGTAAGCATGCTGAGGAGACAGTCGACCACTTATGGTTCGATTGCCCAGTCATTAGAGAGGTCCAGCAGATTGTCTTCGGGTGGAGTGGGATTGGATGTCGCTTTACTACTATCAATGAATGGCTCCATTGGTTTGGGACCGAGACGAAGGCAAACAGGAGGAAGCCAGTCTACCAGATGAAGCTCCTTAGTTTCCAGGCCCTTATTTACTACACTTGGCTCTCTCGGAACAAGCTGGTTTTCAATAAAGAAATCTTTGACGTTAACCGATGTGCTGCTCTTGTTATTTCCAGCTGTAGAACTCGGCTATCCCTGGTGAAAAGTGCAAATACCAGGGATAGAAGGGTTCGACAGATTCGTTGATAGGTTTTGATGCTACGTTGGTATACATTGGAGATGACGGTTGTGAATGTGGGCTAGGCATAGTATTAGCTGGTGTGGGGATTTAGCAGATTTAGTACAATGTGGGGTATAGAAGGGGTTTTGGGATATAGTTTTTTGCGACCCTTCTTACGTGAGACCCTTTTGTATGTTGGTTTTACAACCATAGCTATATATTCACCTATTCAGACTATGCAATATATTTTTCCACAAAAGGAAAAATTGTTTTTATATATATCCATTATTTTTTTTATAACAAAAATGGTTAGAAACTCTCATATCACATGCAATTATATTACTACTCCATCTGTTAATTAAAATTTGCCGTTTACTATTTATACACGTTTTTTTAGAATGATAAAAACTATATTAAATATTAACTTTTTTTTACATTTGCTTTTATAAATTCATACTTAATAGTATTAAGTAGGAACGTGTCAAAAAATATTATTAAAAAAGTTACTATTTTATATAGTTTTTAACAGTTCAAAAAGCGTACGTAAATAGTAAAACGTCAAGTTTTAATTAGCTGATGGAGTATTAATCAACACTAGCTAAAACTATAGATATTTTAATATATCTTTGATATGAGATTTTTATTTTTATTTTAAAAAAAAAAAATCAAAATGAGGGTCCCTTTATAAACTTTGCAAAACCCACTCGATATTACACACACTCCCTCTCTCCTCCATCTCACGAGTTTCGCTTCAACAACCATGGATTCCTACAATCTCCAACCCATCCCCTCCGGCGGCGCCGCCACTTACCCCTCCTCATCCTCCCCTTCCTCAGATTCAAACGCTCCGGAGATCGACGCCCTGTTATCCTCCGCCGGTTACCGTGTCCGGACATCCGATCTCCGGAGCGTCGCCCACCGCCTCGAACTTCTCGACAACGCCATGGTCAACGCTCCCTTTGACCTCTCAGGCGACGATCTCGTCCACTACAACCCCTCCGATCTATCATCCTGGCTCGATTCCCTTTCGTCCGCACCCGGATCGACTCCCTACGCCGCTAATTACGCTGGCGACGCCACGTGGACGGCCCAGATTGCGTATCAGCCGCTGGCGGTGGTCGCTGACGTGGAGGAGGATTCTGGGATACGCTTGGTCCACATGCTGATGACGTGCGCCGAGTCAGTGCAACGTGGCGATCTGCCATTGGCTGCGGCGTTACTCGACGATATGAAGCTCTTGATGAAGGCCGTGAACGCCACGCGCGGGATCGGGAAGGTGGCCGGGTACTTCATCGACGCGCTCTGCCGGCGGCTCTACCGTGCCCCGTGCGGCGCGTACGGTGGCTTTGGGCGCGAGATCCTCTACCACCACTTCTACGAGGCCTGCCCGTACCTGAAATTCGCCCACTTCACCGCCAATCAGGCGATCCTTGAAGCATTCAACGGCCACGATCGTGTCCACGTCATCGACTTCAGCCTGATGCACGGCTTGCAGTGGCCGCCGCTAATCCAGGCCCTCGCCCTCAGGCCCGGTGGGCCCCCATCTCTTACCCTAACGGGCATCGGGCCTACGGGCCCTGATGGACGTGACTCCCTCAATGAAGTCGGGCTCAAATTGGCCCATCTAGCCCAGTCCGTCAATGTCAAGTTCGAGTTCCATGGGGTGGCAGCCACCCGGCTTGAGGACGTGGAGCATTCGATGCTCCACGTGGATTCTGATGAGACAATTGCTGTCAATTCAATCATGCAGCTTCATCGGGCTCTAGGGCCCGGGACTGGCCCAGACCCAAGTGGGATCGACTCGGTTCTCAACTGGATAAAAGCGCTAAACCCGAAGATACTGACTGTGGTGGAACAAGAAGCGAGCCACAATGGGCCCGAGTACTTGGACCGATTCACGGAAGCCCTGCATTACTACTCGACAATGTTCGACTCACTAGAGGCTTGCCAGCTTCAGCCCGAGAAAGCCCTAGCCGAAGTCTACATACAAAGGGAGATATGCAACATATTGAGTTGCGAGGGCTCGGATCGGGTAGAGAGACACGAGCCGTTGGAGCAATGGAGGGCCCGGTTGGGCCGGGCCAGGTTCAGGCCATTGAGCTTGGGCTCCAATGCGTTCAAGCAAGCCAGCATGCTATTGACATTGTTCTCGGCAGAAGGGTATTGTGTGGAGGAGAATGATGGGTGCATGACCCTCGGCTGGCACAGCCGCCCTCTCATTGCAGCGTCGGCTTGGCAAGTCGGGCCGATAAACGGGCCCGACCAGCCCGAATGATTTTTGGTTAAGAGAACAAACAATTACATTACATATAGGTACATTGTTATGGTGCTAGTGAGCTATTGCTTGAATGAGACTAGTTGTTTTGGAGCAATGATTTTTGGATTTTGCCCATTTTATTAATTGAGTTTCAGTTGATTTTTTTTTTTGTTGTGCAAATAAAGTCACAAATTCAATGGTGAAAATCCATGGATAGTTCAGATTTTAAAATTATGGAGAGGACAATTAAAGGAGGGAATATTGGTCAATTCATAACATTATTATAATTACAAAGGTGGACTATGAAAAAAAAAAAGTATTTGTCATTGCTATTTTTTAGTGCCTAGTTATATATAGCTAGCTACCTCATTGGACTAATTAAATTGATATAGTTAAAAAAATATTAATTACATTAGTATTAAATTTAATTAATGATTGAGACTGGTTTAGGCATAAAATAAGGAATGGAATAAGATTAAATTTTAATACTATCATTTTATCCACGGGATAAGAATAATCTTGATTATTAAATTATCTTCTAATGAATAATATGAATTGGATGTAAATATTATTTTGATTTTATTGGATTCATTTTCGTTTCTGTTAGGATGATAATCTTAATATGAAATTATTTAATATCTTCTATGACTAACTAACAATTTTGATCATGCAAGGGGTGTAATATTTTATCCGATCAACAATATAATACATTTTATTTTATTTTACATATATTTTAAAGAATTAATTAAAATTATATAAAATACCTTTTTTTTTTACAATTTCACATCTATTATTCATAAATACTAAATTGTAAAATAAAACAAATAAAAAATTTAATATTTTGATCGAATGGATTATCTTAGTATTTGTGATTGTTGACTTCTTTTTTTTGCTTCTTCCAATATATTATTATGACAACATGGAAATGGGAAACCTAGGGTGTACGTGAGGTTGGAAATTGGGAGAGTTTTAAATAATGGATGCCCTACATCTACATACCTACATAACATGGCTTTCCACAAGTTAAGAGTGACGTGTTATTAAATTGCAAGTGGATTTATATATATTGACTTTGTTATTCATTTCAGTTCCATAGGTGCAAATTTTTTTAATTGTTTTTATATGAATTCGTGAAGTATTTGTTTCACACTTTCCTTTCCTAACAGCTTTACACTTATTCTTATATCACATGATATCTCCTAATTAAACTTGTAGGTCTATCTAGGATCTGAATTGTCTGATTTTAAATTCTTACTTTATAAAAAAAAAAAAACTCATGCCCTAAAATACGATATCAACTTTTAAAGTTGATAGGTATTTCAGGTTTAAAATAACTTGTTGATTGTTGCTATTTATCTCAAAGTAGATAAATATTTTATCAACTTGAAAAACATGTATCGACAAATCATTTCCAAGAAAAAATCTCTACCAAAATTTGAAATTTAACATTTTAACAGTTCAATTGATGATATTTTAACCATACGTATATCCGGATTATACTATGATGTACATCCGGATTTTGAAGTCTTAATTGAAGTTGCATTATGGAGTACTGTACTATGTTATGTATATATTGAACTGGTAAATAAAAAGCGATTATTTCGGGATTCGAATCGTGGACCTAGTACTATCCACGAGTCCTTTTCGGTGAGCCATTCCGAAATGGTTACTATGTTACGTATATCCGGATTTCACGTGGAGGAGTTTTTAGGGGCAAAGGGCGGGCCCACTTACAGCGAATGAGCAAGGGATGTTGGGGAAGGGACCCACAAACTTAGTAACACAAGGCATGTTCACGTGTCACTTTCTGCTCCCACTCCAAGGCGTCGTAATCAGAGCTCCCTTTTATAGATCTCTCTTTCTGATGGGCTATTATTATTGGGTCCAGTTTGGGGTCCAATTACAGGCCCAATTCCTCTTCCCCAGAAAACGACTTCTCCACTCGTTTCCAGCCGGTTTTGACCCTCGTGGCCGGCTGTGGGTCCCTACTGGCTACTACTCTTGCTCCCCGATCTTGCCCACCAAATGTGAATCGATGATGGCCTATGTAGCACGGACAGCAGATATATATACGAGACATGGATACGATACGAGTAATGCGATATACCAATTAAATGAAGGTTTTAATAAAATGAATCCTAAAATTGAAATAAAAATCAAGTACTAATACACTAGATAGTCTAGATTTGGACAAAAAAAATCCAAAGAAAAATGGTTGTGTCCTATAGTGTTGGATACGGATACATTGTTTCTCTACAACTGTATGTACTACATAGTTTGTTGCATAACTTACTTCAATCACAATTGCAAGGTTTGGATTTGTTTTTAATTTGTAAATGTATTAATATTAATTAATCACGATTGAAGTGAAAGAGATTCTAAAATGAATGGTCTTCACTCACCAAAAATCCTCCCTCTTATTTCAACTTTCTAGTTTATACAATCCTCCAAATTTCACTCCCTTCAAAAATACCCTAATGGCCTCTCCATTTCTCTGCTTACCAGACACGAAACAAAAAATTAAAATTCAAGTGGGTTAGGTAGGTAAAATTTTTCTTATACACATAATTTTCATTAAAAAAAACCCTTAATTTAATAAATAAATAGATTTTTTTTATTCCGTTTAATTTTTTACCTATTATTTTATTTTAAAAAAAGATGGGGCAGACTAGAGGAGACCCTAGCCCCACGGCCCCCACTCTCGGTCCGTACTTGTCGCGTACTCACAAAAACATCAAAGCGTACCCGAAAGTGTACTCATGCGTAACATTGTGTACAATTGTATTGTGGCCCGACCCGAATGTGTACATACAGTACACAGGGGCGGAGCTGGATAGTGCTTGCAAGTTCTTCAAAACCCCGTTAGAAAGAAAATATTTTTACATATATTTAGTATTTTTGAAGTAATAATATAATATAATAAATTTAAATAAAAATAAAATAAAGAAATTCATTCGCTTAAGAGCAAAAACAAAAGGTATTGAGTTCAAACCCTTAATATTTCTTTTTAAAAACATTTTTTCTATTCTGTATTCCTCTCAATTATTTCAATGAAAAACGTCATGTTTTTGTGTTTCTATATATATATATATATATATATATATATATATATATATATATATATATATATATATATATATATATATATATATTTTAAATCCCATTATACATATACACAAAAACAATGTTAGGAAAAAGAAGAAAAAAAAGCACCCCCAACAAAAATTACATATCAATGTAATAATGGGGGCAGAGAGATATTTTTTTATTTTAGGGTTCATTTGGATGACCAAACATTATGACTTATATAATCCACAATATTGTACCTTATAAATTATAATGGCCAGTTATCCAATAATCCAAACAAACCCTAGTATTCAGTGGCGGGCCTAGGGGGGTCCTAGGGGTTCACGTAACCCCTCCTCATCCGACAAATTACCTAGGTGTATTCTCGTCGTTGATAGCTTCGTTTTGATATATAATATGCCATAATCCGACATCTGAGTAAAAAGTTATGAATGTTTGAAAATTACAGCAGTGTTAATCACTTTAGTTTTATTTCAATATACTATAATACTTTAATATTTTACTTAAATTGACATCCACATATATTATAATTCATCTCGAGAGCTTCGAAACCATACACTATATTACTTATTTTGAGAATATGGTAAGAAGTTACGCAAGTTAAATTTTTTTTATATCTAATTATACATTATTACATGCTAATAATGCATGCAATGTTTATTTATTGTGTTTTATATCTTTATTTTTTATTTTTTATCCTTATTTTCGTATTATATATTAATTTGTAGTATTTTCGAAACCATAGGTTGACACTAGTTTGTACTATCGATCACGTTGTGTTTTGCGATTTTTTTCTCGATCTTATTGTCGACTACTATGGACCTATGGTGACTACCCGCTAAAAATTTTCTGAGTCCGCCACTGCTAGTATTCGAGTGTACTTTCTTCCTTCCCATATCCGTTTGTCCATCCTGATTCATGCCTCCTTTCCATTTTATTGATTTCTTCCATGTACATTTTTCAACCTCTTTATTTTAATTTCTTTGCTAGGATTATTTTTACACCCTTTATAAAAAAAAAAGTCTTATATTATGTTGGGGAAAAAAACCTCAATTACCGGGAACATGGATTGTTTGATGGCATTCCATGCGCCCATTGTACGTACTTGTTGGAATATTTTGCCCAAATAACGAATAAAAGGAACGAAAGATTGAATTTGCGGAGCCAAATATGAAAATAGAAACACACTGTCCTTCCAAAGCTCAATCCATGTCCAAACAGGTTGACAAATCAATAGGCCTATTTTTTATATAAATAAAATCACTGGGGCAAATTTAGGGATAAGACAACTATAAGTTAGAACTGTTATTCGAGCGAAGCAAAACGTGTTGAATTTTGTTTGTTTATATTCATCTCATTTGAAAATGAGTCGAGTCTAAATTTGAACTCAAACTCAAAAATATGTTCATACTTGACTTTGTTTAGTAAATGAATGAGATTGAACTGGTATCTTTTTAAAATATTAAGCAACCCTACTTGTTTATAACATAATAAATTAATAATTCAAAGAAAATTTTATAAATTTCAAAATATTCGAGTTGTTCAAGCCTGAACCAAGACGAGTCATGCATGGAATCGAACTTAAAACTGTGTTCATACTCGACTTATTTAGATAATAAACGAGTTCGGGTCGAGCTTTTATCGAGTCGAACCCGAGCCAAAATCAAGTTTCTTGGCTCATATAACAACTCTACTAAAAATAAGTGAATAATTTTAAAACACTTTTTAAATACTGGTTTTTAATTCAAGTGAAAACGAAAAAAAAAAACCACAATTAACATTTAACAATTGCTTTTAACCAGATCTTGATTCTACTGTAGTAGAAGAAATGGTCGAGTAATTGCTTATATAGTACGGAGTAAACTTTTGGGAGGAACAAGGAAAATTCATTCAACCAGCCACATTAGAAACTGCTAACAAAATACAGTACCATATCTACACAAAACACATTGATAATACCTCTGACACTACCTCTAAACAACACTAACTTAGAAGTTCTCTAGCAAGTAGAAAACTACCAAAATTGACATGGCAACTACAGTAAGTTATACACATCTCAGGCTAAAACTTCACTCCTCTAGCTGTCATTTTACCCAACTACGTACTCTTGGCATTCAGTTCCTAGCAGTAGAACATCACATTCTTCACCTTCTCCTTTAATTCCGGAAGGGGGCGGAAGCATTGCCCGTTTGCCTTCGTCGTATGGCAGGATCCGACAGTGGTTCCGGCATCAGGTTCCATATAGAACCGGGCACGGTAGGCTGCAAGGTGAGCGTAATACGCAGGAGGCACTACATTTTGGTGGTGATATTCGAGTTAGCAAACGGAATGCAAAGAAGAGAAACAATCCTTGGGTGTTTAATAAGAAACAAAAGGATGCATACATAGAAAGACCAAATAGCTTACAACTAACTCTCCAAAGCTATCTATATGAGTATATGTTATCTTCATACCCATTGCTGGTATCACTATATGCATCTAAGATCTACATTTCTCCTTGCCATTTCTTATGTTTTGGGAAAAATCTAGAGGATTTTTAATCAGTACTATGGCGAGTCATATGCGAAAATGCAACAAAAACTGATGTAATTAGATATAGGATGTGTAATTGAACTTACCTACAGAAACAGATCTGGTGCAACGGGCATACCTGAGAAAATTTCACAAGCTTTTTTTAGGTACAGATGTTGTCCAGATAATAGTTACATAGGTAAGCTGGAATTTGATTTTCTTACGTGTAACAGAGATTGTTTGTCAATGATTGGATCTCGTCTGCGGTAAATTTATTATCATCCCAGATAACATTGTAGTGAGCTGGCCTGCTGGTACCCTGTCAATAACAAGCTCTACAGTTTAACATCATACAGGTTGTCAAAAGTACATTCTATAGAAATTAGAATATCTTCTTCTAACATATCTAAAAAAGCAAACCTGGATTCCAGCATGACTGCAAAGAAAGAAGTCAAAATCGGTGGGATGACAGATTTTAGAATCCACAACGGTACCTACAACCAATAAGATTGATAAGACCTCCCCTGCACCCGCCATGCTCAAAGGAAACTTAGCTGGTCAAACATGATAAGTAGGTTAATATGAAGAAATTACCAGGTAATATGTTCCCGCTTTTGTCGGTGCTTTTTCGGTCATTATGATTGTTTGGAAATAGCCTTGTATGGTTGCGCTTTTGGACCACGACAAATGTCACAGGAGGTTGATAATTTGGTTCCAGTGAGGCACAAGCCTGTGAGAATGATCATAAATCAAAATGTGGTGTTTCAAAGCTACAACTGAATTTGAGAAAAAATGCTATCCACTAGTGTACCTTTCTAATTGCATCAAGTTCATAGAGCAAAACATGGTAGAACTGTCCATCACTCACTCCATCTCTGCATGACAATTGCAAAATTAGTAACTTATAATTGTCAAAATATCCATCACATACTCACATAATAGTCTACAGCTCGTAGATATTATACAATAATCTAAAACTTGTAAACAATCTCGGTTACTTTAACTACTATTGAATTACATGTAAAATGGAAGGAAATCAACTAAGAATAATAATCCTCAATGGTTTCTGTCCATGTTCACCTGTAAAATATAATCCTCAATGGTTTCTGTCCTGTTGCCCTCTTAAATGAAAGCAGTAGCTCTCTGCAATGTGACAATCATGAAGTTGGTGAAATAGAACTGAAAGGCTTAACAAAAAAACAAATCCCCATTGATCACATGTTTAAACTAAAGAACACACATACAAAACGATGAACAGGGATATAAAATGTAATATGATTGACAAAACCAAAACATGCAATCAATTTATTTATTCTCATCAGAAAAAGAATATGCACCTAATCATGCCTCCGTGTACAGTGCCATGATGAGGATCTTGCCAGGTTTTATACAGGTCCTGAATAATTTCTTGTCTGTGAGGTTGAGCAGAAACCAGCCCAGCATATTTTGTGACCTCTGGCCAGTCTTGAGATGCTACCACCTGCATACCTACAATCAGTATGCTGGAAACACGAAGTCGCAAGTTTTCCCGTCATTTTAAACATTGGTACTTACAGCAGCAATAGATGGACTCGCATCCTCTCCATTTTCCGAGTGAGTCACATCAGCTCCAAAGATTATCGTCGGGGTGTCACTAACCATTGGAACTCTTGAATTCAGAGCATCTAAGAGCACCGTATTTCTTCCCCCCAACTGTTATTGGCAAAATGTTTTGAGGAATCCTTACAGATCATATAACCTACCTAGATTTATAATTCAAATTACTTACTTTCACATTGATCTTCAGTGACAGATTTGCGAGATACTGTCTGGAAACTTTCAGAACGTACTTAGTGAGGCAACACTGAGAAATCAATCCTAAATCTGTCTCACATATGCGCTTCAAATCACCTGAATGAGTGTGATTGATGCCAGGCATTTGTAAGTAGCAGATTTAAAGCATAATCAGCAAATTGCCGTAGTTTTTTTAGATTTATATTTAACCCAAAGATACTGTGAATAGTGAATAAAATCAAGACTATATCTAACAGAATAGCTGTCTTTGAAAATCTAATCTCTATGTTCCTTCCAAAATAGTCCTAGAAGACGAGATATAGCAAAATGCAGTTTCATTATCATGGAGACTAGCAATGAAACTAGAAAAAAAATACCATATAGGGATCCATTATTGTCCGGTAGAATTGCAATGAGTAACTCCAGTTCCTTCCCGTCTAGTTTGTTTGCAGCAGTATTATATACATATCTCAAGGCCTTCTTCACCTGATCTGGTCGAGCTGTATGGATTGGGAATATAGGCTCGGGATTGAACTCCTGTAGGTCAAAATGAATAGATATGATTGAACAAGAAACTCAGATCTGTTTCTCAAACAACAATCAATAAAGCAGTACACATATGTATCCGAAATAGTTTTACCATGCCAGAGACTTGGCACATTTGTACTAGCTGGCGACAGAAGCCACGAGCAGCACTCTCTTGCACACTTCTGGAGAAGTTGATGCATGCCCAGTTATTCACAGTGCTTCCATTTATCACTTTCTGTGAGACAGTGAGGAAGCAAGAGTGATGAAAAAACAGAAGTTGTCCAGGCCTTTCAAAATTACTACCAAAACAATAACATTCATAATTTCATATATGCATACTTACCTTGTTGATCATGTTCCACTGGCCAAGATGAGGCAAGTGCTGTTTCTCCTTGCCACTATCATGGTACTTCAACTACATAAAAATATGGAAATCAAATAGACTAATTAACTTAACAATACACAAGAACAGTAATTTAGGAAGTGGACAATTTCGAACAGTACCCACGGAGCAGGTAGAACACGGGCCTCCACAGTCGCAAGATTTTCATCTATCCTTAAACCGAACTCTTCCGACAGAGGGTCTTGATTGTACTCATTGTGATGAACTGTCTGATATTAGAGTGCAAATTTTATTAGCTATGATCATAAAACAGTTGCAAGCAGGTGCTACATGACAAGCTTCACTGTTCACGATATATAGAAGTAACAAAACCCACAAATTAAGCAACCACTGAAGCATGGTCTTCGTTTTTTAATGAATATGAAGGAAACTAACTCTTGACAGACCTGCAAGATTTCAGCTTCTTGATCACACGGTCGTTTGCACGTAACTTTTAGCAAAGAGGTTATCTGCTTTTCGTTCAACCTTTTGGTGTATCTCTGTCCTTCAACAATTTTGCAAGCCTAAAAAAGGTACTGGTAGTAAACAGAAGAGAACTTGAGGATTGCCAATCACAAATATTTAGCAACAGGAACTAGGACTAACCTCCATCGGCAGATAATTCACTTTCTTCTGATTTCCCACTTGAAGGCAAGGCAGATGAGCATGTTGAATGGTAAATCCATACATCTCCTGAAAGTAGTCAATCACTGATTTCATATTCCTTTGCTCATCAATGGGGAAACTGTTAGAGAAGCAAGCAATATGTAAGTTTTAATGGAAGCAAATACATCATCAGCTGAGAAAGAGATTGAACTGGAAGCAAATACATTAGCTCTCGTGTTGGTTGTGATGATAAACCAGACACTCTGTATTTTCTTCGAGTATTTCCTCGGTGAGTTACTTCTACTTTAACTCCTCTGAGAGCCTTCTTAACCTGTCAAAAGACAGATGTCAATCTCCAATATACCTTTTCAGTTCAATTCTCATTCTGTACTTCAGTACTTGAAAAGGTAAGAACTGCAATGCTTGCTGCCAACAACAAGAAGCATTCTTGTTTTCCTTCTTTTGAAGAAATTAAAGAACTGTTTGATAGAAAACAATAGCAAAGAACCAGTACAGATGTCCAGTTAGATTCTAAGCTCCAAACATAATTTAAACTCTATCATAACAAAATCTGGTATTCATTCAGTTAATAATAAAGCAAATCTTATTCCCCAGTAGGGGTGGAAATGGGTCGGGTGATGGATGGGTGAACCCATTTTTTCACCCGACCCGTCACAAAAAAATTTCACCCGACCCATCACCCACCCGTTTAATGTTTCACCCATCACCCGACCCGTCGGGTGAATCGGGTGGGTCGGGTGGTTAATCGGGTGAAGGAATTAAAAAAAAAAGAGTCACAAGACATACCTAAAAATCATTCGTATTCGATAATTTTATAAACCATGTCAACGTATGAATCTTACTAAATTAATAAAAGACTTATTCATACATTATATCACTATCCTTAACTTACAAAATTAGTATTAAAAGTAACTCGGTTACTAGACACAATATAAAAAAAAGTATAGAAAAACTATGTCTTTAGAAAACAGACTTATGTGTCATTTCTTTAATATCTTGATTTGGTAATTTCTTTAATATCTTAATTTGCATTAAGAGGATTATTGTTACGAGTCTCATGACAAATTGGGAAAATATGATCTGGTTAATCATGTATTAATACAGTAAATGCTAACAAAGTCTTTGGAAAGAGCCAAATTGCTTACACTATATCGGCATATGCAAAACAAATAATTTTTTTTTTATTTTAAAAAGACATGGAGTTAAATAATGCAAGGATTTTTATACCTTTTTACCAAGAACACTTGGAAAATGGAGAAAGTAGAGGTAGAAAAGAAGAAACATGTAAGTTATGTTAAATTATACGTAGTATTATTTATATACTAGCCTCTTTTTTGTATAATAATCAGGTGAGCTAACGGGTGGTTAAGCGGGTCGGGTAATGGGTCGGGTGATGGGTCGGGTAATGGGTGGAAAATATATCACCCATCACCCGACCCATCACCCATTTCACCCGACCCATCACCCATCCGTCACCCGATTTTTTTCGGGTTTTCACCCTAATAATCGGATCGGGTGGGTCGGGTGAGTCGGTCACCCACGGGTGATTTCCAGCCCTATTCCCCAGAGTGAGTTGGTAGGGTCCAGTTGCATGTGTTCATACTCCTGCAATAGTAATCATATTTTAATAAATCTATCCAAAACTTGAAATTAAATATTTTGTAGCCCACAGAACCAACACCGATGAAGAAAAGAAAGCTGAAGGGGCAGGCGGCAGTTAACCTTACACCAAAATTCTATTACTTCATGGATCAGCCTTGAACTATCAGCACTGAAGACATACTAATTGTCTAGTTTTGTCAAGATTAACAACAAACCATGAAAATGGCAACTTGCGTAGACAAGCCATAGAGGCGGTAAAAACAAATGTACATTTTACAGTGGAGAATAGGGAATGATCCATCAGGTGCAGGGATTGCGAGTACTTATAACAGAAAACTGGCAGATCAACCACATACCTTAACACAATCAGCATCAGACAGTGGTCGCAAACACACATCTTTCCCCAAAATTTGTGCCACAAACTCAATGACAGGAAGCGGTTCAATGAATGCACTTGCATACATATCTACACAGTGTCCAGAAAAAGAGAGTTAACATAAGAATGCAACCAACATAAAGGTAAAACTCATAGGCGAGAAGGGAAACCCACCAATATTCAGTGACAATCCCATCTGAGTTGGTTTGACACTCTGGTAGAAGCCACGCCATGTATGTAAACCACCACCAAGTTGATGAGGCCTTTGAAGTTTAGGAGAGAAAAATAATCTTCCATATGATAAATACCTATCGATTGAGACACGCATTAAACAGTTAGAAACCAGGTCAACCTATGTTGTTATGCACTTGCATGTGCACAAGTGCTTAGTATCAAAGTAGTCTTGTAGATGTGAACCTTTTTGACGCTACTTCTCTTAACACAGTATCGATAGCTTTCAGAGCTTCTTGAGGGGTTCTAGCTTGTTTCCCAGAAAGATGTTCACGCACCTGATCCATACGGACCAGGCCTAGAAACTCAATTGACACCTTGAACTCTTGTTCCCTGATTATGGACAGCTGCTGAGATCAGAAAATTTTGTGCAATAGCTATAAATCAGTGAGATGGTTAAATCTCTAATATGTATCCAGCTTACTTCGTCCTTCCGAGTCCATCATTCTCATCATCAATCAATGTCACAATGAAGTGTTTCAAGTTAAATGGTAGAAACCCGGCAGTATACAGATTCCTCTTGCCATCATAAGCTGGAAGTCGCATCCCCAAGTCAGATTCTCTATAGAGTTTAACCAGCTCAGCCATTATAGCTTTGTTCAGCTTACAAGAATAAACTTCAGGAGTTATACTAACCTGGAAAAGATACACAGATATCAAACCATGCACTCATAACTCGTAAGGCAATCACATTCAAGTCTGGATAAACATAAAATTTAAGGGAAAGAACTTACACTATACTGGCATAAGTTGGACCTTGATATCTGGGTGAGGAAATAATTAGCTTTAACCACGCACTTAGTCCCCAGCTGACCATATCCCGGGCGATGTTGAAGCACTATACTCTTTTCTGAGGATGCAGGGAGACTTTCTGCACTTAATCCACAATTTGCTTGCTCACCTTCTTCCACCACTGCAGCTTTGTTTCTCCTCCTCCCCCTATTCTTCCCTCCATTTTTACTAACATGTTGCACTGCCTCTCCTAGACTTTGTGACAATTTAGATGGCCTTTGATGTATAAGTGAGCCATAACCAGGTCTCTTAGAGACAACACGTTTCTCTTCAGGGTCTCTCATATGCCTTTGGGGCATCTCTACTACAATCTGTGGGAATAAAATCGTCAGATATAGAGCCTGAACCCGAAGGAAATTTTATGGAATACATAAAGAAGTTCAAGTCAGTAATGCTACTACTGTATATGGAGGTCCCAAAAGCGTTTACTTTAATAGGGGGGACAGCAATGCAAGAGGTAAACCAAATGCATAAGACACTAAGAATGAAAGGACATAAGAGATAGAAAGATAGTCCAAACTCAAAGGTTGGGAGGGAAATGAGAAGTGATCAGTTATGGTGTTATGGACACTGAAGTATGTACCACAGTTTGAACATGCAAATAAACAGTATCAAATAGAAGGAAAGCCGGATGAGCTGGACGTTACATGGGAACAAAAGTGGGTAAAAATTCAAGGTAATCAGGGACATTAATCCCAAGCTGTACTAAAAGCAATCATTTTCAACAAGAAAAGGAGATTGGATTAGCACCAAAGCGAAAAACTAATTAAACCTATCATGAGCTCTGTTTCTCATATAAGGTCAAAACAACATACCAGATTGATCAATCAGTCTGCTTTTTCTTTAACAATTTAGGAATTGTTTGTTCCCAGGTCAAAAGAAGGGACAAGGATGGGGAGAATTTCACTTTATTGGGATTGATCGTGGGCAGTATAGTAAAAAAAAAAGAGCAAAAAAAAGAGAGAGCAACCCCCAAACTCTGTATCCAATTTAATAAGAATGAGATGCAGACATGTGGTCCCATCTGGGTGGGAGGATGGGAAGCTTGGCATGGTTTGGGGTGAATTTGGATTTTCATTGCAGAAAAAATTTACAAGGTGCCAGAGAGAGAGAGAGAGAGAGAGAGAGAGAGAGGACCCTTTTAGTTTTACCACAAATATAAAGAGACTTTAACTCATCCCAAAGGGGCCCCTCTCTTTATTATCTACTGATACTGTCACATAACAGAACCATACAATAGAGCAAAGAGGGAATATCAGAGGCCAAAGGTATAGTGGGTGGATAGTTCTGATAGCACCAAGTCAAGGGCAGTAGTAGCAGCCTTATGTTTTGTGGGTTCTTTTCCCGAATTTAATAACAAAATGCAGAAAGTAATTAAAACAAAGAAAACAAAGGAAGTACTCCTATAAACCAAAATCACCAAGTAATTAAATTTTGGGTCCATAGGAGACGTATAGACTTGTTCTCTTGTAACCAGACACAATGCATCTGCCACCTATGGTAGCTACATGTCAGCTCCACAGATGCCCTGCTATTATGGGCTTGGCTTCTTTTCATATTTTCTTAAATTTCTTCTTTTACAGGTAAAACCAATGGTTTGAACTCTGAAGAACTGTAATGTAAGCAGGGTTCAGGATTTCATACGCACCTCTGGATAATTTGGGTTATATCATGCATCACTATCAATCGAAAGTATTTAATAAAAGAATATCAAAAAATTAAAGAGCCCAAGGATATGCCCTTGTTACGGGGTTGCCCATGATACCAAGATGAGCTATTTTCAAACTTTTTATTTAACAAATATGGTGTATATCTTATTTGTTGATGAAACTTTGTCTGCATTCTATCTAGGTACTAGAATTATCTCTATTATTAACAAGAAGTTATCAAGAAATAGCATTTTTAGTGCTCCTTCCTATTCTTTTTCTTGAACAGCCCATTTTGTACGTCAAAATGGTATAGATTCAAGCTAGAACCAAAATATTCTGAAACAAAAGAGATACTAGTCACCGGTCTTTTTTTCTCCCCACTTTATTCACTTTATTTGATTGTCTCAGCCTCTCAGGGACAAAAAAGATATATGAATATTCTCATTTTGAAAAGTGGGAGAGGAAGAGAACTGAAAAGATGAAATTTGCAAAAGATACCCAATCCATTAGCAGGTGGTGGTGGACTGCTAGTGAGCTGAGTGCTACAAACGTTGACCAAATTGTGTGGGTGTGGGTGTGTGTGATGTGATGTGATGAATTCTTACCCAGCACAGTGCACCACCAACTTTGATCCAGAGAAATAATACTCCACACTTCACAGCTTACTGTTTGGCACTGTACTGTGTATATATATCAGGAGGGGAGAGGCTTTCAGTGGATCTGTGGTGCACTCTAATGTTGGATGGTCCAACATGGTCAGTGCCTCACTGGCTAGTGAATGCACTCCCCAGTCATTCAGATATTCAGAAAAGATATTTAATTTTATACCTTGATATTGAATTTTGCCAATTCGATCCCTTTTGCATTTAATTTGTATTAAAAAAATCACATTTTGGAGTTTAGGGTTAATGCACAGTTTGAAGATATCAGACAAAAGTTATCTACATTTTCAAGGAGATGAATCTCATGGGTAAAGTGATTTAAATTTTGAAGGTATTGGCATGGATCTTCAAACATTCAGACCCAAAAAAAATGTAAAAACATAAATAGAAATTAAATATGGAGTATCAAAAAATGCAAAAGTAAAAATAACAACCATGTTCACTTGGAGATGGTTTCGTTTTGTTTTGTGTAGTTCTATGAGTCTCTAGACCAAGTAGTTTTCTTTGTGTGATTCTTTGATCTTTGATGACATTGTTAGCCTTGACTTGTTTTTCGAGACCATTTGATGTTGATTCAGGTCTTTGTATCCTTTCTAAAGGGTATTTTAGTTGGACCTCTCAAAGTTGGACTTCATTAATTAATTAATTTACACCCACTTTATTTCAAAAATAAAATAATACTAGGACTAATATGTAAAGTTTTTTAAAAGAAAAATACTAAATATATTTTTCTCAAATTTTAATAATTGAAGTCCTATGGCACCATAAAAAAATCATTAGCTCGTTCGTTTGAATTCTTTCCTAATAAAAAAAATCATTAGCACCAGGAAAAGGGAGGTGAATCTTTTATCCACGGTTTTTTTCCTCGGTGGGTGAGGGCAAGTTGCTCAATAAAAATAGAGGTAAAATTATTAGTATTTGACATAACTTTGGGTTGCAAAGCTATTCAAAAAGATTAATGTTAAAGTACTCCATAAAAACAAAAACCTTATTATTGGCATAAAATCGTACTCATTGTAAGTCACTCATGAGAAGGGAAGTACGCAGGTACAGTGAGCTCAGCGGGGTTGATTAGCTAATGTTCCAATGAGGCAATGATGTTGGATAACGACTAAGAAGAGGTAATAGGTTATAGGCATCCTATGTAAAGACATGAGTAGTATCACTCACAATCTTAGCTAGGCTTGTCACTTTTGTAGAATAATCTAGTGCCTTTAGCTACAAATAGAAACCTTATTCACATAAAAACAAATATTATCATAGATTACTTAAAAATAAAAATAAAAACATATCAGTGTGGATTTGAAACAGTAATTTCAAAATATATCAATTGATTCCGATTTTCAGCAAAACAAGATTAGAAATTTTCTAACAAACTCATTACAAATTAAAAGAGTTTGGCTTAGAAAGCGACTTCCATGTATTTCATATAACTAAAAACTCTAGCAAAAAGTGTCTGGATATATGATATATCCGTCACAAGCTAATACAAGGGCTAGCTAAAATTACACTTTTACCCTTATGAACCCTAACCCTCCTCACTGACATACACACACTCCACATATCACAGGCACCTGATAAATTGGGTCAGTCTGAGAAGCCTAACCAGTCCACAATCAAAAACAAAATATAGTGCTCTTATGAGTACTCCGTATATTTTAGCCCCTAATCACTATTGCTAAATTGGGTCGTCATGCACAATTAGGGTTTGAATTTTTATTTTATTTTTGCTTTTGTTTGCTTGTACCATGATAATTAGTTAGACTGCCAATTCTATCACACTCTCCATTTACCTAACACAAGTGATGTGAATATTTCTAATTCTTGACTAGTTTCAGGAAAAAAAAAAAGTTTAGAACCTAATCACTGCTTAGTTTTGACTGTAATCTCTTCTTTGAATCAGAAACGCCTTTTGTGTTTTGGCCTTTTGGGTAGTAGGCTGGCTAATAGGAACGAGCACAACCTAGAACACTAACTAGAGGCTATAGACTCCCTTTTACGACCTCCAGTCTCTCTCTCTCTCTCTAAACGTCTAATCTTACTTCTACTAAATGCCAAGGCAAAAGAATTGATTTCCATTTTGCATGTAATTCTATCTGCCTACATCAAAAACCACAGATACGGTATGGTTCGAATTTTGATTTTTCTAACCAAACTGCGTAAGCAAAAATATCACGAATCAAACGGTTTCATATTTTCAACGCAATCATGAGATTTCCTTTCTTCCACTACTACTCAATTCTAGAAGGAGAGAGATAGAGAGAGAGACAAGCGAACCTTTTATCCTTCAGAACACGTTTGGTTGCGTGCTGGAGCGCCGTTGGAGCATTTAAAGCACAAGAAGAGCAACACGACGATCTACTTTCTACTACCAGTAGTAACAGAGTAGGAGCCGGTGAGTATTAATTTTTGCCTTTTCTGTGTTTGCTTTTTTGCTCCTCCTCTGGACTTTTCCAGTAAACTGCAAAACAGCGAGAGATCGATCTATCGCTCTCACTGCGTTCTAACCTCCGACCTTTCAACTTCTCGCACAGTCAAATCCGGAATCAGAGACAAACTAGTACTGCTTGCGGAGTTCTGATCGATGATCTGTGAAACAAGATCACGCACTTGCTTTACTTTCAAATTAATGGAAACAAAACTCTTGAGAAGTTAAAAATCAAACACAGTGGGGATACGTTTATGGTGATTTTGTGATCTGGAAGGGAAACGAAAACAAACGAACGGTTTGAATAACAGCTGGCCTCGAAACTCGAAAGTGTAACTGAAGAGAAACTCGTTTTTCGAATTTTAAGAAAACTTAAATGAATCAAACTTAAAATGGAGAAATTAAAATTGAGATCAAGAAACGGAGAATGAGCACGCACCGGAGACTCGGAGAGAGCTTTTCAGGAGAGTTGAAAACTGAAAGCGCATCGATGAAAATGTTTTCTGGTGATTTCTGCAATAAATGTATATATAGAGTGAAAAAATAGCCAGGAAAAACAAAAAAAGAAGAAGCAATTTCTTCTACTATATAAAATGGCTTTCAGCGGTCAGTGTCTTTTGATAAAGGAACTTTAAACGAGAAACGATAAAGAAGAACACTTTTCGGGGCGTGCAATTCCGATCACAAAACAACACGCCGTGTCTTTTGATTTTACTAATATCAAATCGATTTGTGCGCTATTTTATTCCATAAAAAAACCTCAGAAATCGATCCAAAATCAGTAACATCCTACATGAAATTTTAAAGTACAGCACAGAAAAAAGGAAAATTAAGCAGATCTAT
The DNA here is from genome assembly GCA_963922045.1 of Persicaria maculosa. Lineage (NCBI taxonomy): Eukaryota > Viridiplantae > Streptophyta > Magnoliopsida > Caryophyllales > Polygonaceae > Persicaria > Persicaria maculosa. The sequence continues at coordinate 3,968,748 of OY998252.1, forward strand.
AAAGCGGAAGGTAGATAGATAGGAGGAGAGATTCCCTTACTGAAGGCGTTTGATTGTGGATGCTGCAGGAGGCAAAGCTTTCAGTGCGTTTCCGAGCTGTTTCTCTGTGCTTTCATCTGACACGCATTCGCCTCGTTTCCTCCTTTCCTCTATATAATAATTACGAAATCTGAAAAAGGAAGAAGATAAAAAAAGGTCGCCGGAGAATGAAACTCCGGTGACGGAGGAGAGAGAGGGAGAGGGAGACGGTCGCTCGGAGATCAAGAGTGCGCGAAAGCAGACGGAAGAGCACTTTGGAAAAGTAGTGTGTGTGGTGGCGGGTAAAGCGCGGCGTTCGAGGTCGGTGTTTATATAGTGCGCTGCGCGCCCCTTTTGACGGTCACCTTATCTTTGCTTTCTCTTCTTTTCGTTTCCGTTCTTCGTCTCCGATGAAAATTTGGAATTTCTCCGCTTTGGAATTTTTTTTCTGTTCGGTTCAAAAGATTGGGAACTAAAAAGAGCATCGGCCATTTGCTCAATTTTTCTTTATCCGAATAACATTTTTTTTATTTGCCCAACAAACTCGAAGATTTTAAACATTTGGTTAAATTTAAAGATTGGAATTTGAAATATGAATGTTTGAATTTATAAATATATTAATTATAATTTAATTAGTTTATATTAGTTTATACAAGTGTTTGAGTTTATAACTTAAAAAATCATAAAAATTAAAATAAAATGATAATGTAAGTAAATTAATTATAATTGACACACCCTTATCATTTAGTTCAATTTATAAGAGTGCTTACATTATAATCATTTCGGAATTTACACAAACACGTTTCTCCTACGTGTCCCGTTCAAGGAATAGGGTGGATGTCTGGCTGATAAGGTCGCACATATTTACAGCTCCTCTGACAATCACGATATCCTCAAATATCCTGATTTGTACGACCCAATTACATCATCCATCTGGATTCTATCAACTAGGCTCTGTTCCCGTCGAATTTTGTCCTACTAAAAAATTGTTGATCTATATACAATAGGGATAATTTTGTGTATTTCTTGTATCATATCTTATTTGTATTTTATTTTATGTGATTCGTATTTTAATGTAACTCATCGAATCATATTTTTCTAAACACCTTTGTTGCATGGCTCTGTGGCATTTAAATTGAAAAAAATATCACATTATAAATTGAAATATTAAAAATTACATTTGAGTTCAGGCTGCTCTTAAAATAGAAATACAATTCTTTTTTTTTTACATACAAGAAAATAATTCAAGATCAAAAAGGTTTAATTCTCGAGAGCTCAAACTGACAAATAAAAACATCGTTATATCCAAAAACAACTAAACATACAAAAAAACAACAACATTCCAACAATTCGTAGTCAACTGAAAACAGATGGGAGAGAACTCGTCAATGAAACCATGTGGAGCCAAAGGTTGGCACTTCAACCGAATACGCTATTAGAAGGCGAGCAAAGCACTATCAGAGTAGCACCACTGGAAAGTAGGTACAACGGGCACGATCCCCTGGTGTTGTGAAGACATAACTCTAAGGAAGCATCTCCTAAACAATATATGGAGCTGTTGTGAAAATACAATCACGACTTTGACCGGTCGAGACTCACTCAAAGAGTCAAAACACCAACAACGAACGAAATACCAAACGTCAAAGACACGCCAAAAACACAAGCTCAAACCATCCCATGAACAATCGAGTAGAGACATCAGCGGAAATGTGGAGTCTAAACGAGTAACTTGTCATTCGTGCAAGGTTAAGTTTTTTTTAAAAATAATTAATCCTTGGGGGCCAAGTATTAATTAGGATTGGTGTGGTAATATGGTGAGATATCTGAGCTTCGTCACCCCTGACTGCTCCGACGATAACACTATAGTATCTTCTCGAAATGTAGAAGATCTGACACCTATTTAGATATCAACTTCCAAATTCTTGCTCTTGTTTCTCTCCTTGGGAGGTATGGTCTGGACTCTGGAGGGACCGATGTCCTTTCCACAAGAATTTTCTTGATCTTGTTTTTATTTCGCAAAGCCCCATCTTCCTCTAATTTCTTGTAGACTATAAAATCGTCTCCTCGCCATCACATCTCTCTGAAGAGAGACCGATTACAGCGAGTATGATGAGTCAAAATAATGAAGCTCCAACTCGATCTTGTATTTATGATGATATTGTTGATGTTGATGTCTTGATGATGTTATTGTTGTAAACTTGAAGTCTTCGTGGTGTTTTCACGAAAGAGTTTAAGGGTTTTGAAATAGTCAAATAGATAAGTGTACTTACAATCATTAACATTTTCTAACATACTTAACAGATTATATTCTGTAAAAAAAGGAAAGGAAAAAAGTTATACGATATAAAATTATATAAAGATTAGGGGTATGGTCATCACATTGGACATTATGATAAATTCCCAATAATGCATTTCATATGTCCGTTACATATATATCTATAGTGATCTAAAATTTAAAGGAGAATATATAGATCCATGTAAAATTATTTATGATGGGCAAATGATTGAAAATGAAAAGGATACATAATAAGTGCAAAGTTGTAGTAGTATTAAAACAAATGACTTAGAACACAAACCGGAATGAATTGACATCACTAGCTTTGAACAACCACTTTAAAGGACAAAAACAAAATGCTTTTTTTATACTTGGTCATAAAACATATGATTAGATGCATATGTGTAAATATTCCACCTTTCTCATCGGAAAAAAAAATACATCATTTTTTGGCTGAATTGACAATTAGTTACCTTCTCTTAGGGTAAAATCCATTCGTCCGATAAATTGGGGATCCACTTTTAGTTTGTCTGGTGTAGGTATCTTAGGGCTTATTTGGCTAAACATATCTAGGTTCTAATAAATTATAACTCCTATGAATTTGAAAAAAAAATAAAAATGATCAAGTTATCAGATATAAGAATTTAAATGAGAGAAATTGGATTTATTCGTAAAAATTGATAGAATTACAACTTACTTAATCCCCTGAAGGGGATTAAGTGAATTTTTCCAAATTTATAGAAGTTGGAATTTTCGAAAAGTCAAACTCCTTATGTTCTTAGTATTAAAATAAATAAATCAACCAAATACTTATATTTATCCTTCTCCTTAAGTTTTTAAACTTCTGGATTTTTAAATAGCAATGCTAGCTCCATCAACTAACACATTAGTTGATATAAGATAATTAAATAATAGATTTGCCAACATTAAAAAAAGCTTTAAATACATGAGAAGAAGAATATATAGAGATTTGAAATCCCCACTTATGAGTTCATTAAAGCATAATTTTAACTTTAATACTAAAAAACTACAACCTTTAAACAAATATCAACTTTACCAGTCTAAATCTTTACATGTAGTTTTATTATTATTTTTGTGGGTAGTTAAAAATAGTAATGGTGGATGTCATGATTATACATTTATATACCATCACGTGAAAAAAGGATGGTTAAAATTATTTGTCCATCAATTATCTCTGCCCTTTTCTCTTTTACTCGAGCCTTTAGATCTGTATTCACTTTTCACCCTACATTTTACCCTTATTTTCGCATGTCCTAACTTGGCAAGTTCGTGGGTTTAAATTTATCTTCCGCATGCTTCACAAACGACCACTTACAAGCTGCTTTCTAGTTCTGAAGATAAGTACGTTGTATATGACCAAAAATGACATATATACTAGCCAAAATACCGGATTACTGAAATCCGTTCTCTGTCATTTGGATCAAATATATAGTAAGTTTTGTATAGAACGGAAAGTATAACTAATGTCTATCCCTAAATACTAGTTTCCATTATAGTATCTATTAAAGTAGCTCATATTAATATATTATGCGAATTGATTCATATTAGACCTAATAAAAAAAAACTATAGTACGTAGCTCGCTCGACTTAGTTTTTTAGCATGCTAGGACAACAAGAGATTGTTTAACTAATGAGACTAAGCTCGAATCAAGCTTGGGCTATGCATGGGCAAATATTTTTGTTTGGCAAACATGCGTACGCCTAGATCAAGACATGCCTGCTAACATGCTATTACAAGGTGTTAGTTTTGTTTAGAAAACATCTAGTAATTCATTAGAGAATTGTTCATTGTACTTGACGGAGGGAAAACCTGTCGTTGATCCGCCAAAGTAAACTCAAACCTATAATTAGTATAGCAATAAGTAAGAGGTCGATCCCACAGGGAAATTATTATTCAAGTGTGATTCAAGTGTCAACCAAAGTAACCAAATTGGGGGGTTTTGAGAGTGTAAAAGTTCCGCCTATAATCAAAGCAGATTGAAGCAAACAAAAGTAAATGATTTTGATTTAGACAATTATGAGAAGCAATTCTACCTACAATTTTCCACTTTATTGGATTGAAACGATCCTTGTAACTTCTTCTCGTCCTATTAAGTTTTCTATGAATGCCTTTGTCCCGACCTAATATAGTTACTAGTCCAACCAGTCTTAGCAACCCTTATCAATCGAACAGTCCCTAAAGAAGGATTTAACCCAATTGATAGCTTTAAGTTCAGAGATTAGCCAAGGTATTTGCAGTCCCTAAAAAAGAATTTAACAACACATTCAACTTCCTACTCATTCAATTAGTTCAACCAGCCATAAAGGAACAAGTTTGCCACTTAGGTTAAGGTTCACAACCAGGAATCTACAAAACCTTAGCGATTGAATTGATCTAACAAGTTGGCCAGACAAGATAGAACAAATCAATAATCAATCAAGCACAAAGAAGTTGAAACATTCAAGTATAGGAAACAAGGAGCGAGAATTAGAAACTCACAATCAATCCGAATAAAGCTTCAAATTGCAGGCAGAATAGATGAGTTTAGTTCCTCATGGAAGACATCGCTCAAAATCTCTAAAAAGTCTGATGAATAGAATAGAAGAAGTGAAGTTATGGAAAAATAACTAAAAGTGGCCTTATAAAACATCCAAAGTCGGCCATGAAATAACAATATAGGTTCTAGGGTTTAATTATAAACAAAACGCAGCGAATTAACGCTGACGACCAATGCTGCGGGCGCAACATAGGTGCTGCGCCCGCCGCACACTGTTTCCTCCAACCCTTTGCAAATTGATTGGCCGCGGGCGCCACAAGGTTGCTGCGGCCGCAGCCAGGGGCTTTTCACAGAAAATCTATCATGAATTCGCTCTTCTTGTCAACAGGAAAGTTGTAGTTCTCTGAAAGAGCTTTCCAACGCATGGTCATAATAGTCAATCGGATAACCGAGGCCTCCAGAAAGTGCAAAACAAGTTCAGCATGTCTGGCGACAACTTCTGCAGACTTGTTCTTCGTTTAGGTTTGCTTCTTCTTCTCAGGACCTCTTGAGATCTTCATGTAAGCTTCTCCGATCAACTAGACATTCTCATCTAATGCGTTAACGACTCCTGTCTCATCATCGGATCCACGATTACCTGAAATAATCAATAAAAGTGTGTAGATTCCGACTCCACTAACATAGAGAGCAAATATGCAAATTGTACTTAATCAATCCATGAAATGCATCTTAACTAAGCTAAATGCAACCTATTATGCCTACCTAAATGCATGCTATCAGTACTTTTCAATAAAGTGGAAAAATAGTATAATAAATTATGGTAAAATAGTATTTTTTTTTAAAGTTGTGCAAAAAACAAGGCTAGAATGATATGTTTTGGCAAACCAATGATGTATAAAAATATTTTATCATTATACACTCATAAAACATTTTATTATAAGATACTCCATATGTTAATTAAAACTTGTCTTTTACTACTTATGCACTCTTTTTAGAATGAAAAAACTATTTTAAATATTAACATTTTTTTTACCTTTGTTTTAATAAATTCATAATTAATTGTAATAAATATGAAATTATTAAAAAAGTTAATATTTTATATAGTTTTTAACGCCTTAAAAAGCGTGCGTAAATAGTAAAATGTCAAGTTTTAATTAACGGGATGTAGGGCTGTTATTTGAGCTGAACAGCTCGAGCTCGGCTCGGAATCGGCTCGAAAAAAGCTCGACTCGAGCTCGTTCACTTACCTAAACAAGCCGAGCCTGAGCATGATTTTAAGCTTGGTTGAAAGCTCGACTCGTTCGATTTAGGCTCGAATAGCTTGAATTTTATGAAATTTCTAAAATTTTCTTTAAGTTAATATGATATGACCAAATAAAACTACTTAAAGCTCGAAAAAAGCTCAGCTCGAGCTCATTCATTTACTAAAACAAGCCGAGCTTGAACAAAAAAGAAAGTTCGTTTAAAAATTGGGCTCGGCTCGGCTCGAGCTCGTTTAACAAATGAACAAGCTTGAACATGTCAAGCTCGACTCGTTCGGCTCGAATAACACCCCTAACGGGATGGAGTATCATATCAGCTTGTTATACCCGAACTATCTGACCCGGTTGATAGGAGATGGGCCTAGGCTATAAAGCTTGTTATACTTGCAAAGGAGATTTACGGGCCGGGCCAAAGCCCATATGAGCGCAGCTTCAATTCCAGAAACCGTCGAACGGAGAAGCGGAAGAGGACCATAGGGCCGGTGGTGCATCAATGGTGCATCTGCGAAGACTGTCAAAAATGGCGCTGAAAAGACGAGACTGTGATTGTGCGAGCGCCTTTGTTTGATACTTTATCGCAAGGTTCAGCTCCAATCGTTTCGATTTCTGGAAATTTCATTGTCAAATTGAAGGTAAGACCAATACTTAGTTAGGGTTCCTGGATCTATTATGCAGATGACAATCGACGACGAAAACTCAATATACGTCGGAGGAATTCCATACGATTGCACCGAAGATGACCTCCGCCATGCTTTTGAGCTCTTTGGTGCCATTGTCGCAGTCAAGGTTCCTCTCTCTCTCTCTGTTCTTCGGATTGCTTTTCATGTTTCGTATATGTCCCCGAGGAAATTGAAGCTTGTGCGCTTTACATTTGCTTTTCATTTGCGTAGTTAGCATACATGTCACTAAGGGGTTAATTGGTGGTTTTCGAATTTCTCTTTGATTCTTTCATTGTCATGTGAAGTTTCAGTCATAATCAGCTACATTTAAGGCAGATTTGATTTGTTGTAAGGTTTGAAATTGAATTTGTTGTAGATAATTAATGATCGAGGAAAGGGAGGAAAGTGCTATGCCTTTGTAAGCTTCACAAATCCACGATCAGCTGTTGATGCCATCCGTGGAATGAATGGAGCGGTAAAGTGATTCCAGTGACTAATAATTCCTTAGCATCTAGTTTTGTTTCCTGGTTATTTGAGCCTGGAATGTTGTTTTCTTGAGTTTTAATCAGACTATTGGTGGCCGAATGGTGAGGGTAAACGAAGTGAGGACTAGAGGTGCAGGTGTGCGACCAAACTATAGTGGTGAAACTTTCCAACGCAATCCAAGGAGCATGGACATGAATAGGGGTCGTGGTAGAGGACGAGAGCATGACGAACATGAAAGGGATCGGTATCGTGACCGTTCTAGACAAAGAGAAAGAGGATATGATTTTACTCGAGGTGAAGGGCCCAGGGGTCGCTTCTATGACAGAGATGAAGATGTTACCAGAGGTGTGGAATACAACAGTAGAGGAAATAGCAGGGATCATGATCATGAAACCGAACAAGACAATGATTCAGACTTTGAACAAGAGAGACACACTAACAGAGTTTATAGTCCTGATAGAAGGATCGGAAAAGAGAAGCAGGATACCTCGGTTGAGGCTGATAGTCCTGGTAGAGGGCTCAGACAAGACAAAGATCAGCAGTCAAAGAAAACTAGTAGGTGAGACGCCATCGAGTCAATTTCTTTACATTTTCCTTGGTGGTTGGTCCTGAGGTATAATTTCCATTTGCATATGCATGTTCTTAGAGCCTCTAAGAACATGCATATGCAAATGGAAAACACACCTCTAAGTTAGTAGTAGGTGCAAAACGCACCTCTAAGTTAGAGGTGTGTTTCAAGCTTCCATTATGGACTCGATTTACTTGATGTTTCACGTGGACAAATACACATATTTACTTTCTTGCCTTTCTATTTGTGAAGGAACTTACAGAAAATAGTTCTGTTCAAGCTGTTGGATTTCTATGTATAGAATGTTTTCCAAGACTCGTTGAATGTTTTGTTATGTCTCAGTAGAAACAGAAGTATTTTTTATGTCACCAACTCCTCTTCAGTCTTCACTGAGAAAAAAATTAGACCTCATTCAGTATCTTCCTTCTTGAAATAAGGTGTTCCGGCTGTTGCAGAGTGATGGGAACATAATTTTTTACCACCTCTTTAGCATCTGTTGATTGCTGTGGTGTGACCTCCACAATAGTATATGATAAATATGAAACAAGAAATTGGGAATTTCTGATGCCTTACTCAGACACCTTTGTGCAGGTCTAGTAGTTATGACCGCCATGGTAGAGAATTTTCTACTGAATCAAGTGATTATTATCATAAGGTTAGCTGTTATTTATAGTTCTGGTTGTTTGGCTGTGCCACTAGGCTGTTGATCTACACCTGTTGCTTCTTCAGTTCTTCTCCTACTCTCTATTGCTATTTATAGGTTGAAGAGCAAGTTGATTCATTAAGTCAGAGACGCGAAGAACTGATGAGGGAGGTTTGTAATACACTTCCTCAATCACCAAATAAAAGGGCATAGTCTTGTGTAGTTATAGCCACAGCCAAAAATTATCAGAAATTACTGTTATATATGATAAGCTTTTACATGTCAGTTAATTATAACCACGGTATTTTGGCTGCTTGAGCACCAAGTCTTGTTATACTTTTGAGCCCATGCGGCAAAAGATTGTGCAAACTATTTCTCACATCTCTAGCCATAACAAATTTCTAGTCACTAGATGTTTTATCTATGTTTCCTTGTTTTTCATTTTATTTCATCTTCTAAATCCAAGAAATCTACCTGCTCACTGAGGTTTCTGTTGTTTGTACCTAGAAGTTAGTGATGACCTCTCAAGTAATCAAGTGTGCTTCCATCAAGCAGTTGCTTAATGAGAGACTATACTGTCCCTGTCTCTTTTGATGTTGCTGGATATAGATGTGTTGCATCAGGTGCAATTTTGTTGGCCTGCACCCTCCAAAGAAAATAAAATAAAATATTGACTTAGTTGCAATTCTTCATGGATTCAAGGATCTTGCCTATTGCTGCAATAGTAGTAATAGAAGATCCCATGGGGTGCCTTGGTACTTTAAATTGTTTATGTTAAAGGCTTAAGTAGATTAATTCGTCCTGTTTGGATAATTTTTAGGATTAGGTAGGGACTTAATAGCAGTAATGTTTTGTGTTACATTTGTGTTAGAACAGTCCCAGTCCATAACAAGGAAAGTGAATACAAGATTAAGTAGGGTTTGTTATCCTGTGGGTGAAATGAACTCAAGTCCTTAGATTTGAGCTGCATCTTCTCATTTTAGTTGAAGTTGCCCAAGCATGTGAAAGAACTAACATAAGCAGTTGGTCTCTATTTGTGCCAGTTTCAGGAAATGTGACGTTTGCAAATATTTGCTGTTGTGCTGTTCTAGCTTCCTGGAATCATTAGAAGAAACTAATGTTTTTTATTTTGCATCGTTATCAGAATTCTGAGATGCAACAGAAGTTAAATGAGAAGAACCAGCATATTGTCGACTTAAGGAGAAGATCACTGGTATCAATTACTTCCGCTCTGGACTAAATAAATTTAATATTCTGTGTAACTATACGTTCTATGTTTTTGGTTTCTGTCATTAATTTGGGTACTTGATACTGGCTGCAGAAATTGGAAGATGCATTGACTTCTGCAAAGAAGGTCTATTCTCTACGTCAAACACAGTTGATTAAGGTATTCTTTCTGCTTCTGTTATTTTAGTTCTTGAACTAGAAGATTATTTGTACATCAATTTTCAAATTGGTTTTATACTTTTATCTGCAGGTGCATAAATGTTTTCTACAAGTGAAGGATTATGGTGAAAGATTGAAAAACTCTGAAGAGGAGCTCCAGGTCAGTTATAGTCAGTAGAATTTAGTATTTAACTATTTAGGTTATATCTATAGTGAATCGGAGATTGGACTAACATATTAATGCATTCGGACATTTAAACAGAACACACTTTGATTTGTCTACACTTACACAGGCTGTATTTTCTGCTGCTTAATAACCATTTCACTCTCACTTTTTTAGTAACATAAACACTAAAGGTTCTTAGCCCTTGAAGTAGGTTTCCCTTGGATTTATCATGAAATATCACTTGGTTGGCTTAATGATTGGTTAATAACAATATCATCCAACTTGCATATCAGGAATTTTAGCCTTAGGCTCCTGCTCCATGTTGAAACTTGGGGGTGTGTTTTAACTGAAGCAAAATCATTATAGCGTGCATGTTATAATGATCTTCTGCTCCATACTAGGCATGGGTGTGACACTGACAGCTGATTGAGTGCAAAAATATATAGAGGGTATCAAACTCTTGTGGTTTACGGAAATTCTCTTGACAAATGCTATATTCTTGAAATACGACTAGGCTTATTTCTAAAGATGTTGTGGAATATCGTCCCCCATTGAGTTTATTCTGTTAAGGGCATATTCTGCCTTAATTACTAGCCACTTGCTGCACTTAACAATGAGATATACATGAATATGGGATTGATTTCAGATGTTTGGTGCTCGTAGGGTCTTGTAGAATCTCTGATAATGGATTTGGACGCTAGTGGAGATGGTGAGACAAGGATGGGTATTGAAAATGGAGAAGCCTGAGGACTAGAAAAAGGGTCTGTTTAGTTCTTTTGAGGAATATTCCACCTCGAGAAAATGGCCTTCCCATCTGCTGCCTGTCGCGTCCTACATAACCCCTTATGTTGAACATAGTTTGATGGTTTTATGATCTTCGAAAAACCCGTATCATGTTTTGTATTGGTGGGTTAGAATGTTGTTAGATTAAGTCCTTATCACCATTCACCAGGGTGTAAGTGGGCATATTATGGTTGTTTTCCCTGGTATTTTACAACCTTATCACTTAGCCTTGTAATGAATATCTAGAAATTTCAATTTTTTGTTGCTTTATACATCTCTGCCCATGTGTTTACACTGAAATTAGCACATCCTGAAAAGCTCACCAGCAACTCCTTTTGAAATCAGGAAATTCTTTCTTGGACTCCTAGTTTATCTTTCCAGCATCAAAAGCCAAAAACAAAGAGAAAAAATTGCCTCTTTTCCTCTTGCAGTGTCCAAAGCATAGGTAATTTGGTCAAGTTATCATTCTTTATCTACACCATTACTTGAAATTTTGTAAATTTTAATGATAAAAAAAGAAGCCAATAAAGCATGGTCTGTGAATATGACCAGTTGAGGAACCACATGCAATCCAACCTTGAATGGCTTTTTATTGTACTAAATGGGACACAAAAAGTAAATATCTCCATCCATAGTATTCCAAATTTCCAATAACCAAACAAACAAACACTTTATGCCACCCACCTCTTGTGAGCACTTATTTATAGCATAAAATAATAATTAGAATTGGACAAGTTAGACCTGGATTAGACCCTAATATTACTATAATATGCCACTCTGAAAAAACCCTAGCTAGCTAGAACTTGAGAGTGATCTCACTCCCATTGCTCTCCTCCTCCCCTTCTCTCATAGAAGCCAACTTCTTCCTCTTCCTATCCCCATTGCTCTCCTCACCACTATCCCCCTTCCAGCTGCTGCTCTCCGACTTCTCGTCTTCAATGCTCTCCGATCGATCCCTTGCCCCTCTGCCTCCGTCGGTTTCCGGGGAGCTCTGCCTTTGGGGAGAGGCCTTGTAGACGTGAATTTGGTGGCTGGGAAGGTGATGGAGCTGGGGTAGAGGCTGTGGCAGCGATGGAGGGTAGAACTCGGCCTGTGGGATTGCTGGTGGGCAGTAGTGTTGTGCCACTTGAGCCGCTGGATGGGCGCTGTAGATGGTGTGTGGCTGCCCCACATGGTGGTGGGCAGCTGCGGTCGCGTACTCTGGCGGGACCCATATGCCACCTAGGACAACCAGCTGGGGCCCGGGCGCCCCGGCTTGTTGAGGACTTGGCCCTGGCCTTCTTGTGTGAAGCCTGTACTTCTGCAATAGGGATGCAAATCAATATAATTAATAACAACTTAACAAGAATACAGTATAAGCTTATAGTAGTCATTTTTTTTTTGTCTTGTTTTTGCATATTTTTAGAGACTGACCTGCAAGTGACTTTTAACTTCATCATTGGTCAAGCCATCAACCTTCATGAGCTCTCTGATTTGCTTTGGGGTAGCAACTGTAATTATGAACATTGATCAACTACTATATATATAGTATTATATATACTCCTAGAATGAATAAAATTATATGCGATGATGATGATTACAATGATGATTAGGGAATTATTTTCCTATGATATCTTGTTCAAGGCCTGAAAAACCAGTTAACTGACTAAATAATTTGAAATCTTCAAAGTTGGAAGCTAGTACCTGAGATATTTATAGGAATAAAAGTCTAGGGATTGGATTAGTTGGTACAAACCTTGAGACCCACCAAGCATCTGAAGGGCATTCACAAACCGGCGATGCAAGTCCGGCGACCAACACCTCCTCTGCTTCCTGGTAGCTCCGGTGACATTTGTTTGAGGTGTGTCTATCCCCTTGCCTGAATTCTCGGATGCGAACCCACTTTCATTCTTCAAACACTTCTTCTCTTCGGCCTCCTTCTCATCCGATGCAAGGGCCAAATCCTGAAGTATATGTGTATGATTGATGGGGTTGGAGCTCCTTTCTTTTGTGAAAGGAAGAAAAGCTCCATCATTCCTTTGATTGTTGTTGTTGTTCTCACTGATATCTAATAATGATAGCTTGGGATTGAGTCCCATCTCAAACTCCGTGCTTGTTGCGAGTACTGCTGATTGCTTGGCTGTCGCTCCTTCGTTGTCTTGGCTCCATAGCTGTGCCGTTGTCATCCAGTTGGCTTTGTCGGTGGTGGAGTTTGGTGCTTTCTGTTGATCCGATGATCCTTCCGAGTTGGTATGCTTTATGGGTATGAACTCTTCAAGGATGGGTCTTTTCCCTTGGGTTGCACTAGTTGCTTTGTAAGACTGCAGCTGATGCCTTGAAGCTTCCATAGCTAATATACACACACACACATACACTTTTAGATCAATCTAGTTATGAGAGTCTAAACATTTCTTTGAACTATATATATTATGCAGTGTGTCCAAAACAAAAGATAGAAGTGATATGGATATAAAGCCAATCTTCAGCTCTATCTAATGGAAAGCGAAAAGAGCCAAACATGACAAAGAAAAAGAGATTGAACAAGAAAAGCTACAATTTGGACACAACTTCTGAGGAAGAAACCATGAATATCCTACAGTTATGCACTTAGTTAAATGAGCTTAATTCCTTTTATCCATGAAAAAGATGTATATCCTTTCCTTGCTAATTTAGGATGCTTGATACAAATGAGTAGAGTACCATTGGTGAGAAGTTGCATGCAGAGGGGCAACTCGCGCTTGAAAGCATCGATCTTGAGGCGTTCTTCCTCAAGACGAGAGAGGTACTCTTCGAGCTTCTGTGGCTGGAGATGGTCGGCAATGAACGAAAGCTGATGGGGGCTGCAGTTGTTGTCTGCAGCAATGGATTTGATGAGCATGGAGTAGCTTTGGGGCGGTTTGCAATCGAGGCTCAGCTCCGAAGGTGAAGCCACCATGGTTGGTGAACTTGGTGGAGCTAGCTAGAGCTAGTTAGGGTTAGCAATTGCTTTGTTTAGAATCAAGGGTCTTCAGTCTTGTAAGAAAATGTATATATTGTAGGCACAAAGAAGAACAAAAGGGAGAGCTTGAGAGAAAAGGAGGAAGTTGTTTTTGGGAAGGTACACAAGGAGAAGGATCCACTGCTTTTAAATTAGGGTTTGAGTTACATCCATGGAAGAATAAAGTGGGGGAGGTAGGGGTCTTTAAAGTGCTTGCTACGAATAATTTAGAAAGAAGAAGTTTAAAGATAGACGAAGCAAACACTGTAGTATCCGAATCCGAATTGAGGTGGGACTCGGGATCGGGGGTCGTGTGCACACGTGCGCCCTTGCGCTAATAGCCTAACACATAAGCCGAGCGGGGTTCCATCCTAAAACCAATTGGCTATAGGAGGAGTAACTCACTAGCTTATATTCTAAGACTTATTTGTTCATATTGTCGATGTGTGACTCTTTTGCTTTCTTCACATCTTTCATTATCTCAACAGGACTCCATATTTATAGGACAATTAGGACTTTGAATCTCTCTTAGGCAATTCAACAGGTGATTAATGGACTAAAATGGGTGAGATCACTCTCACTAAGGCATTTGAAATACCCAAATTCATATTAGATGGCTCTTGGAATGAATACAAAATGAGGTTAGTTATGCACAAATTGTTTAAGCATATATGTTTAATAGGAAATCTTAGTGTCAAACTTACATATTTTGGCAGTCATATATAAGCCACAACTCACAAGGTTTGTTTTTCAAAAGGCCAAAAAACAAAATTAATGTCTTTTTTTTTTTTAAAGATGAAATGGCTAAAGTGCTAAACTATAGAATTTGTAAGAACATCCAATGAGAAAAAGGTGAGGTTGATAAGAAACTTTTATCTCATAATTAGAGATTTCAGGTTGAGTTATCAACAGAACTTTGACAAGAATATGTATATTAATACTTTCTGTTATAAACTATAAAAAGGAAAATATTAATGTATGATTGTAAATGTTGGGAATATTAATTGGAGAGAAATAAGGGGTGGTAGTAGTAGAGAGTATCATTCATATAAGATATATCCACCAATCAAATGTCCCCTCTCTCCTTTATATAATTAATTAATTAATTTTGGGTTCCAAAGTTAGCATAATTGGTATTGGTGTAACATAAAATTGAGTGAGGTAAAGTGGGTTTGAGATTCACTAATAAAGTGAAGAAGGAAAAAAAAAACAAAGGGTTTAAGTAAGGAATATCTCAAATTAGTTGTAATTCCATTCCATGACTCTTAGCTAAAGAGAATCACACACACACACCCATACACATAAAAAGGGGGATTAAAGAGAATATTAACCAGAAAGAAAAGGAGATTAATTGGGAGATGAGGCCCTAATTTTTTTTTTAATTAGTTTTTTTTTACAAAATATAGATAAAGAAGAAAGAAATGATAAAGGAAAGGTAGCCCTAAGTCATTGGGAATCTTCTTCTACTACTTTAATGAAGTGGGCTATAAGGTAAATGTGATTCTCCCCTTCCTTTTTTTCCCTTAAAAATAAATCTACAAAAGAGAAAAAAAAAGTTGGCATCTAAATTTCATAAAATCAATTAGCAACTGTGCTAACTATTTTGGAAAGGCCAACTAAATATATGGGCTAGCCTTTTATGGATCACTCTATCATATTCATGTCTTAGATATTTCTCCATTCACATATATAAGCATTTTGAGCATTAAATGTACTTAATTAGTTTTAAGCAAATTCATTTTTATTTGCTATATATATATTAGCTTATAGTTGTATTTTTTTAGTAACTTTCACATTGGGTAAGAAAACCATAAGAGATAATTTTTATATGTATTTAAATTATTATTCTACTTTTTTTACTGTATTGAAAATAATTATTAAAAAAAACGAAATCTCTTATTAAACTCCCTCATTTTTATTTTTATAATTGGCCGACCGCCTCGTTAGGGGCTGAAAAGGCCCATTTTTAGTCAAGTGGTTGGTGGAGGAAGACTGCATCTCATTCCATCGCACTAAGAAGCAACTCTTACTCCACTATACAATAACACCAACAAGAAAAAGAAGCACAAACAAGATAACATTTTCCTATAAACTCATCTCTACTTTACAAAGACATACCTTAATTATCCGCCGTGACAAAAACACTCAAGTAACGGTTTCAATTTTTCCTTTTTTTACTATAGTGGATAGGCTAAGAATCTCAAAAGAAACGTACCATCGTTATTCATTATTTTTACAAATAGAAAAGCGAATCAAAGATTGATGGTTGTTGTTGGAGTCTTGTGATACAATCCTCTCCATTCCCTACCACTTTACTTTTTTTCTAACAATAAATTTTGAATTCTTATACAAAAAGATATTTTATATATATTTTTTTGACATAAAGACAAGATTTTAGGAGATATCAGATCCTCCTCACTCACCTCCTATTCCTAATGAAAATATATTTTTATATGAATTGCATAGACTATATCTCGCGCAAATCACTTTCCCTAAAAAAAAACATATATATAGAGAGGATTGTATCACAAGACTCCAACCTCTTCCTTTTGGAGTGATCTTTAAAAGATTCTATCTATGGAGCTACTGACAAAAAAAAGAAGATTCGGCATGTGACACGTGTTAAACAACATATATTCCCTGCCCTTCTTCTGAATATACCTTTTGTCTGTGCCTTACATTTACATTTCATTTCATACATTCAAAGGTCGACACCCTTCTTTTTTTGTGCCATTATCACATTTATTCCAATCCTCTATTTGTCCATTTTACACAAATTAAACCCTTTATAATTTGCAAACTAGTAATGCATATATATAGGGTTCGTATGGGACGGGGTTAATAAACCGACTAAAATTATAAATAGGGTAAAAATTTATAAACTGTTGGTAAAAGTAGTTAAAATTTTATGAAAAAATATAAACTCCGTATGGGACGAAAAACAGTTTATTTGTAAAAAGTGGAGTTTATTTGGTTGTTATTAGGGGTATACTTGTCTTTTCAAACCAAATAAACCCCCAAAACCCAAAATAAGCTTCAAAAACAAGCTTTTTTTTAACCCCCAATTTTAACTATAAACTAGCTAAAATTAATTACCATACACAACTTATAATTTAAACTACCTACTTCTACTACTTTTTTAGTAGTTAAAAATGCAACCATACACACCCATACTTGCATTGCATGTTGCCATGTTGGTCTCCATCATATAAAATGTGTTTATATCTAATATAATACTAAATTATTAGCTATTCCAATAACATTTTTTAGAGATTTCTTTTGGGGATAATTTTAAGTTTTTCAATGGATTTTTTTAAATAGAGATATTTTTTCAAATTTACAATATTCTCCAAAATATAAATATTTCTTAAGATTAATTAACAAAAACTAATTAGAAGAATGTGTCTTTTATTTCTTATTTTGATTTTTTTTTTTATAATGCTGTTAAAGATGGTGTTACATTACATACATGTCAATATGCACCACCTAATGGTTATCCATGTATGACCAGGGGCGGATTCTGGACCGACATTCCGTGGATACTTGAAGGTATATTTTTTATCATTCCGAGAATGGTTAAAGGTAAAAAAAAATTTCTTTTGTAATTTTTTTCCCGGGTTGGGGATGCTTGACGTAAAATATTAGGAAATTAACACTAAATTTTTTATATTTTTTTTTGGGATGCTTGAGCATCCCCATCCATACAAGAGCATCCGCCACTGTATATGACAAAAAATGAATTTTTTTCATTTAAAAAAAAAATTGATGTGGGAGGCCTCCCACATAATTAATTTTGATGTATCCTAGGATACATATGATTGAATTCATCTTATTTTTGCTATGTGATTAATTTAATACTCCCTCCATTCGATAATATTTGTTGTTTTAGTATCTAAAATGAAAATATAATTGAAAATGGGGCATTACAATATATTTATAAGTTGAATTGAAAAACTGTTTTTATAAATACGAATAGGTGAAGCCAAAAATTTATTTGAAAATGAATTGCATTAGTGTGTATCTAGGGAATTTTTTTCCAAAACCAAAATACTTAATATGCCTTTAAAAACCGAAATTTAAAAAATATAACACATTCAAATCTCATAGCTATCTATGTCTATGAAAATTGCCTCATTAAAAAATGGATGGTATACCAATATACCATATATGTATGCAAAGATAAAATATACCTGAAAGCCCTTTATATGTCCTACCCTAGCCCTAGCTCCAACTTAAATGTAGGTATGCACCAACCTATAAACAATAAAATAATACTAATAATTTAATAAAAATACAAAAGAAAAAAGACAGTCCATCAAAATGGAGAATAATATATTCTGATGTACAGGAAAAAAGCAAAGATATACTGAAGATTATTAAATTAATGAATTAATAATGAATAAAAAGCCAGAAATTGTAGGCTTCAGTTCAGTTGTATCAGATTCCATTTCTCATATAATCTTTGCTTTATCCATAACACAGTAGCTGTTGCATAATTCATAGTATATATGAAGCATCTATTTTTCAAACACTTACAGAATTCATTCAATTTAGACTCCATGTTTTATTTTTGCATTATATATTTATATGGAATATTCTGGTTTTTTTGCTGCTTTAATTTTCATTTTGTGAAAGTTGCTACTGTGTGAGTGATTTCTACATCTACGGTGTCTAATGTTTCTTTCTAAAAGAATCCCATAAAATAAAAATAAAGGAGAGAATAATGTATTCTATTTATATAATTAATCAGATACTTTATGTACACTTCGTTTTCATAACCTAAATTCCCTGATTCAATTTAGATTTTAATTGGAGTAATATAGTTGCTCGGAATCAGAACCTAATTTCAGAATTAATTCACTAAAAAAGTTGTGTTTTAGTGTTTGTCATCTGAATTTAAAAACTAGCTATAATTGTAGAGTTTTTAATTTCTTAAGAAATGTGTCAAAAATCAAATTATCTATATTTTGAGACGAATGGAGTAATTTAAATAATGTCACTTAGGCGGGGATTTTTTTTTTAAAAAAAAATTCTATTAAAAATGAATTGGAAAAAAGACTGCGTCTGCCGGGAGTCGAACCCGGGTCTATTGCTTGGAAGGCAATTATCCTAACCGTTGGACTACAAACGCCTTGATGTGAGCTTCTCCAGAATAATCAACATCACCTATTTGCGTACTCTATTGGGCCTGATTGGGCCAACGATTGTTTAAGCAATGTCTTTTGGGCCTGGATATTACCAAATTGGGCCAAGGATTTTCTACATATGTTCAGGCTGTCTTGGGAAAGGCCAAAGAAATCCAAACGAAGTTGTTTGTTGATGAATCCTTGTGTTGATAATAACATGGAGTCGTCTGCGAGTGAGATAGTTTGTCCTTAAACAGAACATATAATACCCAATGTAAACCAGTTTTGGTTGATCGAACTGAACTAAGACCACTTACAGGTGAAAAATTTACATTCTTCTTCAAAACATCTCTAAACCCATAACAATATTGATGCAATGCAGTATGCGCTAGCGAACTCCCACTATATGCTCTATCGTGTTTTCGTTCCATTAGCTTAAGTTTAGAGGATCAGTTACGTGTGACGAATAACTCGCGCAAAAGTTGAATTCCAACTTCTTAGATGATTTGTGCATTTTGGAACTAATGGATGCCCTATAGGAGTTGGAAGTTGTTAGTTACAATAATGTGATTGTGGACATTAGGCATGGACCCATTTGAATGATTATATTACTCTCTCTTTTATGTGTTAAAGGGTTAAGCATGTGAGATTGTAAAATTACCTGAGCTTGCAATCCAAGCAAGCTCAACTTTTTCCACTGTCATGTTCTCAACTGCTCATGTGATCAATGATCATCCATGTCTTCTCATACATGTAGGTGCTGTAAATTAATTAAATTCACTTTATGCTTTTGAATATTAAGGTTTTGAAATAGTTTAAAGAGTTGGTCATGGTTCAAATTAGCTAGTGATCATAACATCATCTCAGACAAATATGATAATAAATTTAGCAAAAGAAAAAACCTAGCTTCTATATACATTGATCTTGTTTCTCCTATATAAGCTAGTGTGTATACTATGGAGTATATATATGAATATGATAATAATTTTACATATATACAGTGTTCTAAAAGGCACTGATCCTAGGTGGCGGAGATAGCCTAGCGCCTAGCTAGGTGGCACCTAGGCGGGTGTAAACGTTGATTAGGTGCTAGACGGAGGGGGTTGTCTAGCACCTAGCTAGGCAGAGTCTATGCGCGATTTTTAGAGCAGTGCATACATATAAGATGTACTAACAAAAGATTTAACTTTTGTTAGTGTAACTTTTATTCAAAAATAGCTAATTTGAAACCTTTGGCTAAGGGAGTGAAGTTTTATTTCAAAGGTTCGAATTCGAAATATGTGAGTGAGAAAGCGAGTTCGTTGTTGTTGTTGTTATAAACTCTATACATATAATACACAAACATGACAAGGGAAACAAGTCTAATGAAGAAGTAAACAAAAGGGTTTGGTGAATAATGAAAGATTAAGCCAGAGAATAACAATGGAGAATATATGATGATTAAACAATTAATTTTGAATCAGCAAGGATACATCATATATATGATGAGATTAGGTGGGGTGAGCTGTGAAAGCAATGAGAGATCTATAGCTATCATCCAATTATAAGAGATCATAAGGTGTACCATATCTATTAAATGTGTGTTATATATCAAAAAAGTTGGTCGATCGATCGAGGCAGATATATATATTAGGTCGGCTTAATAATTAAGTCATCATATATACAAATAGGTCCATGTTCTGAAATTTGATTCTCATTATTGAAAGTCAACTATAATGTATTCATATTAGATTTTTTTTTTAAATAGTACACGCGTTACTAACTATATACTTTCATTAATTTCACATACACTATTAATTAATCAGTTTAGGAAAGATGCAGACATTTTTTTTGGTGTCTTGTTGATCAAGACATGGGTAGTGTACGAACTCATATATTTTTTTATTAGATAAGAATTAGGGAAACAAAAGCTTACCCTAAGACATCCTTACAGACGAGATTCGGTAAGTCAGGATTATTAGCAATCTCATTCTCTGAAGCAACGTGGCATAGTTGTGTAACCTTGTTAGCCACCATGTTTCATTCTTGGGTAATATGCGAGAAAGAGACTCGATCCACTCATATATTTAAGGAGGAGGTTAATATTGGACAATAACATTTTGACTTCCCGAGGGTATCTAATACTCTAATAGCATCGCTGAGATGCCTAATAATCACGAGGGATTCACCTTCAATAATGATGTTTAATTTGAAAGACGTAGAGAACAGACTTCATGTATTCCAAGTAGTAAGGCCAAAGCTTCGGCCTCGAGAGGTGTTTGAGAACCCAGTTTTCCATATCCTAGGCTGATCAGTTGCCCCTTTCAGACGGGAATGATAAAGCCGTCGGTGCTGTCACCGTCAGATAGTGATGATCCGTCAAAATTGAGTTTGAAACTACCAAGCAGCGATTTATGCCATTTCTGTTTGCACGTTTTCGATTCTTACAAGTCCGGACAACTAGATTGTTGCTTGGATGCTTATTCCTGACAACATCCATATCAAAGAGTCGGGCATTGTTCCACCTTTCAGAAGTTGTTTTAATTAGATTTGTTAACTCAGGGTCAATCGGAACACTGTTGTCAGAAAAGGAGGTTTGATTCCTAAAGAACCAGATAGCCCACCAGATGATAGCCAGGGATGTTCTGGCAGTTTCGCTAGTGTGTCCGCCAATGAACGTTAGAATGAGTTTAAAATCCCTGGATTCCTGAGTCAAGTTTCTAATCAAAATTTGTTCATCTACAGATAAAACCTCGTTGATTAGGCGAGGGAGACATTCAAATAATAGATGGGTTTCATCTTCCTGGGCATCATTGCATAATACACATGTGGTAGGAACAGATATACAACGACTAGCCAGTTTTAGTTGGCATACCATTTTGACTAAGTTTCCACATAAAATTCTTAATTTTAGGCAGTTTTGATTTTCCATATCCAGCTATTAATTTCGACAGGTCCTGTCCTATTATTGGTGATTAGTTTATATGCACTATTAGTGGTGAACCAACCATTCATGTCAGACTACCAGTATAATCTATTCTCAAAGTAGTTTTCTAGGATGTGAATTGTTGTAATTAGATTAACTACTAGAGATTTTGGTAAGAAGATTTGCAGTTTTTCTGTCCACCACCTTTCGTTGATGGTGTACGGGCTCATATGCGTAACTCAACTTAATCTACTCCTTTCTATTAAACAAAATATGTCAATTTATTATTTATTTTTTAATGAGATAAAAACTACCTAAAAGATCAAAATTAAAATTATTTTAAAAAAATTTTAAAAAAATTATTTTATATAGTTTTTCTTATACTTAATTACTTAAGGAGTATTAGTAATATTTTTTTTTTGTGTTGATGGGTCAAGATAGCTTGACTTAATTATTTTCAGTTAAAATAATAATATGACATAGCACAACAATATCATAAATTATACTCCGTATGTAGAATTATGAGAGAAAAAAAGAATAGGTAAAAACTCAAGACTTCGCCAAAACTTAATAGTTGAATTGAATCTATCTAAACTTTTCCTCAACGAAAAAACTGGCTTTCCTCCGAATTCATGTATAATGCAATGCAACCTTTTTTCCAGCTTAATTCATGTGAAAGGCATTCGATACGACCAAGCTGGACCAGGTTTTTGCATAATTCCGCCATGTGAATTGTTATCCATTGAAAAACACTTTTCTCTCTGTGCAATACCCAGTCATTATAAAGCCTTATATTCTGCATATTAATTATCTAAGAAATTTTGTAACATTATATTTAATTTCCTTGTATGAACATGCAATAAATAAAAGTACTCACACTTTTCATATACCTATTAATTTAAACATTTATAGTATAACTCATATTGTTAATGGAAGCGATAATTAAGAATGACATGTAGTGACTAATATATCACGAGTTTGGATCTCCCTCTCCTTATTGGAATATATTGCGTGTCTACCTATGAGGGGAAAAAAAATGGAAGCGACCGAAAAAATATAATTTGGTTTTCAAATAATGCATATATACTAACCTAAAGGAAAAGAAACATGTATCTATGTCTTCTCACTAGCTAGATGAATTCAAAATACCTGATAAATAATTTTTTAATAAATTAAGAGGTTGGAAAATTGATATATTGTCATAATGCAATAATATAGTAAGACCCGAAAAAAATAATTCAAATAAACACATCAAATTCAAAACATCGCGAAACAAAACCCAAAATCATCAAAGTTAAGCAACAATAAGGCAACCCGGTGTGGAATATGATGACGAGCTGACGACTTAGAGAAGGATTGTGAATAGCGAGAACAAGGAGTAAAGTGTCTCATCATTGAGAAGTATGGATTGACTACTGACTAGGTACTTAATTTATGTAAAAAAAGATAAATTAAGTACCTAGCAATAAGGCTACCCGATTTGTGGCGACCGAAGTCGAGATGGACAGTCGGAGCCGGTTTGGTTTGGTCGGAGTCGGTTTGGACGGGTCGGAAACCAGGTTTGGGCTCTCTCTATGAAGAGAGAAGAGAGAGTTTTCTGGTTGTGTTTTTAATAATTGATGCATGTTAATAGTTAATTTCATTATCACAAACCGGACAATTAATCTCAAGTGTAACTAATGAAATTATTGGTGTGTTTACTCCATTAATGCAAAAGAAGCACTACCATCTCTAAGACAAGGAAAGTTGATGGTCAAAGGACAAAGGGCCATGAATCTATGTAAAAATAATAATTGGACTGTACTAAAAGATTGGAAATTTGGAGTGGGAGATGCTATTTCTTGCTACCTAACATTGCATCCATGCATTATTAAAGAAAAGAACGTACTAACCATGACATTGCCAGCCATATCCTTGAAAAGAGGGAAGACTTTGATAAAGATGTTTCAATTTCATCCATATGAAAAAAAAAAAAAGGGAAATTTCACGAGGTGCCCCGAGTTATCGCTTAATTCATACGGTGACCAATTCTTTTATCTCTTTCACGTGGTACCCCTGAGGTTTGTAATTCTTTCACCTCGTGTCCTTCTCTATTTATTTTAACAATTTCCGTTAACTTGTAAATTAAAAAAAAAATCAATTTACTTAATTGAAACTAACCGGGGAAAGAAGAACACACGCGCAGAGGAAGGCCAGGCTGCTGGAGGCCGGGAGACTCGCTGGCGTTGGGGGCCTGGGGTTGTTGGTAGCCAGCGTTGGGGCTCGAGGGGGACTCGTCGGTGCTGCTGGCCGGACTCGAACCTAATCTAATCTATCTCTTTCTCTCTCTTGGCTGGTGGGGCAAACAAACCCTTCATTCGTTTTCTAGATCGGAAAGGGGATTCGGAGTTGCCATTGACGGAAATTGAAGAAGAAGAAGAGGAGGATGAAAGATAAGGGACAGAGGCTAATTCGATCTTGCAGAGAGCTATCGATTGTTCTCTCTCCAAGGGGAGTCCCGATTTGTTGGTCAGATGGTAATTGTCGATGTCCGAACTCCTCGATCTCATGGAGAGATCGAGGAGTCTGCACAATTTCTCCCTCCCGTGCTTGAAGTGAAGTGGGGAGGGTCAGAGGCATCTCCGGTGCGTCAAGGCTGACGGCGATGGTGGCGCCGTTGGCGGCAGAAGAGTTAATCACTTTCGAGGAGGTCTCAAGCGCCAATCTCCGCGGACGAGTTCCAAGCCCTACCTGGATTTCGACGGACTGCATCGGAGGACTCCGGAATCGGAGAGAAAGATGAGATCTTTTTTCGAGCCGGATAGCTTCCGGAGATCAGCATCTTTGATTCATCCGCCTCCGCCGCCGCTGGAATCCGAAAGTGACGACGGGATCGAAGCGGTTAGGAAGAAGCTCATGCTCGATCTCCAAATGGAGATGGACAAGAGCCCCAACACCTTGAGCACGTCGAGTCCGGCCAGCAGCACCGACGAGTCCCCCTCCAGCCCCAACGACGGCGACCAACAGCCCCAATGCCGGCGAGTCCCCCTCCAGCAGCGCCTTCCTCTACGCGCATGTACTCTTCGGTTTTCCCATGTGCTCTTCAGTTGCAGTGTGTTCTTCGGTTTACAAGTCAACGGGAACTGTTAAAATAAATAGAGAAGGGCATGAGGTGAAAGAATTACAAACCTTGGGGGCACCACGTGAAAGAGGTAAAAGAATTGGTTACCGCGTGAATTAAGCGATACCTCGGGGGTACCTCGTGAAATTTCCGAAAAAAAAGTAGAGAAAACAAATGAATAGCCACCTTAGAGTATCTCCAATTGGTTTTCCATTTTAGAAATTTTGGAGTTTTTAGAGAATTTTAAGTATTTTTTTATCCAACAAATTCTCCGTCACATTCTCCAAAATGGAGAAGCTACAGAAAAAAAAATTAAGATGATTTCCTAAATCTGCAACATTCTCCAAACTAAATGATTCTTCAAATCTTTGAAATAGAGAAGTTGTTGGAGTTAAAGCAAAAATAATTTGAAGAATGTGTATTTTGTTTTCACATTTTGAAAATTTTTTAGAGAAGCGGTTGGAGATGTCTTACAAACCGGTGAGAATCCCGTGGAGTTGAACTCCGTGAAATTGATAGGATTACCCAATAGAAAGGCATCGATCCTAAAAATAAATTCAAAAATGACTAAATGCATTTAAATCTAAACCATTTATTTTGTTGTTGACGGGATAGCTTCTTTTGGTTTTAATTTACCTCTTGGCTTACATCTCCTCTCGGAGCCGCCTGTGTGCGTGTCTCAGAGGTTCCAAGATGATGCAGCTGGGATTTCCATTTCGCTTTCCTGTAAGCTGTAACTCTCTGTTTCTTTCAATTTGAAGGGGAGCTTTGCTCCCGGTTGGTCACCAAAAAAAAAAAACCAACTTCACATTGACTTATTTTACTAACTCCATGAGATCCAAAGTGTTTACCCAGATACTTCACAAACAAGTTTTTTTTTTCTTCTTCACCCCAAAAGAAAAACAAGTGTTTTTTTTTCCACTTTACAAAGATACTCAAAATCTTTTTAAAATTGGATAATTTCAAGAATTTATAAGCTATTAAATTAAAGATACCTATTATGCATAAACTATGAATTCCACCTGGCAAATTCATCATCAAGCTCATCCAGGCACATGTTCATAAACTTATATCAGTAGTGATCACTGATCAGTCGTGAGTAGTGACAATCAAAGAAATTTAAAAGCACATTTTATATGAGACAGAAAAATGTGAGAATATATGTCCAATTGCCCATTTACAACAGAACAAAGACAAATACTCTGATAACTCCACAATATTTTAAACTAAAAGAATCAAAGTTTTTTTTATTTAAAACAAACAAAAAAATCAGAATACCCAACTAAAATTCCACCAGCTAGATTGTCATTTTCCAATTTAAATAAACACTCCACTCCCTCCCTCCAATTCCAAAGCACAAAAGCCCATTTGACAACTAATCGAGCAACAAATTCTGAAAATTAATAAATGAGAAATATTTTTTTTTTAAAAAAAAACCCACTATTTTCAGTTGAGTAAGGTTCCCTTCAATCACGGCGCAATTTAGTAACCTATTTACCCGCCACGGCGCATTTTAGCCCTTCAAATTAACCACAAACCTGGATAGAAACAATAGGCTTTGTAAATGTGGTATGCTTGTCAACTTATGGTGTGACAGAAGTAGGCGTCCTCTCCACGGGTGGTGTCTGACCATCAGATCCTTTCGACGGATCGTCGGACGACTGTCGGTGCTCGCCCTCATTTCGGCTGATATCCTCCATCATTCGGAGCACTTCGGGCATCGAAGGCCTCTGATCTGGCACTGTATATACACAGGCCATGGCTATCTGCAGCAGCTGAACCATCTCCTCCTCAATGTTGTTGAACCTCATGAGCTCGACGTCGAACACTTCAGCTGTCCATTCCTCTCGGACAACTGACTGCACCCACCGCGGAAGGTCGATTCCCTCCTCTCCCAAGGAAGCCTACATAGCCCATTAAAGACACGAATTGTTAAATGCCATTCATGAACAACATTGAGGGATAGTTCTGAGTTCTGACCAAGTTATGTAATTTGATTTTTACCTGATTAGGAGCTTTTCCTGTTAAGAGTTCCAAGAGCAAGACCCCAAAGCTGTACACATCAGACTTGAAGGTGACCTTTCGGGTTTCAAGAACCTCTGGGGCCCGATAGCCTGCCAGCCGGTTGGGCGGCCCCGAGTTGGAAAAAAGCGGGTTGAGACCAAAGTCAGCAACCGCGGCTTCCTGGTGGTCCAGGCGGAGGAGGATGTTGGAGGACTTGACATTGCCATGGACCACTTTGCTGGATTCGTGCAGATAGGATAGGCCTCTAGCTGCACCCATTGCTATTCTCATCCTGCTCTCCCAGTCCAATGGTGTTTTCCCTGATCCTCTGCTTCCTACAAGAATATGAAAATTGCAAGATCTTATTACTGGAAGTTCAGCTTATGAGTAATAATTATTTTTCGGAACCTAAAGTCCAAAACTGGACGAGTAATACAAGCATGTGTAATCAAGAGCACTAGAAGACGACCCTACTAGCGACATAAGTAGAGGGAAAACTCCAAGGGAAATCCTTCAAATGGCAGCGAATGGGGACACTGATAGAGCTTCAACAAGAGACTGACAATACAAGAAACAAATTCTCTATCACATAACTCAAGTGGCTAATAGACTAACGAACTTTTCGCAGAGATGTAGATAAATCCTTCAAAGAATTCTGTTCATAATGATCCCCGGTACACTAAAGCAGCAAGAGAAGTAGTAGCCAAGTAACGAATGACATTACAGAACAAAACCAAAGCCTGGATTGTGCCCATAAATGGTTTTCCAGAAACTTTGACCGCTTCCAACATTAAACCCTTCATAATATCTTTGAAGCCAAACCTTCCCCTCAACATTTTAACACAATATACAATTCATCATGTATACTGAGCAATCTTCATGTCTCTATCCTCACATTAACGTGCCAGAAAATACACAATATACAATGCCATTCAACATTTTAAATTAGATACTGGCTAATGACATATTCACTTGTTATATTTGGTGAAATCTACAGCACAACTTCCTCCAAGAAAAATATGCTAGAAAATATCACTAATGCAATATTGAAACATTATAATATGTTCCATCCCGTGACATAGAGAAACACTTGTTTAAATAAATAAATAGGAATAAACAATTTTTGTTTGCTGAAATCCAGCTAACATTTCCTTGCAGATAGGCATATGACAAAAACGACCAATTTTTGCTCTTATTTTTGCACAACAATTTAACCCTTTGAGAACTACACAGTGGGCTCAATATCTTACAGAGTAGATTGTTCCCAGAACTACACAGTTTTATCACCGCCAACTGCCAAGGGAACCAAACACTTGTGTGGTAATGTAAGCTTTTTACCCCAAAGAGAACAGAAAAAGAAAAGAGGGATACCTAACCAAAGCATGAGATGCAACTTGAAAGTATGAGACCCCATGAGCTCATGGGCATGGATAGTAAAAGTCTAAACTACCCTTTTCAAGTTCACATAAAGTGTGAATTATTATCTCATTCCCCACACCCAGATAGTAATAAAAAAAGGTGGAATCAGTTGGTGCAATGCAACTCATCACACACCCCTACACATGGAAAGTGGTTAAACAGAGAGAGAAAAAGATGTATTTCATTGCAATGTGAACACATAACCAAACCAAAAGTGTCAAGCACAAGCCAGTAGACACAGATCACTCCTATCTGACTATAGGTACTCATCACCCATTATCTCCATCCCTAAAAATGAAGAAATCTTGAAACCCTCCTTTTGCATTGTGGGTTTCCAAAATCAAAATCACACTTCAAATAAGTTAAAAATCAGCAAACCAGTAAACAAACAAATAACATTCAATCAATTCAAGTTTTGTCAATCCTCACCAACTTCAAATGCATTGAACCCTAATGGAATTCAACACTAAATTCAATGGAAACTGAAATTGAAAATGTGAATGGATTGCAGCTGAAAGAAGCTTAGAACACATACCATGTAACAGAGCAGATAAGCTACCAGCGGGGAAGAAATCGGAAACCAGCAGCTTCTCATCCTTTGAGAAGTAATAAGCCCTAAGGGGAACCAAATTCTCATGGCGGCAATTCCCCAAAACCTCCATCTGCATCTCGAACTCCCTCTTCGCCGCCGCCACGTCCTTCAGCCGCTTCACCACCACCGTGGTGCCCTCCTCCAACACCGCCTTGTAGCTCGTCCCCACGCTCCCTTTCCCCAGCACCTCCGCTGACGCCCTCAGCAGATCCTCCAAATCGAAGCTGTACGCCGTCGATCCAGCGCCGGCGCCGTTGTTTACAAACACAAGCTTACTCCTATCCCCGTCCACCGCGCCGCTGGTTAGGTCGTCCTTTGATGACGAAGTTCCCTCACCTCCTCCTATCGCCGCAGCGCCGATCGCCCTGTTTACGGCGGCTGCGTGCTTCGGGGACTTGGAAGGCCGCTCCCGCCGGCTTCGGAGGCAGCAGAAGATAAGGCAAAAGAGGATGATTAGGAAGACTACCGCCGCTGCGACAGCGATGGCGATGATTGCAGCAGTGGAGAGCTTCTTATGGCCGTGCTCGGAGAGGTTCGACGGGACCGTGGGAGAGGAATTCGGCGGCGGGGGGAAGAACGAGGAGCTGCAAGCGGGAAGCGGAGATCCACAGAGCTGTAAATTCCCACTGAATGAAGATTCTGGAAACTTCGCGAGGCTACTAGGGATTGAGCCGTTGAGCTGGTTGTCCGAGACATTGAAATCAGTGAGGCTCCCGTCAATGCTCGGCAGCTCGCCGGAGAAATTGTTGTTCTGCAGGTGCAGCAAAGTGAGTTGAGTGAGGTTGTTGATGGCGAAAGGTATGTCGCCGGAGAAACCGTTGGAGGACAAATCGAGCCGGACAAGCCGAGTCAAACGAGTCAAACTATCCGGGAACTCGCCGGAGAGCTTATTCCTCTGCACAAACAGTCTTTGGAGGAGCGTGAGGTTGGCGAAATCGGCCGGCAAGGAGCCATAGATTCCGTTACTGCGCAGAGAGAGAACTCGCAGATTAGCAAGTCTCCCGATGGTTCCATCCGGGATCCGCCCGAGGAGTCCAGCGCCGGGGAGCCGGAGCTCGGAGACGTAGCTCCGTGAGGCATCGCAAGTGACGCCGTACCAGTCGCAAGCGGAGGCGGAGGAGTTCCAGCGGACATGGCGGGCGTGAGGGACCTTATTGATGAAATCCTGAAGCGCTTGCTTGTCCTGTGTCGGTTCCGAGCTAACGACCTGACTCAGGACCAGCACCACCGTGATTAACCATAACAACCGCCCTGGAACCGCCATTTTTCTGCCTGGAAACCAGTGCACGCCAGGTGTTCGAACGTTTTCTCCGGGATAGAGAGAAATAGGAATTGAAAGAGGGAAAAGGGGGAAGAAAAATGTGGCTACTTATTGAAGGTTTTCATGGCCTCCCAAAGGTGGTCTCCTGAGAGAGAAGGTGAGAGAGAATCACGAGGGGGACAGAGAGAGCGCCATGGGAATGAAAAAGGGGGTGAAGATGGGAAGGGGAAAAAATCCTAAAGGTTTGGTGATGGGTGATTGGGGGTGTGGGAGGAGGAAGAAGACAAAAGAAAGAGATGAAGAAAACGTTTTCACGGTTTACAGTAAGCTGTCGTGGGTAAGTAATTAAGGGGAGTAATGGAGATTAATTAAGGGATTAATATCTGTATTAGCAACGTAAATTTGAAGTTGTTGGTGGGGGGTTTCGTACGCGCGAGAGTGGCGCGTGGTGGGAAATGAGGGTGACAGCGGGGGGGATTGAGTGGAAACGGACGGGAAGCGGGGGTGGTGAATGGTGATGGAGGGTTGGGAGAGGCTTACCGTTTACGCTTTGGAGGGTGGACACAATCAGGGAGGCGCGTGGGATTTAAAATGATTCTTTTGAAAAAGAAAAGTACTTTTGTACAAAGCGTTTGGGACAAGGAAACTCCTTTTTTAAAGTTTTTTTTTCATATGCTGATTAAAATAAAGCAGAAATGTTATATAGGGCTGTCAGATTTAGGTTTAGACCGGAAAATCAATCGGAACCGAACCGGTAAAACCGGTTTTACAACCGAACCGAATATTTCGAACCGGTTTTCGGTTGATAGTTTTGGTGAATTATGGTATCGGTTCGGTTCCGGTAATAACCGGCGGTTTACCGGTTTAAACCGGAGAGAACCGGGATTTTTTTTTAAAAAAAAAATATTGTTAAATCTATTTAAAGTTAAATTAAGTTATTTTGTTAAGATACCCAATCTTAGATTCATTTAAACCTCAGCTTGGCACGTGTCTGACATTAAACGCGTCTGACATTAAAAAAAATAACATGAAAGACCCGTTGAACATGAGTAATGGATCTATCATCCGTTCATATATTTTTATGTATAAAAAAGGAAAAAAAATCCATGCTCCTATATAGATTTCCAATTATTGCTTGTACATATGAGAATAGTGTAGAATTTCAAGCTATCATCCACAACTTTGGGTTGAAAGTATTTTTTTTATTAGGAATGAATTCGGGTGAGCATGCTCTACTCGGTAACATTCTAGTGGATGAGGTCAAGAAGACCTGAATTGTTGTAAATATCGACATCCCAGGCAGAGTAGCAAAGGTGTGCAACCTTATCCGCCACTCTATTGCCCAAACGGGGAACATGAAAGAAGGATACTTCTTTCATAAACGATAATAACAGTTTTACATCAGAAAGTAGGAGCTCAATTTCTCATGGGCATGTAGTGTGTTTATTTAGATGATTAATTATTATGGAGGAGTCACCCTCGATGTGGAATTTCTCAATACGGAGTTGAATGGCCCGTCGGATACCTAATTTTAAAGCAAGCGCTTCGGCTTTGAGTGGACTTTGAAAACCAAGTTTCTGAAAGTTTATGTTGATTGATCGTTCTTCCCAGTCCCGGATAACTGCTCCCGCCATGCTGTCCTTATTAGTTAGCGAAGAACCATCAAAATTCAGCTTGAAGATTCCAATTGGAGGTTTATGCCATTTAGTATACTTACCTTTTTTCCTTTTGATTTGGTGCCTTTTTGCTTTAGAAGGCGATGTGAGATCTGTATCTAGACCAGATTCTAGTTTGTCAGTTTTTTTCAACTCGTGAATTTGAGTTTTTATGAAGTGTAGTGTGGAAGCCCCTTGTGGGATAGGAATCTTCCTAAAAACGAGGTGGTTCCCAGTGTACCAAGCATTCCACCAAACAAAGGCAAGCTCCACTTTGACCTCAGTACTGAGGTTGCTCCCTAAGAAAGAGATAATAAGTTTTATATCCCGACTTTGAAAGATCATGTTATCAAGAGTCGATGTAATTACTTGTGTGAATTGGTGAAGAGAACGGGCAAAAGGACATTCGAGTAGAATATGAACTTCGTCCTCGACCGCACTGTTATAGATGCTGCAAGTGGAGGTTGAAAGTATATTAAATACTCGGTAGTTCGAATACACTCTAAAAATAAAAAGGCTTTTTTTTTTATAAATAATATTAGAATTCATTGTATTAAAATTATTCAAATATTTGCGATGAGAAATTAGTTAAATAGATTGACCATCGTGAAAAAACGATATAAAAAATTAATATCTATATTATTTTAGTATGTCCATCCATCTATGTTAAAGCATCTTTAATAAATTCTCTCTAATTTTAATATATTTTTTTATTTAGTAATTTTCTATCTCATTTTGTAAAATAGGAAAATAATAGAAAATAGAGACTTTTCCATATAAATCTATATCATTTTCCAAAATAAAATGATTTTTCAAATCTTAAAAACCGAAAAGTTGTTGGGGTCGAAACGTAAATAATTTAAATAAGTATTATTTTATTTTCCCATTTAGATAAATTTTAGAAAAGCACCAAATTCCTTTCGCACCAACTTTGTTTGTAAAATTTATTTTTCAAATTAATGCAAAGATTAGAATTACGTGAGAAGCAGTCGAGTAGACTTGTTGACATTACAATAATAGCTAGACAAATTACTATAGAAGTGCGACGTTAAAGGGCGGTGGTATCAATCAATCAAAATATAATACGTGCTACTTCCTTAAGATTGAATAGGCCTTTCGGTTTTGGCTTCACCATAAATGATTCAATGACATACAATCAGGGATTCAAGGTCAGTTCCGAGGTTTCAACTGCATTCATAAACACCAGATATTTTATTGTATACTCAGTAAAAAACAAAGAAAAGGGAAATTCCGTTTAGTACCCCGAGTTTTTGACAATTCCGGATGGTGTTCCACACTTTTTTTTTGTCCGGATGGTACCCCTGAGTTTTGTCAAAAGTCCGGCTCATGCCCAAAACTCATAGTTTCTTCTTTTTAATTAATAAAACCACTCATAGTTTCGGTTTTGGCTTCACCATAAATGATTCAATGACTTACAATTAGGGATTCAAGGTCAATTCCGAGGTTTCAACTACAAACACTAGATATTTTATTTATAAAAAACAATATATATTTTTTTAAGTAATAATTCGAGGTTAGACATGTTTGAAACTTGAGGGGTTGACAAATCGACAGACGGAAAAACCGTCAAACATACAATAAAAAATTGAAAATACAAGAAAAAGGGGACAATCATCTCCTAATATGCACTTTGAAATGAACGAAATTAAGCAGAACTGAAACCGCAACGTTGAGGACGTCGACGAAGACCGAAGTCAAACGCCTACTAAAGGGAAGCATTGCAGGTCAACAACACAACATGACTCTAACTCTTGTGGACAGTGAAGACGAAACTCCAATAACCAATCTCCCAGATACGAAGTCACCATTTGCGTACTACCATGACCCTAACCAGTTTCGACTTCGGACGCTGCAAACCCAACCAATATTTTGCTTATTTATTCCACAATTTTAATACATGAATTTTTTAAAAATTGACAGTAGGATAAACTATCATAGTTGGATATTCATCCCTAAAAATAGTATATTTTCACAAAACTACTTCATTTCATACAACTATCCACATCTCTTTTTAAGGTATAGAAAATATTGGATTACTTAATTTATGAAAGCGAGGGTTGTTTGAAAATCTCATTGCACCTTTATCCCTCGACTTATTGTTTATTTTTATGAAAATTATGACAATGTTATGTTTTTGTTACATTAGTAAACAAAATAGATAAATCAGATAAAATAATTGGTAGATCGTTAGACACCTTCAAAACCCAAGTAGGCGAAGGGTTGGCCTACTCATGTATTGTTAAATAACGATGGGTCATATATGATTTGGGGGGGAGGGGGTGGGGGGTGACGCACGCTCAAGCGCAACATGCATCAACCAAGTCAAGTGGGGTTTCATCATAAAACCAATTGATGTTAGGTAGGCACTGTTCTAAAAATCGCGCCTAGGCGCTAGGTGGACCCTCACCACCTAAGATCCGCATAGGGCTTTTTTGAACACTGTAGGTGGGTAGCCCACCGGCCTATATGCAAGGCTTGAATTCACTTTTCAATTAATGTGAGATCTATCCCACAACTCAACTCGTATATATTCTCAACATGTATAATATTGTAGAGTTTAATTGGATGCATAGTTGAGAAATTAAACTATGTAAAAACTACATGCATCACATATCTCTTTTGATGTGAAGCAATATTGCATTGGACGTGGATAACGTTGGTTTAGACGTTCACTAATTGTCTTCCTTAAAGACAATTAGACAGACCACGAATCTAACGTTAATTTACAAAAGGTGATTTGAGGTAATAATCATCAAATATTTTATTTTATTCTTTATGTAGTAACGAGTGTGTGGAGAATATAAGTTGGGAGTGTCCCACATTGGTTAGAAAATAAATCCAAACCTTGCATATGAACCGGTTGGCTACCCCACCTAACACCGATTGGTTTTAGGATGAAACCCCACTCAGCTTGTGTGCTTGGCTTGGTTGGCGCGTGTGCGCTTGGCGTGCGTAGCCCCCCACCTCGGTTGGCCGCTTGGCGAGTGTTTAATTGATTATCGTTTTATCGGATCACGAGGCTGTTTTTCTTCTTCGTAAATGTAATTGATATGGTTATTAGTACTTAATTGTAATTATTCTTTCTTTGGTGATCATTAATTGTAATTATTACTACCTCCGTTCGGAAAAACTTGACACTTTACTATTTATGCACACTTTTTTAGGAGATAAAAACTATATAAAATATCTAGTTTTTTTAATAATTTTTTTAACAACTTCGTAGTTATTATTAATAAGTACAAACTTGTTAAAAAAAATTTATAAAAAAATGAATATTTTATATAGTTTTTATTATTCTAAAAAAGCGTGCATGAATAGTAAACGACAAGTTTTGGCGAACGGATGGCGTATGAGGCACACCTTCTTGTCTTGTTGTACTTGCTGCAGCTCTATATCTACAGTATCTACTTATAATTGCACATGAAATCTAATTTCAGTGTTAAAAACAAGAAAAACCAATCTACTTTGAAGTAGTGCATCCAATAATTTACACAGTAATTAAGATGCAAATTGGACTGCTATATATTATCGTCCGTTTCTGCTGTCTAAAATAAATAAAATCCGCAATGTATGGGTCTATCCCTAATTTCTCTATCAAATCCCTAAAGCCTAAAGGTGGTCAATGCTAATTTGCTAATGTACAAAATTAATTCGAACAATTTATAAATACGGAGTATGTAAGTCCATCTCTGACTTGGGTTCATTTTGATATATATTGAGATTGTTTGATTGAAGACTGTGTATAAAAAGGTTGGCAATTTACTTTATTTTTTTATTGTTAATTGGATTGGGGTAGAACTATTATGTGATGTTTGTATCTCTCTAAGTGGGCTTAATTACATCCGACTTTCCCCCAATTTGTCTAATAGGACTCAGACAAATTTAACATGATATCAGAGTGGAATTCGACTAATTTTAGTATGAGTTTTGGACGAGGATGGTTGTTGGCTTTAATTGTGATATGTCACCGTCATTGGTTCTTATTCAAGTGCATGTCGTTGCACTCACAATATAATCAAATTTCAACACGCCCTTCAAGTAGTTGATGGTTAATTGACTTTGAGATGGAACTTTATTGATTTTATATTGTTCGTATCTCTCATATGTGGACCTACACACGACCTTTTTTCAGTCGTTACTGGTTGGCTTGATATTTAGCTCG
Source organism: Persicaria maculosa (assembly GCA_963922045.1). Taxonomy (NCBI): domain Eukaryota; kingdom Viridiplantae; phylum Streptophyta; class Magnoliopsida; order Caryophyllales; family Polygonaceae; genus Persicaria; species Persicaria maculosa. The sequence goes on from OY998252.1 coordinate 4,004,693, forward strand.
TATGTTGTCCAATTTATATTCGGATATGTTAGAAATATAATGAGAGTCGGTTTTTTAATCTCAATTCGCTTCATTTACAAAGCCATTCATAGAAGTTAAACAGTAGATATATGTTTTTGAAAATGTTTGTTTTTACCTTGTGTTTGCAAATACAGGTTAAAAAAGTGTTATAATAATATTATAATGTCAAAAGGACAAATCAATGGAGTAAAAATTGGAAGTTTGTCCGCCTTCATTAGTCAAACTTTGTTGCAAAATTTCTAAACACCATTAATTGTATAAAACAATGACTAATTCTACCGCTTTAGTTACTTCCGACAGAAAAAAAACACTTTTTTTTTTAATATTATCAAAGTCAAACTAGATGTTTGTTTGGATTAACTCTAATATGAAGAAATATTTTCAAAAAAGAAAAAGAAAATTGACCTGAATATCATCATCCAAAATTTATTGCTCTCATTATGATATGAAGTCTAAATTGGAAATTACTAAATCCAGGCAACATATGTGTAAACTATAAGACCATCACAATAGTTTTTGGTAAAATGTATACATTTGTACAAAATGTATAAAAATACACATTATTTTTTAGTAATTTGATATGAAATGTGCATTTTTACACATCATTCAAATACACTTCATTTAAAACAAAAAGAGAAATAAAATCATAAAAAATAAACCAATGAAATAGTTTTTTTTAATAAAAGTTTATGCGTATGGGGAGATAGTGTGCTCAGATTTATACATTACATGCTTAAATGTATATATTTGCACACCTCAAAACTAACAATGGAGCTAAAAAAAATCTAAAAAATACACATTTATACATTTGTACACAACCATTGTTGATGGTCTAAGAATGCCCTTGTCCTTGTTGGGCGTTACAGTAATTCCCATTAGAATCTTTTTACTTATATAAAAAATCGTCTTTTGAGCATGTACACTAAACCTACATTATACTCCTATTAATCTCCAAATATGAAAGAAATTAACCCTGAAAATGAATGCATTAAAACTAAAAAAATGTATTTTTCTGAAGGAATTTTTCCTTTTTTAGATTGCTTATTGTGTGTTCATTAGGCACACATTAGAAAATCCCATTAAAAAAATTAGTGTATAAGATTTTTGTTTAGTTGCCACTATAAGACGTTTGTTTAATTAATTAATCACAGATTAACAGGAAGAAACCTTTTACTATTGTTTGTCCGGCCCAGACTAGTTAGGCCCAACCTATTTAGGCCCAGTTGAAGTCTGTTGCACCCAACATATAGGTTTCTTATGTAACTCAGAAGGAAATATGTTAGTTTTGGATCTATAGATTTGATGGAAACTAGTTCTTTTCCCGAACCTTGTTCGCGTTTTTTCATAATATTTTCGGTCGAGTTTGACGTATTAAAAAAAATATTTAACATGTTAATTTTCTACTAACCTATTGTCCATGCTTCTTGTCATATGTTCTACTAAATTTTCTTTTCTTCAAATGATTGATATTTCAAATTTGACAAAGAATGGTAAATCAATCGCTTTCACGTTTCTCCTAATATCCGTCCTAATTGAATGCAAAGAAAACAAACCTTATAGTTTTATAAGTATTAAGGATGGATAGGGGTGGATACGGTTCTAATTTTTGGCCAAAATTCCAATCAAATCTTGACATCGCATCCCGAGATATAAATAATGGATATTTTGCATAATTAAATAAAATAATGGAGGCAGTGTTTAGAATTATGTGTAAAGTATCATCTCCTTCCTCCCTTGATGGTTGGGTGAACTGTGAAGCGCAACCATGGTCTTCATCCTCCCGTCGACCTCGAGCTCCTTAGCTAGAGAAGGCCCAAGCAGTGTCTTGTTTCGAGAGCCACCTCGCAATCGACAACGCCAAACCTAGTCAGAATTGGTCTTCTTCGAGCACCCATGGACCAATCCGAGGAGAAATCCCTGAATTCACGCAACATCGTTCAGTGCAACGCTAAATTGACAAAGGGGAAATGTATATTTTAGCAATTTGCACATCAATTTAGTAGTTTCCATGCCTAATTCAGACAACATCGTCCTGAATTCAAGACAGAGTTCTCGAGCCCAAAAAACCCTAAAATTCACAATCTATGACATCCTCGCAAAACAACGAAAAATCGAGCCACATCTGCCAACCTCCTAAAACCCTTGCTCGCCCTTAGGGTCGATTTCAAACTCCTCCTCGCCCTCAAAATAATCGTCATAAGCCAGTCTCCCGAAACCCTTGCTCGGCAGTAACCAAAAAGAGAAAGAGAGATTACCCGTGCAATTAAGAGAGAGTGCCGCCTCCCGCCGTCGTCGACTACGCCGCCGCCCACCAATCGCGCCCTCCTTCCGACTCCGACCAATTGTGCCCGCCTCCAGCAATAGCAACCTTGTAAAGAAGAAGATAATTGGGAGGCAGTTGAAAAGAACGTGGAGGAGAAAGGTGAAAGATTTTGGTTTTTAATTTTGCTCAGTGTTGGACACGTGACGCAAATTTTAACAAGGAGGTTGCTTCTAAAATAATAAGTATAAGGGGTGGATTATGGAGATTAGATGAATTTTTTTTCGAAATATTCACTTAAAGTTAAATATTTACAACTTTATTCACACTTTTAAACTATTTACAAAAATATTCATTTTTTGTAGGGGAGTCAGAGAAACGCGGGTTGAAACCGCGTTTCATTTGTAATATTTAAATTTTAAAACGGAAAGAAAAACAGATAAAAATTAAACGAATAAAACGCGGTTTCAAACCGCGTTTTATTCTTTTTATATTTTTAATTATATAAAACAAATATATATAAAAAAAAGGTAAAGCGCGGTTTGAAACCGCGCTTTACCGGTTCATCGTCTTCCTCGGCCAAAAGGCATGGATTGGAGGCCGGTGTCGGATCGGAGGTCGGGGAGAGGGAGGGAGGCAGCGGCGAGGGTGGCCGGCGCTGGTGGCAACGGAGGTCGAGCAGAGGGAGGGAGGTCGACGGCTCAGTATTCTCCATCCGCATCCGTCTCTCCGACGGAGAAGTCCGGAATCCGAACCCACAGGCCACACCAGTCTCCTCCTCCTCCAATTTTCAGAATCTTTGCCGGATCCGTCTTCAATTGAACGACTCCCGACTTCGATTCGAGCCCCCACTCCCGATTCCAATTCCTCCAGCAAGAGGGATGACTCCCACTCCCGACTCCGATTCCTCCGACAAGAGTCCGTCTCCTCTGTCTGCATCCGTCTCTCCGATGGATAAGGACTGAATCCGAACTCGTACCTCTCTCCTCGTTCTTCCTCCTCCTCCAATTGCCCGAATCCGTGCCGCCGCTGGAGAAGGAATCCGAACAGGCGCTCCGCTCCCCTCCCCGCTTCGCCCGACCTCCCTCCCTCTGCTCGACCTCCGCTGCCACCAACGCCGGTCACCCTTGCCGGCACCCTCGCCGCTTCCTCCCTCCCTCTCCCCGATCTCCGATCCGGCACCGAACTCCAATCCATGCCTCTTGGTCGAGGAAGACGATGAATCGGTTTCAAACCGCGCTTTACCTTTTTTTTTTCTTTTTTTTATTTGTTTTATATAATTAAAAAATATATAAAGAATAAAACACGGTTTGAAACCGCGTTTTATTCGTTTAATTTTTATCTGTTTTTCTTTCCGTTTTAAAATTTAAACCTTACAAATGAAACGCAGTTTCAACCCGTGTTTCTCTGACTCCCCTGTAAAAAATGAATATTTTTGTAAATAATTTAAAAGTGTGAATAGCGTTGTAAATATTTAATTTTTAGTGAAAATTTTGGAAAAAAAATTCGATTAGATTGCTAGCACTCTCTTTTTGAAAAAAAAAAATTGTAAACAATTTAAAAATGGGGCGAGAGGGGTGATGCTTTCATTTTAGAGATTTTTGAAATTATGAATAATTTTAAGCACTTTTTAATCTAATAAGTTCTTCATCTCATTTTACAAAATAAACAAGCACAATAAAATAAAGTTTTTTTATAGAGAAAATTTGCGCCGAAGGCGCAAATTTTTGACCATATTTAGAGAGTGTCTCCCAAGTATGGCAAATTGGGGTTTTGTCCACCTAAAATTTTCTGGACAAAATTACCCTTCTTATCTATACCTAATCTATCAATCCCTCGCTCTTTCAGCACCAAAATAAAAAAACCCCCAAATCCTCCCGGCCAGTTGATGAAGACAACGACGATGAAGAGGAAGGGGACGGTGAGGAAGGCCAGGGCTATCGATCTCCGGCTTTGAGATTCCGATCTCGTTCCCTGGATCCACTATCGATCTCGGATCTCGCCTCGCCTCTGAATCGACCTCTCGCAGCCATCGATCTCGCTCGCCTCGCCTTTGAATCGGCGTCGCATCTGAAATCTCCTTTTCCGGCGTCGCATCTGAATTCGCCTTTTCCGGCGTCAATGGAGGTCCTACGCCGACCTAAAGAGAGACAGAAACGGTGGATGGAGGCCACGTTGCCCTCGCTGCTCGCCGACCTAAAGAGAGACAGAAACGGCGGCCTTCGCTGCCCTCGCTGCTCTGAATCTGTGCCTACGGTTTCAGATTCAGGCCACGTTGCTGTCAAATTTCAAGAATCCAGTCTCCACCACCGTCTCAAGCTCAGGGGAAGATCTCCAGTGGTTCTCGGCCACCGCGAGATGCAGATGGTATGTTCGATGCCATGGCTTCTCCATGGACGCCTGAATCCATTCCAAGAAAGACGAATTCGGTGCGCCGCCGACGAGTTGAATTCGATGCCATGGCTTCTCCATGGACGCCTCCTCCTCCGATTCGTCTTCTCCGATTCGCGCTCTGATCTGTTGATCCCGGCTCGATCTCACGCTCGATCTCAGATGCTTCAATGGCTGAAATTGCTGAAACAGTGGCTGTCGCCTATCGATCCACTATCAATCTCGTGCTCGCCTCACCTGTGATGTCCGATTGGATTGCTTCCTCATCGGCGTTCTCTACACCTTCTCCCTCTGGCTCTCCAACTCCTTCCAGATCTAGAAATTAGGTCGTCCTATTAGCAAGTCCGATTGATTTCAACAACCGTCTTCGCCTTCAGCATCCGATTGATTCACTTAACAGTATCTGGATCGATTCAAGGTGTACTAGTTCTAAGCCAGGTTAGTCAGTAACTATATCATCGTCATCTTTCTCCTTTATTCGAATAATCTATGATGCTTACTACGGACTAATTGAGAATATATGCAAAAACAAATCTAGGCTTACAACCATCGGATTTTTAATTTGTTAAATTCTAATCTAGCATTTTTTTATGATCTGAAATGTTGAAATTAATTCACTGTTGGGGTCAAAGTCGGATATCAAATGTTGTTTATGCAATTTCAGCATTTTTTTTTGCCTTGCTGAAACTGTTAGATAGCTTATTTTTACTCTTTTGGTGAGAACTCTTAGTTTGGTCCTTCTTTTTGCTGAAATTGTTGTTGCTGAACTTGCTTTAAAACTAGAATTAGCTGAAATTGTTGTTGTTGAACTTGCTTTAAATCTCCTTTAAAAGCCTCTTAGCTCAATGGTAGAGCAATGTGCTATGCGCAAATACGTGGGTTCGAATCCCGCATAGGCTAAATTTTATATCTCGTAATACGGTTTCAACAACAATTTTAGCATCAACAACGTTGCTGAAATCGGGGTTTCAGCATCAACAACGTTGTTGAAACCGTGTTTTTAGCATCAATAACGTTGCTGAAACCGGGGTTTCGGCATCAACAACAGTGCTGAAATCGGGGTTTAAGCAACTCCGGTTTCGGCAACATGAAAAAAAAACAGTAACGCGAAAAGAAAAAAAAACTGCTGAAACAGAGGGTGGAATAGGAGTTTCAGCAACTCTGGAAACGCGGAAAAAAAAAACGAAAAAAAAAATTGCTGAAACAGAGGGTGGCAGAGTGGTTTCAGCAGTTTCGGCAGTTTCGCGGGAAAAAAAAAACTCAAAAAAAAGACTGCTGAAACAGATGGTGACACAAAGGTTTCAGCAATTCCGTTTCAGCAACTCTGGAAACGTGGAAAAAAAAAAAACTAAATTTCGCGGATTTTTTTTTTTTTGCTGAAAACAAAAATTTCAGCATGATGAAAAATTTGGTGGACAAATCCCAAATATGGAGAAGGTGGGAGACGGATTCCTAATATAGCCTAATTTCATGGCTTATATGGAAATTGCCCCTTTTTTATATTAAATCAACAACATTCTCCAAAACATAAATACTTATCCAAATCGTTGATATGAGGAAGATTTACCATTAGAGAGAAAATAATTTAAAAATATGTAATTTTTTCTCCATTTTTGATAATGTTTGGAGATGGCCTTGGACTATCTCCAACCATTTAAAATCATAGTATCACATTATTTTTATTCTAACTCTAACAAAATAATTATTTTGAAGATTTTGCATTTAAAAATCTCTCAAAAAATTGAAAAATATCATAAATTTGAAGAAATGCCTCATTTTATTCCCATTCTTCTCCTTTTTGGAACAAACTGCAAAATCCATTGGAGCATTTCCAACAAATTCTCCATTTTAGAGATTGTGGAGTATTTTAGGAATTTTAATGTATTTTTTGATCTAATACAGTTCCGTCTCATTCTTCAATATATAAAAGTAGTACAAAAAATAGTGATGCTTCACTAAACTTGCAACATTCTAAAATTTGAAATTTGGAATGAAAATAGTAAAAAAAAAAAATTGGTGTAAATAACAAAAACGTTTTCCCCGATTTTTTAAATTATTGAGTGAGTTATTAGAATAACTATGAGGAGTTGGTGGCATATTTTCATCTTCCTCACCACTCTCGGCTTTCTAGTTAAATATTTATTGTTTGCTAAATTTTATATCATTATTAATTGAATTGACCTCAATTTTTTTTAAACCATTTTATTTATTTATAAAGTAATACACATTTTTAAAAAAATTCTCTTCAAATGTTCAAATATGGTATTAAAAACACTATATATAATAGGGTAAATTACTCATAACCACCCAAAAAATTAAGTTGGTTTTCACATAACAACCCATAAAATTATAAATTACAGAAAACCACCCATAAATTTGGTTTGTTTTCAAAAGACCACCCATTTGTTAAATGTCTATTTGTTTCATTTTTAAAGATGAAAATGCCCCCATATTTTTTTTAAAAGTAATAATTTAGGGTTTTAAGTACTCCATTTGTTCGGCAAAACATGTCGTTTACTGTTTACGTACGTTTTTTTAAGATGATAAAAACCATATAAAATATTCATTTTTTAATAATTTTTTATAATAATTTTATACTAGTCTATTCCCCGCGCTATGCACATGTTTAATATAAAAATATTATTAAATTATAATAATTATTTTTAAATAATAAATTTAAGGGTTTTTTTTTTAAATTATTTTTGTAATATTCCTTCTCATATATGGGTATAAAGAAAAATCATTTTTATAAAAATTGAGCCTCCATTTTAAAACAATTCTTAACTCTATCATTGTTGTACATGCTTACAATTGTTATTATCCTTTATGTTTTTTTTAAACAATGGTTGAGGAAGACCTCAGTTGAAAATACTTTATGTAAAATAATTGAGGCATCATATCTTTTCATGGATTTTCGCTATTTAACTACCCCCTCCCTCCGCCTCGATATTCAACAATATGATGTGTGATGTGTACCTTTATTTAGTCGATTGAATTTTTGACTTAGCTCATAAACATAATGGATTACCCATTATGACGTGTGCTTCACCCCTTTGACAAGTGTGAAATTGTTATTAATAAGTATGAAAATTTTAAAAATATCTATAAAAAATGGATATTTTATATAATTTTTATCATCCTAAAAAAACGTGTAAATAGTAATTAAACAAAATATTTTTCCGAATAGATGGAGTAATAATCTGGATTTATTTTAGAGCTTATTCACATCTTATTCAACATTGCAAATCTAATGCATATATATTGGTTCAGGCATTTATATATTTTTACAATGCTTAATTTCCTTACTTTTTTCAAGGTGAAATGTCAAATTAAAGTAAAATATATACAATTTATTTTCATTTTAAAAAGTTTGAATTAGGGGTATTTTAAGCTTTTCAAACAAAACAAATTGAGGTTTAATGGATGAGTGGTCATTTGAAAATAAATCTAATTTATGGGTGATTTTCTATAATTTATAAATTTATGGGTGGTTATGTGAAAACTAGCCTAATTTATAGGTGATTATGTGTAATTTACTCTATATAATATTATTGCTATTTCTTTTATTGGCTCCCACAGCTCGTATATACCCTAATGAAGATCCACATATGATTTGCAACGTTAATACTCATTAAGCCATATTATATTTCGGGTATGCTATTCACACAACGATGTCTTGCCAAACGCACAACAAGAGGTTATCGACATCGGTTGTTGGAGACGAAGAAGGTTGCTAGAGGCTGGAGCGCCGCTAGGCGCTAGATGTGGGAGGGAGGTGTTGCCAACATCGGTTGCCTGAGACAGAAGATGCTCCCACCTGATTGTGGGAGGGGTTTTTTGTGGTTTGTCGACTCCAACAAAGGAGTCAACAACGCTCAACTATGGGGTGTGCTGGTGTGGATTTTGCAAAGTGGATGAGGGTTGGGTTGTTGACTCCGACAGGAGAAGTCGGCTACTCGTGGTGCAACAGAGGAGTGTTCTGGGTCGCCGAATTCGAGAGTCGGAATCATTGGGGGTCGGGTTTTGCCTATTTCGAGTCGAAGTCAACAGGATGACCGTGCGTTTGACGAGATATTGCTTGTTCCAATAACAACCCCTTATATTTTGATTAAAATATCTATAACACTAAACACAACCACCTATAATACGTTAATCGGTTTTCTAAGTTCGCTTATTTTTCAAATTGTAATTAGTTTAGTTTTTTTTTAATTAGATTCATGAGGTTGTTTATATTTTTGTAGAAATTCTTTCTCAATTTAGAATCTTATCCTATGCCGAACATTAATATATTTATCAATTCATTCCGATAAGTTGATATATTTACCACACATGGTTTTCTTTAAAAATAAATAAATCCATTTATATCTTCAATGGCCCATTGGCCCATGGGTCATACACTACAGTATATTGGAATAATAATAAAAAATTGCATAAAGAACCTTCTTTGTCTGGAAAACCAGGAGAAACAGGGGGTTTGTATTTTTGAAGTATTCAACTGAATCGAGACCTCTCGAGCTTAATGCACATGTTTTCCAAGTTCCTCTCCTTGTTCTGAGTTCCTCTTCACCTCCGAAGATTTCAACCATGTCGCAGAACAACTGGGAAGCCGACAAAATGTAAGAGCAAGTTCAATTTGATTTACCGCTTCTTGATTGCCTCTCATTTTCATGCCTGTTTGCAAACTCTTGGCTCTCAAGCTGGACTCTTTTTTTTTAAGCACTGGAAGTTGGACTTTTGGTGAATTAAATTCAGAGTTGGTGGGTTTGATTGTTTTCGCTTTTAGTGAAGTGGGTATTTAAGCAATCTTGGTTTGGTGCGGGTTGAATTTTGAAGTCTCGAGCTTTTAGGTTTGTTTTTCTGGGGGGAATTTCAAGCTTTCGCTTGTTCGAATTGATCAATTTTTCTATTCTCAAGAGCATATAGAGAATCTTTGGATGTTTTGGGTTGAGTTTCTACTGTAATGTCAAATTTGCGCTTCATGTTAGGCCGGATCTTATCCATTTTTAGCTGATTAAATTTAGGGCTTTTTGGGTTTTGGGGGTTAGGTTATCTCCCACATGGTAATGGGTCCTTCTGGATATCAGCTGTATGGTTTTCTCTTGTTCTGCTCACCTTTGCTTTGCCTTTTTAGGGTTATTTTGCTCCTATTGTGTCTCCCTTGTCCTCAATGTGTGGAAAAGTTCTTTTTTTCTAAGTTTTTTTTTTTTTTTTTTTGGCCACTAATTGAAATTTGATTGCTATATCAGGTTGGATGTCTATATACATGATTATTTCATGAAAAGGAAACTCCTTAATTCTGCCAAGACTTTTCAACAGGAGGCCAAAGTCTCCACAGATCCTGTTGGTAAGCTTTAATAGAATAAGAAACACTTTCATGTTTATGGCGTACTGGGCGTCTTTTCCTCAGCAGTGAAAAAGGCCTATTCTTATCTTTTTGTTGTTTCTAGCTATTGATGCACCAGGTGGGTTCCTCTTTGAGTGGTGGTCTGTCTTTTGGGACATATTTATTGCGAGAACAAATGACAAGCACTCAGAATCAGCTGCAGCGTATAATGAGGTGTTGTTCTAAACTCTGTATTGTTTTTTTTTTCCCGAAAATTCTCTATGATCTTGGATGAGTTAGGAAAAAGATTCTTGCATTTTATGGCACATGATCCTTTGGGTTGCACTAATATACTTGGTATCTCATTTGAGCTGTAAATGTTAAAAGGTCACTCTTTTTGTAGCCTGTGAGCCTCTATGTGCATTCACTTTCTGCTGTGTATTGAATCTATCTTTATTCATTTTGAACTTCTAATTTCGAGTGCAAAGGTGTAGATTAATTGAAATTTAACATCATGTTTAAGATCACTGAAAGGGAATAGACAAGCCAAGTCAGCATCTCTCTTGTAGATTTATTTATTAAGCTATGCATAAGTGGAAAAAAGAATTGTTGATTAGTTATCCGAACTTGCTTGATTGCCAATGATATTTGGAAGGAAAAGAGAAGATAATATAGACACTAGAAAATAGGCGGGTGTGTATACCTTGTGGCACTTTCAAACTGGGTACTGAGTTGCATTATTGACATTGTGATGATTGATGAGAAGGATTAAGGAGTGGAATGGTTTCTCTTTATTTCTATGTACCGTGGTCATAATATGTTAGTTGATTTACCAATTATATGGATTTAGGTACTGGTTTCTAATGTTATAGCTGTGTATTGCTCAAATACTTTCTTATTGAACAATTATGAGAAATTTAGAGTTTGTGTTTGCTGATATCCTTAAGCCACAGAGTCAAATATCTAAAGCGAGAGAGGCGCAACAGATGCAGCAACAGAAGTCCCAACAACAGCAGATGCAGATGCAGCAGATTTTAATGCAAAGGCAGCTTGCTCAGCAGCAGCAGCAACAACAGCAGTTGCAGCAAGGCCAGCCACAGCAGGGACGAGATGCTGCTCATCTTCTAAATGGGAATGCCAATGGAATGTCCAGTGGTGATCCACTAATGAGGCAGAATCCAGGAACTGCAAATGCTTTGGCGACAAAGATGATTGAAGAGAAGTTAAAGCTCCCCCTTCAGAGAGATCCATCGGATGATTCTGCTATGAAGGTATTTAGCTTCCATAGAAATATAGAATCAGCTAGAAACAGCCTAGGAACTCCTTTTTTTGCCCCTTTGTGTTTTTATTATGGACAGTATAGTTACTGGGGAAAAATGTCTTTATGCAGCAAAGGTTTGGGGATGCTGGGGGGCAGCTTTTGGATCCAACTCATTTATCGATGTTAAAGTCTTCTGCAGGGGTTGGTCAAGCTCCAGGGTGAGTGTTTGAACTGTAACATCATACATCTACCTTTTCTGGTTGCTTCAGACAGAATTTGATGTTATCTGATATCTGCTTTCTGTTTTTTCAAATTCTGAAGGCAAGCACTGCATGGTACACCTGGAGGTATGTCAGGGAATCTACAACAATTTCCAAATCGCAACCAACAACTTCCGCTTTCAGCAGCAGTATGTATATCACTACCTTTGTGTTTTTGTTCATCCGGATTTAGTGTTGATTTGAAGCATATCTGTCTTACATCCATTGCAAAATTTTCACGTACCTTGGGCACTATTATGTGCGTCTATATTTTACTTTGTTGTGTCAATTGCAGGACATTAAGACTGAGGTGAATCCAATGCCGAATGCAAGAGTTGCTGGTCCAGAAGGATCTTTGATGGGTGTCCCTGGTATTTACTAGACTATATCAAGCATGGTATTTGTGATTTCTACGCACATGTTTTTTCTTGAAACCTAGCAGACAGAGGCTCCTTGACCATGTAAATTGCATTTGCATATTAATGTCATTGTATGGTGTTCCTAAGCAGATATTGAAAAACTAATCACAAGCCCTTGATGAATTATGATTAACATACTATTATTACTGCTGCCTAATATGCTAAATTTAAAGTAGTTAGAAAATTCATATTCATAATTGTTAACTAGAAAATAATTCTTAGAGGATGTTACTTATCCATTTATTGGAGAGAAGTTGAGACAATAGGTCTAATTCGTAGACATGAATTATGTTTACAATTTTGTATTATCGATAGACTAGGTTTTTTGCACAAAAGTTCACATGAAGATCAGTTGAAACTAGATTACTCCTAATTAATCTATGCCAATAATTTGATCATTTGCATCGCTTAATCACATTTTCATTTTCTGTACTTTATTATCTTTTTATAGGATCTAATCAAGTGGGTAACAATTTGCCTTTGAAAGGCTGGCCGTTGACTGTAAGTATATATATACCTTTTATTATTTTTAGCAAGGATGAACATGCTTGTTGCATTTGTTGATATTCATTTTGTGCTACTTGGCAAGGGTTCAAAGGTCTATTTCTTTTTATTATGAACATTTATTTTACTGGCTTTATGTTGTTTGCTTTATGTTAGGGATTAGACACACTCAGAATTCAACAACAGAAGTCCATGATGCAGTCTCCCCAATCTTTTAACCAGCTGCAGCTACATCAGCAGCTTTTGCTTCAAGCACAGCAAAACTTGGCATCTCCGTCGATGATGGACATGGATGCCAGGAAATTGCGAATGCTTTCCAATTGTCGAAGCATGGGGCTTGGGAAGGATGGCCAGTTAAACCCTATTGGTGAGACGGTTCAGAATGTTGGATCACCTGTGCAAGTTGGTTGCACTGTTTTGCCTCGTGCAGACAACGATATGCTAATGAAGGTACCAAGTTTAAATAGTTGAATGAACAAATGGCGTTTTAAACGACAATTTATGTGGCTGAACAATTTAGTGTTTTGCAGCAACAGCTGCAGAGCAGCCAAACGCCACAACAGAATCCGCAGAATCAACTATCTAGCCAACAAACGCAGATCCTCAACCAGCTTCACCAGCCAGACAAAGTGGTAGGGTCTGGCAGCATGATGATGGATGGCAGTATGTCTAACTCCTTTCGAGGACATGATCAGGTTTATCAGTTGATATTTCTTTCAAATTCCAACAATTAGTAGTGACTAGTGAATTATGAATTAATATTGATCAGTTTCTTATCAAATTTTTCTCCTTTCAATTTGTTAATAAGGCCTCGAAGAATCAATTAGGACGTAAACGGAAACAGCCGGTCTCCTCATCTGGCCCTGCCAATAGCTCAGGTACCGCTAACACTGCCGGTCCGTCACCAAGTTCAGCCCCTTCAACACCATCTACCCATACCCCAGGAGACGTTATTTCCATGCCTAATTTACCACACACTGGTGTTTCTTCTAAGCCTATGAGCATGTTTGGCTCTGATACACTCTCATCGGCACCAAATCAGTTGGTAAGTTAACTTTTAAAGTCTTTCCTCACAAATGGCAGTTTCCACACATGCCGAAAACTTGAAGAAAGTAGGATTTAGACTTGTGAACATGGCTTCTATGTAGATTTTGCTATGAGATTGCATTCTTGTCTTTTCATGGCTTCACATAATCATCGATGGTGGAGTCACCTTCTCCACGTACCTCGACCCGCCTGACCCTACTTCAGGCGTGATATGCTGGCTTTGTTTTTGTTTTATCGATGGTAGAGTCGTTGTACATACCATGCAACTGGTCTGCACCTGACTGTTCATACTTCTGTCACACACCCTCTGTTTTTTTAAAGTGTCGTTTACTATCACAAGTTTTCAAGGACAATAAAAACTATATAAAATATAAACTTTTTTTTATATATAATTTCACACTCGGTAATAAATTTGAAATTATAAAAAAAAATTAATAAGAAAGTTGATATTTTATATAGTTTTTATCATTCTTGACAAATGTGATGTAATAGTAAACGACACTTGTAAGTAAACAGAGAGAGTACTTTGTTTTGTTTATCTTCAAATATGAGGTTTGTAAAGGAGCAATGTACATATGCAGGCTGATATGGGCCGCTTTGTTGACGATGCAACCCTGGATGATAACGTGGAATCGTTCTTGTCTCAAGAAGAGGGAGATCCTAGAGATTCCTTGGGCCGGGGTATTGATGCTGGGAAAGGTACTTCCAAAACCTCAGTCTTAGTGTCAACTTGTGTTGCACTGACAGGTGAATGGGTGGGGACAGTTTTTATTTAAATGCTATCTTTGTTCACAATTTAGGGCCACTTAAGGAAGTGACTCGTATTCAAGCGAGTGCAGACAAAGTGTTGTGTTGCCACTTCTCATCGGATGGAAAGTTGCTAGCCACCGGTGGACGTGATAAGAAGGTCTGTAGCTCCCTTATGAATATCATATTTCGTATTTCCACGAGGAAAAATAGTTTGTTCCAGTGTTGTGTGCCATTTGCAGGCGGTTTTGTGGTCTACGGATACTTATAATCCGAAATCATTTCTGGAGGAGCATACGCATGCTATCACGGATGTTCGCTTTGGTGCCATTGGATCAAGGTTAGCGACATCATCATTTGACCGAACCGTCAGGGTCTGGGATGCTGATAATGTTAGTCTAAGAGACCGAGACTTCTCTTTCTCTCTCAATTATCCAACCGAAGTTCAGACCTACATTAGATACTCATACCACAAGAATGACATTTACTTTTATCTTTGCAGCAAGGCTACTCCCTAAGGAATTTCAACGGCCACTCGGCTGCTGTCATGTCACTTGACTTTCATCCAATCAAAGACGATCTTATATCTTCTTGTGATGACAATGGCGAGATACGATTCTGGAGCATTAACAATGGTAGTTGCCCTCACATGTTTGAGGTAAGCATTTCAGTGCATTGCGAACTACAATGACGAGATCCAGTCGAAATAATCTGCTTTTTCTTTTATCGAAACTTCAGTTCCAGAGTGGCATGACCCAAGTCAGGTTCCAGCCGCGAGTGGGGAAATTCCTCGCTGCTTCTGCCGAGAACTGCATCTCTCTCTTTGACGTGGAGACCTATACTCGGGTTCAGGCATTGCAGGTGATCCTTCGGTTTCTGGCCTTCCCAACAAAACCGTGAAGCTTATAATAAGCATTGCCTGATTCGCCTTGGTTTCTCCTTGCAGGGCCATACCCAAAAGGTTCAGTCATTGTGTTGGGACGCCACGGGAGAGTACCTAGCATCCGTGAGTGAGGATTTGGTGAGGGTATGGGCGGTCAGTAACAACAAATGGCAGTACCTCCACGAGCTCAACTGCAAGGGCAGTAAATTCCAGTCGTGCGTCTTCCATCCGCTCTTCAATCAAATCCTGATCATTGGGTGTTACCAGGCAAGTTTTCCTCCATCTACATCCCACATTTATGCCTTCAATGGTCCATAGTGTCATTTACTCTACAGGTGACAATTGGGTGGGTTGGTTCGAGTTCGAATTTTGGGTGTTTGGATTTCGGGTCATTCAGGCTTCAGGTAATGTCCTCCTTCGGGTTGGGCTGGGTTCAGGATTCGGTTGTTTCGGTTTCGATTATTTGGATTTCGGTTGTTTGAGATTTCAGCTATCTTGGGTTTTGGTTATCTTTGGGTTTCGGCTATCTTTGGTTTCGGTTATTTTGGGTTTCGGTTGTCTCGGCTTTTTATTATTTCAAAATTCATTTTTAAAATTTTACTAGAATGTATCATAAATTCGGGTTATTCCGGGTTTTGATTGAATCGGATTTGGGTCAGTTTCGGTTATTTGGATGTCGGGGCGAAATGGGTTGGGTCAGTTTCCGAGTGATGTACTTTACTAAATTTTCGGGTATTCTGATCAATCAGTTTCGGGCGGATCATGTTTTCGGGTTTGGGTCAGGTTTTGCCAGCTCTAATTGGGATATCGTTTCTGCAGAATCTCGAGCTGTGGGACATGGCCGAGAACAGGACAATGACGATGCCAGCGCACGAAGGGCTGGTGGCTTCGCTGGCAGCGTCGGCCAACGGCATGGTAGCTTCAGCAAGCCATGACAAGTATGTCAAGCTCTGGAAGTAGTAGCTTGTCCAAGGTAAAATCAGGGACTGGTTCCTTCCTTGTTTTAATATACATGCAATCCGGATTTTATGCAACAGAGGTTTCTAGAAACATTTGATTTGGCATGTAATTTGCTGACCAGTCAATTATATGTTGGTGTAGCACCGTAGCCTTATTTATCCTCCCTATTTGCACTCACTTTATTTTCTATTACACATATTTTACATATAAATATCCTATGTCTCGTGAATCAGACATAAATCACACTACTGTGATTCAAGGGATGTAGGTTGAATAAACAAATGAAATATGTAGTGTAAATAGTTAAAAAAGCGAAATCGACTTGCGCTGATCAGTTCGACTCAGTGGTAAGGAGCAAGACAAACCCAAAGAAAATGAGCGGAGACATTTTCCATGAATAATGCTTGTTTGGATAATGCCGATCACCCAAAATGGAACTAATGCGTGTTTTGATAATCATAAGGTCTATATTTAGGACTATACAAGAAATGCATTTTTCATGAATTACGCAACCTGATATTTTATAAAACAGGATGAAAATGAAAATACATGGAGACTGGTCGGTGGTGCTTGGCTTCGTTCTCTGGCGGCTTCTTCAGCTTCTCGGGAGTTGGTCTTCTTGAGTCATTTTGGTGTAGAGCTTTTTATGCTTGTTTCATTTCGCTTGTTTTCTGTATTGTTAGGTTGTATGTTTGATGGTTCGCCGTCTGTCGACTTTGTCGGCCTCTCGTTGAGTCAGACCTGTCTGACCTTCGAATTTTTACCTAATCAAAAATAAAAAATAAAAAAAATGGGGACTTGAAATTTTGAGATAAATATTGAACTATAATGGGAAGTTAAATATTTCATCTGTTAATTAAAACTTGACGTTTTACTATTTATACACGTTTTTTTAGGTGTTAAAACTATATTGTAACTTTTTAATATTTTTTTTTGAAACAAATTCATACTTATTACGACGTATTAAGTATGAATTTATAAAAACAAATTTTAAAAAAGTTAATATTTTATATAGTTTTTATTATTATAAAAAAAGTGTGTATAAATATTAAACGTCAAATTTTAATTATCAGATGGAGCATTTAAGAATTTCAATTTTGGTTTTTTTTGAGAGAGAAAAATGCATCCAAACATGTATGGGGTTGTCCATCGGTTCAAAATCAGACTGAACCGAGGTCAAACCGAACCTAAAATCAAATTTTTAGAACTTACGAACCGAAACTCGAACCCAACACCTTAGGTTCGGTTTAGGTTTTTTTGAACCTAATTGACTATTAATTAAAAAAAAAATTAATTTTAATTTTGTTTTTTAAAATTAAAATGTTTAATTTTTTTTTAAATTATGTTATAGAAAATTCCGTATAGACCGAATTTTTAATAGCCCTAACCTGTGATATCGTACTTTCTGTTTTTATTTAATTACAATCTAAACAATGACTATAATCATTACCATCATTTTATAAAATCATACTCCGTAATATATTTAGTTTACTACTCATTTGGCTGATAATTAAATCATAATATGTTATCCTATAAACACATTATCATTATATAAAATTCTATCTTATCGGTTTATTGCATTCGATTTTCACCTATTTCGTAGGTAAATTATTTATTATTTCATTATTATATATTATATCTGTTCAAGAAAACATATCATTTACTATTTATATATGTTTTTTTAGAGTGAAAAAAAAATTCAATAAAATATCCATTTTTTTATAAATTAATAACTATTGAGTTTATTGTACGGTCTATTTTTTAAATTAATAAATTTAATATTAAAAAAATATATAAAAAATTTCTGTAAGTAAACTTTAAACTCTAAATACCCCTCACATCTAAACATTGTTAATTATTATATAGTTAACGGTAAAAATGAAATCTATGAAAGTCGAACCTTACCTTTATATCTTTCAATTTGCAATTAATTACTATCGGCATATACGAAAATCAAATCATAACCACCTGATTGGTAAATCCTATCGGTATATATGATTAGTTGTATTTATTATCCCAATTTCTTCATTTATCCTATCGGTATATAAGATTATTTATATTTATTAATTATTAATTAATCAATCATATCGGTATATATTAATTATCGCCTTAGCTCCCATATATTTGTTACTAGTTTTACTACCCGCGTATTACGCGGTTGCTTAATAAATTATAGATTATTAATAAAAAAAATTTGATATTTTATAGTAGTTCTTAAGTTCCTAAAATACATGTTAAAAAATAAAATAGCATGTTTTAATTAAAGGAGGGGTATGAGAAGTGGTAGATTTTAGGAATAAAAATTATTTAGGACATTTTTTTTATATATAAGAAGTGTTGATTTTTAAAAATAAAAATTGTTTTGGAGAAGTTTTGTAATTAATTTGAATTTAAAGGCAACTTAATGTTTTTTTATCATTAATTTGAATTTAAAGATAATTATTTGAATTTGAATGTAGCTTGAGGCTATTTTCTGCAACCAAGTAAATACTTGAGGCTATTTTCTGCATTTTTTATAGTTCGAGCTATTAAATAGATATCCTCTTTGTTCTTTTTACAAGTTTTTTAGTATTTATGCATGTTTATTTAGGAAGGTAAAAATTATATAAAATATTTATTTTTGAAATAATTTCATACTTATTCAAAACAAAAGTTATTCAAAAAATTTAATATTTTATATAGTTTTTAAGCTCTAAATAGATGTGTAAATAGTAAATATCTTATAAAAAAACGGAGCTAGTATATGATGTCTGTATTTTATTTGCAAGGCTAGTCCTGTGCAAATGTTTGGATTTGTATAAAATCATATCGGTTAAATTGCCAATGATTTTCACTTTAGTTTATATGGAGTAGAAAATCTATCAAAGTATCCAATTAAGAGATGAATATATATAAATCTCTTAGATATTTATACGTACAAACTATTTAATATATAATTTTTTTTAAATTCAAAAAGTAATTAAATTATATATAATAGATGCCATATGGACAAATCGTATACATACGTACAAACTATTTAATATATAATATATCTAACCTTTTTTCATATAAATTAATCTAACCTTTAAAGATTATTTAGAGTTTTTTCAGGTAAAATATTTCTAAAATAACTCTAAGGTAAAATGATAGATTTTGTAACCATTTAATATAAAATGATAGATTTTTTAGATTTTTTTCTTGATAAAATATTTATAAAATAACTTAAGTAAAATGATATGATTTGTAAGATATGAGAATATTTATAATAAAATATATACAATTCACGTGTTTACTGATAATTGATTTCCATGTTATAGATTATTTTTGGTAAATATTATTGTTATAAATGTAAATATAAACTTAATTGCAAAGTAACCAATAGAGATGATTCAAATAGAGATAATTTAATAAAATATACCGTATATAATACCAACCATATGTTTAACGATGATTGATTTCCATTGAAGTGAGCTATTGTACGTTTATATCTGTTATATAATAAGAAATATATGAAGATTGTAGTTAATGTATAAATTACAAAGGTTTTGGGTTTTTTCCTCTAACGGAGTATAAATTGCAAAGGATAGTATTCACTCGATAGCCATAATGCGTAATTGAATTTTTTTAAACAAAATTTCTGGACGTAATTGAATAAAATATGTGGAAAATATAAAATGGAATATTGAATCACCTCGTAAGATAATTCGGTTTGCTAAAAAACATGGTTGATATTGTTTCAAAAGATTTTGTTTCAAATGATAGAATTTATAATCACTTAACATATAAAAATCAATTAAGTTAGACATATAGGATGACATGTGTATAAAATAGATAGAGTTATTGTTTGATGTGGCTTAAATTTATTGGATCGTCATTAATTGACGTGTCAAAAAACCCGGTCAGATCGCACCAGAGAACGACACGTAGGCGAATCGCACCAGAGCCCGCCACATAGGATTTCACGCCTCTGTTTTAGTATAATATATACTAGTATTACTACCGGCGCGTTTCGCGGTTTCTTAATTAATAAATTATATATTATTTTATTTTATTTATCACTAATAAATATGAGATTGTAATTTTTTGATATTTTATATTGTTTTTAAAGCACACACTTTGAAATTTTAGTCATGATAACATGAATAAGATAACAAATTTATCTCATGCATTATTTACATTTTAATTAGATATGATTTTGTACAAATATAATCAAACTTCATCATATTAATAAATGTGAAATTAATAAAAATAAAAATAATAAGTTTGAAATTAGATATGAAAATTTATCAATTTTTTGTACACGTATATCGGTACATCCTTTCTATGAAATAGATCCTTAGTTGTTGGAGTATTATATATATACTCTATCCGTTAATTAAAACTTGTCGTTTATTATTCATGCATGTTTTCTTAGAAGGGTAAAAACTATATAAAAATTTAATATTTTTTACATTTGTTTTTATAAATTCATACTTAATTGTAATATGTATGAAATTAGTAAAAAAAATATTAAAAAAATAAATATTTTATATAGTTTTTAACACCTAAAAAAGCGTGCGTGAATAGTAAAACGTCGAGTTTTAATTAACGGAAGGAGTAATATATAAGATACAGAGAACATATTTTTTTATTTTATATGAAATTTGTATGAAATATGATTTAGTTCAAACTTCATATACAAAGATAAGTAATAATATACGTAGTATATATATTTAATTATTTTTTGAATCAATTTTTCGAAAAGCACTCCGGGTGTTTAAGATTAGTAATAGAAAAGATAGGACGTAATTCAATATACTCCGTATTAGATTATGATAAATAGTAATAGATTATATAAATTAATCTAATCTTTTAAGATTATGTATATTTTTCTAGGTAAAATATTTATAAAATAACTTAAAGTAAAATGATAAGATTTGTAAGATATGAGGTTGAATATTTATAATAAAAATTAATTTAATCATTAAAATGGACATATAGGATGACACATGTATAAATAGATAGAGTTATCGTCTAACGCGGCTTAAATTTATTGGTTCATCATTAATTGACGTGTCAAAAAAATCTGGTCAGAATGCACCATAAAAAGACACGTAAGGGAATCGCACCAGAACCCGCCACATAGAATTTCCACGTCTCTGTTTTAGTATTATATATTGATGATTGATGATTGATTGATATTGAATTGATTGACATTCATTAATTAGAGTACTTAATTAAATTAGTTAGAGTAATTAATTAAAAAAAAAACTAACTTAACAATCAATTATCGGCATATCTCGGATAAGTGAGATAACAATCATAACCACCGAATAAGTGGATAACAATCAATTAATATTTTAATTTTTAAATCTATTTCTTTTTTATTATTAATGTAATTAATCTAATTAAGTAATATATTCTAAATAAATATGAGATGAGTGACTGGGGTTTGATTGAGCAATGGTGTGGTTTGGGGTTGAGTTTGCGGGTTAGTGTACTGTGTTGTTCTCGTTGTGTTGCAGGCTTCTTCTGAGCGTTGGTTGATTTGCCATGTTCGATGACGTCGTGGATGTGTGATTGACATCTGAAGGCTCTTTTGAGTCCATAATCTTAGGTGTCCGCTGGTCCCCAGAGTTCGCTGTCTGCGTTGTCCCTTTGGTCGATCGTTTCGTTCTTCTTTTGGCTTGTTTTCACAGTGTTGGATAGCCTGTACGTTCCTTGTTTTATTTTATGTCATTTATTTCTGTCATTTACTTCCGTTGTAAATGATGGTTAGTCCATCCACCGGCTTGTTCGGTCTCTTGGTTTCTCTAGGCTTGTCTGGAGAACTGAATTTATTATATATCTTGCTTCAAAAAAAAAAAAATTCTAAATAAATAATCGCCACGGATTGGTATGCTGTTGTGCTCTTCATTTTATTGGTGATTGACTGATTGGTGATCGCGGCTGTTGCGGTGTTGCTGGTTATTTTATGTAATTTTAAGTTATACGAGTGGTTTGATGAAATATCATCCAATTTAAGGGCGGGTTTGTGTAATTTACAAAGCTGAGTTGTTATAAGTACTAGTCGAAACCCCAAACCATCTCCATTCTCCCTCCATTTCTATCTTTCGTGCTCCGCTCTCCCTGAACCAGGAGGAGGAAAAATGTCGCAGATCTGGATTCGATGGATTCTCGCCATAGTGATTTCGATGATTGCTGCAAGAAGAGCTTACACGAAGAGAGTTCTCACTCTCTCCGGCGCCTTCTCCGTTTTCCTCCTCATGGCCGTCCAAATCGCCGCTGGTTGGAGGTTCGGATTCTTCTTCATTCTCTCTTGTTCGAGTCTCTGTTTCGAGTTTGGAACTGTCAAGAACGGTTTCGATCGGGTTAGATTCAAGCAAGAAAGCGTTATTGCTTATTAATTCCCGCAAGTAAGCGTTTGAATTTCGAATTGGTTAATGGCGAATGGCAGGTATTGTGTCGTGATGTTCGTCAGCATCCTCATTTCGGCTTCAAACAAGGAAGCTCGCAAGAAAATGAGGGACTCTACTGCCTCCGGTCCGAGAAACTGGTACGCGCGACTCTTTCCTCTCTCTTGAATTCCTTTTCTTTCGGAACAAAGAAATTAGGTTTACAGAGAAGAAGATCGTACGAGTAGAACGATTTTTCAGATAATTGATTTTTAATTCGTCAAATCATCTTTTAAATTCAGGTTTTGAAGATCTACTGTCTGTAAATTTGAGATGAATCGTTGGACTACATTGCGTATGGAGCTAATTTGGTTAAGCTTAGTGTTTGGAAATAAATCTTTGAACCAGACGAGCTTTGTTTAGTGTTTAGTGTGTTTTTCCTGTCTGAATTCTCTGTTAAGATTTTAATCTTGATTGCTTTTTGTAACCTTGTATAAGTATCTTAAACAGCTTTGAAAGAACACCTAATGCAAATAATGGAGTTAGTTTTTTTTTTTCTCATTCTAGAGATCTCAATGGAAAATTTTAGCCTGGATTCCCATGAATATTCCAAGCTGAAAGGCCTGCCATTCTTGTAAATTTGCGATCAGTACCAATATGAAGTTGCTTAATGAGTTAAACATTGTAGGGTTTCGTCTTATGTTTTCCTGATTTTGAATTTTTCTGCAGGAAACATGTTTTTTGTAACGAAATTACTGCAGCTGTTATGGTGTTGATTGCCTCTAACTTGTCAAACTGGGAGGAAAAATGTCTGGATTCCAGAAGATCTTCTGTTCTCATTACAGCACTCATGGGAGGGATAATAGGACACTACTCATGTTGCTTTAGAGATACGTGGACATCCGACATATGGTTGCAGGTTGATGCAAGAACTCTAGGGATTACAAATTTGATGGTGTGTATATTCCTTACCAATGTTATCTGCATTGTTGCTATGGTTTTCTTTAATGTGTTCTGCATCTTCACACCCATAAAGAGCCGTAATGTTGCCTTATTTGGTGACCCAAAAACATGACTGTAAGGAAAAGAAGTAAAAACAATACAGCAATATTTTCTGCATCTCCTTTTGTCTTAATCTAATCATTTTGGTTATATTCACCCTGTATGTCAGGATAAAATTCACGAAGTAACAAGGATATCATCTGGCAGCTGTGTTGGAGTTGCATTTGTTTTACTGAGTCTTTTGACGAATCAGTGTTCACCCTATGCTGCATTCAAACTATTCTTGATACTTCCACTCACTGTGGTGGGTGAACATTGTGCAATTCAGACTCATTCTCGCCTGACTACAGAGCTGCAGTTTAGAGGATACTGCCTTGCCCGAAAGAAGGTAATTTCAGCATCTTTGTCTAAAAAAGGAATGAATTTCATTTGTCATGTTTAAATGAAATCGTCCACTCCTCTTAGCTATTCCTGTGTGAAATTCCACAATGAAGGTTGTATGGAAGAATGGACCGACCGTGTTGAAGATTGCAGGCCTGGATCTACTTGACAATGACACAGTAAACTTCCTGTCCTTGCTGGTGACTTCACTTCTGACAGGTCTAGCCTGCTCTTTCATTTTCTAAGGCCTCCCATTTTGGGAAACGACACAAATATGAGAACCGCAATAGCTGAATGAATGATGCAGAGATGTTACTCCAAATTCAGTTTGTTCATTTGTTCATAGTACAAAAACTCTGGCACAGAGGTAGTTTTTCTGGACTTTACCTTCTTGGATAGTGTCTTGCAAAATGCAAACCTGTGGATTTGTATATGCTGTGACTGTCAGTTAGTTTGCCACTTTGTCATGTTGAAGTTGAGGGACCTGCCCATTTTGTAGAAGCCCAAAATTGAAGGCCAGGCCCATAAACAAGAGTAGCCCATCAAGAGTAAGATCCAATAAGGCACTTGCCTTAGTTGAGAACTTGGGTTATTTCTTGAATGTTACTGTCATCTTCTAGAGTGTCATTGAAAGATTGTGTTGAAATGGCAGATTCATTCCACTTACCGTAACATTTTTTTGGTCATCAACTGAACGTTTTTGTCATGCTTGGATTGCTTGCTTAGCTCCTTTTACCTTGAGTCCTTGATCAAGAGGTGGGTTTGAAACGATATGGTCATGCTAGTTTAATGTTTGGCTGGTTGTTTTAAGTAGGTAGAACCAAAAAGCAGTGCAATTGTGACTTTAGATGTAACATAACATGTACTCAAGCTTAAAACCTGACCCATGTGCTCTTTGTCTGGCATCCATCATCTATGCAAGGGTCACTGTCTAGTGTACACATCAGAATATCATAGCACCGCTTTTAACTTATTCTCAAATCAAATGAAAGTTTTTTTTATAAAGGGTTTTTCTAATGTGGGTACACATTATCTAATTACACTTCATTGCGTTTTGTTGGTGCTGTATTTTTCGTTAATTATAAAATTTCATGAACCGAGTCAAACAACCCTAATGTTCGTTTTTGGACTGTTTAATACTTTTGGATTAAAAACAATCCAAGAATTCACATTCTCAGAAATTGTCTTGCTCCATGTGAGATTTATGAGTTGGAATCGGTGATATTTTTTCCACTAATTTATGGCATTTTTAAATCGGAACAAGTTTTCCAAATTTACGAAAAGTGCAGATTTAGAAAATAATAACCTTATTAGTTATTAGAGATTTGACGGCACTAAGTATGTAAATTATACTTCGTACTACGTAGGTTAATATATTTGAAACTAATGATTTGAGAGACAAAAGAAAATGGAGAGATAGATGATTAGAAAGCAATGGATTGGATTGGACCCCAAATCTCCAACAACAGTAGCTTTTGGAATCTTCTTTTGAATCCCTTATCCTCAATTAATTTGGTTGTTCAAGTATTTAATCCCTTATTTGCGTCTTTTTAGCTGGTTAGTGTATCCAAACACACCCCATCATTTGGTCCCACGTGGAGCACATGGCAATGGAAGAGATTTGTGGGAGTTTCAATGGATTATTGAAAATGATTTGCTTCACTTAATCATCGGCAGAATTAGTGCAAACCACCTGCAAGATGGGAGGCTATTTCATAAAACATTAAAACTCGATTTCGCCTTAACACATTTGTGACAAGAAAATTACCTTTCACCCTGAAATTACCACAACCACTCAACTCGACAAGGGTTAAAGAAGGTGATATTAAAGGTCCTAAAAGGAGTAAAGGACAAAGCAACAAGTTTTTTTTTTCTACATTTTGTTTTTTAGGGGAAAAGTTGGGACAAAGCAACAATCAAACTTGAGAATGTCTTCGTTTCTCTCATATCCTGAACTGCATTTCCGCATTCATTTTTCTTTTTCAGCTCATTTTCGGCTTCTTATTGTAAATTAGTACATCATGCCAAACAAAGTACCATTTGGAGACAGGCCGCAAATGGTTTAACCAATTTTTTTTTCATAAAAAAAAAATTGATTGAGAGACAAAATTGCATGATAATAATTTGGGTAACGTTTGTTCGACAAAAAGGACAATAAATTGCATAGCTGTATCCATGTGACCACTAAAGCTGGAACCCTATCATACCAGCTATCTTTTTTCAGCAAAAGGAGAGGCCTACCGTTCTGATTCATCATCCAGGAATAAAGGTGGAAAATTACACATTAAAAGCTAATTACAGTGCAGTATTACAACTTCATCCTGCTTTTTTTGGGAACAAATAACGAACGTATTTGGGAGGGGAGGGGAGGGGAGGTAAAAAAAAATCAAGGGCAAGAAGAAGAAAAAAATGCATATAATGAAATCATCATATTGATAAAATGACAGATTTGATCCTGCACAAGAGAGAATGCAAAGGGGGGTGATGGTGATGAAGCTCTAGGCATTCCCAGCTGAAGTGTGGCCCAACTCTCCAAAGTTTGTCGCGCGCTTCGGTCGCCACTCGGTCCTGGCACGGAGCACCTCAGCTCCTTCCTCGAGCCGGAGCACGTGCTGGCACTCGACGTGGCCTGAGCCCAGCAAGCTGCCGAGATCAGTGCCTGCGATGGATGTGAGAGACTGCAGGACACTGTCTTTTCCACACTCCCTCCTGTACTCAACGGTCATTCCTGAGAGCACGTGGTTCTCCACTATTGGCTGGGGTGCGCTCTGAATAAAACCGATACGGTTAGGATATGAGAATCTGGTGATCCGAGAATGGCAGAATGGACTTGTTGTGATCATAAAGGAGATAGGTATATCTACCGAAAATGCTTGTGATCGGTTTACACTATTGGAAAAGAAAAGAGGACAATCCAAGTGAAGAAGCAAGTAGGACATGACAATTATATGCATGATAATGGAAATCAATGCAGCAAAAATGGATGAAGTTTTAGCCTGATAACAAACAGTAATGTCATGAAAAATATTCCAATTCATGAAACAGCTTTAAGATAACAGATATCAAGATATAAACTTGGATGCTAAATGAAATGAGCATATAGTTAAGATTACCTCAAGGATCCAACCAATGTACTTGACATTGTTAACATGCTGATTAACATCCAAGTCAGTCCATCGAGGCTGCACAATTTTAAAGCAAATTCAAGAACCAGTTATTAGATGTCAACAATACGATCAAAGGCGTCAAAAACTGATCATCACTACTGGAATACTGGATACCAATTCATAAAGATCAGCCTTACAGTTAATCCACTCCTGACATAGTCAGCAGAATTGTCGTCGAGTTTTGGCAGCTTCCTCCCATCCTCGTCTACAACAGGAGGCGCATCCACAAAGTAAGGTCCAATCTCTGCACGGACCTCATCTGGCATTTTAGATAACTTTCTAGTATGTTTATTCATCATCACCCACACACTGCACCATGAAGAATCACAACTATAAATTTCTTGAGTGTAAGTTATACAAATTAAGGATTTGATAAGGCTAGATAGACAGATCACCTAATTTATGTGAGATACAAAACAAGAATAAATTTTCCATGAGAAAGATATCCCTTCATAAATCTCCAAGTTGAGAGCAAGAAATATATGAGAAGGTCAAAAGAAAGTGCAAAAGAGTAAGACAGACTGCTGACCTTGATGCTCTTGTCAGAGTTTCACCAGTTTTGCAGTCACGGACAAGCCAGTCACGCCGCATACCATTTTTTCCGGATGAACTAACCCAAGTATCCACTTGAACAACATCTCCCCTACAAACAATTGCAAGAAAATTCCATTGATTCATTTGATGGCAATAATTCTGCAAATTCATAAAATTTAAAG
This sequence comes from Persicaria maculosa, assembly GCA_963922045.1. Lineage (NCBI taxonomy): Eukaryota > Viridiplantae > Streptophyta > Magnoliopsida > Caryophyllales > Polygonaceae > Persicaria > Persicaria maculosa. Next base: position 4,032,388 of record OY998252.1, read on the forward strand.
AATTCCTATAGTCCATTAGTCTATTCTGCAATATCTGAGTTCCTGGCAATATCTTCTTTACATGACAGCATATCATACACAGTCAACCCTGTACTTTGGGTGGTATCAATTCAAGTAAAAGGTAAGCCTACCATGTTGGATAGCGATCCACAAGAACTTGCATCCGAGTTACCACCCATATCAAGTTCTTTTTATACATCTCTGGAGTAGAGCCAAAGCCATCACCCAGGAGTCCTGCAGTCTTAACATGGTTGAGTGCTGTTTCCTGCAACAGCATTTTCAAGTTATAGCAAGACTGTCATCACATGCAAGTATCCATTTCATCTGAACCAAATGCCAAATTTCAACCATACCTGTAGATGATTCATTAAAGTATCTATAGATGCTGTCTTATCGGCACCTATTTCATACGACCTTATGGAGAAATTCTGTCGGAAGACAAAGCCATCTTGCACAATTCTACCCAAACCAAATGGGTCAATGTCAATGAGCATGTCAGGACGTTTAGGCTTCCAATCAAGCATCATCCATTGCTTCTCCGCAGCCAAAAATATGGTTGTAATTGCAGCAAGAAGCATGCTCCAATCAGGTAGTTGATTGATGAAGGTCCTGGGGGGAGGTGATGAGTATTCCTCGTCAGTCTTCACACAATCCATTGCAGATGACAGACCAACAGAAGTGCCATTAACCTTAGGAGGTGCCCGTGCATTGGCTTTGACCTGTAACCGGTTAGACGAAGATGACTTGGATGACATACCACATCCTCCATCCAAGTTAGATGGCTTCCCTCCTCCTCCTAGCTTCTTAGAACCCGAATCCAAAGGTACAACAGGAAGGAATGCAGAAGTTGCAGCCGTGGCAACCATCGTAAAAGATCACAAAATTACCAGCAGCAGAAAGCTTATCAAGAACCCCCTTCAGCAGAAAGTGTAAAAATCAACAATAATATCCCCACTAGATAAGCCAAATCACTGTGATCACAGGATTTGTTCTCTGGACAGCATTATCAGCCTCAATGAACCTGAATTCAACCCAAATATTAAACTCTCAGATAGGAAAACAACTAAGATAGAGTCATGGAAAATAAACATCTACTTAAAAAATAAAATTTCAAACGCCTCGTGTAATTCTAAAACCACAAGAAACCTAAAATTTGGGGAGGGGAAATGAAAGGAGCTTGTTAGGAAGGGCACGAAACCGCAAATTCTAAACAAATTTGACAATTAAAAATACTATCTTCCGGAATCGGCATATTTCACGCCAGGAAAAGGAATGAAGAACAGTAGCTCCCACCCAGTGCGAGAAGAATCGGAACAAAAACATAAGCCTCACGCTAATACACACGTCAAATTCTGTACGGGGTAGAACTTGCCAACAATTCACGCGGCTGTAATAGAAAGAAGAACACGATCCACTAACAATTTCCGATAGAATTGAAAAAAAGAAGAAGGAAAAATCGGCCAAAGATGAGGAACTGACAACAAACAGAACAGAGCGAAAACTAAACACCATAAGCGAGGAGGAAATTTTCAAAATAGAAAACACATTTCTGGAAATGCAAACTCGCAGATCTGGCTCCAAACACTCAGCAAAACAAACAACATCAACATATCCAATCCACCGCACATCAAACTCTTCCACATTCATATTCATCCTCCACACACAACAATCGCGCGCATCAAAAACCGAAAAACGAGAAGAAAAGAAGAAGCCACAAACTCACACAACAGATCAAAGCGAAACGACAGACTCACCTGAGCGTCGGAGGAGGAGCGAAAGACCGGAATCAAATCCGAAGAAGGTACAAGTATCAGTTGGTCAGATTCAAGCGAGAGATTCGGTCATTCCTGTGATCGCCAAACACCTTTTTCTCTCTCTCTCTCTCGATTGTTCTCCCTCGGGTTCTTAGGGCTTGCCTGGCTGGCTTGGATGTGCTGAAACTTCAAAATGTGTATTTCCCCTTTTTTTTCCTTTTTCGAAATTAAATAATTATTTTATTTCGATTTTCGGAGACGTGAGGGTTTTCGTTGTAACCAGCGAGAGCGAATTTAAAAAAGGGAGATATGGCGAAAAAGATAAATGGAGGAGTGTCCCTTTTTATAGTACGCAACCGGCCACCACCACCACCGGTGCACCTTCCCAATCAATTTTACTGTAGGGAGGAGTATTTTTTTTTTAGGTCCCCTAACTTTTTTGGACTTACTCGGAGAAGCATCAGTATTTTTATATGTTCCGTTTCTGCCCCTGGTTTTGACCTTTTGACTATTGTATCTCCAACCATTTTCGTGCTAATTTTAAATCATTTTTTATACACGTTATACAGATTTTGTTACCAGATTGTTGATTGCGGAGTAATCTTTATATCAACGGGATCGTCTAGTCCATAATTATAGTTCATACCGTAGTCTAAATGAACTCATTGGTTAAATTGAAATTTCTAATTATTTTCTTAAATAACTGTTTGTACCTTATAATTTATTGGCCAAACTACCAAATTGGTATTTAAAACTGGCACCTTTAGACATATGGGTATTTTAAAAAACGTCGGTGCCAAATTGGTATTTAAAAAGTCACTGGTGGACATATAGGTATTTTTTTTGGCCGGAAGTTTTTTATGTTGATAAATTCATTAAAAAAATTCTCATTAATATATCTATAAATGTTATATAAAAAAGATAAAATTAAATCCATACTTTTTTTTAATTATTTTTCACATATTGGTATTTTAATTAGTTGGAAGTTAGATACTTACATATTAGTATTTTTAAAAACCTAAGTTTTTCACAAATAAAATTCAACAAGTTAATTATCATCATTAAACCATGTATATTAAAAACCTAATTCCAACCAATAAGGGCTCGTTTGGTTAAACGTGGGAAGTATAGTTCCCGAGAAGTTAACTTCCTAGGAATTCAATTCCCGTAAATTAAAAATCATATGAATTGAGAAATTGTGTTTGGTTTTGAATTTTGGATTTTAGGAATTGAAATAAGAAAATAGAATTATCCTATTAAAATTCCCGGGAATTCAACTTCCAGGGTTTTTCTGTAACAAAAAACTCAACCAAACGCAGGTATTATCTCCAATTCCTGGGAATTTCTACTTCCTGGGTTTTTTGAATGTCAACCAAACGAGCTCTAAAAATATATGGGATTAATTATGGTAATTAACTTACTAATTTTTATTTTTGAAAAATATGTTTTAAAAAATAATAATATATGAGAATCTAACTTCCAACCAATAAAGATACAAATATATGAGAACTCATAAAAAAAAAGACTACATTTTTATCATTTTATATATTATTAGATACATTAATGAGTTCTTTAAAAAAAGACTTTATTTTTATCATTTTATATATTGTAAGATACATTGATGAGTTTTTAAAAATTAATTATCAACCAAGCTAGTTTAATTTTTTTTAATTACCAACAAAAATAATTCAAGCTTACTAAATTGTGTTCTCTAAAAATTTAGAACGAAAATCGAACTTCCGGTAAAAAAGTATACATATATGTCGCTGGTGGTTTTTTAAATACCTATATGTTTGTCGGTGACTTTTTAAATACCAATTTGGCACCGGAGTTATTTTAAATACCCATCTGTCCAAGACTGCCAGTTTTAAATGCCAATTTGGTAGTTTGGCCATAATTTATTTTAATGCTTACCGGCCAATGAAATTAAAGGGACCATAAAAATGGACTACGGCGTTGGACTAGACGATTTTCACCGTCTTTATATGGGATGAGTAAACGTTGTGGCGTGTGGTACGAGTATTCTCCCACCCATATTACCTTCGAGATATCACAAAATTATTTCGGATTTAAATAAATATTAATTTTTTTAAAGATTTTATACACTTGTATTGATATATTTATGAAATTTTATTATGAAAAATCATGATATATTTTTTTAAAAGATTTATTTGTACCCAAAATAATTTTGTGATACACCTGAGGGACAACACTAAAATTCTTTTCCGATAGATATTTTAAATCAATATCAATAGTATATATATAATACTAAAGGAGAAGTCGCTTACGCAACGTGGCGACTTCTCCTTTAAAATAGCTATTTTTTATTTTTTATTTAGGATTTTCAGATTTGTTAATTAAATAATTGCATATATTTAAGTAATTAGATAATTACAGTATTAATTAAAGTATAGAATTTGCCGATATGATTTTCTCGAATCCCTGGTGGTTATGATTTTGGATCAGGCCAACTGGTTAATTAATTGCCGATAGGATTTTGCCGAATCTCTAGCGGTTATGATTTTGGATAACTTTAAAAATAAAATTAATTACTTATTTATTATAAATTAAATTACTTAAATAATCTAGTTGGTTTTATTTTTATTATAAATCAAATTACTTATATAAATACATAATTAATTAATTCATTCATTTTTCCCTAAATCTTAACCGATTGATTTTCTTTTTAATTTTTTTTATTAATTTCATTAAAATTATTTTGAATTGGATATTATTGCAATTTTGAATTTGAATAACAATTCGGATAAACTTAAACAACTAACAAAATCTATATTGGATCTTTTCAATAAGATTCGTATACAAAAATACCCTTGTGTCTTCAATTCTATAAATTCTATCATATCTCCATCAATGTGTCTTCCTCATCGTAAGTTTTTCTTGATCATTCTAATTTATTTTATATTTCTTGTAATCTTGTCATCGATCTAATTTTTAGCATTTTATCTTTCTACTTTGTTTGTTTGTTTATAATTTATTCAAATTGGCTCTTAATTAGTATTTGCATGCAATTGTTTGTTTATAGGATAGTATTGTAAAAGTAAAACTTTGAGAATCGACTTGATTTAGTTCAATTTGTGTTTTTCTACCCCCACTCAATAACGCTATAGTTTTCGAGGTGAGTAACGTACAAATTTCTATTCTATAATTATAATTTACAAATTAAACTATTAATGTCTTTCTATGACCTTTTAACTTAATGTGGAGGGTTTCATTTCTCTATTGGGATAAAAATTCCCGTATATTTTCAAAATCTTCATTCTTTTTCATTAAAATAAATATGTACGCATGTTAAAGATGTTATAGGTAATCCAATTCGACCAGTTATCGATTCTCTTGCACTCACTTTTTCTAAAAATTAAGATCTATATGTTTGTAGTTTGTCGTTGTTGATGTGAATTCCCATCTCTCCCTTATTTGATTTGAAATATATGCAATTGTAAATGAAATATCTTTTAATATATATTTACGGTAAAAATAAATCTCAACTATTTATACTAAGAGATAAAAACAAATCTCAAGTATACCTAACAAATCAAAATAATAAATAAATATACTAAATAATTTTCAAATATAAATACATGTTCATTTACATTGTTCCAGAATATAATTGAAAGATGACGGATACATGCATTCAAAGATGACAAATGCATTCGAAGAGAAGAAGAATAAATTAGAGAAAAACAATTTCAACTCTAAATAACAGTACATTTCATATATAACTTGTGATTATTTTTACATACGTGCATTTGGATACAAATATTAATCAACAATGGGATAAAATTTTGTCTTTAATTACAAAGTACTTAGAGTTTAGAGTTTATTTACAAAAAAAATTATACATTTTCTAATATTAAATATATTAATTTTAAAAAACCCCGCACAAAAGTGCGGGTACTAAACTAGTATATATATATATATATATATATATATATATATATATATATATATATGGGAAAAAATAACGAGTATGAAAACATGATCTCAAATTTGAAATAATCAGTTTCTATTAATTTTTAAACAAATAAATGGATCAAATCTATACAAAAATGATATCAATTATATCCATGAAGTTGTTAGGATCTCAGATAAGGCCGCAGAAAAAAAAAACGTGGACGGGCAAAGGTGAAAAAATACCTCATGAATCTGTAAATTAATTTTGTTAGCTTAAAATTGCTGGAAACCGAATTTTAAAATAAAAAATACATTTCGACCAGAAAAAAAGGCTCCTCTGCTTTTATTCTTTTGTGGTTTGTGTTAAATTCCGATGGCCCATATGACGTGGGGGGTCACGCACGTTTGAGCGCACCATGCGCTAATCAAGCCGAGCACACTTGCATCTGCCAGTTGCACTTGTCGACTTAAGCCTTAAGGTCGGCCAGCCCATTAGACCAGAATCCCATACCACACCGCTCTAATACCATGTTAAATTCCGATGGGCCATATGACGTGGGGTTCACGCACGTCCGAGCACACAAGCCGAGTGGGGTGCTCCATCCTAAAACCAATTGGTATTAGGTGGGATAGCCTATCGTCTTATATGCAAGGTTTTAGGTTTGGATTCATTATCTAATCAATGTGGGATGTCAATTGTCATATTTCACATCTTTCCACAGTTTGTTGCAACGTTTCAAAGCTTTGCGTTTTGAATGCTACACACATCAAACGACGTCATTTTGGGTTCGTTTGATTAAAAATTTAAAAGGCAGTTTGGCATCCATTGGCCCATGGGTATCTCCCTCGTACTGAATAGGTACCAACCTATGGCCCAACCAAGATCCATCACTAACATAGAGTCGACATGATCGATCTCCACCTCAATTTTCGAAAATCCATGGCCCAACCAAGCTGCGGTGTACAAACTACCTCGCAGTGAGATCTCCTATTTCAAAATCATTTATAAATTCACGTTTCATTTACTCGTATTATTTAAATAAAAATACATAATCAACTAATCAAAATGTTGTAATAGTGATGGAAATAATGTATAAAAGTGATGATTTCGTCTAACAAATCGGCACTTGACACAACACAGGTGCGGCTAAATGGTATGGGGTGACTTAAACCCTCTATGTCGGGAAAAACAAAAAAAATACTTACCCCGGTCATAAATATAAGACTCTTTACTTTTATACGCATAGTACTAATAAGTACGGAGTATTATATTGTAAAAAAAATTAATAAATAAATATTTTATAAAGTTTTTAACTCATTAAACTACGTACACAAAACTAGCTAAAAAGTATTACATTTATTATCGGAAGGAGTGTGTGTGTTTTTTAATTCCATAATTTTAACTAATTTTAGGATTAAAAGCATACAAAATAATATTAAATCATAAAATGAAAAACGAAAAGGATATAATTCTCGAAAACCTATCATACCCCAAAATTAACCCTCTTCAACTTAGATAACCCTCCTCCGTCGTACCCTATTCCTCGCCATATCCTCTTCTCATCTGTGAGCTTCACAAGGATAAGGTCCGGTCTATTTACATCCATTCAACTCTTCTTTGGTCACCTTCTGTAACACTGGACATTCTCTATATCAAGATTGTTGCATCTACAGACCGACACAGTAGGGTCCCTCCTTATTATATGCATAATTCATCAAAGTATCGATTGATGGAGCATATCCCTCATACTAGTCACTCCCGCTTTATATATCATGGACAACCTCATTTCTTATCCTATCAAAGTTAATGTAATAATATATTCTTGTGATTTTCTGGTTGTTCTACCTCCGACCTCATACATTAAGGTAGGCCTTACCAACGATATATAAAATTTATCTTTTAGCTTTCAAAGCACTTTCATGTTGCGCTAAACTCTTGATGTTGCCCTTCATTTATGTCACCTCATTGGATATATCTGATGTTTAATATCTTCATCCATCCTTCCATCATTGTGCATCACCGATCACAAATACTTAAAATTGTGTTTCTTATTTACAATATCCTCACATATCCTCTTCACTTCCCTTTCTTCGTCTTCCACATCAACAAAACTGGACCCATTATATTCTCTTTTCATTATATTCAATACGAACAATTTGGCTTCAAGCATGACACTTCGAATTAAAGCTAAAACTTACTATTCACTTCGACTCTCATCCCATCAATCAAGACAACGTTATTTGGTTGATGAGAATATACATCTATAAATACTCCATCCATCTTCAAATGCATTTTGTTTGATTATTTGAAATAGTTTTTAATGAGCTGAAAATTCTATAAAATAATAACTATTTTTATTAATTTTTTTAAATGTCATATAGTATTTATTAATAATAAGTATAATACTATTTAAAAATTAATTAAAAAATTAATATTTTTATATAATTTTTATTTTAAAAAAAATAATATTTTTATATAACTTTTAAATAAAAACATGGTTTGTGCGAAATACAATCGGGATAGGAAAATTCAAGGAGACTTCCGAAAGAGTTGTCAGTTGACGAAGTGGAACATTCTATTAATACCGTCATGGATGATTGAAATGGCTTTGAATATTTGACCATTTTTTCATTCTCCCTTTCAAAGACACGTCGAGAAGTGTCGAACAATATTTTCCTGAAACAATAAAAAAAAATATATTAAAAGTTTTTAGATGAAAAAGGATTTGTATTTTCACTTTTGTCAGCACACTTCAATTTCTTTTTTATTCCTTTTTTGAAAAGTCAGATTTCATCAAACTTATCCATTATTCCATTAATATAGTGAGATGAGGAATCAGCCCGTAAATATTGATGTAGAACCGTAAATTAATAACCGAATTGGATGATTAAGATAAAAAGAACAAATTATTCCAAGTTAAATTTCAATCATAGCCATAAAAATGTCCATTTAAATTATGAAAAACTGACTTTAAATAATTAATATGAAGTCTCAATTTTGAAATTATTTGACACTATAAATTATAAAATTATATACAAATTAGGCACATATTTGCAAAAAATAATACAGTTCTGGTTCCTTTCCAAATCCAATATTCACTCCAAATGTTAATTTGCTAGCGTGGGAACCAAAATTATTAAATAATGACTTTTTTCATAATTAAACAAAATAAAAGGTTAATATTGTGAACTTATAATTAAAAATGAGGGAGTGGTATATTTCAATTAAGTGTAAAATCTATTGACCTAGGGTCAAGTTGTTAGCCACTTGTTTTTTTTTAGTAGGTAAAAAAGGGGTGGTTCTTAAGACAGAACACCACCCTGAATGTTACAGAAATTCTTGTAATAAGAGAGATTATCCATATTACAATTGATATTAGATCTACCTATATAATCTGCTGCCCCATTAACTCCACGAAAGCAATGCTTGAACTCTATGTGCTCAAAATCCTCTTGCATCTTCTTGATTAACTTGATCTGCCACCAAATTTCCCATCTAGGTCTTGTGTCACCATTTATGGCCTTGACTACTTCCAGACAATCACCTTCAATTATAACTCTGCGTAGACCTTTTCTCAAAGCCATTTTTGTACCCGCACAAAATGCAGTTGTTAGCCACTTGTTATTGCAAGTTGTTACAAGTTGGTTATGATTCATTTTTGTGTAAAGGAAGACAAGCTTCCTCCATAAATACTTGAGCTTTGCTCTGTAATTCATTTATTCATTACGATACATAAAACATAAGTTCTTCTTCTATTCTTACTTGGTATCAGTTTAAGTTCTTCTTCCGCTCTTCAATGGCGGTTGATCCTCCTTTCTCTATGACTTCGCTTGATTCGAGTGATGAGCTCTATCTCCACCACTCGGATCATCCGACTTACGTTCTTTCTACAAGTTAAGCCTCCTAAACAATCGTAACCACGGTCCTTGACGTCGCTCAGTCGAGATCTCTTTGCTCGCCAAGAACAAACTCGGCTTTGTCACTGGCTCCTGTTCTCAGCCGACTTCAGGTTCGAATGTGATTGCTCAGTGGGAATGCTGTAACAACATGGTAATGCCATGGCTCTTGCACTCTGTCAAAAAGGATATTGTTGAATCCATCTTATACTATCGATCTGCTGCTCTAATTTGGAAAGATCTCGCTTCTCGTTTTGATCGATCAAATCGCACTCGTCTGTTTCAAACTCAGTGAGAGATTTTCTCGATTTCTCATAATTCATTGTTTGTTACTTCCATTTTTTTTGTTACTTCCTATTTCACCAAATTGAAGAAGTCGTGGGACGAATATGCTCTGCTAATTGAGGGCCGCATTTGTGAATTCAGGCCTGCAGGTTTAAGTTGGTCCAGAAATTGCTTGAAGATCAGTAGATCATTCAATTTCTTGTTGGTCTTAATTAATGTGAGTCCTACAATTCCTCTCGTGCTCAGATCCTTATGTTGCAACCGACACCTTCTCTAAGTGAGGTTTATAAACTCATTCTTCAAGATGAAGAACAACGCGAGATTGGAAACAAATTAGATGTATAGACTGATATGTCCATTGTTCTTTCCTCTCAACGAAGTTCAGATTCTAGCAAATCAACTGGTCGCGGACAATCTTCGACTCCCCGATGTGGTAAAGGATCTTCCAAAGGCACTTCTACAGGTCGAGGAACTCTCTTCTACGATCACTGTAATATCAGTGGTCACCTCTTGGATACATGTTGGAAAATCTATGGCCATCATGTTTTTCTATGACTTTTGTAAGCTCGACGGACATACAATTGACTCTTGACCTAGAGGATCCGACCTGTGACCATGTCTTTGGTGCTCCTTCTCTTACTTCCATCAACCCGTGGCTTTCCCGGGTCAGAGTTCGGGTCGACCAACCCTGACTCTTGACCTGGAGGATCCGACCTGTGGCCATGTCTAGCTTGGGGTGGCCGAAGCCCCCCTTAGCCCGGAAGAAAACGTACAATTTTTTTATTTTATTTTTTTTTTACTAATTTTAGGGATAAAAGAGGGTAAGAGAAGTAAAGAATCACAAAAATAGATTATCTTAGTTGGTAAAGAGGGGTTTATTACCTTTTTATTTTTTTAATTTTTTTTTATAGATTATCTTAGTTGGTAAAGAGGGGTTTATTACCTTGAGGTCATGGGTTTAAAGTTTAAACCGATTTAGTCTCACTTTCTCTTAGTTTTTTTTTTATAATTTTTGTTTCTCTTAGTTTTCTTCTACTAATTAAAAATGCCTAATTAAATAACAAATTAAAATTTTTCTCCGATATATATATTAAACAAAAACACTCTGTCCTATATGTAAATATATAAAAAAATCTCAATTTTTTCCATAAGGGCTTTAGACAAGATGGACAAAGGGATATTGTCAAGGTAAGTTCACCTAAATTACCATAGCTCCTTTTCATTTTTTTCGAACACATTGCAAAAAGGCTCAAAACTCTATTTTCCCGAATCGAAACCTAAATCCGTCGAATGAATTGTTTTGATCGAAAACAACCTAAAATCGATGAAATTAATCAAAATATCAATTGATCTACACACGAATTGGTATATCGTTCGCTTTACAGGATTATCGAATGTCGATATTTGGTCTTCGTTCGAAAAAACCGTCGAAGGAAGGAGCTTGGCAGGTAGGAACGAGGTACATGAAGAAGCTCAACAGGTTTAGACGAGGTGAATAAGTAACCTCGGTGCATAAAAACGATGGTATGACGGAGACTCGTCTACATTGTTGCGAGGTATATAATGACCCGTTTTGAAGATCTTGTCTAAAGCCTCATTGACTTAAGCCGAGCTAAATAAATAACCTCGGCTCATTTGAGTGAGGTTAATGAGGGAGCTCGGTGGATATTGACGAGGTTATGAAATAGCCTCATTGACATAAGCCGAGCTTCATAAATTCATTAAATTATGTAGAGGTATATGTGATGAGTGTTTTTAGTTGTTACATTCTCCTTAAATTTAGTTGATTCAACCAATTCTCTTTTTTCTATTCATTTATTTTTTTCCCCTATCCTACCTTTCTTTTCCTTCAACTAATCATTTTTTTCTTTTTTCCCCTTTTTATTTTTTGCAATTGATTTTCATATTTGAAGTAACCTTGAAATTACAATCTATATATATAGGGATTAACTCCGGTGAAAACCTATAATTATGGTAAAAACCCGTGAGGACTACTTTATATCTCGGTTTTTTTGAAACCCGTGCTAAAAACCTCAATCACACGGTGACTTTACAACTCGGTTCAACCTAAAAACCGTGTTAAAAACTCCAATTTTAAAATAATACATGACTTTATAGTTCGGTCAAACCGAAAAATCGTGCTAAAAAGCTTATGTTTTAAAATTACATAGTGACTTTATAGCTCGGTTTTATTCAAAACCGGGCTAAAATTTAGGCCTTTATAGATCGGTTCTATTCATAACCAGGCTATAAAGCAAGTGAACCGAGCTAAAAAGCCGGTCCTCACGGGTTTCTACCGCAATTTTGGTTTTCACCGGAGCGCATCCCTATATATATATATATATATATATACATATATATATATATATATATATATTTATATATATATATATATCTACATAATACTTTAAATCAGAAGACTTATGCTTACGTGTCACATTCTCGTTAAATTTAGCTGATTCAACCAATCTTCTTTTTCCTATTCTTTTTTTTTCCCTCTCCTACCTTTCCGGCTTTCCTTCCCTTCAACTAATCATTTTTTTTCTTTTTTTCCCCCTTTTTATTTGTTGCAATTGATTTTCATCTTTGAAATAACCTTGAAATAACAATTGGGTTTAATTATTTCAAAATATTAAACTATTATTTTATTTAATTGCATAATATTATTTTATTTTATTTTTAAAATTTATTTTGAATATTACATTTCATTTTTAAAATTTATTTTTAAAAAATCGCGCCATGGCGCGGGAACTATACTAGTTTTCTTTAAGTTAATATGTTATGACCAAGTAAAATTACTTAAAGCTCGAAAAAAGCTCGGCTCAAGCTTGTTCATTTACTAAAACAAGCCGAGCTTGAACAAAAAAGAAAGCTCGTTTAAAAATTGGGCTCGGCTCGGCTCAAACTCGTTTAACAAATGAACAAGCTTGAACATGTCAGGCTCGGCTCGTTCGACTAGCTCGAATAACACCCCTAAGTCATAGGTGTGTTACTCAAGAGGCGCAGCTATTTTTTATATACATACCATGCCCCTCTTGGATCACATGTCTATAACTCAAAAGGCGTAGAGTTTATTTATAAAAAAAAAACAAAAAACAAAAACTTGAATTTTGAGTGTAAATAGTAAAGATTTTGAGTGTAAATAATACCACCCTTATTTATTAATGGAGGTATGGGCGTATGGCACTGCTTAATTGACTTCGTATATAAAAATAAAGTCAATTTCTATATATAATACCCCGTTTTTTTGGGTTTGTTTTTGCTGGAAGAAGTTAAGATGTATGTTGGTAGGTTGGTGTTTGTTGAGCTAAAAATTAAAAACTGATCAATTAAAACCAAATGTAACGCATATTATAACTGTATTCACACCGTTTTCTGCTATATTGTTATAATTTATAGTATACCACTTCTTAATCTGCATGTTTTTATTCACTTTTTGAGCAATTCGTTTCTGAATTGATAAACATACAAATAATGATATAGAGATTTATGTGGCTCGACAATGCATTATCTACGTTTGATAAGACCTATGTATCATGTATAGTGGGTCCAAAGGCCCAATAAGGCCCAATACCTTTGTAATCTATCAATGTTCACGGACAGAGAACCAATTTTGTATTAAGGGAGACAGAAGAGATTAGGGTTAAAAGGGGTTGACGTTTTATGGGTATATGTAAAGACTCATGAAACCGTAAACAGATAATGGATCGTAAATTCAAAACAGATAGTGATGCGGGATCATCAAGCTTGCACCTTTGGACATTCTCCCATGGTGGAGCCTTCTTCTTCCTCTTGAGGATGACATTATTCTCACGAGCTTGAATCATAGGTCCATCCCCAATTATAGACATGTCCCGAGGTGTCTTGGATGGTCCCGCATCAATTTGATACGGGTTTAGCCGTAGGATGGCCCGATCTTCGACAATCAAGACTCAAAGATAAGAACGGAAGCAAAGACTCAAGAACACCAAGACAAAGACTCGATATCGACAAGAAAGAAACAAAACGCAGCAACTCGAATAAACTAAAACAATGAAATAAAGACCGATAGAATGGTGATTCGAACTAAGGTAGAACGAGATGAAGACCCCAAGCCTCCGTAGAGGGTAGGAACCAAACACCAACGACTACAAAGCCCGCCTCTACAACCTTACACAACCAAGCGGACAACTTGGAGGCATAAGGAGGGGACTTGTGATTACCAGGATCAATAAGCTCTCGCGAGGTTGATGAACTCAAAGCAAACCAAGCAAGATCTATAACCAATTTGCAATCGATGAGCAACACTTCGAATCGATTGACTTGCACTCTTGTGTTTCACACAAAAAGAGAGAAATTTCAATAAAATTGTACGTCTATTCTACATTGATGGAGGATCGGCCTTATATAACCTAAAAGGCTGATTTCTAATAAAAATAATAAATAAAAGACTTAATAAAAATAAACCCTAAAGTTACATAAAATAACTTAAGTAAAAGAGTTACTAAAAATAACAATAAAAAGGTTCCAACACTTGAGTAAATTCGGCTAAACATATGACAGCTTCAAAGAATGTGATTTTCGGCCAAGCTCTAGGTCGAATCGGGAAAAACCTTCAACATCAAAGTTGTATGTCTCTTCGTCCTCGTTCCGACAAGGTATGGCACGATCCAATCCGATTAATATTGAATCCGTACGACTCATTTTACTGAGACGTCGAAAAGCTGTCAAACGACTGAACGAATCTAAAAACGAACGACCATCAAGCTTGCACCTTTGAACCTTCTCCCATGGTGGAGCCTTCTTCTTCCTCTTGAGGATGACATCATTCTCCCGAGCTCGAATTATAGGTCTATCCTCAATTATAGATATGTCCCGAAATGTCTTACATGGTCCCGCATCATATAGACGATAGACCTGCTTATAATAAACATGCATAACGTAAAGAAATAGTCATGTGTTATGAAATGGAAGACTTGAATGTTTCATCGTTGATAGTAATTAAGTAGTAACTGGCTTGTAATTTTGTAGGTATAAGAAATATTTTTCTTTATCCTTTTGACTGCTAATTTAAGGCATGACCAGGAAATGTTGTTATTTAATTATTTTTGTTTTGTCTATTCTAAATCTAATATAGAGATGTTTATCATCTTAAACTCTTAAGCATACATATAATTCATTGACTTTTACCAGTTAATTACGTGCAGTCTATACATTGTTAGGTAAAAATATAAGGGTGTTTAATTTCTTAATCAATTTCCGTTTCTTCTGCAATTTAGCAATAGATTTTGAAGCAAAGGATCGAAGTTTCGTAATTACGTGGGTTCACAATGTTAAAATATATATATATATATATATATATATATATATATATATATATATATATATATATATATATATATTTTTTTTTTTTTTTCTGATCATCAATCTATATTTTATGCAAATCGATCAGGTCAACAATGGGTTTGATCCAAATGTCGGGTCCAAACGGATCCAAATGTAATTTTCAACTTAGGATTCTTTATAATTTTATTAACATTATTACTCATTATTTTTCCTAATATAACCTTACACATATAGTAAAAGATTGGATCAGTTTTTCTTAAAAAGTCCTTTTCACCTAGATTTTAAAATTTATATCCAAAACTGAATACTTTTACATAGTTTTGGATTAAGCTATGTTTTAAGAGGTCAAACGTACCATATATTATTAATATTTAAATATTAAATCATTTATACATATATAGCCCTCCAATTAATTTAAAACAAAAAAAAAGTTATTTATAAAAGGATTGCAATCTATCCAGCTATGTGTTTGAATTAGGCAAAAGTATTGGGTGGCATGTTTCCTCTTAACCTACTTAAGTTGAAAGAAGTACACGTATCAAACAATTAATTAATTAATTAATTAAACAAGTGTCCAAACACTTCAATTTATTGTTTTAACGTACACTATCTAGATTCTTCAAGGAGCCTAAAAATCAAAGGGGGCACGAAAACTCTAATAGCTTCATAAACCATTCAATAAATTAACAAGTTAAAAGTATTAAGTAAACTCATTTTTATATATTTATCAATGGCATATGTCTAGTTATAGTGTAGACTGTAGACCCATGTATTGCGTGGCTACTAGTTCGATATATGAAGTATAGATAGGCCTATAATTTTTTGTTGGGTTTTCTATTCAGGTTTTAGTTTTAAGTTGGTAAGCTATTTATTTTTAGCTTGTAAATTAAGGCTGAAGTTGATTAGGGGTGAATACTTATTTTTAATATTGCTTGAAAATAATTAATTAAAAAAATTATCACTTAGTTGGACAAATAAATAATATTTAAATATATATTTTAAAAATACGCACTCTTGAATATAAAAAGAAAATGGATTCCGGTTTTGGTTTAGCCTGGGCGGAAAAATTCCAATTTTATTTAGTTTGGTTCTAAATTGGGTTAGTCGAATCATCTTTATTCCATTCTAAGTTTTCGTTTTAGTTTAACCGAATATATGTACATACCCTTTTTTTTATTTTTTATTAATAGTATGCAAACAATAGGAAGGCTTTGCTAAAAATGCAACACACCTCCTTGATCATCCAACGATAATGTTACAAAAATTCCTATTAAAAGGGAGTGTGGACAAAATTACTATTTCTCCTACTTTTAGCGATATCATCTGCTACCTTATTTGCTTAATTCTCTATAACAATGTCTGAATTGAATATGATCGAAAAGATATGAGAGTATGTTGATCTTCTCTAGCTACATGGCGCATAATTTTCCACGTCACATTACCGCTGTCTCTAATCACCTTTATAACTTCCAAATTGTCCTCTTTAATGATGACTTGTTAGAATCCTCTGGAGATAGATGGATGCGCATTCCAACACAAACTGTATAAGCCTATATTTGAAGAGCTAGCTGAACCTCAATTTAAGAGTTGAACCTTGTTTGGAGAGCTGAATATGTACATACACCCTTATTTGCTACATGCATATATACCAATACATTTAGATAAATCATAGATTGATGATTGATATATGATATTAAGCTGCAGGTAGCTCAACTTATAATTTTCTAGCTAATTGATTGTTGAAGTTAAAAATCTTGAAGTCACATGTCAAATGTCACAATTAAGAACAAAAAAATATAGATACATTACAAGCATTTTAAATACTTTAACCATGAAGATTAAAAACCCTAAAAACAGTTTGATAATGATACAACATAGTATTAAAGCTAGCATGGATTCATAAAGTCAGAAAAGTACTTGAAACTATATATAGCTTATAGATAATGACATTACTACATGAGTGCTTAGGAATAAATAAGAGAACAAAAATGGTTGGAGGCACATGTCAAATGTCACAATTAATATTGGACCTTAATATTGCAGAGCGATGGGTCACCATTACACTTTAAAGATCGTCCATACCGATTCAATTAAGGAGCAACCAATGGCACCGAAAGGCTACTAGTAAAATTAGCCCTAAGGCATTGGCATTAGGTCACCGATTTGTTTGGCCGGCTTTTACACCACACCTCGTCAATGTTAATACTCCGTATTAGGGTTGGAACATGAGTCTATTAAGTTAGCTCGAATTTGATTTGAAAAAAGCTCGGTTTGTATTTGTAAATTTACTCGATAAATTGATTATGAACCTATATATATAATTTTGAAGTTGCGAGGAATGTCACGTGCAGATTTATATACGGAAGACACGAACAATACATAAATCAAACGGGGTTCCATCTCAAAATCAGTTGCCAGTGAGAGAAGTAGCTCGCCAAGCTTCAGACCCGTGAAAGGGCATGTGTAAGTGGATCACTTGCACAAGGCCCCCAAATTTTTGGATCCCAATATGATGTAGCCCAGTAGTTGATTATATAAACAAATGATTTTCAATTGTAAACAAAATGCTGATAGCACCTTGGTGGTCAAGGACATGCGCTCCATCTCTGGAGTTCCGAGTTCGAATCTCTTTTGGTTAGATTTTGGGGCCCTTTTTACGTTTTTCTTTTTTTTTTGTTTCAATAAAGGATTCTGCAGTTAAGGAGTAACTTTCCATATTTACGTCTTTCTTATTTTGTTTCAATATACTCTGTATTTACTACCCGTATTTACTTTTTTTTGTTGGGTTCAATGTACTCTTTATTTATTAATTTGGTGGAGCTTACGTGTTAATTTTCTTATCATTTTTATACTAGTGTGTTTTGAGCAAATTATCATTGTTTTAATATTGAAGTATTTTATGTTGAGGATTTTATAAAAATTTCTATTCACTTAATGAAATTAATTGAATTTTAAAAAGGTAAAAACAAAAGGAAGAGAAATACAAATCACTACAAGTATTTATTTAAAAACCATCTAAATCCTCTTTGTGCAAAAATAAAAATAAACATTGGTTTATAATATTTAATGTTTAACTTATTTTAATATATTTTGATTAAATTAATATAAAATTGGATAAATATAGTGTAATATATTTTTTTACTTGAATATATATCACTATAAATATAAAATAGTAATTAATTAACATGATTAAATTTAGTTTTTGTACAGGGCCCTCCAATTGATTGGCACGGCCCTGCCAAGCTTGTATGTTGTTCAAGATATCTCAATATTTACAATGTGGGATAGGATAATCCATAATTTACCACGCTCGCTCAATTACAATTGCTTTAGCCAACAAGTTGCATTGAGAACCAATTCAATGGCCGCAACATGTCACAAATGTAGCAACCCCAATAATTCAAAGTCCAAACTGAAACTAGCCGAACTCGGCTCTGATACCATATATATTAAACTCGGCTGAGTCTAGTAGGACAGCAAGTTGGAGGAAGGTCGTGTATGGGTCCATACAAGAAACATCTCAATATTTACCATGCGGGATAACAGAAATCCAACAACGACATAAATAATATTGTGAAGGTGCATCAAATCATCGATCTAATTGAATTTTTATGTTATTATATTTGTACTCTATCTATTCGGTAAAATACATCATTTACAATTAACATGAATTTCTTAACATACTAAAATCTATACATACAAAATATCAAAACATATTTTTTGTATCCTTCTAAATAATACTCATTCCGATTATAAATATAAGACATTTAACTTTTGTACATGTAGTTTAATGAACTAAAAACTAAATAAAATAATTAATTAAAAAATTATGTAGTACTTTTAACGATAAAAACTTTATTTTTGCAAAATTTTCCACAAGGATGGTAAAAAATTGATCTATTTATAATCATTTTACCTAAAAACTACGTGCACAAAATCAAATGTCTTCGTATTTAAAATCGGAGGGAGTACTGAATATAGATTTTTTTTTATTAATTAATGAACGGTCAACCATATCTAAGGGGATATGTTGAGGCCATAAGGCCCATAACATAACCCATCACCATGACACTATTCACCCCAACCGATTTGATTTGATTGCAAACTATAAATTGTTGCTTATATAAATGCTACTGTATACTGTAGTACTCCATACATTAATTAATGACAACCAATGCATGCAACTATATAAATCTAATAAAATACTTGCTTCTTATATGAAAAATTGACCTGGATACGTTTTTTTTAACAAAATAATTGACCATTCAATTAATGCTTTCAACCAAAAAAATAAAACCATTAATGATTTTTTTTTACTTTTAGTTTGCTGACATTCATTTGTAAATGTATAAATGATTTTTTTAAAATGTGTATCCATGAACACAATAGAAAACTCACAAAAGACAGAAAACTATTTTTTCAACTTGAAACACGACCATAATCTATAATTAATTTTAAAACCACAAATCCAATCCAGCGGTATCAGTGTTTGGTGGCGCTTGGCTCCGGGTCTAGTCTACATTTTCCCATGTTATTTTGGGTAGCCTCGTCTGTTCGGCTGGGCAGTTTGGTTGCCACTTTTTGTATTGCACCGTTTTTATTTTATGTTATGTTGTATATTTGACGGTACACCGTCTGCCGACTTTTTCAGTCTCTCGATGAGCCAGGTTTGTCTGATTATCGAATTATTACCTAATTTAAAAAAAACAAAGGGTTTTCAAAAGCAACTAGTTGATTTTGAAAATTTTCTGCCGACCATTTTGCAGCCATAAACACCCAAAACTAGTTCTAAATTTAGGTGTTTGAGTTAGGCCCGGCCCCGCCGTTTGGAGTTGAAGGTCTAATAATTAAGGTTTTGGTAATCTTGATTTAATTTATTCAAGTTAATTAATCCCCTAACACAATTGCAGAGTTTACTGATGAGAAAAGTTATTGATGATAATGACATAAAAACAAATCCCAACTCTACTAACTCTGATTTGACAAAATAAAACACCCTTAATTACCAATAACTTTTATACTATCATTGATCAATTTATTGAAATTTGAATGTCATTACCTAAAATTACTAAAAAAAAATGATTGGGATTTTCATTGAACAAATCTAAGTTATTGTAAGTGTGTGTAATAGATTTTGAAATTAAATAAATTATTCTTTATTTATAGACCACTGAATTTGCTTAAGATTCAAACTCATGTTTCACCTCACTAAACAATTAGTGATTGATAATTCATCATTTATTATAATGAGATTGATGTTTAGAGACAAATTGGGCATGTGTTTGTTCATCGAATGTAAATTGGATCATATATTAGTACTTCCTTTACATCATTAGCCAAGCCCATTAAGATGATTTTGGTCCAAACTAGCCCATTACACGTAGGTGGGCTTTCCCGGCAAGGCACCTGCCCATTAAGAGTCACTTCATTGAACTCGGCTAGACCCACCTACCGAAACAACCCTAATGTGGTATATAAAGACATATTCGAGCCAAGCAAGCGAGTGATTGTTCATATTCAGCTCGTTTAAAACGAGTCAAACTTAAATTTTGGTTAAAGATTTAGATGTGTTCATACTTGGATCGTTCCCTCATTTAGTAAATGAATGAGTTCGAGTCGAGTTTTATTTGAACCTCGACCAGCTCTACTCAATCATAACATAGTAACCAAGGGGAAATTTTATAAATTTTACAACATTCGAGATATTTGAGCTCGATTCAAGCTGAGGTTCAATTTGAATCGAGCTTAAAAAATTTGTGCATATGCGGCTTGTTTAGCAAATGAATGAGCTCATTCCAATCCCGAGCCAAGCTCTAGCTACTCGATCTGCTCGATCATATAACGACCCAACATAGAATTGCTTGATTTTGTGTTAGCTTTCTAATCCAAACATAATTTATCATGGAAGAGCAAGACACAAATGAGTTGTTTGAATCAATAGCTAACTCTCCACTAGACAGAAGAGCCTCTTGAACTCATCAGTAGCCCATTCAGGCAAACAAATGCACACCAAAATCTTCGCATCCGAACCAGCTTTGCCTTCCGGAAGGCACACACAAACCTGTGGAGTCGGCGTCAAGTCTATAGGACCCGCGTAAGCTGGCCTGCCTTGCCCGAAATCCGCGGACTCATACATGGAGAATCTTGTCCATTGTGTGATTGTCAACTTGCCTCCGAACTCGAGCACCTTGGGCCTCTTGTGCTGCACATAATCCACCGTAGACCTCAAGTACTCCTCGGAAACACCCAGCCTTGCTCGGTGAACCAAGCCAGCAGTCCAAGACAAGGGCTTGCTTATGAGATCCTCCACTGTGCTTGTCACACAAGCAACACATATTGCATTGCCGTAGAATCCTTCTTTGAGCCTCGGGTTCTTCAGCATTCCTCGCATATTGACAGGGAACGTCATCCGCAGCTCAAACCCTAGAGGCTTAACGTCGAGAGCCCTAACCCAAGACCGCCAAACATGAGCCGCTAGGGCATCAAAGCCACTACAAATATTGCCATCCTTTTCTTGTGGCTGAGCCAAGGCCTTTAGCTTGCACTGAAAAGCCCTATTAACGCGATAACATAGCTGAACCGGCTTGTCCTTCCATAGCGAGATTGTGAGCGTAGAGGTGTCCTCTACGCTCATAAACTCGCTATGTGGATAGCTGATGGATGGAGGGTCGCGTGGGAGGAAGAACTGTCGGTCCCAACAAGGCTTTGGGGACGCGACTAGGGTGCCTTTCTTGGCTGTGGCAGCCCAGGCAGCGAGGAATTGCATCGCTCCTAGACCGTCACAGAGGCAGTGGCAAAGGCGGAGGCCAAGGCTAAAGCCGCCGCAGCTGAAGTAGGTCAGCTGAGCTATCACAAGTGGCATGTCAACCACTTTGTAGGGCTCCTCATTGGCGAAGTGATAGATCAAAGAGGACCATCCCGGGTTGGGAACCGATAGGTCTCCGAGATCGGCTAAGGCTGCAGTAGACGATGCCTCAACGAAGAGTACACCTTGATCCGGACCGAAATACAGCTCCAGCTTCGCATTCCCGGTCTCTCTAAGCCGCCCCGAGAAAGGGTAGTAGGGGACTAGAACTTGAGAAAGGGCATTGCTGATTGTTTCGGAGAGCTGTTTCGGAGGAGCTGATGCAAGGCTTGGAGGGTAGAAGTAGACGGTTGGAGTGAAAACTCGGGAGCCTATCATGTCGTCGAGATTTGAGAGGTAAAGAACGTCGCCTGGCTTAGCAGGGATGTCACCTGATGGTGTAACTGTGTGCACATGTTTGATGGAGATGGGGATGGAGAGTGTCGAAAAACGGAGTTCTTCGACTAAGGAAGCCATGAGGAAGGATAGCTGCAGGCTGTGGAAAACAAGGGTTTAATAGAGAATGAGCAGAAAGTTGATTGTTTAATCATCTTTTAGTCATTCCAAATGCATTTTTGGATTTATATTTGCTTCTTACCTGCCATGTTTTTCCTTGAAATCTTCCAATCTTTGAATGTGTGAGCTTCATATAGAGTGCATGACATACCTGAACCTTGTTGGCATTGTTCTCACTGCAAGATGCTTAGGTTCTGTTGATATCAAGTGATATCTCTTTATCTAAATTAGTATATCAAATGAACTAAAAAAAGGGCAAATTACTCTAATATCAAAATATCAAGATATAAAGTGATATCGATATCGGGTTAGGCCAAATACTATATATTTGATATCTAGATATCGGTACCATATCTGAACGATGGGGAATACCCACGACATTACGGGTGATTTTGTGCAATTTCCAACCAATGTGTGGTTAGCAGTAATTAACATATTCATTTAACATGGGTGACATTTTTTTTTTCAAGAACGAAAGAATTTGAGAGATTTCAGACTCGATCTGCTGACCATCCAATAGATAGCTTCCTTTCGGATAAAAACAAGGAATTCGAGGGAGCCACAAGCGAAGTACCATCTATCAAAAACTAAAGATGCACCACTTTGTCCGCCACTTGATTAATTAACCTCATGGAAGATATGGTTGCACAAACTATCCGCAAATCCTTGGATCAAGACGATCGAGGACGTTCGCAGTCACCATCTCGATCTTCCGAGGGCATTTCCAAAGAACATAGAGGTGACTTTTTTTTTGACATTTTTAACCTTGTAGTTCTTATTTCCTAATTTCACACAAAAATCAAACACAACCAATAAGAAAATTAAACAAGTGAGGCACTTCAAGCGAGTTGAGCTCTCGCGCCGATACCATGTAATCATGTATGTATATACATTTCATGTTCTATATATATTCTTCCAAATTACAACTATTGATCTTAATTTTAACCGTTACAAAAATTTGCAAGCAAATATCAAATACCTGCTTGCCCTGTATAATATACATACCCTTATTGATCGATCGTTACAATCTTTACATAAGAGGGAGGGCCAATTGATCGATCGATCACCTTCAATTGCTTGGTTGAATCCTCCAATCACTTCTCTTGGATCTTAACCATCTTTGAGCTAAAAATAACAAAGACAACAAAGCGCCCGGTTTTCATTGGTTTCAATCCAACACAGGATCCTCCTGCCAACAAAGAAGCATAACAACGCAACGTCGCGCAATGTAAAGCCGAGCCCTTTGCTGCCTCACCATCGTCTGGATCTTCCTCCGGCACCCATTTTTCCGTCGATCGGAAGAAGCCTTTTTCCCTGCTTTATTTGTTGATGATGGCAAGAAGAAGAAGTACTTCATGGCTTATACAAAATAAACCCACAAAAGGATTATTTGATAATGATGCACTACTCTATATAAAACATATATACATGATTTGACCCAGCTAATTTAAGTGTGGAGTGTGGACCCTACCTAGCTTATTTTGAACAATTAATTATTATAATTAAGCTGGGTCATCCGAAATTAAGTTAGGTACATTATCATTTTACATATAGATGATCAATAAATAATACAGTATATATAGGATATATCTAAAAAAACATTTTTTTACAAGTGAACATATAGATTATTCGTACATAATAATAATAATAATAATAATAATAATAATAATAATAATAATAATAATAATAATAATATATTTATTGATATTGATATTAATATACCAAATTAATAATGAAAAAGAAAAGAAAAGAAAAGAGGGATTAGGTATATACATTAGTATATATAGATAACGACACGACCTCAATGATGAGATATGATTAGGAAATATAAATGGAGTCCAAATGTCCAATTCATAAGCCAACTGGCTAATTGGTACACCCAAAAGACCAAAATTTCAGACGTGTGGGGATGCAATTTAATTAATTTTACTCTCGTTCTTCGTTTGATCCTTGTAATCACATACTAATCCATTCATTATTGTCCTCTAAATTTATTTTTCCATGTTATATAAAGCCAGATTACACTCGAGCCATCCTTGTTCATAAATATGTACATTGTACATCCATACATACACAGAATTAAGGCTGTTATATGAGTCGAGTAGCTCGAGTTCATTCATTTTTTAAACAAATCGAGTATGAGCACATTTTTAAGCTCGGTTCAAAGCTTGAGCTTGTTCATTTCTTAAACGATCTGAGTATGAGAACATTTTTAAGCTCAAGTTCAAATTTTGGCTCGGCTCGGCTCTAAACGAGCTAAATATAAACAAGCGGTACTGATCGGCTTGTTCGGCTCGAATAACAACCCTCCATAGACTTGTGACATTAGGCCTATCTTATAGCGTTTCTGTTAAATTTCGAAAATCTCAATTGAATCTATTTTCACACCACAATCATATTTTAGATACCAACAATTTCTCAATTCATAAAGCTCCAATTCAAAACTACTGATTAAAATGTCGAAGATAGTCCTTTCTTTTGAATTGTTATTTGTTAATTGTTAGGTATAAAATTATGAATGTATGAAGTGAAATAATTATAGGAGGAGATTAATCAAAGAATGATGAGTGATGACATGATGACATGGCTTCCAATCAGGAGAGAGAGGTGCAGTTGGTGATGGTGATGATGAGAGCAAGCAGCCCTAAAACATGCACATTTTTAGGTAGTTGGAGGGTGACATACCAACAGACTCAATCACCTCCAACAATCCTAGCTAACACACGTATGCATTTATGCACCTTAAACATATATATATGTATAATTCCAAAACGTTACACCTTGTAAAGTGCTTGCTTACTCGGTTGATCGATCTCCCATTCAAAGAATAATATATCACCTGCTCTCTTGTCGGAGTAGAATGAATTGAAGATCATCGATCTCGATCGATCTATACACTTCATGTACCGACGCTTATCATCTACCGTGTCGGGGTGAGCATGAATCGATAAAAGTCGGTTAAAGATGGGTAGATTATCCCACATCGAAAATAAATAGAGAAATTGAATAATACTTGTATAAAGTTGATAGACTATCCTTATAGAATTGGAAAATTTCATTTGGTGCCCGAGTTTTTGACAATTCCGCTTGGTGTCTCAAGGTTTTATTTTGTCCGGATGGAGTTTTGTCAAAAGTCCGTCTCATGTCCAAAACTCATATTTTTATTTTTTTAAATGAATAAAACGGCCCATTATTTTTTTCTTATTACACAAAACCTCTTGTACTTTTAACAATGAATAAAATTACCTATTATTTAACTAAATTCAAGATAAAATTGAAAAACCCACCTTTATTTCTTAAATTTAACAAAATCACATATTATTTTCAAAACTTTTATCACAAAATCACCCTTCTTCCATAAATTTTAAAACAAAATCATGACGGTTTTTAAAATTATACAAAAGACATATTAGTTTCCATACTTTGGAAAAATTAAAATAAAAACACTCGTTATTTTCCAAAACAATATTTAACACCTATTGATAGGGTCTATTTTAGTCGTATAATTGCATATTATATTAGCTTATTTTCATGCATATTTTACATATTTTATAGTTAATTTGTAATATTTTGTTTCAGAGTTTACAATAGTGTTTTTATATATTTTAGGTATTTTTGGACTTGGATCATATAAATTTGGAGGTTGAGATCATTTTATAAATTATAAACAAGGTGGGTCGGGTTACTGTTGATGTATCAGGCTGATGGACTGCGTAATACGGAAGAGGCGGAAGAAGCCCCTCGGCTTGCGACTGATTGAACTGCTGCTCCATACGGAGTATTATTTTGGTCCAATTCAAGAGTATTATTTTGGTTTATAAAGTTAGATAGAATAGATTAATATATTATTATTATTATTATATAGATTAGTTAGATTAGGTTTTCTACCAGCATATATATACATTCATACGGTGCACCAAGGAGGTGTGACTTACCGTAGCCGACTTTAGCTGTTAACCCTAATTATATTTTGTCTTATTGTTATGGAGATCTAAACTCTCTCGTTTTATTTATGGATTGAAGCTTTGGATTGATAAAGTTGTGAGATTTCTATTCTTGTTCTATTCCTATTGATTCGTATTGATTCTTTTGCGAATATTGTTAATTTCTTCTAGTCCGTACAACTAGTTGAGATTATTGCTATGATTTTGTAGATTCCTCGTAGCGAACCTTAATTCATAGTAGCAATCATGCCTTTTTAGGACTCGTATGACTAAACTGGTGTGTAGAGAATCAATTATATGTTGAATGCTGACTCGTAGCTTGGTGTTGCATGTATCCAGGTTAATCCTTAATCTTAATGTTACTATTAGGTTGAATCTTAACCGTGTTAGGGTTATCTAGTTAGTAAGGGTTACTAGGACTCGTAGGACTAGTAATTTACACAAGATCAGGACAGGAACAATAATAGGATGAAAAGAGAACTTGAAGAAGAATCGAGGATCAACCGGTCAAACTAAAGTGGATATTTGTAGATGAAACTAGTCCTTTAGTTGTTATCTCCGTTAACTTGTTTATAGTTTATTTTGTTTTCTTTCTTATTCTCAATCACCAAAACCCCCCTTTTGTTCTCTTAATTGGTAAATAAACTTAACTCAGGAATAACTTGATTCTCTGTGGGATCGACTCGTACTTACTGCACTACATTAGTTAGGTAGGTTCGAATTTATTTTGATACGGTTAACGCGACTAAAAACCGTCCATCACCTATTATTTTCCAAAATAATATTTAACCTATAATTCAATAAATTTTAACAATTGCAAATGAGGTTGATCATATGGTGTCACAATATTTTGGTAGTATATTTTTTTTCGAGTCGATTTATAAACCCAAAATTATTATTTTTTTCAATTTAATATTTAGCCACAATAGTTCATTTTATAAGAAAGAAATACATTATAATTATCATTTTCTTTTAAAATCAGCCTTCGGGTTTGACCTGACCCGAAAATGTCGGATCGGATCGAGTTGACCCAACATGAACCATCCTAATTGATCAATCTAATCCAATACTCGATTAGAATTTTATTGAAAAGGAAAAAGTAATGTAAAAAATAAAGGGTGGATTGATGAATAAGAGGGGGGATTTTTTATACTCAATTAAAATAAAGGAGATTTTTTTTAATCCAAAGTATGGTTTTATGATTTTTTTTTCTTTTTGTAATTTATAGCTCAAGTTTTTTTTTCAAAAAAATGTGAGGGTGGATTGATGCAAAGTTTGTATAAATAATGGGTGGTATGTTATGTATGTACAACGTTTGACAAATAATGAGATTTTTTTTTTGCAAAATATTAAAAATAATGAATCTTTTGTGTAATGTTAAAAATAAAGGTTGATTTTTTTCTAAAATTTTTTGTAACAATGAGTGAGTTTTTGCTAAAATTTTGGAAATTATGTGTGATTTTATTGAAAAAAATATATAAGATGTTTTGTTTTTTCACTTTTATATTGGATTTAGTTAAATAATAGGTAATTTTATTCATTGTTAAAAATAAAGGGGGTCTTGTAAAATAAAGAAAAATGATGGGTCGTTTTTTCATTTAAAAAAGTGAAATATATGAGTTTTGGGCATGAGGCGGACTTTTGACAAAACTCAGGAGCACTATCCGTATAAAATAAAACTTTAGGACACCAAACGGAATTGTTAAAATCTCAGGGGTACCAAACGGAATTTCCCTATAGAATTTTATCAAACCTAGAATTCTGAAATGAACCAAAACGACGTCGTCAAGTTTGGGAGCGTGTTAGACTTTTCTTCCAGTTCAGTGTTCGACGGCGCGAACTAAAAACGACGTCGTGTTATCACTTTAATCAAGGCTCAATCCAAGTTCCAACCCAGTTTTCTGCGTGCGGTTCTGCCTCCGCCTCGGCGACTGCGACTGTAATCTGCGGGACTCCAATGGCTTGCAAATACAATTACGTTTTATCTTCTCTCTCTCACTCCATCAGAAGCTCATCCAAGTCCTTCCTCAAATCCCTAGTCCTGCCATTTCCATTCCACCGAGTAATCCCTTCATTTATCACCTCCGCTCATCTCCAATCTCCGGCGAACGCTAGAACCTTCTCGACGCCGGCGAAGGCCAGCTTCACCTGGGATGACGTCTTCCGAATTTCCGGTTCTAAAGATAACGATTCGCCTGATCTCTCCCGTTTCTTCGACAAAATCAGCGCTTGCAATCGCAATTGTGTAAGTGTCGCCTCCCTCCCCTCTCTCTCTCTTTGCGTTATGCATAGGTTAGAATGTTAGATGATTGTTGGCTGAAGTGAAAGATGAATTGGTTTGCAGGATAAATCGAAGGAGTTTCTCCCTTTCGTAATTGAAGATCAACTCGTTGGCTTTGTACATAAGGGGTGAGAATTTCAAAGTTTTTGTTGAATATTAGCTCCTCTAATTTGGCTGAAAAACGGGATCAACTCTAGATGCTTTTCATAGATTACAATGTGGAGGAGAATGGAAATTGAGACTGATGGATATGTTTCAGTACCACAGTTTTGCTGATATCTTGAGGAGTTATCAAGATGTGTTTGTGTTTCCCCCAATTGGGATTTCAAATGGGCCTTCAAGTGGCTATGTTACTTTACAAGCAGCATTAAGGACTCCAGAGGAGAGGACAAATGCGGTTGAGAATGTTATTAGAAGCCTAGGAGAAGATGTGATACCAGGAATCCGAAATGAGGTGCTTCTAATTGCCAATGGCTATTTGTTATGTTTATGTAGGACAGTTCTGTTGACATTGATGATTTTCCATCTGCATTGGTTGTGATTGTATGAGATTGGACCATTACTGCTTTTCGAGTTGTCAATATGGAACCATCTACTTTCTTGATATAGCCGTTTGTTATGTTAATGACCACTTGTTGTTTCTTCACCCGAACCAGCTTTACCCTATCACTGCAAGCTTTGGAGCTAAGGAGTTCTTGTCAGTGGAGAGGGCCGCTGCTCCATACTTTGGAATAAAGGCAAGTGTTATCATAATGCTCTGTTATTCAAATCGAGTCTCTAATCATCATAATGCTCTGTTATTCGTTAATCTGTATGCAGTTTGTAGTGCTTCATATTTTCCCTCCATTCCTTCTCATATGCTCAGACCATCTGGCATTTGCAACTCCCTTTTAAAATTCATGTCAGACTTTAGCATCCCGTGTTCTTTGCTTTTTAAAACTTTATTTTGAATTGTATATTGGTTGTCAAACTCTTTTGTCTTATTCATTACATATTAGTGAAGCTACGTGAGCCTGGCTAATTTGTTTCCCTGTCCTCCCTGAAGTAGGCATATGGAGTCCACATGAATGGATATGTTGAAAGAAATGATGAAGAGTTTCTGTGGGTAGGGAAGAGAAGCCTAGAAAAGCCCACATTTCCTGGGATGCTTGATCATCTTGTTGCTGGAGGATTGGTTAGCTCTGACTTCTAAATTAATTCTTTTACCTGTTCATGGGTTCTCTGGTCATGAGGCAGGTCCATGCCTATCAGTCAACTTGATATATTAATGTAATGATTCAAGTTGGTTGAAGTGAAATGATGTCATTAAAATTTTGATAAACTCGTAAGTCGTAAGATATGCAGTGCTGCACAATACCCTCTTGCTGCCTTCTGGAGGCCGGAATTTTTGTATGTCATTAATCACATTCCTCTATTGGTCATTTAAGCTTGATTAGTCTTTTAGATGCATGTTATGTTCACCCAGACCACCCCAGGTCCCTAAATTCTCCAAATCTGTCCAGTTGGCCTGAACAAACAATTTTTATTCCTTTAATGTCGTGATTTTTCTGTGTTTTTTTTTTTATATTGTGTTTTTATAATTGAATTTCAAGATGTTGTTTGCACATTTATTTTCTTTTATGAACCTAAAAAAGTAAAAAACTGTACCTTCCTTGCCACCCCCCTGAATATTTGCCACTGCAAAATCATTACGCAGTGTGTACTTTATCTCTTACTTGTAGGCTTGTAGCATACCTAGGTGTTCGTTTTTTTGCATTTTCCATTGGTCATCTTATCTAGTCATCTTTTGGATACTGTAATTGTTGTCACAGCCCCACGGAATTGCCTGCAGTGAGAACATGATCAAGGAATGTGCAGAGGAAGCAGGAATTCCGAGATCTATTGCCATGCGGTTTGCTTTCTTTTTGCCACTTTGCTTTTGTTATATACTTATTATATGATCTTGATGACATGTCACATGATCCTATAATCTTTATGATGTCTGCCATGATTTGATTTGCATTCTTTCCTTTTGTTGGGTTAGAAATTAATAATTTTTAGCTTTTGGTATTACAGGAGTCAATTGGGCTAAGAATAGATTTCCTTGTACACTGCAATTAAGTTTTCAATCCAGAATGAATTGGTTTATTATTATTATTGATCTGATTGTCTCTCCTTTCCAGTGCTAAAGCAGTGGGTGCTATTTCTTACTCAGACATTGATGGGTATAGATACAAGAGAGATGTACTGTTTTGTTATGATTTAAAACTACCAGAAGATTTTGTCCCCAACAATCAGGGTAAGCCTAATAATGTTTCTGTAAATTGACAAAGTTCAATGTTTTACAATGATTTCAGATGATACTCTGGTGGTTCATTATTTTTCTTTTTATCCAGATGGTGAAGTGGAGAGCTTCAAATTGATCCCTGTTACTCAGATTATGAATGTCATAAAGCAGACTAATTTTTTCAAGCCAAACTGCTGTCTTGTTATCATTGATTTCCTCATAAGACACGGGTATGAAGATTTCTTCTTATAGTATGATGAGAAATTTCTGCATCTGCCCTGCCATCACAACACATCAGTCCACTGTATTTTTTTTTTTGTTGACAGAAGACAACATCTCCTAGATATTCAGTTTTAAATGTCATAATAGAGGAAGCAAAATATGTTCAGAACTGATTGTTTTGGTTTCTACTTTCTGTGTTATTCAATCTGAACAAGTTCTTGCACAGTTGTACTGTCTCTACACTCTACAATATCTTTAAAATGTCTGTTGAAACACCCTTCAATTTACAGTACTTAAGTACTTAATGACTGCATATAAGTTGGTGCGATGAAACAGTTTGATTATCTTAATTTTGTTTTGCTTGTTGATTTCTGATTCGTTTTTGCCTTCCACTTTTGCAGTTATATTACCCCTGATGATGCAGGATACTTGAAGCTGTTCCAGAGCTTACGCGGTGGAGATTGTTCATAAGTTATAAATGACTTTTGAGCTCTGTAAGTTTTTTTTTTCAAAAGCAAAACCCTTGGAAGTAGCCACATAGCTAGTTGAATTGCTGAGTTTAAACTTGATTTAGGAACATGATAGATTTTTTTTTTCTTCGAAACTTATTGTTGGTGAAAATTTCATGTCTTGCTTACAGTGTCAGGGAACAGAACTTGTAAGATACTGCTGTTAAAAAAGTACATTTCTTAAATAAGCTTAGATCGTTGAGATGAAAGCAAAAGGTTATGTTAGATATTATTAGCTTCATTTCGCTTCCAGGAGAAAGTTTTTACTTTACACTTTTCATGTTTCATTGAATGGAACAAAAAAAATTCTTATCCTGAAAATTATTTTAAAAAAATGCACAGATTCAAGCAATGGAGCCTAGAATAGTCCAAGACGAAAGAGACAAACAGAAAAACAAAACAAAACAATGAAAAACAAGAAGATAAGGCATATTTGAATGGTTGCAGTTAAGACATTTGTATGAAAGTGCTTGCCTTTAACCTGATAGATTTGTTTCAGGCCACCTCCTTACCACCAAGGAAGGACACTCTCCTTCGTCTGTCGTTTTCCTCTCCACATTCTCCCGAAGCATCTCCTAGTCATTCACATAGGCGTTCCTTGCTTCCGAAACTTATAGCTGTAGGGCCAACCCTGATATCTTCTGCAAAACTTTTGTCTTGTAGTTGAAATTTCTCCTCCAACGCATTTTGTGGTGGTTTGTCGATAATCAATATACATTTCTTGCCAATCAATGATCCCTTGGTCGAGTGGTAAAGAGGAGGTATCCTTGCGCGTCTCTTGCCACTTGGTTTGCCCGGTTCAAGATACATGTATCTTGCACGAGTAGCTGTTTGAGCTTCTGAACTTATGCTTGTGAACGATAAGCTTGTGGTATTGATCAACAAGTTGGAGGTGGCCTGCCTTGTCAAGTTGATGGTAACAATTGTTGATAAACACAAAACTAGTGTTTGAAGTAGTTGTGGTGACATGAACTGACGTTTGTGTTCAAAGTTTGGGTTCTAACATGATATCGATGGATCTTATCGATTTGTATACATGGCCATAGGTCGAAAACGATGTTCGAGAAATACTAGCACACACAACCCTTGTACAAATCTTTGCATAGAGTTCTACACTTGCACGTATTTTGGGTCATCTTCCTTGGTGAAAACGATGATTTATCCTAATCCAGTTTATGAGTTAGACTGATCTTTACAAATTGGCCTTGATGGACCTACCTTTTTGTTTTAGCCTTAGTTCAGTTGTCTTACAGTCACTTTACATCTAAATTTGATATTATATGATCTGTTTAAGTGATTGATCATCTCACTCACAAGTGTCTGTCTCCATGTTTCTAAAACAAGTTAGACCCATTGAGCTCAAGCTTTTCAAGGGTCATTTAGCTAATTAGCTTAAATCAGTTATTCATTAATGCTAAATGGGGAAAAAAAAAGAAAAATCTAGTCATGCCTATTTGCCTAGAGTCATTTTCATGGGGTAATGAAAAGAGGTTTGCCACATCATTAATGGGATGAGTATCAACTATCAAGTGCCAATTTAAGTGGAGGTGGTGGGGTGCCTGGGCTTGAGGTGACTGGTGTGGTTTGTGTGTATCTTTCCGATGATAACATTAACAACCAGTCCGGTTATAGAAGTCGAGGAAGGCTAAAAATAAATTGTAAATGTCCAGAAACACGGGGAAATCTGAAAACTAATACGATGTCTTGACATTGGAGAGACGATAATAGAAACCTACCAAGGGAAATAAGCCAAAAAAAAAAATTTATTTTATATGGAGGGTATAATTTCTTTTCTGTAATCTGAATTGTAATTTTTTTTAATATAAAAACGTCATTGAAAAGTGGAAACTAAGCCAAAATTTAAATTTTGTTGGCTCTAGAAAATTCCAGAGTGAAGATAACTTTGGGTACTACCCATAAGTCCTTTCCAGTGAGCCATTCTGGAATGATTAAAGAGTAAAAATCACATGAAAAAAAAAATACAAAAAGGTAACGACAAAAAATTGTTAGCCGCGAAAATGGCTTCCCGCCACAATTAAATACGTTTCGCTTTCAATCTCATTTTGTCTTCAACGGCCATCGTTCCCAATTTTTCCTCCCACAATTTTTGTAAGTCGTAACCCTAAAATTAAGCTCCGACGTTTCGCTGTGGATGGAATTGAAGCTCTCATCACTAAATTGATTCGACACTTTGTCCCCACCTTGTGATTTTTCTTCACAGATTTTTCTTCACCTCGAAATCTCGAATTGTCCCAAAAAATCCGTATTTCAGTCACTTTCAAACCCTAGCTTTCACGTTTAGCCAAATTCAGACGTGTTTACTGATTTTCACCAGAAAAAATAAAGGAATTGAATTTCCTAGATTTTTCCCCGTCCCACTGGTTTCTTCCGTCTGCATAAAAA
The DNA here is from genome assembly GCA_963922045.1 of Persicaria maculosa. Taxonomy (NCBI): domain Eukaryota; kingdom Viridiplantae; phylum Streptophyta; class Magnoliopsida; order Caryophyllales; family Polygonaceae; genus Persicaria; species Persicaria maculosa. Next base: position 4,066,546 of record OY998252.1, read on the forward strand.
TGGCGATTTGGTCCTTCATTTCGGATTTCCTCTGTTACTATCATCTGCTACAGATATGGCTTGCAACTACCACCATCTCTACGTTTCAAATGCCTTTAGAAGCTCAACCCCTTCCATGTGCAAAACCCTCGCCTCTTCATCCGCTCCCACATCTCAAAGCCCTAGACTTTATCAGTCCCTGTGCTCCGGAAATCAGACACAAAATTCAGCAATTTCATCTCCTCCTCCTGTTCCGAGTTTCTCTTGGGATGATGTGTTTCGACTCCCTTTCGACCACCCCTCCGATCTCAAGGGGTTCTTCGAGAAGATAAACTCGTGCAATCGCAATCTGGTGAGTTCCAATCTCTCTCTCGCACTTCCTACATCGGTTAATTTGTTGTAGCTTGCGAGGTCTGATTTTTGTGTGTTGATTTGTCTGTCTCGCAGGAGAAGCAGTGGGAGTTTCTTCCGTTCGTCGTCGAGGGCCATGTTGTCGGCCACATACATCACCGGTGAGCCTCCCATACGCTCTCCGTCTCTGTTTGTTGATTGAGCCCTATCGTACAAGTTGGAACTTGGAATCATCTTGAGACGAGTTCTGTTTTCAAACACTGCAGTTTCTTTGACATCTTGAAGAACTTTCAAGATGTGTTTGTGTTCAGCCAAAATGATTCCTATGGTGGCTCATTTGGGGGCTATGTAACGCTACACCCTTCACTTAACACCTGTGAGGATCGGACTTCGGCTGTTGCTAGCGTAATCAAAAGCTTGTGTGAAAAACTGATTCCAGGTAGACGGGATGAGGTACTCATAGCTAAGGGATGATGCTTAATTCCTTGTCTGTATACCATTTGAGATGTGCAATTCGTAAGCTGAAGTCAGAACTTTAATTGAAGGCATAAGCTACTGAATAATGATTTTGCTGTCATAGTTCGATATGTGGAGTATCTAAGAGCGTCTCCAACAGATTTCCCATTTTGAAGAAAGTTGGATTTTTGGAGAATTTTGAGTCTTTTTTGGGGACTACAGATTCGCCATTTCATTATCTGAATCTTCAAAATGGGAAAGTTGTTGGAATTTGAGCGAAAATATTTTTTTGAGTTTTTGTCTAAGGACTCTTTGTAATGCTTTGAACCAGCTCTACCCTGTTGCGCCGTCCTTTGGATCCCCAGCGCTGTTCTTGTTGGAACGAGCTGCGGCTACCTATTTTGGAACAAAGGTCTGTTATATTGTGTCGTGTCTTATCTGAATGACTGTATATCTGCCCTTAACTAATGAATCAAAATGACTGTTTTCCCCATTGTAACGCAGATATATTGCGTCTATGTGAATGGCTACGTTGAAAAGGATGGACAGACGTTCCTCTGGGTCGGGAAAAGAAGCCCTGTGAAGCAGTCTTTTCCAGGGATGCTGGATTATCTAGTAGCTGGAGGATTGGTTAGTTACATAGCTATGAAAGTTTGCCAAATCTTGTCCTGTGCATATTTTGACATGACTATGTCTGTTTCGCTATTGTTCGTTGCAGCCTCATGGAATCAGCCCTACCGAAAACATATTGAAGGAATGCGAGGAGGAGGCAGCAATACCGCATTCCATCTTGAAAGAGTAGGCCATCTTTCTAGCAATCATCTGCCTATAAATAAAACTGCCTTGACTTGAATCCATCTATGATCTATTTCTTCAGGGTTAAATCAGCAGGTGCTGTCTCTTATGCTGACATTGATGGATATACATACCGGAGAGAGGTTCACTTCTGCTATGACTTGAAACTGCCTGAAGGATTTATCCCTAAGAATCTCGGTAAGCCAGCTGCAGTAATGCCTTTCAAGCTGCTTCACTATGACAGTTGCACTTACCAAAGTGTCTTCACTATGCAAATGTTTCAACAGACGGAGAGGTGGAAAGCTTTGAGTTGGTTCCAGTGCCACTCGTCGCGACTGTAATAAAGAACACTGACTTCTTCAGGCCGAATTGCTCTCCTGGTATCATTGATTTCCTCGTCCGCCATGGGTATGTGAAATCTCTTCCTGCATCTCCATGAATTTCTTATACGAAATGCCGAAATACTCAGTAATCTGTATCTACATGCAGACACATTTCTCCTGAAGCTCCTGGATACTTGAAGCTTCTGCAGAGTCTACGGATGGGAGATTGCTCATGAAGGAACAGAGTAGTGATCCAAATAAAAGAGTAAATGGGGATTCCATGTATAGTTTTGTTATATACATAAACAACACACATAATGGAAATTAAAAGATTTGAGATAACAAAGGACAATTACAATGGTTGTTAATTATCTTTCATTGGGGGTGTTTCTTGTTTTCTTTAATTGGCTCCTTCTATATGTCATTATGCCTCTTAACTATTTGATGTATTTTTTTTATGACGGTTAGTACATCAGTCGATTTTCGGCCACTCGATATAACAGGCATATCGAATCACAATGGTAGTAGTGATGAAGTTTTGAGATTGGAAGATATGTTTATAAGTGAAAATGATGGTGAAATCCAATCTTGAAACTATATGCCATATGTAGTTATTAATGTATAATGATGCATTTTGTTTAGATATATCAAAGCCCTTGTTGGCATAATATGTTCTTTCAGCATGACCAATATTCAATCAATCTCATGGAAAATAGTTAGAAATAAAAATGTGAGCTGCATTTGTGTAGATATTTGCACGGTGAATATTTCACCAATCATACTGTCATAACACTGGTTTCCAGAGTAGGTAGACATTTTGTCAACTTAAAAGTCAGTATCGACATTATTTAAAAAAAAAAAATACTTACCAACTCTGAAAATTGGAGTCATAACGGTACGTTTGACGTATATTTTAGCCGCGCTTATAGTTAGCCCTTGTACATCCTACAATTACTAGCCTACATCAATTCAGCATTTTTTTTATATATGTATAAAACAGAACTGTTTTCATATGTTCCTTTCCCCCTATAAATTAATATATCCTTTGAGGAGTCAACTCCAAGAATCTGATTTCATGTCGATGACCCAACCGTTAATCGACAAACAATGAAAGCTTTAACCATCGACCAAAACCCTAAATTCTAAAGTCTCAACTTCCCTCCTGTCATTGAGTTGCAGATCTTAGTCAAAATTGATGAATCAAGCATCTTTATCCGAGTGTCCAACCAATATATTCAGAGTCTTATTGGGAGGAGAAAATGTATAAAAAAATTTAATCTTTTTTGCCTTTTGCAAAAACTTTTGGGTGGTTGCGTCCAGAACTAGCAAGATCCGACCCTAATGGACCAACTGTCATGAAGCAACAAAGGCTCGATGCCAGGGGAACAAAAGCAAAAACCTATAGTCAGAAATAGACATCTCCTAGCGAAGTGTGGATCTAAAGTACTTCCCTCACTTTGAAAATAATCGCTACTAGAAATTATTGCCTCTAGTGACACAAACGAGAAACGTGGCATATAATTACATTTTCTACCTACAAAATTATTGACTATTTTTTTTTCAATAACCCAAAAATCGTATTATGCGATACAACAACATAACCATCCGGCGTTCTTTTAAACAAAGTTCATACCACCGAATACAATCACTCCAAACTCAAATTTATCTTCAATTTATAAAAGAAGCAAAAGATGGTCAAAATTCGGGTGCAGTAATGTCTGAAACATGAAAGATGCAAATCAATCAAAATCTTCATCCCACAAAAAAAGGGTCCAATGTCGAATGCCCAATGTCTAATGCCCAAAACCAAATCTCGTACTGGATCTTCATCAAAGAATCTATGCTCATCCCAACTTCAATCAATTGGCACTAATAAATTGACACTGCACCAAAGTTGGCATCACTTAAAAAGCCCAATTTGGCCAATCGCCTTCAAACATTACCCCCTGATTTCCCGCCAAAATTTCCCTTTAAATACCCCTAAATGTTTGTTTCCCCAACCAACTCATTTCATTTCATCTATGCCTTGCTAGATTGATCCAAGCTAGCTCATCGATCGAGCTTTGCAGTTTCATCGACCGAGGAGAGCCTCACATGGGAAAGTAGGGAGTGGACTACAGCCAAGGATGACTTGCCGGTATGTCACAAATGCGTATGTGTGCGTGCGTGTATGCATTGATCATCGGCAAGTTGTCCGTGGCTATAATTCGCTCTTTACTTCTCATGTCGGGTGCCTCGGCTTATTGGTGTAGTATGTTCAGGTAATGCCTCATTGCTCTACTTCTATGTCTTGAATCTCTCTTTTTTGCTCTTCGACAATAACATAAACCCGAAATATTGCACAATAAGTATCTTTTCGGAACTTGTGATTTTAATATTATATAGTTTTAAATGAAATAAATATAAGATTTTAGTTTAATTAGTTTTTTTAAACCATTGTTTTTCATCATCTACTTAACAGCTAAGTTTCTCAAACACCAAACTATCTCATCGACCTATATTTAGCAGAAATAATCCAATAGTTTCAACTCCTCAATCAACTTCAGCTATCCTTTTACTCAACATAGCCTTAAACTCCTGACATTTGACAAAAAGGGCATATATGAATGAGTTGAGATTCTAATGAAGGCTAAAAATTGTACAAGATAAGGCAAATTCTCTTAATTAAACACTCTAGACATGGTTTTTGTTCTTTTGAGTTGCAAGCAACAATTGAAATCATACCACAACTATTATACAAACCACACCAGACTATATATATAAGCACCGAAATAACACTATAACAAGTTTTATTGCTACCTGTACATGCCAATGCTCGTCGTACTTTACTCGCTAACGATCTCCCTCAAGCTTCCTCCAATACCACTAGCGAAGTGGATGTGCGCGTGCCTGTGTCCGTGCATCCGACAGTATTCCTCCATGAAGCTCTTACAGCAGCTTGCAATCTCTCGGTTTGCCATCTCGACGTATTCATGTTTTTGAGCTTCGGCATGATCATGAGCGTGGCCACCAGAATCCGACTGGTGACCACATTTGACGCTTTCTTCGCAATCATGAATCTGTTTCGGCTCCACTTCATGGGAGCATACGGATTCTTTGACGATTGCCTCATTTTCCACATGACTCACACAGCACTCGTCCTTAACACACTTGTCTTGCAAGCAGTCAGCAACTTGCCCTTCGAGGTCTCGGCATTCCTCTTTCTGGCATGCCATTGGAGTCGCGATAGCCTCGCAGCAGTTGTCAATTTCGCCTACTACTTCATGTGATTCGCCATCACACACCACCTTTACGGCTTTCCCGTCACATCCTAGGGAAGAGCATTCGAGAACCGGACCAGAATCCTCGGGGCAGCATTGCAGCTTCACCCTCTCAACACCGCCACCATGCTGGTGGTGGTGAGCAAGTGGGTCTACACCGCACTTCCTGCTGCGGCAGGAAGTCACCTGCTCGTCCAACGACGAAGATTTGGCCGCCTTGTTCCTCCTCGTGGCCACGTTCGTGGAGCACGAATGCTTGTGGACTCCAGAGGTGTGGCAACTCCCCTTATGGTCATGCACAAGGCTGATAGCCGAAGATGCCTTGCAGCCAACCTTCTTGCCATGGGTGTGGCTGTGTTGGTGGTTGTGCGTCGCGGTCGCCCCATGAGACTTTCGGAGGAGGAGCATGCTATTGAAGATGACCATCAAGCAAGTCGCGACATCAACAAGAACGGCGAGCCAGATGATGGGGTGGCCTGCAAAGGCCACCGCAAGAACGATGACCTTGGTTATGATGGAGAACGCGATGTTCTGGATAACCTTGTGCTGGGTGCGCTTGGCGAGCCTGATAGCTTTCGGGATCCGCCTAATGTCGTTCGTCATGAGGATGACATGGCCTGTCTCGGTTGCGAGAGCTGATCCGGACACTCCCATTGAGATCCCCACATCGGCTGTGGCTAGAGCTGGGGCGTCGTTGACACCGTCGCCTACCATGGCTGTGGGGCCTGATTTCTTGTAGTCCTCGAGGATTCGCGCCTTGTCTTCCGGTAGGAGCTCAGCATGGACTTCATCCAAAGCGTTTTCAAGCTGAAAAATTGGTGAAAACAACACAAACACTGAGATAAAGCGGGGTTTAGGGGTCAGGATGTACACACTCTTTTCCCGAACTAGTCGAGTGAGTGTTTCCAATAGACCCAAAAAATAACTGAACAATTGACAATGAAGTTCTTAAAAAATGCAAGGCACCTGAGCTTGTGTATGAGTTGCTGCAGCATGGTTATCGCCGGTAAGCATGGCGGTTCGAATACCCATTGCTTTAAGGGCTATGATGGCATCTAAAGCACCAGATCGGCATGCATCAGAGAGGCTTAATGTTCCAATCACAGCTCCACCCGAATACACAAAACCGAGTGTTCTCCCATCTTCGGAACTGGATTCGATTTCAGGGGCTAGAAACTCATAACAGCAAAGGTTATCATCAGTTAGAAATTTCTCAATGAATAAGGGTGTGTTTGGTAATGATATCTAGATATCAGATATCAGCTCCTAATATCTGATATCTAGTGTTTGATAGGGCTAGATATCGATATCACTTTAGCTGATATCGATATCTAGTGTTTGGTAGGCATAGTATATCACTTGATATCTGATATCTAGTGTTTGGTAGGGCTAGATATCGATATCAGTTGATATCTAGATATCAAATTTAGCCTATTTTGATATACTCCGTTTTTGGGAGGTATCACTTGATATCGATATCGCCCGATATCGATATCTTGATACCGATACCGATATCTTGATATCAAGATATCAAAGATATCACCCGATATCGATATCTTGATATCGATACCGATATCGATATCGATATCTTGATATCTAGATATCGTTACCAAACACACCCTAACAGATTTCCTCTTTGTAACTAATTGGTGCTAGTTAAGACCTCACCATCTAAACACCCAGCTCTGTGGCCCAGTTTTCGGTTTCCGACATAGATCTCCTTTCCATCAATCCTCCCAGCAATCCCTTCTCCCGGAAAGTTTTGGAACTCGCCGACAATCTCTGGCTTCGGCTCAATTGACTGTGATTTACCGTAGTGAACAATTGCATCTGCTATAGGGTGGCTTGATTTGCTTTCAATGCTTGAAACCCTTCAATCATCCCAAGAAAATGACATGATTTAGGATTCATTTCAGATACCAAAATTGAGTCCTTCATGCATAAAATAGGATGTCAAAGGGAGAAGAAGGTACCAGTAAAGCAATGTGTCGATACTGATGTCTTCAGTGAGGCATTTGAAGCCGGTCATTATGAACTCGCCTCTCGTGATAGTACCAGTCTTATCAAAAGCAACAGTCTTAACCTTGGAAAGAGTCTCAAGGTAGTCTCCTCCCTTGATCAGTAACCCATTGCTCGCCGCCTTAGAGAGTGCACAGAATGTTGCAACGGGTGTGGAGAGAATCAGACCACATGGGCAGGCACTGACAAGCACAACCAACCCAAGGTGCACCCATTTCTTCAGGTTGTGAACTCGCATTGCAGCGGGAACAACCACCAGCCCAAGTGATAACAGTACAACCGCTACAAAGGCATAATAATATGGTCAATCTATCATCTCTACAGATTTGATGGCAGGAAATAGTTTGTTCTATATTACTAACCTGGTGTATAGTACTTGGCGCATTCATCTATCAACCGTTGGAACCGAGGCTTCTTGTTCTGAGCCTCTTCAACGAGCTTTGCCATCTTGGCCACCACACAATCCTCAGAAAGAGCAGTTGTCATCACAGTTATGTAGCCTGAAGTAGTAGAAATAAATGGTTATCAGAAACGATCATCTGTCAACGACGTGTGATTGTGCTTCTCCAAGCGATAAATAGTTTACCGTTTAGGTTGATTGTTCCAGCCCAAACAGTGGCATCCTTTTGTTTGGGGACAGGGAAAGCCTCTCCAGTCAACGTCTTCTCATCGACTTCACAAGTTCCTTCCACCACCAGGCCATCAATTGGGATAACTTCACCTGTTTTCACAGCTATGACAGCACCTGGTTTCACATCTTCCACATTGACCACTTCACCGGTTTCTGCGATGGTAGCTTTTGCTGGGGCTATGCTCATCAATTTTGACATAACTGCATTGGCCTGTGGCAGAAGAAAATATACATGAAGATCTTCATTTAGATTCAAATTTCTGTTTTACTACCTTCACCAATAAAAGTTGCACTTCTAACAAAAAGCTCAAAAGCCGCCCAATGTTGACACTTGACAGCAAAGTAAATTTTATCAGAAACAAATAATCTGAGAACTAAACCTTGTGGCTGGCGCGTGTCTGCAGCCATTCAGCAACAGCGAAGAGGAAGACGATGGTTCCTGCTTCCCAGAAATCCTTCAGAGCAAGTGTGCCCGCCACTGCAAAATAAGCAAACACAGTTCTTTCAACACCAACATAGAATGGTTGTGTTATATCTATATTTCATTCAAATGCAAACCATCAAAGTTTTAATTAGTCAAACACATTCCAATCCAACATATAAAATTTCCTAATCGTCCATTGAAAAAATCCTTGATAGTAACCTTCCTAGACAGCAAATTTTTTTAATATAAACACTATTGTCAAGAGTCATGAATGATTATACAGATAATGCATATCAACACCAACATAGAATGGTTGTGTTATATCTATATTTCATTCAAATGCAAACCATCAAAGTTTTAATTAGTCAAACACATTCCAATCCAACATATAAAATTTCCTAATCATCCATTGAAAAAATCCTTGATAGTAACCTTCTTAGACAGCAAATTTTTTTAATATAAACACTATTGTCAAGAGTCATGAATGATTATACAGATAATGCATATCAACAAGTACAATTGTACATATAGGCAGTACTACAAAGTACAAACTGGATTAAAACCAATACTACAAAAATTACCTGCAATGATAACAAGAATGTTGACATCTAGAGTTACATTTTTTACTGCTGCAACCCCTCTCATGAGAATTGGCCAAATTCCACAAGCAACAGCTCCCACTGCCAACCATTCCAGAGGGCTAAAGACATACTTGAGAAAAGAAAGCACCAGCAACAGGCCGCAGATGATGATATACGGGCTTGGCCACTTCTTGCGATGGCTCGTTTTTCCGTTGACTCTCACATTGGCTTCTAGGCTTGCTTGGTTCAAAGCCTTGGCTGTTTAATGGTACCACAAAAGATGACAGTAACGGATTAACTGAAACTCTATCCTGATTTTTCGCGAACTAAAAAGTTTCAAAAACTTCTGTCTCTAAATATAAAAGACTCATCATATCCAGACAATTGAACTATAGTACTTAACAAATTACTATGTCACAGATAGGCAAATTGCCCGGTCTATCAGAAATCATGGAAGAGGTAAATCGTGATATGGCCTCAGTACCTAACAGTATCCAGGAGGGGATGAAATTCCCCTTTCTTCCACTTTTCTTGTTGAAGAGATAAACTTAAATTAATAACTAAGGCAGGAAATTTTATAATCAGATTACTTGTTCATACTAGATTCTTAAAATTTTAATTTTACCAAGGATCAAAAATAGTTTCTCCAGATGACCTCGAATAACCTATGGCAAGAGATCAATCTCGTTTAAATACAAATTAATCATTCCACGGATTTTCCTTGCCGCAATTTTTATATGAAGTCGACATCTTTTCAACAAATTACACTATCAAGATGAAATCAATCAACAATTTACTAGCTACTGCTACATACCGATGTCAAAGGGAGAAACGAGAGCGGAATCGTGCATAACGATCACGGTCTTTGAAGGAACAATCACAGACACATCTTTCACTCCTTCAATGGAGTGGAGAATTCGCTCAATCAGAGCGATCTCAGAGGAACAGCAAAGCCCTAGAACATCGAAATACGTTTTCTGAATCCGCCGTTCTTCGACTCCAGCTTTCTCTTCCGTCTTCCCGTTTCCTCCGATACCGGCCATCTCCGGATTCTTCGATTCAGGGAAGCGACTTTAGTTGGCCTTTGGAGGAGTGTTGTGGAAGAAGAAGCATCAGACGCAAGAGAGACGAAAGCGGGATTTCAGCAGGAAAAGATGCTCTTTTTAAAGGGAATCGATGCATGTGATTGATGTGAAGTTCTCAACGGAACGAGACTGGTAGAGACGTAGAGTGGTAGATATGAAAAAGGGTAAATTGTATCAAATGTCCCAACTTTTAGTATAATTGTACTTTATACCCTCAAGTGAACTTGGCTAGTTGGCTTTATATCCTAGTACTTGGAGGGTGTGTTGCAACTAGTACCTTGAAGTTTCACCAATCACTAGGGTTGTGCATCGGTCTAAAACCTAATCGAATCGGGTGGAATCGAACCGAACCGAAAATCTCAAAATTTTCAAACCGAAAGCCGAACCGAAAGTATTAGGTTCGGTTCAGTTATTTACCGGTTCGGTTTGTGTTCGGTTCGGTTTTAACATAATTGAACCGAATTTCCATAAAAAAAAAATTAACGTATACAAATATATATAAAATCTATATATCTAATATAATATTAAAACAGATGTGAAAGATACACGTGGCAGCCTCACCTTAAACCAAGGCTTACGTGACAGTTTTTCATTAAGTGTGGCCCCACCTATATAACTAACAGAATTTAATCAATTATTAATTAAAATAAATTTAATGATAATTTAACAAATTTACTAGAATATTAATTTCTCCCAATTTTTTTTTACCCATTTGAATTAAAGATATTTAAATTTTTTAAATTAAATTAACCAATTAATTATTTTTTATTGTAAATTTTATTTATTTTTTCTCATTTATTTTGTGTTAAAACTTAATATCTTTGTTATTTAGAAGATCATTGCCCAAGTTGAATTGGAGGAAGCATGGCGTGTTCGAGACGAAGGCACGCTTCGAAGACAAAGTGCTGAAGAAACGGGGATCCAACATTGTAATCGACCACTTTTCATACGCTAAGTTGGATTTGTTGCTGTGTGATGACAATAAGTTATCCATTGATGGAATCTTGTTTCTTGATGCACATCTGTTATCGCAGTGACTTCTCTCGATGCATATCCCGATCCAGCATTGTAGTCGATCATTGCCCAGGTTAAATTGGAGCTCTATCTTGATGCATATGTAGGAACGTTGAATTGATTTTCTTCACATCACTACTAATCCCCCAAACATCAATGATTGTTGAATTATGTGGGTTCTACTATTTGATTCAAGCATAGCAGTTGTTAAAATCCATCTTTTTTCTATTTACAAACAAAAAAGATTGTAATCTCATTTTACCCGTTTTTGGTAAGATTTCTACTTATCTCGAAAATTTAGTGGGATTTTTTCTACTGAATTATTTATAAAATGATTTTTTAAATCTAATTTTTTTTCTATTTACAAATAAAAAATATTGCAATCTCATTTAACCCGTATATGGTAGGATTTCTAATGTTATCTCAAAAAATTTGGTGGGATTTTTACTGCTGAATTATTTATACAATGATTTGTTAAAATACAATGTTTATCTAATTACAAACAAAAAAAATTACAATCTCATTTTACCCGTATTTGGTAGGATTTCTGTTATCTCCAAATTTTGGTGGCATTTTTATTGCCAAATTATTTATACAGTAATTTGTTAAAATCCAATATTTATCCATTTACATATAAAAGAAGTTCATCATATATCTCTACTCACACTTGGTAGAGTTGATCTTATCGTGAAGAATGATGGGCAAGTTCATTTTTATATGCATTGATTTGTATATTTTGTTATTAGTTGTTTGTTTTACCACCTTTAATATTGAATTCTTTAACAAGAATCGTATATTGAAGTGACCTGTTGGTTCAAAATTATTTAAACAACTATATATATACCCATCAATATGGAGCTGAATAGATACATCATTGATAAATTTCAATTTCTTATTGTAAAAGATGTTGGACATGAGTTTTAAATCATATTTCTTATTTAACTATATTTATTGACCTTATTTCTCAATACTACCAAGAATTATAATTTCTAATGACATTATTTCTCAATATTACCAATAATTATAATTTCTTTTATTTTACCTCGTGAACATGCATTCTTTAATTTTATATGTTTAACTTTTGTTGTGTGTAGATGAGAGAATATTGTCAACTTTAATTTAGCCGATGTGACAAAGTTGTATATAAATCCGATTTTGTTCCGACACTAATGCATATCAAAGAAGGCCGGTAATGCGCGCCTTATTTTACTTATTTGTTGTATCTATTATTACTTAATATACCATCTTAATATGAACTATATTTATTTTACAGGTTTCTTAAACCCGACAATACCTCCAAAACCAAAATTGTGCAACGACGCTATGAATTCTCCAACATTGTGGATTAATGAAGTTATCATGATCTATATAGCACACTTTTAATTATTGATCGAAGATGTGAATCGAGTGAGCAAGACCAGTTTAGTATATTTATCATTTTGACGTTTGGATTTAATATTATTTTTCTATATCGTTTCTATATTATCATAATATTATTATTATATATATAATGTAGATAAATTATGATAATATCTTTTAGAACAACATAATATATTTTACAAATCCCGTGCGTCACGCTCGGGTACTGTGCTAGTACATATACTAAAACTGATGCATTGGTGCCTGTGTGGCGGCCTGTGAGTGAATCTGCCTACGTGGCGACGTGTGAGTGCATCTCGCAAAGCTTTCTCATGTCAAAAAGGAAATCTAATAAAAAATAATTATTTTATTTTACCATTAACTCATATAATTGGATAGATGCAATATCTTATAAAAGACTAAATATTATATAAGGGGAAAAAAACGCTATCTAATTAAAATGATTTACTATGTCATCTTTAATTATACTTATTCCAAAATTTGGTGGGATTTTTTATATATATAACATGACATGTCAAGGATGGAAACTTTAATTTGTGCATTTACAACCTATACAAATCGAGATCCTTATCACAGTTTGTAATATTTTACGCGCCAATGCTCAATGATTAATCATATGTGGCACGTTGTGGTTCATTCTAATTAAGAAAAAAAATTAATAAAATAATATGTTATCATAATTTATAAAAAGTTATATAAGCCACAATCCATCTAATACATATATTTTAATTAATTGAAAAAAAATTAATAAAAAATATTTCATAATCATATCATACTTACCAATCATAGTAATAGATAAATATTTAGTATTTGATAAGTGATATTTTATTTATATCTAGAATTTTTTTGGAAAAAAATATTTATACCAAAATTAATTATTTAATAATTTTTATTTTATTTATATCTATATTATTTTTTGAGACCAAAATAATTTATCAAAATATTATGTTGTCACAATTCATTCGTGGATAGCTATTTTAGTAAAGTAACGTAATAAATATATACTATATATTTAATAAAAAAACAATATTAAATTTTTTTAAAAACAGTTATCTATTAAATTACATGAGATTCAATTAATGCTATATTAGAAAAAAAATTACCTTATAAATGTGGATTTGATTTATATTTTGAGAGAATCTAAATAAAAGATATTGATGTTTTTATCATCCGTCGAATATATTTTTTATATTTATATTATTTTTTGTGGAAAAATAATCTAAATTTAGATTATTATTATTTTTATTTATTGGAATCTATCTAAATTATTTATAATAGTTTATTAATGTATACTCCGTACACTGGACGGGGCCTACACCAGTACAATATATATACACATATATACACAGGGTTGGGTTCGGGTACACAAAACTCCAAAAGTGAGAAGGAAATAAGCAATTTGATTGGTCCACGTGTCCAAAAGTGAATTAAAATTATGAGGCACGACGCAACTTCCCAATTAATTAGTAACACTCACCCAAATTAATTAGTAACACCACCACTCTCACCCATACACACTAATTAATTGCACGCGCTAATTAGAAAAACTACGGAGACATGTGAAAGTGTTTACATGAACTTTTAAAAATCATTTTTTGGCATTTTCACTTGTTAAAAAAATATAAAAAACATATATTTGGGTGTAATTTAATTTTATCTACACATAGACACCCGCTTTGTATATGTTTTGTTGAAAAAAAAATTGACAAGAGGTGGTTCGACAATTTTATTCACAGTGGTTCATCAATTTTATTCACATTGGTTCATCAATTTTATTCACAGTGGTTCAACAATTTTATTCACATTGGTTCAACAATTTTATTCACAGTGGTTCAGCAATTTTATTCACAATGGTTCAACAATTTTTGTTTGATGAACCACTACGCACTCTTTATTTTCATGAACCAATATTATTTATTTGATGAACCACTTGATATTAAAACCTTGAACCAATTGGAATAAAAATTCTGAACCACTTTGTATTAAAACGCTGAACACCACTTGGTATAAAAACCATGAACTACTTGGTATTAATAACCATGAATCACTTGCTATTAAAACGCTGAACCACTTGGTACAAAAATCCTGAACCACTCGATATAAAAACCCTGAACAACTCGATATTAACACGCTGAACCACTTTATTTGATGAACCAATACTATTTATTTTCTATATTTCTCAAGTGGTCCGTAAAGTTTACTATGTGTGGTTCATACCTCTTATAGCTTATGGTTTAACATTTTATACCATATAGTTAAAGTGATATATCAAAAGACAAAAAAGAAAAAAGAAAAAAGAAAAAAAATAGAAAAACAGAAAATTGTGCCCTGCAACATAGCATCATGTCACCATTGTTACCCGCAAATGGATCGGTGAATTCGGCAACCTGTAATCCAATTTCTTCTTTTCATTTTTCACAAATTAATAAATCCCAAACATTGAACTCATTGTTGCAGATGAAGCGACGACGCGGAGGGCATAGAAGCGCTGGTTGAGCTTCTCCCTCCTCTGCCTCTCGGCCTCCACGTGATTCAGCGGCTCCTCCCGGCGTTTGCTGGTTTCCGACCTCTCTTCCTGGGGCGCTTCTCGGGGTCCACCCCCCGGCTGCTTTCGACTTCTTTCACCACCGAAGCTCCAAGTCGGAGTGGTCGGAGTCCACTATGCCAATTGCGCTCGACTTCACCGCCATGGAAGACGGAACCATCACCCTCGAAGCGTTGAACGAAATCCGCGGTGGCCGAGACTATGTCGCCGGCGATATCCGCTGCAGCACCTCTCTGATGGGAGATTCAATGGGAGCAGCTGCTGGGTCGTCGCATTCGGGCTCTCGACAATCGAATGGCAATTCAATGGGAGCAGCTGCTGGATCCAATCAATGGATGTTTTCATGTGAATCTCCAATCCAGGGTGGATGAAGAGGAAGAGAAGAGAGAAGGCGCGTGGGTCTTTTATTTTAATAAAAAAAATAGATCGGAAGAAATTTTAATTTTCTCACTTGAACCCTACCCTATATACACATATTCCAAGTATACAAATATGAAATATATATATATACGCTAGCTAGCTACAAAATTACAAATACAGTGGACATATATTTTTTGGGTGAAATACAGTGTACATATATACATTCTAGTTGTATGCTTTATAAAGTATACAAGATTAAAATATATATACAATTGCAAATATAATGTATATATGTGTATATATAATCTATATATGTATATATATAGTAAGTATGTGTGTATATATAAAGTATGCAAATATGTATACAATGTATTTATCTAGTGTATAAAAAAATCCGGTTTAACACAAACCGAACCTAAACCGAACACAAACCGAACCGAAACCGAAAAATGAAAATTCTCGAACCGAAAATTTTCGGTTAGGTTCGGTTTGTGTTGGTTCGGACAAAAAATTCAGTTTGGACCGAATCATGCACACCCCTACCAATCACCATTAGTGAGTAGATCTTGAAATATAATACTCCTTCCGTCTCGCAATACTTGTTGTTGTAGCTTTATTCACACTTATTAACAAAACCTATATTTACTTTATTTTTATAGGTTAAAGTACTTAAAAAATAGCATTTATTACCTATAAAAAGAGAAATCATTACCTATAAAGATAATAATTATAGTTAAAACAACAAGTTTTTTGATACAATTTTACTACTCTAAAACTACAAGTATTGCAATACGGAGGGAGTAGCAAAATATATCGATTATTTTAGAATGTGATGACCTAGGCCTTTTACATCACCGATGACGTAGGCCTTTTACAATAACTTATTTAGAAAGTGTCCTAGGCCTTTTAGACCATCCGCATCAATGCGGGTTTCTAAAGTTTCTTAATACTGTACAACTTTATCACTTTCTCTCTCTTTAAAAACCCCAACTTACTTTTTCATCCACATCCATACGAGTTTCTTGATATATTTTTCACCATATTTAACAATTTTATATTAGTGTCTATGAATAGATAAAAAAAATTTAATACTATCTAAAATAATTTTAATTTTTTTTATAAAGATAAAAAATTAAATGGGTTTTTAGGAGATAATTTTTTTATTTAAATGGGTTTTTAGGAGATAAAAAATTTAATAATATCTAAAATAATTTAAATTTTTTTATAAAGATAAACAATTAAAATAATTTTAGATTTAATAATATCTAAAAAAAATGGACTTGGTCCTCTTCCAATCAACAAAAGCCAACAATATGTGTAGTGGACCCCATGCAAAAAGAATTAAAAAATGCAAAAGATGGCCAAATAGATAGATGGGACCCATTTAATGGGTTTTTAGGAGAGTTTGAAAGTTACAAACTCTCCCTTGAGTTTTTAACTTCACCCCTCCCCTCTCTCCTATTTTTTATGACTTTTGATTCTTAAAAACCCTCTAAGTGCCGTCAATGTAGATGCTCTACAATAACCTATTTCGATATTGGTCATCTGGTGTATTTGGGCTCCAAGACGTGAAAAAAGATTTTATAAGAGGGGATATAAAAGGAGATTGAATAAGGTCAGGTGATTTGAACTTTTCTAAGAAAAAATCTTAATTTTTGAAGGTGTGTTGCGACTATATACACATATATAATGTTATAGCGTTGCTCTTATAATTATTAGTAGATTACTAATTACAATTTTTTTAGAAAATAATAATAGTAATATATGAAAATATTTGGGGGTGTATTTGAAGAAAACAATAAAAATTTGAGATATTTTATAAAATTTATCTACTTAAGGGTATAAGAGCAAGCCCAACAACTTTGCTAAAAAATCTCTAAAATAGAGATGAAAATGTTAAAATCTCTAAAAAAAATTCACTCAAACTCCAACAGATTCTCTATTTTACAGATTTTTACATTTATTATATACTATAATAATAAAGTATTTATTAAAGATATTTAATTTTACATCTCTAAAATAATTCTTTTAAACATAATTCTAACATTTAGCCTCATGTTTCTAACGAAATGTGAAAATAAAGTCATGCATAATATAATCGATATATGGTAATCGTCCATTACACACAACATAGCGAAATGACAAAAATCAAACTTCAAGTTCATATAGCAAAACAAGAGAACATTATAGTTCATATAAAAATAAAGAGACTACTCATTTCCGCTCCCGCCAGCCCATTTTGCCAAGCACTCCCTTTTTAGACTCAAGAAAAATCAGCAAGACACAACAACATTCAAAAGCTGAATGGAAATAAAAAACAACAACCGAAGAAGAAGTTCAGATTAATGCAACAACCCAAATTCTTCATCTAGATAAAAAAAAATGCAACAGCCCAAAATTCAAAAGCAACAAGAGCAATTCAGAAGAATTTCAGCCCAAAACACTCGAAAACAAGAAAAATTCAAAAGCTACATGTTGAAGGATTTGCATCAATAAATTCAATATAGGGAGGAGTGGACAATATTGAATTATACAGATCAATTTTCTTTCTGCAAATTTAGAGATTTTCTCTCTCTTTCCATCATTTTCTCTATTGTAGAGATGTGTTTAGAGAATCTGTTAAGGAGAAAAAATTACCTTTTTCTCTAAAATTCTCATTTTTCTCTATTTTAGCACAACTGTTGAACTTGCTCTAAGTGTAACCATCATAAAAAGTTAGGATGTTTGGTAGTATAATTTCTTGGCAGTTGAGATATGAGACGGTGAGGTGGCCCCACTTGGGATTATGGGTCTACAAAACTATTCCGTAGCCAAAAGGGTTGGAACTTGGAAGGATCTTGTTCCGGACTCTACCAAATAGAGTTAATTTTCCATTCCTCTCTCAAAAAATAAAAGAAAATAAAAAAATTAAAAAAATTGAGGGATGGTGGGAGAAGGAAAGGAGAGAGGATTTTTAACCACTGATTTTAAAATCAGTGGTTGAGATTCCCTCAATTTTACCAGTAGAGGTTTTTTCAAACTCTAATGGAACTCCAACGGAACTCTACTGGAACTCCATCCGGGTTGGAAACATTGCGTCTCTTTCACGTGACGAGATCCCCTCCTTAATTATAGTAATTAACACCACCAAAAATATAATCCATTTATAAATATATTATAAATGCCACAAGAGGTATTATCGGCGATGTGCCCTTCTTTAATCTTTTTCCGAATATCTATCAGGGGTAGATTATATGAAGGTGATAATATAAAATAACGTGTGCACAACAACGTGTGCTGAAAATTGCCATAAGAGGCATCGGTGATGTACATTGCTTCTTCTTCTTTTTTTCTTCCTATTATTCATTGAGGTAGATAAAACTTACAAGTCATGAGAGTCATGTGTATACGTAGCAACGTAACTAATTGCTATGAACAACCGCTTCAAACAAACGCCTTGTTATCATGTGTATATGTCACATACCTTTGTATATATAGTTGTATATATATTAGCTAAGTTTGTATCAGTTTATTTTTTCGATGGGAGAAATGACTTGACGTCGACGATCAAACCACTCTGATATCCTGATCGATCAATTTGGATGGGCCTACACAGATTGTGCAATGGAGGTTTGATAATGAAAGAGAAAAGAGGAGAGATTGAAGGAGAAGAGAAGAAGAGGAAGAGGAGAGTAAATTGTTCAGTTGTTCTTTGTTTTCATCCCTCCTCCAGTCCTTAGGTTGTTATGTGAACACGAGTAGCTCGAATTCGACTCATACTCGTTCGATAAAAACTCGACTCGAGCTCGTTCATTTTCTAAACAAGCCGAGTATGAGCACATTTTTAAGCTCGGTTCAAAGCTCGGATCGTTCGAATTTTATGAAATTTCTAAAATTTACTTTAAATTTCTGTATAATGAGTAAGTAGAATTGCCTAAAGCTCGAAAAAAGCTTGGCTCGCGAATATGAGCACATTTTTAAGCTCGGCTCGAGCTCGTTCATATTCTAAATGAACTGAATATGAACAAGCAATACTCGGCTCGTTCGGCTCAAATAACAGCCCTACAGTCCTCCTATACAATAGTACCTCTTTGGTATTTATAATCCCACACCTAATTCCTTAGTTATTACACTTATTACCCCTTATTATTCTAATTCATAACATATACTCATATCCTATGAGTGTGTTTTGTCATAAGTTTATTTTAAAATATTAAACTAATATTTTATTTTATTATAACATTAATTTATTTTATTATTAAATTTTTATTTTAAAAAAATCGTGTAATGATGCAAAAATTATACCAGTTTTCTACTTATATCCAGCTCAATTCTCAACCTAGCTTGGAATGAGATTAAGAGAGTTTTTGAGATATGAAGGACAAAGACTGTGCGGTTTAAAAATACAATTTTTATACAACAAAAAACTCGGAAGTCCATATCAATCTATAGTATAAATTAACAAATTAAATTAAAGTCAAATAAATTTATGATATATCAGACATTATAAAATAAAGTTTGAGCTCGCATAAATTAAAGTCAAATAGATTTATGATATATCAGCATACTTTATATTATTATTTCACAATCTTTCAGCCTTTATTTTACACAATTTTTAAATTTCAACTTGTTTATAACTTTAGTCATTTTTTGGACTTCATCCCCATACATACCCTATGTGTATATTTTATATAAAAATAAAAATTAGTTTTGTGGATGGCATGTATATGTATGTATAAAGATGGATGGATACATAGATAAGAAATCATTTATTGATTTTATTCCTAGTTTTCAAATGGGATCCCCCAATGTTTTTTTTTTTGGGCTCTATAGCCTTTTAAGTGTCCGGACTATGGGACATCAATAGACAGTTGGTAAACTGGGCTTTAGGCCCAACAACCAAAAGAAGTAATTCGAAAGAGGGCTTCATCTAAAGATTAATCTATATTCTATATCTAATCTATATTATAATACGAAAGGAGAAGTCGCCTACGATATGTGGCGGCTTCTCCTTTAATGTAGCCTTTTTTTATTTTTTAGATTAATCGAATTATTTTAATGGTTTTTTAATTTTAATTAATTTATTTTAATTGTTTGTTATTTTAATTTTTAATTAGATAAGTTTAGATCCTAACCAAATCTTAGTGTAGATCCTACCTTATCTGAATAAATAAATAAACCGAATTTATTTATTTATTTATTAGAGATCTTATCTAAATAAATTAATAACCGAATTAATTAATTAACTTATTAGAGAGATAATGTTCTACTATCTGTTTGGGGTTTTCCGGGTTTATTTTGAGTGTTTCTTTTGATGTATTATGTGTTTGTATTTCTTTCAGATCTTCGTGATCTCATCCTTCGGGATGCTCTCGGGTTGACTAACCACCACCCGAATTTTTTCCTTATCAAAAAAAAAATTGCAGGATATGTACTAGATGATGAATACTTGCTTGGTCACATTTTAGATGCTCATGGAGACGTGCCTAACCGGTAGAGATGGGGAATGCTTGCTTGATCACCTAATTAATTAATTAATTAATTAATTATTATAAATCAAATTACTTTTATTTAAATAAGTAATTAATTAATTAATTCATGTTTCCCCAAAATCTTAACCGATTTATTTTCTTTATAAATTTTATCAAAATTATTTTAAATTGGATATTATTGCAATTTTGAATTTTGAATAACAATTCAGATAAACTTAAACAACTAACAAAATCTAATTGGTTTTCTTTTTATTATTTATTATAAATCAAATTACTTATTTAAATACATAATTAATTCATTCATTCATTTTTCCTAAATCTTAACCGATTGATTTTCTTTTTAAATTTCTTTTTATTAATTTCATTCAAATTATTTTGAATTGGATATTATTGAAATTTTGAATTTGAATAACAATTTGTATAAACTTAAATAACTAACAATATATATAAGATATCTTCAATAAGATTCGTATACAAAAATATCTTTATGTCTTCAATTCTATAAATTCTACCATCTCTCCAGCTGTAAAGACCGGGAAATTTTATAATAATAAATAATTAAAATAGTGAGATATAATCGTTTCAAATTCTAAGATCCGGGAGATTTGAAATTTCTGTCCTTGAACTATTGGATTTATTCTAAATCTTTCGAAACAAGTTCCGGCATTAATAAATTGGGAATTTAAAAAATGTTATACTCTGCTTTTATATATCGGAAATTGGAAAATAATGTTCGGATTTCATTTACTAAATTCGGATTTGGAAAATTGAGGAGTAGTTTAAACGCGTCGGGATAAGGTCGAGTGAGCGGGTTTCAGATTCATCTTCCGGGTATTTTTGAAATTGGTTGTTGGGACCACATCTTGTTCTACTCCCTTTCCTCCCATCCTAATTCAAAGCTGCAGCTCCCTCACTTCCCTTCTAGCTTGTCGACAAGCTGCAGCTCACCCAGGCGCAGCATCATTTTCCAGCTCTCTTTTTCCCTATCTGGCTAAACCGCCAACCTCTCTACCCTCCTCCCACAACCCCTTGCCTTTCCAACCTTGGCAAGAAGCCAAGCTGCTTCCCTTGCCCCTCTGCTTCCATAGCAGCAAGCCGGCAACCTCTCTCATGTTGATTCAGTAGAGCACGCTTCCCCCCCCCCCCCTCCTGATTCACTTTGATTTAAAATGAACAAGTGAACAACCCCTCCCTCATCTCAGCCCCGAACCCCTCCCTTGTTCTCTGAAATCGCAGCCACAAACACCCCTTTTTAACCTCGGATACAACCTCCGAACTGGAGCACCACTCAAGCCTTCCGAGCGCTGTCCCGAGCACCCGCGGCTCTGTTTTTCGAGCACCGATCCCCCTGGAGTGCCCGGAGCAGCAGCACCTTTCCTTCCTCGACAAGGAGGAGCAGCAACCCGCCTCCACTTCTCTCTCGACGTCCCCGACCCCGAGCTACTCCGCCTCCGTGGTCGCTCCCCTGTTCTCCTCCGAATCAACACCCCTTTCCTCTCCGTTTCACTCTCGAACCCGATAAAGGTCCGCCTTTAAGCCCTCCTCTTTCGTTTCAGACCAAGAGCGAATCGATCCGACCCCGGCGGGCCGCCATTCCCATCCCCGTTCCCCTGTTGGTCTCCGATCTAAACGGTAAGTCGCCCTCACCTCCTTTCGCTCCGAATGGTCGTAAAGCTCCACCTTTAATCCATTTCCTCCGTCGTAGGCCAAGATGGATTGATTTCGACTTCGTCTATGCCAATTCGCGCCTCCGGCGAGGACCTCCGGTGAGATTTCGAGACCTCCGGTGAGCTTTCTCTCCTATTCCTCGAGTTGGGTTCGGCTTCTTTTGTTGTTAATTGGTTGTCGGGAAAGCGAGACTGAGTGTGGTCGGAGTGGGTGAGGAGTCCGGCGGGCGAGTCTCCGACGAGCCCCCTTCCCCTCCTCTTTCTCCTTTCTTTCCGTCGAACAGAGCTCCATTCCAGGTTTGGGAAAGGAGAGAGTACGTAGGGTTCTGGTGGGCCTGTTTTTCCGGGTTTGGGCTTCAAAGTTTATGGATCCGGACTGGAGAGAGTGGGCCTGAATTTCTTCTTCAGATTGGTGTGATAGTTGGGCTTTTGGGTTTGGTTTTAAAGGGGTTTTGTGTTTTATGTCATTTTTGTTATTCGTGTTATATTATACGTTTATATTATAATTGGTAGTTGTTAATTATTAATATTATGTGATTGTTGGAGTTTTATAATAAATATGTTCCGGAATTTTATACATTATAGAAGTATTTGGAAACTAACATTATTTGGTATAAGTATTGTGTGATGATTTAAACATGTGATTTTGGTGATTCTTATATTTTAAATATTATTGGAGGATGTTGTTAGATGTTGTTTATAAATGGGATTTTAAAGTGATTTGTCGGTTTTGATTTATAAATGGGGTTTTAAAGACAGATTTATTTTGAGAATGTTTATCATTGTCTTAAATTACATGAAACATTAAAGTCAAGATTTTGGAATAAAATGCCGGAATCATTTATATAATATGATTTTGAGAATTTGTTAAGGATTTAAATGATAAATGTCGGAATTTGGCCAAATACGATTGAGAAATTGTTTTGGATATGAGTTGACTTAACTTGAGATTTAAGACTTTGGAAAACTTTGGGAAATGAGTTTGGAAATATTGTTGGTAAGATTTATCGATGGGTTGATTGGAAATGAAATGGTTTTACTATCGGTTGGTTTTGAGCATGTTGAGAATGTGGAGTTCGTGTGTATGAATGATGGACTGGTAGCTTATGAAAATAGCTTGATGATAGGTGGGTATTGCTTTTGGATTGCTTTGGACTTGCATTTGGGCCATTGCTTGCGCTATTTTGCTGTTCTGCATCTTCAGGTAAGTTCCCTAGGGGGCTTACTCAGGTTGGACATTCATGCCTGTTGTTGCATTTTATGTTAGGTGTTGCATATGTATAAAAGCATGTCATGTAGTATCATGTTTAGGTTGCACTAATTGATTGAGCATCTGTTTACTTCATGCGTTTGAAACAGAACGGCCGTTATCTGTGATAGTCCTAGAGTCTTTGCTAGGGTCATAGGGTAGCCCAGCCTCATCGGGTACCCTGAGTCAATCGAGTCATGAACTTCCTTATATTATGATATGCCTGCGGGCTTTATTGTGGAGCGGGTTAGGCATGCGTGCCCCCCGATTATGATGGAATGCATTCACGAGCTGGCCAGTCTCCACCTATCGGAAGGGGTGGAGGTAGGAGAGGGATATGCCACTTGGCATTGTCTTGGGCCCTTTACAGTATTTCTGCACATTATTATGAACTAGGAGCATGCTAGTGTGTTTGAATTTCGTACTGCATTAGAGCATCTTTATTAGGTATAGCACATACTATGTGGCCTCAGCGAGGACTGCCGGTCCCGCATGAGTGGCTCGATCTGATTCCTTTCCCCGTTCTTTTTTTTTTAAGGTATTCTCCGCAGATTTGAGTGCTCGATGTCTATATGACGGGGTTTCCTTTGGGCGAATCGAAGAATCTAGCTAATATCTTAATTTAGTAAAATGGCAATTACACTCATGATTTGTTTTTGACCGGTTCTGTCGTGACACTTGTATCTTTACTTTGCTTTCGCCTTACTTTCGTTTGAAATGGATTTCGCGACATAGTCTTATGACAGGTTAAGGGTACCCAACGGCCCTTCGAGATTTTTTAGGGTTTGAAATCCCTCTTTTTACTAATCATAAAATGAGTTTGAAACCTCGACCCGTACCTGGATTGCAAGATCCGAACAAGGGGTTTTATCCCTTGAAACGTAACCCGGAAATCATAATTCTGGGTCGTTACACCAGCAGTGTTGTCTTCCTCTTTGTAAGTTTTTATTGATCGTTCTAATTTAATTTAATTTCTTGCAATCTTGTCATCGATCTAATTTTTAGCATTTTATCTTTCTACTTTGTTTGTTTGTTTATAATTTATTTGAATTGGCTCTTAATTAGTATGTGCATGAATTGACCTCAAAAAAAAAAGTAAAACTTTGAGAATCGACTTTACCCCCACTCAATAATGTTATAGTTTTCGAGCTGAGACGGTAATTGATATAGAGGGGGGATTCTAGAGAGAAGGGCTCTGCCCTCTCTCTAGAATTTTGAGAAATCCCCAAATTGTGTAAACTCAAACTACGGAATTTCCAATTGAAGAATCCAACTGAGAATCCTATCCTTTTCAATCCACCTTCCTTGTGATTCAATCGACCTTCCGTTTGGTTGATTTTGAGTTCCCGTTCCTTGTTCTCTCCGATTCGATTGTCGTTTTGGGGTTCGGGGTGTGATTCGGTTGTCGATTTGGGGCCCGGGTGTTCGTCGCCGCCTCGGTTGGGCCGTTTCTGGGCTCGCCGGCGTTGTGGTTTCATCCTTCCTCAGTCGATCTCATCCTCCTCTGTCGATCTAGTCTCGCCGTTAGCGTTGTGCGTTGGTTTCATCCTCCTCCCTGCGTCGCCTCGTCCAGTCTCTCTGTCTGCTGCCGGCATGTCTACCTCCTGTCGTCGGAGGTTGCCGTCATGCTGGTGGTAGTGCCGCCTGGGTAGTCTGTCTCCGGGATGATGCTCCATGGGCTGATGGTGGTGTCCGGGCTTCCCTGGCCCGGCGTAGCCCGTTGTTCAAGCGCCTACAATTGTCCTTGGGGCCCAAGTTTGGGTTCCTTCGGGCCCAAGTCTGGGTTCCTTCGGGCCCAAGTCTCGGTGCCTTCGGGCCCAAGTATGGGTTCCTTCGGGCCCAAGTTTGGGTGCCTTCGGGCCCAAGGTTGGGAGTTTGGAAGAAAAAAAAATTTTTGCACCCACCCGAAAGGGCTTGAGAAAATCCCGCAAGGGCATGTCGACATTTTGTAGGTGAAAGATTGTTGGCGTCTTGTTTCGAGCAGTTTGCGGCTCTGCTTCCGATGTTTCTAGGAGATCTTCTGCTTGGTTGGGGGGGCGTTGAGTCTGTAGTCGGGTCTGGCTGGGGTCGTGGTCGTGCGTTCAGGGCGACTCCGTATCCGGGATAGAGTTTCCTTGGAGTTCGTCTGCACTACCCACAGGAGTTAGAGTCCTGCTGTATTACTGGCCCGCGGTGCTACTGTTTGGTGGTGCTTGACTGCGTTCTTCGGTGGCTTCCTCAGCTGTTCGGGTGTTTGGTCTTCTTGGAACGTTTGTTGTAGTGTTTATTTCTGTTTGGCTCATTACGCTTGTTATTTGTATTTCTGTTTTTAGGTTGTCCCGTTAGACGATTCGCCGTCTGCCGACTTCGGTCGGCCTCTCGATGAGTCAGGCCTGTCTGACCATCGAATTTTTTACCTAATCAAAAAAAAAAAAATAGTTTTCGAGCTGAGTAATGTACAAGTTTCTATTCTCTAATTATAATTTACAAATTAAACTATTATTGTCTTTCTATGCCCGTTTAACTTAAGAGGGTCGGGTTTCATTTCTCTATTGGGATAAATTTTCCCTATATTTTTAAAATGTTAATTCTTTTTTCATTAAAATAAATGTGTTAAAGATGTTATAGGTAATCCAATTACCAGTTGTCTATTCTCTTTCACTCACATTTATCTAAAAATTAATATCCATATGTTTGCAGCTTGCCGTTGTTGATGTGAATTACCGTCTCACCCTTTATTATGTTTTATTTTTTGGTTCGATCACCCTTTATTATGTTTGATTTGAAATATATGCAATTGTTAATGAAATCTCTTTTCCCCATTTTTTGGTTTATTAGAATTCAGTTGCATTGCATTCCAACCATACTTGCACTTCATTAACTATGTGACTAATGTAGGTTGTTTTTCAAATTCTGACAACTAGCCATACCAATGACTCCAGATTTATTATACAGTAATTGATAATAATAATTTGTTATGGCATTAATCATTAGATTTGCTAAGCCTTGAGGCAATGTGTAGGTCGGTTGAATCTTGTATCAATACTAAAGGAGAAGTCGCCTAACCCATGTGACGCCTTCTCCTTTAAAGTATGGATTTTTAATTAGTAATTAAATTAATTAAGTTATTTTACAAATCCAATTAAAAGTTATTAAGGATAACAATTAATAACAAATTGCAAAGATAATAATTAATAACAAACCGAGGATAAATGCAAATATGTGCAATATTTTTAATCTATTTAATTAATTAATATTAAGTGATCTGCCATATCTTTTTTTGTTGGTGGAAAGTGGTGGTCGGTATGCCATATCCGATTTAAAATGTGTTTTAATTAATTAATTAATTAACTCAGATATAAGCAAATCTCCATTCAGTTAACTAACTAACCAACCAAATCTGTTATATATATTCCTATTAATTAACTCAGGATATAACCATATCTCATTTGCAGTCAACTAACTAACCAAATCCAATTAATTGCAAATTATGTTATTGTTTGGATTCTATTGCAATTTGTTTTATATATTTTTTGATTGACTTGTGAGTGTAATGTACTGTATGCCGTGTGAAAATAAGGACTAGAACCGAGCTAGCTCAGATCGCCCGCGATGACAAATACTAAAGGTAAGGTGTTCATAGAGAAGAACAATAGGAAGGTAGGAAAGTTCAAAAGAGATGTATGTTAAATATTTAGTTTATGCGTGTGTTTTACATATATAATCTTTTTGTTATCGGACATTACAAGGATTAATTCATCTTTTCATTCTTTTTGGAGGCGATGAAAATATTGACATTAGCAATCGAAAATTTCATTACCTAGACGAGTTACTACTACAAAAACTAAACACTAGATGAATCCGATGGAATATTATTGTTGGTGTATTAAGAATATCAAGATCACTAAACTACAATGATTCTCAACAAGTTCATTCAATTGACAAGATTTTAATAGATGAAAAGTTAATTGTGTTTAAAAATTGATTAGTTTGATTACACTAAATTTATTTGCATGTGTAAACATTTAAATTTACAAATGATGTGCAGGGTTCGAAGATAAAATCATCCATTACAAAAAAAAAAAACTATTTAAACAAAGTCGAACACATGAAAGAAGGGCTTATATTTTTTATTTTTTTTGCTTTTATTTAACTACTTAATAATACTTATAATATTTTTAATTAGCTCAATTCAATTCCAATTATTAAAGTTTCTTATTATTATTTAGAATTTTTATATTTTTTTTCATTATTCAATGTGTTAGAGAATGCTTATTTATTTGTTACTTAGTAATACTTATAATATTTATGTCAACAATGATAAATGAAATTATATAAACATATATTTTTAAACAAAGATCTGTGCAATGCACGGGGTACTAAGCTAGTATAATACTAAAACACTTGCAAAATAGGACACGTGGCGACCATACATTTAAAGTTAGAAATTTAAGATATATCCCCATTACTTCTCCAAATTTTTAAAAATCTTTTTTTTTTAGTATTTGTTTCTTTTTTTCTTTTCCTACTTTACTTTAATTCTTTTTTCAATTTTCCATAATTATTTTTTAATTTCCATTTTTTAAAGTTAAGATACATTTAAAGTTAAAAATTGAAGATATATCTCAATTACTTCTCCAAATGTTTAAAAATCTTTTTTTTTATAGTATTTGTTTCTTTTTTTCTTTTCCTACTTTCATTAATTATTTTTTCAATTTTCCATATTTATTTTTTAATTTCCATTTTTCATTTCCTATGCCGCCAGATTTTAGTATTGGTTTCTTTCTTTTTTTTACTACTTTTCTTTAATTTTCAAATTTAATTCGGATATCTTCCGCCGGTTGGTGCGCTCAATCCGAAATTTTTTCATATTTCCACTGCACAATCCGATTTTTTCATATACTGATTTAATTTTTGTTTCCTTTTTTTCTATTTATCTTGAATTGAATTTGATTTTTGATTTTTGATTTTTGATTTTTAATTTTTGATTTTTGAAAAACTAAATGTTCAAAATTCAAATCAAATTTCACACACACACATATATATTTAAGTAGTACCCTATGAATTTTTCATATCAATCGTTCAAAGAACTCCCCTGTTTCTTTATCTATTCGACTTGTTTGAATTACTCATGTCAACGAGAAACGAGATATCGTTTTTGGATACTTTACAACCAAAAGGCTGATACAAGATCAAGATCCGTGTTCTTCGTAACTGGAAAACACGCGATTATGACGATCAAACAAAGTTAAAGTCATTGGATTTCATCCTACTTGATGAGGAGATTTCTCATCCCTTCCAGTGCGTCGATTATGTATAAATTATATTTTGTTCGTTTACTTTGATCGATTAGTTTATTCAGTGCAGGAAAATTAGATTCAACCTTCAATTAAAATATCTTATTCCGACACCATGGATGAAATTGAGGAAGGATCAACCTATGAGCTCCAGCAATTTGTTGTCTATCCCAATAGTTTGAAGTGGAAGTATTGCAAGTGTCCTAACCGCATCCTAATGTTCAAAAATACCTCCTACATATATAATCATTCAGCATCCCACTATTTCCTCTTAAGTTCTCTTCGGATACAGCTCCTTTTTTTTTTTAACTTAGGATATCAAAGTTGCAATATTTTTTCTAGATATCCCGGAGGATCACCTGCAGATTCATTTTTCCTTCGGTATTTATCTGATTTTCGATAATATTTTATAGCTATTGTTTTTTTTTTCATATTTCAGATTATTTTTTACCGATAATATTTTAGATTGTTTATCGGATTTTCGATCATTTTTTGCAGAATGTTTTTTTTCATATTTCCCAGAGGATCATCTATAGATAATTTTTTTCAGGTTATTTCATATTTCCATGTGTGCTTTCACCGTATACTTATAATCGATAGTATCTAGGTTGGAAATATGAAATTAGAAGACGATATCAAATCTTCATCCACTTCTGTTTTGTTTTACAACTACGTACGTATCTTGGTTTGTTAAATTAATTTATGTTTTCTTGAAATTTGTCGTTTATTTGGTAGTTTGTAGCTATAGACCAGTATATAGTACTGATTAATCCCAGTGATATACAATCACAACCATTTATGACCTTCCTTGAAGCTGAACAAAATTAGAATAAAAAATCAATATCAACACCCACCTAATTTGCATCTTCGTATCATTATACGATTATGTAAGTGGGGTAATATTTTATTTTTTTTTTTGATGCATTGGGTGATCATCTGCAGATTCATTTTTCCTTTCGTGTTTATCGTATTTCTGATACTATTTTATATCTTTGTTTTTTCCATATTTTTTTATTCGACTGTTATTTGTTTTTTATATAATTGTGCGACGAACCCAGAGCTTTGTCATTTTAACATATAATCCCGTCGATTAATTTGTTCATTATAAATGTTATAATGTCTAATTATTTATTAAAATTAATCATTTATAATTATTTAAAAATAAATAAATTTAATAAAAGGAGAAAACCAAGAGATTTCATAAATAATATTAAAGCAGCTGCGAATGACACACGTGGTGGCCTCACTGAAAGTGTCACGTGACAATCATTCACTTAACATATCACCATATATATTTAAAATAAATATACTTAAAATCATTTTTATTACTTAAAATACTGAATTTGTTGACCAAATTCTCCAAATTTGTATATTATTTTTTATCCAAGATTTTTTAGAGTCAGAAAGTAATAAACCAATATATTTATTAATAAATTTATATTATTTTATCCAAGACTTTTTAACCAATGATTTGAAAACACATAATAACGAGATTCGTTTAAATTAATAAATTAATACTATTTAAACAATTTGTTTATTGATTTTTTGGTCAAGATATTTGAGTATTCCATGATACTCGGATATTTAAAAATTGAAACTAACTAACATAAGTTGGAATGATATTGTATTTAATAAAATAAAAATACTTGAAGATTTTATTATTATATTTAATTTATCTGTTTATTTATTTTTAGTTAAAGTTGTCTAATGATGTTTATTTTATACTTTTATATCAATAATCAATAGACTATTAAAAAATCATTTGGATTACTGGATATGCAAAATCACGCATGATCCTAACCTCCTTATCTTAATCAATATATTTGTTTATTCAATAAATTGATGATAAGATCAAGTCGGTCTTCTTGAGATGATCCGTGATCTCGGTATATATGTGATCCATTAGTCTAGAAAAGTTTAAAGGTTTAATTCGGGTTGATTTTTTTATTTTTTCAAAATTGAAGTGGTAAGTATAATTTGAGGCAAAATATTATTTTTTTCATTTTAAATGAAATAATAGTTTTTCTACTTATCTGGATTTCTCTTTCACCTAATATATAATATTAAAGCTTCTATTTAGACATTACAAATAATATAACATGCTCAAATAAAACTAATAAAAAGATCATATTTAATAGAGTTTTTAGCTTTTTCTAAAAACATGTTAAAATAAATAAAATGGCATATATTTGAGACGAAACGATTTTTTTACTTTTAAGTTTATTAATATATTATATCTTTTTTTTATGTGCTCTCCCTCCCAAAGCTCTGAAAATTTCATTCAGTAGCGTTTGTTGAATGTGTAGTCCAACTACCAAATTATTTACTTCTACCTTCCAACTCATTACCACAACAAATGTGTGTTTAAGGCTCAAAGTAATCAATCAACTTACTAAAAAACTTAGAATGCTAAAAAACCCCATTATCAAACAGTAGTGGTGACTTTAAACTTTATACTACCTTTGTCTCAAAATATCAGTCGTTTTACTTTTTAGCACGTTTTTAAGGAGCTAAAAACTTTACAAAATATTATCTTTTTTTATCAGTTTATATTATTAACAAGCATAATATTATTTTTAAAAACCAATAAAAATATAATGTTTTATAAAGTTTTTAGCTTCTTAAAAAACATGCCAAAAAAATAAAACGGCCTATATTTTGAGACGGATGAAGCAATTTTTTTACTTTTAAGTTTATTACAAGAATATTTCTTCTCCGATATTTTAATGTGCTCTCTATCCAATAGTTCTTAAAGCTCCATTCACCTAGAATTTGTGTAATATGTAGTCGAACTACCAAATTATTTGGTCTTACCTTCCAATCAATTGACACAACAAAAAATAATAGTAGAGGACCATATTTTTATATCCTGCCTCGAGCATTTCAAATCTCAAACCCGACCCTGCGAGGAGGGTTAGATATTGGCGTTTTGCCACATATATTATATATTGATATGATATAAGCATTATTTTTTATCCAAATTTATATTATTTTGTTATATCGTTTTTATATTATTATAATAATATAATATATCTATTATATAATGTAAATAAATTATGGTAATATCTTCTATAAAATATAATATATTTTACAAATCCCGTGCGTTACGCACGGGCTTTACGCTAGTTATACTTTAAATCAGAATACTTTGCTGACATGGCGCCTCCTCCCTGATTTGAGGTAATTCAACCAATCCCGTTTTATCTTTTTTTTTTTCCCTTTTACCTTCTCTTCTTGACTTTCATCTTCTCACTCCTTACGCCTAGGGTTCCCTGACTCCCACCACCTCCGCACATCTCCTACCTTCTTTACCACCGAGATCCTTTCGGTTTCTTCTTCTCACCGCCTAACGATCCTTACCGGCGCCGATGTTGAGAAGACGACCAGGGAGATGATCTTCGACCCACTCACATTCTTCCCCTTCCTCAACACTCCTCGATCGGTTAAAGATAGGATCTTCTACAATTCCTTTTTCTTTGCTCGCCTCTAGATTTGATGTTCTTTTGATTTTACATTGGTTTCTGCTTTTCGAATCAGGGATCTTTTAATTGAAATTTCCAAATTTTGATTGAATTTTTGCATTTCGAATTGGGGATCTCTAAATTAAAATTTCTAGATTTCGAATGAAGGGATTGAATTAGTATAGATGATGATGATGTTTGGCATAGAATCTTAATATGTTGTCAAGAGATCATATATAGTTAAATTAGTACCACAAGTCATCAGCAAGCATCCCTTTATGCACGACGAAGGGTCCATTTGGTTTGAGTGAATTGAATTTTGTTCATTTTTGAGTTTTGCTGCGAGGTCTTGAGAGAGGAACTATTCTCTTCAAATTCATGCTCAAAATTCAAAAACAAGAAGACTCAATTATTTTGTTCATTTTTTATCCTAGCCCATGTACAATACCCGCGCTATTTCTGCTGCAATTCCAAAGCTTGAGGACCTTGGTAAGTCAATACTTCTTTTCTTTCTCTATTTGTCAACTGTAAATTTGGATTGCTAGGCAATAATATGGGTATCTCTTTGGTGTGCAGCTGAGTGGTTTATGGTACCTCTAGAAGGAATGACAAGGTGTCTTTTGCAAATCAATTTGTTTTTCTTATTTTATACAAATTGAATAGCTCATTCTATTTGTTATACAACTCATTTGCAGGTTTTGTGAAGAAATGAGACCTATTTTAATTACAACTCATGATGGTTACCTGCATATGCTAATATATGGTGTATTGGTGTTGGTGGTTAGCTCCTCTGATCTATTTTAATTACCTTGATTTAGAATATTTAGGCTGAATCTATTTCACTTCATTTGTTGTAAGAAAAACATCCAATGAGATGTTTTAAATTTAGTTAATAATCTATTCGTCTTTGAATTGATCAGTGCAATGTCTGATTTAATCTCAACATTGGGTTTATAGCTAGATAGTTGCAAACTGTTTTTAATTTGGAGTCTAGTATTGTCATAAATTAGGATAGGCTTAAATGTTACTGCCAATCTGTGTAGGAACAAGAGGGGAAGTTTATACATATAGTTAGGGCTTTTAATTAGGGGATTTGATTCAGTTGAAAGCATGTGTCAATACTTAATTGAGGATATATAAGGTGAAATTTGGAGTATAATAAGTAGAAAAGTATATTGTTAAGTTAAAATTCAGGTAGAGGAAGATCCATGAAAGCTCTTAGTGCTCTTGGCTACTGAACCACCTACTTATCATCTTATGGAGAGACCTCCTGTAGGTCGAAAGTTGGAATATTGAGTAAAAAAAAAACATGACATTTATATTTTATCTTCTTACCATCACATTCCGTTTTCCTCATATCTGAAATTGTACTTTTCTTTGTTTGAATTACTGAAATTTTTCTTTCCTTCAATTACCTAAAATATGAGATTCTGTCCAATCCTATTTTTTTATTTTTTTCATTTTTAATCCTTCACATATCCTATCATGTCTCAAATCGTATTTTACTACAAATCAGTTACCTAAAATCCGAGATTCTCTTCAAGTCTATCCTAAAATTTATCTTCACTTCTGATTTTCTCTTATCACATATCCTATTTTCCGAAATCCCAATCACCACATATCCTATTTTCCGAAATCCCAATCACCTAAAATCTCAGTTTCTTTCCAAATAATTTTTTTTAATTCGTTCAGATTATGCCAGATTTTGGGTTATACAAAGAAATCTTAGGAATTTTAGCCTAATAAGTACATTCTATAACATGTTTTTTTTTCTTTACTTGCCTGTATAACTTATATCATACTGTTATTAATATTATTCGTCTTGGGTTTATTAATTTGTTTACACAGCCCGAGCACATTCATTTAGAGATTGAAGAACATGGTATCACCCATCCAGAATTCCTTTTTTATCTTCATTATGTAAGATTAAACCTACATTACTTTTTGTTTCCATACAAATCCATTCATATAACCAAACTCTTTTTTTTTTCTTCCAGGAATCCTATGGTCGAAGTCTAACGAATCGATTTCATCAATTCATATATTTGTTACCATAACACACTATTGATTTTTATTTGTATTTTTTATTATTATCTCTGGTTCATCCTTATAATAGATATCTTATATTTTTTTCCCCTCGCGCCATGGCTCGGGGATTGTACTAGTCTTCCTTAAAAATGCCCCCCAAAATAAATTTTCATCACCTTGGAAACTAGAAAAAATTTAGACTTTTTTAATTTATTTTTATAAATGAGATAGTCTACAGAAATATCTCGAAATCTCAAAAAAAAAAAAAAAATTACTCTAGAGAGGGTGTTATTCTATTCAGGACAAAATGTCAAAAAACACTCATTCGGAATGTCCAACAAGCCCTGAAAAGAAGGTCATGTCGATGCCTTAACATGAGCTACGTTGATGCCAGATAAACAAAAGTAATTTCACAAGTCTTAGTTTGTTAATTTTATTCCTATTAACACTAACTAATGCTGTATTGTCATCTGTATATCGACCGGCCAACTCATATACTCCATATGACATTATTAGTGATTTATCATTTTCAATATTCTGAGTGCTGACAGATTGCTGGGCACGTTATGTAAAATTGTACCACTTAGCATTTACTACAAAAATGGCCACAATAACACCAAAACTGGTTGGTGAGATTTTAAATTATATGCACTTATTGTTGACATCTGATCCAAAGGTACTACACGACACACCAAATAAAATTACTCCCAAACCACCCGACAACAGTTGGTGAATCCAAAGATATCCAATTTTAGATTGGTTTATTCTAATTCTTTACTTTTTTTTTAATAACGTACTGTTTATAGTTTCCAAAGTGATTTATTAATTATTCTAATTCTTTACAATGACAGTGACAAAGCGATTTATTGAAAGAATAAATCGCTTTTTTTTTTAATAAAAGTGTACAATTTGTGTTGTTACTTTAGGCCATCCACTTTATAAAATGTTGTTATATGCATTGGGTAATGTTATTACAAGCAGCGGAGGTTACGGGCATTGGCGAGTAGGGGTGTTGTGTGAACATGAGCTGCTCGGATTCAACTCGAAAAACTCGGCTCGAGTTTGTTCACATTTGAAAAACGAGCCGAATTCGAGCGGGTTTCCGAGCTCGAAT
This sequence comes from Persicaria maculosa, assembly GCA_963922045.1. Taxonomy (NCBI): domain Eukaryota; kingdom Viridiplantae; phylum Streptophyta; class Magnoliopsida; order Caryophyllales; family Polygonaceae; genus Persicaria; species Persicaria maculosa. Next base: position 4,102,015 of record OY998252.1, read on the forward strand.
CGAGCTTGAGCCGAGTACGAGCTCGAGCTCGAGTAGCTCGTATAGCTCAGACAAATTTACCCTTGTGCTTTTTTTCCTTTAGTTTTAGGGTTTCTCTCCAATCAGTCCCGTTCACTTCAGGCATTCGAACGAGCTCAAGAGTTCGAGCTCATAAATGAACTTCCAGCAAAAACAAGCTACAACAATAACACGAGCTCGAACTCAAACTTGTTCAAATACTCGCGAGCCGAGTTTGAGCTCACTTCTAAGCTCGACAAAAATTCGAGCTGAGCTCGAGCTCGAATAAAAACGAGCCGAATATGAGCAGCCCTCAGCTCGTTCGACTCGAATAACACCCCTATTGGCGAGCACATGTCCCTTGTCCCCAATTCATCAATACCTAATAGCTTCGTTAATTTGATATGCGAGTAAAAAATTAATTATGAATGTATGAAAATTAAATGATAATTTTACAATTTAATTAACTTAATAGCTTCGTTAATTTTTATCCCTTGCTTCTCACGGAGTATCATTTATTCATTTTATTCATTAATTTTCTGCTTTCTGTCTTTCCGGCGGCGAGATATCGTGTCAGCTTTGCTGTCCCATGCGCTCGATATCCACTTCTCCTTGCTGGGTCTCCTTCTTCTCGCTATTGTGTCCGCTTTTGTGCTTAGGGTCTGGGGTTTTCCGGGTTTAGTTTATGTAGTTTTTTTTGTTGTATTAGGTGTTTGTTTTCTGTTTCCATGTTGTATTTTCTTTTGCTATATTGTATGTTTAGACGGCAAGCCGTCTGCCGACTTTGTCGGTCTCTCGAGGTCCGGACATGTCCGGCCTCGAATTATTTCCTAATCAAAAAAAAAAAAAAATTGACGGTGCCCAGGGGAAACTTATAAAGGAATGCCTTATAAAACTTAAACAATACGGAGTATCATTTTATCCCTTGCTTCTCACTACTAGGTCGAGCCGATTGACGCAAGCCCGGCTTCAAAATCTTCAGATCCGGCGATAAGGCCAACTCGGCGAAGGGGTGAAGCCGCTAATAGTGCCTCCTCTCTCTCAATCTTGTCGAGCTCTCTAGATTCGACATCTTTCTCCATCAACAATTCTTCTCTAGATCCGATTTAAGGGACAGAGTGGCGATATGCATCAGGAATTCCGGATCTCGTACTCCTCTCCCTATAGATCGGTAGATCCGAGGACGTCTCTACCTTTGGCGATGTCTCTTTCATTTTTTTACTCTGGTGGCGTAATTTTTTATACAAAATCTTAATATAGAGGCATATTGGTGAAAAAGTACCTAATATAGGGGAGGTGGAGGGGATTTCCACCCCTTCCGGCGAGAGGTGGGGGAGAAAACACCCCTTAGGGTGTGCTTGGATTTCAAATGCATTATATTTACGTATAATGCAAAATGATAAGGTGTCGTTTGGTTAACACAATTTTCAAGGAGTTTAAATTGTGATGTTTTTAGATTTTACGATGTATTAATTATAATGCAATTATTTTATCTAGATTTAGGAGTATTTGGTTAAATACGGTTTTACCTCAATTTTTACGAGATTTTTATTTTCAGAACCAAACACTCACATAAAACGAGATAAAATAATTGCATTATACAGATTAATTAAAATGTAAACCTTTTTGTATTCTTCAATCCATCTACAATGTAACAATGCTATAAATACCCTCCAAACAATCCAAAACTGTTCATTAGAACAGGAGAGATGCAGTTCTCCCTGTCTCCGGCGGACACCGTCGCCGGTAACACCGACATCCTCACGGAGATCCTCCGCCGCCTCCCGCCGAAATCCCTCCTCCGCTTTAAATCCGTCTCCAGGGAATGGCGATCTCTCATCTCCTCCCCCTTCTTCGCCTCCCTCCACCACCACCACCCCCTCCTCTCCGGCGTCTTGCTCCACCGCTCCTCCAAATCCACCCTCGAATTCGCCCTCCTTCACGGCGAGCCCCACCACCGCCCTAGCCCTTCCCCGCTCCAATTCGCCCTCGATTCCTCCGCCGTCACGATTCTCCACTCCTCCAACGGGTTGCTTCTTTGCTCCGCTCGCCGTGGCCCCCACCACCGCTCCTTCCACGTCTACAACCCCACCACCGGCGCCTCCGCCGCGATCCAATTGCCCCCCAGCAGCTCCACCCCGTGGATGAATCTCGTGTTCGACCCCGCCGAATCTCCACACTACCAATTAATCCGCATCGACGCCGCTCCCTCCAATCAGATCCACCGCTACTCCTCCGCCACCGGAGATTGGGCCCCGTGCCGGAGCCCTAATTTCAACCCCCCTTTCAATTCAGTCCTCTCCGGCGGGGTCTACTGGCGCGGGTCCCTCCACTGGCTGGGGCCTACATCCGAAGCCTCCCTCTCCTTCCATCTCCAACACGAGACCTTCAGGCCAATGCCGCCCCTCCCCCGCCCCAACGACCACCGGAGGAGGAGGCGGCAGAGCGTCCTAGAGTCCTCCGGCGGGAAGCTACTCCTCATCGAGGCTTTCGAAGAAGGGGAGATTCGAGTCTTAGAGATGCAAGAAGACTACTCTTCTTGGGAGGTAAGGTATGATCACATTTCGGTTATCTCCGCCATAGCGGAGGCTTATCCGCGGGTAATTGGGAGGACCGTCGAAGGGCGGACCTCGAAGGAGTATTACAAGTTTCAAGTGTGTGGGGTGGCGGAGGAGGCGGAGGAGGGGGTGGCGGTGGTGGTGAGGGTGCCGGGGAAGGTGTTGGGGTGTGGGGTGAGGAGTAAGAGGGTGTGGGAGATGAGGGAGGTGTTGCCAACCACTCAAACTGCTTCTGATTTTGAATGGATTGATGTGTTTCCCTTTGTTGAAACTTTGGCTTTTGTTTGATTTTTCATGTTTTGTTCTTCAATGTTGTGTTATTGAATCAAATTATGTACTCCATCCGTTCTAAAATTAGATGTTTTTTACTATTCATGCACGTTTTCTTAAAAAGTTAGAAACTATATAAAATATTACCATTTTATTAAATATTTTTAAATAATATCTTACATATTACTAGTAAGTATAGAATTATTTTAAAAAATTAATTAAAAAATGAATATTTTATATAGTTTTTATCTCATTAAAAAGCGTGCTTGAATAGTCCAAAGACAACTATTTTGAGACGGAGGAAGTATCTACTAAGGTAATGTAATTAATATCTTACTATCCATCTTTAAACTTTACTCTAAGCGAGATATATATATACACTTGTTATATTGTGAATTAATTGAATAATTTTTTTGTGAAATAGAATGGTGCTGTTTTTAGATTGAGATATTATTAAGTCATCTACATTTTTTTTTTGTTATTCCACGGACAGAAATAACGAAATCTTTCTTTAGGTTAGGATAAGGTTCCGATGGGTTTCAGTTATTCCCGACGAAATATGATAATCAATTATAGCATTTTCAATAGCTTCTAAGGATTTTGAGATTCTTAGAGAATTTTTTTAGGCTGTTTTGGAGCCTTTTGTTTGAATATTATATAGTTTTAAATTAAAAAAAAAACTAACATTATTAGTTAATTAGCGTTTTGAAATTGAATTTCCACAAGCTACTCACCCAGTTTTTCAAAACTTTTCCTTTTATATACACAAATCTCCTTTTTTATCAGCTACTAATTCAGCTAAGGTTACCAAAGACAATACTAGCATATTCAGCTACTCATTCGGCTTCAGCTACCAATTCAGCTACGGTTACCAAATACACCCTTAGTCTAACAAAAATCATTTGAATAATATATTTTTTTATTTCTCTATTCTGGATAATTTTTAAGGAAATTTAGATGGTCTTAAGTTGAGTTGGTAATCTGATCGATATATGGCATGGAAATATTAATTGGATTGAAATTATAGAGATGGTAGATTAACCACTTCTTACTGAGATTTATGTGCTCTATCTAATAATGCAATAGCATATTTAATTAATTGACCTAAAAAGAATAATGTAATATACATATACATCTAATATATATCTAATATAATAATAAAGCAGATGTGAAAAAACACGTGGCAGCCTCTGCTTAAACCAAGGCTTACGTGGCAGTTTTTCATTAAGTGTGGCCACACCTATATAACTAACAGAATTTAATCAATTATGAATTAAAATAAATTTAATGATAATTTAACAAATTTACTAGAATATTAATTTCTCCCAAACATTTTTTTACCCGCTTGAATTAAAGATATTTAAATTTTTTAATTAAATTAACCAATTAATTACCTTCGATCTATTGTAAATTTAATTTATTTTTTCTCATTTATTTTGTGTTAAAACTTAATATCTTTGTTATTTAGAAGATCATTGCCCAAGTTGAATTGGAGGAAGCCTGGCGTGTTCGAGACGAAGGCACGCTTCGAAAACAAAGTGCTCAAGAAACGGAGATCCAACGCGCATTGTAATCGACCACTTTTCAGGCGCTAAGTTAGATTTGTTGTTGGGTGATGATAATAAGTTATCCATTGATGGAATCTTGCTTCTTGATGCACATCTATTGTCGTAGTCACTACTCTCGATGCATATGTCGATCCAGCATTAATGTAGTCGATCATTGCCCAGGTTGAATTGGAGCTATATCTTGATGCATATGCAGGAACATTGAATTGGTGTTCTTCACATCACTGCTAATCTCCCAAACATCAATGATTGTTGAATTATGTGGGTTTTACTATTTGATTCAAACATAGCAGTTGTTAAAATCCATCTTTTTTCTATTTACAAACAAAAAACGATTGTAATCTCATTTTACCCGTTTTTGGTAAGATTTCTACTTATCTCGAAAATTTGGTGGGATTTTTTCTATTGAATTATTATAAAATGATTTTTTAAAATCTAATTTTTTTTCTATTTACAAATAAAAAATATTGCAATCTCATTTTACTCGTATATGGTAGGATTTCTAATGCTATCTCAAAATATTTGGTGGGATTTTTACTTCTAAATTATTTATACAATGATTTGTTAAAATACAATGTTTCTCTAATTACAAACAAAAAAAAATTACAATCTCATTTTACCCGTATTTGGTAGGATTTATGCTATCTCAAAATTTTGGTGGCATTTTTATTGCGAAATTATTTATACAGTAATTTGTTAAAATCCAATATTTATCCATTTACATATAAAAGACGTTCATCATATATCTCTACTCACACTTGGTAGAGTTTATCTTATCGTGAAGAATGATATGTAAGTTCATTTTTATATGCATTGATTTGTATATATATTTTGTTGTAAGTTATTTGTTTTACCACCTTTAATATTGAATTCTTTCACATGAATCGTATATTGAAGTGCTCTGTTGGTTCGAAATTATTTAAACAACTATACATATACCATCAATATGGAGCTGAATAGATACATCATTGATATATTTCAATTTCTTATTGTAAAAGATGTTGGACGTAAGTTTCAAATCATATTTCTTATTTAACTATATTTATTGACCTTATTTCTCAATATTACCAATAATTATAATTTCTTTTATTTTACCTCATGAACATGCATTCTTTACTTTTATATGTTTAACTTTTGTTGTGTGTAGATGAGAGAATATTATCAACTTTAATTTAGCCGATGTGACAAAGCTGTATATAAATCCGATTTTTTTTTTCAAAACTAATGTGCCTTATTTTACTTATTTGTTGTATCTATTATTACTCAATATACCATCTTAATATGAACTTACAGGTTTCTTAAACCTGACAATACCTCCAAAGCCAAAACTGTGCAACAACGCTATGAGTTCTCCAAGATTGTGGATTAATGAAGTTATCGTGATCTATATAGCACACTTTTAATTATATATTGATCGAAGATGTGAATCGAGTGAGCAAGACCAGTTTAGTATATTTATCATTTTGATGTTTAGATTTAATATTATTTTTCTATATCGTTTTCATATTATCATAATATTATTATTATTATATATAATGTAGATAAATTATGATAATATCTTTTAGAACAACATAATATAATTTATAAATCTCGTGCGTCACGCACGAGTACTGCGCCAGTAATATATCTAAATTGCGTGCAGCCAAATAATTCATTTGACTAATTAATTAATTGAAAGCGATTTAACAATTAATTGTGTGGGGGTTAAACCTAGATAGTTGCTATAACTAATCGATCTTCAACACATAGGTATAGACCATATCGCCAATCGGTGGTTATAACAAGCAAAGGATCCCACCAAAAAAAAAAAGGCAAAGGAAAATATAGGCCTCTCATATACTCCCTCCGTTCAACAAAACTTGACGTTTTACTATTCATGCACGCTTTTTTAGGAGCTAAAAACTATATAAAATATTGACTTTTTAAATATTTTTTTTTAACAATTTCGTAGTTATTATTAATAAGTATAAACTTGTTAAAATTTTTTTTTAAAAAAATGAATATTTTATATAGTTTTTATCATTCTAAAAAAGCGTGCGTGAATAGTAAACGACAAGTTTTGTTGAACGGAGGGAGTATATGTTTCTTTTATAAATAACTAAAATAGTGTGAATAATTGATCGATATGAATATGATTATATTATTTTCAAATATCATGTTGATTTAAAAAAAAAACATTTTAGCCTCGTGGGATTTTTCCAAAAATGATATTTGAAATGACATTTTTTTGATGGTGATATTCCAATTATTGCACCCATCAGTAGTGGGCAGGAAGATAGCCAACCATATCTCAATTTAAATGTTTTTGTTCGAACTTGTAACCTAATTATTTGGAAATTATTATAACAATTGAGTTGAATGGGTCAAATCTCTGTAAATTTGGAAATTCATGGGATCCAAATGGTGATATTAGGCCCCGTTTGGTATGAGTGCTGGAATCGGAATGGTAATCGGAATCGGAATGGAATCAGAAAATGGTAATCACTCATTACTTGAGATGATGATATTCCAATTATCCCTTTATTTCGGTACTATTGTAGGGGACACTCTTGTGATTGGTTAGGTTCTTGATATGATTATGTCTGATGGTCCAGCGCTTGGGTTGCACCTTAACGTGGATAAAACTGAGGTCTTCTGGCCGGTTATGGATCCTAGGGGCTTGGTGCCTGGTGTTTTCCCTGCCCTTATTACTCGGCCTGTTTCTGGCGTTACGGTTTTGGGTGGACCTGTCAGTACTTGCCTTGTTTACAGCGCTGAGATTGTTGCGACTCGGGTGGCCAAGACCGTTGAGCTTATGGGTCTTGTGCCAAACTTGAGGATCCGTAGAGTGAGCTGCTTTTGATTCGGGCTTGTTCGGGTATCTCTAGACTCTACTGCACCTTGCGTACTTGTCCGCCGGATGCCGTTGTCCCAGCTCAGTCTACTTTTGACAGTGCCCTCCGTGCCTGTTTAGAGCGTATTGTGGCTGCTTCTGGACCCGGGTTTGGTGATTGGCAGTGGAGATTGGCTACTCTTCCGTTTCAGTACGGTGGGCTTGGTGTTTATGTTGTTGGTGACGTCATGCATTATTCTTTTCTAGCATCTCGCCTGCAGTCTTCTGGGTTGCAGTTCTCGCTCCTCCGCTTTGCTGGGCTGCCCGTGGGTGAGGGGCCCTCTTTCGATGCTGCACTGTGTGACTTCAATGGTCTTACCGGTTCTAATTTCAGTCGTGATTCTTGCGAGTTCGCTGCCCCCAAACTTATGAAGAAATTGGCAGATGTGTATTTCACCCGGGTTGTGGCTTCTTCTGAGTCGGTTTTTTCATTGACCCCGCGACGGGTGGTGTTGTGGAGGTCTCAGCATGGGCCCCATTCGTCTGATTGGATCAGAGATGTTCCTATTTCGGGGCTCGGTCAGACCATGAATGGTAGGACTTACAGGTCTGTGCTCTGTTATCGTTTGGGTATCCCTTTATTTCGGGACGATCTTCCCTGCTTTGCATGTGGTCGGGTTTTTTAGGGTGATATTTTTGGGGATCATGCCGTGTCGTGCTCGAGTTCCATTAGGCTCAAACATCGGCATAATCTTGTGCGTGGCACCCTCTTCGACATTTGCTTCCGTGCTGGGATCACCTCTGGAAAGGAGGTGGATATTGGTGTTGTTGACGGTCTTGGCGGACCCCTTAGGCCCGCTGACATTCTTCTTTACTCTTGGGATCGGGGCCGGGATATGTGTGTGAATATCACTGGTTCCTCCCCCCTCACTCAGACTTTTTTGGCTTCCTTCGCTCCTGGACGGTGTGTACTTGACGCTGCGCGGCGTAAGTTCACCAAGTATCGGGATGTGTGCTCTACTGTCGGTTATGAGTTTTTGCCTTTTTCTTTCTCTTCTTTTGGTGAGCTGGATGTGGATGTTGTTGCGCTGCTGGGACGGATCTGCTCTTTTTCTTTAGCCTTAGATTCTAGTTCTCGTCTAGCTGCTCATATTTTTACCAGAGTTTGTTTTCCATTGCTAAAGAGGTTGGTGCGCAGCTTGTTTCTCGGTTGACTGCTAACTTCTTGTAAACATTTGATTGTTTGTTTTCTATACTATTTGGAGTTCTATTGTTGGGGACACTTTGATTGTGGGGCATGTCTTGGATCTGATTATGGCGGAGGGTCCCCGCTTTGGCCTTCATCTTAATGTGGATAAGACCGAGGTTTTTTGGCCTACAGAAGACCCCAGGAGTCGGCTCACTGGGGTGTTTCCCCCCTCTATTGCTCGGCCTTCGCGTGGGGTCAAAGTTCTGGGTGGGCCTGTTAGCACATGTCCTGTTTTTGGCAATGACCTTGTGGTGAAGAGGGTGGCTAGGACCATAGAGCTTATGGACTCTGTCGCGAGGATTGGTGATCCACAGTGCGAGTTACTTTTACTCCGAGCTTGTACGAGTGTTTCTAAGCTTTACTTTGCTTTGCGTACTTGCTCCCCGCGTGTCTTTGGGTCGGCCCAACTCTCTTTTGATGTGGCACTCCGTTCTAGCTTGGAGCGTATTGTCACTGCATCTGGGCCTGGGTTTGGGGATTGGCAGTGGCGGCTTGCCACCTTCCCTTTTCATTTTGGTGGGCTCGGAGTGTATGCTACTGGAGATGTCCTACATTATGCTTTTTTGGCGTCTCGACTGCAATCTGCTGAGTTGCAAGCTAAGCTTCTACGTCCTTCTGGTATCATTGTTGTTGGTCCCGCTTTTGATGATGCATGCCACGCTTTTAATGAGACTACGGGTTCTGATCTTCTACGCGATCCGAGTGAAATCGCTGCCCCCAAACTTATGAAGAAATTGGCAAATATATATTTCACGAAGGTTGCTGCTACATCGAACTCTGTTTTCTCTTTGACTCCGCGGCAGGTGGTATTGTGGAAGTCTCAACAGGGTGCTCACTCCTCCGATTGGTTGCGTGCAGTTCCTATTTCTAGGTTGGGCCAGACTATGAATGGAAGGACCTATCGTAGTGTGCTTAGTTATCGTCTGGATGTTCCTTTGTTTGCGGTATCTAGGCCCTGTCCGGCTTGTTCTCGGGTCTTTGATGGTGATGTCTATGGAGATCATGCTGTGTCCTGCGCCGGTACTATAGGCATCAAACATCGACACAACCTTGTGCGCGACACCTTATTGGATATCTGCTATAGGGCTGGGATTTCTGTTGGTAAAGAAGTTGATATCGGGTTGGTTGATGGACATGATAAGCCTCTTCGTCCGGCAGATTTGCTTCTTTATTCATGGGATAGGGGGCGAGATGTGTGTGTTGATCTTGTAACACCCCTTTTTAGATCCCAATGGAGTGTTGCAACGCCAGTGAATCCGCAGACTTTAATGTCTTTGAATTCACCTGAGGCTTATAGGGACATGCAACCATGCTCCCATAAACAAGATGATAATTTAAGCAATTAAAATAAAATATGCGGAAGTCAATTAAATATCCTAGTTTAAAATATCTGATCACAATAACATAAAAATACCAAAAACATAAAGTAGGAATAACTCCAAAATAGCTGAAACTAAAGTAGTAATGCGGAAACTTTAGGGGTTCAAAAACTTGCAGTAAAAGATTCAATAAATGATAGCCTGCTCTTCAACTCTCTCCTGCTCCGCTGCTTTCACTAGACCTGTGGAATATGGTCTGGTGTTTCGTGAGAACGAAGGACACCAACCATCAAATAAATAGGATGGTTAGTACAATAAAGACTAGCAAATGATAGGAAAAATGTTCAGACTTTAACCTTACAGTGACCATAAAACGGTATGTCTCAGGTTAAGGGAATGACACGAATATTTAATAATGGAATCTGAATAAAAAGGTAAAAATTCATGACATGACTCGGATGATCATAACGATCGATTATACGATAAGAAATGGAATTATACTCGAGGCAGATAAGTATAATAACTGAAATGATCACCTATTTAACAGTCGATAATAGAGATAACGATAATAATAATAATACTACGTGGTACCGATCGGGCCTTTAACAAGGACCACGACCTACATCAGATCGTTGTTTTATCACCCCGCAGAGAATGCATTCCGGGATGGTGTTTCATGAAACCTTGTAAGGCGGTGGCTTAACGAACCACAACCTGCAAGTCAGTCTACTGCATAACTTGCCAAAGGCATAAAGCCACTCGCATCACGCGGTGCGCATTTTAACATATCACAACTAAGCATCACAGGGTGCCTATCTTATCATATATAAACAATTTATACTAGGTGATCATAATAACGACATTAAATCAAACAGGGACAAGCATGGATAATTCAAAGGGTCTTACTATCGCATGCCACTAGTTTGCATGAAAGAACAAGCAGAATATCATGCACTTTAGGAAGAAGAAAATGGGCAACCTTTACTTATCTCGAGTTATAAACAAACAAATCACATTTAATACTATAACACTATAATTACTTTAATAATAATTGCCCATTAATTAACTCATGCCAATTTATGATTAAAAAGATAAATTACATCAAGCAGACGGGTATGCAATTTATCGAAATTGGCAAGGAAATTGGCCACAGGGCCGCATTCGACACAGAAGAATTTAAAAGGCACATCAAAAGAATCACGAAACACGCAAAAGGGCGATGAACGAAATCACTTGCCTTAACCTTCGATGATCAGCTGATGACAACCAGACGAGATTTTAGCACATACTGAATCCAACGGAAAAAGGAATATTAGTATTGATATTCTATAAAATTAACTTTCCTTAACTCAATTTGAAATTGAATTAATTCTATAAAGTTAAGAATTTATACCAATATAAATTCCTCGAGGAGCAGGATCCGGCGTGAGTGCTTCGAGATTGCTTGGTGTCGCTGAAACGGGCAAGAATCGAATAGTTTAGAAATATTGGCCACTTAACTTAATAACTAACTAACTTAGAGCCAAAAACAAGAATAGAATAAAAACAAGGGAGATTTCTGTAATTTCTTCAAAAGAAATCAAAACTCCCTGGTTTCTTTCTCTTTGAATTACGTACAGAAACGGAGGGACTAATTGACGAAGCTCCTCGGCGGTGATGGCTCACGGCAGTCGGCGATTGGGAACGACGACCAGCACGGCGATTGGCGACGGCAGTCGGAGGCGATGGGCGAGGTCAGGCGGAGGTTGGCTCGATCATGATCGCAACTAAAATCGATCCTTCACGGCTGCAGGAAACATGTCCCAAAGTTACTTGACAGCATACCCCCATATGTGCAAGTATGCAAGTTCAGCAGCAATTCGATATGAGTTCGATGTATCGAAACAGATTGAAGTCAACTTACCAATCGGACTCAGCAGTACCACGCCCGATTTGGTGCAGATCGCGGCTTGAATCGAAGTCTGATTACTGCAGAAATTGGTCACAAAGTCGCCTCCTTGGTCAGTTGGGTGTTCTGAGTTTAATAACGATTAATTCCAAAACGAGTGCAAATCGTGGCGTACCGCTCATGAGGGTGATTGCGGGGCGTGAGAGCACTGCAAGGGAAGGAAAAACGGGGAACGACGGGGTCGGACCTGTGATCGAGAAGGATCGGAACAGTGAGTACAATCCAAGTTCGGAGTATATATATATATATATATATATATATATATATATATATATATATATAGACGGATTGAAACTCGCGAGGATGCCCTGTTTACCGATTTCCTGAGCTTGCAAGAGCACCGACGGTTGTCTGCAAGTTGTGGCGTTGGGAAGATGGCACTGCAAGCTTCACCCCCGAACCAATGGTGGCCACATTGGTGCGTCGTGGAGGCAGTCACAGCGCTCGGCCTTGGGCGATCTCCGGCAAGGGCTGTGATTGCGGCGAAGGGCTCGGACAGTGGTTGGATAGATAACACGGTGCGGTGATGGTGGTGGCCGGGGATTCCACGGGAGTAAAGGGAAGGAGGATGAGGGACGGTGATTTTGGGTTGTGGTTGTGGGATCCCTAATTGACGTGTGACCGTTGAATTAGGATTAGATTATTGATTCTTTAGAATTGAGAATCAACTAAAGATAAAGATTAAGGGTAAATAAAAGATTTTAAGAAAGAGAAATAAAAAAAAACTGGATAAAGATGGAGATATAAGGTAGGTTTCTCCCCTTTTAGCGGGATGAATATTATTTAATTTAACTTTATAAATTAAATAATAAGAGTATTTAGAGTTTCTATAAACTCATTTATTATCCAATAGAACAACATTATTAGAATAACTAGGGTGGCATGCCCGTGCTACGCACGGGACAATTTTTGTGTCAAATATGTCAGTTTAATCGGATTTAGTCTATAAATAACTGAAGAAATAACACGTGAGATTTAAAATGTTGAGATATTCATAGATTGCAGAAAAAACGACTTGAAGTAATCACCAAGGAAATACGAAATTGCGCAATGTCTTATAGTAGACCTTACTGAATTGTCACCAGTAACATAGAACACATGAGTTAATCTCTCTGATATCATTGTATTATTATTATTATTATTATTATTATTATTATTATTATTATTATTATTATTATTATTATTATTATTATTATTATTATTATTATTATTATTATTATTATTATTATTATTATTATAGTGTAATTTCAATATATATACCACAATGTGTATTGAATTGGCCGGGGTACGAAAGGTGTAGATAATACACTATAAGTCCACACATATATACTACCACACTGTGTATTTTAATTTATAAGTCCATGAATCAACTTCAAACTTATTTGTGTTCATGAGATGCCACACATATATACTACTTTGTTTATAGCAAAAATCTATCATGTTCGACATCTATTATAATCTAATTATTGAATCAAGTAGTCAATTTGCACCACTTTCTCATCATGCTCTCTCCTCCCGAGCTCTCTCCGCGCGGCCTCCATCATCTTCCTCTGTTGCAATGTTAACTAAATTAAAATAGATCTCAACATATGTTTTAGATTGTACAATAACAATTATAAAAACAGAAAAGGAAGAAACATGTGATTGAGGGTACTATGACCAAATATATATTGTATATATGCGAACAAATTTGAGAAACTACTTAAATAATATTTAGATGAATAAACTTTAAAAAAATAGAGAATCTCACCAATTCGGTATATGATCACAAATCATTGTATAAAATATTAGAGTGTGGGCCTTTGATCTTTCTTCGAGCATTCTTACCTTGGTATAGGTTGATATGGTTTTGGCAATCAAATAGAACCGGTCTATAATTTACGAATAAATAAATAAAATCACTGTTTCAAAACCATTAATCCATCATATACATACAATTTAGTTACAAAATTGCTAAAAATATGATTAATTAAAGCAAAATGGGTACCTGATGCTCGGTTTTTTCTGTTCACCATTCTCCTAAGCTTTTGTGTGTTTTTAATTTGTCCGTTCCACTAAAATAAATCATTCGATCACCTCCCTTGGACAAAGAGGTAGTCCCCAACAACTATTGTCATTGAGCTAAAGAATGCAAGTTGATCCAAATTGAATAAGAATACAAAAATAGTGTAAATTTTCATGAACTTATAGTATCAATAAATTGCCCTTGAACACAACTTTTTTTATGTATTATTATTATATTATTATATAGATAGATAGATAGATAGATAGATAAAAAAAATAGTATAAAAGCATTTTTTAACACTACATCATTATAATCCCAACGAAGGCTTACTTTGTTTTCGAATTGCAATTAACAATGTTATAAATTTGTTTCTTTGAAATTGTAATAATAGGGGATTACAAATCAAAAGAAATTGCTATTTGGTATCTATTTTTCATTTCAACAGAATATATAGAGATATATATATATATATACAATTAAACCTACACATTATTATAAATATATACAAATGCACATTTTAGCTTATTTTGAGGAATCATAAATTTAAAATGATACTTACAACTTAAACATCATGAATTAATCAACATTGATGTGCCCGGATTGGATCAATTCATCAATTCATTACTAAACAAAATTGAAGGAAGAAAAATGATATCATGAGAATGGTACGTACTAACCTATCTCTTAATTAGGTATGGTTCCCCTTATGTTTATAAAATTTATCCGCTTTCATGTTCAAGTGGTTAACACGTTTATAATTCGCGGTAAAAAAAATCATAGTTAATCATATAAAAGCATTATAAAAAAGTATTTAGTTCAAAATAACATACCTAAAAGTAATGAGTATAGAGATTGTACTTGACGTACATTTGAACTTGTGAAGCCATGGTTAGGAACAAATCCAAGGCTTTCTCGATTTACTTTGACAAATCTGGAGTTTTCTCTATACTTGATCTGTTGATCGATCATATCCCTTTCTCAATCTACATACTTGACAACGCCAAACATATATACTTATAGAACTCTATCAATGCACTTTTACTATTGTAATTTAAGTCTTATAACGTTTAGTATGAAGGTAGAGAGTTAGGTCAATTAATTATTTCATAACTCTTTGTTGGTATAAACTGATAGAAAGTCATGCATATGAGTAGTGACTATTTTATAACTCTTAGTTTTAACGTTTAGTATGAAGGTAGAGAGTTAGGTCAATTAATTATTTTTTTATAACGGTAGATCTCTTAATATTCGATAATCTTTTTTTTTAATTATTGCCCAATGCCTCAAATTTGTAACCGGGTGAAAATTACTATTCAAGACCTCAAATTTGATAAGTTAATTAGTAAATTGTTAGTTGTGATGTTTTGATAAAGTAAAACAAATAATGTGTTTTTTTTAAAAAGGCTTATAAAATATAACAAAATTCTAAACATAAAATAAATATATCCAAAACAACAGAGAAGTAAATTTATTGTTATTATTATATATAAATTAATTAGATTAGATTGTGATTAAGTAGAAAAATGACAAAGTAGGAAAATAAAATAAAAGATGTAGTTATTGAGGTTTGAACCTTGGATGATGGGATTCTCATCAACAACTACTACCATTGGGCCAAAGAAGTTATTTTGATCCAAATTGAGAATATAAGAAAAAATAGCAAAATTTTTGTGGAGTTAATAATGGCAATAAATTGCCCATGAACACAACTTTTAAGGTTTATATAGATATATAGATATAATTTATTCTAATTTATATTATACATCTAATGTGAATTTATTAGTTTACCCAAATTCACACAATATAATAATATAAATTTATTTAATTTAAAAAGAAATATTCCAAAAATAATTTGTGGTATTTCAGATCTGACGGGGTCCTCCCCCTTGACTCAGTCAAGGGTGTCTGACTTTGTCCCAGGCCGTGTTGTTTCTGCTGCTGCTCAACGTAAGTGTGTCAAGTATAGAGATGTGTGCACGACGGCTGGATATGGTTTCCTACCCTTTTCCTTCTCGTCGTTCGGGGAGCTGGATACGGATGCAGTTGCCTTGTTGAAGCGGATTCAGAAAGTCTCGGTATCTCATGACGCCGGGGCTCGTGCTGCAGCTTTTATTTTTACTAGACTTAGTTTTATTATCGCTAAAGGAGTGGGAGCCCAGATAGTATCTCGGCTACCCACTAATTTCTTGTAATTTATAATAATAATATTTATTTAAATAATAATAATAATAATAATAATAATAATATAATATAATAAAACTAATATATATAAAATAATAAAATTTTGATAAAAAATAAAGTATTGATATTAATAATAATATAAGTATAAATATAATAAAATAATGATAAAAATAAAAATATATTATTATTATTAAAAATAAAAATATAATATAATATATCAAATAATAAAATATTTATAAAAAATAATAATATTAATAGAAATATATTATTATTGTTAAAAATTAAAATATAATATAATATATATTAAATAATAAAGTATTGATAATAATAATAATATAAGTATAAATATAATAAAATTCTAATAAATATAATAATATTAACAGAAATATATTATTATTATTATTATTAAAAATAAAAAATAATATTGTATATTAAATAATAAAATTGATAATAAAAAAAGTATAAATATAATATAATATAATATAAAAATAATATAAATTACTAAAATGTAGATAAAAATAATATTATTAATAGAAATATATTATTATTATTATTATTAAAAATAATAATATAATATAATATATTAAATAATAAAGTATTTATAATAATAATATAAGTATAAATATAACATAATATAATTAATAATAATAATAATATATTATATTAAATAATAAAGTATTTATAATAATAATATAACTATAAATATAACATAATATAATTAATAATAATAATAATAATAATAATAATGTAAGTAGAAATTGGGAATGAACCATTCCCTACCTTTTGGGGAGGAATGAAATCAGCCATGAAAAAGGTAATGGTTGATTATCGGTAATCATTCCGATTACCAATTTTCAACCCACCAAACAAGAAAAGTTGTAATCATCCATTCCCATTACCCTTTTTGATTATCAGTAATGCATACCAAACAAGCCATAATGTTTTTGTCCGAACGTGCAGCCAAATAAGGAATTGGTGTCAAATCTCTGTAAATTTGCATATTTATACAATCAGTTAGGATTACCATTTAAGTTGAATGGGTTGAAGGATGGGTGAGTTATACTTTATTAAATCAACAATATTAAGTTAGACTTTTTTCAAGTCGAGTTTTTTTGAAACCGAGATCAAACTAGTCGAGAATTTTTTATAAATTTCACATAGTTATTCAAACTTGATTCAAATCAATCCTTAATTTAAATCAACCTTAAAAATGTGCACATACTAACATACTCTATTTATTCATTTAATAACAGTATAAAATCGAGCCAATTATTTTTTCTACCTTATTAAGTCTGAGTCTGAACTATTCAACTTATATAAGTCATGCTTTTTTAGTATTCATTACTGGTCCATTACTAAGCCCCAGTCGGAGTGGCCTAATGGTGTAGAGTAAGGAGGGTAGTAAGGAGGTTCCGGATTCGATCTCTGCCTCCGCCCATTTCCTTAGATTTTCCCAAGATTTGTCTTACTTCATACCATGACTTACTCCCTACCAGTGGGTCGATAGCAGATCAAAAAAATATATATTGGCCCATTACAGACTTAAAGAGGGGCGGTTGAGTAAGCATCTGATAAAGTACACTCTAAAATCCAATCCATATTGCACTAATTAAGTAACAAGTGGTTGTTAATCAAATCCTTGTGAACATGTCTCTCTAATTTAGGATTGGGGTAAGAAAATCATTACCTGATCGATCCAAAGCTAACAATGACATTAATTCCTTCTCTCTATTTCCTAGATGGATATTTTTTTCATTTCGATTTTTCTTTGATATATTAATATTTGTGTTCATTAATTAGATGATGGGCATGTGATCGAACGTGTCTTTATCATTTAGAGTAGCTATTAGATTAAGCTGAATAATTAATCCTACACGCCATGACAGATATGATTAGATCAACTACCTTCCTGCCAAAAATGTCAAAACAAAAAATATAAAAAAAAAAAAACGAAAAATATATTCCTTCCAAAAACAATCCATATTAACAAACGCATGTGATTAATTAAGGATGCAAAGACAAGAAATTAATCCAAATACCCCTTTTATAAATTTTGCAGAAATTCAGGTTGTTTAATTCTTCACAATAGCCAATATTATTAATTAACGAGGCAGTTATATGAGTACATAATTTGAGGTGTTCGCTATTGCTCTCCATAGTTTTTTATACGCATCTTCATTTTGATCGATTTATTCGTTTCTCTTATTGACTTTTGGTTTACAGTGTAGGATACTTGTACGTTTTATTTTGTAATTTTCTTTATGTCATTTACTTGTGTTATTTACTTTATGTTATTTGCTCATGTTTTATTTTAGTTGCACACGATGGTTAGTTTATCTACTGATTTATTTGGTCTCTCGATTTCTCTAGGCGTTTCTAGATAATCGAATTTCTTTATTTGCTATAAATAAAAAAAACGATGCAGTTATATAATATGGAGTAAGAATTAATAATCACGTTACAAGTCAACAATCTCAATAATTTAAAAAGTCAAAACACATCATACATGTTCTTTTTATACCAAACCAAAACAGGATATTAAAATATGGAGTACATTTGTGTTTTGATAATCGAGAAGTATATATGATTTGGAAAATTAAAATGCAAAATACAAGGATAGATTGGCAAATTAAAATATGATATAGAACTAGTTTTGTTATCTCAAAGGAGTTATTAGTTCAACCTATTGTTCCTTTGTCTTTTTATCTTATTGTAAATACTCCACAAGTGTTTATATACTTAATATAAAAAAACCTAAAGATAAATTGGTATATAAATATCGAATGTATGACAAACTATTATATTAAATTATATCTTTAAGGCATTGTAACTTTTCTCATTTTAATTTATTTATGAAATTTTACCCGCTTCTCAAACTATTTTAATAGTCCACACTCCTTTACGATCATAGATCATTTACGATCTAAAACAAAATGTCCATGGAAAATTGAGTTAATTATGTCTGATATTAGCACCCTCATTTCTGGGTTTCACAAAATGTCGTTTTCTCACGTCTTTCGTAGCGACAATTCTGTAGCAGATAGGGTTGCACACCTTGCTCATATTGCCTCACCAATTCATTTCTCAATGATCCAGGTCTTAACGACCTCATCCGAAATGATACTATCGGATAGCATTGCGCTTCCGAATTCTTACTCAATCAAAAAAAAAAAAATAGTCCACACTCCTTTTATTGATCAATACTCCCTCCGTCCTAAAATACACGGTCTTTTAGACCCTTGTACGTTAATTAAGAAACTTATTTATACTTAAATCTCATTATTATTATAGAGATGTGAACTGTTTAATTTTACCTATTATTGTACTTTTTTTAGGGGTAATAATTACTCTATAAACCTAAAAACTCAAGTATTTTAAACAAAAATTCAAAGCCTAAAAGACCATGTATTTTAGGACGGAGGGAGTATATAAAATATTAAACCAGGCATTAACCAATAACCACCAAGATTGTTACCTATTAACATTTTTATTTGACTTTTGATTAGGAAGAAAGTGTTTCAAGAAAACCTATTTGGATATAAGTTAAAAACTAGGCTAGTTTAGAATTATTTCAGATTAAGCATTATCGAGTCCAAGCTATTCAACTTATATAAGTCATAGTACTTTTTTATTACTCCCTCCGATCCAAAAAGATTGTCTTTTGACTTTTTAACACGTATTTTAAGGAGCTAAAAACTATATAAAATATCAACTTTTTTTAAATGATTTTTTTACAACTTAATATTTATTGATAATAAGTATTAGATTATAAAAATATAATAATAAAAAAGTTAATATATTATATATTTTTTAGCTCCTTAAAATATGTGTTAAAAAGTCAAACGACATCCTTTTTAGATCGGAGGTAGTATTCATGATTGGCCCATTACTTTGAAAAGTTAATTGGTGTGAGGGAAAATTGATTAAAGTGCTGAAGAGGAGCGGTGGATCAGTAAGCATCCGATAAAGTACACGTTAATCCAATCCATATTGTACTAACTAAGTAATTAGTTGTTGTTAGTCAAATCCATGTTAGTCTCTCTAATTTAGGATTGGGGTAAGAATTAGAAAATCATTACTTGAAAAAAAAAAACATTACTTGATACAAATTGCTAAATATGACATTCCTTCTCCCTATTTCCTAGATGGATATTTTTTTCATTTCGATTTTTCTTTGATATATTTGTGTTCATGAATTAGATTAATTAATTGATAAGCATGTGATCGAACGTGTCTTTATTATTTAGAGTAGTGATTAGATTAAGCTGAATAATTAATCCTGCACTCCATGAAAGATATGATAAACTACATTCCTGCCAAAAATGTCAAAACAGAAAACATATAAAAAATGAAAAATATTTTCCTTCCAAAAAAATTCATATAAAAAATGCATATGATTATTTATATATTTTGCAGAAATCCAGGTTATTCAATACTACCTCCGTTCATAAATAAGTGACGTTTGACTTTTTGACACGTTTTTTAAGGAGATAAAAACTATATAAAATATAAAGTTTTTTATTGATTTTTTTAAATAATTTTATACATATTAGTTATAAGTTTAAAATTATTTAAAAAAATTAATAAAAAAACTAATATTTTATATAGTTTTTAGTTCTTTAAAAAACGTGTCAAAAAAGTCAAACGATACTTATTAATGAACGGAGAGAGTATATAATACGGAGTAGTAATAAGAATCATCCCGTTGCAAGTGAACGATCTCAATAATTAAAAAGTCAAAATATGTTTCACATGTTCTTTTTTTTTATACCGAAAAGCCAAAATAGGATATTGAAATATGGAGTACATTTTTGTTTGAAAATCGAGAAGGATGATTTGGAAAATTAAAATGCAAAATACGAGGATAGATTGGCAAATTAAAATATGATATGGAACTAGTTTTGTTATTTCAAATGAGTTATTAGTTCAATTTATTGTTCTTTTGTCTTTTATGTTATTAATTGTAAGGGGTGTTATTCAAGCCGAACGAGTCGAGATGGACATGTTTTAGCTTGGTTCATTTAGTAAACGAGCCCGAGCCTGATAGATTACATAGGTCTCCTTATGTATAGTGGGCTAAAAGCCCGTTAAGGCCCAATATCTTTGTAACATATATATATGTTTATCAATGAATGAAAACCCTCAAGGAGGACTTTACATTAATCTTGGGATCTTACATGGTATCAGAGCCTTTTCTTCCTCACGGAACCCTAATTTGATCCTCCCGCCTCACCTCTCCTCTTACCGACGCCGGCCTCATTTCGCCGCTACCGGTCAACATCACCAGGTTATCCTCTTCCTCCGTCCTTCTTCCTCGCTGTCAGCCTCGCTGCCGCCTCACCAGCCACCACCAACCACCGTCGCCTACATCCCTGCAGCCCTGCCTATTGAGATCCTCCCCCAGTTCGTTTCTATCTCCAAAAAAAAAAAATGTCTGACCTCACCTGCTGCGCCCGCGGCAGCGGCCGCGGCATCGACGTCTGCGGCGGCCGCCGCATCACTCGCCGCCCTCCTCCTTCGACGACCACCGCCCCTCGATGGTCCCCGGTGCCTGGCTTCAACCCTCATTGGCTACACTCCGGCTCCCCTGCCTTGAGACATGCCGGTCCTCATGCCTATCTGACATCGTCTGATCAAGGCTATGTTCCGCCGGCTGGGCATCACGCCTTCTCCTCTATGCAGCCGACGTCTTCAGACTCTTCTTGGTACATGGACACTGGTGCCACCTCCCACATGACGAACTCCTCAGGTAACCTCTCATCTATTTCTTTTAAGGGCCCTGCACACTCTATTATCGTCGGAAATGGTGGTCGCCTTGCTACTTCGGGGATTGGCCACGCCAAATTACAGACCCCAACCCACCCATTACACCTCAACGATGTCCTTATTGCCCCAAAGATTGTCAAAAACCTTATCTCTGTCCGTCGGTTCACTACTGACAACAACGTTTTCCTTGCGTTTGATCCCTATGGTTTCTCTGTGAACGATCTTACTACGGGGGTTACTCGCATGAGATGTAACAGCACCGGGGAGCTCTACCCTGTCACACCACCCAGGGCCGGCCTGAGGCCCGTGCGAAAGATGCAACCGCACAGGGCCTCAAAATTTTGGGGGCCTCGTATTGGTGTTGTAATATATATATGTATAAATAAATTCCGAAAAGTAACATGTTGCCGCGGTAGTTTATTTGGTGAAGAATTGCACTTGTAGCGAATTGATTCAGGTTCGAATCACCCTTCCAACAACCCAGCCTCTTTTTTTCCACAAACCATTACTGCTACAGCAGCCCCTTTTTTTTTAAAAAAAAAAAAATTCACCTCAAGCATTTCGATAGGCAATCTCAAATTCTAACTATATTCTTTTGTTATTTGCACAAGGCCTCAAAATATTTCTAACTATATTCTTTTGTTATTTGCACAAGGCCTCAAAATATGACGGAACGGCCCTGACACCACCTCCTGCGTCCAGTCAGTCGTGCCCGGTCGCCCTCTCGGCATCGTCGTCCAGCCTGTGGCATGCACGCCTGGACCATCCCAGTGCTGCCGTTCTAGATGTCCTCCGTTCCCAGAGTCTTGTCACCTGTACTAAAGACCCACGCTCTGGTTTATGCTCTTCCTGCCAACTAGGCAAACATGCCAGATTGCCGTTCCAACGATCTTTGACCTCTACCCTTGCTCCATTTGATATCATTCATAGTGACATTTGGACCTTTCTTGTGCCTAGCAAGGAGGGTCACAAGTACTACCTCTTGTTTCTTGATGATTACACTCATTATTTATGGGTCTTCCCGTTGCATTTCAAGTCCCAAGTGTTTCCTGTCTTTGTTAGATTCCATACCTACATCAAAACACAGTTTCACATATCCATCAAATGTTTCCAATGCGACAATGGCCGTGAATTTGACAACAAAGACTTTCACTCTTTCTTTTCCAAAAATGGGATCTCCTTTCGGTTGTCTTGCCCCTATACCTCCCAACAGAATGGCAAAGCCGAACGAATCATCAGAACCATAACCAACATGATGCGCTCTCTCCTCTTCCATGCATCTATTCCCCTTCCCTATTGGCCTCACGTCTTATCCACCACCTGTTATCTCCTAAACATTCTCCCATCTACCACCCTTCAACATCGCTCGCCAGGTCAGGCCCTCTATTACACTTTGCCTAGGTATGATCACCTTCGTACCTTCGGGTGCTTGTGCTTCCCAAACCAGTCCTTCACCGCCCCACGCAAGCTTCACCCGCGTTCCACTCCTTGTGTCTTCCTAGGCTATCCGTCTGATCATCGCGGTTACCTCTGCCTCAATATCACGACCCATAAGCTCATTGTGTCTCAACATGTCACATTTGATGAGTCTCGCTTCCCCTTTGCTTCTCCTCGCCTCCCCTCTTCTACACCTCCTGTGTAGGGGTGATATTCGAGCCGAACGAGCCGAGCTTGGCTTGTTCAAACTTGGCTCGAACGGAAAACGAGCCGAGCTGAGCTCGAGCCCAAATTTTGTTCGAGCTTTTTTTGGTGCTCAAGCTCGGCTCGCGAGCCCAGCCTTAAACTCGAGCTCGGGCTTGTCAAGCTCGAACAAGCCAAACGAACGAGCCTAAGCTCGTTCAAGCTCGTTAGCTGGGCTCGTTCAAGCTCGTTCGAGCTCGTAACATCACTGAAAACCTAAATGTCAATCAACAGATCTAGAACAAATATCAAAATTTCAATCTGATGCTTTGATGGTCAATCAAAGCATACACAAACGAAAAATGATGCTTAATTTGATAGTAAATCAACACAAATCTCCTGCTTTGACAGTCAACCAAGAGAATACACAAATTAATCAACACAAATATCATCCGCTTGTTCATGTATTGCAGAGAATACATAAATTAATCAACACAGAATACACAAATTAATCCATTATCTCGAGCAAATAAGGAGAAGATGAACAAGGAGGGATTAACACGAGCGTGGTGTTGCACTGCTGTGGGAGGAAACACAAACAGCGCGAAGTTTGTGCTTCGCCGGCACAGAGGAGTACGAGCGCAGAGAACGCATAGCCAGGTTGTTGTGGCGTGGTGCTGCTACAACCGTTCGCCGGAAGGAGAAGAGTTTTTCGACACAGATGAGTACGAGCGCAAAGAACGCACAACCATGGAGTACGAGGGCAGAGGACTACAGGAGGAAGTAAGGTCGGAAGCTACACCGCACAGGTCGTGGTGGCGTGGTGCTGCTGCAGCCGTTCGCCGAAAGGAGAGAGACTTGCCGACTCCGCCTAGGAGAAAGGAGGAAGTGAGGAACTGGTCGAGGGAGAAAGGAGGGACTGGGGGCGGCAATTGAACGAAGAAGGAGAGGAGAATTGGGGAAAGATTGAAAGAGGGAGAGGCAGCGTCCACCTACATACCTAATTTTACCCTAAGGGTAATTTTGTACATTACCACACCCACGAGCTTCTGGGCTCGGCTCGAGCTCGGCTCGGGCTCGGTTCGAGCCCAAAACCTTGTTCAAGCTCGGCTTGATTTACGTATTCGAACGAGCCAAGCTCGAGCTTTTTCGAGCCGAGCCTGAGCTCGGCTCAAGCTGTTCGGCTCAAGTAACAGCCCTACTCTCGTGTCTCAGTCTGATTCAGAGTCATCATTCCCTCAATTCTTTCTTCCCCAGAGCTCTCCCGGTGCTCCTGCCTCTCCCCCGCTGCCACCACCACCTCCCCCTCCCACCAGACCACACACCCGCAGCGTCTCCAGTGTCTTCTGACCCCGTCAAATCGTCTCCATGACCACCGCACATCACCCCGCCGCTCAACACCATGCCTACACCCCTCCGTCAGATCGCCATGTTGTGATGCTGCGCCCGCAGCAAGACGCTGCACCCGCAACCAATCAACGTAACCACCCCCACCCTACGTCCCACACACTGGCGGCGCCCGCAGCATGCCTTGCGGTGCCCGCAGTATGCCATGCGGCGCCCACAGCATGCCTTGCGACGGCCGCAGCCAATCAACAAAGCTCCGCCCCCCTTGCCCCCGTCCCTCCCGACTCCCAATCAACCCCTTCCTCCACCTCGACCTCCCTGTCCCCCATCCCCACCTCCCACATAACAGCCCTCCTCGACCCGAATTGGCAGGCGGCTATGCTCGACGAATACAGGGCCCTTACAAAGAATGGTACTTGGGTTCTTGTCCCTCGCCCTCCAGCGGCGAACGTCGTTCGCTGTATGTGGCTCTTCCGTCACAAGTTCCGCTCTGATGGGACGTTGGAGCGCTACAAAGCACGTCTTGTGGTAAACGATCGATCTCAGCAGGTAGGTATTGATTGTGATGAGACCTTCAGCCCCGTGGTCAAGCCTGCCACTATCCGAGTGGTGTTGAGCTTAGCTCTGTCGCGCAACTGGGCCATTCATCAGCTGGATGTCAAGAACGCTTTTCTGCATGGTCACCTGAATGAGATCGTCTACATGTTTCAGCCGCCGGGGTTTGCTGATGCTGATCGTCCCAAGCACGTCTGTCTCCTGAAGCGCTCTCTGTATGGTCTGAAATAGGCTCCGCCAGTGATAAAAAATGCGTGAAGCGGGAAAAAGCGATAGGGTGCCTATCGCTTAAGCGTGAAGCGAGCGACATAAAGCGCCCGCTTCATGGACGAAGCGCCCAATACTATAAAATGTGTTTTCAGAATATACGCTCATGCTATAACATAAACTGGTAATAATTTATAATACAAAATTAATACGTATCATCATATTATATGAAAAACTTATATAGGTGTTGAGCTGATGTCCTCACCCTAATCATGCAAAGCACTATCACCACTATTAGCTTGCAACTTCATATCAATTCCCACACTAGCCTCTTCTTTATTTAGTGAAAATACAAATCAGGACAGTCAACATAGATCTTTATTTGAAAAAGTACTCTAAATAATATCAAACAATGCTAAAAATACGCTTTTGTCCACAAAGCGCTCGCTTCATCGCTTTGTCGCTTCAGCGAGTGAAGCGAGCGCTTCATGGACACCGCTCGCTTCAGGCATGCTGAAGCGTTTTAAGTGGCGCTTCAACGCTTAAGCGTGAAGCGCTTGCTTAAGCGACGCTTTTTTATTCACTGGGCTCCGCGAGCTTGGTTCCAGCGCTTTGCTTCTCATCTGCTCCGCTTGGGTTTCATTGGCAGCCGTTCGGATTTGTCCCTGTTCATGTATCGCAGAGGCTCCGACATGGCATTTCTGTTACTGTATGTCGACGGCATCATTCTCACCGCCTCTTCTGATGCTCTTCGGACGTCGATTATTTCACAGCTGAGTGCTGAGTTCGCCATGTCAGATTTGGGTCAGTTGTCTTACTTCTTGGGAGTTGCTGTTCAGCGGCATGCGTCTGGGCTATTTCTCTCACAGAGTAAGTATGCTGCTGAGATTGTTGCTCGAGCTAAGATGAGTAACTGCAATCCTGTCGCCACCCCTGTCGATACATCCAACAAGCTCAGCGCTCATTCTGGTCCTTTGGTTGATGATCCGACTTTGTACAGGAGCCTTGTTGATGCTCTTCAGTATCTCACCTTCACCAGACCTGATATCAGTTACGCCGTTCAGCAGATCTGCTTGTTCATGCATGCACCCAGGGAACCCCACTTTCATGCCTTAAAGCGGATCATTTGGTACATCAGCGGCACACTCGAGCTAGGCACCACGATCACTCCTTCCTCTAAGCTTGACCTTGTTGCCTACACTGATGCGGATTGGGGTGGTTGTCCTGACACACGTCGCTCCACGTCTGGTTACTGTGTCTTCCTCAACGACACCCTTGTGTCGTGGTCGGCCAAGCGTCAGTCTGTCGTATCTCGCTCCAGCGCTGAGGCCGAATACAGGGGTGTTGCCAACGTTGTCTCCGAGTGCTCTTGGCTCCGCAATCTCCTTCTTGAGCTCCGTTGCCCTCTTCAGAAGGCCACTCTGGTCTACACTGACAACGTCTCCGCCGTCTATCTGGCTAGCAACCCAGTCCAACATCAACGCACGAAGCACATTGAGCTCGATCTGCACTTCGTCAGGGACAAGGTTGCCATTGGACATGTCCGCGTTCTACATGTCCCGTCCTCATATCAGTACGCTGATATATTCACCAAGGGTTTACCTAGACAATTATTCATTGATTTTCGTTCCAGTCTCACTGTACGGCCCCCTCCCGTTTCGACTGCGGGGTTTGATAGATTACATAGGTCTCCTCATGTATAGTGGGCTAAAAGCCCGTTAAGGCTCAATACCTTTGTAACCTATATATATGTTTATCAATGAATGGAAACCCTCAAGGAGAACTTTACATCAATCTTGCCATCTTGGGATCTTACAGAGCCGAACCGAGCCCAAATTTTAAACGGGCTTTTTTTTTGTTCAAGCTTGTTTTAATAAGTGAACGAGTTTGAGCCGAACTTTTTTCGAGCTATAAGCTGTTTTACTTGGTCACAACATATTAAATTAAAGAAAATTGTTGAGATTCCATTAAATTCGAGCTATTCGAGCCTAAATCGAATGAGCCGAGCTTTCAACCGAGCTTAAAATGATGTTCAGGCTCGGCTTGTTTAGGTAAGTGAACGAGCTCGAGTCGAGCTTTTTTCGAGTCAATCCCGAGCCAAGCTCGAACTATTCAGCTCATATATCAGCCATATCCATAAGTGTTTATAAACTTAATAAAAAAAACCTAAAGATAAATTGGTATATAAAAATGGAATGTGTGATAAACTATTATCTATATATCAATATAATATCTTAATTTATAATACTTTTTTATGAGCTTCTTAATTTAAGATTTTTCAACTAATCACAATTTTCTCTTATTATTTCTGTTTTTTTTCTCTTCATCTCTTTCATACATTTACATTTTCCCCTTTTATTTTTTACCCATTACTGACAACTGGGTTTAATTCAAAACATTGAATTAAATCTAATGTCTACTATTAATCTATATTTAAATCTTTACAGATTATAATATAATAATCTATATCAATATAATATCTTAATTTACAACCTTTTTATGAAGCCTAACTTTATGGTAAAAAAAATTATCGACCATTTTTTTAAAGATTTCAAGTCTAACTTTATTATTTTGTCATAACTTTTATTAATATTTTATAATATAATTTATTATATTTATTAAATGGTGCGTGGATTACACTAGTATTACATTATATCTTGATTCTTAAGAGGCGGCATTCGAACTTTTCTCATTTTAATTTATTTATGAAATTTTACCCACTTCTCAAACTATTTTAAAAGTCCATACCCTTTTTACCAATCAATATACTCCCTCCGTTCGCCAAAACTTATCGTTTACTATTCACGCATGCTTTTTTAGAATGATAAAAAACTATATAAAATATTCATTTTAAAAAAAAAATTTAACAAGTTTGTACTTATTAATAATAACTACGAAATTGTTAAAAAAATTATTTAAAAAACTAGATATTTTATATAGTTTTTTACTCCTGAAAAACCGTGCGTAAATAGTAAAACGTCAAGTTTTGCCGAGGGAGCATAAAATATTAAACTAGGCATGAACCTCTAAGATTGTTACCTAGTAACATTTTTATTTGACTTTCTATTGGGAAAAAAGTGTTTCAAGAAAACCTGTTTGGCTATAAGTTATAAACTAGGCTAGTTTAGAATTATTTAGAATTAACATTAGCGAATTAAGTTTTCAACTTTTTATATTTTAAAGAGGATGAAATTCTGTAAACCAAAGTTTGACAAAAATATAAGATAAAATATTCAGCTGGAGTATTTTAAAGGTACCAATTTATCTGATTAGGTTTTTTATTTACCAATTTATCTACAAAAACATTTTTAATATGTCAACGCAATATTTAGATTTTCCCAACTCTATTCATACAATTCAAATAAAAACTCTATTGAAACAAGATCCATACGTGATACGACCATACCGAATGCCGTTTCACAATATAAAGAGCCAAACGCCACCTTAGCTATTTCTAAGACCCAAAAACCAGCAGCATTCATCATTTCTCCCCAGCTGGAGAAAATATGACTAAGAAACAATTCAACACCATCAAATGTAATCAAACAAACAGAATGAATGGAATCAAAATGAAGGCATGTTTGGTATGTAGTACCGCCTTCTGCTTCATATAATCCGAGCACTGTCGGATGAATCACATATCAACACCGCGGTTACTGGGTCAATCTTATCCGTCAACTCCGGCTGCAGCTTCGCATACTCGGTTCTAACATAAGACGCAGCTTCAGCTGCATAATCGGCATCCACTAGAGCAATGCAGCAGCCTCTGAATCCTGCCCCACTGAACCTTGCTCCAAATACGCCCCGTGCCCTCAAAAGTACCTCGTACAATTGTATCAATGGCTCACAACCTATGAAGATAACAAGCCAATAGCATCAAACTGGTTTTACAACTACTTGAAGACCAAACTCACAACCTAAGAAACAAACGATTGCGCACCACATTCATAATTCTGAATGGAACTTCGACCAGATGCTGTAATGAGCTTCCCGAATTCTTCCAAATTGCCGGAAGACCAGGCTTCAAGTCCTGCGCAAGGTGAGCAAAAGATAATGTTATGATCATAACTTAAGGTGGTAACATAAACCTTGTAACTGTTGAAGACTAACCTTTCTTAACACGCATATTTTCTGAAAAGTAATGCTCTGCCCTTCGAGCAAGAAGAGGATTTAGCTCACCCTGTTAACAATGAAAGGATGACGTTGAAGACTTGAATAAATCAAGAATCGATAATGCTTTGCACATTAGTGATGAGCAACTCTTGAGTCTTGAGTGTGTGCTTTTGGACTATGTTACATGCCATGTCAACAGATTTATGTAAATACCAGATGAAATAAAACTTTCCAAACAATATTGAGTACCTTGTGAGCTTCATACACTGCCTGATCAACTGTCAACAAGAAAAAGTAAGAACAAAAATCGCTATGATTTTGAGATAATAAGAACTACTTTGCACAAAAAAATGGACGCACAAAAGTACATAGTCCTGAGTCCTGACCATTAGATAGGATAGGCTCCACATCAGGCCGACCCGAAGCACTGCAACACACAAAAGAGAGAGAGAATAATGAGGGCGACTGGTCAGATGACAGATTGCCAGGCACATGTTTTTTTTTTTTTTGCATTTACTATCTACACATAAGTTATTGATGATTGATTTTAAAGCAAAAATCTACACCTTTTGAAGGATACAATTCAAGGTTCACCTCACATTCTAAGCAACTGAGAATTCTATGAAATAAGACTATTAAGAGTTGTAAATGTTTTGGTATAAATCTTTCAACTAAAATGTTGAATCTCATGAATGCTTATCTCTGCTTTCCTTTTGAAGCCAATAATCAGCACATGTACTAACTAATACTGGATGGCAAGTAGAGAAACTATGATGTAAGACACCTACAAAATATGCTTAGAATAGCTTTGGTCCTTGGACAAAACCGGACTTGGACCAGATTCCACCAGAGTTAAGATACCATTTTAGGTACACCAGTACTAGTGGGCAATGGGTTCAAGCCAAAATAGGCGGGACCTATGTAAATTAACATAACTTGATTGTCCATACAAAATGGTATTTGGGAGGATGGGTCCAGCAGCACCATGATGATTATAGAATATTTATGCTAATTAGAAAGGTTACAACTATCACCTTAGTAGGACCTTTGCTGCCTCTCGGCATTCAGCAACACGAGAATTATACCCTTTGTTACTTGTCAAAGCATGCTTCAAGCCTGAACAGGCTAATAGTATCTTGTATGTCTTCTTAAATCCATCTTTTTCATTCTTTTGCGACTCTGGAGGGTGTATCAGCTTGTATTCTTTGGTCTACACACCAAAAAAAAAGTCATTCTTAAATCCACTTTGACGACTGTCCTTCTGATCTTTTTTAAATATACTATGAAACTTTTTGAAGGGGCATGAAAGAAAACTTCAACATAACATTACCTTGCAGTCCATGAATGTTAAGCAACCATAGCTTGAAAGCAGTATAGCTGATTGATCCAATATGCCATTATTCAAACCTAAGTACTCATTTTCAATCAATCTAGGAGAAGAAGAGATTCATTAGATATAACTACACCAATGCATGTGAATAACAAAAGTGATAAAAGTAACAAGTTTTCGGTGAGCAAATCAGAGTTGCAACAATCTTCTTCCAAATCCATTGTGGTAGAAATATAAAGTTCACATTGTTAACAAGAAAAATAGATGAGAAGAAAAAAACAGTTGTCCCCTTTTTTTCATTCTAGTTATTGACATGTTAGGTTGTGGGTGTGGGTGGGTGGGTGGGTGTGTGTGTGGTGGTGGTGGTGGTGGTGGTGGGGGGGGGGGGGGGGGGGGGGGGGGCGGGGGGGGGCGGGGGTAACAACGATTAGAGTTTCAACAAAACATAAAGAAACAAATAAATAAAGCAGCTGTTTTCATCCACACAGGTAATCTGTAGGTGTATGAAGATATATGAAATTTGTGGCTCTACTTTTCTATTGCTTGGGGTCCTACAAGCTAAACTTTCCCTTCAGCAATATACAAATAAATAAAGCATGTGTGTGAAAATATAGAGAAATTTGTGGCTGTACTTTCCCATTGCTACGGTCCGACAAGCTAAACTTTCCCTTTTGTAATGTAAATGACGCTTACCTTTTCATTTGGAGCAAAAACTCGGCAATTTGGAGATACATTAACCTTGTTGAGTTTAAAAAGAAAAATCCCTGCTAAGCTCACCACTTCGGTGATTACAGTAAACCTTTGTTAATTGGCAACCTGCCTTTCTAAAAGAGGCATGTAAACATGTTCCTTAATTAGGGAATGGAGTAGAGTTAAAGGTCCAACTATTATATCTGAGATCTACTTCCAAATACCCCGATCCAAGTAGATCATACATTTTTTGCAGGCTGGATGAAATATATAAGAATCAGCTAAACTACAAACAAGTGTAATTGAGTGAAAACTTAATAATATGCACAGCTATGATGCTTTAAACTATGAAATGTCTTACAGAGAGTTACAATTCACTTCATGATATCTTGAGTTAGATTAAGTGATCTTGAACAAAATAATGCTCTCTTTTAAATCAGAAACTACTGAATCACAAGCATGGATGGTAACGAGAACCATCGGAGATATGTCAGAAACATACCTATCATACTCAATGTTTTCTGCAGGAGATACTGAAAGCTTATTTGCACTTTGGAAGGCCAAAAGGTAAGCTATACCAACCTGACAAGCAAGATGTAGATTAGAGAAGCTGAAAAGTAATTTTTGGACACAAGCACAAGAAGAAGTAAATGGCAGAACAATATTGCATTATTTTCTGAACCATTACCAAAAGTTGGGACACCAGTTTTCATACTTGAACATTATGAAATGTATCTTTAACATTTAGGAACTCTGGTGGATTACGTGAGGCTCAAACTACAGCAATGAACACCTCATAACTCAAATAGAGTAGCAATATTTTACTACAGGATGACTGCATATAGAAGACTTGTTTCTGTCAAACTGAACGCAGAACTGAAGTAAACAGATAGAGTAACTTCATAAGTTGTTAAGCCTCCAATTTCCACTCAGAATATGTGATAGCCAAAGACTGAACGTTAGATATCTACCCACCAGGTCCAGTCACTCTAGTGGTAATAACAATTGTAGGAAATCACCACGGATGCCTATGAGTGGAGCATGCCCAGCTTGGTGATAATGCAGGGTCACACCGTAGAGTTTGAGTAGAGACACTCAAATACCTCACATTCAAGGATCACGATGTTTAGAATCATTTCTCTCTGACCTCATCATAACTTCATATGGTTATCACCCCATCATTCAAGTCTATTCTGGGCATTAATGAGGTCAATGTTTTCCATCATTTCTAGCTTGTTTTATACTCTTTATGCTACATCATGAGACGATCGAACCATTTCATATGGCTTAATCAATACCAAACTCACTAGAGTCCTCGAAGTTGATCAGTTTAACAATCAAACCATGTTATAGGAAAAACAAAAACGCATTAGGAGAAAGGGACCTAATAGGCATACGTATCAAAACAGGCAATGGTTCACATGTAATGCACTTTTATAACTTGAAATTTGCCAAGTTTGTTGCACATAAAGTAGCTGAGAATATAAAATAACAAAAAGTTAAACTCCAGCAGCTTGAGTAAGTTTCTCAATACAAAGGTAAATATTATGCAGATAAAGCATCAAAATTCTTAATTAAAAGCAGAAGAAGAGGAGATACTACTTACAGCAGCTGAAGAGCTAAGACCGGAACTGTCAAGGCCCTTGGAACCGCAAATGACCCCTATAATGCCCTGTAACTTTTATATGTTATAAACTACACCCAATATAAACAAATAATTCAACTTTTATATGTTATAATACTTTTTTTTTTCCCAAATAAAGAATACAAAGCTTGAAGTCTATCTGAGCCTTGAACAAAAATTAACATGCACATCAAATCCATTAACCGAGCATGATCACATATTCACATCTATATGAAGTCTCATTTGGCATACTTGCAAAATATTTAAAAAAATATAAATAAATATTGACCTGACTGATGTTGTTGCCTCTACTTTGTAATGCATATAAAGCTGCTCGGGCATATCTACCCCAGGATTCTGCTGATTCTCTTTGCCCATTTGTCATACATGAGCCATTTGATTTTTCCGATTTCGTTGGATGCTGAATTTCATCAACGCTGGATCATTTATACAAGCATATAACCATATAAAAAAACATTAAGGAAATAAAAATGACTGCTCAATACAAATTTAACTTCCCCGACTTGCAATTTAATGGAATATTAAAAGGTTTAATAACAGAAAAAACAGCAATTTTTTTCTGAGTTTGCTTATGATCAATATTGCCCCCTAGGATAATTTCGGTCTTTTTTATGGTTGTCTAAGACAATCTCAAACTTCAGTACATGTCTGGTAACTGCACATAAAGTGAAAAATCAATTGCTTTAAACAGCTGAGCGACCACTAAGTTTATACCAAGACAAACCAAGTTTTTCTTTCTTAATAGTTAATGCAAGATCTCTTCTCCTACTTCTCTTTTCTTTTCTTTTTTCCCTCTTTTTTCTTGAGGAGAGGGGTGTACTTTGGCATGTAAATGAATAGAAGTTATATAATCAGGATATGATAGATGCTTCTACCTGAAACACACTTCTCCTTTAAACTGCTTCGATCTCAAGACAACCTGCAAAGAAAAGCTTTTGGGTGATGACAAGGTTGAGCAGCTTATCTTTTTTCCCTAAACAGTAAACACTGTTATTCAAGTGTGAAAATGAATATGGAGAGTTTACACAGGAAAAATGCTTCATTCACCAAACTAATTGGTTGAAACTATAGTCAGGGTAGCCTTGATTGCTTAAGTAGTTACACCTCTGGCATCATTTCTAGTCACAATGTCCAATGGCATGGTCAAATCAATAATATGGGACCTCACATTGCACCACTTCTGTCCTTCGTGTGATATGCCTAGTTTCTCAGATAAAGAGTCTAATTCTTTTATGAAGGCATACCGCTTCCTTATCAATCTCTATTTCTGATTGCTTACTGTAAATTTAAGGGTGGAAAGACAAAACTATTTTTTACTTTGAGAGGTTTTAACATTTTGCAAATTATTACAAGTTTTGACATAAAATAAAGCAAGAAAATTGACATAACATTTGCTCATCATGGGAATACATGGTTATCTGAACATTTCAGAGGGATTGCTTAAAGATTTGAGGAATTGTATGTAATATCAAAGGGAACAATCTAGAATTCTTTTGGCACTGCTTCTAGAGAGAGTCAATATGATAATGTGTCTACTCCTTGAGTGCACATATATGTCAATTGCTTGATCATTGAAACTTTTAAGCTTCATCTTTGAGACATCATTGGTAGATTAATAGATCTTGAAGACAAAATGCATGTAACTAGTTTCAAATTTGCACAATAATTATTTGGGTAAATAAACTAAACCTGAGAGTTTCCAGAGGGTACAAAAGCAAGAAGTATTCCCAAATTGATCGCCATGGCTGATACAAATCCTCCCTAAAAACATCACAAACAAAGAAAACCATTGAGTTCAATATCAGAGGCTAGGAATGACAGCAGTACCACCAAGAAAGTAAATTCCTAACCGTCACACAGTTTTATCTAATTGGAAAGTACTCATGATCTGTGTAACCTGACACATTCAAGAGTGACACAGTTTTACTCGAAAGCCTCAAGTATTTAATCAACCAATAACTCATCATTATAAAGTAAAGATGAATCAACCAACCTGATGATCAATGTGAGCTCCTAGAGGACATATCCTGTAAGGAGAGACAACAACCCTAACTTCATTCGGAGTTCGTCCTGCCATCTCTGCAACTGTCTCTCTTAGTTCATCCAACTGCAAATCAAGCAAACCATATCTCATTAGCTGCTCTAAAACTAACAAAATAATGCAACTAGAGTTCTCAATATAATATCAAAATTACATCCAATGTAGTACAACAAGGACTTCCAATTCCAACATAGAGAGGATGGTTAGGTTAAATTAGTACAAGGACTTCCAATTGAGCACCTAACTCAATCATGGGAGTTCCTTCCCACTTTCATGCCCCATAAACTTCCGATGACAGTACGGACTACGGAAATCATGTTTCTCCGTTATCTGTAACCTACTACAGTGTTTGCCTTAACAAATGAACTCAAATGCTTTAAAAAGAACAAGAAAAGAGTCACTGCAGTGTAGACAAGAGAAGAAGGAAAACAATGTCTGACATTGCAGTGGACCACTACTGTTGCCGTACAAAAGGTTGAAGATTTACACACGAAGACAATCCAATTAAAAGAAGATCAAATCACCAAAAACCAATTCAATTCCAAAATACAATTAGGCCAATCATATAAAAGACAGGAGATCAACGCAATCGTGTAGCACAACTTCAGGATTGATTTAACCCCAAATCAAATGACAAACTCCAAAAAGTGCTAAAAAGGGGGGAAAACGGCACTTCAGCGGGTAAGCCGGAAACGAAATAGATGAAGAAACGGGATTACGGATTACCGCTTCCTTAGAAGGCCATGAAGATCCGCCCTGACAATCCATTGCCGGCGCGGAAATCAAATACACGCAAACAGGTTGCAGCGGCGAATGCGATTAAGCGTGATAGATCGATCTTCGTTCACAAATAAGAGAGAAAATCTAGCAGGAACTGGAAGTGTGCGAGTAAAGCAAAGCGGGAATTGGTTAGACGACGTGATTGAGCAACTGCGGACGGGTTCTACTTCTACTTCTAGTTCTAGCAAAGGTTTCAAGTTTCAACCTTCACATGATTTGGATTGCTTTTGCCTCCTTCCCTGATAAAAAATATACTGTATTATTTAATAATAAATATAATAAATACTGTGTTCGTATAATTTCGTTTGCATTCTCTGTCACGCGGCACGCCTGTCAAATAATTTGATACACCGTCCAAGTCGGCAGGCTATTACGGAATTGCCATCGACTCCCGGTGTCGGTATAGAACTAGTCGAATTTTTTCGGAGGGTTTTGTGTGCGAAGAGTGAAGGCCCTCCACTGAAGAGTTGGAGACGGTAGGTAGGTAGTAGACGCTTAGATTCTTGTAGGCGTTTGTCCATACATCAACATTCGATGTCGAGTTGAATCTTGTTGTCTCCGCCTTTTTGTTTCGCTGTTTTTGTCTATCGTTTGATGAGATTTTAATCATCCTAATAGCAAGTCCCATTAAAATATATAGTTCAACTCGAATTGAGATCAGGTTATTTTCTAAAACAAGTTAAGTATGAATGCATTTTAAAGATTGCATCCAAATCTCCGGCTTCCTAAACCAGTTTCTTTTTTTTTTTAATCAAATCCTGTTAGTTAAAAATGTGTCAAAAAAAGTCAATTATTGTTCGATAAATGGATCAAAATACCTCAAGTCCAAGTAGGTTTAACCCATGAGAGTTTCGGGCGATTCAAATCGGACCAACTTACGCACTCTGAATAGATTGCTTCCTTCTTAGTGGACTGATACCAAATAGCCCAGAAAGTATAGAAGCGGCCCGACTTGCCTTTGAAGAGTTCAAACAATGCGATTCGCAACGCAATACAAGATGTCAAGATGTGTGCACTTTGGATCTTTTGGGTTCAATCTAGTGTTAGCATTGCTACCACGCTTCGTCTCCCAGGGACCTTGTTCGGTTCTGGAGACGGCCCATTGAAGGATTCGCAAAATTGGGCAAGCACGTATGGCCATTTCGGAGCTGGCTATGAGTACTCGAAGCTTACATTAAACCGCGCTAACGAAAGAACTAGCAAGGAGCCGCCAGCAAAGGGATGCACTAAAAACCGGAAGAACCCAGCTGGGAGCATCTTATTTTACCTTGCAACTTACCGTTGCTGGGAGTGCTGCAACCAGTGACAGCTTAAAAGCATGGGGTCATTGGGTACTGACTACAGCTGAAGATTGATTTACAAATGTACAGGAAGAGAAGGGGTGGGGTTATTAATTATTATGGATTTCGGCCGTTCCCTTATGGATCGACGATGACAACGGGCTTGGCATCTGCATCAGCATCAGCTTCGGCATCAGGATCAACCTTGAGCACTAGAATGATGGAAGAGTAGCTGACCATGGGGTACACGTCGGAGTCGAGCATGTGCTGAAACTGTTGCAGTGCTAGGTCTCGTTCTGGCATATCGTCCATGAGGAAGTCGAAGGGTGCTGCCTTGCCGGTGTCCACCACTGGCTCCCATTTGTAACCGGGCCGTTTTGGCAGTGAGACAGCCACTGGTAAATGGCTGGTGTTGAAGGCAATGTATATTTCTCCCTTTACTGCATCTTGCTGCATTCATATATCATAATAAATTCACCAAAAAAAAAAAAAATCAGAATCAATTGAAGTAGAGAAGCTTGATGAAATAAATTTACAAAAAAAATTCTGAAAGCATTATCCATTTTCATGTAAATCTTAGAAGCAGCAAAAATCAGACCAACAATAATAATTCAAGAAAAATAACTGTGATACAATAACAATGATGATGAATCTCATAGTTTAGAAAATCGATTATTGCGCATTTGACTTGCATAAGAACAGGCCATTAGTATATGTAACCAGACAGCTTTACATACCAGGGTAAAGGCCACAAAACGGCTCGAATCAGACCAATCTGGCCTCTCGGGCATATGACCATGCCACCTCAACCTCTCCGCTGTGGGGAAATCTTCCAGACCAAGGGATTCACATTCACTATTCAAAGTCAAATATCACGAGCTTAGAAGACGACAAAAGAATAACCTCAAATATAGTAATTAGTGTCTACTTACTCGCGAAATTTGATCATTAGACGGCAAAACCGGAAGAAATCAGATGAAGCTTTTTCCTTCTTGTCCCATCGAAAGTAGTTGATCTGCATCATCACTGTGATTAATACCTTGCAACCACATGTCTAGTATTTGATAAAAGGATAGTCTTGTAGAAGCTAAGTTTACATAGTTATCATGGCAATATGTGTTGTTGTTTCCCCCTTTAGTGTGACCATACTCATCACCCATGTAGAACATTGGAACACCCTGGAAACGAAGATTACAGTCAATAAAGGCAAAATGTATATCAAGCCAAATACTGTATGTATGAAGGGAAGGTGGGACTTGCATTGTTGCATAGAGTTGAAATACAATGCTATACAATGGGTTCAACATAGCAAATTTCATGAATAATGCAACTAGTATAAAGGAAGAAGTAGCTCTCAGCATTGAATTATGTCAGTTGGTTGACGGGAAATCTGGGCTTAACCCCCCAAATATCAACAGGCAATCTGTGAAAGACGGAAGGCTGGAGGGTACAAAATGCAGCAAAGATAATGTAGTAATAAACATTGTCCAACATTCCTCTACTCTATTTCCATGCCCAACTACTCAAATACGCTAGTGGCATCACAAAAATGAACTGAAATTATTAGCATCATCTTACTTGGGAGACCATAAGACACAGGAACAAGTTGCGCATTTGCCGCCTTCTCAGTTTCTTCACAGAAATGCTTACAAATTCTCCATCCTGGAAAATTGATTGATCAAGAGGGTAGCAAATGATGCACGGAAACATGAAATCTAAGTTATAAATATTATTTAGCACTGTTATTATAAAATCTAGAAGTAAGGAAAACATGAGCAACGGGTGAACTAGAATAGTCATTGTACATTCATGTTGGTAACCATGCAAAAAATCAGCACACTTATTGTTCATATTAAGCATGCATCATTAACAGGTAAAATGCAAGTTCCAAGTGTTATCTACTTCAACGAAACTTGGAAGTTGGAAATTCTCTTTAAGCAGTGATATGGGTCAAGCTGCCTGCTCTGATGGAAATCCTTTACAAGGAAATGTAGTATCATTGTAATTTGACTAGGTAGGCCACTAAATGATTAGCATTACATGTAAAAGTATTTGCAACTTTACAGAAATTCTTCAAGAAGAGAAATGAAATGGTAGGCCACTGAACAATAGCAAGCATTTAAACTGGCTAAAAATCTGTGTAGATAAGCTAAAATCGTAAAAAATCTATTATGCTTAATAGCAACAGCTGAAGAAGCAAAGCAGAGCTTTTAGTAAAATGGCATTCAACATATGAAAAGCTTTGATTGATCTCTATATCTTTTGAAATTAGTCTAGGTGAAACACCGTGCTTTCACTAGTAAGTTCTTAGAAAGGATTTCAAACTCTGCAATCAAAAGGGTATGATATACCATGGCATGAGTCATTTCATTTTGGTTACGATGGTGTGCGCAATAGATCAATGTGGTTAATAATTGCTGAAGTAGGACCACAGGAACAATACCACAGAAAATCCGCACCCCCCCCCCCCCCCACAGAAAAAAAAAAAAGAGGTTAAAACATGATGCAGAACATGCAAATAAAAATACACCTAAAACTACCTGTCCATGGTGTCCACAATTCCAACTGTTATTATGCTCTTCGCCGTCTTTATTGTGTTCTCCATTTGCCATATTTTGTTTCTTATTGTACATTACTAAGTCACCCAAAGTAAAACCATCATGTGCACAAATGAAATTGATACTGTTCCAGGGCTTCCTTCCACCCGCCTGAAAAAAGAGAATAAGTGAGAATTAACAAAAAAAAAAAATCAAGATGTACATTAAAATGAAAGGAAGACTGTAGAACAGATTAAAACAAATGATGAAGTAGCAAATGAGGTAGAATGAAAAAGATACAGAGTGGCTCCACTAACCACTCTATTTACCTCAAAAATACGAGACAAGATTTCAAGCTCATACTGCTAAGTAAAGTAAAAAAAGTACCTGATACAAATTAGGACTACCACAAAGGCATTCAGCAAATGCACCAGCCCATCCTTCAGTGCCTTTAATGAATAGACGTACAACATCACGGTACTGAAATTCAATAAGATAACGCAGTTATTATAGTGCTAAATTCAAGCGAGAGCACAACAACCCCCCTCCAAAAAAAAAACCTTGTAGAGATAGAGAAACTTGAAGGTTTTCAAGTGCTCTCCTATAGTATCCCAAAATGAATATCATTAATATTGCATTGGTTTCAACTTTCAAGAATGCTTGATGGCTTGAATGTTGAAAATCTTTCAAATATGAGGGATCTGAATCAAATTTAGTTGGCAAATTCAGGTGACATTTAGCAGTCAAATAAGAATCAAACAAGAAGCTGTGAATATTCTGAACTAACCTTTCCGTTCCATTCGGACCATATACCCCAATGGGGAAATGCACCAACTTGGTAAAGTCCTCCACAATCCCATGCCTCAGCAACGAGCTTTAAGAAAAACATGAGAAAGTAGTCTATTAATGTTTTACATTTACCATTAAAATAAGGATTTTCAGTTAATTTTGTACACAATGGATGAATCCAGAAATATGTTAGAACACCAAAATATTTGAAAAGAATGTCCTCTGGCAGGCAAAATGAACCCTTTGATGTGAGCAACTGTCAGCTGACAGATTATATCACAAAGCAACTAAGGTGCTTTTATTATACAGTCAGATCATAGAAAGGAGAAATAAGACAACTGGGCAGAATAAATGGTACCAGATACTAGAATGAAACGGCCGGTAGACAGCTCTAAGTTATAGTGCTCATCCAATTTCGCATATACAGATGCATTCAAAGGATTCTTTTTGGATGTATGCCACTGACCTTTAATAAAGTGCTTAAAAAAATAACATGTTCAGGTCTGCTTTGGAATGAAGTGTTGTCCTAGCATACTCTCAAAAACAAGTCTCTTATTTCTAGAAGAGATACTTACTTTCACTTTACTAAGTATGGGATCATTACTAATCATGTCAATCAGTGGAGGGGTGCTCAAAGGTGCTCCAG
The DNA here is from genome assembly GCA_963922045.1 of Persicaria maculosa. Classification (NCBI taxonomy): domain Eukaryota; kingdom Viridiplantae; phylum Streptophyta; class Magnoliopsida; order Caryophyllales; family Polygonaceae; genus Persicaria; species Persicaria maculosa. The sequence continues at coordinate 4,143,268 of OY998252.1, forward strand.
TATGGAGCTCATCTCCTAATATTGCACTTCCGTATACGTTGACAGCATCCCAAAAGCTGGGGGGAAACGAAGGGAAATAAACAATCAAAATCAAATCAAATAAGAATAGCAGGGAAGGATAAAAATCAGCAGAGTAAGCCATATAACCTGCATCCCCGAGTCAAAATAGAAGCAAGATCAAAGCGAAACCCATCCACATGCATTTCTGTCACCCAATATCTGTTGCACAAAAGATGAGAGTATTTACACTCAGATAAGTAAGATCAATAGTCAATATCTGTTAAACATCTGTTCAGTGGATTACTAAATCGAAACTTGCACTTAAAAACTCTTCTTTGGCCCCATATCAACATATAAATAATTATTGAGCAACAGAAAGGGTGTGCTAACATCAAATTTAGTTTCCCAAAGAAATAATAATATCCAGATAGCCTATAATGCCTTTCCATGGACCAAAATTATCAAATATATATCTTGTTCGGCACAAAAATACAGAGTGAAATGAATCAGAATCTTTTCTTAACTTACTTTAAACAGTCCACAATAAACTGACGCACTACAGGGTGATTACAATTGAAGGTGTTTCCACAACCTGAATAATTATAATATTCCCCCTGCATTATAGAAAGGGAAAGTATTATCAATGATGGATAGAACGACAAGAACCATTATGCTGATGAATCTAACCATGGACAAAAACAAAGATATAGAAGCTTAGAATTGATTAGCAATCAAGACGGTTATACCTTTTAAACCAACTATGTAGAAGAGAATAGATAAGGAAAGAAGCCTACTTAAAGAAGGTGCTTGCTCTTTTTTTTTTTTTTATGGAATATACATATGGAGACCACAGTTCAGTGCATCAGCGGACAAATACTCCCTCCGTCTCAAAATACATGTCTTTTTAGCCCATAAAATTTTGTCAAAAATACATGTCTTTTTAGATTTAATCATTACACTTAACCTACTTTTACATCTAATTATTACTCTAATTTTTATATCACCCCTACTCTCCTCCTCACAATTTTTTTTAAAAAAAAAACAAATACTCTAATATCAAAGTCTAATCATTACACTTAAACTACTTTTTATATCTAATCATTACACTTAACATCCTTCTTAATTCCCGTGCTCCGTCCTAAAAAGACATGTATTTTGAGACGGAGGGAGTAGTGATTTTATGGGCAGCATTGCCAAAGAAGGTCAATTTGTTTTGCCCAAATGAAGGACAGTGGAAATTTAGAGAAAAATCTTTATATACAACTTCCCCAAAACATAACTAGCCAAGAGAGATTCAAAACCTCTATATGCTCTATTTTTGGTTCCTATATGGGTGAAAACCTCCTGATAGTTTTGAAGCATTAACTCTACCTACTAAAGTAAAAAACTTTCATTGCATCACTTGTAAAAGGAGAGGAGCCATTTCATACCTTGGGTGCAAGCATATAAAACACACTGTTATCAACACCTCTAAATGACAAAATTGGACCCCTTTCATTTCCCTCAGCTGTGTGGTTGAAAACAACATCCATGATCACCTATCATCATATAAAATTTGTAAGAATGATTTGGTCAAATACAGAACTATTTAAGATGTTGCAGTGAGCTATCACCTCTATTCCTCGTTTGTGTGCTTCTCTAACAAGGAGTTTGAATTCATTGATGGCATCACGGCCACAATTACGCACTCCAGCAGATGAATATCTTATCATTGGTGAGAAGAAATTGACAGTTGAATATCCCCAAAAGTTTACCCTGAACAAGATCATAGGAGGTAACTAGACATAAGATCTAAATGCTCAACTAACTCATCCTCCTTAGAACAAAATCAGAAAGCATAATTGCAATAGGCGTTGGCAGCAAGATAGTCAAAACCAACTTTAACTAGTGATAAATGCTGCTAGAAGTGGATAGGTTTGTACTTGTAATCACCCATGATAGAGTTGTAGCTATAACACTCCAACTCATTAAATTCATGACATGGCATTAACTCTATGCAGTTGACCCCAAGTTCCTGCACAGGAAATGCACAAGTTTTTCACTGTTCAATTATTAAGCAACTAATTGAGACAATCTTAAGTTACAACCAGGATGCAATTTCTCTACCACGCAGATGGCTATAGAACATATTCAAAACAATTCCCTCAAAGGAACATAACACCAAACTCCTCAGTGCCCCAAATCATACAATTAAGTTAACTTGGCATCTACTAAGTAGGCATGCCATCAAAACCAGATATAAATATTCCATGCTGGAACATATTGAATTTTGAGAGAATTGGATTGAATTTGGACTCGATATAAAATAATCCAATTAACCGTCAGTAGTTACTGATTGCTTGATCATCCGCTGAAATGACCAAGGAAACTAAACCTGGATAATAGGAAGGGTATAGGGGCCTTTTTTTTCTCAATATAATATGGGGATCATAAAGTTTTCTCAACAATAATATAGTTCTAAATAGACAAAAATATGCCAATTTCTTCAGTGCCACACAGATACAGAACCTTAAAATCTAAACGGAGGAAAACAGACAAACATGATAAGTACCTTCAAATGATCAAGTTTCTCTACCACGCCAAGATATGTACCCGGATGCTTGACCTTGCTTGACTTGTGTCTTGTAAATCCACGAACGTGCATTTCGTATATTACAAGATCGTTTTGTGGGCGCTCCAGAGGTAGATCTCCCTCCCAATCAAACTGAATGAATCAAATGATTACTGTAAAATTACAATTTTTTAAAACAACTGGAAAATAAAATTAAAAAAAAAAAAGGGGGGGGGGGGGGGGGGGATCAAAAGATCATAGGTTTGGAACACAGAAGAAGAGGATTTCATAATGTTTCTATGTATAATGTATGCATAATGCAGTAAGAGAAGGAGATTTTATTTATAAAGAAGCTTTATGAAGAGAGCATAACTGAAAACAGTAAGAGAAGTCATTGCCCAATGGCAACTCAATAAACCTAGTACCATACTGCCATTTCAAAACCAAACTTAGGACAAAAAAATTACTGAATAAACTGTGAATCAAGTTTTACACATTGAACCTGGAATAAATAGCATTCCAAGCTTTCAGTGTGTATAAAATTACAAAGATCATCTTATGCCTCGCATTAAATGTTTCTGAAACTACTTATCCTCCATATTATCTGCAGCCATCAATCCATTAGTTCGTACTTCACGACAATGATGCATTAACTTTAAAATCTGCTAGAATAATCAACTAAGTTCAGTATGAACTTTAAAATCTGCTTGAAGGGAGATAAGCATATGTAAACCGTCTTAGTACCTTGTCTTTAGAAGAAGGTATCATGCCAGCCATCTGAGGCCAGCAATTATCATCAGATCCCACCACACCGAATTCCCCTCTGCTGATAACTGCCTAGAAAAAAACAGAAGGAAACACATTTTCAATAACCCAAACCATGAAAGTACAAGGGATACTCATTATAACAATATCATCTATCAATATACAAACAAAATGTGGATTATTTTAAAATTTAAACTGCAACATCTAATGCACGAATGACAGGTTGACAATATGACATGCTTTAGGAAGAACTTTTCCATAAAAGTAGACTTACTTTTGCATATGGATCAACCACAATCCGAGAAGGGTCATAATAATGCCCTTCTACAGGAGAAAATGGACCATCAAATTTGTATCCATATAACAAATCTTCAAAATTTCCCTTCAAAAGCACATGCCAAATATCCCCTGTCCGGTTTGAATCAGCATCAAGAGAAATCTGCTCTGTTACTCTTCCCTGCATAGCAAACATAGCAATTGATCAGTCTTCCAGAGAACCAACAAGTCCATCTAGAGGGGAGAAAAATAGATTCAAAAAGGAAAAAGAGAGGTCATTTGTTTTGTTTAGAAAAAAATTTAATTACTAACAACGTTGCTTCTTTTTATTTACAGCTTCTACATATATGTCCACTGGCATTTTTAATCTTTTGCTTAGTCATATTGAACTTGCTCCGAAAGTCCAACAACTTGAAATAACAATGAGGACAGAAAAATTCACAATGATTGTCATCCACTATTCAGCTGTTTCTACTGGATGTGATGCACTGGATCAACTAAAACAGAAATGCAAGAGTTGCAATCACTTATCATCCACGGAGAAACGATCCCTAATTCACACTTCTAAATAGCAAAACCCCTAATTCTCGGAAAAAATTGATTAGACATATACCTTTTCCAAATCAGCTAGACTGATCAGGCAGAGGGTAGCAGAGGTGGAATGCCGGGAGAAAATCGCGAAATTGACACCGCCTTCAACAGCAGTAGCGCCAAAGGGCTCCGGAAACCCCTCAAATACCTGAAACCGCTTCGGCTTCTCAGGCGGCGCGCGCTTCTCGATGACAGCGGTGTCAGCCTCGGTGGCCGTCTTGGCAGCCGGCGCGACGCGCTTCTCCCTCGCATTCACCACGAAATTCCTCTTCGCCGCGCCGAAGCTCCGGCGAGCGCGAGACCGATCGATCCCGGACTGGGGAGTAGAGGGAGCGCTGAAGCAGGGGTTTGAGAGGTGGGAGGTGTGGGGCCTGGGAGGGGGTCGGAGAGAGAAGGAGGAACAGTGAGGCATCAGCATCTCCATTGACGAGGGGAGAGAGAGGAGGTGGGAGGTGGATTTGCAGGGGGGAGAGCGAGGAGCATGTGGTGTGTGGGAGACTGTGAGTGGGAGTGATGAAATGGGGGAGGGAGATGGAGAAAGGCGTGAGGAGGAAGGAGGAGAAGCTGTTGAAACAGAAAGCAAAACCCAGGCGGAGTTATTCCCTCATTTCCATGCGCACTTTTGGAGGTTTTCACCTCTCCCCGCTAAAGTACACCTCACCGCCCCTTATTTATGTATTTTACACGAAAACGCCTTCTATTCTTGAAATTATATTTAATCACCCTTGTATGTTTTATACTACGTAGTTATTTAATATGGGTGATAATATTTACTTATGCACAACACATTGCTTATCTTGAGTCACAGACTTGTGACTCAGGAGGTGCATGGTATTTGATATATAAAATACTCTGTGCCTCTTGAATGACACGTCTGCGACTCAAAAAGGACACGATCTATTTAAAAAAAATATAAAAAAATAAAATATGTGGTGTATATAGTAAAATTTTGGGTGTAAATAACATGTGCTTTTAATATCCACATCCGGTATTATATTATTGCTTTATTATAAAACATTACCAAAAATTGTGAGCATAAAAATATCTCTTATTTATTAGTTATTATTGTAGTATCAATATTCAATGTTATAATTATTATTTTTGTTTTATTCCAGTTTGATCAAACTTAGTTGTTGTACATGAGTCGTCTAGATTGAGTACTATGTGATCCTCTTTCTTAAATGATCATATCACGGCTTCACTTACAACATTTACAAGTGATTCAATATTTATATCTTGATGATGAAGAGTATATTGGACATGTATATTTCAAGTTTTACATCTTTTATTGTTTAAGTAAGTTTTAAGAGGTTTGTATCGTAAAACTCTAAAAATAAAGTAACCATTAGTTTAGATTCGGGATAAAATGAAAATTATGTTGAATGTTGTGAAAATGCGTGAAAGTACCATTCATTATACATTATTTTCTAACTAAAATAGTAAAATGTCACCAAACCTTATATTTTGTTAAATTTATGTGGAAAATAAATCACACAATATTAAGTGATATTTAAATTTTATTTTACAGTTAAATGCATTTTTAGTGTTTTCATAAAAGTATAACAAAATATATAGGTGTTAATTACAATTTTGTATTACATGAATGATTTTTAAAAAGCTATTCATTTGAGGGCTGATTCTTTAATTTTGCTTAAAGTGTAGCCTTGTGATTTAATTTTCACAATGTTAGTCTATACATAAAAATAGAAATTTAAAAATAGGGGTTGTTACACGGTTACACTTAGGTGCATGAACTTAAATTTATCCATGTCTTTATTCACAATTCACTTGCATGTTGTCATGTTGATGGGTATTTTATCCCCCCAAATGGGCTAGTAGTGGGGTGAACCGTGAACGGTTACTTTTGAATTTAAATTCACAATTCACTTGCATATGTTGATGGGTATTTTTTCCCCCAAAAGGGATTAGTAGTGGGGTGAACGGTTACTTTAGAATTAAAATAAATTATATTATAATGTAGTTATTTTATCTCGATGAGAGTATTATATTAATAACAGAAAATTATAAATTTGGAGGTAAACTAGAAATATAACTAAATACTTATTCGAACAAATGTCATCCATGCGAAAGTTGTTACCCTCGACAATTTGTTGTGTGATGTGTATAGGCAATGGAGATAACAGAGAAAGGGGACAAATCCAGGAACCAGACGATTTGGGCTCGGAGATAAGGGGCTCCAAATCCTCTGTCCCCTAGTTTGTCCCCCCCCCCCCTAACAAATTTAAATTAAGGGATAGTGTAAGGGGACATCACCGGAGATAGAAGATTCGGACCCGAGATAAGGTGGTTCAAACGGAACCAAACCCTCTGTCCCTGCTCCTTATCCCCCTCTCCCGTCCCCTTCTCACAAACGCTTATTAAAAAAAAAAGGAAATTTAAAAAAAAAAAAAAAAAAAAAAGAGAGAGAATTTTGTGACGAGGGACATGGAGAGGGGACAAGAACAGTGATAGAGGATTTGGACCCGGTTCAAGCCTAGCTCCAAATCCCATGTCCTCAACTTTATCCCCTTCGGCCCCTCCTATCCCCCAACCCCCTCACAAACCTTAATTAAAAAGAAAAAAAAATAAAACAAAAAAAAAAGATTAAAAAATAAAAAATGGAAGGGTTTTGTGAGAAGTGATAGGAGAGGGGCACAAGCTCCGGGACAGAGGATTTGAACCCTTCAAACATCCTCACCTCCTGAATATCCCTCTTCACCGCCTTAATTAAAAAAAGTAATTAAAATTTGGAAAAAAAATCAAGAAAAAAGGGTTAAGGGTGGGAGATATTGTGAGAAAGAATTCGTCCGTCGCCTTCGGCCTCATCCAGTTTGGTTTATGTATGCTAGGTTTCGTCTTTTGCAGAGTTTGTTTGTCTGAGTTTGCACCGTTATGTATTGTTTTATGTTTTGGTTTGTTTGGTTGTATGTTTGACGGTTCGCCGCCTGCCGACCTTGTCGGCCTCTCGATGAGTCAGGCTTGTCTGACCTTCGAATTATTACCTTATCAAAAAAAAAAAAAAAATTGTGAGAAAGAAGAGTAAGGAGACAATGAGAGTTGAGATAATATATCCGGACCGATGCATAAGATACGGATAAGGATCCCGTAGAGTTAAGCGACCGTAACAAAATATTTTGGGAAATCTAGAATTAAAGAAATTTAATGTCACTCTTTTTCCTTTTTCTTTTTTTTTTTTTTTGCTAGAAGAGTGGAAGTTGGACCTCTCGATATAAAATACTACGGACTTAGTACTACCGTTGAAATAAGCAAAAATCTGAAACATACCCCTCTGTCCCAAAAAATAATACTATGCTTTTTAATAATAACATATGTATATAATTCCATACTTAATAGTATAATACTATATGAAATTATAAAATATATATATAAAAAAGTTAATATTTTATAGAATTTTCAACTTATTAAAAACGTGTAAAAAAATAAATATCAAGTTTTTTTAGGGTGTGTTTGCTTGTATCTGGCACCATTTATGTATTGTTTTTTATTTTCTTAGACGTTTCCGTCTGGCGACTTGTCGGCCATCGAGATTCAGGCTTGTCTGACCTCGAATTCTTTCCTAATAAAAAAAAATTAGCACGACGAGATTATCGCCATACGCACCGTGTCGATATCGACACCCGGTGTCGGCAACCATTGCATCGAGCCAGACTAGTTGCAGGAGTCGACGATCCAGACGTCGCCACTAGATTTCGGAGTCGTCAAGATGCCTCGCAAGATTTCGGAGTCGTCAAGATGTCGACAACCCTGCTTTCTGCAGGTTCACCGGTACAGAATTGCGAAGTCAGTGGAATTGACGTCTGGATTTGCCTATAAATGCCGAGCCACCAGTGCCTTCGTCATTCACACATTTCCTATTTCACCAACTTGTGCCTCTGGAATTCGGCATTGGCACCGTATAAATGACGAGATACCACCGTGTCGATAGCAATATCGTTTTTTTTTAATGCGTATAGTATTTTGTAAGGATAACCTTGAGCCCTTTATATTAAAAAGCAACATACAACATCGGTTAGGAGAACATCAAAACCGTAAACATATGTTTTGGCAAACCATATGTTCGCCAAAACATGTCCCTTGGAGAGCCATGTGATAAATATGAGTACTGATTTGTAGCTATACAGTTGGCGGATCTGGAGGAGCTTGGGTAGCTAAAGCTCTCCTCGTCTTGAGCAAGAACTGAGAAAAAAAAGATAATTAATATGTATATTTTTTATATATAATTTTACTAATTTTATAAATAAAAAAGATTTAAAAAATCATAAAAAGGCCTTAGCTATGGGATTTTTGCATTCACTTTTTATATAAAAAAAATTCTATTAATTTCATTATACTAAAAATTAACTAATTAAATCACAAATGCAAAGTTTTCTCCAATATATTCAAACAAAAACATTCTTTTACATAATATTTTTAGTCCTCCCTCAACAAATTGATGGCAACCATTGGCAGCAAATGTCCAAACATAAAACAAGATTTTCTAAAATGTTCCAATAACAAAATCAGTGTACTACATACTACTCATATAGAACAACAACAGTGATCTTTCACATGATCATCAAGTTTTAGGAAGCATGTAAGTCTATGTAATCCTAAGCGTGCTTGCGATAAAGCTCGGTAGAGCAAGAAACTCCTCCATGATACAGAGAACAATGGAACAAAGCTGCAAGAGCGAGTAATTCTCGAATGTCAATGGAGATTCGGTCCCTTCCTCCCCGAACCCCTCCTCACAAATCACAGTCGCCTCCCTAATGAGAACGACCCACATAAAAACCGGATCATACTTCATGGCCACGAAGTCCGCCACACACTCATTCAGCATCGCTGTCATATCATTGTATAGCTCCCAGCAAGCCTTGAGGCAATCAGTGCACCTTACATTGCGATGAGGCTCAGGATTTTCCTGCAGCATCTTGGTTATCAAGGCAAGGGTGTTAGTTGCATTCTCGAAAGCCAACTCCAGGGAGATTAGGCCTAGCCCTGGGAGGTTCGCTGCGTGGCTCACTGGGACGGATCCCAGAGAAGCCGAGCAGAAGTCATAGCTGAGGTCTTCAGGGGAGGGGGCCGCTTCTGCGCAGGCTTTGCAGGTCTGGTTTATGATGTCTTTGAACAATGCTTCATTGATGGGGAGGAGCAAGAAAGTGGTGAAGAGGAGAGTGTAAGGAAATATGGAGGTAAACATGGTTTTTTTCGGTTGCTGGTGTCTCTTGGGATCAAATGAGTCTGGTTATATATGGATGAATATGTATCAATTGCTTTGTTTTTTCCATTGTGTTTGTGTTTTGTTTTTGGTGTTTTGTGTTAGGAGGAAGCTTCCTCATTTTGGATTGTGGATGATTGTTTGGAGAATGGGTGGTCCCTTTGTTGTCTCTTTAATCACATAACACAGCAAAGAGTTGCAGAGGTAACACAGCAAAGAGTTGCAGAGGAAAGTTCCTACTAGATGTAACTTGTACATTAGTGAGTATAAAAAAGAGGTGCACAACACAATCAAGCCCTATAAGGTTCAGATCGAGCTGAACCAATATGCAAACTTGATTTTATTTAAGTTGACTCATTAGTGTTCATGATTTTATAGTTGCTGCATTTGGGGGTTGGATCATAGGAGGAGAACTTGAAGAAAGCTAGGGTTTTTCTGATCTCGGATGGGAGTACTTACAAATTTACAAGCATCTCGAGCATCTATTCACACAACACAGTAAGAAAAAGAAACAGTAATTTAAACCAAGACGCTGCAAAACAACCTTCCAAAACTGAGTTTGATCCCTTGCTTAGTTAGCGAACGCCATGGCTGGAGCTTGCTGAAGGTGATGTTTCTCAGTCTCCTTCAAAATGCTCCACATAACATGAACATCGGAGTACTTGCACTCGCGCACCACATCGCCGAGCTTCATCACTCCAACAGCTTCGCCTCTGCGATCGTTGCTCGCGGTGCAGCGGCGGCGGCGGCGGCAGCCTGAAACAATCGATCAAGCGATTAGGTTAGGAATCAGGGAGATCGAGATGGAAGCAAATCGGTACGGTGATAGAGTGAATCCGATGGAGAAAGACGAATCGGACTTGATGGACTGGGGTTGAATTTAGCATAGGCGGAAGCGCAAGCTCGTCTGACGGAGATCAGCCATTTGAGATTCTTCAGGGAGCGCACGATCCGCCTGCACGCTTTCATGGTGAGAACGAGGTGGAGGATCGCAGTCGGAGGCGCATGGGAGAAGATAAGGAGGGAAGAGATTTGGAGGAGGAATCCATGGAGAACACGTTTAGTGGGAAATTGACAAGCGTCTCTCGTGCTGAGATCCACTGAGTTTCTCTCTCTTTCTCAACCGTATCGCCCTGAATCGGATTCAGATGTGTGACCGATTTCTGATTTCAAGCCTTAAATTCGGGAGGATCTTCTGTGGGAGTTTTGTAGGAGCTGCGGTGGGGTTTGTTTCCTTTTGAGTTCGCACATCACATGCCTTTGATTTGTGTCTTTGCTTAATGCATGTGATGTCAACAACAACCTACGGGTCTGGTGATCTAGATGTACGCACTTTTTTCTCGAACAAATCGAAAGAGTGTTTTCCAATGACCTAAAACAATATGATATAAGACCTAACTAAGAGAAGGTAAAAGAGACAACAAAAAAGCACAAAATAAACCAGAACAGCAACAAAGACAACAGGACACAACCATAGCTCATAACTCACCGCCTTAAGCCCTTAACCACTTGGTTAATCTCATATTTGAGTTAGATTTTAAACTCGTTGATTAGTATTCGATTTATATTCTAACACATTGAAAACAAGTGTAAACAATAGTCATTGTCAATTGAGGTAGCCTATGCTAAATAAGGTGAAAGTTTTATGAAATACTCCTAAAAAATGGTGAAGGAATGAGGAATATTTGTTCCTAAAAAAGCACTCATGATATTTTTTATTTTTGAAAAGGAGAGTGATTGAGTCTACAAGGTTGGCAAAATCTGTAGTTCTTAGGAAGATGTCTCATGAGTCATGATAGAAGAGTGACCAAGATGGATTAGTCTATAAACAACACCGTTGAACTCTTTGAAAATATGACAGATTTGAATATTACGAAATTTCGGTAGGTCTAAATTGCAATGTGAGATTGATAGCTTTAATTTCTAATTAAAAATATATACACCATTTTTTTATAAGGTAAGAATTCGAGAGTCGGACAAGTCTGACTTTTCGAGTGGTTGACAAAAGTCAGCAGACGGCGAACAGTTAGATATACAACATAAAATAGAAATGTGCATTATAAACAGTGACAAACTATAGATCAGAGTGAACAAAAAAACCTAACCCTAATACTTTAGGGACAACATAGACTACTACTCGACGCTAAACGTCATCAAACAATGACACTGCTGACCAACGGTAGGAGTCCCTTTGAGGAAAAAAAATCTACACCATGATATAATATAGTGGTTAAAGTATTTGAAACAATGGGAAAATTCACATATAATGATGAGTTAATGAGGACCTAACAACACCATGCATCTAACACGTTCAACAATAATGTGCCTAATTTTTTTTATATAGTAAAATATAAGATATTATCATTTAAGAATATTTTTTGTCAAGGTCAAAATCTTTGGAAAAATATAGCTTACAAATGATAATATAAGGTATTACTCCCTCCGTCCAATAATACATAGACTTTTAGATGTAAATTTTTGTCCAACAATAGATGGTCTTTTAGGTTTTCTAGGTAAAAAGTTGTAAGGATTTGTATTGGTTTGTGTGTTGTTGACTTTTTAAAATAATTTGATTGGTTAAAATGTGTAGTGAGTGTTAAAAAATAATAAAATTTATGAAAAAATTAGTGCAATGATGATGTTTTTTTAAAAGTAAGGTGTTTTATTAAAACTTGTGCAAAATGCTAAAAGGCAATGTATTTTTGGACGGAAGGAGTATCATATAATAGTGTTGAATAAGTAGAAAATTTTAGTATTTTGTAGTATATATTTTTTAATCAGTTAAAAACCGTGCTGAATAGTAACAATTTTAGATCGAAAATAGTATCCATGAAAAGGACAATAAATAGAAAAATTGAAATATCCAAAACAAAAAATACAAAAAAAAAAAAAAAGTACAAATTTGAGTTGACGATGGAAGAACTCCCACGTCGCCCCTCTCAAAAATGAAATGCGGTTGATCCGACAAGATATCCGATTTGGGGTTCTTCGGTTTAATTGGTGGAGAAGAAGGAAGATGCAGTTGCACTGTGCTTCTTCCTCCTTCAACCCCTTGTCCAAATTCCCACTTCACGGAGCCCCGTTTCTCCCACCCCGGAATCCCCCAAAACCCGACCCGTTTCCTCTTTCAACTCCTCCTTCCCGGAATCCCGGATTCTCAAATCGGGTCTCCTGCACCCGGCTTCCAGTTCGGATCCATCCATTGATCCGCATTTCCAGGTTCGTTCCTGGATTTTGTCTGCTCTAATCGAAATTGAAGGTGTCAATTAGGTTTTGGTCTCAATTGGATTTTACATGTTATTGCCAAATGGAAAAACATCTAAAATGTGTACTCAATCATATATATAGTCTGTGCACATTATCCAACTTACTGCTACATTGTGATGATTTGCACCGTCATTCGGAATTCAATTCAATGTGAACTTGTATGATCGCACATTATAAGGCCTCGTTTAGTATTCATATCAAATATCAATATCAAATGGAAGTGATACCTCTCCAAATTAGCATATCAAATCAAATAGGTCAAAAAATGGAGAAATAATAGATATCACATATCAACTTCCGATATCTGATATGAAATATCTTAATTTCGATATAAAACACCTTATTAGATTCGTATAAGCGGTCAACACATTGTGCCAAATTGACTATGCACATCAACATAGTGTACATGGAGGATCTTTACAAATTCCTTATCTGAAAGAATTGATCTATTTCTACTATTTTCTAGTCACCCTAGTTTCTACACAATGGAAAATCCAATAAAGTATTTACTACTGAAGAGTTGTCCATTGACATATGGTCTCATTCGTATCTAGAACCGTGTTGGTTTAATGTAGAATGTCTTCATTTGTAGTGTTTTTAAGGAATGGATGTTATCCACATTTTCTATGGCTTCATTGCCACGGCTTAGTAGGGCGATTATCATCTTCTTGCTAGCATTTGTTCTAGAAGGCGAGGCTTGCAGTAGCCCTGGACCTCCACCTATTCATGCTTGTGTAGATACTCGGAGTTATTATGCAACTGCTCAGCATAAAAAAGGCGAAGCGCTGAGGAAAGCGCTGCATGCCATTATCGCAGGACACCAGTCTTTGTCGTACAAAGAGGTTTGCCTTAAGCAAAACTTATCTAGTTTGATGTCTTTGAGAACACTGAGTGCTTATCAGCCTGAAATCAGGTCTGGGATGCCCTTAAGATTCTTGATGCTTCAGAAGTTGATGATCCTGAAGCTTCATCAGGGATGTAAGTTGGCGCGGCTTGGTTTGCCTTTTTGTCTAACAGTTGATACCTTTTTCACCTTTTGCATTAGCTCACAACACATTTCCAGTTTGCTTTGAACAGAGTTGAGATTTACTCTTCGAGAGTCGTTTCTAAGCAGCTAGCCGGAAAGCCAGAAGGCTGGAATAGTCAGTTATTCCTTTCCTATGACACAGTCTTGTTCAATTTGCTTGGCTAAGTGAGTTTGGAAATTTGTGTCTGAAAGAAGTATTTCTTACTCTTCAGGGGAGCATCTTTGGCCTCGTTCTTACGGGTTGACCGGTGGCCCATCCTTAACTGATTTGCACAACATTCGCCCTGCAGACGTCAATGGTTAGATGCTTCTTTCTCTCCACTGCAAGTGAGAGATCAGTAAGTGCCTAAGGTGCTTTTGTACGCAATTTTCAGTGAATTCATCTCGAGGGAACAAATACTTCGGAGAATGCTGCATTGGCTCAATGGACTGCACCAAGCCAGCAAACAAAGAAGCTGCATCTGACACTGAAACCGACAAGGAGAGATGGGCACCGCCAAAGCAGGTTGAGTTTGAACTCTTATGCTTGTCTTAATATGTACAATGTGTTCTGATTTTATATGAACTCAGGTTAGGGGCGATATCGCAAGGGCATTGATGTATATGGCTATTCGTTATGGGTTTCAAGAGCCTGGTTTTCCTGTTTTGAAGCTCTCGGATTCTCCAAGCGCAAGCATGTTGCTTTTCTCTGCTGAAAGGGAAGCCATTTGTTTCATTTCTGTCTTGTTTTACACTGATCTGATCCACTGCTTTTACGCAGAAACGAGAGAGATGGGATTGCTATCGACGTTGTTAAAGTGGAACGAGACAGATCCGCCATCTAGAGAAGAGAAGTTGCGAAATGACAGGATATGTAGGATCTATCAGCACAATCGAAACCCTTTTGTTGATCACCCTGAGTATGCCAGACTCATCTGGAAGCAAGGCAATCCAAGCTGCCGGAGGCTCCAGATGCCTTTGAAAGCATGGACTAACGAATCCCGCTACAACAGACGAACTTAACATCCTCGCTGCTTAATGAGTATGTGTTATCTGACCCGACTTTTATCATGGGACGGGTTTCTTATGAAATCGTTAATGGCTTATATATGTAGTTGTTGGGATAGAGGAACATTGTTTGTTGAATTTGCACTGCAGTGTTCTTCATTACACAATGTTGAATTTGTAATTGCAGTGTTCATTGCACATTGCTTCTGGATTTATGATATATGTTAGAAAGAGCCTTTGTAAGAGACATAATGACAGCTTAAAGTTGATTGCTTGATGTGGTAAGAGTGATTGTTTCAAATGAGGCTGTAGTCAGCTGAGCTAGCCTTGATGATTGTAGTTGTGTTCATGATATCCGAAGATCCTTCATTTAGCCGGGAATGTCATGTGTAATCCACATTTCCCCCAAGTGTCGCTTTCCTCGTATGTGCTCCTCTGCATTGAGATGCCGTGTGAGACCGCGATTTGTCAATAACTCCATCCCCGACTTGGTTGTATCTTCTCTAATCGAGATGATCAAGATCTCCCTTTGTTCATAACGGTTAGTCTGTTTACTCCCCAGACCTTGCCTCTGGCGAGATATACTGGTTATTGTTGTTGTTGATTAGTCAGTTTACTGATTTATGTGGTCTCTCGATACAATAAGTGTATGATGCATCAAATTTGAGGTGGTACAATAAACTAATTAAAATCCACAACAATTTAAAAACAAATAAAATGACCAAAAAATAGGAAATAAAAAAAAAGCACAAAAAGAGAGAGATGGATGATTCACTAGTTGGTCACTTGAGGATGCATCAATTGGATGGCCTTCCATCTCTCTCTCTCTCGATCTCCCTCCTCCTCCTCCTTTCATGGCGGAAGTCAGCGTGCGCCATCACCATTCGTGCAGTCATTCCCGGACCATCTCAGATTATTTGATTTGCTAAAACTGAATTTATAACTGCAAATTATCACCGACATACGTTGTTTTTGGCAAAAAAAGAAAAAAGAAAAAGAAAAAGAAATACACAGTACGCACGCAAAGGTTAGAGAACCCAGAAGAACACAAAATGGCAAAGATTCATCCAAACTACAGAGCTTCCCTTTGGCTGTAATTGATTTGTAGAGGCATCCATCATATCATATACACCCAGGTTTGTGTATCTATGCATTTTTATTTTTATTTTTAAATTTCTATTTTTTATATGCATTTCTTTCTTCCTACTTTAATTTCCTCTTTACATTTCTCTTATCACACTTTTGGGGGAGAAATTAGTCATAAACACATAATATTAACATGGATAGGCTTAATTTTTCCCTATTAGTTAGTTGTGTCCTTCTTAGGTATTTTTCATTCATTTGAGTTTGTTAGCCTTAATTTAATTCATCATCTTCATAGTTTTTCTTTAGGTCATTTATATGTCATACAGAGATTATATATATTTCATTCACTGATCAATTTTCACAATAGATTTATAACCTTGTACACTATTGATAAATCTAAAAAATGTGACTTTGTTAGAGAAAATTTTATAGGCCGATAATAATTAGAGTTTTTTCTCTTATTTTAGAAACTTGATACTTTTTTTATGCTCGGATAAATACATAAGTCCATCAATAAATAGTAATGGTTGTAACTTGTATTATGTTATATGTGAGAATAAGAATTGTATGAGATGAAATTTGGAGGATTTCCTTTTTACAAATGAAAATATAAAAAATCCCTATCATTAGGGATTATGTTCAGGGTAAATTAGAAAGAAAATCTCTAAAACGGGTGGTTTTGCGTAATTTCAATTTTCCGTTTTTAGTGTGCACAGCTCTTTTTATTTGTTTGTGGGGCCTACGTTGCGGTTTCATATATAGTCTTCGATTTTTATCATCCGTAGACTTTTAGTCAAATCTTTGTTGCCGTTGGTAGTGATGTTCACGCTTTGCGCTCGTCCAGTCCTTCCCTCCAAACCCTCGCATCTTCCCTCCAAACCCCTTAATTCCCGGTTTGAAATTTCGACACACGGATTCAATCCGATGCACTTCCACCGTTTCGATCGTGTTTCTCGTCTTCTCCGGATCATCATTTCATACGAGATCCAGGTATCAATTTGGTGCTCTCCCCCAATTTCGCTCTGTGAGATGCGCAACTTGTTCCGGTGATTTCCGTATGAGTTTCTTCGGTTATTTTTATCATTCCAAGGAAGCATGAAAGATCATTAGTTGATTAATTATACATATAGCTCCGCTTCGTCCATGGGATTTGGCTTAGGCGAATTTAATTTTAGGTATTTGATGATGTTGCTGTTGTCTGTAATTTCCCCTCTTCGTTGGAGTATTGTGGATTTGGGACTGTTTTGAGTTTTGACCTAAGTGGAAGCGTCGTCATTCGTCATTGCCTTTGAAATTTGGAAATCATATTCAGGAGTGGTTGTTGAATGTTGGAGGGTTTTGAGGTCCGGTGTGGTGGATTTGAATGTTGTCTCGGTTCCACGTGTTTCTACTTTCTAATGCTTCAAAATTCTGAAATCGAATTCTTTGGCTCCTCCTTTACCTCCTAATTAACGAATCGTGAAATTTGTGTTGCTGATTTAGGCTTTACTTTGTCTCAAAGTCCTAGTTTATTCCTTTGCTTCAACACCAATCAGGTCTCTTTTGCTTTTGCGGATTTTTTTAACTGTTTGAAATTATCATGCTTGCATATTTAGAAATAAGATGTCCAAAAGAGAAATAATGCGTTGAAATGAACACCTACACCTCTAGTAATTATACTTATTCTCACATTGTTTTTAATGCAGTATAATGATGAGTGGTTTCGTATAATAGGTAGCATGCTCTTGGGAAATGTAGTGTGTAAATGTGTAACTAATTCAGGTATTTGGATTATTCATTCATCACTTATTCCTTCCAGCCCTTTTTTTCAGGTTTTGTTGTTTCCTGGATTAAAGCATAAACGTTATACATTGAGGAGTTGAATCCATAATTCTAGATGGCATTTGCAATATCAAAAAAAGATCTTGATCCAGCTTTTCAGGGAGTTGGACAGAAAGCGTATCCTTTTTTCGTATGATGCTATCAGTAAATGATGGCGCTCTCTTTGTATAATTATACTATTTAGTTTGGACTTCGGATGTTCCCACATATTGGCTGCTTCATTGGCCATGGCTCCTGATATCAGTTAGTGCTTACTGCTGTATGCCTGACTGGCTGTGCTAAACGCTAATCATTTTCTGCTCTTTTTCCCTAACATAATCTCAAAACTTGTAAAGTTCACCCAATATTATATTCTCCATGTATTTCTGCATAGTTAAAGAAGTGTCTGATTTCTTTTGTTTTATGGCTCAAATGGTAGTATCCTTTGCACCCCCAAAACGTGTAGTATTAATTAGGATATTAATTAGGACTCTGTCTCAGCTATGCCTTACTACAAAATTATAAATTTTTTAGAGATATTATGGCAATTGCAACTGTCATTGAGAAAGCCCGCATTATTAATGTTAGGACGAGAATTCACAGTTAAAAATGTTTATTCCGTGTGATTGCTCTCTTGTCATGTTTACCTTTATGGAATAAATAGAGGACTTGAAATATGGCGAATCGAAAGTTTACGTCCTGTTCCTGTTCCCGAGTCTTCTTATGGCAATTTTTTTACCAAAGACTCATATGTGATCTTAAAGGTAAATATTCTTCAATCAGCTAGTCCTATGTTCGCTTAGGTGTCATCTTTTAATATTTGTTTAGTTCCGTCCATTTATCTTCCATCCACTCTCTTTCTTGATGGTCTCATTGCTTGTCTTAGTCCTCATTCATAATAATCTTTTATTAGCAATCATATAAATTGGATGAAATAGGAAATAGTTCTTGATTAAATTTGAAAGCCTTTTGATCATAAGAATGTAGCTTAAATACAAGAAAGTACAGTTTCCATTAGAACTCTTGGTGGTTTATTTTTATACATATTGGCCTAAAAATCCTACAAGGACGAATGAAGAACGGTTTTTCTCAAGTAATAATTGATCATGTATGACCGACCTTAAGTTTTCACTCTTGATGGATAGACCATAAGAACTGTGAGCCCATATTATAAATCTCCAAGGTAAAAAAGTCTACTATATTTGAGTTAATTTTTTTTTCTTTCTCCAGTCAGTAGCTTCAAAGAGTGGTTCTTTACACCATGATATCCATTATTGGCTTGGTAAAGATATATCCCAAGTAAGCCTCCTGCACAGCCGAAAACTTTATTTACCTTCACTGTGTCAATGCTGAGAACCTTCATTTTGTTTATAGCTGATTATGATAATCTTGATTCCACTCAACAGGATGAGGCTGCTGCTGCTGCTGTTAAGACAATTGAACTGGATGCAGCTCTTGGTGGTCGGGCTATTCAGTATCGTGAAGTTCAGGGAAACGAAACTGAGAAGTTTCTTTCATATTTTAAACCATGTATTATGCCTCAGGAAGGTGGAATTACATCAGGATTTAAGCATAATGAAGCGGAAGAATATCAGATACGTTTATATGTTTGCAGAGGAAAACATGTTGTCCGTGTACATGAGGCAAGTTCAACGAAAGATCTTTCAACGAAACTTCTCAGAGATAACTGATTATATCCTGTTTACTAAGATTTTTCCGTGGAACTATGGAAGATACTATTCTAGTCAATGCTTTAGCATGTGCTCCAATAGAAAATATCCTCTGTTAGGCAGTAAAAGTCATTGAGTCATGAGAAAAAATTCAAAGGGCTTATGCTATTCTTTGACATAGAATCAAGCTTTAACCTCTCCTATAACCGTGCCTTGCTACTAGCATCACCACCTCCATCACTGGCATCAATCTTTTGCATAATCAGGTTTCCCCTCGGGGCTGCGTTTAGCATGTAACAGAGACTAATTAGCTCTAGCTTATCTCCTTGTGCATTTTCTTCTGTATCCCTCTGGGGACTAATTTACTGTGTTTGAGATGCAGGTTCCTTTTGCTCGGTCATCACTTAATCATGATGACATATTTATTTTGGACACACAAAATAAGATTTTTCAGTTTAATGGTTCTAAGACTAGCATTCAAGAAAGAGGTAAAGCATTAGAAGTTGTCCAATACATTAAAGATACATATCATCATGGAAAATGTGACGTGGCCTCAATTGGTAAGTGTTTTGACCATAGTAAGCTAACAAGAGACAAACATTTTAGCTGGCTGATTTTTAATATTACATCTTGATCCTATATAGAGGATGGAAAATTGATGGCTGATGCGGAATCTGGTGAGTTTTGGGGATTTTTTGGTGGCTTTGCTCCTCTACCGAGGAAAACAGCTAACGAAGAAAATAAGGCTCCTGATTATGATGGTTATGAGACTAAACTCTATAGGTATTTTTTTCTATGTAGATTGAGGTCATATATGTTGCTTGTCTTCTTTTCATGTATCTGTAATACTTAGTGGAGAATCAAACAATTTGATATCAGTTTTATTCTTTTAAATTCTGGAGCTTGGATTTAGATGGATTATAGATTGATAGAAGGATGTCAGTCTCTATATTGGTCCCATGCATTTCTTTTTTCACATGTATGATTCACTCGGCTGGCGATCAACTATATTTATTCATAAAAGATTGTTTGTGTGAAGGGTTGAGAAGGGTCAGGCGGAACCAGTAGAAACTGAATCTTTAGCAAAGGAGTTGTTAGGGACAGATACTTGCTATATTTTAGACTGTGGGCCTCAAGTTTTCATTTGGATAGGGAAGAATACCTCCCTTGATGCAAGGAAAAGTACAAGTGGAGCTGCAGAAGTAACTTCCTGATCCTATATCACTTATTTTTTTTCTCAAGATTTTAAAATGTGCAAGACTATAACCCACTTCATTGCCATACAGGAATTTCTCCGTAGTCTTGATCATCCAATGTCCCATATTATCCGTGTTATTGAAGGATTTGAGCCAGCGAATTTCCGGTCAAAGTTTGATTCATGGCCACAAGCTGCTCCAGATGCAGAACCTGAGGAGGGTAGGGGAAGGGTTGCTGGTTAGTATCTGCTAGTCAAAGATCAATGTATTATTAGCTGAAGCATCATTACTATCTTACTGTGAACCTACTTTTTGTTTTGTAGCTCTCCTTAAAAGACAGGGAGTCGATGTTAAGGGTCTCGTGAAGTCTGCTCCTGAAAAAGAAGAAGAGCCAGAACCGCATATTGACTGTACTGGGAATTTGCAGGTAATAACACATTGACACTTTGGTGAATTCATTATTTATTTGTAAAAGAAAATTATCCTGGAATAGACTAATGCTAGTCATGGTGTTAGTGTTGTGTTTCTACTCTAAATGCAGCTAGTTATAGTAGACAATTGATATTTTTTTTCATTCTTTTTAATCAGTTAGCACTATGTGATCGTTGTGTTGAGAAAACAAGACTAGAGAAAGACTAATACATTGAACTATTAGATGCACGTTAAAATACTAACATACAGAAACTAAACATTGATACACTCAGAGTTCGCTGTGAGTGTGAAGAGTATCTATAGATGGAACCGTCCTCAGGTCTTTCTAAGAGTTAACCATCCAATCTTCTCTGTTGTCTATTTATAAACATAATTATCCAAAATGTTGAAGTTCGTACACTGTATCACTTCCTTTTCTCTGTCAAGGTCAGAGGGTCCATTAATCGTCACTGAAATTCCACTATCTGGGAGCTCAAATGCAAAGGTTCCATTGCTCATTGCAGTGAGGAAAATCTGTTAAGTAGAAAACATGTTGGGATACTTTGCAGCTTCCTCACAGAAGTAGCTTTCCTAGGAAGGGCCTTGCACACTTGCACAGAATTTATTGGTAGTAATTGGGTACTAACACTACAATTTTCGTACTTCGACAGCCATCAGTGACCTTAAATTTGAAAATCTGCTAATATTTTGGTAGCAATGTGCCGACATTACCTTCAATGGCATTTTAAGTGAAATGATTCCTTGCAAGGATACATTTCCAGTTTAAGGTCATCTATCACCTAGGCTTTTATGAAAAAGCAAGTTTTTCTCATAAGTGATGACTGATGAGTACTACATTTATGGAAATGGAACTTGTGCTCGCTCCTCAACCACTTTAGATAAGTAGGGCAAATTCACTGGTTCTTAGTGATGAATTTCAACAAGTATCCATTGGGATTACTTGTCATCTACCTTGCTATTATCCTATTATTTCTCTGATTCTTTCAAGCTATTTCCCCACAAACGTGGCAAATAAAAAGGAAAAGAAGTTGGCCAGAAATTTCATTGAAGTGGTGCCTTTTTTAGAAATTCAAGTTTTATGCAGCCTATGTAAAATAAAAGTTTCAATGTATGTTTCAGTGATTTCTGTAAACACTATGATGTATACAACATTGATAACTGCACAAGAAAAGGAAAGAGGTGTTGATGTGCTTGCATTGTTCTTTAAAAAAAACTTTGATATGGAAAAAATATTAGAACTCCTGGAAAAGGCAGCGATGGGCTGGGTGAGGGGGGAAGGAATGGGTTAAAAAAATACTCCGTATTAAGTAGAACATTCTTTGGCTTTGTTTGCGGTGCCATTATGAGCTATAATGAAGCACTTTTTTCTTTGATCTAGTGACATTGTGACAAGTTTTCTTTGTCCACATCGGAATGCAGGTTTGGCGCATAAATGGTGATGAGAAGACTCTTCTTTCAGCTTCCGATCAGTCAAAGTTCTACAGTGGTGATTGCTATATCTTCCTGTACACTTACTCTGGTGAAGATAAGGAGGAGTACCTTGTAGGAACGTGGTTTGGAAAGCAAAGTGTTGAGGTATATAATTTTGAAATTTTAAGTAATAACTCCTTGTAATCTGTAATTTATTGTGCACAGATTTGATGAATGCTTAGTTGCTTACCGTGTGGTCATCTTTAAAGGTCATTATATATGATCAGGGATTATATTTTGGTCTCTAAATTCTGAAGGGAAATTGTTGACCTTTAATGTGTAAATGGATTTACACAGGAAGAAAGAACTTCAGCTTTAACAATTATGAGCAAGATGGTAGAGTCAATGAAATTCCTGCCTGCTCAGGTATCATTAATCGAGGGATTGGCTTTTCAAATGCTATGAAATTTCCTACTAACATATTAATCCTTAATATATAGGCTCGCATCTATGAAGGAAGTGAACCCATCCAATTCTTTGCTATCTTCCAAAGCTTTATTGTTTTCAAGGTTTGTAATAAAATACTTTCTTTATTATCCTTTCAAAGTTGGAAGTTTTGATTTTCTTTATTTTGATCTCCCATATTACTCTCTCTGATTTTCATCAGGGTGGGCTTAGTGAGGGCTACAAGAAGTCCATCGCAGAGAAGGAAATCCCAGATGATACATATACAGAGGATGGTCTTGCATTATTCCGTGTCCAAGGCACTGGACCTGAAAATATGCAATCCATTCAAGTTGAACCAGTATATTTTTCACTTCTCTTTAAATTGTTTAGTTCCATGCACTTTACTGGAATGTGAATGTTCATACATGGTTGTTTCTGAAGTCTTCAATGTTTCATGTTTGACCTTAGTTCTTGGCACATGATAACCTAGCAGAAATATGGCGTGCAAGGGAAACGTATGATATCTATATGTACTCATGTTTTAAAAAAAAAAATTGCCTCAAGCTAATTGGCTTTAAATGGTCACTGGCCCTCGTTTTAGGATATTTATTTTTCTTCAGCTTTTTTTTTTTGTATTTGAAAGTATTATATGCTTACTTTTCTCAGCTCCATGTGTATCTTTTAACGAACTCTTACCTTGTAATTCTTATGCTCAGGTTGCCTCATCGCTAAACTCCTCTCATTGTTACATAGTACACCAAGGCTCTACTATATTTACATGGGCCGGACTACGTACGTCACCTGATGATCAGGAGCTTATGGAAAGACAATTGGACATCATCAAGGTCTGAACCCTCCTTTAAATACCCAAAACCTTATTCTTTCCATAAACCAACTCCCGAAGACAAACAAAGACAGAACATATCATGCTCTAATTTGCTTAAGTTGATTTTTATCTTTTGATGAAATTGATGAGGATTTATGTTCTATTCTTCATGTTTTACTTGTTCTTTTCTTTTGACGTCGATATGTACAGGCTCTTTACAATTTCAACAATCTTTACCAATTTTTTTGCTCTTTTCTCTGCAGCCAGAATTACCTTGCAGAGCGCTAAAGGAGGGGGTTGAAATAGACCATTTCTGGGAGTTGTTAGGAGGGAAGATAGAGTATGGCAAGCAGAAGATTACAAGGGATTCTGAAAGTGATCCTCACCTATTGTCATGCTCCTTCCCAAATGGTCTGATAAAATGAACCTCTGCCATTTTTTTTAAATCAAGCGACTTTCTTACCTTGGTCCAAATTTCATTTATGTAGCTGATTCTTCTTTTTCTTGTCTTTGAATGAATTGGCTGCATACTGATCTACAGATGAACTGAAGGTGTGTACTTTCCCCCCCACTCTATTAGCACCCATGGAAAAACTTCCACAAATATTTGTTTATTGTTCATATTCATCTTCTTTGGATTTGTTTAGCCCTTCCGGTTGACCTTTTTATATATTTGTGCAGGTGACAGAAGTATTCAGCTTCACACAGGATGATTTAATGACAGAAGATATATACATTCTAGATTGCCGCACTGGTATTTATGTCTGGGTAGGAAAGCAAGTGGAAATCAAGACGAAATCGAAGGCTTTGAGTTTTGGGGAGGTATAAACTATTAAATCATGTGGAGAGTATCTTCACCTTCAGTTTAACAATCAGCATCATTGCCAAAATTTGAAATGTTTCAGTGTCGCAGATATGCTAGTATATCCATTTATGCTATGTTCTACTTGATGTGAAAATCTTTGAGATTGCTAACTGATAGGAAATGAGAGAGTTTGAAGAAAGAAAAGATAGAGTGGGAGAAGATAAATCAGATTAATTATTCCTTAGAAGAGTTACATAATATAAAGAGAAAGACTAGTCTAGAAAGCTTAGGAGAGAAGCTACAAGGCATGGAGAAGGAAAAAAGTAAAAAGCTGTAAAAGTAAACTAGGGGTAATTACACTAAAAAGGCCTATAGCATAACCTAGAAACAAGGTAATAATTACATGCATGCTAGTATGCTAACACTCCCCCTCAAGCTGGATGGTAGAGATCTATCAATCCTAGCTTGGAAGTCAAATGATCAAATCTAGAACAATGGAACCCTTTTGTCAGTAAATCAGCAAGTTGATCTTCTGACTTAACGAAGGATATCCTAACAACCCCTTCTTCCAACTTCTCTTTGATGAAGTGGCGATCAATCTCCACGTGTTTGGTTCTGTCATGCTGGACTGGATTGTGAGCAATGCTGATGGCAGATTTGTTGTCACAATATAGAACCATAGGTTCATCCCATTTGATCCTAAGATCTGTTAAGACAATTTTTAGCCATAACATTTCACATAACCCTTGTGCAAGAGCTCTGAATTCAGCTTCAGCAGAAGATCTCGCAACAACATTTTGTTTCTTACTCCTCCAAGTGACAAGATTTCCTCCAAGAAACATGCAATACGATCTTCTATCAACAACCGAACCAGCATAATCAGCATCTGTGAAGGCTTCCACGGACAGTTTGTTCCCTCTTTTAAAGAGTATTCCTTTTCCTGGACACCCTTTTAAGTAGTGAAGTATCCGATACAAAGCATTGAGGTGAGGCTGTCTTGGATCATGCATGAATTGGCTTATGATGGAAACCGGATAAGCAATATCAGGCCTTGTGTGAGATAAATAAATCAGCCTCCCACACAAACGCTGGTACATAGCTTTATCCACAGTTGGGTCATCTTTGGAGTCTCCAAGCTTGTGATTCAGATCAATAGGAGTAGAGGCTGGTTTACATCCACTTTTCCCTGTTTCTTCAAGCAAATCAGTGATATATTTCTGCTGAGAAATGAATATTCCCTCACGAGAATGAGCAACTTCAATTCCAAGGAAATATTTAAGTCTACCAAGAGACTTAACTTCAAATTCAGCTTCCAACCTTTGCTTAAGCTTCTCCTGCTCAATTTTGTCGTCACCCGTGATAATGATATCGTCAACGTACACAAGTAGAATAGTCACTCCCCTTGAAGCTGAATGTTTGATAAACAACGTGTGATCTCCTTGACTTTGCCTATACCCGGCAGCTCTCATAACGGATGTGAACCTTCCAAACCAAGCTCTTGGTGATTGCTTAAGGCCATAAAGAGCTTTTCTTAACTTGCACACTTGATGAGAAGAGGAGGAAGAGGAGAAACCCGGCGGAATTTGCATGTATATTTCCTCTTCCAAATTGCCATGAAGAAATGCATTCTTCACATCAAATTGCCAAAGGGGCCAGGTAAAGTGTGCAGCCAAAGATAAAAGGACACGAACCGTATTCATCTTTGCAACCGGTGCAAATGTGTCTTGATAATCAATCCCATAAGTCTGCGTAAAACCTTTAGCAACAAGGCGGGCTTTATACCTCTCCAATGACCCATCAGCGTTGTATTTGACTGAAAAAATCCACCTACAATCAACAACATTCTTGCCCCAAGGTTTGTTAACAATGTCCCAAGTATGATTCTTTTCTAGTGCACACATCTCCTCTCTCATAGCTTCTCTCCACTCCTTTTTCTTAAGAGCTTCTGAAACATTTTTTGGTATGAGAATGCAGTTTAGGTCTTGTACGAACTTTTTGTGGGAGGGAGAGAAACGATGTAAGGACACATGATTAGCTAAAGGGTAAAGAGGAGTTTTTGTGCAAGAACGAGTAGCCTTTCGAACAGCAATAGGTAATTCCAAATCAGTTTGTTCTGGGCTGTTCAAATGAGAAATGGAATGAGGTGAAACAAGTGTACCTTCTTCTGTCATGTTTCCAGTTCCAGCAGCCGGTGACAAAGGTTGCTCCTGCTCTTGGATCGGAATGGATCTCTCTTTCCTTGAATAGACCCTAGGAAAGCATGGCTGAGAAGAGGGAAAAGATGGGGTTGAATATGGTGGTGGTTGTTGACCATCCCCATGATGTGATTGAGACTCTGATGGTTCAGCTTGCTGCTGTTGGAAAGGGGCAAAAATATAAGATTCAAATGGAGGTAAGGTATTTGGATTTGGAGTTCCAATAGTTTGAGATTCGGGATTATAAGGTTGGGAAGAGGCATCATTTGAGGGGTAAAAGGATTTAGTCTCATCAAAGGACACATCAATAGAGACATATGTTTTCTTTGAGGATGGATGATAGCACTTGTATCCCTTTTGTGTTGAAGAATAACCAATGAAGATGCACTTAATGGCTCGTGGATCAAGTTTCCCTCTTTGAGGACCATGAACATGCACAAAAACTGAGCAACCAAAGGCTCTAAGAGAAAGATTAGAGTTTCTATAATCTGGATAAGTCTTTCTGAGACAATCAAGAGGACTTTGAAGATTGAGAACTTTAGAAGGCAGCCTATTGATCAAAAACGCTGCAGTGAGGAGAGCTTCCCCCCAAAACTGTTTTGGAACATTGTGCTGAAAAAGAAGAGCACGGGTAACTTCAAGAAGATGCCTATTTTTCCTTTCAGCGATCCCATTTTGTTGTGGGGAGTAAACACAAGATGATTCATGTATTATCCCTTGTGTTTGAAACAAAGAGCTAATGGACTGATTGAAGTAATCTTTGGCATTGTCTGTCCTAAATCTCTTAATTTGTTTTCCAAATTGGGTATGGATCATAGAGAGAAAGATAGACACAATGGTGCTAACTTCAGATTTTTGTTTTAGAAGGAAGACCCAGGTAACCCTAGTACAATCATCAATAAATGTGACAAACCATCTAGCTCCTGAGATATTGAGGACAGATGATGGCCCCCAAATGTCACTATGAATCAACTCAAAAGGAAAACTGCTCCTAGTATTACTAATGGGAAACGACACACGAGTGTGTTTGGCCTTTTCACATACATCACATTGAAAGGAAGACACATCAATTCCTTGAAATTTTTCAGGATACAAGTGTTTCAACAGATAGAAGGAGGGATGGCCAAGCCGGTAATGCATCAGCCAAATGGAATCTTTGGTATTGGTGGTGTTTAAGGCATGACACAAGAGATGGTTGGTGCTTTCCTTAGGAAAATCAAGGTAGTAGAGACCATTCCTTTCCTTAGCATTAACAATCTTCTTCCCCGAGTATCGGTCCTGTACAGCACATTCAAACTCAGTGAATAGGACAGAACAATGGAGATCTTTGCAAAGTTTTTTTATGGAAATCAGGTTGGCTGATAGGGAAGGAACAAGGAGAACATTTTTTAGGCTTCGGTTTCCTGGGAGGTTTATAGTGCCTTGGCCTTTAACTTGAGCTGCTGAATTATTAGCCGTCAACACTTGTTAGGGTTAGAAGATGGTTCGAAAATATGAAAATTTTGTGAGCAATTGGTCATGTGTTCAGTGGCTCCAGAATCTAAGATCCATTGAGTAGGCTGGGAACATTCAGAAGCTCTCAAGCATAAAGAAGGAGAAGAGTTACCTGAAAGAGAAAGAGTGCATGAACTAGAAGAAGCATCACCTGATGGTTTCTCAAGGGAGCTGAATAGCACTCTAAATTTCTCAAGTTCAGCAACACTAATCCCTGCAGATTGTCCTCCACAAGAACTCCATAAATCCTTGAATTTTTCCAAATCAGCAGCAACAGAAGAAGTTTCCGATACAGTGATTGTCATTGGAGAAGATTGACCAGGAAGTTCAACAGCAACCAGTAACAATGGAGGTTTAGGGTTTAGGAAAGGTTAAATTACTTCAGCAATGAAGGCCGAAGAAAAGTTACAAGATTCTCAGCAATGAAGGCCGAAGAAAAGTTACAAGATTCTCAGCAATGAAGGCTTGAGAACAACCAATAGATTCAGCAATGAAGGCTTGAATCTGAATAAGTGTCGAGTGAATCAGATTTGTAAAAAACGCTTAGGAAAATCCCTTAAGCTCTGATACCATGATAGGAAATGAGAGAGTTTGAAGAAAGAAAAGATAGAGTGGGAGAAGATAAATCAGATTAATTATTCCTTAGAAGAGTTACATAATACTCCCTCCGTTTGAAATTATTTGTCGTTTGACTTTTCGGTACGCTTTTTAATAAGCTAAAAACTCTATAAAATATAATTTTTTTAATTAAGTTTTTTTCATAATCTTATACTTACTACTTATATGTATGAAATTATATAAAAAAATTAATTAAAAAAAATATATTTTATATAGTTTTTATCTCCTTAAAAAGCGTGCACTACAAGACAAATGACAAATAATTTCAAACGGAGGGAGTATAAAGAGAAAGACTAGTCTAGAAAGCTTAGGAGAGAAGCTACAAGGCATGGAGAAGGAAAAAAGTAAAAAGCTGTAAAAGTAAACTAGGGGTAATTACACTAAAAAGGCCTATAGCATAACCTAGAAACAAGGTAATAATTACATGCATGCTAGTATGCTAACACTAACAAAGTTCTTTAGTGTTCCTATTATAAATACCTTTTTCATGGCTAGTTGCAGACAAAAAAAAAGAGCATCTTTTCCTTTACCAGGTTTATACGTGAATATGATTTTGTTTTGAACAGAAATATCTGGAAAGAGACTTTCTGTTGGAGAAGCTCTCTCTTCAAGCTCCAATATATGTTGTCATGGAGGGAAGTGAACCTCCTTTCTTCACCCGCTTCTTCACTTGGGACGCCACTAAATCTATGGTAAGTTGTACTGTGTTATTGTTCTTTTAAACTTCAATTGATGGGTTTCACTAGAACTCCATATTGGATCTAACGAGATTGATTCCTCTTCAGATGCATGGAAACTCATTCCAGAGAAAACTAGCAATAGTAAAACATGGACAGACGCCAATTCTTGATGTAAGTTTTCTATTATCCTCAGATATTTCCCCGATGTTAGTTCATGGGATGTGCATTTTTTTTTTGTCAAAGCCTAAAGGGGCTTCATAATCCTTTATATCCCATTAAAAAGTCTTGTTATGATCATATATTGTCTTGCTGTTAGTGTTTTTTGCCTGACCTGAAAATAGATGGACCTTATTGCCATTCAAGGAAACTGTAGTAGATCTTAGTTTGTATTGCCATGACGAGTTTCTTCAAATGATTCAATTTCCATTTGTATATTTCCCCTGGTTCGTCTTCTTTCTTTACATCAAGTGATTTAATTGCTATCACTCCACTCCTAATGTACAGCTGAACTGATAGTTGTGTCTAATTGCTTTTCTAATGTGCATATGCTTTAGATGGAAAGTTTAAGTTCCTGTGTGTGATCTGGCTTATTGTTACACCTTCTCATAAAAGATACTTTCGTCACAATTTGTATACTTACCACAGCTAATGTAATTGTATGATGAACATCAGAAACCGAAAAGGCGGATACCTGTATCATTTGGTGGAAGGTCTGGTGTATCATCAGCAGAAAAATCACAACCGCGTTCAAGGAGCATGACTAACAGCACAGACCGAGCACGAGTGAGAGGAAGGTCTCCAGCATTCAATAAACTGGCTGCTAATTTCGAGGGTCCAAATGCTAGAAATCTCTCAACACCGCCTCCCATGATCGGGAAGCTTTATCCAAAGTCTTCTTTAGGCAATGAAGCCAGCAAAGTAGCTACAAAAGCTTTCGCCATTGCAGCCCTTACCGCCTCATTCGAGAAAAATCAACACACCACAACTCCTAAAGGTACGCATTTCCTAAAACCCGTAAAACTTATGTATGGTGAGCATTTTCTTCTGAGAAAAAAAATCACTTGCTATCCAGTCATAGGTGCAAAGGCTTCCTCGGATTCAACGTCGAGTACCATCGATGACAGCGTCAGCAGCCAAGCAGAAGATCCCAGCACAAATGAGAGTCAAGCTGAAGACGACGAGGGACTCCCAACATACCCATATGAAAGTCTTACAACAACATCAACTGATCCTGCCCCGGATATTGATGTAACAAAGCGGGAGGTTCGTCTCCTCTTCTTCCGAATTCCCTTTTTTCTGAACAAAATTCAGATCTTTAATGTGTGTTCTTTGAAAATGATATCAATGCAGAAATATTTGTCTTCAGATGAGTTCAGTGAGAAGCTTGGGATGCCAAAGGATGCATTCTACAAGCTGCCTAAGTGGAAACAGGACAAGATCAAAAAAGGAGTTCATTTATTTTAGTCCTTGCAATTTTCTATTTGATGAATTAGGAAGAGGAAAAAAAAATGGTTTCCCCATTTTATTAGTTGCTTGATATGTTTATTCTTTTTGTTATAATCAAAATGCTGATTTTTTTCAGCTTACATTTTCTGGCACAAATCCTCCAGGGTCATTTTTCTAGGCCTTTTTTGGGGGGGGGATTTAGATTTTTTGTATTTTCTTTTTGTTTAACTGTGGAGCAAAAAAGTTTTGTACAGCAATGTAAAAGTTAGTCCATTGATTTATTCTCTATTCGTTGAATTAATAAGTGTATAGTTTCTTCTTCACTTTTGTTTCATTTTTCACTATTAATATTACCCACAAAGTGAATTGGCAAGAAATTTCCTTATCACACACTTTTGTTTTCTTCTTTGAGTTACGACAATGCGATTACCCATTTGCAATCTCGATTAGTGCTTTGAGGAATTGATGGAGAATCTCTCGTGTAATTGAGTGTCCAATTGCACAAGCAATTGGATTTGATATTCGGTATTTAATTGTACTTTGTACCTATTATCATAAAATGATTCTTTTTTTGACTTTTTTGTACCTATTAAACTACTTAAAACGTTGTAAGATTATACGAGATACAAATCTTTTCACTATATCAACATAGATTTTGAGGTAAGAGGGAAATGCACAAATTCCCTGAGTAAATTACAAAGTGTAAGTTTCTTTATTTTTAAATAAAATATTATTGTGTTTTAAATATTGTGCGTCTAGTATGATAATATGAATTTTGTCTTTAATTCGTCTATGTTACATCAACTATTCAAGAATTGAATTATTCGTCACGATTTAATTGAAAAACTCAGCTAACATATAACAAGCAAATTTTATGATAGATGAGATTGTCAATATGTTTTTTTTTCCAGTCAATCAATTTTATTATTTCCGCAGATATTCTGATTTTTTATATTTTATTATTTCCGCAGATATTCTGATTTTTTATATTAGACATTATATTTTTTTTCGAGAAATATTAGACATTATATTGGATGTTATAGTTTATGTGTAATTTTATAGTTTTCTTTTGTAATGTATTATCATAATTAAACTAAGAATGATTTTCATTGATTGGAACACATTTGGAATAACGTAAAGTCACTACAAATTTTCGGTTTCGGACGAAACAATCAAATGATGAATGCGACTGCGGCGGGGTAACGAAAATGCGCTCAAGATGGCACGATAGCGTTTTTTTTTATTTAGGCACCAAAAAACAACAGCGAAAATAAATATTAATTAATTAATAATTAATTAAATCGATTAATCAATCAAGCGCATATAAACCGGTTAGAAAAGGCAAACATTTCTCTGAAAGAGTTCATTTGCTTTTCCAAGAACAGGAAGAGAGAGAGAGAGAGCGAAGCACCGAAGCGAGAGTGAGTGCGAGCGAAAAATTGTATGGGAAAATGGCTACGGCGTCCTCCGCGAGTGAAGGTCGAGATCCAGTAGTTCCCGTCGACCTCTGCAAGGGCGTCAATGGCCTCGACAAGATCATTCTCCGCGAAGTTCGCGGTAGCTCTGCCGAGGTTATACCTCCTCTTCTCTCTCTTTCCTTTACCTTTTTTGCTCTCTCTGCGATTTTTCGTACGCCCGATGTCGATCTTTCTGGCTTATTGTGTGGCGATTCTTCGTTATTGCGGAGTCCCTGTGCTTCGGATTTCAATTCTCGCTCCGTTCACGAGAAATCCGCATGATCTGATCGATTCTTTTGAGTTATTGCTTGCGGTGACGCTTTTTACTGTTGCATACGGCGTGAATTTGCCGCGCGTTCCTCGCCTCACTGTATAGTAGTTTATGCGAGAGTTTCTTTATTCTTTTCTTGTTTATCGACTGGTTCTTTGCTGGAATTCGCTTGAGGAAATCTCGTATCAGACTTCGATTAGGAATTTGGACATCGATGATGAATTTCTTTTTGTAGATTGCTGTGGTTTTATTGGTGTCCGAACAAATTTGCGGAGTGTAGCAAATTGAGAGCGGTTTTTTGTCTGGCCGGAATAGTTCATTACTTCAAGGAGTAGAGTTTCCTTTCAATTTGCAAGCGGTTGTAATGTAACTATGTAAGTTCGATTACAGTTGGCCTGAATAGTTCTTACTACTAGGCCTTTTCATGTGATAATCATACACGGAAATTATTCCTGATTCTGGATGATATTTAATCTCTAATGAATCTTATAAGGAACTATACCAAAGGAGCCTGGGAAGATTATCTTGCTTTGTATCTTCCTTCCCCTGGCAAACCGATATTCATGTGATGTATCATGTTACAAAGTTATGATGCTAGTTTGAAATTTTTTAATTCACACTGTATTTAAGTGTGATGCATTGAGATTTGTTCAGTAGCCTGCACATGGAAACACGGCTGATGTATTGAGATTTGTTCAGGGGCTCATTTGGGAAAGTGTGATCATAAGACTATCAGCATGCTTAGTTTATCTTTTATAATAATCCAATTTTTTCCCTGGACTTTGGTGGCATTCCTTGTTCTGATCTTTTTGTCCTTTTTGAAGGTTTACTTGTATGGTGCTCAAGTGACTTCTTGGAAAAATGATCACAAAGATGAGATGCTTTTTGTTAGTAATAAGGTAAGTTTTGTTGACTTAATGTGGATGATTTCAGCATTATGTATGTAGGGCTTCCTTATTGCCTTTGCTTGGATAATAATTACGATTAATTACATGGTGCCGCGGTAGTATTTCAGTTTTCATATTTATCTTCTATTGGTAACCTTAACTGCTCCGTAGTGTGCCAAAAATGGTCTTCTTTTAAATTGCACAAATAACTTTAGTTGGAATATTTCAGTTTTTTATGCCTTTTGCCAGGTAGCATTGGGGTTCTCAAGCTTCACATGGTTGGATAAACTCTTCAATCTTAGCTCACTTTTCATGAAATCATGGATACTTTTGCTAGTCATCTTACTTTTTTGATACATCTTGCTCTAAATGTGGTAACAATAGATGGTAGGTATTGTTGAGTGCTGAGGGTTATGCTGGTGATGTTTAGATGGTGATATAAATTGTGTGAAAATCTAGATATGCATGTGAAAATGGTGTAGCAATGCCTCTCTTGGATGTATATTGCATTCTTTGTGTATGGAATACGATTTCTAATGCTTACATACATTCATCTGAGAATGGGCTTATTCTGTCATGTGAAATTACTTCTTATGGCATATGCTGCCTCGGGAGCAGGGAAGGTGATATGGACTTAACAGTTTATATTTAACTAGAAAATTTAGTTAATCATCTATTTTTAAGTCTGTTCATGACTTACTCTGATTTCTAATTTGCTCTCTATTCTTGTGATTGATCAACTGAAATGTACTTGTTACGCTATGCAGGCTATTTTTCAGCCTCCTAAGGCAATTCGTGGCGGTATACCAATATGCTTCCCACAAGTACGTCCATCTATCCTTTCAAATTATGGAAAGACTCTAAGAAAAGGAAGCACCTGCATCATGTAGTTTTCTTTCTGGGGCTCTAAAAGTGCTATGTATGTACCAAGAAATGTGATGGCTTTTGGTACTTGCCAAATTCTGCAGAATTTGACTAGTTTTTTGGAAATCAAATGAGTATTACTGCTCTGATGCATTTCTTTATCCCTTCTTTCCAATGGTCACTGACTCACTTGCATGCAGTTTGGAGGTCTTGGTTCCCTGGAGAAGCATGGGTTTGCAAGAAACAGGCTTTGGAGTGTTGATCCTGACCCACCTCCTTTTCCTACAAACTCTTCTCTCAATGCTTTTATTGATTTGCTACTTAAGCCGTCAGATGAAGAGCTTAAAATTTGGCCTCACCGGTAGGTCTTACAAATTTCTCTATGTTATGTTTGTGTGCCTCTGTACATCTATCATATGACCCAAAATCTTGGTTTGCTGCTTAGTTTTTCTTTGTAGAAGTTGTCTTCATGGAAATATTTTCTGTATGTAGTTTTGAGTTTCGTCTGAGGGTAACCCTGGGACCAGGAGGGGATCTGATGTTGACTTCGCGTATAAGAAACACCAACACTGATGGAAAACCGTTCTCTTTCACATTTGCATATCACACCTATTTCTCAGTTTCAGATATCAGGTATTTTTGCAACTTATATCCCCATCTTATTGTTTGACAACCAAACTTCTACTTGTTTCCATGATTAAACACTCTCTCCCTATAACTTCTGCTTATCGGATGCTTTTCACCTATTTGACATTGTTGAACCATGTGAATGCTATGTTAGTTTTTTTAAAAAAAATTGATTAGCCGGTGAAATTATTAAAAATGAGTGTCATTGCTATTACACTGATTTTTTAGAGATTGCTGGGAACATAATAATGGCGTGTGGCATGTGTCAATGTGTTATGATTTGGCTTAGTAGCCAGTTTGAGAAGTTTGCTTTTGAATGGGTTTGGGAAGGTGGGTTTAATTATAATCAGGCAAAAAGATAGGAGATTTGTGGTAGGGGCTGAGGCTCCCTCATTGCACCTTTTTTACACTGATATCATTTTTTATATTCATTAGGATATAAACTTCTTTTATATAATTTTGTTCTATACTAGAAACTAACTCGAGATATTTGAAAACATGTTGAGATGTCATCTGATCTCTCAGAAGCAAAACTTGGACATATTTACTAACATGTGCATACATTTCAGTGAAGTTCGTGTTGAGGGACTGGAGACATTGGACTACCTAGACAACTTGCAGAATAGAGAAAGGTTTACTGAACAAGGAGATGCAATTACCTTTGAAGGAGAAGTGAGTCTTGGCCCATATCTTTTTAGCCTTTGGATTTGCTTTGCTGTTCTTGAAGCTTATTTTGATGATTAATGCAACAGGTGGATAAAGTCTATCTAAGCACTCCAACTAAGATTGCTATCTTGGATCATGAAAGGAAGAGAACATTTGTTCTCCGTAAAGATGGACTTCCAGATGCTGGTAAGTTTCTCCACTAACGACTGTTATCAAAAGGTTTGATGTACTGGGAATCTGGGATATATAACAGCACTAAATTGGGTCTTCGAAGGAGAATTTGTTCTGGCTGGCGAACCTGAACCTTCTGTTATTCATATGCTTATACTTCTCCTGGCATTATGGTCTCAACGAAAACTTGTTTAAGATTGCTGCTGCCTATGTTATGATTATTTGTGGAATTGAGTTGTGCGATCTTGATTTTTGGGTATTTTATCCTTTGGATCAGTATTAGGTAGACTGTTCTTTCCCATCTTTATTTTTCCAATGTTTGAAGATCGGTCTGTTTTTTATTTTTTTAACCAAAACTAACGGGCATAAACATCTTCATTGTGATATGTCATAATGTGCTTTTCAAGTTGACCTCTTCTCCCTTCGCAAAGAGCTGTTCTTACATCCTTAATTTTCTTTTGTAGTTGTCTGGAATCCCTGGGATAAGAAGGCAAAAGCATTGGCTGATTTTGGAGATGATGAGTACAAGCACATGTTGTGTGTTGAGGCTGCTGCCATAGAGAAGCCTATTACACTCAAGCCAGGCGAAGAGTGGAGAGGAAGGCTAGAACTATCTGCAGTTCCTTCCAGTTACTGCAGTGGCATGCTTGATCCCCAGAAAGTCCTTGCGTGCTACTGAACTGATATCTCTCAATCTTGTCCAAACCCTGTGCAGGTATTTTTTTTGTTGTTGTTGTAAAGCAACTTCTTCACATAATTGATATTTATTGTGCAATTCTATTGCTCTGCATCATATTAATTGGTAAGTCTTTTGTTTTCTCTTGGGTAACAGATTTATCTCAAGGTTGCTGTCATGTAATGAAGTTTGAAGCTTGCAGCATTTAGTGCAGTACATCCTCGAAATTCTTGCAAGGTTTCCTCATCTGGACTTGATTTTCATGTTACTATTCCTATTCTACTTTCGGTGGAGAGCACATTATCAGAGTCCCTATAAACTTCTGTGAAATAATTTTGTTCGTTACGAACCTTCGGTTGGTGGATGGTTATATTGCAACGAGTATCCCACTAGTAGTACTATCAAGTATCAACTACAGTCTACAGACCCTTAGTCGCTTACAGTTTTGGTTCAGTTGAATGGTGAACCTGTCCTATACATGTAGTGTTTTCTGTCATCTATGGTACCCAACTTCTTCAACATCATTGAATGCTTCATTCGTAAACGCAAAATGTATCTGCAAAATCTAAGCTGCTGTTGCAATGGAGTTCTCGAGAATGGTTTTCCAGAGATCAACTCAGAGCCTAACTCTTGTATAAAAGATAGTGCCAAATTGCCAATATATAAGATGAAACTTAAATGTAATGTATAGTCCATTCAGAGAACTATAAGAACATGTATTTATATGACAGTAGGTAGGTGTTGGAAACCTGCTAATTCATCAGCTATTTACAAACTCATAATTTTTATCTGAAGCCACAAAATCCTCTTATTCTTCTCAAACATCCCCCAAAATTTACCCGAATCTCGAGGACCAACAATCACAGAACAAGTAGAGAACATCAGATTGTGCCAAAATAAGAAGTTGAATATGCATGTAGTTGAAGCTGAAGCCCTACAACCTTCAATGTGGCTTCTTGATCAATTGTTAAAGGTTTTGTGTACCTGCTGAACTTCTCGTTGTAGTAGTTAAAGAAGGTTGCATCTTTAGATCCTGGCTTTTCTGCTCCAGTTTTCTGGGATCTGAACACTCCAACTCCCTCAATCTCTTCTTCACACTTCCACTACCACCTCCAATGCTCAGAGTGAGATCCAACCCACACATCTCCTCATCCAGCCCTGCGTGACCCGCCCCCGTGATCCTCAACGAACCCGGCTTGATGGTGCTGCAGCTGCTGCTCGGCCCTGCTGTGATGCTCCTTCCGGTGGAGGTGTCTTCGTGCTGGTTAGCTGGACGAATGATGTCGAAATCGAACCCACCAGTACCCCTCTTTGCATTTATCCTTGTCTCTGAGTCACCGGAGCAGCTTCCGCTACGCTCCCATGCACGGTCTCTCTCATTCTGGGCGAGGAAGCCGTATCCTAAACCCGTGGTAGCTTGAGAAGTAGTAGTTAGAGTTTTCGAATATATACTTTGTCGTTTCATATCGTTCTTCAGCTCTTCCATTAGCACTCTTTGCATTTTGTACAGCCTGTGGAGTTCCCTTAGCTGCAACAACTTATTCATCAATTTTCATATACTTTGCCAATGCATAGAATGTGGGTTTCAAGTGAGAGTCTGATATGATATGAACAACTAACCTGTTGCTTGAAGATCTCTTCCTGTTTCAGTATTGTTGTCTTGACAGCTTCTACACCGCGCTGCTCTAACGCTCTTTCCATCGAGTCCCTTATCTCATACGCTGCACCGAATCTCTTTGTCGCTAACACATCAATCGCGGGACGAAGCTTGATTCCCATATCTTCACATGGGTAGGGCTAGAATCACCTGAATTGGCGCTGCACATTGTTGTTCAAACTTAACAATTAAGCACCTCTATGTGGTGACTGGTGAGATGTGGGAAAAGTTGATATGTGCTCTAAAGTTAAAAGAAGGTAAAGATCATGAAGGTAATAGAAAGGAAGAAGGTAAAGTTGCTCAGTGGGTCATGTAATGTTTCAAAAGAGAAACTTTTTTTTTTTTGCTCTCTTGATTGACTTGAAAGAAGAAGTTGGAGAGAGAGGGGACATTGCCTAGTGGAAACATCTTAAAGCAAATGACTCATACATCAGAGAACCTTTATCAGTAAAAGGAGAAAAAAAATTAAGGAGGAGATATAAAAAATCAATCCCTAAGTGATATATCCTGATCACTAGGAAGCCAAATAAGGAAGCATTCAAACTGTCCCAGATTTGGGTGTTGAAAGGAAATTTATGTTTCCCATTGAGGCTTTGCTTTCTTTTTTTTAGCCTTTATGAATCTCTGTTTTTTAACCTTTTAATTTCACCCAGATGGGGAAATCAGTTGTGGGTCACCTGAAAAACAAGGTCTTCATGTTCTTCTTCTTCTTCTTCTGTGGATCACTGGTTTTCAGAAAAGTGAACACTTTCTACTTTGCTTCCTTTCAAAAGTAGCAATAAATCAAGAAGCTTTCAACTACAAAGATGACAAATTAGAGGAGCTGAATCATTCACCTGTGTTAAAAAGAAAGCACCAAATTGGAAGGTAATAATGGCAATAAGGGAAAACCCAGATGCCAGGTTTGAGTACTTGCAGATGAGTACTCGGAATCACAAGAGATTAGTCGATAACCTTGAAACCGTAAAAAATAAAGTAGGTTCTTCACTTTAGAAAACTGAATGTGGATTTGTGTTTAAATCTGTTTGAATGGAATAATGGAGGGGTTTTGAGTTTTGACAACCTGTGGAGATATGATTACAAAGGACAAAAGGGAGAGGGAAATGGGTTTGACAAAAGGGATATGGAGTGGCAATTTGGGTATGGGTCTGTGTTGTGTTCTTTGATTGGAATAAATTAACTAAGGAGGATATAATTTATGTTTAGTTTATGGTAGTTTTTTTTTTTTGCCCTTTTGTTGATTGATTGATAATTGAAAGACAAACTGAGAATAAAAATAGAGTAAAAACAAAAGAGATGAGGATCTGCCTAAGTCAATTCCAAATGGAAGGGCTGCAAGCAAGAAATTTGGATACATATCTTTGTTGGAAAGCATTGTATGAAGACATTAATTAAAGTTGGAAACTTTGAACTTGCAAGTTCTTTACAGTTGGAAATTTGGACTCATTGAACATGTTAATGGAATTAGTTATTTGATTGAGAGAAAATATATAATATGATTATCAAATTCACCTTCAATCAAGAAAATACATACTAATAGAATTGTTTTGCAATTTTATGGATAGAAAATGAAAAAAGTTTTTATTTGTATGACAAAGTGTGTCAAAATCACCTTCTAAAAATGTGAAATAATATTTAAAATTATTGTTTAATTGAAAATAGTTGAAAAACATATATGTATAAAGGATAAATTACTTAAAACCACTTGTACTATATATATTGAATCTTGTCGAAAATCACTCAGGGATATATTGAATCTATAGACCACTAATCAAGAGAATCTTTACATATTTTTAAGCGGATTTGAACTTTGAGCATCTTAACATGAGATATGGTCCCACAACTATTATAGTGAACGATGTTAAATGCAAAAAATGCTAAGAGATAGTCTCCTCGTTTGCCAAACAACTTAGCATCTTGCATTCTTTTTTCAGAGCAATAGCCTTTGCCTTTAAAGCAGAGACCATACCGCACTTTCCTACTTCGATGTGGATGATAGATATGGTCTTTTGATTAATAAAAAGTAGCAAAAAATTACAATTTCAATTGGGTATTAATTTTGAGCAATTCTTGATAAATTTCAATACTCCTCTAAGTCTATAAGAAGTGATTTTGAGTAATTAACCCTAAGGGATATTTTCAACCATTTATCATCAAATCATAGATGATGTAATAAACATTGTAAATATACATGACCATTACCTCATCTAAAAAACTACTTATCTACAAAATTTCACAATGTACAACTTTATCATATTTTGGCCAAACATATGGAAAGAGGACAGAGGAAGCCTACTTTTATTATAAATTTCTAACGTGGAAAGTGAATAGTTGGTACAGAATAAATGAAATGAAAGGAGTATAAAATATAAATAGTAGAAATATGAATAAGCACGCGTTGTCCCCTTTCACCACTGCACCACCAACTGCTCTATCATCATATTTCTTCCCATTTATCATTACCATATATGGCATCGTCATATTATTGGTCATTATCTTTGGTCCACTTTTATTAATTAACTAACTACCCTTATATTTTCGATCGGTAATCTTTTTAAAACGTTATTTTTAGTAGAATATCAACCTTTTAATTAAAACTTTAATACAATTTAATATTAATTAGTGACTAGTGTAAGTCCCGTGTCTAAGACACGGGTATTTTAATATTTGGTTAAAAAAATTTATATTTTACAATCTAATAATAATATAAGTAATTTAGAGAGTATAGTGGTAGGGATATGTTAAAAAAATACGCAAAAGAATTTAATAATCTATAAAGACGATGAAATAATAAAAACGAAAATAGTGGTTCGTTAGAAATTTATTTATAAATCCTTAACCGAATAATTTCTAAACAATAATATAAAGAGAAGTATTATCAAGATGGCAATATTGATTATACATATATAATAAACTTTATTAGATAGCTAAAGTTATTTTTAAAAAGGTTAATAATAGTGGTTATATTAAAAAACTATTTATTTTATATATCATATAGTTTTTTCTTTAATTATATCATTTTCTCTTATTTTATTAATAAACTAAATAGCTTTATAGTGTGAAATTAGTTTAATTTCATGAATATTTTAAAATGTTTTAGTGGGGTTAGTGGGTGGTTAGTGAACTTAGTGGGGTAGTTAGTAATGGTGTGGCGGTTACCATGAAGATGTGACAAAAATTAACCAAGTGGATGAAAATTAGTGGTCCACTTGGAGATGGAAAAAAGAGTGGGAGATGTGGAATCCTTCCTATGGTGACATGTGGAATGGAGCCTCTTCGTGAAGCCACGTAGGCGGGAGATGCTTCTGTTTTTAGTATTAGTATAGATAAGTATGAAGTTATATATATATAAACCAATATTTTATATAGTTTTTTAAATATGTGCATAATAATAAATATTGTTAATTTAGATTGAAGGGAATGACTAATGAGAATAAGTAAAATATTAAGTGAATTATATCAAAAAATAATAAGTGAATTGTTCAAGTGAATTAGATGATCTTTATTAGTATATTTTAGCGTTTGAGATGTCTCGTACAACTAATATGTAAAAGGCAATTTCATTGATATGCCTCCTATGTACACTTATGATGGGTCTGAATCCTGATCTGTCCTCATATGTGTCCCCTTACCATGTCCCTCTCACAAACCTACATTTTTTTAATTTATTTTATTTTTGTGTTTTTTTTTTTAATTTGAAAGTTGTGAGGGGGAGGGGTTGGGAGATAAGAGAGGGGGACACATTTAAGGACAGATGATTTGGAGCCACTTAGGATACGTAATCGTGAGAATACAAAAAATATAGGTATATATAGGCATCATTAGTTTTTGAAAAATAATTACTCTACTTTTACTTTAAAATTAATTAAAACTAGTCAGTGCCCCGTGCGCAGACGCACGAGATTTTTAAAAACCATATGAAAATCACAAATAATATTTATCGGGTATTATTATAGTATTATGTATGACACGTGAAATTTATACATTATTATTAAATTACATAAACTCATCTTTCCATAGAAAAACCCCAAGTAAACTAATCTTATTTTTCAGATGTTATTATATTAATCAATGCATTTTAAATGATGTATAGTACTCGTCAAAATATCTCCCGAAAAATTATTAAAATCTAATAAACTTTTAGACAACAACAATAACAAAAACAAAGAAAAAGATGATAATAATATACATTTAAAAAAAATTCAAAAATTTTAAAACAAAAATAGGCTTAAATTGTGACACAATTGATGAAGTAAATGTTACAAGAAATAAAAAATGCTGGAAGTTAAAATAAACCGAGTTCAAAGGTTAAAATAAACCGAGTTCATATCAAAACAGCAGCATGCCACTTCTTATGAAACATAATAATTGATAAATGTCATTATTTCCACGGAAATGAGAAGGAATAAGTTGTTATCATCAACTTTACACCATTTCCTGTTAGCATATAATCAAATACCTTCAGAGATTAAAAACTCGACAGAAACTCGTACACATATGTGTAGAGATAGACAAAAGGCCCGGAACAAAGGATTTTTTATCCATTAACTTTTCCTCCTATGATTATAGTAAAAAACACTCAGTCATTATCATTTTGATGACATATATGAGATGTAAATATCACCAAAACATGCACACTATCTTATGGTCCATCTAAGTTCCTTATAATCACTTTATCGGCACATATAAATACCTTATCACCAAATAAACCTTAATTTC
Source organism: Persicaria maculosa (assembly GCA_963922045.1). Classification (NCBI taxonomy): domain Eukaryota; kingdom Viridiplantae; phylum Streptophyta; class Magnoliopsida; order Caryophyllales; family Polygonaceae; genus Persicaria; species Persicaria maculosa. The sequence continues at coordinate 4,186,050 of OY998252.1, forward strand.
ACGATGGATCCAGGCAATTGGTAGAAATCAGAAACTGGCATGAATCTATTTAGTTTATGAGCCGATCAAGAATTTCTTAATTCTTATAATCAAAGAATAGGTGGAAGTAATATTAATAAATTTCTCTTAATCTAAGGCACTCTTAATAATGGCGTGAATCTATTTTTCAATCGGGTGTATTTCACCATGAATCTATTTTGTTTCATTTTTGCCTTTAAGGAGCGATTTAAAGGGTGATTTCATGCAATTTTGCCTTGTGATGCAAAATCATAAACACCTACGTCATTCTAAAACAAAACACCATGGATCAATTGTGATTGTGATTAGTGTTATGACAACCAACTTTATTTTACTCCCAAAACTCATTACATAGCACACAATATAACGAATGGAGTATACATGTTATTTTTCTTTTATTTTAATAATCAATACTCCTCGGCAACACCCAACAAAGAAATTCAACTCTGCATCTCAGCTGCACTGAAATGGTGAGTTTGCTTTCCCATTAGCGTGACTGCCATTAGTTGATGATGGCAAGATGTTAGCGTCATCGTTTACGTTGATTTCATTATGAAAGTGTTCGTTGTACTGCGAATGGCTTCTTCCGAAGAGCTCACGAGAGTGCTTTCAGTGGAGTTGAATCCCAAGATTGACGTCTTCTAAATCTAAAAGATGACAACTTTATAAATCTACTGATTTAGAAGAGGAACAAAACAAACAAAACAAAAATGCTTAATAGCAAAATACACATGGGCTAGATCATCTACATGTTGACATAAGGAGATAGATCAAGCTAACTAATCCAAGTCCTGATTGAATACCTACTCTCCTTCCCTGCTCACGGGTATTATCTACAGTAATGCATGGGTACTGGATAAGTGACCTTATATATATGGAACTAAAACACATTTGTATAGTGGATAAGTGACCTTATATATGGAACTAAAAAACACAAGCAAGAGCATCAAGTATTGTATAACGAAAAGCATCACATACTTTTCAACTCGAAGGCATTAAGGATCTACATAATTACACCAGTCTTATTAACTATGCAAGCAAGTAATATCTATGGGGATAATGTGAACATACCTTTTCGAAAAACAAAGGCAAGCAAGTCTTTTATATATAAAAGACGACGAAACCAAGATCAAAAGATAATTAATATGGTTGTAACAATACAAAGTAGCTGGATCAGAAGACATAGACTCGGTGCCACATACAAGTAAGAAACTCTCATTTCTGGTTGTATTACAGTGATTCCAATGTATAAACATGAAACCTTATACCTCAAAGCTTAGCTCGCTCTTAATTCAATGGCACCTGGACATTGGCCAGTCTTAACCAGGCAATAAGCTCGTTCTTCTTGATATTTTGACATTTTCTGTATCACTTTCTTCATTGAAAACCTCACTTTTCATGCGCAGAAAAATATGGCTGAATATATTCTCTAGTTCATGTAAAAAAAATACATTTGCAAGCATGTAATTACAAGAAATCTTCTTATTAATCCAGTCAAAACAGCCCGAAAACCCAAAACAAATATTTAAAAGACAAAAGATACAGCAGGACAAAGGATCTTCCCATCACTGAAAATCCTAAAGTAATAATAAAAAACAGTTTTTTCTATCATATGCCCCAGGATAAGAGTACTAATTTGGAAATAATTTTCAAATTTAAATTAGTTTAACTTTTCTTTTAATTAGATTCTTAGGAAATATTTGGAAATTTAAGACCGTAATAAAAAAATATAAAACCATTGATCATGTTGAGACCCCGTCTGACCAAAACCATGAGATATTCAAGGATATAGTTGAATTCTTACCTTTGCAACTGCAGAACCAATACGCTTGTCTCTTTAAGTGGCCTTTTTATCATTGCCACAAAGAATAGGATTTTCATATTTTTCCTTAAACCTACAAAATTATCTTAACACCATCAGTATAAGCATACGTACCTCCTATAATAAAATAAGGTTAAGAATGACAATCTTTACCATTTCTTGTCCCCTAATAAATCCGGATGTACAAAAGAAGTGGAATAAAGCCCAAAGTTCCTATTTCAGATGCAGAAGCATTATATGAAATTAGAAACATACGGTTACACCAATGGATACAATTCTGACAGCCAATAACATCACATCCCTGACTAATAAAAGTTTGCATAACCAATTTTAGAACTCCAAGAAAGCAGTGACATAATCGGACTATCCAACCGCCAGAAAAGTATGAATGAAAGATCACCTCAATACTACGGATTAAGTTAATAAAACCCCAGATAAAATTATTTCACAATTACCACCCTGCATTCTACAATAAAACTGGTAACCCTTCATCTTAATTTAAGGAAGTAGCTGATCCTGAGCACTTAGAAATAATATTAGGGGAAATGTTTCACACAAAGAGAAAGCAGCCAAATAAGAACAAAAAAGATACGATACCAACAAAAAAGAGTGTTCATATGGGAAATAACAGAAGATAAGGTTTATTCCTTAAGTGGACTCCACAAAATTGTTCAAATCACAACTTCGCGACCAAAAGGTGTTACTGGGATAACTTACAAGTTACAATCTTGTCAAACAGCTCCCCACCAGTTACATATTCCAAGACAATGTAGATTTTTGTCGTACTGCCCATTACTTGAACAAAAATAAATTCCAAGTTTCAAAATAAATTAATCCACATTTGGATGCATTTCTCCGTCAAAGCTATTCTTATATTTGCATATACATACAGAGTGAGAAACCTCAAAGAAGCTAACAACGTTTGGATGCTCTATCTGCTTCATTATATTGTTGCAAACTCCCATCTGATCTGAAAAGCACACAGTCAAAGTTTTAAGAAAAAAATAGCATCAACACTTTCTAGTTCAAGAAACAAAGGGTCAAGTTTGATCCTTTATCTAGATCAGATGCCGAAAAAGGAGTCAATGAAACAGACATGAAGCAATCAGGATTACCTGTTCAGCTAATTTGTTCTTTAGAAATCTTCTCTTTGTCAAGGACTTTAAAAACCATGGCTGAGATTTATTGGCAAGTTTCAAAGGAGGAGCATAAACAATGTGTTCAAGACTCTAAAAAGGATTCAATCAGTCATGCGTACCATACATAGGTTTTATTTAGGATACATAAGCCTAAAAAATAAGTTTAACTCCCCAAATCGTTGATTGATCAGGTGAACTTAATTTTCATTCCTAGGTAGAACCCAAAAAATAAAACCAAATATTCTAAGAATGAAATCAGAGAAGGAACTTACCATGGCAGGAAAATATGCATGAGCATGCATCGTTCCATGACTAACTTAGGCCCCTCAATTCCTAGGAAATGCAAAATCTGGCAATGAATCATTAGATCATAATAAGAACTTGCCAAAATATATCAATGTTGAAAGATTAAGGACATCAGTGAATAGATCAAAAGAAAGATCACAACTTAAAGGGCAAAGTATTGGAGGTAAGCAAAATATATTATTGAAAAGCACCGATCATTTTCACATCTAATAAGATTTTAAAAAATACTGATTGAGCAAAATCTTACGGTACTTATGATAGATATCCAACTCGAAAGAAAGTCTAGATTTATGAATGGGGAATCATGCTACTTTTTACCATTTGAATTATTCTATTATAGGATTAGGTTTGGGGGCAAATCACGTGTGGGCTGACCAAAATGTGAGTAATGTACCTAATCTGAAAAGAAATTAAACAAATCTGAAACAAAAGCTAAAACCCAATCATCATCTAGTAGTGGCTCATATGCTACAAAAAAGCCACTTGAAGCAGCTAAGCAAGGAAGTTTAAGATGAGAAAACATGATAGCAATCAGTCTCTATGAGGAGATCAATTGGATTGGATAGCTGAATATTTTTATAAGATGAATGCAAAGTTAAACTCTTAATGCGTGAGTGTGGCTTACTTTACTTGTTTCTCAACTTGTTGACATTTCCTTCAACACTGTCAGCCTCTTTATGCAATTTTACAGCAGCTACATTTGGCCTCTTTTGAGCTGTCATAATGTCACCAAAATTGTTGTTTTACAACATCACAAGCGCCCCCAAGTTGCTATTTTACAGCAACTGCAGCTGGCTAATTTTCATAGACAACAACAAATTCATTTTGCTGTTTTAATGCAGCTCCCTGCCAACTTTCTTGTGTAGCTCAGTAGCAGTGCCAACGGCTCCTTTTTTCAGCTTGTTAGCAGCCCCAACAGCTCCTTCTGGCTGTTTCACAAATCCTATACTTTCAACAACAATGAGTTGCTGTCATTTTAGCAACTTGCAATAGCAAGTCCTCTGTCAAGTGATGGAGTCTTTTCATAGTTGTGGGAAGAAACAATAATTTTCACATTTTCTGGTTTTCTTCCCCCTTAAGAGTCAAATAACTCACCCGTTACCTGCATAAAATGTAGCAGAGCTGGAAATCTGCTTAAGAACAAAGATAAGAAACCACTTATAGATTAAATGAAGATTCAATTTCATCTAATGAGTTAAATTAGTTAAAATAAAGCCTTGCATGCTTAAATAGAAATGATAAACATACATACATGAAGAGTTAGCTGTGATATCAAAGATTAGAGCCACTAAAAGAAATTCAAAAACTTTCCCCATGGCTCTATCCGCTGAATTTCAAGTGGAGAGATTTCAAAATAGACTTTTTTCTTAAAGGTAAAATGTAACTCCACCCTATGAGAAACTGCAAAACACCCGGCGGCTATCATAATATACATTATACAATAGTCTTGCTTCATCCTATATTCTTACATAGTCCTGACAGAACTATATTGATAAGTGTCAGGCAAAATAGAGCACCATTGACCATGAAAAGACTCCATTGCCAGCACATTTTCTGTCTCTCAACTTTTCTCTGCTAGATGAAAAAAAATAATTTCCATGTCCTTTGGAAACATAGCCTCATTTAATTCCTAGACCCTAGCATGCCTTTTTTTTAACATGGTCAAGGAATCCCAATTGATAAGCCACCAAAACCGAATTTACTTCCTCCTTAACACATTGAAAAGGCAATAACCAATCCCATGGTAACAAAGGAACTTAGTAATTTGATTAAAAACAAACATATTTTCTGACAATTAGAAGTCTTAATTAACAATCCAACAGAACTCAGGATCAAACCAGTACAATAGATAGATCAAAATCATATTTGAAGAAAGACAGTACAATAGATAGATCAAACCTGTGGAGTTCGCCTTCATCCTTCGCTCCTTCTGTCTGCGCACCTCGTCCTCCGGAGCCCTCAGATTATCACCAAAACCGCTTGCGAACTGTTTCTAGACTGAATAAGAGGAGGTGCAAAAAACTTATCAAAACAGCTCCCTAACAGCTCTAGTTCAGCCCCTAAACTCAACATACAAACAACCCCCTAAAAAAACTGTGATAATCCACTGTCATAGCTACTCCAATGCATCTTGAAAACAGACATAACGAAGAGTTAAAAAATACATTTCAGAAATATTCACCAGGAAATTGTTAAACAAAGTTAATTAAAACACTATATATATGAAAGCAGTGGTTTGGTGAATTAAACAGTTTCGTACTTAAAGTTGTACAACACAAGCAAGCTATACAAATTTAAGAAGCATATTGCGCTAGATACTTGAATAGAAGGAAAATAACAACGATAAAGCACAGGATTTAGTTTGATCCCAAACAATGGATTATCACCCCAATTTATCATACTTGAATAGAAGGAAAATAACAACGATAAACTATTCTAGATTCACTCCAAACAAAATATATATGCTCTACCAATTTATCATAAGTTTGATCAGTTAAGTACTATCCCTATAATAACGGGCAAAAATGATAAGATTCACCCCTAAACAAATTATGCTTCCTCTTGCATAGCTTTAAAAGTAGCTAGTGTATCTTCACATCTTTGAATATCCTGAATATAATCGGATCAAGCAAAATAGTTTCATAAGTCCAAGAAAAGTTTAAAGGTACTTTGTTTCCTCGGACAGGATTTAGTTTCTACAAAGAATTTTGTCCCTATAACAAAGTATTTATTTGAAGGAGAGAATACTACAAACAGAAATGCTCAAAACATAGAATAAATATACATATATAAAGACCAAACTTGGTCCGTATCAGATCCAACCCGTCTACCAAGACCCAACACCACATGTTTAGACCCAACACCATATCTCCCAGGTAATACAAAATGGAAAAAGAAGCCTCAAGCAAAATTCATCATTAGAAATGGAGAGTACGCTCAATAAGGTAATTAGAAATGCACAGAAGGTCCTGCTGTATGAACTACCTGATCCACATCTATCACACATTTAGATAATTCAATTTAATCAGCCAACCAACAGAGACACAAGTATGTTTTTCAATGATTAGTTTTGAATTACCATTCACACTAATTACAATATTATTGCCAAATCTTCAATCATAAACAACCATCAAAATTAAAACAACTGCTTACCATCTAAAGCCGCTCCCAGGGATTCCACATCATCAATATCAACTCGAACGAACTTAAACTGCTTCCCGATCTTACTCACCAAAGCATCACCTTTCTCACTGCAAGATGATGAGCATTCTCATCCATTCAGTACAAAAATCAAAGCATTTTTCTTTGTTTTTTTTTTCCAGAAAACAATTTAGAGCGATTTCTTATAAAAATTAAACATCGGACCGATTTCGGTCGGCGATGAAGAGGCGGAGATTAGGCCGGAGGCTGGAGAAGGAGACAGCGGTGGAGTCGCCGACTCGGTCGGTACCGCCCAAAATCAGCACCTTCTAGTTCTTAATCTTTAGCTCCGCCAGCGAATCCGCCTCCTAGGATCTCTCTTTGACAGCAAACGCCGCCGTTTTAGGCACGCTGAGTTTCAAATTGCTGAGCATCGCTCCCGTCATTTCTCTCCTCCACCGCAACCAGGTAAGAGATTAAGAGTGGAGAAGGTTTCTCCCCCCCTCCTCTATTGTCTCGTATCAAAACTTTGAGAATGATATCAAATTGGGGAAAAAACCTAGAAAATTGAATTTAATGAAAATCGAAATAGGAACAATTCAGTCAATGAAAAGGAACAAACCTCTTCATCAAAGTGCTTTCCGGAGGTGGAAAAGGATGATCCTCGCCTAGAGGCTCCATTGTTCCGATTTGACGCTGCTTTGACGGCAAAGGAGGAAATTGGAGGCGGCTTTGACTCACAGGGGACGAAACTCAGATCGTGGGAGAGAGATTTTAGAAAGAAAGAAGAACAGAAGGGCAACAGGGCGTTCGCCCCTAGCGGAGATGCGCTCGCCCCTAGCGTGGGAAGCAACGGGGCGTTATCACCGAGGACTTGCTTGCTCTGACGCGACTTCCCGTCTTTCTTCGCCGGCGACAAAAAGAAGATCTGTGAGAGTTCGCCACTCTTAAATAAATGCGACTCAGCCCTGGCGATCGGAAACCTGAGACTCAGCCCTGGCAATCGGAAACCTGAGACTCATCCCTGGCAATCGGAAACCTGAGACTCAGCCCTGGCGATCGGAAACCTGCGACTCAGCCCTGGCGATCGGAAGTTGCTGCCTGCTGTGGAGTTCGCCTTCATCCTTCGCTCCTTCTGCCTGCGCACCTCGTCCTCCGGATCCCTCAGATTATCACCAAAACCGCTTGCGAACTGTTTCGGTTGAGAGAAATCTGGAGAGGAGAAGAAGGGAGAGGAGGTTGGAGAGAAGAGGCAGGGAAGAAAACAAAGAAAAAAACAACCGCTGCCTGAAACCTTCCAGAAATCTTAGCTAACACACGTGGTAAAAGCTTTTACACTAACTTGGCTTTTGCTTTTATATTTCAGGGGATTATTACAAATATATTTTCCTTGAAAATATAGATAAATCAAAGAATTTGTATGTGTCAAGCATAAATATATCACGGGCTACTATTCACACAACGAAAATATCGTCAAACATACGGCCACTCGCTACCGACATCGACTCCCGAAGTCAGCATCCCACAACACTCCCCCAACACGTACTCCCGAGTCCCGAAGTCGTGGCACTCTCCACCGTGCATTTGGCGAGATGTGGTAATATGTCATCGTCCATTTTATATTAACTACCATCTTCCCTTGTAGAATGTGTGCTACCATCAGGGGCGGAGCCAGAAAAAATCCGAGGGGGGGCTCAACTAAATTTTCGAGATTTTTTTTTTGAAGATATATATAAGATACAATTTTTGTTATAAGAAATATAGTATAAAACACACTAAATGTATGATTTAAATAGCTATTTTGAGTTTAAAATGCTAAAAGGAGAAAAAAATCCCTAAAATGAAGCTATAAGGATTCGAACTCAAGACCTTATCATTCTATTCCTCAACTCATACCAACTAAGCTAAGCAAACTTATTGATTCAAAACTCTTTTTAACTATTTTTAACCCTTAAATTATCAAAAATTACAAAAAAAATACAATTTTTTTTTTTTTTTTTCGTTTTCCCCCGACCCGGGGGGGCTCGAGCCATCTCATGCCCCTCCTCCCTCCGCCCCTGGCTACCATCTTCTCTTGTTGTTTTGTCCTTGAGTCACTAAGAAACACCGTCTCGACCTAGTCGGAAAAAGGATATGTACAATTCGACCCCCAAACCTTGCTCTTTGAGCGGGATATCCTGAGCTTGTTATTGTTGTTTTACTCTTCTCTTTCTTTCTTATTTTTTCAAATTTGCATTTAATTATTCTCTCTCTTTTTCTTGACTTTTTCTCTATAGAGAATCATAATTTGTGTTTTTGGGTTAAAAATAAAAATCAAGACAAGCATAAAAAGGGTGTTGACCCAACCCTAAGAAATTAGAAAACATGCACGCGAAAGGCAAGGAAGAAATGATCGATGGACAACGTTGCTGGCTAAAGAAAGGAGTACTGCATATGCCTAATTGCCTATTGTATGGACTCCGCCGGGTTAACTTCAGGATGGGTCAAGCTCAACACCGCCGGGACCTCAAAAGGTAATCCGGGAGAGGAGACATATATTATATTATATATACGTAACTGCACCGTGCAGTTACGTATAGGAAAGATGCAGGACGAAGCAATTCAGCCGTGATTAACTCACATCACATGGCTACGTGGCAAGTGGCAACAAGTAGTATTGTACGATGGAGTATCATTATTTATTTTCTCTAGTTGTTTTGTGACCTCTTTCGACTTTCAATTGTCACTTATTAATTATTGATATTTGGAATGGGACCTATATATCTTAGCCATCTATAATTCTATATAGGAATATTTACTCAAAATAATATGAAGTATCAACTATTGACCAAAAATAATATGAACTTTAAAATTCACTAACTCATGTACAAACTATACCAATATTAACCGAAAACAATACGACTTCAAATTCCGACCCATTTTCAAACCAAAATGCTGATGTGGCATCCGGGGCAAAGATTTTGGCCTCAAAATGAAATAAACAAGACAAGTAGGTGAAATATTGTAAATAGCCAACAACCCATCTTCTTCCTCCTTGCCCCTTTCAGGTTGTTTCAAATTGAACAGTGGCGGCGAAGACATATCGGCAAAGGCGGTGGTTGATGGCAATAGAAGCTAGGGTGGCGAGGAGTCCGATGACTGGATATACGACGACAACCGTTGCCTCTAATGGCCACTAGGGTTGTCGATGACGCAAGTTGGGGAAGGTTAAACAATGTCGAAAATCTTATGCGCTCATAAGGTCGGGGTGAAAAAAGATTATGAAACATCAAATTGAACACGTTTTTATCTTCCTTTTGATTTTAAGAAGCTCACTGTGTGTTCAATTTACGATAAGAATGTCGATTGCTATCCCAATTCGACAAAGGTAATTTTTTAGGGTTTTCGAATTTTGATGAAATTGGGGGTAAATTGGAATCGAAATCAATCAATAGAGATTTCATCACACTAGAAATTGAATTTCCGACCATTTCGGTGTTGAGGCCATGTAATTTGGAGTTGAATCGGCAAAACCGACATGGGAGACTCATTGCTTGAGCGCACCAGGTCCGAGGAAGGGACGGAGTTGTCTATCATCGCCACCGAACTCGCCCCACCACATTGAATATGCTGCCAGAAACTGTTGTTTGGTCGACGACGTCTTCACTGTGTGTACTCTTTGCCGCCGGTGATCGACCACCGTAGTGAGGAAGAAGAAGCAGTCGTGCCATGTCTCTTTGTAAATTAATTTACAATACTCCACCTAACTTTCTTGTTTATTTTATTTTGAGCCCAAAAACATTTTCGGTGATCGGAATTTGAAGTCATATTGCTTTCGGTTAATATTGGTATAGTTTGTACATGGATTAGTGAATTTTAAAGTTCGTATTATTTTTGGTTAAAAGTTGATACTTTATATTATTTTGAATATTTTTTCCTTCTATATACAACATTTATTCCATCTTAGATCTACCCCCAAATCTTCTCATGTGTTTAGTTTTTTTTTTTTTTTTTTTTTTTGAGAAAAAGCCTACAGGCTATCATCCATTATCCATCATAATCAAATTAGCAATGTTCAGAGGAATAGTCTGCAAAGAGAAAAATAAGTTTGAGCTAATTGGCCTTAGTTTGGCTATCCCATGCGCAACCCCATTCCCATTCCTACGCACATGAGACCATCGCACCTCTTCACAGCTCGCAACAGCACCTCTAATGGCGTTAATCAGGTGCCCCAACTCGCCCTTTCCAGTGTACCCTTGCCTCATCTTACCGACGAGCGCCAGACAATCAGTTTCGACATGTAATTTCTTGAAGCCCCTCTCAGCAGCTGCATAGACTGCCCGAAACATCGCCTCAGCTTCTCCTACTTCTGCATCATTTGTAAACGCCATTTGTCGCTGCCCAGCAAAACAGAGCTCTCCATTTTCGTCCCTGCACACGAAACCTGCGCACGAGCCATGTTCCTCAGATAGCGCCGCATCGCAATTCAGCTTCACAAACCCCCTTTCCGGTCTCCGCCACTTGCCTTCCCCCACCCGGTCTTCAACGATCGGCCGCTGCACCAGCTCCTCACCTCGCCCAGGTCTCTCCACAAGCTCAACAACCTCCGCCACAATGTGTTGTGGCCCTGTATCTTTCCCCTCAAAAATCCTTTTGTTGCGTGCCCCCCATATCTTCCAAGCTATCAAGACCCATCTTTGCTGGTCCTTTGCCGATCCCCTTGTGAATATATCCATGAACACCGACCCAATATCCCTGGCACCCACACCGAATTTAGTCAATTCCGGTACTCTCTTCCACACCAGCTTTGCCTTGACACATTCAAAGATTGCATGAAAGCCGTCCTCCTTCCTTCCGCAGACTTCACACAAATCATCCTGTGTCACTCTTCTCTTCACCAGGTTACTTTTGCAAGGCAAAATGTCTCTAACAGCTCTCCATATAAATGATTTTGCCTTGGGAATTACCTTCAATTTCCAGAACCTGTTCCACACCTTCCCTTGGCTACCTTGCCTTCCACTACTCGACTCCTCCTCGTCCGCACTTCTTTCCTCCACTAGTAGATGGTAGGCTGATCGAACCGTAAATACTCCATTCTTGCATGGTTGCCACACCATTTCATCCTGAACTAATGGATCCACCAGCCTCATTCTCAGCACTAATTCAGCGTCGCAAGGAGCCAGCCACCGTTGGACTTGACTCACATCCCACACTCCTCTCTCCCAATCAATAAGATCCCTCACCCTCATCTCCCTTGGACCCCCATATAAATTCCCAATCACCTTAAAAGAGCCAGGTCTCGGGATCCACTTGTCCTCCCATACACTCACTTCTTCACCGTTTCCGATGACCCACATCAACCCTTTCAGCAGCACCTCTCGACCTGCTGTGAGGCTTCTCCAGGTGAAGCTAGGTTGGTATCCCATTGTAGCTTGCAAGAAGGAGGAACCAGGGTAATATCTAGCCTTCAACAGACGTGCTAGAAGCGAACTGGGATCCTGAATTAACCGCTATCCTTGCCTCGCTAGGAGCGCAAGGTTGAACAACTCGAGATCCCTGAAACCCATACCACCCCTGCTCTTTGATCGGCTCATTCTCTTCCAGCTCATCCAGTGCACCTTTTTTTTCCCATCTCCATCTCCCCACCAAAAATTGCACATCAGTTGCTCGATTTCCTCACACAATCCCCCCGGTAGTCTAAAACAAGACATGGTGTACGTGGGAATGGCTTGTGCGACGGACTTTATGAGGACCTCCTTACCCGCCCTCGACAACGTCTTTTCCTTCCATCCTTTAATCTTCTTCCAAACCCTCTCCTTAACCTGATCAAAAATCACCTTCTTTGATCGCCCGATCATAGTTGGGAGCCCTAGATACCGCTCATACTTATCAACCTCTCTAATGTTCAGAATCCCAGCAATCTCCCTCCTTCGGAGCTCATCTACATTGCTACTAAAAGAAAGTTCTGATTTCGAGAGATTTACCTGTTGACCTGACGCAGCTCCATAAGTATGGAGGATATCAACAATTTCGTTACTCTGTTGACAGGTTGCTCTCAGAAACAGCACACAATCGTCCGCAAAAAATAGATGAGACACTGAAGGTGCCGAAGCTGCAATTCGAATCCCTTGCGTTCTTCCCGCTGCCTCACTTTCTCGGATCATTCCAGACAGCCCCTCAGCGCAAAGCAAAAATAGGTAAGGCGACAGTGGATCCCCTTGCCTAAGCCCCCTCTTCGGAACAAAAGTAGGAGACGGAGTTCCATCCATAAGCACTGAGAACGAAACTGACCGGACGCACTGCATGACCAGCTCAATCCATTTCCCCGCAAAACCTAACTTCTGCATACAATGCTCCAAAAAATTCCATTCCACCCGATCATAAGCTTTAGCCATGTCCAACTTTAGGGCCATATACCCCCTCTTCTGCCTTCCCCGCGTCTTCATGAAGTGGAACACCTCAAAAGCCGCGAGTACATTATCCGTTATCAACCGTCCCGGGACAAAGGCGCTTTGACTCTCCGCTATCAATCTCCCCAAAACTGGCTTCAACCTGCTTGTTAAGACCTTCGATACAACTTTATAAAGCACATTACACAGACTAATAGGTCGCAAATCCTTCATATGACAAGGATTATTGACCTTAGGAATGAGAGAAATGAACGTATGGTTCAGTCCTTCGGGGAAGGCCTGCCCATTCAGAATATCAAGCACAAATTTTGTGACATCCGCCCCCACAATATGCCAGGCCTTCTGATAGAAGAGCGCTGGCATGCCATCCGCCCCCACAATAACCAACAAACAAAACATTAATTGCGATAAAATCCTATACATTAGAATTTAGAATTAACATCAAACATCAACTATAAACATTCTCTTTCCCCTTTTATATATATACATTAAAACTTGTTATTTTAGGAAGTAAATCTTGTTAAGAAAAACTTGTCATTTTAAGTACGTATTTTGTGATCTATTTTAAGAAATTGTCCTTGTAATGATTAAATAGTTGTCAATTGTAGTTTTTTAGAAAGTAACAAAGTATAGTACTCCGTAATAATTAGAGGTATAAATGTATTTTTGTTTGTTTTCTTAATAAGTATGTAGATTTCTAAAATGACAAGTTTTAATTAACAGGAGTATTGTTCTTTTAGATCATGATAAATAAGTATGTATTTGATTTTTTGTGCATTAAAACCTAGCTTTTAGAAAAAAAATTTTTTATGCATTTCAAGCTAGCCAAACATTTTCATTTTTTTTTAAAAATATATATGAATGGGAAAATATCCGATCTTAAATGAATGTACTTTGAAGGAGCCTAATGTTTCACTACAATATGATGATTTGGTTTTGGTAGAGTTTGAAAAAAAACTCTATTAACAGAATTTATGAGATCGGATGCAATCAACAGGACTTTCTAGCTAACTATTACGGAGCACTATTTAGTACCGTATTTACTACCTTATAAAAAAATGAAATCGAGTAATCGACCACCAAATATGTGCACATGGATCTTATGGACCTCTAGTGAGGCCCAATATGTTTCAATTTTGGGCTTGGGCCTTATCCAAAGAGGGGCCCACCTATCCTCCAAATTTCATGGTGACGTGGCATGCTTCAGTCCTCTCCCTGAGCCAATCCAACATCCTCTCCTCCCCAATCTCTCCCCCTTCTCCAAAAAAAAGCCCCTTCCATGGTTCCACTTCCATCCATGGATTCTAAATTTCTAATCTCAATTTTCAAACGAATATTAGAAAAAAATAAATAGTACAAATGGGGTCTGTAACTCCTCCAACGACGTCGTTTAGCTCTTCCTCATCGACACCCCCTCCTCTTTGCCGGCATCAGTGCAATTGCTGCAGCTTCTCCTTCAACACCAAGGTTGAACTCCGTTGCTCTATACATTCAAATTAGTATTTTCCCCCTTTCTAATTGTTATGATATGATTGATTTGATTGTAGAGAATAAATCCACGGAAGAATCTGTCATGGAGGGAGAGCTGCTTCACCGGAGGCGAAGCTCATTTGGCTCAACATTTATTTACAGAAATAACCATTAAACGCTCAAGAAATCGGAATCGGAATCGGAATCGAACTTGTAAGCCTCACCTTCACACCTTATTATCTAATTTCCGATTAACTCACTCGGAAACATCCTCTCGACTAGTTCAGGAAATAGATATCAATGATTGATTTGCTGGTTGTTCGGATTGTCGAAGGCCTAGTGGCATCGCCGAGATGCGTGCTGCCACTGACGGAGGAGAACGTCGAGAAGGTGCTAGAAGAGGTGCGGCCAGGGCTGATGGCGGATGGCGGGAACGTGGCATTGCACGAGATCGATGGGTTGGTGGTGGTGCTGAAGCTGCAGGGAGCTTGCGGATCGTGTCCGAGCTCAGCCATGACTCTAAGGATGGGGATAGAGACCAGGCTCCGCGACAAGATCCCTGAGATCATGGCTGTCGAGCAGATCCTCGACACCGAGACTGGCCTCGAACTCGACGATGACAACGTCGAAAAGGTGGCCTTTCTTGTACCTCACTAGCAAATTCTATACACTCCTGTCTAGATAGGGCTGTTATTCGAGCCGAACAAGGTGAGTATTGATTGTTCATATTCACTTTAATTATAATATGAACGAGCTCAAGCCGAGCCTAAATTTTGACCCGAGCTTAAAAATGTGCTCATACTCGGCTCGTTTAGGAAATGAACGAGCCCGGACCGATCTTTTTTCGAGCTGTAGTCAGTTTTACTTAGCTCATTATACAATAGTTTAAAGAAAATTTTAGAAATTCAATAAAATTCGATCTATTCGAGTTTAATTCGAATGAACCAAGCTTTAAAATGTGCTCATACTCGGCTCGTTTAGAAAATGAATGAGCTCGAGTCGAGTTTTTATCATGCGAGTACGAGTCGAATTCGAGCTACCCATGTTCACATAACACCCTTACGTGGCTACGTCTAGATTAGAAATGTGAGTCATTTTAAGTTTGAGTCTAGCGGGAAGAGTTCTAATGAAACGGAAGGAATATTTTGCTATATTGATATGATGAATATTATGTTATGTTGATATAAATATATAAATATTATATACTTATATTCATATAACATGATATTTATAATATTATTTCGTTTCAACATTACATCATATTTCTGTTTCATCATAACCTTAAGCTGGAGTGAGCCTTGATGGTTGCAGGTCCTGGCGGAGATAAGGCCATATTTGGCGGGGACAGGAGGCGGGGTTCTGGAGCTAGATCGGATCGATGGGTACGTCGTGGTGGTGAGGCTTAGCGGGCCAGCTGCAGGAGTTACAACAGTGAGGGTTGCGCTTACGCAGAAGCTGCGAGAGAAGATCCCTGCCATTGCCGCGGTTCAACTCATTGATTGATGTTTTTGGTTCTGTATATTTTGGGTATGAAATGTGAATGTTTCATCCATATATGACCCCCACATGTTATATGCTTTTTACCTCTATTAGATTTGTTTTCTAGTTTTGATTTATGGTAAAATCACCTAATTTCAGTTTGATTAAGCATTTGATATTTTAAAACAGCCTGTGAAATTGAATGGATGAACATGGTACTTAGTAACAAGAACAAAATCATGCATTTGGAAAGGTTTGCTTACCACGCTGGACCTGAGACGAGATTTCAAAATGGGGCTCCGTTCAGATCAAACGGAACGAATAGTGTAGATGATTTATTAACAAAGTGAGCATATGTATCTTCCACAACCTAAATTCATCAAACCCTTCTGCTATTCATATGTGACTGATACTTTAATGCAGATCAAGTATCTCTGTAGACACCGCAGTGTCTACTGATGGGTGAAAGCCCATGGTATTTATGTTGATAGGAGTTAAAAATGGTGAAGGAAAGATAGGCAAAGTGGCAGGCAATGGCGGAAAGGCAGGCGATGGAGGAAAGCTGTAAAGGCGGCCTCTGTTGTATGCGAAGCTAACATGACTCAGATAGTCAGATTAATACATACCTAAAACAAATCAAACTTGGTTGCTTTCTTGTGCAAATGGTTAATTTTCTGACATAGCTTATCTAAACCATTAAACCATATGAGAATCATATAACATAAATTTTGGATGGTTATGAGTTCAAATTGTTCCATAAACACCTCCACACCACAAAAGATACATCCTTTACTATGAAAGTTGCATCAACTGGGAGCCAAAAAAAACACAATGAAAACATGATCTCTAACCAAATCAGAGGTACGGTAATTTTTGCAAAGCACACAGTTACACAAACTACAAGTGGATGGATTTGTTTTTCAGCAGATCCAGCTTCCTGTCCCTGGAATGAAGCACAACACAATTGATCAACAGCTGCATTTTTCTGTTACAAAGTAATAACAGAACATCATTTTTCTCTAACCAAGAAAGAAATGAATATATTGAGATTATGCAAGATAGAATTGAGTATTTACCTATTTGAACTGAATCTTTCTTGAGATTTTGGATATGCGTAATGCTGCCACCAGAAGGATCCATTCTCCGAATTGAGTAGCAAGCTGAAAGAAAGCATTCCTCCACTTGGTTATCCAAGTCAGTGAGCCGAGGATTCCTAAGAAGCCGAAAGCGAATCCTGCTCCCAACCCACCATAGAAACATTGCTTGTCTGGCATTTTATCTTCAGTTTCACTTTCATCAATTGGAGAAGGTTGTTGACCTTGACCTGGATCAACATTGTCTTCTGGGCAATTTCCGAGTGGAAAACCACAAAGCTCTGGATTTGCAGCATAAGCAGAGGGGTTGAAACCTTGCAATTGGGTGCCTTTTGGTATTCTCCCCGACAAATTGTTATGTGAAAGGTCCAGCATTCCCAAGGAAGATATCTCTGAAAGGCTTGGTGGTATTTGACCATGGAGTCTGTTATGTGACAGGTTGAGAACTTCCAAAGACTTGAGCTGACCAATTTGTTCGGGCATACTTCCTTGCAAGCTATTGCACGACAAATCTAGTGAATCCAGCTCCACTAGAGAAGCCAGCCCCTTGGGAATTTCTCCGCTGAAATTGTTGCTTGAGAGGTCAATTAGTTTTACCAAATGCAAGGTTCTTTGAAACTGCCAAACCTGACTTTTCCAAGTGAGGTATGCATTAAAATAAGATACTTCTTCAAGTGGCATTCCCCCCATAATCCCATTCTTTTTTGGATATGTAACAGTTAGACTTGAGTTGACTTGATGTGCCATTGCAGTGAAATTTTGGATACAAGAAGGGATGTTTCCTGACAGCAAATTATGGGATAGGTCCAGGATTTGAAGAGAACTAAGATGACACAGACTAGTGGGTAGAATACCTGTCAAATTATTCGACTTTAAGGAAAGAACACTTAGGTTTTTAAGATTTTCTCCGATCCAAGATGGTATGATTTCAGAGAATCTATTGCCAGTCATGTCTAGAATCCTCAACTCACTACAGTTTTTAAGCGAGGAGGGTATTGAACCGGAAAACCTATTATTCCTTAAACTCAACACATGGAGGTGTCTGGCGATTCCTAATGAACTTGGAATTGTTCCGGACAAGTTATTGTTTGTTAGAAAAAGAGCACCTAAGTTAGGTATCTTAACCCCAAGCCAATAAGGAATTAAGCCTGATAAAAAATTATTAGATAAGTCGACAACATTTGATAATTCTACCAAAAAACCATTATATAATTTGAGAGGAGAATTTGATGAATTATAAGGATATGAAATGGGAGAAAATCCAGTGAAATTATTTTCTGAAAGATAGAGCTCATTTGCTGTGAAGAGAAAAAAAGGGATTTGACCAGAAAGAGCATTTAAACTCAAATCTACAATTAACATAGGATCAATAAATTGAAATGGCATATTTGGTACTGTACCATGAAGACGGTTAGATGAAAGATTAAGATAAGTTAATGATGGTAAAAGGTTCCTCCAAAGCATTACTGGAATTGTACCTACTATTTTACAATCAGATATGTCAATGAATGAAAATTTATTTTGTGAAAGTAGCCAACTTGGAAAACTGGGACCCAAGTTGCAAGAACTCAAATCAATATGAAATGCTCTAGGTGGAGTTCTGTTAAAACTAACTATCAAATTGGGATTACTTGCAAGACTTAGAACTTCTAAAATTGGAAAATTTGGTGAAGTGTAAATCTGTGAGTACACCATTGAGATTGTTGTTATCTAGATGGAGTTCCATAAGACTTGCAGGGAAAAGGGAAAGAGTATTTGAAGGTTGAGGTTTAAGGAGTTTTCCACGTTGAGGTGGAAAAATGTCCAGCCTATTGTAACTCAAGTCCAAAACTGATAATGATTTGAAATTCATCATGGAAGGCATAATACCTGTGACATTCGCATAACTCAAATGCAGCTCCTCCAGTGAAGAACTAGCACAACCTGACAAGCCTTGAAGAATGTTGGGAAGGCTTTGATTTATGGTACTCCCAAAAGCAATTAATTCACTCAAGTTGCAAAGATTTCCTATGGAATTGAATATGCCAGCTTCAAGGGAATTTGATGATAGACCAAGAACTTCTAGAGACATCAGGTTATCATGGAAGATGTCCGGAAATGGGACGTCCAATTCTAAATCATCAAAATCCAATTCTGATAGATTTCTTGTAGTATTCACGAACAACGATGAAAGGGAGAAAGCGGACAAGTGGCTTTCACTAAGATCAATTTTTTGAAGAGATGATGAGGAATTAACATGATGGACAGTAGTATAGGACAAATCTTGTGTAGGGAAATAGCACGAATTGCATACAAAGTTGGCTAAACTGGGTAGTGTTCTTATCACCAAAACCCAATCCCTGGCTACACTTAAGTTGAGGAAGATCAAATCAAGGCTTTGTAAAGAAGAAAGATGAGAAAGCCATTGAAGGTTGCCAGTAGTCAACTTATTCACTTGATCTCCTAGATATAGAGTTTGGAGTTTGGAGAGGTTGCCAAGTTGAGGAGGAATAGTACCCAAAAATCCAGCATCGGAAAGAACAAGAGACGTCAACTCACTAAAAGAACCGATGAACTTATGAATTCTCATAGCAAAGTTATTGTCATTGAGGTCCAAGCTCTTCAATTGTCCGAGTAGAAGCAAGGAAGGCCGAAGTTCATAGCCTTCTAAGTTTTGACCATGGAGATCAAGGGATACAACATGTCCTGTATTGCCGTCACAGGTAATCCCCTCCCAATGACAACAATTCCTCGCAACCTCGCTAGAATTCCAAGATGAAAGCTTACCATTATTCTGAGGGAATGATAATGGAAAGCTTTTCTTGAAATCGAGGAGGGCAAGTCTCTCTTGATCGACACACCCCATGGTCATGGTGAGGGCGTATGAAAGAGTGAAAAGATGAAGCAATGGGTTGATTGGCTTCAGTTTGAGGAATGAAATATGAAAGGCCATGTTTGTCTGTGTTTTGTGAAGAAGATATCGATATGATGACTAATCTTCCAACTCTCTCAATATATATATATATACACATATGAGTTGGAATTAATGTTTGTTAAAATTCCAATTGAAAACAGTGAGGGATAGCCATCCAATTGAAAATGGGAGGGTACGGTGAAGTCACGCTCGATTGAAATATCAAAGTCTCTCGTTTTACCAATTCAACGGTGCTCAAATTAATCTTGACTAGTTCTATTACCCGCGATCTTCTCGGTTTTTTATATGACTTTTATTATTCATGCACAAATTATGTAAGATCATAAAAAATTATATAAAATATTAATTTTTTGACTTTTTTAATTTCCTACTTATTATCAATTTATTATTGGTGATAATTTTTTTAAACAACTAACTTTAATCGTTAAAATACATAATTTTCTCTTACTCCACTTCACACACACATATATATTTGTACACAAGCCTTGGGGTACATTGTACACAAATATTATTCGATGAAATGTGAAATATTATTCGGTGAAATTTGAAACATTATTATATATAGAGACTTATACATATGCATTTCCTATGCATTTGCATTTGCATTTGCTGAGCTAAGCATCTGCATTTACATTTCATTTCTAACAAATTTCTGCATTTAGTTTTCTTGTCTTTTTGCAAATAAGAGAGCTGGCCTTGTGATGTGTCACGTGGTGAACACATGTGCCTGGACTATATAATGGATGTTGCATCCATTCTGGTGTTTTCTAGTAGGGTTTTAATGAATGAAATGAGGTCCTACTGACGGCCTCTTTTTCTCCAATCCCAAAATGGATTTTGTTCTAAGAAGTTCCCACATCATGCTCCATATTTGATTCTTCCTTTCTTCTACTTATTTTCCTTCTTCTGTCATTGATTACACACCTGTGTGTGTGTTGTTTTAGCTTACAACAGCTAAACTTTTCATGGTATCAGAGCTTGCAGGTTGGTACACTGATTTGTGAGTTTCTTTACAGCTACATTTCCTGAAGGAAGAGTCTACCTGATCATTGCTCAAGATGGCTGCAGTGAACCAGAATCTGAATGCTGGAGTGCAGGATGAAGATGGTAACAATGGAGGTGGGAATAACCAAGGTAACCTTGGAGATCCCTTATACTTATCTAATTCTGATCATCCGGGAGCTCAACTTGTTGGGATCCTGTTTGATGGATCTAATTTCATGACATGGAGTCGTGGGATTATGATGGCCTTGGGTGCTAAATGTAAGTTGGGGTTCATAGATGGAACATGTGGGAAACCTAATGCTCAATCTGCAGATCTGCAAAGGTGGATAAGAGCAGATTTCATGGTAAGGTGCTGGTTATTGAACTCTATGAACAAGAACATAGCCGAGGGTTTTATGTTTATGGATTCTAGCAGGCAGCTGTGGGATGATATTGTGGAAAGATTTGGTCAGAGTAATGCTCCTTTGATTTTTCAAATCAAAAGGAAACTGAGCAATGTGACTCAAGGAGGAATGTCATTGCCTGATATGTATAATACCCTGAAAAGACATTGGGATGAATTACAAGTGATGGAAGGAATCCCTGAGTACACTTGTGGAGTGATGTCAAGGTGTACTTGTGACTTGAAGAAGAAGCTAATTGATATTCAGAGCACCAACAGGGTGATGCAGCTGCTAATGAGCCTGAATGATGGATATGAGGCAGCTAGGAACCAGATCCTTGCAATGGATCCCTTACCAAACATAAACCGGGCATATTACATACTCCAGCAAGTTGAGAAAGGGAATGATGCTTCCTCGAGTTCTCAGTCTAACAATGTGGATGCTAGTGCTTTTTCTGTAAACAAAGGAGGACAAGGCTTTAAGCCAAGGGCTCCGGTGGGAAATAGTTCTACAGGAAGCAGTTCTGGAAGTGGGAGTTATGGGAATTCCTTTGTAAAGAAGGATTGGAAGAAGATTAAGGCAGAAAGAAAGTGTAACCATTGTGGCAGGAATGGTCACACAGCTGAAGAATGTTTCAAGCTCCATGGCATACCAGAGTGGTTCAAGGAGTTGAAAGAGAAGGAAAGAACAGGTTCATTGCCCATGAGAGGATCTGCTAATGCTGCTGGCTCTATGAATGGAGGGATGCAAGATAATCCATTAGATGATAATGGACAGATCAGAGATGGAGGAGAGGGACAGATGGATAGTGCCATGGTGAATGTAGTTTTCCAAGAGGTCATGAGAAAGATGAAGACAAGAAACAACTCTGAGAGTGCTTTTGCAAACTTTGCAGGTAAAATTCTTGACTCTAATGTCAATGCTGCTATTTCTAATGATCTCATGACTGAATGGATAATAGACACTGGGGCTAGTGACCATATGATTGCTGATTCTAGTCACCTTATGGATAAGGTGAGGTTAAGCAAGCCAGTTCTTATTGGGCTTCCTGATGGCTCTATAAAAGCAGTTACAGAAATGGGAAGAATGCAGTTAACAGAATCTGTAGCTCTTGATGATGTTTTGATTGTTCCAGAGTTCAAACATAGTTTATTATCTGTGGGAAAGTTGTTAGATGACAATGATTTGAATGCTCTCTTCACTAGAACTCATTGCTTCGTACAGGACCCTGGAACTAAGAAGGTTGTGCTGAGTGGGCAGAGAAGACATGGCTTATACAAGATCATTTCTCCAGGAGATGGTGCTCAACACAGGAGTGGCAAAGCCAAAGAAAGTAGCAGTTTATTTCCTAGCAGTTGTAATAAGGTCATTACTGGCATTGATCTAGCTCATGCAAGACTTGGGCACACTTCAATTTCTAAGTTGAGACATATGCATATGTTTAATAGCTCTTCCTTGAATGAATTTCATTGTGAAACTTGCTCTATATCTAAGCTGCATAGACTTCCTTTTGAGAGAAGTTTTAATATTGCTTCTAATGTCTTTGATCTTGTTCATATGGATCTGTGGGGTCCCTACAAGGCACCCACTTATAATGGATGTCAATACTTTCTCACTGTGTTGGATGATCACACAAGAGTCACTTGGACTTTCTTGCTTAAGAGCAAGCTAATGGTGTTTCAGGTAGTATGCAATTTTGTTTCCTATGTAAAGAATCAGTTTGGTTGCTCAGTGAAATGCATAAGAACAGATAATGGATCTGATTTCATACAGCTCAAGATGAGTGAGTTCCTAGCTTATGAGGGGATTTTGCATCAGAAATCAGTGCCCTATACTCCACAACAGAATGGGAGAGTGGAGAGGAAGCACAAACATCTTATAGAAACTGCCAGGTCCATGAGAATTCATGGTAATCTTCCTATAAAATTTTGGGGAGAATGTGTGCTTGCTGCAACACACATCATCAACAAACTGCCGGTTGAGATCTTAGAGTGGAAGTCACCCTATGAGAGGCTCTTCAAAAGATCTCCTAATCTTGATGAGCTTAAAGTGATAGGATGTCTTTGTTACATCCCAGTGGCTCATAATAAAAGAGATAAGCTGAGTGCTAGAGGGAGATGTGTATTCCTCGGATACCCTCATGGTCAAAAGGCCTACAAGGTCTAGGATGTTATTGATAAATTGCTTAGTGATAAGCAGAGATGTGATTTTTAGAGAGGATGTATTTCCTTTCAAGGAATCTGCAAATGGGAGAGTAGCAGAAACTGAGGTACAAGCCCCATCCTTACCACTTGTTAATCCTGCTCCAGATTTTCCTGAATTTGTGAGCAATTTCCACCACCAGACTCAAGATTCCTCACCTTCCCTGAACTTCCAAAATCCACAAGAGCCTGCTCCCTCACAAAATTGCCAAACTACCTCTCAAATTAATATACAGGACTCACTCAGTCCATCATCATCAAGCTCTCAAACACATATGTCCCCACAAATCCTACAAGATCTAACTGAATTCCCTCCTCTCAAAAGGTCCACGAGACAAACAGCCTTGCCAAAAAGATTACATGACTATGTTGGACCTAATGCCAACAGAAACCAATCCTTATCTACCTCCTTTCTGGCCACTTGCCTAGAATCAAAATATCCTCTCAGTACACCCTTTATTGAATCATTTGCCAACATGGCAAATGTCCAGGAACCTTACTGGTACTCTCAAGCTGCTCAGAGTCCTGAGTGGACTAAGGCAATGGAATCAGAAGTAAAAGCCCTTGAAGAAAATGAAACATGGGAATTGACTGAGCTTCCTCAGGGCAAGAAGGCCATAGGGAGCAAGTGGGTCTATAAGGTTAAGTATACACCAGATGGAACTGTTGAAAGGTTTAAGGCAAGATTAGTGGCAAAAGGGTACAATCAGATTAAGGGGAAGGATTACAAGCATACTTTCTCACCTGTTGATAAGTTTCCTACAGTAAGGATTTTACTGGCTTTAGCTACTGCTAAGGAGTGGCCATTACATCAACTTGATATGAACAATGCCTTTCTACATGGGCATCTTGAAGAAGAAGTTTATATGCAACCTCCTGATGGTTATAAGCTCCCTAAACCAGGCATGGTATGCAAATTAAGGAAATCTATTTATGGGCTTAAACAAGCCTCAAGACAGTGGAACATGGAGCTATGCAAGTTCCTTATTAGCCTTGGTTATAAACAGTCAATGAAGGATTATTCATTGTTTGTCAAGGTGGTTCCTAAGGGAATTGTGACTGCACTGGTGTATGTTGATGATTTGCTCATCACTGGTGATGATGAAGAGGAGATTATAGCAACCAAGGCAGCTCTACATAAGGCCTTTACCATTAAGGACTTAGGCCTGGCTAGACATTTCTTGGGGTTAGAAATAGCCAGGACTAATGTTGGTACCTATTTACATCAGAGGAAGTATGTGCTAGACATCTTGCAAGATTGTCAACTGTCTGAGTGCAAGGCAGCTCCTTTTCCCCTCCCAAGAGGTCTGAAGTTATCTACAGATGTTGGTGAGCTTCTGACAGATCCAGAGAGGTACAGGAGATTGATAGGGAGATTGCTATTTTTGAATCTTACCAGGCCTGATGTTACTTATGCTATTCAACACTTAAGTCAGTTCATGTCTGCTCCAAGAAAGCCACACTATGAAGCAGCCTTGCACATAGTCAAATATCTGAAGGGAACTATCTCAGTTGGATTATTCTATCCAAAGGATTCTTCACTCATGGTTCAAGCATATTGTGATGCTGACTGGGGCTCTTGCCAATTTAGTGCTCGCTCCCTCACTTGATATTGCGTATTCCTTGGGAATTCACTAGTTTCATGGAAAACTAAGAAGCAGACGACTGTTTCTAGATCATCAGCAGAGGCAGAATATAGGAGTATGTCAATGACTACTAGTGAGTTGATCTGGGTCCATGAAGTACTGCATGCCCTCAAAGTTATAGCTCCTCTGCCAATTCCCTTATTTTGTGACAACAAAGCTGCCATTTATATTACATAGTAGAGAACCCTGTTTTCCATGAAAGAACCAAACACCTACGTATTGATTGTCACTTTGTTAGAGAACAGCTGCAAGAAGGCTTTGTGCATCCTCAACATGTGAGGACTGGAGTTCAATTAGCAGACATCTTCACCAAGCCTTTGGGAGAAAGACAACACTCTTTCCTCTCTTCCAAGTCGGGACTGGTTGGTTTTCACCCAAGTCCAACTTGAAGGGGGGTATAGAGACTTATACATATGCATTTCCTATGCATTTGCATTTGCTGAGCTAAGCATCTGCATTTACATTTCATTTCTAACAAACTTCTGCATTTAGTTTTCTTGTCTTTTTGCAAATAAGAGAGCTGGCATAGTGCTGTGTCACGTGGTGAACACATGTGCCTGGACTATATAATGGATGTTGCATCCATTCTGGTGTTTTCTAGTAGGGTTTTAATGAATGAAATGAGGTCCTACTGACGGCCTCTTTTTCTCCAATCCCAAAATGGATTTTGTTCTAAGAAGTTCCCACATCATGCTCCATATTTGATTCTTCCTTTCTTCTACTTATTTTCCTTCTTCTGTCATTGATTACACACCTGTGTGTGTGTTGTTTTAGCTTACAGCAGCTAAACTTTTCATTATATTCGTATAAATCCCTTTTGGACGTGGATCTCACTATTTTTTTATTTAAAGAAAAAAAACAAAAATCTCTTTTAATGCTAGCCTTTCATTTTCCATTTTCTTTTAATCCTTGGATTTTTCTAGGCTCCGCCCTGGTGCCATTTCCCATTGTCAATGAGATCAAATGGAATTTCACCAAAGCATTGGAGACTTGGAGTTGGAAGGTTATATCGTAATCGTAAGTAATGAATGCGTTGTTGAAATTCCATATATGTGACTGTTGACAGTGGTACGTGGAAAAAAGCCACACAAGAGTGACTTATGGTATTGAAAATTCAAAGTCTTCAGTTACAAAATTCAAAGTCGGGAGGCTCAAAGTTTGATTGAATATACGGAGTATATAACTCATTTCTTTCTAATATAATTCAAGTTGCAATATTGACTTATTGGCTTATTTGATTAATTAGAGGGCTTACATTTTTTAAATTTTTTTACCTTTAATATACAACTCGATTTATGACAGAAAGAGCAAAGGTAGAAGAGCAGATTTATGACAGCTCAACAGTTCATCGGATTAATCCTTGAAAAGCAAATGCAGAAGAGGACGACATTCGTTAGAAAAATGATGTACACAAGTTTAGATAACATGAAACATTTTTGTGCTAAGATAGGGCGAACAACAATTGGGAACCGAAAAACACCCAATGAAAACAATATCTCTAACCAAGGTAGATATGCTGTAATTTTCCGAACCATATGGTTACACAAAAGTATAAATAGATGATCTTTTTCTTAGCAGAGATTTTTGTCCCGGAATGAAGTACATATAACATGACACGTACCGCACTGATTGGCAACTGCAATTTTCTGTTACAAAGTAAGAACAGAGAAATTATTGTATGCTGTTATCAAAATTTATGTATAGAAAAAGAAAGAAAATAAAGATATGTATTGAGATGAAGCAAGAAAGAAGTTTTACCTTTAATTTGAACTTAATATTAGTTTCTTGAGATTTTGGAAATGTGTAATGCTGCCACCAGAAGGATCCATTCTCCGAATTGAGTAGCAAGCTGAAAGAAAGCATACCTCCACTTGTTTATCCAAGCCAGGGAGCCAAGGATTCCTAAGAAGCCGAAAGCAAATCCTGCTCCCATCCCACCATAGAAACATTGCTTGTCTGGCCATTTATCTTCAGTTTCACTTTCATCAATTGGTGAAGGTTGCTGACCTTGACCTGGATCAACACTGTCTCCTGGGCAATTTCCGAGTGGCAAACCGCAAAGCTCTGGATTTGCAGCAAAATCAGAGGGGTCGAAACTTTGCAATTGGGTGCCTTTTGGTATTCTTCCCGACAAATTGTTATGCGAAAGGTCCAGCATTCCCAAGGAAGATATCTCTGAAAGGCTTGGTGGAATTTGGCCATGGAGTCTGTTATGTGACAAGTTGAGAACTTGCAAAGACTTGAGCTGACCAATTTGTTCAGGAATACTTCCTTGCAAGCTATTGCACGACAAATCTAGTGAATCCAGCTCAACTAGAGAAGCCAACCCTGTCGGAATTTCTCCACTGAAATTGTTGCTTGAGAGGTCAATTAGTTTTACCAAATGCAAAGTACTTTGAAACTTCCAAACCCGACTTTTCCATGTGATGTATGCATTGAAGTAAGATACTTCTTCAAGTGGCCCTCCTACACTCAAACCTTCTCCCATATATGGCACATTTAGAGTTGACTTACCATCCAGGGCCATTCCAGTGAAATTTTGGATACAAGAAGGGATATTTCCCGACAACAAATTATGGGATAGGTCCAAGATTTGAAGAGAGTGAAGATGACACAGACTAGTAGGAAGAATGCCCGTCAAATTATTAGACCTCAAGGTAAGAACATTTAGAATCTTCAGATTTTCTCCAATCCAAGATGGTATGGACCCAGAAAATCTGTTCCAATCCAGATCAAGAATCCTCAACTGACTGCAGTTTTTCAGAGAAGATGGGAGTGGACCTGAAAAACTGTTATTCCTTAAACTCAACACATAGAGGTGTGCAGCGTGTCCTATTGAATCTGGAATTGTTCCGGACAAGTTATTGTTTGTTAGAAAAAGAGCACCTAAGTTAGGTACCTTAAAGCCAAGCCAATGAGGGATTGAGCCTGATAAAACATTGTTAGATAAGTCAACAACACTAGGTACACTACCCCAATATGGGTCTGAATTTATTTTGGCCGGAGAATTTGATGAATTATAAGGATATGGAATGGAAGAAAATCCAGAGAAATTGTTGTCTGAGAGATAGAGCTCATCTGCCATGAAGAGAAAAAATGGGATCGGACCAGAAAGTGCATTCAAAGACAAATCCACAACTGGACCGAAATGGAAAATTTGAAATGGTATATTTGTCAATGTACCATAAAGACTATTAGATGAAAGATTAAGATAATCTAATGAAGGTGATATGTTCCTCCAAAACATAATTGGAATTGTACTTGATATTTTAGAATTAGAAATGTCAAGGATCTCAAACCTATTTTTGGAAAGAAGCCAACTTGGAAAACTAGGACCCAAGTTGCAATAACTTAAATCAACACTAGTTGCTGTAAGAGTTTTATTAAAACTAACTCTCAAATTGGGATTACTGGCAAGTATTAGAACTCGTAAATGCGAAAGATTGGTGAAATGTACATCTGTGAGTTCACCATTGAGATTGTTGTCCTCTAGATAGAGGTGGGTAAGACTTGCAGGGAAAATGGGAAGGCTATCATTTTGTTGTGGAAAGTTGTCGAGCCAATTGTTTGTCAAGAACAATTCTGTTAATAATTTGAACTTCAACATGGTAGGAAGAGTACCTGTGAGATTCATAGACGTAAAACTCAACCGTGTCAGTGAAGAGCTAGCACATCCTGACAAGGCTTGGAGAATGTTGGGAAGGCTTTGATTTATGGTACTCCCATCCGCACTTAAATCACTCAAGTTGCAAAGATTTCCTATGGAACTGAATATTTCATCTTCGAGGTGAGTTTCTGATATATCAAGGAGTTGTAGAGACATCATGTCCTCATGGAAGATGTCAAGAAATGGAGGGTCCAATTCCAACCCCCTCAAATGCAAATTTGATGGATTGCATGCCAACAAAGATGAGAGAGAGAAAGCGGATAAGTGGCTGTAACTAAGATCAAGTGTTTGGAGAGACGATGATGATGATGACGATGAATTAACATGATGGATGGGAGTAGATAACAAGTCTTGTGTAGGAAAATAGCAAAAATTGCAACTGAAGTGAGATAAAATGGGTAGCTTTCGTATCACTGAAACCCAATCCCTTGCTTCGCTTAGGTTGAGGCCGATCATATCAATGCTTTGTAAAGAAGAAAGATGAGAAAGCCATTGAAGGTTGTCAGTAGACAACTTATTCCCACCTAGATTTAGAGTTTGAAGTTTGGAGAGGTTACCAAGTTGAGGAGGAATAGTACCAAAAAATCCAGCTTGCGAGAGATCAAGATAAGTCAGCTCACTTAAGGAACCAATGAACTTTGGAATTCTCATAACAATATTGAAATTGTCACTGAGGTCCAAGCTCCTCAAGTATTGGAGTTGAAGCAAGGAAGTCCGAAGTTGATAGCTTTCTAAGTGTTGCCCGGAGAGATCAAGGGATACAACATGTCCTCTACGGTAGTCACAGGTAATCCCCTCCCAATGACAACAATTTCTCGCAACCTCGCTAGAATTCCAAGACAAAAGCTTGCCACCATTAATATTAAGAGGTAATAGAAAGCTTCTCTTGAAATCGAGGAGGGCAAGTCTCTCTGGATTGACGCACCCCATGGTCATGGTCATGGTCATGGTGTATAAAAGAGTGAAAAGAAGAAGCAATGGGTTGATTGGCTTTAGTTTGAGAAATGAAATAAGGAAAGCCATGTCTGTCTGTGTTTTGTGAAGAAGATAATGACTATCCTTCCAAGTTTCAACTCTCTCTAGCTCTCTATATAGAGAGAGTTAATTGAAAGGCTACATTGTACCTAATGCTTGTTGATATTCCATTTGAAAACAGTGTGGGAATGGTCATCCGATTGAAAACTCAACCGGAGACCAGCTTTGTTATGTATGACAGGCTGATCAATTTGGACCTAGCCCCTAAAATCACATTAAATAGTACCTTGAAAATGCAATATCAAGTACTACGTATGAACTGACTTAAATAGGTGCACTTTTCCACTTGTGAAAAATTGGGTTAAGAATGTGCTGGCCCATCTTTGATGCACATGGAAATATCTACATTAATTAGACCGGTAGAAATAACTAATAATTGTATCGATCTAGTGCCAAGTTGTATGGGTAGGTGCAAATCAACCGATCAATTAAGGGAGTTGGTAGGTGAAGGTATGGTGCATATCATATACATCAATTAGAAAAAACAGTGCTCTCCAAGTCAAAAGGCAATAATAAAATATCAGCTAAAGTGAATTCGTAATATATACTCCCTCCTCCGTATCAATATAATTGACCTTTTGACCATTTTTTAATGTAACAAAACATTTGTGCATTTGAACATCATTAATGATAAAAATTTATAATTTTGTCAATTTATCTCATTAATTGTATTTGATTTTCAATATTCTCTATTAATACTCCAACTTCCCATATTATTCTTTGTTTCATTGTATCAAAGTCCGACTCGGACCGATGACTGGGGGTCGTGTGCACAAGCGCACATGCACTAGTAGCCTAGCACACAAGCCGAGTGAGGTTCCATTTTAAAACCAATTGGCAATAGAAGGAGTAGCCCACCGACTCATATATTAGGGCTTGATATGTTCAACTTTCCGATGTGGGACACTTTTTGGTCTCATTCACATCTCAACACGCCCCCGCAAGTGCAACTAGGAATGACATCTAGTTGACACTTGAACTATTGGGTAACCAGACCAGGATCGAAAGACGGGCCGTTAGGCTAACCGCTCTGATACCATATCAAAGTCCGACACGGACCGATGACTGGGGGTCGTGTGCACGGGCGCACATGCGCTATTAGCTTAGCACATAAGCCGAGTGAGGTTCCATTTTAAAACCAATTGGCAATAGAAGGAGTAGCCCACCGACTCATATATTAGGGCTTGATATGTTGGCTTGAGGTTCAATTTTTTTCCACATTATTTATTTGCTAAAATTTTAACTATTTCTCTTTCCATTTTTAACTTTCTTAAAAAAGTGTGAAAGTGGCCAAAATGCCGGAGGTAGTACATATCTAAGACATTTAGAGCTATCAAACCATGGCAGTGATTACTAGTTGATCTTCATATATATGCCATCATTAAATTGAATTGACAAGGAATATTGGAATTCAATTAAAAGACATGAATGCCATTTATGTGCTCCATAGGAATGCTCTCTGCACTTCTGCAGCACTTGGAAAGGTTCCTTAAGGTAAGTCCATGCTTTTAATACTCTATGCTAAAACTTAATGTTGGGTTGCATCCACATCCTCGAATGGCCTTGCTTCACATGGGCTAAGTATGGTTAAGATTGGATTTGATTCAAATGAGGTCTAAGCTTTGCTAGAAGCTTCTCATCTTCTTACCTCACCTCCCCAATCTTCTAGGGACTTCCTTAAGCCTAATCCACATAGGAGGATCTAGATCATTCCTAATCCTTATCCAAATTCTTAACCTCCAAGGATTCAAGGCCTATAAATAGGCATCCCCTCATGGCCTCATCCATTTTAACCCATCCACAAAAAAACTTACCCATCCAAACCTCCAACATACAAAGCCTTCATCTCTCACATTTCATATTCACTTGTATAAAGAGTCTTTTCACTATCTTGTAATATCCTACAAGATCTCTTGTACTCTTTTCATTCTATAGTGGATTTTATTGGCTCTTGCCGCCCGTGGGTTTTCCTCCCGGTACTCGGGTTTCCCACGTTAAATCTGTGAGTGCTCTATCTTACCTTACTTTTTCTATTTGTGATTCCGTTCTTTCCGTTGTGCGCTCGTGTTCTTATTACCACTAAGTCCTAACACTTAAAAATGTTCAAACACCGAGCAAGATCAATGAACCCCAGCTGTACGTAGAACATCATTGCCTTGATCAGCCTCTTCTCAAGTCAAGCATCAATGCCAAAAATGAATAGCAAAATAAAATACTAAAAGAGCAGCTCTAGAATTTATTACAGAAAAACAATTGATCCATCAGATTTTTTGAATAACACAGAGTTTATTACAAAATGTAGAAGAGGAGGGACTTTACTACAAAATGATAAACACAGAGTTTGAATAACATGAAACATGCGTGCTTAGATAGAATCATCAACAACTGGGAATTGAAAACAACATCTGTAACCAAGGCAGAGACTCTGTAATTTTTCTAAGCAAAAAGTTACACAAAGTACAAGTAGATGGATCTTTCTCCCAGCAGAGATTCCTGTCCCGGGATGAAACATCACACAATCGATCAACAAGTGCTTTTTTCTGTTACATATTAATAGCAGAGAGCGTTATTTCGTGTTGTTATTAAAATGTATGTATATATATATATAGAACAAGAATGAAAATGAAGGTATGTATTGAGATGAACCAAGATAGAAATTGAGTATTTACCTATTTGAACTTAATCCTTCTTGATACTTTGGAGGTGCTTAACGCTATCACCAGAAGGATCCATTCTCCAAATTGAGTAGCAAGCTGAAAGAAAGCATATCTCCACTTCTTTATCCAAATCAGCGAGCCGAGGATTCCTAAGAAGCCAACAGCGAATCCTGCTCCCAACCCACCATAGAAACTTTCCTTGTCCGACCATTTATCCGTTTCACTTTCACTAATTGGAGAAGGTTGTAGAGCTTGAACTGAATCATCATCGTCCCCTGGGCATTTGTCGAGTGGCAAACCACAAAGCTCTGGATTTGCAGCAAAATCAGAGGGGTCGAAACCTTGCAACTGGGTGCCTTTTGGTATTCTTCCTGACAGATTGTTATGTGAAAGGTCCAGCATTCCCAGGGAAGATATCTCTGAAAGGCTTGGTGGGATTTGGCCATGGAGTCTGTTATGTGACAAGTTGAGAACTTGCAAAGACTTAAGCTCGCCAATTTGTTCGGGGATACTTCCTTGCAAGCTATTGCACGATAAATCTAGTGAATCTAGCTCCACTAGAGAAGCCAACCCCGTCGGAATTTCTCCGCTGAAATTGTTGCTTGAGAGATCAATTAGTTTAACCAAATGCAAGGTACTTTGAAACTGCCAAACACGACTTTTCCAGGGGATGTATGCATTATAGTAAGCTACTTCTTCAAGTGGCACTTCCATTATAGTTTCTTCCTTTTCCTGATATGAAACATTTAGATTTGAAGTAACATGATGGGCCATTGCGGTGAAATTTTGGATACAGGAGGGAATGATTCCGGACAGAAAATTATGAGATAGTTCCAAGATTTGAAGAGTCCTAACTTGGCACAGGCTAACGGGTAGAATGCCCGTCAAATTATTAGATGACAAGGAAAGAACGGTTAGATTTTGAAGACTGTCTCCGATCCAAGATGGTATGATTTCAGAGAATCTATTCCCAGCCAAGTCTAGAATCCTCAATTGACTACAATATTTCAGCAAAGAATACGGGAGTGGACCGGAAAAACTATTATTCCTTAAACTCAACACGTTGAGCTGTGTGGCATGTCCTAATGAATTTGGAATTGTTCCAGACAAGTTATTGTTTGTTAGATCAAGAGCAGCTAACTGAGGTGTAAAAAGACCAAGCCAATAAGGAATCGAGCCTGATAAAAGATTATTAGATAAGTCAGCAACAATGATCGGATATGGATCATCTCTATGATTTTTTTTTTTGATTGGTCGGATCTTACCTGGAGGAGGGATATTAACTCTTAGCTGCTGGTAAACTGATATGGTAGAATATGAAGGATATATAATGGGAGCAAATCCAGAGAATTTGTTTCTTGAAAGATAGAGCATGTCTACATTGAAGAGAAAATAGGGAATTGGACCAGAAAGAGCATTTGAAGACAAATCGACAACGGTACCAGGATCAACAAATCTAAATGGTATATTTGGCAATGTCCCATGAAGACTATTCGACGACAAATTAAGATAAGTTATTATGGGTGAAAGGTTCTTCCAAAATGTAGTTGGAATTGTAACTGATATTTTAGAATGAGATATGTCAAGGTAGCCAAAGTTTTCAGAAGGAATCCAACTAGGAAAACTAGGACCCAAGTTGCAAGAACTCAAATCCAAATAATATGCTCTAAATAGAGTTGTATTAAAACTAACTCTCAAATCGGGATTACTTGCAACACTTAATTCCTCTAAATTGGATAGATTGGCAAAATGTACATCTGTGAGTACACCATTGAGATTGTTGTTTTCTAGATAGAGGGCCCGAAGACTTGAAGGGAAAAGGGGAAGAGTGTTGTTTAGAAGGCTACCATTCCTCAAGTTGGGTGAAGAAATAATTGAAGCTTGAGGTAAGTTAAGGAGCTCTCCTTTTTGTGGTGGAAATTCCAACCTATTGTTACTCAACTCCAATATTGATAATGATGTGAACTTCAACATGGGAGGAATAGTACCTTTGAGATTCATGGAATTCAACCACAAATCCTCCAGTGAAGAACTAGCACAACCGGACAAGGCTTTGATAATGTTGGGAAAGGTTTGATTTGTGGTACTCCCAGAAGCATATAATTTACTCAAGTTGCAAAGATTCCCGATGGAATTGAATCCTCCATCCTCTATGTAATTGCCTCCCGATAGATCAAGAGAGATTAGAGAGATCATATCATGGAAGATGTCAGAAAATGGGACGACCAATTTATTCCCACTAAGATCTAGAGTTTGGAGTTTGGAGAGGTTACCAAGTTGAGGAGGAATAGTACCGAAAAATCCAGAATCAGAAAGATCAAGAGACGTCAACTCACTTAAGGAGCCAAAGAACTTTGGAATTCTCATTTTGAAGTTTTGGCCACTAAAGGTCAAGCTGCTCAAGTGTTGTAGTTGAAGCAAGGAAGGCCGAAGTTGATTGCTCTCTACCTCTAACTCTTGACTGACGAGATAAAGGGAGATAACATGGAAAGCTTTTCTTGAAATCGAGGAGTGCGAGTCTTGAGTTTGAAGTTGATTGCTCTCTAACTCTAACTTTTGATGAGTATGGTCGTCACAGGTAACCCCCTCCCAACTACAGCAATCCCTCGCCTCCTCACTTGAACTCCAAGATGAAAGTTTGCCACTATTCTGAGGGGATGGAAAGCTTTTCTTGAAATCGAGGAGTGCGAGTCTCTCTCTATCTACGCACCCATTGGTGTATGTAAAGGGTAATGCATTTAGAGTTAAAAGAAGAAGCAATGGATGGAGTATGAGAAATGAAATATGGAAAGCCATCTTCACTCGTTTTATGTTTTGTCAAGGAGATCGATGATGACTATAACCATCTAAACCTTTGTATACATATACACACACTAGTGCCTCGTGTACGAAAGGTCATGTTATTATAATTTTATAAATAATATTATAAAATTGTACATAACCAAAGTACCAAAATAACTTCCAAGTCTTCTTTTTGTATATATTCAAAGTTTTCTTCTGTCATCAAAGTTTTCTTTTCTACAATTTGGCTGAAGCGATGACTGACTTTTTTATTTATTATTTGTTTGGATCAATCTTCTCGTGCGATCTGCTTGCATAGAGACCGCCCTGATTCTCAAGTCTAAACTCCTAGATCTAACGAGGAATAAGGTCCGGCCAATTAATTTCAGAGGTACAGTTCAAAAATATCCATTAATGATATTATATGAGGAGTTTTTCAATGCATTCATCTCTTATAATGCATTGGTGAGACCGGTCTTCAACAGAGTCGGTTAGGAGGGTGGTTCACAAGGTCTGACCGCAACAGGTCCGAAAATTGTAGGGGCCTCATAATTTTAAAACTAGCATATAACAATGTAAGAATCTTTGTTCCGGTGGTTGTAGGAACACTTTATTTTCCTCCCTCCTAGGTTCGATTCTCCTAAAATCCAGAGAAATTGTTATTTGAAAGATAGAGCCTGAGCATCTCTACATTGAAGAGAAAATAAGGAATTGGACCGGAAAGAGCATTTGAAAGATAAATCTACAACGGTATCAAAAAGGGAATCGGATTTTATAAATAATGGTATATTTGGCAATGTCCCATAAAGACTATTCGATGACAAATTTAGATAATTAAGTTAAGGACGATGGAAGGCTAATCCAAAACATAATCGGAATTGTACTTTGTTGAGGCAACTTGATGTCTCTCATGCTGGCGGTTAGCAGCTGATCAAATGGGCTCGGCAGTGTGTGTTTTGTAACCGAAATAAAGTCTTCAATGACTCGTGTAATAAGCTACCACTTGAGCTTCTTAGCTGAGTATAAATAGGTGAATCTCTTATGTGTGTAATCATCTTATAAAGCAATGAAAATTAGAAAATTTTCTGTGAGATCTGCTTCTTCCTCTTCTCTTCATATGAGCGTTCTTGAGTGTTGATCACCTTGATCTTGCTGAATCAACATGGTATCAGAACATTGATTCGCAGGGTGTTCTAGTTGCTGTTTAGCAATTGATCCACTTGATCTCTATTCGAGTTGACCTCTGCATCTCTCCTCTTCCCCATCTTCCCAACTATATAGCATGCAATGCATTAGCTACTGGCACATGGCAATGCAAGGTTTAAGAAAACAAATGGCACACCTCCTACAATACTAAGCGGATTAAATCCGCTCGTGTAATTAAATTATTAAGATGCTTTGTTTTTTTTTTAAAACATCTAAACGGATCAAACATTTATTCGTTACTTTTTTAATATCAGACGTATTTAAAATGCTAGACACATATCAAGCCGAGGATCAAACGGATCCTAGATCCGTTTGTGTTCGTGTTGAAGCACCTATGCTCGGTGCATATAGCATTTCCGATCAAAAACATTGATATGGAATTCAACTAAATGGCATGTTCTCATTACAACAACGGATTGATCAATGCCATCAAAATGATGTACACAGAGATTTTAATGTCAGTTCTGATAAGCCGTACTGTTAATGTGCCTTGAATCATTGTTGATTGGCGACATCATATATGGGAGCTTGATTAATTTATACTATTGCAAGTCTTCTTTTACCAGCTCAAAGCCGTCTCTTTTTGTCATTCACAAGATGGCAAGGCTTTCCTCTTCACGAGATGGTGAGTGTTTTGTCATCATATATTATATTCAAAGTCTTGTTGTCATCATATATATATATAATTAAGATGCCTTTTACAAGTTGGGGGAAGCCGATCGATGACTGACTTGCATTGAGACTTGAGACGACTGCCTTGAATTGGGCTTCCTCACGTCAACCTCTCTTCCATTCCTTTGTATATCCGCTGGGATTGCGTTTGCTCATACAATTCTTATATCACCATATATGATGGTGAATGTCCTTGTTGTTATAAACGTACACTTGAAATGGATCTCGATCAAGTGGAAATGAATACACTGACACTTGTGTTGGATCTCAAGTGGGACTGAGTTTTATGGAGAGCACAAGCGTACCACAAACAAATCGGGTTTTAATCCCAAAAAAATGACAAGTGTCTCACGTCGAAAATATATAAAATAATCAAGTCTGGATGAGCTACTGATTCTATTTCTAGAGGTGCAGGTACACCATGTTAGAGTTAATTTCTAATTTCAAATGAATAATTAGGTTGCCAACTTTTGGGCCAAGAGAATGAGAGAATTGGGCTTATTAACTTTTGGGTATATTTGGCCCAAATTGGAGAAGCAAGCTCCCGAATCTTCTGGTGATTGGAAGCAGGTGAGAATGTGAGATCCATCTCTACAATTATGTGGATTAATATTATTTGTAAACTAGAAAGATCTTAGTTATTAGGTGAAGAATTGTGGATAATTCTAGATGAGTGTATCCTAGGAAATTGGGTGAGTGCTAACCGACCTTAGAGGCTATAAATAGATGGATGTGTGTTCATTTTGAGTGAGTTGTAAGAGAGCTACATGAGTACAAGAAGTACGAGTGATGAGTGGCGAGCCTCCAAATTAAGGGTGTGAGTGAGTGTGTGGTGAGCCAAATGTGAGTTGGTCTAGAGTGTGTATGAAATTAATTGTGAGAGTTGTACAAAATATTTTTAATTTGTATATTAATACAAGTCCTCCTTTATAAGAGAGCTTGTCCATCCAAGTCACACGTGATCGAGTGAGTAGCTACAATTTTTCCCCAGAAGGCTGCGAAGCTGTTGTTTGCCGAAAATGAGTAGCAGAGGAAGATACCAGATGATCGAGCAGATTTATGGCGCTAGTCTTGTAGTGAAACAGGTCGAATCTGTTGTTAATTTGTGCTTTGTTGAACTAATTTCCTTCTCTCTTTAATCTAGCTTTGAATTAAATTCATCTTCAGCTGATCTTTAGGGTTATCTCAGCTGGGTATTGTGCTATAGCAACTTAACATTTCCTTAGATCATACTAAGGAAATATCTCAAGAAAACATATACAGGAAAGTTGCACCAAAATCGATCGATCCAATCACCCATTCATCCTTTACTCCACGATTCACATTTGTCTTTCAAATGAACACCAAATTCATCCTTGTTGATGACATAGTTGCATTGAAATCGACCCAATCACGAATTCAAGCACCTAGCCAGATCATGTCCGGCGGAGTTTTGATCAGTCTCATCACATTTCAAGCATCAATGTCAAAAATGGATAGGAAAGGAAGATATTAGAAAATGATAAACCAAATTTTGAATAGCATCAAGCATGCGTGCTTAGATAGCACGATCAACAACTAGGAGCCGAAAAACGCACAATGAAAACATGATCTCTAACCAAATCAGAGATACTGTAATTTTTGCAAAGCACACAGTTACACAAACTACAAATGGATGGATCTTTTTCTCAGCAGATCGAGATTCCTGTCCCCGGAACGAAGCACAACGTAATTGATCAACAGCTGCATTTTTCTGTCACAAAGTAATAACATAACCTCATTTTTCTCTAACCAAGAAAGAAAATGAATATATTGAGATTATGCAAGGTAGAAATTGAGTATTTACCTATTTGAACTTGAACTTTCTTGAGATTTTGGATATGCTTAATGCTACCACCAAAAGGATCCATTCTCCGAATCGAGTAGCAAGCTGAAAGAAAGCATACCTCCACTTGGTTATCCAAGTCAGTGAGCCGAGGATTCCTAAGAAACAGAAAGCGAATCCTGCTCCCATCCCACCATAGAAACATTGCTTGTCTGGCCATTTATCTTCAGTTTCACTTTCATCAATTGGTGAAGGTTGTTGACCTTGACCTGGATCAACATTGTCTTCTGGGCAATTTCCGAGTGGAAAACCACAAAGCTCTGGATTTGCAGCAAAATCAGAGGGGTCGAAACCTTGCAATTGGGTGCCTTTAGGAATTCTTCCTGACAAGTTGTTATGCGAAAGGTCTAGCATTTCCAAGGAAGATATCTCTGAAAGGCTTGGTGGGATTTGGCCATGGAGTCTGTTATGTGACAAGTTAAGAACTTGCAAAGACTGGAGCTGGCCAATTTGTTCGGGAATACTTCCTTGCAAGCTATTGCATGACAAATCTAGTGAATCCAGCTCCACTAGAGAAGCCAACCCCTTGGGAATTTCTCCGCTGAAATTGTTGCTTGAGAGGTCAACTAGTTTTACCAAATGCAAGGTTCTTTTAAACTGCCAAACATGACGTTTCCAAGTGATGTATGCATTAAAGTAAGCTACTTCTTCAAGTGGCACTCCGTATGTAACCTCATCCTTTTCTTGATATGAGACATTTAGATTTGAAGTAACATGATGGGCCATTGCGGTGAGATTTTGGATACAAGAGGGTATGTTTTCGGATAACAAATTATGAGATAGGTCCATGATTTGAAGAGACCTAACTTGGCACAAGCTAACGGGCAGAATGCCCGTCAAATTATTGGACGACAAGGAAAGAACACTTAAATTTTTAAGATTCTCTCCAATCCAAGGTGGTATGGTTTCGGAGAATCTATTCCCAGCCATGTCTAGAATCCTCAATTGAGTACAGTTTTTCAGCAAAGAATATGGCAGTGGACCAGAAAATCTGTTATTTCTTAAACTCAACACTTTAAGCTGTGTGGCATGTCCTAATAAACTTGGAATTGTTCCGGACAAGTTATTGTTTGTTAGAAAAAGAGCACCTAATTGAGGTGTCAAAAATCCAAGCCAATAAGGAATCGAGCCTGATAAACGATTATTAGATAAGTCAGCAATAGTGATTGAATTTTGATCATCTCTATGACCTTTTTTTTTCGGTTGGATCTTAAATCTAAAATAGGGAGAAAATAATGGTGTAGGAGAATATGAAGGATATATAATGGGTGCAAATCCAGAGAAATTGTTATTT
This sequence comes from Persicaria maculosa, assembly GCA_963922045.1. Lineage (NCBI taxonomy): Eukaryota > Viridiplantae > Streptophyta > Magnoliopsida > Caryophyllales > Polygonaceae > Persicaria > Persicaria maculosa. The sequence continues at coordinate 4,226,233 of OY998252.1, forward strand.
GCAAGATAGAGCTCCTGTACATTGAAGAGAAAATAGGGGATTGGACCAGAAAGAGTATTTGAAGACAAATCTACAACGCTACTAGAATCGAAAAATCTAAATGGTATATTTGGCAATGTCCCATAAAGACTATTCGATGACAAATTAAGATAAATTAACGACGATGGAAGGCTCCTCCAAAACACAATTGGAATTGTAGCTGATATTTTAGAATGAGATATGTCCACATAACCAAAGTTTTCCAATGGAATCCAACTAGGAAAACTAGGACCCAAGTTGCAAGAACTCAAATCCAAATGATATGCTCTAAATAGAGTTTTATTAAAACTAACTCTCAAATCGGGATTACTTGCAACACTTAACTCCCCTAAATTGGATAGATCGGCAAAATGTGCATCTGTGAGTACACCATTGAGATTGTTGTTGTCTAGTTCGAGGATGTCAAGACTTGAAGGGAAAAGGGGAAGAGTACTGTTGTTTAGAAGGATACCTTTCCTGAAGTTGGGTGAAGAAATATTTGAAGCTTGAGGTAAGTTAAGGAGCTCTCCATTTTGTGGTGGAAATTCCAACCTATTACTTCTCAAGTCCAATTCAGATAATGATGTGAACTTGAACATGGGAGGAATAGTACCTTTGAGATTCATAGAATCCAACAACAAAGACTCGAGTGAAGAACTAGCACAACCTGACAAGGCTTTGATAATGTTGGGAAAGGTTTGATTTGTGGTACTCCCAGAAGCATGTAATTCACTCAAGTTGCAAAGATTCCCAATGGAATTGAATATTCCATCTTCCAAGTAATTGTCTCCTGATAGATAAAGAGATTTTAGAGAGATCATATCATGGAAGATGTCAGGAAACGGGACAACCAATTTATTCTCGCCGAGGTCTAGAAAATGGAGGTTAGAGAGGTTGCCGAGTTGAGGAGGAATAGTACCGAAAAATCCGGCATCAAAAAGTTGAAGATATGTTAACTCACTTAGAGATCCAATAAAGTTTGGAATTCTCATTGAAAAGTTTTGGACGGAGAAGGACAAGGTGCTCAAGTGTTGTAGTTGAAGCAAGGAAGGCCGAAGTTGATAGCTTTCTAACTGGTGACCTTCGAGATAAAGGGAGACAACATGTCCTGTATTGTAGTCACAAGTAATCCCATCCCAACTGCAACAATTCCTCGCAACCTCACTAGAACTCCAAGACGAAAGCTTGCCACTGTTCTGAGGGAACGATGCAAAGCTTTTCTTGAAATCGAGGAGTGCGAGTCTCTCTCTATCCACACACCCATTGGTGTATGTAAAGGGTACCACATTTCAGGGAACATGATGACAGCTTAGAGTTAAGGGTTGCAATGGATAACGCCAGGAATAGAGCCCAGAAATTGAAGGAGGCTGAGCTGAAGTTCACTTCCCAGCTGGCTAAAACTAAACACTTGTTGGAAGGAGACAAGTGCTCGGCTTACTTTCATGGTTTAATGAAGAAAAACTTAAAGCGAAACCATATTAGCTCCATTATGACAGAAAATGGCACGGATTCGAGTAGTCTTGTGGAAGTAGCTGCTGAATTTGAGAGTTTCTTCAAATCTCTCTTGGGTACAAGGACAAACGTCCAGCCTGTAGACGGCTCAATTATTCAAAGAGGTGGCGCACTCCTCACTCAAGATCAGGGAGAACAGCTGGTTAGGGTAGTTACCGATGAGGAAATCAAAGAAAGTTTATGGAGTATTGGGGACGAGAAATCACCTGGACCGGATGGATATTCCTCCAAATTCTTCAAATCAACGTGGGTTACTACTGGACCAAGCTTCTGTGCAGCAGTAAAAGAATTCTTCAGAACAGGGTCACTCCTAAAACAGACGAACCACACCAGCATTTCACTCATTGCCAAGAAGCAAAACGCAAGTCGGGCGGGAGACTACAGACCGATATCCTGTTGTAACGTTTTTTATAAAACGATTACTAAGATCTTGTCCAACAGATTAAGCCCTCTACTAAATGCTCTGATCTGTCCTGCCCAAGCTGGATTTGTAAGAGGACGATTCATGGGTGAAAATGTTATGATGTTGCAAGAACTCCTCCGAAAATATGCAAGGAAAAGAGTTAGCCCAAGGTGCATTCTGAAGATTGATCTAAGGAAAGCCTATGACTCGATATCGTGGGAATTTCTGGAAAACATGCTTATTCATCTTAAATTCCCTCCCTTGTTCATTCATTGGATAATGGAATGTGTAGGCTCTACTACATTTTCTATTAACATTAACGGTAATTTGTATGGCTATTTTAGAGGGATGAGGGGTCTAAGGCAAGGAGACCCCTTGTCCCCCCTTCTTTTTGTCATATGTGCAGATTATTTGTCAAGGCTTCTAAGGTGCAGAACTAGGGATCCTCGGTTCAAATTCCATCCAAAATGCAGGCCCCTACAGCTCACGCATCTCGCCTTTGCTGATGATCTCATCCTCATGGCCAGAGGTGATATGGACTCCATCAGAATTATCATCGAATGCCTCAGGGGTTTCCAGCAGTGCTCTGGGCTGGACATAAATGCAGAGAAATCGTCTTACTACCTTGCTGGAGCATCCCAAGACGAAGAGGACCTGCTTGCCAATTCCATCGGCTTCACAAAGGGCTCCTTCCCCTTCACGTACCTGGGCATACCCATTTCGTCAGGGAAGCTAAAGATCTCTCAATTCTCCCCACTTATAGATAAATTTGCTTCAAAGCTAAATATATGGAATGCGAAAACCCTTTCTTATGCAGGGAAGATAGAATTGATCAGATCGGTACTTCAAGGCATAGAGGCATTTTGGTTTGCAATAATCCCTTCTCCTTCTTCGGTGATAAAGAGCCTGAATAGCTTTTGCATCCAATTTCTATGGAAATCACCTAGAGTGAAATGGAAGGAAGTTTGCTTACCAAAATCAGAAGGAGGGCTTGGTTTGAAGAATCTGAAATATTGGAACATGGCTTTTATATGTAAACTCCTTTGGGATATTCATAGAAAGAAGGACTCCCTTTGGGTCCAATGGATCCACCATAATTACTTATCAAATGAATCCATTTGGAGTCTTCGACCTCATAAGAAAAATGACTCCCCTCTTGTCAAAAGAATACTTGACCTTCGAGATCTTTTGTTGAATATGGCAGGTACCCGTAGGCAAGCAGAAGAGCTACTGGATTCTTGGTGCTTCAATGGAAAACTGAATCTCGCACTCACATATGATGGAATTCGACCAAGGGCAGAAAGGGTTCCATGGGCTACGACAATCTGGAACGCAACAACCACTCCTAAGCACTCGTTTATACTATGGGTTGCGGCTAAAGGAAAGCTTGCTACAAAGGATACAATTACATACAGGGAGATCGATCGAACTTGTCCTTTATGCAATGTTACCAATGAAACGCAAGAGCATCTATTTTTTACCTGCAATTATACCTCTTTTGTATGGTCGCAGGTAAAAGATTGGCTTAATCACAAAAGAAGAATGTCGACATTGGCAAGCGCCCTCAAATGGACGAAGAAGGAAGGTCGAGGCTCGAGCTGGATATGCAAATCGAAAAAGATCGCACTAGCTGCAACAACATACTTCATCTGGACAACGAGGAACGAAAAAGTCTTCGAAGGAAAGATGAGAACAAGGGAGGAGACAATCCACCGTATAAAACTGCACACCTACCGGATCCTATATGCCTTGTATCCTATCACTTTCTCACAATCGGAGTGGCTCCAAGCAGATCAAACATATGTTCCAGACGCTCACGAGCCTCGCAACGCCATCAGAGACGACTTGGGGGACCCCTTTAGTGCACCCGCATAAACTCAGAAAACAGCTCTTAAGGCCAAAGACAAGCGGTCTGATGTACCAAATGCAAAACGAAGGCTGTGGGACTTGGAGAAATCAAATTGGAAGGCACTTACTGCACAGAAATTGGAGATGGAGTCTTGCATATGCCATCTAGTGACGAAGCCATCACTAGGGGTCTTTTATTGAGTAACATGGCGTCATTTTTTGGGCTTGTTGTTAGGATCAGTTAGTTCATTTCCTTTATGCAAAATGTATTTTTGCCCAGGTTCCCAGTCTAAGATTACAAGGTCCAAACAACCTTTGATCTTATACTTGAAATGCATTAGGCTCAACAAAGGTCTTTTGGACATCATCATTCGCGACATAGTCGTTGGTGTTTGATGCTCATAAGCCTTTGGGTGTATGTCCGACTACCGATGGCCTTGGCCTGAAGTGATAGGATCTACACGGCCCTTGGCCCCTAATATGCGATGGAATCAAGCCATAGTGAACCTATGTGCTTCATCGATTTGAGGAATCCCCTCCTTTTGTACTTAGAGCCGACTGGCTACAAACTACAGTGTAAATATCTCGCTTTAAGTTTTAATATATTTTAACCTTAAAATCAAAAAAAAAAAAAGGGTACCACATTTAGAGTGAAAAGAAGAAGCAATGGCTGCAGTATTAGAAACGAAACATGGAAAGCTATCTTCATCGCTTTATGTTTTGGGAAGGAGATGATGACTAACCATTTAAACCTTGGTGTGTGTATATATACACACACATTGTCACTCTCAAGTCTCAACCATATACTATTAACCCATTTGTTACGAAATGGGTTATATATGACTTCTCTATCCATAGACTTAATTCACGTACCATCATTACGCATCATTACGCTTATATATATATATATATATATATATATATATATATATATATATATATATATATATGACTATTAAGTATTAACCCATTTGCCTTCAAACGCGAGTCTTGTGTCAATTTGGCATTAACGTTACGTATATGACTATGTGACTAATTAATTACCCATCGACTTCAAGTGCAATCATTATTCTTATATATAATATAACCCATTTTTTTTGAATATTTATTTAATTCAAAAAAAAATTAAAAATTATATTTATATTCCTAACATATATTTTTGTATATTTGTAAAATTTTATTTTAAAAAATCACGTTTTAAAATTTTTAATAATTGTATTTTATAAAATATTACCTTTTTAATTTTTAAAAATTGTAAAATATAGGTTTTTAAAATTAAATTTTATAAATATATAAAAATAGATATTAGTAATGTAAATATAATTTTAATTGTGTCGCATGAAAGGTTGTATGGTGTATGTAGCAGCAGATCTCCATTGTAAATTTGTAATTGTGGTGTTACATATATTTAAGTCCAATGCATTGATTACGATGTCAATGAATTGTCGAAATTCCATTTACAATTGTTGACAGTGGTGGAAAAAAGTGACACAAGAAGAGTGACTTACTGCATGTGCGATTGAAAATTCAAATTAAGTCTTCTCTGATCTGTTACAAAATTCAAAGTCAGGAGGCGCAAAGTCTTCTGGGTGCGTATAAGGGTGGAACGCGCTTAAAGTGCGTCTACGGCTGCACAACTGAGAATTGAGATTATTGTGCTTAATTAACTAACTAATCCTAATTAATGTATTGATGTGCGCCATCGACACACAGGTCCACACTTGTTTTGGATTGAAATGAGACTCCTGCCCAGTTCATGTTAGATTATTTACAATTTCTATTATAATGTTCTAACCTGTACATGAATATGTTGGATCCGGATTAGGATCGGGTTCGGTTTTGTTCATTTACATGTTGGGCCTAGCCCATTTATGTGTATAAATAGGTCTTGTTGTTTGTTATGACACAAAAACAGATTTTGATCTTTCAGTTGAGAAATTTCAGTTCTCCGTTTCTCTCTTTCTCTCGTTGTTCCTCAAGCTCCAACAATGGAGTCTCGATGCTTGTTCCATCTGATAACATGGTATCAGGCTAGTCAAATTTCGTTTCCGATTCTCAACTTTCGTTTTCTCTCCTTCACTTCCAATCTCCGTTTTGGATTCGATGGATCCAATTCTGAATCAGCCATTGGAGCCCAATTCCAATGCGATTGATCCGAACAGTGAGTTGTTCCTCCACCATTCCGATCACCCAAACTACGTGCTCTCCACTCGTCTTCTCGGTGAAGGAAACTACAGTCACTGGCGGCGTTCAGTTGAGGTTTCCCTGCTTGCTAAGAATAAACTCGGATTCATCAATGGCACCTGTGTTCGTCCAGATTCACCTCCGACGATGGTCACGCAGTGGGAGAGATGCAACGGGATGGTGATTTCATGGCTTCTGCACTCCGTCGGTAAAGATATCGCCGAAAGCGTCATCTATTGCTCCACTGCTAAGGAAATCTGGACGCTTCTCAACAAGCGATATTCGCAATCAAATCAAGCTCGGATCTATCAGATTCAGCGCGATCTTGCATCCAATTCTCAAGGTTCTCTTTCCGTTACTGCTTTCTTTACGAAATTGAAAACTTTATGGGATGAGTATATCCTACTTCTTGAAATTCCGATCTGCAATTGTGGTGCTGGATCCGGTGGAATTTTGCACAAAATTCTGGAAAATCAACAGACTATGCAGTTCCTCATGGGGCTAAATGATTCTTTTAGTGTTGTTCGTGGGAATGTGCTTATGATGAGGCCATTCCCTGACATTGACGAGATTTTCAAGATTGTCACTCAGGAAGAGAAGCAACGAGAGATCACTACTTCTTCTGGATCCTCGTCGTCATCTACAGATGCTGCTGCATTTGCTGCTTTTGGTCGAGGACGGGGACGTGGTTCCCCTCCTACTGGATCTCCTTCTTCCAACGGTAGAGGTAGAGGTCGTCCTCAGTATTTTTGCGATCATTGCAAGATGTCAGGTCACTCAATCTCTCGCTGCTACAAGCTCTCTGGTGAGTTCTATGATCACTGCAAGATTCCGGGGCACACTATTGCCAAATGTTACAAGTTGCAAGCCAATCCGCCTCATTTTGTGGACAAGAAAGTGGCTGCAACAGCTTCTGATTCTCCTCCCGTGATGACTTCTGATCAATACAACCAACTATTGGGGCTTCTCAGTCAATTTTCTCCACCACAGGCACCTTCACCAACTCCTTCTTCTCCATCAGTATCCGCCAGTGCTATGTTAGCAGGTATGAATTTATGTCTTCTTGCTCAAAACATAAATTCACTTTGGATCTTGGATAGTGGTGCTACTGACCACATTTGCCCATCCCTATCCTCTTTCACCAATTACACGCCATTGCCCTACCATCAGTTCATGACCATTCCAAATGGCTCCCAGATTCCTATTAAGCACAGAGGCACAGTGCAACTTACGCCATCTATATGTTTAGACAATGTCTTACATATTCCTGATTTTCAATTCAATTTAATCTCCATCCATACATTGTCTAAGGACATGTCTATGAATGTTGTTTTCACACCTGATTCATGTTTTCTTCAGGCCCCTTCAACGAAGAAAATACAGGTGCTTGGTAAAATTTCAAGAGGATTATACATTTTGGATGCTGCATCATCTACTGATGTTTCTTCCACTGCTTTGTCAAACACAATCTCTACTTCTTTAAACTCTATCAATTCCAAGTCTGTATTGTGGCATTGTCGCCTTGGTCATTTACCTTTCGATTTGTTGAAATACATTCCCTCTGCTGGTGTTTCTACATTGAATAAAGTTGATGGTGTTTGCCGTGTATGTCCTCAAGCAAGACAGAATAGACAGCCTTTTCCTTTGAGTGACCACAAAAGCTCTAAGCCCTTTCAATTAATTCATATTGACACATGGGGACCATACCATTCTCCCACCTACAATGGCTACAAATATTTCATTACTATTGTAGATGACTTTTCTAGAGTCACCTGGACACACTTACTTGCCTCCAAAAGTGGTGCTTTTCCCATTCTTAAATCCTTTTTGGCTTTTGTTGAGACTCAATTCAACACCCATGTGCAGTGCATCAGATCAGACAATGCTCTTGAGTTTGCTGGCACCACTGCCTTGTCCTTTTATGCTTCCAAAGGTATCTTACATCAGTCCAGCTGCACTTACACTCCACAACAAAATGGAGTTGTTGAACGAAAACATAAACATTTACTTGAGGTTGCTCGTGCTTTATTGTTTCAATCCCACTTACCTATTTCTTTTTGGGGAGAAAGCCTTCTTACTGCCACATATCTGATCAACAGACTACCATTGCCATCTCTCAAACACAAATCTCCTTTTGAATACCTTTTTTCTCAGCCTCCATCTTACTCTCATTTACGTACCTTTGGTTGCCTATGTTTTGTCACCAAACCCAAACCCCTTCAAGACAAACTCAAACCTCGTGCTGAACCTTGCATCTTCCTTGGCTACCCTCTTGGTAAGAAAGCATACAAAGTCCTTCACATTCATAGCAACCAGATCATTACATCCCGTGATGTGGTGTTTCATGAAACCATATTCCCATTTCGTTCTATATCCCCAGGTTCCCCACCCACCTTACCTGTTCTTGCTCAGGACATTGACAGTCACACCATCATCCCTACCACCACACCAGCAGACAATCCTCCACTTCATCAACATGAGCATCCCTTGTTTGTTTCTCAGCAAACCACAGAAATTGATTCATCTCTTGATTTCACCTATAGCACTGTGCCACCCCCATTGAGACGTAGTTCTCGCATTCCTAGTGCTCCAGTACACCTCAAAGACTTTGTTTGCAATGCCACCAGCTCCCTTGACATACTCCATAAGTGTTGCTTTTCATTTCCTACAGCCTTCACCTCCACAAATTATCCTACACAGCCCCTCATTGAACCAAAAACATACAAGCAAGCCTCCAAAGATCCAAATTGGGTTGATGCAATAAACAAAGAGATTCAAGCTCTAACTGGCAACAATACATGGAGATTGGTTGATTTACCTGCAGGAAAGAAACCCATCACTTGTAAATGGGTTTTCAAAATTAAACTCAAATCAGATGGAACACTTGAGAGATACAAAGCTCGCCTTGTAGCTCGAGGATACACACAGATTGAGGGTGTTGACTATGCAGACACTTTCTCCCCTGTAGTCAAGATGTCCACCGTTCGTTGCCTCATTTCTGTGGCCACATCCAAGCACTGGCCAATGTTCCAACTCGACATAAATAATGCCTTCCTCCATGGAGATCTGCATGAGGAGGTTTATATGCAGGTTCCTCAAGGCATTCCGAATCCAACAAACAAGGTTTGTCGCCTTGTCAAGTCTCTATACGGTCTCAAACAGGCAAGCAGGCAATGGTTTGCCAAGCTCACTGAAACACTGATTGACCAAGGATTTGCTCAGTCCAAAAACGATTATTCTCTTTTCATCAAGTCATCTGTTGCTGGGGTTGTCATTGTAGCTGTTTATGTTGACGACATCATCTTAACAGGATCAGACAAGCAATCAATCCTCAATCTGAAACAGCATCTTCATCACAAGTTCAGTATCAAGGATTTGGGTCATTTGAATTTTTTTCTGGGCTTAGAGATTTCGTATTTGGACAATGCAGTGGTGATGTCTCAAAGGAAATTTGCCAAGGAAATCATTTCTGAGAGCGGCATTCCAGCTGATTCCAAAATCCCCCTCACTCCATTGCCTCTCAACACAAAGTTAGAACCACATCAAGGGATTCGTTTATCAGATCCTGAGTTCTACAGGTGCATGGTTGGGAAATTAAATTTCCTTACAAATACCCGCCCAGATCTGTCATACACAGTTCAGTTACTAAGTCAGTTCATGTCGGCTCCATGTGAACCGCATCTTCAAGCCCTTCTTCACACCATCAAGTACGTACAGGGCACCATTGACAAGGGCATCATCATCCATGGGAAGCAACAACTGGTTCTCCATGCTTTTTCCGATTCCGACTGGGCTGCTTGCCCCACTACCAGAAGATCTGTCACTGGTTACTTGGTCACACTTGGGGGATCTCCAATTACTTGGAAATCGAAGAAGCAATCAACTGTGTCCCGCAGCTCTGCAGAGGCAGAGTACAGAGCGATGGCCCTGGCCTCAGCTGAACTTGTTTGGTTAGTACGTCTTCTTCGAGAGTTAGGTGTCTCCAACCTAACCCCTGCAACCTTATTCTGTGACAACACTTCAGCGATGCACATTGCCAAGAACCCCGTCTTCCACGAGAGGACAAAACACATAGACATCGATTGCCATTTCACACGTGAGCGAGTGTTGGATGGCCTGTTGCAGCTCGTTCATGTTCCCACAAAGGAGCAATTGGCCGACATTTTAACCAAAATCTTACCTTCACCACAACATGCTCTTATAATGTCCAAGCTTGGCATGTGATTCCAAGCTTGAGGGGGGATGTTGGATCCGGATTAGGATCGGGTTCGGTTTTGTTCATTTACATGTTGGGCCTAGCCCATTTATGTTTATAAATAGGTCTTGTTGTTTGTTATGACACAAAAACAGATTTTGATCTTTCAGTTGAGAAATTTCAGTTCTCCGTTTCTCTCTTTCTCTCGTTGTTCCTCAAGCTCCAACAATGGAGTCTTGATGCTTGTTCCATCTGATAACAGAATATGTGATAACCTGCAAAGAGACATATACAGAAAGTTTCTGAATCCATTAGGTTAAATTTTGATGTGAAAACTATGAATGTAAATCAATTGTATTTTCCCTCCTTCCCTTCTCTTTATATCTCCTTTGATGGATAAGGATTTAAACTCACCCCCTTTCCTTTTATAATCTTCAAAATACGTTTGAACATCTCAAAACTTGCACCTCTTTTACTCTTCTTAATTAAATGAATAACTTCTTCTTTAATTGTATAGTTTAATATATAAGAAGAATAACTCATTCCTTAACTTGAACATATACAACATATTGGATTCAAGCTCTAATTAACTTAATGATGGAGAGTGAGAGCTTCTATAAACATATATATATATATATATATATATATATATATATATATATATATATATATATATATATATATATATATATATATATATATATATATATATATATATATATGCATGAAGAGAGGGAGTTTTGTATGACATTTTATCACTCACAGATTTTAATCCTTTTAATCAGCACCGAACCATCACAGTTCCGACTGTTATATTAAAATCTTAACTATAATATAATGTACGTGGACTTAACATGATATAAGTATACCCGAGACACACATGGACTATATAAATATTTATAGAAGATATTCTTACATTTTCCCACTTGATCCATGTGACAACTTGATGGTTTAATATCAGCTGTGAATGCGCGCTTTTATTATCAAATCAATATACCATCAATAACCTTAATTGAATTAGAATTTGTCGGATCATGGCGGTCACACGTCATTGAGCAGCATGATCCCTTCCATGTATCACAGATTAATCCAAACTCAATATTACCTTTAAAATTGAGAAATACCATAAATCTCAAAATAAATATGTTGTCGAAACAAACAGAATGTGCACACATTACTATAATGATGACATATATATATAATAATGCATGCAGAAACATAGCCGTAAGTGAATTCGAAGTGTCATAAACGTAATTAGCACGCACCAACTAAGCTAGCAAGTCTCCTGGATTCCTTTACACCCACACGCTCAAACATGGCCAATGAACGCCTTGGGTGATAGTCCTTTAGTCAACAGTTCCGCTACCATAGGACCTAAACATAGCTAAACAACGTACTTATCAGAGAATATTAACCAAATTGTTAAAACACCAAGCAAGCTAGATTGATGAACCCCGGCTGTCGAACATCATTGCCTTGATCATTCTCTTCTCAATTCAAGCATCAAATGCCAAAAATTGAATAGGAAAAGAAAATTCTAAAAGACAAGCTCTAGAATTTATTTGCAAAAAAAAAAAAAATGATCAGATTCGTTGAAAAGCAAATGTAGAAGAGGATGGACTTTATTAGAAAATGATAACACAAAGTTTGAATAACATGAAACATGCGTGCTTACTGCTTAGATTGAACAAGCAACAACTGGCAACCGAAAACAAACTGAAAACAACATCTGTAATTAACCAAGGAAGAGATTGTAGTGTTGCTAAGCATACAATTACACAAAGTACAAGCAGATGGATCTTTCTCTCAGCAGAGATTCATGTCCCAGGATGAAGCATCACAAAATCGATCAACAAATGCGTTTTTCTGGTACATATTAATAGCAGAGAGCGTTATTTCGTGTTGTTATTAAAATGTATGTAAAGAAAATGAAGATATGTATTGAGATGAAGCAAGAAAGAAATTGAGTATTTACCTATTAATTTGAACTTAGCCCCCGTTTGTTTTTTGGTAGGGAAAAGTAATGATTACCCTCATGAATATAGTCCATATTTAAGTTAAGATTCATTGATCCCTATTTTAATCATTTCCCTCCTTCTCCCATTTTCCATACAAATGTGTTACCCTTCTATTCCCTAATTTTGAGGGGGTAACTAATACCTCTAGGATGAGCTAATATTCCCCTCCATCCTCTCATCCAAGCTCACAAAAATTGGTGATCATATACATTTTATGTGTAAAATTTAATACCTTACCTTTCCTTTCCCTAGGTATCTAAACAAATGAGCCCTTAATCTTTCTTGATACTCTGGAGGTACTTAACGCTAGCACCAGAAGGATCCATTCTCCGAATTGAGCAGCAAGCTGAAAGAAAGCATATCTCCACTTCCTTATCCAGGTCAGCGATCCGATGATTCCTAAGAAGCCAACAGCGAATCCTGCTCCCGACCCACCATAGAAACTCTCCTTGACTGACCATTTATCTTCCGTTTCACTTTCATCAATTCTAGAAGGTTGTAGAGCTTGAACTGAATCATCATTGTCTCCTGGACATTTGCAGAGTGGCAAACCACAAAGATATGGATTTCCAGCGAAATCAGAGGGGTGGAAACTTTGCAACTGGGTGCCTTTTGGAATTCTTCCCGATAAATTGTTATGCGAAAGGTCTAGCATTCCCAAGGAAGATATCTGTGAAAGGTTTAGTGGGATTTGGCCATGGAGTCTGTTATGTGACAAGTTGAGAATTTGCAAATCCTTGAGCTGGCCAATTTGTTAAGGAATACTTCCTTGCAAGTTATTGTATGACAAATCTAGTGAATCTAGCTCCAGTAAAGAAGCCAAACCCATCGGAATTTCTCCACTGAAATTGTTGCTTGATATCAAAGTCCGACTCAGATCGATGACTGGGAGTAGCTCACCGACTCATATACTAGAACTTGAGGGACACTTTTGGTAACCCGGATCAGGATCGACACGGGCCGCTAGGCTAACCTGGCTCTGATACCATATCAAAGTCCGACTCGGACCAATGACTAGGGTCGTGTGCACGGACGCACATGCGCTAGTAACCTACCACACAAGCCGAGTGGTTCCATTCTAAAACCAATTGGCAATAGAAGGAGTAGCTCACCGACTCATATACTAGAACTTGATATGTTCAACTTTCCGATGTGGGACACTTTTGGTCTCATTCACATCTCTAACAAAAGCGATGACTGACTTTTCTTATTTGTTTGGGTCAGTCTTCTCGTGCGATCCGCTTGCATTGAGTAAACGGGGTAAATCTAACGAAACATTCTAGAATGGTTCAACTGAAAAGAACTTGCGGGTAGTACTCAAATGTCTTGGTTCGAACCCTTCGCGAACCCGATAAAGTAACTACCACTTGAGGATCGTAACATTTGCCACCAACTACTCAAAAGTATACCTAACACTCAAAAGTATGTCTATGGTGAGCACTTACTAAATAAAAATTACGGAAATTTCGCCTGGTACCCCTGAGGTATTGTCTATTTCGCGCGGTGTACAAACTTTGACCAAATTCGCCTGGTACCCCTGAGTTATATAAGTATTTCGCCCCGTGCCCCTACTGGGTTAAAACTAACAGTCCTAGTCCCCACTCCGTTTGTTCTTTCTCAGACGCTCAATTTCTAAAACGCAGCATAGAAGAAACGAAGAAAAAGGAGAGGAGAGTCGAACCGGAGGAGCAGGAATCACCGGCACCAACTCACCAAGAGAGGTGACAACCACCGGAGGCGCCAGAAGGAGAGCGATGCCATACGAGGAGGAGACTCAGAAACGAAAAAAAACGAAGGAATTTGAGAAGGAGAGCGATGCCCGACTTGGAGGAGAAGGAGGAGAGCCTGTCCTTGAATCGGCGACAACCAAGGCAGTCGTTGGAGGCACCGCTAGGGGTGGTGGCGGCGGTGCAGGACTCGCCGGAAGTGGTGGTGGAGGCGCCAACCAGGTATGTCGATTTAGGGTTTAAATTTTTGTTTGCAAAGACAGTAATTTTTGGCCTTTTATATCTGAGAAATTATCAATGATTTTAGTATGAATATATGGAAATTTCTTCTTAGACAGTGTGATCAAGCCTGAGTGTCAAACATCTTTGTGTTGATCAGCCTCATCATGTTAGGAATTTAGTGGTAATAAGAACACCGAGCGCGCGACGGAAAGAACGGAATCACGAATAGAGAGAGATAAGGCAAGATATAAACACACAGATTTTTACGTGGGAAACCCGAGTGCCGGGAGGAAACCACGAGCGGCCAGAGCCAACAAATCTACTATCAAATAAGAAAGAGTACAACGAACCTTGTAGGAAATACAAGGGGTAATGGACAAGACTCTCTTTACAATATAGTGGAATAGAGTGTGTTTGTATGATGAAGGCTTTGTGTGGAGGCTTGGATAGACTAATGTGGATGGAGCTTGAATGGTGTGGAATGATTCAAGGGAATGATCCACCAAGAGACTAAGCTTGAGTCTCTATTTATAGACTTCAAAGCCTTGAGAGAAAGCTTGAAAATTCTCTAGAGTCTTCACCAATTTGGATGAGGTCAAAAGAACACTCTAGAGAGTGGGAGAAGGCTCAAGGATGTGATAAGGCTTAAGGAAAGATCTAGATGAATCGAGAGGGAAGGATGAAGCTTGGAGAAGCTTGATGACACAAATCCTTCTAGAATGTTCCTTAGCCCAAAGGTTGATGAACTCATTCAAGCCCAACTGAAAGGTGATCCAAATCCAATTGAGGATATAGAGGCAACCCAACACATCACATTTCAAGCATCAAAGCGGAAAATGAATCCGATCGAAAGGAATATACTAGAAGAGCTAGCAGATGGATGGCAGCATTATAATTTACTATTACACATCTGATCAGCAACTAGGAAAAGAAAAACACACATTGAAAACAAGATCTCTACCTAATTAAGGGAGAGATAGTGTAGATGCATGGATCAACAAGACAACAACTGCATTTTTCTATCCAGGGGTACTGTAATTTCATAACAGAGATTCCTGTCCAGGGATGAAGCACAACACAACTGATCAACAACTGCATTTTTCTGTTACAAAGTAATAACATAGAACATCATTACATATTGTTATGAAATTGTATGTAGAAAGAAAATGAATATGTTGAGATGATGCAAGAAAGAAATTCAGTATTTACCTATTATTTGATCAACTGAACCTTTCTTGAGATTTTGGAGAAGCTTAATGCTACCACCAAAAGGATCCATTCTCCGAATCGAGTAGCAAGCTGAAAGAAAGCATACCTCCACTTGGTTATCCAAGTCAGTGAGCCGAGGATTCCTAAGAAACCGAAAGCGAATCCTGCTCCCATCCCACCATAGAAACATTGCTTTTTTGGCCATTTATCTTCAGTTTCACTTTCATCAATTGGAGAAGGTTGTTGACCTTGACCTGGATCAACACTGTCTCCCGGGCAATTTCCGAGTGGCAAACCACAAAGCTGTGGATTTGCAGCAAAATCAGAGGGGTTGAAACCTTGCAATTGGGTGCCTTTAGGAATTCTTCCTGACAAGTTGTTATGCGAAAGGTCTAGCATTTCCAAGGAAGATATCTCTGAAAGGCTTGGTGGAATTTGGCCATGGAGCATGTTATATGACAAGTTGAGAACTTGCAAAGACTTGAGCTGACCAATTTGTTCAGGAATACTTCCTTGCAAGATATTGCACGACAAATCTAGTGAATCCAGCTCCACTAGAGAAGCCAACCTCTTTGGAATTTCTCCGCTCAAATTGTTGCTTGAGAGGTCAATTAGTTTTACCAAGTGCAAAGTACTTTGAAATTTCCAAACATGACCTTTCCACAGGATGAATGCAGCGAAGTAAGCTACTTCTTCAAGTGGCACTTCCGTCATAAGCACACCCTTTTCCCGATATGAAACATTTAGATTTGAAGAAACATGATGGGCCATTGCGGTGAAATTATGGATACAAGAGGGGATGATTCCGGACAGAAAATTATGAGATAGGTCCAAGATTTGAAGAGACCTAAGTTGGCACAGGCTAACGGCTAGAATGCCCGTCAAATTATTAGATGACAAGGAAAGAACAATTAGATTTTTAAGATTGTCTCCGATCCAAGATGGTATGATTTCAGAGAATCTATTCCCAGCCAAGTCTAGAATCCTCAACTCACTATAATTTTGAAGGAAAGAATATGGCAGTGGACCGGAAAAACTATTATTCCTTAAACTCAACACTTTGAGCTGTGTGGCATGTCCTAATGAATTTGGAATTGTTCCAGACAAGTTATTATTTGTTAGAAAAAGAGCAACTAACTGAGGTGTCAAAAATCCAAGCCAATAAGGAATCGAGCCTGATAAAATATTATTAGACAAGTCAGCAAATATGATCGGATTTTGATCATCTCTGTGATTATCTTTGGGTTTTAATATAACTCTAAAATGGTAAGAAAATAATGGTGTAGTAGAATTTGATGAAGGATATACAATGGGACCAAATCCAGAGAAATTGTTATTTGAAAGATAGAGCCTGAGCATCTCTACATTGAAGAGAAAGTAGGGAATTGGACCGGAAAGAGCATTTGAAGATAAATCTACGACGGTACCAAAAATGGAATCGTGTTTTATAAATGATGGTATATTCGGCAATGTCCCATAAAGACTATTCGATGACAAATTAAGATAAGTTAAGGACGATGAAAGGCTCCTCCAAAACATAATCGGAATTGGACTTGATATATTATTAAGAGATATATCAAGGTAATGCAATTGTTCGAAAGGAATCCAACTTGGAAAACTAGGACCCAAGTTGCAACAACTCAAATCCAAATAATGTGCTCTAAGAGTTTTATTAAAAATAACTCTCAAATTGGGATTATCTGGAAGACTTAAAGCCCCTAAATTGGATAGATTGGCAAAATGCACATCTGTGAATACACCATTGAGATTGTTGTTACCTAGATTAAGGACAACAAGACTTGCAGGGAAAAGGAGCTCTCCATTTTGATGGGGGGAGGGGAGTCCAGCCTATTATAACTCAAGTCCAATTCAGATAATGATGTGAACTTCAACATGGGAGGAATAGTACCTTTGAGATTCATAGAACCCAAATTCAAAGTCTCGAGTGAAGAACTAGCACAACCTGACAAGGCTTGAATAATGTTGGGAAGGCTTTGATTTGTGGTACTCCCATAAGCATCTAATTCAATCAAGTTGCTAAGATTCCCGATGGAATTGAATCCTCCATCTTCTATGTAATTGCCTCTCGATAGATAAAGAGATTGTAGAGAGATCATATCATGGAAGATGTCAGAAAATGTGACGACCAATTTATTCTCGCGGAGATCTAGAGTTTGGAGTTTTGATAGGTTGCCAAGTTGAGGAGGAATAGGATCGAAAAATCCTGACTCGGAAAGATCAAGATATGTCAACTCGCTTAAAGATCCAATGAACTTTGGAATTCTCATTTCAAAGTTTTGGTGGCTAAAGGCTAAGCTGGTCAAGTGTTGTAGTTGAAGCAAGGAAGGCCGAAGTTGTTTGCTTTTTAACTGTTGATCGTAGAGAAGAAGAGATACAACATGTCCTGTATCGCCATCACAGGTAATCCCCTCCCAATTACAACAATTCCTCGCAGCCTCGTTAGAATTCCAAGACAAAAGCTTGCCATTATTCTGAGGGAATGATAATGGAAAGCTTTTCTTGAAATCAAGGAGTGCGAGTCTCTCTCTATCGACACACCCATTGGTGAAAGAAAAGGGTACGGCATTTAGAGATAAAAGAAGAAGCAATGGCTTTAGGATGGGAAATGAAATATGGAATGCCATCTTCATCAGAATGTGTTTTGTGAAGCAGATGATCTATGATGACTATATATAACCATCTAAACCTTGGTAAATATATATACACACTAAATAGTGCCTCCGTACCCTAAGAAAATAATTTCTAAGTCTTCTTTTGTAGTCAAAGTCTTGTTTTGGCATCATTCATATATAAATTTCTAAGATGCCTCCTACGATCTCAAAATAAGATAATGCCAACTACTCAAAAGTATGCCTAACACCAACTACTCAAAAGTATGCCTAACACTAAAAAGTATGTCTATCGTGAGCACTTACTAAAAAGCATCCATGTATGTGCACAATTCGTAGCGTTAAAGCTCATTCTAGTTGCATTTAGGTATTGTATAAGAACAGTAAGGAACACGACAGTGTATGCCTACTAGGAACTTCCTGCGTCCGAGGAACTTGCTGACAACAGCTGAAACAGCTCCAAGTACCATGAATAGGACGTACTAAGAGTTCAAACCCGCCTCCAATACCAACAGCATCACCGTAGTATACTAGTATGGGACACCAAACCCGAACCCATAGGGCCATAGCCACCTACAGTAGAGGAGTCACTTACATCAGCTGAGCTATTGCTTATGTGCAGAAATCAACGAACCATTACAGCATGATAGAATGGTAGAGGATAAACTACCAAAGGATCAACATTTGTATTTCAATTTTTTAAGCCATCACCCTAGTAAGTGAACACATGTTTGGTGTTCGAACCATAATTAATATGGTGGATGAGGCCCCATCTCCAATTGCATTTCATTATATTTAATGCATCAAGTGTTGCAATTGCCCATTATAAAAATTGTGATTCTTCATTAGTTAGTCCCTCTCTCTTTGTTGTGTATAGAGCATGCATTAGCTACGGGTACATGGCAATGCAAGTTCGAAGAAAACAAAAGGCACACCTCCTACAATACTACAAATATACACACGAACGAACGGATCTTTAATCCACTCATGTAATTATTAATTTTTTTCAAAAATTGTAAGTTGCTTTGTTTTTTTTTAAACACATAAACGGATCAAACATTCGTTCGTTACTTTTTTAATATCAGACGTATTTAATGCTAGACACGCATCATGTTGAGGATCAAACTGAGGATCAAACGGATCCTAGATCCATTCCACGAGTGCATATAGCACCTATATATGCTCGGTGCATATAGTCTTTCCGTTCAAAAACTTTGATATGGAATCAACGTACTAAACGACACTGCTCTCGTCAAAACAACTAATCGATCAAAGCCATCAAAATGACGTACACAGAGATCTTAATGCCAATCTTTATCATTTTATGAATGTGATTTCAACATTAAAAAAAAAAAATCAAAATCAATTGTGACAAGTCTTGGTAATGTGGCTAACAGTAGGTGTATAATTATTTATGCTTGTTTCATATTTTTAGGCGATTTCCACCTGCCGATTTGTCGGCCTCTCGAGAATCAAAGCTCGAATCTTTACTTAATAATAATAATAATAATGACAGTAGGTGTATAACCTTGTCTTTGATTAGAAGAGCTTCGTTTTGAATTGGACTGCAAGTGCATATATGAATGCGGTTCAGTCCAATATATCTTGGCAATATATAAACACAAGTTACACAACCCTCTAAAATCACCTCAAACACCTTCACATTAATGCAATATTAATTAGTATTTGACATATAAATTGATTCAGCGCTTGAACCTTTTCCTTCGGAGTTGTCGTAGGAGATCGAGTGAATTCAAATACAGTATTTTTTGGCCTTTTATATCTGCTAGAAATCATTGATTTTAGTATGAGTGAGAATTTCTTCTTTGACAGTGCGGTCAAGCCCGAGTGTTGAACATCTTTGTGTTGATCAGCCTCGTCACATTTCAAGCATCAATGCGGAAAATGAATATGAAAGGAAGATAGTAGAAGAGCAGATGGATGGCAGCTCTATAATTTATTACACGTCAACAACTAGGAACTGAAAAACACACGTTGGTAAAAAGATCTCTAAGGTAGAGAGACTGTAATTTTGCTAAGCCCCTCACAGCAGAGATTCCTGTCCAAGGATGAAGGATACCACAACTGATCAACAACTGCATTTTTCTGTTACAAAATAATAACAGAGAACATCATTATATATTGTTATGAAATTGTATGAATAGGAAAAGAAAGAAAATGAATATGTTGAGATGATGCAAGAAAGAAATTGAGTATTTCCCTATTTGAACTGAATCTTTCTTGAGATTTTGGATATGCGTAATGCTGCCACCAGAAGGAGCCATTCTCCGAATCGAGTAGCAAGCTGGAAGAAAGCATACCTCCACTTGGTTATCCAAGTCAGTGAGCTGAGGATTCCTAAGAAGCCGAAAGCGAATCCCGCTCCAATCCCACCATAGAAACATTGCTTGTCTGGCCATTTATCTTCAGTTTCACTTTCATCAATTGGAGAAGGTTGTTGACCTTCACCTGGATCAACATTGTCTCCTGGGCAATTTTCGAGTGGCAAACCACAAAGCTCTGGATTTGCAGCAAAGTCAGAGGGGTCGAAACCTTGCAATTGGGTGCCTTTAGGAATTCTTCCAGACAAATTGTTATGCGAAAGGTCCAGCATTCCCACGGAAGATATCTCTGAAAGGCTTGGTGGAATTTGGCCATGGAGTCTATTATGTGACAAGTTGAGAACTTGTAAAGACTTGAGCTGACCAATTTGCTCGGGAATACTTCCTTGCAAGCTATTGCACGACAAATCTAGTGAATCCAACTCCCCTAGAGAAGCCAAACCCGTCGGAATTTCTCCACTGAAATTGTTGCTCGATAGGTCAATTAGTTTTACCAAATGCAAGGTACTTTGAAACTGTCAAACCCGACTTTTCCATGTGATGAATGCATTGAAGTAAGCTATTTCATCAAATGGCACTGTCATTAAAAGCAGATTCTTTTCCCGATATGAAACATTTAGATTTGAAGTAACATGATGGGCCATTGCGGTGAAATTTTGGATACAAGAGGGGATGATTCCAGACAACACATTATGAGATAGGTCCAAGATTTGAAGAGACCTCACTTGGCACAGGCTAACAGGTAGAATGCCCGTCAAATTATTAGATGAAAAGGAAAGAACAGTTAAATTTTGAAGATTGTCTCCGATCCAAGTGGTATGATTTCAGAGAATCTATTCCCAGCCAAGTCTATAGAATCCTCAACTGACTACAATTTTTAAGCAAAGAATATGGCAGTGGACCGGAAAAATGGTTATTCCTTAAACTCAACACTTTGAGTTGTGTGGCATGTCCTAATGAATTTGGAATTGTTCCGGACAAGTTATTGTTTGTTAGAAAAAGAGCAACTAACTTAGGGGTCAAAAATCCAAGCCAATAAGGAATTGAGCCAGATAAACGATTATTAGATAAGTCAACAAAAATGATCGGATTCTGATCATCTATGTGATTTTTTTCTGGTTTGATTTTAACTCTAAAAAGGTAAGAAAATAATGGTGTTGTAGAATTTGATGAAGGATATAAAATGGGCCCAAATCTAGAGAAATTGTTATTTGAAAGATAGAGCATCTCTACATTGTATAGAAAATAGGGAATTGGACCGGAAAGAGCATTTGAAGATAAATCTACGACGGTGCCAAAAAGGGGATCGGAATATAAAAATAATGGTATATTTGGCAATGTCCCATAAAGACTATTCGACGACAAATTAAGATAAGTTAAGGACGATGGAAGGCTCCTCCAAAACATAATCGGAATTGTACTTGATATATTATTTTGAGATATATCAAGGTGTTCCAACTGTTCGAAAGGAATCCAACTAGGAAAACTAGGACCCAAGTTGCAACAACTCAAATCCAAATGATTTCCTCTAAATAGAGTTTTATTAAAACTAACTCTCAAATTGGGATTATCAGGAAGACTTAACTCCGCTAAATTGGATAGATTGGCAAAATGTACATCTGTGAGTACACCATTGAGATTGTTGTTGCCTAGATAGAGGGCCTGAAGACTTGAAGGGAAAAGAGGAAGAGGGCTGTTTAGAAGGCTACCATTCCTGAAGTTGGGCGAAGAAATAATTGAAGCTTGAGGTAAGTTAAGGATCTCTCCATTTTGTGGTGGAAATTCCAGCCCATTGGAATGCAAGTTCAATTCTTGTAATGACTCGAACATTAACATGGGAGGAATAGTACCTGTGAGATTCATAGAATCCAACCTCAAATACCACAGTGAAGAACTAGCACAACCTGACAGGCCTTGAATAATGTTGGGAAGGCTTTGATTTGTGGTACTCCCAGAAGCTTCTAATTCATACAAATTACACAGAATCCCAATGGAATTGAATACACCATCTTCCAAGTAACTGACTCTCGATAAATGAAGTTGCTCTAGAGAGATCATACCATGGAAGATGTCAGGAAACGGGATGACCAATTTATTCCCACTGAGATCTAGAAGTTGGAGATTGGAGAGGTTGCCAAGTTGAGGAGGAATAGTACCGAAAAATCCAGCGTCAGAAAGATAAAGAGACGTCAACTCACCTAAAGATCCAATGAACTTTGGAATTCTCATTGCAAAGTTATTGAGACCTAGGTTTAAGCCACTCAAGTTTTGTAGTTGAAGCAAGGAAGGCCGAAGTTGATAGCTTTCTAGTTTTTGCCTATAGAGATGAAGGGATACAACATGTCCTGTATAGTAGTCACAGATAATCCCCTCCCAACTGCAACACTCCCTTGCAACCTCACTAGAACTCCAAGACGAAAGCTTGCCACTGTTCTGAGGGAACGATGCAAAGCTTTTCTTGAAATCGAGGAGTGCAAGTCTCTCTCTATCCACACACCCATTGGTGTATGTAAAGGGTACCACATTTAGAGCTAAAAGAAGAAGCAATGACCTCAGGATGAGAAATGAAATATGGAAACCCATCTTCAACTGCTTTATGTTTTTGTGAAGGAGATGATCGGGTGTGTATGGTAATGTCTATTAACCGCTAAAAATATAAGTAGCTAGTGCTGTTTATTTTTTAAACAAGGTTATTGGTTGTTTGGACACCAAAAATGAGCTAAAACAAGTTAAAAATTGTGTTTAAAAAAAAAAGCTAGAAAGGGAAGGTTATTTTGGAGTTTATTACTGTTTTACCCCTTTCCTTTTATCTTATTTGATTTGAAAGTACCTTAATACCCCTAATAATAACCAAATAAACTCCACTTTTTACAAATAAACTGTTTTTCACCCCATACGGAGATTATCTTGTTGTTTAAATTTTTAACTACTTTTACCAACGGTTTATAAATTTTATCCTGTTTATAATTTTAGTCAGTTTATTAACCCCGTCCCATACGAACCCGATGACTAACCCCCATCAAAAGTATGGTTTATATAAGTGAATATCATGTCACATTTTGTTAGATGTTTGTGTGAACACCCAAATCCGTATGTGAGAAATTGGCCATGGGTATAGTAACTCTTTTTATTTGATTGATTGATAATTGATTTCCACAACTCTTTCTCAAGTTGCATCATATCAACTTTTTTGTTGTTTTCAGAGATACTGACTACACTCAGGGAGACTTCGCGTTGACTGATCAAAAGTGGTCCAAGTCTTAGATTTGATGAAGATCGCTTACAAAAAAAAGCATCATACAAACGGGATCTACTGTCTCAAATGAGACAGGCCCCTGAATTGGCCTCCCCCCACCCCCAAATAATAAAAAAAAAAGGAAAAGTAATTAAAATTAAAAAGAAAAAAAAAATGATAAAGGGTGGGTTTTGTGTGAGGAGGGCCAGCGAGACAAGGAGTTGTAGGTGACAGGGGATCCTCACCCCAATGTATGTGCACAACTCATACCGTTGCGTTCATTCTAGTTACATTATAGGTATTGTATAACAACGGGAAGGAATACGACAAAGTGTATGCGTACTAGTCGCGTACATTGGTGTCGACAAATTAGTATACATTAAAGTGACAATTACAAAGAAGAACAAATTATATAGAACTAACTGTAAATTAATACTACTAATTAAAAAATACTAAAGATTGTTTAATGTGCTGGAGATCAGGCTCAGTTAAAGATTGGGTGTTGAATGAATTTAGTCATCCAATGAGGCAGCTTGTTAGCAAGCATATTCAATCTGATCCGTGTGGTTGTAGCGGCACTTGATTTATGAATTACTGTGTGCCGTAGTTCAATTCTATGGTTGTGGTTCATTAAGACTGTAAAAGATAGTTCTCAAATGGCTTAATCTCGAAATATAAAGGATAATCCAAAGCAACACAAGAAGCCAGAAGGTTACCCTAGTTCATGAAAAGAATTATATAATAATCTACAAATTCATAGGCACCATGGTCAAATAATTTTATAAGAAATTTGGAATTCATGGGCAACGCGTTCTAATCAAAAGAATATGAAGTTCTAAGGGGAGATGAGACTCGATATTGATAGGGTTAATCTTAAAATAGAAAGGAGAGTCTTAAGCAACACATGAAGGTTACCTTATAATCGAGAGAATTTTAGAAGAAACTCGAAATTCATTTGTGCAATGTGTTCAAATAATCAAAAGAATTTCAAGCCCTGAGCAAAGAAGAAACTGGCATTCATAGACATGTTATCCTCTTAATGAAAAGAATTATATAAGAAATTGTGTAGTCTTATTTGAGAATAAAGTATAAATCCAAGATTAGCTAGTGTTGGGACTTATTTAAGGGGAAAATATTTGCACTTATCTCTTTCAAACCAAAGAATATAAGATTTTGGTATTAGCAATCAACAATGTATGTGACATAAATATAATATCTTAATTTTTGTGCAATCAAGCAGCCCAAGCAACACAATTATCATTAGGCAACAATTGTGATAGTGTCATACTAGGACTGCTATTTCACTACACTATTGCACATTTTAAAATTGATCAAATGATCTTGTGCCATTAAGAAGAATAAAATAGCAAAAGTTCAAGTAGGCATATCTTTATGAGATGTACTATCAGGCTGACAGTTTCTAGTAGTAGGCCATCAGCACTCGGTGAATGTTGATATCCAATAATCTGCAGCGTATAGGAAAATTACACATTTTTACAAGGGTTTGAAGCATTAAATGCATAAAACTCATTGGTTTAAGTAATACCAAACAATTGGAATTCCTGGAATGCATAAAATTCAATAAGTTTTTTTCAAGTAATGTGAAATTCGAAAGAGAGAAGAGGGGAGAGGGAGGAAGCAAATAGCAAAAAATGTCATGCTAACATCATGAAGTTAGAGACACTACCTAGCTTGCTTGAGCAAATTTTGCTAAGTGTTTGATTGGAGCAAATCTAAATGTTTGATTACTAAAGCAATTTAAGACCGATGCGAGCCCCATGCGAATGTTCTTGTTCTAGTTTCGTATCGATCCGTTTCTATTAGCCTTTGTGTTCTCCTTGTTCGGATCTTCATATGCGGTTTTGAGAGTCGTTTTTTCTGGTTTGAGTTTCCGGGGTGGCCTTCCCCGCCGCTTAGCTCCGATCACCGTCCGAGATCCTCCGGTGGCTCCCCATCGCTTCCTCCCCACGCCAAGGTCTGGTCAAAGTCCTCCCTACGTCAGTCTTCTTTCTGCCCTTTAGCGCCTTTGTCTTTTTGGGCCCCACAGCAAGACCAAAATTCTCCGGAGTCTGCATCTTTGGTCAAACTCTCCATGCGTGCTGACTCACTGAGTCACTCTTCCAACTCAGCCTCCTTTGTCTTTTTTTTGGGTCCCCCCGCCAGCTCATCATCTTTCCTCTTTGCCCCTCACTAGCAAATTCTATATACTCCTATCTAGATTAGAAATGTAAGTCATTTTTAGTTTGAGTCTAGCGGGGAGAATTCTAATGAAACGAACTGAATATTTTGTTACACTATTATGTTAGGTGAATATAAATATATATAAATATTATGTACTTATACCCATCTAACACAATATTCATGATATTATTTCGTTTCAACATTACATCATATTTTTGTTTTATCAGAACCCTAAACTCGAGTGAGCCTTGATGGTTGCGGGTCTTATCGGAGATAAGGCCATATTTGGCGGGGACAGGAGGCGGGGTTCTGGAGCTTGATCAGATAGATGGGTACGTCGCGGTGAGGATCCTCTAGTCCGTAATCGCGGTCACTTTTATAGTCCATCTCATCTTATTCGTTGAAAACAATTATACAACTACCTTATTTATTAGAAAAAATAATAAAATAACTCGGCATATCAAATCAAGCGATACAGACTACAATATTGGACCACAATTGAGGACTAGAGGATCTCCACCGGGTACGTCGTGGTGGTGGTGAAGCTTAGCAGGCCAGCTGCAGGACTTACGACAGGGAGGGTTGTGCTTACGCAGAAGCTGCAGAGAAGATCCTTGCCGTTGCCGCAGATCAACTCATTGATTGATGTTTTTGGTTTTGTATATTTTGTATACTCATGTCACATTTGTTACTGTACGTAGATGTTTGTGTGTGAACACCCAAATCCGTATGTGAGAAATTGGCCCATGAGTATAGCAACCCTTTTTATTTGATTGATTGATGATTGACTTCCACAAGTCTTTCTCAAGTTGCATCATATCAACTTTTTTGCTGTGTTTTCGGAGATGTCGACTACGCGCAGGGAGACTTGGCGTTGACTGATCAAAAGTGGTCACAGTCTTAGATTTGATGAAGAGCACTTACAAAAAAGCATCCATGTACGTGCACACCATACCGTTGCGTTCATTCTAGTTACATTATAGGTATTGTATAAGAACAGGAAGGAACACGACAAAGCTAATACTTGAGTGCAGAAACCCATGAACCATTTCAGTATAACACAACTGTAACTCCTACCGAATATTGGTACTCAGATCTAATCACTCTTAAAGGGACATGAGATCGCTCAACGCAAATGCTCCCAACACTTGAAATCTAATGAATGATTAGTGCCCCACAGGCCACAACCCTTTATCACCACCTCCTAGTTCAACAAGAAGGTTCCTTAAGGTAAAATCACATTTTATTAAGCATTTCATGTTAGATCCCAAACTCCACCTAGAAACATTGAGAGGCCAAGTTTCTAGCTTGCTACTAAAAAGTACCCATCTCTTCATTTATCCTCACTCTGAATCAGTTTTCCCATCTATCATCATCACAAGCAAACTAAACAACCCATTCAATATATTCAAGTAATTGAACAAACCAAACACCCAAAGACCTCAAAATTAAAAAAGGGTTCACCTTGAATTATTTGACATATAAATTGATTCAGCGCTTGAACCTTTTCCTTCGGAGTTGTCGTAGAATACACCACCATTGCAACATTCATTAGCATGATCGATGTCAATATCTCATGATGTAGGAGATCGAGTGAATTCAAAGACAGTATTTTTTGCCTTTTATATCTGCTAGAAATCACTGATTTTAGTATGAGTGAGAATTTCTTCTTTGACGGTGAGATCAAGCCTGAGTGTTGAACATCTTTGTGTTGATAAGCCTCATCACAATTCAAGCATCAATGCGGAAAATGAATATGAAAGGAAGATACTAGAAGAGCAGATGGATGGCAGCTCTATAATTTATTACACAACAACAACAACCCAGTATATCCCGCAATAAAGCGGGATCTGTGGGGTCGGGATGTACATTGGAACTAGGAACTGAAAAACACACATTGGAAAAAAGATCTCTAAGGTAGAGAGACTATAATGTTGCAAAGCCCCGTACAGCAGAGATTCCTGTCTCAGGGATGAAGCATAGCACAACTTATCAACAACTGCATTTTTCTGTTACAAAATAATAAAAGAGAACACCATTATATAGTGCTATGAAATTGTATGTATAGAAAATGAATATGTTGAGATGATGCAAGAAAGAAATCACGTATTTACCTATTTGAACTGAATTTTTCTTGCGATTTTGGATATACGTAATGCTGCCACCAGAAGGATCCATTCTCCGAATCGAGTAGCAAGCTGAAAGAAAGCATACCTCCACTTGGTTATCCAGGTCAGCGAGCCAAGGATTCCTAAGAAGCCGAAAGCAAATCCTGCTCCCATCCCACCATAGAAACTTTCATTGGCTAACCATTTATCTTCCATTTCATGACTTTCATCGGTTCGAGAAGGTTGAAGAGCTTGAACTAAATCATCATTGTCTCCCGGACATTTGCATAGTGGCAACCCACAAAGGTATGGATTTCCAGCGAAATCAGAGGGGTGGAAACTTTGCAATTGGCCGCGGCCTTCGGGTATTCTTCCTGACAAGTTGTTATGCGAAAGGTCTAGCATTTCCAAGAAAGATATCTCCGAAAGGCTTGGTGGGATTTGGCCATGGAGTCTGTTATGTGACAAGTTGAGATATTCCAAAGACTTGAGCTGGCCAATTTGTTCGGGAATACTTCCTTGCAAGTTATTGGATGATAAATCTAGTGAATCCAGCTCCAGTAGAGAAACCAACCCCGTCGGAATTTCTCCGCTGAAATTGTTGCTTGAGAGGTCAATTAGTTTTACCAAATACAAGGTACTTTGAAACTGCCAAACGTGACTTTTCCATGTGATGAATGCATTGAAGTAAGCTACTTTTTCAAGTGGCACTCCATTTATAACCCCAATAATCCTTACCCGATATGAAACAGTTAGATTTGAAGTAACAGGATGGGCCATTGCAGTGAAATTTTGGATACAAGAGGGAATGATTCCGGATAGAAAATTATGAGATAGGTCCAAGATTTGAAGAGACCTAACTTGGCACAGGCTAACAGGTAGAATGCCCGTCAAATTATTTGACGACAAGGAAAGAACAATTAGATTTTTAAGATTGTCTCCAATCCAAGGTGGTATGGTTTCGGAGAATCTATTCCCGGCCAAGTCTAGAATCCCCAACTGACTACAATTTTGAAGCAAAGAATAGGGCAGTGGACCGGAAAAACTATTATTCCTTAAACTCAACACTTTGAGTTGTGTGGCATGTCCTAATGAATTTGGAATTGTTCCGGACAAGTTATTGTTTGTTAGAAAAAGAGCAACTAACTGAGGTGTCATAAATCCAAGCCAATAAGGAATCGAGCCTGATAAACGATTATTAGATAAGTCAACAAAATTGATCAGATTCTGATCATCTCTGTGACTGTGATTATTATATAATGGTGTAGTAGAATTTGATGAAGGATATAAAATGGGCCCAAATCCAGAGAAATTGTTATTTGAAAGATAGAGCATCTCTACATTGAATAGAAAATAGGGAACTGGACCAGAAAGAACATTTGAAGACAAATCTATGACGCTACCAAAATCGGAATATATAAATAATGGTATATTTGGCAATGTCCCATAAAGACTATTTGACGACAAATTAAGATAAGTTAAGGACGATGGAAAGCTCATCCAAAACATAATTGGAATTGTACTTGATATATTATTTTGAGATATATCAAGGTATTCCAACTGTTCGAAAGGAATCCAACTAGGAAAACTAGGACCCAAGTTGCAACAACTCAAATCCAAATGATTTCCTCTTAATAGAGTTTTATTAAAAGTAACTCTCAAATCAGGATTACTTGCAAGAGATAACCGTTGTAAATTGGACAGATTGGCAAAATGTACATCTGTGAGTACACCATTGAGATTGTTGTTTTCTAGATAGAGGGCCCGAAGACTTGAAGGGAAAAGGGGAAGAGTGTTGTTTAGAAGGCTACCATTCCTCAAGTTGGGTGAAGAAATAATTGAAGCTTGAGGTAAGTTAAGGAGCTCTCCTTTTTGTGGTGGAAATTCCAACCTATTGTTACTCAACTCCAATATTGATAATGATGTGAACTTCAACATGGGAGGAATAGTACCTTTGAGATTCATGGAATTCAACCACAAATCCTCCAGTGAAGAACTAGCACAACCGGACAAGGCTTTGATAATGTTGGGAAAGGTTTGATTTGTGGTACTCCCAGAAGCATATAATTTACTCAAGTTGCAAAGATTCCCGATGGAATTGAATCCTCCATCCTCTATGTAATTGCCTCCCGATAGATCAAGAGAGATTAGAGAGATCATATCATGGAAGATGTCAGAAAATGGGACGACCAATTTATTCCCACTAAGATCTAGAGTTTGGAGTTTGGAGAGGTTACCAAGTTGAGGAGGAATAGTACCGAAAAATCCAGAATCAGAAAGATCAAGAGACGTCAACTCACCTAAAGATCCAATGAACTTTGGAATTCTCATTGCAAAGTTATTGAAACCAAGGTTTAAGCTACTCAAGTGTTGTAGTTGAAGCAAGGAAGGCCGAAGTTGATAGCTTTCTAACTGTTGACCGAAGAGAGAAAGGGAAACAACATGTCGTGTATCGTAGTCACAGGTAATCCCCTCCCAAGTGCAACAATTCCTTGCAACCTCACTAGAATTCCAAGACGAAAGCTTGCCACTGTTCTGAGGGAACGATGCAAAGCTTTTCTTGAAATCGAGGAGTGCGAGTCTTTCTTCATCCACACACCCATTGGTGTATGTAAAGGGTACTACATTTAGAGCCAAAAGAAGAAGCAATGGCTTTAGGATGAGAAATGAAATATGGAAAGCCATCTTCAACTGCTTTATGTTTTTGTGAAGGAGATGATGACTAACCCCCCATCAAAGTATGGTTTATATAAGTGAATATCATGTCACATTTGTTAGATGTTTGGGTGTGAACACCCAAATCCGTATGTGAGAAATTGGCCATCAGTATAGTAACCTTTTTATTTGATTGATTGATAATTGATTTCCACAACTCTTCCTCAAGTTGCATTATATCAACTTTTTTGTTGTGTTTTCGGAGATGTCGACAACGCGCAGGGAGACTTCGCATTGACTGATCAAAAGTGGTCACAGTCTAAACCATCTAAACCTTTGGTAAATATACACACTAACTACTAACTAGTGCCGCGTGTATGAAAATATATGTTATTATAATATTCTAAATAGTATTATTAAATTGTACGAAAATAATTTCCAAGTCTTCTTTTGTAGTCAAAGTCTTGTTTTGTCATCATTCATATACATTTCTAAGATGCCTCCTACGATCTCAAAAGAAGATGCCTTCTACAATTAGGCTGAAAGCGATGACCGACTTTTCTTATTTATTTGGGTCAGTCTTCTCGTGCGATCTGCTTGCATTAAGTAAACGGTGTAAATCTAACGAAACATTCCGGATATGGTTAAACTGGAAAGAACTTATGGGTAGTACCCAAATGTCTTGGTTCGAACTCTGGATGATCGCGAACCCGATAAAGTAACTACCACTTGAGGATCGTAACATTTGCCACCAACTACTCAAAATGAAAAAGTATACCTAACACTCAAAAGTATGTCTATGGTGAGCACTAACTAAATAAAAATTAAGCATCCATGTATGTGCACAATTGGTACCGTTAAAGCTCATTCTAGTTGCATTTAGGTATGTTGTGATGTGTTGGAGCCTTTGTCCCGCATCGAAAAATACGATAACCCGAGCTTTGCATATAAGTCAGTGAGTCACTCATTCTATTGCCAATTAGTTTTAGGGTGGAACCCCGCTGGTCTTATGTGCTCGGCTCGGGTGCGCATATTCGCTCGGACGTGTGGACCCCACGTTATATGGCCCGCCGGAATTTCATCAATTGTATAACAACGGTTAAGGAATTCATCAAATACCAACAGCATCACCGTAGAGTATGGGACCTCAGCTGAGCTGTTCAAAAACTTTGATATGGAATCAACTAAAAACAACACTGTTCTCAACTTCTCATCAATTATTTCTGCTTATTCCATAGCCTCTTGAGAATCAAAGCTCAAATCTTTACTTAATAATAATAAAAAAAACAGTAGGTGTATAACCTTGTCTTTGATTAGAAGATCTTCGTTTTGAATTGGACTACAAGTGCATATATTATATATATGAATCTGGTTCAGTCCAATATATCTTGGCAATATATAAACACAACCCTCTAAAATCACCTCAAACACCTTCACAATGCAATATTAATTAGTATTTGACATATAAATGGATTCAGCGCTTGAACCTTTTCCTTCGGAGTTGTCGTAGGATACACCATTGCAAGATTCATTAGCATGATCGATGTCAATATATGTCTGAAACGGTAAATATATATATAGATAAGGCAGAAGCCAATGAGTAACAAAAACTAAGACCATACCAAGGGTCTTACGTAAGAAGATAATACTACCCACAAATCATCCCACAAGAGCACCACAAGCCACGAGATCCAACCACAAAAGTGCAAATCATCTAAGAAACTACCCACAAAAGCCCGACCACGCTACAATACTAATGCTACCACAAAGGGCACAAACAAACCTACCACAATGGATCACGTGTCACAACATTTTAACCCACACCCCCTCACCAAACTAACGAAAGGAGAACACACAACCGAAAACATCCGCAGCACACCCACTCCCAAGTAGGCCTGATACATGAGTCGAGTAGCTCGGGATCGACTCGAAAAAAACTCGACTCGAGATCGTTCGAATGTATATATGAGCCGAGCTCGAGCTCGAGTAGCTCGCCAGCTCGTGTCCCCACTGGAATTGACAAAATTGCCCCTCACTTTTATGTTGATTTTTTTATTTGCTTCAACAACCTTCATTCTGTTCACCCCATTTCCAAACCCGTGAAACCCTAAGTTCCTAAGGTGCGGCCTCTCCTTGCAGCCCCCGAAGGTGCAACAGATCTCCGGCCGTCGCCCATCGCTCAATCAGGTGCCCCCGAAGGTGCGGCCTGTCTCCGACGGTGCATCAGATCTCCTACGGTGCAGCCCCTCTCTCCGCTGGTGCAACCTATAGCGTAATCGAGTTCTTACTCCGCTGGTGCAACCTGCAGCAGATCTCCGGTGTTGCATCCCCTCTCTCCACTAGTGTCGATTTCAGATTTCGACTTGGGTGATTTTCGACTCCGGCGGTGCAACCTCTCCCGGTGGCCGGTGGTGCTTCGATTTTGCAGTTGTACTTCATCTGTTTGAGTTCTTTACTTCATCTTACTTCATCTTGACAAAATTGCCCCTCTCTCTCGGTGGTGCTTTGATTTTTAGTTGTTAATTCATCTTGTTTCATCTTGCAATCTGCTTGTTTCATCTTGCAATCTAGTTCATTTAGGTTGCTCTTGCGTTGCTGTACTAAATTGGGTGTTGTTTCATACTTTCATGTTGAGTTCAATCGAGCCCGAGTTCGAGCTCAATCGAGCTTATCGAGCTCGAGCTCGTGTTCGGGCTCGAGGAAAACCGAGCTCATCGAGCCGAGCTTGAGTTCTACACCCTGCTCGCGAGCCGAGCTTGAGCACATATATATACTCGAATAGAAATTGAGTTCGAGCTCAACTCGTTTATAAACGAGCCGAGCTTGAACATCAAGTACTCGAGCTCGTAGGCTCGTATATCAGGCCCACTCCCAAGTCCATACCAGGACAAACATAGTTTTAAGCTCGACGTCTAAGGTTGCCGATATGGGAAAGCAAGAGCGCTACAAACACAACAGCCAAGGGACCCCCAAGCGTCAGAAAGGACAAGGAGGAACATCTGCACCACTTAGCCGATTGCCCACAAGCCCTGTCAAGATTGCTCCACCACTCATCCATCGAGCCGTACTTAGCCAAAACACAAAGAACTAAAACAGAGCCCAGGAGTTCAGCCCAATTCAAAATTTGTAGGCCCCACTTTAGTCAACGGAAGAGGAGAACACAGCTGGACACATGAGGAAAGCAAAAGGGTAAATTAGCTAAAGGTACCTTTTTCAGTTTTTTTGGGGGTAAATATACTCACCAAGTTTTGGTTTTGGTTTTGTTAATTATACCTTTTTTTTATTTTAATGACGGATT
This sequence comes from Persicaria maculosa, assembly GCA_963922045.1. Taxonomy (NCBI): domain Eukaryota; kingdom Viridiplantae; phylum Streptophyta; class Magnoliopsida; order Caryophyllales; family Polygonaceae; genus Persicaria; species Persicaria maculosa. The sequence continues at coordinate 4,260,018 of OY998252.1, forward strand.
TGCTCATGTTTTAATTGACGCTCCTAAATTCCTTTAATGACGTATATTGTAACCGACAAATCTCGTCCTTTCCATTGAAGCTCCTTCCATTGGCACTCATTCCTTCAATTGTTGAGTTTTGTGTTTTATTCTAGATTTCTATAGGGAGTTCTCCGATGATTTTAAGCCTTAATATTATCAACTTAAATCTTTCATGTACCTTTAATTCCACATTAATTTCTTTTTTTTTAAGCGTCAATTTTTTTCGATCGACAATTGGGTTTGATCGCCAATTGTTTTAGATATCGGGAATTATGAGATAGTTACATAATTGGTGTTTACAATAATTCGTTATTGTTTGACGGTTATATGAAATTATTTACAATACAAATTAACCTGATTATTATAGTAATCACTTACATGAACTTAATTACTAATATATACAATAACAAATTTTAGGGCTGTATTAGATGTTTGGTTACACGACCTGAATTTGGTTAAATTAATGTGATATTGCATAATAATATAATTGGGTTACATGAATGATATTGTAGTACTTACATGAATGTTATTGTAATATAAATCGACTTATTGTACATACAATATTGTATTACATGAATATTATTTTATTACTGGGTTATATGTCTTGCGGTATATTTCATATTTATTTGGGATTTTTAGATCTCCGTGATAAGGACCAAGGCGAGCTTAATTGGCCAAGGTGAGATTCGATTGTAAGTTAGAAATCCATTAGGAATTAATGTAGCTGGTCAAGATGTGGGAGGGAGATTATTGTGTGTATTTATTGTAACATATTAAAATCTTAACATGCAATTTAGTTAGTTACGATCCAAACTAGATACAATTAATTAATTAATTACAAGAATCGAAACACCACAACGAATTAGTTACAATACTATGTCAATATTGATTACAAGTACGGTTACAATAAATTAGTTACAATCTATCGGGTGTATTTATTGTAACCCTTTAAAACCTTAACAATTAGGTTAATTACGTTGCAAACTAGTTACAAGTAATGAATTACAAGAACTAAAACACATACAACGACTTAGTTACAATACTGTAACAATATTGAGTACAAGTACGTTTACAGTAAATTAGTTACAATAAGTAATCATGGGACAATAATATCGGTTACAATTATTTTAGTTACAATAAGTAAATTAGTTACAATTATTGTAGTTACTTATTGTAGTTACAATAAGTAATCATGGGACATTAATCATGGGATAACAATATCGGTTACAATTAGGGGTGGGCACGAATCCCGATCCCGTCCCGATCCCGGTGGGATTTAGGACAAAATATCAAATCCCGTCCCGCAAAAATTATGCGGGACGAAACGCGGGACGATCTCGGTGGGATCCCGCAAATCCCGTCCCGTCCCGCATATAATAATAATAATAATAATTTTTATAATAATAATAATAATATATTATTAGTATTATTATTTTGAGCAAATATTATAATTATAATTATAATCATAATCTTCCATTTATAATAATAATAATATTTGTTTATAATAATAATATTATTATTATTTGAGCAAATATTATTTATAATTATAATAATAATTTTCAATTTATAATAATAATTGATTATAATATTATTATTATTATTATATAATATTATAATTTAATTTAATAATAATATTAATTTATAATAAAACTATTATTATTATTATTATATTATCATTATTATATCATATTATATTTTTTCTTGTAAAATATAATTATTTTATAATAATAATAAAAATAAGTAATATTATTTTTTATTTTTTTTAATTATAACATGGCATTATTATTATTATTATTATTATTATTATTATTATTATTATTATTATTATTATTATTATACTCATTTAGAGCTACAAGAGGCAAATAGCTAAATACGGTATTCTTCTCAACTATCAATAGATAATGAGATAGTATCTGGTGAATCTCGTCTCAATTCCTTTCCGTTCCGATCTAGTAAGATAATGTAGCCAAATATATTGAACATTATAATTAATTATACAATCATTGTATGAATTAATAATAGTATTATAATAATAATAATAATATTATTATTATTATTATTATTATTATTATTATTATTATTATTAAATAATATAGTTGAGAAGAATATATACCATATTCAACATATTATACAAATTAATGAATTATGAAAACATTTTTCACTTTCCAAATTTATATAATATTTTATTATTTTTATTTGCGGGACAAGGCCCGTCCCGTCCCGTCTCGATCCCGTCCCGTCCAGACACCATCTCGTCCCGAAAAAAAAGTGTCAATCCCGTCCCGTAAAAATTTCGCGGGACGAGTCCCGTCCCGTGCCCACCCCTAGTTACAATAGTTTACAGTAGTTACTGATTTGCACATCTGCAGGGTACAACAAAAGTATGTTACAATAGGTTACAGTAGTGAATGATTTGCATACTTTCATGGAATAGGTTACAATAAAAGTAGGCTATAAAAGTAATCAAATGCATTAGAAGCACAGTTAGGTTACTAAAGTTAAAGTTGTTTATATAAATTACCAATTCCTGACTCGGTCATCGATCGGTTGATGGTTATTGACAAATTACCACTATTGCTAGGGTCCAAATTCCATCGATCAAAGGCTATTACGAAGTAAAATATATGTTTGCAAATTCAATTTATCTTTAATTGTAATCTACAACCTTATCTATATTTAAACAAATCTTTTTTAAATCATAACCAAATCTTTTTCAAAATAAACAATCTTATCTATATTTAAACAATATTATCTATCTCTATTTTCTTTTCTTTTTTTAATTTTAAAGAGAAAAAATATTACTTTAAGGGTATTTAGGTAAAATTCACCCTAAATGGTATAATTACTAAAAAGAAAAGGGAATATTTCCTTAGAAAAAAAGGGAATATTTCCTTAGAAAAAAAGTGAAAAGGGAATATTTCCTCAAATTTTCACAAAGCAAAACAACCCGGACAAGAACCATGACGTCACCACATCATCACTATCCACGAACAGCGGTAGACAGTAATACCACCATTCATGAGCCACCGCTACGAACGACGACCGCCGGCAAGGCGCAAGGGCGCATCACCGGCAACACACACATCCCCGACAGTCACCACCCCAGCAGCGCTATGCAGAGCCACACCGGCAAGGTAAACATCGACTCCAAACGGCCCAGAGGAGAGACTAAACCAGCTGAAGGGGAAGCACACAAGCAGGGAGAACCAGCAGCGGAGAAGAGGAGCAAACCTGAATGTGCAGCCCGGCACGACAACAGTCCGATTAGGAGGAGGAAAGCCGAACCCGCAACCTGGGGAGGCCCGATGCAGCAGCCTCAACGCACCAACAGATTGCCCTCAAAGCCAACTATCACGAACCTCCAACCAACCAGACCAAGCGCGACAGCAGCACACACAGGCCGAGAACACAACCTCCTAGCCACCAGCCACCATAGGCGCACCCCCAACAGCCGATTCAGAAAAAGGAAGGGACGACGAAAGAGCGCCCAGATCTGAACCCCGCAAACACACTCCCACACCCACGAGTCCAGATCTGACCACAAAGCCGTCGAGCCCAAGCCAGACCTAGGCTACCCGAAGCCGCCGAAGACCCAACACAACCACAACCCTACACCATTTTCGAACAGATCCAGACAGAAACCCCACCTTGATGTCCAGATCCGACTCACGAGAACAATCCCCATCCGAACTCGAACAGATCCAACCCCAAATAGCAAATCCCACCCGAACTCGAACAGATCCGGCCGAATCTGACTGCACAGGGAGAATACCGAAGAGAACACGACTCCAACACCCCAAGAAACGCTCAGATCTGGTGAGAGTATGACGGAACACCGACATAGGTAAAGTTCCTCAGAACCAACGCACCACCAAACCCTCACGAAACGCTGCTCCCCATTTAATACTCTAGATCTTGCAATTAATACCCAAGAAAACACCCAAAAAATTGAATTTGTAGACAAAAATTCATACAAATTTGAAGAGCGTGGGTGATAATTGAAGGAAGAGCCAAAGCGAGATGAGAAAACCAAGAGAAGAGTAACCCTCAGAGAGAGTTTCTCTCTAGGTTTTCTCACTCTAACACCAAACTTTGATGTCAATATATGTCATGATGTAGGAGATCGAGTGAATTCAAAGACAATATTTTTTGGCCTTATATATCTGCTAGAAATCACTGATTTTAGTATGAGTGAGAATTTCTTCTTTGACGGTGTGATCAAGCCTGAGTGTTGAACATCTTTGTGTTGATCAGCCACGTCGCATTTCAAGCATCAATGCGGAAAATGAATATGAAAGGAAGATAGTAGAAGAGCATATGGATGGAAGCTCTATAATTTATTACACATCAACAACTAGGAACTGAAAAACCCACATTGGAAAAATGATCTCTAAGGTAGAGAGACTGTAATTTTGCTAAGCCACTCACAGTAGAGATTCCTGTCCAAGGATGAAGGATACCACAACTGATCATCAACAACTGCATTTTTCTGTTACAAAATAATAACAGAGAACATGCATCATTATATATTGTTATGAAATTGTATGAATAGAAAAAGAAAGAAAATGAATGTGTTGAGATGATACAAGAAAGAAATTGAGTATTTACCTATTTAAACCAAATCTTTCTTGAGATTTTGGATATGCGTAATGCTGCCACCAGAAGGATCCATTCTCCGAATCGAGTAGCAAGCTGAAAGAAAGCATACCTCCACTTGGTTATCCAAGTCAGTGAGCCGAGGATTCCTAAGAAGCCGAAAGCGAATCCCGCTCCCATCCCACCATAGAAACATTGCTTGTCTGGCCATTTATCTTCAGTTTCACTTTCATCAATTAGAGAAGGTTGTTGACCTTGACCTGGATCAACATTGTCTCCTGGGCAATTTCCGAGTGGAAAACCGCAAAGCTGTGGATTTGCAGCAAAATCAGAGGGGTCGAAACCTTGCAATTGGGTGCCTTTAGGAATTCTTCCTGACAAGTTGTTATGCGAAAGGTCTAGCATTTCCAAGGAAGATATCTCTGAAAAGGCTTGGCGGGATTTGGCCATGTAGTCTGTTATGTGACAAGTTAAGAACTTGCAAAGACTGGAGCTGGCCAATTTGTTCGGGAATACTTCCTTGCAAGCTATTGCACGACAAATCTAGTGAATCCAGCTCCACTAGAGAAGCCAACCCCTTTGCATGCTTAGATTGAACAATCAACAACTGGCAACCGAAAACAAACTGAAAACAACATCTGTAACCAAGGCAGAGACTGTAATGTTGCTAGGCATACAATTACACAAAGTACAAGCAGATGGATCTTTCTCTCAGCAGAGATTCATGTCCCAGGATGAAGCATCACAAAATCGATCAACAAGTGCGTTTTTCTGGTACATATTAATAGCAGAGAGCGTTATTTCATGTTGTTATTAAAATGTATGTATAGAACAAGAATGAAAATGAAGGTATGTATTGAGATGAAGCAAGATAGAAATTGAGTATTTACCTATTAATTTGAACTTAATCTTTCTTGATACTCTGGAGGTACTTAACGCTAGCACCAGAAGGATCCATTCTCCGAATTGAGCAGCAAGCTGAATGAAAGCATATCTCCACTTCCTTATCCAGGTCAGGGATCCGATGATTCCTAAGAAGCCAACAGCGAATCCTGCTCCCGACCCACCATAGAAACTCTCCTTGACTGACCATTTATCTTCCGTTTCACTTTCATCAAATCTAGAAGGTTGTAGAGCTTGAACTGAATCATCATTGTCTCCCGGACATTTGCAGAGTGGCAAACCACAAAGGTATGGATTTCCAGTGAAATCAGAGGGGTGGAAACTTTGCAATTGGGTGCCTTTTGGAATTCTTCCCGATAAATTGTTATGCGAAAGGTCTAGCATTTCCAAAGAAGATATCTCTGAAAGGCTTGGTGGGATTTGGCCATGGAGTCTGTTATGTGACAAGTTGAGAAGTTGCAAATCCTTGAGCTGGCCAATTTGTTCAGGAATACTTCCTTGCAAGTTATTGTATGACAAATCTAGTGAATCCAGCTCCAGTAAAGAAGCCAAACCCATCGGAATTTCTCCACTGAAATTGTTGCTTGAGAGGTCAATTAGTTTTACCAAATGCAAGGTACTCTGAAACTGCCAAACTTGACTTTTCCAAGTGATGTATGCATTAAAGTAAAATACTTCTTCAAGTGGCATTCCCCCCGTAATCCCATTCTTATCCGAATACATAACCCTTAGACTTGAATTCACTTGACGGACCATTGCAGGGAAATTTTGGATACAAGAAGGGATGTTTCCTGACAGCAAATTATGGGATAGGTCCAAGATTTGAAGAGAACTAAGATGACACAGACTGGTGGGTAGAATGCCTGTCAAATGATTAGACTCTAAGGAAAGAACACTTAGGCTTTTAAGATTTTCTCCGATTCAAGATGGTATGATTCCAGAGAATCTATTCCCAGCCAAGTCTAGAATCCTCAATTCACTACAATTTTCAAGCAAAGAGGGTATTGAACCGGAAAACCTATTATTTCTTAAACTCAACACATAGAGGTTTCTGGTGATTCCTATTGAACTTGGAATTGGTCCGGACAAGTTATTGTTGGTTAGAAAAAGAGCACCTAAGTTAGATATCTTAAACCCAAGCCAATAAGGAATTGATCCTGATAAAAGATTATTAGATAAGTCGACAACATTTGATAAATTTTGGTTTTCAAAAAGCCCATTATATAATTTGGGAGGAGAATTTGATGAATGATAAGGATATGGAATGGGAGAAAATCCAGAGAAATTATTTTTAGAAAGATGGAGCTCATTTGCTGTGAAGAGAAAAAAAGGGATTTGACCAGAAAGAGCATTTAAAGTCAAATCTACAATTGTCTCAAGATACAAAAATTGAAATGGCATATTTGGTATTGTACCAGAAAGACTGTTAGATGAAAGATTAAGATAAGTTAATGATGGTAAAAGGTTCCTCCAAAACACTATTGGAATGGTACCTAATATTTTACAATTAGATATGTCCAAGGACCTTAATCTATTTTGTGAAAGTAGCCAACTTGGAAAACTCGGACCTAAGTTGCAAGAACTCAAATCAATATAAACTGCTCTAGGTAAAGTTCTATTAAAACTAACTATCAAATTGGGATTACTTGAAAGAGTTAACCTTTTTAAATTGGAAAAATTGGTGAAATGTGTATCTGTAAGCACACCATTGAGAATGTTGTTGTCTAGATAGAGGACAGTAAGACTTGCAGGGAAAAGGGAAAGACTACTTGAAAATTGAGGTTTAAGGAGTTTTCCATGTTGAGGTGGAAAGCTGTCCAGGCTATTGTAACTCAAGTCCAAAACTGCTAATGATTTGAAATTCACCATGGAAGGAATAATACCTGTGACATTCATTTTCCTCAACCACAGCTGCTCCAGTGAAGAACTAGCACAACCTGACAAGCCTTGAAGAATGTTGGGAAGGCTTTGATTTATGGTACTCCCATAAGCATCTAAAACACTCAAGTTGCAAAGATTCCCGATGGAATTGAATATTCCATGTTCAAGGGAATTTGATGAAAGATCAAGAATTTCTAGAGACATCAGGTTATCATGGAAGATATCCGGAAAAGGGGCGTCCAATTCCAAACCACTCAAATGCAATTCTGATAGATTTCCTGTAGTATTCACCAACAACGATGAGAGGGAGAAAGCGGACAATTGGCTTTCAGTAAGATCAACTGTTTGAAGAGATGATGAGGAATTAACACCATGGACAGTAGTAGATGACAAATCTTGTGTAGGGAAATAACATGAATTGCATTCGAATTCGGCTAAACTGGGTAGTGTTCTTGTCACTAAAACCCAATCCCTTGCTTCACTTAGGTTGAGGCCGCTCATATCAAAGCTTTGTAAAGAAGAAAGATGAGAAAGCCATTGAAGGTTGTCAGTAGACAACTTATTCCACCCTAGATCTAGAGTTTGGATTTTGGAGAGGTTGCCAAGTTGAGGAGGAATAGTACTGAAAAATCCAGCTTCCGAAAGCTTAAGATACGTCAACTCGGTTAAAGAACCGATCAACTTTGGAATTCTCATAACAATATTGAAGTTGTCACTGAGGTCCAAGCTCCTCAAGTATTGGAGTTGAAGCAAAGAAGGCCGGAGTTGATAGCTTTCTAAGTTTTGCCCGGAGAGATCAAGGGATACAACATGTCCTGTATCGCCATCACAGGTAATCCCCTCCCAACGACAACAATTCCTCGCAGCGTCGCTAGAATTCCAAGACGAAAGTTTGCCATTATTCTGAGGGAATGATAATGGAAAGCTTTTCTTGAAATCGAGGAGGGCAAGTCTCTCTCCATCGACACACCCCATGGTGATGGTGAGGGTGTATGAAAGAGTGGTTAGAGTGAAAAGAAGAAGCAATTGGTTGATTGGCTTCAGCTTGAGGAATGAAATATGGAAGGCCATGTCTGTGTTTTTGTGAAGAAGATCGATGATGATCAACCTTAAGCTTCCAACTCTCTCTCTATATATACATAAGATTTGGAATTAATGTTTGTTGAAATTGCAATTGAAAACAGTGAGGGATAGCCATCCGATTGAAAATGGGAGGGTAACGGTGAAGTTACGCTGCGATTGAAAATTATAAGTCCTCCTTTTACCGATTCAAAGTCTATCGGAAGGCTCAAATTAATTTTGATTGGATATTTGGATGAGTTTTCAATCTTTGTTTGACACTAATTGCGCAGTAATGCATTCAAAGGCTTGGATTAGTCTCGGTATACATTATTACATTAGAGGCTCAAAGTTTGTGTTACTTGTGCATTTTTTATCCAAAGTCGACGGTGAATTTGTTTCTCCGATAACTCATGTCCAATCGATTCCAACATGTGTCATGTTGTTTTGCGTTGGGTGTCCAGTTAAACTAACTGCTTACACGTTAACCTGCAGATGGGACTTGTTTTTTCTCTCCTCTCTCTCCCCTTTTCCGCCTCCCACCTTCTCTCCCTCAGTCTGACGTTGTCAGGGGTCGCACAATGGAAGGTTGCACCCCCTCCTCCCTTACCTGCTACCGGTTGCAAGGGTTCCCCCAATATCCAGTTTCAACCAATTTAAAACCGGGTTGGATTAACCTTGCAATAAATCCGTTTTTTTTTGTCATTTAGTGCATTTCCCTCTTTAATTGATTTTTTTAGGACTAATAAATTAGATTCTAAATATTTATTTGAAAAAAAATTTATAATAAATACATGCTAAATATATTTAATATATTATGGTTTTCGGGTAAAAAAACATACCATAAGTTCAACCGATTGATTTTCATTTTAGTTCTTAGGTAAAAAAAAATTTTTTTATTGAAAGATAAACTAAAATAGTTTTAACATAATCTAAATAAAAATAACATTTATATATTTAATTTCAAAAGTATAAACAAAATGGATCAAATGGATTAAACCAAGTTTCAATTAATTTTGAATTTTGACTCACTTCTCATTTGAATTATAGTATAAATGTATAAATTTATCGACAGTGCAAAATTAATAGTCTGTACATGGACTCATAGTACGGGGTATATAGCTTAATACATAAAGAGGGAATTTTATGATTAGAGCCCATTTCAATATCTGATATATATAGAAATCATTGATTTTAATTATTAGTATGAGTGGGAATTTCTTCTTTGACAGTGCGATCAAACCTGACTGTCGAACATTTTGTGTTGATCAGCCTCGTCACATTTCAAGCATCAATGCGTAAAATACTAAAATTAATAAGAAAGAAGGATACTAGAAGAGCAGATGGATGGCAGCTCTATAATTATTACACATCAACAACTAGCTAGGAACCGAAAAATTAACACACATTGAAAACAAGATCCCTATCTCCAACCAAGGGAGAGATACTGCATTTTTCGATCCAGGGTTACTGTAATTTCACAACAGAGATTCCTGTCCAGGGATGAAGCACAACACAACTGATCAACAACTGCATTTTTCTGTTACAAAGTAATAACAGAGAACATCATTATGTCTTGTTATGAAATTGTATGTATAGAAAAAGAAAGAAAATGATTATGTTGAGATGATGCAAGAAAGAAATTGAGTATTTACCTATTTGAACTGAATCTTTCTTGAGATTTTGGATATGCGTAAAGCTGCCACTAGAAGGATCCATTCTCCGAATTGAGTAGCAAGCTGAAAGAAAGCATACCTCCACTTGGTTATCCAAGTCAGTGAGCCAAGGATTCCTAAGAAGCCGAAAGCGAATCCTGCTCCCAACCCACCATAGAAACATTGCTTGTCTGGCCACTTTTCTTCCATTTCACTTTCATCAATTGAAGAAGTTTGTAGAGCTTGAACTTGATCAACATTGTCTATCGAGCAATTTCTGAGTGGCGAACCACAAAGCTCTGGATTTCCAGCAAAATCAGAGGGGTCAAAACCTTGCAATTGGGTGCCTATTGGAATTCTTCCTGACAAGTTGTTATGTGAAAGGTCTAGCAATGCCAAGAAAGATATCTCTGAAAGGCTTGGTGGGATTTGGCCATGGAGTCTGTTATGTGACAAGTTGAGAACTTCCAAAGACTTGAGCTGACCAATTTGTTTGGGAATGCTTCCTTGTAAGCTATTGCGCGACAAATCTATTGAATCCAACTCCACTAGAGAAGCCAACCCCTTTGGAATTTCTCCGCTGAAATTGTTGCTTGAGAAGTCAATTAGTTTTATCAAATACAATTTGCTTTGAACCTGCCAAACATGACTTTTCCAAGTGAGATATGCCTTAAAGAAAGCTACATCTTCAAGTGGAATTCCTATTGTATCCACAGGAGTCGGGTGATATAAAAACATTGGAGTTGAAGTAACATGATGGGCCATTGCCGTGAAATTTTGAATACAAGAGGGGATGATTCCGGACAACAAATTATGAGATAGGTCCAGGATTTGAAGAGATCTAACCTGGCACAGGCTAACGGGTAGAATGCCCGTCAACTTATTAGACGACAAGGAAAGAACACTTAGGTTTTTCAGATTTTCTCCGATCCAAGATGGTATGATTTCAGAGAATCTATTCCCAGCCAAGTCTAGAATCTTCAATTGACTACAATTTTTCAACAAAGAATATGGTAGTGGACCGGAAAAACTGTTATTTCTTAAACTTAGCACAATGAGTTGTGTGGCATGTCCTAATGAACTTGGAACTATTCCGGACAAGTTATTGTTTGTTAGAAAAAGAGCAACTAACTGAGGTGTGAAAAATCCAAGCCAAGAAGGAATCGAGCCGGATAAACGATTATCAGATAAGTCAGCACTAACGATACGAAAATATGGAGGAATGATGGGCGCAAATCTAGAGAAATTATTTTTTGAAAGATAGAGCTCTTCTGCATTGAAAAGAAAATAAGGGATTGGACCAGAAAGTGCATTTGAAGACAAATCTACAGTTTTACCAATATCGGAATATATAAATAATGGTATATTTGGCAATGTCCCATAAAGATTATTCGATGAGAAATTAAGATGTCTTATATTAGGTGAAAGGTTCCTCCAAAACGTAATCGGAATTCTACCTGTTATTTTAGAATGAGATATGTCAAGGGAGTACAAGTTTTCCGAAGGAATCCAACTTGGAAAACTAGGACCCAAGTTGCAAGAACTCAAGTCCAATTGATATGCTCTAATTAAAGTTTTATTAAAACTAACTCTCAAATCGGGATTACTTGCAACACTTAACTTCCCTAAATTGGGTAGATTGGCAAAATGCACATCTGTGAGTACACCATTGAGATTGTTGTAGCCTAGAAGAAGGGACTGAAGACTTGAAGGGAAAAGGGGAAGAGTGTTGTTTAGAAGTCTACCATTCTTGAAGTTAAGGAGCTCTCCATTTTGTGGTGGAAAGTCCAACCTATTGCTACTCAAGTCCAAATAAGATAATGATGTGAACTTGAACATGGGAGGAATAGTACCTGTGAGATTCATAGAATCCAAGCTCAAAGAGAAGAGTGAAGAACTAGCACAACCTGACAAGGCTTGAATAATGTTGGGAAGGCTTTGATTTGTGGTACTCCCAGAAGCATCTAAAACACTCAAGTTACAAAGATTCCCGATGGAATTGAATACTCCATCTTCCAAGTAACTCACTCTTGATAGATAAAGTTGCTCTATTGAGATCATATCATGGAAGATGGCAGGAAACGAGATGACCAATTTATTCGAGCTGAGATCTAGAGTTTGGAGTTTGGAGAGGTTGCCAAGTTGAGGAGGAATAGTACCCAAAAATCCAGAATCGGAAAGATCAAGATACGCCAACTCACTTAAGGATCCAATGAACTTTGGAATTCTCATTGCAAAGTTTTGGACGGAGAAGGACAAGGTGCTCAAGTGTTGTAGTTGAAGCAATGAAGGCCGAAGTTGAGAGCTTTCTAACTGTTGACCGTTGAGAGAAAGGGAGACAACATGTCCTGTGTCGTAGTCACATGTAATCCCCTCCCAATCGCAACAATTCCTCTCAGCCTCACTAGAACTCCAAGACGAAAGCTTGCCACTGTTCTGAGGGAACGATGCAAAGCTTTTCTTGAAATCGAGGAGTGCGAGTCTCTCTTCATCCACACACCCATTGGTGTATGTAAAGGGTACTACATTTAGAGCCAAAAGAAGAAGCAATGGCTTTAGGACGAGAAATGAAATATGGAAACCCATCTTCAACTGCTTTATGTTTTTGTGAAGGAGATGATGACTAACCCCCATCAAAAGTATGGTTTATATAAGTGAATATCATGTCACATTTGTTACATGTTTTTGTGTGAACACCCAAATCCATATGTGAGAAATTGGCCATCAGTATAGTAACCTTTTTATTTGATTGATTGATAATTGATTTCCATAACTAGTGCCGCGTGTATGAAAATGTATGTTATTATAATATTCTAAATAGTATTATAAAATTGTACGAAAATAATTTCCAAGTCTTCTTTTGTAGTCAAAGTCTTGTTTTGTCAACATTCATATACATTTCTAAGATGCCTCCTACGATCTCAAAAGAAGATGCCTTCTACAATTAGGCTGAAAGCGATGACTGACATTTCTTATTTGTTTGTTTGTGTGTCAGTCTTCTCGTGCGATCTGCTTGCATTGAGTAAACGGTGTAAATCTAACGAAACAATCCGAATATGGTTCAACTGGGAAAGACTTGCGGGTAGTACCCAAAGGTCTTGGTTCGAACCCTGGATGATCGCGAACCCGATAATGTAACTACCACTTGAGGATCGTAACATTTGCCACCAACTACTCAAAAGTATACCTAACACTCAAAAGTATGTCTATGGTGAGCACTTACTAAATAAAAATTAAGCATTTAGGTATGTTGTGATGTGTTGGAACCTTTGTCCCACATCGAAAAATACGATAACCCGAGCCTTGCATATAAGTCAGTGGGCCACTCCTTCTATTGCCAATTGGTTTTAAGGTGGAACCCCGCTGATCTTATGTGCTCGGCTCGGGTGCGCATGTGCGCTCGAACGTGTGGATCCACACGTTATATGGCCCGCCGGAATTCATCAATTGTATAAGAACGGTTAAGGAATTCATCAAATACCAACAGCATCACTGTATTATACTAGTATGGGACCTCAGTTGAGCTGTTCAAAAACTTTGATATGGAATCAACTAAAAACGACAAAACAACTATGAATGTGATTATAGTAATGTGGTTGTTGGTCAATAATTCAAGTGTCTCTAGATGTGTGTAGAGTTCTCCGGAAGCTTGGAGAACCTTAGGAAATGTATGGAGATGACTAGAAGCATAGGGATTGCTCTAGTCTTGGAGTATTCTAGAGATGTCCTAGAATTCTCCTTGTAAAGGATGGCATGGCCTATAAATAGGCATAAGGAGCACATGTCGTAAGTCAGCGGGCAAGGTTGAGTGCTCCTCCAAATGAGTGTGAGCATGTAAGGTGTTGTGTAGCCTAGTATGTGATCGATCGAGCACGAGGGCGTCTCGATCACAAGGTCAAGAGTGGTGAGTGTTGGTGAGAGTTGTACAAAATACTTTTGTACATTAATACAAGTCCTCATTTGTAAGAGAGTCGGTCCATCCAAGTCACACGAGATCGAGTGATAGCTACCAGTATTTTCCCCAACAGTAGGTGCATAATTATTTCTGCTTATTTCATAGCACCTGTTGTATGTTTAGGTGATTTTCGTCTGCCGATTTGTCGGCCTCTCGAGAATCAAAGATCGAATCTTTACTTAATAATAAAAAAAATATGAAAGGAAGATAGTAGAAGAGCAGATGGATGGCAGCTCTATAATTTATTACACATCAACAACTAGGAAATGAAAAACACACAATGGAAAAAAGATCTCTAAGGTAGAGAGACTGTAATTTTGCTAAGCCCCTCACAAGTCACAGCAGAGATTCCTGTCCCAGGGATGAAGCATAGCACAACTGATCAACAACTGCATTTTTCTGTTACAAAATAATAAAAGAGAACATCATTATATATTGCTATGAAATTGTATGTATAAAAAAGAAAGGAAATGAATATGTTGAGATGATGCAAGAAAGAAATCGAGTATTTACCTATTTGAACTGAATTTTTCTTGCGATTTTGGATATGCTTAATGCTGCCACCAGAAGGATCCATTCTCCAAATCGAGTAGCAAGCTGAAAGAAAGCATATCTCCACTTGGTTATCCAAGTCAGTGAGCCGAGGACTCCTAAGAAGCCAAAAGCGAATCCTGCTCCCATCCCACCATAGAAACATTGGTTGTCTGCCCATTTATCTTTAGTTTCACTTGCATCAATTGGAGAAGGTTGTTGACCTTGACCTGGATCAACATTGTCTCCTGGGCAATTTCTGAGTGGCAAACCACAAAGCCCTTGATTTCCGGCAAAATCAGAGGGGTCAAAACCTTGCAGTTGGGTGCCAATTGGAATTCTTCCAGACAAGTTGTTATGTGAAAGGTCTAGCATTTCCAAGGAAGATATCTGTGAAAGGCTTGGTGGGATTTGGCCATGGAGTCTGTTATGTGACAAGTTGAGAACTTCCAAAGACTTGAGCTGACCAATTTGCTCAGGAATACTTCCTTGCAAGTTATTGCACGACAAATCTAGTGAATCCAGCTCCACTAGAGAAACCAGCCCCTTGGGAATTTCTCCACTGAAATTGTTGCTTGATAGGTCAATTAGTTTTACCAAATCCAAGGTACTTTGAAACTGCCTAACCTGACTTTTCCAAGTGATGTATGCTTTAAAGTAAGATGCATCTTCAACTAGCATTAATGCACTTTGAACCAGATACTTTAAGCGATATGAAACATTTAAATTTGAAGTAACATGATTGGCCATTGTGGTGAAATTTTGGATGCAAGAGGGGATGATTCCAGACAGCAAATTATGAGATAGGTCCAAGATTTGAAGAGATCTAACTTGGCACAGGCTAACGGGTAGAATACCGGTCAAATTATTAGACGACAAGGAAAGAACACTTAGATTTTTAAGATTGTCTCCGATCCAAGGTGGTATGATTTCAGAGAATCTATTCTCAGTCAAGTCTAGAATCCTCAACTGACTACAATTTTTAAGCAAAGAATATGGCAGTGGACCGGAAAAACGATTATTCCTTAAACTCAACACTTGGATTTCTGTGGCATGTGCTAATGAATTTGGAATTGTTCCGGACAAGTAATTGTTTGTTAGAAAAAGAGCAACTAACTGAGGTGTCAAAAATCCAAGCCAATAAGGAATCGAGCCTGTTAAACGATTATTAGATAAGTCAACAAAACTAATCAGATTTTGACCATCTCTATGATTTTTTTTTGGTTTAGTAGAATTTGATGAAGGATATATAATGGGCCCAAATCCAGAGAAATTGTTATTTGAAAGATAGAGCATCTCTACACTTAAGAGATAATAAGGGATTGGACCAGAAAGAGCATTTGAAGACAAATCTACAATGCTACCAATGGGCAAATATATATCTAATGGTATATTTGGCAGTGTCCCATAAAGACTATTCGATGACAAATTAAGATAAATTAAGGACGATGGAAGGCTCCTCCAAAACATAA
This sequence comes from Persicaria maculosa, assembly GCA_963922045.1. Taxonomy (NCBI): domain Eukaryota; kingdom Viridiplantae; phylum Streptophyta; class Magnoliopsida; order Caryophyllales; family Polygonaceae; genus Persicaria; species Persicaria maculosa. Next base: position 4,276,091 of record OY998252.1, read on the forward strand.
TCGGAATTGTACCTGATATTTTAGAATGAGATAGGCCAAGGTAGCCAATGTTTTCTGAAGGAATCCAGCTAGGAAAACTAGGACCCAAGTTGCAAGAACTCAAATCCAAATAAGATGCTCTAAATAGAGTTTTATTAAAACTAACTCTCAGATAGGGATTACTTGCAAGACTCAACTGATCTAAATTGGATAGATTGGAAAAATGTATATCTGTGAGTACACCGTTGAGATTGTTGTTGTCTAGATAGAGGGCCTGAAGACTTGAAGGGAAAAGAGGAAGAGTGTTGTTTAGAAGGCTACCATTCCTCAAGTTGGGTGAAGAAATAATTGAAGCTTGAGGTAAGTTAAGGAGCTCTCCTTTTTGTGGTGGAAATTCCAACCTATTGCTACTCAAGTCCAAATAAGATAAAGATGGGAACTTCAACATGGGAGGAATAGTACCTGTGAGATTCATAGAACCCAAACTCAAAGACTCCAGTGAAGAACTAGCACAACCTGCTGATAAGGCTTTGATAATGTTGGGAAGGGTTTGTTTTGTGGTACTCCCAGAAGCATCTAATTCACTAAAGTTACAAAGATTCCCGATGGAATTGAATACTCCATCTTCCAAGTAACTGACTCTCGATAGATCAAGTTGCTCTAGAGAGATCATATCATGGAAGATGTCAGGAAACGGGATGACCAATTTATTCAAGCTGAGATATAGAGTTTGGAGTTTGGAAAGGTTGCCAAGTTGAGGAGGAATAGTACCGAAAAATCCAGAATCGGAAAGTTCGAGATATGTCAACTCACTTAAAGATCCAATAAAGTTTGGAATTCTCATAGAAAGGTTATTGTAACGGAGGTTCAAGCCCTTCAATTGTCGGAGTTGAAGCAAAGAAGGCCGAAGTTGATAGCTTTCTAAAAGTTGACCGAAGAGAGAGAGGGAAACAACATGTCCTGTATCGTAGTCACAAGTAATCCCCTCCCAACTACAACAATTCCTCGCAACCTCGCTAGAATTCCAAGACGAAAGTTTGCCATTATTCTGAGGGAACAATGCAAAGCTTTTCTTGAAATCGAGGAGTGCGAGTCTCTCTTCATCCACACACCCATTGGTGTATGTAAAGGGTACCACATTTAGAGCCAAAAGAAGAAGCAATGGCTTTAACATGAGAAATGAAATATGGAAAGCCATCTTCAACTGCTATGTTTTTGTGAAGGAGATGATGACTAACCCCCATCAAAGTATGGTTTATATAAGTGAATATCATGTCACATTTGTTAGATGTTTCTGTGTGAACACCCAAATCCGTATGTGAGAAATTGGCCATCAGTACAGTAACCCTTTTTATTTGATTGATTGATAATTGATTTCCACAACTCTTTCTCAAGTTGCATCATATCCACTTTTTTGCTGTGTTTTCGGAGATGTCGACTACGCGCAGGGAGACTTCGCATTGACTGATCAAAAGTGGTCACAGTACTAGATTTGATGAAGAGCACTTATAAAAAAGCATCCATGTATGTGCACAACTCATACCGTTGTGTTCATTCTAGTTACATTATAGATTTATAGGTATTGTATAAGAACGGGAAGGAACACGACAAAGCGTATGCGTACTAGACTCGTACATTGGTGTCGACAAATTGGGTTCATCAGTAGTCATCATCGTAATCGTCCCTGCGGCCGAGGAACTTCCGAACAACAGCTGAAACAGCTCCAAGTACCATGAATAGGACCAAGAGTTCAAACCCGCCTCCAATACCAACAGCAACACCAGGTCCAGGCATGAAGAAGGAGAATGGAGACCAGCCCCATCCACCATAGTATGGGACACCAAACCCGAACCCATACCCACCTACTAGAGGCGGGGCTACTGGTGGGTTCACATATATGTTAGTCCTGGCCAAAATAAGATGCATACATTACTAAGATCAATGTTTATGGTCACCCACATACATCAATTAGTGCTCTCAAAAGGCAATAATAGAAGCTAAAGTGAAATTCATCATAATCAAACAGCTCATCTTGTTCGGTAAAGGGAATCAAAGTACCCCCGTCAGCAATCAAGTCAATCCCATCAGCTAAGCTATTGCTTAGGTGCAGAAACCGACGAACCATTACAACATGATAGAATGGTAGAGGATACACTACCAAATTCATCATAATTCACTTTAATTCAATATTTCCAGGCAAAAAGTTTACTCTAGCAAATGACATGGCCAAGCAAGCAGGCAGCATAAATTGATAACTGATGCATGAAATGAATTTTTTGAAGCAAACAGATGTTGAAATATGTTGATGCGGAATAAACAGAACATTAATCCAACCACATCAGTATTATCTAACTCCTTTTTCTATGATAAAACTGTTTCTTTTTACAATACGCTTTTACAGACTAGAACTCCCTAAAATTTATAGAACCCTAGAACAGATAAAAAAATCTATAGTTAATTCATAGCTTATGTGACATTTAAGACATTTAGAGCTAGCAAACATTGCCAGTGATTACTATTCTTCATATGCCATTATTTACAAGGAATATCGGAATCAAAAGATATGACTTCCAATTATGTGCTTCATAGGAATGCTCCCAGCACTTGGAAATGTTCCTTAAGGTAAGTCCATGCTTTTAATACTCTATGCTAAAACTTAACTGAACCATTAAACATGAGAATCCTAAAACATCATTATGAGTTAAAATGTTTTCATACAACCCCCCACAGATTATCTCTAACTTCAATCAAATCACTGCTTTCATACATTCATCAAGTTTCATGCCCAGCCACAACCCTCTAGTAGCAGATACATTTGCTTGTCCCAAGGATCAACATATAATTAAACCCTTCGGTAGCCCATAGTCCCAACCATAGTCAGTGGGCACGGGTGTGGTGTTCCATAATATGGTGGATGAGGCCTGTCTCCAATTGTATCATTAAATTTAATGCATCAACTTTTGCAATTGCCCATGATAAAATTGTGATTCTTCATTAGGTGGTCTCTCTCTTTGTTGTGTATGCTAACTAGGGTTTTGCAAGGGTTCAATGAATGAGATGGAAATGGGCTGGCATTGTTTGGCTCTACACTGCCGAGCAAAATAAGTGGCCCGTGGGACACAGAGAACAACATTTTAGAACCAAACACCACCAACCCATCCTCATCTAATTCCTCCATCCTTTCAAACCCTAGTTAGGATGAACAATGATGAGAATAGCCACCTAAGGACTAATCATAACGGTTCCATGTATACACTACTAAGGTTCATGTTTTGGCTTGCACCATACAATAATTCCATAAAAATGGGGCCTGCAAAAGGCAATAATAATAGCTAAAACGGATATTCTAAAAGAGACCTGATTCTAAACTGTCTACAGGAAACGAGGAACTAAACATATCTAAATAACTCAAGCAAAAACAACGTGGCCTCTAGATAAAGAGGTCGTAGACAAGAAAAAGGCCGTTACCTTATTCAGTCAAAGAATTTATAATACCACATCAAGGAAAAATTTCATTCTATCAACAAAGCTAATACTTAAGTGCAGAAACCCATGAACCATTTCAATATAATACAATGCAAAACTGAGAAAGTAACTACCACTTGAGGATCATACTTCACTTCTAAGTTCATCTTGCGAGGCAACGTGATCTGACAAATGACATGGCCAAGTAACTAAGCAAAATATTAAGACATGAAGTGAATCTTTTCATGCAAGAGAACAGGGAAAAAAAACATATGCTTCTCAAATTACAGCACTTGCCCAACTATAGCATGCATTAGCTAGTGGCACATGGAATGCAAGGTTGAAGGAAATAAAACGCACATCTAGTACAATACTACAAATATATCATACCACTTGATAGATTGAGCTCGATCAACCCCTAACAGAGCATATTTATACCAAAGAAACCTAAACCACCTATCCAATTACATCACTATTTAGAGTCTAACCAACATCATATTTCCCCTATCCAACTCACATTCCTACAAACAACTTGTTGTGTTTATACCATGAGTTTTTACAGCTTGGATAGTACATACATCTCAAGAACAAACTTAAACTTGGCTGATTTCACATGTGTAAACAATACTTTCATGAATGTAACAACAAAAACTGTTAGTATCATCAAATAAACACAACTGTAGCTCCTACCGAATATTGGTACTCACATCTCATCACTCTTAAAGGGACGTGGGATCGCTCAACAGGCAAGAGCAAATGCTCCCAACACTTGAAATCTAATGCATGATTAGTGTCCCACAACTCTTTATCACCACCTCCTAGTCCAACAAGAAGGTTCCTTAAGGTAATACCACATTTTATTAAGCATTCCATTTAGATCCCAAACTCCACCTATAAACATTGAGAGGCCAAGTTTCTAGCTTGCTACAAAAAAGTACCCATCTCTTCATTTATCCTTACTCTGAATCAGTCTTCTCATCTATCATCCACACAAGCCAACTGAACAACCCATCCAATTCAAGTAATTGAACAAACCAAACACCCAAATAACTCAAAATTAAAAAGGGTTCACCTTGAATTATTGATTCTAGGGCCGGAGGAGCGAGGAGCCGAGGATCGGAACGCTTGTCCGCCAACCCTACCACTGGTTTTCGCAGCATAAGCGTCCTGAACAGCGCCGAGGGTCAAAACCCCAGCAGTTAAGGTCACAAGAGCGAGCTTCGCAAACTGATTCTCCACTTTCCTGATAAAATTGGCACACAGCAAGCAACACTCAGGTGAACAAATTGAGAAATCAAACAACCCAGATGAAAATCCCAAGGCTCCGTCAAATCACGGATTAAAAAGGCCTCACCTTGGAGCGCCATTTGGGTCCTGATTTGAGGAGGAGTTCCCGCAAGAGATGATAGTGAAAGTGTGTCTGAATTTGGGGTTCGGTTTGTGGGTGAGAGGAGAGAGGGCATTCGCAAAGAAGCCCTTATTTGCTGCCACCATCGACATCATTTGTTCGTCTCAGCGAGCGACTGTGTGGTTGTCTGTCAGTGAGGTGAGGTCGGAGAAGATAAACCAAATCCTGGATTTTAATAATTTATTCCCAAAATCAAGGGCAAAACACAAAGGTATTGAATTTAGGAAGACACGTGACACAAGGATAGTGGCCGTTGGAATATTCAAGATTTTTTATTTTTGGGTAAACTTGGTTCAACGGTTTAAACCACTGCTTAATTGCTTCACTATAATCCCTTTTTCACAAAACCACCCAAAATTTTTTCATTTAACCCACCTATGTTGATATTTTGTTTACAATTTATTCATCACACTCTTAGGTGTATTTTTCTTCATTTTGGTAAATAAAGAGCGGTTTCAAACCATTATTCACAGGTTCTTCCAACTGAATCATTTCGGAATTGTTCTTAGGTGTATTTTGGGTGAGCAAGGTTGGATCTGAATTCAACTCAATCGTTTTCATATATACTCGTTAGTTTAATTATTTAAAATAAAAGACAATCCAAGAACAAATAAAGTCGGCCAATCAAATATTCTTGTGTAGAAAATATAAACATTACATATTTCATAAGCAACAAAAACTTTCATATTGTATAATCAAGACAATGGAAATGAGGAGAGACCAAAAAAATTATCAGATCAAAAATTCTTAGCAAAGCAAAAAAGTGAATATATGTAACTGGGGAAAGTAGCATTAACACTTTCCTGCAAAGCCAAGTTTAAAATAAGTAAAACATACAAAAAAAAACACAAACCTCCTCTTCTTAAAGCTCCACCACAATCCCTTATCCCTTATAGACAACAACCCTCTACGGCATTACCCTAGAGAAATAGAGTTTTAAGTAAATTGATGAGGAGATGCAAAGAAGGAAGGACCAATGACTCTGAACATTAAAAAAAAAAAAACAGGACGCTAAGAGTAACTAAGGGGCTTTTGTCAATCCTCCGAATTCGCCATTCATTTCCTACTCACATCACATGTTATACTTGCTTGTAGTGGCTTTGATCCTCTAGTTGTTTCGCCCATAAAATCGGGTCATGGATTCACTTATACGGTGTAGCTTTGCTGGATGGTTTCGATGTCAATGCCCTTGAGCTTGGCGACTGACTCTACGTGGCCCTTAAGGGTTTGAAGCTCGCGGAGCCTTGCCATCTCTGCTCGCCTCTTTGCTTGCTCGGCAATCTCAGACAGCTCCCTGTAGCTGCTCTTCTCCGAGAAGAGGTTGGTGGTTGGTTGCGGTGGCTGGAGGCCGTGTAGTGTCCTTTGTGCAAGCGCCCATTGTGCTTCCCTCTCTTCTTTGCCATAGTCTTTCTTTGTGGTGAATGCAGTCTATGTATCACATGACATAACAAATTGCCATGAGTTTTTGTCCCTTGGAATCGGATGGCATTATACTAGTGATTTGTCGAAGAATGAAAGGAAAGGAATGTCGCATACCTTGCTCTCGAATAGGTTGAGCCACGCTTTTCCACTCAAGATGTAACGAATGGCAAACTTGAGCAAATCAAGTGGGACATAGAAAACGATGCTGTAGAGCCATACAACACCGGCCCATCCCCATCCCATACCTTTGATCCTTGCAAAGCCCCAGTTAGCGTACACAGCAATGAGAGTGGCCACCTGATGAAGAATTGTGATTTTGTAATATGCAATTAGAGCAGTTGATGCAAAGAAGCTTCAAGTATTAAAGTTGATGGCATTATCCAAGATAAGGAGTTTCTTTTCTTACCAGTTGTGCAAGGGCAAAAGCAGTGAGGAGCAGAAGACCTGGACGCTCAACAAACGACCAGCTACGAGAACGAGTGACAAAGATCAAGGCTTGACTCACTATACTGACTTGCAGATACAATGCAGCCATCATCTCATCCTCACTGTGTCTAATGGATCTCACACCAAATTTGTCCTACAGGAAATGGAATATCAAATTGTGAATAACATGATCATAAATAAGAAAATATCTCCGTGGAAGGGTTTAGTCATAATGGTCCAATCCAAAACATTGACAAGTACTATCTTTACCGAGAAGAAGTCAGTCTCCTTCATCGCCCAGAAGAAGATGACAGTCATCAAAGCCAAATAGCCTCCAAGAACGATACCAGTTGCAAATATTTCCTTCAACTTCCAACTGTCAGGAATTGGGGATGGCTTCACACGATCCTTCGAGATGGTCATAATTGTTCCTTGAAGATACAAAATTGTAGAATAATCAGTTTTCAAGTAATTTCCAAAAACACTCCAAAAAAAATTTCAATTATAAAAGAAGCATACCATCATTTAGAATGGCAATGATCAAGACCATGAAGGGAGAGAAGTCGAACTTCCATATGAGTGCAATGAACATAAAACCAAACTGTAAAGTAGAAGGGAACAACCATTAACCCACACAAATATAACTTTATGAAGAAAAATCAATAAGTACTTGTATGATTTATGATTATGGACATACCACGATACGGATTGTGATGGAAACAGCATAAATCTGCATGAAGGAAAAGAGAACAAGGAAATATATCACAAGACAGTACATAATAGAAACATGTTTGGGAGAAAGAAAAAAAATGCCACATTTCTACAAATAAGAAAGAAATTACTAACAGTGTAGTTCTTCATCCTTTGGAATATGGCTCTGCTAGTTAGCACAGCGCTTATGATGACACTAAGCCCCGGTTCAGTCAAAACAATGTCAGATGCGCCTCTTGCAGCATCAGTGGCATCAGCAACTGCAATACCTATGTCTGCTTTTTTCAGTGCTGGAGCATCATTAACACCATCTCCAGTCATTCCCACAATATGTTTCTTCTCTTGCAACTTCTTAACAATCTCATATTTGTGCTCTGTAAGAACAAAAGCCAGTTATGTTAACAAACTAAAAATGACAAGCTTTCCAAATATTACAGGAAGTGAAAGCTCAACTCAAGCATAAAAGAGCAAGTTATAAACAAACAAATCTGAAATCTTCACCTGGGAAAACCCCAGCGAATCCATCTGCTTTCTCAATCAATTCTTCAACTGGGAGACCACCAAGAGCCGATTCCTTATCATGACCAAGAAGAGCAGCAGAGGGATACATGTTCGTTCCCATACCCAATCTTCTGCCAGTTTCCTTACCAATGGCAAGTTGATCACCTGAAGCAGCAAGCATTAATTAGCACTCTATAAAGATTAGAACAACTTGACCCTAAAATGTGTACAAGATAACCTTCTTACCAGTGATCATCTTCACATTCACTCCAAGGTCAAGGGCTTTACGAATGGTTTCAGCACTGTCATGCCTAGGAGGATCAAAAAGTGGCATTAATCCAACGAATTGCCATGGTCCACCAGGGCTGTCTTTGCTCTTCTCAGGAACTTCCTATATTTTTTCATATATGAAAAAAAGCATAGATATGAGACAAGGTTCTACATTAGATAGATAAATTAATGACTTGATTTTTTCATCACAAACCTGTCTTCCGACAGCCAATGAACGAAGTCCACGTTCTGCAAATTTGTCAATGACAGAATGGACCTTCTTCCTAACGTCTTCCTTGCAATTGCATAGATCTATAATCTATTGACCAAAAAACAATGAAATCACAAGGTTAGGAGATATATAAAAATTGCTAAGATCATTGAGACAAACTTTTTTTAAAATAATTAATGTGCTATTCACCTGCTCTGGTGCACCTTTGCTAACTCTATGCCAGTTTCCCTCATTATCAATGTAAGTCAAGGCAGTCCTCTTGTCTACAGGGTTGAAAGGGAGGAAGTGCACCTCTCTGATGCCAGCTCTTGCCTGCATGAGTTACACATTTTAGAACATACTATCTAATAAGTAATGACTAATCTAATATGATATGGAAAAAAACAAATAGATTTGAAATATATATATATACCTCCTTTGGATCAGCAAGCATCCCAACCATGGCAGCATCTATAGCATCTTGATTCTCTGTTCTTGAAGCTCTGGCAGCAAGGAGGAGAACGTGCTCCTGGTCTACACCTTTGGCAAATACCTCAATAAGGTTTTTGTCAACACTTAACTTATTGAGGGTCAAGGTACCGGTCTTGTCACTGCAAAGAACATCCATTCCTGCCATTTCCTCAATAGCTGTCATCCTCTTTGTGATAGCTCCTTGTTGAGATAACCTGTGAGACCCAATAGCCATAGTAACAGACAGTACTGTGGGCATGGCAATTGGAATACCACCAATCAAAAGAACCAACAGGTTGTCAATCCCGCTCCTGTATGGGCGGTGTTGTATCGGGTACATCACAATAATCTCTACCAGCATTCCAATGGCAATGGAGCAAATACAAAAGTTCCCAATGGCCGTGAGAACCGATTGGAAGTGCCCAACTTGATTAGTGCTGTCCACCAAATGAGCAGCTTTACCAAAGAAGGTATGAACACCAGTGGCTATCACAACCGCTTCAAGTTCACCTTGTTTGCAAGTTGACCCAGAGAATACTTCATCCCCTGGGTTCTTTGTGACAGGAAGAGACTCTCCAGTTAAGGCAGACTGATCCACCTTCAGGGGATCCCCTTCAAGAAGACGGGCATCAGCAGGAATGATGTCACCTAGTTTCACACTAATGATATCTCCAGGAACCAGAATTGCAGCCTCTTCCTCGCTCCAGCGACCGTCTCTAAGAACCTAAAAAAATTGTCATACAAAGGTTATTATATCTTCTAAATGAAAAATGTTACCAACACATATGGATGGACTATTGTGGTTACCTTTGTTTTAGGAGCAAGTCCAGCCATGAGAGCAGCAGCAGCATTGCCAGCATTGTTCTCTTCAATGAAACTGATTGTAGAGTTGATGACCAACAGACAAACGATACCGACAAAATCTTGCCAATCTGGGGGTTGGCCGTTACCATTTGCCAGAGCAATAGCCATAATAGCTGCAGCTTCCATGACCCATGAAAGTGGATTCCACATGAAACCAAGAAACTTGAGCAATTTGCTTTCCTGTTTAACAAAACACGAGAGTTCTCAATTACTCATTGAAAAAAAACATGCCGCAAACATATGTAATTGCATTCACTAATGTATCATCTGGGTTTTGAACTGGTTGATTTGTTCACCAACCTTTTTCTCTTCGAGCTTGTTTGGTCCGAAGAGTTCGAGCCTGTTGGCTCCCTCCTCCGCTGACAAACCCTCCCGGGAACATTTCAGTTGTTCAAAGACTTCCTCAATGGGAATATGTTCCTGTTACATGACCTTTATCAGAATAAATATGCACAAAAACTAGAGGTATACAGAGCTTTTTTACAAATTCTACTCCACATGGCACCCAAAAACAAAACACATCAAAATTTGGCCAACGCCTAAACCAATTGAGCAAATCAAAGTTTTTTTGTTTTCATCGAACAAATTAAAAACGGGGCCAACTGACTCCACAGAGCTGCAAATAAAATACTGCTACTCCGTAGCAGAAAACCAATTTGCAGTTTGTACGGACAGGGAAGCGGGAAGCCAATCGGAATTAAACAACCTAGTCAGTTACGCCCCTGGTACAAGTGGTGGGCTGCCCAAAATCCTCCACAACGTGCTTCTTGCGTGGTTGATACGCGCGCAGGTGGTAATTAATTCCGGTGTTTGACAGTTCGGTCCCCCACACCACACCGGCTCCGGGAAATGGAAACACACAGCAATCAAACAAAACAGAACAATAGGAGCGTCTAAAACGATGAGCTTCATATGCCTCGGCCACAAAAGTTCGTCGTATTAAAGGTACCACGGAATAGTCAAGTGTACCAATTGAATTACACGGGAAAAATTCGAGACAAGGATTTAAAGCGTTCATCCGTTTGCTTAACTACAGATTTTAAATTGAACGATCAAATGAAGAAATTAGGCTTAAAGTTGGATGTATTCAAAGGATGGAAGTAACAAATAATACATCCCTTTCAAGGATCAACCAATCGATGAACAACATGTACACGAAACAAGAGCGTGCCACCATGAACGGTTGACGGTATCAACAGGCCATCTTATCCCGTGCATGTGAGTGTGATGTATGCATCCAATTTTTTCCACTCAAAAATCGGTTTCCAAACGCAAACTTTGACCCTATTGCTCTCTTTATTCTTTTCCCCTTTTTCACCCACCCCACCTCGTCTGTACTCTCTCCCACCACTCTATAAAATTCCCAAAACGCACCTAACCAGACCTATATAATATTTCAGATTTATTCGGAATAAAGGACTTCACAATCATTTTTTAATAACTTAATCTAACGGTGTGGAACATAAATAAATCCGGAAAATCAAAACAAAATCCCGGAAAGAATAGATTTGTTTCTTTTTTTCTTTTTTACTCATAGTTGAACTTGAACACGCGATTAGCTTTTCCATCAGAAACAGAGGGAAAGAAAAAACACAAATCATCATATGGAAAACATATAGTGCGATAGCAGATTACCGGTAACGGGATGGATTTCGATATCGGATTCATGTACAGATACTATAATTGGAATTTTCTGAACTACGAAGCGAGTCAATCACATGCATAGACACAGGAAACGGCGAAATCAATCGAAGGCAGCCGGAAAATAGCAGAGCACGCAGCAACCAAACCAATTCTTAGCACAAGAAGCACATCAAAATCTTGACGATTAAGTAGTAAGAAATCGGGAGATGGAAAGAGCGGAAAGGAGAGATACCAGATCAACCGCTTCGTTCTTGATGTCCTCCAAATTGAGGCCTTTGGCGGCCGCCATGGCTCAAAATCGAAGAGGGAGATCGGTGAACTTCACCAGAAAAGATCTGAGCGGAGAAAATTAGAAACAGCGATGAACTGAATCAGCGAATTAGAGAACCATTCGATGAACCTTCCTCTATCCCGAGAAAACTGAAAGTGGAGAAAAAGAGGAAGTGCAGGGAATGGGATTCTCAGCTCAACCCTACTAACCTCCCTTTTATACCCGCGGAGGAAGGTGGGCCCACCCCAAATTGCCCCTCTCCTTCTTCGTCTTTAACCTTTTAATTTAAATTAATTCGTAAAATCGCACCTGTTTTAGTATTTTAACATTTCTTTACAACAACGTCCTTTTTTGAAAATCGTCCACTTTTTTTTTTAATCCTTTTCCAGTCCTAAAATTTATCTTTTGAGGGGAAAAAATATTCTTATTGTGCTTGAGAATAATCATTGAATTTAATATATCTCGGAGTTATAAAAAAATAGTTCAACAGAAGTTAAATTGATAATTCACGACTCACGAGGGTGGTTTTTTTGGTTAGGAAAAGTAATTCAATTATGAATTATCCTACAAATTGGTCAAATTGGCAAAAAAAAAAAAAAATCAAAATCAAAACAAACAAAGATAAATCGGTCTAAAAAAATTGCATGTGAAATTAATTGAATGTCAAAATAATTGAAATTGGAGATGAAAACCCTATGTATCGAGACGTGAAACATTATTTATAAAAGTACCAAGTAATAGAGGTGATTTGTATCTATTCATGAATTTAAATTTTTGACTTATCATTTAAAGATTCTAAATTTTTATTTAATGTGAAAAGATTTTTTGAAATAGTTTACTAAAATAATGAATAGATTTAATAAATTTTCCGCAATGACTTTTATATCCTTTATCTTGATTGTCTTGGAGTTGTAACCTGCCGGATGCCCTTCTCACGCCGTTCCAATTTTATTTTTAAATTTTTATACTAAACTTATTGTAAATAGATTATCAGTCTTTCTAGCCTATACTCTGCAAACTGTTATGATCCTAAACTAGGGATTATGGAAAATACAGGGATTATTGTATATTGATACACTAAACTAGGACACTCCCATAGTCCCATATCAAATTAACCTCTCAACACGCCCCCTCAAGTGCGACTCGCACCTTGACAACGAACCCATGCCGGATCTAGCCGAACCTCGGCTCTGATACCATGTGAAATATCTGACGGGTCGTTAACGAGACGCAAACACGTGTCGAGTTACATTGATTTATTATTATTATTTTGCGATTATAAGGTCGTGATCCACCAACTTAACACAAAAACTTAAGCTATTGTGTAGAGTTTCACCATTTCTTATAACCCATCATTTTTACTCGTTTATAATCAATGTGGGAGAGACACTCTCATACCAAACCTCTCAACAAGAATGTCATGCATATAAGATGGAGAATTGATCAGAAGTATGTATTTTAACCTACATATCTATATCATTTTAACTCAGTAAATATGCATTTTTTAAATCCACAACTAAATATATAAGAAGTTAATTAAAGTGTATAAATAAGGATGGAAGGTATGCATATTCTTAATCATCAATCTAAAATTAATTTAGTAGAACATAATCACATATATAACGCTATATATTGAAAAGATCTATAAATAACAGTAGTATTATACTATTATGCTAGTTTAATGATTACAAAAATCTTGATGGCAATAGTCTGACAATTATACATATAAATCCTTTTGATATATAGATTATCAAATTGCTTATGAGTGGAAGGATTTACCCTATAAATTATTTTTTTGGTCAGAAAGGCAATCTTAGTCCATTATATATTATTATTGGATTGATTATATAGCTATCCTAAAATCCTAATCATTTATTTGATAAAAAAAATCCTAATCATTTAGGTCAAGCTACCTTATAATTCCTCCGTATTCTCTTGGTTTTAAAAAGTTTAAGGGCTTGTTTGTTTAGATAACTATGAAAAGGAAAGGTAAGGTATTAAATTTTACACATAAAATGTATATGATCACCAATTTTTGTGAGCTTGGAGGAGAGGATGAAGGGGAATATTAGCCCATCCTAGAGGTATTAGTTACCCCTCAAAATTAGGGAATAGAAGGGTAACACATTTGTATGGAAAATGGGAGAAGGAGGAGAATGATTAGAATAGGGATCAATGAATCTTAACTTAAATCTAGACTATATTCATGAGGGTAATCATTACTTTTCCCTACCAAAAAACAAACGGGGGCTAAGTTTAATATTCTCTCGATTTGTATGGTAAAACCTGACCCGACTCAATAACCCAATCCAACTCACTAAAATTTAGATCCGATCGAAATCCAAAAATCTAGTATAATGTACAAACCGAACTTAAACACAGGCCTGGCTCATTTTGACCCGATACCCGAATTGAATGAACCCGAACTTGACCCGACCCATACTTGACCTTTCCTTGATCGATCCGACCCGAAAAAGACCCGACTCATCCTTATAATTACTTTAATTGTCTTATTTTAATTACATATAATGAGATCTAATATAACTAAATAAATGATGTATAATAGTCAATAATTAAGATAAATAAAAATAATCATCATTTTATAATGAAACTAAATGTGACCCGACTTTCACCCAACACAAATCCGACCCAACTCGAAATCCAGTTGACCGAACTTATCCGATCCGACTGAACATATGATATATCCGATATATGACTGAACCGGTGAACCCGAATAGATATACCCGAATCCGACCCGAAAAGCGCCAATTGCCACCTCTAATTTGTATATGTAAGATTTTATTTTATTTTTTAACTATTGACACATTTTTCAAGAATGGACAAAAATCATAGCACAAAAAATCATAGCAATGTCTTTTTACAAAATTTATATTTTTTAAAAATTTATATTTTGTAGTATAATTTTTATATTTTTTAAAAATGTGTCAATTGGTCAAATATTTTTATTTTTAATCGGATGAATTATGACTTTTAATTAAGTTATTAAATAACACATTAGAATAAATTGTGATTTTTTTTAAAAATAGCTAGCACCGGATATGATATTGGTCAACCCTATAAAGCAATTTCATTTCATTGCATAAATTTTTTTCCCTTAAATGTTAAACAAATATTATTAATATATAAATAAAAAGGTTTGTTTGTGATGTCATGCATTCTCCAATTCCCGCACCACGCGAATTTAATCACTCGTTAGTCGCTAGCTACCAATAAAATTCAATGACCATTGGTTGTTGATCGAATAATTTAATAAATAAAAATGATCGATCATCAGTCACAGAAGAAAAAATTCACATTTAAGACAATTGCTAGAGTTTGGTATATTTAATTTAAAATTTAAAATACATATGAAAGCAAAATCTTGGTTGGTCATGTGGCCCCCGATCGAAGAGGCCAAATTGAGGATGAAACGCATCACTTCGTTTACCCTTTTGGTCGTGCGTGGCCCCTTTTATTTTATTCAACACAAGCACAGCCATCGAACGTGAATTTCACGGATTTGATGTGTGAATTAATTGTTTTAGACGAAAAGTTTATGGTTAAAAATCAAATAAAAATATATTACTCTATTACGGGATTAGGGCCGTCATAAGTCATGAGTATATATTTCAAAGTTTAATTTATATCCTACACGAAAGTTTTGTTTTGGATTAATTAGATCGATTTGCCCTTTTATATCATCAAAAGTTTTCAACCTAGCTAGGTAAAATAGTTACACCTCTACACTACACATGAGTACATGACCATTACATTACCTACTATTTCAATTTATAATAAGAAAAATAGTTTGTTAATAAAGTGAAATTGTATGATCCCCTAAAATTAGACCGGTCAAAACACAACCCGACCCGGTCGGCTCGATCCGAACGTTCGAAAAATTTCCGATCTGAAACCGGTGGGCTACCCCACCTAATACCAATTGGTTTTAGGATGGAACCCCACTCGGCTTGTGTGTTCGACTTGGTTAGCGCATGATGCGCTCAAACGTGCGTGACCCCCACATCATATGGCCCGCCGAAATTTAACATAAATTGACAATGATATGAATAGTTAATCATTTTTTATTTGTTAACAAACAACGTGAGATTACCACAATCTCAAACCCCAATCGAATTCGGATCCTCCCCCTACATTTGATGGTTGAGATTGATTTATTAGACATCCTAATATAAGAAGAGAATCCAGATTCATCTTGATGGTGGTTATTGACTTATTGTATAAGATGTAATTTTTTTTTTAATTTAGAGTGAAAATTCGAAGGGTTGTTAATTAATGGGGTAGATATGGATTTTTTATAAGGTAAAAATTCGAGCTCAGACAAGCCTGAAACTTGAAAGACCGACAAATCGGCAGACGGATTAACCGTCAACATATAACATATTAAACACACAGATTAATACTGAAGCTCGAAAGACCGACGGATTAACCGTCAACATATAACATACTAAACACACAAATTAACACAAATGAAATAAACACCCTAAGAACTCAGCACTATACCAAACCTCTATTACCTAGAACATTCAAGATAAGATAAGCAAGCAAGAAGAAAACAAGTAGGAAAAGGACTCGAGACCAAAAGAAGTACACATCCGCCTTAATTCAATTCAAGAAAATAAATTTGGTCGGTTAATTCAATTCAAATTTAGTGTCCTAAAAACATCAACCTGGTTAGTTTGGATTTGAAACCAAAAGTAATTACCCCGTATTACGACTTTGTTCTTTTAATTTTAATTATAAACAGTTCAATGGATGGCTGCAAATTCGTGCATGACTATATAAAAACAAAATACGTACGGAGCTATGAATTATTATTAGGGAAATTTTGGAAAATATGCACTTTTTTCGATCTAATTGGCGGAATGTCCAAGATTTGAGACAAATTGGAAATTTGTCTATCTCTCTCAAATTACCCCAAATATCCTATCAGATGGCAGAGAGATCGAGGCCGGAGCGATCTCCTTCCCTCCAAATCTCCGTCGGAGCGAGCAATGTCGGAGCTGCGGCGGCGGTGGAGCGAGCGAGCGAGTCCAGATCTGTGTTAGGGCTTCGATTGAAGGAATTGATTTGCACAAGACGCTTCAAGTCTAATTCAATCGGAACTGGAATTCGACTTCAGATATGGATGGAGGAGGAGCTGCGGCGACGGCGGAGGAGGAGCGGCGACGACAATCAACAAGGAGGAGAGGAGGAAGATGGACGGATCCAGATCGCAATCAATTCCCTTCTCGAGCGAACGGAGCGAGGTCGAGCGGCCGGAGCGAGGGATCGACGGAGCGGCCAGATCGGTGGATCCGAAATCTCCTCAGGCCGGCTGTTCAGAGGTTGAAGAAGCAATTTTTTTTTTGAAATTACTATGAATATGAGAATTAAAAAAAAACTACCTATATTTTATTATGTGATTCACATCTACTATATTTTTGTTTTAACATTTGCATATCATAAAGTTATATTTGCACAACAAATTGTTATATGTGCACAACGTAAAGTTATTTTTGCACAACAAAAAGTGGTGAAACGAAAAAAAAAACATATTACATTTTGCACAATAAAATGTTATATTTGCACAATAAAATGTTATATTTGATTATATCTGCACAAGCACAACGTAGGGTTATATTTGCACGCCAACATGTAATGACACGAGGAAAAAAATATTGCATTTGCACAACAAAATGTTATATTTGCACAACATACGACTATATTTTCACAAGCACAACATACGGTTATATTTGCACGCTAAACTGTATTGACACGAAAAAAGAAAAAAAAAACTAGACTTGGGTCATATTTGCACAATATACGGTTATATTTGCACATGCACAACGTACTCTTATATTTGCACGAAAAAATGTATAAACAAAACTAGACAGTCTAGACTTGGGTCATATTTGCACATGCACAACATACTCTTATATTTGCACGACAAAATGTAAAAAAAAAAACTAGCTATTTGGGTCATATTTGCACAACATACGGTTATATTTGCAGATGGACAATAAACTCTTATATTTGCACGAAAAAATGTAAAAAAAAAAAACTACACTTGGGTCATATTTGCACAACATACGGTTATATTTGCACATGCACAACATACTCTTATATTTTCACGACAAAATGTAAAAAAAAATAGCTACTTGGGTCATATTTGCACAACATACGGTTATATTTGCAGATGCACAACATGCTCTTATATTTGCACGACAAAATGTATAAAAAAAAGTGAGGCTATAGGTAAGATGATAACATGACTATTGACAAGATGGACATTTCACCAATTTGTCCCAAAGTGTGGATATTTCACCAATTGAGACAATTTTTTTGGATATTTTGCAAACTCCCCCTTATTATTATATATATATATTTTTAGAAAGGTAAGAATTTAAAATATCAAACAAGTAAATTGAGAGAGTGAATAAATGACAAACTTAACAAATCAACCGTCACAACAATAATAAGAAAATTTAAAACACAAAAAAAAAAGCAGCCAACACAACTGATCAAGAATGCAATCATATCAACAAATGTGGAAATTGAGGAAGACTTGATGATTCACAACGAATTAATCTCGAGAATACGAGAGAGTTTGAGAAAACTAACGCGGCGTCTCGACGCCAGGGAAAAAATTATATTGGGGTTGCAATATCGAGAACAAGAGAGAGTTGAGAAAACCCCACCAAAGGAAAAAAAATCTCTTGGGGAAATATGGATTAATGATGTTTCTTTCACCTAAATGTCGATCTTTGAAAATCACGAACAATTTCACAATCCACTCGATCAACAAAGCGTATGAGATTGCAATATCTTCTTAAACTAAACCCATCCACATCCAAAAATAACACCACACGGGAAAAAAGAGCAAAATGTTTAACACAAAACATAATAAAGGGGACGAATGAACAATATTAAGGATGAATCACACATTTATCTATTTCCCTATATTCTATATATAATATACTAAAATAGAGACTTGAGATTTTTTTGGTGCATTTCGCTTATGTGATGTTTTCTGGTGCGGTCTAAATTGAGTTTTTTGACACCTCAATTAATGATGATCTAATATACTTAAGTCACGTTAGACAATGACATCAACTATTTTATCCACGTGTCATTCTATGTGTCCATTATATATCTTAAGTGGTTATAAAATCTATCATTTTACCATGAGTTATTTTATAAATATTGTATCTTAAATTATTTTATCTTGAATTATTAAGATTGATTATTTTAGTTCATTATATCTAATGATAATATTCATTATTAATTAGTTATCTATTGAATAATACCAATCACAAGTTGGTGTAGTGGTTATGGGGCTACATCCCATGCCTCGAGGTTCGAAGTTCGAATCCCCGTGGAAACATGGAGACGCTTGTGAGTGGGAGGGTCAACCCCTTAAATGGGCCTACAGTAACCCGATCCAGATGTAGAGTGGGCTAAGCCCACTTGAATTGGAAATGATCAAAAAAAGTTATCTATTGAATAATAAAATCTTATCATCAAAATATTTATACTAATTATCGATCTATTATTTTTATGATTACTTGAAAAATTCTATTAAAAATTTTCAAATAAAATATTTTACTCTTCACGTAAAATTTAATAAAAATTAATTCGAATAAAATTAATATAATAAAATATAATTTATTAACAAAACACGTAAAGCACGAATAACAAATAATAATTTTTAAAGTAAAATAAAATTTTAAAATGAGCCATTAATATGGTATGAATCACCAAAAAAAAATAGATCATTGTTGTTAGATGAAGATTCAGAACTCCGTATTCTCACCTGTAAGGACGTTCTAGGTCAAGTTGCTGACAGATGTCGTTTTTTTTAAATAAAATAAAATTTTAAAATGAGCAAATGGTCTTAATAGATCGTTATTGTTAGATGAAGATTCAAAACTCCATGTTCTCGCTCGAACGCCCTACGTCCAGCTGTTGCAGTCTTGCAGATGCGTTAGTTGATCCTTAATTGATTTCCTAGTTTTTTTTTGTTTTTTTTTTAAAGTATGGTATGTAAGGAAGGTTAAAAACTTAAAATCATAAAATCACAATTTTTATGCGGAAAAAAAAGCGTTGGCAATGTTGAATAATGAAAGTTGACTTAAAAAAGTGGGTCCGCCAATTATTAAGGGCCATTTAGCATTTGCAAATTCGAACGGGTTATAGCTTTGGCCTTAAGTTAAAGGCCTTCAATTTCAACCTGGCCCCGGGTTGCCCCGTCTTATACACACCTTTGTACTTAATTACAATTTAATTGTTACCTAAGCAAAATAATTAGTAAGACTAACTCTGCTACAAAAGGTGAAATCGCTCATTCCGTACGTCTCTCATCCCTCGGTCCAATGAAAATTATGACAGAAAGTAAATCATGGATGGTGACTCAACCGGTAACGAGGGTTTGTGAATATTGAATAGTAAATAACATGTTTTTACCGAATAGAAGGATTATTTGTTTTCGTGGAAATGCTTTGTTTAGTAATACAAGTAATTTTTCAAAACTTTTGATTTTCATATTATTATGTAGTTTAAATGAGGTAAATGACGAGTTCCCCTGGAAAGTTCTGTTTTAATGGGACTCAGATGGGAACGAAACCACGATCAATCAGGCTTACCTAAGACTCGCGATTGAAGGGTTGGCCACGCGCCACAAACTGGGCCCATTTCATATCGCATAGTGGAAAATAGATACCCCTGCCACCTTAGAGGTGTCACCTTATCCAAGTAGTGTAATAGTTAACCTACCTGCTTCGCGCGGACAATTGCACGACAATTCGCAGGCGGAAGTTTTTTAACTTGGAGGGTGACCTTTAGACGCCTAGCCTTTTGCTACAAGTGGGACACGTACAGATACGAGATGAAAGATTCTCCGAGGAGCATTGATAGACCAGCTTGCCGATATCGATGAGCCTCGCGGATGAGTTGGCGTGTATCTCTACATGGATTCTTTTTTTTTTCTCTCTCTATTCTCTCTTTTATTCTTGACTTCAAAAGTCCCCTTCTCTCTAGTCCGAGTTCAGGTAATTTTATACTATCAAAGTCTGACTCGGACCGATGATTGGGGGTCGGGTGCACGAGCGCACATGCGCTAGTAGCCTAGCACACAAAGACATCAGATTTAAAAATATAAAACGATGTTATAACATACAAAGACATCGGGTTCTGACCGATGTGAATTTTTTTTTACTTTTTACATCTCCACATAAACATCGATTTTTTTAAAGAAATCGGCTATTCCCCAATGTTAAATACAAATTTCTAGTACTGTTTCTTTCTTTACCACTTGAAACAAATAACACTTTTGTTTCAAGTAGCATTAAAAAAGTTAGGGAAAAGAGTCCGGTAAAAGGTGTTGCTCCACCACTCCAAGAGAACACACCATTAAGGATAGAAGATTTGAAGTCTCGTGTTTTTTTTTTCCGGTTAACCAACTCAAATTGAAAACTTTTAAAAAAAATCAAATTGGTGAAAAAAATTTCATAAAGTCAAAAGAATCTCCGAATTTAATTACTTAATCATATCTAGGGTTTTTTCTCCCATTTCCATTGACAATATGTCTTTTAAGGTTTGCGAGCTCAATCAATGTCTTGTGGTCTTCAAACCCCAATTCGTCTTCACTGAAGCCAGCTAACCCAATAAACTATTATATGTTGGAGAAATGTTCACGTGAGAGGTTTTCATTTATGTCTTTTGAACTTCTTTTTGTCTCACATTGAATACTAAGGAGTTTGGGGGGTTGCTTTTAAGGAGGAGTTATTGAAGGGGTTATTGAGAGTTGGGATAGGGATTCCACACACGCACACCACCACCACCACCGGTCCGTGGCGCGGGGTGGTGACATTTTACGTCGAGTTTTAATTTTATCAAAGAAAAGGCCTCGGATGGTGTTGAATTAGGGTTTTGACTAATTCAACATTGTCACACGTTTTGAAAATTGGTTTCAGATTCTTCCGAGATTTCAGCAAAGGTGGAGCGTCCTCTTTGTGTTTTAAAAACCGACGTTCCCTTCAGTTTTCGACACACAGAAACCTATCTCCTCCTTCCTTCTCTTCTTTTGTATACTGTTTTGAGTCCTGGGTGGTTCCATTGCTTCGACGGCGAGTGCACGCCAGAGAAGCCGCTGTATATCCTTAGGGGGCGACGCCAGTAGCCGACCTGCACCGTGGTGTCGGGGCGATTTCGCTTCTAAGGCAGTGATTCCTTTTATACCACGCCACAGCCTTAAACACATTTAAACACAGTTTTTTCTTCGATTTCCAAAGCGGTTTTACCTTTCAAATTGATGCTACATTCGCAGTTTTACACCAACATTATAAGCTCAAATTAATTGAACCTCAGTTTATATCATAGCTTTTATTTATTTATTGTTATTTATACTTCACTAATTAATAATTAATATTGAAAAAAACAAAAAGGTCAATGAGTTTATTTATTATTTAAGAAAATTAAATATTATGCTGATAAGATATGTGACCACATACCTAAATGCTAATTTAAATAAAATAAACCAGGATCTTTGATGAAAATATATATAGGGGCACGGCGTGGATGATGACGGCTACAAAATCATCTCTTAATGCCATTTATTTGTTGTTAATTATATGTCTTTTTTTGTTTGTTGTTGTTGATGATGATGTTGTGTTAACTGTTAAGCCCCTCAACTATCTAAACGTGTACACTACGGTGTATTATACACACTCCACCAGGTACATACTAACAAAACTCAAGGAATTAAGCATATATAGCCATATAGGTACTGAATTGATTGAATCTTACTTCTGCGATTACGGTTACGGATAATATTCAATTTTCAATGTCAAATTATGATAAGATGAGTAATTAATTTATTCGATTTTTGTTAGAGGATGTCACGTTGATGTTTTTTTTTTCCATTCATTAATAATGTATGAAAATAACTAATTAATCTCTTTAATCTAATATAGTAAAACTAACTATCCACTATATAACTTAATTAATAATTGATTACTACAATTGTATATTTAATTCATCAGAAACTCGGGATACGTATGAAAATTCCCCTTAGGTCGTGTTTGGATTTCATTGTATTTTAATTATACTGGAATTATTTTACCTCGATTTATGTGAACGTTTGATTGTATAATTAAAAGAAATTATAAAAATTGAGGTAAAACGGTGATTTAATGATCAAACAATCACATCATTCGAGATAAAAAATATAATTGTATTATAATTAATATATCATGGAATTCAAACACATCTTTAATTTAAACAACTTAAAAATTGTGTTAACCAAACAACACCTTATCTTGTTACATTATAAACATAATGCAATTAGAATCTAAACATATCACCCTTGTCCACGGGTGAACTTGACACTTTTTTGTTTGTTTGTTTTTTTAAAATATTTTATACATATTAGGTCCGATATGGCCCGTATTAATTAGCAACGTTTAATCCGACGTTGTTGCCCGGCCCGATCCAATATTCCTTCACTGGTCGTTGAGCAACGTCGGTAATTTCTCTCATAAACGTTAAAACAACATTCAATTAATTCAATGTTAAAATAACGTTCAATTAAACGTTAATTTACGATGTATATATAGGCTGCCCTGCTCGTCTCTTCCGTCAAGGAAGAGAGACTCGAACCGATCGAGTCCTCAGGGGCACTTTTGGTATTCCATCTTATTTGCCCTTTTTGAAGGGCTTTTTTCATTTGTGAAATGTGCCGGATTCAAAATCAACGTACAAATATGTTGGGTGGATTGAACGGAGTTACCTCTAATTTGTGAACGGAATTTGATTAATTTGAGGTGTTCATGAATGACTGATTGACGGACTGATAGGCGTCAAATTAAGTCAGATACTAAACACACACTTTCTTTTCACTCAATACAAATAGTCAAAGCGGGAGTTACTATACAGGTCATATTTTTTGTCTATATTAGGAATTTGTCCCCCACCCTCTTCATATTAGCAAAATGTCCACCCCTAAAATAAAGTTTGCTGAAAGGAGATTTATAGCAAGTTCAACAACAACAATTTAAGCTAATTCTAGTTTTAAAGCAAGTTCAACAACAACAATTTCAGCAAAAAGAAGGACCAAACTAAGAGTTCTCACCAAAAGAGTAAAAATAAGCTATCTAAAAGTTTCAGCAAGGCAAAAAAAATACTGAAATTGCATAAACAACATTTGATATCCGACTTTGACCCCAACAGTAAATTAATTCCAGCATTTCATATCACAAAAAAATGTTGAAATGTTGAAATATATGTTTGTCTGTAATATATTGCAGCTCATACAATTTTATAAGAATTAATTTCAAAATTTTAGCACAACAAAAAGTTTCAAAGACAAAAAAAAAATTGCTGAAATTACCAATATTTAAACTTTCAACAAAGCACATCAGGACGGAAGATAAAGGTCAAATTGCTGAAATTGCTGAGATGCCTCGATCTATATGTCATTGCTGTGAATTTAAAAGCACATCAGGACGGAAGATAAAGGTCAAAGTGTTACTTTGAATATCTCTTGTCAGATGCAGCTCACATTACCAATTTCCCAATTATCATTATACAGACACGGTAATAAAACACGGATGTTATCCAAAATGCAACCACATTCGATTGCGAGGAACACTGTAAATCAAATTATAAAGATGGAAATCTCACCAGAAGCGCGGAAAAGTAGATCAAATTGTGAGCAAGAAAGGGGGGGAACGACTTACTTGTCAGGGGGCTTGAAGATTTCAGTCGAAGTTGCGCCTCATCCCACCTCTGGATATCAGCCTTAGCGCCGTCGTAGCCCCGCCGCTGGATAACCTCCGGAACCACATACGTCGGAGCGCCGCAGATAGTGTAGAGAAGGACGTCGTTTTGAAGCTGATCCCTGGAACGAGGCCGTTGTTGAAGATCCAGCCAGATCTGGAACGATCGCAACAACCGGCGGCGGTGACAGCGAGGAGAGAGATAGCGGTAAAGCGATCGATCGATCGATCGATTCACAGAGGGAGCGGCGACCGGCATCACCAATGGAGATCGAGGGAGATCGTTGCACTCTACAGCAACCAAGCGATCGATCGATCGATTCACAGAGGGCCGATCGAAAGAGAAAGGGAGAGGGCCGATCTAGATCCAATGGAGGGAGAGGGCCGATGGAAAGAGAAGGGGGATAGGGGATCTGCAAGTTTCTCAGATCTGCAAGTTTCACAGAGGGCCGATGGAAAGAGAAGTGTTGCTGAAACCCTAGAAATCTCTCAGATTTAGTTAAGATTTCAGGGGCAATTTTGTCCAAAAAATTAAAGGTGGACAAAAACCTAATTTGCCGGACTTGGGAGACACTCCCTCAATAAGGTCCAAAAAAAAGGTCTGTTGGGCAAATTTATTCTAGTCAAATACGGAGTATAGACAAGTTGGATGGATGTCGTGTGTACGGACCCACATGCGGGAGACGAATTCCATCTCAAAACCAATTGACAATGAAAGGAGTAGCTCTTCAACCTCATATGTTGTTCAAGCATTCTCTATATTATCGATGTGAGACAACCACATTTCAACACCTTCCTTTATATGACACCGTGAAATAAGAGCGCGGTTCAAAAATTGAATCGAATTTGGATTGAAAATCGACCATAATTACTTGTTTTGATCCATACCAAATATTGGCGCACATAACTCTAGTTATCAGTTTGAATCGGACTTTGATAATTGATATTCGTACAATATATGGGCTTGTGCCTTGTGCCGTGGCCTCATGAGTCATGGAGCACTGTAACATTTATTTGCAATTATGCATAGTCATCTTCTAAATCAGCGCTTTTGTGGAACCAATTGAATCAAAATTTGTCATTGTCATGTGAGGGTTCCGGTTTATATAAGTACAATACAACATTCAATAATCAATTTGTTTTTGGAAACTTGTGGGCTTTAATAGGAGTTACAAGTTTTAGCTTTGAAATAATAATCTCAGTCTAATCTTGTTTTAAGTCAAGTACGAAGGATCGAGATATGTAACCATTCCGGAATGGCTCACCGAAAAAGATTGGTGAGTTCTGGGATTCGAACCGGGGACCTATTTGTACTACACACAAATCCTTTCCAGTGAGCCATTCTGCAATGGTTCTTGATTTGTAGATTAAAGCCGCTCTTTATTTACCAATTCAAGAGATATACACATCTTTGTTCTGACCTATTCGAAAGAGTATTTCCTTATTAACTTTAATAAAAACAAAATATAAGCATAATTTAGAGAAAGAAAACACCACGAAGTAATAAGTATATTAAAGTTCCCTTAAAGATCGACTAATTAAGATTTGCGGCTAATATGAATGAGATAATTGTATTACCCATGGTGTCACTTTGCCGACTAATGAACATCATTCCATGATTAAAACACACACAATTATTTTTATGCAATAAAAATCCCATTTAATTAATATTTTTTTCTAAAATTTTTATTAGCATAGAGAATTTGACTGAAACATCCAAAAATTAAACTATTAGACCATCTCTTACTCTGAAATTTTTCTAAAATGATGAAACAAAATACATATTTTTCAAATTATTTTTATTTCAACTCTAACCACTTTTCCATTTCTAACATTTAGATAATGATTTACTTTTGAATAATGTTGTAGATTTAGAGAAGTTTTTTTTTTCCTGATACTTTCCTATTTTAAAGAATAAAAAATCGAGAATATGTCGGATCAAAAAATGTCTTAAAATTCTCCAAAATTTTCAAAATTCTCAAAATGAAAAATTTGTCAAGGATGCTCTTATAATGGAGAAATTAACTAAGGGTGTGTTTGGTAATACAAGTGGCGTTTTGAGCTTTTTATTATAATATTATATAATTTTAAATGAAATACAGTTCACATCATTTGTTAATTAGCGTTTTGAAATTGAATTTCCCCCAGCTATCCATCCCAAGCTTTTCAGAGTTTTTTTCTTTTATATACACAAATCTCCTCTTTTATGAGATACCTATTCAGTTAAGGTAACCAAACACATTACTAGCTTAATTTAACATATTTTACATAATAAACCGTTCAACTTCATCTACTCATTCAGCTTCAACTACTTATTCAATTTTAGTTACCAAACACACCCTAAGAGTGAGATTCAAAAAATAAATAAATCCCCTCTTGCAGCTTCAACTTCTTTTTTTTTTTTTTTTTGACGCTAGATAAAGATTAGGTCGGGTCTGTCGCAGCAGAGGCCCTTCCTAGCGCATCCTTCCGGACGAGAACATGCAGTTCTGGATCATCCTCACAGCAGACGTCGGCAGGGGATGCATGGGCACTACGAGCAAGATAGTCGGCCACAGCATTAGATTCCCTGAAAATATGACGAATAGCAACATAAGTAAATGATGAAATATCTGACATAATATCCGCTTGTAGCATCTCGATCGTCCATGGGCATTTCCAATCCCCCAATAGAGCTTTAATAACCAGTAAGTTGTCTCCTTCGATCAGAAGGTTTGAAATCCGCAACGCCTTAGCGCGTAGAATTCCCATTTTGAGTCCAAGGTTTTCGGCATATACCACTGAAATATTTGTACAAACAGACCGCCCAAGAGCGACAACCTCACCGACCCAGTCACGGATAACGTAACCGAACGAAGCTGAACCACCCGGGATAACCGATCCATCGAAATTAAGCTTATAGCAATTGTGACTCTTGTCACAATCAAAGAAGGAAAGATTCTTGGCTTTTGAGTTTTTATCAATCTCAATACAAAGCTTCAATTGTAAGTTCTCTTGCCTTTTGCAGTTTGGTCATTTTTACCTTTTCTCCACTGGCATTAAAATTGTGAATAATTTTTTTTTAAAAAAAAAGTGAAGGAATTGAATAAAGAAATTGAAGTAGATGCCTTTGTTTATTGGACACTTACACGTATAATATATGCTCACAATATTTTAATTAGAGGACAAATATATGCTTTCTCCTTTTGAAATTGTTTATTGGACACTTACACCTTTATTCATTCCCCTGACAAATTATAAGACAAATTTTACAAGGTAAAATTAAGATACCATCTTTAGATATGGTCGAAATAGTTCCAAGACGATTATTAGGCATCATCATCGACAATGACACTACATTGATTTTAAGATTAGATTTCTTCACAATCGATGTCTAATTTAGACCATAACATTATTTTCTACAAATTTGAGCATTCAAAAACTATCGCCCACAACAAGTTTAAAACCTAGAACTTCTTTACACTCGATTATTCGAAAGGACAAATGAGAGAGAAAAAAAAAGAAGAAGCAAAATTCGCGGGCGACGAAAGTTGCCCCTACAGACTACTCCATCTCTCCCTTTGCATCCTCAACATATCTATCTTTATTAAATTTTAGGACCATTGGACTTTTATTTATTTCCAGAGTATATCACAAAGTCAATTTTTTAAGGGGAATTGGTGAAATGTCTAAAAAAGTTGTCCTAATTGGTGAAATGTTCACATTTTGGGATAAATCAGTGGAGTGTCCATCTTGCCAATATCAATTTTATCATCTTGCCTATAGTCTAACTCTTTTTTCTTTTTCTTTTGTTGTTTTTTTTTTACATGTTGTCGTGCAAAAATAAGAGTATGTTGTGCATGTACAAATATAACCGTATGTTGTGCAAATATGACCAAAGTCTAGTTTTTTTTTACATTTTGTCATGCAAATATACGATGTGCAAATATAACCGTAAGTTGTACAAATATGACCCAAGTCTAGTTTATATATATATATATATATATATATATATATATATATATATATATATATATATATATATATATATATATATATATATTTGTCGGGCAAATATAAGTGATGCGTGACCATCTTCTACGCCTCCAGACACGCCTATCATACTAGGAGAAGGACCTATGACTCGAGCCCGAGCTACGAAGCTTCAACGAGACTCATTTCTATTCGTGAGTCATGCTTTGTTCTCGAGCACGGTTCAGCTCCCGGAGCCAATATTGAAGACTTACATGTGCACTGGGATACAAGAAGAGGTCGAACCCCGTAGCCTATGTATTGCTGATTTGCCTAAGTCTTGGACACCTTAATTATGTTATTTCCATTTTTAGTAACTTTTCTACTTAAGTTATTTTAGGAAACTTTAGGGGTTATTTTTATTAATTTCTTAAGTTGTTAGTTTTATTATTTTCGGCCATGGATCAGCCCTTGTAGGGTTATAAATTGTTGATTCCTCCCATGTAGAACATCACGTTGAATTGAATAGAATTTCTCAAAATTGTGTGAAATACATTGAGTGCAAGTCGATCGATTCGAAGCGGAGCTCGTCGATTGCAAATTGGTTTGATCTCAGCTTGGTTTGCTTTGTGTTCATCAACCTCGCGAAATCTTGGTGATCCTGGTATTCACAAGTCCCCTCCTTGTGTCTCCAAGTTGTCCGTTTGGTTGTGTAAGGTTGTAGAGACGGACTTTATAGTCGGTATTTGGTCCCTACCCTCTAAGGAGGTCTGGGGTCTTTATCTCGTTCTATTTTAGTTCGAATCAGTCCTTATTGGCCGTGTCTTTCAATTATTATTATCAATTTCGAATCTTTATTGTTTCTTGTTCGATTCTTGTTCTTTCTTGTGTCGTCGATATCGAGTCTTGTCTATTACATCGAGTCTTGCTGCGTTCTTGTCTAGTTCCTGGCGACACCGAGTAGTTCTTGAACATTCTTGGTCAAGATCTTGCATTTCTTGTCTTCCTTGCTTCCGTTCTTTAGTTTCTTGTTTGATTGTCAAAGACCGGGCCATCTTGCGGCTAACCCCGTATCAATAAGAGTACGTTGTGCAAATATAACCATAAGTTGTACAAATATGACCCAAGTCTGGTTTTTTTTTTTTAACATTTTGTCGTACAAATATAAGAGTACGATGTGCAAATATGATACACGTTTAGTTTTTTTTTTTTACATTTTGTCGTGCAAATATAAGAGTATGATGTGCAAATATAACCGTAAATTGTGCAAATATAACATTTTGTTGTGCAAAAATAAAAATAAAAATAAATATTATGGATCACATAATAAAATATAGATAGTTTTTTTAATTTCTCATATTTATAAGGTGATTTTTGTAATTTAACAAATATTATTTCTTCTTTTGCATTCTTCCATTGTAAACCGCTGAACAGTGAACACAAGAGGAGATCTTTGATCCGAGGAGGAGGGGGATCTCCGGCGACCACTCTCCGGCGACCTCTCTTAGTCGCAATCGGCGGCGCTCAGCACAAGGAGGGGGAGGAGAGATCTCGGATCTCAGAGGAGATATCCCGCGCGAACTCCGGCGACCAGAGGAGGAGCGGCGACGGCGACAAGGAGCGATCTGGTGGCCGGAGGTGGCATCGGATCTCGGTGAATCTGGATCGATTTCGAGGTTTGGTGGCCACGCGATATGGTGGCCAAGGATCGATTTTGATTTCGAGGTCTGGTGGCCAAGGATCTGGATCGATATCGGATCTCGGCGGTGAGCTAGGCAAGCTCCTGTTTCTCCTCTGTTCGTCCAAAATCAGAATTTGGGGGTGCTGCAAATTAGGATCAAATTAGGGTATATATGATGGACATTTTGCTAATTTGGCCAAAAAGTTGGACAATTCACCTTGTCCAACAAAAAGTGCTTGTTTGACAATTTTTTTCAAAAAAAAAATGTTCTGGCTTGGATAACCCATTTTATCGTGTCCACAAACGCACACGAAGGACATATCCTTAGACCACCCACAATGGTGGTGTGCAAATGTGTATTTTAGACATTTTTAGCTCCATTGATTGTTTTGGGTGTGTGCAAATGTGCACATTTGAGCATGTGATGTGCAAATTTGAGCACATCAGACTAACTCCAATGGTTAAGTGTGCAAATGTACATATTTGCACAAGATGTTTAAAAATGCACATCACTTTTTGATGTTTTACTCCATTGGTTATATGTGCATTTTATACACATCTATCTCTAATTAATTGTGATTAAATTAAAAAGGAAAAGAAAAAACTTAAAAACAACCAATAGAAATGACTTTACTTTATTGAAAAGTGATAAAAAGTTTTTGCACATGGGGGAGGTGATGTGCTTATATTTGAGCACTTTGTGTGCAAATGTGCACATTTTAAACACTCAAAAGTAACCATTGGAGCACAATTTGCATCAAAATGTGCATATTTAAGCATTTGCACCATACCATTGGAGTTAGTCTCATCTCCCCCATGTGCAAAAACTTAAAAAAAAAAAAAAAAATTCATTGGTTTATGTTTTTATGATTTTATTTCCCTTTTTGTTTTAAATAAATTGTATTTCAATGGTGTGTAAAAAATGCACATTTTACTAATGAAGCAAATTACTAAAAAGTGATGTGTATTTTTATACATCTTGTGCAAATGTGTACATTTTGCACAAAACCATTGTGGATGGTCTTAGCTCCTTTAATTGTACTTGCAGCTTGTAAGCGTGCAAAAAAAAGAGTGTCTATACTCTATACCCATTACCATCGTTGAAGAAGACTATATTATGAATGCTTGGATTTTACTATACTATTCAAACATACGAATATTAATTTGATTGACGAGAATTTAGTTGGTATGTATTTTTGGCCCCTACAAACAACTTTTGTATTGAGTTACAACTTACAAGAGGATTTTTTTATGGTAGACCCCGTCCAAATTATTAATGGTATAAAAAAGGTTACAAGGGAATTAAAAAATAAAAAAAATACAATATAAACTTAAGAAATAAACCCACAATTAGTGTGATGAATTAATTGGAGGACTTTTATTAGGCATACAGATCGATGGTTGAAGGAGGAGTTGAGTTTGTCTGATATCCACATTGAAAGCGATAGTTTTATCGTGATCAACGCAATTAAAGGATATTGGTCCTGCCCATGAGAAATTGAGATGCTCACAATGGACATTCTCTTACTGTTCCGGTTCTTTCAGCATGTTAGCCTCTCGCATTTCTTCTAGGAGATTATGCATCGACCACATCTCTCGTCTCTTCCAGACTGACTCACCAGATGCTCACCTAGATAGAAATCTATGTATTCTTATCCGCAAGGACGCTCTTTAGACTAGCCTCATCCCCTTACCTGTATCACAAAAAAAAAAAAAAAACTAGGGCCTACTCGATACAAGATGAGTTAAATCACTAGTTTTGACAAGAAAAATAAAGGGAAATTCCGGTTGGTACCCTCGTGGTTTTGCCTTTTCCGGTTGGTGACCACAAGTTTTTTAAATTCCGGATGGTACCCTCGAGTTTATAATTTTTTCCTGTTCATACCCCTTTTCCACTTTCCTGTTATGTTTTAAAAGTTTTGGGGGGAAATTGTAAATTTCTTATTTTGAGAGGGAAAAATTAGTAAATTACAAAAATTACAACTCCATCATCCCCACCAATGTGGCCACCATTGCCGATGCCTGAGATCTCTCTCGACGCCATGCCCGACCCGTCACCATCCTCGACTACCACACCTTCGATCGCCCCTCCATCGAGTCATGGCTCTCGGCTAGCCAATCCACTGCCCTCATCACCCACTGATCTACCCTGCTGCCCTTATCCCCAATCTCACCCTCTGCCGCCCCGACCCCCGAGAACGGCAATCCCCTTCCTGCTAGCCCCTCCAACCACGTTCAATATCAAACACAACAATGGTGAATTGGGAACAACTTCAACCAAAATCTAAAACCCCCCATTCCCCATCTGTAAAGTTGACGTGACCCAAATAACAAGAACAAAAAAATTCTCAAATCATAATCTCCATATTAAATCAAATTAAAGACTAAATAGAGTTAGTGATTTGTATAATCTAAGGATAAAGTCTCCAAATCTACCGGTCTCCACCCTCAATTCGAACTACAAAGCTCTAATTTTCAAATTTAGGGGAAGGTTTCAACCAAAATCACCAAAAACCCTAACCCTTCACTAGGGAAAATTGGGCATCATCCACACAAGCAACAAATTGGACCAACATCATCAAACTTCAATGAAGATAAAAAATAAAAGCTTAAAATTGATAAACATGACATGTTCCATATACAGGGAGTAATCGACATGGATAAAGAGTGAAGGCGAAGGGATGAATCAACATTATAAGGTTTTATTATATTTCTCCATCTCAAAATAAGAAATTTACAATTTTTCCCCAAAACTTTAAAACATAACAGGAAAGTGGAAAAGGGGTATGGACAGGAAAAAAATATAAACTCGAGGGTACCATCCGGAATTTAAAAAACTTGTGGTCACCAACCGGAAAAGGCAAAACCACGAGGGTACCAACCGGAATTTCCCAAAACTAAAATAAATCAAAGGACGGGATTTTTTCTGAAAGAAATTTATCCCTTTTTCGATATATTAATCCACATTGTGTTATGATCTCATATATTAGGTATTATATTAGATTAGGGTAGTTCATGGTATAAATATACCCTTATACCTTGTAATTGGTCATGAAAGGAATAATCAAATACTTACTTTGTACTTTCTCATATAATTTCTCTCTCTCGTTCTATCTCTCCCTTCTCTTATGGGATCTTCTTCTTCTTCTATCATTTTCATCTCCTACCTCAATCTTTCTCCCTTTCTTTTCAATCTCGCAAAGATCCGACTTAGGATCATAACAAATGGTATCTAGAGCCAGCGATTCTTACTACCTATATTCCTTTTCTTTTCTTTTTTCCTAAATTTTGGTGACCTACAAACCACATATGAGAGCGACGCCAATGGCTTCAGGAGCTACAAATCCGGCTGAAGTTTCATCATACGAGACTTCGCTTAGGATCATAAGACATTGTAATTAGATTTTTTTTTCTTTTTAGGTTTTTTTTTTTCTTGTGTGTGCCTTCTTTATGTCTAAACTAAGCTAACACGGGATTACGACTTATGAAAAATATTGGAGCAATCAACAACTCTTTGACCGTACCATACTTAAAAAGAATGGTCATGGAAGAAATCGCTGATCAATTTGGACTAGCTAGAATGGAAAATATAGTTAATTTCAAAGCAAATTACCCACTTCTTATCTTGTTTTATTATTTCAGTGTGTTTTTTAATATTGATTTTGCTAATTTACCCTTAACTGTTTTTCAATAAAGTAACAAGTAGAATAAGTAATTGAAAAGATATTTAAACCAAAAAAGTAATTGAAAAGATAAAAATATATTTAACTGTCAATATTCTTAAAAATCAAGAAAATTATTAGAAAAAAACAACTATTGCGGTAGAATAAAAGATATAATTTCCGGTTGATTCAGTTATTAAAGGTTTTGCTTCTGATATCTCAAATTCTTACTGGACTAGTGGGGTGCTTACATTAAATTTTTTTAATTAAAAAGGCATATAGCGACATATGGATTAACGGAGCAAATCCTCTGCCCCCAATGTTTCAAAAAACGCTTGGCGGATACTCGGCGGCTAGATAGGATCAAGGGTCTAGGCGGATTGGGCGAGGTCTAGGCGGATTTACTATTTTGAGATGTATTTTTAATCCTAGGCCATATTCAATACGTTTATAAAATAATAAAGTTTAATTCATAACATATATAAACAAATAAGCTTTAATTAATAGTCTAGGCGTTAACAACGGGAGTTAGGTCGTGAGTTAGATGACTATATGGGTGAGGGATCAAGAGTAAAAGAGAGTATAGATGTTGAGAACTAAGAGAGAGATCGACATGTGTGGGTTTTAAGAGTTAAAACCTCAAAATGGTTTTTTTCACTAACTCGCCAAACCCGCAAGGCCGCCAAGACCTTACGGGTGACCTTCAAGGTTCTAGGCGGCTAAACTCAAAAGTGGGGGACCTTCTAGGGTCTAGACGGGGTCTAGGCGGAGGCCCAGACCTTTTTTTAGAACAGTGTCTGCCCCATTTTCGTGCCCCAACACCCTATCTCACATAATTATTTTACCTTCAAATTAAAATCAAAAAAAATTTAAAAATATATTTAACTTCTACGTACTTATTATAACATATTTGAAAAAAAATCTTAAAAAATTGAATTATAATTGTTTAAAAAATCTATAGTAAAATCACATCTTTTTAAAACTTAAAAAAATCTTTATATCTCTTTTGAATTAATATAATTTTTCTAGGTTGATTTTTTAAGATTTTTTTTTTCCAAATATGTTATAATAAGTATGTAGAAGCTAAATATATTTTTTAAAAAAATTAATTTTAATTTGAAGGTAAATAATTATGTGGGATAGGGTGTTGGGGCACAAAAATGGGGCAGAGGATTTGCTCCGATGAATTAGTGGGAATGCTTATATGATTTATTTTTTAAAAAAAAATTATAAGACATAAAAAATGTGCCCAAATTATGAAACTAGCTAGGTTCCAATTTTATTTTTTTATTTCATGTAATTCCAAATGAAATATAATTGTGACAATTAAATATAACATTTGCAAATTAAAATTTAGTTGTTTTAATTTGCAAATGTGATATTTGTCACAATTATCTTTAATTTGGAATTACATGAAATAAAAAATAAAATTGGAACCTAGCTAGTTTCATAATTTGGACACATCTTTTATGTCTTTTAATTTTAAAAAAATCATACAAGCATTTTCACTAATCCATATCTTTCTATATGCCTTTTTAATTAAAAAAATTTCATGTAAGCACCCCCAGTAGCCACATTAACGAGATATGGGGTATGTGCCACTGACCGCAACTAAACCCCAAAGTTGGTGATTATTTTTGTATTTTTTTAAGTTTGTGCCACTGAGTGCAACCACCCCTAAAGTTCGTGCTATTTTATGCAATTTGCCCTTTAAAAAAAATAAAAAATTAAAGCCATAAAAAAATGGCTTTATTTCCTGCAATAAAAACAAAAAGATAAACT
Source organism: Persicaria maculosa (assembly GCA_963922045.1). Taxonomy (NCBI): domain Eukaryota; kingdom Viridiplantae; phylum Streptophyta; class Magnoliopsida; order Caryophyllales; family Polygonaceae; genus Persicaria; species Persicaria maculosa. The sequence continues at coordinate 4,311,583 of OY998252.1, forward strand.
CACGCCCAAAATTAAAAAATATAAGTAAGCTAGTGGCCTAAGTTTTGGAGACATCCTCTAGGTCGCAGTGCTGACATGATTAAAGCTAACACCCAAAAAATAATTTTCTTCATCTCTTTCATGAATTTGTGGACATAAATTCCCTTCATAGACGGATATTATTAGACTATACAATTTAACTAATAGATGTATCAATAAGGTCAAATTAAAGACCTATTATTAATCATGTGAAATTACTATACATTACGTATAGTTTTGGAAGAGATGAGTACATAATAGATTACTAATAATATTATTTATCACTCTTAATTAAAGGGCACTTGCCACTTGGACACATCCGAGCCAGGGACAGAGGTGGGTGCTGAGCACCCTGGCCGGAAAAAAATACAAAAAAATATGTTTTTTTACATATATTTAGTAAATTTAAGATAATATAATATTTTAAAGTGATTTTTGAAACATAATTACTATCTAGCTCAAATGGTAAAGAGGAAGGAAGAACAATTAATGGTTGACTCTTGGGTTCAAATCTCAATCTCTTCACGTTTTTTTAGGAGTTAAAAACTATATAAAGTATTAATTTTTTTAATAATTACAAACTTATTATTTTACGAATTTTCTTTAGCACCCCCTGGATTTCATCCTGGCTCCGCCACTGATCCGACCTACCTACAAATACAGAGTGGGTTTATAATTGATACCGAGAGTATGAATTGTAATCATTACTCACATAAGTGACTTTTTAAAGTTAAAACCTATTTTAGGAGGATAAAAACTATATAAAACAATTAAAATTTTAGTTAATTTTTAAATAATATTATATTTATTATTAATAAGTATAAGTTTATCAAAAAAATTATTTTAAAAATATTTTATTTTGTTTTTATCACCTTAAAATACATGTATGAATAGTAAAAAATCACTTGTTAGGAAACATAGGGAGTATTTTTTTATAATGGTAAAATTTGAAGTATCAGATAAATATGTGTATGGTGAATTAATAAGCGGAATAAATAACAAATGGATCAGCTGTCATGACAATAAGAAGAAAATATAAAACATACATGAAAATGACTGATATAACGAATCACAACACGGACCAACAACAATCAGATTGACAGGTGCACAGAACGTGTTGTCAGGATTTGCCAAACTCTTGTGACGCCATTTCTGCTTTAGGACAAAGAATTTAATATCTACATTTGTTAGGATGCATGCTATTGGTTGATGGTCTAGCAGAGACTAACCATCAGCTATGTCTACCCCATTCCACCCTCAAATTTCCACCATCCCACCCCGCCTAACATCCAGGCACATTTTTCGAAATAAATCTCCACCCTTTCACCCCTTTTATTCCCTTTATATATCTTTACAAGGGAAACACAGTCTTAGAGATGCACTGTGAAGTTTAATCATTGTAATAGCTAGCTAAGGTGGGATGAAAAGAAAATATAGATTATAATTAAATACGTATATATTTAAAAAAAAATTCGAAAAATATAAATTAGATACTATATATGGGTATATATATGAGAGGGAAACTCCACTAGGAAATGTCAGTGCATGTAACATCCAGTTTTTGGTCTCAGTAAATATTATAAGAGGAACATACAACATGTAATGCATCAGCTTGAAATCAATTGAATGATTGAATTAGCCTCCACTCACAAAAGGAAAAAAAGATAAAAGGTGAAATTGAAGGGATAATATATTCTCGAGGTTTGGAACAAGGGAAAATTCAGAGAATAAGGATCCGATTTTGATAAATTAAATTGAGAAAATTGGGCCCAATTAAATTTCAGATAAACATATATATGAAGAGATAAAGAATCATTAAAATCTGTTAAAAAAGCTATGGAGATTGACTGTGATTTGGGAATCACTACCATTTGGAGTATGGTGGAATATATGGGAAGTGGCACTCAAATCATACCTTCTTTGTTTACCCAATAATTTTATCATTTAAGCCAAAGATTCAATCTTATCAAAATATCATATTGTTAACTGTTAAGCAAGAAAGGATAGTGATTTTTTTTTCAATGGATAGTGGTTAAAAGATTTTAAAAAGACCCCCCCCCCCCCCCCAAAAAAAAAAAAAAAAAAAAATTTAAAACTATTTTTTTAACAATGTAAGTAGTATTTTTTTTTAACTTTTCAACACATTTTTTAATAAGTTAAAAACTATGTATATAAAATATTTTTTTTAATATAATTTATTTCATAATTCACACATATCATTAATAAATATAAAACTAAAAAAAAATATTTATGTACTTTTTAATTTCTTAAAAAATGTATTAAAAATTAAAATGATATCTAATTTTTTTACCATGCTTCACCTCCACAATCTAACTTGGACATGAGATCTATTTTCAACCCGTTTTAATCAGGAAAATATATTATTGACACCGAGTTGATAAGATTGTCTTATGAAAATTTTGGTGGTTGTTGGGGATAGATTCATAGATTTCATGTAAATAGAAAGTGTGGCACGTTTTGTAAATAGGAAACAAAGTCCTCTAGCTCGTGTATTGTATATATATAGGCATGTACAACTTTGACTTCACTTCAAACAAAATGAATTGAATCAAATTAATTGAGTGTTTTTTTTTCTCCTCTCTCTTTGAGATTTGTCAATTGTCATATGGGAACACCTAGTGACGCCCATGGAGGACTGCTGCAAATTCAGCTTCCAAGCTTCATGCACAGTGACGGAGCCAGGATTTCAGGTAGGGGGTGCTAAAAAAATATTATTAATTTTTTTTTAATGTATACTTGATATGAAGATTTTATAAAAAAATATATTGAAAAAACACTAAAATTGTGATTTTTAATTATTTTTTTGTATTTAAATAGTCGAGAGTAACAAAAAAAAATAGAAGAAAAACAAAAAATATAGATCAAAATGATCAAGAATTATTTTTAAACCAATATTAAAAGAAAGAGTTTATTATATAATTTAAACATAAATATGCCATTTTTTAATGAAGTGGATAGAAACAAAAAATATAAAGATAAATTAAGAAGAATTAATGATAGAGTAAAACAATTAAAAAGTTAAGGGAGTGGGATTTGAACCCAACACCTTTTGATTCCCCTCACTTTCTCCCCTCCTTCCCTTACCACATGAGTTAGATAAAGCTTTTATTTCAAATATCATTTAAAGGTATTATATTACCTTAAAAATACTAAATATATTCAAAAAAAAAAATTTGTTTTTTATTGATTTTGTTTTCCTGTTGTAAGGTAACATAACAACCCCCAAATTGAGAGGCCTAATCCAAGGAAATGACATGGGCCAGCCCATCATAGTTTGGTCTAAATCAGATAAATGGGACGAATTAGTTTGGCCCAACTTCATCTTTCTCCTTTCTCTGTACCTCGATCGGCGTGAAGCTAAATGGGCCGAATTAGTTGGCCCAACAAACAAGCACTCACAAAACAGCGAGGTAGAAAAGTTCGCGTGTGCACAAAGCGCAACTCCTCCGTCCACACCCCAAAATCGCCCTCGCTTGATATTTTATCCCTTCTTCCCCAATCTAGATTTTTCGATTCCCCACAAACTTCCAGAATCCCCTGAATTGTCCAGATACTGTCAAAGGCGCTGTCATCATCCCGAAGACCAGCGATCACCGCCACCACCCACGAGTTTATCTCTCCCTGCTGCGAATTGATCGATCTGATCGCTGTTGGTAATCAGCTAGGAGTTCCCCAGTACACAAACCCTAACCCTAGCTCGTCTCTCTTGGTTGCGCCCTCAAATTGGGGCATTTCTTGGCTTTAATTGGTGTTGCTAGGTTTGATTTAGGGGATTTAGGGTTCGAGGTGAAATGGGTTGAAGAGATAAGGGTCGAATTTGATAAGGCTAGGTTTCAAGATGATGGAGTGGGATAGCAATTCGGAAGGTAGTGGAGATGAAGAGGGTGGGTTTCTTCTCAACGATGGAGGGCCAATCCCGTTTCCCGTTGAGAGTTTGTTGCAATCGAGGCCGTGTGGGTTCGTCGTTACTGATGCGTTGGAGCCCGATCATCCGATCATCTATTGTAACACCGTCTTCGAAATGGTCACCGGGTATCGAGCTGAAGAGGTTCTCGGCCGCAACTGGTACTTCCTCTCTATGAATTCTATACCTTTTTACCCCCTTTAATTATTTCTGTTTTTGCCTTTTGGTTGTATTTTAAAGTAGACAAGTAAGAATAAGTGAATGACTTACTCTAACCAGAAATGAGAAAGGGATAAATCATAGAGTGGGATGGGCTCAGTATGCCGAAAATGTGGATCGATTAAGATGAATCTAACAAGGATGAAAGTGTTGTCCAGCTCAAAAGGAGCCCCGAATTTTCGGGATTATGAGTGATTAGCTCTAGCCTTTGAGCTCAAAAAAGATTGAGATTCCTAGGTTTTGTTGAATTCTTGGTTACTTTCCACTTGGAGTTGATCTTATCATCAAGTTACTTATCCCTATGAAAATTTTGAATTATCTTGGTTGCATGTGGTACTTCTTCTTTATGAATTGTTCTCTTTTGATTTGGCTGGTCTGGGCCAGTTTTTTTTTTTTTTAACTGTAGCTGAAAGATTGAATTAACTCGAACCAGAAATAGAAAAAAGGGACGGAGGATGATTTTAGACGAGTAGATGAGTTTAAAGAAAGTTGATAGTGCTACTCATGTAAAAAAGAGGTCTGCCTTTTCTAGACTATGTATGTATGTCATCAGACTTTTGGGGCTGAAGCACTCATTAGACCCCCAAAGAGTTATTTTTGTTAGTGTGTTACAGCATGTCAATGGATTGTTCACCTTGGGGATTAAGAACCTAGTTGCGTGATTTAGATTCTTATTTTTTTGTTGATTTCTTGGTCTCTATGTGTGATTAAGAACCTAGTTGCATGCTTTAGATTCTCAGGTTTTTTTAAATTCTTGTTTTTGGCTACTTGTAGTTATTCAGTTTTTCTTACTATCAATCTTAGAACTAGTGGTCGCTCCAGTCAAGCTCTGTGCTCTTGAATGTTGGCTCCATGTTAATTACGTTCATATTTTAATGGCTGGATTTTGAGTGTATTTGCAAATGACACAAAGATGCCCTTGAGACCATCAACTGGGATTCCTTTCTCAGATGGCTATTTTTGCAATTTGATTACTTTGCTGCTTTGAATGGAGTGCCTAGGTACTGTGTAGGGAGTTTTGGTTTGTTGATTAAAGCTTGTCGGGTTCCTTTTGCTGGTGCTGGTAGAAAGGAGTTTGGGTTTGGGTGGGAGTGGCTAAAAAGAGGCACTAGCTACTACAGAGGATAATGTCTCAAGGAATGGGAGTTGGGACTTTCAGAAACGCCCTGGACATGTCATGCTCGTGCTTTTTTCTAGAATTCTATTTATTTTTGGTAATAACAAAGCTTGTATGCATAGGAGGCTTGGAGAGGTTAAGATAATATGGGCATTGTTAATTTTTTGACTTACGCAGAGGTAAAACTTTCATTCTTGATGATATTACTACCTTTTGGTAAGATTATTGGTATATTAGATGTTAACAGTTGACATCAGTTGCATAGCAATAGTGTAAATTGGTGTTAGCTTAAAGCTATCCTATATAAAGATTGCTAATTAAGTGTTCGGATTTCGATTAGCATGTAGTATAAAGTTTCCATATGTGGTATTTGTTTGACATACACTACGCCTGTATAACATTGCCTTTTGACAAGGTAAGTAGTTTCTGATGCAGCCATGGCTTTAAAATTAAAAGATCCTGTCAAGTAGTGGTTAAGATTCATTATAAAATGGCTTATGAAGATTTTTCAGGTGATTAAGGGTTGTGTGGCTAAAGAGATGGATCTTAAAGGGTTTATGGGAGTGATGGAGGTTCTTAAGGTTTTCCTTTGTGGCTGGCGTTTTAGTAAGATGATGAAAATTGCAAGTGGTTCTTAAGGTTTCGCTTTAGTAGAAACCCTCCATTATGACATTACTCTAGCAGTCTTACATTTTTGGCTTGATGATAAAGAAGGTTCAAGAATACTCTTAAGAATTACTTTGTTCCTCATTCCGTTGATACTCTCCTCTCCAAAACTTCCCGTTGGTCCACAGAGGATCAATGCGCTTGACGTTGTCCCTGAAATAACGTTGAAATGGTTGTTTATGAAGGGCCCTCAGGTTGAGAACAACTTTGACTTGATAACTGCTTGGCAAAATAAGCATGGATATGGCTTACAACCTTTGATTCAGTTTAACCCAGAGCTAAAACTTGCCTTCTCAGATGGGCTCATTTCTACATAATGAAAATTACTTTTCAAGAAAATTGATGGATCTACTTTAGTCATAAATTAGAAAAGTCAAAAGCAAGGTACTTTGAAGTGACTGAGTTGAATTAGAATGGAAAATGACATCCTGTTAGGGTTTTGCTTGTCTATAGTTGGTGTAGGTTGTTCATCATAGATGTATTTTACTGATAATGCTATTATCTGGGAGGCTTTTCCATCCACCTGATTAGTTAGTTGGATCTAGGGGTATTCTGATATGGAACGTTTATTTATATTAGCTACTGGACCTTGGGAGGGTTTAGGTTTATTTGAATCGCTATGTTTATCTAATGTACTTAATTTTATCTATTCCTAAACACATTATTTAATTGGGTACCTACATAGAAGAAAAGCGATATTTGAATGTAGCTGTTTTGGAGGAGGTTGTTTTGGTCCCTGAGGAAGAAAACATGAAACACTGACACTGTAACTAGAAAAACCAAAATGAGATACATGCTAAGAGGCTAAGATCAATGGATGTGCTGAATTGCTGATGTGTCCAATCAAGGGCATCTGAGGGACTTGTGTCTGTTCACTCATTGCTATGATTAATCTTGGTTTATTAAAGAGAGGGTCTGTTTCTTAAGCCATATAGAAGCACTTCTGATATGAGATGTCTCTAGTTCTGTAAGTTGGTTTTTGTCTCTTTCTGACCTATGCCTTTATGAAGCTCATTGATCTTCCTGGGCCTGCTGCATTTTACTGCTCCACTTACTATTTGATTTTCTACTCATCATTAATTTGATCAAAGGAAGACCTACTCTGTTTGACTGTTTCCCTTTATTATACTATGCTTTCTCCTTCATCACTTTGCCCAATATGTTGCTTGATCACATATATATAACAAGCTATGAGCCTATGAATAACTCCCTTGCCTTACTATTGTGTATTCTAGTCGGTTCCTGCAATGTAGAGGCCCCTTTGCTAAACGAAGGCACCCATTAGTGGACTCCGCTGTTGTTGCAGATATAAGGAGGTGCCTTGGAGATGGCATCGAGTTCCAAGGTGAGTTGCTAAACTTTAGGAAGGATGGTTCTCCCTTAATGAATAGATTGCGGTTGACGCCTATATTTGGAGATGATGAAAACATCACTCATGTGATCGGGATCCAGTTATTCTCAGAAACAAATATTGATCTGGGCCCACTGCCTGGTTTCTCTTTGAAAGAACCGGCGAGATCATCTGAACAGTTCTTTGGCTTTTCTTCTCTCCAAGCTCTTGATGCTGCAGAACGAAATGTTTGCCGTGGGGTTTGTGGGCTATTTCAGTTGAGTGATGAAGTCCTGTCTGCAAGAATACTTTCATGCTTGACACCTAGAGACCTCGCTGCAGTTGGCTCTGTGTGTACTCGGCTGTATGAACTAACAAAAAATGAGGATCTTTGGAGAATTGTGTGTCAAAATGCATGGGGTAGTGAAACAACCCGTGTTTTGGAGACTGTTCCAGGAGCTAAACGACTTGGCTGGGGCCGGCTGGCAAGAGAACTTACGACGCTGGAAGCAGCTGCGTGGAGGAAACTAACCGTTGGCGGTGTAGTTGAACCTTCAAGATGCAACTTCAGTGCTTGTGCAGTTGGGAACCGGGTTGTACTGTTTGGCGGTGAAGGTGTCAACATGCAGCCTATGAATGATACTTTTGTTCTTGATTTGAACTCTACTAACCTAGAGTGGAGGCATATTAAAGTAGGCTCTCCTCCTCCCGGGCGTTGGGGTCACACTTTGTCTTGTATGAATGGTTCCAACTTGGTTGTGTTTGGAGGGTGTGGAAGGCAGGGTCTCTTGAATGACGTTTTCGTCCTGGATTTGGATGCTAAACAACCCACTTGGCGGGAAATCTCTGGCTTGGCCCCTCCACTTCCTAGGTCATGGCACAGCTCCTGCATCCTCGACGGGACAAAGCTCATAGTTTCCGGTGGGTGTGCTGATTCCGGGGTTCTTCTGAGTGACACTTTCTTGCTGGATATCTCAATGGAAAAGCCTATCTGGAGAGAAGTCCCTGTGGCATGGTCTCCACCTTCTCGGTTGGGTCACACATTGTCGGTCTACGGTGGTAGAAAAATCCTTATGTTTGGAGGACTGGCTAAAAGTGGGCCTCTCCGTTTCCGGTCAAGTGATGTTTACACCATCGATTTCAGCGAAGAAGAGCCCTGCTGGAGGAGTGTAACCGGAAACGGAATGCCTGGCGCTGGAAACCTGGGGGGCATTGCTCCTCCTCCCAGACTTGATCACGTTGCAGTGAGTCTTGCCGGTGGGAGAATCCTCATCTTTGGTGGATCTGTTGCTGGTCTTCATTCTGCTTCACAGGTGTATCTACTCGATCCCACCGAGGAGAAACCAACATGGAGGGTACTGAATGTACCCGGACGGCCTCCAAGGTTCGCTTGGGGTCATAGCACATGTGTAGTCGGCGGGACAAGGGCCATCGTTCTTGGTGGTCAAACCGGAGAGGATTGGATGCTCACCGAGCTTCATGAGCTGTCTTTAGCCACTTCCTTGACATGATTCCGAGAAAGAACAGCTGAAGGATCATTGCATTCGGACAAAGGGAACAAGGCCGAGTGCACAATTCATTCGACCACTGAACGAATCCCAGCTCAAACTGCGATGCTGGTCATAGTTCCTCCTCCAGATTTGACATGTTCATACCGAGATAACCGCAATCAAGACCCTATGTCTCATTGAGCTTCGTCTAGGGCTTGTTGTCGAAGTGGATTCTTTTTCGTGTTCCCTCGGATTCCATCTCCTTGAGATGGGATCATGAGGGGAGGCATGATATATGTTAGGGATAGTATCTTGTAATCATCTTTGTTAAACATGCTTTACTTTGCATCTATCTGTATCAAGGAAAATGAAGGGCCTAAAAAAAAAAGAATAAAAGAGAAAATGATTGGGTCCTTTGGGCATGTATATAGTGAGTAACAAAATATTTTGTTAGCTGTATTAGCTTGGTTTTTATATGTTAGCTGTTAGCTCTGTGATGCTCTGAAAGCCGTTATGACAGTTATGTAGCTTCAAACTTACCCAAAGAGATGTATGTGGTAAGGAAGTTAGCATCTGAAGCATCAAGCATGGGGATGAAAACTGACCATTCTGTGTAACATAGTGGTGACTGGTGAATGTGATGATGTATAGTTATATACTATTTGATTTGGTTTTTCTTGGTTTTGCAATCGTATTCCTTGAAGTGATAGTTTATCTCCTGTAATTAGGTTAAATAGTGAAGGAGTCGTTTGGTATTCATTTTCGGGAATAAGTAATTTCAATTAAGTTTGAGGTTTACTGGAGCTAATAGCTGAATTGTTGCTTATTGGCCATTGGGTATTAAAAGTTTTGATTCATTTTTTTTTTCCAAGGGAAAAAAAAGTATAAAGATCTTTGATTTCATAGTTTAAAAGCAATTGAGTTTAGCTGAATAAATAAATAATGTCATAGGGACAGGAATCAGGATAAATACAAAGGGACAACTACCACAGTACCACTACCTATTAGTAGTAGATTTGCCCCTGATAAGGATGGATAAGGATCCCTACCCTGCTACCCATATACATTTTTGGATTAGCAGCACTAAGAGCATGTGTAATGGTGAGCCTTGAGGTCTTTATAGTTGCCACATAGAAAAAAAATGGTGAAAAATAAAAATTTAATGTAAGAGCCCATTGTTTGGGGCTCTTATATATGAGACCCAAAAAGTAGGGCTCATAACTGCCACATGGCAGAACTTATGTTTTATTTACTTTTAAATGATTTTTTGTTGTTTTTCATTTGTTTAAAAAAAATAAAAAATTTATTTTTGAATTTAATTTATTTTTATCTACACATAGACACCCCTCTTGCATATGTTTGTTGGAAAAAAAATTATTTGAATAATACCCATATTTTCCTTTCTAAACATTAAAAAAATATTTTTGTATGTTATGTTATTATAAATTAATTACTTAATATTTTTATTATTAATAAAAATAAAAAGAATTGAGTAAATAAAAAGGAAAAATAATAAAAGGTAATTTAAGGGTCCAAGACTCGGGCTCACGAATGAAGGTGAAAATTTAAAAAGCTAGAATGAGGCCCTTAAGCTGATGTGGCATAAGAAAAGTAAGTTAAGGGTCCGAGGTTGGGGCTCACCATTGCACATGCTCTGAGAGTTGGCCTCTTTACTTGTACAAAATTAATGTGTTTAATATTATATTCTGATATAGGGTAAATCAAGAACATTATATTGGATACCAATGATATCTTCTAAGAAATCCATTTCTAAGAAACTCATATTTGAGATGTCCAAAAATTTCATGTATCAATCACTTTAAATGTTATAGATCGAGAGTGTAAATTTAGCACTAACATATACTGTATCCTATAATCTTTGTCTCTTAATTATTGATTTAATTTCATTAAAAAAAATATACTCCGTATAAACGATCTTTCTATTATATGTCTTTATGACATAAGATAAAAATCTAAATCGGACAAAAATATAAAAAAATAGCATACCCTATAGATATAAAAACTTAACTTAAAAGTTTGAAAAATATTTTTGAATTTGAACGTACTCTTATCGTACCCAAAGATATAGCATAGAAAAATTAATAAATAAATATTATTATTTTTGCCTCCTTATAATATATCATTAAAATGTTAAATAGAAAATTAATTGTTTTTATACAGGTAAGAAATTCAAATAACTAGTAAATCACGATAAATGAATAGTGAGAATATGAGAAAGCGAAAAGCCAACCCGAAGTCTCATCCATAATTGGTAACTCATCTAGGTGAGGTTTAATAGTATAGTATTGTACGTAAACAAATAATGTGGAAATTGGATTTGGATGATACTCCGTAGCAATTAAATAAACAATCAAAAGTGGTTCAGTTTAGAGTGATTTATAAAAAAAGGGGGGAATTAGTGGATGATGCTTGTACGTGTACTCCTGTTGGCCCTGCACAGACAAATCATCCATTTTATACAATTACACTATACTCCATTGTACAGACTACAGGGTATATAAATATAGATGATGGGGATGAGGATAATCATGGCCTGCACGTGCTTGCATGTCACCTTCCCCGCCACGTATCTTCTGCAGTTACCCCACGTGTCCCTGCTCAACTATTTTTGCCATAATTAGGAATTTTATTGCTAATTATTCTCTCAAATTTGAGAAACAACATAAATCACTTAAACAAAGGGTTTTTTTTTTTTTTTTTTTTGTCCGTAAACAAAGGGTTTTTCTAACGTCACATATATATTCAAATCTAAAGAGGAAATAAAATCTTAAAACCAATTTTAAAGATTAATATATAACAACAATTTGAAGATTAGTGTGGGATATATTTTGTATTTTGTACAATTAAAATAGAATTATGAAATACGGAGTAATGTAGGAGGAGGGCGGTGGGTCCAAATCCTCTGTCTCCGGATTTATCCCTTTACCATGTTACTCCTCACATCTTTCCTTTTTTCTTTTTTCTTTTTGTATTTAATTTAATTTTCAATTTAATTTATTTTTATTTTTAATTGGGGGTTTGTGAAGGAGGACGGGGGAGGGAGACAGAGGATTTGGCTCCGGAGGGCGGTAAGAGTATGCGGGCGCCAACCGTTTTAGAGCGGGTGCAGTTACATATTCGCATTAAAGTAGGATTGCTTAAATGAAGGAACCACCATTTAGTCTAAAAGTCACTACACTATATATATATCTCTACTTCTAATTGCAAAATCAAAATATAATAGTTATAGTAGTACATCTATAGTTTCATAATTGGGTTTGGATTCCATCAATTTAGCCATCAAATTCGTGAGTGGGGTTAGATTTTATACTCATAAAGAAAAAAAAAAGGTGGGGTTTTAATTTTTAATTTAATTTACTTTTATTTTTAATTGGGAGTTTGTGAAGGGCACAAGGAGGGAGATAGAGAATTTCGCTCCGGGGTGGGGATGGGTGTGAAGGAGGGGGTCAAATCTAATCGTCGATTTTTTTATGGTTGATATTTGTCCAACTCCACTTATAAATTTGATTAATTAGATATATAGATGATGAGATGATGAATGATGATAAAGCTAAAAGGAACGATTGAAGTGATGATAAGATAAATAAGGATGGATCAATCATAAGTTGGTGTAGTGGTTGTAGGGTTACATCTCATGTCAAGAGGCTTGAAGTTCGAATCCTCTTAGAAACATGGAGACATTTGTGTGAGTGGGAGGGTCGGACCCTTAAATGGACTATACAGTACTAGATCCAAATGTAGAGCAACTGAGTCGATCGAAGTGGGGACAAAGAGCGGATCTTTATATCACTACCCCCTTCTCCATCCATACGATGGGTTACTTATTTCACCTCATCCCCGTTTTAAATCTCCGTCTTCGCCCCCATCGTGGGATTCCTCGTGAAAAACAGGAAATCCCAATTCCGTTGCCATTCCTAAAGACGTCTAATACTACTCATTTTGTTTTTTCTAATATCTTTCGTTCGATAAATATGTCATTTAGTACTAACACAAGTTTTTAAAAATAAGAAAAACTATTAAAATATTAATTTTTTTTATTAATATTTATATACTTTTATTTATTTTTAAAAATATGCGTGAAAACTGAACCATATGTTTTTGTTGAACGAATGAAGTATTAAAGTATTATTTATTATTTATATATAATTATTAGAAATAATTAAAAGTCGATGAGATCGATCATGAAATATCTCACAAGAAAAGGAAAAGGAAAACAAATGACATATACACATAATGTTTAGGTCATTTGAAGGTATATATATGTTGGACATATTGGATTTAATTTAAATTAAAACATCTCTCATTTTGTAGGTAAGATAACCTAAACTCTAAAGAGATAGAATTCGATCATTGTGATGTATATTATAGTGGATCGATGTCTAACTAATGTTTGGAGTAATTGATTACAAAATGACGTTGTGTTATAATTAATGTCGGGTTTTGTTAACCATCTCTATGGTGGAGCTTTGGACGGTCTTTGACTAAGACTTGCTTGGTGTGGATTTTTTTTTAATTAATGTACTCGTTGCTTTGATCACTTTGATCGATCAAGAGTAATGATGTTGAAAATCATCCTTTTTCAGTCCGAGATTTAATCATTAATAAGGTTTGTTTGTTTGGATTTTTTATTAGGAAACAATCCGATGATCAGACTAATCTGATACCTTGAGTTGAAAGGTCGATAAAGCTGATAGACGATGATTTGTTAAAGTATACAATGTAAGAGAAAGAAGAAAGGTGCAATACAAATGGTGACAAGCATAGAAATCCGGGCGAACAAGTGAACCTAACCTAAACACACGGAGGATAACATAGATCAGGAATTGACGCTAAGCACTACCAAGCAGTGATATCACTGCCAGCAGTATTAGGAAAATAATATATATTTATATTATTAGAATTTAATTAGATCCATTATTTATTATTTAGAAATTAGTCAAAGGTAGTTAGAGTAAATCTCTCTCCACCTTCTCCATTATCACATTGTACGTTCTTATATATTTCGTTCTACAAATCAATAGAAAGTATGTTCTTCTACACCAATTCTCAACACAGTACATCAAGAGTCCATATGGACAGTAAGACGAACCTTCAAGGAAATTTCTAAATTACAAAGTCGTCTCTTGATACACACGATTTCAACCCCAGTCAAACTCGACACCGAATATCAGAGCCCCAACTCAGAAGAAGAACGACAAAAGAAAACTTGTCTAACTTACCAACTTAAGCATAGCTCTATTTGGATATAGTCATTTATATTATAATTTATAATATACAATATTATTATAGGCAAAAGAAATCTTACATTGATAGAAAAAAATAATTAAAAAAAAAAAAAGAAGGTGAGCAATGGGCACCTCTATATGTGTGCGAAGTGTAGTTGGTCGTCTTCACAAATCTGTCCATTAAATTCATCAGAGTTGAAGTTCACCTCTTTTTCCGACCCTCTCTTTCTGTGTAATTTATTCCCTCTTCTTCACGTCCATCGACGAACTCTCCATACTCTCTCTACTCCCATCATCCCAGCAGCAACCAATTAGCCATTAAAGACCCAATCATACAAAAAAAAAAGGAAAAAGAAAATACAGATCCGGACAGCAATCACATATATATGGATTCATCCTCTCCTCCTCCTCCTCAACAACGACAAGAAGAAGAAGATGAGAACTACAGCTTCAACCCTAACACTAACTGGCTTGCTTTCTCTCTCACCCCAAACCCCAATCCAAGTCTAAATCCAAATCCCTCTCCACTCTCTCTCTTCCACCCCCATCTCACTTTCTTCCCTCCTCCTCCGGGTAATTTCAGCTTCCATCTTTTATATTTATGCTTCCTCATCCTCTATGTATGCATTTAGTTTATGTATTTACCTTCTTAGTTTGTTTGATTGTTATGTGCTTAATTAACATGATGAATAAGTTAATTAGGAATCACCAAAAATTATTTATTAATTAAAGTAGTGATCATTATTGAATTTGGTTTTAAGTGATTTATGGTTATGTCATATTTATAAGAATTGGATTCACCTCATACATAGAACCAGAAAATAAAATTAGTTTAGTTAAATAGACTATTTTTTTTTCTATATTCGTCATTTTTATTAACAAAACTGGAGGAGACTTCAACCTGACCCTAGTACAAAAAATTCAAGATAATATTAATTTTGTTTTTTTTTAAAAAAAAACTTCACTAGCTATCTAACACACTTCTTACAATTGCAACTACACTTGTTATGTGATCTCTCACATCTATAGGAATAGCAATCGTGCGACCGACCGTCTATCTCACCTTGGTATCGATTTTTCTGGTACATTTGTTCCTTTCGATGCTGTTCTTTGCAGTATCATCCAACCGGACTCACCTTAACAAATTTTTATTAAGGAACAATATAATTTCTTAAGTATCTATGGAAAAAAAAATTTATGCTATAAATATAATACTAATTAAGAATAATTTTTCTTTTAATATTTATTTAGGAAATAACTTCCTACATGAACAAGATGACGCCACCGGCGGGGCAGTTATGGGTGGTGCAGCAAGTGATTACAACACAGCCGCCCTAGGGACGGAGGGCACGGGCGGGCCGAAGCTGGAGGACTTTCTGGGCGGGTCGGGTATGGATTACCCGGGCGGGCCGGGTCAGGACACAGCCACCGCCTTTTACGGGGCCGCCGAAGCGAAGGCGGTTGAGGGAATGCATGGGCTGATGACGTCGGTTACCGATGAATATGCGGCTATTCCCACTAAGCAACAAACGCTGCTTGTTTTCTCTTCTGCCACTTCTGAACCGCTGCCGCCGCTACCGCCGCCTGCAGCCAAGAAGGGCGCTGACACTTTCGGCCACCGCACCTCCATCTACCGTGGCGTTACTCGGTACGCACTTGTTTAATCATCCCTGTACACGTGTCATTATTTTTTACCCAACTTTAATATTTTTGTGTTCATATCATTTGTTCTTGTAGATTGTTAGTACTTGTTAGGACAATATGTGTTTGATTTCCTGAATGAGTCTTTTATCTATAATTTTGAATAGGGAGCTTTGTAATACCATTTTACGGGAGGATTAAAGATGATTATTTTTAGTAAAATCCGAATTACTTTTTACCTTGTAAAAGAAAAAATGGACGAGTCTTTATTTTATAGTTTTTTTTTTATCAATATTTGAAAAAGTAAAGTAATAAATGAGTTTATGGCATTATATTTATTTAAAAAATGTACCAAATGATAAAATGATGCAAGTGTTGTTAAATTCGGATCTCTTAATAATTAATCTCTATTTAAGAGATGTCTAACAAGTGTAAGTAAAACAACAAAATATTACTACCAATTCTTTTGTTTGAAAAAAAAGTAATGAATAAGTTATTGTACGTAATATATATGTTTGTTAAAAGAAATTCAAAAATCTTGCAATGCTTACTTTGTTTTTGCATTATTCCATATGAATTTATGTTTTTCAAAAATTTATGACTAAACAATTAATTAATAAATAAAAAATGAAATGATGGGCAGGCATAGATGGACGGGAAGATATGAAGCTCATCTATGGGATAACAGTTGCAAAAGAGAAGGCCAAAGTAGGAAAGGCCGTCAAGGTTCACTTTTTTTCCCTCTTTTCATTTCTCTTCCCCCAACATTTTACTTTTTTACAGTTTGACCCCTTTGTTTTCTTTTTCTACATCTTTTTACCACTTGCAATCTTCCAACTTTGACATGTATACAGTAGCATAGTACTACAAATACAAAGAGTACAATAATTTCCACTGGATTTTTGTAACGGGTCCGGTCTTTATTTCCATGGCATGTACTCAATCGTCGATCTCACACCACACGAATTGCAACCGATGTGTCGTTTTGCGCAGTTTATTTAGGTAAGAACTCGTACATAATTGAACCATTGGTAATGATATATCTAGTAGTTCTTCGTTTGATTGATTCGTCTTGGTTCAATCTCGAATGAACGTAAATAGGTGGATACGATAAGGAGGAGAGAGCGGCGAGGGCTTATGATTTAGCTGCTCTAAAGTATTGGGGTCCGACCACCACTACCAATTTCCCGGTATGTAGCTAAACTTTTATCTATAGCTAGCTAGTTGAAATCGAACTAGCATTTTCTTTTCGACCTATACGGCTATACTTATCTTTTGGTTCTCAATTGAAGATCTCGGATTATGAGAAAGAACTCGAGGTGATGAAGGATATGGCAAGACAGGAGTTTGTTGCCTCCCTTCGAAGGTAAATTATGTATGTATATATAAATGTGTGTGTCTGAACAATTAATGTAACATTGTTTAGATCATTTGCTTATGAAGTTGTAGATACACAATTCTCAATAGAGCTTAACTATTGTAGTTTAACTACAGCTCTAACTAGTGATCTTAAAGTGTCTTGAATGAGCATATCAAGTGTCAGTATTTAAGCCTTGTGATATTTTATCCTAAAACCAATTGACAAATATACAGACAAAATGTGTCCTTTTACGAAAAGGTGTACCAATGCAGTGGTCCGAAAGTCGTTTAGCAAGAAAACATATTTATGTAGTACTAAAGTAGTAGTTAATCCAAAACATAGATCCTATAATATAACTATATATAGCTTGAAACTGGCATGTACTGATGCATAGAGAATCTAGTCAAACTCCATAAAATAATGATATAGTTTGATAAAGAAAGCTTTGAGAGTTACTAACTCCATAATTGGTGTCACTTTGTACTTAATTACTCTTTCTGTGATTGTTTATTCATCTCAGGAAGAGCAGTGGATTCTCTAGGGGCGCATCAATCTACAGAGGAGTCACCAGGTTTAATTCCGTCGCCTTATGAACTTATAGATTAATGTGATTCGTCGCCTTAGGAACTTGTAGGTTTATGTGATTAGTTGATTTATAAAGTATTTATAATACGTGAGATGAGCGTTGAAAAAGAGCTTATAATAAAGAATATGTAGTAATGATGTTCTTGCGTTACATTTCGATAAACCAAGTTATATCGTCGATTTGTGTGGATATTAGGCATCACCAACACGGTAGATGGCAAGCGAGGATAGGAAGGGTTGCTGGCAACAAGGACTTGTACCTCGGAACTTTTAGTAAGATCATGCCTGGCCGATATAATTTTTTCAGTGTTTTTCGTCGAAATTTGAATTTAGATGCAACGGTTTTGAATGCTTTGAATGTGTCAAGGTACCCAAGAGGAAGCAGCGGAAGCTTATGACATAGCAGCGATCAAGTTCAGAGGCGCCAGTGCGGTCACCAACTTCGACATAAGCCGTTACGACGTCAAGAGCATCGCGTGCAGCAACCTCCCCGTCAGTGGCCTCACCAATAAACCGCCGTCCTCAAAGGCGACGGTTTCTTCCATCCCGTCGCCAAACATCGCTAGCGGAACAGTCCCGTTCCACATCACCGGCCTCCAAGACCATTATCTGTCGCCATCATCGTCTTCCACCACGCTAAGCTTTGCAGCGATCCCCATCGAGCAAACCACATCCAACCCTCACATGATCAGCTGGTCCAGCCAAGACCGAGATCCGGCGACGACTACTATCGGTCCGACAACGGACCCTAATTCCTTCATGGAAGCTTCATCGGGAAGCAGTCTTGGGTTCTATGATCAGGGAGTAGTTGCAAATGAATTCGGGACCGCCACCGATGTCGATAACAGCGGCGGAGGCAGAGGCTATGTGGGGTCGGAGCTGCATTCGTATAGAGATGCCGCTGCAAAAGCCAATCTATCTGCGTTGCATACGCTCATCTTTGGGATGGAGTGAATAAATAACGAATTAAAAATCGACGCTAATGTACCTTTTCGTTGCTACAACTTCAATCACACAATTTCATTGCAATCTATGTAACATATATGATCGAGTCCGTAGGTAACTTCTAGTCCCTCGTTCATTCAAGGGTCGTGTAAAGTAAGTAGTCTATCAACCTATACGCTAAATATCTTTTATTATTTTCGATTATTTTCGATGTGGGATAATCGCATATTATACGACTGTCAAATTAAAATTCACCCAACTTCCTTATCAGAAGTGATCAATTTTGGGTAATCGGTGTTCGTTGCTTGCGAAACTCTATTGTTAAAAGACTTGAACTACTGCATCAACGATGTTGATAGCTGGTCAAAAAGAGTGATATGTACTCGAAAAGTGCAAAAGCGCCGAAAGGGGCGAGTGGTGTTGTACTACGACTCTACGAGTGTTATAGTACGTTATAATTAAACGCTTATATGGCCAATGGTTTATACAGCAATTCTTAAATTTACCTATAGCAATTCATGCACTCTTGTAGTTGTCTTGTCTATAAGTTTGATCAATTACTCCGCTTTATTTGATATTGATATGTTTGCATTATGACATATCTATAATATACTAAATTCCATATATAATCCTATAGGATATATTATTATTTATTCTAAGAAAAAAAATTTAATATATTGCCATAATTTATAAAAAAAATTTTTTATCATAATTCGCAATCCTCGATACATAGGTGTCACACTTGGTACGGCTGAACACTTAAGCTTTGAAGGATAAGTCTGAATCCATGGATGGATATATAGGTGCCGTGGTCTCCACTGTACTCCATACCATATCGACTTTTGCTTTATAAATTGTCTTCTTCTATTATCTCAAACTAACTTTTCACCAAACGAATTGAAACCCTTACACATTACATTACATAAGCTTCTTTTCTCTCTTTTTTTCTCTGCTGCTGAAATGTAGTCTTTGACTTTTGACTACAATGATGTATTCTTACTCTATTATATATTTTGTGTATATACTCACTTCTTGTTGTTTGAGGACAACCAATTGGCTGGATCGGAACACAAGTTATGTTCTTCTTAACATTTCAAGGTCCTTATACGTAGTTTAAGCTTGATGCGATGATCGATTGCTTATCACATTTCACCAGTGTCAAATAAGGCCCAATGGCCCAAACATGGAAGCCCATAATCTGGGAATCCATTTGATTGCTCCAAATCGATCGGGCTGTAGCCCATAGTCGTTTTGGGGGGAAAAACCTCGCATTGAGACTCTTACACTAAACCACTAGTTTGAAAAACTAATTTAATCTATTAAATTAAATTAAAGTTCGACAAGGATTAGATCAAACCCACAATTCCACAAATTAGGTTCATTGTTCGGATCTTTTCAGGCTACATAGTTTTCAGATAGCTAGGATCGGGGTGAATGATTGAGATCGAGAACGGATAAACCATTAGATGAACAAGACCATCAAACTACAAACAAAAAGATGAAGGAAAATCGCTAAATATCTCAAAAGTGATCATCAACAAAAGAAACACACATCAGGATCACCTTAAGAACAACAGCAGACACTTCAAATTTGAACGTACTCTTTAACCATCATTCTGCCTATTGTAAAATCCACCGATGAATGGATTTTGACGCCAAGAAAAAATGGAAAAAAAGGGGATGTAATATTCAATTTGTACGGATCTTTAGTTAATTATAGGGCAAATTGTATAAAATAACATGAACTTTAGGGGTGGTTGCACTCAGTGGCACGAACTTAAAAAAATACAAAAATAATCACAAACTTTGGGGTTTAGTTGCGACCAGTGACACATACCCCATATCTCGCTAATGTGGACTAGTGAGGGTGCACATTGATTCCCCATGGATTCTTTTCCTTTTGACGACGTGAAAGATTGATCGTGGAGAAATTACGCACATTGATTCCCCATGGATTCTTTGTGTTGATTCTTTCAACTATCAAGATTTTTTTTTGGAAGTAGTGAAAGCAATTAGGAACAAGAAGGACACCAACGATCTCATCTCCTTCTTAGAGCGTCATTCCAAACGAGAACTGCCAGTTCTATATCGTTGCAGCATAGCATGTTTGATAAGTCTAACTCCTTTCCTTTCAACTATCAAGATGAACGCCACATAGCATGTTTGATAAGTCTAAGTCCTTTCCTTTTTTAATAATAATAATAATAATAAATACACGGCCGGCTATGATGAGATGGTGGAGTTTATATGGATCCTTGTAACATTTACCTACTACCATTAACCCCATAAATGTGTTGAATTACCAAGAATTCTAAATTGGATTATTTAGCTTATATAAAAGCATGTGAATTCATAACTTGTAAAGTCTTAATGGTTAGATATATGTCAAGTCGTATGTCTTTTAACATTTTTGTTCACAATGCTCGGAATTATTTCACCAAGGGGTATTTGGGTATTTAGGTTTGTATCAAATTTCTAGTAACGTTTTTTTTTGACAAAAAAATAATAATAATAATTCGTCGCTAAAACCTCTCATCACCTAAACCGAGTGTTACACTCGGTGTTAGATTTAAATACTTAATTATTTTATATATAAATTTATATTAAAGAATTATATTTAAATTCTATACACTTATATTAACCTGTTTATAAAATTTTATTATGTGAAATTATAGATAATTAAAAGATTGATTATTTTTAAAAATATTATTTTTATTTTTCTAAAACATATATTTTCAACAACAACAACAACAATCCTAGTATATCTCGTTCAAAGGCAAGGTCTAGGAGATCGAGTTATGCGCACCATTCCCCCGATCACTAGATCGAGAGGATGTTTCCTAGTGACCCATGACAAGTTATCAAAGACGAACAAGACTCCACATAGACAAGCAACATATAAAGGAATAAAAAAGGATAAAAAATATAGCACACAATCTAGATTCTAAAATACAAGGTGTGTGAAAGCAAGATGTGTTAGCAGGAAAACACAATGCGGGAAACAATGTACACGTCTAGTGTTCGTCAACTCTGATAGCACTCCTCCAATGCACCATATCTCGTGTCATCTCCCCGGTGAGTCTGTTCAGAATATGAGTTGTGAGATAGATCCCACGTTGATTAAAAAATGAATCCAAGTCTTGTACCTAAGTTGCTGGGCTCCTCCTCCTAACACCAATTGGTTTTAGGATGGAACCTCACTCGACTTGTGTGCTCGGCTTGGTTGGCGCGTGTTGCGCTTGGGCGTGTGACCCCCATGTCGTATGACCCACCGTGGTTTAATATGGTATCAGAGCCAGGTTTGGCTGGGTGCGGTGTGGTTTGGGTTCCCGGTCTAATTGGCTGGCTAGCCTTAAGGCTTATGTCGTCAAGCGCAACTCGACCTATGTGCTCGGCTTGGTTGGCGCTTGGGCGTGTGACCCCCCCCCCCCCCCCCCCTCCACAACGTCGCATGACCCACCGTGATTTAATAGAGTCCCAAAACGACCATGTACGTCTTGCCTGATCACACCATTAGAGTTTCGATTCATGCAACTTAGCTTGAATACTAGTCACACCTACCCTTTCTCGGATACTCTTGTTTCGAATGGTCAAATAAAATATTAAGTTTTTTTAAAATTATAATTTTATACGAAGTATTTAATACTAATAAGAAGTACTCAGTCCATTAATTAAAACATGTCATTTTAGAGATCTTCACACATTAAGAATACAAAAAAAAAATACTTATACCCCTAATTATTACGGAGTACTTAATTTTTTTACTTTTTTTAAAACTGTAACTAACATTTATCTAATCATTATAAGGACAATTTTGTAAAATGTGACAAAATACATAAAATGACATATTTTTCTTAACAAGATTTACATAGTGAAACGGTATATTTTAATTAACCGTTGCAGTATAAAAAGTATAAAAAAATAATATTTTTTAATATTTTTTATAGTTTTGATCGTGTTAAAAAAACATATGTAAAGGGATTACTCTGGAGTATATTTAGGGGAAAAAAAAACGGATGGTGTAATAAAATTGTGCTGAATATAACGAGGGTCGTATCATAAATTTTGAGAGCCCTATTCTAAAAAGGATTAGGCCTATATAATGAATGATAAGACGTTCAACTTGATTAACTTGGTAGTTAGTATTGTTATTGGGTCCTAAATATAGCTTCGCCTAAATACTCCGTACACTATACTATAAGAGTATTCAATTCGGAATTTTTTTTCAAAATATTCATAAAAAAATAAATAATTAATAAAATATTCAAACTTTTAAAATATTTACAAAAATATTCATTTTTTGCAGGTCTCTCAGAAAAACGCGGTCTGAGACCGCGTTTTATTAAGAAGGTGAAAATTTTGAAATTGAAGGAAAATAAAACAAAATATTAACAATAAAAACGCGGTCTGAGACCGCGTTTTTATTGTTAATTTTATTTCGGGATAAATTACGTAATTTTTTAATTTTTTTACCCTAAAACGCGGAGTATACCCGCGTCTCTCTCTTTTTTTCTTTTTTTTTTTAATTGAGGAAGAGGGAAGACGGCCAGACGGGGTAAACATGAGCTCCACCGCTGGACGGCCGAAGGAGGAAAGAACGGCGCCGGAGGAGGAAGGAGGAGAGGCCGGAGGAAGGTGGAGGCGCCAAATCCCGCTTGAAGGAGAGAGATCGGAGCCCGAAGGTTGCTGGGAAGGAGGAGAGAGGGGCGATTTTCGAGCAGCCACCGGAGGCGATCTCCGACCTCTCGAGTGCCCGCGGAAGAGGAGAGAGGAGGCGAGCAGGCGCCGCAGCACCCTCTCGAGCGCCACCGGCCGTCAGCCTCCTCCTTCCTCCTCTCGGCGCAACAGCCTCCTCCTTCCTCCTCCCGCGCCTCCTCCTTCTTCCTCCGTCGACCTCCGACCCCGACGCCCTCTCTCCTTTCTCTTCCTTCCCGGCCACATCCTTCCTCCGGCCTCTCCTTCCAGCAGGATCTGGCGCTCCCTCCTTTTTCCGGCTTCTCCTCCTTCCTCCTCCGGCATGGTTCCTTCCTCTGGCGGCTGAGCAACTGACCTCCATTAACCCTCGTCTCCCCTTTTTCTAAAAAAATAAAAAAAAAATGAAGAGACGCGGAGTGAACCCGCGTTTTTAGTGTAAATAAATTAAAAAATTACGTAATTTATCCCGAAATAAAATTAACAATAAAAACGCGGCCTCATACCGCGTTTTTATTGTTAATTTTTTGTCTCCTTTTCCTTCGATTTCAAAATTTTCACCTTCTTAATAAAACGCGGTCTCAGACCGCGTTTTTCTAAAAGACCTGCAAAAAATGAATATTTTTGTAAATACTTTAAAAGTTTAAATATTTTGTTAATTATTTATTTTTGTGTGAATATTTTGAAAAAAAATTCTTCAATTCGATTGACCAATATTTGATTGGTTATATTTCGCTTAAAAAACTATTGAAACATTATATTTTGTGCAATTCGATTAGTATTAATGGAGTTTTCTAATTACGAGTACATTAAACAGTTTTTTTTTTAAATATTTTTCAAAATGTTTTTTATTTTTATTTTAATGTACTAGTTGGCATGGGATACTTTGTTATTAAAAAATGAGAATAACTCAATATCATCTAAAGTACAAGTGGATCTTAATTTCAATGCTTATATATTAGAGTTTTTGTCATATTTATGGTCAAAAAAATAGTTGGGATACTTTGTTACTAGTTACCATCTCTCTAAAAAATAATTTATTTTTCTTATAATTAAAAGGTGAGGATATTTTTTCAAGAACCCTCTAAAGATTGGGTTATTTTAATTAGTTTTGCATTTTTTTTAATAGTTTCATATTCTTTCCTAATAATATGAAACTAGTATAATAAACAAGTATTGTTTTTTATTACTCTTAAAAAGCATGCATAAACAATAAATGTTGTGAAAAAAGGAGCATATATAAAAAAGGAAACTATACAGAAACTAGAGTTATGCTTAATTATTTTGAGTACAAATTTATATTATAAAATATTTAAAATTTATATTTATACTCTATACGCTTATATTGACATATTTATAAATTTATAGTATAAAAATATATGTTTTAGAAAAATTATTTCATAAAATAATCAACCTTTCAATTGTCAATAATTTTTAAAATATAATTTATAATTAAAATTTATAAATATATCAATATCAATATATTTTTTTAATAATACTCCGTATTTGTTATACTAAGTAATTAAACGAGTGTTCTTCATTTCATTTTCCAAAATAAAAAAAAAACATTATAAAAATTAGATTGGATTTTCCAAAAATGTAATATTCTCCGCACTAAAAACTTTTCCAAATGTTCAAAATTGAATTTTTTTTATTAAATAAAAATTCGAGTTCATACAATCACGAAGTTCGAGGCTTAAAAAACTGACAAATCGAGTGACGGTAGACCATAAAAAATACTAGATTAATACACAAAAAGGTGAAAATTGAAAAATTGTTGGAGTATACAGAAAAATAATTTAAATAATATACGGAGTATTTTTTATTTAAGATAAATTTTAAAACTTAAAAAGAAACAAGGGATAAAAAGGCAGGCAGTAGCCACTGCTACTATAGTACTACTACTTTTGGATTGTCCTTGGACAGTTAATTTTCTGGGGCACCTATTATTTATAAATGTACCTAACTTCTTACTACTAGACTACAGTAGACAAACATGATTTCACAAAATTGCCCTTACCTCTTTTAGTTACACTTTCTTACCACGCTTTCATCATATGCATCTCCTGCAATTAAGGGTCCACTGCCTACATATTTTTGCTGTATAGCAGGGCGTGTGCGCTATATACACCTCAAATCATCCACGTCCTTAATTAATTAATTTTTTTAAAACGCTAATTAGTCAGAAGGGTTACACGTAGTTAAAGACGTGCATTTTTGACATTTGGATTTGCGGTGTATCTATCAACACCCATAGCAGAGTTTTATATATACCGAAAGAATGAGAAATTGAGAGACCATTATAATATAACCAAAAAAATACATAAATTAGAGAGAAATGTTCAAAATCAACGGTAGATTCATCTTTAATGCCCAACAGGGATTCCTCAATATATCGCTGACCAGCTGTGTTGTTTCGTGATGGTTTGATGGTGTTTGACTTCATTCGTAGTCTACGCCCTCAACTAGTTAGATTTAATTTTGTTTAGATTCGTCTTCATCTATAGTCTATCTCCTCCCCTAAAAAAATCATATTTTTTTAATCTTTTAATTATGATTCGTGAGAGGAATTTTGGAAATAGGAGGAGGAGAGAAACAATGATATAATAAGATAGGAGATAGAGGATTTGAAACCCAATGATACGTCAACAGCGTTCCAATTGAAGCTCTCTCTTTCCTTCCTAAAATCTTCACAAATTTGTCTAGTTTGCCCAAAGTTTACTTCTCTAACAATGACTTTTCTTTAATTTAATTACTATGCGGATAATTAAATATCTTACTTATCTCGCATTTTATTATTGACTTGTCTTGATCAACATTTCAATATTTACCTATTTTATGACTTTTATCGGTTTGTATTGAGGTGAGATACCAACCAGAAGATATTTTATATTTTAATAACCATGTTTGAATTTTTGATACGTTTTTTTAAGAAAAAAATACTATAAAAAATATTAATATTATATTAATTGAAAATTTATTGTCATACAATTTGTATAGGTTAATTATCTTGGTAAAACATTTTCTTAATATAAGGGTTCGTTTGGTTGGCAATGAAAAAACCCAGGAAGTACAAAAACTCAGGAAGTAGCTAAAATATATATGTTTGGTTGAATTTTTTTCCGCAGAAAAACCCAGGAAGTTAAATTTCAAGGAAGTTCAATTCCTCCATTTCAAATGAATTTAACTTACCTACTCCCCTAGGTAAGTTGCAATTCCCCCATTTTCTATTTAAAAATTTTCAATTCGCCTATTTAATCCTCTAAACTAAAAAGTTAATCAAACATATTTTCACAATTCCCGTGAATTAGACTTCATGGGAATTCAATTCCCATGAAATAACTTCCCGGGAATTTCAATTCCCACATTGAACCAAACGAACCCTAAGTATTTTTCTTGTCTCAGACTGAACACACAAGACCAGTGAAGTTCCATCCTATGCAAAATTCGATTTCTCATATTTTTCGATGTGGGACAAAAGTTCCAACACATTACTACATCAACATTGTTTTTTTTTAATCAACTGAGTTAACAAGTGTCCGTTAATCCAAAATAAAAACACGTTGAGTAGCGTTGAATAAGAGGAGCAAAAAGGGAAAATCACATGCAGCTGCGGCCGCTTTTATTTCTGCCCTTTTTCCTCTTCCTCTCTCTCTCTCTCTCCCTCCCTCCCTCTGTCATTTTTGTTGTGTGCAAATCCCAAACCCCACTCCCTACCTATCTCTATCTCTCTCATGAAGAAGAATCAGAATTAGGACCCATCTTGCAGTCATGGATTCCATTTCAGTGCTCCAATTTCAAGCTTTTCCTCTCGGTATACCTATAACCTATTTAGATACTCCTTTTTTTCCTGCTCTTTCTCTGTCTCTGTGTTTATTTCCCGAGGAATAAATCTCGGGTGTCTCTAATTTGTGTTCTCTGGGTACAGAGAGAAGATAAGAGGCTTCTTGGAGTTCTTCGAGTAGTTATCAGAAATTCAAAAGCCGCTGCCATGGATTACAGCCTTGTTGGTAAGTAGTGAGATTCTTCACGAGGCTGGACTCTCAATTGTATACAAAATTGCTTTGATTCTGACATTGATTTTGATTTCTCAGATTTGGGGTTTGGAATTGGGGTTGATTTTTGGGGGTTTCACTTGATTTGATTAATTCCAGTGGTTGGAGAGTGGACCCCTCATTGTGTCACCAACTCATTTTGCTCCATTTGCTGGCAAGCTTGATTATCAAATTGCTAAAAACAATTGCCAAATCTTAGGTCAATGAATTGGGCTTTGATTCGTTCTGTAGAATTAGTGGCTTGAGATTGATGTTCTGTTAATATCCCATTTGGAGTTTTTTGTTGGAGGGCATGTCATTATGCATCACTCTTTTTTCTTTTCTTGTCTTTTTTTTTATACAGTAATTTTATAATGTTATATGGTATCTAGCCTAACTTCGCGAATGTAGCATCTCAATCTCTTTATAACGAACGTGTTTTGATTGATAGATTGTATAAAGTAGAGTTTCAGATTCAATGGATTAGGCCAACTACACCATTTGTTTTTTTCTTTACCGTGTTGTTGAGTTTTGAAATTTCCACTCTTCCGGATTGAAGAGATGTTCTTGTGGAAAATACGCAAGTGGGTACTTTGGACATGGTTACATGTCTTCATTGACAGCCATTCGATGAATTGCTCACCTTCAGCTTGATTTCGTCGTCGTCATCTCCATAGCTTGACTTAGTTTGCTAGTGACCTACATGTTTGTTTGGCTTGTTTTGTCTAGGGAATATGGTTGACCCGACAAAGTGCGGTAAATTGGGCATGGAGGAGAAGAGGAAATTCGTGCGGGAGATAGCGAAAGATCCAGATGGCGCCCCTGAGACGCTGCTGTCATGGAGCCGCCAAGAGATTTTGCAACTCTTGTGTGTGGAAATGGGGAAAGAGAGGAAGTACACTGGTTTGACAAAGCTGAAGATCATAGAGAACCTTCTCAAGATCGTGTCAGAGAAGAGTTTGAAGGAGAGTGGGGCCAGAGGCCCGGAACAACCAGCACCGGATTCTTCTGGCAATAGCGCTTCTGGAAGCAATGGTAGCAGCGCGGTACACATGGTTATACAATGCAAAAACTCTGCGTGCAAGGCCAGCTTACGCCCTGAAGATGCGTTTTGCAAGAGGTGTTCTTGCTGTATTTGTCAAAAATTCGATGACAACAAGGATCCTAGTTTGTGGCTGACGTGTAGCTCGGAGCCTCCTTTTGAGAGCGATTCTTGCAACATGTCCTGCCATCTGGAATGCGCTCTTAGACACGAAAGGTCCGGACTTTCGAAACGGGGCCAGGTTGCCCAGCTTGATGGGAGCTTTTACTGTGTATCCTGTGGCAAAATGAATGATTTGCTGAAGTAAGTTTGATGCTTTCTTTCTACCCATACCTGTCGTAATCTGATTTGAATTCGCACATGCTACACTACTTGGTAGTTATACAACCTCCTTTATGTTGCTCGTTCGTCTAGATACGTGTTTGGGAGCTTCTACTTCAAAATTTAGCATTACCTTAAGGGAAAAACATTTCACCTTGCTTTGTACTTAGTTACTTACTACAGCTGTTTACCTTTTTCGAGTGAAAAAACAGTAATCATAGCCATAAATTGATTGTGCATTTCAAACAAGCTTAATGAATTGTGGTTTTAATGAATTTTATGAACTGTATGGATATTTGAGTAGTATTATATAGTCAAGGGTTAGAATTAGAAGGGATTTTAATGATTTATGCACTGTGTTTAATTGAATAGAACCCTTATGTAAAATCAAAACTATATAGCTCAGAAATATAAATCCTCCAGAATTGAATATATTCTTCCAAACATTTTTACCCTAAAAGTCCTATCTTAGTCGTTAGTTGTCGGATAACGCATTTGTGGTTCTAGGCTTAGTTCTCCATTTCTAATTGGTTAAACCGAAAAAAGACTTTGCTTTTACTGAGAAGGATCCAAACATGAAGAATTACCCAGAGGTAGCTCATCATAGATTCTTAGCACTATTTTTCAGATTCTTTCCTACCCTATCTATTTTATGTTTCAGTTCCTTCTTATTTATCTTTTCCAACGTCGTAACTCAACGTCGTAACTTACAGTGCTGACATCTTCTCTGTAGATTGTTTGTTTGTTTTATCACTATTGGGAAATTGTTCCAACGTCGTAACTCACGTTTTGTTTCACGCAGATGCTGGAGGAAACAATTGATGATTGCAAGGGACACGAGACGGGTTGATATCCTATGCTACCGTGTTTTCTTGAGCCAGAAGCTCCTTAATGGAACAAACAAGTATCAGAAGCTATCTGAAATCGTCGATGAAGCTGTAACCAAGCTGCAAGCTGAAGTTGGGCCTTTAACTGATGTAACTGTCAAGATGGGTAGAGGCATTGTCAACAGAATGTCTACAGGCCATGAAGTTCAGAGATTATGCGCCTCTGCCGTAGAATTACTGGACGCTCTGCTCTCCCAACCAACAGTTGATCCGCTAACTCGTCCTGCTGACCAAGGTAGCTATTAAAACTAGTGCCTCCAGATACAGCGGTTGTTTTTATGGTCTATTGAAGCTGTTTCTGTTGATACTGCAGATTCTAGAACGTCGGCACCTAGCACCATCAGATTCGAAGACATTTCTGATACAACTGTAACTGTGATTCTTGGCCCCGCCAATCAAACGTCGGAGATGAATGCGTGTTACACCTTGTGGCACCGCAAGGCTGTTGAGGAGAAGGAACCTCCTGAACCAACATGCTCCATGTCCCCTCCAGGCACGAGAGTTGTCGTCCGCGGCCTCGCTCCTTCCACGGAGTATGTTTTCAAGGCTGTTTGTTCCGACAGCTTGCAAGAGCCGAGCACTTGTGAGGCTCGGCTCTCAACTGCTGCTCCCGCCACAGAGAGAAGTCAAAGCCCTGTCACCAACTGCAGTACTCTCTCGAATCCTTCTTCGGTTGAAGACGAAACGAACAACATCACTAGTGGCTTGAATGAGAACAACAGGACAGACACTGATTACAGTGCAGTGCCTGCGAATGCAACGAATGGACCGCCATCCAGCTGCATTGGCGGTGTTGGTCAAGACGAAGATTCCGTCCACGCATCAGATGGAAAAGAAATCCTGAATAATGCTGCCTCTCTAGATCAACCCGGGACACCAATGCTCGAGAACACACACTCGCAGGAGTGCCTAGTCAGCGAGGCAGATGGATCAACCAAACCGACGACAAATGGGAAGGAGATCATACCTTGCCCCCCTCCGGAAACAAGGCTGCCAATAACGCCATGCCGGGTGGAGGCACTGCAGACGGTCAGAAGGATCGGGAGGCCTAAATCGAGCAACAAGGACACTGGCAACCAGGACGATCAGCCCCATCCGAGGAGCTCATCGAAGAAGAGGGTCAGGGAGAGCCAAGGGGAAGACGGGTGTGACGGGACCGAAGACCTGGAGTTCTACGTAAAGGCGATACGAAAACTGGAGTGCGAGGGCCACATCGAGAAAAGCTTCAGGCAGAAGCTACTGACTTGGTACAGCTTGAGGGCGACACCGCGGGAAACGCACGTTGTGCAGGTGTTTGTGAATACCCTTAGAGACGACCCGGCTGCCCTCGCTGAGCAGCTGATCGACGCCTTCGAAGAGATTGTTTCGAGCAAGCGATCGGAGCCTCCAACCGGACCCGGGTTATGTATGAAGCTATGGCATTGATTGACACAGGTAAAAGAAAAACTGAATCCTCTTCAATTCATACTATTTGTTTCTTCAAGTCGTTTTCGATATCGATAGCTGTTGAGCTTGAGCCTGCCCGGTGTAATCTGGGCTATGGTCGCTCTAATTCTTTGTTGGTTGCTAATTTGTCTTAAATTGGAGGATCACAGTGCTAAAAGACTATGAAACACACATTTATGTTGTTGACTAGCTAGATGTAAATCTTGACTAGTGTAATAATAGATGTATTCTTCATTTTACAATGCTGATAAAGATCTTTTCTTGTTATAAAAACAGTATGCGTTTTTAGTACTTCATCTGTTAATTAAAACTTGACATTTTACTATTCATGCACGTTTTTTTAGGTGTTAAAAACTATATAAAATATTGATTTTTTTTTTAAATTTCATACTTATTACAATTAAATATGAATTTATAAAAACAAATGTAAAAAAATGTTAATATTTTTACATAGTTTTTTATCATTATAAAAAAGCGTATATGAATAGTAAACGACAGGTTTTAATTAACAAATGGAGTACTAATTTGGGACCTTCAAACAAACCTTGTAGGAATCGAATTCTGTCGTAGACTCTCTTGCGTCTTTTGCCTTTTCATTTCTGTTAGGTTTTCATGCTATCTTGGACCCTCTTGCGGGAGTTCTTTCGCGGGTTGACAACGATATTTGGGGAAGGGCTACTCCCTGGTTCTGAGTAGCCTGAGTTTTGGTTTGCTTTTATGAAATTCAAGCTTCTTGTTTCTCAAAAAAATAAAAATAATAATAATAATAATTTTTTCGAAAAATAATAATTTTATGAGTTTTTCATCAATAGCTTTTTTTAAAAAAATTATAAACGTTTTGTGGGAGTATATTTTTTTTCCTCAAAAAGGCAAATAATTCTAAAAAATAAACCGGGTTGAAATTCTTCATCCAAGTCTAAGCTATTTTAATTCATTTTCTTCCGCAAAGATGTTCTTAGATAGTCAGATGATGGTCGATTCAACAAAGGTTGCACCCGACAACATCTAAACCCTTACATAATTGTGGGTAGGGCATCTGCTCAAGTAGTCAAGTATGAGAAATCGCCCTCAAACTTCTCAAAAGGGTCCAAAAGATTTCTCCACATTAAAATGTTATGAATTCTAGGGATGTGGATGTGGTTTTTAAGAGAATCGAGTTTTTTGTGTTCAAAATGTTATGGATTCAAATCGAGTATTATATGACTCATTTAAGAGATGGAGGATGAAACTCTTTGGCTAAAAAAGATTAGTGGTACGAATCTCTCTCCGAGTCTCCCTCGTAACGGTTTACGTGCTTTCAATCATTGTCGTCGGAAGAGAAATGACATGATAATTGGGGGTAGCCGTAGCCGTAGCCGTAGGGGTTGGGGTGGGTACTGATGGATAAGTGGATACTATGAGTTTGGAACTCAGCATTTAAAGGGTAGTGTAGGGTATGAATGAAGGCAAATCTCAAGGGACAAGCTGTCCTTAAAGCTACCAAGCAAGCACAGTGATTACTGATTAGTGAAGTAGTCATACCGAATCCATTTTCAACATATATAGACATATCACATATGCAAATGTTGGGGACCAGTTGACAGTTTGTATTGGGCCCATCTTGGCCCGGCCCACTTAGGCCCATTAACAGTAATTTCTTGCCCACAAATCCACTAGCAGCGGCTCCCTCCCTGCCAAGGACTTTTTTTTTTAAAAAAAAACTGCCAAGTACCACAAAATATGTTGCAATAAATATCACAAAATTTTAACTCTATTGCTGTATTGCACTTCATATCATAGCTCCTTAAACCACGTCATACTTTTAAATCTTTTACTGAGAAACTGTGTAAAAAAGATCCGAAAAGGCTATATGCATCAAGCATAAGTGTATATGTTCGGATCCGTTCGTGTGTTTCAAAAAAAAGTTTAATTTTTTTTGAAAAAACAATATATGTTCAAACAGATCGTGGATCTGTTCATTATTTTTTTAATGTCATATGTATTTAATGTTGGACACTTATCAATCTGAGAGTCAAATAGATCTAAAATCCGTTCATGTTGAGTGCATCAGCCAAAAAAATCTCATATTGAAAATTTGTGATATTTTTACCTTAAAAAGTCGGTGAAATTAACCGCAATTTTACCTATACAAATACCCATAAATGAAAGCCTTCCCTAAAATAAGATATCATATGTTTGAGAATCCATTAGTCTAGCTACTTGAGATGAGATCAATAAAAGGCCTTTGTAGGTTCTTCATAGGGCCAATAAATTAAGTTCTAAAAATGAGAGTCAAGCTTTAAGTAGCTTATCTAGTCTACTAAATATACCATTAGTGCCTCCTTTATATTATGGACAAAAGAGAAAAAAAGATGAGAGTTTGGGTTGAAGGGCAAACAAGCAAATTAGGTTGGTAATTGAAGTATAAAGGCAGGGAGGTTGTTTAGTTTAGGTAATTTGTTGTTTCATAAGATATGGTTTTGAAATGGTGAAGCTGTGGTGGAGCAGTTGATGTTTTGCTTTGGATAAAAGAGGTACACATACACTACACAGTTGGCATGATCACAGTATAATCAATGTATGAGGACAAAAAAATATACATATGGATATTACATAAGGACATAGGTTAATAGATAAAATCATAAAATATTTTAAAATTTAAGTCATATTAACCATTTTTTAAATGATTTTTCTCAGAGTTTATAGACTAAAATTTAAAAATTATTTTTCAATTTGATTTATTAACCTATGTCCTACAAAAATTTGGGAAAGTTTATTTAATTTACGTGTAATGTGCTTGCTCCATAGCTAAAAAAAATTGAATAGTAATTAGGGTTCTTTAAAAGGGACAAAAATAGTGCTGATAAAAACTTGATCCGAACCCGAAAACCTGACCCAACTTGTACAAAATCAATTGAACCCAATGGCCAAAAACTCTACACAATACATCATTCGGAAACAGACCTGACCCGACATCTGAATAACTCGATAACTCAAACTGACCCAAACCCGAAGGAACTTAAAATCAATAAGATTCGAACCTATTGTAATCGAAACCCAAAATAACTCATACTTTAAGCTACATTCTACTAAATTTTAAAAAAATAAATGTTAAAATAACCAAAACACAAACAAATGCAATCTAAAATAAACAAAAACATGATTCATCCCGACCTAAACTAAATCGAATCGAATGACCAAAAATCATCTAACATTATTTGAAATTTAAATAACCTTTTTTCACCCATTCCACCCAATTGTTGGAAAAAAAAAAGTGTTTTAAACCTTTTATTCACCCATTATTTATACCAAAGTACGATGCCTTAACTTGGAGGGTGTACTATGTGAGATTGTGCATAGTGTACCCTTAGCCTTAGGTCCCCTACCGCAGACTTATTAGATTGGATCTGACAGTAAATAGCGGTTATACGAACACAGACCTTAAACTAAAAGGTAACGTTTAAAGGTTCATTATTTTGTTTAGTTAGTTTTTTAACACTAAATTAGTAATACTCAATAAGAGAGATTGAACTCATGATACTACCATGAAAGAAATATCTTTCTTACCAACTAAATTATGAAAGTTTGACAATTTACACCTTACCTTTGTCCTTATTAGCCATCTTTGGGTTAATAATGATATGTCATGTTGGTTTTATTTTGAAGGACATTAAATTACTCTATAAATTACTCTTAATAAGGATGGAATAAGTAACAATATTACATAACAAATTTTTGTTGTAAATTGACTATGTTAATTTGTTATTTGTCTCCTTGCTCAATTCGACCGTATTTCTTTCTATCAATTTTCAAATCGTTCAACGACTGCCAGTTTTACTTGTTCAGATATGTCTAGTATATCGAATCACTTTTTATTTTTTCAAAACCAAATAATAGGCGCAATTTACCTTTGCCATTATTGCATACAAAACTATATTAATATTACTAATTATTCACTATGTTATTTTTCATTAGATCTTCAATTACTTTATCTTTTGAAGATATAACACATTTGGGGTAATGGTGCTGACAAGCATTCACTGAAATAGCTAGTAATAGCGAGTCACATGATTCACGAGAAAGATTGAAAATACAACTATTTTTGTTTACCCCCTTGGTAAAATTGAGTTTAATTAATTTCATGGTGTTGAGATTGAAATAGGAAAGAAAGATTGGTGTTTGGTATGAAAATGAAACTATGAATGATCCCATGTTTTTGTTTTTATTTGATTCATTTGTGTTTCTAAAAAAAACACATTAGCAATAATTACTCCATTCATTAAATGATAACCTTGTTCTCTTAATAGTGACCTTTGTGTCATGTTTAAGAGTATACATTTTAGGAAATTATAAGATACTTCCTCCGTTCGGCATACCTCCGTTCGACAAAACACGTCGTTTACTATTTACTCACGCTTCTTTAGATAAAAACTATATAAAATATTTATTTTTTTATAAATTTTTTTAACAAGTTTGTACTTATTGATAATAATTACGAAATTGTTAAAAAAATTATTTTAAAAAAAGATATTTTATATAGTTTTTACCACCTAAAAAACGTACTTAATAGTAAAGTAACATATTTTACCGAACGGATGTAGTATCACTTTACCTCCATTAAAAGCAGTAACATTTTTATGCAGTTATTAATTCTTCCCTTTGTGTAATTGTAAAAAGAAAAGTAATTTGGTTTGCAGCTTTTAACACTACCTTTCTTGTTCTAAACTTTTGATGAAAATCTGGGGGCGGAGGGAGATGGGGCCTGGGGCATGAGGTGGCTCGAGCCCCCCTTGGGTCGGGGGAAAACGTAAAAAAAAAAATTATGTATTTTTTTGTAATTATTAAAAACTTAATATTTTAATAAGTTTGTAATTATTAAAAAAAATTAATAAAAAAGTTAATATTTTATATAGTTTTTACCTTCTAAAAAAGCGTGCGTAAATAGTAAAGGCAATGTATTTTTGGACGGAGGAAGTACTATATTTCTTATAACAAAAATTGTATCTTATATATATCTTCAAAAAAAAAAATTCCAAAAATTTAGTTGAGCCCCCCCTCGGATTTTTTCTGGCTTCGCCCCTGTCTACATTGCTCTGGAATCGCTCACCCGGACTGCCCGACTTATGAGAGAAGATAAATTATGATGTCTCAACCAGTAACAAGAGTCTAGAGGATTGGTGCTCACTGCGCACAAAGAGCCCCCTCGTTTGAGAGGTTGCTTGCTGGCGAGACTCGATTATTAATCCTTACTTCAAACGCCACCCCTATGACCGATTGAGCTAAACCCAGGCGGGCATTTGTTGCCTCTCCAAACATCACTTGTATCCCCCCTGTTTGGCCCTCCCCGGTGTCCCCTTCTCACATTTCGACATTAAAAAAAAGGGAAAATAAAACAAAACAAAAAAGTAGATTAAAACATTAAAAAGTTGGATGATTTTGTGAGAGGGGATAGGGGAAGGGAATAAGGTCGGGGACAGAGGATTTGAACCCTTGTATCAGTTGTATGTGCCAGTTTATTTTATTACATTGTTATTCTCGGTGTTCTTTTTTTTTTTAATGTAATTTTCTCTCTCACTTTAGTCTCTTCACAATGGTTTAATCATTGTCTATTGTATCCTTATTATTCACGATGTTCTCTCCTTTGCTAATGTAATTATTTTTTGCTCTCTTTTCACAACGGTTTAACCATTGATGATTGTATCGACCTCTCGACCTATTAGACTTATCCGGTATGTCGAATTCTTTTCCTTTTTAAAAACACTAAGCCCTATGAACCAAAAATAAATAAATGTACAAATCAATATATAAATGCTACTATATGCTCTTAGGTTTGAATTGTTGTGCAGCAGTACCTAGAAGGAGACTAAATTGATTCACAGGGTTCATATGTTCACTGTTTTCATAGTGATGACTGATGAGAGACTGTGGTCCTCTATCAGCTGAAGCCCCAAAACCTTAGATGTGGACTACACACTAATCACTATGGTCCATACTCCATACCCTCCAAATTTGTTTCTTACCCAGTCTAACTATTTCATCCTGATTAATATACATGTAATGCAATCCCAACTCACTCCAAATCGTCATATTTGATGTGTTCGTAACATAAAGTTTTTTCGCTGGTAATCAGAACTGTAAATATAAACAAGACAAATCGAAAATACAAAATTTCAAATTTATGAATACCTAACTCTACAGACACTTTGAAGATCACAATTCAGAATATAAATGAAAATTAAATCCATACATCATCCCAAAAACATTCCTCTGAAGAGTAAGAGATTGGTAAACAACACAAGAAGTGAAGAAGGGGACACAAACCAAATCTCAAGTTATAGTGGTTATAATTTCTAACCCACCAATACCACCTCTCCCATATCTTATATTTATTTATTCTTATAAGTTTATTTGGTCCCCCTTTTGCATGCTCAGATCTACCAAAGCCCCTAGGAGCAAGTAATCTTGGAATCTTTTGCATTTTTGGGAGTCCACAAAAATTAAAGAATACCCATTGCTTTCTTTCAAGTAACAAAATAGTTTAGTAGTAGCAACTAGGAATTAGGAAGGTTAGCTTCAAATCATTTTATTCATCTACTTTGTAATAGATAAGTCTAATAAGAGATGTACATCAAGTCTAGACGTCCCTAGAACACGGTGCGATAAAAATCTCGTACGATTAAATGGGCATGGCCTCAATTCTTTCCCCTTCATCGGTGCAATTTAAATTTACCTTCTTTCTGCTATCTAGGCTAGAGTTTGTAACGATACCCAAAAAATTAGTTATACAATAAAAACCATAGTGTTGTCCCATTCATAAAAACACCCTTTTCTTTGAGAATCACAAAACACTAGATATAGTGCTAGATTAATGTTATTTCTTACGAGAATCACAAAATAACCTAAGCAAAAATCGAAATGAGTGACATTATTAAGAGTTAAGACTCAACACTTATTACTAGGCGTGTGATGTTACCAAACACCAATGTGTCTCTTTCTTTCTCAAATTCATTATGTACTCCGTATCTATCTACTTGGATCTCATAAACCACCATACTTGTTTGATAAATTGAATCTTTCTCTTCTTTTTTTTTTTTAAAATAAAAATAAAAATGTGTCTCTCCTTCCGGTATAAAAAGAGGGGGCAAAAACATTAATTTGACAACAAAGGGAAACCAGTTCCTCATACGTGAACAGAGCCAGCCACGTCCCCTCGGCAACTCCCCACCCAAGCATTTATGCAAAACCCAACCAACTCCGAACCCCCAAAACACTCACCTTTTTCCGATTTCATCTACACTTCACCATAAGCTCTATAACCCTCTTTTTATTATACCTTCCTTGTGCCTCTCTTTCTCCCAAATCTCACCTCCAAGAAATGAAGTACATAAAAACAGGGAGCTTTAAGCGGCTCTTCTCCCTCCGGCGCCGGAGCACCGATCAGCCCGACGCCGATCACGATCAACCCCTCAAAATCAACGGACAGCTGGGATTCGACGACGACGCCCTCCCCCACAAACCCGTCTGGAGGTGCTTCTCATACGACGAAATTTCCTCTGCCACCAATGGCTTCAGCTCCGGTAAAATCAATCCCTCACCTCCTCCCCTCGTTAACGAAATCCCTTTCTGGGTTCTGCAATTCGCTCGATTTCTCAAGTGGGTTTGTGCTTTTTTCTCCCAGAAAACCTCGTTGGCAGAGGTGGGTATGCTGAGGTCTACAAGGGCACTCTGTTCGACGGAAACAGAGTCGCCGTCAAGAAGCTGACGAAAGCCTCCACCGACGAACGGCGCGAACGGGAGTTCTTAACGGAGTTGGGAACCATCGGCCACGTGTCACACCCCAACGTCTCCTCTCTCTCCGGCTGTTGCATCGACAATGGCCTCTACCTCATCTTCCCCCTCTCCTCCGGTGGCTCCGTCGCTTCCAGACTTCACGGTGTGTACACTCATCTCAAGTTCGATTCCCAATAAATCCCATTATTAAAAGATATTTTTTTAAAATAAATAAATAAAATATAATCCTTACAGATGAGAACTTGCCGGCGATGGAGTGGGAGAAGAGGTATAAAATCGCCGTCGGCACTGCAAGAGGCCTCCATTACTTGCACAAAGGGTGTCAAAGGAGGATCATTCACCGCGACATTAAGGCGTCGAATATATTATTATCGGATGATTATGAGCCTCTGGTATGTCTGATTAGCACGTTTTATAATGTATAATTGTAACGGTTTTTGTAAAATGTATGAACACTTGTAATGTTATGAAGTTTGTGTTTTGGATAGATTTCGGATTTCGGGCTAGCGAAGTGGCTTCCGACGCAATGGACACACCACTCCATAGTTCCGATCGAGGGAACGGTTGGGTATTCGTCGAAATCCGTATACTCAATAATGATAGTAGAAAATTTCAACACTCGAGTCATTGTTTGATTGATCTCGACATTTTGTTAGGTACTTGGCTCCGGAGTATTTCTCCCACGGGATTGTCGATGAAAAGACCGATGTTTACGCATTTGGCGTGTTCCTCTTGGAGCTCGTTTCGGGGAAGAGACCGGTCGATTCTTCGCACCAAAGCCTCCGAAGTTGGGTGAGTTATGCAAATTTTACAATGTGATTGTGTCAAATTGTCAATGGTTTGATTTGGAGGACTAATTCTTATAATAGGGATTTCTTGTTGAACTCAACTTAGGATTGTACATTTTATTATTAAACTAACTAAGTTAGGTATGATCCGTGACAGGCTAAGCCCTTCCTAAAGCAAGGCCAGATTGAGATGCTGATCGATCCGAGACTCGAAGGAGCCTACGATGAATCCGAGCTCAGACGGCTAGTCGTTGCAGCGTCGCTTTGCACTCGGGCCTCGTCGAATTGGAGACCCACCATGAGTGAGGTTATGATCATACTCAATCCTTCAATTATTCAGTTAGTTTTAAATTAACATATTTGTACTAGTAATAGTCAGTGTGATACGTTGCTTTCTAGATAGGTCATATCTTACACTATGTAGTATAGTACAAAGCTTTTTAAGGCATCATTTTCAATCTAGCTAATATTTGTATATATATTTATATAGATAGATATTCAGGTGGATCATAAGACTGCAACATTTATTTTATTTTTAGGGTTTTTGAATATGGATTAATTTCAAGGTTTTGGGTTGGTGGGGTTTAATTTGTGTTAATTAAATGGTGAAAACAATTTAATTTCAAGGTGATGTGCTACCCTACCTAACACCTAGTGGTTTAATATGGACAAGACATTTCCATCAAGTGATTATCAACCTCATATAGTTGTATTTAATTAAAGTAGAGCCACCTCAATTTTTTTATTTTTTTTATAGTACAACCTATTTTTCTTAATTTCTTTATAGGCACACATTCATATACTAATAAGTCTCATATAATATATGCTTTTTTGAGGAAATTTTAAGAGTAACATTTAGCAAACCTTAACAAAAATGTGTTGAATGTACAACAGGCTGTAGAGGTAATGTTGGAGGGAGAAGTAGATGTAGAGAGGTGGGAGATGCCGGAGAAAGAAGAAGAGAAGGACGACGCGTTTTGGGACTTTGAGGAGCTTGAGTACGAGTGCGATTCCTCGTTCTCGACATCCATCCATGACAACTCAATCTCCCCGGAAGTTCTTGATTGATGCATATATGCTCAAATATTGATATTGTAAATATGTAAGAGCTATGCTTATTAGCAAACATGTCCAAAGTATAACACAAGAAATATGCGGTTTCTGTGGGCGAGGGTTCGTTTTTAAGCAATCAACACATTGCATCATACAGACAGACAGAACGTTCAGTTGTAACGAGATGGTGACGAGATGGTGCACATTGAGTGGCAGGTGAATGTGTACAAAAGATTGCAGGAGGCAGCTGGCCTGAAATAGTATAGTATATATATGCAATTTGCATAGCATAGCATATATATATCTCTATGTATGATTGAGGGTTTTTGGGGTTATCAATCCTTAAAATGAAGACACTGAAACCAGAAGAGGTGGAA
Organism: Persicaria maculosa; assembly: GCA_963922045.1. Lineage (NCBI taxonomy): Eukaryota > Viridiplantae > Streptophyta > Magnoliopsida > Caryophyllales > Polygonaceae > Persicaria > Persicaria maculosa. The sequence goes on from OY998252.1 coordinate 4,352,535, forward strand.
ATTTGGCATTGTTTAAGATGGTGGACCAAGTACAGTCAAGAACACCTGTTGGCTCAAGTGTCATTGCAATGCCCTATTTTATCATCAATTTTGTACAGTGTGTGCATGTTGTTTTCTTGCAAAATTGATCATAGATGGATGGGCATTGCCTGATTGCCCACATGTAATGAAGTTAGTTGTATGAATTTATAAATGTTACACTTTAATTAGTTGGTGGTTTTGATAAATAACACTAAGGGTTCGTATGGGATGGGGTTAATAAACCGACTAAAATTATAAATATGGTAAAATTTATAAACTGTTGGTAAAAAGTAGTTAAAAATTTATGAAAAAATATAAACTTCGTATGGGACGAAAAAATGTTTATTTGTAAAAAGTGGAGTTTATTTGGTTGGTATTAGGGGTATACTTGTATTTTCAAATCAAATAAACCCCCAAAACCCAAAAAAACCTTCAAAAACAAGCTTTTTTTTTAACTCAAAATTTTAACTACTTTTACCTATTTTTCCCCATCCATACACTCTTTAACTTGTTTTAAAAAAAAACTTCTACTTCTCCTTATTTTTTTACCTATTTATTTGTTGCAACCATACATACCCTAAGAGTAATATCAACCGGCTTAGAGTATAGATCAACAGATTCTCTATTTCGGAGATTTTAAATCTACAACATTTTCTAAAACTAAATCATTATTTAAATCTTCAAAAACTGTCAGAGTTTAAGCAAAAAAATAATTTGAAAAATATGTGTTATGTTTTATACATTAAGGGCTTGTTTGGTATAAGAACACAAGGTAAACGGAATGGAAATAAATTTTGTATATGAAAATATATCTAGATAAAAGAAGAATGCTATTTTTTGTGTGAAAAATAAGATAGGAAGGATAATGATTAGAGGAGTATTGGGGATATGGTTACCCCTTACTCACATGAGTGATTGAAATAAAGAGGAATAAAACCAATTTTGTATAAAAAGTTGGGAGGAGAGGGTAATGATTAAATTTTTTAACAATATATCTTAAACTATAATTGGACTACATTCGTTTTTTTTTCCTTTATCTTTCCAAAATTTAAATTAAACGAGCCCTAACATAGAAAGGGTATGGAATGGATTCTTCTTCAAAGTTATCAATGTTAAGTACGTACTGTACATGGATTAGCTAATCTACTAATAACCTAACTTGTATTTTAATTTTAGGTGGAAGTAAGAACCAAACCTTTTTTTTTCTTTTTCTTTTGGTCTCACCAAACATAATTTATTAACCAAAGCCCAAATCCAAAGGTGACCTATGTTGGGTGTTTAGCGGTGCAATTTGTTGAGCAATCGTATTAGTACACTTCAAATTTATTTTATTTTAATTAAGAATATATAAAATACGAATTCGCTATGCTATGCCATTTGACAAATTGTGATTATAATACACTTAGCAAATAGGAGCAACTTGGCCACTGGATACGTGGGTCCACCGCCTCGGGTCGTGTACCGTTCCGATGACAGAGCTCTAGGGAATCATCTATGGATCCTCGGCCCCCTGGGGCCAACATTGTGCGGTGTATGTGGCTTTTTCAGCACAAGTTTTGCTCTGACGGATCTCTTGAGCGCTATAAGGCGCGATTGGTTGCCAATGGCAACTCTCAGCAGGTGGGGGTCGATTGTGATGACACGTTTAGTCCGGTACCGGTTGTCAAACCGGCTACCATTCGTACTGTCTTGCAGCTTGATGTCTCCAGGAACTGGCCTATTCATCAGTTGGATGTGAAGAACGCGTTTCTACATGGTCATTTGAATGAAACCGTATACATATTCCAGCCGTCTGGGTTTGCTGACAAGACCAAACCAGGCCATGTCTGTCTCTTGCAGAAGTCTCTGTATGGCCTCAAGCAGGCACCTCGAGCATGGTACCTTCGCTTTGCTACTTATCTACATATGCTTGGCTTTGTTAGTAGTAAGAGTGACTCCTCTCTATTTGTGTTTCGTCGGGGTAATCAGATTGCATATCTCCTTCTATATGTTGATGATATTATCCTTACTGCATCTTCAAAGTCTTTTCGATCTACTATTATTACACGGCACAGTAAGGAGTTTGCTATGACTGATCTCGGGCCACTTAGTTTCTTTTTGGGAGTCTCTGCATCTCGTTCTGCGTTCGGCTTGTTTCTCTCCCAGGAGAAATATGCAAGGGAGATTGCTGCCAAGGTGAATATGAGTATATGACTAACTGCAAGCCTGCTGCGACTCCTGTTGAGACCACCGCCAAACTGTCTCAAGCCAAAGGTCCACCTGTGTCCGATCCCACATTGTATCGCAGCCTTGCAGGTGCTTTGCAGTATTTGACGTTTACCCGTCCGGATATTAGTTATGCCGTTCAGCAGGTCTGTCTGTTTATGCATGATCCTCGAGATTCTCACTTTGCAGCTCTTAAGCGCATCGTCAGGTACATTCGGGGTACCGCTTCTCTTGGCACCACTATCACCCCATCTGCTTCTCCTCCAATAGTGGTTGCTTATGCAGATGCCGATTGGGATGGGTGTCTAGACACCAGACGGTCTACATCCGGATACTGCGTGTTCCTCAACGACTCTCTAGTATCTTGGTCTTCTAAGTGCCAACATGTGGTTTCTCGCTCTAGTGCTGAAGCGGAATATCGCGGTGTTGCCAATGTTGTCGCTGAGTGTGGCTGGCTCCGCAACCTATTGCTCAAGCTTCATTGTCCTCTGAGTCAGACGTCTATTGTGTATACAGACAATGTTAGTGCTACATACCTTGCTCACAACCTAGTTCACCATCAAAGAACCAAACATGTGGAGATTGACATCCACTTTGTTCGTGAGAAGGTAGCTATGGGACATGTGCGTGTCCTACATGTTCCCTCCCCGTACCAGTATGCAGACATATTCACCAAGGGAATCCCTCGCCATTTATTTCTTGATTTTAGATCCAGTCTCACTATTCACTGCCCTCCTGTTTCAACTGCAAGGGTATGTTAGATAGATTATATGTATAGGCCCAATTATCCAAATGTAATTAGGGTTAACTATTTTGTACTTCTATATATATTTTAATGATAGCAAAGGCAACCTCAACGGGGATTATTCACTCTGAAAGATCTTCCCCTGATATCCTCGTCAACTAGGGTTAAGGTGTCCACGAACGGATAGTCTAATAACTGTAAACCAAAAGGAAAAGAAAAGGCAAAGGATGCGAGGAAGTCGACGACAAAGTTCATTTATCTAAAGACATGTTGGAGCTGGATATCCTAATATCGGACTAACAAGTCTTGACATTATTGAATCAGGCTAAACGGTGGGTGATGATCTGCAACCGCCCTCTTGATGAGCGTGATGGCCAATAGCGAATCTGACTTGACGATAACCTTGCGAAGAATCAACTCTCAAGCAACCAAAAGTATTGTTGCTAATAAGAGCCTTATACTCATCGAGCATGGCAACATTCCAATTCGGGTCTACGACGGCTGTTTTGTGGGATGTAGGGATGAACGATATGTGAGAAACGGAGAGTTCAAAAATCTGTTTGGGGCGAAAGATACCACTCATGCTCCGAGTTTGGATCTGGTTAACTTGTTGTGTGGGGTTAGGCGGCAGGGCAGGGGCAACAGCTGATGGGGCAGAGGCCTGAGGTGACAGGACGGGGGCCACAAGGGGTTGGCTGGGGCAGGAGGTGGCAAGATAGGTATTGCATGTGGCAGGATATAAGCAGCCTCTGGCAGGAGATGTGTTGCAGGTTGCGGTAAGGGAGGGTTGGGTGCCCGGGTCGGAGATGTAATAGTATTCGGAGAGGAAGAGGGATATAGTTGGTGAAGGAGGTGAGGTGTAGGGTAGTCATCAGAAGGTGGCGGGGTGGTTGGGGATGTAGGGGGACTAGAAAAAGGGAATGTGGTCTCCTCGAATGTGACATGGCGAGAGAATATGACACATTTGATAATGGGATCAAAATAGCTATACCCTCTATGATTGGAGGGGTAGCCGAGGAAAACACAAGGTGTGGATCGAGGAGCAAATTTATGAGGGGCAACAGATGCTTGGTTGGGGTAACACCGACAACCAAACACACGGAGGTGGTTGTATTTAGGAGTGACTCGAAATAAGATCTCAACAGGGCACCAATTCTGGATGGCTGTGGAGGGAGTGATGTTGATAAGATAGCATGCTGATTCGATAGCATATGACCAATACTGCAGGGGGACATGCCCATGGATAAGGAGAGTCCTCATGTAATTGGTAAGGGTGCGAATGCTCCGTTCGGCTTTCCCATTCTGGGAGGAGGTGTGGGGACAAGAGAAGCGGAACTGAATGCCATGAGTAGAGAAGAAGGATTGAAGGGCATTGTTGTTAAACTCACCGCCCATGTCACATTGAAAGGATTTAATGGAGAGGTTGAATTGAGTGCGGACAAGGTTATGGAAGGTCATAAGGTGAGTAACAACTTCAAATTTGTACTTTAGGGGAAACACCCAAAAATAATGAGAGAATGCATCAACCAACACAAGTGCATAGCGGAAACCATCATGACTGATAATGGGAGAAGTCCATAGATCACCATGAATGATGTCAAATGGAGCGTGCACTTGAGTATAAGACGTGGCAAAAGGCAATCTAGTGTGTTTGCCAAGCTGGCATGCCAGACAACTGGTGGAGGGAAGGACTTTATTGCAAGAAATAAGCCTGGACCTGAAAGACTCGAAAGCCAGAGAGCCTGGGTGACCAAGACAGGCATGCCAAAGAGATGCCGAACGAGCAACTGCTGATAGATCGGTGACAGGAATTATATTGGAGGTGACAGGATGTATGTTTTTGGTGATAGGAATTATATTGGAGGTGACAGGATAAAGGTCTCCAGCGCTATTACATCTCATTAGCGGGGGGCCAGTTGTGAAATCTTTGACAGCAAACCCAAAGCGATCAAACTCAATGGAGATATTATTGTCTGTGGTGAGGCGACGAATGGACACAAGGTTCTTTGTTAAGCCGGGGGAGACGAGGATGTTCTTAAGGCTTAGTTGGGTAGTAGGGGTCGATAATGTAGTTTGCCCAAGACCCAAAGTAGAAATGCGTTCACCATTGCCGACAATAATAGAGGTAGAAGGGCTCTTAAAAGTAGGGACAGAAATTATACCTGGGTTGTGCGACATGTGCGAGGTGGCTCCGCTATCCATTTACCAATTCGGATCGGCAAATGATGGCGATGATCCCGCTGCATAGGCATTATCTGGACGGTGCGGAGAGGGCCCAAGGAGTCCCTGTTTGCTCGGGTATAGACGGTGCGGAGAAGGCATGACCCGTGCTCGCTAATATAACTCGATCTCGAATTCAACTAGAAATTCACGTTTAAATTGCAATAGGTCAATTTCTACAATTAATTCAAAGGGCTCGGTTGACCTTTAATCCCAATTGAAAAATTGAAACGGTGGACTTCGATCAAAATTGGATGACAGCGCCGAATTGCCTAATTAATTAGCAATCGCCAATTAATCCGACGTCCAAGTTACAGATCTGGGCACCGGGGTGCTAGCGGTGGGGCTGCAACGGTGTGGTGGTCGGACTGGAGGTCGAAGGAGAGGAGAGGTTGGTTGTGGTGGTTGCACAGGAGGGTCGAGGGGAGCGAAGGGTGAGACGTTGCTGAGAATGAGAAGGAGGCCGGCAGTTGAAAAGGAGAAGGAGGCGAGAAATCGAGAGGGAGGCGAGATATCGAGAGGGAGGGAGGCCGGATCTGGTCAGCGGTGGGACGAAGAGAGGAAGAGGATGACCGAACTGTGTGGGGGTGTAGCGGTTGAGAAGGAGGCCGACCGTGGTAGTAGATCAGGCGGGGAAGGATTGGAAAAAAAAAATTAGGGTTAATTTGGATGAAGCCCTATAGGCTCAGATACCATGTCAGAGTGAATAATATTAGGAAAATAATATATATTTATATTATTAGAATTTAATTATATCAGTTATTTCTATTATTTAGGAATGAGTCAAAGGTAGTTAGAGTAGTTAGAGTAAATCTCTCTACACCTTCTCCATTATCATAGTACGCTCTATATATTTCCTTCTACTCTTGAATAGAAAGTTTGTTCTTCTACACCAATACTTAACATAGTATCCGAGCCTTTCGCCTAATGGCTTTGATCCTCTCAAATTTCTGCCTTCGAGCAACTATCCAAATTTTGGTACAAACCAATGCTTCGGCATGTTACCAAGAAATCTATCCTACGGCTTAAACCACCACAAAACCAAGCCACCACAAAACCGCCTACAGGCAATCAAACTTGACTCCGGTGCTTCCGCTGCGCCCCACTAACCTAAAGCTTGGCTTTTTCCGAACCAAATTTTCGGTCAAAACCATGCCGACCTTTCATTTTATTGTTGATTTTCGTTGGCTAAACCCTATCTTGGCCACACAAAACCGCCCTTGGGCTAATCCAATTTCGGCTTATGCCACCCTAAAACCGCCTTTGGTATTGCCTACCAATCACCCTAAGCCAATCAAATTGTAGCCTCCATATCAGCGGAAGATGGTCTCCATGATGGTACCACACTACCACCACGGCTACGCACCACACCACCTTCATAGATTTGGTTCTACCATCATATATCCTATTTCCGCGATTGACGTCATCCTGATGCCCTCCTCTCCGGCGTCGCCTACGTCTTCCAGTCGTGGCGCCACCTCTGCATCGCCATCCCGCCACCAACACCCATTGACATCGGTGAAGAGTAGGGGCTGTTGAAAGTCCCGAAGAGGATGGACCGCTACATCGTTTCATCGACATTGATGAAGAGGATGTCCTCACACAACCGGTGCCTTGGATTTGCTGGAAGTGGCGGTTGGCTTCACCAGCGACCGACAGATTATTCACCCACCGATCGGATGCCAAATGAGAGCGAGCTTGCGATAAGCGGCGCGAATGTCAAAGAAGGAGGCGTGTGACCCAGCCTTCCCCTACGTCGGAGGCGCTAGACGTGCGTGATTAGTGGATCACTTTCAACAATTTTTTTTAAAAAAAATCCCCTTATTCATGGTTTATTCCATATTTATCCAGTTTTAAGCTTTCGATATCTCTCGCTTTAACTGCGGGGGAATATTAGGAAAATAATATGTATTTATATTATTAGAATTTAATTATATCAGTTATTTTTATTATTTAGGAATTAGTCAAAGGTAGTTAGAGTAGTTAGAGTAAATCTCTCTCCACCTCTATCTCCACCTTCTCCATTATCATTGTACACTCTATATATTTCTTCCTACTCTTGAATGGAAAGTGTGTTCTTCTACACCAATACTTAACAAATAATTTCCGTTGGGGTTGCCTTCGCTATCATTAGAATATATATAGGAGTACAAAATAATTAACCCTAATTACAATTGGGTAATTGGGTCTATACATAAAATCTATCTAACAAGATCTACTCCCCACAGGAATCAGGATTCACGTATAGCCCATAGTTTCGATTTTGGGAGTTTCCTCATGTTAGCATTACCAAAAAAAAAAAGGAAAAAAACAAACAAATAGGAGCAAGTAATCAATGAGTAATCACTGCACAAATCCAGTATCCCAGGCAATTATCCATTGGTGGGGTTTACTCTAAAATGTAGTGCTGTGATAATTATTTAATGTGTGGCTCTAGAATTATTTTAAGTACTTATTTTTATTGTAATGGGATATATTTGTAATGATTTATAATCACATTAACCAAATTTGATTAGAAAATTCGCAAAAAGTTAAGCAATGAGATGTGATGTGTTTGAGTTACATATTATTCTTTGATCTAGATGCACTTAGGATAAAGCCCGCGTCGTATGTTCGGGTTGTTTTGAAAAATAACTTCTCTTTTCGCTAAAATAAAGGATGATTGATTACATAATACTCCATCTATTTAGAAAAACATATTACTATAATATTTATTATATATGTGTTTTTTAAAAACTATGTAAGATATCAACTTAAATTATTTTATAAAAAATTAATTACAAAATTAATATTTTATACAATTTTTTAAACTTTTTTAAAAAAATGCATAATTTTTTTTTAATAACGGGTGTATAGTATCATTAAGTAGGAAGATTTGACAATTTATTATATAAATACAGTCAACTAATTTTTCTACTTTTGATGCATATACGCACGTTACATACGAACGATATGTGGAGAATCTGCCGAAGGTAACTTAAATGGCGCGATATTAAAGGTGTATACATCAATTTATCAATATAAATACCTTTTCATCCAAAAAAATCAATATACATACCTGCAGCTTATTTTTACAGAATAATTAAATCGTAAGCATGCATATTGCAACCCTAAAATCAAAGTGTTTTGTCCTATCTTGCTTATTAAATTAAGACAAAAAGACCTCTTTTTTTTTTTTCCGGAGATTTTTGTCTCTAAACTTTTTTCGATAACCTGTCTCTAAACTTTGATGGTTATGTTAAAGGGGCAATGCATTAGGCATCTATGCCGACTACGCGCATGATGGGAAAAAAGTTTAACCTTTTTATTTAAAAAAAAATTGTAGTTTGGTACTCTCCGTTCGCGAAAACTTGTCATTTTAGCTTTCGCCACAATATTTAAGAAATATTTAAACTACCAATATTACCTCTACTTTTGTTTTAACAAAGTACAATCACATTTTTCAAGGTAATTCAAAACGGGGAGTTTTGCAAAATAGCCACGAAATCAGGCTGAATTTGCGAAATGTCCACCTTTTGGGACAAATGAGTGAATTAGACGTGTTAATGTGCCTTGAACGACTGTTGACCGGCGACGCATCGGGGGGTCCGGGGGGCTCCGCCCCCGGCAGGGTTCCATGAGTCTCTTCATATACTCATGGAACGCCAACCCCTTGTAACCTCAATCTGTTTCGCTTCCTCTAATAAGAAAACTGGTTCTCTGCCCGTGGACGTAGGCAACACACCGTTGCTGAACCACGTAAATCTTTGTGTTGTTCTTCGCTTTATCATTCTCGTTATAACAAGACGCTATATATATATATATATATATATATACTAATTCCAGATCGGAGGCGGATGCGAGCGAAGGAGGCGGACAGATGAGTGAATTCCGGATCCCGATTACAATCGGAGGCGGATGCGAGCGAAGGAGCGAGATCGGAGGCGGAGGCGGCGAGGCGCAGCGGCGAGATCGAAGGAGGCCGAAGCGAGCAAGCGATGCCGGAGTGAGCCGGAGGCGGAGCCGGATCCAATTCCAGATCTGCGCGAGGATTCCGGATCTCGATTGCAATCAGAGGCGAAACCGAGCGAAGGAGCGAGATCGAAGTCGGAGGCGGCGAGGTGCAGCGGCGAGATCGAAGGAGGCCGGAGCGAGCCGGAGGCGGAGCCGGATTTCCAGATCTGCGCGAGGAAGGAGAAAGAGTTTTTGTTAAATTACAAAAATGACCCAATAAATATGGGAATTGTAAAAAATATCTATATTCTATTACAAAAATCACCCTATGAATATGAGAAATTAAAAAAATTATTTATATTTTATTATGTGACCCATAATCTATATTTTTATTTTTATTTTTGCACAACAAAATATCATATTTGCACAACTTACATTTATACTTGGATTATTTGCACATCGTACTTTTATATTTGCACGAAAAAATGTTAAAAAAAGATTTAAAATAAAAAACTAGACTTGAGTCATATTTGCTCAACATACAGTTACATTTATATTTGGATGATGCTAAGCAAAAATAACATATAGTTGAGAAAGTATGAAAATATATTGAGATAAAATAAGATCATGGTGAGTATAAATTCACAAGTCTCGATTGTTGTGCAAAAATAACATATAGTTGAGTAAAAATAAGATGATGTTGAGCAAAATTTCACCAATCCCCCATGTTGTGCAATTATTGTCTATTGATGAGCAACTCTTAAAACAGAGTCGTGCAACTCTTAAAACAGAGTCGTGCACTCTTAAAACAGAGTCGTGCAACTCTTAAAACAGAGTTGTGCAACTCTTACAACAGAGTCGTGCAACTCTTAAAACAGAGTCGTGCAACCTCTTAAAGATAATGTTGATCACATTTCCACCAATCCCCCCATGTTGTGCAATTTTACTCTATTGATGAGCAAAAATAAGACCGTGTTGTGCAATAATCTATTAAAAAAGTATAAAATTATATTTACAAAAAACAAGATTATGAGGAGACACAATTTCACAAGTGTCGATTGTTGTGCAAAAATAAAGAATTGTTGAGCAAAAATAAGAGCATGTTGTCCAATAATTCATTGAGAAAGTATGAAATTATATTGAGAGAAAATAAGATCATGTTGAGAACAATTTCACAAAGTCTCGATTATTGTGCAAAAATAACCTGCCAAGTATCTAACAACGAATTTGTCGATATTAACCCCACTAAAATCGACAGAAACGCCACCCTGCATCATCTTAAGCTTATCCAAGCACTCAGTCTACTCTTAAAACAAGAGTCGTGCAACTCTTGCAACAAAGTCATGCAACTCTTACAACAAAGGCGTGCAACTCTTATAACAGAGTCGTGCAACTCTTACATCGTATGTTGTGTAAAATATAATTTTTTTCCGTTTTTTTTTTCGTTTCAGAACTTTTTGTTTTGCACAAATAACTTTACGTTGTGCACATATATGGACTGATCGAGTCGCAATCGACGAGCGACGAGATTCACATTCAAATCGCAGTCTCTCTCCCATTCAGATCGCAGTCCGGAAAACAGATCGTGAGCGATGCATGAGTTCTTTTTTTAATTTTTAATTTTTAATTTAATTTTATTTAATTTTATTTAACATTTTGTCGTGCAAATATAATAGTATGTTGTGAAAATTTGACCGTAATTTGTGCAAATATGACATTTTGTTGTGCAAAATATAATATTTTTTTCCACTTTTTTTTTGGTTTCAGAACTTTTTGTTGTGCAAAAATAACTTTACGTTGCACAAATATAACAATTTGTTGTGCAAATATAACTTTATTTTGTGCAAATGTAAAAATAAAAATATAGTAGATGTGAATCACATAATAAAATATGGATATTTTTTGTAATTCCCATATTTATGGGGTAAGTTTTGTAATTTAACAAAACTTCTTCTCCCTCCCCGATTCCAACGCTCGCCAGAAAATCTAGAATGGATCTCGAAGCCGCCCTCGCACCACCTCCGGCTTCGCTCGCAAGCTCCGGCCTCCTTCACTCCGGCCTCGCTCGCTCGCCATAGATCTGGCCGCCTAGCCATAGATCTGGCCGGATCTGTAACAGCCTCGCCGGAGATAGCACTCGCTCGCTTTGGCCTCTGCTCCGGCCTCGCTCCGGCCACTCGATTCGACTCGCTCGCTATCCGCCACCGCCACCGGCCGCTCGCTCGACCTCCGGCGATGCTCTGAGATCTGGCGGAGAGAGAGATTGGAGAGAGAGATTGGATTCTCAGGATAAAAAAATAGAAAAAATTTGAGAATTAGTATATATATGGGACATCTTGCTAAATTGTCCAAACCCGTGGCTATTTTGCAAATACGTCCATATAAAGTGCCTGTTTTGCAAATTCTTTCATTCAAAATTTAAACAAATGAGGGTAAATTTGGAAATATATGGGTAAAATCTCTAAAGTGACAAGTTTTTTTGAACGAGCCCTAAGGTAATTAGTTGATTTTTCCTTTTTGTTTTGACCTTAATTCTCTTTTCCTTTTTGAGTTACTCCGTATTGATGTGGTTTTTAAATGGTATTTTTTTAGCATGATCCAATGTTTTTGGAAAAATATGACACTGGATATAAAAAGGTATACCTTATATACTGATAAGAAACTTATAATGTATGACATGATGATTAGATAAGAAACTTATATACCGGTCTATGGTTGCAAGTGCGGCGAAATTCATATAACTTGTATACTGATAAGAAACTTATGCATATGGAAAAATTGGCAAATAATGCACGACCTTACCAACTAAATTAAAAAAAAAATGACATGCTCTTGTTCTTCTTCATGAAAAATTTCAAAACAAGTTGATGTCTTCAGAACTACAGAGCTAATCTGGGCTCACAAAAGATCGCCCAGACGAAAGCTCCAAAGCGCTTCCCAGTTGTTAGAATGAAGCGGTCATCGTGTTGCCTAAAAGAACGGGGAGCGTACTGGGATGCCCTTGCGGGGGCGTCTCCTTGGCTTGATGACTATGGCTGATGGAAGCCTGTCATTGGCCTCGGCAGCAGCAGGTACTGCAGGATGGTCTTCTGGAGCTGGAGCAGAAGTAGCAGGAGCAGCTTCCACAGCTACGGTATCATTGTTCTCAGGAGAGTCTTCAGAAACCAGGATGGGGGGACTGTTGCCATCGCTGCCATAGTTCTCGGCTGATGTTTCAGTCATCTCCTCGGCAGCATGGATCTTGTTGGCAATGGTGCCTTCAGCCTCTGGCAACTCCCTTCTAGGGCACTTCTTTGGCCTACCCCTCCCCCTTGGCCTGACAGCTTCCATGTTATGCGAACGTCCCTGCATTAATAAAACATGTCTTTTGTTTCATTTATTTGATAAATCGGCGTCTGGTGGCTCCGATTGGGATTGCAAATTAAAGTCAAAATGACATTATGCAAATGAGTACAAAAATGATCCTAACAACATCTCATTTGTGCTGTTAGAATCTCTTAATAAATAGCATAACTATAAGATTGTTTAGTTTCCTTGACCACATTAAGATTTTATTTAAGATCTACTATTAATCTATATAGATAGAAGATATCTAAGTGCATATTTGTCTTTGGTGCAATATGGACGTGTGCAATATAATTAAGCTATTTATGAAATATCTCATGGAGGGTCTAAGGAGGCTGTAATTAAGATAATCTGAAAAAAAATTAAGCTAGCCTATTATATTTATGGATTTTCTATCCTATGCCATTGAAGCATAGGATAAGAGGCTAAGTTGAGAAATATTTCCCCTAGATACACCCGGTTTAGCCATTTTTAAATTAGACTATGGGGTCCACCAATTTCCTTTTAAGGTTTTCTTTCCCAATAAAGTATTTTTATCCTATGCCCTAAGCCGCACAATAGACAAACTGTTATATTTACTACCATAAAGCTAAGGAGGTTGTAATTAGTTGCCACTTAACCATACGAGTGATTGTCTCTCCATAAAAACAAATAGAGGGTCTCACCTTATAAGCTACTTTGTCTCAAAATACAATCCCCATAACAACAACCAACAGACCTAACAATTGATAAGAATGCCTTCTCTACTAAATTTTCAGGTCCGTTTACAATTATACTCCAAGATGCAACTTCTACCCTTATATTCTGACCAATTTACTCTAGAGCCTTGTTTGGTAAGCAATGATCGGTCATATAAGGCATCTATATAAGTACATTATCAACCTATCAGTTCCCTATTAATATCATTTACATTACAAGTATGAAGTATGTTTACCAAATAGACCTCGGAGGACGTATTCATTCCATTCTTACAAAGGTCAAAGTGTCAAACTACTAAGAGTTGGGTAACTGATCCATATATTGAAAGATAAATGAAACTGAACTGCAGCATAAAATTCATTTTAAATTGATCAAACATTTTGAAATAAACATTAAAGAAACCCAATATTAATGGCAAGGAAATTTATCCTTGTAACAAACAATAGAAGAGAAATTGTGGTTCCTTGTGCTCCTGCGGGAGATCTTAATTATTATAGCCCAGCCCAATGATCCGAAAACTTTAGGACATAAAGATAATTTCAAAAATAAATTCCAACATTTATGAAACTTGTAACAAGGATTGACACAGAAAAAATATCATCCGTGGATCAGAATGGAAATTTCACAGCCAAAAAAAAAACTTATATACAAAGCTTGGTAATTAGAAAAACAACTCAGCAACTATTCTTAGATTCAAGTGCTAAGGTAAGACTAGCCAAATTCTCACATAAATAAAAGTTCATTGCTGCAAGTGATTGTAATGTATATAAAAAATCACAATAACCTTGAGAAAATAAACTCCGACTAGCCAAATTCAAATGTGCACCAAAAATATAACAGGTAAAAACTTCTAAGAATAAAATCATGAAAAAAGAGAGAGAAGAGAAGAGCGGGCATACCGAGAAGGAGAAGAGTCTCAAAAGTGATGGTGAAGTTAGGATCCAAATTGGAAGAAATTGGAAAAGGAAGATGGTTTACAAACCAATTGCCCCTATGGTATATATATACTACAAGTCTACAAGAAGGTTTTTCCGTGTTCCTTTTATCTCAATTTTGTGCTATGCATGTGAAGAAACAAGCAAAAGCATGGTATAAATTGTATAATACCAAAACAGAAGAAACGGATCCTTCTTATTAAACAATATGACAAAAAACATCAGAAGAAATGTGACCGAGATAGACAAAAATGGTTTTTGCAGCATCTTATTCCGGTCAAAAGGTAACAGACGTTACTCCACGTTACCTGACCTCTTCTGCCACACATAACTAAATCTCTTCAACCCAAGTTACTAACAGAATAGGAATACATACTAATTTCTTCCTTATATATTTGTAAATGAAATGTCATGGATAAGAATAACTAACATCAGATCAATTAACATTGTCATATTTAAGTCATGGCTTGCTTATAATCTGATTCCGTAGCTCTTTTTATTTTGGTTTGGACTTAAACAGAATCCTTTCTCTTTTTCTGATTTTGTACTAATTAATGTTCTCTTTCCATAATGGAGGGTGTTTATCATCTTGATCAGTGCTAAAACTTAATCTCTCTTCCAGATTTCTAGGATAACAGACGTGGATTCAAATAAAGCCCTATCTTTCGACAATTTATCTAAATATCCTTCAAAGATTAGTGGTGATATATATCAACATAGTGCCAAAGTGGTGAATGTGGAGTTCAAATAAAGGCCAATCTTCCTACAAGTTATTCAAATATCCTTCAAAGATTAGTGGTGTGATGTATAAAAGTAAGATATAGGTGTTAACAGCTGATACTAGATTAGTGGCCAAATGTGCTAATTATTTCTTTCCCTCATCCACATCCAAAAAGGGCCGAAATGATGCAGGCATTTTCCATATGAGAAACGGATGCTATAAAAAGAAGCTTGTGAAATTCTACCTCATGGACAGTACAAAGTGCAAAGACATTATGTACTTAACAGTTCATTTAGAAAATCACTATAGCTCACTTGTCCATAACTTGATGTGCTCATTCTAAAATTGCATATTATACAAATTCATTCAAGGTTGTTCAATTAAAAGAGAAAAATTCATATGCTTTGATCTGCTGGCAAGCTTAGAAACTATACTCCAAAAGCCAGTCAACTCAACGTAGCTACAAATTCCAACGAATAGCACAACTGAGGCTTCACAACTTTTATTAGCAAACATTGAAAATGGGCAGAAAAACAATTGAATTTATATCCACAAAAAGTAGTCCAGAAAACATTTACCTGTAATCAGATGCTTCCTCCTCTAATCCATTCATCTGAGAGCTCCACAAATCCATCTCTGGGGTGCAATAAACCCTTCCCAATTGCTAAAGCACCTTCGTCAAGTCTTCCTTTTTGGTGGATTTGTGGTCATTCTAATAGCTCCGCTTCCTATAAATCCATTGCTAAACCCCATCGCTGAAACCCTAAAATGTCGATAACCTATATCAGATTACATGAGAATTTTCCTATTATATAGCAAAACAATTTCCCCAAATACTCCGTCGAAACTGCTAAAAAAAAAAACTCCGTAGAAACTAAAACCAATTAACCTATGTAGCATATCAAGAAGCAAAATCACTGACCTAAATTGTTATTTCCAAAAATAATTTAACCATTTGAGCTCAAAATTACTTACCCCATGATTACGACATCATTTTCGCCACTCCACTGCAATAATTTCTCCTCTTCCGCCATGAAGGAGCGACTCACCGACTTGTTTGCTCAAAGGACTGAAATTGAGTCTCTCTCTCTCTCCCTCTCGGGACACCGGAAGTAAGAGGAAAAGGATTCGGCCCAACATCCATATATGGGCTTTTAAGCCCCAAAGGCTAAAATACTTGTTAAAAAGCCCAATTTTGTGATGGGAGTAGGGCAGTTATTCGAGGATTGAACGAGTTGGGTCGAGCCTGAATTTGGACTCGATTAATGAGTTGATATTCATTTTGTTTAATAAAGTGAATGAGCCTGAATTTGAGTTTTACTTTGTTGGTCGAGTTCGAGTTAAATTTGAAGTAGTAATTTTGAAATTTAAATCTAAGTTAAAAGTGTATTCATATTCAACTTATTTAGTAAAGTGAACGAACAAGTATGAGTTAAAGCTCGAACTACTTGGTTTTATATGTTATCTCGAAGGTCGGCAACATTCAAGGAAGACGGCATGTATTTGTTATGCACATTGTCGTCAACGAATGAACCACAAGGTCCCATTGCGGACAATATATAGGTAGTCCACAACGGATACATGACATATTGACATGTGATCACAACCAGCGACAGAGCCAATGGATGGGGTCACATGCCCCTCCTATCATCTAACTAGCTACACATATGTATTCTTCTTATTAATATCTTCATTTTGATATATAATACGCCTTAATTTGGCATTCGAGTAAAAAGTCCTATTACTATTTAGAGAGTTTCAAAACAAGAGGTTCATCTAAAGAGTTTCGAAATGAGAAATTATATTGTTCATTTTAACAATTAAATAAGAAGTTACATGAGTTTAAATTTTTTTAAATCTGGTTACACATTATTGCATGCTCGAGATACAAGTTAGATATTGACTCATTGTTTATTATATTGTTTTTCATATCTCATTTCACTAGTCCTTTTTTCTTAATCTCTTTTATTTATTTATTTATTTATATATAAAAAATGATGACATTTTATCATATATTTGTTATCGCATTATATAGATTTTTATTATTATAAATTTAAACTAATAAAGAGATCTAAACAACCCTCAAAAATCTTCCTAGCTTCACTAAATAGTCAAATTTTCAATTTTGGGCGATTTAAGATTTTTCCCAACCACTCAAAATATACGTGCACATAAAATACCGCGTATAATGTGCATAATATATACCGTAATTGGTTCGGAAAGAAAAGTCCACGTGGTTGGGCGAATTAAATAGTCCGTATCCAATCTCTTGTCGTTTCAAGTTATCCCAAATCGCAATCAAATGCAATGCGTATCCAACTCTTAGGTCACAAAAATCTTCCAAAGAAGTTAACAATTTCAAAGGATTAAATGAGGGCAGCGCTATGTTATCATGTGGACCTACCAATCCTCCCACGTAATCCGAGACAACCAAAACTTGAATAATCGAGCTTGTTGTCATTGTTAGCATTATATTATTTATACATGTACAGTTACCATTGTACCCTCGGGTTTTCACCCATTGATATATATACAGGAGTAGGCCTCTGAGATCCGTTAAGGACTCAGTTCTCCAAACACTTACAGTCATGAGCAAAGTTTGTTCAGAGTTTGCTCGCGTTATGATATCGCGTAACTTTGCTCGCGTGATCCGAGACAATCGAAACCCGAATAACCGAACCTGATATAACCGAAACCCGAGCACGACCCAACTGATTGGCCAAATTATTAGACGTTGCCCGAAACTTGAATGACCAAACCCGACCCGTCCAATTTCCAACTCTGATCGAGTATGGATCTCTTCAGAGATTATGATTGGAGTTATTTGGTTTGAGAAAAAAAAGGAAACTTATTATTTGGGACAAATCTGTTGTCGGCACTTATTTATATCTTTCTTTATTTACTATCGGTAGAGCTTGAAGAGATTAGGTTTGTAGATGTGCTTATATGAAGAAAGATGTTGTTTACTGAAGAAAACAAATCATGAGTTCATATGAGTGATTACTGATTAGTTTCAATCAAGGGCTTAGGATTTTAGTAGATATATATGATTTTGTTCGATGATTAGTCGATACACGTACCCTCAACCACAAACATTTCCAGCCATCTATATATCTACCCATATAATCAGTAAAAATTTGCTCAAATATCCATTTAGAAAAGCTAATTAGGTAAACGTTCATATTAAAATGGATATTAAGTAAATATCCACAAATTTTAAGTAATACCAACTCTAACCTTGGTATAACTAACCCCTTTTATTCTAACCCTCTTCAATCTCCATCATCGCGTCTCTCTCCTTCGCTCTTTCTGGTGGTCGCCGGCATTCGCTCAATCTTCGTCCAGGCCAGGTAATCTCCATTCTTTTGTTGCTTCTCGTCCTTCTCAATCTCTTCCCCACTCCTTTCGGTTCCCTTCCCCTTTCGATTTGAGGAATTTCATTATTTAGCCCTAAATTCGAATGCATTTGCTTATGCTCTAGATGTGAGTTTTTAGTGTGTTTCCCTTGAACCTACACAATTTGTGGACAGAAGAAAAGCAAATCGATTTAATAAACTTCACCTACTCGATTGGATTCGAATTTGGGAAAACAAACCCTAGCATGTTTGGTGACAATTTGTTAAATTTGCAAAATATATCAATTTGTTTAGTATTGGTGACAATTTGTTAAACCTGATCATTTCGATATGTTAATTTTATGATTTGGGACAACAGGAGCGGATTTTTGTGTGAATACATTGCTCTGATGACAATTTGTTTATGTTTTTTTAGGGTTTGTGTGTTTCTATCTACTTTAAATGGATAATCCAGGTTAGTGTTCTTATTGATGAATCTAATTCGTTCTTACTTTATATGTTGTTCTATTTCAAGTGTTTATCATTGCTTGTTTTTTTTGGTGACAATTGCTTATTTGGTGACAATTAGTATTTAGTTTGATTCTATATCATCAATTTAAATGAGACTATCAGGGGTTTGCTTCATTGTTTGGTGACAAATGGAATTTATGTTGTTATTTTTAGATTGGTGACACTTGGTGGAGTTATATATTCTGTTTTGGTGACAAATGGAATTTATGTTGTTATCTTTAGATTGATGACAATTGGTAGAGTTATATATTCTGTTTTGGTGACAAATGAAATTTATGTTGTTATTTTTAGATTGGTGACAATTGGTAGAGTTATATATTCTGTTTTGGTGACAAATGGAATTTGTGTTGTTATTTTTATATTGGTGATAATTGGTAGAGTTATATATTTTGTTTTGGTGACAAATGGAGTTTATGTTGTTATTTTTAGATTGGTGACAATTGGTAGAGTTATATTTTCTGTTTTGGTGACAAATGGAATTTATGTTGTTATTTTTAGATTGGTGACAATTGGTAGAGTTATATATTCTGTTTTGGTCACAAAAGTAATTTATGTTGTTATTTTGTTGTTTTTTTTAGATTTGTGACAATTGGTAGAGTTACATGTTTATTTCGGTGACAAATGGAATTTATATCTCATTTAGCTATAATGTAATTTTCATTATCCTTCTGTTCAATTGTAGTGGAAGTTGTGGTATGTAACAATTCCGGAATGGCTCACCGGAAAGGACTTGTGGGTAGTACCCATAGGCCCCCGGTTCGATCCCCGGAATGACCACTCTTTATTTACATATTCAATGAAGTTGTGGTATGTATACCATCAAATATATCGAGGGTCTTGCATTTCATGTTGGTATTGAAGCTATTTTAGACAAGTATATGGATGCGTATAGAGAGAGAGAATGGCTATATAGGGTCTTGCTATTTTGGATGTTAAGTATGAATGTCTCAACTGTTCCCTCTTTGTTTTGATATTTTTGCAAGTTGATGTAGTCTTACAATTAAGTATTACAAAGTTAAACTTTACATCAGATTTCATCTATTTAGGGTTACAACAATGCGTTAATATTAGATCACAAATGTGATGCCATTATAGTATTGTACATCGAATTATTCGTCTGCTTAGGTTTAGCCCCTCTTGGGTCTATGATCCCCTTGTTTTAGGGTTTCAGTTTTGTAACAAAAATGTGTTAATATTAGATGACAAATGTGGTAACATTAGCATTGTAAACATTTTAGTTTGATGAAAGTGCTTTGTAGTTGGTGACAATTGGTTGGTGACACTGTTTTGTCGTTGGTGACAATTAATTTCTAAAAATAGGTGGTTGACACTAGATTGGTGACAAAGTTTTGTAATTGGTGACAGTAGATTATTGACCACAGCTTGATGAAAATAGGTTGGTTATATTGTTTTATTGTTGGTGTCAATAGATTACTGAAAAGAGGTTGGTGACAATGTTTTTTATAAGTTGGTGACAATACGATTGATTAAACAATATGAAAACAGTGTTATGTAGCTGATGACAATGTCTTGGTGATGTATAATCTTATGGTGACAAAATTTTTATGGTTACAATATCATGGTGACAATATATTGTCATCAACCTCGTCATTAATAGTTGTCACCAACAATTGTCATCAGGAAAATCATTTATTAACAGAAAAACCCCATTTGTCACCGAGGAAAAGTGTTACTGGCAACTGTCACTGGAGGAAAATCAATTGTCACCAATTTTTTTTTATCACCAACAATTATCACAAGAAAAAAAAAGAAAATCAATTGTCACTAGAAAAGATTTTCCCCTAACTGTCACCGGAAAAAATAAAATGTCACAAAAAATCAATTGTCACCAAAATAACTGTCACAATTAACTGTCACCAGAAAAATATACTCAACTGTCACCAAAAAATTATCACCAAATGCAGGCGTTGACCGGAAAGGTCAATGTTGACTAGTCAATGTTAAAATTAAAAATGGTCAAAGAGGAAGGGGGAAGGGTTAGAGATGGAAAAGGAGGGGTATTTTTGAAAAAAATGGACATTTACTTAATTATGTAAAAAAATGGACATTTACTTAATTTTGACATGAAAAATAGATATTCACCAAATTTAACATATAATACATTTAACAAGAAGCTTTTCCTTGTTTTAATCATCATTAATTAGCATCTAAAATGTATGTGTGATCGTCAACTATTGTGAAAGAAAAACCAAATTCACATGTTTCGATCTTTTATATATATATATATATATATATATAGGGTGTGGTTCTGGTGTTCACAACTCTTAGAGTGTACCTTGTACACAAATATCATCCATTGATCTTAGTGGAATTGAAGGCCTAGATTTTGCCGGGTGTACGGGTGATTTAAAAAAAAATCATTCTTCAACCCAAATTTGGGGGAGTGAGGCGCGTGTGCAAAAGGTAAATTAAAACCTAATCTGGTCTTCTTCCACACGTTGTTTCAACACAGATCCCACAACACATAGATCCGGCGGAGGTGCAGTGGTGCACAGGGCCGATTGGATTCATCTGGTGGTTGAGCGCCGCCCGTGCCATCGAGCCTCCTTCCATGGCTTCCTCTCTCTCGATTCCTTCCTTTCGATCTTAATCTCTCCACTCCCTAGTTGTTTTCAGATCCGAGAATGGGGAAACTCCCATGGTCGTCGCTCCTTCTTCATCCTACGAACTTCCATTCCATGGATGCCCTCTCTCTCCCTTTGTCTCGTCCTCGCTATGCCGACCACCACACTGTCGACTCCGAGCGGCACCGTCAGAAACATCCGACGTCGATAGGCTCTGAAGATCGAAGCGGATATCAGAGAGAGTGACCATTGCTGAGGTCTGGTTTGGTGTTGAAGTCGATAACGGAGGGAGTGACCGTCTCCGAGTTCACCTTCGGCGTGAAGACCATATCCCGTCAGATTTGTGGTTGAAGCCGAGCGGCGGCTGGGGAGAGGGTGGGTGGGTATTAGGCGGGGTATCGTTAAGACGTTAACCCGAATCTCGCATTATTCGGTGGAAAACTTAGTATTATTCAGACGTATGTGCCTTCTCTATTTGTATTTGATGATTTGCTTAATCAATTTTCAGTTCTAATCAATTCTCCATTCGATTTATAGTAGCTGGATGTTGAGATTGATTCTCCATTGGATTTGGAGTTTCTGATTTGCTGAATCAATTTGTTGCACATAGGGTATTCAATCCATTGGAAAAAAGGGATTTGCTTTGTGATTTTTTTTTAAAAATTCAGGGTTAGAGTAGTTGTAAATCAGTAATGTGTTCAATTTCAAGTCATATTGAATTGAATGCCCACCAACTGCTTGATGTTTTGCCTCTTCCAAAACGTTGTTCGATCAAACCTATTCTACTAGTTTCATATTGTACGTGCGTTTTTTTACTTGCATTATTCATCTATGAAGAAGATGAAAGAAATCCATGTTGATGGTCAAGTTAGGTTTTCTCAACATTGTCAATTATTCATAGGTATGTGTCGGTTTTTTGTTACTTGTGGTAATGATTTGGTAAATTATTCGGTGAAATTTGATTCATTATTCGTCAGGATATGAAGTCTTTGGTTTGAGGAACAACATGAAAAACATTGATCGCACGAGTATAATTACACGAACTAAACATTATTCGATGAAATGTAAAGCATTATTCGTTGAAATACAAAGTATTATTCGTAAATATCGTAAGTATTGTTTAACGATTTTGAGTTTCTTTTACCTGAAATTGATGGGAAATAATAAAACATTATTCGGTAGCATGAATTGGTAAATTTTGATTTGAACTGAATGTAAAAAGATAACATAACATTATTCGGTGGAATCCACATTATTCGGTGGAATTGTTAAAAAATTTAAAATTGATTTAGATAGTCAATAACGAAAAAAAATGTCAAATCATTATAACATTATTTGGAA
Organism: Persicaria maculosa; assembly: GCA_963922045.1. NCBI lineage: Eukaryota > Viridiplantae > Streptophyta > Magnoliopsida > Caryophyllales > Polygonaceae > Persicaria > Persicaria maculosa. The sequence goes on from OY998252.1 coordinate 4,375,151, forward strand.
TGGCCAAATCTTTATAACAACAAATTAATTTACAATTATTTGAGGGGATATGTACCATTATTGATTTTTTTGGATACACTAACGATTTTTTTGTATAAAAAAAACATAACAAATGATTCACAAATTAAAATTCACCACCATCGTCTTTGGTAATTTCACTGAATAATGTTTCAGATACTACCGAATAATGTTACGTTATCTCTTTATATTCAGCTCATATCAAAATTAATCAATTCTACCGAATAATTTACCGCATGCTACCGAATAAGGTTTTGTTTGAATAATGCTTCATTTTTCACCGAATATTGTTTCACATTTCACTGAATAATGTTTAGTTGTGTAATTATACTTATGCGATGAATGTTTTTTATGTTGTACATCAACCCAAAAACTCCATATACTGACAAATAATGAATCGGATTTCACCGAATAATTGACCAACTCATTAATACTAGTCACCAAAATTCGACACATTTGTCTGAACAATTGATAAATAATTAATCAAATTATGCCTACATTCGACTAATAATCAATACATTTGTCTGAATAATTTGTCGTTTTTCCCCCAAATAATGCTACAAATTAAGAAAGACAATTATCAAGGAAGAAGCCAACAAAAGTGTTGCAACAAGTGCTGTTTGAAATGTGCATAATGTTGAACAAGGCAGGGGTTTGAAATTTGAGAACTGATTCCTCAATATTTGCAACGGCATGGACAAGGCGTGGGGGATATCCTTCAACAAGAATTGCTTCAGGCCGGGACGATTAATGCCTTCGTCGTAGAGGAATTCAATGGTCGTAAAGTAAGGGAAGCCAAGATCGAAATCGATCATCGCCGTCTCCACGGAAGGGACAACCGCGTCGATAATGTTGTAGAAAGTGCTGGCCCCGAATGTCAATTCCTTCACCCATGATAATTGCTTGTCCCTCGGCATGTCCACGCTAATGCTCCTCGTCTCCGACGAAGGATCTACACAACACAAATCTACCGATTTCCGATCAGATCGAACAAAATCATCATAATAGAACCTCTAATACTTTTCCAAAACAATATAGAGAAACAAACCTCAAGAAGCACAACCAAACAAGAAACTTGAAACCCTAAAAAACCACAAGCGAAAGCAGAACAAATCTCGGGAAGAATGTGAATTGAAATACCAGAAATTTCAAATTAGGGTTGGAAGAATGTGAATCCAAGATACAGATCCAAATTCACGCAGGGATTGTAGGTTTCGGTGAATTTCGGAAGAGCTGGACAAGCGGGTGGTGACGCCGCCGCCAGTTTTGATTTTGAACCATCATCTTCCCTTCCTCGCTCTATGTTGTTCGAGAAACAAGTCACCGACGATTTCAGATGGCCGGAGATGGGCCGGTGGGGAAGCGCCGGCGGTTTCAGAGGCCGGAGTGGTGGTCGCCCAGATTGAAGGTTCTACCGCCCTTCTCTCCTGTGCATCTCAAGGAGAGAGTGAGGAATGTTTCTCACGCACAAGGGGGAGAGTGGATGAGTTTGTATATGTGGGTCCCACTATTTTTTGTTTTAAAAAGTCAAAAAATCCGAATTAATCTCGTCCTTTGATTTCAATCATTCAATGGTCCAGATCTGTGTACAAGGTACACCCTAAGGCTTGTGAACAAAAGATCCATACTCCATATATATATATATATACATCATTATTTTACTAATTTTGTTACTTTACTTCTTTTTTTTTTTAACATACACTGCACATTTTAATCAATTTAATTTTTTTAAAAAATACAATAACATACAAATCAATATAGTGCGGAATATAAATTATTACAATATATACAATCCACTATCGAGCTAAAAATCTAAAAAGATTATCCATTGTTTATCAAAATATATCCTCTAAAAAATTATAAGATCAAGGGAGTAGTGCTTTAATTTATTCAATTGAACGGTCAACAAAAGTCAAATTAATTAGATATGACAATAGTACTTAGTACTCCGTATTTGTTTAGCAAAGTATTTAGTATAAATAATATAACTGAAGTTGAAAATGAGTTTTTTTTTTCAAAAATTACAAGTGTTATCATGAGTAGTTTTTTAATAGTGTATTTTCGTATAAACACAAATAAATTACAACAATAACGTCGGAATATAATTGTGGTAGCCAAATATATGTTGTGATACTAAAAAAAATATGGATTCACACACACACATATATACTTGTTTAGTTAATGTAACTAGTCTTATTGTCCGCGATCTTCGCGGCTTTTTTACAACTTTTATTTATATAAATTTTTTTTTATTAATTTAAATAAATTATTAAGGAAAATATAAATTCTTCACCTATGTTTCCTTTTGTGAATAAATTTCTTCATCTTCATTTGTGTTATTTTTTGAATATAAACACGAGTGTTTTTGCAATATATTATATTTGATCTCTTGTTAAAAAAATGTAATTTTTTATATTAAATCCTAAAATATCAACGTAGATATTGGGTATAATTTCTATTATATTGATAAGATTTTTATTATATATTCTATGTAAAATTCAATCCACAAGTTGATGTTATTATATTATTATTATTGTTTTGCTAAGATTTGCAATGTAACTCAAGGTAAAATACTCATAATTAAATGAAAAGTTTTGCAACTAATTAATATATGAATTTAATATTTATAATAAAAATTAATTAATTTATTAAAATTGACGCTAGTATTTATATTCAAAAGATGAGTTAAATCACTTGTTGTATGACATGTTTTAAATTTATTGGATATTCATTAATTGAAATGTCAAAAAAATTTAACCAGATTACACCAAAATACGACACGTAAATAAATTCGACCAGAGTCCGCCACATAGTATTTGCATGTCTGTTTTAGGCCAGAGCATATATTTGTATAGATAGATTTGCAAAATCACTAAACTTGATAAAAGCTACCCGAGGTTGTGGTTGACCCTTCGAAAAGAATTTACCGCAAAAATGATTATTGATAAAAGCATTAGGGAAAAAATATTTTAAAGTTATATATATGTTAAATAAAAATAACTTAACATATACAACGAACTAACTTTATATATTTATCTTTAATAAAAACCACATTAAAAAAATTTAATAAAACAACCATCTATTCTAACCTAATAAATTTAAAATAATATTTTTTTTCATAAAATTTATCGTATTAATTATTTTATACTATAATTTTTTTTGGTCGCATTTTATACAATAAATAATTAAGAAAATATACACTTTAACAAAAAAACCCGTAAAGATTAAAAAATCAACTATTTATTCTAACCTAACAAATTTAAAAGAATACTAAAAAAAACAGGCTTGTACCAATTTGATATACTAACATTTTAATTTATATAAAAAATTTAATCCGATAAAATGATAAGATTTGTAAGATATGAGGTTAAATATTTATAATAAAAATTAATTTAATCATCAATTAAAATGAACAAATAGGATGACACATGTATAAATAGATGAGAATATCGTCTAACGTGGCTTAAATTTATTGGACCATCATTAATTGACGTGTCAAAATACCCGGGTCAGATTGTACCAGAGTACGACACGTAAGCGAATCGCACCAGAACCCGCCACATAGGATTCTCACGCCTCTGTTTTAGTATTATATATATTGATTTGGATTCCATGAGATAAAGAAATTTATTCAAGTGTTTTAAATTACAAAAGTTGAAGTAAAATAATGTTTCATTAAGGTGGTTTCTCAATTTCACATGTTTTATTTTAAGGATCTCTTCATCCCATGGTATAAGAACATAATTTGAAAAAAGTATTCTCTATCAGAAAAACTAAAGTTTAACAATCTAATTTAAAATAAGACTAAAGTATTTTAATTAGATAGATATTTTTTTAGTTCGTTCGTCTATGTCCGCATCTCGTTCGGTTTAGTGAAGCCTTGTTTCTCTTTGTAGATCTCTTGTGCTTGTTTCGTGCACCCTCGTTGTATTTTATTTCTTTTGACGGTTTTTGTCTGCCGACTTGTCGGCCATCGAGGTTCAAATTTGTCTGTTCTCAAATTATTTCCTAATAAAAAAAAATAGATAGATGTTTTTCAAAACCGGATTTTTAGCCTATATTTATTTTCTCTAAATTGCTTAGACATAACGGTGAGAATTGAATTTATGGACATTTAGTTATGTGCTAATGCTATGAATCTTTCCACCACGCTATATATAGAGAGAGTAGGTGTAACGTGGTGGGTTGTCCATAGTTCACCTCCCCTATTTTCCCTTTATTAATGAATTTGCCAAACAATCTCGGTATGTGATTATGAACCTGTTTCAAATTGAAGATGCATTGGACTCACTAATAACTAATGTTTGTATTATGTTAATCTTTTTTTTTATTAGGTAGTGATTTGGACGGAGTTACCTACTCGATAGTATCTTTTCGGATGAGCTCAGTCAAACCTAAGTCGGAGTGTATTGTGTTAATCTGATTGTGAACTTACTAGTATAGTTACTTTCTTCATTCTTATTCTTACCTAAATAAAACTAATAGTCTAATATATATTTTTTTGGTGTAAAAAAACGATGCGGAGTATGAAATCTCCTTTGACCGGTCCTTTGATTTTTGAGGTGATTACCTCGATGTCCAAAATTTTGGCTTTATTAGGAAAATGCACACCACCCTCTTCATATTAGCAAAATGTCCACCCCTAAAATAAAGTTGCTGAAATTTTTGTTTTCAGCAATTTTTTTTTTCCGCGAAATTTAGTTTTTTTTTTTCCGCGTTGCTGAAACTGCTGAAACCGAAGTTGCTGAAATTGAGTTCTTTTTTTCCACGTAGCCGAAATTACCGAAACCGAAATTGATGAAATTGAGTTTTTTTTTCTCCATGTTACCTTTTATTTTTCGCTTTTTTTTCCACGTTTCCTGAGTTGCTGAAACACACGTGCCACTCTCTGTTTCAGCATTTTTTTTCTTTTCGCGTTATTTTTTTTTTTTTCGTTTTTTTTTTCGCGTTTCCAGAGTTGCTGAAATCCATGTGCCACCTTCTATTTCAGCAGTTTTTTTCGCGGTACTGTTCTTTTTTTTTCGCGTTGCCGAAACCGGAGTTGCTGAAACCCCGATTTCAGCATTGTTGTTGATGCTGAAACCCTGATTTCAGCAACGTTGTTAATGCTAAACCCCCGGTTTCAGCAACGTTGTTGATGCCGAAACCCCGATTTCAGCAACGTTGTTGATGTTGAAACCCCGATTTCAGCAACGTTGTTGATGCTGAAATTGTTGCTGAAATCGTGTTACGAGATATAAAATTTAGCCTATGCAGGATTCGAACCCACGTATTTGTGCATAGCACATCGCTCTACCATTGAGCTAAGAGGCTTTTAAAAGAGATTTAAAGCATTTCAGTATTCATTTCAGCATTTCAGTATTTATTTCAGCATTTCAGTATTTATTAGTTGCGAAAATAAATATAAAAAATATAAAAGGGGGAAAGCAAGAAATCTAACATTTGTAAAGGCCTACAAATTGATTAAAAGTTAGCAAATAGCGACATCATATCATCTATGACTATCAATACAGTAACTCACATTGAAAATTATTCTATTGTGTGCAATTGTGTAATGCTTAAAGAGATTAAAATCTAAATCCATTAGTGAAGAAGACTGTGAGGAAATAATTACTTGGAAACCTGTGCCAATCTTGGTTTAGTAAAAAAATCTAGTCTAGATGATGATTTGCTTCTATAGTGTTCACGAACTTCATTTTTCAATTAAAAAAACACAAAATTCAAACACGTTTATAAAAAAATTAGCATATGGCAATCAACTGACCTGTAAATCCAAAGATTTCAATGACCTGCACTTCTCTGCTACAAACTTTAACCCAAGAGTTGTTACACTTGAGCACCAAATGAGGCTCAATTTCTGCACATTTGTAAAGCCTTCAGCAATGGCATTCAAGTCTATATCTGATAGACAGTCTGCTTGATCTTCACATTCTTCAAAAACTCTTTTCCTTCTCTTCTTTTGAGACTTTGGAGTCACATATTTGGACTGATAATTAGGACTTCTTCCCTAATACCATCACAACAATCTCAGAAAATATGCCCTAGCAATTAACACTAATAGAACTAATCATGGCTTCATAGGCACTAACACTAGCCAAATTGCGAGTTGTCAAAGCAACAGAGGATTCCATGTTGTAAGACACTCATACTACAAAGTGAAAGCAGTTCAACTATATCAAATGCACGACGTAACCCTCATATGGTCAGTACTTGATTAGTATCCTCTTTGAGGAATTAAAACAAACACCTGGCGGGCATAGTGCATACACCAGGCAAGGGATGAAACTCGATTAACAAAATGCGGAAATGGAAATACTGAAATAAAATGCACATGGCGGACGATTTGCTTCGTTTCTTTTTCTCCAAGAAGGGAATAACAAGGCACTCACTCTCGAGCCCATGCGGAAATCACCGCATCTAGCTCCCGCAACAGATCGGCGCGGAAACCACCGGTTTCAGCAATGGAGAGACGGCGAAAAGAGGAACAACGATCCGGCACCGATTTGAGATCTGGCAAGGGGGAGGCGCGCGGAGGAGGTGAAGTCGCCGGATCTGCACCCGGAGGAGGTGGATCTGAGCGGAAAGCAGGTGCGTTGATCTCTTGTGCCGCGCAGATCCGGCGAAATCAACGCGCGACAGAAATGAGCAGGAAGATTGAGGCGGATTCAAGTCCGACTGACGTGTTTCATCCCGCGCAGATTCCGGCTTTGCCTGGATTCAAGTCCGGCGACGGAAACGGTGGGGAATTGGGAGAAGATTGAGGTGTATCTGCGCTCCAGAAGCATGAGGAACATGAGGAATCAGAATCGAAGAGGTCGGAATCCTCCTCGTCATCATCTTCAGCATGAGGAACGGTGGGGAATTGGGAGAAGATTGAGCAGGAGATGAAGCCATGTGAGACAGTTGTCGTGTTGAGCGAGAGAGAATGAAGGGCGAGGAAGAGAGCGAGAGGAGGAGCCGCCAGATGCTGAAACGCTAGAAATCTCTTAGATTAGGTTTAGATCTCAGGGGCAATTTTGTCCAAAAAATTAGAAGTTGACAAAAACCTAATTTGCTGGGCTTGGAAGACACTCTCTCAATAAAGACAAAAAAAAAGGCCCGTTGGGCAAATTTTCTCTTGATTTTTTTTTGGTGGGTTTAGATTCCTAAATGTATTATAATTATAATTAATATAATTATTTTATTTTGATTTATGTGTATGTTTATTTACACTACGGACTATTATTTTATTTCGGTTTTATAAGTAAAAAAATGCATTACATTACAAATCCACCTAATTTTGCATCTCTTGTTCAAGTCCACTAAAGGATATTTATAACCCGATGTTTTCTCCCTCTAGGGAGTATGGCCAATGTCAAACAAAGTTTTTTTCGACAACAACGATATCGACAAGATGGAAGACTGGATAAAACATACTTCGGTATTAAACAATATAGGATAATCGGAGGAAAGCAAAAACCGAGGAATAAGAATATGACATGGACACTATAAGACCAAACACCGATAAAAAAAAAAACGAAAAAATAGAAAGTAGTAAAATAGAAAAAACCATATAGCGGTTGTGTGAAACTTAATTTTGATGGTTTGAAGGTTGGTACATGCCATGCTGCCTTTGGGATTGTCATCCGGGATTGTCGAGGGAAAATCCTTTCGCGTGGTGCTCGTGGCTACGGGAAGGTTTCCGTTGATCGTGTTGAGTGTTTTGGTCTGCTGGCTGGACTCCAGAAAGCTGCGAAGAGAGGTTTTTTCGACTTGAGGTGGAGAACGGTTGCTTGACGGTGATCAATGTCTTGAAAAGGACTTGGCGGTGCCCGTGGGAGATCGAGCTGGCGATTTCAGATGCTCTTGGTCTTTGCCGGGTCTTTGAGAGTGTCTCTTTCTCACACATCTTCAGATAGGGAAACCATGTGGCTGATAAGCTTTCTCATCTTAACTTTTCCTTGCAGTTCGTTGGCGCTTGGGCTCTCGCTGAGATCATCGACGCCGTCCGACAAGATGCTCTTTGACGATGGGTTAACCGTGGTCGAGCCCCTAAATTCTTGCCTTGTATAAAAAAAATTAAAGGAGATTTACAATATTATTTTGAAAAATATATAAATAAAAATGTATCCATGTTTCCTTTATCCGATCCTCACTGACTCATCAACAAATTCAAATCTGGACTTGGGTCATTTATGTCTTCAACTTATTTGACGATTTATCTGTCGCCGGTTTATTTAGCATCTCGATCCATCGGAGCGAATAAGTCAACTTCAAAGTGGATTTGTTGCAACCTGTCCGGTGCGTCGAATACTTACTTAATCATAAAAAAAATCAACAAATTCAAATACTCCGTAAAATCTTAGGATCCAATCCGATCCGATCTGCCCCAACCACATTGCAAATCTGATCTTTTTTTCCACGACTTTTATAACCTTTATTTGACACTTTTCAAGTCAGCAAGTTGGTCACAAATTCACACACCTTTACATAACAAATTAACAATATTTATAATATACTAGTACTTTTAATCTACTACTCACTCAGTCTCATAATTTAAGTAGTTTAACTTTTTAACGCACTTTTTAATATTTTAAAAACTTTATAAAATATAAAAAAATTCAATTTTTTAAAATAATTTTAAACTTATTCTATTAAGTTTGAATTTTTTTTTTAATTTTGAAAAAAGTTTATATTTTTATAGAATTTTTAACAAATTAAATAAAATGCTAAAAAGTCAAACAACTTAATTTAGGGACGAAAGTATTAAAAGTAAGTAGTTTTTATCATTATAAAATATATATATATGAATAATAAACGACATCTTCCTATATCTTAAAGCTGATTAGTTTACTTAGATTAATTTAAAATTCCGTGCGTTGTGCACGGGTTATAGGCTAGTTTTTTTTAAAAAGCAGACAAAACGACCCGCAATAAGCTTCCTTCCTAGAGCGTCCATAGGAACGGATGGACTCCGATGGAGTATTATTTCATTTTTTTTTCTGTGTTTTGATTCATTAAACGACACGTTGGCATTTCGAATATCTCTCTCTTAAAAAAAAGAAGAAAAAACACCAAGACTAGTTAGATTTTAACCATGGTTAAGTGAGTTAGGTGGGTTTGACTAGTTATGGGTTGGTTGGCGTTGCCTCTCTCTTTCTCTCTCCCCCACTCGTCACATCCTCCGCGTATAAAACGCCTCTCCCCGTTGCCGTCTTTCCAATTCCCAATTCTCAACGCAGTTTGCCTTTCCGATCCGACCTCAGAAAGGAGAGAGAGAGAGAGGGCCAAAGCGCAACTTTACTGCAATTTCCCCTCCGTTTCTGTGGCCGGAATCTCAGAGGGAGCGAGTGCTTTCCCTGGATTTCCTGGAATTTCAGGTCTCCTGCAGATCGGTTGAGGTATAATCAATGGAGCCAAGCGCGGAGAAGCTTTCGCCACTCGATCTGATGGCGGCGCTGCTCAGTGGAAACCTGGACAAGCTGAATGCGTCGCTCGAGAATTCGCCGGCGGCGATCCTGATCGGGAACCGCGACCTTCTCATGGTGCTCACCACCTCCATCGCCGTACTGGTCGGCTGCACCGTGTTGCTTCTGTGGCGGCGATCTAACGGGCAGAAGACGAAGAAGGCCTTCGAGGCGCCGAAGCCCTTGATTGTCAGGGAGCCGGAGGAGGAGGTCGATGATGGTAAGAAGAAGGTCACAGTCTTCTTCGGCACTCAGACTGGCACCGCCGAGGGTTTCGCCAAGGTGATTTGTCTTTTTTTTAGGGGAATTTGAACCTAGATGTTCAATTTCTTTGATTTATTATTTGGAGATGTTCATATTCAAATTGGTGGCTGGTGCGTGTGTTTCCAGGCGTTTGCTGATGAAGCAAAAGCTAGATATGAGAAAGCAACGTTTAAAGTTGTTGATCTGGTAAGGACCGGTGGCTATAATTGATTTCCCTCTTTTTTCTGGATCCTTGCACCTGTTTTTATCATGATTCCAGTGCTTTGAAGTGTAACTTTTATGTTTGATCTTTTTATGCTTTTGGTGGATGATTAATAGGATGATTATGCTGATGATGATTCCTTGTACGAAGAGAAGCTGAAGAAAGAAACTTTAGCCTTCTTCTTCCTGGCTACGTATGTACTCCTCCGTATCTGCTAGACTCCCTCTCTCTCTCCTTTATCTATTTCCCTCTCTTTCTCACACATGCACACACATTCAAATAAAGGAAAAAGTATCTGATATGTGGGTAACGGTGGTACAGATATGGAGATGGAGAGCCCACTGACAATGCTGCTAGATTCTACAAGTGGTTTACAGAGGTGGGTTGGGGCTTCTTTCTTTCTTTTTTGGTTTTTACTAAGAACTTGGTTTATTGCTTGGATTGGGTCTATTGAGGGATCTTAATTTACAACTCAATTATGATTATCCCATGCTTCTGTGACTATGAACAAATTTCCATAAGTTAACTTTGGAGGATGAACTAGAAAAGGGCTAAAAAATGTAAGGTACTGGTATGTCTTACCAGTAGATTTAATCCTGTAAAGTTATAGCCCTTCATTGTGAGAATGCTTGATTGTTGCAGAGTAAAGAGAAGGGGGGTGAGTTATTCAACAATCTCCACTATGGAGTATTTGGCCTTGGCAACAGGCAGTATGAGCATTTCAATAAGGTCTGTTCTGTGCTAGAAATTCATTCAAAGTAATTACTCACAAAAAGGTCTCCTTGTCTGTGCGTGAGTTCTAATTTTTCATGCTGTTTCTGATGACAAATAGGTTGCAAAAGAGGTGGATGATATACTAGTTGAGCAAGGTAACTCTCGTTTTGCCTCAAAATCTCCATTATATGATTTCTGTACAATTCTCTGTTTGCTTAATCCTTTGATTGCAGACTGCTTGTAAATTATTCTGCATAGTGGGTGGTGTCATCTCATTCTCCGTGGACATTTTTTTGAACTATTCTTTTTTTTATGTGATAGGTTTAAATTGTTACTGCTGTAGTTTTGCAAAAGATCCTATCTGTTATGGAAGATCTTTTTATTGGTCTCTGCCACTAGATATGACCTTTGAAAATAATTCACATACTTATCAGCTGTCCCTATCTGTGGAATTACTCTATTCTTATTTGTCAAGCTGTTCGTAGTAAATGTAAGATTAGCAAGTGTCACGGAACAGTATAAACCAGAACAGAAAGCCTTGTACTGTTTAATTGAGTTTAATATGATTTTTTAAAAATCTTCTTATATTAGTTGAATTGCAAACTGAAATTTGTGCCTAGAGTGGAACCTGATTATCTTCTGTAATTTGAGCAAGGGTTTAGTTTATGTCAAATGCTCTCAAATTGCTTTCAACTTCGCATTTCATATGTTTTTGAAGTTGATCTTTTTCTATTTGTAGGTGGAAAGCGCATTGTCCAAGTTGGTCTGGGGGATGACGATCAGTGTATTGAAGATGACTTTACTGCTTGGTAATGATAGCGTCAATGATGTCTAATATCTTCTATTTAACTGTGTGTTTGTTCTAACTGTGAAATGAAATATTTTGGGTTCAATATCTGATTCTATTCCAGGAGAGAATTGGTATGGCCTGAGTTGGATAAGCTCCTTCGTGGTGAGGATGAAACCTCAGTTACAACTCCGTATACAGCTACCATATTAGAGTATCGCGTTGTGTTTCATGAACCCAAAGATACATCACTTGAGGACAAGAGCTGGGGCAATGCAAACGGCCATGCTGTGCATGATGCTCATCACCCATGCAGGTACTACTGTAAGCTGTGTATGCATGCTCAGTCAGCTAGTAAAATCTGTCTCTTTTTTCTTTTTCTTTTTCTTTCATGGATGTGCCCACTCATTGTTTTATGTGGAATATCTTTTCACTTCATGAAGATCCAATGTTGCCGTGAAGAGGGAACTACATACCCCAGCTTCAGATCGTTCTTGTACTCATTTGGAATTTGATATATCAGGCACGGGTCTTAGGTAAGTTATTAAACCCTCATATTACATTTTACAAGTGGCTTAGCCTATTTGTGGTGCCTTTTTTTTTCCCTCTATATCCTTTTTTCCAATGTGTTTTACAGTAACAAGCAAGTCTCATAAAGTTTGCTCATGTCTATTGTTGCAGATATGAAACAGGAGATCATGTTGGTGTTTTTTGTGAAAATTTACCTGACGTTGTGGAGGAAGGTCTAAAGTTATTGGGCCTATCACCAGATACTTATTTCTCCATTCACACTGATACGGAGGATGGCACACCTGTTAGTGGTGGCTCCCTTCCCCCGCCTTTCCCTCCATGCACTCTACAACTGGCTCTAACCAGATATGCTGATCTTTTAAATTCTCCTAAGAAGGTTGGCCATTCATCACATTTTTATTGATCTGTCCAATTCAACATCATATGGTCATCCACTCACCCTTTGCTCATTTGTGGATTCAGTCTGTCTTGCTCGCCTTAGCAGCTCATGCTTCTGATCCAACTGAAGCTGACCGATTGAGACATCTTGCGTCCCCTGCTGGAAAGGTATTTCCTAGTGCTTATATTATTTTACACCCCAGGAAAAAATGCTGGTGCTCAAATATCTGCTTATGGTATGTTACTCTTCTCTTATGATTTCACCCCTTTTTTTTGGTGGCAGGATGAATATTCCCAGTGGATAGTTGCCAGTCATAGGAGTTTACTTGAGGTCATGGCTGAATTCCCTTCAGCTAAGCCCCCATTAGGAGTTTTCTTTGCTGCAATCGCCCCACGTTTGCAGCCTAGATTCTATTCAATATCATCTTCCCCGAGGTAAACATTGCTTTTCCCTTTTCTTTTATATTTTTACCTCTTTCCAGCTTAATACTTCTCTTTCCTTCTGGTCCTCCAATTCTCCAACTTCTCTCCTCTTTAAGCTTATGTAGTCACTCTCTTCCTCCTCTGAAGTGTAATGGAGGTGTAATGTAACGAGTGATCATATTTTTGCGGTTCTTTAGTTTCAGACATTATTTGTAGTGGATTATGTTCTTTAACCACAACTTTGGTAAATTGGATCAATTGCATTTCCTGATCCCCTTTCTCTGAATACAGAATGGCACCAACGCGTATTCATGTTACTTGTGCTTTGGTCAATGATAAAACTCCATCTGGAAGAATTCATAGGGGGGTGTGTTCAACTTGGATGAAGGTAACCAGACATGCCAATTTCCATTGTTTTAGATATATATGCTCTACTTTTTGACGGATGCAGTTAACAGTGGAACCTTGCTAAAAAAGCAATGTAACTGCTAAAAATAGTTTGGAATCTCTCTTGTTGTGATGTTGTGCTTACATAGATATGTCCTCCCTGGGGCTATATGTTTGTCTTTTAAGTTTTAAGTGTCATTGTTCTTTGCAGTTATCCACGTCATTTCTTGCTTTATTGGTTTATTTTACTAAATGCTTTTTAATGTCTTCCTTGTTTCTGTGTAGAATGCTATCTCATTGGAAGAAAGTAGCGACTGTAGTTGGGCACCAATTTTTGTGAGGCAATCCAACTTCAGACTCCCTACAGATACTTCTACTCCTATTATTATGATTGGCCCTGGGACCGGACTGGCGCCTTTTAGAGGTTTCTTGCAGGTTTGGACATTCTCATCTTTGTCGCTAACCTATGTTGGATCTTTCAAGTACTTAACAACTGCTGACTAAATTGGTTAATTGGTACTTGTTTATTCAGGAGAGATATGCTCTCAAGCAAGAGGGAGCAGCACTAGGTCCGGCCAGCTTATTCTTTGGCTGCAGAAACCGTAATTTGGTAAGATACTATTACTGTCTAATCTTTGATAAATCTTTTGGTTGCAGACAAAGCATGCTACCTTCTACTATTTTTGTCCTCTCCTACGTAAATGTTTCATTCATCAAAATTTTGATAAATCATGCTTTGCAGGATTACATATACGAGGATGAACTGAGAAACTTTGCTGAAGCTGGTGCACTCTCTGAACTGATTGTTGCTTTCTCGCGTGAGGGACCAACAAAGGAATATGTACAACACAAAATGATGGACAAAGTATGCATCCTGTTTCCTAGATGATTTTCTCCTCATCATTTTTATTCTACTTAATTTCACAGTAAATACCAGCTCTGATGATAACGCGTTTTGTATGATATAGGCTTTGGATATTTGGAATGTGATATCACAAGGTGGTTACATTTATGTCTGTGGGGATGCCAAAGGCATGGCCAAGGACGTCCATCGCACCCTTCACACCATCTTGCAAGAGCAGGTATGCCCATCTACTTATCATAACTTCTTTTGAGTTAATAGTTAATATTGCACGAGCAAGTAGACGTCTTCACGCAGTGAACCTTCTCTCGTGGTCCGAAATTCCCATCTTCCTAGAAGGCTGGAAGTTTGTGGATGGGTCTTCTTCCTTCATTCTTTCATTTTTCACGGGACCAGTTTTTGATCCCCACGCGGCATTCACTCTTATTTGGTCTTGTCAACAAGCTTCTTATTCATAATGTCCCCTTTGCTCTTCGTCATTTTAGGGTTCTATGGGTAGCTCCCAGGCTGAGAGCATGGTGAAGAACTTACAAATGACCGGCAGATACTTGCGCGACGTTTGGTAATAAAGCTCGTCTTTGAAGAGAAATAAATCCCTCACAAAAAACAAGGCAAGATATTCGAATCGAGATGGTGAAACCATCCTGAAGTTGGATGATACCCCCAACCCCCAAGGTTTGTTCTTTTAGCTAAAACATGAATGATTCTTTGATTAGTGTGATACCAGAAGGATTTTTTTTTGTTCCAACTAAATTTTATCTTATATGTAATTCACATATTATTTCCTATGGAGATGAAGCCATTAAGAGCGTTGTAACACAGTGACAGAGTATTGTAATTTACATTTTCATGAATTTTTTTATATTAAAACCCCCCCCAACCCCCCTCAAGAAGTGAACAGAGTCAAAAAGAAGTTGTGATCAGGAGGAAATGTACGTATGTGTTTGGCATACAAGTCATTGATTATGCACAAACATAAAGAGTTTTGTTAGGTGATTGGCAATGACAGATAGTAATTGCTAAACTTCCAAAAGTGGAAGTGACGATCACAAATGTAAAGCGTGGCCCTTCCACAGCCCCCTACTTGCGTGGTAGGACAACATATCAACTAGGTTATTGATTAAGTAGTTGTGAAATTTTATGGTCTATGTAGTATGTAGGTTATTTGATTAACCATGTCGGCATAGCCTCTTGCTACTTTGCATGTAAGTATAGAAAAGGAACAAGATGTCCGCATGGGCTTAGCTCAGTCGGTCACAAGCCGGTCACATGGATGACATTTGGAGCATGGGCTATTATAGAGAAGTCATTTGTTACATGGGTCGGTTTCCCCATCATTACAGTATCTTTAATCAATTATATCTTCTCCATCAATTAATACTAGGGGTGGGCACGGGACGGGACTCGTTCTGCGAAATTTTTACGGGACGGGATTGACACTTTTTTTCGGGACGGGATCAGGACGGGATGGTGTCTGGACGGGATCGGGACGGGACGGACCTTGTCCCGCAAATAAAAATAATAAAATATTATATAAATTTGCAAATTGAAAAATGCTTTCATAATTCATTAATTTGTATAATATGTTGAATACGATATTCTTCTCAACTATATTATTTAATATTATTATTATTATTATTAATATTAATATAAATATTATAATACTATTATTAATTCATACAATGATTATATAATTAATCATAATGTTCAACATATTTGGCTACATTATCTTACTAGATCGGGACGGAAAGGGATTGAGACGAGATTCACCAGATACTGTCTCATTATCGATTGATAGTTAGGAAGAATACCGTATTTAGATATTTGCCTTTTGTAGCTCTAAATGCCTTATGTAGAAACTTTTATTATAATAACAATATTATAATAATAAATAATAATAATAATAATAATAATAAATAATAATAATAAATAATAATAATAATAAAAGGAAAAAAGTATGAGAAGGTACTTCTATATTTAGCAATTCTGGTCTTTCAGGTTTCATCCTGGGTAAGGCGGCTGCTGAAAACAAAAGGAAAAAGTATGAGAAGATTTGTGGAGACAAGGGATATCACTTTCTGCCGTTTTTCTTTTCTACTATTGGTGACTTAAGGGATGAGGCCGTGGGACTTCTCAAGCGGATATGTGGTGTTGCTAGAGGGCTACCTGGGTATAGTAGGAACGCTTGTCATGTTTTGACTAAAGTTTCCTTTAGCATTCATAATAATAATAATAATGCCACATTATAATTAAAAATAAAAATAAAAATAATAATAATAATAATAATAATATTATTATTATTATTATTATTATTATTATTATTATTATTATTATTATTATTATTATTATTATTATTACTACTACTACTACTTATTTTTATTGTTATTATTGTAAAATAATTATACCTTACAAGAAAAAAATATAATATGATATAGTAATAATAATAATATTATTATTATTATTATTATAAAGTAATAATATTATTAAATTATATTATATTATTATATAATAATAATATTATTATTATAATCAATTATTATTATAAATTGAAAATTATTATTATAATTATAAATAATATTTCCTCAAATAATAATAATATTATTATTATAAACAAATATTATTATTATTATAAATGGAAGATTATGATTATAATTATAATTATAATATTTGATCAAAATAATAATACTAATAATAATATATTATTATTATTTTATAATATTATAATATTATTATTATTATAAAAATTATTATTATTATTATTATAATATGCGGGACGGGACGAGATTTGCGGGATCCCACCGGGATCGTCCCGCGTTTCGTCCCGCATAATTTTTGCGGGACGGAATTTGCTATTTTATCCTAAATCCCACCGGGATCGGGACGGGATCGGGATTTGCGGAATTTGTGCCCACTCCTAATTAATACGGAGTACAATATAACAATAAGTATACTCGATAAGATTTTACTAATTTTTTTTAATCCAATTTCACTCAATCAATATAAAAACATCAACAACATTAACCCAATATTTTCCGTAATCAAACGGGGTCTGTAGGTCGGGATGTACGCACTCTTTCCCTAAACTAGTTGAGAGAGTGTTTCCGATAAACAGAGTGTTGAAAGAACAATAAAAATAGTGCAGATAACCAAACAAAAATGAAGTAGGAGGTGTAGAACAATAAAAAAAAAGAAGAGGAAACTAAACAAATACTGTATGAAGTAGGGTCATTAGAGGCAGATAAAAACTGAAAAGTGATTATTAAGCTGACGTGATAGAGTTGCTGATGGTTAGAACTGGTGAACTACGCGAGATGGTTAGACGCGTGTAACAGAGAGGCAGAGAGCTCGTAGTAAAGTGAAACGCAATAGTTGTTCGCTCTCCAGTTGGGCAATAAGGGTCAGAGAAGGGCAATTACTCATCCTTAAAACCAATCCTTGTACTTCTTCTTGAACTTGTTGGCAATAGCAACATCCTCAACATTGGTATTGACCTTGTTGTCAGTTGTCACCGCCTTTTGTTTTTGTCTTGTTCTTGGTCTCAACCTCCAAATGTGCTTCCATTCGATTCAAAGTAGCATCTGGAAGGACTGCATCTTTTGGAGTGAAAACTTGTATATAACCCCAATCTTCCCCGAGTGCATTTTTTATACGTGTAGTCCAAACAATGGTATTGGAGAATTTGGAGGTGGAGGTGGAGGTGGAGGACTTAACCATGGCTGTCGGATCAACGAGAGCGACATGATCGACATCGACCTTCTTAGAGGAGATCTCGTCAGGACCCGTCATGTCATCTTCTTCTTCTTCACCAAGGAGAGTGAAATTTATCAATTTAGCCATCGCGAGCGCGGAAGCGACAATCGGATCCGGAGGAATCTTTTGTTTCGAACTCGGGTCGAGCACAAGCAATAGTAGCAGCGACAGAGACGAACAACACCAGCGGCGCCTCTAGATGACTAGCAGGATGACGACGACGTCTACGGCCTACACCCTGTTTGGATGGTGAGATTTGATGAAATTTTTAGGAAGGTAAGTGATGGGAAAATAAAATTGGTGTTTGGGTGGACAGTTAAAGAGGAAGGGAAGGGATCACAAAGGTAACTAACTACACAATTTGAGAGGATAAACTGATGTATATTAGGGTAAGCAATGAAGGGATTACAAGTCTTGAGCCTCAAGCACAACTAGGATTTTCTATGTATGTCCACACATATAATAATATTATAACAATCGATATATTTTTACAAGATTTTACCATATTTGTTAAATATGTATATATATATATTATATTATATCTCTTTTGTTGATAGTCAATTAAATATATTGAAGAAATTAATTAGTTAAATATGGGTTAATACAAAATTTATTTAAATTTTTTAAAAATAAATAAATAGAACATAGTGATAGTAAGAGTAAGAGTTAATGTTTATTTACATGTTGTTTTATACGTTTTTTTAATATTTAATGAACTAATATTGTAAAAACTGCACAAAAGTGCGAATACTTAACCGTTATCATCAAAAACAAAAGATCACAGAAATTGCTTGGTCCGAGACTTTTTTATTTTTTAAATTTGTAGACATCTATGGAGAAAAAAGAAATATAGATGTATCAGGGGTAAATCATTCTCAAACTATCCGACGATAAGAAATCGTGATAGTTCTAAGTTCTTACTATCTTATGTCTCTCCATACTATGTCGATTTTCGAGTTGTCATTGCTTTCCTCCTAATAATTTTCTTTGGGGGTTTGATAATTTTTTATTTGTACGACGGTTAATCTGTTTGCTAATTTTCGATCTTTCTATACACCAAGTATGTCTATAAAAATAAAACAAATTTCAGCAACTATGTATGAATGAAGGGCAAATTATGGTTTTATTGCAAGTGTATTGTATTAGTTCTTTCCCAAAGGGAAGTGACTAAAACAAATGAACCTCATGAGGAATGGTGGATTCAAAGAATTTGATTGAATTTGCAATAGATTGAATAGGATGATAACAGGCTGGGTGAGTGTAAAATTGACAACACAACAATCTTGGACTATTCTCATCTTGATTGGGCCAAATCTTGGCCCAATGGGCTTCTGCTAAAGCAGGCAAATTATCAGCCCAATTTTTTTATAAAACAGTAACACCCTCTTACTAAAAAACAGAAGCTTTCCTTCCTATTACAGAAGGGCCATGACATGTATCGCCCACCCAAGAGAATCAAATTCAAACTCAAAATGGGTGTCATTAAGAACCGATGGCTTAACCACTATGCCTATTCTAAGATCACACCAAATTTAGGACTGGTTTAATGCTTTTCTTCTTCCCTTCTAAAACCCCCTTTAAAACAGATTCAAGATCAGTTGTGCAGTACATACATTCTACATTTCTACATCCATAAAAAAACACACAAAGCTCAGTTTATATGGAGGATCAGGATTTTATCCCACGAGGGCAAACACAAGCCAACAGATCAGCCAGACATTACATATCCAAGGATATGAAAACCGCTCACCCTTCTGTCTAATTGTCGTTCCAAAGCAAACCCTGCAAGGCTTATGCGATATGTTTCTTTTAGTTTAAAAACCGCGAACACATCCAAACCACCGGCTAACGAGAAACAATGGAAAAGAGACAGATGCTTCATCAGTGCATTTCAATTTTGCTTCACCTTGTCAATTTTAGAAGGCAAGCAAGCAGCAGGCAACATCCAGAATGAAAGCAACTGTGCTTCTTAATCATGATTAGCAACAAATATCAGCTAAAACTCTAAAATGTGATAATGAGCTTAAGCTGCAATCACAACCTTCAGCAATCTACTAAGCATTCACGGGTAATCAGCAACCACAAAAACCGCGACTGTGGAACATAAGAAGGTAAGGATAAACAATGAACACCGAAAATCGGAATTATGCATTGAATTGAAGGAACATTACTAACTCCTTCAGAATCCCATGTTTATATTTACACTTGCAGTAGTAACAGACATCAAAACCTGATAAATTATCAGTGATCAAACCCTAATTGGACGCTTCCAAACACTAGTTGTGTTCAATTCGATCAGGTTCTTTCATTGTTGTCCCTGCAGGAGTAAATCAAATCAGCAAATGGAGTTAATAATCCGAATTGGAAATCTGAAAGGTAAGAAGAAAATTTCAAATTGAAGATTGATTAGTGTTCACTCTTAAAGACTTTACCTTTGCAGGCTCTGGATTTTCATCTACTTTGTACATATCAGCTGTGATCTCCGACAGCCATAGCCCTGGAAACAGCGTCTGCACCAATCGAATTCATCAATTTCAGACTAAAAATGGATGAACAGAGATCCTAATCCACAAAGATTCAAACTTTAAGAGGGGATGAAGAAGAGAAATGGGGACTAACATCCAATTGCTTCTGCACATATTTAGGTCTCCTCTTTGGCTTTCTCGCCGGTCGCCTCCTGATCAACGCCATGAAGTCCTCTTCAATCTCCTCCCTTGAGAGCGAGACAGATAGCTTCGCCATTTCTCTCTTTTCTGCACCACCAGTTTCCCCATAGCAATCTCTTCTTACCGTCGCTAATTTCACCGCCGGCGGCGAAACTCTCAGCCTCGGCTCATCGCCGCCGCCATTTGCGTTCGGCTCCCGACACGCCGCCCTCCGCGTCCTCAAATTCCACGGTCTCGGTTCCACCGCCGCCGAGTCGCTCGCTTGCGGCGGCATCCGGGGATCGGTTTCGAGGTCGCCTCCTTCGGCCAGAATCGCGTTTTTGATCTTATCAACCTCCGTTTGGAGATCGATCATCAGCTTCTCCCTCATCACTTCGATCCCGCCATCCTCCTCGCCGCCCCTCCCGACGCCGAACCCCCGGCCCATCGCCACCGCCGACGAATTAACTCGGTCGTCCGGCGAGCTGTTAAGAGATCTCCGCTTTCTCTCAGGCTCCTCCGGATCACGCCGGCTCCTGTACGACGACGAAGATCCGTCGTGGTGGAGGTGTTGCGAGCGAGGCCGGCGGTGGTGGTGATCATCCCCGCCGCCGCCGCCGGCGGTGGTGGAATTGACCTTGGAACAGCGGAGGAGGCGCTGCGAGCCCCAACTGAGGCGCGGTGGGAGGGAGAAATTGTGAAGGCTTCTGGATTTGTCCGGAGCCATGGCCGCCATTAGTATGAATAATCAAGAATCAAACTTTTCCCTTTTACCTCTTCAAGTAATGAATCGTGATTGTATTCCCCTTATCGTCTTCCCCTTTGCAGTTGCGATTTTGTGTTTCAGATTGAATCGGAAGGGATGAAGAGATGATTTATAGCGCAGAGAGAGAGAGAGATAGAGAGAGAAAGAGAGCGGTTTTAACGTTCGTGTTGCTTGCGGGGAATGGCTTCGGTGTTCGGTGCGTAGTTGAAGCCAACGCTTGGCGTTGATGATAGACGGGGAAAAGGGGATCTGGCTAACGTGCGCTTAACGGGTGACGGGGGAGAGAGTAGAGGCTCCGTTTTCCTACTCCTTCCCGGGTAAAACGTACGGACTCGGGATAAAAGAGACAAAAATCATTTTAGAGTTTATTTGCAATTGGTATCCCTCAGATTTAGCATAATTTGCGTGATGGGCTGAACTTTTTGTTATTTCGATTAGTGTCCTTGAAGTTTTAATTTTGTTTGTTTGGTGCCCTGCTGCTAGTATCAGCGTCGTTTAGGGGTGTTATGTGAATATGAGTAGCTCGAATTCGACTCGTACTCGCTTGATAAAAACTCGGCTCAACCTCAAGCTCGTTCATTTTCTAAACGAATTGAGCATGAACACATTTTTAAACTCGATCCAAAGCTCGAATTTTATGAAATTTCTAAAATTTTCTATAAGTTATTGTATAATAAGCAAACAGAACTACTTAAAAGTAAAAACTCGAAAAAAGCTCGATTCGAGCTCGTTTATTTCCTAAACGAGCCAAACATGAGCACATTTTTATACTCGAGTCAACATTTATGCTCGGCTTAAACTCGTTCATATTATAAATGAATTGAATATGAATAAGCAATACTCGCTCGACTCAAGTAACAGTCGGACACCGTTAGCCCATTAAATTCAAATTTATATGTGAAACAAAAAAATATACTCCAAATGAAATGCCTTTTGTTTAACAACGAAGAGGGTCGGAATGAGGGAGAGGAGATCGAGTCTTCTTTGATCTGAGAAAACGAGTCTCAACCCAACCAAAGTAAGCGACATTGACGATGATAATCGTTCTCTAATTTTTCTTGCTCTCTTGCTTTTTTTGTCGCCATATAAACACGTTTGCGTAGAGCTTGATTGTGTTGGCATGGGAAGACATTGTTGTGCCTTTGCCCAAAGATTGATATTAGAGTCCGTCGAATGCTTCTTTGTGTTTGTGTTGGTATCATTAGGATTTAGGAATGTAGGAAGATCGAGTCAGGCTCTCTTCATCTTTCAACCAAATGGTTTTTAGAATTTATTTTGTAATTTTTATATATATATAAAATTTGGATTTTAACCGGTCAAAATTAGAAATTAGAAATTGGAGGGCACCTTGAGATATGCCAAAATATTTGGTCTAGTACGCAAGTTAGGTAAAGCATGACTACTTGAGGGAATGAGGGATACCGGGGGGAAATCCAGTCATTTAGTAGGGAGCAAAGAGGGAATTTATTGTCTCGGTCGGGGTGGTTCACTTCTAGGGAGCAAGGGGATGTTTGGAGGTTTCGGGTTCGATTTTTATCTCCGCTCTTTTCCTTAGATTAAAATCCAAGTTTGTCGGCGCAAGCCAGTTTATCTGGTGCGTGGCTCTTGCCGGCTGGGTCATATGACCGGAGTTTGTCACAAAATGTGAGTTCTTCGTCATAAAAAAAAATTTATTTAATTAAAAAAGGGCACTTTTTTTAGTGTTAACAAGATGATCGAGTGATCAACAACCCCTCCCACCTACCTCTCTCTTCTCTCTAGAATTCTAGAGAGAGAGAGTTTTGTGTAAATCCCTCCGGGGCCGATAAACTCATCTTCGAATCTTGCCGGACGGGATGAATTTCTTTTTCCGGTGCTCAAATCTACCCCTTCACCTCGGTAAGGGCTGTAACCAGGCAAGTCCTTCTTGCTCTATATGTTTCCTTCGTTTGGTTAAGGCTTAGTGCAATCTTAAATATCCCATTTTACCTAAATTCGGCCTTTTGCCCTCCATGATTTGTGCAATCTCCTTCTTCCTAAATTTTCAATTTTCTGGCCTAATCTCCTTTCTCCTTGCCCTCTTGCTATTGTCGGCCTTTGAAAAGTGAAAACCCCCAATTCAATCGTACTTTCGTCCGGGGTCGTCGCCGCTTGTGCTCGTCGCCGACGATGTCTCTCTATCTCCAATTTCTTGGTTGTGCTCCAACTTTGGGTGGGGCGGTCTTCTTCTTCTTACCGCTTCACCGTCCCTTCCTAATTTAGTCTAGCTATGGTGGCTTTCCTTCCGCCGTCAATCTGTCTTCAGTCCGGGGCTTTAGGTCGGCGACAGAGGCTCCATTGCGCCTCTTCGACAGCCCCGTTCCACCACCTTCAATATTCTCTGGTTTATGTCGGGCCTTGTAAACCCCCAATTCAATCGTCCAAATTTCTTGGTGTGCCATCGCCGCCTGGGTTCGTCTCCGTTGCCGGCGCCGGTCTCCCTCTCGTCGTCTGGTGGTGGTGGCCATCCGCCCTGGCGTGCTGCTGGGATCCTTTTCCTTGGCGTGCAATCTCAACTTAGCCGTGCATGCCAAGCTTGTTTCCCCTTCGTCTGCTCCTTTGCCTTGGCGTGTCAGTTTCTCTTGGCGTGCAAGCATTTTCTTTCTCCTTGCACGCCAAGTTTTAACATCATATTAAAAAAAAAAAACCTTCCAAAAGGTTTGGACTAAACCCACCCGAAAGGGTAGACTAAATCCCGAAAGGGTTGTGATATACTCCCAAAAGGGCTTTCAGGTGCGTTGTTTGCGAGGGTGGTTCTCGGCGGTTTTTCTGGTTGTTCTTGGCGGTCCTGATCTGAGTTGGGACTCTTGCGTCCGGTGTCGGGTCTGGCTGGGGTCGTGGCGGTGTGCATCGAAGCGACTCCGTGTTACGGAAATTTTCTTGGAGGTTCGTCTTCATCGCCCACAGGGACTCCTGATGTACCGCTGGCCAGCGGTGTTATCGCATGATGGCGCTTGGCTCCGTTCTGTCTCTGTAGTCCTCAACTTTTTTGGATTAGGCTCGTCTGTTCTTCTAGGAGCTGTTTGTTTCCCGCCTTTGTATTGCACCTCTTTTTATGATTGTATGTTTGACGGTTCGCCGTCTGCCGACTATGTCGGCCTCTCGATGAGCCAGGTATGTCTGGCCTTCGAATTTTTACCTAATCGAAAAAAAAAGAAAAAGAAAAAGATGATCGAGTGATCAGCCATGTGACAATATCACATAAACCAAAAGAAAAAAAAAACAGCTTGTGTAATAATGACTCCCTTACCTTGCGAAGAACGCGCCCCACGCGCGGAAGAAAAAATCCAGCGAAGCCCCATCTTGGAAAACCCTAAACCAAAAGAAAATCAAGAGGCGAAAGCCCAAAACTACAAATCCGAAGAGCCAGAAAACCTAGTCTATGCCCTATTCATCGTCGCTCTCCACTGCCTATTTTCCCCTCAAGCTCCCAATGATGACCCTACTTTTCGTCTCCAACTCGCAACCGGTGTCCTGAGAAGGCACTGTGATGGCGAGTTTCTATTGGAGCAAAGTGAAGTTCAGATCTGTGAGATTTCGTATGGGATTACGATTAATCCCTGTCTGATGATCTATTATCCACACGAGTGTGGATCTGGATCTAGCAGTGGTTTGGTGGTGCTTGTGAAGTCTAATCGTCCCCCTCCATGGCCTAACGATGGGTGTACAATCCTGAAATTGAAGGTTTGCTGGGCGATTCTGGTTGGCTCTTGCGGGTCTGAGGGAGCAGAAATCGAATTGGGGCTCTGTAGCAAGAAAGGGGTCATCGATCTTCCTCTTGGCTGTAACTGGGTTTGTGATTGTGTCAGTATTTTCCCTTCTATCCTTACTTTCCTCGGCTTCTATAAATTGGTTGTGTGGGAGATGTGGTTTTCGCACACATATTCCCTTTCTATTCCTTTCTTTTCCCCCTCTAAACTGATAGTTTCTGACGAGTGTTCTTGGTTTTTGGTTGTGATGGCTCCTTCCAAGGTGGACAAGGGCAAAAGCCCTATGGTTGCAGATGATCCTGCTCCGAAAAGGTCAAAACTTCCCAATGAAAATCCTAAGCCGAAGGGCTCTAAACTTGCTGAGGATGCCTCTCTATCCGATGATGTGTGCCAAAGGGTGCAAAAGGAGAAAGCTGAAAAGAAGTTCAAGAGGAACGCTCTGAATACAGAGAAACTAGTGGCCTTGCAGAGCAAGGTGCAGGAGAACATCAGTTTGCTGAATCAGTCATCTCTGTTTGCCACTATCATTGGGGATCCTATGGAGGCAAGAGAAATTTGGAAAAGGCTAAGGTATGTGTGGAAATCCTTGAAAGGGGGGTTCCAACTCGTTCCAGTTGCTCACAACTGGTTTGAGTTAAGGTTTGATTACTCTGAGGACCGTGCATGGGTTTGGGAAAACCGGCCCTTTCATGTGACGGGTCAGCTCATCCTTCTCCGTCCATGGAGGTTGGATTTTGATCCCAAGCATGAATCTGTATCCCTGTTGGATATATGGATTAGGTTCCCTGGTCTCTCGGCTAAATATGTTCATGACAATATCCTTAGGGACATTGTCAAGGCCAATAGCTTGGGAGAGATTATTAAGATTGCTGCTTTTAACTCTAAGGGTGCCAGATTCAGGTTTCCTAGAGTGTGTGTATCCGTTGATGTCACTAAGATTGCTGGAAAGGAGATTTTTGTGATCAATGAATTAGGGGAAGTGGAATCATACCCCATGTGGTTTGAAGATTTTCCTTCAGGTTGTGGTAGCTGTGGTTCTGAGGGCCATGTCTTTGAGGCCTGTCCACTAAAGAACATGTGCAACCCTGCTTTGTTCCCTACTGGCCAGACCCCTGTGGTGCCCAATGATGCTGTTCCAGTCCCAGAGAACCCAGGCAAGGAGGGTGAATGGGTGCATGTGGTGAGCAAGAAGCCTATTGTGCGCCACCCACCTACCTTTGGCCACTCCAAAGAAGAGTTGTTGAAGAGTTTTGGTAATAATGTCACCCTGTCATCGGACTCATCATCTTCCAAGTCGTCTGAAGGATCAGCTGGGCACTCCTCCTCGACGGTGCATTGCACTGCTACTGAGCATGCTCCCACTGGTGTCATCATGCCAGTGGTGGTGAACACCCCTGTTATGAGCTCCAAGAAGATTATTGCCCCTGCTCCTATTACTGTGCTTCCCCCAATTGAAGAGCCCCCAAATGATGAACAAGTCACTGTCCAAGCCGAGTTGCAACCAGGTCTTCACTCTTTCGATGCCGACGATGAAGACATTCTGGATTTTGATGAAGATGACTTTATGGAAGAGTGTTTCAACACTGAGGGATTAGCAGACCCGGGCCTTACTCAAGCTGACTATGAGGTAATTTTCAAGGACATCCCTCCTTCCATTGAGTTTGATTTACCTGATTTGAGCACTCCAGAGCGCCTTGCTCAGTCCCTCCAAGAGCAGTATGCAACCCCTGTAGCATCCCCTCTCTTGGGTGATGCTCAGGCTGTCAGTGGCACATCTAAGTCAGAGTCTGGGAAACGAAAGATGAAGATCGAGGATGGCGACTCGGCTTGCTCCACCATTACTCTGATGGGTGGCAGCTTCAAGAAGGGGAAACATGAGTAGCTCGTATCAAGCAAGGCAATTGGGAGGATTCAGGTGTGGCTCTGAATTTCTCTCAGCCAACTCTATAATAATGTCACAATCCTTGTCAAGTTGTATGCTGAAGTATTCCATCTTTTGTGTCGAAAAGTCTGTATTAGGGGTTACCTTTATCTATTATGCTGTCATTACTTTTGATCTATCCATGGTTTGTAATTGTCAAGAACTGTCGAGTGCTGATGTAGGGACTACTGTTTATTGGCATTATGCCTTTGATGTATTTGAAACTGATATTAGAATTATGCATATCTGGCTAGTAATATTATCATACTTATGGACTTTGTTACTATTTTTTGTGTTATGCTTGAACAAACAGGAACATAATGCTGAGATAATTGGTGTTATAGTGAAAGCATGTTTGCAAACTCGAATGAGAACTGATGCAAAGGAGGGATCTATTTTGTGGATGATCATAATAGAACACAGTAAAAGGACTAAAGCTAATCCAAAGTATGCTAAGTTAGGGTTTAAAACATCAAGGACTAAAATTTTTTGGAGAAGAACTATGATGAAAGGGCTTGTGATTATCAAAGAAAATACAAAGTCAAGATTAAACAAAAGAGTAAATAACTTGCTATTAGTTGAACCACAACCCAGGTCTCTAATAGAAAAAACAATTATCAAATGAAAGTCGGATTCTGGAATATTAGAGGTCTTGGTAGGAAAAACATATGGCTAGATCTTAAAGCTATGAGGCTAAATAACCATATTAATCTAATGGCAGTCGCGGAAACTAGAACAAATATGATTCCAGCCGAGAAAACGTGGAAGACCACGGGATTTAATAATGCGGTATGATCTTTAGAGGAAGATCGTAAGGGTGGCATCGGTTTAATGTGGAATGAAAATGCTCTTGCAAATGAAACAATAACGGTTGAGGTAATTCTCCCGAGAGTAATTAGAGTTAGATATGAATGTCACAACATAAATTTTGTGGGAATGATTTTCTTTGTCTATGCACCCCCGCATGAAAAAGATAAAGAAGCCTTTTGGTCACAACTGATCGAAATAATTACAATCGAGCCCCTACCATGTCTAATTATGGGAGATCTGAATGAGATATGCTGTAGTAATGAAAAAAAAGGAGGGGCTTCGAACAATATCTCAAGATTTGAAAGACTAAACCATTTTAAAAGTCAGTGCGGACTAGCGGAAATACCGACATCTGGAAATCAATTCACCTGGAGGAAAAAAGAAGAAGGAGACGATAACATTTGGGAAAAACTCGATCGAGTACTTGTTCAGCATGAATTCCTTAATAAGTTTCCAGAATTAGCCACCTTCAATGGAGCATTTTCAGGATCTGACCACTGCCCTATCTCTATTTCGTTAGATTCAGGACAAAAAATTACACCCCCTCCATTTAAATTCGAAAATATGTGGTTACATAGAAAGGACTTTAGAAATATTGTGAAGCAAATATGGAGAAGTAACTGCGCTGGCTCAGCAATGTTTAGATTAACATATAAGACAAGACGCCTTAAAGATAAAGCCAAAACCTGGAACAAATACTCTTTTGGAAATGTCTTCCGCCAAATACAAATCGTAGAAACTGAATTGATTGGGCTGCAAACTAAAAATCACCCGCCTGGAAGCACATAAGCGATTAAAGAAATGCAACTGATTAAGAAGAAAGAGCAGTTACTAAAATTTCAGAAAGAATACTGGGGACAGAGGGCGAAGTCCAAGCACCTCAAGCTAACAGATTCTAATACGGGTTATTTCCACAAGATAGCATCCGGAAGAAGAAATAGAAAGGTGATTCGAAACATTATAACAGCTTCAAGAACACAGATCCAGGGAGAAGATAATATAAAGAAAGAGTTGAAAAATGATTTTACGAAAAGATTCTCCAAAGAAAATATTGACAGAAATCTTCTAAATGAGTATCTTCAACTAATAGAACCTATGGTCACAGCTGAAGAAAATAAGGCCATTATCCAGCAACCAACAAACAGTGAAATAAAGAGCGCTGTGTGGTCAATGGGGAAAAACAAGTCCCCTGGGCCAGATGGGATGACAGTTGAATTTTATAGAGAATATTGGGAAATAGTGGGTTACGATGTCACTAGAGCTGTAAAAGCATTTTTCC
This sequence comes from Persicaria maculosa, assembly GCA_963922045.1. Classification (NCBI taxonomy): domain Eukaryota; kingdom Viridiplantae; phylum Streptophyta; class Magnoliopsida; order Caryophyllales; family Polygonaceae; genus Persicaria; species Persicaria maculosa. The sequence continues at coordinate 4,404,062 of OY998252.1, forward strand.
ATTCTGGGAAGCTACTTAAACAAATTAATCATACATTTATTACATTACTCCCAAAATGTGACAACCCTTCCAAAACCACGGATTATAGACCAATTAGCTTATGTTCAACAATTTACAAAATAATCTCAAAAATCATCACAGAAAGACTTAAAAGTGTTATAGGAAAACTAATTCACCCCTTCCAAGGTGCATTTGTCTCAGATAGGGCCATTCAGGATAATATTCTAATTGCGCATGAGATATTCCATTCGTTCAAAACAAGGAAAGGATCGGAGGGCTGGTTAGCAATCAAATTGGATATGGAAAAAGCCTATGATAGAGTTAACTGGGAATTCACGGAGGCGGTTATGAGGAAATTTGGATTTAGCGATCAGGTAATCAGTCTAATTATGGAATGTATTACGACCGTTTCTTTCTCGGTCCTGGTAAATAATGGACCCACGGAAGTATTTAAACCAACACGGGGCTTAAGACAAGGTGACCCTCTGTCCCCTTTTCTTTTTATAATCGGAGCAGAAATCCTAGCAAGAAAGCTTAACAATGCATCCAATGAGAACAAATCTGGTATCGGATTCAAGTTCGGAAACTCGGGACCAAAAATCCCGTTTCTGGCATTTGCAGATGATATTCTCATTTTTGCTAAAGGAAACCAAACGGCTTGTGAAATGGTGGTTAAGACCATAAATGACTACTGTAAACTATCGGGACAAAAAGTAAATTTCAACAAATCTGCCTTCCAGGACTCGCCAGGAATTTCTCCAGCTAAAATAAATATAATTGAAAGATACCTTAATATTGGCAAACAAGTGAAACTTGACAAGTACCTTGGCTGTCCAATTATAAATGGGAGGGTTAATAAAGATACTTTCGAAGAACTAATTGGTAAAGTCTCTTGTCAACTTTCAAAATGGAAGGCAGACTCTCTGTCACAACATGGTAGGTCTGTACTTATAAATTCAAACCTATCAGCCAAACCACTATTTGCAATGCAAAGCTTCATGCTACCAGAATCGATACTTTCAACACTCGAAAAGGCTAATAGGAGATTTTTTTGGAATAAAGATCTTCAATATAAACCACTAATAGGATGGGATAGAGTATGCAAACCAAAAGCCCAAGGAGGAATGGGGTTACGAAAAGCAAGAGAAATGAATGAGGCACTTCAAATGAAATTAATCTGGAAAATTATGGCGGAACCAGATAATGAATGGGTCAAAATTATTAATCATAAATACTTGAAATCAGAATTCATTTTGAATTACGATAGGAGAGGCAATGCATCATGGCAATGGACACAGCTTCGAAAACTAATCGAGCCATTTAAAAAAGGTCTGGCTTGGTCAGTCGGGGATGGAAAAACAATAAAATTCTGGCAAGATAAGTGGGCACCAATTGCAGATATTAAATCTGGATGTAGAGATCAGGCAAGCATCATAAAAAATGAGACGGTAGACCAGTATATAACAAATGGGGTATGGAATCGGACCAAACTGGAATTAATATTAGAACCTGATATAGCCCAGCAAATTATAGATGTTCCTTTACCAACAAATCAAATACAAGATAGAATGTATTGGTGGCCAAACAAGAAAGGATGGTTTACAACGTCAAGCGCATACAAATTAAATACAAATACAATTGGAATGCCATATGATATAAATGAATGGATATGGAAATTAAAGGTCCCACCAAAGATTAAAAACTTTATGTGGAAAGTCTGCCACAACGGACTGCCTACAGCTGCCAGATTATCTAGCAGAGGGATTTCCATCCCACCATACTGTACAATTTGCGGACACCATGAGGAAGATACTATTCATCTACTATTTGAATGTAAATATTCGCAAGGACTAGATATAAAAACTGATGTTAGGGACAAAATTCATGGCAAGATCCAAGAATCAAGAAACATCGAATCACTAATGGCTTTCACGGCAGGTTTACTAGAAAATCAACAACGGACTAGAATGGCATTTCACTGGTGGAGTACATGGCTATGTCGTAATAAACTTATTTTCCAACAACAAAAACCTCCAAGTATGGAAGGATTACGTCAAATGGTTAATTCTTACTATAACGAATGGGAAAAGGCTGGTAGTTTTAATGAAAATGAAAATAATCCTTTAAACAAAACTAGAACCAATAGCTCAAAAAGGCTAAAAAATAAAAGCAAATGGAAAAAACCGTATGCGGGATTTTCTAAACTAAATTTTGATGGTTCTGCAGCAGGACACAGGCAAAGTTCTATAGGATACATTATTAGGGACGAAAAAGGTGAAGTTATAGATATAGGAGGAAGAGTAACGGGGAAACATACACCACTAATGACCGAGGCACTAGCTTTAAGAGAAGGAATTCAGATAGCCTGGCAAAAGGGCATTCAGCGAATTATCATTGAAGGAGATTCACTTATAATTATTAACCATCTAAAATCAAAAGTCAAATGTCCATGGGAAATTGACTTAATTATGTCCGACATTAGCTCTCTCATATCGGGATTTTACGAGGTGTCGTTCTCCCACGTCACTCGTAGTGTACGCTGTAGCAGATAAGGTTGCACACCTTGCTCTTGTTACCCCCACAGTAAACTTTCAACTTGATCCAGGTCTAGCAGACCTCATCCGCAAGGATGCTATCGGGTAACCGTGGTTCCCGAATTCTTACCCAATAAAAAAAAAAATATCACATAAAAAAACCTGTGTGATAGCGTAAGAAAATGACAAGTTCTTCTCTTTTTTTTTTTCAAAAAAATATTACACAAACTTTTAAGAATTAAGCGAACAATAACACCAAATTATCATTTCTTTCCTTTTTGAAAAAATTATGAGTTCTTGATGATGATGATGATTAAGGGTCCGTTTGGCAATGCATATAGCTTTTCAGAGCTTTTGGTTTTAATAATTTATAGTTTTAAATAAGTTAAATATAAAGTTTTAATTTAATTAGCTTCTGAAATTGGATTTTCAACAGCTACTAACCGCAAGTTGTTCAGAATTCTATTCATTTTCTCCTATCTGATCAGCTAGTTTGTATCAGCTACTCTATCAGCTGAGTTACCAAATACCTTACTAGCTTATGAAAACTCCAATATAACATATATTTAACACACTTAATCCATCAGCTTCAGCTACCATATCAGCTTCAGCTACCCCATCAGCTCCGTGTTACCAAACTGACCGTAAGTGTGCCAACTCAAACTATCTAATTAGAAGTTCTTCCATACACTAACTCTAATACAGTAATATGGTATAAATATTTAAATAGGTACATTTTGATACAAATTGTGTTTTTTTTTAAGAATGAGGGTAATCCACATTTTTTGTGGTAAGTCCCGAACATGTGACCTAGTCAACAACAGCCACGCACTAGATAAACCGATTTGTGCCTACCGTTTAGACCCAATGGTAAGAAATAAGGATTGGTTCCGAGACCTCTCATTATCCCCCTCACTCATTACCATTGAGCCACTCCATCAGGTGCTATACAAATTGTACAATGGTTATTTTTTAGTGTTCAAAATGTGCACATTTGCATACAAATGCTCAAATATAAACACAATACCTCTCTCATGTGCAAAAACTTTTATCAATTTTCAATAAAATAAGAGTGCTTCATATTTGCTATTTTCAAAATTTTCTTTTTCTTTTTTAATCTAAACATATTTAGTTCGGGAATAATATATAAAATGCATATTTAACGAATGGAGTAAATTACCAAAAAGAGATGTGCATTTTTACACATCTTAAACCATCCATAACAGTTGTGTGCAAATGTGTAGTTTTAAGACATTTTTTACACATCTTAAAGACTTAAACCATCCATAACAGTTGTGTGCAAATGTGTAGTTTTAAGACATTTTTAGACAGTTTTTAGCCTCATTGGTTGTTTTTTTTGTGCGTGCAAATGTACACATTTGAGCATGTGAAGTGCAAATTTGTGCACACCACATTCACCATGTGTATAAACTTTTACAAAAAATAAGACAATTTCATTGGTGGTTTATATATTTTTGCGATTTTATTTTCTTTTTAATTTTAAATGAATTATATTTAAATAGTGTGAAAAAATGCACATTTCACCAATGAAGCAAAGTACCAAAAAGTAATGTTTATTTTTATGTATCTTGTGCAAAAGTGTACATTTTAACCAAAACCACTGTAGATAGTGTTATGTAAATGCGCAAATTTACCTACTTAACCATCAGAGCTAGTCCTAAAATAATTTTGATCACGTTATACCTAATTATTGAAAAAAATACAGTATCGATAAAATAGACAATACTCCGTAACAAACATGCATAACCTCAAAGATGTAAAAAAAAAACCATCCCAAAATTTGCATTTTATTAGGTTCAAGGTGACAAGTAGAAATTGAAAAATAAAATAAATTGGATAAGTGGATAAAGGGATACATTTGGCTAAATTAAGAAAAGAGATTTGTTAGTAAGTCATTTCAAAAAAAATTATAAAAAAAAGAAGTCATTTCAATACTTTGTTTCCGAGTTACAAGTATTTGTAAATGATAACGGTCAATTGTTGATCAATTAACTTGATTCTACAGCTGGAGAAGGAGAGAGCATCAAGTGAAGAAATTGAGAAGAAGGAGAAAGCGCGGGAACATGGAGGAAGAGAGTGAAAATGTTTCTTTCATTGAATGAATTCGGTTACAAGCTCTGTCCAGCTACTTATAGACGACAGAGGAAGTGTTTGGTTTGTTACACGAGAAGTGATCCTATACAACACACATCTAATGTCTTCTGGTGGAGCTGCAATTGCTGATTGTTGGTTGCTGGTGATGATCACTTGATGGCGGCAATGCATAGCTCAACACCCCCCATCAAACTTGGGGTGGAGACAGCCCAAGTTTGCCTAACAACTCATTTCGTTGAGAAGATGGAAGCACCTTAGTTAAGACGTCTGCCAGCTGGGAAGTGGTCGGGATATGACACAAATCAATGAGTCCTTCAACCATTTTTTCACGAGTAAAGTGACAGTCTATCTCGATGTGTTTTGTTCTCTCATGGTAAACTGGGTTTCGGGCAAGATGAAGAGTTGATTGATTGTCACAGTAGAGAGTGATGGGCTTGATTGGAGCAACATCTAACTCCTCAAGTAGACGAACAAGCCAAGTAACCTCAGCTGCAGTTTGAGCCATTGCTCGATATTCAGCTTCAGTGGAGTTGCGAGAAACAACACCCTGCTTTTTGGACTTCCAACTGATAGGGGAAGAGCCTAAGAGAACAACAAAACCAGTGACTGAACGCCTTGTGAAGGAACAAGATGCCCAGTCAGAGTCTGTATAGGCAGCAATTTTAGGTGTGTCAAAGCCTTTGAGTACAATGCCATGAGTCAAAGTGCCAGCAAGATATTTGATTGTGTGATTGAGAGCATCTAAATGAGAGGTCCGTGGAGCCTGGAGAAATTGGCTCAAGGTCTGTGTGGCAAAGCATAAGTCTGGTCGAGTATGAGTTAGAAATTTCAACTTACCAACCATACGTCTGTAATAGGAAGCATCATGGAGAAGATCACCTTCAAGAGGATCCAACTTGAGATTCAATGGTAATAGAGTGCAAACTGATCTAATATCAGTGAGTCCTGAGTCAAGAATAACCTCTTTACTGAACTTATGCTGAGATAGATGGACACCCTTGGAGCTGTAGGATACCTCAAGTCCCAAAAAATAATGTAGGATGCCCAGATCTTTGATGCTGAACTGATTGTCCAAGTAATTCTTGAGGGTAGAAATCTGGATGGGATCAGACCCTGTAACTAACAGATCATCCACATAGACTGCAACTAGGGTGGCTCATCCGGGTCGACCCGACCCGACCCGACCCGAACATTCCGGGTGGGGGTCAACCCGAAGGCCCGGGATTTTTAAAAATGCGACCCGTCACCCGACCCGAACCCGAGATTTGTAATTCCGGGTTTTCCGGGTCGGGTGACGGGTTCACCCGAAAACCCGAGTTTTAAAATTCCGATATATTTTACAGTTTTCAAATACGTAACACATAGAGTTATAATATTTTTTATATTTTATTATTTTCTTTATATATACTATACAGTATATAATATGGCATATATGTGTTATATGCACACTGTATACATATCAACATATATACAAAGTATAATACATGGTATATGCACTATATACACTGTACACTATATACAAAGTATAATACGTACGGTATATAGTACACTGTATGCATATTAACACATATATACACTATATACATGATGTATATAGTATACATATACCATATGTATATTTATATAAAAAAATTTTAAAAAAAATCCGGGTCAACGGGTCTGACCCCGAGACCCGCCGGGTCTGATCCCGACCCGCCCGTTGACCCGGGATTTTCTAAAATTCGACCCGAGACCCGACCCGTAGGTGTCTCGGGTCAACCCCGACCCCGTGTTTTCCGGGTCGGGTCAGGTCCATTTTGAGCCACCCTAACTGCAACAATAGTGAGATGTCCATTCTCCTTCTTGGTGAAGAGAGAATAATCAAGTTTAGATTGGACTAATTGAAGTGCAAGTAAAGCAGATGTGAGCTTGTGGAACCACTGGCGGCTGGCTTGCTTGAGCCCATACAAGGACTTTTGGAGCTTGCATACAAGGTTTCCCATTTAAAGAAGCCTAACACCATTCCTCTGCCATCCATATCCAAATCTTCATAAAATAAAGAAGCATTCATTTACCAAAAACACAATCATCACTCTAAACTAACACAACAATCACCTAAAAAAAAACCTATGCAAAAGATACAAAAAACAGTTCAAAGGGAAATTAATATCACATCACCTAAATGACTAACTTTCATGAATTTGATTATTTGTAAATTCATCCCACACATTATCCTAATAGTCCCAAACCACCATTAGAAAGCTGAAAACAAGATTTGAGAAAGCTCAAACAATTACTTTAGTTTTCCAATTTTATCACCCCTGTTCTTGTTGAATCTGATTTTGCTGTCACATATCATCTTTGTCTCTTTTTTTTCCTTGACTTGATTGACTGTGAAAGAGCGATGGGTTTTGCTTATTAGATGCTTTTCTCATCTGGGTATGATGGAATTATGATTCTACGTACAAATTGATTGATGTTTGTTTATCCTTTTTTTTTCCTCTCATTTTTAAAATTTCATGTGTTAACCTTTTGAGGATTTTGGAATTGGATGCACACACGCAGTCTTGTTCTTGATTCTCATGTAAATCTTGTTTCCCTCTCTCTTAATTCCTCAATTTCTTATAAATTCATCAATAATTTAAGGGCTTAGGATGATTTATTCTCTGCAATTTTGCTTGCTCATGTTCAAATTAGGCAAATTTTTCAGACAATCTCAATTCTTTATCCAATTATACATTTACAAATACAAATGCACAATCATATACAAAGAATAAAAAAAATTCAAATAGAAACAATTTCAATCACAAATGTTTACAGATAGAAATTTCCAAAAATTGAGCACACAACAGTACAACACACAAATTCCAAAACTTAAATCAGAATCGCAATTTATAGACAATTGAATCAAATCAAAACCTAAAATGTGATTTCTGTAATTTGAACTATGTGCAATTTCAATTTTGCATTTATACAATGATTTACAATACAAATGTTGAGCGTTTTTATGCTTACATTCTACTTTCAGTCTTTCGATCAGCAGTAGAAGAAAGCGCCTAATTACTTAAATTAAGAAGAGGAGATTAGCACCTGAATTCCTTGGCTCCAGAGGCGAAGCTGAATTCGCAGCATTAGCATCCCGAGTCACCGAGAGGGAGAGGAGAGGCGTTGCGGGCTGGCGCATAGTGGAAGCGGAGAGTCCGAGGGTCAATCCGAGAGGCGTAATCAACAATGGTCTAGCTCTGGGGTAGGGGTAGGGTTTCTTGATTTCGCATTTGATTTGGGGGTTTTGGGGGCGAGAGAACTGATGAAGCCTGGTTGAATTGGAATTAAACCAGGAGTTGGAATGGAGAGAAGAGGAAGTGGAGGTAAGCGGAGGATGGCGAAAACTGGGGCGATAGCAGAGAGGGACAGGGAGACGGTCAGGGCGGTGTATGAATGCCATTGTTTGTGCGCCTCAATGGCTGAATCCCATTACGCATCTCCTATCAGGCTATCACTTTCCTTCCCCAAACCCTACCCTTCCAAGCCTTTCCATTACCTTCCCGACGCCGATTCCAGGGATTTCAGGGCCTTCATCGACGACGGCGACGGCGGCGACTTCGGTGATGCCCAATTTCTTCCTATCCCTCTTTGCTATCGCCCCGGTTTTCACCCTCCTTCGCTTACCTACACTTCCTCTTCTCCTCATTCCAAGCCCTGGTCCAATTCCGATTCAATCAGGCCTCATCAGTTCTCTCCCCCCAAAACCCCCAAAACAAATGCGAAATCAACAAACCCTGCCCCAAGAGCTGGACCATCGTTGATTACGCCTCTCGGATTGACCCTCGGACTCTCCGCTTTCACTAGGCACCAGCCCACAACGCCTCTTCTTTCCCTCTCGGTGATTGGGCTGCTAAAGCTGCGAATTCAGCTTCGCCTCTAGAGCCAGGGATTCAGGTGCGATTGTGATTTAATTTTGGAATTTGTGTATTGTGTGCTCAATTTTTGGAAATTTCTATCTATAAACATTTGTGATTGCAATTTCTATTTGATTGAATTTCTTTGATTTCTTTGTATATGATTGTGCATCTTTATATGTAAATGTATAATTGGATAAAGAATTGAGATTGTTGTTGGCAAACCTTACTATCAAAGCTTCTCCTCTTGGAATATCATTTTTATTTAAAGATGCACTTAAAGTGTTTGATTAAATGTTCATAACAAATAGATTATCAATCATTTTATGATGGGATGAATTTACAAATTAATCAATTTCATGAAAGTTAAACTCTTTGGTATGACTTTGTTTTATGGATTTTGCTTTACCAATTGACTTGTGATGAAATTCGTAAAAGTTAACTCAAAGAAACATGGATAACGTTAGGAGAAATTAGATGTTGATTATCTACATTAACAAAATTTGACCAAGGCTTCCATTCCAGCTATGCCTACATTTAATTTTTAGCATAATCAAAATTAAATAAATATTCGACTATGAAAATGTCTTAGAGCATTACTTGGATCGGGGAGTCATAAGCTATAGAGAGGAGCTTTGATTCCTTAAAGTGCAGGAGCATATGCATAAGAGATAGAAAGCTGTGTATGCATAAGGATTGTGCTTGGAAACATGAAATGAAAGGGGCATGGCAGACCAGAAGGAATATAAATTGTGTAAGAATTTTAACCATCATTACCCGTTCCGCATTTGCCTAAACATTTTCCATTTAATACATGTCCCAGATGGTAAAGGGTATATCTTACTCAAAATCCATTTAATACCCGTTCCGGGACATGTATTTTGAGTAAGAATTGTTTTATAGGATTTTGACATTGTTATTTAGATAAATACGAACTACGAAGTAGTTTTAAAATTGGATTTCGATAAATGGGCAAGAAGACAGGCATGGGGGGGGGGGGGAGCATAGCCACTTTTTTAAAAAAAAATTTAAGAAATTTTCATTTTACTTAGATAATATCTAACACATTTTTCAAAAAAAAAAATTAAATGGAGAAATAAAAGACATACTCATCAAATTATTTTTTGCTCTAATTTCAACAATTTCGTTATTTCAAAGATTTGAAAAGTATTTAATTTTGAAAAATGCTTTAGATTCATGATTAAATGAATTTTCTATTTTAAAAAACGAAATGAAAAATCTGCTAGGAAAAAAAAACTTAAAATTATCCAAATTAAAAACCCAAAAATATAAAAACGATTTTTCTATCCTATGTCTCGAACCGAAGGGCATAAGAAGGATAAGACCCTAAATTTGAAAATTAAAAAAAAAATAGTTTATTATTATTTTTAATTAGATTTTTAGGATCGTTTGTCTTTTTTGTAAAGAATCTTTCTCAATTTAGAATTTTATGGGTATAGAATAGAAAAACCGATATAAAAATTATGGGGTGATAAAAGAGAAACCTGGCCTCATCAAGCCCAATAGATGTACTCATTTTGGGCTTAGTATGCACCTTTTTTTTTCTAGTGCTTGAACCAAAGCCCATTAGGCCCATTAGTGCTTGAACCAAAGCCCATTAGGCCCATTAAACTTCTGCGCTGAATTGCTGATCAGATGCAATTTGGTTGCTTTGTGAGATGCTTTCATTTTTCAGCATAGCTGCATAGATGATTGAACATCAGCTCTACTTGAAGGAGTATCCAGAGGGCCAGAAGTCATATATCCAAAGAGCTCGATATGTCATTACTGGCTTACGTGATGCGAAGTGGACAAATGAGTAAAAGTACTTGATTGTTTAGGGCAATTTCACTTCTCACCATTGAGCACCTAAAGATTAGAAGCACTCCAAACTAGGCCTGATATACGAGCCTACGAGCTCGAGTACTAGTTGTTCAAGCTCGGCTCGTTTATAAACGAGCCGAGCTCGAGCTCAAATTCTATTCGAGTATATATATGTGCTCAAGCTCGGCTCGCGAGCTGGGTGTTGGACTCGAGCTCGGCTCGTTGAGCTCGTTTGTCCTCGAGCCCGAACTCGAGCTCGAGCTCAATTGGGCTCGTTACGAACTCGAACTCGGGCTCGTATGACTCGAATTAAAATTAAAGTGAAACAACAAGATTTCGGCAGCAAAGATCAACATTCCAGCAAACAAAAGAGCAACATTCAAGTAGCAAAGAGCAACATTACAGTGAGCAACATTCCATGGTGTAATCAACACATAAAATAAGACAATCTCAATAAATAAAGTGAACAAAGAGCAACATTCCAACAACAAGATTTCAGCACCATTACAACATCAGCAGCTTATAGCAACAGCAACCAGCAGCATTTCAGCACCATTACAGCATCAATACAGCAACAACAGCTTACTGCAACAGCAACCAGCAGCATTTCAGCACCATTCCAGCATCATTACAACAACAACAGCTTACAAAAACCAGCATCTTTCCAGCAACATTACAACTGTCGAAGAAAAGACCATAGATGTTGCTTCCCGAACTGAATTTTGTCTTTAAACATTGGTGGCAATTTGGATTTGGAGTGCTCCCAAGACCCGGATTCTAAATCAGTATGAGATGTACCGGAAGAATCCACTATATCCATCAGTGACTTATTTTCTTCAATTAACTTTGAAACCGCCTGCAGGAGACCACAATGGAAAGAATATACATCTTTTCATCATAAAAATGAGAAACTGGTAAGTAGCTCAAAAGATAAAATTTACCTCAATTCGAAACAAGAGCATAGCCTTCTCTGAAGAGAGTGACTCAACCTGATGAAGGAAAGGTTCTCCATGAGTACAAGTCCTTGATACCAATGAAAACTTTCAATAGCAAATAGACATCATCTTGTTTCAATTGAATAGGACTAATTCTATCTACGTGAAGCAAAAATAGCATATCTCCAAGATGACATATTTACTCAGTATGAGATTATGACATGTATTCGGATAATGCAATAATAACTGTTGTAACATATATGTACTTGTTTCATCATCAGCTTGTCATATCCTGCATCCCTCCGTGTGAATAGCTAGTGTTAGGCTATGTTAATGTTACTAAACACAAATCCAATGTTTCATAGTATTGCAGGAGTTGTTCAAAAATCAAAATTACATTGGTAGATAATATTCAAGCATGTAACCCACTGCCTAAATATTGTAATTTAGAGAATTCAAGAGACATAAAACCCACTGCCTATAGTTTACAACACTGTCCATTCCGACAGGATGGTGATACACACCATTGTGTCTTTTGCGGTATGAATGGAAGTGAGCATCGACGTAGACATTAACAGAGCAGGTTTATACTTTATAAACATCAAGAGACATAAAACCCAAATGAATTCAATTGAAGTTGGGAGTAATTGATAACATGATACATTAATGTACTCCATGAACATATAGCTCTCGAATCCGACAAGGATGTCTGACTCTAACTCAGATGTGATTATCCATGACTGAGATTAATACATTCGTCTTCAAGGAGATCTCACAGTCAGAGAGCTCATAACTGTTAGTTGTATGCACTATGCACTCTTATTCTTCAAATGGTTAATGCAGATGTCAGCTGTAGGATGATCTATTTTCTTCCATCCAAAAATACAGCAACCAAGGCAACTACAATGGCATAGTCAGAAAATCCAGGATACATGGTTATCCTGAATTTATCTCTGCTGACAAAAATCTTTCGAAATCCAAGAGTGTACATCATACTTGTCTGCATACACAGATTTGACTCAGATGAACAAAATCACTCTAGATTGAAATACAGATCATAAATCGCCAATATCAGATGTGTAATTGCGAGTATTGTACCTGAGCAACAAGCGAATTTTCATGGTAGATGGTGCAGGATCTCCAGAAAACGCTACCTCTCAACTTAAAAACGGAATCTTCCCCGTTCTGGCGAACAATGAAAGCATCCATTTCGACCCGATCGAACGTGTTGAGTGTTCTCTCCACTCTGAACACCAGATTCTCATTTACAACCTCATCGCCTTTAAATCCACGCCACGATCCATCCTACAAACAAGGAATCATCAATCGCAACTTAGGGTTTCACAAAACTACCACGCCGAGGGAAAGAATCTAACTTCGTTGCGGTGGATGGAGATCAGAGTGACGCCGGATGTATCGATCAAGACGCGACGGCGCCGGCGGTGGTCGGAGCAAGCGGCGGCCTGGACCAGGTAAACCGGGGATTTGAAGGGGTTGGTGATGTTGAGGAGTCCTTTACATTTCTTCTTCACGAAGAGATCGAAGGGAATTTGGGGAATCCCTTGATCCACATCTTCAATTACCATCCAATTGGAATCCCGCGAGATTAGAACAACACGTTTTGATCGGTGTGAAGTGGATACATCAATTTCTGGAAGCGAATTTTGGATGAGATTGATTCGCCGTGGGTCTAATTTGGTCGCCGGTGACGCCAACGCTAAACGACTACAAAATCTTTTTTGGGGGTTTTCAATTTTGCTCGTGGTGGTCAATCTGGTCACCTCTGAACATATACTTTGCCTTCAAGTCAAACTAATTAAGTTTTGTTTATTGAAAGGACCAAAAAAAAAAGTTTTGTTTATTGGAAAATATTCTTCATAATTTAAAGTAAGTTTTTAAATAACACTAGTCTTCTACACAATTTCTAAATCTTACCACTTCAATATCAATTCTCTCAAATCACTCTTATTTTTAATTGTTTAGAAAATATAAAATAACATTTATTTTGAATAAAATTCAAAATTCTTAAACAACATTTAATTTTGATCGGATGGATTATTACCCTGAACTTTAGGTAAATGTATAAATTAGAAAGATAATTTGTACATTCAACATGTAATCTAATAATTTGAAATTTACGTGGTGTATGTCTCATATTACGAGATTTAGGTTGAAACCATCCTGGAAATATAGTCTATTGTCAATGGAAGAATTCACCCTTAAATGAGTCATATACCCCAGTTTAGAGGTAGAACGATTGAGTGAGATCAAATTGAACTAAGAACTTATACGATTTTTGGTATCAGAGTATTGTATTACGTTGACATGTAAAATTTTATACACTAGTATTTGAGTTGCTCCATAGATCAATATGTGAAAACATACCTTTTTATTTTAATTATGCAAGAACCAAAATGTCCAATACAAAAAAAAAAAAAAAGTTATATTTTGACCTATTTAATTTTGTCAACTCTCTATAAATAATAAATATAACATATATTTATTTATTTATAAAGAAAAGAGATTCGGACAAAAAAAATTTATAATAGATAATTATAAATTTAGTTTATCTAACAATATCCTCGCGGAATCTCACCTTAAAATTTATTTACATCTATATAGCTACCTTTATCATCAATTAAAAAAAAACTCCATCCATTAATTAAAACATGTCGTTTTAGACATTTACACATTTTTAAGAAAACAAATAAAATCAAACAAAAATATATTTATATCCCTAATTATTAATTTACTTTTTCACTTCATTAAAAACAACTGATAAATCTCTAATCATTACAAGAGTAATTTTGAAAGGTGAACACCAAAATACCCAAAATGTCAGCTTTTTTTAACAATATTTTACTCATAAAACGACATTTTCTCGACGGAGAGTGTATCTTTCACAAGTCACCACGTTAGAGATTAAATTCTCCTCTTATTTTTAAATATATTTTTTTACAAAGGAAAAGTTTGAAAACATTTTGCATTTAGAATTTGTGTCAAATGCAATTTGGCCATTTGGGCAAGAAAAAGGAAGTTTCTTGAAAGCTGAAACCATATTTAATAAAATTTGAGTTTCAACATTATTTTCTTGAGAAGAGTTAATTCAAGCAAAAGGTAGTAAGAAAGCAGAAAATTATACAAGACCCTGCATGGATTTCGCCTGCATTGTGTTCTTACCTCAAGATCCTAGCATATGTTCCAAAACCATCAAAGCAATGGAGTCCGGATCCTCGCATGAGGCACCACTGAATGCAACTGTGAATCTCATAAGAGGCATGTCATCGTCAGTGATTCACACCTAATTATTTAATCAACCAACTCATCAGTACTAATAAAGACGATGGTAAAATCGCAAGCAGGAGTTTGTTGAGTGACTCGAAAAATATCAAAATCCAAACCTCAGATCCAGTAAAACTTGTTGGCTCATTGTTAACCAACTGAGAAGTTATTCGGATTAGCTGACAGTATCGTGAAGGCCTCTTTGACTTGTTGTACAACATCCTCATGCTTGACAACTCTGGATGCAGCAAACATCTATAGGAAGGTTTACATTACCGCCATTCTGAAGCACAAAGCTACATATATAACTGATGAACTGCACAACATTCTATGAGCTGAGTAATATTAAAGTTCTAAAGCTAAAAGTGTAACAAGAAAAAAAAGTGAAGATATGAGCATAGTTATTAGAAGATGTTTAGATACCAAAAATGTTAAAAAATATCATAAGCAAAATTCACTTCAAATTAGTGAAATTAAACTACCGGGGTACTAAACAATCTAGTCTTATAGGTTTTAAAACCAAATTTTCTATCACAGATTTTAAATTAATGAATACATTTGATTTTTCTTTTCTTAAGAAACATGTTTGGTAATGTTTATTCCCATCTAAAGAAGCCTAACATCATTCCTCTGCCATCCATATCAAAATCTTCATAAAATAAAGAAGCATTCATTTACCAAAAACACAATCATCACTCTAAACTAACACAACAATCAACTACAAAAAAAAAAAAAAAACTACGCAAAAGATACAAAAAATAGTTCAAAGGGAAATTAATATCACAGGACCTAAATGACTAATTTTCATGAATTTGATTATTTGTAAATTCATCCCACGCATTATCCTAATAGTCCCAAACCACCATCTTTGTCCTTTTTTTTCCTTGACTTGATTGACTGTGAAAGAGCAATGGGTTTTGCTTATTAGATGCTTTTCTCATCTGGGTATGATGCAATTATGATTCTACATACAAATTGATTGATGTTTGTTTATCCTTTTTTTTCCTATCATTTTAAAAATTTCATGTGTTAACCTTTTGAGGATTTTGGAATTGGATGCACACACACAGTCTTGTTCTTGATTCTCATGTAAATCTTGTTTCCCTCTCTCTTAATTCCTCAATTTCTTATAAATTCATCAATAATATAAGGGCTTAGGATGATTTATTCTCTGCAATTTTGCTTGCTCATGTTCAAATTAGGCAAAATTTTCAGACAATTTCAATTCTTTACCCAATTATACATTTACATATACAAATGCACAATCATATACAAAGAATCAAAAAAAATTCAATCAAATAGAAACAATTTCAATCACAAATGTTTACAGATAGAAATTTCCAAAAATTGAGCACACAGCACACAAATTCCAAAACTTAAATCAGAATCGCAATTTATAGACAATTGAATCAAATCAAAACCTAAAATTTGATTTATATAATTTCAACTATGTGCAATTTCAATTTTGCATTTATACAATTATTTACAATATTAATGTTGAGCGTTTTTCGGCTTACATTCTACTTTCAGTCTTTCACCAGTAGAAGAAAGCGCCTAATTACTTAAATTAAGAAGAGGAGATTAGCACCTGAATTCCTTGGCTCCAGAGGCGAAGCTAAATTCGCAGCATTAGCAGCCCGAGTCACCGAGAGGGAGAGGAGAGGGGGTGTGGGCTGGCGCATAGTCGAAGCGGAGAGTCCGATGGTCAATCTGAGAGGCGTAATCAACGATATTTGATTTGGGGGTTTTGGGGGCGAGAGAACTGATGAAGCCTGGTTGAATTGGAATTGGACCAGGAGTTGGAATGGAGAGAAGAGGAAATGGAGGTGAGCGGAGGAGGGCGAAAACTGGGACGATAGCAGAGAGGGACAAGGAGACGGTCAGGGCTGTCTTTGATTTTAGTAGCAAGAAAAAATTCATGAACCTCCCATAAATTTAAAAAAATTCATGAACTAACAAATTACACACAGTCACTCAATTTTGAAATGAATAAGCTTCTATGAATGTCAACATGTATTTGTATCCTTTCCAACTCATTCATCCTAATGTGTGCTTTTTTAATAGTTCAAATTGAATAAATGTACGTATTTGAATAATTTGAATGAAAATGGATTCATGTGGTTATCTATTGTGCTTGCAATTTGTTGATTTGTACATAGGGAAGCCTTTGATTTATAACAATGTAATGTTCTTGCTACTGTTTCTATATATGTTTCTATCATCGAGATGTTGAATACCATTGATCTAACATTTATCAAATTGGCCTTATAAACACCATATATATCATAGTTAGCGCCGGACATTAACGTTCTTGCTATCTCGACAAGAAACTTGCATTGCATCAAAATGTCATTTTGATCTTAACTTCGAACTATTATGGCATAGTAATCCATCAACAAGACAACCAGTCAAGACTTAAGCGGTTATATCTGTAGTTGATATTGACTTCCAAAGCTATAAGTATCAAGCAACCAACTTGAAGTTATAAGCTATAATCTTAACGTTAGTTATAAGAGTAAGAAAAAAGATATTGAGTTAAACCTTTAACAGACGAAGCTGCATGCACATATCAACCCTTGTGTTCATAAGCTATAATCTTAACGTTAATGAACTTTACACTACAATACTTAAGCGGTTCTATCTGTAGCAAACCTTTTTTTTTCTCAACCCTTGTGTTCATAATGAATGATTGGAGAGAAGTGATGCTTGATAGGATCCAAAGTGTAGTTGAAGTAATTCCAACCCAATATTTTGCACTTTTTGTATGGTAATCTTTTAATTATATGATATATTTATGTGGATAGACGCAAGAATTTCTAACTAATTTGGACGACCTATAAAAGCTAGATCAAATAAAAATTAAATTAAAAAACAGACAGTACATTGAATATCAATACAAAACAGAAACAGAAACATGAGCTGTAGAATTTTCTAGTATTTTACTATTTTCACAGTTAATTTATCAGTGATCCTGAAGAATTTAGAACTATACGCTCTTTTGTTTTAATTTTTGTAACTATTGTTTTGGTAAAAGTGAAGGGAATAGTTATGATTCTTATGGATCCCGCATTATTAGCAAAACTCTGTGCTATAAAACTGTAAAAGTACCACCATTGTATAAGCTCGGTAACACTGAATGTTGTAAGCTTAGCAAGCTGACCAATTTGAGGAGGAATTTGGCCAGACAACCTATTAATCTATTATGATCCAGCAGTAGTTTGTTGAGGTAAGTGCAATTGGCAAGCCTGGTGGGGATTTCACTCAAGAAATTGTTCGAAGAAAGCACAAGGGAAGTTGCATACAATATTAGGCTGGAAATATCAGACGGGATCGGCCATACAGATCATTAGACGAGAAGTCTATCCCAGTGAGAGAGGTGCGATTCGCAATCCCTTTTGGGAAAGTACTCTTCAATCCCATGTTGGAAAGACGAATGTTGATAACCCTGTTCTCATCCGGTTGCCAACAATCAATCCCGATGAAAGTGCAGATGAATCCAGGCTAGGGTCTTGTAGGGACTCTCGAATTCAACTTACCAACCATACGTCTGTAATAGAAAGCATCATGGAGAAGATCACCTTCAAGAGGATCCAACTTGAGATTCAATGGTAATGGAGTGCAAACTGATCTAATATCAGTGAGTCCTGAGTCAAGAATAACCTCTTTACTGAACTTATGCTGAGATAGATGGACACCCTTGGAGCTGTAGGATACCTCAAGTCCCAAAAAATAATGTAGGATGCCCAGATCTTTGATGCTGAACTGATTGTCCAAGTAATTCTTCAGGGTAGAAATCTGGATGGGATCAGATCCTGTAACTAACAGATCATCCACATAGACTGCAACTAGGGTGGCTCATCCGGGTCGACCCGACCCGACCCGACCCGACCCGAACATTCCGGGTGGGGGTCAACCCGAAGGCCCGGGATTTTTAAAAATGCGACCCGTCACCCGACCCGAATCCGAGATTTGTAATTCCGGGTTTTCCAGGTCGGGTGACGGGTTCACCCGAAAACCCGAGTTTTAAAATTCCGATATATTTTACGGTTTTCAAATACGTAACACATAGATTTATAATATTTTTTATATTTTATTATTTTCCTTATATATACTATACAGTATATAATATGGCATATATGTGTTATATGCACACTGTATACATATCAACATATATACAAAGTATAATACATGGTATATGCACTATATATACCATGGTATATACACTGTACACTATATACAAAGTATAATACGTACGGTATATAGTACACTGTATGCATATTAACACATATATACACTATATACATGATGTATATAGTATACATATACCATATGTATATTTATATAAAAAAAATTTAAAAAAAATCCGGGTCAACGGGTCTGACCCCGACCCGTCCGTTGACCCGGGATTTTCTAAAATTCGACCCGAGACCCGACCTGTAGGGGTCTCGGGTCAACCCCGACCCCGTGTTTTCCGGGTCGGGTCGGGTGGGGTTTCCGGGTCGGGTCCATTTTGAGCCACCCTAACTGCAACAATAGTGAGATGTCCATTCTCCTTCTTGGTGAAGAGAGAATAATCAAGTTTAGATTGGACTAATTGAAGTGCAAGTAAAGCAGATGTGAGCTTGTGGAACCACTGGCGGCTGACTTGCTTGAGCCCATACAAGGACTTTTGGAGCTTGCATACAAGGTTGCCAGCAGTAGGAAACCCTTCTGGAGGTTTCATATAGACCTCTTCATACAAATCTCCGTGTAAGAAGGCATTGTTGACGTCCATTTGATGAAGAGACCACTGATTTGCAGCAGCTAATGCAATGACAGTTCTGATGGTGGTCATTTTGACAACAGGAGAGAAAGTCTCATGGTAATCAAGGCCTTCAGTTTGTGTAAAACCTTTGGCAACAAGGCGAGCTTTGTGGCGCTCAAGGCTCCCATCTGCCCTCAACGTAACTTTGAAGACCCATTTGCATCCAATGGCCTTCTTTCCTGCAGGAAGAGGAACAAGAACCCAAGTGCAGTTGGCAGTCAAAGCATCTATCTCCTTTTTTATTGCTAAAATCCAATTGGAATCTTGAGCAGCTTCTTTATAGGTGGTTGGTTCAACATAGGCTGTGATTTTGGACAAAAGTGAGAAAGAAGTTGGAGGTAGAGAGGATGCAAAAAGAGCTTGAGGGTAATGAAGGACTGAGGAAGTGGAACACACATTGCACACAAAATCTTTAAGGTGAGCAGGAGGATGGGGATTCCTTGAGGATCTCCTGAGAGGTGGGACAACAGGGGGAGTAATATGTGGGGATGAAGATGAAATTTGAGGAGAAGTAATGTGATCAGGTAAAATATGGGATGGTGATTCATGGATAGAATCACTAGAGGAGTTAACAAACTCTTCTGTGCTTTGAGAGACAGTTGTAGGAGATGGGGTTGTGTTTAGTGGAAAGAAAATGTGCGAAGGGAAGTCTGTAGCAGGAGGAGGTAGTATGACATCAGGTAAGGAAGTGGAATGAAATGGGAAATGTGTTTCATAGAAGACAACATCTTTGGTATAAAAAAACCACTTGTGAGCTGATGTCAAGCACAGTGTAAGCACACTTGCCATATGTGTATCATAAGAAAACACATGGTTTATCCCGGGGTTGGAACTTATCCCTTCCCCTCTTTAAGTTACTCACAAAGCAAATGCATCCAAATACTTTGAGGTGGTCATATGATGGTGGCATAGTTTATGGTAAAGTAGGTCATATGGGCTTTTATTGGACAAAACTGGCAAGGGGCTTCTGTTAATCAGGTATGTGGCTGTCAAAATGCCTCACCCCAATACTGAATAGGCACCTTAGACTGGAATTTTAAGGCCCTGGCTACCTCCAATAAATGTTTGTGTTTCCTCTCCACAACCCCATTCTGTTGGGGTGATTCAACACAACTGGTTTGATGGGCTATGCCATGAGCAGCAAGAAAATTGGATAGGGATTGCTCAAGAAATTTAGTGGCATTATCAGATCTCATGGATTTGATGGAGATTTGAAACTGGTTTTGGATCAATAAAACAAATTTGGACAAAATGGTGAAGGTGTTTGTTTTGGATGCCATAAGATAAGTCCAAGTACACTTAGAAAAATCATCCACTAGTGTCAAGAAGTATTTGAATCCATTGTGAGTACTGTATTTGTATGGTCCCCAAGTATCAAAATATATCAAGTCAAATGGGGTTGCAGACCTAGCAGATCTCAGCAAAAATGGTTGCCTGTGTAATTTGGCTTGAGGACAAATCTGGCAAATATATGGAGGAGAGGAAATATGCAATGAATCATCTATGAACTTTATTTGTGAAAAGGGTAAATGCCCCATACGACAATGCAACAATTCAACTTTACAATTGGCAGAAAAAGCAATATCACCAGAGTTTGAGGATACAGTATTACACTTGGAAAAATCAAACTGTAATAGAGAGGACAATTCAGGAAAGTTTTGCAGCTCATAAGATTTGTGTGCAATGTATAGTCCACGATCTTTACTTCCAATTACCAGAGGATTCCTCATCAAAGGGCCCTGGATTATACATGAATTTGGAGTAAAAAGCACATTAGATTGTATGTCATTTGAGAGTTTGTGAATTGATAAAAGGTTGAAATGAAAGTCTGGAACATGGAGGACATTTTTGAGAGAAATGTGTGGATCAATATTGACTGTACCAACATTAGAAATTTTAGCTTTCATGTTGTTAGGTAAGGTGATGGAAGAGGGTTTGGTAGATGTTTCAAAAGAGTGGAAAAGGTTGAGGTTGAGGGTCATGTGGTCAGTTGCTCCACTGTCCAAGATCCAAGAGGAATTCAACAATGAAGAAAAGAGGCAAGATCTCATACCTGCCAACATAGCAGAAGGTTCTTTGATCTCATGGTGTTGAAGAAGAGACAGCAGCTGCTGATATTGCTCTTGAGTGATGGAAGGTGAGGAAGTAGCAGTGGCAACAACCTTCTTTGATGGATGATCTGCAGGATATCCATGTAATTTCCAGCATTTATCAACTACATGTCCCAAAGACTTGCAATGAGTGCAGAAAGGGCGAGAGCCAGCAGGAGACTGAAGGGTGTTGTTGCCTGAATTCTGAGAATTGGTTGGATAACCATGGAGTTTCCAACATTTATCCATGGTGTGTCCTGCAACTTTGCAGTGATCACAAAAGGAACCTCCTGAGTTGGTCGGATACCCGTGCACCTTCCAGCATTTCTCTACAACATGGCCAGAAACCTTGCAATGCTCGCAAAATAAAGGTTTCTTGAAGCTTCCTTTGGACTGAGAAGCAAAAGCAGAAGCATCTGTGCTAGGAGTACCTTTGTTCGGGCCTCTTTATTGCTCATCCTGGATCAAGAATCGATACGCATCATCAATGCTGGGAGGAGGTGTCATCATGAGTACGTTTCCCCTCACATTGCTGTAAGACTCGTTAAGCCCCATCAGGAAGAAGATCACCTGCTGATCTTGAATCATTTTCGACATAGCAAGAGTTGATCCGCATTCACATGACTCACACTCAACAAATGACATGTATTCATCCCAAGATTTCTTGAATTTGGTGAAATAATCTAGAACACTAAGATTTCCTTGCTCAACAGAGATTATATCTTTCTGAATTTGATACAAACGAGTTCGATTGGCCAGTCCAAATCGACTTTCTAGATTTTTCCAAATTTGAGAAGCAGTTCGACAGTAAACCACAGATTCAGCTATGTCTTTGTTAACGGAATGCAAAAGCCAGGGGAGTACCATATAATTGCTCATGTCCCAGTGCTGCTGGAGAAGAGGATCGGCGGCCGGACGCCTGCAAGTTCCGGTGACGAATCCAAATTTGTTCTTCGCCATTAACGAAACCTCCACGGATCGGCGCCAATGACTGTAATTCCTTCCATCGAGAAGACGAGTTGACAACACAGAGTTCGGATTGTCTGAGTGATGTAGGTAGAGTTGATCCATTGGATCAATCCCTCCGACATTGATGTTCCGGACCTCCGAATCTTCGACGTTGATGTTTTGTGTCTCAGAATCTTCAACTCGCTCTGATACCATGTCAATTGTTGATCAATTGACTTGATTCTACAGCTGGAGAAGGAGAGAGCATCAAGTGAAGAAATTGAGAAGAAGGAGAAAGCGCGGGAACATGGAGGAAGAGAGTGAAAATGTTTCTTTCATTGAATGAATTCGGTTACAAGCTCTGTCCAGCTACTTATAGACAACAGAGGAAGTGTTTGGTTTGTTACACGAGAAGTGATCCTATACAGCACACATCTAATGTCTTCTGGTGGAGCTGCAATTGCTGATTGTTGGCTGCTGGTGATGATCACTTGATGGCGGCAATACATAGCTCAACAATAACTTAGATACAATTTCAACCTCTAACTTTATCAACGAAAAACAATGGCCATCGAAACTCAACATACAATTTAGTATAAAGATACACTAATCTTGTCAAAAAAAAAAAGTATTTTCCAAGAGATTTCTATCTTAAGTCTATAACGTATCGCAAAGTTAACAATTCGAACAAGTTGCACAAGTTTGCGGATTTTTTCACAAAATTTGTTACAATAAGCCCGGTTTGAATCCGGTGGGGAGTTTTTTTAAAACTCTATTGGATCCAAAGCAAATAGCTATTGGATTAAGCAAAATCATATAATCCATATTCAACTTGAAATCACATGTTGCACTTTATAGAGCAATTTGGAGTGTATTAAACCAAGTATCATAGTTCAATTTCAAACAACATCAACATTTTGCAAACAAATTGAACGAAGAGGATTCGCATCCCTAAATCAGGTCAAGGAAAGATCAGAAAAAGAGAGGTTTAGCACGTACCGAGCAAGAGATCATATTAGATTGAGCAGCTCCGGTCAGATTCGCCATTGCTGAACAGTGGCCACTCCTTCAAATTTCATAGGGATTGTCAGTTCCCTGTGAGATAGATGCTCAAATCAATGCTAAGCGAAGGGGGGAAATGCATTAATTCAAGTTACCTGTGATTTAGGGAATATGAATTGATGTTGCATAGATCTATCTCTGATGGATCCATTCATCATTCCCTTCTGATGCTGCCAATCCCTACAATTTTACTCCACATGTCCTAGCAGCAACATAAATTCTGTCCCTTTTCATCCTCTATCTCTCGTCCCGCAAATGCCTGCCAAATCAATGCGAACTGTTTCTCCACCTCCAATTGATCGATTTCCTTTCAGATATTCCACCTATAAATCACAATGTCTACCCTAGGCATTCCAAATCGCTCCTCTCTGCCTCAAATTTTCTGTTTCGATCTGGTAATTTGTTCTGTGTTGTTCATTAGAGAATGCCAGATCTAGACTATCTCGTTACTGTGTTACAGGAATTCAATGAAGAGGAAGAAGAAAAAGCTCCGTCTCTATGTGACCTACCGTTGACAGTCGCCGGCGCCGTTGGGGAGGAGAGTAACGGTTGTCGTATTTCGGTGTCTGAACCGGCGGAGTTTTTCGAATTCCTGAAGCCGAATCTCAGCTGCTCTTCTACTACATTCTTATGGAAAGACCTCGTTTGGCCGTCGTTCTCTTCCACCGCCGATGAAGATCTTAACATCTCCGGAAAACTCCGATCTCTCGCACCGCCGCTGCCGCCGCCGACTCCACTTTCCGTTTCTCGCAGCATCAAAACGCGGCGTTCCGAGTCATTCAACGAGTCGAGTATCGCTAATCGCTGCTCTCCCGTCAGATCCCCCTGCATCCGCCCCAGCCAATCGCACCTCAACTTCCGCATCGGATCTCCGTCGGATCGAGCAATTAACAGTTGCAGCGGAGCGCAGCGGAGATCGCCGCCTTGGTGCTGGCCGGTTTTGGGGCCGTTGAGGCATCCGCCGGCGGCAGAGATTGAGCCTCGGAGCGGTGTCAAGAACCGGCAGCCTCGTTCGCCGGCGATATTGTTCCCGGGCGCGGCGAAGGCTTCGGGTGACCGAAGAACATGGAGACTGATTAGCGTTCTCAGCTGCAAAAGCCATGGAAGCGTCGCTGTTACGACGCCGTATCATCCGTACTGCTCAACTTGACACGTACTCCGTATTAAATTTATCTCTCGTTCTATTTATTTACTCCGTATATTTTATACTACTACGGAGTAATTAATATTTATAGTAACATTAATGTGTGAATTTTTGTATTTTTAGAACAATCGTTACTTTAAGGTTGGGACAATAAATGTGAAAATGTTTGAGAGAGCCGTTTTTTTTTTTTTTTTTTTTTTTTTTTTTTTTTTTTTTTTTGCATATTTGCAGTCTTGTTATGAAATAATGTACTTACTTTGCTTTCTATTTGAACTATAAATTCGTCTTAGATTGGCAAATTAGAGTCTATTTTGTGAATCCAAAATTAAGGGGTTGACATTTTTAAGTCTAAATTTGGCTAAGTGAAAAATTATGAATATGTGAAAATTGATTACAGATCCATTTTTTAATAAAATGTAATAATTTTACATTTTAATTAATTTAAAATTATAATTTAGTTAGAGAGTTTCGAAATAAGAAGTTACATTACTCAAATTTTCAATTAGCTAATAAAATATGCAAGTTTTTTTTTTTAATTTTTGATATGTTATTACATGCTAAAAACAACAACCTACTTTTTTTTTAGAACAACAGCCTACATATTAACTCTTTAAACAATGCCCTTTTAAATAAAAAAACGTCATTATTTACTATAATAACGTCATTTTGTTCATTTAAAGATAAAATATATACAACAAACTATGCCATTTTGAACTTAAATGACATCATTTTAATCCATTAAAATAAGAAAAAAAATGCTAAATTATAATTGAACTGAAAACCACTTACATGTTTAGGCGAGTCTACGTGGTTTAGATGACCATATAGGCAGTAGCGGAGCTAGAAAATATTTTTTTTTTTGGGGGGGGGCAAGTTAGGAGCCAACGTGAGAATAAACAAATTTGTCGGAGATATTTTATAAGAAATAAAATAATTTATATAAATATTGAGAAAAAACTCTAAAATTGTGGCAATTTTAATTTCATTCACTACTTTGCCTAATTTTTCTATTCTAATTTTAATCTAATGAAATTATAAAAAATAAAATGATATTTTATAAGAAATAAAATAATTTATATAAATATTGAGAAAAAAAACTCTTAAATTCGGGCAATTTTAATTTCATTCACTACTTTGCCTAGTTTTTCTATTATAATTTTAATCTAATGAAGTTATAAAAAATAAAATATTAATTAAATACCCAACCGAATTTAAAAATATACTAAATTTGGACATGAAACAAAATAATAAGGAAATGAGAAACAAAATATTAGATGTCAAAATGTGCTGAAGAGGAGTCAAACACGGGACCTCATGAGTTAATAAAACTCGCCTTCACCACTAGACCAACCTTAACACATATGCTTATTCTTTATTTCAATATAAAGATGTATTTTTTTTTTCCAGTATGGGGTGGGCTTAGGCCCATACAAGCCCACCCCTGTATTCGCCGCTGCATATAGGCAACGCCTAAACATTAAGTGGATGAGGGTTGTCTATAGTTTAGACAATGCCTAGAAGATGACTTAGACGATGCTGAATCGCGATTTTTAGAATACTGGTTAACCGCAACAGTTAAAATCAAAGACAAGAGAAGGGAAAGGGAAAGCCAAGTATTATTTCTTCTCATAGCTGAATTCAGTGCATGAAATCACATCTTCAGTTTATGTACAAACCTTGTTATGATAACAAGGCAGGATTCTTACACAAAAGACTTGGAAACACAATGCATTCTTTACAAAGAAATACCTTCAAAAGCCGAACTACGGCTGGCTAATTGGCGGCCAGACTGGCGGCATACCAATGCTACCGCCATTGTAACCACCAGCGCTGCCACCACCACTGCCGCAAGGATACTCGAGGCAATCGACAGGGTGTTCGAACACTGCGTCGCAGACCTTCTTGCTCCTCTGCTGCGGCTTGTTAGGCAAGCAGTTCCTGCGATCATCATACGCAACGCCTCTGGAGGTCAAGTTGCCGCAGATGCCCTCTTCTTCACAGAAGAAATTGTAAGAGAATGTGAAGTTTGTGAGACTAGGCAGCACGCAGATTCCGAGCAGGACATCGCCAGTCATCATGTTATGAGCTAGATTGAGCTGCTCCAAGTGAGCCAATCCGGCTATGCTGTAAGGTATGGGACCAACAAGCTTGTTGAAGCTCACGTCGAGCACCCTTAGCTTGTAGAGGAATCCGACTTCCTCGGGTAAGCAGCCAGATATATTGGTGTTTGTGAGCACAAGCTCCTCTAAGGCACTTGCGAATTTAGCTATGGTTGGAGGCAAGCAGCCTCCGAAGTTGTTGTTAGCAAATACCACCGCGGATGCAGAGGAAGCTCCTATGTTGGATGGAATTACGTTGGTTAAACGATTGTTGTTGATGAAAATCGCATCAAAGCTCCTGTTGAAGAGCTCAGCAGGGAGCGATCCTTCAAACTCGTTGAAACGAAGATCAAGGTATTTCAAGGCCGGAAGAGAAAGGACAACGGATGGGAATGGCCCTACGAAGCGGTTGTTGCTAAGATCAAGCTCATAGAGCAAAGTAAGGTTGGATAACGTTAGGGGGAGGATGCCACAGAACCGGTTGCTATTGAGGTGGAGAAGTGCAAGATCAGTTAAGAGGCCGAGTTCATCAGGGAGGAACCCGGCTAGGTCTTGATGGTTAAGGTCAATCCCAGCTACAACTTGGCTATCCGGGTCATCAAGCGCTGCTGCACAGAACACACCTGTGTAGCTGCAAACAGATGGTCCAACCCAGTTGCTCGTGAAGTTGTTAGGGTCAGAGTAAATTACGCGCTTCCATGCTTGGAGCGCAATGTAAGCTTGGTGCAGTCTCGGGTTCAAGGCAGAGGAGTTGTGATCCTGGTGCTGGTGGTGCGGCGTAACATGGTGTCTCACCCTCGGAGAGCTGTGTTTGGCTGTGAGAGAATCAAAGAAGAAGAACAAGGAAAGAAGACAAGATAAAATGCAAGTTAAACTGAATGAACCCATTTGGTTTCTTGTATGGTTTAGGTGGTGTTCTTGACCTTATTTATGAGGAGCCCTCCTAGTGTTTTGTACTGCTGATGTTTGTGTATTCTTTGACTAAATCATTAGGAGGACTTTTAGACCTAACCTGCCAAATTGACATTTAACCATAACAACCAGGCACTGCATCTAATCCAGAGAGATACTTCCATGACCATGACAGAACAACTTACCGAGCTCACAAATATCGGTTGTTGCTCCGAAGTGTTTTGGGGCGGTAGTTGGTAAATCATACATTTCGAACAGATAAAATGCATAGCCGAAAATGCAACAACAAGGTGGAAAAAGGACTAAGAGCATGAAAGTGACATGTCTCCTACCAGATTTCGGTTGAGAGTGAGAGCAGCTACTAGCAGTTTCCTTTGAAACAAAGGGATATGACAATCACAAGTTGATTTGTTTTGCTTGAACGTACGTTTCATTCAGCGCACACCATAATTTGGTGCACGCCATAGTTGCTAGTTGTATGGAATATCATGGCAAAAAATGAAAAAACATCCAGAACCCCACTAGAAAAATCTGAATCCACTCACAACCATCTTCAGCATGAAACTACAGAAGATGCATAAAGTGATAAAGATAAACAAACCATAAACATAACAGATCTGCACAAAAGAAACCAAGCTATCTTGTACAACAGATCAATAATTGCATCATCAAACAGAAAATTTTCACACTGGCATAGAACTTCCGAGCTGCAAAGCTCACATAAAAAGCAACTCAAGGAATGATTTTGTCCTTCTAAGAAACATGAATGTATGTATATGAATACAAAAGACAGGGAAGTGCGTGTACCTCAGTTAATTGCACATATACACCCCACTCTCAACTTTATGATCTACCACATAGAAATTGGTTGTACCCTCGGCAGCAGGCCAAAGGGACACACCGGAAAGTGATTTTGGTCCCTGCATAGAGAATTTAACATGGCATACAACGTCGAGCTCTTCTTCAATGTCTTCCTCATTAACATCAACCGGCATTCTTACCCTCAGCTTCCCGGGC
Source organism: Persicaria maculosa (assembly GCA_963922045.1). Lineage (NCBI taxonomy): Eukaryota > Viridiplantae > Streptophyta > Magnoliopsida > Caryophyllales > Polygonaceae > Persicaria > Persicaria maculosa. The sequence goes on from OY998252.1 coordinate 4,432,706, forward strand.
GTGCCCTTCAAAGGCATCTCGTTAACGTGCCATCTTAACTCCCTCTCAGGCCTGTTCAAAACGGCTTTTGGTGAAACCTGTAACAGGGTTGGATCGACGGGTAGTTTAAGGATAAAGGTTACATCAGTGAGAGGTTCCGGAAGTTCAGGGTTGGCAATATATTGTATCATCACTGAAAGCAAGGTCCCGCTATGACGCTTGACAAGACGAACCCTTAGAGGAATGGGAGTCAATCTCGGCTGGAGACTATACTTTAAAATCTGCAAGGGCTCTTCAGCAGCAGGTGTCCTAACATGGAACATGCCATTGCTAAGACTGCTGACACGCGAACTTTGCATAGCAATCCTTTTGACAGAAGTAGTACCATCAATCCTGAAAGAAAATTCGGTTTCTTTATCCCCTGCAGTTTTCGGCGGTAGAGTTTTTAGATAAACCACACCCATAAGTCCCACCCTAGCAAGCAAAGACTCCCGGAACTCTACACGGAACTCTTCCTTGATATACATTTCAGGACCTTTCATTTCTGTCTTCTGAACCAACAGATTCTCGAGTGTTCCACCAGCACCAGGTGCCGCAGCTGCAGCAACTTGCGGTGCATCGGGTCCAGTCTGCAATAACTCAAGCCCACCAAGCCCTTCTTTCTTGACAACCTTCTTTGAACCAACAAATTCTGATGCATCCAATCCTCCACCAAAGGCATCATTCATCCCTTCAAAGGTTTCCCTCAAAGACGTTTCTTCGTTGCTGAACTCTATTCCACCATAGTCCCCTTCAAAACCTTCCACTGCAATACGAGTCGGCTGAGCAGCCTCTGCAGGAGGCAATGGGGTAACATCCAAACCAACCAATGCCTTTGTCAGATCAGAAGTCGCATCCTTATCCTTCTTAAAATCACCCACCAGCGCCTCCGGTTTGTTAATGGCCTCACTAGCCGCAAAAGGATCTTTCGGTCCCTCAGACTCCTCCTCCGCCTTCTGCAATGCTCCATCCTGCTCCCCACCTCCCAGACTCTGCACCACCGAAGGGGCAATGCTGGCAGCCACTTCATCACCTGCAGCCAGCGTTTCTGGTGGCAATTCGAATGCAGCATTCGAAAATGATTCCACCCCTGCCTCGTGTTCGACAGAATTCACCTCCTGATTGGCCCAGTTATCCGCCCCCCGGACCTTATTCTCACTCTCAATCGACGAATGCACCATCTTAGCAATGCTATCCCCGTGCAGAAACCCTAGCATTGAAGCCAATCTAATGCTACTCACACCCCTCAAAACAATATCAAGCGCCATGTAAACCTCGGCGTACTTCTTCCCAAGCTTCTCCGGGGTCACATCTACACCCCGGCAAGCGGTAACCACTACAGTAACCGCCTGATTTACAATACTAATACACTCAAACACGTTGTTATTGATGTTGTTCTCATCGTCGGCAGTGGTGACACCAAGAACGTAAATCGAATTAACAAGACGATAAACGACGCGGTAACGAGACTCGACTCCGACGATTACCTGGCCACTGGAGGCGGCGAGCGGATCGTCGCCGACTAGTGCGGGATCGCCGACGACTTCAGCGACTTCGGACGCGGATGGCTGGGGTTGTTTTCCACCGGAAGCATAGGCGAGGCGGGTGGTGCGGAAGGCGGAGAAAGCGGCTAGGGCTCTCGCCGGCGGGAACCACTCCCGCGTCTGGAGGAGGATGTCGGGGCCATTGGTTGGTTGCAGAGATAGAGCTAAGCAGGACATCGGAGAAAGACGAATTTACCGGTGATTGACTGGTCGGATCTGGTGAAATTTGGAGATGGATCGATCGGATCTGATGGGAATTGGGGGATCTGGTGTTCGTCGATGTGCCGGAGACAAGATGGAAGTTGCAGAGCTGAAGCTTTACAGCGAAAATAATCAGTAGTCAAAGCAATGGTGTGGGCTGGGCCAGTAACTGATGGGCCGTATAATACGGCCCAGATCCTCCCGTTTTTATAATTTGACTGGTAAGAGAGATTCCGGTTAGTCCACGACTCCACGCTAGACGAACCACCGGTAAGAGAGATCCCGCGGTGGCGTATCCGCCATTGACGAGCTCCAAAGATCCACTCGCCTCTTCCAAAACCCTGATCTAGCGATATCGAAGAACATGTCGCACTCCCGCGCGGATTCTGAAAGCGATACGATCCCACTCCACCCTTCTTCGCAATCCGATATCGACGAGATCGAGAATCTCATCCATTCCTCCGCCACCGTGCCCTCCGCTCGTACTCCCAGCCCTCCTCAAAGCGTTTCCATTCCCATATCCTCCACGCCGTTCCTCCAATCCAACCTTCCACCTCCTCCGGCTACCGCTCAGAAGCCGCCGCTCCCTCCCTCCATCCCCGCACCCTCGCCGCCCCCTCCGCTGCCAGCGACGGGAGATTCGCGCCAAAATATTGCCGCCGGCGGGTTCGGATCGGCGCCGAACACACTTACGGAGCCTGTTTTGGATACGGTCAAGCGGGATCTGGCGAGGATTGTGAGCAATTTGAAGCTTGTGGTTTTCCCCAATCCCTACCGGGAGGATCCTGGGAAGGCTATGAGGGATTGGGATCTATGGGGTCCTTTCTTCTTCATCATCTTCCTCGGGCTTGTTTTGTCCTGGTCAGCTTCAGTCGAGAAGGTATTCGATCTTGTTCTTCTTTGTTTTCCCTCTTTGGTTTAGTTGTGATTGAATTTAACTTCATTGCTAGTCGATTTGCTGATTTTTGTGGCAAACTGGTAATTTGATTTTGAGCCAGTAGTGCTGTAGATGATCCCATTTTGATCCGATAGTGCATACTCCAGCTTGAATTTGTTTGCATTCAATTGTTTAATTCACTGATAAGTTAATCTTAAAATGTTGGGGCGGTACTAAACACTTTAGATGTATCAGCTGAGATCAACAATATAAGTTAGATGATTGTTGACTTGGTATAAGATATGTGATTTATCTTATTAGAATGACAATTGCTAGCTCACTGGGAATCACCATCTAGTTCTAGTCAGTGCAAATACTACAAACTTGAGCTGTAATGGCATGTAGAAAAATATTTGATGTATCTAAGCTGAGAATACTTTTGATTTATATTGAATTTGACCAGCTGTTAAAAGTTGGCTTGATTCGTCTTCTTAGTTCCATGCCTGTAATCCTTTGTGATTGTGCAGATGCCGAACGATATGGTTACAATGTAGACTGTAGAGTAATAGGTGATGCATATGGTGATATGGGAAGAATCGTCAAATCTAGCACTCCAATATTTCACTCTTTGTTCCTTTCTCTTATTTACATGGGTAGAAAATTCTAGAAGTACCAAGGACAAACTGGAATGGTTTATATTAAGTCGGTTTAGGGATGTGAGGCCTGTGAAGGAATAGGTGTCCTACAGCTTGCTGAACGAGAGTGATACTTCTGTGTATACGAGGGGATTGGCCTATTAGGCTATTACTTACTGTCCTTGCTCATCCGAGAGCCCCGGTTTGTGGCTACCCGGGAGTTTTCTTCTCTCTCGTGTGTCTAGTAGTACAGTAGTTTGGCAGAGATTCAGAGAATCCATCTGAATTCTAGTCAGTTTCCCAAAGCTTGTGGGTGTTTGGAAGTGTTGAGAATGAGAAACAATGTGAAGACAAAATGTCCCACATTGAATATGAGAAACATAAAGTCTTAATTAGCATATAACCTAGTGGGCTACCCCACCTAATGCCAATTGGTTTTAGGATGGAACCCCGCTCGGCTTATGTGCTTGGCTATATGCGCATGGGCGCACACGTGCACACGACCCCCGATTCCCGAGTCCCAACGGACTTCAGTATGGTATCAGAGCGGAAAAGCCAAACGGCCCGACTCTCGATCCTGGGCTAGCTAAAAAGAGAATGAGATGCTAGACCCGATGTCCAAGTGTCAACTAGAGGCGAAAGACGACCCTAGTTGCACTTGCGGGGGCGTGTTGAGAATGAGAAACAATGTGAAGACAAAATGTCCCACATTGAATATGAGAAACATAAAGTCTTAATTAGCATATAACCTAGTGGGCTACCCCACCTAATGTCAATTGGTTTTAGGATGGAACCCCGCTCGGCTTATGTGCTTGGCTATATGCGCATGGGCGCACACGTGCACACGACCCCCGATTCCCGAGTCCCAACGGACTTCAGTAGGAAGATTTTGTCTGAATTCATCTGAAATCACCTTTGCTCTTATCTCTCTTTGACTCTTTTCCTGCTAAACAAAAAAGAAGAAGAAAAAGACTATGTCCAGTTTAATTTGATTCCTAAAGTTTGTGACACATATGATAAATGAAGGAATGGATAGATCCTTAGGTTAATAGTAGCAGAAGCTAGCAGCTGGCCTTCAAACCTTCTAGTTGGAAGCAAAAGAAAAAACTAGTTTTTTTCAGAAGTGAAATACACCTTGTTTGATGGGTGGGGTATTTGATAGTTTTCGTATAGAGAGGGATGTTGGTATTCAGATTCTCTCTTCTTTTACAATGGACTCGAAATATGGTCTTCGTCTTTTGTAACTCACTTGGTAGTACTATATTTACCGCTTCAAAGAAAAAACACCTTGTTCGTTAATGAAGAATTTAATGGGTTCTATGCCACAAGGTTGTGAATTGCTGAAATGGCTATGTTGAGCCTCTTATCATTTCCTTTCGTTGTCAGAATTTAATTGAATGCCTTTCAGCATTTACTTGTATGGCACTTTGGCAATAAATTAAATTATGGTCTTTTTTGCAATGGAAGAAATCAAGAAAGTAGTTAAGCAGTTAGATAAAGTTGTCCAGTTCTTTTTATGTCATTTTTGTTCTCATTTCACCCATCAAACATTGCTGGTAGTTTACAGTGTGAAAGGATATCTAGTACTTTGTTTGAGATTCAATGAAAAAAAATCTGGAACTTTGTATTTGATCAGTAAAATGGGAGGCTCATGTTGCAGACCTTTATTTGAAACTGCTACTTTGGTATCTTCCTCTTTTTTTTTGGAGTTAAAGTTGATGCTTCTGCTAAGTTTCTTTTTCGTTCATGCAGTCTGATGTGTTTGCTGTAGCATTTGCTGTTCTTGCAGCCGGTGCTGTGATCTTGACGTTGAACGTATTGCTACTGGTAAGAATCTATTCCCCTTCAAAGCAAGCCATTTCATAATTAAAAGGCCAAAATAATTAACTTCTTGCGTCCCGGAATTTCTGTTCAGGGTGGTCACATAATTTTCTTCCAAAGCCTGAGCCTTCTAGGTTACTGCCTTTTCCCTTTGGATGTCGGAGCACTGATCTGCATGATGATGAACAATCCCATTGCGAAGCTAATCATCGTATCCATATCCCTGTCTTGGAGCTCATGGGCTGCATATCCTTTCATGAGCACAGCCGTCAACCCAAGGAGAAAAGCCCTCGCCCTCTACCCCGTCTTCCTCATGTATGTATCAGTCGGATTTCTCATCATTGCCATTGATTAGTAATTTAGTAGCACCTTCAAATTCCAAGCAATCACATCCACCAGTTAATCGGACTGCGTTTACGTGGTTACGCTCTAGACATAGGGAGTCTTTGGTAATCTTTGAGCTTATGGTATGCCTCTCGATTTCATACATGATAGATGGTAACGGATCGAAGCTCGTTAGGCACAGAATCTCATTCTTTTGAAGAATTCTCACCCATCAGCTCAAATCTTTTACCTGATCTAATAAATAGATGCCTTGTTGTAGTTCACTGGCATAAAAGGTGATGATATTAAGCTATTTCCACTACATATTTTTTAGGATATGTTTGGCTTGTCGGTGTTTAATCTAGTTTAAGATTATAATCTAGATGAAATCTTTGGATATATTAAAATTTTAATCTTTGTGGATAGATTATAGGAGTAAAATATTATTTGGTACAATAAACTTCATCGGATTTCCTCCTTTAATCTATCCATGTTTAGTCCCTCTTGTGTTCTGAAACACAAGTAAAGATCCCTTCTGTTACTCAGACACTATTTTGTTAACTAATTGGACACATTAGCTCGAGTGATTCGGTAATCAAGCATACGCGTCGTAGCTGAATTGATTGCTACATCATTAGGATTGTTATTCGAGCCGAACTAATCAAGTATTGCCTGTTAATATTCAGTTCATTTAGGATATGAAAGGGATCGAACCGAGCCTAAATTTTGTCTCAAGCTTAAAAATGTGTTCATACTGGTTCGTTTAGGAAATGAACTAGCTCGAGCCGAACTTTTTGCGAGCTTTTAAGCAGCCCTACTTCTGATTATACAATAACTTAGAGGAAATTTTAAAAACTCCATAAAATTCGAGGTTAATTCGAACGAGTCGAGCTTTGGATGAACGAGCTCGAGTAGAGTTTTTATTTCACTTTGAAATTATACAACATTGAGATGTAGATTTGCTCAAATCCTTGACTTTTACCCTCACATAAGCTGCCAAATTACTTTATAAAAAAACCAGACAGAAGGCAGAACGTAGATTTGCTTTTAGTTTGTGTTATGTCATAGCCAGCTATATATATATATATATATATATATATTGCTTTATCCATAGTCTTAACTCTTAAGTGAGCATGAACTGGACCTTATGGTCTTTGAACAAAGGTCCTTTTGGGTTTACAGTGGATGTGTTAAACGTGAGCAATTGCCAATTGGTGTTTGGTGGTGATGGTGGATTCAATGTGAACCACTGAACGTCTCTTTACTTCTTTGTACGTTAATTCTGATGCTTCTAGGGCTGCAGAGGAAAGGAATCGGAACAATTCTTTTTATCCTAGGGCGGTATCGTTATCCGGTTAGGACTCGGAAGAGCGAATGAACGGCGACGGTGCAATCGAATTTCAAGTGGGTGTTATCAAAGAGACGACGACGTTGCTTTACCTGACCTAACATATAAGTGAATTGGGCGCTGTTTTGTTGTGGAAATTTTGGTGAAAGATACACATTAGACAGTGAGTTGGAAAGTGAAACTGAGAAAGGAAGATAGGGACGTTACGAAGGAAGAGATGTGTGAAGGGGGCAACCACCACTGTTGAGCTCAAAGCATTGAACAATCCCGAATGCATTAATCTCTCTCTCTCTCTCTCAACTTTTTTATTTTTGATAAGGTAAGAATTCGAGGATCAAACAGGCATGACACCTCGATAGGCCGACTCCTATCGACAAAGTCAGCAGACGGCAAACTGTCAAACCATACAATGAAAATAACAGAAGATGCAAGTTATGTAGTAACAAGCAAAACAATTCCGGCGACCTGGCAAACTTAATCCAAACACGTCGAGGACAACATAGACTGTGAATCGAAGCCTAGCGCCACCATAGGATAAGAACCTAAATTTAGATTTTTTTTAAATTTTAACTAGTTTAGCCTATTTTTTAATTAGATTCTTATGATCGCTTTTGTAGAAATTTTTTCTCAATTTAGAGTCTTATCCTATGCTCTTAGAGTATAGAATAGAAAATTCGTTTTATATATAAGGCGAGAATTTAGGTTGTGTTAAATCCTACTGACTGACCCATGGGGATGTGAAAGCCGCAAGTGTGTCACGCAAACTGCAACATAAAGACTTCCAAGTCTTGAATCGAAAGGAGACAGGTCTCGAACCAAGTCGATAACCATCAATTTGTCCCCTTCGACCTCGATTCCTAACAAACCCAAGTCTTTAATAGCAGTCAATTCTAAATAAAGGGCCTATGTTAAATTTTATTTTGAGGATTTTATGTAAATTTTTGAGAAACTTAAAACATTATCTCAAATAAAAGTAGCATAGCAAAAATAGGCAAAAATAAAAGCGAATAGACACTATAAAATCCTGACCGTAGCATTTTAAGAGAGGAATAATTCATAATATACACCCAGCCTCGACCGTTAGTGTTTTGATCCTTAGATGTCACTTTCTCTTGGGTCTATATTTTTCGCCGTCTCTCTAGTTCATTAAGATGTCTTATTAGTCTCTCGATTCTCCCATTATTCTAAACTTTATAAGTATACAATTGGTTCTTCGTCGACCTTTATGAGGCCCAACCTGATTGCAAATTGCAGTTGTGATCTGTTGTGTTCGAGTTGGTTCTTATTTGATTTTACTTACATTTTTCTTTTATCACATCATCACAGTTAATTCGTCTGTAGATCTCTCGATTTCCTGGATAATAATGTCCTCTAATATTTCGATTTCTTTCCTAACAAAAAAGAATCATATTGAGGGAAAAAAATCTATGTACATTTAATACAGCTGCATTAGTATATGGAGCAATGTCCATGAACAATTCAAAATTATTTTTCTCTATTTTTAAAGGGTGATTTCTTGCATGTTCTGTGGGTACCATTTTCATACAATACTTATAATATTGACCTCAAAATAAAATAAAAATATGCCTTGATTGTAAGCCATATAATCTCCAAGTTCGAGACAGATTATGCATATATCAATCAATCTCATGCAGATAAACTGCCTCTTTTCTTTATCCTCCATTGTTCAATTATTGTGTGGTGCAAAATGGAGTTATAGGAGTAGTACTAATGTTTTTTTTTTTTTAATAAATCGTAACAAACATAACGTACTATTTAGTAATCATATGGTCCATTGAAACTCAAAAAGACAAATCATTGAAATATTGAATGCAGGAAAATATAGAGATGAGGAGTATAAACATTACACAATGTTGATCATTTGTGTTTTGAAATAAATACAGGAATACATCCAAATTTTGATATGCCTTTTGTATGGATGTGAATTGTGATACAAGAACCATTCCGGAATGGCTAATCGGAAAGGATTTGTGGGTAGTACTCATAAGTCCTCGGTTCAAACCCCGGAATTGCCGCTCTTTATTTACCAATTCAAGAATTGTGATACAGGGTTTTTTTTGTGAGAGTGATACAAGTATGAATATGGACAAATGATACTCCCTATGTTCGGAAAAATATGTAATTTACTATTTACGTACGTTTTTTAAAAAAGGATAAAAACTACGTAGTATAAAAAAAATTATTTCTTTATAGTTTTTTTAAACGATTTCGTATTTATTAATAGTAACTACAAAATTGTTAATTTTTTTAACTACAAAATTGTTAATTTTTTTTAACTAAAAATAGATACCTCCGTCCAATAATACATGGGTTTTTAGAGGTAAATTTTTGTCCAACAATAGATGGACTTTTATGTTTTTTAGATAGGAAGTTGTACTCCGTAATGATTTGTATTGGTTTGTGTGTTGTTGACTTTTTAAAATAATTTGATTGGTTAGAATGTATAGGAGGTATTAAAAAATAATAAAATTTATGAAAAGGTCAGTGCAAACTGTGCAATGATGATGTTTTTTTAAAAGTAAAGTGTTTTATTAAAACTTGTGCAAAATACTAAAAGTTCATGTATTTTGGGACGGAGGGAGTATTTTATATACTCCATCCGTTTGCGAAAACTTGTCATTTTAGCTTCCGGCACAATATTTAAGAAATATTTAAACTACCAACATTACCCCTACTTTTGTCTTAATTATTTCAAAACAACGTACAATCACATTTTTCAAGGTAATTCAAATTTTAAACAAATGAGGGTAAAGTTGGAAATATATGGGTAAAATTTCTAAAGTGACAAGTTTTTTTGAACAAAATCAAAGGCCTTAAATGACAAGTTTTTGAGAACGGAGGGAGTAGTTTTTATCATCATAAAAATATGTGCATAAATAGTGAATAACATGTTTTACAATGTTATCAATCGAGTCAATATAATATTGTTATTTGAACGAGTTGAGTTTGAATATAGATTCGAGTTTAAAAATGTGTTTTAATCATGCTTATCTTGTTTAATAAAATACATTAGTTCAAGCTTTTTTTTCTTAGTCAAGCTAAAGCGATCTTTATCCGATAGGCTCATATAGCAACTATACTTGCTCCTAAAATAGTAAAGAAATTTTTATAAATTTTATAAAATTCAAGCTATTTAAAGCAGAGTTATATCTCAATTTAAATTGAGTTTGAAAATGTGTTCATATACAGCTTGTTTAGTAATACGATCAAGCCTAAATCAAATTTGAATTACTTGACTCATATAACAATTTTTAATCAATACGGAGAGTGCTTGATTTTTCAACAAATCATGTAGTAATTTTTTATCGAAAGGAATGAATTTGAACTCTATTAATGTAAATAAAATAAGTACACCAAAACAAAAATAATACTGACAAGATTTTCTTCAAGGAAATAATTTTTTTGAAGGGTCATCAAATCAATGTTGAAATGGTGAAGATTTTCACTCCCACCTCAAGAAAACTCAGAGAATAAAGAAGGTTTCATAGCAGATAAAAGCAACCAACCACATTAAAACAGAATATTTCAAAAACTGCAAAAAATCAACAGTGCAGAGGATTTGATTTCTGTTTTTATCCTTTGTTTCTTTGTTTTGTTTCTCAATAAGGTTCAGTAGTAGTATCATTAGCACTACTCCGTAGTAATTAGTGGTTGACCCTCTTCATATAGCTGTAAACTGCATTCATTTCAAACTCCTTTTTTTTTGTACTAAAAAAAAAAAAAGCCTCTCATAAAAAAAAAATTCTGACCAAACTTGAAAAGGAAATCTCATACTCTGCATTTTCTTCTCCAGTCCCCTTCTACAGTGTAACAGTTCCTCCTCTGATTTTACTCTTCCTTTTCCCTTGAACCCACAATCAAGACTCAGAATCAGAACAACAACTACTGGGCAAAAAATAAAAAAATAAAAAATAAAAATTGATTTATATAACAAAAAACTAATAAAAACCACCCTGGCAAATTCATTTGTGCACTTGTCAATTGTCAGCTTGTCACTTTTCTTCATAAATCTAAAAAGTTTTCACTTTCAATGTAAATCACCCCTTTCCCCTTTTTCCACATTAATACCATAAAATCAATAAGGGTCCTACCTATTTTCTGACTGGTTATACTCACATTATATAAAGTATTTTCTATAATAATTTAGAAATTTTGTTTGATCAAGTTATAAGATATAGAGAATTAAAATAAGCAAACTTGAATTGAAGTGGAATTTACAAGGAAATGAATTTCTTACAACGAAACACGTATATTTGTCCTATTTCTTGAATTTTTTTAATTGTTAACCAAACGAGCTCTAATAATATAACAAATGAATTGATTTTTTTTGTATGTATGATACAAGTACACAACCACTATTTTGAGCCTTATTATAGGCTATAATTATTTTCTTTTTAAAAAAATGGCCTTACACTTGCAACTATTGCCCTCCATCCACCCACTCAGTACCTCTTAAACTTGTAATTTCATCATCCAGTACACATATTTTTTCATACTTTAGTAAAAGGGATTTAATTCATATGGATAAACTTGGGAATATATTTCATAACCATATCACCATCACCATCCATCCATATAGCTTGATAGCCACCTTTGATTTCTGACTCTCATGTCCTTCTAAACTGAAAAGCTCTGTTCCCTTTTTTTTTTTGCAACCTTTTTGTTGTTTTTCCTCCCCGACCCGACTCGATCCACTTCGGATAGTCCACTTAGGTCGACTTTACAAAATAGTAAAAATATAAAAATATTTAAAATAAAAATAAAAGTTTGAGATTTGAGTGATCTTCAATAGCAATAAAGGGAAAATAAAAAGAGGAAAGTATCAGAGTATCAAAGCCCAGCGAGACTAGACTGTCCGAGACAATCATTTCAGAGTCTCCAGTAGGCTTCCCCATACCTTTCATACTTTTTATTATTGTTAGGTTGTCTCCTTCAATAATGAGATTTGTTATTTTTAGTTCTACCGCAGCCCGAAGTCCCATCCAGAGACCCAAACTTTCACAGCCACAGACAGAGCTGATTGGTGATGGTCCATTTCCAGAGAAAATCGGGGTTCCTACTGAATCACGAATGATGAATCCATAAGAGCCCAAACCATCCGTGGAGAGCGAACCATCAAAATTTAGCTTATGAGTTCCAATTGGTGGAGGTTCCCATTTGGTTCTCTTTCTCTTTGATATAGATCTTTTTTTGTCCTCTTTTGCGGGTGTATTTTTGTTGTTTTTACAGTAGTCCGGGCAGTTCAAATTTGATGTCTTCCAGACATATGTTTGTTCTTTTATAAAGGATAATATGCGTCTTATGTCCGGGTTTATGTTTTCAAAGAGTGTTTTGTTTCTGAAGTACCAGATACCCCACCAAGCAAAGGCGAGATCTTCAAAGCATTTTGTTCCTATCGTATTTTTTATTTCCCATAGAGTGGTGTTCAAGTGCTCGTCTTTGCTGAAACAACCATTCATTTTCCGAAATGTTCCCGGGTTATTTGCAATTAGGGTCTCCCTCGTAACAGGACAGTTCCAAAGAAGATGGTTTAGGTCTTCATAGCAAGAGTCGCAGTGGGGGCAGTTTGTCGGAATCCCAAGGTGTCGAGAGAGTCTAACAGAAGTGGGCACTCCGTTCTTAAGGATTTTCCATAGGAAAGATTTTATTTTCGGGGGGATATCAAGTCCCCAGACCCAATTTGCATCTGATGTTTCGTGTTTCTTGTGGTTGTATATCATATCAATTGCAGATTTGGTGTTGAACCAGCCATTTTTGCTCCATTTCCAATAAAGTCTGTCAACTTGGATGTGCTGTGGTATTGGTATCGTTTTGATAGTTTCAATTAGGCTGTTTGGAATTATGTTTTGTAACTCTGCGTGTAGTTTATCTTGGTTCCATGTTTTGTTGTCTTTGAGAAAATGTTTTATGTTGATTGTATCGTCTATATGTTGAGTTCCTAAGATAGATGAAAAAAAAAAAAACCCAAATCCTAACAATGAACGCGCCAGCGCGTGTTAACCCTCCTCCCCCAAATCCCCAAACCAGAAACCCTAACTCCAAAAATCGCGAAGAAATCACGATCGATCTCTCTGCAAAAATCCCTGTGATCTTGACTTCCAAGCCTCCAAACAATCAAAATAACCATAGTTTATTCAAATTAAAGGCTCTAGCCTTCTGGATTTGGCACAAGATCTGGAAAATCAGATGGGGAGGAGGGTGGAGTGGTTTTCGGGCTTCCTCTGGCTCTTTTCTCTTCCATGTTCTTCCTTGGGTAGCTTCTGCAACAATCATTGCACCCTCTAGCATTCACCTCTCTCTTGGCTCTCTCTCAAGAAGTCGGTTGCGATTGGACACTTCCTCTGACCGGTGTGGACTCCCTTGGCCTCGCAAGTATGGCTCTCCGAATCTGGGATTGGGATTCTGCCATCGTCATCACCACCTGCTGCGTATGTTGGTTCCCCAGGGCTCTGTTGCTGCCCTTGACAGGTATGGCTCTAATACCCCCCTTCATTTGGAAATCCAGTTGCCTTCTGGATGTGTGAATTCACATAACCTACTACCTTCTTGCATTCTCTATTTAAGCTTCTGTGCTCTAACATTAAATGTTCACACAACTACTTCTCTTCTCCTGCTCTTCGCTGTTCTTAATTTATCTCTCTCTGATTTCTCTGAATTCTGCTATTTTTATTTACACTGCTTCTGTCTTACTCCAATGGAGTCAAACAAAACTGATAAAGGGAAGGGGATTCTCTTAGAGAATCCACCGACACCCAAAAATACCAAAACCAAAGGGAAGGGGATCCTCTCTGAGGAACCACCGACACCCAAAAAAACCCACAAGAAACCAAAAGCTCCTAAGCCACTGAAAAGTGACAAAGGAAAAGAAAAGCTAGACCTAAGCTCCTTCTTTACCCAACTACAGCAGTTCCAACCACAGTACCTGAATATGTGCATTGTCATCTACCTTGGAGACTTCTTGCTAAAATGCTCTATAGTACTTTATCTGGTTATCTATTACTGCGGTCTAGGATACTCATACCAGTGCAGGCCTATACTCTATTTACTAGTTACTTGCTTGACTATGATAATGCATTACCTTAAACTGCAGCATCACTCTATAAATGCTATCAATAACCACTCATATCTGTATAACTGCATTTATAAATACATTACTTACCAAATTACTTTTTCCTTGTCTATGAATCAAAAGCTACATCACAAAATTCTCTGCTATCTAAAAATGTCTCTATGGTACTTTGCTAACCAAATTTCTCTTTTATCTAGAGCCACTTGGTATTTGGTTATTTTGAAATTATCTACCCTTGTAAGCTATTGGTTTTGGGTCTCTTGGGCCTTCATGCTTCTTTCTAAAGTTGATCCTAATGCTTGTACTCTGCCCCTGTTAATGAATCAAAATCTATATTATGATCTTCTGGACTATCCTAACATGTTTTTTTGGACTATCTCTAACCAGATTTCAACCTTATTACTCATAAACTGTCGTCAAATTTTTAATTATTTGACACTGGTAGGCTATCATCAATGCACTGCCACCCTTACCTTAAACCTGAACTCTCCTAAGCATGGAGCCTGGCACCTTAACCTTGCTGAGTTTTTACAAAACTTCTATGCGGAAAAAAATAATTCACACTCTAACTATTCTAAACCTAACTGTAATAACAAGTACAGTAACTTAACATTAGAACCTTCTTTACTTCTGCCTCAAAGTAGATTACAAACTCACAAACACCTAAATTATAAAATTTATAACTTAGATCCCCTTTATGCCTTAAAACAAAAACATTCTATTAGGCACCAGCTATACCTTTACCTATATAATACATCTCCTACTAAATCTTTGCATCTATTTAGCTATCTATACTTATGCTTTTTTAGCTGCTGGATACAAAGCAACAACTACACCATAAGTTATTATCATAACTATAGTGCTGCACATTATTTTGAACTTTACTCTATTTGGATAATGTACTTTGACAGCTACCTTAAAGTTCCATTACCAGATTATCTTCTTGCTAATTCTCTAAATCTCTCTTGCTGTTGTCCAATAACTCTATCTCAGAACGAGGTCTTGTTCTCTATGCTTGAAACATTCTCAGTTATGCTAATTCTTAGCCATAAACTGCATCAATACACTGAATATATTGACAAAAACCAAACAATTCTGAATAACTATATATGTAAAAGTAGCATTTATCATATTCTTCTTTCTTTATATAAAAACCATATGTTAGAACATGAACTTCATTATTATCTAATGGTCTTCTTATGGCTCTTTGCTATTCAGCTTTCACCCTTAGCATTCATAAGAATGCCACGAAATCAGCACTACACAGCCTCTGTATCCCTCCTTCTCAGCATTATCTGCTGTGGGTTAGGGGATCTCAGAGGTAACCCATTTTTCTACCATTATGCTTCTGCTTCTTCTGGTATCATAGCTCCAACCAAAAAACAAAACCCATGTTATGATCACTGGTCTTGGCTGTGCATAACTTTACAAATTCTTACTTATAAGGATTTAAAATTATCCCAATCAGGAGTGTCAAAAAGCCACAAATGCTTCACCACTGCTTCAAATAACTACTCTAGTGATGTATCAAATTATGATTTGAATTACTACCTGAATAAGTGCTTTGTCATCTACCTTGGAGACTTCTTGCTAAAATGCTCTATAGCTCATTCTCTGGCTACCTATTACTGCTGTCTCGGATACTCATACCAGTGCAGGCCTATGCTCTATTTACTAGTTACTTGCTTGACTATGATAATGCATTACCTTAAACTGCAGCATCACTCTATAAATGCTATCAACAACCACTCATATCTGTATAATTACATTTATAAATACATTACTTATCAAATTACTTTATCCTTGTCTATGAATCAAAAGTTACATCACAAAATTCTCTGCTATCTAAAAATGTCTCTATGGTACTTTGCTAACCAAATTTCTCTTTTATCTCTTATAATGTCACAAAACACACACAACATGACCTTGATATACAACCATCACAGCACTATCAATACCACTATAAACAATACTTCTACTAAGCAAGGAAACTGGTATCTCGATCCAGAAAAACTCCTTTTAGGATTATATGATGTTCATCTAAGCTCATGTTATAGCATTAACAAATGGTTTTGCCATAACATGAATTTCCTATCTCTTACCAATAAATCATACTTTAGATATTGGCTTTTGATAATCTATCCTTACTTGTATACTTCCTGCTGTTGGTTCAACGACCCTAGTGACTCCCTCTTGTCAACTCTTTGTGCTATTACAACTGCTAACACACTCTCTCCAGTTACTAAACAGAACCTATGTTATTTATGTGAATTTCATCAGAGTATGCTCTCATTGCCTCTTATTAATAAGATCTATAATTCTTTTTTAACAAAACAGTCTCACAAACACAATAACTTCAATAATAATGACAATCGAAACTTTAGTACAGAATCTCAATTTAGTGTTACTCACCACCTGAATGAACAACTTAACACCCATCATTATGAGCTGTCATCAAGGTTCTTAATTGCTTGCTCCCTATCTGCCTCTTACTGCTGCTTAAAAACTATATCTCAATGCACTTGCTATCTGCTTAGAACATGCTTTGCCATGCTTCCACATCACCTTAAACTAAACTCGAGCAAAAATTCTAGTACTATTAATCAAACGTATCTGTTCATCGTTATATATGAATATGCTATATATCATCATACTAATCATGCTCGAGGGAGTCATTCCCTCGAGCAACAAAAAATTTTATGCAATTTGCAGACTCGTACTCGACTTGGCTGGTCTCATGATGCTTGCCGCGTTGGCTTGGGGCTTCAAACTCAGGGAATACTAACACAAATGATCCCAAGGCTTCTGAACTTGATCCAGGCTATCTACACCAAAGACAGCTGCACCAATTCACATCAAAACTTGAGTGAGCGTCCTCTAGCCATCTTCAAAGTTTTAAATGTTAACTGTACTTGGGAAGGTTTACCCAATCTGGATTTTAAACCATACTTCAAACATGGACGCAACAAACAATATGATCCTTACTACTTTAATTCAGCATGCCATATGATGGATACTTATTTACAAAACAATTATCGCACGTTTTATGTAAGGAATGATCATTATTACCATTCAAAAGACTTCTACGGACTGTTAAGTGTGATTACTTGCTTAGAATTTGTCTTGGATAATATTTATAATAATTACTCTTGCCCAATCCAAAACCACTACTGTGGTCTTGGAAATCATCCATTTTCTTCTCAAGGTAAAACCATTAAGCAAGATTTGCAGATTAACAACTATATGAATGAGACATCATCAGACATATACGGATTTAAACACAACCATAACAAAACTCCTTTTAGTATAGAGGCTCTCAGATTAGAGATTACACGCATACTCGCAACAATAGACGAAACAAACAACACAAACCATAAACGAATAACAACCAAAAATAATTGGAGGATCACTACTATAAACAAGGCTACCAGCCAGAAAAACTACAATTTTCCCCAAAAAGGTTTAAATGAAGTTCAGCTTTTGGAATATTAGAGGGCTTAGCAGAAGGAACGTTTGGACCCACATTGAAGCCACAACCAAAGCAGAACACATAAAAATCTTAATGCTGGCGGAAACAAAATTAACAAACCCCCCTCCAGACAACTGCTGGAGGAAACCGGGATTTGACAAAATGCACTTTATCCCATCCAATGGCCTAGCGGGTGGCCTTTGTCTTCTTTGGAAAGAATCTCAATTCCACAACGAAACCTTCACAGTTAGAACATCGACGGATCGTATTATTCAAGCAGACTATATAAACACGGCTCTTAAAATTGATGCGGAAATTTTATTTGTCTATGCAACCCCTTATGCTAAGGAAAAAAACGACTTCTGGACCTCACTCTCAGACTATATTCGTAACGCTAAGGATTCACTGATTATTATTGGAGACCTAAACGAAATTTTAGAATTAAGCGACAAGCTAGGGGGTAGGATCCCATCAGCTAATAGATTTGCAAGACTACAAGACACCATTAGAAGTTTCAACCTGGTAGATTCCCCAACTAGCGGGAATGATTATACTTGGAGAAAAAGTGAACATGGAATTGACAACATATTTGAAAAGCTAGACCGCGCTATAGTTAGTCACCCTATCCTAAAGCAATTCCCGAATCTTAGTACAAAGAACCATGCTTTTCTTAAGTCAGACCACGCACAGATCACTTTAGACCTCATGGACAACCGCAGACCAAAATTGCAACCCTTCAAATTTGAAATGGCATGGACAACGAGATCGGACTACGAATCTGTAGTGCGATCTGCATGGAGACTAGACACCCCTGGCTCGAAAATGTTCAAACTGACGAAAAAACTTCAAGAGGTCAAAAGGAAAAGTAAGGTCTGGAGCAAAGTTACATTCGGAAATGTTTTCCGCCAAATCAAGCAAATAGAAATGGATCTGCTAGAATCACAAAAGAAACTCTGCAACGCTTACAACCAAAATCTAGATAACAAAATCAAAAGATTCACTTCAAAGCATTCTTCCCTCCTTTCCTTTCAACAGAAATATTGGGGACAAAGGGCGAAAAGAATGCACATAAAATCCATAGACGCCAACACTAAATATTTTCATAAAATAGCAACAGGTAGACGAAATAGAAACATTATAAAGCGCCTGCAAACCACGGCGGGTGTAACACTCACCAACGAAGAAGATATTAGAAACCTCATTAAGCACGATTTTAGCCAAAGATTTACGCAACAGCCCAGACAGCAGCCACAAAACAACCTACTCTGCCATATAGGAAATGAAATCACAAATGAAGATAATGAATGGCTTACTCGCCAAGTATCGAACTCTGAAATTAAAAATGCAGTCTTCAGCTTAGCCAACGACAAATCACCAGGCCCAGATGGTTTCCCTGCTGGCTTCTTTAAAAAGTACTGGCATATCGTGGAACCATCTGTCATCAAAGCAGTTAAAAGTTTCTTTCTAAGTGGAAGGATCCTGAAACAAACAAACCATACGTTCATAGCACTAATCCCAAAGATAGACAACCCAACCACTACATCTCACTATAGGCCTATTAGTCTCTGCACAACAACATATAAAATTATATCCAAAATTCTAGCTTCAAGACTCAAAAGGGTAATCCCCAAAGTAACCAATCCACTCCAGAGCGCATTCTCTTCAGGCAGATCAATACAAGATAACATCCTAATTGCAAATGAAGTCTTCCACTCCTTCTCAAGGAAAAATGGAAAATCTGGTTGGATGGCTGTTAAACTTGATATGGAAAAGGCATTCGATATGGTCGACTGGAATTTCTTAATCTCCGTTATGTCAAAATTTGGGTTCTCGCCCAAATTCACTCTTTGGATCAAAGAATGCATAACCACTGTCACCTACTCGGTGCTAGTAAATAATGAACCTACTGAAATTTTCTTTCCTGAGAGGGGAATACGTCAAGGTTGTCCGCTTTCCCCTTATCTCTTCTTGATTATTTCGGAAATTCTAGCCCGTGGGTTACAACATGAATCGGAAATACCACAGAGTCACCTAGGTATCAAACTGACGCGAGGAGGAACAAAAATTCCTTTCTTAGCCTTCGCGGATGATATCGTCATCTTTGCATCAGCAACCAAAACCGGCTGCGACCAAATTAACAAAATTCTAACTAACTACTCAGCTATTTCAGGACAAAAGGTAAATAGGCATAAATCTCAATTTCAAGCATCCAAAAACGTAACAGCCACACAAAAAAACCTAATTAGAAACGAGCTAGAAATAGCACACACCCCCAAGATGGGTACATATTTGGGCTGCCCCCTAATCGAAGGGAGAATGAAAAAGGAAGAATTTACGGAACTTCTAACAAACACCAAATCTCAACTCCACAGATGGAAGGCGAATTGCCTCTCTCAAGCTGGCCGTTGTACTCTAATCAAAACGACACTATCAGCCAAGCCACTACACATAATGCAATGCTTTATGCTACCAAAAGCAGTCCATACGGAGCTTGATAAGATCAACCGAAACTTCCTCTGGAACAAAGGACCCAACCATAAACCCCTCATCGGTTGGTATGAGGTTTGCAAAACAAAGGAAAATGGAGGACTAGGGCTGCGTAGCTCGGAGGATATGAATACTGCTCTTCAGATGAAATTACTCTGGAAATTATTAGCGGAACCAACTAGCCCATGGGTCAAACTAATTAAAGAAAAATATCTTAAAAACCAAAATATACTCACATACCAGAAGCAGGGTACCTCTTCCTGGCAATGGACTCAGTTAATAAAATTAGTCCCTCTGTTCAAACAAGGCCTTAATTGGTCTATTGGAGACGGGGCCTCTATCAAGTTTTGGCAAGACCAATGGTTAGGCCAAACACCGATAAATTCATCTATCTTAGGAACTCAACATATAGACGATACAATCAACATAAAACATTTTCTCAAAGACAACAAAACATGGAACCAAGATAAACTACACGCAGAGTTACAAAACATAATTCCAAACAGCCTAATTGAAACTATCAAAACGATACCAATACCACAGCACATCCAAGTTGACAGACTTTATTGGAAATGGAGCAAAAATGGCTGGTTCAACACCAAATCTGCAATTGATATGATATACAACCACAAGAAACACGAAACATCAGATGCAAATTGGGTCTGGGGACTTGATATCCCCCCGAAAATAAAATCTTTCCTATGGAAAATCCTTAAGAACGGAGTGCCCACTTCTGTCAGACTCTCTCGACACCTTGGGATTCCGACAAACTGCCCCCACTGCGACTCTTGCTATGAAGACCTAAACCATCTTCTTTGGAACTGTCCTGTTACGAGGGAGACCCTAATTGCAAATAACCCGGGAACATTTCGGAAAATGAATGGTTGTTTCAGCAAAGACGAGCACTTGAACACCACTCTATGGGAAATAAAAAATACGATAGGAACAAAATGCTTTGAAGATCTCGCCTTTGCTTGGTGGGGTATCTGGTACTTCAGAAACAAAACACTCTTTGAAAACATAAACCCGGACATAAGACGCATATTATCCTTTATAAAAGAACAAACATATGTCTGGAAGACATCAAATTTGAACTGCCCGGACTACTGTAAAAACAACAAAAATACACCCGCAAAAGAGGACAAAAAAAGATCTATATCAAAGAGAAAGAGAACCAAATGGGAACCTCCACCAATTGGAACTCATAAGCTAAATTTTGATGGTTCGCTCTCCACGGATGGTTTGGGCTCTTATGGATTCATCATTCGTGATTCAGTAGGAACCCCGATTTTCTCTGGAAATGGACCATCACCAATCAGCTCTGTCTGTGGCTGTGAAAGTTTGGGTCTCTGGATGGGACTTCGGGCTGCGGTAGAACTAAAAATAACAAATCTCATTATTGAAGGAGACAACCTAACAATAATAAAAAGTATGAAAGGTATGGGGAAGCCTACTGGAGACTCTGAAATGATTGTCTCGGACAGTCTAGTCTCGCTGGGCTTTTTTGGTTCTGTTGAGATTCGTCATGTCTTCCGTGAGGCAAATTTGGTAGCTGATCGCTTGTCCCGTATCACTCCATTTTTCTACGGTATCTGGACTCCTGATGACTCTCTGTTGCATAGTCTCATCCGCAAGGATGCTCTTGGCTGATAGAGCTCAGCTCTATGGTCAAATTTTTTCCGTTTCAAAAAAAAAAAAAAAAAAAAAAAAAAAAACAGCACAGAAATCATTTCCTGCCTTCATATCCCATTTTGCTATATAAATCCCAAATGCCTTGAATCCAAACTCCAAACCATTTCAATTTAAACTCCAAAGAAGATCAAAGAGGAGACAAACAAAGAAAAAAGAAATCAAGAAAGAAAGCAAGAATCTGAAATCAGTGGGAAAATGAGGGAAGTTTGGACAGCCATGGCTTCACTGATGGGAGTCATAGCGTTTTGCCAGACGCTCCTATCGACGCTGTTCCCGCCGGAGCTCCGATTCGCGGTCATGAAGGCGGTGGCGCGGCTCTCGAACTACTTCTCGTCCTACTGCTACTTCGATATAACGGAGATCGACGGCGTTAACACCAACGAGCTTTACAACGCAGTCCAGCTTTACCTGAGCGCCGCCGCATCGTCCACCGCGAGCCACAGGCTCAGCCTCACGCGCGCGCTCAACTCCAGCACCATCACGTTCGGGCTGTCGTCGAACGACACCGTTTCGGATACGTTCCGCGGCGCTACCGTGCAGTGGGAGCACACCGTCACGCAGCGGCAGTCGCCATCGTTCTCGTGGCGGCCGCTGCCGGATGAGCGCCGCGGATTCACGCTCCGGCTTCGGAAACACCATAAATCGCTCGTTCTTGGAACGTATCTGGATCATATCATGCAGCGATCTGAAGAAATTCGTCGGAAGAACGAGGACCGGTGAGTACTAAACCCTAACTTCGGGAATCCAAATTTTGTGCAGATTTGATCTTTGTTTGATTCGGTGATCGATAATGCAGTTACCTGTACACGAATTCGAGGGGAGGGACTCTGGATTCGAGGGGCCCGCAGCCATGGGAAGCGGTGCCATTCAAGCACCCGAGCACCTTCGAGACGTTGGCGATGGATCCGGCAAAGAAATCGGAGATCATGGCGGATCTGATGGAGTTCGCCGCCGGACAGTCGTTCTACCAGAAGACCGGCAGGGCGTGGAAGAGAGGATACCTCCTGTACGGACCACCGGGGACGGGGAAATCGAGCATGATCGCCGCCATGGCTAACTATCTCGGCTACGACATCTACGATCTCGAGCTCACGGAGGTGAACAGCAACTCCGATCTCCGTAAGCTCCTGATGAAGACGACCTCGAAGTCGATCATCGTGATCGAGGACATCGATTGCTCGATCAGCTTGTCTAATCGGAAACGGAGCGATAACCGCGGCGGCGTTAGGAGGAGCCTGGATCGATCATCCGGATTTCCGGACGGATCGGGATCGGACGACGGAAGAGGCGGCGCCGGAGCACCGGCGGGGAATAACTCGGTAACGCTGTCAGGCCTGTTGAATTTCACCGACGGATTGTGGTCCTGTTGCGGGAGCGAGAGGATCTTCGTGTTCACGACGAATCACATTGAGCGATTGGATCCGGCGCTGCTGAGAAGCGGGAGAATGGACATGCACATTCACATGGGGTATTGCACTTTCCCGTCGCTGATGATTCTGCTGAGGAATTACCTCGGAGTCGAGGACGAATCTGTGGTTGAGGAGATGGAGGCGGTGGTGGAGGCGGCGGAGATGACACCGGCTGACGTCAGCGAGGTCTTGCTCAGGCACAGGAAGGATAAGGGGAGGGCTGTTAGGGAGCTGTTGGAGGAGATGAGGAGGGTTGTGGAGAGGAAGAGGAGGATGGAGGATAAGATAGGCGGCGCCGCGGCAGCCGAGGAGGCGGAGGAGCAGGAGAAGAGGGCGTTGGAGGAGGAGGAGGTGGCAGCCGCCGCCGATGCCGGCGGTGGTGGTTGGGAGGAGTGTGGGGCCCACATGGAGATGTTTGAATGTGATGAGGATGAGGAAGAAAAGGACAATAGGAAGAACAGGAAGAAGAATATTTAAGATTTAAAAAATAAAATAAAAATTTAATTGGTGAGCTTAATTAATTAGGAGAAGGGAATGATAAAGTGTTTGTCTCATTCCCTTCGATGTGGATTTGTGTTTGGTTTTTAGTTTTCATCAACTTTTGATCATTGTTATGAGTAGTTAAATTTTTCATTTTTCTTTTAACTCGGATTATATTTTTTTTTTTAAAAAAAAAAACATGAATAAAAGAAAAATGAATAGATTAATCTTAGTAAATGCGGGCGTTGACCGGACTTAAAAGCCTATAGAGCTCGACTCTGAATTCTTTATCACCAAATTTGTTAATTTTTACGAAAGAGGATAAAACTAGAGACAAGATTTAGACGAGGATTTAGACTGGTGTAACTCACACATTATCCATAATCGTCAGTTTTTGTGGTTTGACCTGACCCACACATTTGCTCGGGGCTAAATAATATCCCCTTCGTCTCAAAATATTATGAGCTAAAAAACTTTTTGGCACGCTTTTCAATGAGCTAGAAATTATATAAAATATTAACTGTTTTATTATTTTCTAAAAATAATATTATATTTGTTAGTCATAAGTACTACGGAGTATAATATTATTTTAAAATTTAATAAAAAATAATATTCTATATAGTTTTTAGCTATTTGAAAAACGTGTTAAAAAATCAAACAATCTATATTTTGAGACACTATACATAACTAATCAAAACAAATAATCGAGCTAGTAGTATATACATATTTTTGGGTTTGTGATCATGTGATGTGGCAAGTTGAAACAGAGAGATAAAAGATAAGTAAATAAACCATGTGGGTAGGGTTAAGTACTTTAGTGGATGATCTATAGTTCAAAGATTACATTAATTAATGCAGTAGTTTAGGCTTACACTGATCCAACCAATTAAAAAAAGGAGGGTGTGTTTAGGTCATGGCATGGAATTGGATAATGACAACAGACAACATGAGGGGATCATAAGAAAATGAAGGGTTTAGGTGGATTTGTGGGTTGGCAAATATTTGTTACAATTCAATAAGAGAGCCCAAATTTGGATTGATAGCCATCAAATTGGGTGGAGAGTGTTGTTTGTGAGGTTTCCATTTTGTGTTCAATTTAGATAGAAAAATAGTAAAAAAGTGGTGCAACTCCAAGTTTAAAAATGGCCCCATTGTTTTCCCAATGTGAAACATGGTTGGGCATTCTCCATATGCTTGGTTGAAGCTTCTAGTGGGATTCTTCAAATCCACACCACCTTTTTCATTATTTGGTGTTTGATAAAGTTTTTATGACCAATGTTGTATTACCTTATATATACCCTCTCGACTTGTTAGGAGGAAAGCTACCAAATTTCGGCTAACTAGTCAGATTATATTTTATTGTGTGATGTTGTTGTTGTTATAATTAAAAAAATTATTCATATAATTTGAAGTATGGTCTAGAAAATAATTTTTTCCCAATAAAATGAAATTATGTAACCTATAAGATATGGATATATATATGATGCATTTCCTACTTGGCTGATTTGTGATTCCACAATAAAGCCCTTTGTTATATATTGTCCAAGTAATGAAACCACCTCCATCATTTGAATGGATGTGTAATTGTAAGGCATGACAATTGACAAAAAGCACCCTTTTCTTGTACAAGTGTTTCATTTTGGCTTGTCAATTAGTTTAGTACATTTGTAAAAATGACATGTGATGATTAATAGGTAACGGATTCAATCTTCATTTGGAATTTAATGTGTCTAAAATTGACTAAAATAGAGCGAGTACAGAAGGAGTATCCTCCATCTCCGTTGAACAAAATCCTTCTTACATACGCCTCTATTTCAAGATTATTATTTCCGGTCAGATCTCCATCCTCGCTATTACATAATATTTCTGCTAGAAATCGGAAAATTCAACCACTTTGTAATTCCTAATTTTAATTGATAAACACTTGATCGGATGATATTGGTGACTCAAAAGCTACACATGGTATTTGAGTTCACTCTCCATTAAAATGGTGCTTCCATTTTATAAAGGCTAAATTGGGTAGTTATACCCAATTCTAGTTTTTATTTGGTAAATATACCCTTAAAGATTTTGTTTTTATTATGACATATTTGCCCTTGATTTAATTGTAACTAATAAATCCATTGACGCTCAATCGGTTTCCATCAATGCTCGTTTTTTCCATTCCTCTCTTCCAATACGCGACGCTCATCCCATTGCATCTTCCTTGAAATACGGTGATTGCGAAGACATTGAAGGTTGGTAAATTTGATTTATATGTTTATGTGATTGGCACTGATTGTTACTGTACCTTCCATGGTATAGTAAACTCTAATTTGAGAACCCTAATTCAACCACGGGAGTTAGGCGCCCGACACAGACGCAAAAACTCGCCATCAACGTTTGTGATTTTCAAAAAAGGACGACGATGCAGAGTAGATGAAAGAGCGAAGATGTAGGGTTGATGGAAGCTTTAGGGAATAAATATCTTATCTACGGTTATTGTCTTCACTTATTGTTAGTTAGGAACAATAATCTAGGTTATAATAGTTGTTATCTATTTTTACAATAATTGTATGCTACTTATTTGATACTCGTGTTTACCAGGATTCGGTCATTACAAGAAATCATTCATTACAATAATTGTATGATATTGTAGTTGGTTATAGTAATGGGTACAAAAATTCGTTCATTACAATAAATCATTAATAACAAGAATTGTATGCTACTTTAGTTGGTAATTATAGTGATTTCTTATAATACAGCTCTACAAGGCAAATGTGGGTATAGTAATGGTGAGAAGATTTCATTCATTACAGGAATTGGGTCATTACATGAAATCATTTATTACAATAATTATATGCTATTGTAGTTGGTTATAGTAATGGACCACCTTGTCGTTTGCTGGTAGCATATTGCTACCAACAACGGTGTTGTGGTTGTTGGCATCGTTTAAGGATGCATTCACCAAAAAAAAAAGCAATGGGTACAAGAATTCGTTCATTATAGTAAATCAGTAATTACAGGAATTGTATGCTACTTTAGTGAGTTATAGTGATTTCTTGTGATACAACTCTACAAGACAAATGTGGGTATAGTAATGGGTAGAAGAGTTCATTCATTACAGGAATTGATTAAATGAATATTATTGTATTGTATTACAAGAGTGTGATTTCTTGTATGTAACTCATGACATTGTATTACATGAATATTATCGTATTACATGAATGGATCGATAAACGATTGTAATCAAATAATTTGAAGAGTAACGTATGTTACCTGTAACCTAGAAAATTGTTGAAGTTGTACCCTACAAAATTCTCCGTTGATAATCCGTCTGCAGTAATCTAACTGAGTAGTTTTAAAAAAAGATAAAGCTTGTTAAAATATCTCCATCCACCAATATTTTTAAAAAAAGATAAAAAAAAAAGGATAAAATCTGATTTGTTAACAATATCTTCCTCGTCAATATTTTTAAAAAGATAAATTTGAAAAAGGTAAAAATTAATTATAAGGTTAAATATGTATTATCCACCTTAAAAAAAATACACTTACCAAAAACAAAATTGAGGGAGCACAATTAGTTAAAATAAACTTGAAAAGGGTATACTACACCCAATTTCCTCTTGTATAAATCTAAAAAGAAAATAAATTTGACAAAGACAATTTTTTGGGTCTTGCTAATTTTATTACTCTTTGTGGTTTGAAAGGTTGGTTTGCCGATGATTTGCCAAAAGTAAACCCTTTGGCTTCGTTCTCGTCCATTTCAACTTTCAAGGTCTGCCCTTTTACTTCAAACTTCATTATATTCATTTAATATATACGACCAAAAAGGTGGCAAGAACAAAAGTAGGATTTTTTTTTAAAATAAAAAAAAACTTGGAGATTTAATCGGTGCTCCTCGTCACATTTCCGCAGTTGCATAAATAAAAAGAACCCAACTTGATTAGGTCGATAAGATTAAAAAAAATCTAATAAAATTTGGAAATATAAGAGGATAAAAATCACCTTACTTCTTGAGTTATTATTTAAAAAGATTAACTTAATATTATCAATAAAATGTTGGACAAGTAGATTGGTTCACAGGATATTCGCCCTTTTACTATTTATACATATTTTTTTTAGAATCGTAAATATTACAGTATTATATAAAACTTTATTTTTTAAATTAAAATTTTAAAAAATTACATTAGCAACATATACTCCACATGAAACTATTATTAAAAATTATTTTTTTAAAAAATATTTTATATAAATTTTTATCATCTTTGAAAAATGCGGTAATTAACACCGAGTAAATAGACATATTTTAAGGAATAGAAGGAATATTTTATATAAATTTCGTTTTCGCTTGTATGTTTTGACGGATTTTCGTCTGCCGACTTGTCGGCATTCGAGATTCAGGTATATTTGATCACGACTTATTTCCTAATAAAAAAAGAAAAGAAAAAAGGAAAGAGTATTATTTTCTAGTGTTTTCTTTTAACATATTTTCATAGAAACTAATACTATTACTAATAAAGTTGTTAAACTTATACGTGTATAATATTTCTGTCGTCGATTACCTTGAGAACGAACCATAGCTCCATCTTACCTCTTAAAAAAAGAAAAAGAAAAAGGAAACATAGCTCCATCTTCCTATCAATGTTAATCTTGTAAAAAAGAAACAAGTGCTAGACAATGGTTTGTGATGCAATTTATGCAAAGCTTTCCACAAACCCAATGGCCAATGACCACTGATTTTAAATTAAGTAATTGAACGAAAGCAACTTTTAATTAGGAGAAAAAAGAAAATTTGGAAAGGGAAATCTTTGATTTGGAGTAATATGTCAACTAACAATAAACCATAATTTAAAACCCATTGAGTACTCATTGACAGTTGACAAAGAATTTCCTTTTATACATTTTAAATGATGTTAACCATTGTTGGTTTTAGCATGCCAATATTCCTCCTAAGTCCTCTTAACCTAGCTATGCATTATTTTTCGCTTCGGCTATATACACCGCAAATCCGTACGTTGTTAAGGACGTGTATGCACGTCGGATTTAACGTGCTTGCACGTCCTTAACAACGTGCATGCACGTCCTTAACAACGTGCAGGTGGGTTTGCATCCACCGTGCCCGGACGTACATGCACGTTTTTATTTTTACTTTAAAAAGTGCTTGTACGTCGAAAAGGACGTGCAAGCTCGTCAACTAAAAGTGAAGGAGACGTGCCCCTTCGTCTCCATTCACCAGATCGAGCCACAGGGAGGCGAAGGTTGCCGACGAGAGAGAGAGAGAGAGAGAGAGAGAGAGAGAGAGAGAGAGAGAGGTGGAGGCGGTGGCGGAGCCAGTGGAGGCGGCGGGTGGTGGTGCGGAGCCAGCGGAGGTGGTGGCGATGGAGGTTACTGATATTTTGGATGATGTTGTACGCCATCCCCCTGGACAGTGATGTACATGTAGACTGTTACAACTTTTGTAGTATCTATGTTTATATTATATTTGTATCTTTATATTATATTTCTATATTTCTATTTTGAGTAGATTCTCAACGAAATGGCTAATCTAGACTCCTCTCATTTCTTCTGAGTCATATTAAATGAAAACGTCAAGAATGAATCTCTTGTATCAATCGTACATTATATCTGTTTAAATAGTATGAGAAGGGTGGTTAGGGACCTTAGGGTTTAGGGTTAGGGTTTAGGGTTGGCTAGGGCTAGGGTGGGTTTGGCCGGCTTCGGGCTAGGGTGGATTTTGGACGTGCATATGATGCACGTTCTTATGGATGTGCATAATGTAATCATCCCAGCGTTCTTTTGACGCACAACTGCCTATTTGAAGCGGAGCGGGATAGCTTGAATCCGCATCCTCCAAAACAAAACAAAGTCCGACGTATTTCGATGCGTTACGCTATGGCCGAGTCGCAAGGCAATCGTCGTTTCCAAGTTTTCCAGGTACGGATACGTTTCGTATAGTTCAATATATTTTGTATGTCTTGCATTATGTTTATACTTACACTAATGTTATTACAG
Organism: Persicaria maculosa; assembly: GCA_963922045.1. Lineage (NCBI taxonomy): Eukaryota > Viridiplantae > Streptophyta > Magnoliopsida > Caryophyllales > Polygonaceae > Persicaria > Persicaria maculosa. The sequence continues at coordinate 4,462,095 of OY998252.1, forward strand.
TTTCGAGACTAGCTTCACCTCTGAGTTCTCGGACCCAAAGGTTTGGAATGACCGTAACAAAATGGTTACGCATTTCAAAGACTTGGGTCTGAGACACTGCATGATTTTAGTAATCAAGCGGTCTTGGACGGGGGCGTCGAACCGTCCAGGCGGGGTTCTCCTTGCTTGCGAGCAGTATGGGGAGTACCGACCACGCGGGAGAAAGCTCTGAAGCACGCAATCGAAGATAAACGGTTGTCCATTCTCTCTACACGGGCACGAAGCTCCGCCGGGTCACTGGGTTATGACGGTAACCCACAGTGTTCATAACCACGGGCTTCCCACGAGCTTAAAGGGTCACGCCATCGCCGGACAGATGACAGAGTGGGAAAAGAAGATGGCTAGGTGGATGAAGGAAATTGGTACTCCTCCAAAAGCCATTGGGTACGGATTGAGGCGGTTAGATGAGACAAGCGTCACGTCATCGCGTTCCCTTACCAACACGCTCGACAAGATGGTCGCCGAAGAAAGGGGTAGTCGGACGATAACCCAAGATACCCTGCATCGTCTGCGGGAAAGAGGGTACTACTATGAGTTGTCGAGTTCAGACGACATCCGGATGACGACAACGTCTTGAGCGACCTCTTCCTAGCGCATCCTGACGGGATACGGCTACTCCGAAGGTTCCATTACGTCATCGTATTGGACAACACGTACAAAACAAATGCGTAAGTTACTTAATTACGATTACATTATTGCACATATAGCCAATTATAAAGTATTGTACATGTAACATATTTACACTTGCAGATATGGGATTCCATTGTGCGAGGTGGTCGGGTTGACACCCTCAGGCAATACTTACTGCATCGCCTATGCCTTCATGTCGCACGAGAACGAAGACACATACGCCTGGGTGTTGCGTCAACTTCAGATCTTGCTTGGGACGGTTCAACCTCAAGCTATTATGACTGATCAGGAGCTAGGTCTCTTGGCGGCGCTAAATGTTGTCTTCTCCAACGTCCAACATCTTCTTTGCTGGTTACACGTGACAAGAAGATGCGAGGAAGCTGCTCTGAAGATCACAAAGAATTTAAACCACGCTAGCATCTTCAAGGGCAACTGTTGGGGGTTGTTCCAATCGGGGTGGGGGGGAGGAATCATTCACCCACCGTCGTCGGGCGCTACACGCTGCATGACACCCATTCCCAGGTGTGGTGGCGTATTTATAGGCGGTGTGGCTTCCGTACAGCAGGAACATCGTACGATGCTACGTAGATAATGTCTTACATCTCGGCACCCGTACAACAAACATGTACACCTTACTTCATACCTCCCATTACAATATGATATTACATCAAACATTTAGTGTTATGCACTTCAATGTGTACAGAGTTGAGGGTCAACACAAGGTTCTGAAGGAGGCACTGCACTCATCGACTGGTGACTTTTGCATCGTGATCGATGCAATCCATAGAGTCAACGATTGTCAACTGCATGAGCTGCAAACTGCTTTGGAGATCGACCGCTTCAAATGGCCAACGACGGCGTATAAAGTCAACCTTTTTGATGAGGTAAAGACTTTAATCTCCAAAAAGTGCTTCGACTATCTATACAAGATGTGGCGGGATGTCGTGAACCAAAACATTCCTCCGGAACGCACGGACCAACATTGGAGGGTTTACTACGGGATCCCTTGTGTCCATGAGATTCAGGCCTACGTCAGTTCCGAGACTCCGATACCCGCTGAGGACATCCACCCATTCTGGATGGATTTGACATGGACTGACATCGACGACACCCCACTCCCATATGAGTTGTCATCTTCATACACGGCTTCCAATAATTTATTCGACGATGAGCTCCACCCACCCTCATCTGCAAGCGTCCGATCGAAAGAGAGGTCTCACGGGTCGAGGAATGCCTGCAGAACCAACCCGTTGCCATTCGAGGAGTTCAGGGCAAATTTTGAGAGAGAAGAAGCACGTGCTGCTCGACATCGTCCACAAGCGACCTCAGCTCGACGTGGACGTGATGATGTGTTTGGAGGGTTCAACTGGGGTCGAAACAACATTGATCCCTTCATGCTCGGACATATTGAGGGTGTGAGGGACACTATTGGAGATGGTCATTGTGGCTACTGTGCTTTGGCGTCATTGACATCACCGATCGGCGAGTCTGCTTTTCTAGAACTCAAAACGTTATTATGCAATCATTTGGAGGATCACGCCGATCTCTACGCCGATTGTTATATGGGAGGGTACTCATTCCAGCAGTTCGTAGACAACCAGAGATGGGCGGGACCTGTCCATGGTGATAGGAGACGGTGGATAGAGCTACCCATCATGGGTTTAGTATTTGCAACGGTATATCAGATTCCTCTCGTCGTCCTAGCTTGTCATCATCCGTTCACATGTCTCCCAATGACCCCGCCCACACCTGCTAACAACCCTCAATCAGCAACCCTTGGTTTAGCCTGCATCGAAAACCAAGACCATTTTGCCGCGGTACGTCATCAAACGTCTTATATTATTACCTATTCTTGCTTTTCATATATATGTCAATACTCTAACTCTAATTTTCCGTTCTCATAGATCTGGTTGCGTCCTAACGCTCCTATTCCGCCGCCTGCGCCATAATGGGTCGCACATCATCAACCGAGTGTCGAAGGATGGGATGCTCCTTTTCAAGCTCGGTTTGACAGATTTCGAGCCTTACGTGTCGAGTCTGGTCGCCTTTACACTTTGCCTAGATTTTATTCCACCAGTTTATTACAATTATGGATGTAATCCTTTTTTTCGGTTCCTTGTAACATCATTCGCATATTATCCGAATGAAAACCCTAACAATTATTGCTTTCCATGTAAATAAGGACGTGCAAAACCCTAAACCCTTCAATTTCTTTCAATTAACGCTAAAAAACCCTCGGAAAACCCTAAACCCTAAACGCGAAACCCTAGTTTGCTAACGACGTGCACAGTTGCACACTTGCACGTTGTTAAGAACGTGCATGCACGTTAATAAGGACGTGCAAATCCTTAACTACAATTTGCGGTGTATCTAACAAGGCTCATTATTTTTTGAAAAAGGTCATAATTTTAGACAAAGCAAATGTCATATAGAAAAAAGAAAGGCATATATGAAAGATTCTCCTAGATTAATCTATTCTTTGTAAAACAAACTTAAGGAGTTTGGTAATTGATATACGAGGTTGGGTTTGGATGGTTATAGAAATCGAGATTCTAATAAAAAAAAAAATGGATGAAAGTATGATTCAAATTGGAGGTTGTTATCTACACGGATAAATTAGAGGTTATTATCTACACGAGTAATTTTTGGCCAAATGGACGGCTTTCTCATCAACACGAAAATCGGAGTCGGTAAACATCCCATTGACTCCAAAACAACACCAAATCCCATGCACCATCCACCGACTTGAAAAATCGTTGTTAGTAGTCCCACCACCATAGCACCAGCATCGCCCTCCACCACAGCACAACACCACCCACACCACAAGTTGTCGACACAGAGAGTCGGCGAGCTCAATTTGCATAATACTCGGATGAGCTGAAATATTTATATATGTCTACAAAACTTAATTAAAAGGAATAAATAATGGAGGAATGAGGATGTATAAAAAAAATGAAAAAAAAAAAAAAAACAATCGAGTAACCTATTTCCACAATGGGCAAAATCTAAGAGGAGGAGGAGAAAGTAAAGTACAGTATGTATGAAATTATGAATCCTCAAACCCTCCAATGAAAGTGAAATCGTAGGATTTGGGGTTGCCTGTCACAGTTACCGTTGAAGGATAGGCTTTTACTGCAGTACAGACCCTGGCTTTATAATTAATTACACTTGCAGTCTGCAGGATTATTGGTGGTCTATCTATACACAATACACTACACTACAATTTAAACTTGGTTGATTTTCACATGAAATGACTTCTCCACTGCTCACCCGTTTCTTTCTTTCGGCTCTTTTTTTTTTTTTTTTTTTATAAGTATGTTCAATATTTTTTGAGAGGCGTGAATGACACCATAAAAAGTCTCACATTTAAATTTGAACATAACGAGTTATAGTACTACTCCTTTTATTGTCAATTGGTTTTAGAATGAAACATCGGCTTGTGTGCTAGGTTACTAGTGCACCTGTTTCTTTCCATTATTTTAATACGAACAGATCAAAGATTTGTTAAACCTGAAACCGATTCTTAATCCGTTTATACTCCATCCGATCCAAAAAGATTGTCGTTTGACTTTTTAACACGTATTTTAAGGAGCTAAAAACTATATAAAATATCAATTTTTTTTAAAATTTTTTTTACAACTTAATATTTGTTGATAATAAGTATTAGATTATAAAAAAATAATAATAAAAAAGTTAATATATTATATAGTTTTTAGCTCCTTAAAATACGTGTTAAAAAGTCAAACGACAATCTTTTTGGATCGGAGGTAGTTGAGTATTAACACATTTTGATTTTTAAGTTCAAATGTAGGCTCGAATCCAAGTGGAAATAACAGTCCTGACTCCTGAGCATGGAACTCAACAAGCCTCATGATATTTCAACCACTACTTCCAGAATTAAAATCCACTGAATGTCTGAATTTACTGACCTCCCAAAAAAGCATTGAATTTGTTCTTCATTCCACCCTCACCATGGTCAAGAGAATCAGGCTCCATTAAATATTTGAATTTGTGGGTAGTTTAAGTGGGAACTGAATTTACATCAAAACCCAGAATCTTAGACCATTTTAGAACGCATGAAAAAAGGGGGTTTTGTTTCTACCCAGGAGTCAAAAAGAGCACAGTTAAATACTTACTTAAACCAGCAATTAAGGATGGATTATTGATCACAGAACTTGGGATGTGCTTATTGCTTGTATTGGAGAGAGAATCCATGACAAATCTTTATCTATCTGTTCATATGTTTTGATCCCTTTTTTCATATTCTTCGAAATGAGAAAGAGCAGAAAATGACAAGCCATGCTTTGTTGAATGATAAAGGAGAGTTAATGATACTAACATTACAAGAGGAGTTGTGTGTTTAGTCGCATTCCTTCACAAAGTATGCTTATTCGCAACACGATCAAGAACACGAACATCTTCACAAAATTGGCAACGATGTCGAATTTTCACTGTTAAGATGACACTGTATCAAAAATGTACTCCAGGTTATGGGTGAAAATCACCCTTCCAACCTTTGTCTGATACTCCATATCCAATAAGAAAATCTAATTTTTTTTTTATTTCAAACATTAAATTAGATATTTGACATTGAAACACATCTAACATTTCAAAGTCAAGTTCAACAATACCTAATAACATTTTAAATACACTTTGGAACTAAAAATAAAAAGTACTCCAGGTTCAAATTTAACAATACATGAAAAATACATAACTCATAAGATATAAAAATTTAAAAAAGCAAGGGAAGGTCTTAATAAGTGAGGTTGAGGTGGGGATCCACTCATATAAACAAGAGCACTATGAAACAAATTAGACATTTATTAAATAAAATGTATATTGCGTATAAAATATTGTGGAGTCAGTGAATATATGTTGGAACATCCACATTAGAACATTAGCAAGTTGCGGGTCATCCTTAGAACCTAAGTAAATTTTGAAAACAAATATTGTATTTATTGGTTTTTTTTTTCATTTACAAGTTTAATTGGGTTAATGAATTCTTATTGGATGATTATTTGTGTGAGTTATGGGATAATGGCCAATGGGGCGGGTTATTGGGACGAATATTGGATGAAAATTTTTCACTCATACCCGCATCATCACCCACATTATCAGTCACTCGCTTTTTATGAGTTTTTATCTATCTATAAAAATAGTACAGATAAAATAGGTGAAATGAATATCTATCCTCCATTTCCAGCCCTGGTGATATACTGGTTTGGACCAATTGAAAATGTCATTCATACACTTGAAGAAGTTTGAAGTTGAAGCTCAAGCAGTAAAAGTAGACCATAGATTTGGACCACAATGTAATTCGCGGGCCATGTTTTAACTAAGCCCATACGAGAAATGGGCTTTTCCAGCCCATTAATTAACTAATACACTCTCCGTTCATAAATACATATACTCCATTTATTAATTAAAACTTGTCATTTTATAAATATACACACTTATTAAAAAAAATAAAAAATACACTTATAGTTATACCCTTAATTATTACTCTACTTCTTTACTTTCTTAAAAACTACCACTAACAGCTATCTAATCATTACAACGGTAATTTCGTAAAGTAGATGACAAAATACCTAAAATGACGAGTTTTTCTTAACAAGATTTATTTTCTAAAACGGAAGTTTTAATTAACGGAGGGAGTATTTTTTTATATGTGAAATGGGATCAGACAACACACTATCTGGTCACCTCGAGAGGTTGATTGATCGACAAACTGACTTATCGTCATGATACAATACAAGCCAATAACAGGGCCGTGCTAATATTTTCCGAGGCCCTGTCCTAAAAAAAATCAAGTCTTATAATATTAATAATTTTATATTTTTTTATAGCCGATTGATAAACTACCTTCCCATTGTAACACCACATCAACTATTTTTTCAATTAATTTTTTTTACCATAAATCCATTTATACTTACAAATTTTTTAAATTATAAAATAGTTTTTGTATTAAAATTTAAAATACTATATTTTTTTTTATCAAATTCACTTTTGTTTTAAATTAATTCAATTCAAATATTTTTGTTAAAGAGCAATGATTTTATATTTTGTTAGCATAAATATTTTTTGCAAATTAAATTAATTCAAAATTTTAGTGATGAGGAGATAATTTTATATTTTATTCCATACACCTATATTACGTGTTTATAAACTTTTATTAAAAAAATTCGCAAAAATATAAAAAATATATATTTTATAATATAATTGATCTTTTAATTATAGATATTTTTTAAAATGCAGTTTTTTATTAAAAAAATTTATAAAAATGTAAATATAAGTTTGTGAAATACTCTATATAAATATATATATTTTTAAAAAATTTTAAAGTAAAATTATATCCGAAATACCGGCCATTGTTGGAGACTTGGAGAGAATGACTTTGGCGGATCTACCCTTTCCCTTCATTCCCTCTCGACCTCAATCCCCAACAGTCTCTCTCCCATAATCAATTTCCCAAACACCCTCGTCGCCGGCGTCAACCACAACTAACACCCGCTCGCAACCCATCGCAGCGTCGCCGAGCCTGCACCTCCGGCGATACCAGCCACTGCCGTCACCACGCATCTTGGCATTCCGGTTGCTGTCGGACTGAATCTCGATCGCCGCAGTTTTCCTTCATTCTCGATTTGGCATGATATGGTACTGATTTCTACACCTCGATCTTCATGATTTCAATTAGGATTTGGTGGATTCTCTGAAAATTCTGAATCTTTTGAGTCGAGTTGCTGATTGGCCACTGGGTTTGGTATCACAAACATGCGATTGAGTCTTTTGTGCTGAAATTTCCGTTTTAAGTTTCTAAGCTCAAATTTGCAAAGCCTTGGGTTGGTGATATATTGCGCTGGTATGCCCGAACTCCTTGGATTGGATGCCCGAACTCTTGGGTTTGCTTTTAGGAGATTTTTGGGACTTTGAAGCAAGCATGAGGATTTGATTTATGAGGAAAATGAGAAATTTCTTTGCAGGCCCGTTTCGTGATGCTTGATTTTGCAATAATGGTCTAATATTGAGGTCTTGCTAGCCTTTGCATTCGGATTGAATGCCAAATTGGTGATTTTTGTTTTTGCTCGAGTAGTTGTTTAAATTGTGATTCCGGATTTCATGCAGCAAGTATGAGGATTAGCTTCCAGTCTGTACTTCTAATCTCCGGGATTTTGCGTATACTCTTGATTGTTTATGGAGAATGGCAAGATGCACACATGGAGGTCAGATACACGGATATTGATTACCACGTCTTTTCAGATGCTGCAAGTTTGATGTCTTCAGGGAAGTCTCCTTATAGAAGGACTACATACCGCTATTCTCCTTTGCTTGCATTTTTGCTCATACCGAATGCAATTTTTCACCATACATGGGGAAAGTTTCTCTTCTCTGCTTCAGGTATGATGGCTATTTGATCTTTAATACAATCTCCATCGAACAACTAGAATAGGTTGCTCTTGTATCTCTTAGTTTCGAAAATTCGACAGTCTATCTGCTTAGATATGTCCATGATTATATCCCACTAGCTGTTTTTTCATCTCATTTTTCTTCTTCAATAATTTGACAGCATGATGTCATCTGAGGTTGTTGCATTGGAACAATATTGTAGGAAGAAAGAACAATGGATCTAGAAAAAGTACTCATCTTCATCAGTGTTTCAGTTTAACTCATACTTTTATCTGAATGGCAGATCTGTTGGTTGGATTGTTCATCAATACTATCCTGAAGCTCCGTGGAGTTCCTGAAAATCTTTGTTCTTATTCTGCAATTATATGGTTCTTCAATCCATTTACCTTCACCATTGGAACTCGTGGTAATTGTGAGCCCATTGTTTGTGCTGTCATCTTGTGGATCATTATTTGTATTATGAAAGGTATATGCTGTCTTTCATTCAGATTTAAATTTTTTAATACTGGTTCTGTTTCCCTGTTTCCTTTTTTTTTTTTTTTCCATACAATCCTTATTTGGTGCCATACATCAAGAAACTGTTCTTGGAGAGTTCCCCCCCCCCCCCCCCCCCCCCCAATTTTGTTTTCTTCTGAAAGCAAGAGGTACTAGCATAAGAAGCTAATTTAATGAGATCATGGTCTCCAAACTATGCCGTTGAATATGATAAATCCCATGGTTCTTCTCAGCACATGTTACGTTTGAACATACATTCCCATGCTTGTAAATTTCTTGATATTAGTTCTATGTATCAGAAATAGGAGGGAACAAGAACTCTCATTAAAATGGAAATCTGGTGTGCTTTACATATTCTGTAGATTTTATATCGATCACTCTTTACTTACAATATGCTATGAAATCTACATTTATCGGACTATCACTCTCTGCACTGGCCAATTCAGCATTTGCCTTTTCTTTTAATTTCCATCATCTTTTGACAGGTAGGGTGTATCAAGCTGCTTTTTGGTATGGTCTCATCGTGCATTTCAGGGTGTATCCTATAATCTATGCACTGCCTATTTTGTTGGTTCTTGACCCGGCTTATCTCCAATCCAATTCGAAACCTGTGCTTACAGTTTGGGAGTCCAGCAAACAGAAGTCGACTCAGAGTTCAAATGATAATAATTTGTCTTTGATAAGGGATATGATACTGAACATGTTCACAAGGGTTAGAATCCTCTTTGGGCTGGTATCTGGATCTGTTTTCCTCAGTCTCACTGGTCTGTTTTTCTATCTCTATGGCTGGGAATTCCTGCACGAGGCGTTACTGTACCATCTCACTCGAACTGATCCAAGACACAACTTCTCCATTTATTTCTATCACATATACCTCAAATACGAAGATGGATTTTCAACACTGGAAAAACTCATCTCCTTCCTCCCACAGCTTGCCGTGCAGCTAGTTCTCATCATACGCTTTGCTTGGGATCTCCCTTTCTGTTTCCTAGTGCAGACAGTAGCATTTGTTGCATTTAATAAGGTACAGGATTCAAGTACGCCCTTGTTTACATAATCCGTATAAACAGTTATTTCATTCGCTACTGTTTCCTCGCAATTACAGGTAATCACTGCGCAATACTTCGTATGGTTCTTCTCCTTGCTGCCGGTCACTTTGCCGTGGAGCAACATGAGACTCAAATGGGAAGGTATCCTATGCATTCTGATCTGGATCGGAGCCCAAACCCATTGGCTGTTATGGGGCTATCTGCTTGAATTCAAGGGCAAGAATGTGTTCTTGCAGCTCTGGGGCGCAAGCTTGCTGTTCTTGGCCGCTAACACATTCGTGCTGATCAAGATTATTCGTCGTCACAGCTACTCTCCCTTGTTCCAGCTGTCAACCTCCGGCAATGCCACGAATGCAAAGAAGCTATCTTAACCTAGGAGATTAGTGCCAATTTTGCAACTGATGTAGTATTTAGTGTTTTTTTTTTTTTAAAAAAAAAGCTCAAGGGCTAATGGTTGTGTTAAACTTCCTGTTGTTGGGGTGATCTATTTCCCTTTGTTCTGCATTCTTCAGGTCCGCACGTGAGTGGCACGTGACGTTTCCACTGCAAGCTGGGCCAACCAAACCAAACCACACCACTGTATCATCAATTCTAATCAATTGTAGTTGTATCCTATAACATTCCGATTGGTTCATTTTTATTTTTTCAATCAGAATTCTCTGTATGGGACTATGGTCTAAGCGGGATACGCTGGGCTTCATGTTGTGGGTGGTCTTCTTTTGTAACTTAATTACTTGATTCGGTATATTTACCGGTTCAAGAAATCTTGGATCTTGAAGCTCACCTGAACTAATTCGAGACGCCGATGGATCTCCAGCTATGGTAATCGGAAACTTTGCCCGTTCAAGCGCCGGCAACAGTTGCAAACTGCGGCAGCGTTTTAAGGCCGACCACAATTTCGGGCCTCATGTTATCTTGGGCCGTCGGCTGATCAGCCCATATATCAAATGGGCTATTCCGGCCCATTAACATTAAACTTATACCTAGGGCTGTTATTCGAGTTGAACGAGCCGAGTATTACTTGTTCATATTTAGTTCATTTAGAATATGAACGAGCTCGAGCCGAGGCTAAATTTTGACTCGAGCTTAAAAATGTGCTCATATTCGGCTCGTTTAGAAAATGAGCGAGCTCGAGCCGAACTTTTTTCGAGCTTTAGGCAATTCTACTTGCTCATTATACAATAACTTTAAGAAAATTTTAGAAATTTCATAAAATTCGAGCTATTCGAGTTTAATTCGAACGAGTCGAGCTTTGGAACGAGCTTAAAAATGTGCTCATACTCGGCTTGTTTAGAAAATGAACGAGCTCGAGTCGAGTTTTATACGAGCCGAACCCGAGCCGATCACGAGTAGCTTGTCTCACATAACACCCCTACTTATACCGTTATGCAAATGGGATTTTCTACTTTAATTTCTTTTTTTAATTGAGATGAATATTGAATAAAAAATGTAAATTTTCCACAAGAATAGAGATTAGTGAAAGAATATTGACCAAAGAAAAAAAAGGAGATTAGTGAAAGAATATTTAATAAAAATGCAAAATTCTTTTCGCGGAGTGTTCACATTTTAAACCATAAATCTAAAATAAATGCACTTTTTTTTTGCTCCGTGAAGCAAGGGAGTTAGGAAAGTTAGAAATGCAATTGCACATGCTTCAGCTAAAAAGCTCGTGCATTGACACATTTTGAGCCCTAATTCTTGCCTTTATATCAGACTTGCCGAATCATGAAGATAACACCAACTTAAATGAATATTCATTTAAAAATGTATTATGTTAATTATATATATATATATATAACACGATTTATAGTTATTTAAGCCTGTTTTCTACAACGTTAAGTAATGATCAAAGCTAAAATGAATAGTAAAACTTACCATTTGAAGAGGTAAATTTTACCTAGAAAAGGATAAGTGCCTATAGAGGCAGATGTAAATTTTACTTGGAAAAAGATATAGGTGGTTATAAGAGTCTATTTATAATCTAGTTAAGATAAAAGTAAATTTAATTAAATAGCTTTTATCTTTAAATTTCAAAAGTTGTTATTTTTTGAGAATATAAATAAATCTCAAAATAATACGGGGTTTAAATGGCTCGATTTATCATTTTGACTATTTTACTCTCCACTTTACATTTTTTTTTTGTTAATGAGGGTAACCCACCTTTGATGGTAAACCATGGACATGTGACCTATCCGACGAGAGACACGTGCCAGGTAAATTGGTTTGCACCCACCGGTTGGACTGATACTCCGCTTGACCCAATGCTAAGAACTAAGATTTACTCTCCACTCTATAACATTATAGATGCAATGATAATTAAAGTTCAAGTTTGAATTAAAGAAGTAAAAATCGAGTATTAATTAGGAGTAGAAGTGTAATTTTATTTATTTCCTAAGAAAATATAATTTTTTTTGTCAGAATTACATATTTTGGTGGAAATATTATTTCAACCAATTATATATTATTATAGCTAGATAATTAAAGCCCAAAGGTTGATGGGCAATGCACCAAAATTACAATTCCATGTCTTCAACAAAACCAATAAGATCCATCGATCAATGCACCAACATATCCGCCAAAATCAAGTTCTTATATATGTATATAACCACCTCAAAGAATGAAATTAATTAATGTGCATTACACTTATATAATCAACTTGATAACCGATCGATCATCCAAAATTAAACTAAAATTAATTGTCCAAATGATATAACTTGGAAGGCTTAAGATCCATAGTAACATTGAAATACCTCAACGTCTTAATCCACACCTCCGGCGTCTTCAGCTTGTGGACGGCGACCGTCTCCGGCCACAGCTCGTGAGTGCACTTATCGGGCGGGTCGGGGTAGTTGTACATGCCCCACTTGGCGTTGAACCGGTTGGTCCCCCTCTTCCCGCCGCGGATCATGTTCCCCAACACCCTGTCCTCCGGGCCCACCAGCTCCGCCGGAGTGATCTTGCCGGACTGGTCCCGCAGCCACTCGACGAGGTCCCACGACACCAAGTAGCCCATACCGGACATGTAGTGCCGGTACGCGTCCATGCTCTCGCACGGGATCACAAATCCGTAGTACAAGTCTTGGCGCGATAAGGGCCGCAAGGATTTCACGAGATTCTCGACGCGCAAGTAGGTGTCGTCGTCCGCCTTCATCACGTAATGGTACGGCGGATGCTGCTGCCGGAGCTCCCCGTTGGCGGCAGCGGCGGTGGTGTTTGCTAGCATGGATGGGAGGCTGGAGAAGTAAGTGTAGGATTTACCTATTGTGAAAATTAATCACAAGGTTTATAATTTTATTTTATTTATGGGAAATCTTAGAATTAGTGGTCTTAATGTAAAGTGTTTTTACAATCAACTAGAGAGTATAAAGAGAAAAACAACCCTAAAAAATTATGAACCAAATCAACCAACGAAAAATATATGATCGGATATAATTTGAAATCTTAGAATTAGTAGTTTAATGTAAAAATGTGAAGTTTGTGGGAAAAACCTGTATAATTTACAATGAAAAGTATATAATTGGATATGTTTGGATTGTCATATACTATGATTTATATTTAAAAAATGCATATTTATTGAAAATGTACATTTCAAAATAAATGATGCAATTATACACACTAATACACAATCAATAGTGCATCATTAATCACACATACACCCCAAAAAATTCAACATTGAACCTATGAAATCGTTTGTGAGTAGGACGACCAAACTCTTAAATAGATTAAATCATAAATTCTTTTTATTTAGGTCCCACAAGAAATTAATTTATTTTGGTTTAAAAAAAAAAGGTTTTTTTTCCTCGAAGTCTTAATTGATCAAATTCGAGCAATTTACAACCTGATATAAATGTAAACGGCTCGAATTTGATCAATCAAGACTCAAGAAAAAAAAACATTTTTGTAACCAAAACAAATTAATTCCTTGTGGGCCTAAATAAAAGAATTTATGATTTAATGCTATTTTCAAAATAAGCGGCGTCTGATGCAAAATTAATGACCCAAATAACAGGGCGGTTTTATACAGTTTATTCTAAGAGCAAGCCCAACAGCTTCTCTAAAATAGAGAAAAAGAGAGATTTTAGAGAAAATGACCATTTTTTCACCCCAACAGCTTCTCCAAACCCATCTCTAAAATAGAGAAATTGATAGAGAGAGGGGAAAAATCTCTAAATTTGGAGGAAGAGAAGTTGATCTCTATAATTTAATATTCACTTGTCCCTATATATAATTTAATGATGCAACCCCATATTTTCACCCATAATAAAGAAAAAAATATAATTTCATACTTAATTACTAGTAATAAAAATATAATTATTTTTAAAAATTAATTAAAAAGTTGATATAATTTGATATAATATATAAATTAATTATGTTAAATCAATATAGATAGAACAAAACATCATAATTCTATGTTAACTTTTATAAATAAAATAGCATAACTAATTTCATCCAATTTAATGCTACAAAATTCACATTAAAAAATTAGTCTATAAAATTTTCACTTCAAAAAATATTCACTTGAACTCATAATTCATATTGGAATGATTTTATTTTTATAAATTATAAATTAAGCCTTATTAGTTAATTAATTTAATTAATTAATCATATATGACTAATAACCAATCTAATTTATAATAAAATATATATCAACTAACTGAAAATAATAAGATTAAATTTGGATTATATTTTATCCAATTTTATGATAACTTTTATAGTAAAAATCTAAATTCAATATTAATACCATTTAATAAATAAATATCAAATTTATCACTAGATTTTGTTTTTAAAAAATATCACATGAGAATATAATAATAATAATAATAATAAAAAAGATATCATGCAAGAAGATGGGTAACATATAATAGTTCACCAACAAATGTGAGGTTAAATGTTAGATTTAAGTTTAAATTAAGTTTTTAGAAATGTAGAATTAAATATCTTTAATAAATACATTTATTGATTATAATTTTTAATAAATATAAAAATCTGTAAAATAGAGAAGCTGTTGGAGTTGATTTTTTTTTAGAGATTTTGATATTTTAATCTCTATTTTAGAGATTTTTTACCTAAGCTGTTGGGCTTGCTCTAATTAATTCAAAAAGTTTGTGAAATTAAATCGAAATTGTATTTATAAGAATTCAAAATTATATACCTCGGTTCATGTTTTCGGTGCAGTTGAGGATGATGATGTCGTCGTAGCGGAGGATCTCGAGGGCGACGAGGAACCGTTGCTCGTCGTCGGCAAGGCTGCAGAAGACGAATTTGACGTCAACCCGAGCTCCGGGGGGCGGCGCCTGGGCGCCGTAGACCTGCCGGAGGAAGTTCCGGCGGTGGTACTGGCCCGGGAGGGTCAAGATTCCGATGAGCACCCGGAGCTCGTCATCATCACCTACAAGGACGGGTGAGTGGTTGGGGATGATGCAGTGGGTGAGATGGGAGAGGGACTCGAAGCGGAGCTCGTTGATGGAGGCGAAAACGCAGAGGATGAGGATGAAGATGAAGGAGGAGACGACGAATCGGCTGCCGGTTTTGCTGCACCTTGAATTGTGTTTCAATGGAGGTTTTGGCTTCATAGTTGATTGGGATTTGGAGAGGGGTTTGGGAATGGAAAAAGGCCTCTCTTTAAGGAGATGATTGATAGTGAGGTTTGTGTGAATGTTTTCAATGCCTAATGTTTGGCGGTATGTTTTTTTTTTTTTTTTTTAATTGCTTTTGAATCTAAAAGTGGGTTTATGAATTATGATTGATTAAATTGAACTTAAAGCGAAATTGTTGAAAGTAGTGATTACTTAATAGACATATTGTGTATAATATTTTGTCTCTAATTATCTTAAAAATAGGTCTATAATTTTTCAACGGAATTAGTAAAATATTCAATGTTTAGATCTATTAAAATATTCCATTAAATTATTCAAATATATGTCGTTATCATTTGATAATTTAATGTGTGAGACCAGAAGCACACCGTTTTGATATCTTATAATTCTCATGAAATATTGATAGATCACATGACATAAGGGTTCACACTCCAATCACATCATATACTAACCAAGTCCAGTACACACGACCAATATAATTTTAACATAAACTCAATTGATAAATGATAATATAAGAAATAGTCTATCGACTTATATATAAAACTTGTACAATATTATTTATATCACATTTATATGGAATGAGAAATAGTAATCCATAAAATTTAGTATATTTATTTATTTAGTAGTTAGGAACTTAGGTGTCTTGCCTTTGTTAATGCGATGAAGCCCAAATTGATTATGGAATCATATTAGTCCAAGTCAACGACGGTGACTTAATCAGGTAATGTAGCACCACAACAAAAAACAAACAAAATAGAGAAGTTTGACTCAAATATAAAAACACATTATAACACATAAAGCGTCTACTTTTGTTAATTTTGGGTTTGAGTAAAAAGAAGAAATTCAGCAGCCGCGTTGCACGTGCTTGAGAGTAGAGGAAGCCTCAAGTTACTCTCCCCTGCTTTTTATGCTCTCTTACATTTTTTTTTGTTTCTTAAAAATGAGCACTTTCTATTACTTCATTAGTCACTAACTATAAAGTATTTCACGTATCCTTTGTAACGGCAATTGTGTAACGGATAAGGTTGCACACCTTGCTCATATTGCCTTCACCTCATCTATATACAATAACCCAGGTTTCATCGACCTCATCCGAAAAAATGCTGTCGGATAGCGGTTTCGCATCCGAATTAACTTTGGTACCCAAATACAAATTCATATAAATTTAGACAAAATTATAAACAAATTTAGCCTACCTGAATTCTTCATTCGGGTTCCGTGCCTCGTTGAGATCATGTGCTATTTCCACTTAGAAAAGATATAAAGAAGCAGAACCAATTTGTGTATACTTGTTAATTGGATAAAACTTTATTAATCTTTTGTTGTTTATTTATTTATTTTTTGAGTCGAGATGGTCAGAGCTAAATTCTCTATTATTGCACCATAAAATACATCACACAAAATCATTTGAAAGTATGACAATACAACCTATAAGAAGATATAAAATGAGATGAAAGCCGAAAAGAAGCAATTAAAAAGGCATAATCAGCTAAATAATCTGCTACTTTTTTTTTTGAGGTAAAATAATCTGCTACTTGTTTACCTCTTCCCTAGATAAAATGGAGACACATAATCGAAAATATAAGATATTTGACTTTTTAATACACATCTTAAATAGCAAAAACCTATATAATTTAACTTTTGTTTTCTTAGTTTCTACGAATATGTGCCAAAAAGTAATACTCCCTCCGTTCGGCAAAATTTGACGTTTTACTATTTAAGCACGTTTTTTTAGGAGCTAAAAACTATATAAAATATCTAGTTTTTTAAATAAATCTTTTAACAATTTCGTAGTTATTATTAATATGTACAAACTTGTTAAAAATTTCAAAAGAAATGAATATTTTATATAGTTTTTATCATTCTAAAAAAGTGTGCGTTAATAGTAAACGACAAGTTTTGCCGAACGAAGGGAGTAATAATCAAACACCTTTTGATTGAAGGGGATACAAAACTATAAGATTGATCACTTGATGAATCTTATAGTTTTGCTTAACACAAATATGAGAAACAGTTCGTGGGATTACAATCCATAAATCTCTAATGAATCCGCATTGTTGAGAGAATGAAAGATGTGAAGAGATAAAAAGAGTCACACATCGATAATAATGAACAAAGAAACATAAGTTAGTGGATTATCCCTCCTATTGTCAATTTGTTTTATGATGGAACCCCATTCGACATTAGCGCAAGAACGCACGTGTACCCACGACCCCCGATCCCCAGTCCCAACAGACTCAGTACGCATAAAATGAATAAATCATAATTAGCGAGCAATTAATTAAATTAAAATAAATCAAATAACTAGGAATCAATATGATACAACTTGGAAGGCTTAAGATCTCTAGTAACATTAAAATATCTCAGCGTCTTAACCCACTTCTCCGGCGTCTTCAACAGGTGAACCGCCACCGTCTCCGGCCACAGCGGGTGGCTACACTTGTTGTCCCGGTCCGGGAAGTCATACATGGCCCACTTGGCGTTGACCCGGTTCTTCGCCTTTTTCCCGTCATTGAGCAGATTCCATAAAACCCTATCCTCGGGGCCCCTGACCTGAGCCGGAGTCACCTTACCGGACTGATCTCCGAGCCACTCGACGAGATCCCACGACACCAAGTAGCCCATGCCGGACATGAAGCTCCCGTACGCGTCCATGCTCCGGCACGGCAGCACGTAGCCGTAGTACAAGTCCTGGCGTGGCAGCGGCCTCACCGACCTCACCAGGCTCTCGCCGCGTAAGTAGGTGTCGTCGTCCGCCTTCATCACGTAGTGGTACGGCGGGTTGTGCTGCCGGAGCTCTCCATTGGCGGCGGTGGTTGTGGGGTTTGATACCATGGATGGGAGGCTGGAGAAATATGTGAAGGTTTTCCCTGTTGTGAACTTAGCTTTAACATTAGTTTTATAAATAATGATAATTATCTAGTACCATCGAATAATTTGATGTTTAAAAAGTGACTTTTAAATAATCACTTGTTATCAACGGTTATATATTTTTAACCTCTTTAGTTTGATTTTTTATGAAAAGCAAGATCGAGTCTAACAGTTTCGCAAGAACAACAAAGACATGCAAGATCTAAAAGGTAGAGGAAGAACACAAGACTTTTACGAGGTTCGGATCCGCGATCCTACATCCCCGGGGCCTCAAGAGTCAGCCCTAATCCACTATCAAATAAGGGAGAAAGTACAGACCATGCAAATCAAGAGTACAAGTACAGATCTAAGCATAAACGAAACAAACAGACACGAAAACAAGCAAGAAGAAGAAGAACTTCTTCGACAATCTCAGATCCGAGGATACAGACTCAGATCCGAGAATAGGAACCCAACACCAAGCTGTTGCCGGCCGCCAAGGGAACTCTGAACACCGGGAAGACGTCGGAGAAGATGAGCTTCACCGATCGGAGGTGGGAGGAGCTTGAATAGCAAACTCAAACCCTAGCGTCGCCTTCGCTCTCGCTCTCGCTTTTTCTTCTGGAAGTAAGAGGAACAGTGAAGAAGCTCGCGGCGCCAGATGAGGGCTTATGCCTTTTATAGGCAAACCCTAGTGGAAACCCGGAGAGCTCCAGCAAGGCTTCCAGCAACTGGGCTCAAGTGTTGGGCCGTGCTCTATGGTTTGGGCTTCAGGCCCAAGCTTGGCAGCTCCTTCTTGTTGGAGATCAAACCCACATGGTTCAATCCGATCCATCTAGACTCGAGCTAACCCCCAAGCCTGGTCCAACATCCTTAACCATATTACACCTTGATTTCATGTCACATACAAATATTACATACATATAACAATGTAAATATACTTAGGAAAATATACAAGTTCTCAACATTTTATTAAATGACTCAGATTTATTAACCTTGTCAATGTTCGGTCCAATTTGCCAATTTTCTTGTTTCTATTAAAAAAGATTTATTCTTATTTTGGCTTATAAATATATTTATATCATTTATTCATATATAAATATGGGCTTATAAATATATTTATATAATTTATTCATATAAATATATTTATATCACATATATTTGATTTATATATGTTTTTTTTATTGTAAAAGAATAAATGATATAAATAGTATTTATAAGCCAATATAAGAATTTTTTAATAGAAATAAGAAAATTGGCAAATTGGGCCGAACATGGACAAGGTTTTAAGTTGAAATGGGCGCTCGGCCCATCCAAAGTCCGAACCATCCTCCTCATTGCCGATGTTTATAAACATTAAAAAATTTAGCTTAAAAAATTATTGATAATTAAAAAAATATAAGTATTTAATAAAATATTTTTAAAATTTTTCTAAAACATAAATTGTGAGTCAGCCTATCTATCTATATACTAGAATATAAATATAACTAGTATAGTTTCCTCGCCAAGATGCGATTTTTTTAAAATATAAACTCATTACTATAACAAACTAATATAAAAAATTAATAAAAATTAGGATAAAATTATTATTATAAAAGTATTTTAGAAATAATTTTATAAAAGTATTTTAGCAATATATTTTTATTTTGTTTTAATGTATAAAACGTGTAAACTAAATACACCCCAAATGTTGTAGGTTGGAATTAACGTGCATGTTGAAGTGGATTAATTAATTTTTTTAAAAGACCTACACGTTAATTTCGACGTACAATTTTGATGGGAAATTTGTCATATTCGAAATAATTAGGTGATGTTGAAGTGGATTAATTAATTTTTTTATCGTGTTAATTAATTGGAAAGATCTGCACGTTAATTTCGACGTGCAATTTTGATGGGAAATTTGTCCTATTCGAAATAATTAGGTGATGTTGAAGTGGATTAATTAATTTTTTAAGCATGCTAATTAATTGGAAAGACCTGCACGGTTAATTTCGACTTTGCAATTTTGATGAAAAATTT
Organism: Persicaria maculosa; assembly: GCA_963922045.1. Classification (NCBI taxonomy): domain Eukaryota; kingdom Viridiplantae; phylum Streptophyta; class Magnoliopsida; order Caryophyllales; family Polygonaceae; genus Persicaria; species Persicaria maculosa. The sequence goes on from OY998252.1 coordinate 4,482,178, forward strand.
GTCCTATTCGAAGTAATTAGGTGTTGGTGATCCGGTCTCATAATTGTTAATTAGATATATATTACGTAGGATTTACAAATTGCGATGGAAATTGTAATCTAACATTACCTTCGTTCATGTTTTCGGTGCAGTTGAGGATGATGATGTCGTCGTAGCGGAGGATCTCGAGGGCGACGAAGAGTTTTTGCTCATCGGTGGCGAGGTTGCAGAAGACAAACTTAACGTCAACCCCACGGGGCATCTTCTGGACGCCGTAGAATTGTCGGAGGACTTCACGGCGGCGGTAGTTGTCCGGGAGGGTTAGGATTCCAATGAGTATCCGGAGATCGTTGTCATCGCTCTCACCATCTAACACGACGGTGGTGGTGGTGGTGGGGTCGATGCAACGCGTAATTCGGGAGAGGGATTCGAACCCGATGTCGTAGATGGATACGATGATGCAGAGGAAGACAACGAAGACGAGGGAGGAGATGATGAATCGGCCGCCATTTTTGGATTGTGTTGGAGGTTTTGGCTTCATTGTCCGGGAGGGTTAAAGTACTTTTGAATCTAAAAAAAGGTTTTAAGGTTGATTGAACTTAAAAGTCCAAAACTCCAAATCACTTGTTGGCCTAGCTTGTTCCACAAACCTGTTATAGAATTTTAGATTACTTAAAATTAAGAAAGGTTAAATTATACTACTATAAAAAAAATTTAATTTTATACTCCCTCCATCATAAATACCCATACCCCTCTCAAATATTTGACTTTCAATAAAGAAAGCTTAAAATTCTACAAAAAACATTAAGTTATTATTATTTAAAATGTCACAAGAAATAAATTTAGAATAATTACACCAGTCTGCTTTGGATAAATAATAAATCTTTTAAGCATTTGGTTAATGAAAATAATAAAAAAATCATCTCACAAAATGGATACTCATGTCACCAAAGGAAAAACTAATTAAAATACCACCATATTTGGAGGTATGATAAAAATATATCCTTAACTTTCAAATGTAATAAAAATATCCTGATCTTTTATGGTAGTGGTAATATATTACCATGAGTTTTTTCACGGGTAAAAAATGATGATAAGACAACCTACATACGTGACTTTTTTTACAAGGGTTTTCTTGAACGGTTTATCTAGGAAAAATAAATAAATATTTGGATCGGGTTCATACCCAATGTGACAACGTCTTTTCCTCTCTCCTATCTTCTTCCGTGACCGCCTCTTGAAGTGCCTTTCAGCCTTTCCGGTCATCCAGGCAGCTCATGGTTCATCTTCAATGACATTCTTTCTAGCGTGGTCGCCTATCTTGAGATGTCTCTCTCGCATCTTTTTCCTCTTTGATTCGTTCATGGACTTGGCTGAGTAAATTTTTTTTCTCCCTCTTCGTTGTTGTTGTTGTTTTATACGGTTTAGTTTTGTTGTCGGTTTGATGTTATGAATAGTCATGTTGTGTTAATTTTAGACAATTTTGACCGGATAAGTTTATTGGTTGTACGTATCAATTTTGTTTTTTGGGTTTAATTTTGTTGCCGGTTTATTTTTTTCTGAAGGAAACCATTCAGAAAAACCCAACTTTAGTGCTAATTTGTAAAAAGGCTTCCACGTACGCAAGCTACCTTGTCAAAAAAAAATACATGTAGGCTGCCTTATTAGCATTTTTGACCCGTGAGAAAACCCGTGGTAATATATTATCACTACCCTCAAAAGTTGGGATATTATTATTACATTTGAAAGTTGAGGATATATTTTTAACGAGGTATTTTAATTAGTTTTTCCATCAAATTAGATGAAATAAAAAATATTTTTAATCAAAAGCTAAAGGCTAAAACAACATTGGCCTTGGCTATGTGCTCCGCCCGAACAAAGAGTTTTCCCTCTGTTTCATCATCGACAATATCTCCTTCCCTTCCTCATCTGCATCTCTCAGATTCTCATCCCCTTTTGCCATCTCTCCTCCTATTATTTCCCTAATTCCTTACTCCTTGCCACTCCCAGACCTCCAGCCGGCGCCGAAATCCACCTCACCGACTCCACCGCCAAAGCGAGACGCGAGCAGCACTGAAGTAGGGCTAATTTCGACGGAACGTTCTTCCAACCCACAAAGATAAACGCCGACATACAAGGTCCGTTTGGTTTATTTCCTCTACGATTGTGTACCCTAATTCCTGCCTATTCTAGGAGAAATCAGTCGGCGAGAAGTTAATCGGCCATTTCCTCATTAGGTGTTTTTTTCTTCAGAAACGAGTTCCCTTAATTTCGCATCCTTGTCATATTTCTTTTTGATGAATTCCATGGATTTTGCCTTTGAAGTTTAATTTTGCCCTAAAGTAGATGAAAATGATTTGGGTTTAAGCTTTATTTTCAAATCGGTGGGAGGATGCATGCCATGTGTTCGATGAAATGCCTCATTGAGAAAACTAGGCCTATTTGAGTTATTATATTGATTCCATTCCTTACAAATAGGAATATGGTTATCTAAAACTAGTGTTATTGGTAGTAGAAATGTAACAAATAAATAGGTTGATGAATGTTATTGTCAAAAAATTCAGCCAGTACATGAATGCCAAATATATTAGCCTAAGTTTAGCATTTGTCCTTTGTACTCTGCATTATGCCTATAACTTGCTTTGGCTCCCCTGTTTTACAATTGTAATGGCTAATTGTATTCATCCGACGGATATGCAAATCCTGGGAGAAGTAAACAACTAATACAATGATCACTTAAAACAGCCTTAGTCATAGATGTTAAACTATTTATGAGGGATTGAAGTTTTCATCACATCAGAAGGGCAATTTGTGTGTATAATTTACAAATTACATATGAGAAAGGAATTGTGCAGGGAGATAAATAGAGGGAATTGAAGGAGCAGAGGGCACAATTTTCTTATCTTGCTTCAGACATCTGAAATCTTAGATCCAGTCCCGCTAATGACTTTCTGTTTTGGAAACTGCATTACATCGTTTCAAATTTGTCGTGGAGTATCTCGAGGCTTTATGAAGAATGGAAAGATGCACACCATTAATCAATAATCCTCCTTATTATGCCTTTCCGGTTCTTGATCGTTTTCTCAAGAATTGGTTCAAAAGAGAGAACATGGAAAGTGTTATCAAGTTTGGAGAATCTGAACGCCATAGATGCTGGTAGCAGAAGGAGCTGCTTTTTTTATGCTGATCTTCGACGATTGCATGCAACTCCGGATGCTACTGAGCTCAGGGGAAAGAAGACTAGGTACCTTGGCAAGCTCTCAGAATTGAGAGCATCATCCGATCAAGAAATTCTAATCTCAAAAATCAGTGCTGGGAGTAGTGAGGATGCGATCTTGAAGACTCTTATGCATGATGAAGCTTGCAGTGCCATCATTTTGAATGATGAGCTTGTGGGTAATTTGCTTTGCAGGTTCAAGGATGATTGGAGATCTGCACTGGCAATTTTCCGATGGGTTGAGACCCGCCAAGGTTTCGAGCATTCATCTGAAGCCTATGATACGATGGTTGATATATTGGGTAAGGGGAGGAAGTTCGATGAGATGAAACAGCTAGTAGAGGAAATGTGTCAGAGGAATTTGGTTACACTGAGAACCATAGCTAAAATGATGAGAAGGTATGCAGGTGCTGATATGTGGACTGATGTTGTTAGGGCATTTGATGACTTGGGAACGTATGGCCTCGAGAAGAACACAGAGTCAATGAACCTATTGCTGGACTCACTATGCAAGGAGAAGGAGGTAGACAGGGCCCGTGAAGTCTTTATGGAGCTAAAGTCTCATATTGCGCCAAACGTGAACACATTCAACATTTTGATTCATGGTTGGTGCATAGTTAATCATGTAGAAGAGGCATACTGGACGATCCAAGAGATGAAAGGGAATGGTTTTCATCCTTGTGTCATCAGCTACTCAACCATAATCCAGTCATATTGTCAGCAATCCAACTATCCCAAAGTCTACGAGCTGCTTGATGAAATGGATGCGCAGGGATGTCCAGCCAATATAATCACCTATACAAGCATAATGTCTTCGCTGACAAAGTCTGAGGAGTTTGATGAAGCCCTGAGAATAACTGACAGAATGAAGTCAGCTGGTTGCAAACCCGACACCCATTTCTACAATGCACTGATTCATACGCTCGGAAGGGCTGGCCAAGTACGAGAAGCCGTTCACATCTTCGAAGAGGAGATGCCAGAGAATGGAATCCCCCCTAATACTTCAACATACAATACCATGATTGCAATGTTTTGCCGGTTCCGCAAGGAAGAAAGGGCTTTCAAAATCCTAGACAACATGAAGAGGAGAGGGAAATGTAAGCCAGATATTCAGACTTTCTACCCTTTGCTCAAGTCTTGCTTCAGATCCGAGACAATGCACAATGGTTTGCGCGAGTTACTGGATGAGATGGCCAACAAGCATCACCTGAGTCTTGATGTTTCGGCATACACGCTTCTGATTCACGGACTCTGCAGAGCCAAGGAACCTGAGTGGGCATATCAGCTCTTTGAACAAATGATTAGCCAGGGGCTGAAACCGAGAGACCTGACATGTCGGTTGGTGTTGGATGAGCTCAAAACTGGTAGAATGGATGATGCAGCTGACAAAGTTGAAGTCTACATGAAGCAGATGAAGATCTTTCAATGACTTTATTAGGAGAGACTGGGCGTCACATGTTCCGGGAAGCTAACTGTGTTGCGACCCTCCCAAGAGTGCTTTAATTTTCTTGTAAAATGACGTTAGAGGTCGTCTTATCGATCTCCGTATGATGACTACTTAACCCACTTTTTAATTATTAATAAAGGACATTAGAAGCGCGGAGAGCTTGTATTAGTTTCTGATTACAGTTAAAAGGATCTCCGGTGCTGTTTCCATTCATTATTTTAAATCAACATACAATGATCAATGTAATTAAAGTATTCAAATTACAATTTAACATGAAGTAATTAACTATAATTCAATATGATATAACTTGGAAGGCTTGAGATCTCTAGTAACATTGAAGTACCTCAACGTCTTGATCCACTTGTCCGGCGTCTTCAACAAGTGAATCCCCACCGACTCCGGCGACAGCTTGCGGCTGCACTTATTCCGGGGGTCCGGGAAGTCATGTAGGCCCCACTTCCCGGTGACCCGGTTCTTCCCCTTTTTCCCGGCGTTGAGCATTCTCCAAATAACCTTGTCCTCCGGGCCCACAACCTCCGCCGGAGTAACCTTATCGGACTGTTCCTCGAACCATTCGACTAGATCCCACGATAACAAGTAGCCGCTGCCCGTCATGATGCCGCCGTACGGGTTCATGCTCCCGCACGGGAGGACGAAGCCGTAGTATAAGTCCTGGCGTGGCAGCGGCGTCAGCGCTCTCACGAGAGGTTCGAACCGGAAGTATGAGTCGTCGTCGATCTTCATCACGTAGTGGTACGGCGGGTTGTGCTGCCGGAGCTCGCCGTTGGCGGCGGTGGTTGTGGTGTTTGCTAGAATGGATGGGAGGCTGGAGAAGTATGTGAAGGATTTACCTGTTGTGAATACACATGTAAAATATATAATTAGTTTTTATTGAATCTCTGTGGTTTATTAATTTGTTTAACTAATTTATTTTGGCAAGGTTTGGCAAGTGGTGGTTGACGAGGTAGTTGAGACAAATGGATTATTTGTGTTAAATATATGTTAATAAATTAATATGATGTTTGATAAACTAGGTGTTAAGTAGGTGATAGAAACACGTGAATAAAAAATCAAAAATTCTGAAAGTTTTGGGTGAGGAGCTGTTAAAAAATTACGATTTTAAAAGTTAATCAAAGAGAAATCTTATATTTATTTTATTTAAATTATATAATATCAAAGTTAAATGCTTCGAAAAGCTAGCTGATAATGCCTAATATAGCCTTTATAATTTATATATGATCATTTTAATGACTAATGCCTAATAGTGATATATCCATAAAAACTTTGAATATTAATGTCCAACATAGCTCATATCATTATATCAATACACAATTAGCATTTTAGCACTTATATTGTAGAAATATATATAATTGTAGAAAATTAGAAAAAGTATTAAATTATATATACAATGATTAATATTTTTTTTTATTGTAAAACGACTTATATTTTAGATTAAAATGAGTAGTATATTGTTATGACCCGAAGGTCCATTAGACGGAAGCTTGGACTTCCATGGAGGATTCGGGAAAGGAACAGAGAAGAAGATAGATCAGAGAAGAGAAGAAGGTAAGAGGAAGAAGGAGAGATAGACCGAGAGAGATATTAGAGAGGAACCATTCCGGAATGGCTCACCGGAAAGGACTTGTGGCTAGTACTCATAGGTCGTCGGTTCGAACTCCGAAATAGCCGCTCTTTATTTACCAATTCAAGAGATATTAGAGAGGAAGATTATGGTAATTGATTTATTTATTCCTTGGATACCTTTCAATTATAATGCTATGGGTATTTATACCCTAACCCCTAATATTCAATATCTACTGAGGATATAGGGACATAGGGTCATACATATATATCATTGTTTTAAGATGAAAAAAATTGACCAACATGTATATTATTAGTATATAAAAGATAGACAAATTAAGACTTAGATTTTTCAAAATAAGAGGTGATAATTAAGACTTAGATTTTTCAAAATAAGATCCAAAGTTACCTTCGTTCATATTTTCGGTGCAATTGAGGATGATGATGTCGTCGTAGCGGAGGATCTCGAGGGCGATGAAGAATCGTTGCTCGTCGGTGGCGAGGTTGCAGAAGACGAACTTGACGTCGACGCCAGGAGGCCGCTTCTGGACGCCATAGGCTTGGCGGAGGAAATCACGCCGCCGGTACTTGTCCGGCACGGTTAGGATTCCGAGGAACACCCGAAGATTGTCGTCACTGCCGCCACCATCTGCCCGTAGTGTGGTGGTGGGGTTGATGCAATTGGTGAGTTGGGAGAGGGAGTTGAATCCGGTACGGTTGATGGATGTGATGACGCAGAGCAAGGCGACGGAGATGACGGAGGCGAAGGAGGCAACGGAGGCGACGATGAATCGACACCTTGTGTTTGATGCCACTGAAGGAGGCTTCGGCTTCATTTTCGATCGATGATCAATAGAGAGTTTTGGGAGGGTGTGTTTAAAGCCTAATCTTTTGTTTAATTCCTTTTAAAAAATAAATAATAATTTGACTTTGAAAATGGAAAAGGGGTGTGTAAGATTGATTAGAGTCCAAGCTAATTAAACTACTAGAGTAGGTTTATTAAAAAGAAATCTTGAGTCAATATTCAGTTTTTTCCCACTCAGTTGATTTAGTTACATATTCACATAGTTAACTTAAATTCAAAATACCCCTCCTCACCCTACTTTCTTTTATAAGAAATCCCAAGTCTACCGCGGTGATACTGTTCGATGGTGTTTGACTCCGTTTTTCACCGTCTTTTGGAACGTTTGGAAGTAGTTCTTCTTAAATCGTTTTTGTTGTAGAGTTATTTCTGCTTATTTCATAGCGTCGTTTTCTGTTCTTATTATATGTTTAGGCGGTTTATGTCTGATGATTCGTCGGCCTCTCGAGAATCAAGTTTGTCTAATAGTGAACTACATCTTTTAATGTCAATTGGTTTTAAGATGAAACTTGATCGGTCTTGTGTGCTCGAATTAATTAGCGCACGTTGCACTTGGACGTGTAATCCCCACGTCATACAGCCCACTAGAATTTAACGTACACTTTCACATCTAATTTAACAGTCTGGATCTCATAAAATTTTTTCAGATCTAATTGCCAATTGTTTTTTTAATGGTTTAGATTGTCCTAAATTCACCCATGAAGTTGCTCCATGAATGGCTTCTTTCAAGTTGAAGGCGAAGGGATATACTACAGCGGACTATGGCTATTCCATGTAGGTCGTTAGGGCATTGAAGCTACAGGTTCTATGTGCGATCTTGAGACAGAGGTTAGAGGTTAACCGGTAGTACCAAAAAGTCTCATGCTTACGTGTACTGCCAAAACGTGTAAGAGTGGACTTAACTGTTCCCTAACTTTATTGTACTACATTTGTACAACTCTGTTAAAAAAGTTGAGTTTTCTTATTGACTCGATTTTTCTATCAAAGATTTTTAAATCTTTTGGCGTAACACTTCACCGGGTATAAATAAAAACTGGACACTTTGCTTGAACCTAACTTTATTTGAATTCACATGCCGTGAAAGAAGGCTAAGTTACTCCCATGCCTTTTTTTTTTTTTTTCAATCCTATCAGAGTAAACGTGGCGTATGTTATTCGCTTGATAATTTGTCATTTGGGCCTTGATTCCGTCCCAATTGCTATGGGCCCGTTAAGGGATTTATGGGCCTTAACTTAATGGGCTTATTGGAAGTTCCGATGTTTTGTTCATCACAGTTGGCTTTTTTTTTGTCACAGTGGGCTTATAATGCCACGTGGCAGTGAACTTGAAACACATCTTCTTTCCATGATCAATAGAAGTACCTTGGACTAAAATTTCAATGGGTTTTGAAACATGATTGTTAACTTCTCTTGGACCCAAGAGGTGAAATCGCTCACCCCGACGCCTCTCACCTCTGATCCGAAGGAGATTGTGAAAGTAGGTAAATTATGACAACTCAATTGTTGTCAATATGGGTTGGAATCAGTGCTCATTGTGTATAAGAACCCTTTAAGCAATTGAATTAAGCCCATGTGAGCTAGCTGTTAACTTCTCTTGAGTTATAAAGAGAAGATCGCCGAGATTTCATGATCCGCTGTCTAACTTATTCCAATTCCAATATGCTTTTGACAAACAAGCTATAAGCTATTAATATCAATTCAAGTTGATTCAAAACTATTAGAAAGGTAATGATTTAATATTTTGAAGGTAGTAACAAATGGATCCCGATCCGGATTCTCGGAATTTCGCATGTACGGATCAAATATGATATAACTTGGAAGGCTTGAGATCCATAGTAACATTGAAATACCTGAGCGTCTTAATCCACCTCTCCGGCGACTTCAACAGGTGGACGGCCACCGTGTGCGGCCACAGCTCATGAGTACACTTGTCGGGCGGGTCCGGGTAGTTATACATGGCCCACTTGGCGTTGAATCGGTTATTCCCGCGTTTCCCGCCCTTGATGATGTCCCCTAACACCTTATCCTCGGCGCCATCTAGCTCTGCCGGAGTGAGCTTACCGGACTGGTTCCCCAACCACTCGACCACGTCCCACGACACCAAGTAGCCCATACCGGACATGTAGAACCGAAACGGGTCCATGCTCTCGCAGGGGATGGTGTAGCCGTAGTACAAGTCCTGCCGCGATAGCGGCATCAGCGATCTCACCAGATTCTCGACCCGGAAGTAGGTGTCGTCGTCCGCCTTCATCACGTAGTGGTACGGCGGGCTGTGCTGCCGGAGCTCCCCGTCGGGGCCGCCCCCGGTGGTGTTTGCTAGCATGGTTGGGAGGCTGGAGAAGTAGGTGAATGATTTACCTATTGTGTCATTAATAAAGCTTTGAAATTAGCTTCTATTATTGGGTAAACCACTAGCTAGAAAATCTCAAAATCACCATTAAATTTGGACTTTAAGAAAATTGCTTATAAATTTCCCATTCCAACATAATACCAAACAACATGCTTTTGTAATGACTGATTCTAATTTTTTATTCCGATTCCGATTTCCATGTTCATACCAAACGGGGCCTTACAAGGGTTATAAAAGGTGTAACCGCATTTGACATCCCACCGTTCCACTCGTTGTTATACTTAATCATTTTGGATATAAATTGCATATTAAAAAATTAAAAAATTATATTTATACACGTCTATAAACTTTTTATTTTGAAAATATATGGTTTAGAAAAATAAAAAATATTTTCTAAAATAATCAATCTTTTAATTATTCATAATTTTTAATAATAATAATTTTTCATAATAAAATTTTATAAAGATGTTAATAATAATAATTTTTTAATAATAATAACACCGAGTGTCACACCCGGTGTTGCAGGGGACCCTCACTAGTGTACGGGGTTTATTTATATATTACAATAAAAAAAAAATTAATGTTTAGCTATTATTTTCTTTTAAACAACCTCTCTTAATTTAGCTATTATATATTACAAAAAAAAAAGTTAATGTTTTAAATAATTTGTAATATTTTATACAACTCCAACATATTCTCTTATCAATTTATCAAATCTGTTGGATTAATCCAACATTGATTGTTTGAAATTTGAAAATAAAGTATACACAATAACTTAAAATTTTATGTTAGAAAGATCGATTCCAACATTATAATAAAAAATAAAATAAATACGATACAACTCTCGTTTCTCACCTCCAACTAGGAGATTCCTGAAGTTTAAAAAAATCATATACTCCATAAAAATATTGGAAATTTAGCTTTTGATCTCTTTCATCACGTTATCCATTTTTAAGAAAGTTGCAGTTGTGAATCTGAAGCAAAACAAACAAAATCTTCCATAATACGTACCTTTGTTCATGTTTTCGGTGCAATTGAGGATGATGATGTCGTCGAAGCGGAGGATCTCAAGGGCGACGAGGAATCTCTGGTCGTCTTTGTAGAGGTTGCAGAAGACGAACTTGACGTCGACCCGTGCTCCGGGGGGCCTCTTCTGGACGCCGTACACTTGGCGGAGGAAGTCGCGGCGGCTGTACTTGTCCGGGAGCGTCAGGATTCCGATGAGCACCCGAAGATCTTTGGTATCATTACCGCCGTGATTGGGGAGGGTCGTTTTTGCGGTGGTGTTGGTGGGGGTGGGGCTGATGCAACGGCTGAGGTTCGATAGGGACTCGAATCGGATCTCGTGGATCTCGTTGACGTAGGCGATGATGACGAGGAAGACGAAGAAGACGGAGGAGGAAACCATGAAGATGACTCCAACGCCATTTTTACAGCACCTTGTAGTGTTTGTTGGCAACTCCATTGCCAATTAAGTTGGAGAAAGAAGCTCAACTATGTAATTTTTCTTTAATAATAATAATAATAATAATTAAAGTCAATTAACCCCTTCATCATTGTGAGACATTGTAATAATATATAAGAGGTCTCTATTTTATAAATAAAAAAAATTCCCACAAAAAAAATTAAATAAAAAAATTCTAAAAATTGTGCTCGACTTGTAGATAGCTAGCCTAATAGGATAGGACTTAGGAGGGTATTAATTAATGATCCTTTTAAAAAAAAAAGAATAGGTCAATAGATCTAAAGTGTGCTCAACTTGTAGTTATATAATTCTAGGCTTCCACAACGAAGTAAACATTATCGTTCAAATGGTTCAAATGGTGGATCATTTGGTAAGAAATATAAATTAACATCGACACTTTTAATAAGTTTCTTTATATCCACCTATCACTGCTATAAATATAAATACAGGGGTGGAGCACGTTAAATTGGGTACAGTTTTTGACAAGTGTGCTTGCTTTTTTATTTTATGAACGGTTTTATATTAAAAGTGTGTTCCCAACCCCAAATTCAACTATAAGCAACACGCTTTTCCATAAAAACCATTCTCGTTTATTTCTAAAAAAATATTTAGACCGGTTTTTGTGTAAAGCGTGCTTAAAAAAACTCAAAACGAACACGGTTTAATTTTTAAAGTGTGTTCTCAAAACCAGATTTGACTAAAACAAACACACTTTGCTATAAAACCGTTCTCGTTTATTTGTAAAAAAATATTTAACCCGGTTTTCGTGTAAAGCGTGCTTAAAAATATTACAATGAACACGGTTTAATTCTCAAAGTGTGTTCCCAAAATCAAATTTAACTAAAACGAACACACTTTTCTATAAAGTCGTTCTCGTTTATTTCTAAAAACTATTAAGCTCGGTTTTCGTGTGAAACGTGCTTAAAAATAGATTAAAACGAACACGGTTTTATTTTACAATTCAAGTGTGTTCCCAAAACCAACTTTAACTAAAATCAACACGCTTTTCCATAGAACCGTTCTCGTTAGTTTCTAAAGGAATAATTAGCTCGGTTTTCATGTAAAGTGTGCTTACAAAAATTAAAACGAACACGGTTTTATAAGAAAAGTGTCTTCCCAAAACCAAATTTAACTAGAGGGAACACATTTTTCTTTTAAAGCGTTCTCATTTATTTTTATAAACCGTTCTCGATTTTTTTATTATATATTTATAGTTTTTTTTTGAATCAGATTAAGTAAATGCACAAAGTTACAACAAAATTTCGTAGCTCAGGTGGCAGGCGTGTGAAGCGGACAAATTCAGTAGGAGGGTGCAAGAGGTCTAGGGTTCGACTCTTGGTTCGAGAGGTAAAGTATTGCATTCAACAAGTGTTGAGATGGATATATATATATATATATATATATATATATATATATATATATATATATATATATATATATATATATATATATATATATATATATATATATATATATATATATATATATATATATATATACAGAGAGAGAGAGAGGATAGGGGGTTGGTTCTAATGTACTCAAGCCTTATTGTGTATCATGTGAACAAATCAGGACCGTTGATTGATTGAAATGGGTGGCTGAGATTAATAGACAATTTTACAATTTTTTTAATTAAGAAAGTGGTGGGCCCCAGCATGAAATCTGCTCCACTTGCAACATAAAAGGCGCGTGTACACCATTTGAGGGCCGAAATTTTTTTTTCTTTAAATTATTCGATGGTATTATAAGATTATTCGATCGTATAAATGGATTATTCAATTGTATTGATGAATTATTCGATGATATCCACTTGCTATCAATGGATTATTTGATCGTATCGATAGATTATTCGATGGTATCCACTTGCCACATGATAAGCGGTTTTTTTTCTTCGCATTATTCGATAGTATCACTAGATTATTCGATCATATCGATGAACTATTCGATCATTATTCGATAGTATCACTGGATTATTCGATCGTATCAATGGATTATGCAATAGTATCAATGGATTATTCTAATCGGCTAGTACCCTGAAAACGCCCTAAACCGTTTACCAAAAATAAATTATTCGATGATATCATTTGATTATTTGATGGTATCTTTTGATTATTCAATTGTATCACTTGATTATTCAATGGTTCCGTTACTTATGTCATTTTAACAAATAACTAAAAATTATTCAATGAAATCACTGAATTATTTGATTATATCATATGATTATTCGATGGTATCGATACATTCAATACATCTTAATCAAACTAGAATGCAAAAACATGTCAACGAAATTGATACAGGGATGCTCGAACTTAAGCAAATGAAAAATCTGTGAGATGCAAACAACGAACTTTAGCAAATAAAAAATCAATAAAAAACAACAACCCTGATCGAAGAATCACAACCAAAATCCAACAAACCAAATCCGGAAAATCAAGAACAAATCCTAATTCTAGACCATGTGCTATCATGGCTACATGACAAAGATTGAACATTTGAACTACAATGTGGCCTGCTTTATAAATTCGAATGAAATCCACACATGGACCCCTTGCTCATGGGTTAATCGAATGAAATCCACACATACCCCAAAATTCCTTGACCAAAATCAACAAACTTACCCATGGATGAATTTGAAAGCTTCGATTGCGCCTGGGTGAGCCGGATCGTCGACCCTCCTCCAACAACTTGAAATCGCCGGCGGGGTGAAATTCGGTGGTGCAGAGGAAGGATTTGGTCACCCTCCGCCTTCGAATGCCGGAAAGACACTCGTTGCACCGCCTTCGAATGTCGAAAAGAGACTTGGCACCTCCTCTTCACCGGCAATCACCTGAGTTTCCTTTGTCTTCGATTGGAGGCGGCGAGAGGTGGATTATTCGATCGGCACCTCCTCTTCACCGGAAGTCGACTGAGTTTCCTTTGTATTTGATTGGAGGCGGCGAGAGGTGGATTATTCGATCGGCGCATCCTCTTCCCCGGCAATCGCCATCGCTTGACTATTCGATCGACGCCTCCTTTGCAAACAAATTCATTGTAGAAAGATTAGGAGAGGATATGATCGAGGGTTTCAATGAAGAATTAAAGATTAGGAAAGATTGATTACACGCGCATCATTAAGAGAAGGAAGATCCCTTTTCTAATTTTTTAATTAAAATAATTAATTATTTAGGAATAATGATAACCCTCCATTTGATCTTAATCAACGCCCCAGATTAGAACCAACCTCTCTCTCTCTCTCTCTCTCTCTCTCTCTCTCTCTCTCTCTCTCTCTCTCTCTCTCTCTCTCTCTCTCTCTCTCTCTCTCTCTCTCTCTATATATATATATATATATATATATATATATATATATATATATATATATATATATATATAAGAAAACACTTTTTTATTTAAAATGTGCTTATTATTAAGCACGGTTTTAAAAAAAAGTGTGTTAAAACTTTTTTTAGCACACTTCAATTGAAGCGTTCTTATAATTCGAGCACACTTCAATTGAAGCGTTCTTATAATTCGAGCAGAACGGATATTCCCTGTATGGCAATTTTAAGAACGCTTCAACATAAAACCGTGCTTAAAATATGGGATCACGGTTAAATAACAAGCGTGTTTGTTTGGGAGCGCACTCACTATAAGCACAACACGAGAAGTGTGCTCCCATGCATACAAAAAGCGTGCTCTGGTCCCCCTTTTGTACTAGTGTATATAGCTAGATAATTGGAAACATGCATATATATATCATCAGAACTCTCAACCCACCCTAAAACCCGCCACATAGACAATATAGGGGGAACTCAGAAACCCTCCCGCAACATAAACCTTCAGAAGTGTTCAAATTAAACTTTGACGGATCAGAACGTTCAAATAACGATAGTTGTATTGGTTTCATCATCCGTGATTGGGAGGGTCATACAATACAAATTGGGTTTGATACAAGCTGAGGCTTTGGCTTTACAATCTGGACTGCCGTCAGCTTCAAATCCAAAAACTACAAATTGAAAGAGTCTCACTTAGGATCATTATAAACCACCTAAGGGGAAAAACGACCTGTCCATGGATAGTCGAGCTCCCACCAGAGATCAAAATCCTAGATTCAGGTTTTAGGAGCTACTCATTCTCCCCCTGGGTAATAGAGTTGCGGATAAAGTTGCACTTTTTTGTCACTCTGTCTGGGGTTTCACTATCATTATTGATTTAGGTTTTCGCGACCTCATCCATAAGGATGCTATCGGATAAGGCTATCCCTTCCCTAATTCTTTCCTAATTAAAAAAATAGTTCGAGGCTTCTTCAACATATAAAATAAGTAATTTTTTAAGTTTGTTGTTTGATTATATAATTTCTTTTTTTCTTAAATATAACAATGATCGAATATAATAATAGTGTTATCCACCCCTTATACTTATCCACCCCTTATACTTATTATTTTAGAAGCAAAGCCTTCACAAAAAATTGAGCCACGTGTCCAACTTAATAAATTACTTTTTCAACCACGTTCTCTTCAACTGCTCAAATTCACAACGCTAATCTCCCTCTTCCCCTCAACTTCTCCCCAATCAGAGCAGATGAAGGCACCGTCATCGTCGATCGCCGCCGCGTGCGCGGAGCTCCAGCCCTCCAATGTCCGATTCCGAACGCTCCCGTCGTCTGCGAACCATTTCCGGAGGGAGTAGTACTTGACGATCTTGGAACAGAGGAGGTCGAAATTGGGATCGGTGACGAGGATTGGGGATCGGTTGAGAGCTAGCGACGGAGGAGGCGTTGCAGGTGGCTAAGTCGAGGAAGTGGATCGGCTGGCAGATGTAGAGGACGAGTGGGACGCCGGCGCCGATGGTCGTCTTGGCGCCGACGTGGCCCGCGAACCCCCCGATCCGGGCGTTGTTGAGGCGGATCACGGCTTCGTGCGCGTCGATGGCGGCGCCGTGATCGGCGTTGAGGAGGATCCCGCTGTTGCCGACGACGGCGCAGGAGGAGTACTTCCTTCGGCGGGAAAGGAGGGGGAGGAGGTCGGAGAGGATGGCCTCCGGCGGGGCCTGATCGGGGGGGAGGTCGCGGCGGCGGGACCAGTCGGAGAGGAGGGATCGGAAGTGGAGGTAGAAGCGGTAGAAAGTAGGGGAGCGGAGATTAACGGGGGTGAGGCGGAAGGAGTGGCCACGGAGGTCGATGGCTGCGGTGAATCGGCGCCAGAGGAGGAAGGGGCGGAAGTGGGAGAGCACGGAGGTCGATGGCGGCGATGATGATGAATTAATTAAATTTCTGAGTTTAAAATTGAATTTTGGGTTAGGTTTTCTAGATGGATTGTGTTTGTTATTTGTGTTTTTTTTAGGGATTTGATGGAGATTAGATCAAATTAAAGGCTAAGATTAATCCATGTAATTAATTAATTAATTGAGAAATCAATTAATCCTTATCTTAACCCCTTCTTCCTCCCTTCTTCAATACTCTAATTCTGGTCGGGTGACCGTCTTGCTCGATTCTCATAAACGAGAGAAATTAAAGGGAATAAAGGGTTTGGATAAAGGTTAATTGATTTAATTATAGAGATTTAATCTTAGCCTTTAATTTAATCTAATGGATGAAAATTACTTCTCAGGAAATTATAAGGAAGCTTTTTATTAGGAGAGGATTTTGATCCGAGAATTAGGGGTGCTTGGTAATTAGGGTCCAAAGGGGCTTTTCATTTTGCAGGAGTTTGTAATTTGTATAGCTACGAGGAGGATATTTGTTTGTGGTTATGAAAATTGATTTTCAGTATTAAATACATTGGGAAAAAACCCAAAAATATTCAATGCTCAACCTATTATATATTTAAGCCTGGAGCTTTGACAAGGGTTCCAATATATTTTCGTTGGAATTTTTTTTGGAAAAATATTTAGATAGCAATGCATAAATTGTTTACTCCATTGATGAAATTTGTGAAATTGAAGATTATAGAAGATTATAAATTGTGATTTGATGAGTTTAATCATTGCAATTAAAGTATTTAATCATTGTGATTTGATGAGTTTAATGTTATGACCTCTTAAGGTTCATAATTAAACATACAATACTTTTTCTAATTAAGGGTCCAAGGCATTAAAAAAAACACACACTAAATATCATTATTTTATTCTTTAGCTATATAGGGTTTATACATTTAAACTTAGGGTATCTTTATCAAATTGGTTTATAATTTAGACAAATTTAAAAGGTGTAACATGATATGTAATCGATAAAGTATCATAGATCGAGGATCCAAACTCAATATTCTTAAGCAAAAAACTATAAGGTTTTTTTTCTTTGCCTTCAGTTAGGACGGATGTTAGGAGAAGTGTGAAAGTGGCTGATTTACCATTCTTTGTCAAATTTGAAGTATCGATTATCTCAAGAAAAGAAAATTTCAAAGAATAACATGAAAAGAAGCATGAGCGATATGTTAGTAGAAAATTTATGTGTTGAATATTTTGTTTAATACGTCAAACTCGATCGAAAATATTATGAAAAACCCGAACAAGGTTCGGGAAAAGAACTAGTTAGTAATAATATTAGTAGATAGTAGTATTTATATCAGCTAGAGCAATAATACTACTAATTTTAATATTAGTAGGTGGTAGTAACAGTAAAACACTATACAACAATTTTAATATAGGTTAATATGATTTTTGTTGACCGGCGACACATCGGGGAATCGGGCGGATGAAACCTTCCGACGGTGGTCCCTACTTATACTTTAGACTTACGATCCATTCTCTACTTAGGGTTTCATAAGTCTCTACGACACTATATATACTCATGACGCATACCTCTTTTAACCCTAATCTGTTCTGTCTGTCTCCTCTAATACAAAATTGTTTCCCTGCTGTAAACGTAGGTAAAACATCGTTACTGTCTCTGTGTCTTTCTTCTCTGTTATCATTCTCGTTATAACAAATTCAACAATATAGGTATAAGGATTACCAAATATTGTAATTATAAGTTAATTTTATGAGTGTTTAAGCCAACAATCCGTGTTCCTCGTGAACAAACATGCTAGAGTAGAGGGGATTAAGGGTTACTTATTGGGAGGCACGTCTTTCTTTTAATCATTACATTACCATTACTTTTTTAATCCTCCAAAGTACTCCCAAGCCCATTAAAATGACTTCACCTACTCCTAAGTCATATCGTCCTCGTTCTCAAAAAAAAAAAAAAAGTCCTATCGTCCTCTC
This sequence comes from Persicaria maculosa, assembly GCA_963922045.1. Taxonomy (NCBI): domain Eukaryota; kingdom Viridiplantae; phylum Streptophyta; class Magnoliopsida; order Caryophyllales; family Polygonaceae; genus Persicaria; species Persicaria maculosa. The sequence continues at coordinate 4,500,257 of OY998252.1, forward strand.
ATTTCCCGGCACACTTTTTTAACAAGTTAATTTTTTTTTATATAAAATATTATTTTTTATTAAATAAAATAATATTATACGGAGTACTTATTATTAATAATAATAAAATATTACTCTACAAAATTAATAAAAAAAAAAGTTACTCTAATATGAATAAAAAGTATATCAGAAAAATCAAACCACATCGTATAGAAATAATTTTACATAAGATTGGGTAAAATCTCTGGATAGTTGCATGAACTTTGCTATTTAAATTGTAGAGTACTTAATTGATCGGTAAATTTTCCAATAAAATAGAAAACCTTTTTTTAATCTGACTAAACCAATATTGAAAACATCTGTTAGAACATAAAAAGCACCAACCAATCGACAAAAAACGAACAAGAAACTCATATTATCATTCATCCGCGGACAAAGGTCCAAAAAATCCACTCAAATACGATCATCCGCGGATGAAAAAGAACAGATACGTGGCAGCCATGCCCACACCCCACGAGTATAACACGTGTTGAAAACCGAACACCACGTGGCACACCACGCAAAGTTGTCTAGAGTCTATAAATAGGGAAAAACCTCAGAGAAGAAGTGGACTTTTTTGGAAGAAAGGGGAGAAGAGGGCGGATTTCGGAACGGTGAACTCAGATAAAAAACAAGAAGCGATCATACGCGTGGGAAAAGGAACTTGTTAAATGGAAAGATGTGTACTGTTCACTACACTGAATTCCGCGGACGAAAACCATGTTCGTTTCTTAGTGTAAATTTCTATTAAGGAAAAGACTACCATTAATAGACTTCAAGACATTCAAAGAACGACAGGTAAACGAACCAAGTTTCCAAGTAGTCCAGAAAAAACTCGACAAGGGAACGGTCCTTCTTCTTTAAGTATAGGTTGACTTCCCGCGGCACAGGTTGGACCGCGTTGATTCTTTCATCGCGGGTCAGGCAAGCCCGTTGGGAAGTTTAGTTATTTCAATGGTTCCCGGGCCCCATTAAAAATGGTGGCTTCCATCGTTCGAGGCTTTTTCACTGGCGCCGTCTGTGGGAACCCCCTCACACTAAGGGGTTTCCTTTCTAAGAATATACAAAAATCCTCAAAACTTTTGAGAAAGTTGAGGTTTGTGACTAAAGTTATAAAAACAAGTTTTTAGATATCTAACACTGAACTTTCACGACAGATTCACGACGTTAGGAAGATGAGTGATAGCCAGAACTATCCAACCCAAGACATGAGCCAAGGAGTCCACCAAGATCAGGAAGCCTCTAGCATGTATGTCCCGATAACACCGCTAACAAATCCTGATGGAGAGATGGGAGGACAGAACCTCGGAACTCCTCCCCATCATTACGGCTATCAATATGGAATGGACGGAGGATTCATCCCACAGAACTTCTGGTATTATGAAACGTGACACGAACAACCTAACCCTTTTCAGCAGGAGCAGTCTCAATACTTCTATTATGATCAGTGGGGGCAGAATCCGCGTCAACAGGGGAATTACCGACCAGAAGAGCAGTATGGAAATTTTGATAGACGTAACACTGCATATGACAATCCCAGCAACTGGAACTATGGCTTTCAGAATCAGGAAATACCGCGCCAGACATGGCAGAACGATCACTGGCACCGAGAGAATAAACATAGATGCGGTGACAAATCAACTGACGTTTCCACTTCTACAAAATCTGACTCTGTAGAAAAAAGAAACGAAAATGCACCGGTAGGGTTCCCATCAGTGTTTACTCGAGAGATTTGTTCCGCGTCAGTACCAAAGCGGTGGAGAGATGTGAACCTCATGAAATACGACGGGACAACTGACCCTGAAGACCATCTTTGTCATTTCGCTACTGCAATGGGGATAAACGAGTATAATGATGCCATGTTGTGCAGAACGTTCCCTTCAACTTTGACGAAGATTGCGCTAACCTGGTTCACAAACCTTCCAAAAGGGTCCGTGACCAATTTTGCCCAGATGTCCCACATCTTCACGTCTCACTTTGGGAGTGCGCGATCAAGAAAGAAGACTATGCTCGACCTGAATTCCATCAGACAAGGAGCTGGAGAATCCTTGGGGCACTTTTTCACTCGGTTTACCAGCATGGTAGTTCAAATCCCCAATTTCAATCATGAATCGGCTATTATCATACTCATGGGCAATTTAGCTGAGGGAGATTTCAAGACATACTTGTTTCGGAAAAAGCCAACTAGTTACGATGACTTGAGAGAGCGGGTTTCAAGACAGATTGAAGCAGAAGAAGCAGCCGCGTCCAGCTCCAAAGCAAATACTGGGAATCCAGGTCTTTTTGGAAAATTGGCGGGAAAATTCAGAAAAGAAAAAGCCAAGCTTCCTAGACATCCTTCAGAAGCAATAGATTTCCATCCTCGCCGCGACGAAGTGCACATGAACTCAGAAAGGGGACAAGGATCTCGCAATAGAGAAAATCATCCACGTTCTTATCACCCAAGAGAATATCAACACGGAAACCGTGATATGAGATCTCCACCCAGAAAGGAGAATCGACCTGATCACAGACTTCGATGGGAGAACCAGAACCCTAGGTTTAACGAAGCTCGTCATCCACAAGAACGGTTTGATAGGCAACAAGATCAGCGAAGAGATCTCCCATTCCACAACCGGGGAAGAGGGAGAGGAAGGAGAGGACGCGGAGGAAGGTACAATTACACGCCTGCAGTCCAGAGATCTGTCAACCAGAGAGAAGCTCAAAGAACGGAGGCAAGACAGATACCAGAACCAGAGGGCTTCATAAACACCCTCGCAGGGGGTTTGTCTATGGCTGGGTCCAGTAGGCAGGAGAAAAGAAATTATGAAAGGGAAGGAAGACAGCCACCATCCGCGTCAAGTAGAAGAATTTCCTTCACACAACATGAGAATATTACCTTTACTCCAAAGGACGCAGAGGAAGTAAGAATGCCGCACTTAGACCCGTTGGTCATTCACGCGCAGATAGCTGCCAAGACAGTAAAGAGAGTATTCATTGATACTGGGTCTTATGTGGATATCTTGTCGTGGGAGGCTTTTTCTCAAATGGGAATCTCTGCGGCTTCATTGAAACCGTATTCAGGAACGCTAATCACATTTTCGGGAGGAGAAGTACAAGTGGCTGGCACAATCGAGCTTACAGTTGTTCTGGGGACGTCCCCAAACCGGCGTATGGAAAATATTGTGTTCACAGTGGTAAAAATTCCCACTGTGTACAATGCTTTGTTGGGACGCGTCTCGCTCTATAAATTCCAAATGATAGTTTCAATCTACCACTTTTTAGGAAAATTCCCTTTGCCTGGAGGAGGAATTGGCGAGGTTCGCGGACAGCAACCGGAAAGTAGAAGCTGTTATCTAACCTCCATCAAGAAGAATAAAGAAGTGATGTGTATGAGTGAGAATTGTGAATCCGTGGTCGGAGACAATAACTCAGTTGAACTTTCAGAAGCTGAACTAGAAGTCCGGCCAACAGAAGTTAAGGTACCTACCACGGATGAGAGAATTGCGTTTACACCATTCCCAAACCCAGAGGAGAAAGTCTACTTGGGACAAGCACTGGGGACAAGAGAAAGAGTTAGAGTCTTAGAAATCATAGCAAGGTCAAGAGACATTTTTGCGTGGAATCCTCGAGACCTACTAGGTGTCCCATCCGCGATAGCCTTACATACTTTAAGGATTCGTCCAGGAACGAAACCCATAGTACAAAAGAGGAGAAAAATGGCTCCGGAAAAAGCTGCCGCGGCGAAAGAGGAAACGGATAAGCTTTTAGAAGCGGGCTTCATAGAGGAAGTGGAAGACTCTGAATAGCTCTCAAACGTAGTTCTGGTGAAGAAATCTAATGGGAAGTGGAGAATGTGCATCGATTTCACTGATCTTAACAAATCCTGCCCGAAGGACAGTTATCCACTACCATCCATAGATGAGCTCGTTGATGGAACCGCGGGAAATAAAGTCCTTAGTTTTCTGGATGCTTACTCAGGATATAACCAGATAAACCTGAACCCTTCAGACAAGAAAGCTACAACTTTCATCACCAATCAAGGGATTTTTTGTTACCGCGTCATGCCTTTCGGACTCAGAAACGCTGGAGCGACATTTCAGAGAACAGTTGACCGGATCTTTCGTAGTCAAATTGGCAGAAATGTTTCAATTTATGTTGACGATATCGTAGTCAAAAGTGAAAGAGCAGAAGATCACGCGGCAAATCTACAAGAGACTTTTGATTCTCTACGAAAAGGAGGTTTGAATTTGAACGCAGAAAAATGTGTCTTCGGGGTTGATTCTGGGAAATTCCTTGGCTTTATGGTTAGCCATAGAGGAATTGATGTAAATCCTGAAAAAGTCACAGCAATTCAAAATCTGCAACCGCCGCGAACGATTAAAGAATTACAATCTTTAAATGGAGCGGTAAACTATCTGAGCCGTTTTTGCTCCTGCTTGGCGGATAAGTCATTACCTTTCTTTGCTCTGCTCAAGAAAAAGGGGCCGATACGGTGGACTCCCGAATTACAGGAAGCTTTTGGAAACTTAAAACTTTTTCTGGCATCGCTTCCTAGCCTTCACCAACCTGAGAGGCAAGAGGTCCTCCATCTGTATTTATCAGTAAAAAGTGTCACCATCAGTGCAGTCTTGACGCGAGAAGAAAAATTCCCGGTGTACTACATCAGTCGTGTTCTGCAGGATGCTGAGACATGATATGAACCAGTGGAGAAAATGATTCTGTGTTTAATATTCGCGGCAAGAAGGTTAAGGCCTTATTTCCAGGACCATCCTATACGAGTTATGACGGATTTGCCGATGCGACAAATCCTCCACTCACCATGTTTGTCAGGAAGAATGATGAAGTGGGCAGTCGAACTCACAGAATTTGAAATAGAATATACTCCGCGGAAAGCAGTCCTCGCTCAGGCTCTAGCTGATTTCATTAGTGAAACAAGTTTCGAATTGGGTTCTCAAACAGAAAGAAGTGAGTGGACACTCAGAGTAGATGGCGCAACTAACAAGGATGGGTGCGGAGCAGGGGTTACATTAATAGCACCTGATGAACGGCAGTACAATTATGCTTATAAGTTGGACTTCCAAGCTACAAATAATGAAGCCGAATATGAAGTCTTGTTAGCTGGACTGGAGATAGCTTTAATTAAAGGCGCTAGGCAGGTATCAGTTTATACCGATTCAGAAGTAGTGACGTGGCAAATAACAGAGGAATATGAAGCAAGAACTGGATTAATGCCCGATTATCAGAGAAAGGCGCGAGCACTATCCAAGGCTTTCTTGAGTTTTTGTTTAACAGCTGTTCCCAGGGATGATAACCAGCAGGCAGACGCATTGGCACGGTTGGGAGCTGTAATGCCTGAAGAAGTAGGAAGAGAAGTGGTCCTTGAAAGGATGAGCAACCGAAGACTTATTCAAGAAGTCTATCAGGTACAAAAAATTGAGATGGAAGACTGGAGAGCACCAATCGCGGACTATTTGGGCAAGGGTACTCTACCTGAAGATAGAGCCGCTGCTAAGAAGATACTTGTTAAATCCTCTCGGTTCACCATCAGGGAAGGAAAGCTGTACAAAAGGGGGTATTGCTTGACAGACTTATTGTGCATATCATCAAAAGAAGGAAGTCTTGTGGTAGAAGAACTGCATGATGGAGTTTGCTCGCATCACCAAGGGTGGAGAGCTGTTGTGGCCAAAGCAACCAGACTAGGATATTATTGGCCAACTATGAAGCGTGACGTTCAAAGTTATATCCAGAAATGTGATGCATGCCAAAGGTTTGGGAACTTGAATCACCGACCTTCTGAGACAATGAAGAGTATAATAGGTGCTTGCCCATTTTCTGTCTGGGGAATGGACATCTTAGGTCCATTTCCCACTGCCCCTGGTCAGTTAAGATATGTTTTGGTCTTGGTGGATTATTTCATGAAATGGGTGGAGGCCGAAGCAATGGGATTGATAACCGCGGAGAAAGTAAGGAAATTTCTATGGAAAAATATTGTCTGCCGCTTCGGGGTACCTGACTCAATAATTACAGATCATGGACCACAATTTGATTGCGAAACAATCAGAGATTTCTGCGTCGGTCTTGGCATCAATCTTAAAATCTCATCTGTGGCTCATCCGCAGACAAACGGACAGGCAGAGACGACCAATCGACAGCTGTTGTATGGAATACAGAAAAAACTTGGCAACACAACGAAAGGAAGGTGGGCAGAACTTTTACCTCTGGTACTATGGTCCTACCGCACGTCGGCAAAGACTCCAACTGGGGAAACCCCGTTTTCTTTAGTCTTTGGCATGGAAGCGGTAATTCCAATTGAGAGATTGATTCCTTCGGCTCGAATAATGGCATATGATCAAGACACCAATGACGAAGCTTTGGAGTTCGAGCTCCATCTCATTGAAGAACGCAGAATGACGGCAGCTTTGAAAGAGCAAGAATACAAGAGGAGACTCTCCAAGTATCGAGATAGACGAGTCTTTCCGCGGCATCTCAAGGAGGGGGATTTGGTGCTACGACAAGCTACTTCTGGAGGAAAGCTAGACCCTAACTGGGAAGGGCCTTATGTGATCATTAAAGAAGTTCAAGAAGGCGCATACAAACTCAGCACCCCTGAAGGTATTATTCTAAATAAGACCTAGAACGCGGACAATCTAAAAAAGTACTTTGTGTAATCACCAAGTAGCTACATGAATATAAAATTTAGTCGCCCCCGCGAAAATAAAATAAAGCGGTTAGAGGGCGCTTTTTAAATCACAAACTTGCATCTGAGTAATTTTATAACAAGTCCTAAGACGCTGGAGCTTGGCTCCGCGTCAGGCTTTTGATTGAATCTGCATTCTCAGAGATGACACTTCGTATAAAAACCTAAGACGCTGGAGCTTGGCTCCGCGTCAGGCCTCTGATTGAATCTGCATTCACAGAGATGATACTTCGTATAAAGACCTAAGACGCTGGAGCTTGGCTCCGCGTCAAGCCTCTGATTGAATCTGCATTCTCAGAGATGATACTTCGTATAAAGACCTAAGACGCTGGAGCTTGGCTCTACGTCAGGCCTCTGATTGAATCTGCATTCTCAGAGATGATACTTCGTATAAAGACCTAAGACGCTGGAGCTTGGCTCCGCGTCAAGCCTCTGATTGAATCTGCATTCTCAGAGATGATACTTCGTATAAAGACCTAAGACGCTGGAGCTTGGCTCCGCGTCAGGCCTCTGATTGAATCTGCATTCTCAGAGATGATACTTCGTATAAAGACCTAAGACGCTGGAGCTTGGCTCCACGTCAAGCCTCTGATTGAATCTGCATTCTCAGAGATGATACTTCGTATAAAGACCTAAGATGCTGGAGCTTGGCTCCGTGCCAGGCCTCTGATTGAATCTGCATTCTCAGAGATGATACTTCATATAAAGACCTAAGACGCTGGAGCTTGGCTCCGCGTCAGGCCTCTGATTGAATCTGCATTCTCAGAGATGATACTTCGTATAAAGACCTAAGACGCTGGAGCTCGGCTCCGCGTCAAACCTCTGATTGAATCTGCATTCTCAGAGATGATACTTCGTATAAAGACTTAAGACGCTGGAGCTTGGCTCCGCGTCAGACCTCTGATTGAATCCGCATTCTCAGAGATAATACTTCGCATAAAGACCTAAGACGCTGGAGCTTGGATCCGCGTCAGGCCTCTGATCGAATCTGCATTCTCAGAGACGATATTTCATTATTAAAAATCAGAACACTAGAGCTTGAAATATAGCCAAACATTCCAAGATCCAAACTCATCGATGGATCACTATTAAAAACATTTTTTGGGATTCCCAAAAAGTCTCATAATTATTGAAGGAAATCACAGCGATTGATACATAATTAAAGCAAAAAGAAATCAAGGATAAAACAGGACACTATGATTAAAAGGGGTTGGCAATCTCACATAAAGAAAAAACAAACATCCATCAACTTATATCCGCGGAGCACGCCCAGGGATGATACGAGTTCTGCCCTGACTTAAACGAAATCCATTTGAAGGAGGACCATCTGACTCCGAGGAGGCCCACTCCGCGTCCACCTCATCCCCCACAGCATCTAAGATCTGGACATCGAAGCGATTTCCTCCTTTGTGAATAAAAGTTAAAGAAGAACCAATGTGGACGCTGTGAGTCTCAGCAAAGTCATTCCAACCACCCCTCAAAAATGGAACCCTATAGTCTCCGCGCATAACCTCCACGGGGAAATCACGAAGAATCCTGGTTGACAGGAGTACGCTCCTAGGAAGATCTGGACCAAGTCTATCCTCGAAACACAGAGGCAAAGACTACCAAAATTTTTAAAGGGGTGTTAAAAAACAAACTAACTCAATAGAAAGAAAGGTCAAGCAATATAAAGAAAAAAGCTAACCAGACGAAGAAGTTGCTCAGGAAAGCTAATCCTCTCAAAAAAGGACCAAGGTAAACCAGTGGAAGAAGGCATCATGTAAGCGCATAACAAGACTAGTGATTATTTCCTCATACTCTTTTTATATAGCACGAATCTAGACATGTGTCAAAAAATAGAAATATGGAGCAAATAAACTTGAAAGGTCAAATCATGGAGACAAAAACCACAGACGTCATGCATGAGGAAAATAGTAAATACTGTTACTAGGACTTCTCAGAAATCCCGTGAGGAGAACATCGTGACAAACAGACCTCGAAAGACTAAAAATCAACATGTATAAACAGGGGGATCCCCAGAAACAATTGTCGAAGACTGGATAAACGTCGGCATTACAAACAAATGAAGGAATCTAAAACCTTATTCCTCTAGGGCTAGGATATCTTAAAAACCATTCGAGATTGTCTCATGAGGAGCATGATCATCATTATTTCCCACACGCGGATCCATCACTTGAACTTCGAAGTGAGCCTCACCCATATGAGTGAAAATCATAGAGGTCCCCTGCTCAAAGCCATGAGAATCTACAAAGTCTTTCCATCCGCGGCCAAGGTAGAGAAGACCACCATTACGCCGCTCTATGCAAACAAGGAAGTTGCGCAGTAGATAAGATGAGAGTAAAACCTGACCAGGAATAGCATCTGCATACTCCTCCTCAAACCGAAGTGGATGTAACTAAAAAATAAAGAAGTATTAGTTAAAAGTAATCACTCTAAAGATTTCCAATATATTTAGCTCACCAATTGCAAGAACTGTTCTGGATAATCGATTGCTTGAAAGAAAGCCCAACGGATTTCCGGCCCAACAACTCCGTCCGCCCTAAATGACAGGGGAGGAACTATTATGGATCCCCGCATCTCGATAAGATTCTTTAAAAATATATAGTAAAAATCCCTTTATTTATCAGTCACAAGGGAACAGTCAAACAAGAAAAGAAAGAGAGGAACACATGCATGACATGCAACGAGTGACACAATCACCAAGGGCACGCGTCGCACTTTTTCCTAGAAAAAGTTAACCAGATGTTGAACCTTTTCCCAAGATCAGTAAAAGTAAAATTACAGTAGGGGAAATTGAAATTACTTGTTGGTAAAAAGCGACGAAACCAAGGACAGGAAAACCTCATAAGACGAGTATAAAACATGCTCAAAGTATCCATGAGTAATGAGCAATCTTAAAAACAAAATGGATCCAAATCCACAGCCTAGGGCTTTTTACAGAGTCATTATGAGGGAGGAACAACTTCAAACCCTTCGCCTCCCCCTCATGTATGTTCTAATCGACGAAGACGCTGATACTCAGGCTAGGCTCTGGTCCCGCTCCAACCAGGAACACGAGGTGAAGGTAGACAAAGATGAAGATGGCCTTTTCTGGCTAACCCAAGGATGGCACGACTTCACACAAGCAAATCGAGTCAATGTCAGGTCCGCGTTGATTTTCACCTACATGGGTGATTCTATCTTTGAAGTCGACGTCGTCAGCCCGGATAGCGAAGAAAATGGAGAGATAGGCCATCCTTGATCTCCCCATAAATTCTCCGCGTCAACAATGTAACAAGCTTAGAGGGATCCAGCCCCTGTGAAAGGTTTCTGTACGCAGTTTCTATTATTAATAATAAAGGATCCCTCCTCTTATTTCAATTTGAGAAAGTACATGAGAATATTAAGGAAATCATAAATTCCCTTTTTTCTTTATTTTATTCCACGAAAAAGCTTATATCAAGAGACAAGCTTGAAAAACTCCAAAGGTATAACGCAAAAATAACTCAATTAGAACTGCACGATGAAGAAATTGAGTCCGAAGTAGCCTCGGGTTCATCCTTGACTTCACGACGCGGACAAACTTGAAAGGAAACATTGCCCTTATGAAAGAACATCATGGCACTTCCTATTCCCAAGTGATGAAGCATAAGAAATTCATCCCAACCATTGTCAATTTGGAAGAGACCGTTTTCACTCCAAGATACGGCCACAGGAAAGTCGCGGACAAGATAAGACGAAAGAAAAGCCCATCGAGGCGGAAGAGGTCCATACTCAGCCTCAAACTGGGGAGGCATAACCTACATGTTAACCAAATCAAAGCCTAAGTTTAGGAAGCTCAAATTTCATTTAAAACAAAGTTAAAAGAAACTCACTAGCCGGGAAAGTTGTTCCACATTCTCAATCTTTTGAAAAAAGGCCCAAGGATTAAAGTTTCCTGGAGACATGATACTTGCAGCAGCACGACCGATAAACACAACTCAGGAGATAGCAAAAAAGACGGAGATTAGGGTCTTAAGAAGAAAAATTCATCCGAAAGAATGAAGACAAGTGGTGAGGAATTTTGAACACCAGGACTAACCCATTCAACACTTGGAAAATTTGGAATATAAATATATAAGTATTTACTATAGATAAAACATGCAAGCAGTACCAATGTTTTAGCCAAAGAGATCTTCAACCCATTTTGAAAACGAAAGAAGTATCTCACCGATGTACCAAAAACCAGGAAACCATATACAGATTCCCAATATCCTTAAAAAAGTTTCATCCCACACACAAAACCAAAAATCAAAGTCTTCTAAGGAGTGGCTGCCTTCTCAACTTCTTCCTCCGCGTTCTCATCATCGTCATCTTCGGAATAAGAATCTTCCGCGTCCATCTCCTCCTTTGAAAGCCCCCAGTCAGCACTCTCCAAGCTAGGCTCGAATTTTTCCAAAGGAACACCTGGGTTATTTGATGAACGCGTAACACTCTGGTTGATCCCTGCAACCATTCCCTTCCGAAAATAACTAAAGCATTTATCTTTCAGAATACTAGAACCTTTTGAAGTCTGAAGACAAGCTTTCTCCACGGAGGACAGAAAAGATAGACCGGCCTCGGTTTTGATCCACTCAGAGGATAAGTAGCTCAAACCTTCAGGACTCTGAAGCCATTGCAGAGCCACGTCTTGATCTGAGCGCGCCTTAACGGTGTCAAGCTCCTGTTTGGTGATGGATAGCTCCTCGCGAAGGATGGAGAAGTCCTCCTCCATCTTATCAATGGTAGCATGTTTAGTTTGAAGAAGCTTCCGCGAAACACCATCAGAAGCCTCTAGCTCTTTGACGCGGGAGACAGCAGAGTTTGAAGAAATTTTCAAATCGTCGTATTTCTTCTGTAAAACTGCCATAGCCTCTTTCAGAGTTTGCACCTCCTCGTGAAGGTCAACCGATCTTTTCCTAAACTTTTCCACTGAGGCCGGATCCCCCACTGTATTAGCCAATATGCGAAGCTGGTGGTTCAGTTTTTTGATTTCTTCATCCTTCTTCTTAAGATCTTCCTCTCTGCATACCATACGTCTCTCAACATCCGGTTGAATCACCCTCAACTATAAAAATCGGGGAAAGAGTAAGAAAATTTGAAAATAAGACGCGTCAAGGAAGATAAGGAGAAACAATAAAAGGATTTTAACTTACCCACTGAATTATACGATCGAAGTTAGTGGAAAGAGTAACGGGGTCCAAGCGTTTAACATATCCTTGCTCTGGGAAACAACGTTTCTTGGCTGGAAAAGCAAGACCTTGTAGGTCAACCGGATCAAAACCTGGGATAGGAAATTCACGAAGGGTTGCCACACCCTCCAAAAAGAGCCCCTTTTTATCTGAAGCTGATGGCCCAACAGCGATGGCAATTTTCCTCTTTTTGGATTTCGAAGATTCCGGCGCGGACGGACAAGTGCGTTTCTCTCGAGATGCAGGAACCAATGATGAAGATTCAACTAAAGCTCCAGTCTCGTCCGCGAAACTTACATCAACATTTGACGTCACTTCTAAGGCAGGAGGAGGAACAGGAGGATCATTGGCTACAGAACTTGATTTCTTCTTCTTCCCAGATTTGGCTTTATGCCGCTTCAAAAGTGCATCCAGATCCATTTTGTCTAAAAAACAAAATACATTTCCCGATAAGTTATCCATTTTAAGAAAGATAAAGCATGAAAACGCAAATTAATAAACAAAGAAGCCACCTAGTCGCGGATGAGGCATGCTTAAGCCAGCCATCTCAAGACGAAACGCGGATAACATTTTATCCCACGGAAATCTAGAAATATAAGAAAATGACAGCTTGAACTGAGAAAGATTGGAAATTTTCGGTTTTGACGCAGAGCAAAAAGGCCCTGGGACCGTTCGACAATTAAAGCCTTGCCCGGATCTGTCGCGGACCAAAAACCACTTATATTTCCAATTTGGTTTACTAGACAACCTCTCCATATACTTACAACTTGAGTTGCATTGGTAAAATCTTGTGTCTTGAGTCCCCTATTTTAAGGAAAAAATACTGAGCATCAACTTCAATGAGGGGGCAACACCGATCTCCTTGCATCTCATAATGAAACTGGTAAAGAACATCCAACCGTTAGGAACAATCTGAGCAGGACTCAGGTTATATTCCTCCAAAAACTTCGAGAAAAAAGGATGAAGAGGAAGTCGGAAGCCCTGAGATAAACTAGCTGCATATACGACTAAGCAATCTTCGTAAGCGTCCAAACAACCACCTCCTTCCTCGGGAAGACAGAATTCAACACCCGCTGGCCATGGGAAGACTTGCGAGAGAGCGTCAAGATCTCCAAAGTTCAATAGAGTAGTACAACCCCTCAATTTACTCACAGGGGACCTCCACGGATGAACCCTTTCAAGCACAACCGGTGGACGGCTGGTTGGAGGAGGAAGAGGTCTGAAATCCCCCAGAAAAAGACAAGAATCTAGATCCCCTAAGTCATACACTGGGGTGTCCAAGTCGCTCAAGTTCTCCTTAGAACGAATTACCTTAGGGCTTTCTGCTAAACCAATTGGAGGAAGCTCATAAGGAATCCAAACCTCTTCCAAACCTTGATCCGTCGACTGAGATACGGACGAAGTCCCCGCGTCCACAGAAGAACTAGCACCTGAGTCATCCACAGCCTTTGGATTGTCATCTTCCGCGCATCCCTTCGAAGAAGAAGAAACTGAGTAAGATGAAGAATAGTAATCAGGGTCAGAACGCTTCCGGCGCCTTCTCACCTTAATAGGGCTACCAGTAGGACCAACTCGATCCGGGATAGACGCGGATGTAGAAGAAGATGACTCCGACGAGGAATCATCAGAGTTGGAAGAGGAACTCCCAGAGGAGGAAGAAAGTGTCTCTGGGGACGGACGCGCTTGAGAGGATGAAGCAACACCACTCCTCCATCCTTCATCCCTCTCAAAATCTTCTAGCGAATCACGCTCCTTATTGAGATTAGCCATTTCTAAAAGAAACTAGAAGAAAATTGTACGAAGTTTTACTCACACAAAGTAAAATTTCATCCAAAAAACACATTTGAGACGATTTCATACCCAAATCCACGATCTAAATGTCAAAAAATCAAAAAACTCAACAGAGAAAACTCAAGAACAGCCTAGAGCAAGAAGAAATACCTTGAAGAAATTGAAGAAAACCACCAGAAACCTCAAGCAAACAGCCGGAACCCTAGAAAACCGCCGCCGGAAAACTAAGATAAAGATAAGGATAAGGATTAAATTTCTTGGAAAGTAGAAGAAGACAAATGTTGGGTGAAAAAGAGAACGGAACGGGGTAACTTATAGAAAAATTACCGACGTTTAGAATTCCAAACATAAATGGGCCTGATGGGCCCAAATTGGGCCATAACTCAATGAAAGAAAGGCCCATCAACCCTAAATTGGAAACAATAACGGTAACAAAGCTACAGATGTTTACATTTTTATCGATCCGCGTCAATCCCTAGACGGAATCAACACGGCCCGAGGAGCTGTGACTAAACCAATATTGGAAACATCTGTTAGAACATAAAAAGCACCAACCAATCGACAAAAAACGAACAAGAAACTCATATTATCATTCATCCGCGGACAAAGGTCCAAAAAATCCACTCAAATACGATCATCCGCGGATGAAAAAGAACAGATACGTGGCAGCCATGCCCACACCCCACGAGTATAACACGTGTTGAAAACCGAACACCACGTGGCACACCACGCAAAGTTGTCTAGAGTCTATAAATAGGGAAAAACCTCAGAGAAGAAGTGGACTTTTTTGGAAGAAAGGGGAGAAGAGGGCGGATTTCGGAACGGTGAACTCAGATAAAAAACAAGAAGCGATCATACGCGTGGGAAAAGGAACTTGTTAAATGGAAAGATGTGTACTGTTCACTGCACTGAATTCCGCGGACGAAAACCATGTTCGTTTCTTAGTGTAAATTTCTATTAAGGAAAAGACTACCATTAATAGACTTCAAGACATTCAAAGAACGACAGGTAAACGAACCAAGTTTCCAAGTAGTCCAGAAAAAACTCGACAAGGGAACGGTCCTTCTTCTTTAAGTATAGGTTGACTTCCCGCGGCACAGGTTGGACCGCGTTGATTCTTTCATCGCGGGTCAGGTAAGCCCGTTGGGAAGTTTAGTTATTTCAATGGTTCCCGGGCCCCATTAAAAATGGTGGCTTCCATCGTTCGAGGCTTTTTCATAATCTACATTGAAATTTTTTTTTGATTAAGTAATAATTCGAGTTCAGATATACCTGAAACTCGAGAAGCCGATAAGTCGACAGACGGATGAACCGTCGAGCATACAATTAAACCGAAAATACAAAAAAAAAAGAAAAAAAAAAGCGCAATCAACAGGGTACATGCACTCTGAACCAAAATCTATAGTTAAAAATCTATATTTAAAATAATTTAAAAATAAATATTCCCTCCGTATGCGTATATTTGATTTCCAAGATATTCTAATTTCTCACACTTGTTCCGTTCGATAATAAATCATGTCATTACTATTGATTAAAACTCTCAAATTTGATTATAGTTCGAATGTATATAGTTTAACAAAAAGTAGAAGCATTTATGTGAAATTCCGAGAAACTCTGAGTTGGGTCGTATAAAAACGAGAGTGGTGTCGGGTATATATTGTTTATGTTATAAGGTCGGAATCCACCCTTCTAACACAAAAGCCTAAGCCATTGTGTCATTGTGTAAAGGTTTCACCTCTTGTTATATTTTGGTTTTGGTTGTCACCAATTTTTCCTGTGTGGGACTCTACCCTTGAGTAGGTAAATAAATAGCGGTCATTCCGGGATTCGAACCGGGGACTTATGGGTACTACCCACAAGTCCTTTCCGGTGAGCCATTTCGAAATGGTTTTGTAGGACTCTACACACAAACCCCAAATATGTTTGCTAAACGGTGTGTGAAGTGATTTACATTTGTTTAATCTTCAAAAATGTTCATAATATTTTTCTCGATTATTAGATTTTAGCTTATAATATATATATCTAATCGAAGCAATCAACGAGATAAACTTATAATCTAGCAAGTGAATCGCCAACACTCGGATTTGCCTGAAAATAAAAGAGGAACAAATGATGACCGTACCGATCGTTCGAGTAGTTAACTAAACTAATTAAAAATAACGAATCAGAAGCTGATTTAGTGATTGTGGTGCTACATCCCATCCCATGTTAAGAGATTCGAAATTCGAATCCCTTTGGAAACATGGAAACGCTTGTGAGTGGGAGGGTCAACTACTTAAATGGATTACACCGTACCCGATCCAGATGTAGAACGACTGAATCGATCGAACTGGACTAAGATAAAAAAAAAAAATTAAAAATAACTACATATGATCAATGTGATAAAATTTGGAGGGGTTGAGCACCGCGGCGGTGAAATTGAAATACCGCAGCGTCTTGATCCACATATCCTGCGTCTTCAGCTTGTGCACCGCCACCGTCTCCGGCCACAGCGCGTGGGTGCACTGATCCGGCGGCTCCGGGTAGTTATACATGGCCCACTTGGTGTTCACCCGGTTCTTGCCCCTCCCTCCAGACCCGATTATGCGGCCCAGGACCATGTCCTCCGCGCCCACCAGCTGGGCCGGAGTGAGCTTGCCGGACTGGTCCCGCAGCCACTCGACCACGTCCCACGACACCAAGTAGCCCATCCCCGACATGTAGTCCCTGAACGGGTCTGTGCTCTCGCACGGGATCACGTAGCCGTAGTACAAGTCGGTACGTGGCAGCGGCATCAGCGACCGAACGAGCCGATCCACCCGGAAGAATGTGTCGTCATCCGCCTTCATCACGTAGTCGTACGGCGGTTTCCCTCCGTCGGTCGTCGTGTTTCCTAGCAGGGATGGGAGGCTCGCGAAGTAGAAGAAACTTTTACCTATACAACAAGGGGAAATATTTTACTATTTAACCAATCCTTAAGTGTGCAGAGTAATTTATAACCAGTGAAATTATTCATAGTTATTAAATAATTATTCGTAAATAATGATGTAATTATTCGTATGTACAACAAGTGTAATTGTTCGCAGGTACCAAATGATTATTCATAGATATGTACATACGAATAATCATTAATTTGATACCTACGAATAATATCACTGTTCATAAATTACTTTTAATCCAAATCATTTGATCTTTTTAATCCGAAGTTTCATATTTGCTCACAAATTACACCGTTAGGAGTGACTACACATGATCTATCCTCTATATATATATATATATATATAAAAGATAATTTTTCGGTTTATACAATATAATAATTGCTTTTTTAAAAAAAAAGTTCACTAAAAATTTAGATTTGTGGAAAAAGGGAAAAAAGAGTAAGAGATTCTTACGATTTTTAGATATTACATCCGTCTCAAAATACGACTCATTTGACTTTTTAACATGTTTTTTAAACGAATTAAAAAGTATATAAAATATGAACATTTTTGTTAATTTTTTAAAACAACTTTATACATAAAATTAATTTAAAAAATTAATAAAAAAGTTAATATTTGATAATCCATCCTTCTCAAAATCTAAGTCGTTTTATTAAAACTTATACACAATAACTTTGTAGAAT
The DNA here is from genome assembly GCA_963922045.1 of Persicaria maculosa. Classification (NCBI taxonomy): domain Eukaryota; kingdom Viridiplantae; phylum Streptophyta; class Magnoliopsida; order Caryophyllales; family Polygonaceae; genus Persicaria; species Persicaria maculosa. The sequence continues at coordinate 4,517,538 of OY998252.1, forward strand.
CTCGATTACAGGTGATCTCGATTGCAACATTGCGTACCTTCATTCATGGCTTCAGTGCAATTGAGCATGATAATGTCGTTGTGGTGGAGGATCTCAAGGGCGACGAGCAAGTGTTGGTCGTCCTTGGTGAGGTTGCAGAAGACGAACCTGACATCGACCCGTACCCCAGGGGGCGTCTTCTGCACGCCATACACTCGCCGGAGGAAGTCCCGCCTGGGGTACATGTCCGGGAGCGTTAGGATTCCGATGAACACCCGGAGTTCGTCGCCATTATTACCGTCGTCGTCGTGTAGGACCATCGTGGCATTGGTGGTGTTTGTGGTGACGGTGGTGGTGGTGTTGGTGGGGTTGAAGCAACGGCTGAGGTTCGAGAACTCGGATCGGATCTGGTGGAGCTCGTTGACGAAGGCGATCATAAGGAAGAAGACGATGAAGATGGAGGAGGAGACCATGAAGATGATCCCGACGCCATTTTTACCGCAGCTTGTAAGTTTCAATCGTGTTGAAGGCTTCGTCTCCATTGAGGGGGTGGGTGGAGCTAGCTAGAGATCGATCGATTTACGTCGTATTTATGTTTTAAGAGGTTAATTATAATAATTATAAAGTCAATTAATTCTTTAATCTTCGTCAAACAGTATATTATAATCCCACCGATCCAACTTATAATTATGCTGAATTTTTATTTTAACGGCGTGGAGGATTCTGTAGAGTATAGAGGCTTATGCTGGACATGCATACAGACAATATATTCCCCCTTTGTGGGTTGTTAAGTTAGAAATAAAGAGGAGCTAGATGAGAGGCATCTGAGGATGAGTATAAATAAGGGTGAGGTACATCAATTCAAGTAGTAGCTTGAAATACAATTCTCTGTCTCTAATGGCGGATTGTAACCAAACCTATCTTCCTCCATAATAAAGCTTTCATTAGCTCTTCCAATCTCGATTACAGTCGGCTTTACATGGTATCAGAGCTTCTGTAGAAGCTTGGCTGTGATTCGAGACTTCGTTTCCGCAAATTCAATTCTCGTAGCCTTTCTTGAGCAATTTTACTTTCGATCGCTCGTTTCTTGCAATCGCTTATCATCTTGAGCGATTGTTGTCAAAACTCTCAGAATCCGAAGCTAATTCCTATTTTCTCTCTGAAATTCACTCATCATGAACGGAGGTAATGGATCTCCGACGCCGCAAGGATCTGAATCTGGAGAAGTCACATCCAGATTGAACAACGATCCATTGGCCTTGTCCAATTCGGATCACCCCGGGGCGCAGCTCGTATCAAATGTCTTCAACGGAACAAACTTCCTCAGCTGGAGCCGGAGCATGAAGATGGCGCTGGGAGCAAAATTCAAGATCGGCTTCATTGACGGGAGCCTTCGTCAACCAAATCCGGGATCGCAGGACTACCAGCGCTGGATCCGAGCTGACTACATGGTAAGATGTTGGATCCTTAACTCCATGTCTGGTACTTTCTCTGAAGGATTTGTGTATGTGAACTCCGCGCGCCAACTGTGGGAAGAGATCGCTGAAAGATTTGGTCAATCCAATGGACCTTTAGTCTTTCAGCTAAGGCGTGAATTGAGTAACTCAGTGCAGGAAAATCTATCTGTTGTCGAGTACTATGGAAAACGTAAAAGGATCTGGGATGAGATTGACAGTTTGGAAGAGATTCCGCAATGCTCGTGTGGAGCTATGGACAAGTGCTCATGCACCTTGCTGAAGCGCATCCTGGAAATGCAAAACAATAACAAACTGATGGAGTTCTTGCTAGGACTCAATGACGGTTTTGAGACAGTCAGGAATCAAGTCCCGTCAATGGAACCTTTGCCATCAGTAAACCGAGCATACTATCTGGCTATGCAGGTTGAGCGACAGAAAATTGTTACTGGCAACAGTGCAGATTCACATGCTTTGAGTGTTAACAGAGGCAATAGACAGCAGCAGGAGTACAAGAATGGAGATAAGAATGGTGTCGGACCATCTAAGCGAGGGAAAACTGATAAATCTGACAGAAAGTGTACCAACTGCAACATGAAGGGCCATTTGGTTGATCAATGCTTCAAGATTATAGGTTATCCCAAATGGTATGTGGAAAACAAGCTCAAGGAAGGGGCCAAAGATGGCAAGAAAACAGTAACTGCTAATACTGTGAGGTCTGATGTGGTGGATAATCCTTTGGATTTTGATCATGATTCAGCAAATCCTGCAATGGTGAATGCAGTACTGAAGGAGGTCATCCGTTACATGAAGAAGGGCAAACATCTAGCAGATCCTGAGATGTCTAACTTCTCAAGTACGAGTATTGTTCTATCCTCCAATGCTTATCAATATACAAGTACTGCTGCTCTTGATTGGATCATAGATACAGGGGCTTCTGATCATATGACATGTCACTATGAATGATTGCATTCTGTGAGGTCTCTTGATCGCCCTATATGTGTCTATTTGCCTGACAAGAGCACCAAGTTTGTCCGCTTAACTGATGATATACAGTTGGAAAATAAGATTGTCTTGCGTAATGTTCTGCTTGTTCCTGATTTTGATAAGAATTTACTGTCTGTTGGCAAGCTGGTTGACGACACTGATTTGGTTACCTTGTTTGACAAACGGATGTGCTCGTTTCAGGACCCTAGGACAGGTCAAGTAAGGCTCATTGGCAAGAGAGTTGCAGGCTTATACAAAACTGGATGTGCACATGAAGTTGGTGATGATGTGATCTCACTGGTTCCAAGATTGGGTAATTGTTTGGTTTCCCCTAAGGATGGCTGTAATCAATTTAATAAGGTTGGATGCAACCAATCAAGTAAGGATGGATGTAATCAGCCCTATGTACTGTCTAGTCATGACTTGTTCCATGCTAGACTTGGTCATGTTTCTGTTTCCAAGATGAAGCACATTGCAGTTTGTAAAGCCAGTATCAATGTACACAGTTCTTGTGAGATTTGTTTGATGGCTAAGCAACACAAATTTAGTTTCTCCAAAAGTGTTTCAGTAGCTTCTTCCCTATTTGAGTTGGTTCACTTTGATGTCTGGGGCCCGTATAAGGCATCTTGTTTGGCAGGAGGAAGATACTTCCTTACTATTTTAGATGACAAGAGCCGGGCTACATGGACTCGTTTGCTGCACAATAAGCAACAAGTACATCGGGCTATCCAGGATTTCTTAGTATATGTTGAGACACAGTTTGGTTGTTGTGTCAAGCAGGTTAGAACAGACAATGGGGGTGAGTTCATCAACACTGAATGTGCTAATCTGTTTGCTCAAAGAGGCATCATACATCAACGTTCATCTCCATACACACCCCAACAAAATGGGCGTGTGGAGCGCAAGCACAGACACTTGCTTGAGATTGCCCGAGCCATGAGATTTCAGGCCTCACTACCCATTGAATTTTGGGGGGACTGCATTCTTACTGCTACCCATGTGGTCAATCTGTTGCCTTCAGCTGTGCTCAGTTGGAAAACTACCTTTGAAATATTGTATGGCAAGTAGCCAGATTATGAGTCACTTCGAATCTTGGGATGTTTGTGTCATGTTTTGGTTCAAGGCAGTGGGCGTGATAAGTTGGCACCTAAGAGCAGACGTTGTATATTTGTTGGATACCCTTTGGGACAAAAGGCATATAAAGTCTATGATTTGGAGAGAAAGGTTTACCTTGTAAGCAGAGAAGTTGAATTCTTTGAGCAAGAATTCCCTTTCTCGCATTCATCTCCTACTGTCATGGCATCCCAACCCCAGTTACCCCTTTTTAACCCAGTGGAGGACCCTCTTGACATGACCCCCACACACCCTGCCACAGTTATACCTGATTCCCTTTCTCCTCATTCACCAGATCCTTCACCTAATCCAGTTATACACTCTTCACCTGAAGATATTGATGCTCCCCTACCCAACCTAGTTTTGCCTTCCCCACACCTATCACCAATTGTCCCACATGTTGCACCTCCCCTGGCCCAACCCATCCCTGTAAGAAGGTCTTCCCGACCTTCAACTAAACCAAACCATCTAAAAGACTTTGTCTGCCCAACCATAATGCAATCCGCTGATCAGTCCACATCCTTCTTGATGACCACAGTTGATGATGCTTCCTACTATTCTCCTGCATATGTTGCATCACTCAATCTTGTTCTTGCTGCACATGAGCCATCCACATACAAACAGGCTGTTAAACACCCTCATTGGATTGATGCAATGATGAAGGAAATTGGGGCACTTGAGGATAACAACACCTGGATTTTGACATCTCTACCACCAGGTCACAAAGCTATTGGTTGCAAATGGGTTTTCAAAACCAAGTTCAGGCCAGATGGCTCAATTGAGAGGCACAAAGCTCGGCTAGTGGCTAAAGGTTTCAATCAAATAAAGGGAAAGGACTACAAAGACACCTTCTCCCCGGTTGCAAAGTTCACAACAGTTAGGTTATTCATTGATGTTGCTACTGCTAAAAATTGGTCAATCCATCAATTGGATGTCAATAATGCGTTTTTGCATGGTTTCCTAGATGAGGAAGTGTATATGACTCCCCCTGAAGGTTACACAAAGGCGCTGCCTGGTCAAGTTTGTTTGCTTAAACGATCCCTTTATGGCCTCAAACAAGCCTCCCGCCAATGGAATCTGGAACTCTCCAAATTCCTTCAGTCTCTTGGCTTTTCTCAGTCCAAATATGATCACTCCATGTTTGTGATGGAGCTACACGGTGGTGGTTTAATTGTGGCCTTAGTGTATGTTGACGACCTCATCTTGACTGGCACTGATGACAGTATGATTACCAGCATCAAGGCATCTTTGCATAAAGCGTTTACAATCAAGGATTTGGGGCTAATTCGTTACTTCTTAGGTCTCGAAGTATCCCGAAGCTCCACTAGCACCCTTCTAAATCAACGTAAGTGTGTACTGGACATACTTACTGATACGGGTATGCAGGATTGCAAACCCTCTCCGTTTCCTCTCCCACGGGGTCTCAAGCTTTCAACTGACAGTGGTGACGTCCTTGAGGAGCCTGAGGTTTATAAGAGACTAATTGGGCGCCTATTGTATCTCAATTTGACTCGTCCTGACCTGTCTTACTCGGTTCAGCACCTTAGCCAGTTTCTGTCCGAACCAAGGTTGCCTCATCTTCAAGCCGCGCATCATGTGGTTCGTTACCTGAAGGGAACCATTGATTTGGGACTGTTTTATCCAGTTCACACAGAGCTCTCTCTCTCCGCTTACTGTGATGCCGATTGGGGCACATGCGTGTTCTCTGGGAGGTCTGTCACTGGCTATTGTGTGTCACTGGGATCAAGCTTGGTTTCATGGAAAACAAAAAAGCAGAAGACTGTGGCGAAATCTTCGGCGGAGGCCGAATATAGGAGTATGTCTCACACTACCAGTGAGCTTGTCTGGTTGGACAGTTTGTTGGAAGATTTTCGCATTGCAATCTCTCGTCCTATTCCCCTGTTTTGTGATAACAAGTCGGCCATCTACATCACTGCCAACCCGGTGTTTCACGAGCGGACCAAGCACCTTAAGTTGGACTGCCACTACGTTCGTGACAAGTTCCTAAAGGGTTTTCTGCAACCTTCCTATGTTCGTTCAAGCCTTCAATTGGCAGACATTCTGACCAAGCCGCTTGGGGAACTACAACACAAGTTCTTAGTGTCCAAGTTGGGTCTCGTCTTCATTCATCCGGATCCCACTTGAGGGGGGATGTAGAGTATAGAGGCTTATGCTGGACATGTATACAGACAATATATTCCCCCTTTGTGGGTTGTTAAGTTAGAAATAAAGAGGAGCTAGATGAGAGGCATCTGAGGATGAGTATAAATAAGGGTGAGGTACATCAATTCAAGTAGTAGCTTGAAATACAATTCTCTGTCTCTAATGGCGGATTGTAACCAAACCTATCTTCCTCCATAATAAAGCTTTCATTAGCTCTTCCAATCTCGATTACAGTCGGCTTTACAGATTCAACATTATCGATTAATCCTTCTAAAACCCTTTACTCTTGTCAATGGGTTTAATAGTTTTGAATTTGATCCAAAAAGTGCCATTTGATATTTTTTAAAACAATTAAATAAAAGTGATTTATAAGATTTGTTATTGAAAATTATTATTTTTACCTTTTTTTTTGGTTGTTAAAACTATCCTCCTTGTTTTTTTTGTTTTTTTTTTTATATTAGGTAATAATTCAAGAACCAGACAAACCTGGCACCTCGAGAGGCCGACAAAGTCGACAGACGATGAGCCGTCGAACATACATCGAAAATAAAAAGGCGGTGGAATACAAAAGTGGCAATCAAAGAGCCCAGTCGAACAAACGAGCCTAACTCAATAAAGTTGAGGACAGCGTAGACTAACCCCCTTGTTGATTTAAAAGGTTAAAAAAGATACTCCATTAATTTTTATTTTTTTTTATCCGAAGATAATCCATTAATAAGTGATAAGATTTAGAAAAAATATAAAAGATCGATATATGTTACTAGTATTTAATAATTTACTTAAAAATTGTGTCAAAAATTAAAATGACATATAGTTCGAATTGCAGGAGTGGCATATAATACTTCTTCTGATCGAAAATATAAGGTGTTTTATTTTTTTTGCATGTATTCAAGAGCTTAAAAATTAAATAAAATATAACGCCCTGTATTTATTTTTTTTTTATATAGAAGATATAGAATAATGCATAAGGGTATCCTCTTTAAAAAAAAAAGTAGGTCAACAATAATACTACTATCTAAATTAAATTGTACGTGCTCAAGTTGTACAAATTAAACTTCTCAAAGTTGAAGAAGTCACCGGGGACTATAAAATTTCTCCCCCAAAAAATACAGAAAGAAGGTTGATCGTTCATAAGAATTAAGAAGTGCACGATCAATAATTAGAAGTGCATTCATATAAAATGATGCACTTAACTAAGGAGAACAATCTTATGAATATTTGTTTTATTCAATCTAATAAAAATAGTATAAATTCGATCATAGTAAAATATTAATTGAGTGGCCGGTTTTATCAAAAATAATAATAATCTATATATTAAATTAGTGAAGAGTGAATAGGTAATGGATCGATTGGATTGAATTTGGATGGTAGTATTAATTTTTCACACCTCATCCGATCCGTCACTAGGTCTGTTCACGGGTCACGAGTCAACCCGTGATCCGATAGGTTTGGCAGGTCATGGACCCGGCGGGTACAAGTCAGACGAGTTAAGAGTCATTGCGGGTTATGGGTCCGGATTAGGATCAAGAGTGCACACCCCTCCATCCAATCTCAACGATTATGTTTGCACTGCATTTCCTATTCCAAAATTTTGTTCAAATACTATAACCTCTGCTTGTTCATCCACACCCTCTATTTACGCTAGTGTTTTATCCTTAGATGATCACCATATTCTTTCTAATCTAACTATTGCACACGAGCAAAGTACATATGCAGAAGTTGCTCAGTCACTTGCTTCGTTGGAAGTTGTTGATAAGGAACCCACTGCTCTTGAACTGAACAACACTTGGGATCTTATTCCTCTCCCAAAGGGTAAGAAGCCCATTTGATGCAAATGGTTTTTCAAGTTAAAATTGCACCCTGATGGCACGATTGAAAGGCATAAGGCAAGATTAGTTATCAGGGGTTGGACAAAGAAGGAAGGGATTGATTTTACTCAGATATTCTCACCTAACATCAAAATGACAATCGTAAGGGTTCTTGTTTCATTTGCTTTGAAACGAAAATGGTTTGTTTTCCAGCTCGATGTGAATAACGCTTTTCTTCATGGGGATCTTTATGAAGAGGTGTATATGAAGGTACCCCCTCGATTGTCTGTATTTGATTCTTCTCCAACTGAACAAGTCTTTATACGGTCTTCGACAAGCTTCTTGTCAGTGGTATGTGAAGCTCTCCGATTCTCTGCGTTCTCGTGGGTACTCTCATTCACTAAATGATCATTCTCTGTCATCAGACATTTTGGAGATTTGATCCTCCGTAGTGTTTTTGGCCATATTGACAACATTTTCTTGACTAAGAATGATGTTCCTGCTATGATGGATCTGAAGGCCTTCCTTGATGATACTTTCGAGATCAAGGATTCAGGGGAGCTACATTATTTCCTTGGCATTGAGTTTCTGAAGGTTCCTCAGGGTATGGTTTTGTGTCAAAAGGAATTTGTCTCAGATCTCTTAAAGGAGTATGGCATCACAACTGGAGCTATGTACAGAGTAGCAGTAGAAGGACACCATTTATGTTGTTGTATCCCACGTGTTTGTCACGTGACCTCTCTCTTGTACAAATAACGAGTTTGGCGCTCAACTCTGAACAATTCGAATAACAGATTCATTTCTCCTCCTTTATTCCCCATTTTCGTCTCCGTTTTTCATCTCTTTCTTGATTGATTGATCTCAGATCTAGATAGTTCCGACAGGATCGGACTTATTACATGTGATCAATAGTAAAATTTAATATATAGAAAATGAAGGGAATTGAAAAGAAAAGTTAAAAAAACGCTTGGTACTCTTTCTTGATCAAGTCTCATCTTCTTCCCCTACAGATCTCATTATCTCAACCTATGAAGGCTATGATCAAACTTATTCATCTGATTAGTGTACATATATAAAGTCTTATGTATTATTCAGATCAAAGATTTGTTCATAATTTATTGATTCAGATCTGGAGAACTGTGGAAAGTCAAACAAGATGTATGAGAAGACACAGTGGCGGCCAAAAAAAATGTAATTTTTTTTATAAAATTTGATTTGAATATATTAATTTTAATCTTAAAAAACTAATATAAAGGTGAATTGATAAAAAGCATAATAAAAATTGAACTGTTAACCACTTGATTAATTTACTTACCTTTTAGATAAGTTAATTTACTTACCTTTTATTAACTTATCTAAAAACACTATATATAATAGATTTTTTTTGACCAAAAAAAATATATAATAGATTTTTAAAAAAAAAAACACCTCTTGAAATTTAAAAAAATATACCTTATATAATTCATTCAATTAAAATACCAACCTTTATTTTTTGACCAAATATTTTAAACTTTCAGTGAAATTTTATGTCTATAACCATGTCATTGTTTAACTAAAAGATTTTATTTAAAAAAGAACCTTATATAATTTTTTTTTTAAATAAAACACCTTAACTTTAATTTTTGACAAAAACCTTTTGTATAATACAGTCCATTCATTTGAACCGCCAACTTCTATTTTCCATCCAAATATTATAGCTTTGGATGAAATGTTATTTTAGTTACCAAAATTATCATATTTAATTATTTAGTTATTTTTAAAAAATAAAATGATTATTAAAAAATATTATAATATTATATAAGGTCAAGATTAACTCAAAATTATAAGCCATTGTAGAAAATCTTCACTTTTTCTTTATTGTATTCTTTATTTAAAAAATGACTATATATATACAGTTATGCACCACGTGTAAGTGTTATATACACCTTAATAGGACGGAACTTAGATCCATTTGATTCTAGTGCAGGTTGATACATGTTAAAACAACGTGTCATTGTAAAAATTTTGAAGAATAACTCTTGAAGAATAACTCACACGAATCTAGATCCGTAATTTGCCTGACAGATCTAGGATTTGTTCAAACTAAAAGTTAAAAAAAAAATAACTAATTACAAATTGAAATAAAAATGTGAAAAAAATGGACCGATCAATGCATTATAGTATCGTCTTCTGTAAATCGATGTGGGATCCCACACAAATACTGTATATAAGTAGGAATGAATGGACCTGAAAACCGGGCATTAAACAGAAGTGAACGTACGGATCCTACTAGGGTGTTATTTGAGCCGAAAATGTTCATGTTTGATTCACTTGTTAAACGAGTTCGAGTCGAGGTCAATTTTTTAATAAGCTTATTTTTTTTATATCAAGCTTGGCTTGTTTAAGAAAATAAACGTGCTCGAACCGAGTTTTTTTTTCGAGTTTTAAGCAGTTTTATTTGATCACAATATAGTACTCCGTAACTTAAAGAAAATTTTAGAAATTTCATAAAATTTGAGCTATTCGATCTTAAATCGAACGAGCTGAGCTTTCAACCGAACTTAAAATTGTTCAGACTCGGCTTGTTAAGGTAAGTGAACGAGTTCGAATTTAGCATTTTCTAGCCGAGCTCGAGCTGTTCAGTTCACATAACAGCCCTAGATTTACCATATTTGGAAGTGTTCATGCAACTTCTTAAGTACAATAAATGGAGTACTATTATTATTTTACCAAATAATAATAATAATTGATTAATATTATACTTTTTTATTGATATTTACTATTACTATTCATGCATATTTTTTTAAAATGCTGAAAATTATTTTTAAACAAATCGTTAGCTTTTTAGTTAATTATTTTACTTATTACATAATAATAACTAATTAGTACAATCTCTGCACCATGACACATTTTTTAAAACAAAATATTAATAATATAACAAATTATTATTATAAAATATAATAAAAGATTAACAATGTTAGAATAAAATCCGAAGGTTGGAGTTGATAATTAAAGTAAGAAATGTAAAAAAAATAAGATGGTTATGATGCCTATGAAAAAAATTATTAATTAACAGTTAGATAAAGATAGATGATTAAAAAAATATGTAAAATTTTCACTTGTTTACAATTTATGAAACCGTAGTAAAAAAATCTTATTTAATTGTTTTATATAGATTTATAGTTAGATCTTGATAATATATTAATTTAATTTTTTGAATTAAAGCAATTAATTAGAAAATGTGTAATATCTTAGAAAATAATTGTATATTAATTAATGTTAAGATAAGATGCTAAAAATTTTACTTGGCTAAAATTTATAGTTTTAAGGGGAGGATGCCAATTCATCAAATGGATCTTATTTAAAGTATTATACATAGCTATATATAAAGAGGAGGAAAAAAAAAACAAAGAAAAAAGGTGATTGATTGGAAATGAGAGAATTCAGGCAGGGGCGGCCAAGGGGGGGCGCGGGGGGGCGGCCGCCCCCCTCCGGCGACGAAGTTTCGTACTATTTAAAAAAAAAATAAAAAATAAATAAAAAATACAAGGTAAAAAAATAAATAAATGTGAAAGAGAACATAAAGATTGTCTAGCCTAGTTGGTAAAAGGATGGAAGGAAGAGTAACGAAAGCAAGAGGTCATGGGTTCAAATCTCAATACTTACTTTTTTGCACTCCTTTTATTCCTTACCTTTTTGGTTATATTTTTCTTTTAATATTTTTATTAGATTATTCATTATGTTACCCAAATATTTTAAATAATTCTTCTAATTTTTACTTCTATGAATTTTTTTTTACTATCAATATCATATTTAAACCACAATTTATGAGTGTTTTAATCATACTTTTCAATCCTATAATTTTTTTCATTTACCAATGACAAATTCATTAAAAAATTATAATTTTCTTTCAATAATTTTAAAAAAAATCTTAATCCTGCCCCACACACACACATATATATATATATATAAATTATTAAATTATTTTATGAATTTTTGCAATAAAATATCATATTTATACCATAATTTATGATTTATTTTAAATATATTTTTTTAAAATTTCTTTAATATATATACCGAGGAAAAAAAATTCTCGACCAAAAAGTCCGCCCCCCCCTCTAGGAAATCCTGCGGCCGCCACTGAATTCAGGTAAAGATCACATATATGCAAAAATTGTTCTCAGTTAAGAATATACTAGTAAAGTCCACGGCCGCGCCATCACGCGATTTTAAAAAAATCTAATCTTAATAATATAACAAATTAATATTATAAAATATTATTAAAAGTTTGAATAATAATTATTTCCATAAAATATTCTTAGAAATAATTTCATGTGATTTTTTTAAATCTCATTTAAAGTAGCGTGTATAATATTTTTAAAATCACTCTTATTGGTTGGTAAAAATAATAATATTATCATTGCAACTTTGGTTTAAAAAACAATAATATCATTAAAGCGAAAAATATTTGATTGGTTTAAAGAGCTAATTAAAAAAATTAATATTTTATATAACTTTATTTAACTATATATATAAATAAAATAAAGTGTGGATTAAATAATGGAGAGAGTATACACATCTTAGACGTCACAGTGTATCCCAATTCCCAACTATTTAGTTTTTCATTTAGAGCATCAGCATCCAAGGGGTTTATCGACCCTATAGCTCTCTTTCACTCCCTATAAGGTTGCCTTATGGGTGTGGAATGAACCTGATGAAATGGGAGGGGTTGGGAAAAACCTAGCAGCAAGGGGCAACCTCATCTTCATCTCTTCACATATTTGCTCAATTTTTTAATCAAAAATGGACCCCACAAGACCACATCATTTACTCTCCATTTTTTTTAACGTAAAAAAAAATTCTAAATTTGTTTTTAAATGGAGAAAGAGCTCCATTTTCATACACAGTGGAAGTAACAATTTCTCTCTATCCATTTTTTGTTCCCTATTTTAATTTAATTCAATAAAATATTTAATAAGCATATTAATATTAAATTTTTTAGATTAAGTATTACTATATCCGTTCGGAAAAACTTGTCACTTTACTATTCACGCACAATTATTTAGGAGATAAAAACTATATAAAATATCTATTTTTTTAATAATTTTTTTAACAATTTCGTAGTTATTATTAATAAGTACAAACTTGTTAAATTTTTTTATAAAAAATAAATATTTTAAATAGTTTTTATCCTTCTAAAAAAACGTTCATGAATAGTAAACGACAAGTTTTGCCGAACGGAGATAGTATTAATATTAATTATTAAAATGAGATATAGATAAGGGTGATGAGGTAACCTCATGGATGCGGGAAAAATTGAGAAATTCTTAAAGGAAGAGGTAGAGTTAGTGGAAAATGATGTGGAAGAAAGAGAAGATGAGGTGTCGAAATTTTATGAAGTGAGAGATAAAAAAATGGGGAATGAGTTAACCCATGGATGCTGATGCTCTTAATAAAACCCATAAAAAAAAGTGAAATCATGAGGTTTTAATCAAGCAAAAATGTGAAATTTGATTGATATACACTTGATTTTTTTTTAAACGGAAATAATTCGACATACTAGACATACCTGGTGGGTCAAAAGGTCGAAAATGATAGACAGACTAACTATAACGATTAAACAATGGAGTAAAAAACAAACAAAAAAGAAGTACCAAACCCAATTGATGAGTTGATGATACTGCAATAATATAATCGATCATGAATTGAAGCAATTCGTTGCCATTTTAAAGGCCTAAGCCCATCGTCACATTTTATAGGGCTTACTTATTTGTTATTAGTGGGCTAATTCGATGCACCCATGAGGCCATGAAGCATTATCTGTTGCTACTAGCCCATCTTTACATGTTAATGTTAGTCTTGGTCTCCTGTTAACACCTATAGATATTTTTTTAATGGGATGAATAGTACATACAGCAAAGCATCAATCATCTGATGAACCGTTAATTAATTAAGTAAATAACGTAAAAATATTCTCCAGCTCATCTCTAACACTGTACATCCCACTTGAAATTAACAACCATTTGTTTTGGATCAATAGTTGCCATTAACGCGGCTCGGTCGGTTGTTACCTCATTCGCTGCATCAAATGAAAATGATCGAATACAATACAACAAACCTCAATTCATATGGAAATTCATCAATTCAAGATCGATCGAATAATATCTCTCTCTACCAATATTGATGATCGCTCGATCAACTCGGAGAAGCAAGAGACCGATTCGAATTCGACCGATCGGAATAAGATCCGAAGCTGAACCCCCTGCAATACCTCAGCTCCAGCGACACCTGCTTCTCCAATCTCAACTGCCGGTAGAAATTCGCTATAAACACCTCCGCCTTCCTATCTACATCCTCATCCTCATCCTCTTCGGACACCGGAGAGCTCGTCGTCCGGTGCAGCACGCGGCTCGGGGTGGAACCGTTCGATTGGGGCACGGATTCAACCGTGCCGTCTTCGAAGGCCTCGATCAAGCCAGAGGGCCGGCGGTCTCTGAGGCTGAGATATCGGGGATGGGGATTCGAGCGGAGCATGGAGATCAGTCGCCATGAGGCGGCGGTCGGGCTGCCGAGGAGGATCCGGAGTTTGTCGACGGCGGATCGGAGGCGGCCGAGCAAGGTCGATTTGGAGCGTGGTTGATTCATCCTTACGAAGTAGTTACTGTATTGTTTTTGTCGTTGATTTTGGGCTTAAATCAAGATAAGGTTTAGGGGGTGGGTCCCGGGGACGCGGGAAGGAATCGGCGAGGTGGGGCCCGCGTTTGTGGAGGCTTGGAGTGTAAGTTTGAATCGATGTACGCTACACGGAACCGGAAAGTTAATCAAACCGTGTTTGTTTCTTTGCTTAATTAGCTTAGGCTCTATTTGAGTACAATACTTAACGAGTTCGAACTGACTAATTTGTTTATATTAAATATTTGTAAGTAAGGTAATACTCCCTCCGTCTCGAAAAACAAGTCGTTTTAGCATTGTGCACTAATTTTAATAAAACACTCACCTATCAATCAACATCATCATTACACTAACTTTTTTCATTAATTTTATTATTTTTAAATACCTACTATATTTTTTAACCAATCAAACTTTTTTAAAAAGTCAACAACACAAAAACCAATACAAATCATTACTATCCCCCTACCTAGAAAACCTAAAACGACATGTATTTTGATACAACTCAACTAGTCTAAAACGACTTGTTTTTCGAGACGGAGGGAGTACATTATTTAGTAAAATTAGTTGTTGGGTAGAGAAAATGAAAGGTTGTAAATAGAAAATAATTTTTTTTTAAAGTTCAGGTGATTATCTATTGAAAAGGTTCGTTTTTTAAATTTGAATTGACTAATTGAACCTGGGTTCAATTGGGTACGAAGAGTCATCTGGCGGGGTCTGATAATTACAATTTCATATTTTATAGAATTGGATTTATTATTCAGAAGAGGTTGGAGCTCAATTTGTTACGAAACTTTAAACTAACTTTATGTAAATCATTTTTAATAATAATAATAATAATAATAATAATAATAATAATAATAATAATAAAATCTATATTATAATACTAAAGGAGAAGTCGCCTACGACATGTGGCGGCTTCTCCTTTAATGTAGCTTTTTTTTAAATGATTTTAATTGATTAATCTAAACAAACTTGATTTATCTTAAAATAGGATTTGCAAATCTAACTAAATCTAAACAAACTTGAAAACAACCGTGTAGGCATGCCGTATAAATTGTTTAAGTTATTTTAAAAATCCAATTAACATATTGGATAACAATGAATAACAAACCCGTTGATTGCAATATTAAAGATAATTAAAGATAACAACTAATAACAAATTGAGATATATCCAAATCCAAGCATATCGGATTACAAAGATTTTTATTCTATTTAATTAATTAATTAACAACCTAAATAAAATTTATTTTTCAAATAATAACAAATTTGTTTTAATTGATTTATTTAGATCCTACCTTATCTAATTTAGAGGATATAACCAAATAACCAAATCTTAACTAATTAAAAAATCTTTTAATATTTTAAATATGTTTTTGTATAAAAGATTTAAATTGATAATGAGATCTCATATTTCCCCAAAAAATCTCATATATATCTATATATTTTTTTGTAAATAAATAGTTTAAAAATCGTGCCTATTTAAGGGTTTGTTGAAAGAAATGACTTTGTTAGTTTCTTCAATTCTAAGTTAGTTTTCTCTTGGTTTTCCGCAGCTACGTTTCGTGAGCTATTCATCTCGACGTTCAGTGATACCTTCATTTTAAGTTAGTTTTCTCTTATAGACGGAGCCTTCTTTTTTTGGCTTTTAATCTCAATTGTGATTTTTTGTTTGTGTAATTTCATGAATGCTTTCAGCTAATTAATAATCTTCTAAAGTGTTCATATAATCTGATTACGTTCGGAGTTATGATAATATTGTATTGATTTGTGTCTATAAGAATTCATCATTTCTCTCAATCCCAATCACTTAATTAAACATTCTTTGCTCTCGCCACGAGTAGGTTACTGGATTTGGCAAAGGTTGTTTCGCAAGAGAATCCAAAGCTCGCTAAGAAGAGGCAGCAACCCGTTCCGAATCCGAGTCGGGTTCACGTCGATCAGGACGAGCAACAGAAATTGAAGCTCAAGATGACGAGCTCGATTTGGTGTCTCTAACGGGTTGACTCATCGCAGGAGGATGCCTTTGGCATCCCCCCAAATCCTGCCAACCTCTCTTCTTTTTTCCTATTTCTTTGGTCTTTTAGGTTTCTTGTAATTTATTTGTCCGTGTGATGTAATTGTTGAGAGTTTATTGTCATAAAGTTTATGGATTTGTTATATGCTAAATGAAGATTTTGAAATTGATTAGTGGATGACTTCCTATGACTTAAAAAAAAATCATAAAATGATAAAGGAATAAAATTAAAATTTGTGGATAACGAAAATCTAATTTGATTTTTTACTGTGAATTATCAATATAATTATCATAATTACAAACATTCATTTCGTCGCAAAAAATTCCTCTCCACATGAGCTTTGATATAGTCATCTCATCTTCTTCTCGACTTGCATATGCATATATAGTTAAGAAAATTTGTAATTTTTAAATACGATTTTCTTTCATTTGTGATATTGTTAATTAACAGTGCTTGTGTTGATCATTCATTTGTGATATTGTTAATTAACTGTGGAAATTGTTGAACATTTGTAATATTGTTAATATGTGTTTGATCCCGATCTACAAGAACATTATTTTAATTTCAACTTCACGCTACCTTTAATGTTTTTGTTTGTTTTAGTTTCATTGTTTACCTTAATATGTTTATTATTTTGGTGTTTGTAGTTCTTTAATTTTTACATGACCTTTTTAACAACTAATTTTTTTTAAAAAAAAAATGAATGAGTTGTTAAATCAATCAATTAATAATATTAAAGGAGTAGTCACCTAACCCATGTGACGGCTTCTCGTTTAAAGTAGTTTTTTTAATATAGGGTTTATTAATTTGTTAAGATTTGTTAATTTGTTAATTAGATTAATACACATATATAGTGTTACATACATTGATACACATATAACTATTTTAAGCTAAAAAAACGCCCGCACAAGGTGCGGGTACTAAACTAGTAAATAATAATAATAATAACCAACCTCGCCGTTGTGTAGTTTATCCAATTGCTTTTTTATAAGGGAGTCCATTTTGGCCAAATGAAACAATAGGCCCGATGGGTTGGACCAATATTGAGCCCAAATAATATTCAAATGGACTTATTTTATTGGGCTTGGAAATTGTACAATTTTCATTTAATTATTTTACGATAAAAATGAAAAAAGGTTTGTTTGATCCGTTGGAAATGAAAAAAGGTTTATTTACGGACTACTCTCATTACTATATTCCAATCGGGGCTTATTTCGTAGGATAGAAATGGAAAATCTATCAAATTTTGGACAGATAATTGGATTACAATCTCATCATTGCAGTCGAGGGAAGATTGCCCCAAGATAATAACGCACGGATATGTAATTTGGATATTCCACCTAAGGTTAAAAAAATTCTGTAGAATGTCTGTCAGGATAGTCTCCCAACTGCCTCTAGACTGGCTCAGTGTGGGTCCTCTGTTCCTTCCACCTGTAGCGTGTGCAATTCTGCTGCAGAAGATGATGTTCACCTCTTGTTAGAATGTCATTATGTGCGTTCTTTATTTCGATTTCCTTCTCGCATAAACTCAACAATATCCAGTATGATAACTCATTCTCGAGATATTAAACCTATCATTTCCTTCATTGGGAACAATCTTGCTTCTGCGGCTAATGTGGAACTTGCTTTTGCTTGGTGGCCAGCTTGGTACAATCAGAAACAACACGTGTTTAGACAGGTTCCTATCCCGCCTAGAGATGCTTCAATACATATTATTAAATCTCGCAAGGAGAATTGGAGTAAAATTTCTCAACTAGAGTGTAGTCTAGATGAGGATTTCCTCTTACACACAAAACTCCAACCACCCAAAGAAGAAAAATAAGCATAATAAGGTTAAATGGTGTAAACCCCCGAATGGAACGTTTAAGCTCAATTTTGATGGATCTACAATTGCAAATAATGACAGCTCGGTTGGAGCCATAATCCGGGATTAGAAAGGACACCCAATACAAATATGCTATCAAAAACTTGGAAAACAAAGTCCTCTAAAAGCAAAAGCTCTTGGTTTAAAACTGGGAATCCAACACGCTACTCGACTTCATATCGACAAAATCCACATTGAAGGTGATTCGAGTATAATTATAAACCACATCAACCAAAAATCTAAATGTCCCTGGGAAATTGAACTAATCATGTTAGACGTCAAACTCTGACAACAGAGTTTAGGCAGCAGAGTGGCTGATAAGGTTACACATCTTTGCCACTCTGCATGGGGTGTCGTCGATATTCACAACAATATAGGTCTTTTTGACCACATCCAAAAGGATGCTGCTGGATAGAGCTCGCTAACCCCAATTCTTTCCTAACAAAAAAAAAAAGAAAAAAAAAAGATAGTGTTCAAGTTCCACAATAGATAACGAGGACATTCACGAAACCAAAAATTATGGCTAAATTTTTATAATACACATAATTTTCATTAATAAAACACTTAGTTTAATAAATAAATAAATAATTTTTTATTAATTTACCTTAATTTGTAACGATTATTTTATTTTAAAAAAATGGAACGGATTGGAGTGGATATATCTCAACTTGTCTCTCGATCCATGCATGTCTTGCTTAAGAATGGTTGTTATTTGAGTCGAGTGTTGTATGTTTATATATTTTTATCTCGTTTCAGAGCGAGTCGATCCTGAATTATTATTTAAACTTAAAAACGTGTTCACACACAATTTATCTAGTAAAGAGGACGTGTTTAAGCTAAACATTTTCCTTGAATAGGTAAATAAAGAGCGGTCGTTTCAGGGTTCGAACCGGAGACCTATGACTACAACCAACAAGTCCTTTCCGGTGAGCCATTCCGAAATGGTTAGCTAAACCTTTTCCAAGATGAGCTCAACTACTCATTGTGTTCAAGTTCCACAATACTCATTTAATGATTTTTTACAATATAAAATTTCACAAAATATTAAACCGTTCGAGATAAATTCAAACTTGAATCAAACTCATATCAGTGCTAACGTCCCTAACCATCAGATGAGTCAAGGATGTGAGGCTATGCTTGATCGCATTTAATGATTTGAGAAAAAATAAAAATCAAACGGGCAGAGATTTTATAAAGTTGTTTGGCCCTAAGAGATTAATATAGCTTGGGATATGAAATTTTAGACTTTCGGATTGTTTATTATAACAATTTATATATAGTTTTTAGAAACTGTTTTTCCGAAAATCGTGAATTTTTTTGGTCATAACTCTTTAAAAACTCTAATAAACTTGTGTCAAATAGGTAGACCTATCGAAACCCGACCTGAACCGTATGCTCGGAAAATTCTGGGTCAAGACTCGGAAATTTTGGCCCAATTTTTTTTTTCAATCCGAACCCAAAAATTCGGTAATTTTTCGGGTCATCTAGGTTTAGACACAGTGATCCGATTGACCTGATTGACCCGGTGACCTGATTGATCCGATTGATTTATAATTATATATGATTAATTTTTTTATGGAGATTCCAATTTATTACATTTTATAATTACAATCACTTTATCTTTCATTTTCAAACAAACTTTTGTATTTATTTGTATTGTATAATACTCCCACCGATCGGTAGTATTTGATTTTTTATCTTTCATCACATTTTGTAAGAAGATAAAAGCTCTAAAAAATATTAAAATATTGAAACAAATTCTATGCTTTTTACTAGCTAATTGCATGATTTTTTTTTTATTTTTTTTTAAATTTGAATATTTTATATATTTTTAAATTTTATTTAAAATTATGAGAAATAATAAAAATCAAGTATTTTAGATCAGAGATATTATATAATTACAAGCACTAAAACTTATAAACCACATCTTTAATTTTAGCATTTTAAAATTATCGCAAAATTACCAAACCGTTATTTTTTTTAAATTTAAAAAGTAAAAATTCGGATCAACCCCGAATTCAAGTCAACCCGAATCTACCCGGAATCCGTTTTACCCGAAATAATCCGACCCGAATAACAGGTCTACAAATAGGTCATCCGTTGCACATTCGGCTGAATCGGTCATGGCGTTGCTGGCTGACAAGCTTGGCTAATAATTCCGAGATTATTTTTACCAAAAGATTTACCAAAAGATAATTAAGAGTTTTCTTCCTTTTGTTTTTGTTGAAAAACAATTGTTAAAATAGATAATTAAGTGTGTCTTCTTTTTGTCGTTGTTGTTGTTGAAAATTAAGTAAGTTATTAATGGTAGTTTGGTTCTATGCGGGAATTCCAAAACTTACTTAACATTCCAAAATAACATTAGGTTTATATAAATTAGTATAGTAGTTGTTCAACCCTCGCTCGAGGTTAAGGGTTTAGATCTCACTCTTGACACAATTTGTGTAATTAGTGAATGTTCAAGCTTTTATTGGCTTGGTGAGCCTATCTGATGGTTTGCCACCTGGCTAAAGACTTGAGTCACTTGACCGTGCACAATAGTTTATACAGTACTCCTTTTGCTCCCTTCATCAGTTTCACCCTTTGCAGCCGAAGAACCAACTGCGTGCAATCAGTCTCCACAATCACCTTTCTTGGTCCCTTTTCGCGACCAAACATCAATACTCAGATCATCGCCTCACATTCCGCTATTAGTGGCGTTGATCCCTATAGGATCGTTCTAGCAGTCGCCCAGTACAAAGCGTTAGTGGAATCTCGCGCAACCAGCCCCACACCGCACCCTTTACATGGTAGAATCCCACGTGCAGAGCACCACGTAAAGTTTCTAACCCTCGAGACCACTTTGAGCAACCATAGCTTCAAATTAGTCTCTACATAAAATCATGATCGACAAGCCTCTAGTACGCCAAGACTAAAGTCTTTAGTGGTAATTAATTAGACTAACAAGTATAAATCTGTACTTATTGGTTGAGGTTTTGAGTTGTGATAGTACATAACACACATCATAATAGATCAATTAATTAATAAAAAAAATATGCTTGTTTTATTTAGATTGAGACTTTTAACCATGCTTGACTGTGATGGTACATAACACACAACATACATATATAATAGTGGATCTATTAATAAAAATATATATATTGATTTGTGGACCTTTAACTTGCGAAACGTTGTGGATTGATTTGGCCTTTCATCACTAACATTATTTTTTTTGTGATTATCCATTTTTACAGAGTAATATAGATCGAACTTTTATTGTCTATACACATGAAAACAACGGGCTCGGAGGGATTCGTCGTTAAGTAACAAGCTTAATTAGCTCTTTGTAATATCACTATCCACTTTATATATTTTCTGAATTTCATACCTATTATATGTAAATACTTTAAGTAATTTTTATTATATACTAGATTATAAAAGTCCGATTAGAAAGAAACAAAAGGATTAAGTTTTGATTTTTTTTTTTAAAATTATTCAAGTCAACAATAACAACATTCATAAAAAGTGAACGACTGAACGGGGTGTCAAATTAAATTGTATGTACACACTTTTTCCCCAACTATTATTTTCGAGTTTATAAATCATTCAATTTGAAATGTTCAAACCAAAACTATATATTTATAAAAATATTCAAAACTATAGAACGCAGATTGAAACCGCATCTGTTCTTCAGTTTTCGAAATAAGGGCTCACAGATCAATCATCCAAACGAACCCTAAATACTATTTTTTTTCTTCAAAAAATAAAAAACATATATAACACGTACGAATTGAACTCGCCTCTGATAATATTTTTATTTATTTTTGGATAAAAACACATAATATAATACTTTTTGTATTTTGTAAAATAGGTAAGACGTGTTTCTAAAATGCATCGTACTGTGCCTTTTAGTGCGTGGAATTGAAGAAGTGGATGTGTGTGTGTGTGAGAGAGATTCATCGACGAGTGTGTGGGAGGAGATAGCAGGTGTATAAGTGTATTACATTATGCATTTTCATAAAATAAATTCAATATGTGTTTTATAGTTTAATTTTTATTTTTTTTAATAGAAATTCAGCATTTTTTAAGTTGAAAAAAAGATGCGAGATTTGTATGAAAATTTTGAATATTTTGATAAATATTTTTTATTTTTTATTTTTTTTTATCCATTATTATATTCGTCTTAAATTTTACTCTTTTTTTTTTTTATGAAAAATAACCCCCGCAACTCGCAGTGATGACGGAATCTACAACACGAAAAGGGTGGGACCGACCAATTTTCTAGTCGAAGTAGGTGAAATGGCGTAGCCTAAAATTAGAACAAGAGGAAGAAATAAATTATTTTAATTCTACCAAAATAAGTAAATTATTATTTAAAAAAAACACATACACACACAAGCGCGGAAATCTCACCTCCTTCACCAACTCCCCCGACGGCGACCGGCATCTCACAAACATGGCAATCGCCGTGGTTGGTGAAATCCTACGTGGCGTTGCCTGGTGGCCTCCCCGGTCAAACGTGACCACCACGCCCCCAGCCCCGGGGCCCACCACTCCCTCACACCCAATCCAATCAACTTACTTAACCTTCAATTAATTTACAATACTCAAACTTGATTAATTATTTAGGGCCTGTTTGGCATGGCGTTTGAAAGCGTTGAAAATGAGCGTTTTACGATTCCCGAAAATCTATCTCAGCACAACGCTTTGTAACCTTGTTTGGCAACACAGAGCGGTTTTCAAACGCTTTCCCATTTCATCTCTGAAAAAAGCTTCCATGGTGTTTCATCCACCGCTTCCATGGCAAGCGTTCGATGAAATTTCAAGAGCGGTGGAGCTTGGAAAAGTCGGAATTGCCCTCTCTTCAGTCCAATTCGTCATCTTCCTCCGTCTCCATTTCAGAAAATTGAACTTCGCTTGCTTTTGCCATGTGAATGTGAAGAAGATGAAATTCGATCTGGTGGTGTGTTTTGAGGCTTGCAATCAACTCGACTCGCGATTTGATTTAGAAAATCACTAATGTCCTTTTGTTTTTGTTGGAATGTGCTCTTCGAAGGTTCCATCTCACCCAACATTGTAATTTGATGCTGCTAGATTTCTATTCACCAGTCACTCGTACTTATTCGGTGCTCGTTGTAATTTGATTTTTCGTTTCATAGCCCGACCTTGTTGTTGTGCTATAAAGTAATGTATTTTTTTTCTTTTTTAAAAGAACTTTATAACCCGGTCCAAATATGATTGGGTTGTAAAGTCATGCATCAGATAAAATAGTCTCATTGTTTCTTTCATTTATTGATACCCATTTTGGTAATTTTACTATTTAATCTCCAAAAAACTTGGATAATCAATAATCATGCCAAACAAAATATCCATAATTTTAAGCTAGATTATAATCTTAAGCTAGATTAAAAAGTGTGCATGTCAAACATACCCTTAGTCCTCGAATTTGAACTACGCTAGTTGCTTCATAATTATATGTATGTAATGTTGCTAAAAAAAAATGTATGTAATATAATGTTGTGACGCCCTACTAATTTTTTAAGAGGTGATGATTAGACTAATAATTATACAAATATATATATAAATGTATATTTGTTAATAAATACATTATTGCCTTTTAAATTTTGAAAGAGGGAGGGTAAAGAACTAAAGATCATTGAAAGAGGGAGGGAAATTATTTAAAAAATCTATACAATAAAAAATGTGATGGGTTGTTTGAGATTCAGAGTTTAAATCTTGGAAATTGAGTATTTCTTTATGATATAGTATTTTTAACTCTTTTATTAGACATATATAGTGCGAAATAGACTAAACCACTAATTTTGACAAAAAAAATATGAAAATCTTTCAAAAAGGTCTAAGGAGTGGAGTATCTATTTTACAACATCTAAATTTTCACTGTCTTAAATCCAATATATCTTCTTGGTGTTTCTTTTTACCAAATACAAATTCTAATATAATTATCGAATTGAATAATATTATCTCTCATTTTAAAGCTTTCAAAGGCAAATCATATGAAAATTAATATAAGGTCAAATTAAATACAAAAACATCATACTAAAAGACCAGTGAATGTGTAATTTTTAAATGTTCATATTTCATATTCTCTCAATCAAATATACAAGTGGTTTAACTTTTTAGTACGTTTTTTTCTATAGTTTAATTAATTAAAATATTTTTATAATTTTTTTTATTAATATTGAATTGAAATGTACCACAAATAATAATAAAAAGTTTCATTGGGTTGTCGAAGTCAAAGTACGGGTGGCAAACTTCACCTATAAGGTACACTAAACTTGATCTAATTAAATAAATTAAATTATATATATGTTGGCTGCATCGGCATAAATTTATCAGTTCACCAACCCCAGCCACGACCAGTTCCACCAAGGCGCCAACCGAACCTATAGCCCGAACCATTCAACCGAGATGTGCCACATCATACGTGGCCTTCTCCCATTGGTTGTTCACCGAGCTTCGGTGACTGCCCTGTGGGAAAAACCCTCTGAGATGCAATTGTTTCCCTCCAAAACAGTTGTGGATCCCCTGTCTTACCCCTCACAATGGATTTAATACCAAACAAGTCCTTCTCACCAGCTCCTCCCACCACCTACCGATCTCTCTCTCTATATTACCATTCACCAAATCTCCACCCAAATCTCAGGGAGCCTAAACCCCCAAATTAAAACTCCCTATCAATCAACAAATCAATTCAACCTAATTTCAATTTCAGATTTCAATTTTGATTTCCGGCGGTGATCGATCATCACGCAGTGATTAGCAATGGAGGAGATCATCTTCAAATCGAAGCTGCCGGAGATTGAGATCCCGAACCACCTCCCGCTGCACAGCTACTGCTTCGAGCGCGTCGCCGAGTTCGCCTCCCGCCCCTGCATCATCCACGGCCCCACCGGCCGGATCTTCAGCTACGCGGAGGTGGAGCTGACTTCGCGCCGCGCCGCCTCCGGCCTCCACCGCCGCCTCGGGATCGCCAAGGGCGACGTGATCATGCTCTGCCTCCAGAACTGCCCGGAGTTCGTCTTCGCCTTCCTCGGCGCCTCCTACCTCGCCGCCGTCAGCACCACCGCCAACCCGCTCTGCACGCCGGCGGAGATCGAGAAGCAGGCCCGGGCGTCCAAGGCGAAGGTGATCGTCACAATGTCGGCCTTCGCCGGCAAGGTGATGGGGTACGCTGCGGAGAACGGGGTGCAGGTTGTGGTTGTCGATGAGCCTGTGCCGGAAGGTTGTTTGGCGTTCGCGGAGTTGACCGCGGTGGATGAGGCGGAGATGCCGAAGGACGTCGAGATCCTGCCGGACGATGTGGTGGCGCTGCCGTACTCCTCCGGCACCACCGGGCTTCCGAAAGGTAATTAAATACAAACATTTTTCATGTTTGTTATTTGTGAGCACTAAAATGCATTGAGAAGTTTACACTTGGTGTGGACCTTTGTCAATTAATCCTCTTGGATTTTTTTTTGTCAATTAAATAATTATTCGGAAATAAGTGTTATACTTTAAAAAAATTATTATCTATATGGATCAAAGGTGAAAGTTTATTTCAAATAGAGAATAATTATATAAAATTTTAAAAAAATATACAATCCAAAATAATTGATTTTTACATTAAGTGTAAAGCTAATTTTTTATAAAATATTATTATTTTATTTATAACACAATTTCATAATTATTAATAATAAATATCAATTTATATTTAAGAAATTTAATTAAAAATTAATATTTTATAAAATTTTAAAATTTAAAATAAATGTGTTGAAAGGTCAGATATCGATTATTTCAGACCAGAGGGAATATTATTTTTCATCTTTGGAAAAATGGAAAATTAATTTTACTAAAATTATCTCTCTTTTCTTTGATGAAACTAAAATGATCTTTTTGAAGAGAAGTAGAATAAAATTTTTCAGAAAATTATATATTTTGTCGAAAATCTTTATATTTTGTTGGGGAAAAAGTTTTTTTATTTGATAACATTTGATTACTATTTATGGTAATTACCGGAGAAAATCTAGCTGTATATACTTTTGAGTGATCACTCCTTCAATATCATTTATTGTTATTTCTCAAAAACAAAAAAAATATTTATCAATAATTACAATAACAATTGCGTAAATTAAACATTAAAATATTCAAAATATTGAACTATATTTAATTAATTGTAGGGTCAAATGTCCCTAGTATATATTTAACTAAATTTAATTAATTGTAGGGTCGCAAATTAAATGTCAGTAGATATACTACCTATTTAACTAAATTGACTTGATTGTAGGGTCAGATGTACGTCCCTACTAATTTGATGCCTATCAACCAATGTCACATGTTCCTCAAGTAACATGTCTATAGTGTATATTTATAGTATAGTGTACGTAGGTAAATCTACATTTGACCATTTTATAGTAAATGTAACGTTACCCATAATAGTTTAAAAATTTTGTGATAATGAATAATGTGGTTATATACATTGCTCATTGCAGGAGTTATGTTGACGCACAAGAGCTTGGTGACGAGCGTGGCGCAACAGGTGGATGGGGAGAATCCGAACCTGTACTTTCATGATGAGGATGTAGTCTTGTGCGTCCTGCCACTCTTCCATATCTACTCCCTCAACTCAGTGCTGCTTTGCGCACTGAGGGTGGGTGCTGCGATTCTGATAATGCCCAAATTTGAGATCAAGACGATGATGGAGCTAGTGCAGAAGCACAAGGTTACCATCGCCCCTTTCGTCCCTCCCATTGTGCTCGCCCTAGCCAAGTGCACCTTTGTCGACTCATATGACCTCTCTTCCATCCGCACAATCATGTCTGGTGCCGCTCCTGTGGGCAAGGACCTAGAGGATGCCGTTCGAGCTAAGCTCCCCAAAGCCGTTCTTGGCCAGGTAATCCACTAGTCCATTTCGTAGTTAGGTCTCATTCAGATTGAAACAAGATAACCCAAGTAATAATGAGAGAAGTAGACCATCAAGCTTATACTTATATTAGTTATATATGAATGTACGTACAGGGATATGGAATGACAGAAGCAGGGCCAGTGCTGGCGATGTGCTTAGCGTTTGCCAAGGAGCCTTTGGAGGTGAAGTCAGGCGCATGTGGGACAGTTGTCAGGAACGCGGAATTGAAGATTGTCGATCCTGACACCGGAGCTTCCTTGCCAAGAAACCAACCTGGAGAGATTTGCATTAGAGGAAGCCAAATCATGAAAGGTTTGCCCACCTACCCACCTTACATCTCCTCATCTAGTTTACACCCTTAAAACATTTTAGGTTAGGTTTTGTTGAGATATGAGTTACATTTCACAATGATTTAAGAAAGAATGTCAATTCCATCGATCTACTCCTTTTATTACTAATTGATTTTAAAATGAAATCTTATTGGCCTTATGTGTCGCTCTTTTAGTACATGTACATATGTGTATACCATCCTCGGTCATTAGTCCTGTCAGACTTCAATAGTCAATAAGTAATCTATTTTGATCAAACTCGAGCAGGATATGTGAATGACCCGGAAGCAACCGCGAATACGATTGACAAGGATGGATGGTTGCACACCGGCGACATAGGATTGGTGGATGACGACGACGAGATCTTCATTGTTGACCGGCTCAAGGAGTTGATCAAGTACAAGGGTTTCCAGGTCGCCCCAGCCGAGCTCGAAGGCCTTTTGATCAACCATCCCCACATCTCGGATGCTGCTGTTGTTGGGTAATCTAAAGCTCTTAACTATCTTCATGTAACACAAAGTTTCAGTCCTTTCGGATATCAATACAAAGAAAAGCAAATTGCTTAATGGTTTTCATGATTTGTGATTCAGAATGAAGGATGAGGCTGCAGGGGAAATCCCGGTTGCATTCGTGGTGAAGTCGAATGGGACGCAGATCACCGAGGATGACATCAAGCAATACGTCTCGAAACAAGTAAGTACCGACACTCGTTAAGACGTTACATGAAGTTAGTAACATAACATTGCTTCAATATATGGTCCAACTTTGCACAAATCCAACCACATCTTGAAAATAAAGAGCCGGTCTATCTCAGCTGCTCTTATGGTTTTGTGTCCTTTTCTTGATGTTTCTTCATAGTTAATTTGTGACTTTGTGTAGTTGCACCCACCACGTACAAGTCCACACAAACAAAGGACAAAACCCTAAACCTAACTCATACACGGTATTAATTGGTCATTAAACTAAAGCTTCTGGCTTAGGGGGCGTTTGCCACAAACTTATTAGAGCTTTTCGCGATTTTCAAAAAAATAGTTTTACAAAACTCTATTCAATTTGTCATGCTAAATAAGGATTTACTCTTTTAATCTATCCACAAAACTTCGAGCTCTTCCAAAGTGGTATCTCAATAACGACTCAGACCCTCGGAAGGGAGCCTTCTTCACCTTGCTTGAATAGGTAAATAAAGAGCGGCCATTTCGGGGTTCGAACCGGGGACCTATGGGTACTACCCACATGTCCTTTCCGGTGAGCCATTCCGGAATGGTAAAGGGAGCCTTCTTCACCTTCTACCTAAGTTGCGCATAAAAGGCCCAAAACCAATCACAGGGAACAATGAAACTTCATAGAGTCTTTCTCAAATTTCGTCAAAACATTTATCTGGATTTTAATCTTGAGCTAGATTAATCTATAGGGCACCAAACAGGCCCTAGTAATTAGTACCCATCTTTCATGTCATAATCATCCAACCAACTTTCAATTTTCCATCAAGACTAAAGAAAAGGAAGGTGATTAAGCAAGAACATTCAATGATAGTAACATCTTCTAGAGATCAATCACATTCCAAGTTCAAATAGTATCAAGATGAGTCCATATAGTTGATTTCAAGGGCATATATATATATGAGATCGATCTGAGCGGTGTGATGTTTCGGATGGCAGGTGGTGTTCTACAAGAGGATCGGAAGGGTGTTTTTCGAGGAATCGATTCCTAAGCTTCCATCAGGAAAGATCCTAAGGAAGGAGCTGAGAGCAAGGCTTGCCAATGGCTTGGCTACTTAATTCTCTCTAGGATATATATCTCTGTCTTGAAGGAGAGAGTTTTTTTTTTTTTTTTTTTTTTTTAATGTTAATTTGCCAATTAATATATACATATGATGTGAAGTAAAAAGTGGTTGAATGGTTTTTGCCCTTGAAAAGAGCAAAAGGGGAGCCTCCATCTGCATATACTATATGGTTTGTTATTAATTTCTTGATATTTAGCTTTTGAATCCAAGTTATAAAGCATGTGGAATATTTACTTACTTTGTTATATTTGCAATGTATATTTTTTTATTAGGTTAAAATTTGAGTCTTATATCTGTTATTAATAATATTGTTTATTGCTACAAGTTGAAGTATAAACAAATGCAAATATATGCATGAGATACATTTTTTTTTTGATTAGGTAAAAATTCGAGTTCAGACCGGCCTGAAACTCGATAGGTCGACGAATCGGCAGACGGACTAACCGTCAACATGCAACATAAAAGACACACAAAAAACACATATGAAAGAAACAACCCTAAGAACCCATATAAGCTGTCAGCTAGCGAAGGAGTCGAGGGGATCCAAGGAGAGCCGCGAATGCCGAGAACACGGGAGAGTGCGTCGACTCACACGGCGTCTCGACCCCGAGAAGGCAGAGAACAGTAACCCACCACCGAAAAGGGCGAAACCTGAGGAAGTGCGGATCACCGACGTTGCCGGTTGCCCCCACTTAGATGAGGGATCTTCGAAGACCACGAATACAACCACGATCCTCTCGATCATACAGGAAGTCCAATAATACAACCCAACTCGGAACTAAACGCACCCACGCCAAAGCAGCGACCCGACGCCAAAAGAGGGAACCAATACAGGCCAAAAAGGGAAGAACTAACCATCCGACGAAGAATGTGTGCAAACTCCCGGAACAAACTAGAAGTCCAGGAAGAAATTATTGAAACTACTAATATCAAATTGTTTCACAGCTCCTTTCGGGATTTTGATCGAACCCTTTCGGGATTTTGATCAAAACCTTTCGGGATTTTATCAACCCTCTTGGGAATTTTTTCAAATCCTTTCGGGATTTAATAAGGCATTTCGGGTATTTTCATTTTTTTTTATATATATAAACACGTAGATATTATCGGGCCAGCTAGGAAGAGGGTGAAATGAGATTGTATATATAAACACGTAGATATTATGTATAGTTGGTAGATCTGAAATTGCATTAATTTGAACGCTAGGAAGAGGGTGAAATGAGATTGTATATGAGATCTGAAATTGCATTTCATTTTTCGATTAGGACTGAATTTTGATTTAGTTGCTGCATCTACATGTATTCACCCGATTTGCAATTCCATTTCATTTGGCTTAAATTGCATTTTCGATCTGAAATTGTATTTCATTTGGCTTAAATTTGACGGGACGCTATTCACCCGAATATTCACCCGATCCACCCGATAACCCGATGAGTGACGGGTGAAATGGGGCGGGTGATAGCGCAAGCGGTTGGTGGGGCGGGTCGGGTGGTGGTTTTTGGATGGTGGATCGGGTGAAAATTCCGATCATCCACCCACCACTCGACCCATTGCCATCCTTTTTTTTTTTTTTTTGACGCAAGATAAGAATTAGGTCGGGTCGGCCGCAGCAGAGGCCCTTCCTAGCGCATCCTTCCGGACGAGAACTAGCAGTTCTGGATCATCCTCGCAACAGACGTCGGCAGGGGAAACGTGGGCACTACGAGCAAGGTAGTCGGCCACAGCATTCGATTCCCTGAAAATATGACGAATAGCAACATAAGTAAAGGACGAGATATCAGACAGTATATCAGCTTGTAGCATCTCTATTGTCCAGGGGCATTTCCAATCCCCCAGTAGAGATTTTATCACCAGTAGGTTGTCTCCTTCGATTAGAAGTGTAGATAGTTGCAACTCCTTTGCTCGTAACAAACCCATTCTGAGTCCGAGATTTTCGGCATAAATCACTGAGATATTTGTACAAACAGATCTGCCAGCAGAGACCACTAAACCCGCAGAGTCACGGATGACAAAACCATAAGACGAGTTGCCACTCGGGAGTACCGAACCATCAAAATTGAGCTTATAACAATTCGGCGGAGGTTTATCCCACTTCCCGGACCGATTCTGAGCCCTGGTTTTCGTAGCACAACCCCTAATAGCCTGGTTGTGCGTACCGCTATGACTGCGATGATTAGGGATCAACGGACCAGTCGGATCATCGTCTAAACGTTTTGACTGTTTCCAACAATGAGTAGTTGTGCTTTGGAACAGCAAGATTTCATTGATAGTTACCTTGTTAGTATGATCGAAAACGAGTTGGTTTCTAAAGAACCACAAGGCCCACCAAGCTGTAGCTAGAACGGCAAAATTGTTGGTCCCAATAGCACATTTTATAGCAGTAAGAGGAAACACATTTCCCGTGCCGACAGAAACAGTGATAAATCCCGGAATGTGGATGCGTAAAGCTTTAAGCAAAGCAGTAGCCATGGGGCACCGAAGAAACAGGTGATCACCCGATTCATTTGTATTGCCACAGAAAACACAACCAGCAGGTACAGCCACGTGCGACCTCTGTAATCTGGTTTTGGTCGAGAGACCATCACGGGAGATTTTCCAGAGGAAGTGTCGAACCTTAGGGGGCACATCGAGACTCCAGATCCAATCGCAATCGAAATCAGGCAACCCGGTGTTAACAGATAAGAAGGAGTTGGCAGAGGCGGTTGAGAACCAGCTATTTTTGCTTGGGCCCCAATATAGACGATCCGAGATTTGGTTACTAGGCAAAGTTAGACCCGTGATGTGGTCGATATCATCCTGTTTCAGAACATTTGCTAATGATTCATTTATAAATGTTTTGTTCCACTGGCGATTGGTGATGAAGTGAGCCACCGAAACTCCCAAGAGATTATTCGGGATGGGTCTCAGTGCATTGCCATCCCTAGACGTGAATGCAAAAGCAAAAACCGAATTTCTTGATCCAAATCCGTTACTGGTTTGTACTAATGGGCCTATATGTGTGATCCCGGTCTGTGATGATATAAGGGGAAATGGGCTTTGCCAATCGCAACACTAGGCCCACCTTTATTTTTTGGTGCTGAGGCCCACCTTTACTTGTATGCTAAAGAACTACGCACACCTTACCAAATTAACCATCCTCCCTCTTCACAATCCTATGAAGTCCAACAAACTATGTCCAACAAACCCAACCAAACTCAGAAAACTTCTACATCCATTTCCGCTAGACCCGGGTAAGCGTGGGTTGGGTTGAACTTGGGACAAGTTTTACCCCAAATATGTATCCGGTGTTGCGGATGTGAGTTGAATTAAAGCTCGTTTCATGGTTTGAACGTCTTGTTCAAGCTCGATCATCTGTCGCATCGGTTCGCGCATCCATGGGCACTTGCAAATGTTTAATATTATACCTAAAAAAATTAATTAAATGCAAATGTTTAATATTATATCCAATTTGCATATGTGTACGTCAGTTACAGTATATGATTCCGTCTTGGTTGCATGAGATGCGAACCCTAAATATATGCGATTTACGCTTACTAGTCAATAACTCCTGTTGTCTAGCCAATAAAAACCGATGTCTCAGCCAATGGAAGACTAAGCCCTGTCAGATATTATTAACCTCAGAAACTTCCCACAACATTTGATGCGGGACCATCCAAGACACCTTCGGACACACCTATACTTGGGGATGGACCTATGATTCGAGATCACGAGAATGATGTCATCCTCAAGAGGAAGAAGAAGGCTCCACCTTGGGTCGTTCGTTTTTGGGTTCATTCATGCACAGTTGACAGCTTTTCGACGTCTCAGTAAAATGAGTCGTACAGATTCAATATTAATCGGATTAGATCGTGCCATACCTTGT
This sequence comes from Persicaria maculosa, assembly GCA_963922045.1. Taxonomy (NCBI): domain Eukaryota; kingdom Viridiplantae; phylum Streptophyta; class Magnoliopsida; order Caryophyllales; family Polygonaceae; genus Persicaria; species Persicaria maculosa. The sequence goes on from OY998252.1 coordinate 4,550,424, forward strand.
CGGAACGAGGACGAAGAGATCTACAACTCTGCTGTTGAAAGTTTTTCCAGATTCGACCTAGAGCTTGGCTGAAAATCACATTCTTTGGGCTGTCACTGTTTTAGACGGGAAATTCTTAAGTGTTGGAACTCTTTTTATTGCTATTTTTAGAGACCTTATTTACTTAAGTTATTTTTAGTATTTTAGGGATTTAAGTTAATTTATATTATATTTATTATTTTCATTAAAATCAGCCCTAGGGTTTTCTATATTAGAACGGCTGATTCCGCCATTGTAACTCAGACGTCTTCTATTATTGAAATTTACAGTTCTTGTGTGAAACACATCTGTGAGAAAGTCAATCGATTCGAAGCCTTGCTCATCGATTGCACAATTGGTTATAGATCCTGCTTGGTTTGCTTTGAGTTCGTCAACCTCGCGAGAGCTTGGTGATCCAGGTAATCACAAGTCCCCTCCTTGTGCCTCCAAGTTGTCCGCTTGGTTGTGTAAGGTTGTAGAGGCGGGCTTTATAGTCGTTGGTATTTGGTTCCTATCCTTTACGGAGGCCTGGGGTTTTTGCTTCGTTCTATTTTAGTTCGAATCACCCATCTATCGGTCTTTAATTCATTATTTTGTTGAGTCTAAGTTGCTGCGTTTTGTTTCTTTCGTGTCGATATCGAGTCGCCGTTTGAGTTTCTTGAGTCGTTTGCTTCCGTTCTTGTCTTTGAGTCTTGATTGTCGAAGATCGGGCCATCCTACGGCTAACCCCGTATCAACATTTACATAAACAAAGAAATGAGTAAGTGTTCAAACAAAGATGCAATTAGAAGAAGATGAAAGAGTGCACATTCACACAACAAGCAACCTAAATACTCAAACACAGCAGCCTCATCTTCTTTCTCCCTTCACCTTTGCTTATCTCTCCTTCGCCGGATTCCTCCTCTCTTGATGCCTCTCTCACCGGAATCCTTCTCTTCTTTCTTCTTTAGCTCTACATCTTTGTGACCTGCAGGCCAAACGACACGAATCAGATGGAGTTTTAGGGTTTCACACCGAAATCCCCATTCGAAAATCACACATTGCAGACCAATTTTTGTTGGGATTTAGTTAAAGTTTGCTTACTTGTTTCGAAATGGTAGCCGGATTCTCATCGGATCCTTCGCCTCCGCCTCTCAATTGCCGCCTCCAGTACGGCCAATAAATTTAATAAACATCAAATCTGGAAGTCGCAACAGAAAAGGAAACTGTTTGAGAACAATCTTCGTCGCCAGAGCCACCACCGCCCTTCTATCCCCCAGCCGCAGCACCTCCGCCCTCCGCCTCGCCGTCCTCGGGGCCACCAGCCACGACCCCGCTACCTCCTCCTCCTCTGCCACCACTCCTCCGCCACCCACTCCGCCAGCGACCAGCGACACCCTCCTCTCCCGCCTCCGCCACACCGGCGACGCCTTCGTCGCCCTCAAGTGCCTCATCTCCCTTCTCTTTCTCTCCGTCTGCATATTCAATTTTGTGAAGAATGAACTCTCTCTCTCTCCTTTCCTAATCCCTTAAATCATGCCCAAATATTTTCAAATTTTCAAAAACCCGCCCAAAGTTTTTGAACCCATGATAAAAGGTCATCTTGACCTGTTAGTTTTGCAAAATAAATGCATTTTTTGACATTTACCACATTTTAAATGGGGATGACATTTTTACAAAAGGTGAGATAAATTGGTATACTAGCTACAATTTTCTCTCTATATATAAAGTTGTTCATTATTTTCACACATAAGTCATAACCGATCTAACTATATAATTAGCAACAATATCTTTCCTGTCAACACGTACATTCTGTTCAGATGATCCACATGAATCGTGAAAAGGCAGAGCCTAATATTATTATAAATCCGACCTACACACATGAATAAATTAATCATTGAAAGACTCAAATTATTAACTAATAAATTCTTGAAGATCAGGAACAATGTAGTTGGCCTGGGTCGCCCATATTAATAACTATCTCACATGCTGACTGGTACGTACTTTGATTGGGACTCAATGGCGGACCTAGGGTGCTCGGGGTGGCGTTATTCCCCATTGCCTGAAGGGAAAACTGAGAAAAAAATATTTTTACAATTTTTTATATAAATTTTACTAATTTTAGGAATAAAAGAGTTTAAAAAGAGTAAAAAAAAATCATAAAACAGTTTAGTTTAATTGATAATTAAGGAGGGATGTTTATTTCCTTGAAGTTGTTCAAACCCCTTTATTCTCCCTTAATTTCCTTATATTAAAAAATGCATTTAAGATTTTCTTCAATATTAAACTTTTTTATAATATTATTATATTCACTTTGGCAAACGTGACTAGTAGCCTAGCACATAAGTCGAGTGGTGTTCCATCCTAAAACCAATTGACTATATAAAGAATAGACCACTATATTATATACTAATTAGGCTTATTCTTTCATATTTTCAATGTGACACTCTTTTGATCTCTTCATATAGTTTTGGCACTTCGACCAAATTCAGTAACATACACACATACAATTAACGTCGCCACTAAAATCATAAAAATATACACACACTACTATAACAATTTTAAGGCTATAAGTTTGCGAAATCAAAGTTTGGGATTGATCACTGATCTTATGGGCCGGCCAACGCATTTCGAAGGGAATTAAGTAACAAGGGTCGATGGTCGACTCTTGAGGCGGAGAAATCGGGTGGGAGAATAAAGCCGAAACAACGAGTAAGCGGAGAGGCCCGAAACGAATACAAGAATGAGGTTTGCAACAAATGCTACAAGCAAGTATCCTGCTACTTGGTAGCAAAATCTGGTGTACATGTTGCACACCTTCATCCACCCCAAGCTTTCGTTTCCAAACACCGCGAATACCGCTGCCATTGTCGAGGCTGCATTCGTCGCAAATACAAAGTATACGAACACCTGAAAAATGTCGCTAAAACGCATCAGGATTTATCCGATTAAGGGCACGGACATAATAGAATTCTTCCTTCGCCACACATCCTATTATTCCTATATAGTGAAGAATTTCCCATAATTAAAACAAATGTTAATATCTTAGGGTTCGTTTGGATGATCATTCATTATGATTTATAATTTATAATGTAATTTTGTGCATTATAAATCATATCATCCAAACAAACCCGGCCGAAATCACAGATCAAGTAAAATTTAAATTGTAGTATAAACTTTGAACCATACGCTGTGGAGAGTTCCTTGATCAGAAAAAGTCAAAAAGGGTGTAATGGTACTTTACAATATTTTTTTCAAAAAATCTTGATAGAATTTTATGATAGGTGCCTAGGTGGTGTTTTGTTAACAAAATGTATTTAATAGGTGATTTTATGTAATTTTTTTATTTAATAGGTGATTAAGTGAAAATTTTGATATTTAGTGGGTGATTTTATGTAATTTACTCATTAGAAATGAGAGACAAATTTTTTGTTCTTATTAATCGATGGACCACTAATCAGGGACAGAGCAAACCCAACAGATTCTCCATATTGAGTTTTTGGAGAATATTAAATTTTATTTTGGTTCAACAGCTTCTCCATTACGTTCTCCAAAATATAGAATGGAAAGAAAAAATAGAGGTTATTCCCTAAATTTGGAGAAAACTCTATATATTTTGAGATACATTCCATAATGGAGAAGCTGTTAGAATTTAGCCCAAAAAAATTCAGAATATGTGATTTATAATTCTCCATTATGGAGAATTTTTTAGGGAAACCCAATAAAAAATGGAATTTTTCTAACAAGGGCACACTTCAAATAATCTAAAAGGAAAAAAATTACCTTAAAAAATATTTTCATGTATAAAATATATTAGTTATTAGGATTAATCCGTGAAAATTGAGATGTTTTTTTTTGGTGTTTAACCAATCAAAAATAATTAAATACTCTGTTTATAGTAAAATTATATTTGAACAAATAATTAATTTAATTGAGTCAATAGAGGTAGTAAACTAATAATTTAATCAAGATATTAGGGGGTTCAAGTCTTTCATGTCTCCTACAACTTAACAAAATTTGTTCCATATAATATTTACGGTAAAATCCGACTTATTAAAATCAAAATGTTATACAATCTCTTTCAAAAAAAATTGTGAGATTTTTATATATAAAAAAAAATTCCAATAAATTTGATCGGCGAAAATTTCATGACTCGCCATTATTCAAGATCTTAATTAGATTTAACCAAAAGTATGAAGTCGAAATAAATACCTTTAATGATTTGTTAATTTAGAGATAAATTTATTTTTAAAAATTTAACATAATCTCTAAACTCTTACCTGATCCAACAAGAAGGTAGTGGCCAACAGAAGAAGCTCATTAGAAGGTTGTTTGTTGGACAAGAACAAGCTCCTCACAAATTGGAGGAGGCTGTATCCAGCAGCCACACATACCACATACAGCTGGAATCTACACAGTAACCAATTAATCACCTCAAATCAATATATAGCAATTGAACTTTGAATTGTATATATGATGTGCGTGTGTGAAATAGATTAAGAAGGACAATAGAAGAACAACTTACGCTAAGACGTAGATGCTGCGGAAAGTGGCTTTCTTCTCCAAAACATCAAAAACAAGTTTGGTTTGAGAATTGGTTCTTATAAGAAAGGCTGTTAGCAGAAGCAAACAAGTTGCTATGAGCCTCAAAATACTCTCTCTTCTCTCCATCCTTTTTTCCATCTCTCTATCTCTCTCTCAAACTTTATGTATTGAATTTTTGTTGAGGGAAGCTAGGTTATATACTTATATATAGTATACTCTTTAAGATATATATGTAAGGTGAAATTGACATCTTTCGGGTCTATCCAAACCTCACATGGTATCGATTTGATGGGAATCCGGTGATTTCTTAGCCCGATGGCGACTAATAATTAAAAATCTCCTACAACACACAATGCATCACTCGATGTGTCACAAAATTAGTTTATATGAAAATTATTGTTAATTTATTTTGAAATTATAATAATATTGTATTTCATAATTCATATACATTTGCAAAAAAAATATTTTGAAGAATCATAGTAAAAAAAAATTTGCTAAAATGTTGTTATTTTGTGACATTTACTCATTTATTTTTTAGAAAAATATTTTATGATTTTTCAAATTTTTTTTTTTACAGATGTGTATGAATTATCAAATACAATATTGTTATAATTTTTGAAATTTTTTCTAACAATAATTTTCATATAAACTAATTTGATGACATATCGAGTGATACACCTTGTGTTATAGGTGATCTCCATTGGAGGGCGACGGGTACGGTTCTCCTAGGGTGCAGGCCGGTCCAAGTGGTTCAAGGGTAAGGGTTGTCCTATTCCGAACCGCTGACCCATGTACTTCACGACCCATGTAGTATTTGTAATTCTTACAGGGGTGACATTTGGAGTATGAACCAATGATCGAGTCTTACCAGCGGCATTGTGGGGAGCAACCTCTCAAATGAGGGTGCTACTTGTGCGCAGTGAGCGCTGATCCCAAACTCTTGTTACCGGTTGAGTCACCATGATTTACCTTCTCTCACAATCTACGTTGAGCCGGAGGGTGAAAGGCGTCCTAGACAAGCAATTTCACTTTTTTTGGAGCATGTAATTCTTACTCTCGTACGGTTATTTTCGAGATGGCCCCCTAAAAAAAATCATTAGTTCTCACAAATTAATTTTAGTACATTGGAAATAATTTCTTCTTTTCAATATTGACTCTTGTCGGCCGGATCACATGCTCGGGATTTATCGCCTAATGTGGATTCCTCGTCATGAAAAAAAAAATATATGAACCACAACATATATCTTCCTACAATTTTAATTAAATTACATTTGATAAAAAAAATTGAATTGGACCAACATGAATGTACCCACCAAGTTTGGCCCATGAATCGACCGATCTATGAATATTGTTACTGGTAAATATTCAATTTATTTAAAACCATCACTTACCTTTCCAAACAACTTTTTCAAAAAATTTACTATTTTCAAACAACCCCGACATTTTTTTTAAGTAATTAGATATATTTTCTCTTTTTGTTGGATTAGTGATGGATTTGGAGGAATTGGTTGAGATGATACAATATTTTTAATAATTTTTTATTGAGTAAGAATTCGAGATAAGTTAATTTGAATCTCAATGACCGACAAGTCGACAGACAGAAATCGTCAAAACGTACAACACAAAACAGAAAAGGCGCAAAACAAAACAAGCCCTACACAGGACGCGACTATGTAAAACTAAATCTCTGATGTTAGGGACGTAGACTATAGACGAAACCAAGCACCATTTAGAAATAACATCACTAGACAGCAATATATCAGGGATCCATGTGGCCAAGGGAAAGCCAACACCGGAACGATGAAACAGACCCCAAGGCGACATCGGGGACCCCAAGGTAAAAATGACAACGAAGAATCAGACTGAAGCAAGTCGAGTAGCCAAACAGGGAGGAGCAACAGGTCAGGATTGAAAGAAGGGTTGCAAATTTGAGCGTTTTCTAGACATGACATAGAACCAGGTCCCGAGGCGTCAACCGCTGACCAACAAAGTGACGGAGCCACAACGGCGCAGAGGTGACCTGGGCTGGCATAGAACCGCCGAAGCTTAAGTAGGGAAGCCGAAGTCAAAGTAGAACGGTGAAGCTGGGATTGTGACGCCCCCTCTTTATAGAAAATCTAGAGATAGGAGAGAGTGTTTGCTTTGAGATACAATATTGTAATGAAAAGTTGAAAATATTTTAATCATTAAAAAAAAAGAATATGACAGTAAAAGATCTATTATACCCACTCCAGTATTTGATTATCACTCTATGTTTAAAATAATATAAATTTAAAATACAATATTGAGTACATAATAAATATATTGAGTCAATAAACATCCACAATTACATAAAATTTATAATTACGTAATTGATTGGCGAATTTATTATTTTATTTAAAATTTATATTATTTTAAATATATTATAATAATCACTAATCAAACATTAATTAATTATATTATAGTTAAAATAGTTTGTCTATTGTGTGCCCTAAAAACATAGGATAAAAATACTCTATTGAAAAAAAAAATAGTAAATCTGGTGAAAAATTGCTAAATTCAACCTACTTAGTCTATGGGACCACTTAAGATCCCGTGGAGTTGTTAAAATAACAATATGTAAGAGCATGTCCAATAACTTCTCTACAAAATTCTCCAAAATGGAGAATTCTAAACCATTTATTCTGGATTTTTTGGGCTGAATTCCAACAAATTCTCCAGCATGGAGTTTACCCCAAAATATATAGAGTTTCCTCCAAATTTAGGGAATGATCTCCATTTTTTCTCCTCGTTCTCTATTTTGATCCTTTTGGAGAATGTAATGGGGAAGCTGTTGGACCAAAATCTATCTTTCATATTCTCCAAATTTTCAATATGGAGAAGTTGTTGGGGTTGCTCTAAAAGGTTAGTTAAATTTTACCAACTCAATTCTAAATAAACGGTCTAAATTGAAATTAATTTATCCATGTTTTAGTTTATTTTTTAGAATTGATAAATTCCTAAAACGACAATTCATTCATTTGTCCAAAAGTCGGATCCGCCGTTGTCGCTAGCGCATTTAGTTAGGAAAGAAATCCAAAATGAAAAGGAACCTATACTGTAATTAATAGCAACGATGGACCAATGAAGGGGCATTGGTGCTTCGTCTACATCTACAACGACGGACCACTGTTGCAGTTATTGCCTTATGACGAGTTATGGGTATGGTTTACCCACCAGATTGATCACGATCCATGCCACAACTATGGTAATAATTTTTATAATTCTAATTTACAATTTGGTGACCGGTTCAATCAACAATAAAATTTGAATGCAAATTAGATGAGTAAATTAACCTTAAAATCTAGTTTGTATTAATATAATTATTTTTTATTTTCAAACATTATATTTATGCATTTAATAATATGATGTCGCGTCATTAAATTTCTGAAGATACATGTCGAAAAAGTGGACAAAAATTCGACCTAAATTTTTTTCATTTCGAAATTGGTTTAATGTGAAATAATTTGTATTTTTTTTTTGTAATTTTTAAAGTTCATGTTAATATAAGTTTGTGGTTAATAATTCGTATTTTTTTTTGTCATTTTTCTTTTAATATATTAGCTACTCCATTTTAAATCATGTTAATCAAGGGACTTAGAGGATAAAACAACAAACCCGCGAAGTTCAAGAACAACAACAACGGAGAGAAGCAGAACGTACATTGGCTACTATGTATGTGGGAAACAGGCCACGTGGCTTTCCAGTGCCGTGAAAGGAAGGATGCTCAGTATGTTGCCCAAGAGAACAATAGTGGCAGGACAAGGGCATCGCAAACGTCGTTGAAGCTACTCGATCCTGAAGTCATTGATGCATTTTGTCACTGAAGTCAACATCGTTGGGGAGCATGACTGAATGGATCATGGACAATGGGGCCACGAAGCACCTCTGCGCCAACAGAGAGTTATTTGAATGGTTCGAACCCGCAAACGAAGTTGAGCAAGTCTACATGGGTAACTCAAGTCAATCGGAGATGCTAGGCAAAGGAAAGATCTCGCTGAAACTCACCTCTAACATCCTGAGCCTGTTGAATGGATGCGCCTTCCCTACATCGGAACCTAGTCTCTGGAGGGCTCTTATCTCGAGATGAGCTAAGGATAGTCATGGAAGGTGACTCAGTAGTCTCGTCTAAGAACGAAACCAAAAGTTCCTTTCTTCTCGCTTTAAAATGAAAGACTTAAGTGAAGTAGATGCGATTCTAGTTGTTAAAGTGACTAGAACTAAAAATGGTTTTACTTTATCTCAATCCCATCATGTAGAGAAGGTATTGAAAAAGTTTAACAACTATGACGTGATGCCAGTTAGGACCCCAAATGATGCTAATATGGAGTTAGTAAAGAACTCATATAAGTGTTTCCCAAGAGGAATACACTAAGGTTATTGGGAGTCTAATGGTTTTAATGAACTATACTCGGCCTGAAATAGCTTGTGCAGTAAGTAGACTTAGTAAATACACACATAATCCTAGTAAAGAACATTGGAATGCATTTAGAAGGTTAATGAGATACCTTAGAGACACTCTTGATTAGGAATTACATTTTGAGGGTTTTCCCCCTGTTCTAGAAGGATATTGTGATACAAACTGGGTAAGTGGGACTGGTGAAATTTACTCCACTAGTGGATATGTTTTTACATTGTGTGGTGCAGTTGTCTCATGGTAGTCTACAAAGCAGAGTTGCATAGTCCGGTCGACGATGGAGTCAGAGTTCATAGCTCGATCTAGACCTGGCAGGGCAAAAGACTGATCGAGTGGCTTAGAAGCCTACTGGCAGATATACCAATGTGGGGACATCCAGCTCCTGTGATTTCTCTACACTATCACTCACCGGCTGCCATAATCCAACGCACCTGTTGTGCGAAGGATATTGTGATTTCACGCCACTGTCTTTTCAACCAAGCGCGATGACCAATTGTGCGAATCAACGGTTCCTCTCGTACTAGGTTGAATTACCATCGCAACATTGTCATCAGTAGAGTAAAACTAACCTGTCTCACGACGATCTAAACTCAGCTCACGTTCCCTATTGGTGGGTGAACAATACAACACTTGATGAATTCTGCTTCACAATGATAGGAAGAGCCGACATCGAAGGATCAAAAAGCAATGTCGCTATGAACGCTTGGCTGTCACAAGCCAGTTATCCCTGTGGTAACTTTTCTGACACCTCTAGCTTCAAATTCCGAAGGTCTAAAGGATCGTTAGGCCACGCTTTCACGGTTCGTGTTCGTACTGAAAATCAGAATCAACGGGCTTTTACCCTTCTCTTCCACGCGAGTTTTCTGTTCTCATTGAGCCCATCTTACGACATTTGCGTTATCTTTTAACAGATGTGCCGTCCCAACCAAACTCCCCACCTGACAATGTCCTCCGCCGGGATCGACCGCAGGTCCAAAAAGAGGGGCGATGTCCCGCCTCCGACTCATAGAGTAAGTAAAATAACGTTAACAGTAGTGGTATTTCACTTTCGCCGAAGCTCCCACTTATCATACACCTCTCAAGTCATTTCACAAAGTCGAACTAGAGTGAAGCTCAACAGGATCTTCATTCCCTGCTGATTCTGCCAAGCCCGTTCCCTATATACACCGCAAATCCGCGGATTAGAGCTGTTAATCAACGTCGGATTCGACGTTGTAACATTAATTATATTACAACGTCGGATCGAACGTTGTAATATGTGGAGTGAATGATCGGATCGGACCGAACGGGCTAACAACGTCGGATCCGACGCTGCTAGGGTAAAAAAAAAAATCACACCCACCTACCCACACTCACAAAAAAAAACACACACACACAACGTCCTTTTGGATGTTGTAAATCAAATTTTTTTTTAATATCTTATATTAGGCCCGATCTGACCCGTATTAGCAATGTTCAATTTGATGAGTGAAATTAGCATACAATTAACGTTGGATTAGAGACGTTGTAGCAACGTCTGATCCAACGATGCTAAAACGTTGAATCCGACGAAATATTAGCGGTGTATATAGGAAATGCGTATGTTATACATATCCACACCAATTAAATAATTTCACAATTAGATTTTTGATTGATCCCATTACCAAATTTTCCCATTCGCAATTAAATTGAAGGCCAACTCCCACCTATATTTTAAATGTCCTCTTTATTTAATTATCAATTTGCAATTTTGCTTTTACTCAGTCGTAGCCATAGCCTAGTCGTCGTGTGGAGTGTATCACTCCACGTTCATTTTTAGTTTGCATAAATAAACAGTACATATTTTTTCGTAAACATATTATCCGCTTTGATTAGGTCTAGTCAGGGGCGGAGCTGAGCACCCTCTGGGCCGGAAAAAAAAATACAAAAAGAATAATTTTTTTTTTACATATATTTAGTATATTTAAGGTAATATAAGATTTTTAAGTGATATTTAAAGTAGAATTGTTATCTAGCTTAATCGGTAAAAGGGAAGGAAGGAAATTAAATGGTCTTGAGTTCAATTCTCAAACTCTTCGCTTTTTAATTGTTTTATTATATCATTATTCCACATAATATTTTTATTTTTTCCTATATTTTTTTGTTTCTTTCAACTATTTAAGTAAAGATATCATAAATATATCACAATTTTAGTATTTATTCAATATTTTTGTAAAAATTTTCTTACTAGGTATACAAAAATCTTTTACGAAATTCTTTTTAGCACCCCCTGGATTTTATCCTGGCTCCGCCACTGGCTCTAGTGATGAGAGATATAACCTTACAAAAAGTCAATTGTTCAAATCTCATTCCTAACACAATTTGTATAATCAGTGTGTGTTCAAATCGCATGCTAGGGCTCGGTACCATTGAAGGGTTTTTATCTTTGTTTCTTGAGGGTGGGTTTAGAATCACGATGTTGTTTAAGTTGACTTAAATACAGGCCGGTTTTATAGTTTATTTTATTTGTGAAGTTGTAATCATTGTAAAACAATTTATTTTTGATAGTCTAAATACTCCATCACAAAGTTATCAGATTCAATTTTTGTGTTTATTTAATCAGATAAAGATATCATTTGCGATTTGTTTGATGTTCTTTCGATTTTGATTGTTGTTTTAATGGCATTGGTCATCATATTGTCAAAAAAAAAAATGAAGTGCAAAAAGAGCCAATGAGGGGACACTACAAAAATAATTTTCACGAGTTCAAATCTCTTCGGGTGGGCACTACTGTGGATTTGTCACCCCTTTATATGCGGAAGCTCTAGCAGTCGTTGAGATCCAGTTTTGCAACTGCAAAGGACCTTAGAATGTGATGCATCAATATCGAGGGAGGAAGCCAGATCGTCATCAATTTCATCAATGGTAAATGGAGATGTCATTAGGAGATCGAAATGACCATCGCAAATGTTTTGCGACTATTTCGTCACTTCGAATGATCATCCTGCACACACATCTTCTGTGAACTTAATTAGGTGGCGTAGCTTCTGCATACGACGGAGCACGCAGAGCTCCTCAAAATCCAACAGTTGCAATACATTAAAAAATTATGATTGTATACTTCTTAGTTTGCTTATTTTAACCTATGAATGAAAGCCTATTAGTGCAACTGTGCAAGGAATATGGTTCAACCTTATACATACTCCGCATAGGACTACGAGGAATGCATACAAAGGACAATTACACTTTCACTTGTATGTATGTTCATCTTCTATTTAACTATTTGAATAAGTTGTCTATACTATGAGATGCAAAATGATGAATTTTGTTTGGTGTTTTTAGAACGATGTGTTTATGCACAAAGATGTGGGTTCGACTCTCTCATAGGCTACAATAACAATTAAATTTCCATCAAAATAAGGAAAAAGTACTATAGTAGATAGTTATTGGTTTTATATGACCAACAATTTATAGCGAAAAGAGAATGTGGTCACTACACATTGCCACTGTCATAAAAGTGTTGAATGAGCTTATACAAGGAAATTCTAATTTTTTGTGCAGTTACCTTCATCACAGGAAAAGTTTTTAGTACTCCGTACAAGGTTCCTATACTCTTAAAAAATTCCATAAAGCAATCAAAATCAAAGAAAGACCAAATCAACCATTCAATTGAAAAATTCCTACGGTCTCAATTAAATTTGCCCATTTTCTATTGATTGCCATAGCTCCATTAACCCACATATTGCTCTACCATTTGAGCAAATAGGCTTACTATAAATGTTGGTTGGTTTGCAAATTGCAACATAAATAATTGCACTCTTTTTTAAGGTGAGTTCACAAATCACCGTTATATTATACGCATTCCATATTACAAATAGCTTGATATAAAAACACTAACAATAATGAGAAAATAAATTATAATTTAATCAAACATGACGAGTAGTACGTACTTTACTATCATACATTTCATCATATGGTGTATACTTATTTTCTCCTCCGTTGGTACTCCTATGCATTAACTTTTTTTAGCAATTTGGTGTATACTAATTAAGAATACTTTTTAAAAAAAATATTAAAAAAACACTAAAATAGAAGAGAAACAAAAATATTAAGAGAAAAGGTTAAATGTAAAATTTAAACATAAATATAACATTTTTTAATAAAATAGTTGATAGAAACAAATAATAAAGAGAAATGAAGAAGAATTAAATATATAATAAAATAGTTGATATAAACAAATAATATAGAGAAATGAAGAAGAATTTATTATACAGTAAAACAAATAAAAAATGAAGGAGTTGAGAATTGAACCAAGACCTTTTTTATTTTAATTATATTTCAAATATCATTTAAAAATATTATATATTATATTCCCCTAAAAATACTAAATATATGCAAAACCAAAAAATTTAACAATTTTACAAGAATTGATTTATATTATCTACTTTCAGCAAAATATATCTTTTATTACTCATACATGATTTATATATTATTTCAAAAAATGATAAAAAACTAAAATATCAAAAAAAAAATTATTAATTTTTAAAACTAATTTCATAAGTATTGAAAAGTTGGTTATTTTATATACTCCATCGGTTAATATAAAACATATCACTTCAAAGTGTTAATTTTATTAAAAATAATACGTCATCATAGGTATTTCCGACAAAGTAGATTGTTAGGTTTAATTTCCAACAAAGTAAAAAAGTATTGTAATAACCGAGGGTATAACAATTTATATATAATAAATGACATATTTTACCTAATAATATGCTATGTTGAATGAATGGATAGTATGCAATGTTGAATGAATGGATAGTTTTTATCGTTCTAAAAAACATTTATATATAATAAATGACATATTTTACCGAATAGAGGAATATGTCATTTATATATAATAAATGACATATTTTACCGAATATAAAACATATCAATTCAAGTCCATAAGCTTTAGCTTTTTCTAATATGGTCATCAAACTTCCATTTTCAATTCAAATATAAGATGAAAGTCGAAATCCAAAGAAAAGTAATAAAATGAAATTTTAGTGAAAACAAATAATAAAATAACAGTTTTTTTGTGTCTATAAAATAATGGTTTTTAACCTATGTCTCAAGTGTATAAGTTAAGAGACTTAATTGGTTAATATTTTTAAAAAATTTATTATTTCAGTTTTTTTTTAAAATAGATTTTCTAGGGTTTACTCTTAATTTTTTAGTTACTTTTTTGTTTCAAATTAAAGCTCTTAAATATATATATATATATATATATATATATATATATATATATATATATATATATATATATATATATATATATATATATAGTATGACTTAAGAACATATATTATAAAGACCGATAAAATAATTTTGGTGGGGATCACAATGCTAATCTCTCACCTTTATAGCTAGTAGAAAAATATATTTTTCTTTAATTTTAATGAAATGATAAAATAGTGTTAATAGTATACTTACCAGCTAAAATAGTGTTTATAATATACAGTATGATTTAAGAACATAGTATATTATAAAGACCGATAAAATAATTTTGCATTGCAGACAAACACTTACCAGCTACACCCCAAATTAAACCAAATTAACACTCATATATGAAATAAAACTAAATTAATACTTGCCATTTAACAGCAATTAACGTCCAATTTGAGAGGACGACCCTATTAGAAAACAAAACCAAAGTTCAAGGACCACATACACATTAGAAAACGTAAAGGTTAGGGATGATATAAGATATATGCATTTACCCTTGTAAAAAATTTGAATCGATCTAATTTATTAATTTAACCTTAAAATCATTGCAAGGTTATTACTGACACTTACTGCAAAGTATATTCCCTCCGATCAAAGTATATATGATATTATGGTTTAGTCCTTAACACACTTTCTTTAATCACTATTCACTATAGTATATAGGTTACCGGTACTACTGAAATGTTAAATTGCGACAACGATGGATGATGATTTCAGTTATCAATTCATTGGGGTATTAAATAGTGTATGTACCTGAGTAGTTTCAAGTTGGCTAAGTGCTTAACTGGGAAGGGCAATTAGGGCATGTTGATTGATTGGAAAAGAGGGGAGATGTTTAGGCTCTTAATAATAATAAAAAAAAGGTAAACAGTGCAAGTGTCGTGTATTTGGGATACTAGTCCTAGTATCTGAGCAAGAATCGGGGTAATAAATGCAGCAGGGGCAAGTAGCAGGGTTATTGGACGCCTTAAGTAGGTAGGTAGTTCGTGATGAGGCTGGACAGATACATAACATCACCATATAATTTAAAAACTAGTGCAGTGCCCGCGCCATGTCGCGGTTTTGTTAAATAAATAAATAATTACCAAATGTAGCATCGACTAATAAATGTAGGGATTTGATAAGGTAAAAAAATATGTAAAAACCATAAAATGAAGGTGGTTATGACACATTAGCAAAAATATTCTCATTTCATTAATAATTTAATTCAGATAGATGGTTAAAATGTATAAATTTTCAATTATTAACAATTTATGAGATCATAGCATCAAAATGTTTCATTTTTAATATTTAGATATAGATTATAGTTTAATTTAATATTTTGAATTAAATCAATTGATTAGAAAATATAAAATATATTAATTTAATATTTTGAATTAAACCAATTGATTAGATAATGTAAAATATGTTAAGTAAATAAAAAAAACTCTATTATAATTTGATTGATTAAAAATTTATTGGTTCAAATGTTTTGAATTGAACCTATTGATTAGAAAAAGTAGTATGTGTTAATATATATTAATTTAATATTTTGAATTAAACCTACTGATTAAAAAAATATAGAATATGTTAATTACATAAATAAATAAATAAAATTATTCTCTTAAGTAGTTATTCATTAATATATGATGTGACTTTATTGAAAAATAGTTTTGAATTAATCTCATTGCTTAAAACATAAGAAGTAGTTTAACATATTATATAGATATACAGATATATAGATCAATTCTAATAAAAATATATAAGAAGACAATATTATTATATAAAGTATATAAATAAGAATAAAAATAAGTTGACATAATTAAGATGATACATGATATATTAAAAGATATATTAATAATTAGCTGACTAAAATATATTGATTCTGTAATAATTTAACTTCTATAAATATCTTGTTCTAAGGTTGTGACACGTGTCAAAAATGCTTTTGTTTTAATATATTATATAGATGAGAAAGCAGAATGTAAAAACTAAGCAGATAGGCAGACAGATGATAATATTTAGTATGACAAGTTTAAAAATCACACCTACATTTTGAGGACAAATGAACACATACACTGGGTGCAAGTGTATGTACATATAAAAAAGGGAAAAAAACATATCATTAAATCAAACCCTTGATATATATTTTATCTATGATGAAAATAAGTGACAAAATATACTTTTTACTGTTTATACATGTTTTCTAGTATATTTAAAAATATATAAAATTTTAAAATTAATTTTAAAAAAAAATTAATGCTTATTAGTAATAAGTACATAATTATTTTTAAAAATTAATAAAAATAAGTTGATAAGTCAATTCCATAAGGAGTCAAGTATATAAGAATCGAATGATTTTTAGTTATACAATAACCTATGGTTTATTTGTTTCAAACAGAGTGATTATGATTTTTTTTTTACTCAAGAATGTTTAACTAAACCTAGTGACTTTAAAGATTATAACAACGAGAGAATTGATGTATCAACCTAGTATAATGCGTATCACATGAAATCGTAATAAAAGTATTAATGAGCTTGAGCAACCAATACTTTATTAAATAATCTAACATATATTACATAAACAAATAAAAAAATATTATATTAAATAACGATAAACATGATATAATTATTGTTATAACTTTTTTTAAAATTTAAGAAATATAAATGAAACTTTCATTTCTAATAAAAATATGATTGCTAAACTTTTTAAAAATAAAATTGAAAATATATTAATGTATTTTAAGATTAAAATCTCCCCACTTATTTTAATATTAAAAAATGGATACCTTTTTATTGAAAATAATGGTTATTAAAATCTAAATAACTACTTCCTCTTTTTCCTTTTAAATGACTTTTTAAAATGATTTTTTCAAGTTAAGCACGTAGTTTTATAACGTTAAAAACTATAATAAATATTAATATTTTAATAAGTTTTTTTAATAATATTATACTTATCACCGATAAATATGAGATTATTGAAAAAACTAAGTAAAAAAATTATTATTTTATATTGTTTAGTTAGGTCTTTTTTTTAATTTTTTCATATAAAAATAAATTCCAAATGGAGGGTTTTAATTGGAGGTGTAGGAATTTACACATACACTTATGTGTATCACCCTCCTCATTTTGAGCTCCATAGAGATTCTACGATCCTCAGGTAGATCTTTATAACAAGTTAACAAAGTAACCGTGTGAAAATTGCAATAAGAGAGAGAATAGATAGTGATTAAGAAAACAAGACTGGTGGGTAAACTCACAAAGAGAACAGCGGTACCTGATCGATCACACACTTCTAGGCTTCTCTATGCCCATCCGATCAACCATTTCCTGTTGCATTTATAACATCCCTGGTCAGATTGCTCTTTCAATCTTAATCTTTCAACATCCCTGAAATAGCGAAAAAGAAGTGCATGAACATATTAAAACTGGTTAAGATAACATCTTTCAACATCCCTGAAATAGCGAAAAAGAAGTGCATGAACAAAAAACATCTTTCAACATCCCTGGTAGGATCTTCCCCTCGTGGGATAATCTAAACACTCAAGTTCCATCCTCTTGATTTCAAGATTGCCGAAATAAACAAATGAAATGAATTACCATCCTCTTTTACCCTCACCATGCTAAAATAAGCATAAAAGGGGAATGACCATCAAAATATTAATAAGAAACCATGATTTTCTTCAAGAGGAAAAAACAGAGATAGGATCAGAAGGGGAATGCAGTTCAGCATTGCTGAACTGCATTACCTGATCACATAGTTTATCTTGCCTAAAAAATATTTTTGTCAGAAAAGTGATAATTAGGCGATTTATCCAAAATTAATTTGCCATTTTCAAAGAAAAATAAACCATTTTAAAAAAAAAAGCATAATCTGATCAACATCACATTAAATGAAAAAAATCAGTAAATATTTTTGGGAATAATTCTGAAATATTCCTCAAATACTTTTTTTTGGTACTATATTCCTCAAATCGACACGTGCACTGGCGATTCGCTAATCCCTTTGAAAAATGAAGAGATAGCCAGTAATGACGACTATGTTCTGCTGCAAAGTAAACGTAGCAGCCTGGCAGGTTGTTGGACACCCCAGCTGGTAGTTCGTCAAGATGGACCTGGAAAGAGAATGCAAGCATACATTTTCAAACTGAAAATGCAAAGGGTAAAAATTACAGAAAAGTGCATACAGATGGAAGATGTTGGTTGGACTTAAACAGCGACCTGAACTGATCTGTAGTTGTAAGAGGTTGATCATCAAGTTCTTCTTTCCCATTCACCAGGCTACTGATTCTCTAATTAATCAAACTGTCCCATTCCACGAGTTAAACAATGCATGTTTCCAAGTTAGTTTAAAATAAAATTACAGATTGAAAAAAGTTGAGATTAGTCATCGTTGCAAACCTGATGGGTTGACAACTTGAACGAAACCTACATCAAATCAAGGGGTAACTATGACAATATATTCATGGTTCGGAACTATAACCAAATGCTTGGTTGATCATCGGTAACCGTGTGAAAATTCAAAACCTTTATAACAAGTTAACAAAGCAACCGTGTGAAAATTGCTATAGGAGACAGAATAGATAGCGATTAAGAAAAAAAGATTGGTGGGTAAACTGACAAAGAGAACAGCGGTACCTGATCGATCACACAACTCTAGGCTTCTTTATGCCCATCTGATCAACCGTTTCCTGCTGCATTTATAACATCCCTGATGAGATTTCTAACACTGCTCTTTCAATCTTGATTTTTCAGCATCCCTGAAATAGACAAAAAGAAGTGCATGAACAAGTTAAAACTGATTAAGAAAACCAAGTCGGTGGGGTAAGCCACAAACAAAAAGAGCAGAACCTATACTTATAATAGACTGGTAGGATCTTCACCTCGTGGGATAATCTAAACACTCAAGTTCCTCTTTTATCCTAAACGTGCTACAACTGCTCATTTTATTTTGATTTCACCATTGCTGAAATAAATAAAGGAAATGAATGACCGTCCTCTTTTATCCCGACCATGCTAAAATAAACATAAAGGGGAATGGCCATCAAAATAATAAGGTGAATAACAAATAAAAAATCAATACACCGAGGTACCTCATAATGGCATTGTACTTGTACGAATTCTACTAATGATCATTTGATCTTTTACTTTTCAGCATTCCTGAAATATACAAAAAGAAGTGAATGAACACCATAAAAGATACTATATACAAAACAAGTAGGATCTTTGCAATCGACCAAAAAATAAAGAAGAAGTACATGCAAACTATGCAATTATCACAAGACCAGTAGGCTCTTCGCCTCCTTTATCATGACCATGCTCATTTTATCTTGGTTTCAGCATATTGCTGAATAGCAGTACCTGCACCTGATCACATAGCTTACATCAAAACAGTGGTAAGTGATTAAAAAACCAGATTGGTGGGTACACTAACAAAGAGTACAGCAGTACCTGATTGATCACAAAGTTCTAGACTTCTCTAGTCCTGAGCAGTATTTGAAGTATTCTAATGATTCCATTAAGATGTCTATGGAGCCCTCTATCCCCTTTTTAAAGGAGAAAAAGATCATCTGCATATGCTAAATGAGTAATCTACAATAGGTCACACTTTGGATGAAATTCAAATGAGGGGTGTCTAGTTCTACATTTTAAGATCCTATATAGGTAGTCAGAGAACAGAACAAAAATTAATGGGGAGATAGGATCTCCTTGCCTCAGCCCTCTTTTGCCTTGAAAATAACTAGCAAGTGACTATTAATATTCAAAGAGAAAAATGATGTGCAGATGCATTGTAGATTCCAATTAATGAAAATAGGAGGGAAGTTGAGATGGACAATCATTTCTTCAATAAATTTCCAAAAGAGTGAATCATAAGCCTTTCTTAGATCAATTTTTTTAGAGTCGTGAGTACGTTCTAATCAGCTCCTATAAAAGCATAATTTTCTCACCCATCAACCTTACTTCTGTAAACCCAGATTGTGCAGGAGAGACAAAGAGTCTTTGAGTTCAGGTTTTAGTCTTTCGGTTATTAACTTAGAGGTTATTTTATAAGTGACGTTATAGCAAGATATTGGCCAAAAGTCTCCCACAGTTCTAGCATTTGTTGTTTTGGCAATAAGTGAGATGCTAGTGTGATTTATCTATTTCAACAGCTGGCCCGAATCAAAAAAATCTTAAACAGATCTACAGATCTGATCTCCTGTGGTCTGCCATGTTGCTTTGAAGAACTTGGAGGTGTATCCATGAGGGGCCTCCCCCGGAGACAAGTCCCCGGGTCCTCATGGTTAGGCTTACAAATTTTTCAAAGAAACATGGTCTACGACAGGGAGACAACTTTGTGACACTGCCCCTTGAATTTTTTAAAACTGGCAAGCTCCTCGAATAAATCAACCACACCAGCGTCTCTTTGATTGCTAAGACATAGAATGTCAAAAGAGTGGGAGATTTTAGACAAATATCACGCTACAATGTAACCTATAAAGTCAACCTTACTTCTGGGAACCCATATTGTATAGGAGAGACAAAGAGTCTTTTAGTTCAGGTTTTAGTCTTTCGACTATTAACTTAGAGGTGATTTTATAAGTGACGTTCCAGCAAGATATAGGCCTAAAGTCTCCCACAGTTTTAGCATTTGTTGTTTTGGCAATAAGTGAGATGCTAGCGTGATTTATCTTATTTCAACAGTTGGCCGAATAAAAAAATTCTTAAACAGCTCTACAAATCTGATCTCCTGTGGTCTGCCATGTCGCTTTGAAGAACTTGGAGGTGTATCCATCAGGGGCCTCCCCCGGAGACAAGTCCCCGGGTCCTAATGGTTACGCTTACAAATTTTTCAAAGAAACATGGTCTACGACAGGGAGACAACTTTGCGACGCTGCGAATTTTTTAAAACTGGCAAGCTCCTCGAATAAATCAACCACACCAGCGTCTCTCTGATTGCTAAGACACAGAATATCAAAAGAGTGGGAGATTTTAGACAAATATCAGGCTACAATGTAACCTATAAAGTCGACCTTACTTCTGGGAACCCAGATTGTATAGAAGAGACAAAGAGTCTTTCAATTCAGGTTTTAGTCTTTCGGCTATTAACTTAGAGGTGAATTTATAAGTGACGTTACTGCAAGATATAGGCCTAAAGTCTCCCACAGTTCTAGCATTTGTTGGT
The DNA here is from genome assembly GCA_963922045.1 of Persicaria maculosa. Classification (NCBI taxonomy): domain Eukaryota; kingdom Viridiplantae; phylum Streptophyta; class Magnoliopsida; order Caryophyllales; family Polygonaceae; genus Persicaria; species Persicaria maculosa. The sequence continues at coordinate 4,571,768 of OY998252.1, forward strand.
TTGGCAATAAGTGAGATACTAGTGTGATTTATCTTATTTCAACAGTTGGCCGGAATCATAAAATTCTTTAACAGCTTTACAAATCTGATGTCCTGTGGTCTACCATGTCGCTTTGAAGAACTTGGAGGTGTATCCATCAGGGGCCTCCCCCGGAGACAAGTCCCTGGGTCCTAATGGTTACGCTTACAAATTTTTCAAAGAAACATGGTCTACGACAGGAAGACAACTTTGTGACGCTGTCGTTGAATTTTTTAAAACTGGCAAGCTCCTCGAATAAATTAACCACACTAGCATCTCTCTAATTGCTAAGACAAAGAATGCCAATACAGTGAGAGATTCTAGGCCAATATCGTGCTATTATGTATACTATAAAGTCATCTCAAAGATCCTGGCTTCTAGACTCGGTCCAGAACTAAAAGATCTCATATCCTCTGCACAAGTTAGATTTATAGAAGGAAGGCTCATGAGAGAAAATCTTATTCTACTCCAAGAACTCATTAAGAAGTAAACAAGAAAGGGGATAAATCCAATGTGCCTTCTAAACATTGATCTTTAAAAAGCATAAGATACCCTCTTAGAAATTCATCAAGGAAATGCTCACTCGTCTTTAACTTGCCTCCACTATTTATTAATTGGTTTCTTGAATGCATTTGAACAAAAATAGTTGAGAGTAACAAAAAAAAATAGAAGAGAAACAAACAATATATAAGAAATGGTTAAATGTATAAATTAATCATAAAAAATTAAATATAACATTTTTAACGAAATAGTTGATAGAAACAAATAACGGTTTTTTCGCGGGGTACCCCTCAAGTAAGGGGTATTTCGCGGGGTGTACAAGAGTTTGACATATTTCGCACAATGCCCCTGAGTTTTGCAAAAAATCCGCGTCGTGCCCCTCCCCCGTCAATACTAACAGAGCCGTTTCCTTTAGAAAAGAAGGAAATTAAATTAAGAAAAAAAAAATCACAGAGCACGCCTTTTCTCCTTTCTTCGTTCTTCAAGCCTTATCGATACGGACTAGGGAGAACGACCGGACCAGGGAGAACGAGGCCGACGACTTGGGGCGACGGAGGCAGCGAGTGTCAGTGGGTGGCGTGAGGTAGACGGAGCCGACAGGCATACATGGTTGGGGGTAACTCGAAGCAGGTATGTGCATTTGAAATTTGGGGGTTAGGGATTTGGGGATTTCGATTTAGTTGTTTCGATCGATTGAGAATTTTGTGAGTGGATTTAGGGGTTTGAGATTTTGATTTGGGGATTTCTACTGATTTTGGGATTTTCATTTTACAGTTTTGCTACATCAGTCAAAAATTATTTCTAGTTTCTAGTATGTACTCAATTTTGGGAATCCTGTACTCAATTTTCTTATATTGCTGGAATTTGTAGTTGACATACCACTCTGTAATGAATTATTAGTTTTACAATTTTGCTAATTTCAATTGTGTAAATGGATTCGGTGATTCCTACCGATTGCTACCAGACTTGTGTTATAGATTTGATAGTTTTTTAGGCTGATTTGTTATTTTGAGGAATTTATGCCTTCAAAGTGGTTGATCATTCATACTTGACCAATTTATGTTTATTTACTTGTAAAGGGACGGAGTTGTCTATGTTCTTACAAGCTAGGACTCATTGGCTATTAGCTTCTTGATATTCTTACAAGCTAGGACAATTTCCTGATGTTCTTGGGTGAATGATGTGTCTTAAAATCCCCAAATTAAGGTAATGCAGAAAATAGTTAACGAAGGGATTATGATGGATGTGCATATGACATAAGATTTTGGGTAGACTTTTGGTTTTGGATGTGTTGAGGAAGGGGTATACGAAGGAGAGGATATGAGGGTAGGGATGTGCCTACTGATGCTCCTTGTGTGCTTAGCAAAAGACAAAGTTTTGCAACAGCAGCCCCAGGGGTCAGGCTGTTATGGAGGTTTTGGGTTGGTTTGCATATGGAGGTTATTCGAATTGGGGTTTTAGGATTAGATTTAGAAATCAATTTATGTCTTGCTCAACTTGTTGGCGTGTTTGAATTGGGGTTTGCATATGGAGGCTTTTCGAATTGGGGTCAGATTGTTAGCTTCTCTATTCTTGATGGAAAAGATGTGTTGTTGTTGGATATTGATATATCTCATTGAATTCCACAAAGTTTTCATTCTTATTTCTTCAATTTAAGGTACTATTTTTGTTCTTGTTGATTGTTGCCAAATTTTGTAGTCTGCTGAAATTAGTGAATTAGAATTAGTTGAACTTTTATGCGCTGTGCTAATGGTAGAGCGCTGTGCTAATGCACAGAGATACGGTTTCGAATCCCGTATAGGCTATTCTCAACTTAATTGAATATTTAAAATTGAAGCTTATACTATGAATTTTGATTTTGAAAACTTGCAGCTGATGTAGATTACTTCAACTTTCACTTATCAAGCTATTTTTCTACTTGCATTTGAAAGCTTACAGGGTTGCAATTGCAACTATTGCAACTTATGTGAAATCAGAACTTAGAAGACAAAATTCAGCTTTCAACAAATGGAGCTTGCGATTTATTAACACCGTGACATGTAGTTAAACACAACAAGCAAACAATGATTGTGTTCATAAGAGCTACACCTCAATATTGGTAAATGATGAAACAAGCTACACCGTATAATAGGTCAAGCATTCATCCAAAAAACTAAGATAACTAGGAAAGCAATGTAAAATAAGAGCATCTACTGATTTAGACATACTAGAGACATTGAAGTAACCATACATATCATATCTTCGTATTAGCCTATGCGGGAGTTGAACCCACGTTCTTGTGCTTGCACATGCTCTACCGTTGAGCTAATAGGCTTAAAACAAATTCTGTCTACTAATAATTAAAACGAATTTTGTACTCAAGCAACACGTATTTTTTCTTCAGTAAACTATATATTCAATTTTCATATTGCTCCACACAATAACAAAACTATTCTAATATCTCCAAAGCCCTCATTGCATCAACAACATATCTGAGATACAACAATAATGGACAACAAACAATAATATTAACATGTATCTTGCAAATTAAGCCCTCATTGCTTCTTCAAACGACATTGCAAGAGATTCATCCGTGGCATCACTTAACTATGAGAGATTCAACCTCACCTATGAAAACTCGACATTGCAAGAGATCAGCTCGTAGATTAGGAAACCAGACCTGGGGAGCAACCGAGCAAGATATTGGCGTCTGGGCGTGATAGCATCCACAAAGCATTGTCAATCGCTTGCGTGCACCCCGATGTCACGAACAGATAATCCGCCGCTAGCATGTAAGAAAGGTCCCACGAGAGACAATCTGCAATCGCCCTGGTTTTTCCCCCAAATGTGAGTCCCAATTCAAATTGAGTCAATAGAATGACAAGAGATCAGATCGAAGCTTTGAGAGGGTTTTAGGCTTACTTGCGAGCTTGCGGGAGGCCTGCGGTGGGGGCGTACCCATTGAAAAGGGAGGAGGAGAGGGAATCGGCTACGGCGAGCTCGGCGGCGGGGGGCGGTGGTGAAGCAGGAGTAAGCGGTGGGCTACTCTCGTTGGCCAGCATCCGGCACCCGGAACCGTCCTTTTTCCGGCCATCATCGAGCACCGAGAACCTCTCGTCCCTGTCCTCCTGAAGCGCAAGAGGCCCTCTTTCTCTCCCCCTCTCTTCTTTTCTGAAATTCCCCAAGTAAAAAAAGAAGTTAACGTTTAACAAACGGAGGGGCACGACGCGGAATTTTTGCAAAACTCAGGGGTATTGCGCGAAATATGTCAAACTCTTGTACACCCCGCGAAAAACCCCTTACTTGAGGGGTATCACGCGAAAAAACCAAACAAATAATATAGAGAAATGAAGAAAAATTAATGACATAGTAAAATAAATAAAAAATGAAGGAGTTGAGAATTGAAATAGACCTTTAGAATTTAATTCTCCTTCCTTCTTGACCACTTGAGCTAGATAAAACTCTTTTTCAAATATCATTTAAAGATATTATATTACCTTAAAAATACTAAATATATGCAAAACAAAAAAAAAATAACAATTTTATAAGAATTGATTTATATTATCTACTTTTAGCAAAATATATCTTTTATTACTCATACATGATTTATACAGTATATTATTTCTAAATATGATAAAAACTAATATAACAAATTTTTAAAAATAATTTCATATGTACAGAAAAATTGGTGATTATATATACTCCATCGGTTAAAATAAAACATATCACTTCAAAGTGTTAATTTTATTAAAAATCAGTATGTCGTCATAGGTATTTTTTGCCTCTAGTTTATGATAAAGTAGATTGTTAGGTTTAACTTCCGACACAGTAAAAAAGTATTGTAATAACAGAAGGTATAACAATTTATTCATTTACTTCAAAATTAATTTTGAAAATGCTAAAATGATATGCTATGTTGAAAAGGCTAAAATTATTTTTGAAAAAGCTAAAAGTATTGCAAAGTATACTCCCTCCAAACAAATTATATATGATGGTTTAGTCCTTAACACACTTTCTTTAATCACTATTCACAACAGTATATAGGTTACCGGTACTACTGATATGTTAAATTGCGACAACGATGGATATTGATTTCAGTTATCAATTCATTGGGGTATTAAATAGTGTATGTACCTGAATAGTTTCAAGTTGGCTAAGTGATTAACTAGAAAGGGCAATTAGGGCATGTTGATTGATTGGAAATGAGGTGAGATGCTTAGGCTCTTAATAATAAAAAAAAAGGTAAACAGTGCAAGTGTCGTGTATTTGGGATACTAGTCCTAGCATCTGAACAAGAATCGGGGTAATAAATGCAGCAGGGGCAAGTAGCAGGGTTATTGGATGCCTTAAGTAGGTAGGTAGTTCGTGATGAGGCTGGACAGATACATAACATAACCATATAATTTAAAAATGAGAAAGCAGAATGTAAAAACTAAGCAGATAGGCAGACAAATGGATAATATTTAGTATGACAAGTTTAAAAATCACACCTGACATTTTGAGGACCAGTATTTGAAGTATGATAATGATTCCATTAAGATGTCTATGGAGCCCTTTATCCCCTCTTTAAATATGCCAAATGAGTAATCTACAATAGGTCACACTTTGGATGAAATTTAAATGAGGGGTGTCTAGTTCTACATTTTAAGATCCTACATAGGTAGTCAGAGAACAGAACAAAAATTAATGGGGAGATAGGATCTCCTTGCCCTAGCCCTCTTTTGCCTTGAAAATAACCATGCAAGTGACAACTAATATTCAAAGAGAAAAATGATGTGCAGATGCATTGTAGATTCCAATTAATGAAAATAGGAGGGAAGTTGAGATGGACAAGCATTCCTCCAATAAATTTCCAAAAGAGTGAATCATAAGCCATTCTTAGATCAATTTTTTTGGAGACATCTTGGGCTTATCCATTTTCGTGAGTGAGTGCGTTCTGATCAGCTCCTATAATAGCATAATTTTCTCACCCATCAACCCTACTTCTGTGAACCCAGATTGTGCAGGAGAGACAAAGAGTCTTTCAGTTCAGGTTTTAGTCTTTCGGCTATTAACTTAGAGGTGATTTTATAAGTGACGTTACAGCAAGATATAGGCCTAAAGTCTCCCACTGTTCTAGCATTTGTTGTTTTGGCAATAAGTGAGATGCTAATGTGATTTATCTAAATCAAAAGTTGGCCCGATTCAAAAAAATCTTAAACAGCTCAACAGATCTGATCTCCTGTGGTCTGCCATGTTGCTTTGAAGAACTTGGAGGTGTATCCATGAGGGGCCTCCCCCGGAGACAAGTCTCCGGGTCCTCATGGTTACGCTTACAAATTTTTCAAAGAAACATGGTCTACGACAGGGAGACAACTTTGTGACGCTGTCCTTGAATTTTTTTAAACTGGTAAGCCCCTCGAATAAATCAACCACACTAGCGTCTCTCTGATTGCTAAGACACAGAATGCCAAAAGAGTGGGAGACTTTAGACAAATATCACGCTACAATGTAACCTATAAAGTCAACCTTACTTCTCTTAACCCAGATTGTATAGGAGAGACAAAGAGTCTTTCAGTTCAGGTTTTAGTCTTTCGGCTATTAACTTAGAGGTGATTTTATAAGTGACGTTACAACAAGATATAGGCCTAAAGTCTCCCACAGTTCTAGCATTTGTTGTTTTGGCAATAAGTGTGATGCTAGTGTGTTTTATCTTATTTCAACGGTTGGCCGGAATAAAAAAATTCTTAATCAGCTCCACAGATCTGATCTCCTGTGGTCTTCCATGTCGCTTTGAAGAACTTGGAGGTGTATCCATCAGGGGCCTCCCCCGGAGACAAGTCCCCGGGTCCTGATGGTTACGCTTACAAATTTTTCAAAGAAACATGGTCTACAACAGGGAGACAACTTCGTCACGCTGCCCTTGAATTTTTTAAAACTAGCAAGCTCCTCGAATAAATCAACCACATCAGCGTCTCACCAATTGCTAAGACACAGAATGCCAATAGAGTGGGAGATTTTAGACCAATATCATGCTACAATGTAACCTATAAAGTCATCTCAAAGATCCTGGCTTCTAGACTCGGTCCAGAACTAAAAGATCTCATCTCATCTGCACAAGTTAGATTTATAGAAGGAAGGCTCATGGGAGAAAATGTAGTGCTACTCCAAAAACTCATTAGGAAGTATACAAGAAAGGGGATAAATCCAAGGTGTCTTCTAAACATTGATCTTAAAAAAGCATATGATACCCTTCTAGAAATTCGTCAAGGAAATGTTCACTCGTCTTTAACTTGCCTACACTATTTACTAATTGGCTTCTTGAATGCATTTGCACAAAAATAGTTGAGAGTAAAAAAAAAATAGAAGAGAAAGAAACAATATTATAAGAAAAGGTTAAATGTATAATTTAATCATAAATAATTAAATATAACATTTTTAATGAAATAGTTGATAGAAACATATAATATAGATAAATGAAGAAAAATTAAGGATATAGTAAAATAAATAAAAAATGAAGGAGTTGAGAATTGAAACAAGACCTTAAGAATTTAATTCTCCTTCTTTCTTGACCACTTGAGCTAGATAAAACTCTTATTTCAAATATCATTTAAAGATATTATATTACCTGAAAAATACAAAATATATGCAAAAAAAAAAAATTAACAATTTTATAAGAATTGATTTATATTATCTACTTTCAGCAAAATATATCTTTTATTACTCATACATGATTTATATAGTATATTATTTCTAAAAATGATTAAAACTAAAATAACAATTTTTTATTAATTTTTAAAAATAATTTCATAAGTATAGAAAAATTGGTTATTTTATATACTCCACCGGTTAAAATAAAACATATCACTTCAAATTGTTAATTTTATTAAAAAACAGTATGTCATCATAGGTATTTTTTGCCTCTAGTTTACGATAAAGTAGATTGTTAGGTTTAATTTCCGACACAGTAAAAAAGTATTGTAATAATAATTCAATAAAAAACAGTATGTCATCATAGGTATTTCAAGTATTATAATGATTCCATTAAGATGTCTATGGAGCCCTTTATCCCCTCTTTAAATATGCCAAATGAGTAATCTACAATAGGTCACACTTTGGATGAAATTTAAATGAGGGGTGTCTGGTTCTACATTTTAAGATCCTATATAGGTAGACAGAGAACAGAACAAAAAGTAATGGGGACACAGGATCTGCTTGTCTTAGCGCTCTTTTGCCTTGAATAACCTTGCAAGTGACAATTAATATTCAAAGAGAAAAACGATGTGCAGATGCATTGTAGATTCCAATTAATGAAAATAGGAGGGAAGTTGAGATTGACAAGCATTTCTTCGATAAATTTCCAAAAGAGTGAATCATAATCCTTTCTTAGATCAATTTTTTTGGAGACATCTTGGGCTTATCCATTTTCGTGAGTACGTTCTGATCAGCTCCTATAATAGCATAATTTTCTCACCCATTAACCTTACTTCTGTGAACCCAGATTGTGCAGGAGAGACAAAGAGTCTTTCAGTTCAGGTTTTAGTCTTTCGGCTATTAACTTAGAGGTGATTTTATAGGTGACGTTACAGCAAGATATAGGCCTAAAGTCTCCCACAGTTCTAGCATTTGTTGTTTTGGCAATAAGTGAGATGCTAGTGTGATTTATCTTATTTCAAGAGTTGGCTGGAATCAAAAAATTCTTAAACAGCTCTACAGATCTAGACTCGGTCCAGAACTAAAAGATCTCATCTCCTCTGCACAAGTTAGATTTATAGAAGGAAGGCTCATGGGAGAAAATGTTATGCTACTCCAAGAACTCATTAGGAAGTATACAAGAAAGGGGATAAATCCAAGGTGCCTTCTAAACCTTGATCTTAAAAAAGCATATGATGCCCTCATAGAAATTAAACAAGGAAATGCTCACTCGTCTTTAACTTGCCTGCACTATTTATTAATTGGCTTCTTGAAAGCATTTGCATAAAAATAGTTGAGAGTAACAAAAAAAAATAGAAGAGAAACAAGCAATATTATAAGAAAAGGTTAAATGTATAATTTAATCATAAATAATTAAATATAACATTTTCAATGAAATAGTTGATAGAAACAAATAATATAGAGAAATGAGGAAAAACTAATGACATAGTAAAATAAATAAAAAATGAAGGAGTTGAGAATTGAAACAAGACTTTTAGAATTTAATTCTCCTTCCATCTTGACCACTTGAGCTAGATAAAACTCTTATTTCAAATATCATTTAAAGATATTATATTACCTTTAAAATACTAAATATATGCAAAAAAAAAAAAATATATATATATATATATATAAGAATTGATTTATATTATCTACTTTCAGCAAAATATATCTTTTATTACTCATACATGATTTATACAGTATATTATTTCTAAATATGATAAAAACTAAAATAACATATTTTTATTAATTTATAAAAATAATTTTATTAATTCATAAGTATACAAAAATTTGTTATTTTATATATAGTCCTTCGGTTAAAATAAAATATATCACTTCAAAGTGTTAATTTTATTAAAAAACAGTATGTCATCATAGGTATTGTTTGCCTCTAGTTTACGATAAAGTATATTGTTAGGTTTAATTTCCGACACAGTAAAAAAGTATTGTAATAACAGAAGGTATAACAATTTATTCATTTACTTCAAAATTAATTTTGAAAAAGCTAAAATGATATGCTATGTTGAAAAGGCTAAAATTATTTTTGAAAAAGCTAAAAGTATTGCAAAGTATACTCCCTCCAATCAAAGTATATATGATGGTTTAGTCCTTAACACACTTTCTTTAATCACTATTCACTAAAGTATATAGGTTAACGGTACTACTGATATGTTAAACTGCGAAAACGATGGATGTTGATTTCAATTATCCATTGGGGCATTAAATACTGTATGTATCTTAGTTTCAAGTTGGCCAAGTGATTAACTGGGAAGGGCAATTAGGGCATGTTCATCGATTGGAAAAGAGGTGAGATGCTTGGGCTTTTAATAATAAATAAAAAATGTAAGCAGTGCAAGTATCGTGTATTTGGGATACTAGCCCTAGTATCTGAGCAAGTATCGGGGTAATAAATGCAGCAGGGCTAGTGCAAGTTGGCCAAGTGATTAACTGTAAGCAGTGCAAGTATCACATCTGTCATTTTGAGGACCAATGTACACATACACTTGGTGCTAGTGTATGTCTAGCTTTCTACACCTCCAATCAAAATTCAACATTTGTATTTAAAAAATATAAATAATTTTTAATTAAAAATAGGTAGTGAGCGGGCTATTAGGATGAAATTTTTATTTTTAATATTATAAATGATTAACAATTTAATTCAATTTCCATATAATTTAATTTCAATAAAAACTAAAAATTATAAATAGAAAAGAGCGTATGTACATATAAAAAAGGGAGAAAAAACATATCATTAAATCAAACCCTTGATATATATTTTATCTATAATGAAAATAAGTGACAATATATTTTTTACTATTTATACATGTTTTCTAGTATAGTTAAACTATATAAAATATTAAAAATTTTAAAATTATTTTAAAAAAAATCATGCTTGATAGTAAAAGTACATAATTATTTTTAAAAAAATAATAAAAAATAAAAAAATATTATTATTTTTTTACAGTGATATGTCAATTTCACAAGGAGTCAAGTTTATAAGAATCGAATGATTTTTAGTTATATAATAACCTATGGTATAATTGTTTCAAACAGAGTCATTGTGATTATTTTTTTTACTCAAATATGTTTAACTTAACTTAGTGACTTTCAAGATTATAACAATGAGAGAATTAATGTATCAACGTAGTATAATGTGTATCACATGAAATCGTAATAAAGTATTAATAAGCTTGAGCAACCAATACTTTATTAAATAATCTAACATATATTACATAAACAAATTAAAAAAATATTATATTAAATAACGATAAACATGGACATAATTATTGGTATAACTTATTTTAAAATTTAAGAAATATAAATGAAAATTTCATTTCTAATAAAAATATGATTGCTAAACCTTATTTTAAAATAAAATTAAAATTATTAATGTATATTACAATTAAAATCTCCCCACATATTATAATATTAAAAAATGGATACCTTTTTATTCAAACTAATAGTTACTAAAATCTAAATAACTACTCCCTCCGTTTCCTTTTAAATTACTTTTTCAAGTTAAGCGCGTAGTTTTAAAACAGTAAAAACTATATTAAATATTAATATTTTAATAAGTTTTATTTAATAATATTATACTTATCTACAATAAATATGAGACTGTTGGAAAAAAAAAATTAAAAATTATTATTTTATGTAGTTTTCACACCTTAAAAAGCGTGCATGAATAGTAAAAAGTCAATTAAAAGAAATCAAAGGGCGTACTTGGTTAGTAAGGGTTTTTTTTATTTTTTTATATAAAAATAAATTCCAAATGGAGGGTTTTAATTGGAGGTGTAGGAATTTACACATACACTTGTGTATCACCCTCCTCATTTTGAACCTTTATAACAAGTTAACAAAGTAACCGTGTGAAAATTGCAAAAGGAGACAGAATAGACAGTGATTAAGAAAACAAGAATGGTGGGTAAACTAACAATGAGAACAGCGGTACCTGATCGATCACACACTTCTAGGCTTCTCTATGCCCATCCGATCCACCATTTCCTGTTGCATTTATAACATCCCTGGTCGGATTGCTCTTTCAATCTTAATCTTTCAACATCCCTGAAATAGCGAAAATGAAGTGCATGAATAAGTTATAACCGGTTAAGATAACATCTTTCAACATCCCTGAAATAGCGAAAAAGAAGTGCATGAACAAGTTAAAACTGGTTAAGAAAACATCTTTCAACATCCCTGATATAGCGAAAAAGAAGTGCATGAACAACTTAAAACTGGTTAAGAAAACATATTCGGTGGGGTAAAGCCACGAGCAAAAAGAGCAGAACCTGTAGTTATCATAGACTGGTAGGATCTTCCCCTCGTGGGATAATCTAAACACTCAAGTTCCTCCTTTATCCTAAACGTGATACAACTGCTCATTTTATGTTGATTTCAAGATTGCTGAAATAAACAAATAAAATGAATTACCATCCTCTTTTATCCTGACCATGCTAAAATAAACATAAAAGGGGAATGACCATCAAAATATTAATAGGAAACCATGATTTTCTTCAAACGGAAAAAACAGAGATAGGATTAGTAGGATCTTCGCCTCCTTGATCATAACCATGCTCATTTTATCTTGGTTTCAGCATTGCTGAACAACAGTACCTGATCACATAGTTTATCTTGCCTATAAAATATTTTTGTCAGAAAAGTGATAATTAGGCGATTTATCCAAAATTAATTTGCCATTTTCAAAGAAAAATAAACCATTTTCAAAAAAAGCATAATCTGGTCAACATCACATTAATTGAAAAAAATCAATAAATATTTTTGGGAATAATTCTGAAATATTCCTCAAATACTTTTTTTGGGTGCTATATTCCTCAAATACTAATGTATATATATACATATACATACATATATATATATATACTAGTTGTGAACCATGCTTTGCACGGTGAGTATTTTTTTTTACAAAATGTGTTGTGTGAATTGACCTAGAAATGAATTTTTTTGTCATTTTACTATGCCAATTTAAGAAACTGACATATATAAATAAACATATTACTTTTTAAAATGAAAACAAGAAAAAGATAGAATGGGGAAAATGGGTTTAATTAATAAAAGTTTAGTAGAAATATGTGTTTTCCCATTTCTGTATGAACATAGCCTGCCTGTTTGAGCAGCTTGTCTGCTTCCTCTGGGCCTCGGCTTCCAGGCTTGTATGGGCTGGGCTTCATCTTCCCTTCGTCGATACTGTGCAAGTGAAGATCTCCCAGGCAGCCTGCAGATATCAAGTACAAATATGCACAAGTTAGCACCTGGATTAGAAATCTGGATGCAAGGTGCGACTGTTTTTCACAGTACCTTCAGCTCGTCTCTGCAAACAAAGTGCTGTTGATCACCCTTTATTCTGAGGAAAAATAAGTCAATAGTTAGTTATCCGGTCATGAGTATTTGAGAACATTTTCACTATGAATGAATGAGGTATAGAATCACATTAAACCAAAGACAATCGGAGCAGAACTCAAGCACAATTAAGCTTTTGGAGAATGAGGATTCTTACGTGTCTAGAATTAGACGTTCATAGGCCTGGGATGGCAACATCTTGATATTGTTGCCCGTATGATAAGTCTAATTCGCTTTGTACAGTCGACATTTCCAAGCCAGTCTGCTTAACCTGTAGGAGGACACAACGTCAGTTCATCTTTTCAATTGAAATCTTACAGTCTTTGACATGCAAGAGATGAATATGGCTTCTTTTTTTCCTGACAAAAAGTAGGGTAGCACCTAGCAAGCACTATTCAATTCAAAATGGGCCAACATGTAAAGAAGAAACAAGAAATTCTCATGAGCTATGACAGTAAGACCCTCATCAGTGACAGATAGATAAAAAGGGGCTCCCCTTTTCCATGGAAAATTCATGAATGAGAAAGCCCATATTCCCAACCTAATTACTCCCAAAGGAGCGAAGAAAGAAAGACAAATGAATTAAGTTCAAAGATATGTTATCCACTGCTAGTTGAGGCAAACAAAGTCACATTTCTTTGATGCTTGAAAGAACTGATCAGAGTTGTTGCAACATAATAGAAAATTCACAAATGAGCTTAAGATCCAATAACATACTGTAAGCTTCATACATTGCTTCTGATGGTTGTAGTCATATAACAAATTCATTTCGGCCCTGCTTTTTACCTGGGGAAGAATACAAGAAAACTTACAATATTAATTATTTAAGCACACAAACGACATAATCATGAAGAATTTGTTTTGGTTTGCATCAAAAGAGAATAAAAAAATGAGCAATACACGATACTTTTCAGACTCTTCCTGATGTAGAAATAAGTCACATATGAAATAATTATAATAAGAATCGGGCAATATAGGTGTATTTAGGGTCAATCTGATAACTTCACAAACAGATTTCTGATTCTATTTTATGCACAACATGATATAACTTGCAAATTCAAATCCAGATGTTGGAGGACAATACAAAGAATATAAATGAAAGAGGGAACTGGTGAAGACCGATGACTACAGCAGAACAATGATAACATACATTTGAAAATGTCACCAGGAACATCCTTAAATTGAACAGGTATTTCGGCTTTTCTAGAAGCTAGTGCCTTTCCTGCTTTGAGTATAAATGGAACACCTACAACATAGATTTCGCCAAGATGTTAGTTATATTTCATAGGGGCACTGGTAAAGTATGATACATGATGTGTGAATCCTTAACGGAAGCATAGTACAGACTACTGCCTCATAGTCAAAACATCTCTTTAAGATAGTTCCATATGATGTCTTCAATGCTGTTGAGGCAAGCTCATGAGGAAGGGGACTATAGTTCCAAATGAAACAACACATCATATAATGGAAAATAAGGTTATTTTGAGTGAGAAACTGCACCTTCCCATCTTTCATTGTGAATCCGCAGAATCACAGTTGCAAAGGTTGGAGTATTTGAATTGTCGGGAACAGTAGGATCTGCTGTGTAGCCTTCATATTGTCCAAGTACAACCTCCTCGTCTCTTATGTGTAATACTGATTGAAGAACCTAAAAGTAGAATCCGAAATTTTTGTTAAGAGAGTGTTAACACGAACTTCTTTTACCCATTTGCTTAATCATATACCTTGACTTTTCATCCCGAATATGGTCCAGTTTCATGGAAACAGGTGTCTCCATTGCAACCAAACAAAGCACCTGCAAAAATTAACTGAAATTAGTAGAGAAGGAAAAATGCATTTGCTCATCTTGTAAGGGTTCAAACGCTAGCTAGCACATCCTGCAAAATCTGTATGCTTAAACTGGACCCCAAACAGTGACAAAAGCCATCCCATAAGAGTAACCATGTTTGTCAGTCTGACACTTGCAAATTTGCAATAGGAAAATTCTTTCACACCTAAAAGCGGTGCTCAGTCCCATTGAGCAGCAAACAAAGCAGAAAAATCATGGCTACAATGCATTACTCTTCGAAAAAAAATTAACAGAGTTTTAGTCGTATGTTACATCAGGTAAAAGTCCATGTGATCATCGATATGCAACTACTGGGCCAAGTTCCATACATGATATAGCATTGATTAGAAAACTATTTGATAAATAACCTGCAGTTAACAAAATGAAGAATTGACATTTGATCGGGGTTTGTAGAGTAACAGATTTCTTCTCTTCACCGTGAACGAGGTTTGTACATTCACCTATTTAACAGAATTCACCATGAAACGATCACTCAATTCAATCATAGGAGTAGCTAAGAACGCAGTAAACAATACCTTTTGGTGTTGTAGATCTCTTCATTGCAATGTCAAGTAAGGTAACTGACAATGCTGGGACAGTGTCCATACTTCGGTTGATTCAAATTGTCGTATTCATCGAGATGAGCATCGTAACCTTATTATGTGGTGATGTAAGGACCGCCATAGGTGCGACCGACATTGGTATCTCCATCACTCCATGGTACTATATATATGACATTACAATACAGTAAGGCTTTGTTACATTTCTAAAAAATTGAAGGAAAGACTTAGTTAAATGGTTGATTGCTTACCATGTAGTAGTTCTGTAAGGTTCTGGACCGCGAAAGAGAGATCCTATGCTGTTTTATGTGGATCTTTGCTGCCTCAATTCATTAATATATAAATAAATTTTATAAAAACATGTTTTGTTCTAAATTCATAATTTTATGAAAGAAAATTTGAACACACCACTTGGTCCAGTTCTCGGTCCACATTTTGTATAATACAGTTGTGGTTTGGATGGAACTGATCACAATATTAGCTATTGCAAGTGGTGATCTGCACATGAAAGATTGTACAAATTTGAATTAGAAATTGGAAAATATAAAGGCCTATGTAAATAAAAGAGAATATTTTCGTTTACGAAAAACCAATAAACAGACAGCAAAGAAGAGAAAGATGTGGGTTGAAAATTCGATAAACCAAAAAATAGAAACTACAATAGAAATGAGGTAGAACACAGGAGTAAAATTACCACAGCCCAGTTCGTTTAAGAAAGAGAGATTCAACTGATAATGGTGGAAATGAATTAAACCCTTTCTAGATAAGAAATAAATGGAGATGTGAAAGTATCTTTTAATTATCTGAAAAGATTAAATTCGCAGATGACATGTAAAATATACAATCCAAGCTATGAAGAATGCTAAGAATGTGTAGCTGGTGAGACTGAGATATGCAGTTTATGCACAAGTCAGTCCCCTCCTTATTCGAGTCAGTCAACAAGGCGTAGACTGACACACTGATTTGCTCATTTTGAAGTATCGAGGCTCATGGCAAAGGCTTACCTAATCTGCAGTTCTAGCTAGCTGTGCAAATGGAGCTGCAGCGGCGTCACTGGTTCGAAAAGAAGTCCAAGAACGCCATGAATTCGTTGTCCTCGATCATCTTGATGCTCTTTTCGATCCCGACAATCCCTGCAATAATGGACTCGTTACGAAATAAGAAGCGATGTATATAGAATGGATCCTTTTCCAGAGAGGGGATTTACTCATAGTGATGGCGCTTGCAAAGATCACAGCCGAGAGTATGAAGACGATGAGTGACGCTCTTTTGAGGAACGCAACCAGTTTTCTTACGAAAAATTGTCCCCAGAAGCCACCTAGGATTGACACCGACATCAGGTACAATGCTGCAAATACATGGGATCAAAATCATGGCAAAGTATGTATCTGTATGGTTACTGATGATAGGTTCGGAATGATGTAATTGAGATCATACCATATGGGATTGGAAACCTTCTAAGAAAGTAAAACTCTACTACTGATAAGGAGGATGAGAACACCATCACGAAAGTTGCTGTTGCACTGGCAACCTGTATAACCGAAAAGAAACTATCAGATTACTCAAATGTCCTTTCTGGGCTTCAATGGTTTGTTTATGCATCAGTTCCAAATAAAACAGAGTTGATTGTTGTACAAGGTATGGAAATAAGGAGTAGGTAATAGGGTTCCATCTACTTGCATATTATGTAATAGGGTAGTGCACATGATCATGAGATTAACTAAATAGAGAACCATAAGACTTTGATCTTTGTGTGCGCCGCAAGTGATTATACTATGTTAAATGTAAGAGTATGCTTTGCCTGCATGAGATGGGATCAGAGCCAAAACTACACCTCGGGGCTCAGGTAGTGTAATGTTTTTTTAATCAAACGAGATCTCAGGCTAATTCCACTGATATTCTTAATTAACACAAGATCTAATATAGGCTAATATGATAATGCAGGTTCTCCAAAGAAAGGGGTTTAGAAAGCTCAATAAACTAAGGTTATGTCAATACCTGGGGAAAGACTTGACACCAATCTCCAACAACAATGGACCAAGAATGAAACCCCCACCGGATCCCAATAGACCCCCAACCGTGCCACCAAGCAGGCCACATAGTGAACAGAGACCAAGATGAACCGGAGTCCACACTATTGAGGCCTCACAAACAGTCTCCGGGTTGCCTGTGGCCTTCCTTTTCTTGCATTAATTATCTGTACAACTTGATGGCCTCAAAGCCAAACACTCCAAAAGCTAAAGGAAAATGAAAAGACAACATATATGCCAAGTATGAGAATCTATGTAGGAATTCGAATGGGAAAATCAGAAAGTTAGGGCATTAAGCAACCAATACCATACTCCACAGGAAGTGACGTCATTCTGAAATATAAAAGTTTCAATTAGTATTTGAATAAGATCATAAGAGAACGAGGAGGATGCAATGAATAGCTGAAAGTTGGAACTTGCCTTGAGAACTTGGAGGAGGAAGCACACCCATACAACAGCAAGAACCAGCAACCTTTTCCACTGCAGATTCGTCCGCATAATTTGCTGAATAACAACACAAACTCGTTGAAACTCAGCAAAAAGGAATTCAGATAGGTTAACATAAACAAATGTAATGGACGTAAAGTCCTACTAACCATGGCTGTTATTTCTTCTCTCAAATTCAAGAGTTCATATTCCGCATCTATTAGGACTGAAAAAGTGCTGTTCAAACACTGTTTACTGATTAATTGCAATACCCCTGAAAATACTGTTAAAACACTTAAACTGACCTTCAAAATATCTCCTCCTTCCACATAGTGATTCAAGAGAACTGCAAGCATATTGCACTGGTAAGCTGCAGGTATTAGGGTAAACAAGCAATTTCCCTTACAAGGCTCATCGTTCAATACAAGTGTTTCAGAAATATAATAAAATATATTAAAATGGGTAGTCAAGCAAATAAATTCTAGTTATTGACACCCTTAAATTATCATTGAGGAAATAAATCATTCTTTCCTTGAGCAAATAATATGTGCATTTCACGAATAGCTAGACGTATCCCTTTTAATCTCCAAATGTATGCAGGAATGATGGAAAAGCACAAAGGGTTCATCTGCAACTTCCTGAAGAGTGATATATATTTATGGATAGAAAAAATTATATTCATGACGCAATATATACACCATCAAACCCTGTATACCTACTGTCAGCATTCCAGAAAGAATGGAATACAAAAGCACCAACAAATAACAAAAATAGAAAATTTACCTACTTAACTGAGGGGATACCTATGATTTGTCTAGTTGTTTTTTATTTGAAATTAAATTTATCCATCTAAATAAACTGGGTACTTGGCTCATGCTGGAAAAAAAAAACCAATTTATTCTTCTCGACAGTCATAAAAAACTGCCTTCAATGCTACTCCGTAATGGTTTTCCCAGGGCACAAGTACTTCATTGCCAATAATATGTTTGCTTTCTTCCACAGCTAAAGTCGACTCCCCCAGTTCATACAGTCTCTAGGCCAAGCTACCAAGCACTCCATTTCTATACATAATCTACAATCCTCCTATACAAAAATCCTTCCATACTATAACCAATTAGGAACATCCAGAACATGTTTTTTCATTATCCTCTTTCCGTAAGCAGATAGGCTGCATAGCCCGACATGATTCCGCAATTGAGTTGCAAGATCAGAGGGTATAACACAATTTCTTTCACATAAGAAGTGATTGTACTTCAGGAATCTTCAACACGACAACCTCCCTCTTCAGCAAAGATTCCAGAAAAGGGTTATAGATAGGTAGGTTTTTTTTTGGTGGGGGAGAAATAAATCCTATACAATATTACAACTTCTGTATAGTAAGCACTCCCACCCCCTCCATAGCCATTCAAAATGGGGCTAGATCTCTACAAGTCACTCCATTCACTCCTCTCTTCGTTTTATCAACAACAGGTAGCTGATTCCAACATAAAAATCTAGCCTTCGCTCACTTATCTTCCTGAAAATTGATAGATGCCGTAGAGAGGAACAAGTCCAGATGCTGTAATTCCCCCCCAACCCCCCTCTTTAACAGATTTGCTTCTAATCATCCAGATCCTAGTCAAACAAACAGTAAAACTATCACCACCCTAAAAAATTATGAGAACTTGTGAGCCCGTACATAGGAATCGCAAACGAGCAACCCAAATCTAATTCAGAGTTCAAATCCGACTGATCAAACATCAGATAAATACAGTAGGTAACAAAAAAGATCAGAAATTTACGCTCGATCACACACCTGTGAGGCAAAAATCAGTCTGAATCGGAAATCAAGCAGGTGAAGCATGACTATAAGTCAACAACTACAACAAACATGGTTCAATTAGAAATTATAAATGTCCCAGGCATAAGAAAAGGGAAGGGAGGGTACCTTTCTGGGTGACCACGGAATAAAGATGTATAGGACCAAATTCGTTGAAGGTCTCTTCCAGTTGATGAACGTTGAGAGAATAGGTCGAATTGGAGATGAAGACTCGACTGGCATTGTTCGCCACGGGGTCAATCTGCCGTCAAAAATCCCCAATTTCACGAGATGGCCATTGAATATCAAGGTGAAGACCCCAACAAATGCGGCTGGAGAGTGGGAAATAATTGAAAAACAAAACCCAATCCAAAGATCAAGACCGATGAATAAGGCAGTGCGAAGAGGGAGATATCCGCAAAGTGAGAAATACTAACCTGGATAGGATTCCACTTTGAGAATTGAATTGAGAGGCACCGGTCGTCGGAGAAATCGAGACATGAGGAGAATCGTGATGACAGAAAGATGGAGAAGAATGAAGCAGAAGCGGTGAGAAACACGAAGCAGAAAGAGATGAGGAGGAGAACAAGAAAACAAAATCGAAAAGCAAACAAGGAGATGAAGAAGCAGAAGCACGATGACAGAGAGAGACAAAGAAAGAGAAAGGAGGAGAAGCGGTGAGGGAAAAGCGGCGGTGAATTAGGTAATGACGGATAGGCCCATCTAATGAAAAAAATAAATCATTTTAAATTCAAACTTTTGAGGTTAAATAAGACATTACACTTCACATTTGATCTGAACCTTTGAAAATTTGTCAGAACTCCGATGAAGGGCTGTGAGGCATTTGAACAGCAAAAGTAAGGGAAGCATGTGGAGGGTAGAGTGATTGTAGGCCGTAGATAATTATACATATAGTGAATCAACGGTCCGAATTGCAAACACTCTCCCTCATCTTTATAGTAGTATATATATATATAAGTATATATATATACACAGTGTATTTGTGTTAACAATAATTCAATAAAAAAAAACACTACAAACAATTTTAGCTTTCAACAATACTCAGGCATTCTTTGGGTTAAAAGAAAAGAAAAGAATAAGGAGGTGAATAACAAGAAATTACCAAAATTTGTTTCGTATCTGATCCAGAAATTACAGTCTCCTGCATGATAAAAATAATCTCCAGTGAGACAAAACACATAACATTAAATAAAGTCCAGCCACAAACCAATATTAAAATATTATCACTTTTTAGTTCGAAGCAAATACTTGTTGCGGAACTAAAGAAACCACAATATCTGCTCTCCAACTATCTTATATGAAGAGTTACTCAGTTCTAAGCTCATCAGCAAGCCAGCATATACTAGCAACTTTCTCCGCCTATATGATTTAGAGAAATGACCAATATAAACGATCCCGGATACTTCTTGTCCTAAAATTAGCTTGAATCTATTCATTCAAAACTCAAAAGCAACGGATGTGTTGTATGCTTAAACAAGCACAGAGAAGAAAGTGCTTACCTCGCCAGCTTCGAAATAATGTACACAAATATAGTCCATTTCCTCTTAAGACCGTCATGATCCTCAAGTTCCTTTTCCTAGTCGTCGTGCTACTGCGGTGAAACCATTCTTCAAATAAACAAAACAGAAGAATTTATAGGACTAAGAGTAAAAAAAACGAGGAGATGGTGTAACAAACAAACAAACACTTTGATCGGCATTTTATCGAAATCGACACGTGCACTGGCGATTCGCTAATCCCTTTGAAAAATGAAGAGATAACCAGTAATGACGACTATATTCTGCTGCAAGGTAAACGTAGCAGCCTGGAGGTTGTTGGACACCCCAGCTGGTAGTTCGTCAAGATGGACCTGGAAAGAGAATGCAAGCATACATTTTCAAACTGAAAATGCAAAGGGTAAAAATTACAGAAAAGTGCATACAGGTGGAAGATGTTAGTTGCACTTAAACAGCGACCTGAACTGATCTGTAGTTGTAAGAGGTTGATCATCAAGTTCTTCTTTCCCATTCACCGAGCTACTGATTCTCTAATTAATCAAATTGTCCCATTCCACGAGTTAAACAATGCATGTTTCCAAGTTAGTTTAAAATAAAATTACAGATTGAAAAAAGTTGAGATTAGTCATCGTTGCAAACCTGATGGGTTGACAAATTGAACGAAACCTACATCAAATCAAGGGGAAACTATGACAATATATTCATGGTTCGGAACTGTAACCAAATGCTTGTTTGATCATCGGTAACCGTGTGAAAATTGCTATAGGAGACAGAATAGATAGTGATTAAGAAAACAAGATTGGTGGGTAAACTGACAAAGAGAACAGCGGTACCTGATCGATCACACAGCTCTAGGCTTCTCTATGCCCATCTGATCAACCGTTTCCTGTTGCATTTATAACATCCCTGATCAAATTTCTAATACTGCTCTTTCAATCTTGATTTTTCAGCATCCCTGAAATAGACAAAAAGAAGTGCATGAACAAGTTAAAACTGATTAAGAAATCCAAGTCGGTGGGGTAAAGCCACAAACAAAAAGAGCAGAACCTATACTTATCATAGATTGGTAGGATCTTCACCTCGTGGGATAATCTAAACACTCAAGTTCCTCTTTTATCCTAAACGTGCTACAACTGCTCATTTTATCCCAACCATGCTAAAATAAACATAAAGGGGAATGGCCATTAAAATAAACATAAAGGGGATAAAAGAGGATGACCATCCTCTTTTATCCCAACCATGCTAAAATAAACATAAAGGGGAATGGCCATTAAAATAATAAGGTGAATAACAAATAAAAAATCAATACACCGGGGTACCTCATAATGGCATTGTACTTGTACGAATTCTACTAATGCTCATTTGATCTTTACTTTTCAACATTCCTGAAATATACAAAAAGAAGTGAATGAACACCGTAAAAGTTACTATAAACAAAACAAGTAGGATCTTTGCAATCGACCAAAAAATAAAGAAGAAGTACATGTAGTTATCACAAGACCAGTAGGCTCTTCGCTTCCTTTATCATGACCGTGGTCATTTTATCTTGGTTTCAGCATTGCTGAACAGCAGTACCTGTACCTGATCACATAGCTTACAAACAAAACAGTGGCAAGTGATTAAGAAAACCAGATTGGTGGGTACACTGACAAAGAGTACAGCAGTACCTGATTGATCACAAAGTTCTAGACTTCTCTAGTCCTGATCAGCATTTGAAGTATTCTAATCATTCCATTAAGATGTCTATGGAGCCCTCTATCCCCTCTTTAAAGGAGAAAAAGATCATCTGCATATGCTAAATGAGTAATCTACAATAGGTCACACTTTGGATTAAATTTAAATGAAGAGTGTCTAGTTCTACATTTTAAGATCCTATATAGGTAGTTAGAGAACAGAACAAAAATTAATGGAGACACAAGATCTGCTTGTCTTAGCGCTCTTTTGCCTTGAATAACCTTGCAAGTGACAATTAATATTCAAAGAGAAAAACGATGTGCAGATGCATTGTAGATTCCAATTAATGAAAATAGGAGGGAAGTTGAGATGGACAAGCATTTCTTCGATAAATTTCCAAAAGAGTGAATCATAATCCTTTCTTAGATCAATTTTTTTGGAGACACCTTGGGCTTATCCATTTTCGTGAGTACGTTCTGATCAGCTCCTATAATAGCATAATTTTCTCACCCATTAACCTTACTTCTGTGAACCCAGATTGTGCAGGAGAGACAAAGAGTCTTTCAGTTCAGGTTTTAGTCTTTCGGCTATTAACTTAGAGGTGATTTCATAGGTGACGTTACAGCAAGATATAGGCCTAAAGTCTCCCACAGTTCTAGCATTTGTTGTTTTGGCAATAAGTGAGATGCTAGTGTGATTTATCTTATTTCAAGAGTTGGCTGGAATCAAAAAATTCTTAAACAGCTCTACAGATCTGATCTCCTGTGGTCTGCCATGTCACTTTGAAGAACTTGGAGGTGTATCCATCAGGGGCCTCCCCCAGAAGACAAGTCCCCGGGTCCTGATGGTTACGCTTACAAATTTTTCAAAGAAACATGGTCTACGACAGGGAGACAAATTTGTGATGCTGTCCTTGAATTTTTTTAAAACTGGCAAGCTCCTCGAATAAATTAACCACACCAGCGTCTCTCTGATTGCTAAGACAAAGAATGCCAATAAAGTGGGAGATTTTAAACCAATATCATGCTACAATGTAGCCTATAAAGTCATCTCAAAGATCCTGGCTTCTAGACTCGGTCCAGAACTAAAAGATCTCATCTCCTCTGCACAAGTTAGATTTATAGAAGGAAGGCTCATGGGAGAAAATGTTATGCTACTCCAAGAACTCATTAGGAAGTATACAAGAAAGGGGATAAATCCAAGGTGCCTTCTAAACCTTGATCTTAAAAAAGCATGTGATGCCCTCATAGAAATTCATCAAGGAAATGCTCACTCGTCTTTGACTTGCCTGCACTATTTATTAATTGGCTTCTTGAATGCATTTGCACAAAATAGCATATAATAGCATATAACCTAAAAGCATACAACCTTGAACCTACAACCATATAAAAGCAAGAACAGATTTTTTTTATGTTTTGCTAAAAGCATATAATCTCAGTTTGCACAAAATAGCATATAATAGCATATAACCTAAAAGCATACAACCTTGAACCTACAACCATATAAAAGCAAGAACAGATTTTTTTTATGTTTTGCTAAAAGCATATAATCTCAGTTTGCACAAAATAGCATAAAATAGCATATAACCTAAAAGCATACAACCTTGAACCTACAACCATATAAAAGCAAGAACAGATTTTTTTTATGTTTTGCTAAAAGAATATAGTCTCAGCACAATGCAGAATCATGAACAGAAAAGCATACAACCTAAATTCATGTAGAATTCATGCCTAAAATCTAAGTAAAAAATTTGCCCTGGATAACCTAAAATCTCATTCAACTCATTCAGAAATCTTGCTTAAAATCTGATGTTCTAATCTAACGTCTCCACACTAATATGATTTCCTATTGACAAATCTAAGTACTAAAACATCCAAGTGATAAAACCAAGATCAGAATCCCGAAAATAATCAGTAATAAAAGAAATAACAGACATTAGAGTATAGATATTGAAGTTAGGGTTTGGGATTCGTGAAAGGGAGGATGTGGGCGGACGATGGACTTCGTCCCGCCTTTCGGGTGCTCACCTCGCGGCGTCAGGGGCTCGGACTCGGGATAGAGAACTAGCTTAAAGATTCAGCCCCGGCTTCGGATTGTGGCTCCGGTGAGGTATAGGAGTCCAATCTCCGTCGGAGGGACGAAATCTCAGATCTGGCGCCACCAGATGCGGGAGGTCGGGGACAGTTAAAGGCTGGGCCCTGGATCCTCGACGGCGACGTGGAGGAGGCAGCCATGGAAGGGGAGTCCGGGCATTCGAAGTCAGGAGAAGGAGAAGAGCAAGGAGGTCGAAGTCCAGGGACTCGACCTCGACTCCGGCGTTGGCTCCTGGCTTGGCGTCGGTTCGTGGTTGGTAGCAACACGGGAGGTTCGACGAGGCAAGGAGGGGCTAGTAGCGGCCATTGAGGGAAGCTTAGGCTCCTGGATTTGGTTTGAGGAAGGATGAAGGGCGAGGCAGAGAACGGTAGAGGGTTGAACAGTGGCGGCCAAGCAATTGAGGCTGAGGGGTTAGGGTTGGGTTTGGGGATTTCACTTTCCGCTTTTATACTTAATTTATTTATGCGACGAACATGGTAGAAATCGTCCCTCTATTGAACGAATTTTGAAATCGACCCGTTTGAGGAGTACATCTTATTGATGGAGTACTTTCTTAAATTGTGTAGATTTAAATACCTTATACTTGTTAAATACTATAACACTAACACTGATGTTTTTTTTTTTACAAATATAGCACTCGTTAGTATGCTTTTATAAACAAAACATTACCTAATTTTGTTATACTATGGTTTTAACTTTATAAAAATATTACATAATTAATTTATGATTTATGACATTATAGTTGTATAAAAACATTATAAATATAATAGGATTATAAATTACATTACTTAATTAATTAATATGATTAATTAATTAATATGATACGTAGTTAGCTGGTATGGTTGTATAAATATTACTTTATTAATGTAAATTTATGGTTTGAATGTTATAAAAACATTACATGATTAATTAAAAATTTATAACATTATAAATTATGGTTTTTAAACATTATAAATATAACTTATAATATTAAAATTACACAATTATACTTTAAAATATAAAATATTTTTATAATTTATAAGATTTATAAATTACATAATTGCTACTTGTCACCAAATTTTGTCACTTATTCGAGCGACCAAAATTGACTACACATGTTATCTCCGTCGCCTAAATTTAACTCAAGCGGCGAACATTTAAAAATATATTATCGCCTAAATGATTGAGCCACTTTTGTCCGTCGTTCAGGCGACCAACATTGACTACACGTGTAATCTCCGTCACTCAAGTGTACAGTAATAAATGTCTTATACCTACCTACCACACAATTAGACAACGAACCTCTTCATATGTCCGTTACCTAAATAAATGTATTAAATTGAACTTCTTTTAGGCGACGAGATCTCCGGCCACCTTTGTTCGTCGCATGAGGGTATAGTGTTAAATGTAGTATACCTACCCCACACTTAGGCAACGAACCTCTTTATATGTCTGTTGCCTAAATAAATATATTAATTTGACATTCTTTTCGGCGACAAGATATTCACCTTTGTTCGTCGCTTGAATGTTCGGTCTGACATAAGTTGTTAGACCCTATTCTCAAAGCGACCATTTTTCGTTCTTTGTTAGTCGTCTGAAAATGTTCGTCGCCTAAGCTATATTCAGGCGGCGAACTTTGATGGATTGTGGTTGCTCAAATGTGAATTGGGTCACCCAAGCCTGAACTGGATTCAGACGCAGGACATTTGAGAGTCTGTCGCTTGATATGTAATTTGGCAATGGCATTGTGCCCAACCCGTATGAAAAACAAAGGGAACTAAAACTGGACCAAGAAAATTCCCACCCGAGCCCATTTTGCTGCAGTCACGGCCTAAATAACCTGGTATTTACACAAAATCAATCACCAGATAAATTGAAAATTCTAAGAAACTATACTTAAAAAACTAGATACTTGCAAAAGATCACCCATCTCACCTTTTTCATTAAAATTGCTGCTAAATGTGTGAAATTACTATTTTGCCCTTCTACTTTTAATATATTTGAAATATAAAAGGATGACCGCCTTTCAACAACTTTGATTTCCCGAAAGGGTTTGACAAAAATCCTGAAAGGATGTTCAGATGCGCGTTGTACTTGGGCGGTTCTCGTCTGATTTTTTGGTTGGTCTCGGCGGTCTTTTTTCTTAGTTGGGGGCCTTGGGGCTCTGGTGTCTCGGAGTCGAGCCTGGCTGGGGTCGAGGCGTCTCCGTGATCCGGAAATTTCCTTGGAGTTTTGTCTTCTGCCCGCAGGGACTCCTGACGAACCGTTGGCCAGCGGTGTCGCTGCTTGGTGGCACTTGGCTTCAGTTTGTAGTCTATGTTGTCCCCAACGTGTTAGATTTAGGTTTGCTAGGTCGCCCGGATTTGTTTGCTTGTAACTGCCAGGTTTGCACCTTTTTTATTTTCATTGTATGTTTTGACGGATCACTATCTGCCGACTTTGTCGACTTCTCGAGGTGTCAGGTATGTCTGACCCTCGAATTCTTACCTTATATAAAAAAAACTTTGATTTCTCATTTACATAGAGGATCGAGGGGTGAAAGATAAACACCTAGAAGAAATTCAAACCAATTAAATTAAGGATTGCCAATTTTGTACCAACTAAATCAAGTATACTAGATTCAAACCCAATCATATGAAATATATTAGATTCAAGACATCCAAGCACTGAAATGAAACATCACTAAACTTATGTGAGGCTACAATCACCACGATGAAACAGAAGCATATTAATGATGGGAACGCTTTTTTGCTATGCTACTAATACTTATACTTGTTCTGCTATTCTACCAAAGCCTAGCTGAGGAAGAGTGAGTTACGAGACGTAAAATAAAAAAGTATGTTGCCTGGCGGCGGACGGTTGGGACATGCTCTACACCCAAGCTCTATAGCTTTAGGCCCACTATCCCGATCATGATTTTCCTATCCCCGTAGGGATAGGTCTAAGTTTAGGACCCCTGATTCCCTTTATGATGTGTGGACCTCTTGATCCAGTGCTCGCAGACAATTAATAAAACTTAGGGCAATAAAAGTAGCAGAAGATGGAACAGGCTGTAGTCAGTAGATGAGGTGGATCAGAGGTAGATGCCATTCACCTTCCTCGAATTCCATGAAATTTCGAAACTTCATCCGGCGTTGTATTTTTGTCGATCGTTTTGTGCCAAACAATGTCCATCATATATATCCCGGTCCCCGTTCAAACAAACTGTCTGTCACTTATCAACAAGCTGAGCAAAAATGTGGTCCTTTGAAGTTTGAAGCCCAATCGATATTTTGTTTTAAAGCACCATTCACATATATAATTGTATTTGATTTGATTTCAACTAGTATGATCCCCGCGCCATGGCGCGATTTTTTTTATAAATAATATTTAGATATAGATAAATCATAGACATTAGATTTAGATTTAATTCAATATTTTTAATTAAACCCATTGATTAGTAAATGTGTTAAAAATAATAGAAAAAAATACACTTGGGTTAAAGAGATAAAGAGAAAAATAAATAATAAACAGTGAAAGATAAAAAGTTTTGAATTAATCCCATTGGTTAAAAAAATGTAACATCAAATAATATTGGGTAATTAATATTATAATATCTTTCAAATAAAATAATATTAGAAAATATAGTTACCATAATAAAATGATATTATGTAAATAATATTTCCACAAATAAATTTGAACATGGAGAGGACATGTGACATAAATTAATATTGTATAGTATATAGATATAGATAGTTAGTAAATGAATTTGAGTTAAGCCCTGTAGTTATATTAGATTGAATTCAATGTTTTGAATTAAGCCAAATAGTTAGTAAGATTAAAGAAAAAAAAAAGAATTAAAAGAAAAAGCAGAAAAAAAGGAGAATTAAAAAAAGAATTAAAGGGAAAAAAAGAAAATTATAATTGGTTAAAACCCCTAAAATCTCTCTAATGTTGACACCTCAACATAAACTCTTCTAAATTAAGAGTTTATATAGATATAGATATAGAAGTTATATTAGATTGAATTCAATGTTTTGAATTAAGTCAAATAGTTAGTAAGATTAAAGAAAAAAAAAAGAATTAAAAGAAAAAGAAGAAAAATGGAGAATTAAAAAAAATTAAAGAGAAAAAAATTTATAATTGGTTAAAACCCCTAAAATCTCTCTAATGTTGACACCTTAGCATAAACTCTTCTAAATTAAGAGTTTATATAGATTGTCATCTATCATTTTCATTTTTTTGCTCACTTTATACTTGTTTTGATTTTATTTTTTTTATGTTTGGCCTTATTTAGTTAGCTCTCTGCTTTACCGTATCAATTTTATTAAGAAAATATATTATTATAGGTATTTTAGGTTTTGTTTTACTAAAATTTCTTTTTAATGATTAGACAACTGTTAGTTAGTTATAATTTAACTGTTAGTTATAGTTTTAGGTAAGGAAAAAAATGTATCAAGTAGGTTTTTAGATTTCGCTTTTTTCAAAATGTATTTTTAATGATTACTATAAAAAAAATTAATTATAGTTTTAGATAAAGTAAAAAAAGAGTGTAATAGTCATTAAATGACAATAGTATATTTATTTATTTATTTGAAAATTAGAAATAAAGGTAAAATAATATGTTTTGACGAGTATTTATTTAAAGTTTTGTATGTGGCATCCTCTATGATCGAGAGTATTGTGGTTGTGTTCGTGATTTTCGAAAAGATCCCTCAGTTAGGTGGGGACAACGCCGGTGATCTGCATTTTCTCATAAATTGCCCTTTCTGCCGTTTCTGGGGTTGAGTTACTGTTATCCGTCGACTTCTCGGCATCGAGACGATGTATGAGTCGTTGCACTCTCCAGTATTGTCGGCATTCATGACTCATCTTGGATCTTCATCGTTTCCTCATTTGACTGACGACTTTTATAGGTTGTTTTTTCTTTTACATATCTTTATTAAGTTGTGTTACATAGTGTGTTGTATGGTGACGAAACATAAGAATGACAATGGATCGGGTGGTGGGTGGATGGACCCCCATTTCACCCGACCCACTATGGATGACCAATCACCCCACCCAACCCACCACCCATATCCACTTTCACCTGTATCCATCGGGTGAGCGGTTGAAATGGGTGAAATGTGGATGATATATGAGTGATTTTTGTTAAATACACATCATTGAATTCCAATAAAACACGTTGATACGGGGTTAGCCGTAGGATGGCACGATCTTCGACAATCAAGACTCAAAGACAAGAACGGAAGCAAACGACTCAAGAAACTCAAACGACGACTCGATATCGACACGAAAGAAACAAAACGCAGCAACTTAGACTCAACAAAATAATGAATTAAAGACCGATAGATGGGTGATTCGAACTAAAATAGAACGAGGCAAAGACCCCAGGCCTCCTTAGAGGGTAGGAACCAAATACCAACGACTATAAAGCCCGTCTCTACAACCTTACACAACCAAGCGGACAACTTGGAGGCACAAGGAGGGGACTTGTGATTACCTGGATCACCAAGCTCTCGCGAGGTTGACGAACTCAAAGCAAACCAAGCAGGATCTATAACCAATTTGCAATCGATGAGCCTTGCTACAAATCGATTGACTTTCCTCACAGTTGTGTTTCACACAAGAATTGTAAATTTCAATAATGGAAGACGTGAATGTTCTACAAGGGTCGGCCGGTCTAATATAACCCTAACAAGCTATTTGGCCGAAAATAATAATTGAAATAATAAAAAAAATACTAACTTAATAGATTAATCCTAAAATCACTTAAAATAATCATAAGTAAATAAGTTTGTAAGTTAACAATCATAAGCAAGTCCACGTCACTTAGAATAAGTTTCTAAGTTAACGATGACCAATTTCCAACAGGCCGGATGTGCGCGCCCGCGCAGACCCGGTGCGCGCCCGCGCAGCCCGGTGCACGCCCGCGCAGCCTCGGTGCACGCCCGCGCACTTCACAGCTGGCCTAGGCGCTTTCCAGCTTGTTTCCGGCGTCGGCAACCTGGGTTCCGATGCACATGTATGCCTTCATTGGTGGCTCCGGGAATTGGACCGCGCTCGAGAACAAGGAGTGACTCACAAAGAGGAATGAGTCGCGTTGGAGCTTCTTAGCTCGAGCTCTAGTCATCGGTCCGTCTCCGAGTATGATCGGCGCATCCGGAGGTGTAGATGACGGTGTAGAAGATGGTCCTGCATCACACGTAGAGAAAATAATGGCTGAAATAACATCATCTTGCACATTAAGTATTAAATAAATCATCGTAAGTTTAAATAACATTGCTTTAAACACATGACCATAAGTTATAAACACGAATGAGAGTTTAAATAGCATTGTCTTAATGAGAATAAGTCGCCGAGCAACATCGAGATAAGAGTGGTAGATGAGGATGAAGAGGGCAAGAAATTTGCAGAACGAAGTGCCGATTAGGAAGTTATTATGGTTTAAGAAATTATAAAGTTTATATATTTTTTATATAAAATACTGGAGTATATAAATAACACTCCTTTTATAATGTAGATAGATGGTGGTTTGGGTCGGGTACGGTGGTGGATCGGATGTGGGTGGAAAAAATATCACTCCACCCATATCCACTTCACCCTTGAATTGGTAAATAAAGAACGACCATTACGGGGTTCGAACCGGGGACCCTATGAGTACTATCCACAAGTTTTTTCCGGTGAGCCATTCCAAAATGGTTATATCCACTTCACCCATATCCACTTTCCACTCATTTTTTTTTTGAGTTTTTACCCATTTTATCAGATCATGTGATTTAAATTCGAGTCGAATGCGGGTGAAATTGCTATTTCTAGTCCGACCAGACGGCTAAATATATAGTACTCCGTAGTAGTGTAAGAAATTTGTAAAGCCATGGCCTAATCTCTCTCTCCATCTGCCTGTGCAATCTGCATGCCTCAGTTTAAATGGTGGTTTTCCCTTTGTCCGCCACGTGTCCCCCTCCGCCGCCTTCACCTACTCTCCTTTCCTATTTTGTCGTTTTGCTTCCCTCGGCGTTTTCCCCTCCCTCCCTCAGTCCCTCCCTCCCTTTATATATCAACTCCAACCTCTTCACTCACTCTCACAAACCCCTTAACATATCCCCTTAATTTATTGTACAATTAACCCCGAAAAATGGCGAACCAATATTTTAAACTTTTAGCTCTGCTAATGTTCCTCTTTGTAGCTCTGATGACGTCACCCGCTCCGGTGGCCGCAAGCTTCTACCAAGACATGAGCCTCACCTGGGGCGGCCCCCGCGCCAGGATCGCCGGCGGTGACGGTAACCTCCTCACTCTCTCCCTCGATCGCTTCTCCGGCTCCGGCTTCCGCTCCAAGAACCTGTACTTGTTCGGCAAGATCGATATCCAGATGAAGCTCGTTCCCGGCAACTCCGCCGGCACCGTCACCGCCTATTACGTATGCAATTACATCACTATATATACGTTTATTAACCAAACTCTTCCGTTGCATGCTTATGAAATCTTCATTTAATTTGAGTTCGATTGATCGGGTTCGAGTCGGGTCATTTTTTACTCGATTAGAATTTTATAGTTTTATATATAAAAAATGTTTTATTATCTCATCAGAGTTTAATATAATAGGATTCAAATTGGATTATTTTTTTCTCTCATAATAGAGGATTACAATAGGAGTTCAAATTCTTAATTTTTTTTATTACCAGTTTAGTAAGGTTTCACTTTTTTAAATAAACAATGTTTTCAATAAACAATATTTGAGTTTTTAGCAGCATTTTGAGAAGTAGCTAGTACAATTCCCGCGCCATGACGCGGTTTTTTAAAACTAAAATATTAATAATATATATAAATCTAAAATACTAATAAAAGTTAAGATAAAAAAAAACTTTACCATAAATGTATCGTATAATTCTGAAATATTTTTTTATATCTCGTTTAAGGTATAATACATAAATGCAGATATTTTAAATCACCCAATAATAATAATATCAATATCATTGTAACTTTTTTAGAAATTTTAAAATCTAAATCATGCATTTAAATGTGATGTGTCACAACTAATAATTATATTCAATGTTTTGAATTAAGCTCAATAGTTAGTACATAAATGCGAGTTATATTCAATGTTTTGAATTAAGCCCAATTGTTAGTAAATATATATGTTAAGAATAAAAGAGAATGGATATTAAAAAAATTAATGGAAAAAAAAGAGAAAAGGAGAAATAAAAAAATCAAGGAAAAAAACATAATTAGTCAATACTCCTACAACTCCTCTAACATTGACACGTAAGCAAAGTCTTCTAAATTAAGGTTACTAGTTTTACTACCCGCCCGTTGTGCGGCTTCTTTATAATTATTTTATGTATTTTTTATATTATTTTTTTTATTAAAGTGTGAAGGTTAAAATAGTTTTCTTGAAATATTTACGTAATGATAACATATATATATATATATATATATATATATTTAATTCACATGTAAGTACATACGGTTCTCCCATCTGCTGGTTTGGCCGGCCTTCGAGTTTCAGATATGTCTGAACTCAAAGTCTTATCTAATAAAAAAAATGCAAGTACAATTACACTTATACACTATACACGTATGCGAAAAGCGCACCAGATGCCGTTTTTTATTATAAATTCTTCTTAATTAAAAAAATAAATAACTATTTTAAATGTATCGATATAATATATTTTTTTGGTGGAAACGTGATATAATATAAAAATAAATAAAATTTGACTATGATTCTTAATTAAAAAATAAATATATAAATACACTTTTCCTCAAAAAGTGACAATTAATTGATGACTTAAACACATGGATTACTATTATCAATATTTAATTTGAGGTTAATTAAATGGGATCCAAGGTGGATTTGATTTTTAAATACATGAATTTTTCGAGACGGGTTGATTCAAATATACTTTTACAAATATAGAATTCGTAATTCTATTCTTTGTTATAGCTTATTTGATATAGCTTATTTAAAGCTAGAGCACCTATGTTTGAATCCTAACAGAAGCACTATTATCAAAATAATATAGATTTCTTCGGATTACATGGGGAAAAAACCCTCGATGGTGATGTAATATTTAATTGATATAAAATCAATTGAACAATATGCCAATTCTTACTTTGTTATTATAAAATGATTGAGAATACGAAAGATTGCTTTAAATTAGTAATGGATAAAGTATAAATCTCATTAATTTTAAATAAATATTTAGTTGACATTTGATAAAAAAAAATTTAAATAATATATATATATAATATAAAAGATATGAGGTGATTTTAAGTTAATTTAACCTTTTTATATATATAAATTAATCTTATCTTTCAAGGTTAAGGATAAATTTTCAGGTAAAATGTTTATAAAATTACTAAGGTAAAATAATAGAATTTATAACCATTTAAAGATATGAGATTGACACATAGGATGACACGTGGGTAAATAGATTGAGACGATATATGACGTGGTTTAAATATATTGGATCGTCATTAATTGACGTGTTAAAAAACCCCAGCCAGATTGCACCTAAGAACGACACGTAAGCGAATTGCATCAGAGTCCGCCACATAAGATTTCCACGCCTCTGTTTTAGTATTATATATTGATATTGATATTGATATTGATATATAGAATATAGATTTTTAATAAATAATCCAATTGGTTATGAATATGTGATATTTTAGAAAAAATATTTTAATCAACAATACTAAAATTTAAATGTTTGGTTTTAGGATTTTCTAGATGATTGATTAAAAAATAGTAAATTTTATTTAAAAAGTTAATATAATAATGTGTTTTCTTAAAACACGTGTTATTTATTAAAAAAACTTATATTATTGGTATTAAACAATCTTATAGTATTATTGACCGGATGGAGTAATATATATATTCCTATTACAAGTGATTTTACGTTGGGTTTTATGATAATGAAGCTATCATCGGAGGTGCCGAGCAACCGAGACGAAATCGACATGGAATTCCTGGGGAACTTGAGCGGGGACCCGTACACCCTCCACACGAACATCTACACCCAAGGCAAAGGCGAGCGCGAGCAACAATTCCGCCTCTGGTTCGACCCGACCAAGGATTTCCATACATATTCGATCCTTTGGAACCCGTCGGTGATCGAGATCTCGGTCGACGGGACCCCGATCAGGGAGTTCAAGAACATGGAGAGCCGGGGGATCCCCTTCCCGAGATCGCAGCCGATGAGGCTTTACTCGAGCATATGGAGCGCCGACGACTGGGCCACCCGGGGCGGCCTCGTGAAGACGGATTGGTCCAAGGCGCCGTTCGTCGCTTCGTATAGGAACTTCAACGCCCGGGCCTGCGTGTGGCCCGGTGGGCGGGCCTGTGGGTTTGGGGCGGGTCGAGGGGTGCGCGGGCGTGCGGGCTGGCACCCGCAGGGGCGGGGCCCTGTTAGGGCCCAGAGGCTGAGGTGGGTCCAGAGGAATTTCATGATCTATAACTACTGCACCGATACGAAACGTTTTCCTCGTGGGGTTCCGTCTGAATGTAGATTTGTGTAGCAAGTTTGTATGTTGGTTTATGGTTTTGAATGTGACATAACATGTAGTAATATACATCTAATAAAACAACCATGACCCAACCCGACCCATGCTATCCAACAAGCAAAAAATCCATCTGTAACTCTTTTAAGGATCTTTCTTGATCCTTCTCGGGTAAATTAAGGAACTAGGTATGTTTTGCTTGATTTGATTTACCGGTTTGATCCCTTTGAACTCGTCTCTTAATACATTATAGAGGAATTAAATAGGAATGATTTGTGCAATCAAATTTTCACATTTACATTGTATGTTACCTTTCAAGGAGTCATGCTCGCTATTGCTATACATTCGTCTTCAAAAATTCATTACAATCAAGAGGACAACCTCTGATAAGAATCAAGTACTCGATTCGCTTTTCTAAAGATGGATTAGTAAGGTAATCAGATTTGTAAGAGGGTGAGATAACGGAATATCATTCATTGTGTTGCCTTTAAAAAAAAATTGAGGGTAATTTTGTCCGCTTATATAATTCATTTTATGGTTTATTTACTTTCATTAGTGGTAATTTTGTGAATCTGGTACTGGGACATTAGCAGATGTTTTTCCCTTAATACAGGGGAAAAGTTTGGATATGGTCAAACCTTGCTGACCTACCACCCAATTGAATTAGAATAAAGCTGGACTATTCTCCTTTTCTTATGTTCTTTGATGTTTGTTGTTTGAATACTCAAGTTTTGGAGAATGTTTATGCAACAACTCCTATACTTAGTTTACCAATAATCCAAGGATAAATAATAATCATACAATGTGTTGTAACTTGTAAGGCCATGTTTTGTGAGTAGGTTTGATCCACCTCATGAACTATGAAAGGCATTGAACAATATACAAGTTTCAACCTTTTTACCTCATGCTCTCAACGGTTCACCGCTTTGACTTTTTTTTGGTGCTTCTTTTCCCCCTTTTTTTTGCACTTTTTTTTATTGTAGGTCGACAGTTGTCTCATAACCCCCCCTCTCCCCCGTGTATGAGTGTATTGAATCTCTCCTTCACTATTTGTTTTTGAGATAGAACTCTATTGGTATTAATTCTGCACTTGATACACGATGAATGTTGTCACTGATAGAATTGCACATCTGACTTACAATATCTCTGTCAACGAATGTTTAGTACATAACTTGTTCTCGTTCGGAAGGATGTCATAGGAGAGACCGCGTAGCGGAATCTCGGTTCCTACTCTCTTTTCTAGTTTTCTTGCTTAAAAAAAAATTACATATAAGTCCACACACCACCCTTCTTCGACGTCGTCGTAAACTTCTCCCATTGGTTTCTCATTTGGCCCAATAGGAGTCAGGCCCACCCTTTTTAGGGCCTATTAAATATTGGGCTAATTTTTTCCATTTTCAACCGTTTTCCCTCCTACTTGTTCAGTCTTTCTTTCCCACTCAAATCGTTTTTTTTTTTGCATTATACCCAAAACCCCAAACTCCAACAATGGCGGTAATCGAGCCCCAAATCGAGAACCCTAACCTCCAAATCCACCGCTTCCCGCAGTCGAAGT
Source organism: Persicaria maculosa (assembly GCA_963922045.1). NCBI lineage: Eukaryota > Viridiplantae > Streptophyta > Magnoliopsida > Caryophyllales > Polygonaceae > Persicaria > Persicaria maculosa. The sequence goes on from OY998252.1 coordinate 4,608,239, forward strand.
TCGTCGACGGCGTGCGGTGGCTCCCTCCTTTCTCCGCCTTCGACAAATTCGCCGTCCTCTCCCTCTTCGACTCCGATTCCTCTTGTTCCTCAATCGAGATCTGCTCCGTCTCCAACTCCACCCTCTCTCCTCTTTACTCCATCCCTTCTCCCTCTAGAGCCTCCTCCCTCATCGCCTCCCGCTCTCACCAGAAGCCGCTCGTCGCGTTCTCCACCTTCTCCGGCGCCTTCCACCTCCTCTCCCCCAACTACTCCGGCGAGCTCGGGGCCGGCTCAGGTAATGGCGCTCACCTCTCGCTTCAGGACGGATCTTTCCACGCCGGACCTATCTCGTGCATCGATGGCTTGGATGACGGCGAGTTTGTGACCGTCGGGGAGGATGGGCGGGTCAATTTGGTTAGCTTCGTGGGTGGCGGGTCTGAGTTAGGGTTTAGGAGGGTTTTTGATAGCAATGGGTTGGTTTCGTACTCGGCGGTAAAGTGGGCGTCTCCGGCAGAGTTTGCTACTGGCGGCTTAGGGTTTAGCCTCCATTGGTGGGATCAAAGGAAGCCCGGTGGCCCAGCTTTGCAGTTCAAGGGAGATTGGTAAAGTCAGAGCTATCCATTTCCCCCTTGTTTTGTTATGATTTTCAGCTATTCTTATTTCGTTGTTGGATACTTGGATTTGTAGAGTTCCCATTGAAATTGACAGCGATAAAGATGTGTGATCAATTTGCCTGTAGAGTTTGTTTATCTTTGAAATTGATTTTGTTTATGCAATTGAGTTGCTAGGTAGATAAGTAGATTCATATACAGTTCAAAAGGTTGTGATAGACCAGAAAAATCAATATAAATAGTGAAAATTTTGATTTCACTTGTTTGAATTATGCATATTTGATATTTCATTCTTCTTCTTCTTACTTTGGTACATTTCTTGATAGAGATATTGTTGCTTGCAGGCCCCAAAAAGCTGCTTGTGGGCTGGTACACTCCATTGACATTCATCCGTCAAGGAAGCACACCTGTATGGTAATATACACCTCCCTCTCGCCTTCTCACTTCAACATGGATCTTGCTACAGAATTAACTCAATTGTTTGAGGGATGATCTGTAAACATCAAATTCGAACACTATAAATGGTGTTGGAAATTTTGTTTTATAATCCTCAAGGATTAACTTCTCAAGGTTACTATTTTTTTTCAAGTATTTATTGTGTCTGGGCAAAATTGTACCCAGAAGTCATTTTTGACGAAGCAAGGACACTAGTTCAAGCCCCAACAAATCAAGTGTAAATTTTATGTGCAATGCTTATTTGGATGATACTTTCCTAGTATAATGATTTCTTGTGTGCTTGAAGGCGGGAGGGTCTTCAGGTACTGTATTTGCCTGGGACCTGAGATGGCAGCAGCAGCCGATAATTCTTTCTGGGATGGGAAGCACGGAAAGGGAATTTCAGTCGCCGTCTGAGAGCGAGGTGTGGGAAGTGCAGTATGATAGCTACATGCAATCGTCTCACATCAGTAGTCTTTCTTCATCAAGAACTTTGCCTGTAATGACTTGCTCAGAAGATGGAATTCTTGCTGTTATTGAACAAGGTATGAAGTTGTTAATTCTCCCCCTGAAAGCGGGGTGCTTTTGCTGATATCTGGTTATCCAATTCCTTATCTTGCCTCTGAAAAGTGAAAACTATACATTTGAGCAGGCGTGGAACCGGTTGAGCTCTTAGCAGAACCTTGTGCTATCAACAGCTTCGACATAGACAAGCAGAACCCATCTGTAAGATTTAAGATTATTTTCAATCATCCCAACATTGATGAGTGGAAATTTATAACGATCTTTTTGTTGCTTACTTTTGCAGAATATCATATGTGGATTGGAATGGGAATCTGTTGCCATTCTCACAAGGTCATGATGTAACTTTGATCTGTGGTTGCTTAGATTAGATGGCAGAGTTCCATATTCATCGAGTTTGGTTGGCTGTAATCCGACGATGTATTATTACATACACTTTTGTGCAGTCAATTATGGGTAGATTGCCTGGAATTTTGATTTCTTAAGGTCTACTGAGATGCAGCTGGTTTGTCAAAATACAAAGGAAATGTTGGCCTGCAGATTCTCAATCCTCTAATGACTATTAGTAGTAGTAAGTAGTAACTAGTACTGCTATGTTAATATCTAAACATGTTTTCATGAGATGGGAAATAATTCATTTGATTTTGTCAGTTTATGTATGTGAGTAATGAGATCCAGACTACTTCTAAAGTACTCCAGTATGACAAACACTTATTTCTTATAATCATAATATGTTTTCAAATGCAATGTGTACATTTTTTAATATAAATATCTTGTTCTATCAGTTTTTTTTAATATATAAATATATATGTTTTGAAATTCCTTATTTTTTTTTCCATTTTCCTAGATGTAATTGGTTCATTTTCTCTTTTCGTTTTTTATTTTGATGTACTTTTGGATGTGCAAAATAGCCATTTAACTAATGAAGTAAAAATACCTACACATTCTACAATACACACTAGATGCAAATGTGCAACATAACCAAGCATAAAATGTGAAATGAGCTAATATTATTACTATTCTTCCTTGACTAGAATTTATGATTTAAAAAAAAAAAACCTTTCAAGGGCGATTTGCAACAAAAACTCGACTTTGAGGGCCACTTAAAAGAAACCTAAACTTGTAAGGTTTAAAAAAAAATGACCTTAAATGATAAGTTGGGAAAATGGTATAAACATCACTTATAATGAATTTTTTTACTACCAAAACTCAAAGAATTTTTTGTTTGATAACGAGTAAACTCACCATTTGATGGTAAATCTTGGACACATGGTCCAATTGACCAGGGTTGCGCAACAGAGGCAAGGGTTGAACCTGATATCTCCCAACTTCCCTGTTCCACACCACTGAACCACCCCGTAAAACTCAATGAATTGCAACTTGCAAAAGACTAACTATTGGTAGAATCAATGTTTAGTATCTAAAGGTCCCTAGTTTAATCCATCGAAGGTGACCAGTGGAATTTAGTCAAGTGTTAGTATCCAGAACACCCGTGTAAATTAAAAAAAAAATGTTAATATTAATATATTAAGTGCAATATGTTAGATGATGCTATTTTTCAGAAATAACCCAAAGTTTGGTATTTCTCATGATTTTACCCTTTAGAAAATAAGCGGACGTGCACAAAAGTTGGGAAACTCTGAATTCTCTGAACCTCACCTCTTATCCGCATATAACCCAATCTTCCTTCCTTTCTTTGCTCCATCGACAGAGAACAGAGCACAGTCCGAGTCGCAGGCGAAACTGCAATGGCGGTGGCTTCGATTTCACCTCTGAATGTCAAATTCCACACGTGTTCTCTTCTTTCACGGCCTTCAATCCCGTCCTTCCATGGCGGCCTCCATCTCAAGATGAGCCAACTGAAGCTCAGCTCTTCCTATTCCATTTCCTCCTCCGGCATCCGCCCTATCCTCCGACAAACTAGTAACGACGTCGTTTCAATCTCCCCTCTCCCTCGTAGGTCTTCTCCTCCCGCCATTTTCGCCGCCAAGGGCTACAAGATGAAGACGCACAAGGTACCCCCTTTCTCCCTCCCTCCGTGAATTTCTTGTTTAATTCTCAGCAGGTAAAATGCAATTTTGTTGTCGGTGATTGGCTAGGCGTCGGCGAAGAGATTCAGAGTGACAGGGAGTGGGAAGATAATGAGGAGGAGAGCCGGGAAACAGCATCTGCTCGCTAAGAAGAACACTAAGCGCAAATTGCGTCTCTCTAAAATGGTAACCATCTTTATCTAGGGTTTTGAAATTCTCTTAGGTTTTGATTTCAGCTTCATTGCTAATGATCAGTGATCAGGAGATGCAATCAATCAGATTGTAATCTTTCACTCCTTGACTCGAAACAATAGTTTGGTTATGCATTCAAAATTTGCTATTGAGGTGCCCTTCGATTGCAGATTATGAAATTGAAAGGAAAAGGTGATTGTGCCAGTAAAATTGAATGAGGAATTCACAAATTCTTGTTTAGGTGTAATACTTTTATGACCAATTGGTATTCTTTTCCCTTTCTGTTTCCATAACTTTCAACCAAAAGGGGCATTAGTGTTTGCATTATTCCATGGATGAGACAATTAATAGTAGCTGTGATAATCGTCTTTCTTTATGCTTTTCTGCATTCTTATCTGTAGCACAAAATGGCTTCTAAGGTCTTATTTACAGTACTGGATGGTTTCAGAATGTGATTGGTGCAATGGATAAACACAAAATGGTGCAGCTTAGGAAAACTGTTTTCAGAAATTCATACATTAATCTGAATTTAGCTTATGTTTCTTCTGACTGTTTCTTGCTTGCACGTGTCGCTCTCCACAGGTTCAAGTCAACAGGAGCGACTACGACAATGTCATAGGCTGCTTACCATACTTGAAGGTGAAGCGAAATGCGAATTAGACTCAGGGGTCTCCTCACCAGGAAAGGCTTATTGTTAACCTCCCCCATCTTTCCCACCATGTATAATCTCTATTTCACAGGATAGCAAATGCTGAATAGCCATTTTCGGCTCATTGTCTGTTTGAATCACTCGTTTGATTTAGTGTTCATTTTTTGGCTTCCTCTTGCAACTAGACTCCTTTGGCTTGTTGCCATTCATTTGGGTTACTTCGTCCTTGATTAATCTGGCTACAGCTGTTCCAAGATTGCTTCCAAGTATAATTTGTGACCCAGTAAGGCCGTGGATATAGGTGGAACCAGCAGAAATATGCAATACTAACTTACAAGTGAACCAGCAAGAATGCCACAAGTTTCCAAATCTTTATCTGTGAAGGCATCCATCATTTTTGTTGACTGTAAAGAGAATCGCACATAATATAATTGACCAAATTCTATAACCTCAACTATCAGCTTTAAAACACTTCTCAGCAAAGGAAAGGATGAAGAAAAATGGTTCAGATTCTCACAATATGCAACTCCATGGGAGATTCAGGAGAAATCAAGTTATCTGGCAAGGAGTCATTTTTTAAGTCTTGAATATCAATAACAGAGGATGGATCTGTAGGAATTAAATCTTGGACAGCTGCAAGAACTGGTGGTGGGGTAGGCTGCTTTACAATGGTATTATCAGGAGATTCTGAAGATTCAAATGAAATCATGGCACTAGGTTCATTTGATGAAGGCATTTGGCCATTGTCTTGAGGGAGGCTCGATTCCAAAGATGAAATTTCACTTGCCATATTGCTCGGGGCCTTGTCAAATGGAGGTGTATCTTCAATGGCTTGAAACCTTTTAATCAACAAAAAAATCATATGTAAGGTCTTCATCAACAAAAGGAAAATATTTGTGATGCACATATGGATAAAAACTACTATGATATCACAACAGTTTAATGTCATTCACCATCTTATTTACTATCCAATCAGATCCATTCAGCAACACAAGAATGCAGAACAAGAAAGCAATACCACTACCTGAAATATCTAAGAGACTAACCTACCTTGACAGTTCAAGTGAAGTCTCACCAAAGTTGTTTGGATAATAAACATGCATGGTCAGAAAAGAGTAAGACGAGCAATATATCAAGTATCCACAGAAAGGAAAAAAAAATATAACCAAGAGCTTACCCCTTTGTCCCGGGCTGGTGGTTGCCATTGTGCACGAAGCCCATTGGGGCCCAAAACTGAATGTCTGGATAGAGTTTCATCCTTTGGGCGAGGCAATGTCAAAGACCTATGATGAGTATTAGATGCCAATAGGTTTATTAGATGGCTAAGGAGGAGTACAAATACTAAAATATACTTGTAAGTGTTTTTAAAAAGGGCTTTCAGTAATAAAAAAACCTTAAAGGTTTATTTTGTAGGTTTCAAGTATACTTTTGCAAAATCAGGATAAGTGAAAAGCATTATGAACCCGACCTTTTGTGGTTTAATATGGAAGCTGATTTTTTTATTCAGAAAATAAAGAAAGTTAAAAGGTATTTTTCCAGTATGAATTAGATCTCTTATCAGTAAAAAATACCTGGTTTTGCTTGATCTGAAAATGCTTGATTTCCATTTGTCTCTGGTTGTTTACTTTCTAAACATATGTTGCTTACTGAGCATCATGAAAGACCTTATGACTCACATTTTTTGTTCACAGGAGGTTCGCAGGCATTGTCATTACAAGAGGTGGGAAGGATTCTACCCCTTGTCGATCGAAGGAGATGAAAGCCATTGACGGGGATGAAGCATAACGACAGAAGAGGAAGGGGAAAGCACCTGCCAACGACAAAGTCAAGGGGAAAGTCTTTAAAAAAGATGTAAGTGCAATTGTTTGGTCATTCTGTCTTTGGTTGTGGTTGAGTGGATTGTATGAAGTTGTTAGCAATTAGTCTATCTTTTATCTCAAATTACTTGCAAATATTGATTTATCCGCAGATACAATATAAGTTTTACACCGGGGACTCAATTTATGGAAGAATAAATCTAAATGCAAGAAAGACAATTATTTCTGAGATTGAAGAACGTCTCATCCCCGGAGATTGGGAAAAAAATTACAAATGGACCGTTTGAGAAGATCGTAAAGATGATGAAAGAGGTATCATACTCATCCCAGCTTATACATGCTCAAGTACATTGAAGACTTGAGCACTGGGAGGTCTACCTTGGAGGCAATAGAGGACAAGTATATTGATGGATACCGAAACTCTTTCGCGTAAAGTGTGTGGGATGGCAAATGGGAGCCCATGTGATAGTGTGTGTTAGAAAGTAGTAAAGTTTAATGGTTGATGGTTTTTGACGGGTATATGTCTATATCCTGCTAGGAACTCGACTCGTTTTATATTATGCTAGGTTGAAAACCTTAGGCTTAACATTCGTGGGTTTAGTATTTTGGAGTTTGAATTTTGGATTATGCTAGGCTGACAACTCTCACTATGGTGACTTCTATCATCATTGTCCCTTTTCTTTGTAGGCTCTGACTCATGTTATGACTAACATGTGATCTGATGATGTTCTGTTATTGTGGCATTGACTACGCTGTAGTGAATATTGAAGTTGAGAAAGTTCATATCATGTGCTTTATTTTCCATTCCTGTTATTGTGGCATTGACTAATGCTAGGAATGAGATCTTTAGACAACACATTGTTTCTCAATGGCTCATAGACATCATCAAGCCCCATGAGAAGCTGCATAACCTTCTCTTTCTCTTCACGTTCTAACATTCTTTTTAACACAACACACCACTACAAAAAAAAAAAAAACAATTTAGCAACGGTTGTTTGCCGTGGCTGAAACTCCATTTGCAGTGGCAAAAGGTAGTAGCAACGGCTATAGCCACGGGAAACCAGCCGTGGCGAAACCTTCGGTGGCAAAAGAGTTTGGCAACGGCTACGGCCGTGGTTAGAGTTAAAAAAAAACCCTACTTTTTAGCCCGGATTCTTCATACCCGGGCTAAAAAATCCCATATTTTTTAAAAAAAAAAATACACACGCTGATATAATACACAGAACAAAATCTGATATTAAATGTCAATTATTTGGTTCCTTTCCTGTCGCACCATCCCTCCCAAAACTATGTCAAATACATCAAACCATTAGCTAAACTAGGTGGACCATAATACTCACGAAATTTCAAGGCCAAAGTCCTAATTTGCCCGTTATAACTCAGCATGCTCCATGAGATCAGCGTTCTGGCATATTCCGTTGAGCATCTGTTGCATAGCTTGACCTTCTAGGGACATCCTCACTCGATGGGCTCAAACTCTGGCTTGAACTCGAACCAATGCTTGCATACACCAAAGGGTCACAATAAATAACCCATTTATAGGATCTTCATTCTTTGGTTACCGCAGAACATTGAGAGACACCGAGCTTTAGTTTGCTGATCATAAAGAAGAAGAATCATGAATTGAACATTTTATGTACAAAATGTATCTCTTGCTCAAGTTCATGTAAGAACCAACCAAATGCATTAGCTTCTTTAACAGTGAGAGATGCATGGAAATGAAACTTTTTGGGACTCCACTATCAACAGTCTGATGTACAAACTACAAAGCAACCTTGATCCTCAAGTTCAAAGACGCAGAAAATGTGAGGCAGACAAGTTGATCATTTATACCTAACTAGGTGCTGCCCCACGTGCAAAGCACGCGGGTTTCTTGTGTTTATGCCCCATGGATCAAAAATAGGGCACACATATAAATTAGCACACCTATATGGCTATTTACTCGTTTTTTTTGCCGGAAACTAAATCAAATAAGAGAATAAAGATAATCCAATGCTAACATGTACTTTTCCCTTTTAGCAATTAGGGACAAGCTCAACCAAAAAGAAATAAAGATAATGTATTTCAACACACAACTACAGTTTTAGGTAATTGAATAACACCTTTTTTGTTTTCTGGGTTAATGCATCATACAATCTAGAAAATTAGAGAGACAAAGGGACTTTGCCTTATCATCTTTTTCATGAGTATCTACAAATTCCTTTTACAGTAATCAAATAAAATACCTAGTGTAACTTGCAAAACATATAAACAACTAAAGGGAAGAAAGGATTAAAGTGGATGGAAGGTTCATTTAAAAAGGCTAAACTTTTTGCAAGAAAATGATCAGATATAAAAAAATTGACTATTCCATACCCCAAGTCATGAAGAGCCAGAGCAGCAACACAAAAGTTTGGGATTCCACTCCTCAATACCTGGAAGAAAAAAAAAATTCGAGCCAACGTATGAAACAGAAACTTATAAAAAATGAAGATGTTGAATAGGAGAAAAAAAGTCAAATGGTGTAGCACTATGTGCATCATGAAGAGGAATGGACCAGGGTAGATTGCTTGATGCCAAAACTCAGGTTCTGTCTAAAATTAACCGAACACAAATTTGCTTGAAAGAAAAAGGAAAATAGAGTACAAAAAATTCAGCACAAAGATTAACAAAGCCATAGGTTCAAGTGAAACCTTTTTTTATAACACTGTCATAAACAAAATAGACCTAGCGCACTAACATCAGTGTTCTAATTTCATATCAGCTGGTACCTACAAACGTATTAAATGATCTGTAACAACTATTGAGTACCCTCCATTGACGAGGAGAAAAAACATTACTAAATTATAAGCCAATCTACAGCTACACCTACTTGCATCAAGTATATATCAAAGTAAAACAAAAGATAAAAGATGAAAACTAGATTTGTGGTTAAAGATGCTCCAATTACTGTAATGTTTAAAGTAAAAAGTTCAGAAGCAGCACTCACTTGAGCTCCTTAAGTCCTTGGGTTCTGAATGTAATAAGAAAGCAAGTTTATAAGCTGAATATTAATAAATACATGTTTTCTCAATAAGAATCTCCAAATACTAGAGATATCTCGACATACTCCTTAAGTCCTTGGGCATATGGATATCCCAAAGATCAGATTACTTGAGGTCAAACTCCTTCATTTTATGAGGATATCCCAAAGATCAAACACAAGTATAATAGTTAATATTAAAATTTAGAAGATATATCCTTAACTATCCTAATTTGCACTGACAGAATCAACTCAACATATTAATTAAGAAGAAATTCATAAAGGTGAAGCCATAAATCGGTGAATCACTTGAAGAAAATAAGAAAGATTTAAAAGCATAAATAAACGAAAATACCATGTCTTCTCAATTTGTTGGTGAAGTGGCAAGCTCTAGAACCCTGTACACCTGCACAACATTAAGAATAGGGTAATGGTTCGACTCATTTCTCTTCGTAAGTGTATAAATAAGATATCTCAATCCACTAAGAGATTCTGGGGGATGCTATGGTGATTACTTGCAAGTATATTGGCCTTATAGGTCCAATCCTAGCAATTCAAGCTCAGTGAAGTGTCAGTAGAAATAAGAAAAAACCACAGGGAAATTTTTTTTTGTAGTGCACCCACAATTACTCAAACCATCACAACTACAAGTTGGAATAGCATCCAACAACTGCAATTCATCTCAAATTCGTTTAAGCTTTCCAAAATAAACCCTAACAGACATGTTCTCTTGCTTAAGATTGCAGAGATCGCGACGGAGTTAAAAGATTAATGGCTCATTAGACTCGTAAAACCTCTCAGTCAACTCATCCCAAAGTTCCTTAGAAGATTGAACGTACATATATAAAGTTCTCCCCAATTTCACTCGTAATAGAGTTAATGATCCAGCACATGACAATTGAATCAGCCCTAAGCCACTTATTAAAATCCTTAGTTCCTTCTAAAGGCTTAACGCATGATCCAGTGATAAATCCTAATTTCATTTTCGCACCCAAGGATAAATGAACGCCACGATTCCAACTAGTAAAATTGGATCCATTGAACAGATTCGACACCAATTGCATGCCTGGGTGATCGGAGTTCGACAAATAAAGTGGATTGTAATGAACTGTGTGCGTACCTTGCACAAAATCGCCGAACAGACCACCATTGAAGCCTCTGTCTCCTGCTCCAGGTGCAGGGGGAGTTACACTGACAAACATACCATGGCCTGCTCCCGTATCTGAGCTTTGACCATGATTGCCTCCAGATCCACGACGAGCCATTCCGATCACAACGTCGACGAACGATAATCGCGGAATTTTGGCGCCAACAAGCACAGATCCACCAGATCTGTGAAACTGAGTAACAAGAAGGACGAAATCAACCAGCAATCGTCACCGAACGCTCTGATACCATTTGAACGAAGTGAAATGATCAGAAAATGCTTGAAATCAAGCTAGAAACCATGAAGAACAAAGGAGCTCAAATCTCCATTTCAGTTTTGGTTGTTACAACAAACTCAACTCCTTGAAGGAGGAAGAACGTATAAATAACCTTCTGATAAAGCAAATGGAGAAATTGCCCCTCCTAGCTAACACACACACACACACACACACTCCTACACTAACCAGCCCAATCACACTTCGGCATTGCACATATTCGAACTAGCTCTGCCAAATTCACTAGTTTTTTTTGCCGTCCAGCCACCAATGGCAACGGCGAAATGGAGAAGGGGACCACAATGATGATAATGTGAACAAGGTATTTACTCAATTTAACCAAATAACTAAACAATCAAAGGCCACAACAAAATATTTGAGTTTATAATACAATATATTTATGTTGAATTGTGCAGGCTACAACGCAGGTAGAAATAGTTCCAGAGGAGGAAGCGACACAACATTGTTACAGCTACTGATGCTAATTATTACAGCTTCCCTATTCATTAATTAGATAGCTAAAATAGGAGCAGAAACATAAATTGTAAATGCAAGTACTTGCCTACATCCTCCAATACATTATAAATGACGTTCAAGTACGGTTGTCTCAAATACAGATCCTCTGCAACCTCCCGTACACCCTAGCTAGCCCCCCCTGCGATGAACTCAGAATACTTGAATACTTCGCTGGGAAAGATACAGTATAAATGAGCAACATAATCACAGTCTTGGCAAGTATAAACCCAAGTTTCCGAATCTATGTCTTTGTAGCAAACAAGGCACCACTCATATTCATCTTCCTTATTGCAGGAGAATTTGATCTTCATGATATGCATATGCCCACCATGTCCAACATCCTCGGTGTGTAGAGGCATTCCCAGCAAGCATTGCAAGTGATATTCCGAATTGCAAATATTGCAACAATAGCTACTACAACAGCCCTTAAGCCCACAAGCCTTACAGTGATAAATCGAAGTAAAAGTGTCCCCTGACAATGAGAAACGTATTGAAAGGATATGGTCTTCGTCGCAGTCTTCACATCTATGCTTCAAAGCTGTGGGCAGAAGCTGACATTTTAGATGAGTTCGAAAAATGCAGGCATTGCACCTGAAAGAGAATGGCTTCCCTTCCTTTTCGCAAGAGTGGCAAGCATAGGTCTGGGGGAATACATTTTCGAATGTTGAATCAAGTCTGTAGCAATAATTTAACTGGGAATGTGGAGTCAGCGACGTCCCACAGGATTCGTGTAGAGACAAGCTACAGAGTTGGCAATAATAATAATAATAGGCTCCCTCCGTGACTTTCTTGTCACAAGCCTCGCAAATGGCCTCTGCTTCAAGATTCTTTGCGAATCTTAAAATGCAATCGCCGGGCTCACACAAGCTTCGCTTTGAGCTAGCTTCTTTAGAGGAGGCTTGCTGTTCCAGCCATTTTCGTCGCCATAGTGCGTAGTCCAGCGTCCCACAAGGCTTCTGATACTTGTATTTATCACCAGCGAGGATATACTTGATAGCTTCAGCGAAAAGAGACCTTCCACTGAGTCCTTCGAGACGAGTGAAATCCCGCGATCTGAGATCTCTAAAAGTGTCCACCACCAGCCTGCTGACAAAGGCATCAGGATAGAGTGTGGAGAGGTTTAGGAAATAATTATCATCAAGACCTTGTTGTTGGTGCTCCAGGATAGCCTTCTCAACATCTTTCCATTCCCCGCATATCTGATTGTAGCCGTAGGTCCTAAAGGATAGATTTTAGAAAAAGTAGTTATTTTATTTTAATATTTTTTATGTAATAGTTTATTAATATAGTTTGTTAATATCAATAATAAAACCATTCATGCCCAAATTATTTCGTCCCCTGAATTTTTTTTCAAATTGGCCAAAAAATAAAAAAAGAATTTGGAGATTAGACAAGATCTGAAAGTATTTACTATTTAGCTATTTAGCCAAAGTAGGCAGTGACTTTAACCCATATTAAAAAAAATACAATATTTAAGTCGCTATTTGAAACAGCGACTTATTAATTTTTTTTTAATTTTCAGTTAAATTTGCAAAACAATTGTAAAATGTCTGAAAAACAAAAAAAATATAAACATCACCTCTTCCTTTTTTATTTTGCAAACTTTTCAAAATTATTTTGCAAATTTAACTGAAATTAAAAAAAAATAGTAAGTCGCTATTTACTATTATATATATATTTTTTAAATCTGGGTTAAAGTCGCGGTTTCCTTTGGCTAAATATCAAAATTCTCCAATATATATATCTAATATACTACTAAAACACTTGCATTCCCGGGACACGTGGCGGCCATACACTAAAAGTTGAAAATTTAGGATAAATCCCCAATTACTTCTCAAATTGTTTAAAATCATGTTGAACACAAAATCATTTATTCAAACTCATCAATTAATTATTTAATTAGATAAATCTTAATAGCTTCTTTTATAAGTCAAATTTTCTTGATTAGATGAATTATTTCTAAAAAAAATTATTTCAAATTACGTATATAATATATATTTATTTTTAGATCATAGATTAAAAACATCATATTCAAAACCTACTGTTCTACGCTTCTTTTATATAACGATATTGATTTGGGTGGTAGTTTTTAAATATAGATTCTTAACCTACGATCTCTCAACCCTAGCTAATTAAGCAATCCTTTAAAGGTAATTTTATATCTTAATCTTTCCTTATTTTGTAGATTTTATCCATCCATTTAAGTACCCATTATGAAATATTGCATCTCATTTTATGCTTACATATATTTATTTACAATAATATAAAAATAGAAGTTGAATGTACTACTTGACCATCGTTCTCTTACACCGCATATTCAAAGTCTGAAACACTTTTATTAGTTGATAAAAATGCGACCCATAAATCATTAATTAAGAATACTCATTTGAGTTTAACTTGAAAAAAACATAATCATATATTGTAAATATATTAACCATTAACTAAGAGAGTAAGAGATTGTAGTTTTTTTTTTTTAATAAAAGAGATTGTAGTTTTTCAAATTTTAAAAAACAGTCATAGACAAAATAGCTATAATTAATAACGGAATAATACACTATGATATGATTTGACTAATGAAATTTTTTCCTAGCATTAAGGTAATAATGGAGTCATTTTCTTTTTAAACATCACACATTTTTCCTATATAATGTGATCTAATTTGTAAACTCATTTACTCAATCTTATTAATTTAAAATGTACAAAGCTAATCACGTTCATGTCATTTACTATGATATGATTTTCACTTCCAATGGAATTTTAATCTATCCGACATTTTTCAAAAAACGTAAGAAGTTAAGAGCTAATATTAGGCCTTTTTTTTTTACTGAGATCGAGTATATATACTTATTATTTATATTAGTTTTAACATATTAACCCCTGTTTGTTTTTGTGTAGAGAAAGACAGTGATTACCTTATGAATATAGTTCATATTTAGGTTAAGATTTATTGATTACTATTCTAATCATTCCCTTCTTCTCTCATTTTTCAAACAAAATTTGTTACTTTTTCCACATTATATTCCCTAATTTGAAGGCCTAATATTAGCCATTCTCTAAGCTCACAAAAAATGATGATCATATACATTTTATATGTAAAATTTAATACCTTACCTGCCCATTCCCCTCTTACATAAACAAATGACCGCTAAATGTAGGTCGGTTATTGAACTGCAAACATATTCACACAAACTTTTGTAATATATATTATTCCATCCATTATTTAAAATAAGTCATTATAGAGATTTTGTACACTTTTTTAAAGAAAACAAACAAAAATATACTTATATTTTGAATTATTACTTTATCTATTCACTTTCTCACAAATTGTAATTGACATATCTTCTTATCATTACCAGAGTAATTTTGAAAAGTGGACAACAAAATACCTAATGTAACGCATTTTCTTAATAAGATTAATTCCCTAAAACAATATCTTTTTATTAACGAATAGAATATATATATATATATTCTTATCATAGTATTATATATATTCTTATCGTAGTATAATAAAATATTCAATTAATATAATTTTAAAATTTACCGTGCCTTCAAGGCACGGGAACTAATACTAGTATATATACTAAAACCGATGCATTGGTGCTTGCGGGTCGGCATGTGAGTGAATCTGCCTACGTGTCGGCACGTGAGTGCATTTCGCAAAACTTTCTCCCGTCAAAAAGGAAATCTAATAAAAATAATTAGATAGTTATAATCTATATAATTAAAAATGATTAAATAATTATTTTATTTAACCATTAACTCATATAATTGGATAGAATCTTATTAAAGAGTAAATATTATATCTATCTATCTATCTATATACATATACTAAAACCGATGCGTTGGTGCCTGCGTGGCGGCGTGTGAGTGCATCTCGCAAAGTTTTCTCCCATCAAAAAGGAAATTTAATAAAAATAATTATTTTATTTTACCATTAACTCATATAATTGGATAGATGGAATATCTTATAAAAGAGTAAATATCATATAAGGAAAAAAAACTATATCAATATAACACAATCCATCCGTGCATAGATATTTTAGTAAACTAATGTAATAAATATATACTGCATATTTAATAAAAAAAATTTAAAATATTTTTAAAAATCAACTATCTAAATATTTATATTTGAGAGAATTTAAATAAAAGATATTTAGATTATATAGAATATGTCGAACTAATTTTATTTATATCTATATTATTTTTTGGAGGAAAATTTAATTTATATTTAGATTAATGTATTCTCCGTACATGGGACGGGAACTAAAACCGATGCATTGGTGCTTGCGTGTCGGCATGTGAGTGAATCTGCCTACGTGTCGGCACGTGAATGCATCTCGCAAAACTTTCTCCCATCAAAAAGGAAATCTAATAAAAATAATTAGATAGTTATAATCTATATAATTAAAAATGATTAAATAATTATTTTATTTTACCATTAACTCATATAATTGGATAGAATTTTATTAAAAAGTAATAATATTATATAAGGAAATAACTATATCAATATAACATAATCTATCTGTGCATAAATATTTTAGTAAACTAACGTAATAAATATATACTACATACAGTATTTAATAAAAAAAAATATTCAAATATTTTTAAAAATCAACTATCTATTTAATTACATGAGATTTAATTGACGATATTAGGAAAAAAAAACCTTTTAACTTATAAATATGAATTTTATTTATATTTCGAGAGAATACAAATAAAAGATAATTAGATTATATATCATTTGTTGAACTAATTTTATTTATATCTATATTATTTTTTTGGTGGAAAACATAATTTATATATATTTAGATTATTATTTTTATTTATTTGAATTTATCTAGATTATTTGTAATATTGCATTAACGTGTTGGGGACGGGACCTACACTAGTATATGTATATATATAATTTTTTGGCCATTCTAAAAAAAAATTCAGATTCTTTTAGTACCAGAGATTCATTCCAAGAGCGCTCCAAGGATTTTTGACGTAGGTCTCCCACTGGAACTTGTTCCTCCTCCGGCACTCGATAATCAGGAGTCGTAGCATAGACTCAGCAGTTTCTCGAGCTGGGATTTACACTTGCTTGGGATAAGGAAGTTGATGACCACGTAATTTGGCTTGGGCCATGGCCAATCCAGCTGAGACATTGCCATTTGGAAGAGAACATTGAAGGCAACATCTTCCTTAGCTCCTCCTTCAACGACGTCCTTCTCGTTTGGCAAGGCGTTGAAGATGGGTTCGAATTTCAAGTTGGGGACCTTTGCCCACAATGCGATGGAAAGTCCCATCTCCTCCCGGAACGTGTAGGGAAGCCCCATCACCGCTATGATAATTGGCATCTCGTAAGGAACATGATCTGCCATACTTGTATTGAATTCGATTGCCTGAAATGATCCAAGATGGAGAATCCAACAACTGATAAATTATCAACCAAGGTAGATTATGGAAACAGATTACCGACACAATTAAAAACGTTAAGGAAGCCTCACCTTAACGTACAGTACGTAAATTAGTGCAGACTGATCGATCCTTCACAGCGTCTTGGTTCCTCTTCTTCCAGTCAAGTTCTTGAAAATTAAGAGCTGCCAATGTCATGATAATCAATAACACACTCACTCAGCAGTCAGCAATCAGATTACTAATGCCAGATTCAGTGGACAACACATAATCGGATTCTTAAAGCCATCTAACTGATGAAACACACACCTGATCAAAACTGAAATCTGGAAGACGAGGAAGTCCCTGAAATCCCCAGAACAGTAGAGTTGTAAAGAACGCACGATTTCTAGAAGTAAGGCACAAATTCAGGAAGTAGCTGAAATAACCAAAGCAACGAATATAAACATGGCTGCTAAAAAAAGTGAGGAGAAGGAGAGTCCTACCTTTCACAATTGATGGGGAAAGCTTGAAATCGGGAGTCTCCGAAAGAGATAAAGCTAGCAGGAGAGGCGCCGGGAGTCGCTGCGCCGGGAGAGAGAGATCAGATCTCAGATCCAGTAGAGATAAAACTATCAGATATGAACCCACAAGTCTATCAGAGTCGAAGGATTTGATATTTTTTATTTCCTTGAAATTAAATTGTGAGCAATACAAAAGGAGCCTATTATATTATAGGCATAGATTAGATCGATGCGCACAGGATTTGAATTACAGAACATGATGACAAAGGTGCCCAGGCTGCCAGCTGCGCGCACATGAATTGCGAAAGATGACAAACATCAATTTGGCCTGAGCTGGGCTCGGCAGGATTACTTTGGGCCTGACTGGACTCCATATATGTGGTCCACTAGCTGCGAGTGTTGCGCCGCATCACTGGGAGACTGGACTCCATTTGTTAATTCTTTTGTCGTTGTTTCTTATGAGTAGGTCTGTTGGTTCCCTCCTATACGGGGAAGAGTCCAATGGATCCCGGAATGACCACTCTTTATTTACCAATACAAGGAAGAGTCCAATGAACTAGTTTACCATATGGTTTTTACTGTGTGATGTTTTATCTTCTTTATAAAAGGGATGTCTTTCCATTTGGAAAAGGAAGAGAGAAAACAAAGAGTGAGAAAGGGAGAATTTGAGAGATATTCGTATGTCTTGGTTCAACCTACTTTGAAGTGCCCCGATCGACGACCAAACGACCTCTGATTAGGACGATTTTCTGGTATGTTGTTCACCTCACCATAGCCTTCATTTTATACGGTTGGATCGTCATTTTGAGCCTCCAATCTCATATTCTCTTTGCTTGTGTTCTTTCTTGGGTTTTGTTGATTTTCACCAATTGGGTGATGAAATTGGAGATTTATCCAAGTTTCACGATGCTTGATGATGTTGTATGCCTCTAGCTTTGTCTAGGGAAGATTGTACCCACTTGTTATTGTTGATAGTGGAAGTTTCTGGCTCCCGCGGTTTTTCCCCGTTTTGGGGTTTTCCAAATAAATCTGGTGTTCTTTGTGCTTGTTTATTTTATCTTCTGTTTGTGTCTGATTGTTGGTTTGGGTTGCTTGAGTTTGGCTCTCAGGTTTACAGTTCTTGCCCATCCCGATTCGTGTGTGTTAAAGGGGTTAGCCTGACGTCCCCTTCTTCCCCTCACAACAGACTGGTATTAGAGCTTTTGGTTTAGGATGGAGGAAAAGAACAGTTTTCAGGGAATGATTATGTTGAATTCAGGCAACTACTGAGAGTGGAAGATAAAGATGGAAGATCTTTTGTATGTGAAAGATTTGTATGAGCCGATTGCGCACAAAGAGATTCCAACGGTACCGTTGGTGTTGAATGGAAGATTTTGAATCGAAAAGCGGTAGCTACGATAAATTTTTTTGTTGATGTGAGTGTGCTCCAGCATATTGCCAATGACACGAATGCTGATGAGTTATATGGTATAAGCTTGAGGGGATGTATGAGAGGAAGAATGCCCTCAACAAGGCGTCATTGATGAGAAAGCCTGTGAAATTGGAGTACAAAGATGGTGAGAGCATTGTTGTGCATTTGAGCACATTTGAGGGCTTTGTGAATTAAGTGGCTTCTGCGAAGATGTCGTTAGATGATGAGTTGCACGCTCTGCGAAGATGTCGTTAGATGATGAGTTGCACGCTCTACTACTACTCTCCTCGTTGCCGGATAGTTGGGATACACTTGTCGTGTCACTTAGTAATTCCGCTCCGGAAGCCAAGCTGACTATGGAATGTGTGAAGGCTAGTCTTTTGAACGAAGAGACTAGAAGGAAGGAGATGGGTGTCTCCTCACAGTCAGAGGCTAATGTGACGCAAGGTTCTGATAACAACAGTTCGACGATGACCCTCTTCACACCGGGTAAGCCCGTTACCGGTTAGGGGATAAATTGGTGAACAAGTGAAGTGATCAAAACTTCTAACATTAAGGGTGTTCAATAATCAAACATTTTATTCAATAAAAAGGTATCAAAAGCCTAATTATAAGGTTATTGAGAGAGTACTGAAATGATCAATTAAAAGTTCTCTGTGGACAATGGCAAAACATAAGATAATCAAATTTATATCCATCATTAACAAATACACCAAAATGTCCCTAACAAAGATACTTCAATCAATTGTTTCACTATAAAGGCTGGAACTGAAGGTCACTGCCATGTAAAAGCTAGCAGCTTGACAAAGTGAAGAGCAATTTAATCAATTATTCACATTTAAATCAGTTCAAAAGAGCAGCTACTATACATGAGAACAAACCATAGAACTTAAAAAGAGCAGCTGTACAGAAAGAGGTTTCCTCCATAATCCAATAGATTTAGGAGGCATTTTTTTTTTTTGCCTTTTATATAAGTCTATGATACATATTTACAGAAAGAGGTTGGGGAGTGTTTGTTTATTTTTCCCTTCCATCATATCTTGTCTGCTCAGTAGCAGGATCAGGAAGCAGTGGAATGAATGGATGAACTGGGTAACATGGCAATGGTCACTACGAAGTATTCGCAACCAATGGGAAGACCATATGGGTTCGAAGACAGCCCTGAATTCAGCACCATACGGTTGGAGGAGATGGAATCTGAGACAGCGTCACCCATGTTTTGCTCGGGCCTCATTGGTGGAGTCTTTACAACTTGCCTCTCAATATGGACAATTTGGCCAACAATGTAGGTAGGTCTGCTGGGAAGATGGTCAGTGAACAAGGCAACAGATTCTCCAGAGAGGTAGTAGTTAGGGCAGTCCTGACTTATTGCCTCATACTGGCCCGTTTCGTTGAGGACGAAAGCAGCAATCTCGGGCACTTCAAAGCGACAAAATGAAATCTTTTCCTTGTTTGCCTGTGACAACAAGAAACAGTAGAGCCGAAAAACAAACATCAGAGTTTTCAACATTCAGGCAACGGGCCATGGATAAGGAAAACGATCATCCCAAGTTTCAAGCAACAATTTATATCAAAGTGCAACAAGTGGAAACATTCCCGATGAAACACTGAGACCGTACTCTACTTCAACACGATTCACTTCTTGAGTTTTTTCTGATGGTGTTTCAAAAATAATGCTATGCTAAAAAAAAGTGCAAAATGTACCTGTTTCTCCACTTGGAGCTTTGCGTATAATGTTTTAGCCAGCTCTTTATTTTCTTCCAATTCTTTCTCAAGAAGCTTGTTGACATTATCTGTCCTGGAGCGTCTCTCCAGGAGCTCGGCACGTTGCCTTGACAAAATACCCACTCTATCAGAAAGGACTGACACACAAGATCGGAAGTCTGCAGTGAAATCATCTTCATTTTCGTTCACCGAACTGAAGATAAGAGTGAGGGATTGTGTGAGTCAGCGTGTACAAGCGAGCAAGTTAAGATCATAAAATTCAAAGAAAGCTTTGCTAGAAACATGAATAATGAAGAGCTATACAAACTGGACATCTTACTTAGACAGTGACTGAGCCAGTGACCGCAAGGACTCAGCAAAAGCAGGCACTCCACCAGTAACAGTGACGCAAGATTTAAGCCTCTTCAAAAGACTGCGCATCTTCACAGAAGACTCACGAAGTGTGCTATATTCTGAAGCCTTCCTATTAGCAGCACACAGGTGGGTCTGGGCTTCTTCTCTTGCTTCATGGAGACAATTCTCCAGATGAGCACAGTTCAACTGTTTAACAGGCACACAGATTGTTTATCAGAAACAGTTAAATTAAACAAACAAAATAAGGAACTTTAAATGGGGACTGTACTAGAAGCAGCTAGTTGCTTTGTATGAATTCTAACCAAAAACAAGAAAAAGAAAATAGACGCGAAATGATAAAGGAAGCAAATCCAGCTGTAATACTCCCTCTGATCATTGTATATGTTTTACAATGTTGCACATGAATTAAGAAAAGTAAAATTTTAACTCAAATGCTTCAAAAAATGAAGGGCAACCAAATCTGGAATTCCATGTTTGTGCGGTTCGCCGTTGCAGCAAATGTAACAACAATTATTACCTATGCACAATTGCCTGAAACAAAAACCTGTCTTGCTCACATCTACTGCAGCTAAGGAGCATGAGAAGACAATTCTAAAAAGTGAGGCCAACTAAATCTAGAAAGAGCATAACAAGAAGACAAACAATGGGATCACAAACCTCTAGTTCTAACAATGCAGGTGAAACATAGAATAATAGTGTTTGTACATCACGTGTAAATTAAATATTCAACTAGATAAAAAAAGAGAAAATATATAAACAACAACAAAGAAGATACTCGATAAGATAATTTTTAGAAAATATTTATATTGGTGTTCTCTTTGGTTGCACTGTTTTGTTTGGCTTTCACGACAAGACCATCTCATCCATCTACTAGCTCGTCCAGTCCGACGGTCTCTCAGTTTCACCGGTCTAAGTACTGAATTCTTACCTATGCCCTAAGGGCATATAATAAGAAGCTTAATTGGGAAAGATTCCCTACCAAATACGTCATCGACCCTAGAAAATCAATATTAAAAAAGGCTAAAATAATTGAATTTAGGGGAATCATTCCTAATTAAGCATCTTAAGTTCTTACCCTATGCCCTTGGGGCATAGGTTAGAAAAAACAGATATATTTATGTCCACTTGCTTTGAAAAACCATAAACATCATCCCCAACTGAACCCTCAAAACAAAGAAGACCTGCATTGGACAAAGAAATGAAATGATGATGTCGTACCTGCGATTCATCCAAGAGATTTCTGCTAATATCCAACTCTCTCACCAGCCTTGTGACGTCTTCAGTAGCAGACTTCAGTCGGCTTTCAGCTTCATATAATTGATTTGTCTTTTCTTCTAATGCGTTTTGCAGTTCTAGTACAAGGTCATTGGTTGCCGTTGTCTCTACGTCCACATTCGCTTGAAGCTCAGGATGCAGATCATTCAGAGGATCATTCATGCTATCAGCAACCGTACCACCCAGGTTCGGGAGCATCTTGTCACTCTCATCTTTTTGCTCATTGTGCTCCTCTTCACGCTGAGGTTCCATCATAGATGAATCATAGTTAGAATGCATCATCCTGGGTGAATCAGTCATGTTCTCATCGACTCCTTCCTGACTTTTTCTCGTCAACCTAGCGCAAGGCTCCAGCTTTCCATCTAATGGGTTGGATGTACAAGATACTTCATCCATCGGTTCACTAGATTCAGAATGCAGTTGTGCACTTTCGTGAACTGAAATTCCTGACTTGTGTTCATCAGTATCCACAGAGCAGGAAGTATCATGAAGATTAGCTGAAAACTTCCCACCTTTCATATACTGATCAGATAGTTGCTGCTCCAATTCTTGAATCCGCTTTTCATATGATTCAGCCTGCATCTTGTTTGCCTTCAACTCAGACAACAGATGTTTCATATACTCATCCTTCGATTCCAAGGCTGCAGCTGTCTTCTCAGCTGTGTTTTTCAAGAAACCATCCAGCTCACTATCATCTGTTAAACTGTATCCAATATCAGGACTGAAGGAACAAATAATGGCTATTGCAGAAGCAAGTTCGGCTTTTAATTTCGCATTCTCCACTTCCAGTTTTCCAGTCCCAGCAATCTCAACCAAATCGCAGCCCTCTAGAAGCTCCTCAGATTCATATTTTTCCAAAGCATCCAGGGTATGTTCAGATGAATGAGAGCTGGTGAATGAGCTTCTAGAATTCCCTTGCTTATCGCTCTTGAAAGACAGTCCAAACAAATGCTCAGGAGCGTAGCGATCAATATCCACAATATCAATGTCCAACAAATTAGTGTCAAAGGGAGCAATGTTGACATCACACTGGCTAGGAGTATCAAACAAACCCATGGACGCTAATATATCTCTTGGAATAAATGCTGTTTGTGCTTTCAAGAACTCCTCTCTTCTTTTCAACTCAACCTCCCTCTTTGCTGCGAGCTTTTCAGCTAGTTGTCCAGCAACTCCCATGTAAAGTTTCATGGAGGCCTTCCGCCGTACTACTTCAGCCAGACAGGCCCTATAGGCAGGTCCAAGTGCTCGAACCAGTCTCAAGCCCTCAAACTGTCCCTCTTGACGCTTTAGGGCCTCTGAGAAGGCATTAAATTGTAACCGGACATCCTTGATGTTATGCTGGATGAAAGCTACCTTTTGCATGTAGCTGTGCACAAAATTACTCATTTCATTCTTCTTGTTACCACATGTGTTAAGAAGGTCAGTTATTGAACGGTCACAAACTCTCATTCTTGGAAGGTGATTTTTCTCATGGACTTCATACATAGGACCCAAAGCAGAAACTGCATCATGAGGGCGTAAAGAAGATGACAATTGACTAGCCACACAATCATCTACTAGCTTTTTCACAGTGGATACATCCTTGCTGCATAAATAAATTAAGAGAATTATTTAAAGCCACAATAAATTAACAAGCTAATAAGCCATAGTACACTGTACACGCATAACATACAGAAGCACAAACCATGCATACTGGTAATTGGTAAATAACACAAACATTCATCAAGTGGCATTTA
Source organism: Persicaria maculosa (assembly GCA_963922045.1). Taxonomy (NCBI): domain Eukaryota; kingdom Viridiplantae; phylum Streptophyta; class Magnoliopsida; order Caryophyllales; family Polygonaceae; genus Persicaria; species Persicaria maculosa. The sequence goes on from OY998252.1 coordinate 4,631,815, forward strand.
GTATCACAAACTATTGATGACTCAAAGTTAGTCACATAGTTGAGGGTGATGGCATTTAGTGGCACATACATCAGCATTGCAACATTTTTCGACAGTGAATTTGAGTAAATTGCACACAACCCACTCCTTGTTTAGATCATTCTGCACAAAACCACTATTCGACAACGAAATCCCACAATTTACCCAAATCCTTTGTTGAAAAATGTCACAAACCCTGTACCATGAATACCACCACCATGAAAGTGCACAATTAATTTTGATTTTTTAGTCATCCATTTTTTTTTGGTTTAATTTTAGTCATCTATGTTGATAAACCCTACTCGATGAAAGTCCACATCTTTACCACCAAGAGTTAGCAGGGTAGTTATGAACTTTACGTTCTTTCCATCAAAATTACTATATATAGTTGATAGTTACATCACCATAATGATGTTTACTATGAACATACAGTGCAGTAAGTGGAGGTGGATGAACAAGCGGATAAGCCATGGTACAACACTTTCATGCTTCACTTATAATCATAACTATTTGATCATAGATAAAAAACACTCAAAACTAAATGATTACTCTAGGTTTGCCCATCAAGGATATGACTAGCAACATAACAACCTAGATCTGATTTTTTACAAGAATATATCCTAAAGCATGGATGTGATGAGAATGGAAAACATACCTCAAAGATTGCATTATGCTTTTCTGCTCACTGATGTATTGTTGATGCTCTCTAATCATTAACTCCATTTCCCTGATTGGCAATGAAGCTTTACTAGAAAACAAATCTTCAACATCTTGTTTCAACCTCCCAAAGGCAAGCTTGAACTGTGACACCTTATTTTCAAATTGCCTATGAGAATTGCTACAAATCTCAGCCAATTTCCGCAAATTATCTTCCTTCACCAGATCCAGCAAACACTTGCGGGAAGAAGTCTGCAAAGCCGGCATAAGTCTGCACACCCTTAATTTATCAATATCCCTTGCAAAGTTCATCAACAGATCAGAATGCATCCGATGCTGTTGCGAGAAGCACTTCAAAAAATCCATGTAGTTCTGATAAAGGATTCTGAAGAACCGCTCCAGATTACTCCCAGCAATCTCCATCCCCCTCTCCTGCACTTTCTGTTCTCTCAATAGCTTTTGACAGTGGTCAAATTTCAGCGCTGTTCGGTTGTATATGGCATGCCCACAATGGTAATGATGTCTAAACTGTCTCTCATAAGAAGGTAAAGCCTTAAGTGCAGGATCCATTGCATCATCCAATGGGTGTGGATTAGTAGAAGAGGATGGTGCGGGTGGCTCCGGAATTTCTCGGATTTCTAGCTGTTCTGGTGGGGGAGGCTGAGCATTGGCTTGCAACCTTGCTTTATTGAAACAAAAGACTTCCTCTTGATCTGTTGGGAGCTTATATGCAGAGAGAGGTTCATGGGTCTCAAGTTTCATGTCAGCACACAGCAAAAGCTGATCATTGAGGGGAATTCCAGCCATAGATTCCATGTATTGCTGGATTGCCTCAACAAGAGTGGACTCATCACAATCGACCTCAAATGAGTGACCATTTTCGGCGACATGAATCAGAAGCTTCCCTCCATGAACTGAATCAATTGTACCGCTTGAATTCATCTTTGTTACCCACAACAACTCCCCAACCCTAATTGGCAATCAACAACACAGAACCTAATCACAGGCTGCAGCAAAGTCAAAACACCACCAAATCCCCCAAATCCTACTAATTAAGAACAAAATGAAAGTCAGCCACAGCTGAAAAACCTAATCTTCGAAACACACAGTAGCTAAAAATGGCACCTGGAAGCTATTGCAATCTAGTAGAGGCTATCAACGTATCTAAAGTGAAGACAGAAAGGAAAACCCCCAAATGATAATCACCCACCGTCCACGTAAATCAACGGAGATAGCAAATTTGCATAGATTTGAATCAATTATACCAAGTACCCAACAGACCTGGCAAATTCAGGGGTCGAAATAGCTTAAAGCTCCGATCTTTCCGATAACAAATGAAACCCACCGCTTACCCCAGAAAAGGGGAAGAGACCCCCACAAGCGAAGAAACCCCTAAAGAGGAATTAAAAATCTACAAACGATAACGGAATCCGAAATCAAGGACCATAAAAGACGGAGGCGAGAGGGAAAAAAAGTGGAAAGATGTGAAATTGGGATTGCAAAGAGACGAAAAAGGAAGGTAATCACGAAACCCAATTGAGAGTCAGGGTAGAAGAAATTGCAATCTACGTCTGCAAGGTGTTGGCCAGGTCTCCGCTGATTCTCCTACTCCTATATTAAAAAAAAAAAATGGAATTTTGTGATTTGTAAAATGGTAGAGTTTTCGTTTGGCCTACTCTCCGGAGACGACGAAGCTTCTTTAACAAGCAGCAGACTAGCAGGCTAGCAGCCACCGAAAGCAAGATTTGTTTCTTCTACATCTCTCTCTCCCCCATTAAATAACCCTTGAAAAGGGGTGGATAAAAAACATGGGCCTTTTGTTTTCTAAATCAATTTTTTAACGGCCCCCAAATGTACAATGCTACAAATGATGAACCCAATTGCTGGGAAGAAAATGAACCTGGACAAAATTTGGTATTGTTGACGATTTGCAGTGTTAGGTTCAGCTGTATTGGTTACAAATATGGACAGATTCACAACTCCTTGGAGCTTAGCAGATTTGATGGTTTCGCTTCATCCGGGTTACTCTGTAAATCTGATGAGGTAAATTGCGAGATGGGCAACAGAAAGAATCTAATCAAGTTTATTGAGGTGACTCTGATCAAAAACTGTTTTTGAAATGCTTCTTGATACAAATACTATACCTTCTATATCGATAAGCTCTTCTTATTGTCCTTGTATAAACCGAAAAGAAAAATTCAACCTTATACCACACCCCTAATGAGAACTTGGGGATTTACAAATTACAAAAGGTTACAAATATAACTCGCAATAGATTCTCATGGTGATGAATATGTGAGTGGAGAAGTAATTGGGATTTCAAAATGATTCTTGTATATCACTTATCATCAGATTACATCAATATATAATACATGGGATTGTGTAGTTGAGAAAATACAGGAGAGACTAGCGTACACAGTGGGAGAGTGGGTGAGAGGTTGAGAGACTTAAGGGATGTGAATCCACTTAGTAACAACCTGGACCGACGTCTCCTATTACCCCCCGGCAAGACCAAGAGAGGGACGAACTTGGAGCTTGGAACGCAACCAAGAGATCCGATCCTTAGTCAGTGGTTTGGTGAAGATGTCCGCTAGCTGATCCTTTGATGAAACATACTTGATGAGGAGATCTCCCGACTCGACTTGCTCTCGGACAAAATGAAAATCCAGCTTAATATGTTTAGACTGAGTGCTAATGACTGGATTTTTGCACATGAAAGCAGCCCCCACATTGTCACACAGAATTGTTGGAGGATCCCAATTGTGGAAAGCCAAATCCCGGAGTAGTTGTTTGATCCATATTAATTCAGCCGAAGTGTAAGCAAGCGCTCGATATTCAGCTTCGGTACTAGATCGGGCGACCACCTTTTGCTTCCGAGATGTCCAGCTGATGAGATTGCAACCATGGAAGATAGCAAATCCGTATTGCGACCGACAATCATCAATGTCGGAAACCCAGCCCGCGTCAGAGTAAGCAAGCAGAGACGGAGCTGTTGTCGGTCGAAAATGCAGACCCAAGTGTTGGCTTCCCTTGAGATACCGGAGGATGCGCTTGACCACTTGCCAGTGAGCCAAGGTAGGGGAGTGCATATATTGACAGACTCGGTTGATAGCGAACGCGATGTCCGGCCGAGTGATCGTGGCATATTGAAGAGAGCCGACAGTCTGGCGGTACAGGGTTGGATCGGAGAAGGGTTCACCAGTGAGGACAAGGCGTGACGACGGGTCTGCAGGGGTGGCGACTGGGGTGGAATCGGCCATCTTGCTCCTATGTAAGATGTCATTTATATAACCCTGTTGTGAAAGGGAAATGCCACTGGAATCGCGGGAGATTTGGATGCCCAGAAAGTAGTGGAGATCGCCGAGGTCCTTGAGGGCGAAGGCGGAGTGAAGAGCTGTGATGAAGCGGCTGATATACTCCTGATTGCTTCCTGTTATGATTAGATCATCCACATAAATAAGAATGTAAATGATGGCTGATGGCGAGGAGTGAACAAACAACGACGTGTCCGACTGACACGCTCGAAACCCATGAGTGACAAGGAAGGACTTGAGCTTGATGAACCATGCTCTCGGAGCTTGTTTGAGCCCGTAGAGGGCTTTGTGGAGACGACATACAAAGGTTGGATGAGCCGGATCTTCAAACCCTTTCGGTTGTTCCATGTAGACCTCCTCTCGGAGGTCGCCATTTAGAAAGGCGTTATTAATGTCGAGTTGCTTGATTTTCCAACCGCGAGAGAGGGCAATGGAGAGCACTAGGCGGATAGTGGTTGGCTTGATCACCGGACTAAATGTATCGAAAAAATCAACGCCCTCCTCTTGACTAAAGCCCTTCGCAACCAATCGAGCTTTATAACGCTCGATCGATCCATCCGAGTGTCGTTTGATCCTGAAAATCCACTTACAACCAACAAGATTAGCATGTTTAGGACGGGGAACAAGTGACCAAGTGTTATTCCTCAATAAGGCATCAAGTTCATTTCGCATCGCAAGTTGCCAACATTTGTGGTTCATTGCTTGTGCTACTGTTTTGGGTTCAAAGACGGGTGTAAGCGCAGCCGTGAGAGCCTTGGGTTTGAGGGAGTTCGTGCTGGCTCGAGTTGCCATAGGGTGGCAGCTATTATCGGACGGGCGAAAGTAGGTAGGGACGGCGGGAGTGGGGATCTGTTTGGCTCTTGAGCTAGCCGTGGATTGTTGGTAGTGAGGAGGGGATGGAGGAGGAGTATGGGGGGAAGTTGGATCAGTTGAGAGAGGGGTGGACGGTGAGGGTGTGGACAGTGAGGGTTGGGATTGATGGTCATTTTGGGTTCCTGCAATATCAAGAATAGAAAAGGTGGCAGGTGGAGATGGCATCGGCGTGCTCGGTGGATCACCATTAGAAGACTGAACGTCGGCGTAAGGAAACCTGTTTTCATTAAAAACCACATGTCGAGAAACATAGATACGTGAGGATGGAATATGTAAGCAAAGATAGCCTTTGTGAGATGAACTATACCCTATAAACACACAAGGAAGGGATCGAAATTCCAATTTATTATTGTGGTAAGGGCGGAGAAATGGAAAACACAAACACCCGAATGTCTTTAGGAACCCAAAATCTGGTGCTTTATGATAGAGCTTTTGATATGGGGCATTATAGGCAAGGGTGGGAGTGATGGTACGATTGTGGAGATAAATAGCGGTTTTGAAGGCGTGTTCCCAAAAGTGTTTAGGTAGAGAGGATAAAGCGAGGAGCGTAAGGCCTTTTTCAACCACAACCCGATTTCGACGTTCAATTGCCCCATTTTGCTCCTGTGTATATGGGCATGAGATTCGATGATTGATGCCATGATGTTGAAGGAACGGAATGAGAGCACGAAATTCGCCCCCACCATCAGATTGGATAGCCTTAATATCACATTGAAATTGAGTTTTGACAATAGCGTGGAATTGCACAAATATGGCTTGAACCTGAGATTTTTGGTGTAAGAAATAAATCCATACAAACTTAGTGCAATCATCCATGAACAAAACAAAATAACGACTACCATTCAATGAAGGAACGGGTGCCGGACCCCAAACATCCGAATAGATCAAATCAAAAGGTCTTTGCGAAATAACATGAGTTGGAGGAAGACGGAAACGGTGACTCTTTCCCAATTGACAAGAATCACAAACATCAAAGGATTTAGGGTAATTTGCACAAATATACACTTTTTTTGTGCGGTTTGCAAAAATACAACATTTTTAGAAAATTTGCAAGAATACCATATGTGGTATTAGTGCAAATAGGAGCGGCAATTTGTTTAGCCGGTTGCAGGTTGATCCAAGGGGGGGGGGGGGAGAGAGAGAGAGAGAGAGAGAGAGAGGGGGGGATGGGACATTTTTTGGCGCCAAAATTGGAGAGAGGAGGTGAGGTGATGGGAAAGGTTTTTCCTCCATTTTTAATGTGTAATAAGAGAGGAGGAGAGAGGACATCATTTTCGGTGTTCCCGTGGAAAAGAGAGCTGGAGAAGAAGGCCACCATTGGAGAACCCATCCGCATTAAGGTCCAGTTGGTGAGCACGTGTCGGGCTTTTAATTCGTTCGTGTCAGTCTTCGTAAACTTCCGTGTCACAGAGATATCTGAGAAACCCTAATTCTAAGTTGCAATGGGTAGGCTTCTCTTCTATTTCTCCTCATGTTTCGTGAAGAGTAGATACCCATTACCAATGGTGCTGATCCGAGTTTTGAATTGCAGGTCAAAACGCCAAAGTATGTGTGACTCTCAACTTCAACGGGCGTTGGCTGTTCGATGGTGCGGGGTGGGTGTATTATGGTGAAACAGAGCGGAAGAATGTTATAATTGAAGAGGGCATCGACTTCGCCTCTCTGACTCAACTGCTGAGGAGGAAGGTCGGCCATGATTGTTCATGTGAAGAGTGGCGGTTTTCTTACATGCCAAAGGGGGAAGAAGCGGGTCATCCGATAACGATAGGTGATGACGACGACCTTGAGGCTTATAAGTTTCTGAACTCGATGTCTGGGGAACATCCATGGCCCATGGCGATATTTATTGGTCCAGTGGCGAAAGAGAGGCTTGAAGTACCACAACCCGGCGTCGGGGAAGAATGCTTGAGTGGGCCTCGTAACTCTCAAAAGGTGGACGAGCTGGAGGCAGAAGGTAAGCGACAACCAAACCCTATGGTTGTAGATGTGGGGTTATACGGTGGAGGAGGGGTTAGCCAGTCAATAGGGATTACCAACGATATAAGGGTGAAAAACAATGTGGAAACGGGTTTCGGAAGGGGTGACAAAGATAAATGTGAGGGTGACAAAGTTATGGATCCGGAGGTGATCCTTTTGGATGAGGTCATAGGGGAGAGGCAGGGTGACGTTACTGAAAACGGTTTTGGAACTGGTGACACACGTATTTTTGAAGGTGACAAGGACATGGATGAGGTGATAGGGAAGAGACAGGAGGACGCTACTGAGAGCGGGTTTGGAACTGGTGAAAACCTTAAGAGTGTAGGTGACAAGGGTAAAGGTCCGGAAATGATCCAGTTGGGTGGGGTGATAGGGAAGAGCCAAGAGCACGCAGGTGACAAAGGGGCTGGAACTGGTGACATGGATATTCTTGAGGGTGACATGGATATTCTAGAGGGTCTAGATGTTATCCACTTGGGTGACACGGACTCATACCCAGATGACACGAAAAAATGTGAAGGTGACAGGTATAAGGGGGTGGATCTCATAGCCATTAGCAGTGAGGAGGAGGACGAGGAGGAGGACTTCGAATCCGGAGTGAAGAGGGAAGAAGATTGTTCATATTATTATGACTGGGAGGATTATGAGGAAGACCAGGGTATGAGGGTGTCATCGGAGGAGGACGAAGTTGAGGAGGAGGTGATTAGGGAAGTAGAAGATCGGGTTCCTGGGTCCAGCACATCCCCACCGTCGATGGAGAACGTAGAAGCTATGTTGGACAAAGCAACGCCTCGGACACAGGATCCACGACGGAAGCTGACAGAAATTTCGGAGGGAGAAATGTTCGCCTCGAAGGTAGAATTGCAGACTCGCCTGAAGTGGACTGCAGTGCAGAAGTGCTTCGAGTTCGTAGTGAAGAGGTCGTGTAAGAAAACCTATTTAGTTGGTTGTTTGGACACCAAGTGCACGTGTATGTTAAGGGCGTCGACTTACCGGCGCACGACAATGTGGTGCATCCGAGAGTATGTCCAGGAGCATACATGTGACATTAGCATGATGCACAACCATAGCCGACATGCTACGTCGAACATGATTGGACGCAACCTCGTGACCACGTAAGTGTTAATTTAGTTGCGACCAGCTATTCCTGTCACACAACATTATTCCCCGTGTCACATTACGTAATTCACCATGACACCATTATATGCAGGTTCGCCGGGACTCGAAAGGAGCTCGTTCCCGAGCAAGTCCAGAAAATGACGAGGTCCGAGTATGGAGTATCGTGTAGCTACTGGAAGGCACGAAGGGCACGGACGACAGCGATGGAGGTGAAGCATGGGACGTACGAAGACAGCTACCGAGATATTATTCCATACTTGCACATGTTGGAGCAGACGAACCCTGGGACATATACTAAGTTAGAGCTGGACGCATCCCAAAGATTCAAGTACGCCTTTATCACCTTCGGGGTATGGCGCAAGGCGATTCCCTACCTTCGAAAGGTAATACCCCGTGTCGGTACTAAACTATTGCATGTCACCTAACATACATAACCATGTCACCTAACCAACTGGTCTTGATATCCATGTCCAGGTGATTTCAGTTGATGGGAGTTTCCTGAAAGGGAAGTTCAGGGGCACGCTTCTCTTTGCCACAGCCCAAGATGCAGACCACAGTATATACCCGATCGCATTTGCGATTGTCGATGGGGAGAATCATGGGTCATGGGGCTTCTTCTTCAAGAACATGCTACATGTCGTCGAGGATACACCGGGCTTAATGTTTGTCTCTGATCGGCATGTTAGTATCGAGAAAGGTTTGAGGGACAATTATTTGTTTGCTAAGCAAGGGGCCTGCCAATATCATCTATTTCAGAATACCAAGGTAAAGTACAGGGGGGTGACGACCCTGCACACATTGTTCTTAAAGGCGGCGAAGGCGTACACGAGGGCAGAGTTCGAGAAGCACTTTGCTGATTTTTGCGCTCAGGCACCCGGTGCGGGACAATACCTAAGAGAGGCTGGATTCCAGAACTGGGCCCGGGCATACTTCTTGGGGATGCGCTACAACATATTGACGACGAACAACTCCGAGTGTCTGAATTGGGTGTTCAAGGAGCCCCGCGAGCTACCCATCACAGCCCTGATTGATGCTGTCATCGAAACAATATCCAAGTGGTTTTACGATCGACGGGAAAAAATCACGAAATCGAAGTCGACGGTCAGCGATTACGTTCAAGGTGAGCTGCAAACGAGCTATTCGTTGGCAACATTCATGGATGTCAGAGCCCTCAGCTCACACGAGTACACTGTCCGCAGAGGGTCCGGCACCTGGGTTGTGAACCTGTGTACCCGGACCTGCACATGCAAGCGGTTCGAGATTGACCAGTTTCCGTGCCAGCACGCCATAGCGGCTTCAAGGTATCGAGGTAGCAATTTCTTCTCTCTTGTGAATGACTTCTACAAAGTCGCCGCCTGGAAGGCGTGTTACGAGAATGTGATATATCCGGTCCCTCCAAAAGAAGAGTGGCGAATCCCCCCAGCCATGTCCAGCGCGGTGTGTCTCCCCCCGGACGTGAAGCGACGCCCTGGTCGCCCTAAGACTTGTCGATACCCATCTCGGGGAGAATTTAGGCGTTCGAAGCGCCGTCGTTCTTAGATGCGTTCCTCCATTGGTGGTCCAACGCCTTACCTCAGCAGCTGGGTAGTCTATTGCATTTGCCGTATCGGGTCAGTGGTTGGACCATTATCTGTCTATGTTAATTTTTGAAGGGGCAACTTATTTGGTAGTGTAATTACGCTGTGTGTGCATATGACAAACTGTAAGGAGTCTGCTGTTCTTTTGGGAAGGGTTTCCACACTACAGTTAAGCGGTGAAGAACTTCGTAGTACTTTTGGGGATGGTTTCAGACCAAAAACCATGTCAGCCTAATTGTATTCCCGTGTCAGGTGGAAGGGGTTATCATGTCACAGCTTTCAATTTCATGGTAGACATTTCGTCGGTTGAAGCTATGATAATGAATTCAACAATGCATTGGCACTTATTTGTCAAAATGTTTACAGTACTGATTGGTTGTGGTAGTGGTGTTAGGAATTTACCCTTGTCAACATATTGAAATCACCTTCATGACAATGTTGAAGGGGTTATTATGTAAGGTGTCACTGGATTGTAAGTTGGGTGACACGGGCGATTTCCTTACAACTTATAACCAAAGTTTCGACAATAATAACTTGGTCGAAATGGTTGCCCGTACCTCAAAATAAAAAGAAAAGAAAACAAAAAGAAATCAAAATTAAAACAAAAAGAAAACAAAAAGAAAACAACAAAGACTACAAGTTGACAAGCGTCCCGGATATCACCCCACAACCGTTCAAAACCGTGCGATTTCCTGTTTTCATCGGGACTCCATCTCTAAATTTCCATAACTCAAAACCGTTCGAAAGGGGGAGGAAGAAGAGACGCCGGCGACGAGGAACAACGGGTCGACGAAGATACTGCTGTGGACTGTCGGATAAGAGAAGAACGCCGCCAGGAAACTCGTAAGGTACGCCCCCTATCTCTGTTGTCCGTTATCTTCGAATCTTGGGTTCGGGGTGGGTGGACGGAACAACCTAATATGGTGGTTAGGGATTGAACGTTAATGAGGGCGGTATTGTCGATAGTGGAGGTGGTTGCGAAGGAAGGAAAAGGAGCCGGGTTTTGGTGATTGGAAAACCCGCGGTTAGGGTTTAGTAAACCCGAAGAGGATGCCTACGGTGGGGGTCGAAATAGGGAATGGGGTAGATTAGGGGTATGATTGTGAATGGGGACGATTCGGGGTTCCATTAATTTCAAATTCAGATTTGGGGAGTTGATGTGGACTGTATGTCGTCATTGGTAAAGGAACGTTCTGACATTTGTGACATGGGTTTCCAAATTGAGTGACATGGGTTTGCAAAGGTAGTGACATTGACTATAAACTTTCTCGATAACTTATGGTTGCTCTTAAACTGCAGGAAACAAATGGCTCGGACAAAATATACACATCCACAGAATCAGCGGTTATGCGCACGGGTAACCGAAGGGTCGAGTGGGGCGATGCTTGCCAACATCGCCGAATACGTCGAGGAGACGGACGCCGCTAGGGATCTCGTGGGGAAGACACTGGAGAAGATTATGGATACCTTGGAGAAGATGGATGATAGGGTACTTCAGTCTTTGGCATTATTCACTCTCATATTGTTCTTAAGTTCAGCGACTACGGTAAATAGAATAATGAAATGGGACTTACAGTATGTGGCAGTGACACCGGATATAAAACTGTTGGAGGAGATGGTGGACTTATTGTAACAAGTTCTTGTGTGCAGATAAAAGTGTTGGAGGAGAAGGTCCATGAAATGCGGGATGGAAAATTGATTGGAAGAGGCAAGGAACAAAGAGTAAGGGCTAGTGATAAGGAGTATGTACATGTTGGAATCCATCTAAGTTGTAGATCGGTTTTGCAGGTTGTTGCTGTTGATGTACCAGAGGGGGCTAGTGCTGAAGCTGTGGAGCAGCCCCGACAAGTAGCTAAGGTACGCTCCTTGTGGCTCGTGCCATTCATCCGTTATGTTTTCAATAGTGGCATGGGGATGATAGCAAGGCGACGGGGGTCGGTTTGTTATGTGACATGGGAAATGTTTGTTTGCATTCAGAGGTTGTTCGTGGACGAGGAATGTGAGAGCAAGGCGTCGAAAATTACGAAATCGCGGTCCTCTAAAGGGAAGGACGCCATCGTTCCCGGTGAAGCCGTTGCCATGGGACTAGTTTCTGCGGCCGACTATGAGGCCCTACAGGGGTGGCTCGCAAGGTAACCCATCGTCTCATTTAAGTCTTCATTATACGGCAGAGAAACCCTGTCATTGATTCCACTCCATTGTACGGTCCAGTGCCGACGGTGATAACCTGTCAACGGCTTACGGCAAGGACCTGTCGAAGGCGTTTTTTACCATCCTCCAGACGCCCCGCTATTGGATCTACTCAGAGGTATATTTTAATTGTGCCATTCTATTATGATTGCCCTTGTATACGCAATTCGGTTGCTGTTATACTATGTTGTGGGTTCTCATGGGGGTTCACTTGACGCAGCACTTCGACCAGTCATGCTACCTGCTACGGAAACAAAGCGCGGAGAGGGGTTTCGAAAATGGGCGGCGAGTCATTGTGTTGGACTCCTACTTCTCCAGCTTTCTGGAGAGGGAGTGGAAGGAGTACAACTCAGACGTCGGGGGGTATGAGGCGAGTGCCACACTCCTGTCATACTTCGACGGCCGGGCCCCGGCGCCCATGGGGCGGCCGTGGACAGGCGGGGACCTCGTCCTCCTACCCCTCAACCTGAGGGGAAGGCATTGGGTTGCCGTTGCTCTTGATCTGAATGAGTGGCAGTTGAAGCTGTACGACTGCGACGTGCAGTGCGTGAGAGACGCCCAACTCCCACCCCTGCTGATGCACGTTACCCACCTCCTCTCCATCATCATGGATGCACACGCTGAGTTGAAGGTGAAGTATGCATCGAAGCTGCCAGGCCCGTTTCGCATAATCCGCGACAAGCGCGTTCCGCAAACCAAGCTCAGGTATGATTGGTGCGACCCCTGTTTTTCATTTTACTTGATGATATCTCCGCCTCTGTTTTGACAAAATCTCCGTCATTGCAGTGGTGACTGTGGCCCTTACACGATCAGATTCATGGAGCTCCTCATGGAGAGCGATCCCCCCTTCGATAGGCTGGACGACACGTTTATTGGGCCGTACAGACAGATGCTAGCGGCTGCCATCTTCAATGGTCGCCTCGGTGGACGCATCATCTGATCGTCCTTTGGGTGTAGGTTTGGAAGTGATTTGTTGTCTTTTGTTCTGAAGAACGTTGGTTTTAGTCTTGTCCTTAGGTTGTTTGGATACATTTACTTTTGGAAACTGGTTAAACTGTAGTGGTATTTGGTAAAGAACATCGCAGTACTTATATGGATGGAATCTGTAACAAACCTCTGTCACCCTATTTGTATTACCGTGTCAGGTTGAAGGGGTTTTCATGTCACTCGTTTAAATTTCATTATGGAACTGATTTGTTCTCGTTTGTTGTGAACAACGTTGGTTTCAGTCATCTCCTTTGGTTGTTTGGATACATTTACTTTTCGAAACGGGTTAAACTCTAGTGGTAAGTGGAAAATAACATCGCAGTACTTATGTGGATGGATTGTGTGAAAAACCCCTGTCACCCTCTTTGTATTACCGTGTCAGAATGAAGGGGTTTTCATGTCAGTCGTTTATTTTTCATTATGGAACTGATTTGTTGTCTTTTGTTATGAAGAACGTTGGTTTTAGTCTTGTCCTTTGGTTGGTTGGATAGATTTACTTTTGGAAACTGGTTAAACTGTAGTGGTATTTGGTAAAGAACATCGCAGTAATTATGTGGAGGTAATGTGTAAAAAACCCCTGTCACCCTATTTGTATTACCGTGTCAGGTTGAAGGGGTTTTCATGTCACTCGTTTTAATTTCAATATGGAACTGATTTGTTGTCCTTTGTTGTGAACAACGTTGGTTTCAGTCATCTCCTTTTGTTGTTTGGATACTTTTACTCTTCGAAACGGGTTAAACTCAAGTGCTAAGTGGTAAAGAACATCGCAGTAGTTTCGTCGAAGGATTCTGTCCTAAACCCCTGTCACCCTCTATATATTACCGCGTCTGGTTGAAGGCGTTATCATGTAACTGGTTGTAATTTTATGTGTATCATTCGGGAGGCGACACTTACTTTGAGGTCATGTTTAATTCTTGTGAGTGTATGTCCTACAGGGTTTAATACCAACCTTGTGACCATATTGAATTGTATATTTGTGCAAGTTGACCTATAATTCGAGTTGAAATCTATCACAAAACAGATAGTTTCTTCATTCTACCATAAAATATATAGTTTGTAAATTCTACCAATAAAGATATAGTCTCTCATTTGATAAATTTTTTATGAGCTCCAATTGATCGTATTTGGATACATTAACAAAAATATCATTACATGTTATAATACCAGAATACATATAGTACCAAAATTATCCAAACTTAATTGACCGAACACATGTGCAAAAGTTTAATCCACCATATTTCGTGTAATCCACATAAGCATACCCTCGACTAAACCACACTCAATTCTGCACGTGCATTCCTCACAAGAAAGAGCATCATCTTTATCTTCAACAAGGAGCTGAAAATCTTTCCAGGGGTTAGATCTTCGACAACTCCGAATCGCCGTTCCATTGGTGATATTTTGACATGTGTTCCGCTTCCATTTGAAGGAAGGTCTTCGAGCAATTACCAGAATATCATGAAATAGATCATGAACTCTCCGGCGACACGATATTATTTTATAACCCAACTTATGTTTGACTCTATTAAGTAATGCAAAACCTTTGGGTTTGAGGTCTTCAGATCCGCAACAGTACATAGCTATGCCACAAACATAGCTTGCCACGTCGTGTCCCAACTCCGATGCCTTAAGAAGATCTTGAATGCCTGCTTCGTGATCGCAATATGTGAAGAATTTAACCTGCATTTTTATATGGCGCTATGAGGAACTATGATAAAGCATACACCGAAACAATGATCCTGAACGTACGTCTTACCATTCCTTGCTGAAATATTGCCTCTGGGTTTCCCGCATTGACGCATTGATTTAAAAAACTTCTGGCGTGCCTATCGTTTCTCGATGCGACAACAACCGAAATTCCCCAGTCATCCTGGTACTCAATTGCCATCTTCGCAAGCACGTACTTGTGTTTTCCAACCAAATCAAATGTTTTGCAACTGCATCACATGGAAGGGAATCAAATTTTTTTCGAAAACCTAAAATTACGAAATCAATAGGGGAGGCAATACCTTAACCGTAATCTGAAGACATCTTCTATAGAGTCAATTGCTAATCTACCGACAATATCCAATAGGATGTCGAATGGCAGTGTAAGAAGCGTCGCTGCCTCTGCCGTCCTTGCCCTTACGTTCTTTCCTTGATCCATTGCAATTATCTTAATTTCGGTTGTAGTTGGTAAAGGAGGATGATGCAACTGAAGGGAATGGGATGATGCAATTAAAGGGAGAATGAGTTGCCTATATATAACAAGGCAATGGAGAACGTAACTGCCACCGGAAGAGGAATAGCCGAGCCGTGTGGAATGTAATTCAGAGTAAGAGACGTGTGCAAGTGCAATGTACAATTGAAACGCAATGGATGTGGATGCGGAACTGGAAGAGCAAGCGGAAGAGATATTCTTAACAAATAACTGCCGTGGTTTTAATTTCATTCTATTAATTCATATTTTTGTTATATTATCTATTTCTTCAATTAAATGTCGGTTACAATCTTGATATGTGATATTCGTTACCAATATATTTTACAGGAAATAGCACTAAATAACTATAACGGAATAACCCTATAAAACACTTACTAACCCTTGTTTTTCAAAAGTAACGGATTAAATTTTAAATTTAACCCTTTGTTCAACAAAATAACGGAGTAAGTATTCAGGGTTTTTGGAGACTGGTTAAACTCTAGGGGTAAGTGGTAAAGAACATCGCGGTACTTATGTGGATGGATTATGTGAAAAACCCCTGTCACCCTCTTTGTAGTACCGTGTCAGGTTGAAGGGTTTTTCATGTCACTCGTTTAAATTTCGTTAGTGAACTGATTTGTTGTCGTTTGTTGTGAAAAAACGTTGGTTTCACTCATATCCTCTGCTTGTTTGGATACAGTTACTTTTGGAGACTGGTTAAACTCTAGTGGTGAGTGGTAAAGAACATTGCGGTACTTATGTGGATGGATTATCTGAAAAACCCCTGTCACCCTCTCTGTATTACCGTGTCAGGTTGAAGGGTTTTTCATGTCACTCGTTTAAATTTCGTTATTGAACTGATTTGTTGTCGTTTGTTGTGAAAAACGTTGGTTTCACTCATATCCTCTGCTTGTTTGGATACATTTACTTTTGGAGACTGGTTAAACTCTAGTGGTGAGTGGTAAAGAACATCGCGGTACTTATGTGGATGGATTCTGTGAAAAACCCCTGTCACCCTCTTTGTAAAACCGTGTCATGTTGAAGGGGTTTTCATGTCACTCCTTGAAATTTCGTTATTGAACTGATTTGTTGTCGTTTGTTGTGAAAAACGTTGGCTTCAGTCATCTCCTTTGGTTGTTTGGATACATGTACGTTTGGAGACTGGTTAAACTCTAGGGGTAAGTGGTAAACAACATCGCGGTACTTATGTGGATGGATTATGTGAAACACCCCTGTCACCCTCTTTGTATTACCGTGTCAGGTCGAAGGGTTTTTCATGTCACTCGTTTAAAATTCAATATGGAACTGATTTGTTGTCCTTTGTTGTGAACAACGTTGGTTTAAATTTCATTACATTACGGGCCTGACAATTATACCTAAAACGATATAGTTTCAAAATTCAACCAACAAAGTTATCTAAATTCAACCAAAAATAAATTCAACCAAAAAAAGAAAAGTTTCAGAATTGATCAAATTTTTTGAAACTCCCATTTCATAAGATTTGGATACAGAAACACACAAATCTTCATAGGTTATAACAAAACATTACAGATAGAATCAAACTGAAGCTAACTTCATGGACCAAACTGAGGCAAGTTTTTATTCCACCAGATGTCGTGTAATCCACTGAAGCAAACCGTCGACAAACCCACACTCAATTGTGCACGTGCATTCCTCACAACAAAGAGCATCATCTTCATCTTCAGCAAGGAGCTGATAATTTTTCCAGAAGTTTGATCTTCGACAACTCAGAATTGCCGTTCCATTGGTGATATTTGTACATGTGTTCGGCTTCCACTTGAAGGATGGTCTTCGTCCAATTTCGATAATGGAATAACAAAGATCAGCAACTCTCCGGCGACACGAAACTATTTTATACCCCAACTTCTGTTTCACACTATTAAGTAATGCAAAGCCTTTGGGTTTGAGGTCTTCACATCCGCAACAATACATAGCTATGCCACAAACATAGGTTGCGACGTCGTGTCCCAACTCCGACGCGTGTAGAAGATCCCGAATGGCTGCCTCGTGATCGCAATTTGTGAAGAAGTGAACCTGCATGTTCAAAAGAAGCTATGAGGAACTATGATAATGCATACACCGAACCAATGTTCGACAATCACCATCTTACCATTCCTCGCTGAAAGATTGCCTCCGGGTTTCCCGCGTGGACGCATTGATCGAAGAATCTTCTGGCATGAATATCGTTTCTGGATGCGACAACAAGCGACATTCCCCAGTCATCCTGATACTCAATAGCCATCTTCGCAAGCACACAAGTGTGTTTTCCAACCACATCCAAAGTTTTGCAACTGCATCACAAATAAGGCAATCAAATTGTTTGCGATTACATATTTTAAGTAAATAAAGATCGGAGGGAATACCTTAACCGTAATCTGAAGACATCCTGTATAGATTCGACTGCTAATCGACGGACAATTTCCAGTAGGAGCTCGATTGGTAGTGTTAGAAGCGTCAATGCCTCTGATTTCCTTGCGCGAACGTTCCTTCCTTGATCCATTGCAACTATCTTAATATGGGTTGTAGTTGGTGAGGGAGGATGATTGAATTGAAGGGAATGGGATAATTTGGGTTCTAGTTGGTGAGGGAGGATGATTGAATTGAAGGGAATGGGATGATGCAATTTAAGGGAGAATGGGTTGCCTATAACACGGCGTCGGAGAACGTACCTGCCACCGGAAGAGGAAGAGACGAGCCGTGTGGAAGGTAATTCAGAGGAAAAGACGTGTGCAAGTGCAGTGTAGTTGTACACGCAATGAATGTGGCCAGGTGAGGAAGTGGAAGAGGCACAGGCGGAGATTTTAAAGGGTCATTATCTGCCGGTAATTTAATGTCAATGTACTAATTTTGTTAAATTTTGTTTTTGTTGAATTGATAATCGGTTACAATATTGCTATGTCATATTGTGATCAAAAATATTATATGTATAACGGATTAACCCTATACATCACTTACTAGCCCTTGTTTTAAATGATTAACGGATGATAGAATATAATTTCACCCTTTATTCAATTAAATAACGGAGGGAGTAATGACGGTTTTGTTCCAGTTTATTAAGTTTTTTCGCAACGGATCGGAGGTAGTACTTCATATTCAAAAGTATTTGGAAAAATGGACAAAAATAATACCAAGTATCCACTTTTGACCAAAAACAATACAAACTTTGATATTTACCGATTCATATAGGAACTATGGCCCTATTCACAAAAAATAATACAGTTGTGTATTCCGGTCAACTTTCCGACCAAAAACGCCACGTGGATGCCGGCAAAGTAACCATTACCGCATACATAGAGTAAAAAAAGGGGTAAAGAATTCGAAACACGTAGTTGTCGTTCGGAATAAAGTGTCGTAGAGTTTTCAAGCTCCCGTAGTTGTAATTCAAAAATCTATATAACATATAGGTGTTCATAATAATATTTGTAACAAGTTTGTACTTCATAATAATAGGTACGAATTTGTTTTTACAAATAAATTCGAAAGTAGATAATTTGTATATTTATTTGTCTACAAATATGCGGGTGTTAAAAGGCAAAATGACAAGTTTTATGGAACAGATGTTGTACTTCATAGCAACGTACAAAAATACCAACCTTGTTACCATATTCAAATGTATATTAGTGCTAATTGACCTATATTTAATGCTGAAGGCAAGGTTATTAGGATCGGGATTCTAGGATCGAATGACAATAGGGTCCGTGTATCGGATCGTAACATCCCATTAGGGGATCGTATGATCCTCGAAATATAATTACATAATAAATTACTAATTTACATAACAAAGTTTCTTAATTTAAAGTTATTTAATGACGGAAAAAATGTTAGTTACACAATATATTATGATTTGAGGACATAAAAATCTACATTTACGAGCTTAGACATTGTCATATTGGTTGAAAGGGTTTTTATGTTACTTGACACGGGATCCGAAATTTGGTGACCCTCACCAAACCCACCCCCCCACACGGAGCCCCTCTCTCTTCATAATTACCACCACTTCATCGGTCATATCACTCCCACTCTTCCCTTGCAAGCCACAAACAATTTCCGGAAGCTTTCAATTCCAAGTAAGTACAACCCCGATTGCCATATGTGTTGAAATTTCAGTGTTCGTAATTTAGGGTTTTCGTCGATTCGAAGTTTGTGTTCGAAGCTTTCAATTCCAAGTAAGTACAACCCCGATTGCCATGTGTGCCTTGTGAACTCAAAATTTCCAGATGTGTGTTATCTTGCATGTCCTTATTTTTGGTGACATATCATCTCCCTCTCCCATTCATCTTCTTCATATATACGCACTTGTTAGGATTCAAAAACAAATAGCACATTTAGCATCCTTTCTGTGTTAATCTAAAGCATAAATATGATTAAGCCTATGAAAGTTGCAACCTTTGTCTTTGTCTGTGAAGGTTGTTAGTAGGATGGCTGCGAAGTATTTGTAATTGGTGACACGGGATTCAACTTTTGGTGACACGGGATGTGTTAGTTGGTGACACGGGTGATTTCTTCCATTTGTAACATAACTTTGTCAGAACTTTAAATCATTCATATGAGTTTGATTTTCACGCTTGTATTTACCAATTACAACTATGCTTGCACATAGTTTTGTCCTTCTAAACATTATAAGGTCAGGACATTATTTTACCTTATATTTCACATTCTCCTTTACTTGTTTGGTGACATATCATTTCCTAACACCATTCATCTTTTCCACATATATGTACTTGTGTCCAATCTAAAACAGGCTTACATATTTGTCATAGGTACGTATGTTCTTTTGTTTGGTTTTATTCTGGCATCTGATGTTTATTTTCCCTTGTACTGGTAGGAAGAATGTGGCCGCACTCAGATAGCGACATTGACACAGACTCCGACAGCGATCGGAGCTATCAGAGTGGCGACGACCGCAGGTACTTCTGGCTCCATTCAGATTACGACTACGGGAGAAGCCGCAGTGACCGTCGTGATCAGGACGAGGATGATGATGAGTCAGAGCCCGACCAGGTTGCTGAGGACAACGCGCTAATTGACTTGGCCGCCGAAGAGCTCACCGACCTTCGCCAGCGAGTCCAAAACCTGCTCAACCGGGATGCTGCCCGGGAGGGGGTTATGGCCGCCCAGCGCACTGAACTTGAAGCCGCCCGCACCCATGTCCAGACAACCACTCTTCAGCTGCAGGCCACCCAGTCCACCCTGGAGGCCACAAATATTGAGTTGGAGTTTACCCAGAGGTCGCTGCAGGCCACAATTGATGAGAACTTGGTCCTCGCCAACAAGTTGGTGAGGAGCGAGGCTTGCAACAGGCACCTGGCGCAGCGTTTGGTCCGGGTGGGCTCCTTCCTATGTGGGAAGTGGGTCGGCCACACTAGTGACCAGCTCCGCACCAGACAACTCACACGATGGAACAGGCTGATGGGGTGGATTCTCGTCCTGATGATGGGAGTTATGGTCCGTCTGGTCACCCGGGCTTAGGAGCTTCGAAGCTAGTTGTCTTGGTTTTTTTGCCAAAACTTGTGCTTTTGTTGTAGTAGTTGCCAAATACTGATGTGATCCCAAACAGCTGTGGTTTTTTTTGACTCCGCCAGGACTCCGTATGTGGCGGATGGCCCACATTTGTTTCAGTTGGGGGCCTATGTATGGGTAGTTACAAACAATGTCTCACCCACGGTCGGTTAGTTGTCGTTTTTTGGAATGCCGAGTGTGGTTGCACCATTATGAATGGTGCGTGTAGTATCGGATATGGTATGTTTAGGGCAATGTCCCTCGTATATTCTGCATGTCTAGTAGATTTCCACTTGTTGGTGTTTTGCATGTGTATTACATTGAATGATCCATGAGGAGACAAATTGTCAAATTATGTGGTTCGTATGATAGGGCCTTGTCACAATTCGTATTTGAACCTATGAACACATACACAAGGTTAGAAATTCACACTACTCGCCAGAGGTGACACGGACAATCACGTTATGTGACACGGGATTACAAGTGTGGTCACACGGGGTATTTCCTTACAACTTCTAATGTGCGTTTCAACCGAGTAAGTTGGTTGCCACATGACATTCAATCGTCCACGAGAAAAAGAAAAATGATTTGCTTCCTGTGACACGGCGTTGTGACAATTCGTATATGAACCTAGCAACACATAAACAAGGTTAGAACATCACCCTACTCGTCAGGCGTGACACGGACATTCACGTTAGGTGACACGGGATTGCAAGTTCGGTGACACTGGATTTTTCCTTTCAACTTCAATTATCACTTTCAACCGACTAACTTCGTTGCTACATGTGATTCAATCATCCACGAGACCATGATAATTCATGCGCTTCCTGTGACACGGCGTTGTGACATTTCGTATATGAACCTATCAACACTTAAACAAGGTTAGAAAATCACACTACTCGCCAGCAGTGACACGGACATTCACGTCAGGTGACACGGGATTGCAAGTTCGGTGACAATGGATTACTCATTACAACTTAAATTATGACTTTCAACCGACTTACTTCGTTGCTACACCTCATGCAATCATCCACGAGACCTTGGAAATTTACGCGCTTCCTATAACACGGCGTTGTGACAGTTCGTATATGAACCTATGAACTAATAAACAAGGTTAGAAAATCACCCTACTCACCATCAGTGACACGGAAAATCACGTAAGTTGACACGGGAATCAAAGTATGGTGGCAGAGGTATTTTGGAACTAATTATAACCAATGTTCCCACCATGCCAACATGGTCAGCAAATGTTTACAAATTATGATACAAATAATGTATAAGTCCGCAACACATAACCACTCACCGAAGACAAACAATGCGAAATAGTTCAAATACCAACCTAGTGAACTCCCGTCCACAAGTAAATGTGAGAAGCAGCAACCATGTTCATAAATATCCAACACAATAAAAACGATGTTCATAACATGCATAGACCATAACATTAAATTTCATAACAATGGCCAATGGTGATCACAACTGAGATCATAACCCTGTACCATTGAAGATGCGAACAACGAGCATGTGCCTGTACGCCCCGATGAAAACGTCGTCAAGACCGTCGTAGGTGGGGGCGTCCTTCGTGAGGAGTTGCATGAACCTGATCGTGTACGGTCCGCAGTCTCCACTGCAATAGAGAATCGTCGGAGTCATATTCATTAAAGGCAGATGCAACTATGAGACGAAGGTATATTTAAGTGTTGGACATAAATTACCTCTGCTTGTTTTGCGGAATCCTTTTCTCGCGACTAAGGGTGAACGGGTTTGGCAACTTGTCACTGTAGGTAGCCATCAACGCGGGGTGGCCTTTCATCAGTACGGGGATAAGGTGGGTGATGCAGCTTAAGTGTGCCGGCAGATGGCGGTCCCTGACGATGTACACGTCTGAATCATAAACCCTTACCTGCCACCCCACCAGATCTATCGCGACGGCGATCCAGTGAACACTGTCCACGTTCAAAGGTAGGAGGATGAGTTCCGCCCCTTCCCATGCCCGGCCTATCATCGCCGGGGACCGCCCGTCGAAGTAGCCAAGCAGCTTCTCGTCGGCTTGGTAGCTACCCTCATCGCTCTTGTATTTGCCCCACTCGGTCTGCAGATAGCGACCGAAATATGTGTCGACAACGACAACTCGACCAGCAAAGTCGCCGGCCCTCTCCGTTAACCCTTTCCGAAGAAGATAGCATGCTTGTTCCATGTGCTGCATCGATTACAACCCTAGTCAAAATCCAAATATATTCCACTTCCTTTTACAGTACATACCTTGTCATTCAAAAGACAAAGACAGTCACTTAGGCGGGGTATCGTACCTCAGAGTTTACCCAAACTGTGGGCGTTTTCAGTGCGGTGAAGAACTCCTTACTCAGCGCCGTGCCGTATGCAGTCTTGCATCTGTCCTCATCCCCGCTGCACAACCACAACCACAATGTTAGGGGATCGGAGTCCTCTATGCAATAAGTTGGGTAAGTCTGCTGATGAGTGTCACCTATCCATCCACCGGAGGAACCCATCGTTGTCTGACACGGAAACAAGACCCAGCTTAATCGCGACCGCGCCTTCGACAACGTTCTTCCCTTTTCGGCCCCGCGTTTTCTTCTCAGGTGGGGGCTTCACTTCTCCTTCACCTCCTTGACCTCTCTTACTCTTCCTGCCTCGAGCGGGCTCCGGTCTTGCAGGCTCTGGGATCTGCCAATAGGTTTTACAGTTTGAACGGTGAAGGAAAATAAATTTTCAAACCCGTGTCACCCTGATCTATACTCGTGTCGGCTAACGGTGATACACTTGTCACTTACGTACTACTATAGATTTAAATGACAGGAAATGAAACAACCATTTTACCTTGTTCTCATCCTGTCCTTCCCGCGTCGCTTCGTCGTTCCCTGTAGGTGGTACAACCGTTGAACCGGCTTTACCACTTATGTCCTCACCATCCCTATGGTTCCCGACCTTCTGGCCACGGACGTATCCCCCAGTTCCTCCAACGGTATCGTCTTTGACCGCCGCTGAGATCTGGCAATTGGTTACGGTTATGTCAACTGTGATTAAGATCATATATTTGTTCCCTTGTCACTTAACATATTAATACGTGTCGATTCACTTTAACAACCGTGTGCGGTGTGTGCAAAATAGTCACACATTAAAAATTGCTGATTCTATAACCCCTTCACCGTGGTTTCAGAAAATACCATGTCAAGTAACAACCAAATTACCTCCTCTTCTCCTTCTGGTCGCTGGTCTTCCACCCTAGTTTGTCCTTCTGTCCCCCCGTTCTTTCGGTCGTTATCCTCTGCACATACATCGCCCATTGGTTTCTGCTCACCTCCTGCATTCGACTGCCCATCTCGCATCCCATTCACAAAACCTTCCAACACCTTCATCTGATACAGAAAGTGCATAAATGAGGGGTGGTTAGCGAATGTTATTCAGCATTGGGAGATAAGTAACCCGTGTCACCTCTGACAGTTATCCGTGTCACATATAAAATATACTGGTATCACAAATGCGACAAACGTTACACGTACCTTCTCATCCATGCTCCGCATCCAACTTGACATGGTTCCCATCCTCTCCAACATCAGTTCTACTGACTTCACCAACTTATCCTCCCAGGATTCACTGGTCCCATCTCGTTGCTCCGAACTCGGGCCGGACTTGGCTGAGCCTTCACCGTAATAACTCGGTGCCAACGCAGCCTCAATGTCATCAAAGTAGAGGTCAGGCTCCTCATGCTGGTAGAAGCACCCGCGCATCAAATCATACTCGCCGGCCTTCGGTACTAGTATCGGGTTGTCTTCGACCTTGATTCTATCAGATTTTTCAGGGTCCATGCGGGACTGGATCGTCTCATACATTAGATTGTCGTCATCGGCTGTCCACCTCAGCATGCGAGGCAACGCCGTGTTCGAGACCCGCTTAGCGAACGCCTCCCCAATCCCCGGCACAGCTTCGTACAGCCAAATCTAAAACAACCACATATGTCACTCGAATGAGTCCATCAATTGCGCGTACTAGTTCAAGCATAAGTTCGGTGAAGTTGCTTACCTGGAACGCATACGGAAAACCCATAAGCCCATATCCATATCGATCGTCCTTGTCGTTTGCCTTCGGCTTCAGGTCAGCGACACGTCGTTCTATGACCCCCGACAGGGACTGGTGGGTGGCCTCGTACACAACCCTGCCCCAGGGGTAATCCAGAAATCGATCAACGTTCTCCACAAGCCTCACAATCCACCCTCGTATGGATTTCCTGGGTTCTTCCCCCAGCAGAACTCCTTCGACGATGAGTAGGAGAGCGATCTTAAACCGCTTTCGAGCACTCGGCTCCTTCAAGATGGAGTTCTTGAAGGCGTTCTCCAGCTCACCGACCTTCATGTTCTCCGTTCCGAATAAGTCCTTGAGAGCCTTCTTTGTCTTCTTGTCATCCTCCGTCTCTGTGTCTTCCCCCCGAAGTCGACCACACCGCAGCCCAGTCACGAGCGCAAACTCCTTGATAGAGAATCGCCGCAGCTTGCCTTGAAGCATGTACCAAGTCTCCCACTTCTTTTCTGTCACAAGCTGCCTTTGTAACACGTAATGCAGTAGTTGCGACGAGAATTGAACTCGGTTTGCCATTTGCACAATACCCCCTAATTGGCTTCGCTGCAGCTTCTCCCAATCGACGGGGTCAACCCAGTCGTCCATGTTGACGAGCAGAGACACTTTGGAACAGTGGTTGACCCGGCCTCGGAAATGCTTCTCTTCAGGCACTGCGAGTCGGGGCTCCACCTTCTTAGGTGCCCGGACACCTTTCCTCCTCAAATTCTGGGACCGAACCATGTTCTTCCTGCAATTAAGTGCACATGAACATTATCAATATCCACACAAACTCAACCCCTTCTGAATAAGTCTGTCTGCGACTGTTTCACGATAAAAGGCCCATGTCACCTGCTGAAGTAACCCTTGTCACCCAACAAAATACCTCGTGTCATGATTGTCAATTCTCTTGTCCCTATTATCCTACAGTACCCGTTTCTGACAGGGGTTTTTCTCCACTATCCCAATCTGGGTAAAAGGACCCGCAAGCCTCCGACCCTCTTCTTCAACCTCCCTTGCTCTTGTCTGTCAATTCCTCACTTCCCCAGACCCCTTTTAGCCCAGATCTGTATTACCCCGTATCCCCATTTCCCCAATTGACAGGAATTCCCCAATTCCCCAAATGACAGTAATTCCTAATCCCCAATTTCAGTTTTTTAATTTCGATCCCAAATTGCATGCCTTACAACGAAACAGTGGAATAATGCAAATGAAGTGGGCAAGATTGGAAATGAAGTGAAGATTCAGCATTGTAGAGATGGGTAGGGACAGATTTAAATAATCAATTAAGTTGTACCTGTATTCCTGTGCCTTCCTCTCCGGTACTGCCTTCTCCGGCGGCTTGGTCCGTTTTCCGGCGACTACCTCCCTCTCCGGTACGAAACAATCGGAGAATGCAAATTAAGTGGGGAAGAATGCAAATTAAGTGAAGATTCTGAGTTTTAGAGATGGGTGAGGACGGATTTTAAAATCCAATTGAGTTGTACCTGTTTTCCTGCGCCTTCCTCTCCAGTACCGGCTTCTCCGGCGTCTTCCTACCTCTCCGGTACGGGTTCTCCCCTTTCCCTTCACTTCACAACCGCCTCCTTTCACTCCTAGTATTCGGTCTCTATCTGTCTCTCTCCTTCCCTTGTGTAGGTGGTGGTTTTATTCGCCAACTGCAATGAATGCAAGTTACGTACTATTCTTTTGTTTACCTTTTTAATTTCGAGGAACACAACAATTTTTTTTCTTTTAAAATTTTTTTTTTACTAGGTCAATCGAACTCTGCAACCAACTGCCACCCTGTCAGGGATTCCTTTTCCTTTGTCGTTTTGTGTTGTTGTCCCAGTATCGGGTCCCGTCTTTCCATGCACGTGTCACCTGACATGTTTCTTCGTGTCACTTTTAACTGCATCATATTCCTACGTAAAGTGTAAATGACCCATGTCACCCCCTTTTAATCCTCGTGTCCCCTTACGACAAATACCGTGTCACCAAATTGGATAGAAACATATAGCTACACTGCCAAGTTTAACATGTCCGCATATACAAATTTTTCACAGTCGACAACTACCAATTTGTGCAAAATATCCTAATGTTTTACTTCCACTATTACAGGAGGGTGTTTAAGATTGGAGCCAAGTGTTCAACTACGAAGTCTAGCATCCGAGTCGACCATGGAATACCCCAACAGCTAGCATCTGGCGGTATGCCTCAATGTATGTGTCGTCCAATCCATCGAAGTTAGGGGCGGTCTCCAGCAGGAGGTGCATGAATCGAATGGTGTACGGGCCACAATCACCGCTGCAAAGAGGAACAATCGGTCAGAACGCGGACACCGATTCCCCATCCAATCAAACGAAATTGAACCATGTCATCCTACTTACCTTAGCTTGTTCTGTGGAAGCCTCTTGTCCCGGCGAATGGCAAACGGCGTGGGGACCTTATCGGCATACTTGACCTTCAGATCTGGGTGTGCACCCATGACGACAGGGATCAGGCTCGTCACAGGCATTAAAAGGGTTTGGAGTTGGCGTTCCGTCGCCATGTGGACGTCGCAGTCATACACCCTTACCTCCCACTCCTTAAGATCGATGGCAAGGGCAACCCAGTGTTGGTTCTTGACGTTGAAGGGGAGGAGGATGAGGTCCGCGCCTGACCACGCTCGTCCCAACGGCTTCGGCGACCCCCCATTGAAGTACGCCATCAATGCATCACTAGGCTTGTACTCCTTCCATTCCCTAGGTAGATAAATTCCCGCTAAGCACGTATCGACTACGATGACTCCACTGCCCATGTCACCCGTTCTGTCTGCGACCGCTTTGCGCAGAAGGTAGCAGCACTCCTCCATCTCCTGCATGAAGTCAACCGCAATTACAATCCATAATCCTGACACGGGAAATTTTAGAGGTGACAAGTCGTCATACCACAGTTCCCAACCAATCCTGGGGTTTCTTCAGACGGTTGAGTAACTCCTTCGTCATATCCACACCGCAGGGTGACGTGCGCACCTCCGCGTCCCCACTGCACGTTAAGTTTCTGTCAGGTATTGTGGACGTCCAACTATCTACCTTCGTCGTCCATTCGAGTGTAAGACACATAACCTACGTACCTTGCCAACCAACTTGTCATGGCGTCGTTGTCCGTCGCTGACACCATTCCTAGCTGAACAGCATCGGCAGGAACGGTAGCTGCCTTCTGGGGTCGCGGTTTCTTCGCCGGGGGAGCCAACTCCTCTCCAACAGCCTTCCTCGTCTTCTTCGCCGCCTTAGATACATAAACCTGAGCTACCCTGGGCTTCGGCCTCTCCTCAACTTCATGTTTCTTTCCACCTTCCTTATGACCGGACGCCTTTAAACCAACCTCTCCCAACTGCAAACATATCAAACTTCAGCTAAGATTTCCACTTTCCCTTGTCACATAACAGATATTCTCATGTCACTTGACCTATACTATCATGTCACATATAAAATCACCTTTATTTCATAAATAAACCTTACCTCTTTGGTCTTTCCTTCCCCCCCATCCCCTGCCTTGACAGATTCAGGTTCATTATTCTTGTCCCCGACATCATGACCAGCTTGCTTGCTCTCTCCTGATATCTCATCACTTGCCTTCACAGTTTCCACTTGTGTGTGCTTATCCCCGCCAACATCCACTTCACTTCCCTTCTCAACAGCACCTCCTAACTGCAAATGAATTCAATTTTGAATTATGGCTCATTTTTTCCAGTGTCACTTAACATAACAAATCATGTCACACAGCTAAAATATTCCTGTCACATTCTTCCAGTGTCGCTGAAATTAACAAATCTTGTGATGTTTACCAACAACTTACCTTACCACCTAGTCCACCCTCACCGGCTTTACCCGCAATTGACTCTATCAACTCGTCCAGTTTTTTCTCTTCTCCACCTTCTTCTTTATCGGTTGCTTCTTGCCATGCCGTCCCCTTACACTGAACATCCCGCAGCTCAGTCACGGCCACCTCCAATAATTTGAGCTGCAGGTGATCAAATTATTACTTCATATCACCATACGGTGAGAAAAATCAACACAATTCACCCTTCATACCACTTTCGTTCATTATCTACACTACTTGTCACTTGTCCAATTTCACGTGTCAGGAGTCCATTTACCCTAGTTCACAGTTATCCCGAGTCTCCACAGAACAAATAATTGGGAAGTTATTGCGTACCTTTTCATCCATCTTCTCCATCCCTGTTGACATTGTCTCAAGCTTGTCCATAACTTGTGCCAAAGTCTTGGCCATGTCCCCCACCCCGCCATCTTTCTCATTGCCTCCTCTTCCCGTACTTGGGGACCTCCCACCAGGGGCTTCGAAATGTCTCAGGAACGGTGCAACTAGGTCGTCGAAAAAGGGGTCGGACTTCTCATCATCGTACACACACCCATCCATCAGCTCCAGCTCAGCCTCCTCTGGTCTGAGTATTGGGTTATCATCAATCTCTATGGCCTCCTCTCCCTCAGCTTCGGTGCGGCTGGCTATATCATTATAAGCGAGGTTCTCGTCCTTGAGGGCCCATCTCATGCAACGAGGGAATGCCGTCGTCGACACCTTCGTCGCAAACCGGACCCCCCATTTCGGCATGGATTCCAGCAACCAAATCTGCACCGTATCCCCACTCAAATTAGTACATTTTCAGCATATGATTTACAAATTGATCATGGGTGTGGTCGAGAAGGTTACCTGAAAGGATACCGGATAACCCATCAGGCCATAACCATTGCGCTTCTTTCGATCTTCTGCCTTTATCTCAGCCTCCCGGCGCTTTACGGCGCCGTTCAGCGACACGTGTGTGGCAGCATAGATTACCCTCCCCCATGGGAATGCCAAAAACCTATCAACATTTTCCACCAATCGGACGATCCAGCTCCTCAGCCCCTTCCTCTGGTCCTCTCCTAACAAAACGCCCTCGACAATGTACAGCAGCACTAGCTTGAATCGTCTTCGCGGGCTCCGCAACACCATTATTGAGTTTTTCAGCTCGGTCTCGAGGTCACCAACCGTCATCTTCTCGTTTCCAAAAAAATCCTTTATAGCTTTCTCGTCCTCCTCCATCTCAGTAGCTGCTGGTTGACTGCACCGCAGCCCGGTTACTAAGGCGAACTCCTTGAGGGAGAACCTCCTGAGCTTCCCCTTAATCCGGTACCACGTCTCCCACTCCTTTTCGCTTGTAAGCTGTCGCTGGAGTGCATAATGCACAATTTGTGAAGAAAATTTCACAGTGTGCGCCAGCCGCACAACCCCACCAAGCTGGGAGTCCAGCAACTTCTGCCAGTCCCTAGGGTCAACATAATCGTCAATGTTGTTCAGCATTGACAGTCTTGAGCCCTGGTTGACCCGGGCCCGGAAATGCCTAGCTTCGGGGACTAGGTAGTCAGGCTCTTTGTTCTTCGCGCTAACATTCTTCGTCCTCACCATTTTTCTCCTGCAATTTCCATCACACCAACAAACTCAGCTTCTACCATTTATATTCGTCTCCCTCTGTCACCTAACAGACTATCCCATGTCACTCTACCCATGTCACTCAGTGTGAAACCCATGTCACCCATTTTGAATCGGAAGCCTATTATAACCAATACCTCAAACCTCCTTCAATAGGACACCTATGACATCCACATATCCCAATTTCGACAGCTCGACAATTCTCGTATTCCGCCTACCACAATACATTTACAAACCCTTCTCTCCAAATTGGAAACCCCTGTCACCCAATGTCAAACCCCTGTCACCCAATTCGAACCTCAAACCACCAATTTCCCCTATCCATAGTTCCCCGACCGTTGCCCTAACCCATTCCGAAAACCACTGTCACCCAATTGGAAACCCTAACCACCGATTTCCTCTTTCCATACACGAAAACCACCCATACCACCACCACCCACCATTATCCAAACAAGAAAACCACCACCCCGACCCGCCATTCAGGCCGCCATTGCCCTAACCCCTTGACCCACTGCTTCCCCGACCCACACCCGCGCACCCTACCACCAAAGGGAGAAGAGTAAAAGGGCATACCTGTTCTGTATGTCGTCGGGTCGTGGCTGTTGTGTCCTTTCCGGCGACGATGGACTTCCCCGCTCTCTCTCCTTTGGTGTATGCTAGAAGAAACCGCTACCGCAACCGCCTTCTCTCTCTTTTTCTTCTGGCGTCTCTGCAACTGCCTCTCTCTCTTTGCTATTGTATCGGTTTGGAACGAGAAGGGAGATGGTGATGGGATTGCCTTTACTCCTTCCCGCCTTGCCTCTCCCCTACTAGGTAGGTAATGATGACTCTATTTTCTTTTTCAATTTTTTTTTTGCATTAATTACAACCGATAGCCGGTTTGGGGGGGGGGGGGTCAAAACATGTACATTTATGCAAATGTTTCGAGAAAATGGCATTTTTGCCAATATTCCGAAAACGGTGGCATTTTTGCAAACTTTTCTAAAATTGTGGTATTTAGTGTTATTCCCTGAAGGATTTATTGGAAATAAGCGGAAGTTTAAAAGTGGAGACCAAACGCCGAAGAAGAGCTTCATGGGGATGCCCGAGACGACAATGCCAACGATGGAGTGTGGTGCGAACAGCGGTGAGGGCCATGGACGGGGGAGTGGACATGGTCGGTGAAAGGCGGTAGAGGCCATGTTTAACGTCTCCTTGGAGGAGGATTTTGCCCTGAAATGTCTTAATGCAACAATGGTTAGGCCAGAATTCCATCATGACACGATTATCTCGACAAAGTCTCAGAACACTAATAAGGTGTTTAGTCAAGCGAGGAACAACAAGGACATTTAGCAACTTGAGATCGGCAAAAGAACGTGAGCCAATATGAGAAATTAACAATTGATTACCATTCCCGACTTGTAGTTTGTCGGTGCCGGAGTACTCATCAGTTTTTGTGAGATGCTGCATATCCGGAGAAACATGGTCCGTGGCGCCCGTGTCGAAATACCAGGACGGATCAATGGTGGATGGACTCCTGTATTCGGTCATGTTCGCTTGCTTCTGCGAGTCTCTCGGATTTGGGCGTCGAGAGGGGTAGTCGATCATGTTGCTGCGCTGCCAGCAATCGAGGGCCTCATGGCCTGGTCTGTTGCACAGCTGGCAATGTGGACGGCGACGGCGATTGTCCTGGGACCGTGGCTCAGTGTTTCTGTGACCAGAGGACGAGCCAGACCCCTGAGAAGAGGGACCATAGGATCGACCACCAGTTCTGGACATAGTATTCGCAGTAGGAGTGGGTGCCGGATCATGAGTAGGCATCGAAGGAGGCGGAGGGAGGGCCTGGCGAGCAAGGTCTCGCTCGATGCGATCTTCTTCACGGTATAAGTGACCAATGAGGTCCTCCACCGTGAGCTCGTCGGCACGCAGCATGAAGGCAGTAATGAATGGATTGTAGGTGGCATCTAATCCATTGAGAATGTGGCCGATCAGATCCTCGTCGGAGACGGGCTGGAGATTTTCGGCAAGGGCATCAGCAATAGCCCTCTTTCGGTCGATGTAGTCACGCATCGAGGAGGCTCCCTTTGTGATGGTCTGGAGTTGATTGCGCATCGTGAGACGATGAGCTTTCGTTTGAGCCTGGTAGGTGCTTTCGATCGCTGTCCACGCCTGATGAGAGGACGATGAACGAGCGACCAGTGCAAGGGCTCTCTCCGACAGAGTCGATTTGATCCAAAGAAGAACAAATCGATCTCTCTTTTTCCAGGTAGCATAATCTGGATTGGGAACAGGAGCACCGGCGGCATTGTCAGTGGCCGGAATAGTTTCAGTAGGAGGTTGAGGATTGAGGATGAAGGCTTCCAATTCAAAAGTTTCGAGGGCCGAAATGATTGTAGTTCGCCAGAGGGGATAATTGTCACGGTCTAACTTGATACTGATAGAGGGAATTTGGAATTGGATATTTGGATTGGCCACACCAGCAGCGAGCAAGATTTGTTGATTTGTGGAAGCAGCCATTGGAGAAGGAAGGGAGCAGATCGACGGGAAAAAAAAAAATTATGGCTCTGTTACCATGTGAGTGGAGAAGTAATTGGAATTTCAAAATGATTCTTGTATATCACTTATCATCAGATTACATCAATATATAATACTACCTCCGTTCGGAAAAACTTGACACTTTACTATTTATGCACGCTTTTTTAGGAGATAAAAACTATATAAAATATCTAGTTTTTTTAATAATTTTTTTAACAACTTCGTAGTTATTATTAATAAGTACAAACTTGTTAAAAAAAATTTATAAAAAAATAAATATTTTATATAGTTTTTATCGTTCTAAAAAAGCGTGCATAAATAGTAAACGACAAGTTTTGCCGAACGGAGGGAGTACATGGGATTGTGTAGTTGAGAAAATACAGGAGAGACTAGCGTACACAGTGGGAGAGTGGGTGAGAGGTTGAGAGACTTAAGGGATGTGAATCCACTTAGTAACAACCTGGACCAACGTCTCCTATTAGAATAAGACTTAAGATGATGGTCTATCAATCAAAGTGTCATGATTTAATGGGAATTTGTCATTTTGGAGTTGTTTTAGATCCAAAGACGGGTAAGAGCTTCTAATGCTCCTAGTTTTGGAGTCTATCCTCCTGCTCCCCCACCTCTCTCCACTTGTAGAGCCTCTCTCCGGTCATAATTGCACCATTTCTTCTTCATCCATTTGCATGTTGTGGGTCCCACCAAGAGGCAAGGGTTATCTTGTTGGGCACGGTTGTGCAAACGAGCATCCTGTTGTGCAAACGAGCCTATATTATTAGGATTAGATTTCGAATTGTAAATATCTTGGTAAACTTTCACATTGGTCATAGTAAATTAGTAATCCGTCCAACTTAAAACATGAATGTTTTGTAGTTAAGAACGCTCTTGGTTCGATATAGGGCTTAATATTAATTGTGGGCAACTAAAATGATTGTTGATGAAATTCCTCGAGCACTTGTCAAATCAAAATTCATCTTCATTTTACCAAAAAGCACAACATTAGTATGTAGTAACAACCTAATCTGACTTCTCATAAATAAATAAAATTAAATGATCTGTCTTTTGATTATGTTTTTTTTTTCCAGTTGTTCAAGTATGGACTAGATGAGTCTATCATAATTGCCCCTTCAAGGCTACTAGCATATGAATGTTTGTGCATACGACACCAATTGTCGGTTGGAATCGGACTTTGATAAATCTGAATACTCCGACGATGAGCCGCAACACATCCATTATAAATGACACATACGATCTAACATTGCTTTAAAATAATTAAATGTAGATCAAAGGAGCCGTCATTCAATCATAATATGGGACACCGTGTTGGTTACACAGCTAAAAAGGTCATAAAAATCGAAATAAAATATTGATTTACCAAACAATCACATAAACCAAATTAACATAATTACATATTATAATGTAATGTGGAATCCAAACACACCATAAGGCAAGTTTTGGTGTGTTATATTATACTCTCTCCGTTCGCAAAAACATATCGTTTTAGAGTTTTTGTTTTGTTCGAAAAAACATGCCGTTTTAGATGTTATATTTATTTATTTCTCAATTTACCCTTGCTTATTTGGCTCCAATGAAATTGGGGTTTAACATTTGTATTTTTCTAATTTAAAATCTGGCTCCAACTTTAATCTTGTGATTGTAATTTGTTTTGAGATAAATTAAGAAGGTAAAGAGTCATAATGCCTACTATGAAGTATGGAAAATTAGGTAGTTTAAGGAGGTAACTTATACATATGAAGGCCCACCAAGTGAGGCCCAATTCGGCCCAATAACAAAAGGCCCTCCAACCTTATCCCCTCCACCTTCAAACCTTCAATCACAATAACGATTCCTTTTTGCTGCCATGTCTGTTGCTCGGAGCTCTCTCTCACTTCCTTCTCTTTCCTCTAACCCCAAACCTCAAAGCTTCTATGCCATTCCCAGGCTGTTTCTACCCCATTCCCGGAAGCATCTTCGTCAAATCCGATGCACGAGAAGGTGGCAGAGGACGGGGAAGCTTCGGTTCCCGTCGGAGAAGAAGAAGCTCAGAGAAATCAATAAGCAGAAGATCGATGTTAACGATAAATTCCAGGGGGTTTGGAGGCTTTCGAAGCTAGCAGTTGAGATCGACAGGGACCCTGGGAAGGATTTTCTAGGGATTTCTGATGCTCTCCTCGAGCAAATTGCTAAAGCTCTCAAATTCCCGGTTAGTTTGAAGCTTGAACTATAATCTTGACATCGTTCGCGTAATTTAGGGTTTTCGAAACATGAAGGGGTTTCTGTTGCTATCTCATCCTGGAATTTGAACTGTTTTTCTGTTGAATTGGGGCAATCAGCTGCCAAATTTGTAACAGCTTCGGTTGCTTATCAGCTCTCATTCCAGCATGATTTTGGCTTATTTGTCCGTTTGAACTCAATATTTTTGAAAATTTGCAGGTTGCTTCTATGCTTCCAGCCGAAGCTTTCTCTGTTGTAAGGAAATCATTCGATGCGAGAAAGGTGTTGTATCTTCTTGTCCTGAACCCGTTTTGTTGCTCATATAGGTAGATTATGGTGTGTGATTGATGTGAATGGATTGTCCTAATGTACTCATTGAAGTATGTTATTTAATCTGATATGTATATGTATATTTTCCCCCATTTTACTTTTAGGTATTGAAGGAGCCTAAATTTGTATATTCAGTTGATATGGATCCCAAGAAGCTTCTTGAACTAGAGCCACGAGTTCAGGATTTCATTTCTAAGCTGGAGCCTAGAGTTGGGCTTGTTGAGCATATTCCTCAAACAGATAATTCAGGTGACTTGATGAGTATAACAGATGATTGCAAAAAGAAAGAGGAAGGTGTAGCTGGGGAGGCAGAAGGGCATCTTAGTCAGTCAAGTGGTTCGTCTGTGCAATTTGCAACTCTAGTCCTTGCAGAAGTTGGTGCAGATGCTACCTTGATCGAGCGAGGACAACCTGTTGAGCAAAGAGAACCTTCCTTGAATGATCATGGCTTGATTGAGTGTATGCCTGATATCATCGATGAGAAATTTGTTGCGGGTAGTAATTCAAAAGGTGCTAGGGTTAGCAATGGGAGAAACGGAAATGCTCAACGAGTGGTTTCTTCAGTAAGTTGCAGTCAACTTCATGATGAATTCGGTGTCAGTTCCAGCTCTAGCATTGGGCAGTGTAATGTTATTATGAAGCAGTTGGAGAGGAGTGGTGACTTCAAAGCTTTGGATTTGTTCACGTGGATGAAAATAAATGGTAAGTTGAGAGGGAATGTAACAGCTTACAACCTAGCTTTGCGAGTTTTGGGTAGGAGAGGCGATTGGGAGGGTGCAGAGACATTGATTCAGGAAATGAAGCTTGAATCAGGATGTGAGCTTGGCTACCAGGTTTTTAACACCATTATCTATGCTTGTTCGAAGAGAGGACTCGTCGCGGTGGGTGCTAGATGGTTCAGATTGATGATGGAGTACGGGATTGAACCCAATGTTGCAACTTTTGGTATGATAATGGCTCTGTATCAGAAGGATTGGAATGTTAAGGAGGCGGAGTTGGCATTTTCCGTGATGAGAGAATTGAGAATTAAATGCCAATCTGCGTACTCATCTATGATTACAATATACACACGTTTGGGTTTGTTTGCTAAAGCAGAAGAGGTTATTGCGATGTTGGTTGAGGATGAAGTCGCTTTGAATGCAGAGAACTGGTTGGTTATGTTGAATGCTTATAGTCAGCAAGGGAAGTTAGACAAAGCTGAATCGGTGTTAGGTTCTATGAAGAGAGAGGGTTTCATACCAAATATTGTTGCATACAACACGCTAATGACGGGGTATGGGAAAATATCCGATATGGATTCAGCAGAAAGATTGTTCCGGAGTCTGAAGAGCAATGCTTTGGAGTCTGATGAAACAACATTCAGATCAATGATTGAAGGTTGGGCCCGGGTTGGAAACTACGAGAAGGCTAAATGGTATTATCTTAAACTCAAGGCTTCTGGTTTCAAACCCAATTCTTCCAATTTGTACTCTTTGCTGAAATTGCAAGCAAATAATGAGGATGAAGGGAGTGCTGTTGAGACTCTCGGTGATATGTTGAAGATTGGTTGTCAGCCTTCTTCTGTTCTTGGTACACTTTTACAAGTATATGAGCAGGCTGGAAGGTTCGATAAACTGCCCCTAGTTATCAGAAGTACTTTGTATGAACATGTTCGAGTAAATCCGACAGCTTGCTCAATTTTGGTCATGGCATACGTGAAGCACGGTTTAGTGGATAATGCAATAAGGGTCCTGAAGGAGAAACAGTGGAATGACCCAGTTTTTGAGGATAATTTATATCATCTTTTAATTTGCTCATGCAAGGAGTTAAGTCGTCATGAGAATGCGGTTGAGATTTTCACTCAAATGCCGAAATCTGATGATAAACCAAACTTGCACATTGTGAGCACAATGATCGATATCTATAGTATCATGAATCAATTTGATAATGCAGAGAGCCTCTATCTGATGTTAAAGTCTTCCGGGGTAATGATGGACATAGTTTCCTTTAGTGTGGTTGTAAGAATGTATGTGAAATCCGGAAAGTTAAGAGATGCATGTTCTGTCTTGGATATTATGCAGAAGCAGAACATAGTTCCAGATGTCTATCTGGTGAGGGATATGCTTCGCATATATCAGCAATGTGAAGAGTTTGAAAAATTATCCGAAGTGTACTACAGAATCTTAAAGAGTGAGATCACTTGGGATCAGGAAATGTACAACTGTGTCATAAACTGCTGTGCTCGTGCCTTGCCAGTGGATGAGCTATCTAAGATTTTTGATGAGATGCTTAACAAAGGATTTTCCCCTAACACCATCACTTGTAATGTTATGCTTGATGTATACGGAAAGTCTAGGCTTTTCAGAAAGGCAAGGAAGGTCTTTTGGATTGCCAAGAAACGGGGATTGACAGATGTGATCTCTTACAATACTCTTATTGCAGCTTATGGACAAAGCAAACACCTGAGGGAAATGAATTCAACCGTTGAACAGATGCAATTTGAGGGGTTCTCGGTATCCCTTGAAGCCTACAACTGTATGTTGGATTCCTATGGAAAAGAACGCCAGATGGATAGATTCAAAGATGTGTTGCAAAAGATGAAGGATTCAAACTGTCATTCTGACAACTACACATACAACATTCTGATAAATATATATGGAGAGCAGGGTTGGATCGAAGAAGTTAGAACCATATTGAAGGAGTTGAAGGAAAATGGGCCAGGACCGGATTTGTGTAGCTATAACACATTGATCAAGGCATATGGGATCGCAGGGATGGTGGAAGAAGCCGTGTCTCTGATTAAAGAAATGCGAGGAAACGGTATAAATCCTGACCGGACTACCTATCAGAACCTGGTAAATGCATTGCAGAGGAATGATCAGTTCTTAGAAGCTGTGAAATGGTCCCTCTGGATGAAGCAGACAGGGTTTAGCCGAACCTGACCCATG
Organism: Persicaria maculosa; assembly: GCA_963922045.1. Classification (NCBI taxonomy): domain Eukaryota; kingdom Viridiplantae; phylum Streptophyta; class Magnoliopsida; order Caryophyllales; family Polygonaceae; genus Persicaria; species Persicaria maculosa. The sequence goes on from OY998252.1 coordinate 4,669,730, forward strand.
AACCCCTTCTGATTTTCTCCTGCCTCACCTGTTTGATTCAAGTCCTTCAATCTATTTGCTTGGCTATAGGTATGTGTACAGCACACTTGAAATATATATAAATTCAATTGCCACTGTTTTATATTCTCTTTGGACTGTCCTGTTCTGTTCATAGTTGCAATATTTGGAATGAGAGGTTGGGAAATTATTCATCTGCATATCCCTGTTATCTTCTTCTTCTCTTATTCTTGCTGAGGTTAAAGTCCACATATAGAATTCTCAGGTTCATATAATAGATCACAGAAATAAATTTATTAGCCTTTGAAAGCAAGCATTATCATACAACCAGATCAGATGCAGACCAAACTGAAGGAAATAACAAGGACATGTAGTTCAAGAAACGTTAAACAACTTTGAAATGCAAGTAGTAACTTTGAAGACGAAAACCATGATAACCATCTTTATTCAAACATTCCTTTCTCTTCTGGACCGAGTCTGTTTAAGACTTCTCCTCCTCTACCTCCACCGTCACAACCTCTTCTTCCACAACCACGGTCCCTTCCTCGGTTTCTTCCACAGCCACGGTCTCTTCAACAGACACCGTGGTCACTTCCACACCGTCCTCAGTCTCAACCTCGGTAACCTCTGCATACTCTGCTTCAACCTGCCGGAGAAATCCAATTATTAAAGAATTCCAAGGGGAAGAAAACAATTTACTACAATTTAGGCTCCTCCATTTGATAATATACCGCTGAGGTAGCTAAAGTTGATGGATGTAGTGTGTAAAATATATACTCTAACTGGAATATTAAATTACACTGGTGATAAGTTAGTAAGATATTTGATAATTCTAACTGATAGATTAGATGATGCAAATTAGATGATGAAAGAAGAATATTTTTTCTTATGACATAAAAAGAAAAGTTCTGAAAAGTTTGAGATGAGTAGCTGCTGCAAATAAAAAATTTCAAAAAGCTATGTATTGTACCTAAAGTTTAACTTGTGTCAAGCTACATAGGTATTGATACATAGATGATAAATAGCCAGGTCAAACGTTACAATCAATGTAGAGTTGTTCTATATAGGATTGACTAGATTGCTATATAGATTAGATGCGCCAATCGCTCATGATCATTCAAGCTAATACGGAGTATGTTATTTGGTGTTTTCCTTTGATGTTGTTGGGGAAAAAAAATACACGGAATAAACCAAGCAATTGATGAAATCCTTGGGGGCTTTGAAGGGCCACCAATGATAAAAAAAAAAGATTAAAGATGTTATCAGACCTTTCGACAAGCTATTTATTGACAAAAAGAAAAGGCGAACAAGAACGAAATGAACAAAAAATTATATCATTTGTTCAATATTAAGCGAGTTTGGATACCTCGGAAGATGCCATTTGAGAGCAAAGGGGTGTTACAACAAAGAATGTAGAATTGAAATTGGAGAAGAATGTAAAGAGAGTGCTAATGAAGTAATGTTAGTGTTTATGAAATGAGGAGGTGTTTGTGCATTGGAAGGGTATTTATAGATTAGATTTAGAGGTACCAAAAGATATTTGAATGATTCATTAATTGTAATTTGTAAATGCAAATGAAATTCATTTTCTTGATCAAGTAGACTAAAAAAACACAATTGTATATTGGCAATATGCAAGATTTTGAAAACAATGCATTTTTTTAGGGTTTACACTAGCTAAGGTTCAATAAGGAAGTGGTATATCTAATTGTGATGTGATTTCCTTGTCAATTCAACATACTCTTTGTGAATATAGACAAGCTTATCAAGATTTATCTTGGTGGTTACATTTTGTATTTTCACAAGTTTATGTTATTATTTGTTTATTAATTCATATAGATAGTTTCCACCTCATTTTGTTAGGATAGTGGATCATAATATATGTCTATTTTGTTTGATTTGGGGGAGAGAATTAAGAAACATTCAATTAATAAATTTGATTGACTATTTGTAATGTAAATAAAAGGTCCAATTTAAAGCACGACGACGCCATAAATTGAAGCTTCTATAATGTTAACGGTTTACAAAGATGTGTTGCCAACTACTTGAATGAAATACCAATTGCAAATTAACATAGTGGTTATAGTTATGCCAATAGATTTAAATTCAAATTCTTTTAATTAATAATATAGAATGTTTGTGAATGAGATGTGATTAGTTCTTCAAATACATCATAGTATCATACAATACTCAATCCAAATATAAAAGGGTGAATTACATTCATGGTCCCTAAACTTTGATTTACTTTCCTGGTTAGTCCTTAAACTTTAAATTGTTCTATTAAAATTCCCAAAGTATTGAACTAATTGCGTCTATAGTCATTCCGTCCATAAAACGTTACACCCTCCATTAAATGCTTATGTGGTGGGTGACGTGGCTTATTAGGTTAAATTAAAACATGTTCATCCAAAAATGGATTTAGAAGCAAAATTTAGGGTTCTCTTCATCTGCTTGTCGCTTGGCTAAAGAAGAACGATTAAATCCTGTGCTGCTTCTTATTAAAAAAATCCGGCGGCAGTTGTTTCACGAAGGCAGGCGAAAGCTGAATCTCCAGCCTAAGTCTACACCGATGGGAAGCTCCGAGAGGTTAAGGCATCTTCTATTCTGTTGAGTTGAATATTGTTTGAAATTTATTGAGGATTTGAGGATGAAGAAATTGCCATGCGTTAGGAGATGGTGCAAGCGTGAATGGTTTTGGGAGCAGCCATTGTACTTTTAAGTGTGCTTATTCACATTTTTTATTTTGAGTAATGAAAATCATTTAAAACTTTTACGGTTTGAAATCAAAACCCATTGATGGTATTTATATCTACATTCAGTTGTATTATAAGGAGACACTAAGGACTAGGAAGGAAACAAGCAATTGAAATTAGAATCTATGAAAAAGTGGGGGTTTTATGATAATTGAGAGAGATTATGATGTGAGTGTTAGTGTAGAGTTGAACTGCTCGTTTTTAATTGAAACAGTGGGCAATGAATGAAGAGTTGAAAATCAATGAAAAATAGGGTGCAAAATCTAATCGAAAAGCATAAAGGGGTTAAGGGGACCATACCACTTAATTACAAAACCAAAATTAAATGTCTTTATGCAGTAGGACATATACTGTATACAAAGCTCTGTTTTTTTTAGTTTGTTGTCTTTCATATACGGAGTACATTGTTTATGTCTAGAAAAGATAATTTTGTTAGTAATTTAATTGGTGCAAAATATTTTGGTGGTAGGTGTCGAGACAAGATATTTCACTATAAAATTGAACCAGGGAGGATATTTCTCTGAACAAGAATGGAAAGATTGTGTTGATACACGAGTCACATATTTTGATTATTGCCATGAGGATACAACATCGCTTGAAGTTATTTATGGAAAATGCCTAATCAAAAGATGAATTAGCGACAATTAAGGAAGCTTGAGCCTGATCTTGATGTGTTGGATATGATACTTGCACACCTTCAAGAGCATAGGGTGTATGAGATTTACATGGTGATAATGACCAGGCAGTTGGAAGAGATTGGTCCTAGTGATCAAGTGCAGCTAGAGGGAGATTGTTTTGATACTGATCAAGTGCAGCTGGGTGGAGAAGTTGCAGATATTGAAGCTAGTTATTTAGATGCTACTAAAAGTGAAGACGGTTATTCTACTGATGATGATTATCATTGTGAAGGGAGCAAGGTGAAAAAGAAGCAACTGGAAAATGTGACGAGGGAAGACATTGGGCCTGTTTTACTTTTGGCCTTAGCTCACTTCTGTAACTAGTTTTAGGCCCAAATGTCTGTAACCGAATATAAAAGCTCGGCTCTCTTTGTAACAAACACACAACAATCAATATACACTTTCCCTCCACTCTCAAAACCTCCGAATTCATCAATGGCGGATCTCATCTTGATCCAGTGAATTCGTCAGGTTTTCTCATGGTATCAGAGCTCTTGAGCTCGATTTCTTTTTCCGCAAACACAATCGTCCTCTAATCTCATCTCTTCTCTTCATTCCGGTCCAATTTTCGGCTTTCCTGTTCAAGAAATGGCGAACGAAACTCCAAATGCAACAGACAAGCTCACGATCGAAGTTACAGATCCATTGTACCTTCAGTCCAGTGATCATCCTGGGCTCGCAATTGTCACTGAAGCATTCGATGGGAGAAACTTTGCCAAATGGAAGAGAGCTGCGAAGATAGCCTTAAGCGCAAAGAACAAGCTCCGATTTGTTAGCGGGAAGCTGCCGAGACCTGATGAAGAGGATCCAAAGGCTGAGATCTGGGACAGGTGCAACGATATGGTCATATCGTGGTTGATCAACAACCTGGATCCCGAGATTCGCAGCAGTGTGATGTATGCCGACACAGCAAAGGAAGTTTGGGATGAATTGGAGTTCCGATACGGCCAAGTCAACGGAACTCAGATATTCACTCTCCAGCGAGAATTGAGTACCTTCTCGCAAGGTACGCTTACTGTCTCTGCGTATTTCAACAAATTGAAAACGCTTTGGAAAGAACTTGACAACATTAGGAAGATTACACCATGTGGCTGCGAATCTGGGAAAGAAAACATGAAAATAGTTGAAGAACAAAAGCTAATGCAGTTCTTACTTGGTTTAAATGATTGCTATATCCCTGCAAGAGGATCTGTGCTGATGATGCAGCCTCTACCAAGCGTTAGTGTCGCTTATTCCATGATCTCACAAGAAGAATCCCAACGTGAGTTCAAAAATCAAGTGACGCCAATTTCATATCTGACCTCCTCGTTCAACGTTGAGGCTAGGAAAGGAGATGCAAAGGGGGATTCCAGCACAGTTGCTAAGAAGGCAGGGATGTATTGCACACATTGCAAGAAGACAAACCATGAAGTGGACAAGTGTTACTTCATCCATGGTTTCCCAAAGAAGAATACAAAGAACAAGAAGGTTTCACAAGAAGAATCCCAACGTGAGTTCAAAAATCAAGTGACGCCAATTTCATATCTGACCTCCTCGTTCAACGTTGAGGCTAGGAAAGGAGATGCAAAGGGGGATTCCAGCACAGTTGCTAAGAAGGCAGGGATGTATTGCACACATTGCAAGAAGACAAACCATGAAGTGGACAAGTGTTACTTCATCCATGGTTTCCCAAAGAAGAATACAAAGAACAAGAAGGTTGCTGCACACACATCAGACAATGGAGATTATGTAAGTATCCCTGAACTTACACCTGCTCAGTATGCTCAGCTACTTGATTTGCTCAAGGTCTCAGATCAGAAGCACATGGATGTATTGACTGGGAAAGACAAGGACTTTGCTGGATTTGCAGGTATGGCTCTTGATCATGGCAATTCTCAGTGTATTTGGATATTGGATACGGGTGCAAACAGTCACATGTGCACAAACAGATCCATGTTTGTGACATTGACTCCCATCTCCAAGCCTTTCTCCATCACACTGCCTACTGGTTTTACACTGTCAGTTGATACTATGGGAAATATCATGCTAGCAGATGGATTGGTTTTGAAGGAAGTACTCTTTGTGCCTCACTTCAAATGCAATCTATTGTCAGTGGGAAAACTTGTGAAAGATACAGGCAGAGCTGTATTGTTTACACCTCATCTATGTCTAATGCAGGGTGTTCAGGGGCAGAGACCTCTAATGCTTGTAAGATGTAGTCAAGGGTTGTATTTCCTAGAGAAGAAAGTTGCAGAGTTGCAAGTTCCATGGCTCAAGAAGACAGTTGTAGCAGCTGCAATAAGTGCTCAGACATGGCACAACAGGCTTGGTCACCTGCCTGCAGCAAAGTTATCTCAATTGTTCTCTGACAATGGTAATGTAGAACCTATCTCTTCTTGTGAGATTTGTGCTAGAGCACGTCAACATAGATTGTCATTTCCTAGAAGTGTTATCACAACTTCAAGACCTTTTCAATTGCTGCATATTGATGTTTGGGGTCCTTTTCAAGTGCAAACATACAATGGCAATAGATATTTTGTCACCATAGTGGATGATTTCAGTCGAACCACTTGGGTGCATTTGATTGGTTTTAAAAGCAGTGCCTTAACTGTAATTCAAAGGTTTATTAGTATGGTTGAGACACAGTTTGCTTGCCGGGTTCAAATAATCCGGACTGACAATGCTCAAGAACTGGGTTTGAGTCATGCATCTTCTGAGTATTTGCATAGCAAAGGGATACTTCACCAGACATCCTGTGTAGCAACTCCTCAACAGAATGGCATTGTGGAGAGGAAACACAAGCACATTCTGGAGGTAGCTAGAGCATTAATGTTTCAATCAAAACTTCCTTTGAAGTTTTGGGGAGAGACAGTCCTAACTGCTGTTCACCTTATCAATCGGCTACCTAGCACACTGCTCAAAGGTGCCAGTCCTTTTGAGATTATATACAGCAACAAACCTCAGCATGAGAAACTTAGGAGCTTTGGTTGTCTATGCTACAGCTCCACATTGAAACAGGGAAGGCACAAGTTCATGCCAAGGCTGTACCTTGCATCTTCTTGGGATATCCAGTAAGGACTAAAGGGTTCAAAGTCCTGAACTTAGACACACAATGTGTTCAGGTCACTAGAGATATTGTCTTCCATGAGAAGCACTTCCCTTACAGTGATACCTGCTCACCCTCTTCAGCACCATTGTTTCCCAGTCCCACAGACATAGATACATCCAGTGATGACAGGCCAATTCCTTTGCATATTCCAACACCTTCACCAACTGAACAGCAACAGCAAACTCCATCTTTCAACATTGAGTCTGAGCCTCTTCATACCATGCCCTCTCCCATCACTATTCCTTCCATAGTGGAGCCTCGAAGATCCACCAGAGTGGCTCTACCTCCCAAACATCTGCAAGATTATGTCTGTTCCCATGTAAACTCACACATTGGTGTATGCTGTCACACCATTACAACCACTCTTCAACTAGGCACCACTCATCTGTCTGAAGTAAGGCCTGTTGTAGAGCCTGTCAGCTATCACCAAGCCTGCAAGTTCAAGGTTTGGGACACAACAATGAGGGAGGAATTCAAGGCCTTAGACCTTAACCACACTTGGGAGCTTGTCCCTCTCCCAAGAGGTGCTAAACCCATTGGATGCCGATGGGTTTATAAGGTCAAACATAAAGCTGATGGATCCATAGAGTGCTACAAAGCTCGATTGGTAGTCAGAGGTTTCACACAAAGGGAGGGTATAGACTATACAGAAACCTTTTCTCCAGTGGTGAAAATGACAACTGTAAGAGCATTGGTTGCTGTTGCTGCAAAACGTCGATGGAAATTGGAGCAACTAGACGTCAACAATGCATTCTTACATGGTGATCTTCATGAACAAGTTTTCATGAAGATTCCTCAAGGCATGAGTGCTCCCTCGGGATATGTTTGCAAGCTGAAAAAGTCCTTATACGGGCTCAAACAGGCCTCCCGACAATGGTATGCCAAGCTTTCTCATGCCTTACAGTATAAAGGCTACATCCAGTCTTTAAATGACTACTCTTTATTCGTCAAACATTCAGCTGAGAAAGTCACTTACATAGCAGTTTATGTAGATGACATTTTGATGACTGGTGATGACACAGTTGAGATGGAAAACATTCGTGGATTTCTGGATTCAGAGTTTAGAGTCAAGAATTTGGGACAACTTAATCTGTTTCTGGGAATGGAATTCATCCACACTGATGAGGGCATCTACATCAGTCAAAAGAGGTTCATCCACGACACCTTACTTGAGTTTCAATGTAAGAATTCATCTGCTGTTACCAGTCCATTAACTCTTGATACCAAATTGATAGTTGAAGGTGGTGATCTCCTCCCAAATCCAACTGAATTCAGAAAACTGGTGGGTAAGCTGAACTTTATGACTCATACAAGGCCAGACATTAGCTTTGCCGTTCAGTTCCTCAGTCAGTTCATGAAAACTCCTCGAGTTAAGCATTTTGATGCAGCCATCCGCACACTCAGATACCTTAAAGGGACTCAGCATAGATCCTTACTTATGGCTCGGACAGCTTCGTTTGATTTGCAGGCGTATTGCGATGCCGACTGGGCATCTTGCCCTTTGACAAGGAGATCTGTTAGCGGCTATGTTGTCCTTCTAGGTGGGAGCCTGATTTCCTGGAAATCCAAGAAGCAGACGACAGTCTCCTTATCTTCAGCAGAGGCCAAATACAGATCAATTCGAAGGGTGTGCACAGAGGTTGCATGGCTAACGAGATTGCTATCCGAACTCGGTGTCTCAAACATTGCACCAATCCCAGTTAGGTGTGATAACCAAGCAGCTATTCACATAGCCAAAAATCCGGTTTTTCACGAAAGAACGAAACACGTGGAATTGAATTGCCATTACGTGAGGGAAAAGGTCCTTGATGGTTTAATTGCACTCCAACATGTTGCTTCCAAAGATCAACTGTCCGATTTGCTTACTAAAGCCTTACCTGGCCTGAGCTTCCCTCTGGTTCTAGACAAGCTCGGAGTCGTCGAACCTCCTCCAGCTTGAAGGGGGGTGTGACGAGGGAAGACATTGGGCCTGTTTTACTTTGGGCCTTAGCTCACTTCTGTAACTAGTTTTAGGCCCAAATGTCTGTAACCGAATATAAAAGCTCGGCTCTCTTTGTAACAAACACACAACAATCAATATACACTTTCCCTCCACTCTCAAAACCTCCGAATTCATCAATGGCAGATCTCATCTTGATCCAGTGAATTCGTCAGGTTTTCTCAGAAAAATGAGAAGATTTGGATCAGTGATGCATTGCACACAATGTGGTGGGAGTGGGCATAACAAAAGAGGGTGCAAAAGAGGTAATAGACAACCAGTCCACACATCTCATGATCCTCGTGGTGGAAGGTCTCAACCCAATAGCATGGAAACTGGACTTCGATGGATGCTGGATGTAAGTTTTTGTTATATTTTATATGTGTTCCTAATCAAGATCTCAAACACATAATACACACGACTAATACATGATTAATACACTTTATAGGGAACCAGCCAATCTATCACCCGCCCTATTGATACTGCTATCAAAAGCATTTCATCCACAATTGCAGCACCTATCAAGACGGTTGCTGGAGAAGGAAAATCAAGAGGAAAAGGAAGAGGTTAAAAAAGCTGATTTATCATCTGATTTTATCAGTTTTTGTCTTTGAATTGCCATGAGAAAATTTGTCATCTGATTTTTATGTGACAAAAGATGAACATGGCATAAGAACTTGGCTGCACTCTCTCAACCTTTTGGTACTGTAGTTATTATTATCAAAACCGGTGTAAGGGAAATTATCAGCTTATTGTCATATTTATTGTATATATGTTGCCTCTTATGCATTTAATTTGCTTTCATTATTTTATTTTTGTGTGCGCGTGGGAGATGATATGAAGAGCACATTTTTTTTTGGTGAAAGATACACAGAACACAGTTGTTGGATTAATTTTTTGTTGTTGTTATTGTGCTAAGGTGTTGTGCAATGGATAGGTGCCAAATCACCTGCCATGTCACCCATCACATAAGCATTTAACAGAGGGTGTAACGTTTTATGGATGGAATGACTATAGGTGCAATTAGTTCAATACTTTGGGGATCTTAATAGAACAATTTAAAGTTTAAGGACTAACAAGGAAAGTGAAGTAAAGTTTAGGGAGTATTAATGTAATTGACCCAAATATAAAATAATTGACTCGGATCAAAATAGATGAAAAATAAGAAAAACAAAAGAAACTAATTTGATGAATAATAAACAAGCCCCTTGTAATTTATCATCTTTCCCACTCTAAAATACTCCCCTAGATATGTCAATCCGCTATTAAAATTTATGTTTCTCAGTTAATTATTTTGAAAAGATAGTTTCCCTTCAATGATTTTTTTATTATAAAAATAGCAATGAAAAAGAAATAGACAATTCGATGAAGGTTCAACTAGAATACTAGATCGTCGTTGTATTAAAAAAAAACTATATCATTGTTTAAGATAATTAAAATTAGAATCATAAGATTGCATATAGGACTATGTGAAAACAGATTTTCGATTCTAACCCTAAACACAGATAAGAATCCAAAATATAGAGCGCAACAGATAAAGAAAGAGAACACAAGAGTTGTTGACGCAGTTCGGTTTCCCTACTCTGTGAAGCCTCAAGAGGGAGAGACTCAAACCCAATAATCCACTAAGTATGATCGAATATGAGTCATGGATACACGAGTACAGATAAACAAGCAAGACAACCCTAGATCTAGCAGCTCTAGAGTGAAACAGATATGGAGAAACACGAAGATAGGAACAGATACTCTCTTTCACTTCATTTGGGAACGAAGAGGCAGGAGATAGATGAAGACTATGCTCGAACGGTCATCAACCAAAGGCGAGGCACCGTCTTCTTCCTTCTTCTAGCAGGATCTCCAAAGCTCTCACATGGAACTTGAGGATTCAAGCTTCCAATGGAGGAAATCACCGAGGAGAATCGGAATCGCCGTCTAGGGTTTTGCTCTCACTCTCTATCTTTCTCTTGTGGGCGGAAGCAACCAGAATGAGCAAGCCGAGCGTCTAGGGTTTGGAGGATCGCTCTTATAGTGGAGCCTTCATTAATCCAAACGCAGTGTTTGGATAATTCATGTCGTTGGAGCGTCTTCAAACACAAAGGGCCAGACAAGAGAGAAATGGGCCGGACCATGAACAGTAAGGTCCGGGTAATGATCTGCTAAGATCTTCACCACAGACACTTCAAATCTTGGCGCCAAGGCAAGGGAGCTCCCCATGGATTCTTCATCTCCATCTTCAATTCACTCGAGCTACCTGGGATCTATGATCATCTATACATTTATCTATGTACAAGCTAAACCATGACTCATTGTTTACATGCATCTGGATTATTTTAGACATTACAGACTATTATTAATGTTATTTCAATTTGCTACAAAGTTTACTAATTCAACCAGATTTGATATATCGAAAAGTCAAAATTTAACAAATAGACTAATTATCATACAAAACATGAATATCTAATCTATCATTAGATTAGAGACATAAAGAAAAATCAAATAAATCAAGATCTTACACTTTTGAGACCTTGTAGAGTCGTAGTTGCATGTTTTTATCTCTATGGATGCTTTTTTACTTATGTTTTCACTTACATTGTACGTACTACATATCTGCCACTATTGATTGATACATATGTTTATGTAGCATTGAGCCTTAGATGTTACAGGAAACGTCCTCTCGCCTTTAGATGGTTCTTGCCATTGGATGGAAAATGGATGTATGAACCCCTTATTTTACAGAGCGGATCTGCTGTCCCACTCTAAAATGGATCATTGTTGTTGTTTCGTGCACTCATCATGTAGTGCACCAATATGTGTACCAAATTTAACTCTTCAAGGGAAAATCATCCATCATATTTAGTATGCATGATAATGCATTAAATAAAATCAAATGTATTTGTCAAAGGATAAAGTGACTTATTTGAATTTCTATGTTATTTTCTGTTGATTGTTTTATGGGATTCATGCCTTGTTTGATTTGAATGTAGCTAGGAAGTATATTTTTATAAAGGAACTTCCCATGAATTGTAATTCTTATAAATTTTAAAAGATGTTTAATAAAGTTATAAGTTGTAGGTATTTTACATGGGAGAAGTTGAATTTTTTTTATAAAAATGTAGAATTATAACTTATCAAGTCTCCTCTAGGTAAGTAAAATTCCTTAATTTTGTAGAAATTGAAATTTTCAGGAAGTCAAATTCTTAGATAAAAAAAAAAATCAAACACGTATGCTTATTCTAGCTTATAAGTTTTTAAACTTTCCAAAGGGTTTTAAGTTCATTTTAGTTGTTAACCAAACGATTCTCAATCCAATTTATTTTCCATTCTTACAGGTTGGGCCTAAAAGTTGTTACAGTTGTTGGGCCAATTAGAAGATTGGGCCATAGTATAAATAGCCCAGTACATACACTTGCAGTTCAGTTGAATGAAAACCAGCTTTACTGGAGCTTTTTCTCCAATCTCCAAAGATGGAATTTTCCTCTCTCTTCCATATTGATCTCTCTTGTTCTTAATTCAACAAAACACGAAACACAAAACTAACATGGTATCAAATTGGGTCCGTTTCGAGTCCGTTTCTTTAGTTTTTGACTAGTTATTAATAGTATGGGAGTAAGCTATAAAAGTAGAGCTGACAAAACCCGATCCGAACCCGAAAATCCGATTTGGTCAACCCGTAATCGATTGTTCTAAACACCGACCCAACCCGTCCATTTTGGACCCAAAATTCGAATGAACCGAACCCGATTCAATCGAAATCCATTAAGATCCAAACCAGTTATAACCGAAACCCGATACAACCGAAATCCGAACCCGACCCAACCGAATGATCAAATTATTAGACATTACCCGAAACCCGAATGACTCGAAACCCGACTAACCGAACCCGAACCTGACCCGACCCGCCCGATTGCCACAAAGAAATGAGATGATTGATTCGTCTTTGAACAAACTATATAGAGATTGAGATATTTATTTCATTTTGAGTAAAAATAAAGATCAAAATATTTTGACTTTTTATTTTAATAAAAGTAAATTTCGACCATATAACCTAAAAATAAAATAAACCCAATAATGAGTCCAATAGAGATGCCCAAAATTCAACATTTTCTTTTATTCTTATTTTTGGTTAAGGTAAAGTGAACTATTCTGGAATGGCTCACCGAAAAAGACTTGTGGGTAGTACCCATAGGTTCCCGATTCGAACCCCGGAATAGTCGCTCTTTATTTACCTATTCAAGGTTAAGGTAAAGTGGATGTCCACGTAGTCGAATTCTTTCCGGATCAAAAAAAAAAAAAAAAAAAAGTGGAAGTCCACGTATGCATAGATTGACAAGAATCATTGAGAGCTTAAACGCGCAGTTTCATGTAATTATGTGAACACAGTTGTGTATCTGTGTATGTATAGGACTTTTTTTGAAGTCATGCCCTTTCTCACCTGTCACCTGATCATGCTCAAAGGCTTTAGTTGAATTTATCTACACTTTTCTGACTTTTTTTTTTGTACATGCACATTTGTAAAATTAAAAGACAAATATCTTTTCAATTTCAAAATTACATTCACTTCATAAGAAAAAATATAGTATGAATTATTCTATTCTAGATAAACAACAACAACAATATCCGAGTATATCTCATAAAGAAGTAGAGTCCGAAGTGTAGTAACTAAGAAGAGCGTTGTTAGATACACTGTAAATCCAGATTAAGCAAATGCACGTTCTTATTGACGTGCTGCCATGTTCTTATTGACGTGCAAGTGAACACTGAAGCAAAACAGGTTTAGATACCATGTTCATATCGACGTGGTGTCTAAATCCTGATTTACGGTGTATTTAGTTTATCCGGGTAGGAAATGTAAACAACTGCATCAAATAAATTGGGTGCAATTTATGTTGACCGACATAGATTTTGTAAATGGAAATGGAGAACCCGCCAAATCATAATATGTAAGCCTAAGATTTGGTGAAAACCTTTTTGCACAAATAGTGGACTGGTATTTATCTTGGCATGATTAACAACACCACATCTTCCACTATAACAAATTATACAATCCCAAAAGATACCCTAAAATATACTCCTGGGAGAAATGATATCTTATTTTATTTTTTTTAAATATATCATTTTATTTTATAAATTTATACTGATAAATTATAATTTTCAATAAAGTAAAAAAGTAGACTCATAATTAGTTGTATAAGTATATTTTTATTTCTTAAAAAATGTACAAATTTTTAAAATAATATGTTTTAATTTACAAATAGATTATCAGTCTATTAAACTAGTATTGTATTTTCAGTCATATAATCGTAATTGTACTTAAAAAAGATTTATTATTTAACTCAAAATTTTATTGGTCACGAAAAAACTCTACATAACATATAATGGACCGAGCAACGAGTAATGTACTTTTTTTTAAAAAAAAAAAGTAATTCGATACACCAAATAGACTCATTAAAAAAAAACCAAAAAATTTGATGATGAAAATAACAAATACATCAATAAAAAAGATTGAATGCAAAGTAATGAAATAGTTAGGCCAGGTGACATACAAACCACTTGCACAATTTCTTTATTTTAACCTTACTTTTCAAAATTGCTGCTATTGGTCACTGCAAATTTGCAATCACACTATGAAAACTCATCAAATAAAAAATACCCAAGGCGCCAAATCAACGTTTCTCAGCTTCAACTGCAGTTAGGTACAGAGAAACTGCACAACTAATTTATTCATTCATTCATTCAGATTGGTCTTCTTGTAAACATTATAACTAGTAATCTTCAACATCAATTTTTTTTTTTTGCATTACCCAACTCCTCTTTCTCCTTTTCTTGCAATCTGATTTGCTTCCAAACCCCAATTTTTTTTTTTTAATTGTGAATTTGTGATTACTGATTTCAATTAGGTACTATTATGGGGTCTTGTAGGTTTGCCAAGTTCTATGCCATTTGCCTAGCTACAGTCTTGTTTACTCTAAATCCGGAGCAAGTCGAGTCTGAGCTACTCGAGGACCGAGCATCGTTGCTCGTGTTCCTCTCGGGGGTCAAGTCAGACCCGGATGGGGCTCTCCGAAGCTGGACCTCACCCCAAGTCCATGTCTGCAACTGGACAGGAGTCACCTGTGACAAAAAGAGGAGCCATGTGGTGCAGCTTGATGTCAGCAACAAGTCTCTCCAAGGCACCATCTCGCCTTCGGTTGGGAACCTTTCGTTCCTCGAAGTCCTTGATGTGTCGAACAACTTCTTCCATGGCCCAATCCCAGCTGAAATAGGCTCCCTATTGAAGCTCAAACAGCTCAGTTTGTCCTCTAATCTCTTACAAGGTCCGATTCCATCGGAGCTTGGTCGTCTTAGCCGGTTGCAGTACCTCAATTTGGGGAGCAATGGGTTGGTTGGTGAGATCCCGGGTCCACTATTCTGCAACGACTCCTCGTCGTTGCAGTATGTGGACCTCTCAAACAACTCCCTCTCTGGGGAGATCCCCTTGGAGGGGCAATGTGAGCTCCCTAACCTCATGTTCCTCCTCCTCTGGTCGAATAGCCTCGTTGGTCGGATCCCGATAGGGCTTTCGAATTCGAGGAGGCTTGAATGGATTGACTTGGAGTCAAATGCCCTGAGTGGAGAGTTGCCTTGTGAGATAATCAAGAACATGCCCTTTCTTCAATTCCTCTACTTGTCCTACAATGGCATTGTAAGTCATGATGGAAACACTAACCTTGTGCCTTTTTTCGATGCCTTGTCGAATGCCTCGAACCTCCAAGAGCTCGAACTCGCAGGGAATGGCATTGGTGGTGAGTTGCCTATTGTTATTGGTGATCTCTCTAAGAAACTAAGGCAAGTTCACCTCGACGACAACCTCATATCCGGCCCAATCCCTCCCGAGATCTCTTCCCTTGACAACCTTACCTTGCTGAACCTATCTTGCAACCTCTTGAACGGCTCAATTCCGGCTGCATTCGGCCTGATGGCGAAGCTAGAGAGGCTCTACTTGTCGAACAACTCGCTCTCAGGGGCGATCCCATCGGCTTTTGGTGACATTCCCCATCTCGGTCTACTAGACTTGTCATCGAACAATCTCTCTGGTTCCATCCCTGATAGCTTTGAGAATCTTCCTCAGCTGAGGAGGCTGTTGCTCAACCGAAATCACCTCTCCGGAACCATCCCTCCGAGTCTTGGCAGATGTGTTAACATGGAGGTCTTAGACCTCTCTTACAACCGAATCTCGGGGCGAATTCCAGCTCAAGTTGCAGATTTAAGAAGCCTCAAACTGTACCTGAACCTCTCCAACAATCACTTATCCGGATCAATACCGTTCGAGCTCAGCAAAATGGACATGGTTCTTGCTATTGATCTTTCAATGAACAATCTCTCCGGTAGTATACCTTCGCAGCTAGGGAGTTGCATAGCAATGGAGTACCTCAACCTGTCCTTCAATCACTTGGAGGGGCCTCTTCCGAAAACCATAGGACTACTGCCTTACATCCATGAGATAGACGTCGCGATGAACCGATTGGATGGAGACATTCCTGAGTCCTTTCAGGCATCTTCATCTCTATCACACCTCAACTTTTCATCCAACAACTTCCATGGCTGTGTGCTGAACAAGGGCGCCTTTTCGTCGCTAACTTACGACTCTTTCATGGGGAACCATGACCTGTGTGGATCCATCCAAGGCATGCCCAAGTGCAAGAACAAGAAGCCTCACCATTTCATCCTACTATCAATGATCATCTTCGCGGTGTGTGCTTCTCCGATTCTAGGCTTTGTTTGGGTAAGACAGATGAGTGTTTTTCGAAGGGAGGAAGCTGATCTAGAGAGTGGGATGCAAGATGATGCTAAGTATCCAAGAGTCTCCCATCAACAGCTGATGGAAGCTACTGATGGATTCAGGTCTTCGAGCTTGATAGGCTCAGGGCGGTTCGGGCAAGTGTACAAGGGAACTCTCCGCGACAACATGGAAATCGCGGTGAAGGTGTTGGATCCGAAGATGGCCACAGAGATTCCAAGGAGCTTCAAACGAGAGTGCGAGATCTTGAAGAGCACGAGGCACCGGAATCTGATGAGGATCATAACAGTGTGCAGTAGGCCAGACTTCAAGGCTATAGTCTTCCCATTGATGTCGAATGGAAGCTTGGAGAGGCATCTCTATCCGAGCCATCGGTTGGATTTGGCCCAACTGGTGAGCATTTGCGCCGATGTGGCCCAAGGTGTGGCCTATCTACACCATCATGCCCCGGTTAAGGTTGTACATTGTGATCTTAAGCCGAGCAACATCCTTCTAGACGACGAAATGAAGGCACTCGTGACCGATTTTGGGATCTCAAGGCTCATAAAGGGCAATGGTGAGGGCTCTTCTGTGTATGATTCGGCTTCTTGCAGCTCAACCGATGGCTTGCTATGTGGCTCTGTTGGATACATAGCTCCTGGTATAATCCTATATCCTTTGTCTTCTGACTAGCTACATAGCTCAGGGTAAGAGGGCGTACATCCTGACCCTCCAAACCTAGGGCTGTTATATGAGCTGAGTAGTTCGAGCTCGGCTCGAGCTTGACTCTATAAAAGCTCGGTTCGAGCTCGTTCATTTTCTAAACAAGTTGAGTATGAGCACGTTTTAAAGCTCGACTTGTTTGATTTAAGCTCGAATAGCTCAAATTTTATGAAATTTCTAAAATTTCTTTTAATTTACTATGTTTTGAGCAAATAAAGTTGTTTAATGCTAAAAAAAAACTCGGCTCGAGCTCGTTCATTTTCTAAATAAGTTGAGTATGAACACATTTTTAAGCTCGAATCCAAATTTATGCTCAACTCGTTTATAAATGAGGTGAATATGAACAAGCAATACTCGGCTCATTCAGCTCGAATAACATCCCTATCCAAACCCTGCTTCAGTACGGGATACACTGGAACTGTTGTTGTTGTTGTTGTTTGCTTGTTTTCGCTAATGGATTACTCGAATTGCACAGAGTATGGGCAAGGCAAGAGGGCATCAACACAAGGAGATGTTTACAGTTTCGGAGTTCTCTTGTTGGAGATAGTCACAGGGAAGCGGCCCACAGACGTCGAGTTTCATGAGGGCTCGAGCCTACATGAGTGGGTCAAGAGCCATTACCCATACAACCTCGAGCCAATCATAGAAGCCGCGGTAGCAAGGTTGGCTTCAAAGGCAATCCACCATCCTCATGATGACGAGAAGTTGTGTCGAGAGGTTGTGTCGGAGCTCGTTGAGCTAGGCCTAATGTGCACACAGCAGTCTCCTTCAACTCGGCCAAGTATGCTCGATGCCGCCCATGAGATGTGCAGGCTAAAGCAGTACATGTCAAGCCCTTATGAACTAGTATAATTAAGTTCCTACTGGCTCTTGATCTTTCTTGGAAATATTGCTTCATTTTCTTCATTTGTTTGGATTATGTTAATCCATTGTGCAAAAAAAAAAAAAAAAGTAACAAAATTATCTACTCTGTAATTGACTAAAACAATGAAAAACATATGTAAGCAGGATTAGACTGGGTTGATAAGTAATTAAGGCCATTTTTGTTTGTCGGGTAGGGAATGAAAGGGAAAAGAATCAAATTTTAAATTTAAAATGAAGGGGTGGATCCAATCACCCACCCCTGGATCCACCCCTTATGGTATAAATTAATTATGAACGAATCGGACGAGTAGGATCAAGAAGATCAAAATTGATGAGATTTAAAGAAAAATTTGAACATCAAAATTATTCATTTGTATCAGCAGGATTATTTGTACAGTACGAATAATCCTATTGATATAAACGAATATTTTTTACATGAAAAGATAGTTAATACATATGGATAACTACATCACATCGTAAGAATAATCTTGTTATTACGTATGAAAAATCTATTTGTTTACAGTTTTATATTGTAAGATGTGTTTACATTGGATTTGTCCCCTAAAATGTATATTATCATCTTTTTTTTTTGAGTCTAGAGTACTCTTGAGGATGGTTAAAGCATCCTAAAGAATAGGCCGGATAATATCACAAATTTGGAAATGTTTTTCAAACTTTAATTATTTTAGCCTTTTTAATTTTTAATTAAATTTCAGGGTCGTTTATTTTTTGTTAGTGAATTTTTTTCAATTTAGGGTCTTATACTCTTATCCTATGCCCTAAGGGTATAGGATAGGAAAAAACCGATGTTAAAATTAGATGATCAATTGGGAAAAATGAAATAAATTTTGTATGAAAAATGAAAAAATGAGAGTCTCATATTTAGAATATCAATTTAAATATACTAGATTATATTTCCCTGAAAAAAAATATGAGGTTAACTGGTTAAGTAAACCACCTTAAGGATATGAATTATGAAAACAATGGGGGAATAAATGTGGATTAGTGGTCCATACAAACACCAAAGTCTAAATTAATCATCTTTAATTCAACTGGGTTCATCATCATATGAAAAGGAAGAGCCACTTGCTTAGTTGTATTTCAAACTGCCAACCAAAGGCAGCATTTGCCTTGCAAATTAACAAGGCAAAAAGGTCATATTCACTACTCCGTATATAATAACACAACACAATGAACAAATCAATACAATTAACCAATACCCATGTGTTTTTTAAGCCTAATTGGGTCCTCAAAACACTTTGTTAATTGCAAATGCAAACGAGTGCTTCTTCCACCACAAAAAGTGCACTAAAAATGCTTCCTTTTTGCCCACCTGATCGATCAATCGGAGCTTTTCAGACCTTATGGTTTTTATATTATAGTCTTAAAGAAAATAAATATTAGATTTTAGTTTAATTAGCTTTTGAAATCTAAGCTTTTCAACAGCTATTCACCCGAGCTTTTCAGAGCTTTTGATTTTTTATTCACAAGTTTTTAACAGCTATCCTAACAGCTAGGTTTATCAAACACTATACTAGCTTATTAACTTATATTTAACACAAATAATCCAACAACTTCAGCTACCTAACAGCTTCAGCTAGCCACTCCAACAGCTACCATTTTGCCAAACACACAATCAAGTTCATGATCCATCGGGTGATGTTAATTGTGGGAAAGCAATCAAGTTCATGATCTCAAATGATGGAGGAGAAAATTTATATATTTGATTTTACAAGCAAACTAGAGACACAAGTTGCAGCATTTTTTTCAAAATTTCTTTCTCCAAATATGACTGCTTTTTCTAAGTTGATATCTCAATCAACCGACTTCATTTAAAAGCAAAGGTTGGTGTAAATAATACCTTTATCCACAAGTCAATTCAACTAAGTACATATTTGTATGTTGAAACACAAACTCACTGTGATCGTATCATGTTATTTTGTGTTATGAGACCGTAAATGCGTTATAAGGTGTGTTATAGACAATTTGGACCAAAACCAAAGATGGGTTACCTCGTTATAATGTAAAAAAAAAAAGTTGTTGTGAGTTAGTACTAGTGAGTTAATTCATTAGGAAGCTCAAAAAGGGTGTAAAAAGGAAAATTGTGCAAGGTTAATTTGACACCATAGCGGTCAACTATATATGCCTTTAAATCTTTCCCATTGTTGAGATGGATCTTCAAATATTGTGGATGGAAATTGTAAGATTTGGTGAATATTAAACGATTTTAACACAATGTAATCAAATTTAGAATAAATCATAGATGTAAAAAGGTGTTAAAATATGAACATGTCAAAAGAACTTATAACAAATCTAAATTCCTCTATATACTTGACCTCACCTATGGTATTTGAAATTTTTTACCTAACAAAAAAAACAACTTTAAACATGTCAGAAAATAACATAAACTCTAAAAATTGTAGCACTTAATTGCATATACTTCACAATATTGTGCAAATAACACAATTGTGGTTGCTAAAAATAACACATTAATGACAAAAACTATGTTAAGGGTAAAAAAACATACAAAACATGTCATTTTCAGTTACCACCCCCAAAGTTCCTGTTATTTCACGCACCACGTTTGAAGTTTTGTGCTTTTTAATGCAAATTTGATAGAATTCAATGTCTCGACCCAAAGGTGAAATCGCGGCCCCGAAGGGGTAGTGAGAGGAGGTAAATCAATGTGACTCATCCGATAATAAGAGTCTGGGATTAGTGCTCGCTGCGCACAAGGAGCCCCTCATGAACTACCAAAACATGTTTAGATGGCCAACATGAATTACATCCCTACCCCGGTGATCAAAGTTGACAATATAAGTTTCTGTTCAAGACTCAACCTTTTATGGCATGGTTACACATCTTCTCTCTTTCTTTTCAAACATCAGGCTATATATGATTACACATAGGTTAGTTTGACTAAATATGTTTAACAAAACCAAACAGTGTCGAGCAATAAAATTGAGAGAAACCAGGCTAATGTACATAGTTTTCGCAGCCACCGTCAACAACAAGCAAAAGGTATGCTCATTTTCAACACTACTGTTTTTCACCAAGACTTCATCTTCAAGGTGTAGCAAACCCAACAACTATGGAAGGTGATAAAGAATAATTCATGGATACCCAGACAAAATTCCAAAATTCGCTATTACAATATGATCAAATCGGCTGCTTCAAATTTGGGGATCCTGTTTCACCTATTTTGCACACCCTAATGGACGGGCCTTACTGTAGCAAAATAGCAAAAATCGTTTCTCATCTCAAAATGTTCCATACAACTTGAGCTGTTATGTTCCAATTCACAAGTAACCAAAAAGAAAAATCTGATAAATAGAAGCTTAATCCTAAAACCTGGAAAAGGAAATAGGCAGGAACTGTGCATATACAAGGTAGAACCTATACATATATGATGAAACTGATATATGTATCAGAACATGAAAACATATACAACCATTTACTGTCAAAACTCAAAAGCACACGATCTTTCAAAACAACAAACTTAATAATCTCACAGCATCAATTAGCAAACAGCCACTGTTCACAATTTGTTCTGTCAAAAACTCAAAAAGATTCAGCAAATGAAAAAACCAACTGTGTAAAATCTATTTTCCAAGCTGAACTGAACTTTGCTTAGATGTTCCTACTGTGTAAAAATGCATACCTGCAATCAATATGTAGTATAAACTCTAAAGTATAAACACTAACATGCCGCAACATTTTAAGTCTGATCCATATCTTCAATCTGATTATCCTTCAGACCTCACAGTTTTGAATTGTGAGCTTCAACCAGTTGATGAAAGGACAAATGTTGGACGCACCCGAATATGAAATCACAAACATCGCAGATCAAATCCTTTGCTATGAGCAGTCAAATATAGATTCACATGATCAAAGCTTTTACCACGAGTCCAGACACTCAGAAGTGAACAACTTGATCAGAAACACGAAAGACTCATTCCTCAGAAGTCTCACAACCAACAACGCAGCAATGCCTGTTAGATAAGATCAGAATTTAGAAATATCAGACATCTAAAATGAATTGCTGAGCTTAAGAAATTTAGGAGGATTATACCTCTGAGAGAAAAGTGAGATCAAATTTTTTCGGTGGAGGGGGCTTCTTGGGTTTCCATTGCTGTATCTCATCTTCTATTGAGTTGAGTTTATCCTTAATGGCATTCAATAGTGACAGTTCGTCATCGCCTTTTTCAAGAGCAATTTCTTGCCTAGGCATTTCTAGTCTCTTCAATCTCCTGTCCATCTGTCGAAGCTCAAAGTCAGTAACCTCACGAAGCTTAAAATACGAATGCTCGACAGCCAGCCCTTCTCGTTGCTTAGGGAATGTATCATCCCAATTGTCCTTATCTGTGTCATCTGAAATGACAGTTTTAACCGGTGTCACAGGATCAACTTCATCTTCGGGGCTTAACTTCGCCTTCTCTTTGCTCTGAGGCAAATTGACAAATTCACCAGCATTAGGCATTTGTGGCACTTCAAATATGTCATGGACTTTGGATGGGGTTACAGGATGCTCACAAGCTTCATCCGCGCCTTCTCTGAGTGTCATTTCTCCTCTTACTGCATCATAAAATGAGTTTGAGCTCGCTTGTGAGTGCGAAGAACAAGTTCTGCTCATCTCGTTTAGCTTATTACCGCCATCAGATAAACTCTTGCAGTTCGACAACTGCTTAACCTGCTCATCTAGCCGTTGGATCTGCTCCAAGTAGGAGCTGAAATCTCCAGTCTTTGCAGTACCAAGAGCCTGATCCTGCATCTCTGATAACATCTTTACATTACTCTCACCAGATACTTCACCTTCGGAAGGCGGAACCTCAAGGAGAAGAGGAAGAGAGCACCCCCTCCTCCCTCTTAAGAGCAAGTTCTCAGGGTAAGTAGCCTCACTTTCACTGACATCAGCGAAGCCCAAACTCGCAAGCTTGAATCTGTAGGAGTGCAATTGGAACCCCAGAGATGCAATTTGCATCTCCTTCTGATAAATCACATCCCTAAAGACCTCCAGTGTCTCCTCCGTGTGCAAGATTTTTTCCTCAGCAATCCTCTTGTACTGGCTCGCCTCCATCTCCACCGCCGCCTTCTCGCCCTGGAGGCGGAGTATCATGGCGAGGGATTCACTGGTGGCCGTCGCCGCAGCCTCCCTCTCCACATCCAGCTCCGTGTACAGCCGCTGGAGAAGCTCTTGCTGAGCGTGTAGGGTTTCCATCAGAGCCTCCATACTCCCACCTGGCTCCGCCATGGCCCTATCCGTTGTATCCATTTCAAAGCTAGGTTCTTTCGTGACTAATTCAACTTCTGAAACCCTAGGCACTCAATTCAGCGGCAATTATTCAACATTCAGTGACGCGAGAGCCAGGGATCAAGAAACTATACCTTTGGACGGCGGTTTTAGCGACGAAATTCGTTCGGCTGGCCGGAATTCCAGCAAGAGCGTTGATTTGCGCTTACGCCATTTGAAATTTTCGGAAATTCAGAGCAAGAAACTGAAAAAACCGGTGGAACCGATCCACCGACTTCTGGATGAAGTTGTTGCTGATTCCGGGTTCCGACACCGCTGATTAATACTCGTTCAGAAAGAAGGAAGCACAAACTGAAGACGATTTCAGCGACAGCAACGGAAATCGTTAGGAGAGGAAGGCGCGAAGATCACGCGAGGAGGAATCCAGGGGAATGATGATCGAGCGAAGATGGAGCGTGCAGAGGAATTTGGTAAAGATGAAGACCTCTCAATTCCGTTTGTTTCTCAACCTTTTCCCAACGGCTCCTCTCCTTAGTTTTTCACATATTATAAAAATAAAATATCAAATTTTGATTGGTTAAATTTATATTATTTGAAGTCTTTTTTTTTTCTTGAAAAAAAAAGAATTATTTTTTAATAAAAAAAAATAGAGAATTATAATAGGAGATGCTTTGTATAATTGTATATATAAAATGGGAGTTAATTAGATTACTTTTTTTTGGTTGAATTAATTGTATTATTTGATTAATTAGGGTACAATGATTTTGCCTCCTACCATTTCTTACCCCTTTAAGATGGGGCCTTAAAGAGACAAATTCATGAATGGTTATTTGATTTGACTAAAAGGTTGTGTTTGAAATGGTATGATTTGGTCTCTTGGATCGGTTTAAAAAGAAAGAAATAATTTGATTGCATGCGTTATTTTGTAAAAAGAATTAGCATTAATGTAAAAGCCTTTTCTTTTTAAAATGGATTGGAGAAAAATCATTTTATGGATTGATGAAAAGATACTTTAGGGAAAATGTGTGTTTTATCTTACTTCTCTACAAAATATACCTTTTTGATCAAACTTCGATCATACTCCATTCGTTAATTAAAATTTGATATTTTATTACTCACACACATTTTTTAGGTGTTAAAACTATATAAGATATTAATTTTTTTTAACAATTTCATACTTATTACAATTAAGTATGAATTTATAAAAACAAATTTAAAAAATATTAATATTTTATATAGTTTTTATCATTTTAAAAAGGCGTACATGAATAGTAATTGACAAGTTTTAGTTGACAGATGAAGTATTTTTTTTGCAAATTTTTTTCAATGTGAAAAATTGTAAATACATGTATTTAATTATTATGGAGCATTATTATTGTAATTGTGCAAATGTGTATATGAATAATAAATGGAGGCACAAAAATGACAAAACTCTAGTACTAACTAAAATAGGGTAGTAGCCAACAGTTGTTGAAATTAGTGAAGTTCATTAATAACGTGTGTTAAGAAGGAATTTTTTTCATATTTATTTTGTAATGGTAGATATAAAGGATCAAACCATGTTTAATTAATATAAATAAATGAAAAAATCCCTTCAAAATAAATGGGTAAATTAAATAATGAAGTGATGTAGGAGTTCACTGATATGAATCAAAGGGTATTTGGGTCAGGTTCAGGGGCGGCCACAGGGTGGGGCGGGCGTACGCGGCCGCCCCACATTTCGACCCACGCGTCCTGGGGTTTGGAAAAAAAATTAAATTTTTTTTATATATATATGGTAGTGTTGTAATAAGTAAAACTATGATAAATATAGAATCAATTAGTCTACTTTGCTTAGTTGGTTGATGGAAGGAAGGAAAGTAACTTTAGACTCAAAGGTTGGGGGTTCAATTCCCACTACTCTCCCTTTTTTTTTAAAAAAAAATTCACCTCCCTAAAAATAGCCTTTTTATTCTTTTTTCAACTTACACCCCTACTTTCTTTGTTTTTACCCCTTATTTAATTATATTCTCACTTCCCGACTTCCCTATTATATACAAAGTATCTAGCTATAACTAATTAAACCCCATAAAATTGGTGAAATTAGCCTCCTTTTTTTTTAAAAAAAAATTCGTCTCCCTCAAAAAAGTTTTTTTATTCTTTGTTCAACTTGCACCTACTCTCTATGTTTCTACCCCCTTATTTAATTATGTTCCCACTTCTCGAGCTCCCTATTATATACAAATTATCTAGCTATAAACTAATTAAACCCCATAAAATTGGTGAAATTATGATTTGATTATGAGAATAAATTTTGTGAAATTTTCATTAGAGTTTGTGATTTTGAGAATAAATTTTGTTTTTTAATTATTGTGTATGTGATTTTGAGAATGAAATTTATGAATTGAATTTGGGGTTTGTGAATTGAATTTGGGGTTTGTGAATTGAATTTATGAAGCTTTATGCAATATTTGTATTTTCGTAACCTATATATTCAAATCACAATTTCTGTCATGTCTTTGGAAACCAAAAGATATTATAAATTTGATGAGTTTGCAATCCTAGCTAATATGCAAAAGCCTTGAATTTAGCATGATTGAATTTCGATAAATTTACACTTCTAAATATGACAAATGCCTGATCGAATTTCCAATGAATGACGAGAAACAACTATCATAGCAACAAAGCAAATGTAAGCAAATATAAGTCTACTTTTCTATAATCCACTGTTAAGTTGAAAGTCGTAGCTTGGGTAAAGGAGGTTATTCAATGTCATTATCTCAGTACACATTAGAAAATTTTGCCCCACCTTTCGGAGGATCCTGCGGCCGCCACTGGTCAGTTTGCTATAGAAGTTAATTAAAAAGTAGCTTAAAAGAGATGAAGTGCATTTAAAAGAAGATTTTTGTTTTATAAAGTTTTCTAAAATGTGGTCATGTAGAAGAAAAAAAAAACATCATTTAAAAGGTGGTGCTTTATGAATAAATAACAATTGTAAACATCAAAGTGCATATCACTTGTATTTAAACAAATGAAACCATATGATACTCCTAAATAAATTCTTTTGTGGCACTTGAATGGTTGATGGACCGATGGGAGGGAATTTCAAGTCCAACGGCTACATAGGGATACAATTGTAAATAAAATATGTTAAAAAATCACATTAATTAATATTGTATTTCAAAATATTTCTAAATATGAATGTTTCATAGATCGATCTATAATAGTGCTTTTAAATTTGTACTAATGTTTGTTTTAACCAAAATGACTCATATTAATGTTTAAACATGAGTTGGAATGAGAACTAGCCCCTTCACTTTTTGAACTTAAATTTTCAAGGGAAATTTAAACAAATATTCCGTAACTTATGAAATTATTTTTGTTTTATATCATAAACTATACAACTTCCTAAAACCATCCAACCTTTAAAAGCTTTACCGTCCATGAGTAAATCTTGTAATAAGATGACATGTAGAAAGTTGGTGAGATGTAGAATGTTGATGTGACTTGCTAAATTGATGATATATTAGAAAGGAAAAAAAAACTATAAAAATATTTAAGTAAAATGGAGATTTTAAAAACTTTCTTTATGATTTATTTTATAACTTTAGGCTTTTTGTTCAAAGACACATGATAAATAATATCCAATCTCTTTTTGAATTTAAAACATTTTACAACTCATATCACCTTCTCAAGTGTTATCTTATAGTAACTTGTGTGATATACTCATTAAACAAGATTTTTTAAGCTAACAATCTCAATGCACTCCAAACGCGCGATATTTTGCGAAAATTAGAGAACAGAAATAACCTCAAAACATAAATAACATTCAGTACGCCTTTTCTTCTAACAAATTATTTATCAGACTAAAAAAATTGACTTGTTATACGCACGGTTCTAATTTACCAAATGTACGATGGGCTTCCGGTGTTGGTAACCCTTTTTGGCTTGGAAAAAAATTGTTGTCACATGAACCCGATATTGGCAAAATAACTGCAAATTTTACTGACACCAACTTTCCATATTGACAAACTTTTTGCAGGCCAAAAAAGCCCATCGGCACCAAAAGCCGGTAAATTATCATATAATTAGCGAAACTTGACCATGCGTATAACTAAAAACAAATGGTTTGAACTTCTTAGGGCAAACTGCTGAAAACCACCCCTTAAATAAGACATATTGTTCAAAATCACCTCTTAAAATCAATATTGCAGAAAACCACCCTTTGTATAGCTTTTGTTTACCAAAGACCATCCCGCCTCTACGTGCCATTAGGGTTTCATTAAATGTATTTGAAAAAACCAAAATTACCCCTATACATATCATTTTCTAGTTACAACTCACTCTTTGCCTATCTTTCTGTACATATGTACAACTGTACACACTTTGTTAATTGAAATTATTCAACAACTCTCACGGTCCTATACTAGGCCCCCTTCAATCTGTGCCTAAATCTCTCTACAACTCTTATGCAAGATCCCTTCAATATCGCCTCTCTATGATAAGGTTATTTTGGTAATTTACCAATTTTTCCCTCTAATACTTAACGAAATCAGTGATGAGGTGATCTTTGTTAAACAAAAGTTATATAAAGAGTGATTTTCTATAATATTGATTTTAAATTTTAAAGGTAATTTTGAGCAATATGCTATATTTAATGAGTGGTTTTCTGCCGTTTACCCAACTTCTTAATACTACTAAAAAACTTTATGGCCCAACACATCAAGGCCCAACAAATGAGCCCAATCCGGCCCAATAAAAAAGGCCCCAACCTTATCCCCTCCACCTTCAAATCCTCGGTCTCTTTTTGCTGTCCCTCGCACCCGCCATGTCTGTTGCTCCGAGCTCCCTCTCACTTCATTCTCTCTCCTCTAGCCCCAAACCTCGAAGCTTATACGCCATTCCCCGGCGGTGTCTGTCTCATTCCTCGAAACATCTTTTCCAAATCAGATGCGCGAGGAGGTAGCAGAGGACGGGGAAACTTCGGTACCCTTCGGAGAAGAAGAAGCTCAGAGAAATCAATAAGCAGAAGATCGATGTAAACAACAAATTCCAGGGTTTGTAGGCTTTCTAAGCTGGGAGTCGAGGTTGAAAGGGACCCCGGGAAGGATTTTCTAGGGATTTCTGATGCTCTCCTCGAGCAAATTGCTGAAGTTCTCAAATTCCCGGTTAGTTTGAACTCTAATCTCGACATCGCTTGCGTAGTTTAGGGTTTTCGAAACAGGAAGGGTTTTCTGTTGCTATTTCATGCCGGAACTTGAACGATTTTGGCTTATTTGTCCCTTTTTCTGTTGTGATTTGTCCGTTTGAACTTAAAATTTTCGAAAATTTGCAGGTTGCTTCTATGCTTCCAGCCGAAGCTTTCGCTGTTGTAAGGAAATCATTCAACGCGAGAAAGGTGTTGCATCTTCTTGTCCTGAACCCGTTTTGTTCCTCATTTAGGTAGATTATGATGTGTGAATGGATTGTCCTAATGTACTCATTGAAGTAATAGAGATCTTTGCTGTTATTTAATCTGATATGTGTATGTACATTTTCCCCCATTTTACTTTTAGGTAATGAAGGAGCCTAAATTTGCATATTCGGTTGATATGGATCCTTTGAAGCTTCTTGACCTAGAGCCACGAGTTTGGGATTTCATTTCCAAACTGGAGCCTAGAGTTGGGCACTTGGGCTTGTTGAGCATATGCCTCAAACAGATAGTTCAGGTGACTTGATGAGTATAACAAATGACTGGAAAAAGAAAGAGGAAGATGTAGCTGTGGAGGCAGAAGCCAGAAGGGCATGTCAGTCAGTCTAATGGTTCATGTGTGCGATTAGCAACTGAAAAGCCAAAAGTTGCAGTTGTCGGTAGTGGACCTGCTGGCTTGTTTACAACCCTTGTCCTTGCAGAACTTGGTGCAGATGTTACCTTGATCGAGCGAGGACAACCTGTTGAGCAAAGAGGGCGTGATATTGGTGCATTAGTAGTTCGTCGGCTCATACAATTGGATAGCAACTTTTGTTTTGGGGAGGTGATTTACTGGCTTGTTCAAGAATAACAATCTTCTATTAAGTGTTCTTTCTTGAGCATTAAATCGGTTAACCTATTCTGATTCAGTAGCCTGCTGGTATATATTATAATGTGAATGAATAATTATAACTTATGAATCGGGGTATTTTAGACAACATTCCACATGTGCATGCACACACTCATACATGTACTGTACCCATCAGCAATATGTAAATGACTAACATTTTAGAATGCCTCTAGGAGATATCCGATTCTTATCTTACTGGGAGAAGGGCTGTGGACTTCTGTCGGAGAAGTTCCTGCTCTTTGTATTATACTAGGCATAATGTGCCTCGATCAACATAAGATGACAACAATAAGTAAGACATGTGACAAGCCCTTGCTCTCTCTTACTAACCGAACCTTTTTGCACTAGTTGTAAGATTTTTATTGGTTTAATTTGCATCTGCTGGGACATTTTCTTGAACTTTAACATATTAGAGTTAGCCTTTTTTTTTGTTTCACATATATCATCTACTAAAGCCAGTTCACATCTTGTGGAGCTGATTGATAGTTTAATAATTTTGAGCGGTTTGATAAGGACTTATGTGTGGCAGGGTGGTGCAGGTACCTGGAGTGATGGAAAACTCGTAACTAGAATAGGGAAGAACAGCGCCGGTGTCCAAGCGGTGAGAACAGTTCTCTTAATAGTAGCCATGAAATATGCATGCATGTTTTGTTTCACGATGTCTCCTTTTGCCTGGACAGATTGTTCGTGTTATTTGATTTAGTAAGAAGAAGAAAAAAAAATTAAATCAATTGGTGCAATTACCTTTTTATAGGTTATGAAGACACTAGTTCATTTTGGCGCTCCAATGAATATATTGGTTGCTGGGAAACCTCACTGATAGGTTGGTTCCTCTGTTGCACAGTTTATGGCAGCATCTGCTTGGACTGGGAGTGAGTCATATGCCTACAAACTACTCGATTCCTAGTTGAATGATAAGCATGGTCAATGTTTTTTAGTTTCCTTTTATTCGTTTTGGCTTCTCAGCAATCCATAGATTCTGCTTCTAATTTCTGCAGGTTTCTGTCAAATTTGGAACAAGGGTTGATGATCTGATTGTGGAGGGGGCAACTGTCAAAGGAGCCAAAGTTTCTAATTCTAATGAAATCTTGCCGAGTGATACACATAATGTGGCTTATGATGTAGTTGTTCTGGCAGTTGGTCATTCTGCTAGAGATGTATATCAGATGCTTCTCTCACATACCATGGATTTAGTCCCCAAGGATTTTGCGGTAGGTGCCTGAATACATGAAGAAATCTTTTAATCAACATTAGCGTTGCTCATCCTCAGTGCTTGAGTAAATGACAAATTCAACTCAGTTGATTAATATTTCTGACAACAATCTGAAGGTTCCCATTAATTTTCATATCGTATCTGCTTTTTTTCCACCTGTCCCTGAATGAAAGTCATGTGGATTGTAGGTTGGGTTGCGGATTGAGCATCCACAGGAGCTGATAGACAGGATACAGGTTTGTGTACTGATACGTCTGATACTAGTGCTTAGGAGTTAGGACCATTGTTGTTTGCAAGCTCCACCTTTTCCTTGTACAGTTGTACTTATATTTTCTACAAAAATGGATAAACATTGAAAGTGGCATAGATTTAATCCATGATAATACAGACTTCAAAGTTCAAAGGTTTAAGTGCTGGTTTTGATTTGGCCTACTGATCAGTTCAGTTTAATGAACTCAAAGCCGGAACTTTCATAGTATTCCATTGAATTTGCACTCCAGTACTCTGGATTGGCTTCTGAGGTACAAAAAGGAAGAGGGAAAGTACCAGTTGCAGATTACATGGTTACGAATTATCTACGTGAAGAACGTGCTGATTCTGATTTGGAATCTCTGAGTCGTGGTTGCTATTCATTTTGCATGTGTCCTGGAGGTCAGGTAAATTTTATGAGGACCGTGATAATAAGGAGCTGTATAATCTCGCCCCATCTTATTTGACCCTGCTGAAATGTACTAACAGATTGTTCCCACCAGTACAAATCCCTCAGAGTTATGTATTAATGGCATGCCATTTTCTCGACGCTCATCAAGGTGGGCTAATGCAGCAGTTGTGGTTACAGTCTCATCAAAGGACTTTGAATCCATGAATCTCCATGGACCTCTTGCAGGTGTTGGATTTCAGGTAGTTCTTTGCTTAAAATTTACTAAGGCATTGCTAAAGAAAAAGAGAAATCAACAGCACCTAAGATCTTACCCTGATGATTATAAAAGAAAAGATGAATATGCATTTCTTTCTTCCCCTTCCAGCAGCAGCACTATAAAAAAACTGGAATGGAATAGCTGTTGGTTGTGTTAACAAAGCTTCTTTTTCCTTTATTGCATGTCATTTGCTTTTTTAGTAAAAGAAAGATAATTAATTAACATGGCATATGAATATTATGAAAGTTTTTATTAATCAGCTATAGAGGTATCAAATTTGTGTATAGCAAAAACTGCACATTACTTTATCTCATACCGATTTACCTCTCGTATAGTCATAATGTCTTTCCAAGTTCTATTATTTTAAGACTAATTCTTCATCGTTCAGTGGGAACTAGGGAGGTGGAAATTTTGTGGCCCCTGTTCAGACGGTTACTGATTTTTTGGAGAACAAATTGTCTGGTAGCATCTCTACCTTCTTCTAAAATTACATATCCTAATACAAGTTTTCTTTGTTTTAGTAAAATTGGCTTGTTTCTGCAGCTGCACTTGTACCACCGTCAAGCTATCGTTTGGGGGTCAGGCAAGCACCTCTTCATGAGTTGTTTGCAGATAATATAACTAGGGCACTCCAGGATTCAATCTCAGTGTTTGACAAAGAGGTTTGATTGACTTATTAGTTATGGATACATATTTTTCACATCTAACAAGAGGGCCTCTACATGTATCTGCTAAGCTGACCCTTTTCTGTTTTTCTCCTTTTCAGTTACCGGGATTCATCTCAGAAAATGCACTCCTACATGGAGTGGAGGTATTCGTACTCTTTCATCATTATCTCTTGTTTCAGCAATTTATCATTATCATGACCTTGCTTTGTATACTTCATTAGGAGAATAGATTAGCAAGTGGCCTATTTCCAAAGAAGAAAAATGAGGGACCATTATTAATATTCTTTAACCATGATCTGTTCTAATTTTTATTTTTGGACCATGAACCCATGATGGCTATCCTATCCAACTACTTTATGACCCACTTTCCAGATAACTTCTAGAGAACTAATTTATCAATATTGTAGGTTTAGATTGCTGGATAACTTTATCAGAGAATCTCTATAACAGCAGTAAAGCCTGTAAAGTTATAACGGATTTTTTTTTATTGGGTGAGTTCAGCATTTTTGAGCCCCTTTAAAAAATTGTTTATTTTCAGACAAGAACTAGCTCCCCCATACAGATCCTACGCAGCGCAGAGACCTATGAGAGCACGTCTTTAAAGGGGCTTTACCCTGTGGGGGAGGGAGCTGGTTATGCTGGAGGAATAGTGAGTGCTGCTGTCGATGGCATGTATGCCGGTTTTGTGTTGGCAAAGCAACTGGGTTTGTTTTCTGGTGACATCGAGTCTGTGCTTGGAAGGGCCCAGAATTCCGCCTCTAACAAGTACTAATGTCTGCATATTCAGTTTTTATTCATCCAAGTCTCATAAGAAAGAGCGAAATGACAGTTCTGTCGACACAATTCTCCCAGACTGGAAAAATCTGTCACTGATGATTGGAAAAGGAGAAAAGTTGGTGAAAGTATACCATATATGAGATCTGAAGCCACAAAATTTTCCGAGTTGAGCTGGTTTGCGCCAGAAACGAGCAGGTACTGTCGCACTGACAATCAGCATTGGAATCCATAGTGATAGCATCACTCTGTAAATTTTGAAAGTAAACTGACAGATTAAATATGTAACGGTTTGTCGGTGAAATTTCCTGAATTTTGTCTCCAATTTTGCATCTGTTCAACTGAATTATCAGGGAAAGCCCTGCTAGATAGGCAACTGGAGTTGATTAAGAGTGATCAAACAGGCGTCCAACTGCAAACGAATCGTGCTTTGGCTGTTTATTGTAAGGCTTCAGGGGTCCAGGAAACCGAAAGGAGCTGAGGACCACCATTAGCAAGCACCCCCCTTGCCCGCTTTTGGATCATAGAACCAGTACAGGAAACTCGACATGTTGAAGTGGGCACATCAGCACATGTACCTCGAAAAGGACTGCGCCAATGAGGCGGTTTTGGTATCGCCTCCCCTCACGAAATCGCTCAAACTACCTAGAAAGACTGATATCAAGTTATCATCTCTAAGATGAAAAGGGTATGTAGAATAGATTGATACAATACCTATTATTATAACATTCATCCTTAGGAGTTAGTTGATGTCTACCAACTTGGATCTCTATACTCTTTAGAGAGTGCATGTGAAGCTGTAAACTATGAAAAAGATGGGTAAAGATTTAACATTATTCCTTCCTAGCACATGGCCTGGTTATTAAAGAATTAGAGAGAGTGAATTGCAAGTACAAAAGTATCTTGTTTGTTGTAGTAGTAAAGGATAGGGAAAGCAACAAATATGAACCCATTCATTGTGTTGGTATTATCTTATCTTGGTTCATTTTGCAAAAACTAACCCATTTTAAATTTGAATTTGCAAAAGTAGCCCATTTTTACGAGGTTTGCAAAAATAACCCATATCGAGTGAAATGAAAAACCTTATTTGTTTAACAATAACATATTTTTGAAAGAAAAAAAATTGAGTTATTTTTGTTAAATGCTTCTTGAGAGCACATTTCTCCATTTTAGGGATTTTGGAGAATTTAAAGGATTGTTTTAGTATAGTACAATTCTCATCCCATTATCCAAAATAAAAAAAACAGCAAGAAAAATAGAGAGTTTCTCCGAATCTTGTTGGAGTTAGAGTAAAAATAATTCTAAAAATATGTCTTTTATTTTCCTATTTTAAGAAAAATAAAAGTTGAGTTATTGATCACAAGATCAAGTTAAAGGCTAACACTTCCGCGAAGCCACCCGTTGGCTAGCCTTGTCACGAAGTGTCAAGGCTTGTTGAAAAGAGACTGGAATATCCAGTTGCGTCATGTATTCCGTGAAGCGAATCGCGTAGTGGATTATCTAGCTAGCTT
Source organism: Persicaria maculosa (assembly GCA_963922045.1). Classification (NCBI taxonomy): domain Eukaryota; kingdom Viridiplantae; phylum Streptophyta; class Magnoliopsida; order Caryophyllales; family Polygonaceae; genus Persicaria; species Persicaria maculosa. The sequence continues at coordinate 4,703,959 of OY998252.1, forward strand.
AGCTTATAACTATAACACTGGAGTGTCTGTATTGCTTGACCTGCCTGAGGGTGCTATTTCTATTCTGCATGATGATGTGAGGGGTAGGGTTATCCCCCATATGCTAACTATTTAGCCCATTTTTTTGTTATCAATAAAGCGCGTTTGAAACGCGAAGAGCACAACCTCTCCTTTTGACCAAAAAAAAAAAAATTAGGATCCTTACCGATAAAATAAATTCTTTATAATCCTTATATATATAATCAATCGATACATAACGATAAACGAACCCAAAAAATATTGGTTAACTAACAAAATTGTCATTTTAGGTTTGCGTGTGAAGAATAGGAACACGGTTGAGAAAATTCAAAACATATTTTCAAATGAACAAACAAAGACAAAAGCAGTTTCCTTTGGTAATAAATACTCCGTATTTAAATCGTGGAATTAATTAAGGTCACATTTTGTCAATAAAATTATACAAATGAACCATACTTTTAAATTATACCACAGTTAACATATATTCACGAAATTTGACATCATAAGGAATTAAGGAGTTGAAGATATGATATATGTTTGGTTGTGATTTGGTCCATCTAACAACACCAAAATGGACGCCTTAGCAAAATTTGACTCTCCATCTAATTTGACATAAAAATTGGACCCGATTCTAATAACTTATCCGATTCAGTTGTCAATACTATGGATTGATTGATATATTCCATAAATTTGGAAAATAAAATTATGATCAAATTGAAAAGATTTTAACTAATGGTTGAGATTCAGGGTTCCTTTATTTAATTTTGTAGGGTTTAAAAATTATAAAAAGTTGCCCCGTCGGGATGGCCTGGTGGTGAGAGCATAGGGGTGGGAAGGAGGTCCCAGGTTCGATCCCTGTCTCTGCCCCTTTTCTTGGGATTTCCAACCAAGGTTTGTCTTGCTCCCCACCAGTGGGTCGAGCCGGTCGGCACAAGCCGGTTTACCTGGTACGTGGCTCTTGCCGGCTGGGTCACGTACTCGGGGTTTACCTCTAAAGATGGGTTCCTCGTCATAAAAAAAAAATATAAAAAGTGTCAAATTTACGAAGTCCTCTAAGTCATTTAACAAAATGCTATTCAAATTAAGCGGTCATTGAAATCTAAACCATTTATTTAGAATTAAGTGATTAGGATTTAATCAACTTCACATGAAGTTATTTTAGCAACTCTATGGGATCCAAAGTGCAAATTAAGAGGTAGAGAATCCAAAATATGTAGCCTCATATCTAACGAAAAAAGAAAAATTAGCAAATGTAATGATTCTAGAAGTTATCTTATTAACTTCCCTAAAACATTATTAGTCTAATAATTACCTAATATTTCCAATTCCAATATTCTTATTTTTGTGGTGATTAAACCCTAATTAACATGGAGATTAAGGAAGTGATCCGGGATAATATTGGCTTCACTTAATTCATTGTTAGTCATGCTATGTCAATCTCATTTTTATAATTTTACTAGGGTGGCATGCCCGTGCTACGCACGGGACAATTTTTGTGTCAAATATGTCAGTTTAATCAGATTTAGTCTATAAATAACTGAAGAAATAACACGTGAGATTTAAAATGTTGAGATATTCATAGATTGTAGAAAAAATGACTTGAAGTAATCACCAAGGAAATATGAAATCGCGCAATGTCTAATAGTAGACCTTACTGAGTTGTCACCAGTAACATAGAGCACATGAGTTAATCTCTCTGATGTCATTGTATTATTATTGTTATTATTATTATATTGTAATTTCAATATATATACCACAATGTGTATTGAATTGGCTGGGGTACGAAAAGTGTAGATAATACACTATAATATATACTACCACACTGTGTATTTTAATTTATAAGTCCATGAATTAACTTCAAACTTATTTGTGTTCATGAGATGCCACGCATATATACTACTTTGTTTATAGCAAAAATCTATCATGTTCGCACATCTATTATAATCTAATTATTGAATCAAGTAGTCAATTTGCACCACTTTCTCATCATGCTCTCTCCTCCCGAGCTCTCTCCGCGCAGCCTCCATCATCTTCCTCTGTTGCAATGTTAACTAAATTAAAATAGATCTCAACATATGTTTTAGATTGTACAATAACAATTATAAAAACAGAAAAGGAAGAAACATGTGATTGAGGGTACTATGACCAAATATATATTGTATATATGCGAACAAATTTGAGAAACTACTTAAATAATACGGAGTATTTAGATGAATAAACTTTATAAAAAAATAGATAATCTCACCAATTCGGTATATGATCACAAATCATTGTATAAAATATTAGAGTGTGGGCCTTTGACCTTTCTTCGAGCATTCTTACCTTGGTATAGGTTGATATGGTTTCGGCAATCAAATAGAACCGGTCTATAATTTACGAATAAATAAATAAAATCACTGTTTCAAAACCATTAATCCATCATACATACAATTTAGTTACAAAATTGCTAAAAATATGATTAATTAAATCAAAATGGGTACCTGATGCTCGGTTTTTTCTATTCAGCATTCTCCTAAGCTTTTGTGTCTTTTGACGAATAAATAAATAAAATCACTGTTTAAAAACCATTAATCCATCATAAATACAATTTAGTTACAAAATTGCTAAAAATATGATTAATTAAATCAAAATGGGTACCTGATGCTCGGTTTTTTCTGTTCAGCATTCTCCAAAGCTTTTGTGTCTTTTTAATTTGTCCGTTCCGCTAATATAAATCATTCGATCACCTCCCTTTCATACATCAACATCCTTGTATATGCAAAGACATATAATTTGTCATTCAATTAGCAATAAAATGGCATAGAAACTACAAAGACATCTAATTTGGCATTTAATAAAAAAAAAGAATTTCAAAAGTTATAACGGTGAAAATTAATGATGTGATATCCATTCAAAATTAATTATATTAGATATCATATATCTAAGCAAAGAAAATGTAGAGGCTGACATCTAATTTGACATTTAATTAAAAAAAGAATTCCAAAAGTTATAACAGTAAAAATTAATAATGTGTTAACCATACAATTAATATTATATGTACAAAATTATATTATATTGGATACTATCACATATTATAAATTTAATGACCAAATTTTTAAAAAAACGAACATTATATATTACATATATAAATTTAATGACCAAAAAATTAATAAAAGATGTAGCCATGAAGAAGTGGAAAAAAATAACTATCAAGGTTTGAACCTTTGACAAAGAGGTAGTCCCCAACAACTATAGTCATTGAGCTAAGAATGCAAGTTGATCCAAATTGAATAAGAATACAAAAATAGTGTAAATTTTCATGAACTTAATAGTATCAATAAATTGCCCTTGAACACAACTTTTTTATGGATTATTATTATATAGATAGATAGATATTATAGATGGATAGATAGATAAAAAAAATAGTATAGAAGCATTTTTTAACACTACATCATTATAATCCCAACGAAGGCTTACTTTGTTTTCGAATTGCAATTAACAATGTTATAAATTTGTTTCTTTGAAATTGTAATAATAGGGGATTACAAATCAAAAGAAATTGCTAAAAGCATTATAAAATTTATCCGCTTTCATGTTCAAGTGGTTAACACGTTTATACCCGGATGCCCGCTCTATATTTACCAATTCAAGGTTAACACGTTTATAATTCGCGGTAAAAAAAATCATAGTTAATCATATAAAAGCATTATAAAATAAAATGACAAAGATGACAAATGCCAAAGTAGGAAAATAAAATAAAAGATGTAGTTATTGAGGTTTGAACCTTGGATGATGGGATTCTCATCAACAACTACTACCATTGGGCCAAAGAAGTTATTTTGATGCAAATTGAGAATATAAGAAAAAATAGCAAAATTTTTGTGGAGTTAATAATGGCAATAAATTGCCCATGAACACAACTTTTAAGGTTTATATATATAGATATAGATTGAGTAGTTAATTTAATTTTTATTTTATTTTTTTTAAAAGAGATTTGGCGCTTTATAGATAGGTGCTTATATATGATACACAAAATTAGATAAAATAAAAGGTGTTAACTTGATTTAGGTAAGAAATTAATGAAAATATGTATAAAGATGGATGAGAGAGTATGTTGGGGGTTATCCTTGTTTATTGAAGGGTCGATTTCATACATTAGCCTTAAAATGAAAGGCCACTCCTATTAGAGTGTTAAGAGATACACCAATTTTGGACCACCTTTTTTTCCATTAATTGGCAACATTTTATGTATTAGTTTAATTTTTTGTATTTAATATCTTTTCTAAATTTCTCTATACATGTCTCTTTCTTTGTTTTTCTTCTTCTTTCATCTCAATGTAAATAACTTCAAATTTGGGAAGTGTTAGTATTTTTTTTAACTAGGTATAAAAACGAGAATATATTCTAAACTATATATCTAGTTAGTTTTTTTTAAATGAATTAAAGATAGTTATTGTGAGATTTTTTTTTCTGAAAAGATAAAATAATCTCGTTCTCAAAACCCTGAATTCATTTTTTTAATATCAATCTGTATTTTTATTTTAGTATATTGTTAATGTTTTCATCTAATTATTACTCCGTACTCTATTTATTTATATTACTCTCACCGTTTAAAAATATAAGTCTTTTTAGGCTTAGATTTTTGTTTGAAAATATAAGTCATTTTATGATTTTCTTAATAGCCATATTCATAGATCACTCAATCTCATCATACATACACTCACTGAACCTAATTCATCATGTGGAGATGATGGACACTTATCTAAGTAATTAGATAAATAAAAGGAGATAATAATTCAAATGAAAAAGGTAAATGATGGAAATAAATATAAATAAACGAAATATATATTTTATATTTTCCGCCGTTTCTCAGTTAAAAAAATAAAATAAAATCCCAAATTGTTAATAAGAAGGAGAAGGTGGCGCGAAATTGACGTCCTCTTCGCAAATCTCCTCAACGTCCCTTTCTCTCTCTTAACAGAAATTTCCATATCTCCTCCTTTTCCGTTTCTTTTCTCTCTCTATATCCTCTCTACTTCCACCGCCATTGATTTCTTCGATTGACTGCAATTGTCGCGTTTAGCTGATCGCTAAAGGTGGAATCTTTGTTCAAGCTTCAAACCAAGGATTTTGGCAGCCAAGCTGGCAAGCTTCTAGTGGAATCAGCCAGCTACAAGTTCAATTTCTCCTCCAGGTGAAAGTAATTTCCGATTTCAAATCAGTTGTCTTGGAAAAGCTTCGTGTCGGAATTTTGGAAATTAGTTCGAATGTGTGAAAAGTTAGCTTCTAGGAGAAGCGGTTTTACCGATTGAGTTCACCGTGTTCGGGTTTAGCTTCAAAATTAGCAGATCCTGGAAGCTGCTTAGGTTTTTGGTGCGCTTTGTCGCTTTGTTATGGTCTGTGCGATGAATGTTGTGGCCTGGAGCGATTTTGTCGGAAATAGTCCTGCCAAATTCAGATGCCATGTAACCCATGTTCGTGACTTTCCCCCCCCCTTTCTTGAAAGGCCGGGTTCATGAATTCAATCAATCATTCACGAAACAGGAAAAAACAGCTAGGGTTTTAATAAAGTTTCGTTCTTGTACTACTTGTAGAAAAACAATTTGCTGCTAGGAAAATTCAAAAACACAAAACATGGGAGGTGCATCGCTGTTCGCTCCCGAATCTGGAAATCACAAGTCTAATAAGTCTAATCGAGGTCAACCTAAAAATTGTTTCTTTATTGATTTTTTTTTAGTTTCTTCTTCTAACCCTAAGAATCAGTGTTTTCTCATCACCCGTGGCAACTGATTTTGCCTCTTCTCTCTCTCTCTCTCACCCCAATTGACCTCCAAATTTTGGAGGGAGTGATGGCCGTTAATGCAAATTGTGATTGTCTCCATCTCCATTCCTCAGCCTGATTGGACCACACAAATTCAAATGCCTCCAAAGTATGTAGGAGTTCTGATATCTCCTCCTCTGCGTGGATTTGGGGTTTTCTTAAGAGACATTGGATACCTATTTACAATTTCTGCAATTAGATCTGGGCAGTGCCTGCAATTCTGCAAAGATGTATAATAATCATTTCTCCCTAAAGTTCGCAGCTTGCAATTTACATTTTCTTATCTTCATTCACTTTTATGGCTTATTCCTTTTTCACGTGCACTCATCTGTAGCATCTTATTGTTCTTGGCTTTGTGATTTATGTCAGATTTATATCCGGAAAAAAGATCATCTTTCAAGCCACTGGTGGTGCTGGTGGCTGTTTCTAAGTTGAACAGTGTGGATGGATGGGTGTGAAGCTCTGCATAGAGTGCACAGAAGAAGAGAATTGGATGCTATAAAGCTATCATCGGTTCCGGTTGAGAAGAGAAATGGCGCAAATACACGCCGATCTCGAACAAGAGAGGTTAATTCCAGGTTTAAGTCACCTACACCTCCTGATTCCAGGCGTTGTGCATCGCCAAATGTTACAAGAACCATCAATGCATCGACCCAAGTCACTGCAAAGAGAGCCATTTCGGAAGGGAGGAAGAGATCATCGGCTCCACCATCACCATCGCCTTCCACCACACCGGTCCAGGACACATCCATTGAGCTGCAATCTAGGAAGGTAACTGGCAGCAGGTTGCCAGAGTCGTCGCTATGGCCTTCAACGATGCGTAGTCTAAGTGTTTCTTTTCAGTCTGATTCTATTTCTATTCCTGTTAGCAAGAAAGAAAAATCAGTTAGTCCAGCCCTGTCTGATCGAACCTTAAAGCCGTCTTCAAATGTAGCACAAAAGAAGGCTGAAAGAGCTGAGAGGAGGAGTCCTTTAAGAGGAAGAAGCTCCTCTGATCAGTTAGAGAATGCTAGACCAGTTGATGGATCGCAAGCTCGTCTGATTGACCAACATCGATGGCCTAGCCGAGGAGGCGGCAAGTTATCTATGGATACATTGATGAAAGACATGGATATCTCAGATAAGGATGGACAAAGTCCAAGGATGATAACATTGCCAGGTATTGGGGTGACATCGCTTAGGAGGCTCTCTGCAGAAGGCATGTTACGCCCTCTTCATAGAACTATGAGTGATTCTGGAGCCGAAGGACAGGCACTACTTAAGGCGGTTGATGAAACTATGCTACGGGTTTCTATCCTGAATAAGCTCAGCTTGCCAAAATCAGCCACTAGCCCCAATTCAGTCATTTCTGGATTCAATTCCCATTCATTGTCAGCGTCACGATTACCATCACCAAGCAAGGCCTCTGCTTCTAGAGGTACTGCAAGCCCTACTCGGACCAGACCATCTACTCCGACATATTCAAGAGGTACAAGCCCATCAAGGATAAGGCCATGTAGTCCAACCCGACAATTGAGCATCGCCACTTCTGTTCTTACCTTTGCATCTGACCTTAAGAAAGGAAAGAAGAGTGCTAGCCAATTGGAAGATGCTCATCGCCTAAGGTTGCTATACAACAGATTTATACAGTGGCGATTTGCTAATGCCCAAGCAGAAGCTGCTTTGCATATTCAGAAACTCATGGCTGAGGTAGTTAGTTATTTATCTTTGTTGAGTTGTCTGCAATTGCATCTCCTGCATTTCTTGAAAAGATTTGATTTCTATATACATGGTCATTGATCAGCATGATGAAGCTTTTTGTTAGATCCGGTGAACTCCCTAATTTTAAAAACAATAAGTTCCACTTAGAAGATGGATCATTTAGGTGTGGCCTTTGGGTATTTATCAAAGGAATGTGAGTACTGTTGATTAGCATACCAACTGAATTTATACTGATGAATAACCTAAACTTGTAACTACATTGAATCAATCTAGCTTATAGGTTGAATATAGCATAAGTTGACGAGCATTAGAAGTGAATTGGTTGCTGCCATGGCCTGACGCTCAACATAAATTAGTTATGTCTGGTTTATGTTCTAACCGAAACACTGCACCATATTCCCACCACTGCCTAGTCCATCCATTGATTTACCTTTTTTCTTCTACATCCTCTTTGGTTTCTTCCATCGACATTAATTTTCACGTTTATAATTGTTTATTTTCACAACACAGGAAACATTGTACAACGTGTGGTGGGCAAATCTGGAATTGTGGTATTCTGTCATTACAAAGCGTATTAATCTTCAGCAGCTTCAGCTTGAGCTGAAGCTGAATGCAGTGTTGAATGAACAAGTAGGTCTACTACAACAGTGAAGTAGTTACTTCAAGACCTCAATTATATATCTATCGATCTACATTGTCACCTTTGTTTTAGAAGTGATTGGCAACATTGATGATTCCAATTTCTGTAGTATTTACTGCATTGATGAATGTTCAGGTGAGCTACCTTGAGGATTGGGCTTCGTTAGAAAGAGATCATTCTATATCATTAGCTGGAGTGGTTAATGATCTAGAGTCAAGCACTCTTCGACTTCCTATCACTGGTGGTGCAAGGGTATGCAAGTTTATAGAGAATCACAACCATATATTTGTTTTTTGTTTCACTTATCAATGCCTTTTCTCCTATACAGGTAGACGTGGTATCTTTGAAGGCTGCTGTCAGTTCAGCTGTTGATGTGATGTATGCAATGACATCCTCTATCCGCTGCGTGCTCTCAAAGGTGAGTTTGAGTTGGCCTCTCCATTATGGGTCTTGTAAGCATTGAAGCAAAAGGACTTGCAAATTAGACTTTCATAGATGTTTCCTAGTCTTTTCTTACTCTTATTGTTGAAGGAAAAGGACAATCTACGAGTTTTAAAATTCACAATTTACATTATTTTCAAGTTACTTGAATTTAATTTTGCTTTTCAAGATTTTTCCTTGATAAACTTGCTGATCACTTGAATTTAATTTACATAATTTAGGTGGAAGAAACAAACTGCTCGGTTTCTGAACTAGCTGAGATCGTAGCACAAGAGAGGGCCACACTTGATGAGTGTGACGCGATGTTAGCTTCAACTGCATCAGCGCAGGTCAGTAAAAAAAATCTAGAAGCAAGCAATACTCCTTAGCAAACATTGATCTCTATCCCTTTTTTATCCTTTCCTGAAACCAATATGACAGTTTCTTCCAAACATATGCATAAAGCCACACAAAAAAGCAAAGTCGTGTATTTCTTTGGAATTTTGTCAGGGAAACAGATGTGGCTGATGAAGTTTATGCAAATCAATATCTGGCTTGTGTTTACAATATTTACTACTTTTTCATGCTTGGTTTCCTTGGAATTTGTTGGCGTTTTTCTTTGTTTCCTGAGCCTCATTTTAATAGTAACATCAACAGGTAGAAGCATACAGCTTAAGGGCTCAATTGATTCAGCAGCTGCAAGGGCTACGGCAAAAGAATGTACACCTTCACCGAGCAATATAACCCCATGAACAGCTTGGCCTTCTGGGGGAAAAAGGCTTAAAAACCTATCTTTTCTTACATAAACTGGCGGCAGGATTAAACCAAATCCGAATAATGTGCAAGTCAGGGCCGGCCATCCTATGCCAGAAGTCACTATCCACCGTCGCCCATCAATAACATATTCAGGGTACGAACAGATTCTCTCCAAAAATAACTGACAAGAAGCTGATTTTTAAACTTGTCTTTGATGATCACTTGCTTTTGTTTCTCAGGATTTTGGATCAGAGATTTGAGCACCGACAGACGACAACCCCTCTTTTTTTCTCCAGAGTGTAAATTGATGTTTTCCACTTGTTTTTTCTTGTCTGTTGCCTTCCTTTTTTTTTTTGTTGTACCATAAGAATGTGACTGGTGGAGAGCTGTTGTTATTGCTCTTTCCAACTGTAAGTTGTGTTTTAGCTTAAAATGGAAGCAAATGCATAGAAATAGAAGGAAAGAAGAAAGGTATATCCAAGTTTTGTATCAAGTAGATCAGAAGATTTTTCAGCCTCCATCATGAATGGCCAATTTTCTTGATGTTACATTTTTCAAGGTTCTAGCAGATGAATATATGATGACAGTGAATACACCCTACATGACAGTATTTTATGACAGATAAACTGATTAATCTCTTGATGTCTCCTGATGTTATGAACTTGTGATGATGAATTAAACAATAGAGGGTTGCTAAGAAGTGTCCATCTTAGGCCTGAGTTTCTCTTAAGCTGGAAACAGATTCGTTTATCATTTTAATTCGTTGAGCTATAAAGGGACACAATCCAGTGGCATACTGTGACTTTGTTATAGTGAAATTGGTTCTTCACTGATGCATTTTAATAAACTGTGAAAGGGAAAATTCAGCCAGGATCAAGAACAGTTCAAGCTATATATATAAAAGTTCTTCTGAATCAATACAAAACTTGATTACACCAAACAAAGATTCAATCCATTACAACTCACAATTTGCAAACAGTTTTGAGGTGTAAGAAACACCAGTAAGTTTACATTGTTTTTTTTTTTTAGCAGTTGATACCGCATTGCTTAACGTCAGGCCCCTTTGTTTTGAGGACAAAAGGATCAATCCTGACCCATAGCAAGGAGAAGATGGAAGCCAAGAGGATAGACCATATGATCACAATGGTAGGTGTCCGGTTCTGCCGCCCCATAAGACCTTTGAGGAACGGGTAAAGATGGACGATCACCCAGAAGGCGAAGAAGAGTTTCCCAAACAAGGGTCCCCATGACTGGTAGCCATTGTTAATGGCATCCGAAATCCCTGCAACGACCCCTACCAGGTTGATGATCAAGATAGTGGTTGGTGGGATGAGGAGGGTTGTCCACTTGAACGCGTATAGCTCCCCAAACTCGTCTTCATCATCCATTGTCTTGGATGTAACTGTGAAGTTTGTGTCTATTCCAGCCAAGATCTTGAGAAGTCCCTGCACCACCGCGAAGAGATGGGCTGACACACCGCCAATCACCCAGAATTGCTCGTTTCTCCACCATTCCTCAATGCTAACTCCACTCCACCTCAGCTCGAGGATTCCAGTCGCAAAAATTGAGCAGAAGAGACCAATGAAGAAGAGACTTGCAAATGTGGTAATCTGAAATGCATTGAAATAAAACAAACAGTTTAAGAATCTTGTTTCTTTTACATGTCTTCAATGAGTTGGTTTCGGTAATGGTTACCGTAGGCATGATGAATTTTCCGGTTAGTAAGCAGATGGCAGGGAGTGTGCAGTAGGCCAGAAGAGGTAAGGAGGTGAAGGGATACACAGTTGTGTTGATGTATGAAAACCTCTCGAGCCATTTGAGATTACCGCCCTTGTAGCCATACCATACAGGACTATGACGACTAAAGAAGATCTCAACCGAGCCAAGAGCCCAACGGAGAACTTGGTTGAGACGATCTGAGAGGTTGATAGGGGCTGATCCTTTGAATGCTGGCCTCTTCGGCATGCAGTATATGGACCTCCAACCGCGGCAATGCATCTTGAATCCGGTTAGGATGTCCTCAGTAATGGATCCATAAATCCATCCAAGCTGCAAAACTAACAAATTTAGTCATGAATCATGATTGAAACCTGTGCTAGCTGTGCATTTGAGGATACATTACCTCTAGACCCCATTCGGTCTTATCTTCATAGCCGCAGCTGATAACATGGATGGCTTCCTTTAGCAAAGCCGCGGGGCTTGATGATGGAGGGACACCACCATCAAGCATCAAAGTTGAAGTCACAAAAATCGCGGATTGTCCAAATTTCTTCTCAAAGTTCATCTCAGAGACCAGCTGATTCTGGTCAGCTTCATATCCTGATGATAGATGATCATGATCAAAGTGGTGTGAGACTGTCATTACAGTTGGTTGTGATGAAACTTTCAGTAGCTATAGCTTATCATGTACCTTGAAGGGCTGCAGTTGCATCATCATCTGCACCATGTTTGCCATACTTTTGGTTCTTCTTGCGGCGCCCAAAGCATGGGCAACAGTCACAGCTTACCATCTTTGGTCTCTTTGCCTTCTTAGGAGGGTCATAGCCGTATAAAGCTTGCCTTCGAAACACACATCCCGTGCCCACATAAACCGGCCCTTGAATGCCATCTAGACCTTTCATGTTGATCTTCAACATTCAACAAAAACATGTTGTTAGTTAGTATCATGTGGAATCCAAAACATAAGTTGAAACTCAAACTGAAGCTGATCTTACATCAAAGAAGACAGTGTTCCTGTTGGCATATCGATCATTGGCGTCTATGCCATCAAATCTCTGTGGGAATTGGACATAGCAAACTTTTCTTCCGATTTGCGGATCCATCAAGAAACACATGGCCTCTCTCACAGCCTTGCTGTTGTTGATGTAATGATCACAATCCAAGTTGAGCATGAAAGGAGCATTGGTAAGAACTCCAGCCACTCTCACCTATAATACGAAACACGAAACCATCCCATGTTAAAGCAAGCAAGATACTATGAATCAGTTTGATAGTATTGATGTCGGATTCAGACTCACCAAAGCATTCATGGCACCGGCTTTCTTGTGGTGCTGAAAGCCAGGCCTCTTCTCACGGGACACGTAAACTAGACGAGGAAGCTCGTTCCCATCGGCATCATAGCCTCCACTGTGGCCTAGAAACACCTGGATCATGCCAGGATGGTCCCTTGTGTTGTTTCCCGGCCAAGGCGTTCCATCTTGCATGATCCATCCTTCTGGAGGAACCTTTGAAGCTTTCGCCACAAGTGCATTGATCCGAACTTTAAACTCCTCATACTCTCTCTGCAATAACAAAATGACATATGGTTACAACAACAACAACCCAGTATGGGGGTTCAGGATGTACGCACTCTTTCCACGAATAAGTCGAGAGATTACAATAGGATACTAGAACTACATGAAAGCAGGTCTCACGGAAGGGAAACAGAATCAGAAAAGAAGCAAGGACAAAAGGACATAACATCAAGGCGCAAAACTCTATACAAAATGACATATGGTTATGAAGCTCAAAACATATAGCTTAGATTGGATTTGATAGTGTGAGATAAGGAGATCAACAACTCAACCTTCATAGCGCGACGCTCCTTGACAAAGGTAGGCTGGACTTTGTCCTTGAGATAGTCGATCTTGAGCGAGAAGTACATCTCAGGAGCTCGCGGTTCTATGGAGAACTTCTTACAGAAAGGGACCCATTTCCTAGCAAACTCCGCGGTCTCAGAGAGTGCTTCGAATGTAAGCATGGAAGCTCCATCATCCGAGATGTAGCAAGAGATCTTCTCCACAGGGTAGTCCATTGCTAGAATCGACAGTGTAGTGTTGGCTGTTACGAGTGGCGGCTCCTTCAGTGGATCCACTGTACTTACAAAGATGTCTATAGGTGCTAACATATTCGGTTCGCCTTCTCTCTCGTACCTACCACCAACCACATAAGTTACACCAATTGCTAACACTTCATAGTTCATAACTTCATATATGTTCTTTGTGTGGAGGTTTACCTTAGCGAAAGGCGATCAAGATAGGTCTCGCGATCAATGGGGAACCACTTGGGGAACTGATCAAGGATCCATGAGAAGGCAAACCAGATTTCACAGATGACAGATGTCAGCCATAGGCCAATGGCATCATGGACAGGGTTAAGGATTCGGTATCTTAGGAAAATGGCTAAGACGAAAAGCCGGATGATTATCACCATCCTGTAAGGATTGACCTTGCTGGATGCAATTGGTACTTTCCTGGAGAGTGGCTGCCTTGCTTCATCAAGCCTGGCATTTCCGAAATTTGCAAGTCATTCGGATATGGATTGATCTCATGAAACTTTATAGTATATAGTAAGAGAAGTGTTTGTTCATACTTTGCTCTTTCAGGATCAACATACTCATCTGCCTCAGGTCCAAGATTCCCTTGCTGCAGCTTCCATTCATCCATTCGGTCCTTCCAGCCACCATCTCTCTTGTCGTCCCCCCTTGCACTCCCTGTGTCGAAGCAATTGAATAAAGGCTTTGTTAGAAATGAGTCCTTGACTATGTTTGACAAAAGGGTGGCTGATGGAGGAGTTGATGGAAACTTGTGAATAAAAAACATAAGCTCTGAAAAGCTTTGGTAAGTAGCTGATGAAAAAACTATGATTCCAAAAGCTAATTAAACTAAAATCTTATATTTATTTCATTTAAAACTATATAATATCAAAGCACAGACTCCGAAGAGCCACTTATTGTGTCAAACAGAAAACTCTGAGATATCAAAACCGACGAAGAGAGTGACTGACCAGGCTCAGAGAGTGGGTAGGGATGGACGCGTTTATGCAAGGAAGACGCCATCATCTGATCTCCAACATGACCTCCTAGAGGGAGCTCGCCACTGACCTGCGAGAGACAAAGGATAGTGATGACAATGCTGGTGATTAGTTGAGGCGATGTTAAGACTTTATTGTGCGGTGATGTGTTAGACTTACTGGTCTCGAATAGCCACCAGCTATGACCGCGGGGAACTGAGAGTTCTCTTCGTCTTCAGGACCTCTACCATAGCTCATCTTCCCATGAAGCATAGCCTCAGCAAGATGCTTGTTCTTGTTCCTCTCATCTTCAATGTTGAATTCGTGCTCGATATCATCTATGTCTTCTTCATCGTCGTCTCCCTCCACCCTCGGGCTCCCTTCAATCCCAGTCCCATTATAGATTCGATATATCAGAAGTTCCATCTCAAAACCAATTGGCAATAAGAGGAGTGTACGTACCTTTAAGCCTCTTGTACCGGGTCTTGCATTGGGGACAGAGCTGGCTCCCTTCACGCCTCTCGTACTCGTAGCAAGGCCTACAAGCAGGGAAACCGCACTCGTTGCAAGCCACGAACAAGTCTCCATCGACCGTAAGGCCAACCTCATCGCCACAGATCTCGCAAACTTGGCCGGTCAAATCCTTCAATGGCTTAGGCTAAATCATCCAAATAAACACCAAAAGAAACATCAGTAATTAATTAAGTACAATAATGTAATGTAATGTAACATATAGATACATCTCCAGACTCATGACCTCTTCATGGCCATGGATGACGACGAGCTCATTGCGGTTATGGGACCCCGCAACGAGACCTGCGCTGGCTTCCATGGCGGATGATATGATGGAGAGTACGTTGTGTGTTAGAGGAGGGAGAGGGAGGAGTTTTTATGAATGAAGAAGGTCATGGGAATCAATTAGATGAAAGCCATGGGTACACCTAAAACCTAATTGATGTTTCAACATGAGGGGAGGGGGGGATAGGTTGTTGGTTGCAAGGTCTCCATTGCCATGAAGTGAAGCTTCCTCATTGTTGATGATCGAGATCAACAGAGAGAGTCTCTCAGTCTCTCTCAACTACCTGTGCTTTTCTACCAACAACTGATGTGTATGTGTATCAGTGTATGTGGAGGCCTTTTTTGCCTTCTTAATTACTATATCTGGTTAGTTTTGTTTTCAATATCTTCAAATTTTGTACTTGTTTAAATTTTAACATGTAATGCACTAATGCAATTCTCTAGATCGATGAGTTTTCAGGAACAACCGAACAAGAACATCAACCAAATCATAGCTTGTACGTTTTAGTTTATCGGGTTGATTTTGCATTTGATAGGGTTTGTCTACGTTTATAATACAAATAGATAAGGCAGGTATGATACCACGTATGTCGATATGAACGTGGTACCCTAAACCCTATGTCGATTCGGACGTGTACACTACTATAATCTGTATTTAAGGTGTATCTAAGTATCTAACCACAAATAATTAAGCCCATAAAATATGTTACTAACAAACAACTAAATGTCAAAAATTGGAATTAGGGTGGTTGATTAATGGAAAATGTGGTTTCATTTATGGCCTATGGGTAGATTTTTTTTTGAATGTATGATTTTCTCTATAAAAGGTGGTTAATTAACTTAAGTGAAGATATATAGGAAGAATAATATGATTATTAGGCTATTAGCCGGGAAAAAAAAACGTTTGGGTACATTAATTGTAAAGTAACTTAAAAACCAAGTCAGTGTTGACAATTAAAATTGTTGGAAAAAATGTTAGGTTATTGAGATGGAACATCTACATCATCCACATTTACATTTTATAAAACATGTGGGTGAAGCTCTCAGCTACCTCTTTCTTTTTTATGTACATGTTCAGCCAACAGCTTGCTAATCACTAGTTAGCGTCTATTAATCATGGTTTATCTAACGGTTCGGTCGTTGAAACCGGGAATAAATCAAACCGGATTGGATACAAAGCCGAGTTAATGAAAACCGTATTAAAATCTTAGACCGGGTTCATGATAAGAGTGTGGGCTTATGGGACAAGTTCTTACATAGAACGAATTTTGGGCCATGGGCTATATTCGAACAATAAACCTGTTCGGAAAAACCCTAACCCTAGAAATTGGGGGCGCTCCCGATCTGTTAAATACGCCACACTGCGGATCCTCTTTCACCGACTCATCTTCTCCATCGAATTTCTTCTTCATGTTTTCCATGCTCTCTTCACGCATTTTAATTTTTTGATTTTACGTTTTCTTATTTCTCCGATTTGAAGCTGCGAATTTCGTGGGAGGGAAGAGCCGTGATGATCGAAACTCTACCTATTTTATGAGTCTCTGATTAAACAACTTACCAATGGATCCTTCTGAGCTCCTCCCTTTCTACTGGTATCTTTTATTCTGTTTCTCCTTTTGATTATTTAATCTTTTGAAATTGATTTCAAATCGGAAATGGACATTATGAGCTACGTGTATCCATCGATATGATGAGTTTTGTTTCGGAAATATATAATATGGTGTCGACTAAATACAATCAGACTACAATTATCTGATCGATGGCTCTTCTTGTTTTCAAAGCTACAATTTTTTTAATGAATTTTGAATCAGATTGAAGTTATGATTAGGAATGCTGTGTTGTGTGCTGGAGTCTTGCTTGAATCGGGAATGAATGAGGAATAAACTCAATTTCTTAAGAATTAGAAGTTTTTGTCAAATCCCTATATACTTGTGCAAGTGAAATTCACCGCTGGATTCAATTAGTTGTTGTTAAGCTTGTTTTTGGATTCAATTCATTGGAGGGGAAGGCAGTGATGATTGAAATTCTACCTATTTTATGAGTCTCTGATTAAACAACTTACCAATGGATCCTTCTGAGCTCATCCCCTCTCTACTGATATCATCAATTCTGTTTCTCCTTTTGATTCCTTCAATCATGTTTGTTAATTCTTTTGAAATTAATTTCGAATAAGAAGTGGGCATTTTGAGCTATGAGTATCCATCGATATGATGAGTTTTGTCTCGGAAATATCAAGTATGGTGTCGACTAAATACAATCAGACTACAATTATCTGATCGATGGTTCTTGTTTTCCTAGTTCAAGTGTGAATCAATGGCTGTTCCACTTTGTTGAATTTTCTGTCTTCTGTCAACTAATTTTTTGGAACATGGCTCACTTGTCTCAAAATGCAGGTGGCTTCATTAATCATTAGTCATCAGTGACTTGATTGCACTCATTTTGGGTTTTAGGTCAGTTGAATGTGTTGGATCATCATAAGCTCTGATTTTCATGTTTCTTTTAAATGTCGTTGTTGAACAAAAATGCGCGAATAATTGAACAACACATTTTATTTAGTTTTTAATATTTGAGTTCGACCCCTTTTGGTTATCCTCTTGATTCGAAGTCGTATCGATACCAAGATTTGAGTGGTTTTGGTGATTGGGGCTGCACCCGAATTTTAACGGGTTGCCTACATATCTCTTGGAAGAGAATCAAGCCTCACGTAGTTCCGAGTATTTAAGTTTGTGTGTTTTAACATCTTAAAGATTTTCATGCATCATTGGATCGTATTAGGACCCACCTTCTTGGAAGGGTAACCCTAACATAAATTGAGCACACCTTCTCGGAAGGGTTTCCCAACTCAACGGCTATCACTTACACGGAAAATCATGTTTGTTTAATTTAAATTTAATTTTAACCCCATTTTCATTTTTCAAGTGAATTTAGAGGTCAGCGACTGTACCCGACATATTCTTGAGATTTAATATCGGGTTACCTACGTAGCCGTTTTTTCGGCGTCAAGTCTTTACGTAGTTCTACCTAGTAAACCAATTTGTTTTAATTTGAGCCGGACGACTGAATTCGATATATATTGAATTTTAATATCGAATTTCCTACGTAACTCTTAAAAAGAGTATCAAGTCTTTACATAGTTCTGCACGGAAACCAAGTTTATATTTGGTGAAACTTGATTTGAGGTTTTGATTCCGTTTTTGTTTATGAATCATTTTGAAATTGATCCACTAGAATTAACTGGCAAAGAATATTTGGCGAGTTTAATTTTATGCTTTGATCAAACTCGAATTCTTAATTTGTGCCAATTATAATTCTTATACTTTAGTGGGTTGGTTTGGTAATTAAGCAAAACCTTTTTAACATGCGAAGCATGTACTTACGTGTATATATGTATATAGTTCTAAAGTGTGGTTTGATCGTTCAAAACGAATCACTTGGCTCCAAACGGTTTGCCTAGATGGACCAAATTCCTCTTCACGTTTGCTAATTTTATAAGGCCCACCTGATTAACAAAATGAAGCCCAACCTTTTATTATATTTTCTTAATAGCTTAGAAGATGGTGCTTTGCATCTTCACTGCTTACGCATTTACGCCGACAACGACCCTAAAAACTCAAAGAGCAGGGGCGATGGCCACCAGAGCTCGGCCTAATCCAGAGGAGCAAGGGGCTTTCAAAGACCGAAGCTCCAGGGAGGTTAGGATCCAATTTGGAGACCCGACAAGAGATTGAAGGTATGAGGGAGCTTTCCGGAGTTACCACGGAGGCTAGGACTGAAGCGATTTTTGAGAAGCAACTGTCAACAGAGCTCCTAGATCCTCTGCGAAGTGAAGAAGAACCAGGTCCGTGTCCCTCCTTTTCTTGTAATTTATCCCTAATTTGGGTGATTTGAGTTTTGAGAAAATTAGGGCTGATTTGGGAATTTTTTGTTTGGGGCTTTTTTGATTTGGGTAGGCGAATTCCAGGCTTGGAGAGTCTAACAACGGCCAAGGGTGATCCGAATTCGAGCACTTGAGAACAGAACCCGTGAAGCGAGGATCCGTCTGAGCTCTCCTCGGCCTCTCGGTTTAGGTATGTTAGACTCACCTCATTTCCCTTCTTTTGTTTTTAACTGAATTGAAACATCAGTTTGTTGGTGGTTTGAATTTGTTCCAGTTTCTGAATTTATTTTAGGTGAAACTGATATTCTGGCTCCCTTGTGTTTCAATTTTGCCTAAAGCTGAATTTGCAGCATTTAGGGGTTTAGTTAGTTGCAATTTGGTGACAACTAGGGAGGATTTGATGCCCCAAATTAGTTTTAGCCTTTGGGTCTTTAAGGTCTCCCGCATCCTCATTTTTTTCTCTCTAGATTTGAAAAGCACCATGGCAGGCTTAATGAACTTGTTAATTAAGCCTCCCAAAATTTCGACGGCACTTCGACCCAATAAACCGATCCACGCCGGGATCGAATGTAGTGGCGAAAGAATATACTTTCAAGCCAACTACGAGAGTGGATGCTCTCAACCTATGACGTGATGGGCTCTAGGCGAAAGAAAATACTTTCAAGCCTATGACGAGCCTAAACACTAGGTGAGAGCATGTGAACCCAAGCCTGGGTCTTCTCCATTGCAATGCTTAATTTTACCTGCAAAACAAAGAAAAGAGAATAGGATAGACTTTCTACCCTCTGTTTTGGCCTTTGAAAAGTTCTGCTGCTGCTTGCTAATTTTCGTTTGTTTTGTATGTTGTTGCAGGTGAATTTGTTTGAAGCAAGCAGGAGAAAGCCAAGAAGATTGGTTGCTCTGTTGATATTGGGAAGAAGAGGAGGCCAGCCGAAAGGGAAGATTTGTTTGCTACTTTGCTGATGTTCAGCGAAAAACCACCCCATATACAGCAGCAATAACAGCCTTTATAGGGTGAATTTGGGGAAGTTACTTTTTGTGTAAACTATCCCACGTTTTGACACAGTTGCATTACAGTTTTTTTTTTCTTTTGAAATCTTTGCAGTTTTATTATTGTTAACTGCAACGTGAGATGGGCAATGATAACTGCTTGTTGATGGGCTGATTGGGCCCCTTTTTTTCTTATAACATGTTTTGGACTTATATTCCAATCTGTTTTGAATGGTCAAGCAAAGGTCCGATTTTGAAGGGTTGAGCTCTATGCTTAAAATTTTTATCACATTTTTAGTATATGATAAATGTGATTTCATTATCTATGAAATAATGAATTCACGAAAATTTACCCCCAACAGTGGTCATGTGGGAAATGATCTAAGAGATAAGCTTTGCATTAAGTTGAAGTCTTGAAGATGAAAAACTTTCAACATCAATCATATAGTTGCATTTAGAAGATGAAAAGATTTAAACAGTCGTCAGTCTCTCTTCCATAACAAATCAAGGTGGTGGTGTACCACTTCCTGCTTTACACATCAGGAAAAACAGAAATCTGCGATATCAAGATCTTATTCTAGACCTAAAATCTCTCACATAATGTTTGTGACGAGTCTTTAAACAAGTGACACGATGATTAGATATGTGCAGTGTCACTCGTAACTGCGCAGGGAGGCAATAAATAATGCACGATTTGGGATTTGCATATTTGTTGGTTTCATGAACATTTCTTTCAACGCTTATGAAACATACTCTCTCCATTCGGCAAAATATGTCGGGCGTAATTCTTTATGATGATAAAAAGTATACTTCTTCCGATCCACAAATGATGTCGTTTGACTTTTTAACACGTATTTTAAGCAGCTAAAAATTATATAATATATTAACTATTTTATTATTATTTTTTATGATCTAATACTTATTACTAATAAATATTAAGTTGTAAAAAAATAATTTTAAAAAAATTGATATTTTATATAGTTTTTACCTCCTTACCATACATGTTAAAAAGTCAAACGAAATCCTTTGTGGATCGGATGTTGTATAAAATATCTATTATTATTATAAAGAAGTTTTAGTAAGTTTGAGTTTTTAATAGTAACTATGAAATTGTTAAAAAAATATAAAAAAATAGATATTTTATATAGTTTTTATTCTGAAAAGAAACACTCCCTTTTGAAACCCTAGCCGCCTCCACCAACCACCAAGATGTGAACTCGGCTGATCGCCGCCTCCGTAGGCTTGCTCCCAGCCGGCCTTGACCCACGCCGCTACTCCTTCACCGCCGTAACTGAAAACCCAAAACCTTAGCCCCAAAAACCCCCGTCGCAACCCGAGCGATTCCTCCCGGTTGTCCCAAGACGGAGCCTCTTCCGCTGCAGCCGCAAGCGCAGTCTCCTCCGGCTGCCTGCCGTCTGCGAGGATCTCCGGTTCGGCTTTCCTTCTCCCACTCATGCTGTTGTGGCTGAGTCTCTCGACTCCTTCCTTGCTGCATGCTGCCCTCCGACCTGCAATCTACAACAAAAAAGATGAAGAACACACCCCAGCAGGCTAGCACATCAACCATGTAAGAAATCCAACCCGTGCGGGTCTGACTCCGACGACCTCACCGGCGGCCTGACTTACCCAGGTTGCAGCGCAGCCTCATCCGCTGATCCTCCCGCCTTCGGGGCCGGATCTTGCTTTGGAGCAGCGCTGCTGCTCTCCTGTAGCCAACCCTTTCCCCCTAAATTTAACCTCTATGGCTGTGTTTTGTGGCCTCTTTGAAGATCCCTCCCACACCATTCTTCCAATTTGCCTAACTCTAAACCTAAAATTTCGCAACCAAAACCTCTTCTTTCAAATCTTAAAACCCAAAATCTCAACCAAAACCTCTTCTTTCAAATCTCCTAATCTCCTTATTTAAGGTTGTGCAACCTTCAAATCTCTACTCTTCAAACAAAACATCACATGCAACAACATTTCTGAGTCCTGCTGCACTTTGGTAGCTCAATTTGAGACTTTGGCTCTCGATTTGGGCAAAAATTCAACACCGCAGCCCCTGTAATTTGGTACTTGGTCTCTCGAGCCTTGTTCTTGTTGACCGATGCTTTTCAATTCAACCCACAACGACATCAGCAGTTAGAGTTAGAAGTATTTTTGTTCACAAGTGGCAGTCCATCAAGCTTAGTCGGAAGTTCAGCCGTCCCTCTTGTTTGTGATCAATAATTTTAATGTTCTTTAAATTTAAATTTATGTTATTGTAATTTTAGTTTTAAGCAATTTTTTTTTTACTGGCGACCCTCTGCGTAGGGTTCATCAAGCCGTCTTTTGATGGCTTCAAGATCACTTAGGCGATCTACTTCTTGCCTACTGTAAAAAAAAAGTAAAAAAAAAAAAACATGCGTGAATGGTAAGACCGTGTGTTTTGCTTAACCGAGAGAGTATGTGATAACAAATTATGAACTAAGATTATCATTTTATATAGAAAGACAAAATTATCACTGTTATTTTATTTGTCTCCTTTACTTTTTGTAAGTTCGGATGATATATTTGTAAATTGCAACAACCAACTTCAAGGTCTTGTCTGAAAGTGTATTGTTGGATTTTTTTATTTTTTATTTTGTATGATGGCGGGTGAGGAATCCTCGTATGAAGCAAAACAAATCTTGTATTTTCACCTAGTGAAGAGGGCAAAGACATGGATCGAATCTCGAACCTCCTTACTCTCCTCTTTAGTCCACACCATTGGCCACCCTGATCGGAGCAAAAATTATCATCGTTGTTTGTCTCCTCTCATTCTTGTTAGTTCGGATGATATATTTGCAACGATAAACTTCAAGATCTCGTCTGAAAGTATGTTATTGGGTTATATACACACGTAGTATATGACAAGGATTTGAGGGTGTATATTGGATCGTGGATGGTCTCACAAGTCGTGACACCATTCATCGGTCGAAAATTTTGACATGTAGTTTTTTTTTAAATGAAATAATGTTTACTGTCATATCTTTTTTTATGCAATTTATGTCAAGCATTGTCATAATGTATAGTCCTTTGAGCTTAATCATGTTCTTGTTGTCCTTTTTTATATTTTGCTCTCCCAAGACTATATATGATCTTAAGATCGAATGGTATAAGACCATCAGCAACGGCGCAGCGCACGAATCAATTGTCATGGCCAGCTCAGCAAAATGATGATATGAAGGAGAGAGGGAGTTTTGATTCGGATGAAATATTTGCTCGAGATGCCCGCAGTTGATGCGCATCATCCGGCTTAATTTTTTTTTTAGCCAATGATAATCAGACACATGGCATGGAGTTTTAATTAAAATTAAAACCCCATTTATTCTTTAAATAAATAATTTATTTAAAAACAAAATTTGAATACGATTTATTTTTCTCTACCCAATGACACCCATTTTGTATATGTTTGGAAGAAGAAAAAAAATTCGCTAAGTTTACCATATGTTAAAGATTTATAGTCACACAAACAACATTAACTTAAATCAAGGCCGACTTGATTGAGCATATATGGCAAAAATTTGGCACTCCCGGGGATGACGTTTAATTTTATTGTACGAGTGTGTTTTGTTTCAAATTTAATATGTTGTTTGCAAGTTTAAGGTGTGTAATTTTTTTTGGGTGTTTTGCAGTGTATCAAGTTAATAAAATATTTCTAAATTTAATTGTATGCCTTTTTATTTTAATGATACATATTAATGTTAATATTAATATTAATAATATCATTAACCAAAATTTTTAAGTAAAATAAATCAACATTTAGCTTAATAAATATAAAAAAGAATAAAGTGAGTTTTGATTCGCGCAACTCTTTGTTGTGGATGAAAAATGTAAAAAACTGAAAAGTTAGTGGAGAGCTGACGTGGCATGAATCAAAACTCATTTCAATTCAACCATCAGCAACAAAGAGTCACACGAATCAAAACTCATTTCAACCACATCAGGAACTATTCCTG
This sequence comes from Persicaria maculosa, assembly GCA_963922045.1. Taxonomy (NCBI): domain Eukaryota; kingdom Viridiplantae; phylum Streptophyta; class Magnoliopsida; order Caryophyllales; family Polygonaceae; genus Persicaria; species Persicaria maculosa. The sequence continues at coordinate 4,727,688 of OY998252.1, forward strand.
CCACGTCAGCTTTCCACTAACTTTTCAGTTTTTTGCATTTTTAATCCAAAACAAAGAGTCGCGCGAATCAAAACTCATTTTACACTTTTTTATATTTATTAAGCTAAATGTTGATTTATTTTACTTAAAACTTTTTGTTAATGATATTATTAATATTAATATTAATACCTGTCATTAAAATAAAAAAAAGGCACACAATTAAATTTATAAATATTTTATTAAATTAATAAACTGAAAAAAACACGAAAACAAAAAAAATAAGGCTAACTATATGTAACCCAATACTAAGTTTTTTTATTAAAAAAAATCATGTTCCATGTGTAGTGGGTAATGTTATTTAATGTTTAAATTTATGTATTTTTATGGTGTAAGTTTATGTTGATTTAAGTTAATGTTGTTTATGTGACTATAAATCTTTAACATATGGTAAACTTAGCGATTTTTTTTTCTTCTAAACATATGCAAAATCGGTGTCATTGGGTAGAGAAAAATAAATCATATTCAAATTTTTTTTAAAAAAAACAAATTTATTTAACGAATAAATGAGGTTTAAATTTAATTAAAATCACACTGTCATGTGGCGTACTCATATTGGTTAGAAAAAAAAAAGAAAAAAGAAAAGAAAAGAGAATGAGCCGACGTCTGTAGTTGATCCTCTTCCCCCGAATCAACCTTTTCTCTATCCTCCAAAAGCAAAAAATTGCTAAGGTGGCATATTTTTTAATCCGGGGAGCGCTCCGTTGCTGATGGTCAGCACCTATGGATCAGATTGTATACGAATAAATGGACCATAAGATCTTGCAAAACTGATAAGCAAAACCAAGAATTGAATCAAATAAGACCTTGTTTGATTAATCAGTACCTTAACGTCATTAAGCAAGTAATTGAGTTGGACTATTGGTGTTTTTTTTTTTTTTTTTGATTAGGTAAAAATTCGAATGTCAGACAGGCCTGACTCATCGAAGGCCGACAAAGTCGGCAGACGGCGGACCGTCTAAGAGAACAAACTAAAGACAACAATACAAATAACAAGCGAAATGAACCGAACAGAAATAAAATCTACAACAAAACATTCCAAGAAGACCAAACACCCAAAAAGTTGAGGAAGCCGCCGAAGAACGCAGCCAAGCACCACCGAACAGTAGCACCGCGGGCCAGTAGTACAACAGGACACTATCGCCTGTGGGTAGTGCAGACGAACTCCAAGGAAACTCTCTCGGATACGGAGTCGCCTCGAGCGCACCACCTCGACCCCAGCCAGACCCGACTACAGACTCCACACCCCCCTCAACCAAGCAGAAGATCTCCTTGGACTATTGGTGTTTACATGCTCTTTGACGGTATTAAAAAAGTGGAGGGAGGGAATACAAATACGATAATTATTTCTTTTAAGTTTCATGAAAAACAACGAAAAATGAAAATGAAAATATGATTTGAAAAAAAGGTTTTTCTTTGATTGACCGAAAACAAACGGAAAAGGTAAAAGAGAAGGCTCTCATTGTATCGGTTCGAACATCGTTTGCCTATGCCAATATCGTTTTTCACTCTCTAGTTTTTTTTGGGTGTAATATTATTTGTTGATTAGTTTTTTTTTTTTTTTTTTTGATAGAGTAAGGATTCGACTGGTACAACCTAGTCGATAGCATCCTTTCGGATGAGATCAATGAGATCTTTGTTTGATTCTAGTGCAATCCCGGAATAAGAGTGGCTAAGGTGTGCAACCTTATCTGCCACTCTGTTTCCCTCCCGGGGCACATGGGAAAAGTTTGCTCTCTGGAAAGATTTGGTTATCCATTTAATGTCGCCCATTAGAAGTTCTATTTCCCAAGGACAGTGACCTAGTTGCTTTAAATTTCGGATAATTGTAAGGGAGTCTCCTTCAATGACTAGATTGTGGATGTTTAGTTGGATTGCCTGTAGTAGACCTTCCCTCAAAGCCATAGCCTCCGTCATGACAGGGGTTAATTTTCCAATTATTTGTTGATTAGTGTTGCCATTGGTTTTTTTTTTTCCATAATGATATGTCCGTTGTCGATCTTTTTGACCTTTTGATCCATCATATATATATTTTTTGATTAGGTAAAAATTCGAGATCAGATAAGCCTGAAGCTCGAGAAGCCGATGAATCAGCGAACAGATTAATCGTCAACATACAACATACAAAACACACAAGATCCACCGATATGTCCGATGCATCAAATTCCTTTCTATTTAAAAAAAAAAAGAAAAAAGAAAAAGAAAAATAAAATAAATACAGCCAAAATTGATCCTTGTAGTGCAAGCTAGGGAGAAAAAATGTGACTTTAGTGATTGGAATTTTGAATATTCCCATTTGATTGGATTTTTGTAGGGAAATGCAAATCGATAAAAACAAAAAAAAAATCAAGAGTGTTTGAACAAATGGAATTAAAAAAACATTATAAGCGGAATTGTTTTCTTGTAACTGCATAGTTTGCATCTTCTCTTATTCTCATGGTATGATTGACGGTTTATCGTCTGTCCACTTTGTCGGCCACTCGATGAGTTAGACATGTCTGATCCTCAAATTCTTACCTTATAAAAAAAAACATTATAAGCTACGAAAGGGAATGAAAAACGTCTTGACAATGGACAAAACTAATTAAAATAAAAAAAATGACTTTTGGAAAGGCTTTATATGGTAAATAAGAAATGAAAAAACAAATGGAATTAAAAAAGAACACACAAAAATCAATACAATTTTCTACCTGAAAAATATAAAAGATCATCTATTTTTAAAATAAAAATTACCATCTAAAAACTCACCCATTTTAGAACGTTTTTTCAAATCTCGTTTGAAAGACAACTTTTTTTTTTTGACGCAAGATAAAATTTAGGTCGGGTCTGCAACAGAGGCCCTTCCTAGCGCGTCCTTGCGGATGAGAACACGAAGTTCTGGATCATCCTCACATGCTTCGTCGGCAAGGGATGCATGGGCACTACGAGCAAGGTAGTCAGTCACCGCATTGGATTCCCTGAAAATATGACGAATAGCAACATAAGTAAAGGACGAAATATCAGACAGAATATCAGCATGTAGCATCTCTATTGTCCAGGGGCATTTCCAATCCCCCAATAGAGCTTTAATGACTGCTAAGTTATCTCCTTCGATCAGAAGTGTGTGAAGATTCAGCTCCTTTGCCCGTAATAAACCCATCCTGAGACCGAGATTTTCAGCATAAACAACCGAGATATTGGTGCAAGATGATCTGCCAGCGGAGACCATCATGCCAGCCGAGTCTCGGATAATAAAACCATAGGCTGATTTGCCACAAGGGAGAATTGAACCATCAAAATTGAGTTTATAGCTATCTGGAGGGGGTTTCACCCAAATCCCAGACCGATCCTTTGTCCTGGTAGGCGGAGCCCCACCCCTGCACATGTTGTTCGATGTTCTGTTATAAGTACTATACTTTTGGATTGGATGACCGGTCGGATCGTCGTCTAAAAGCTTTGATTGCTTCCAGCACTGGGTAGTAGTACTGTGAAATAACAGAATCTCATTGATAGTAACTTTACTAATCTGGTCAAAAACCAGTTGGTTCCTAAAGTACCAGATAGCCCACCAAGCTGAAGCTAAAGCAGTGAATTTGGTTGTCCCAATAGCAGTTTTAATTTTCGTCAAAGGAATCACCTGACCCATGCCGACAGAATCAGTAATGAGACCTGGAATGTGGATCCGTAGTGCTTTGAGCAAATCAGTTGCCATAGGGCATCGAAAAAGCAGGTGGTCACCCGATTCATTTGTGTTTCCACAAAAAACACAGCCATCCGGAGCTGCTACATGCGACTTTAGTAACCTAGTTTTGGTGGGTAGACCATCACGGGAGAGCTTCCATAAGAAGTGTCGCACTTTCGGGGGGACATCGAGGCCCCAAATCCAGCCACAGTCGTAATCTGTCAGACCAACATTTTCTGTAAGGAAGGAGTTTGCAGAGGCGTTTGAGAACCAGCCGTTTTTACTGGGACCCCAGTACAGACGATCCGTGATAGGGTTAGTTGGCAACGTTAAACTCATGATGTGTGCAATATCATCTGGATTCAGAATATCTGCTAATACGTTGGTCATAAATGTTTGTTCCACCGTCGATTGTAGATAAAGTGAGCTACCGTAACATCTTTGAGATAATCCGGAATGGGCTTCAGGATTTTGGAACTCAGTGGCTTCGAAAAGCCCGGTTCTTGGACCATAAGTCAATGGATTCCCCATTACCAACCCGCCACTGAAGAGCTGGAAGGAAATAATGCCTAATCGACATAAGACGGGACCATTGCCACGAGGTGTTACCTTTTTTGTTATAACTGCATAGGTCATTGCCTTTAAGATATTTCTGTGAAATAACGCGAACCTAGATATTTTCTGGTTCAGAAATGATTTTCCAAAGAAGCTTCATCTGGAGAGCTATGTTCATAGACTCCGCCTTATGAATCCCCAAACCACCTTTTATTGTGTCCGAACAGATTTTGTCCCAACTAATCAACGGTGGAGCTGCTGAGGTTTTGTTCCAAAAGAATTGTCTGTAAACTTTATCAAGCTCATGTAGAATATGGGAAGGTAGCAGGAAGGCTTGCATAAGGAAAATCGGTTTAGCACTAAGATTGACTTTAATAAGCACCCGTCGCCCTCCAGCTAGTTGTCCGTCCACATATCCATATGCTTCAGCCGCAGCAGAGGACTGTGGTGCAGACGCCGGTGGTGGGTCCATTGAGGGAGCCACACAGTGTTGCCCCGTGGCAACCGTCCCCCCATAAATTTGGTCCCACAATTCCTCTAGGTCCGGCGAGATGCCCTTCTTTCGAAATTTCTTATAATTTGCATTCTCCTACATAAACATAAACAACGTACGTAAGATGATGAACAACTATGTGGAGCACATGTAAAATGACAAACAATGTAAATACACGACAATACCTTAATTTTCTTCTCCCACCATTCCTTAGTTGCAGAGATGGTCCCAATGGCGGGGTCCCAACCAAGACCGGTCTCACCGTGTTTTAAGTCCTTCCATTCCCTCCAACGCTCTTTCATCTGGGTATGCTTGTTCTTCAAAGTTTCCTTCCCACACTTCTTGTCGGTAGCTTCCTCGAATTGGGTAGTGAGGTCAACCCAGCTGAATTGCTGATCACGACCGAACTTCTGCTGATATGCTAGAAGGAGGTCCAAAAACTTCCTCATCAATTGATTAGAGCACAGAAACGACTTGTCCTTCGGAGGGGGCTTGCTAGTTGATGCCATGTTCACTGTCACACGCTGAATTGAAGGCAACACAACATTACACAATACCAGCTTCCGCCCAGATTGAATGTCACAAGTTGTTGTCGAATAATATAGGCAAAGGAATAAAATATCAGCCGACAATAATTTCCTAGGTGTATTGAATGTCACAACATATAATACCATATAATACCAAGCAATAATTTCACAATTATATGACAAGCAGCCACAAGTAATAATTTGAGAACATATATCGGCCAAGATTTTAATAACAAGCAAGTTCCTTTGATTGAGTTGCGAAAACATAATACATATTGCAATCCGATTCATGATACAAAGCAATGTCACAACATATAATACAAAGCAATTGCAAACCAGCCACACACATAATACAAAGCAATTTTCGAACCCAATTTCAAACCAGTACAATGTTGCAAAAACAACTCAAATTGCTTCCTGCGCATATCGACAACAAACCATCAATGGATCAGACGAGATCGAAACCAGAACAGCATAGATCGAAAGTGAGAGGGTTTACCTTCTACTTGCCAGGCCGAGGCAACCCACACCGGCGCCGGAACGAATCTGTGGGATGAGCGCTGCTGTCCGTCCGACTTCGATCTAGGGTTTCAAATGGGTTGGACGAATGAATCGATACCACATTCAGCAATAGAAGAAACGATGGGTAGTGAAATTGATTTTAGTAAGGGCATTTCAGTCATTTTAACCATAAATTCATCTCCCCATTCATATAACCACCAAACACCATTCATGTTTTTTATAAGGTTATTTTAAAAAATAAACTCCACCTCCCACACCTCTATAAACCCCATAAATAATATCCACCTCCTAAAAAAACTCCAACCCCTAAAAAAACCCTTTTTTGCCAAACACGCGCTTAGTTGGTTTTTAGTTTTGAGAACCACATCCGCGAAGGTATCCTTATTGGTCCTACCGTTAACGACTGGGCAACCCAAATACTTGTCGAAATTGTTTGCCTGAGGAATGCCAAGCACTGCAATAGTAGATGCAATGGCGGTAGTGGACGTATTAGGAGATGCTTGGAAGCTTGATTTGTGCAGGTTCACCTTTTGACCCGAAATTAGGCAGTACCTGTCTAAAGTGGACAGTACAGTAGTACAAGCCGAATGGGAAGCTTGGCAGAAAATAAGGATGTCATCAGCAAAAGCTAGGAAAGGAACCTTAATTCCAGGTTTCCCGAAAGTGATACCAAGGTCCTTACGAACAAGCCCCTGGCTATGTAAAGTCCTTGCTAGCACCTCAGAAGCTAAAATGAATAGAAAAGGGGAGAGTGGGTCTCCTTGTCTCAACCCTCTAGTGGGATGAAAAACTGTTGTTGGTTCATCATTAACGAGGACCGAGTAAGATACAGTTGAGACATATTCCTTTATTCTGTCAATAAAAAGGCCGTTGAAGCCAAACTTTGATAAAACTTGGAACAGAAAGGGCCATTCGATGCGATCGTAAGCCTTCTCCATATATAATTTGATCGCAACCATGCCCATTTTGCCTTTCTTTAGCCGAAACGAATGCAGAGCTTCGTGAGCAATCAAGATATTGTCTTGGATAGATCTCCATTTTGTGAAGGCTCCTTGAAGAGGGTGAATTAGTTTATCGAAAATTTTGGTTAGCCTTGTTCAAATCGCTTTGGCTATGATTTTATAAATTGTAGAGCATAAGCTGATAGGTCTATAGTTGTTTACTGAAGTCGGATCATCACATTTAGGAAGCAGAGTAATGAAAGTATGGTTTATCTGGTACAATATCCTACCGCTGATAAAGAAAGCCTTTACGGCTATTTGAAAGACAACTTTGAAATTTCTTAAGAAAGCCTTTACGGCTATTTGAAAGACAACTTTGAAATTTCTTTGTCAATACATTATCTAAGTTATCCATAACTTTTTTTTAAAAAAAAAAATCGGAAATTTCGCCAGGAACCCCTGGGGTATTGCAATTTTCGCGGGGTATATAACTCTTTTGCATATTTCGCGTGGTGCCCCTGAGGTTTTGAATGTTTTCGCCTCACGCCCTTTCCGGTTAAACTTAACAGCCTTGTGTGTCTTCCGTTAGTTTGCAATTAAAAGAAAAAAAGAAAAGAAAGAAAGCAAGAGAACAGACGCCTGAGACGATAGAGCGAAGAGAAGGCGACAACTCAAAGAAGACCAGCGCTGCAGCCGGGAGGAGAAGTTGTTGCTCGGCTGCTCCTGTGTCTAGGAAGAACGTTGTTGCTGCTGCTCGAAGGGCGTCCGGCGCTGCCAGGTGAGTACCATAATCTAGGGTTTGGGGGTTAGGGGTGAGGCAGGTGATGATTTGGGTGCCGAATCCGGCGCTGTTGCTGCTGCTTGAAGGGTCGTTTCTAGGTCTGAATTCGGGAATTGGGGATTTGGGGTTATGATTTTCGATTTGAATTTTGCTTCTTGTTTATGTGTGCAATTGGAATTGGATGTGTGAAATTAGAAGGGTCAATTTCTGTGTCCGAATTCAGATCTTCTAGCTTTTGTTTCGTCTATATATATACACAGATGAGTTTCGCCTACACTCTTAGAAGTACTGTCATGGCTAGTGAAGTTATCAATGTTGTGAAGCCAAGGAACGGTTGCACGCCTGCTAACCCAGTTAGAGGTGCAGTTATAATAGGAGGGCTTCCATAACATAAGTTGTGGAAGAACCTGGAGTCGGGCCGCTACTTGAACCCCAGGTTGAAGGGGGAGAGCCATAGCTGCAGTAAGTCCCATTTATTAAAGCCATTGAACAAGATTTACAAGCACGTGTATAAATCAATCTGACAATCTGTTGAATTAAGCATTACCTTGACTCTGTCCCTGTCCCCGTTGCTCCAGACGTGGAGGCTGTTGTTGCTGGTGGTATTGTGGATGATGCTGCGGTTGTTGCTGAAGAAGGGTACGTGCAAGTACCAGAGCCTAAATCAATTCAACACAAAATGATTAGTCTTCTTTAAAATGATCCCTACTGTCTGCACATGAAATGAGATAAAGAGTGATGGATCACGGATATTTTATTTGTCCTTTAGTGTGATTTTACACCCTTTGGATATCTCTATTTCTATTTGTGCTTACTTTCCTTGGTGTAATAGCTTTACTGAATGGATACGTTAATGCCACTTCCTTTAATTGAACTCTCTTACTTGATGCTTGTGCAACTCTCTTCAATTTATTTTGCTATCAACTCTCTTGTTGAATGTTGAATAAGCATTGACCTCACTTCTTAACCTATTAGCTCAAAAGGTAGAGCAATGTGTTATACACATGGTGTGGGTTCGAATCCCATATGGGTTTATCCGTCTAATCAAATGTGATCTATTCTTACATGTTTGAGAATAATACACAAAAGGCATGGTTAAACATCGTCTTGATTTGATAATGTGCTGAAAATATGACATGAATTTTTCATCACCTGTTTTCTTCTTTGGGATTCTTGTCACTTTCTGTAATATGTTATCTATATAGCCTATGTGAGATTCGAACTCACATCTTGTGCCTAGGCACATTGCTCTACCAGTTGAGCTAATAGGCTAACCAAAATTTGAGAAAAATTCCAAAACAAAGCTTTTTCAAAACTGTCTTTTGCTTATGTATACCCTTTTAAGTTTGAATGTTTGATAGCAAGCTAGCATGAAACACAATGTGCAATTGTACATTGATCAAATTGTTTCATAAACAAAAGGGGAACCCTACCCAATTATTTCTTGCCATATAAAGGCACACAATATATGTTAAATTTTATAATTCCAGAAAACCTAAATTCAGGCACTAAAGAACAGAACAAAAAACTCCAATTTCGCATAAGCCCCAATTCAATGACTCGGATTCAGAATTTTCGCATATAACAAAATAAAAACTCACCTATTTCGCATGGAAGGAGTTAGCTTGACAGTCCTAAGTGGAACGCTTAATCAGGGATGAGTACAACATGCTTAATTCAACCCTCGCCTATGGCTTTGTCAAGTACAACATGCTTAATTCAACCCTCGCCTATGGCTTTGTCAAGTACATGCCCCATACACTGATTGATATTCGGAAGAGCATAACTCTGTGCCACGGCTGAAGCACTGGTGTATTCTTTGATCAGCAGAGGGTTGTAGGAACTGGAAGCAAAATAAAACAGCTAGAAAAGAGGGTGTCACAACATAATCATTCTATTAATGTTTGTTATATACCATTGTAATACTTTTGATCCTTCTGTCTGATCGATCAGCTTTCCAATTCACTACTGAAATTCATGATCCAAATGATAATCTCCAAAACATGTCAGCCAGCATTCAATATCAATTGATCTAGGGCAGGTCATTTGATATATCATCTAATAGACTAATACCAATCCTAAAATGACTCAAATTTGAAGTAACACGATTAAAGGGAACAAATTACAAGAGTTTATTGATCTGGTAGTGGTTTTCCAATCAAAAGGTTCCAGAAGTCAATTTCATAAATTTGGCACAAATTCTAAAGGCAAAAATCTTATAAGACATGTTTAGTATAGGATACTTACTCTTCTCAGGTTGAAATCTTCTGATATGTAGCTCACTTAAGTCCCTGCAATGAAGAAGACAAAAATCATAAGACCATGCTCAATGACGATTCAAGTTCAGTACACATGCTGAATACAAGTGATTAACAATCTTGATCCCCTAAATTAGTCAAACAATCTCCCGGATTCGCTTTTAGGAACAAGCTATTGTGCTTGATTAAGATTTGTCTTATCAACAATCAAAGAGGTTTAATGCAAATGAATCAACCGGTTCCATTTTTTTACTACAATTTCAACCTAAGGTTTTGTTTCACATCTATGAATCTCCATATATGTTTTAACAAGACCTATAATCAGTCACACAACTAACAGCTGTTATGTACTGTATAAGTTAAACCATTACACAAAAAAGTGCACCAATTACCTGATTTCGAGTACTGCAGTGAAGGATAAACAAAGATTCGGGTTACAGTGAATTGATCTCTATCCCCACTCTTTTTCACTCCTTGCACAGAGCTAGTAAAATTGAACTAATCCGACATTAGGGATTGCAGCACCAGACATTCACAAAAAGGGAACGAATTTTCCAATTTCAACTTCAGACTTCGACATATTACCTACACGATGAATTCACTTGACGATTCAAGAACTTACCGATCTCAGATTCCACATTCCTGGATTGTCGAATGCCAACAAGATTGTTGCCCATGATTTCGGGAAGGTAAACTCTTGAATCGAGAGGGAGAGATCGAAAGGGGACGCTCTTGAAACGCTGTATAACGACTCAGAAGGTAAGCTCTGACCTGGCGTCGTCCTCATCGGCGTGCTCTCTCTCGTCGTCCTCATCGGCGTGCTCTCCCTCTCGCGCAAGCTTCGTGCTCTCTCTCTCTTCGCTTTCTTGTTTCTGAGCGTTCTTTCTTTCTTTTTTTTTTTTTTTTTAATTCCAAAAGTAACGGAGCTTCTTTCCTCCGTTAAAATTTAACCGCGAGGGCGCGACGCGAAATGAATAAAAACCCTAGGGGCACCACGCGAAATATGCAAAAAGAGTTGTATACCTCGCGAAAATTGTAATATCTCAGGGGTACCTCGCGAAATTTCCGAAAAAAAATTGGGTAGGCAATCAACTTATCTTTTGGTTTCGACTTTCTTTGTTTGTTCATTTTTGTTTAAAAAAAAAACAAGAAAGAAAAAATGAGAGAAAAATAGGTATACTTTTTGACCTGCGTTTACTTGAGAATCGAGGAGGGTACCACTCCTCACATAGTCACATGCATCCTTCCCACACTTGTGTTGTGTCACTCCTCTTCTCGTTCTCGTCACGCTTCAATCTCTCTCTCACGCAATTTTCACCCAATTAGATCTTTCTACCTCACCCTAAAAAAAGTGAAAAACAGAGGGTAAAAATCGGATTAATTGAGCCGACTACGGCGGCGACGGAGGAGGAGACAAATCGGATTCCATCGACTGTGATCGGCAATCTTCCAAAATGGCAGACGATCCGCCGCCGCCGATGTCTCCGGCCGCCGGCCCTTCCGCGCCGCCCTGCATCGTTAACGGCGGCGAGGCGAAAGACCCGAGAAAATGTGCTAGAAAGTAAGGATCTTTTGGCTTAATCGTGCTTTACTTGTCGCCGATGATTGTGGTCTCGCTGTTTTCCTGGGTTGAATTTTGGTTGACTGAGTTGAATCGATGTCCTTTTTGTAGCTACCAACTGGAATTGTTCAAGAGGGCTTTGGAGGGGAACGTTATAGTGTACATGGAAACTGGGTGTGGCAAGACCCACATTGCGGTTTTGCTCATGTATGAAATGGGTCCTCTCATAAGGAAACCCGAGAAGAACATTTGTGTCTTTCTTGCTCCAACTGTCGCTCTTGTCCATCAGGTCCATCTTTATTTTTTTAAGAAATAAATAAAATAAATTTCTCTATGTGCTTGGGATACAGCGATCTTGGGTTCTTAATTGTTTCTGTCTGTTTATTTTGTCCACAAATAAAATATGGGGCCTTTGCTAAATTGACTCATTTACTAGGCAGATTTGGGGAAACTAGCCTCTAATACATGTGGCATGCCATTTTTTAAGGGTTCGGTACGTCGGATTGTCGTATGTGACATGCTTCATATTTTCGCGAATGGTCGAATTAAATGGGCTATGTCTTTAGTGTGGTGACCACATGATTGCCTTGTTTGTTACTCAACTTATCCCTTCATTTATTGTGGGATGTTTGACGACGAAAAACAAAACTCATTTAAGTGCTCTGTGGCTGATGTTGGGAATCTAAATCAGACTATTTAGGGCTGTCTTTCATCCCAATGAGTTGATGTACTAAAATAAGTACAGTAAGTTCTATTGACTTATCTTAAACAAAATTTAACTGAAGGCCATAAAGTTGGTGGAAAGATGGGTGTAATTTATATTCTATTCATTCAAGTTAGAGAAAAGGGTAGTGAAGGAAATTGAATTGTAGAAGGTTTTCCATTCACATTGTTGTATGTTTTTTGCCCTGAACTAAGTATTGCTTGGACAGATGCATTATGAGCCTGTTTTTTGGGTGTTGATGCTGTTTTTCTGTGCTCAGAATTTGATGTTTGTTGAAATTCAACATTTATATGCATGCCCCACTGCATCTCCATAGTATCTTTTTATTCATATCTTTTGTTTTTTTATATGCATCTTCTGCAGCAAGCTAAAGTCATTGAGGAGGATACTGATTTCAAGGTTGGGATCTTTTGTGGTGATGATAAGCATCACAGCAGCCACAAGAACTGGGAAAAAATACTTGAGCAATTTGAGGTTTGTCATACTGATCATGGCTTACAGTTGCTAGGGATTGCACCTGATTTCTCTTGGAGCCGTTTATATGTAAATATATTGCAATATATCATGTACGAAACAATTAAAATCCCAGCCTCCTGTCTGATCATAGTTTGTTGGTTTGAAGCGCAGGTTCTTGTTATGACACCTTTAATACTATACCGTGGCTTATGTCATTGCTTCATCAAAATGGAGCTGATTGCCCTTTTGGTGTTTGATGAGTGTCACTATGCTCAAGTTGACAGCAACCATCCTTATGCAGCAATTATGAAGGTGAAGGGATGTGACCGCATGTTCCATTTCCTTATTTTGTACATTTGATTTCTATCACTGATCAAGATGAATGTTTTATGTAGGAGTTCTATAATGACAAAGTTGCAAGACCTCCTCGTATATTTGGCATGACAGCATCTCCGGTACTAGGAAAAGGTACAACAGCAACCCTTTGTGCTTTGCACTTTGCATAATGCTTCTAGCTTAACTATCATAGCATGCTGATCCTGCTATTGTTAAGAGATTGATTTTCCAGGACAAAAGATGCTGCTTTGGATGTTTTGCATGTTATATGTGTGTGTTCTTCTTACACGTAAAGTTGTGGCTTTGGATGTCTTTTGGGGCTCATACTTGAACTTATGTTGTCTAAGTTTGAAGAACAAGAAAAGTTGTTATTCATATACTGTGTTTAATTTAAACAGTGATTAGAGCCAAAATCTACGTGCTATTTATGAGCAAAAAAATTCTGCATTCGAATGCAGTAAATGATTTCTGCTTAATCGCGGGACATACTCGGTTGTTGTTGTTGTTATTTTTATTCTGCAGTTGTTGACCTCAAAGAACTTTATCTTTCAGCCACATATGTAAATGAACACATGGTTAATATCTCTATTTTTATATGAAGTCAGCAGCAGTTCATACATATAAAACAATGACACTTGTAGATTTTTGTTTTTACCCTTTACTATCTTGCCCTGTTATTTTTCAGGTGGTTCAGTTGATGGTCTTGAAGCTTTACTTCATGCGAAGGTATGTTAACATTTTTAAAATTGAGGTTTATGCCTCTGATACTATGGTGGAACTAGATTAAGAACAAATGAGGTGGATGGGGTAAACATGACCTGATGAATAAATAAAATTTTGGCTTAGAATCTGCATATTATCTTCCGAAAGTAGTAGAAACACGGAGAAGGACAAGGAGTACTTATCATTACATAGGCATGCATTGAACAATGCCTGGACAAGTTATTATTATTTTTGTTTAATCGAAAGTGATGCTGGAGCATGGAATTGTTCCTTCACTTAACATAGGGATCTATTATGAGTAAACAGTTTGATATTTATTCAGAAAAACTATATTTGAAGGCATTTCCAAGTGTAACACTATTGAAAATCAATGTTGCAGTAAATGGCTTTGTTTTTCTCAGTGAAGTGATTGTTCCATGTCGTGATGCTTGTTATACATCTTTGGGCAATGAGAAATTGAATTGAACTTTCTTGAAATTATGATCTCAGCGTTCATAAACAATTTACAGGCATTATGTTTAGAATATAAATTTTCTGCATCTGCTTTGCAGGTTTGTTCTGTCAAAGACAAGGAAGAATTGGAGAAGTATGTGTCATCTCCTGTCATGAAGGTGTTTTACTACTTTCCAAATAAAGGACAATCATCAAATGAAACCTTTTTAGGGAAGCTAAAAGAGATAAAACAGCAGGTAGTATTATGACTCTTATCATTTGGCCTTTGATTGAGCTTGAGGACTGCTTGTTCTATCTTCTGTTTGTTGATGCATATGAAACAGTGTATGTCGGTGCTGCATCGGAGAACAGGTGACCATAATAGTGTGCGGAGGATAAAGAAACTGCTCAATAAATTGCATGATGATATGGAACTTTGTCTAGGAGCACTTGGCATATGTGGAGTATTGCAAGTAAGTTTTAGAGCTTTCAACACTAGGAGACTTTAAAATTCCTTTTTTAAATCATGTGCAGTGGTTTAGAATTTCCCTTTGGATAACTCCTGCTATGATATTTTTTTGGCTATCTACATTGATAGAGGAGGTAGTTTCCACTGTTCTTCTATTTTCATATGAAGCTCTACATATATCTGTATCTCTCTTTTCCTATGTATTGCCATTTATTTTGTACTATGAATTGTATCATACCATTTTGTGGTCATTGAAAGGGACTATTTGATTTAGTGAAATGCATTTGAATTCTATGGCTCTCATTTGCATTATAGAGTTCCTTTGCCAAAATTTTGAAATATAGATCTTTTCTTTTCTAGCAGTCTTTCTTCAGATTTTAAGGTAGATAATGTGTGGATGTCTTAGTTCCTTTTGTTGCTTTTTTATGTCTTAGTCTACCATTTTCTTCAGCTTTTGAGAGCAACGATTTGTAATTTTGTACTCAATCCCATACATGAATACTTTCGTCGAACTCCCAAGAGATACTGCAATCCCTCTTGTTGATTATTTATGTTTTATTCTCCCCTTGCTTTCTGCTCTATTTTTTTTGGTCAAAGGCTAGTCGTATCCTTTTGAATGGTGATCGTGGTGAGCGAAATGAGTTGATTGGCGAAAATGAGAACTCAACAGATGATGGCATATGCGACGAGTCTCTCAACCAGATCACATCAGTTTGCAGCTCTTACTGTGAGAGAGGTATTCCAGCTGACGAACTTGTGTTTTTTCTTCTTTTTTTTTGGGTTCAAACATCTGGTTATATTTTGTCCAAGATAGTCTTTCTAGAACTAAATTTCTTATTCACTAACAGTAGTTGGTTGATTCACTCTGTTGTTTGTCAAACTTTTGAATTTTCTGCTTTCCTGCCAACTAATTTTTTGCTTCTTGTTCATTGTTGTTATAGACGGTGCTGGGATTGATCTGTCTAGGATGAAGGTGTTGGAGGAGCCATTTTTCTCACATAAAGTTTTGTGCCTTGTTCAAATACTTTCCACCTTTAGGTATGTGTTTTCATATTTGAATGCATTGTCTGATATTCTTATTGCAAACTTAGGTTTGGGATCAGGTCTTGTTGATGGGTACTGTTGGGTTTGTTAGATGGAAAGGGCTAACCCTATTTCTGAATATATTATTTTACACTTCCAAAAGAGTGGAAATGTTACAGGATCCTGTTGTTTATTTGACATCTTTGTTTGCCGATTCAGAAAATGGTATTAGACCTGTATAAATTATTAACTTGTTTACTCCCTCCGATCTATATTAATTGATGTTTTAGAGAAATGCACAAGGATTAAGAAATGTCACTTCCCCCTTTAAATACCCCATAAAATAATTTTTACCCCCTATCACATTTATTATGCACAAATGTAATTGGTTAAAGAAAAAAAAGTACAAATTATACTCCCTCCGGTCAAAATTGTTAGATTTTCTAAGAGATGGCACAAGAATTAAGAAAATTAAAGGTGACAAATAATCTGTACTGAATACTCCTTAATTAGGAATGATTAAGACTCTTAGCCTTCCAATTGAGTTCAGATTTTTACCGTTTCCAAATTCAAAGGTGCATGGTTATTTGTACAATTTCTTGAAAACATCAAAAGTGCTACTCCAAATCTTACATTGGTGATCAAAACAATAACCCTAAAAAATCTAACAAATTTGACCGGTGGGAGTATTGATACTAGTACAAAAGTAAAAAAGGTGTAATTATTACTTCTAAAATATCAAATATTATTGATCAAATTTCATCTCCTAAAGCATCAAATAATATAGATCGGAGGGAGACTTTTTATTTATTTATAATTTCATACTTAGTGTATCATCCTAAAAAAATGTGCATGATAATGGAAGTCATTTAAAAGCAAACGGAGGGAGGAGTACTTGCTATTCCCTTGAATCCTTGATACTTATTTATTTCCTCTAAATGTCATGTCATCGCTTTTTGTGACCTGTGCTTTCATCCACTCGAATAAAGTGGAGGAAAAGAAGTGTGGGTTGCTTTTTCAAATGAACTAAAATTGATACTAGTTTTCATTATATTTCAGGTCAAGGAATGATATGAAATGCATAATATTTGTGAATCGGATTATTGTTGCAAGATCCTTGTGTCGCATACTCCAGCAGCTCAAGATCTTAGCATCTTGGAAATGTGGCTATCTTGTCGGTATCCACTCTCGTGTGAAGAGAATGTCACGGAGAACGATGAATGATATTCTTGACCAGTTCCGTTCAGGGGAGGTAAAGCCCTACACTACAACAAAATAACTGTTATGGAAATCTATAATTCATATTTGTATTACGAAAAAATAACTGTTATGGAAATCTATGGAATTGAGGATCTTACATGTTAGGTTGATTGTTGGAAAAATAGTTAAAATAGTATGATGTTTTCCTTCTTCACCTCAAAATAGTACACAGTTTCTTGAAGACAGTGAATTGAAGTCTTTAAATTATTCACTTTATCTGATGACTAAATCAAAACATGCTTCTTGTTAGCGTGCAAATGTGTATTTTAAAAACATTTTTGGGCTCCATTGGTTGATTAGCACACCACCTCCCCCATGTCTATAAACTTTCAGAAAAATCGAGACAATTTTATTGGTTCATTTTTGTTGATTTTATTTTCTTTTTTGTTATAAATAAATTTGATGTGAAGGTTGAGTAAAAATGCATATTTAGCTAATGGAGCAAAATACCAAAAAGTGATGTTTATTTTTACACATCTTGTGCAAATATGTATATTTTACCTAGAGCCATTGTGGATGGTCTTATTGTTTTGCAGCTGAATTTACTGGTAGCTACTAAAGTGGCTGAAGAAGGACTGGATATTCAAACATGCTGTCTTGTGATAAGGTTTGATCTTCCGGAGACTGTAGCCAGCTTCATACAGTCTAGAGGCCGTGCACGCATGTTTCAATCTGAATATGTACTTTTAGTCAATAGGTACGGTCCCCTTTCTCTTAGTATACACTTTAACCTTATCTTCTTCCTCTATAGATAACCAATCAAGGTTCTTCTTGCTTTCATTGCAGTGAAAATGAGAAAGAAGTAAATGCTCTAGAGAAGTTCAAAAAGGAAGAGGAGGAAATGAACTTGCATATAGTTAGCCGAACACCTAGTCAAATAGTTGCCAATTTTGAGGTGGACGTGTATAGGGTTGAATCAACCGGTGCTAGTATTAGTTTGCAATCCAGTGTTATGTTGCTTCATCATTATTGCTCGAAACTCCCACGAGATGAGTATGTGTTCTTTTTACACTTTATTCATTTACCTTTTTTGCAAAGTTCTGTTTTCATTTTCTCAGGATGCTCAAAGAATTTGACGGCAGACTGTACATACATGTGTAACTTTGCAGATTTTTTGATCCTCATCCACAGTTCTTTTATATCAATGATGTCGAAGGGATGGTATGCCACATTATCCTTCCCGCTAATGCTCCGATCCATCAAATTGTGAGCACGTGTCAATCTTCAATGGAAGCAGCCAAGAAAGATGCTTGTCTGAGAGCATGCAAACAATTGCATGAAATGGGGGCCTTAACTGACTATTTGTTGCCAGATGAGGAAAACTACAAGGATGAATGCGTATCAGACATGTCTGATTCTGATAGTGAGGGTAAGCTGCTAAATATTAGTTAGGTACTTCTCAAACGAAAACTGAGTGATCAATTTATATGCAGATGGTGCCTTGAGAGGAGAACTACATGAGATGATAGTTCCTGCTATTCTAAAGGAATCTTGGTTGAACATGGAGAAACCTGTGTGTCTCAACTCTTACTTCATAAGTTTCACTCCTGAGCCACTAGATAGGGAATACAAAGAGTTTGGGTTTTTCCTTAAAGCACCTCTACCAAGTGAGGCAGAAAGAATGGGACTCGATCTTCATTTGTCTCATGGTAGATCTGTGATGACTCAACTAGTTCCCTCTGGGGTTGTTGAGTTCAATGAAGAAGAGGTACAGAAATGTTGTGTAGACAAAAAAGAAGGAAATATAGACTTGAGAGACTCTTAGTTGTACTTTCCTTTCAATAAGAATTGTAATTTGTATATTCTGGTTCTTTGTTGTACAGATTTCGCTGGCACAGAAATTTCAAGAAATGTTCCTCAAGGTCATTCTCGATCGTTCAGAATTTGCGGCTAACACTGTTCCTCTGGGAAACAACATAAATTGTGAATCAAGATCATCTACCTTCTACCTTTTGCTTCCTGTCATTCCACATGACCATCAAGGCACAATGACTGTGGATTGGAAAGTCATTAAGAAATGCCTATCATCCCCAGTTTTTAAAGTTTCATCAGAAGTAACAGATCATCAAAATACTCCAGGTGGCAGCTTGAAACTGGTTGATGGACCGGCAAGCATAAACAATATTTTGAATAGTCTAGTGTATGTTATTCACAAGAAGTCATTCTTCTTTGTTTCTGAGCTCATACCTGAGAAGAATGCTTATAGCTCTTACAATGCTCAATCTAGCCATGTAGAATACTTGTTCAACACGTAAGTACACCTTTCGATTTTGGAATCACGTTATTGTTTTGGTCTTCTGCGCCTTAGATAGCATTTTTTTCCATTTTTCTAAATCCACTTTTACTTGTAATCTTTTTGTCATTTCTTTCTTGTATAATAAGGTGGCTCATGTGAAACGTTTGTCCTGAATCTGGATACTATTTAGCTTGTAGCAGTTTTCAGTGAAATAAAAATGACCTTGCTGTTTTTCTAAGATGAATTAAGCTCATTTATCATGATCATGAGGTACTATAACATGATAGTTTTTCATCAATTTTCTCTTTTGGTGACCTTTACATGTTATATTTAATAGGCATGAGATTCAGCTGTCTTATCCTCAGCAGCCCCTATTGCGAGCGAAGCAGCTTTTCACCTTGCGCAATTTGCTGCATGATCGAAAGCAGGGAAATTTAGGTATGATCATTCTTCCTATAAAAGAAAAGTTATTGAATATTCATCTTTACATGTTTTCAGGCTGTCGGACTGTGGAAGAATAATGTGGTACCTACAAAAAAATAGAATTCGATTGAATTTAAACATTTTGCTTGATAAATGGTGCTGGATGCTGTATGAGTTGGTCATAGTGAAAAAGATAAATGGTGCTGGATGCTGTATGAGTTTGTTTTCTTTTTTATTGTTGCTGTAACACTGTGGTAAAGCTCCTTAGTATTCTTCAAATACCTGTGTTGTTCATCAAGTACAGTTCTGCAAATTTCATGTCAAGAGTAGCTACAAATGAAGCAGTATTACCTTGTGATAAAAAAAAGGGGCTTCAGCCTTTCAGATGAGCACTCATATTGCCCTTGTGCTCTCACGCACTTGTAATCACCTGATATTGTTTCAATACAATTGACCGATTACCCCCCGTCCCCCCAAAAAAATCAAATCGCATAAATACTTTTGTTCTATAGAGAGATTATTTGCAGTTGTGATTTGGCAAGATTTGCATGTGCAAGATATACGGGGTAGATGTTGTTAATATAATTGTTTAATAGTTAAGGTGTATTTAATTAATAGTTGATCAATTTTTGTTAACCAGAAGTTCGGGAACTGGAGGAGCACTTCTTTGAACTTCCACCAGAGCTTTGTCAGCTGAAGATTGTAGGGTTCTCTAAGGATATTGGAAGTTCAATCTCTTTGTTACCTTCTCTCATGCATCGCCTTGAAAACTTACTAGTGGCAATTGAACTGAAGAATAGAATGTCTTCTGCATTTCCTGAGGGAGCACTGGTTACTGCTGAACGAGTAAGTTGGTTTATCTTTTAGTGCTGTTTTCACTTTTCAGTCCTATACCTATTAACGTTACAAAAGTGCAATTTAATCTTCTCCGTGTACGTGATAGGTTTGGCTAGCTTGGTTTTGGGATGTCAATATTTAAGGAAACAAATCATTTTCTCTGATTTCCAAGTTGATAGAAATAGTTATTACTGGCAGGTTCTTGAAGCACTCACAACTGAGAAATGCAGCGAGCGATTTTCTCTTGAGAGACTGGAAATACTTGGTGATGCTTTCCTCAAATTTGCAGTGGGAAGACACCTATTTCTTAAACATGAGACCATTGACGAGGGTCAGCTAACTCGGAGACGTTCCAGGATAGTAAATAACTCAAACCTGTACAAGATAGCAATCAAGAATGTGTTGCAGGTAAAAAGTAGATGTTAGAATTACCTTAATCTTCTTGAGTGGCAGTTTTTTCCTGGGTTTCTTGATAGACTGTCCTGGCAATCTGGCTGACAACTATATGAGTAAAATTTTCAAAATCACCCTAGTCAAGATCATAAAATGAGCATTTTCGCAATTATCTACACTTTCTGCTATTATTTATTGTAAGTTGGCTTGTTTTCTGTTTCTTGTTAGATCTAGATTCAAACTTCAGAAAAGTGTTTCCAGACAAATTTATGTCATAAACAGGAACTAATCAATCAACTCCAAAAGGTCCTTAAAAAATATCTTTAGTCTATGAGATAGAAGTTTTGCATTAGTGGACACTTTGTCTAATCCATTGTCATTTTGTATACAGTATCTTTTAGTGGATAGCTGCTAACTGGATTCCATATTTTAGGTTTACATACGTGATGAAGAATTTGATCCAGACCAGTTTTTTGCCTTTGGTCGTCCATGTTCTAACGTTTGTACCGAGGAAATGGAACAATCTATTCATCCCTTGCCTGAGCTTAGCTCTTCCAAGAATAAAAATGCTTGGACACAGAAGTGCAGCAAGAGGCATCAATTTTTATACAAGAAAACAATGGCTGATGTGGTTGAAGCACTTATTGGAGCTTTCATCATTGACAGTGGCTTCAAAGCCGCAGCTGCATTCCTTGGATGGATAGGCATAAAGGTGGATTTTGAAGTTTCAAAAGTGCATCAAGCTGGAGTAGCAAGTGCCAGCTTCATGTCTCTTTCATCCCGGGTAGATATTCCTTCCCTCGAAGAAAATATACTCAAGCACAAGTTCCATCACAAGGGTCTGCTTCTTCAGGCGTTTGTACACCCCTCGTACAATCGGCACAATGGAGGATGCTATCAGGTACTGTCTCGTAAAATGTTCTCTGTGCTTCATCTCATATAATGGCTAAAATGCCATACCTGCTTAAGTCCTAACTGTTCTGAGTTTTGCGCTAGAGATTGGAGTTCCTCGGTGATGCAGTTTTGGACTACTTAATCACGTCATACTTGTATTCTGGTTACCCAAACCTGAAACCTGGCCAGTTGACAGACTTGAGATCAGCTCTCGTGAACAATGCATCCTTCGCCAAAATTTCCATCAATCACGGTTTCTATAAAAACCTAATCTTTGATAACCAAAACCTGCGCGAGGCTATTGATACGTATGCAAAGCATCTTGGAATGTCATCTTTTGGCAGTAGTCTGCTTGAGGAGCCTAAGTGTCCTAAGGTCCTTTTCCGCTACTCCTTATCTATGTTAGTATTGCTTCTAACAGATTGCCAAAGTCTTAACTGTGGTTTTTCGTTACCTTGTTGAATCAGGTACTGGGCGACTTGGTAGAATCTTGCTTTGGTGCCATACTTCTCGACACGGGGTTCAATCTGAAACTTGTGTGGAAAAAGATGCTTTATTTTTTGAATCCTGCCATGATATCTTCCAGTCTGCAAATTAGTCCTCTTAGAGAACTGAGAGAACTCTGCCAGTATTATCAGTGGGATCTACAGTTTATTCCCTTGCGGAAGAACAAACGCACCATCATCGAGGCAAAAGTGAAAACTGAAGTACAGGGTATATCGTGCTGTTGGTCTACTACTGCCACATTTAGCAATGGAAAGGTTGCTAAGAAAATGGCTTCACAGAAACTCTTTGCGATTTTGACGGTACAACATTTTCCCACCCTGTCATATATACATATTTCCTTTTGCTGAAATGGGAATCTTATTCTTGTCGTAATTTGTGACTGCCTAGTTTGTTATTGAAGAGAATTTATTCCGATCACTGAAAATTTGCAGGCTGAAGGTTATAGAGTTAAATCTAAATCTTTAGAGGAGATCTTGGGAGAAAGTCTTAGAGGTGATCCTGTGCTGATAGGCTATGATGAGGATCCAGTATACATAGAGTATCCCGATGCTCATAGCTCTGAAGACTCGTGCTTGGAGGGTCCTTCTAGCAGTGAAAGAACAGCCCCTCATGTCCAAACACACCCACGGGAGGCACATTTGAACAAGTCAAAAGGAACGAAGAAGCTAACATCGTCGCCAGATGAGCATAGGAAACGACCTAGACATCTTGTGCGCGATGGGAAAAGTCCCGAATTGAAGAAATCTGGTACTATTCTTGCAAGTTGTGCGCGTTTGAACTGAAATCCCTGCTATGCATTCTTAGTATTTCGTGTTTTTGTTGTTGTTGTTGTTGCAAATATAATAGGTGGATCACCACATCAACGAACTGCAAAGTCCTGGTTGCATGAGATCTGCACGGCAAACTGTTGGAAGCCTCCTGTCTTCGAGCCCTGCAACGAGCAAGGGCCAGGCCACCTGAAAGTGTAAGTCTTCAGATCACGGTCAATTGCATCAAGCTTTCATGCCCAGTACTCTTGTCACGCCGTCTTTTCTAGTGTATATAGCTCGTGATCGGGTGCCATTTTGTGTTGCAGATTCACCTACAAGGTGGTTGTGGAAATCGACGAGATTGATATGGAGCTGGAGTGCCAAGGAGAGCCTCGGTCAACGAAGAAATCTGCAGCGGAGCACGCAGCAGAGGGGGCGCTCTGGTTCTTAAAGAAGGAAGGATACATAACCGACTCCGACTAGATTGTCTGTATCCATGGAGATCTGTTGAAGATGGCACAACCTGGTGAATGTGGTTGTGGTTGAATAATGCTTGGGTAGCTTTCAAGAATGTAAAAGAAACCTGGTTAATGAACTAGTTGTCTTTAGGCAGTGTGAATATGAAACTAATAAGATACTCTTCTAAAATTACATCATGTAATTTTTTGAAGAGACCAAACTACAAAGTATGAATGTATAACCTGTGTTTGGCAAGTAGCCAAGTAGTGTTATATAATAGATATGGTTGTTTATAAACTAGTTGGAGTTGAAAATTGAGTTTTTATCAATGAATCAAATTAGCTGAAATTGTTCCGATGGTTTTTGCTCAGAGACGCAAATAAATTTAACAACGATGGGGATTTTTTGTGTTGAACGTACTCAATGTAGGAGTCATATCAGGCTCCGAGTAGATCGGGATTCGGATTAATTGGGTGATGGGTCATTTCGGATAGAGCCAAATTGAGTTTGCCTCGGATTCGGGTCGAACCAATGGGTTAAAAACTCGAATGTATTAACGATTTTTTTTAAGAATATTAACATCTTATTAAAATTAAATTATAAAATCAATATGTTAAATTAAGCTAAATAATAATAATATTATTAAATTTATACGAAGTAAATATTATCACAATAATAAGATAATAAGATTATATAAATATTTGAAACATAAAAAATATCATATTTATACAAATAAGTGTTCCAAACATATTATAACTATAAAATAAATACATTATTTTACTCCTCACTCCTTGAGATCAAAATATCATAATCTTTGAGATCAAAGAGGAAAATTTGGGGCATTCCGATTTTACTCCTGACTCTTGAGTGACAATAGCAAACACAAATGCATGACTAATTTGTGTGTTGGGCATCAATGTTGCTTGGTGACGTCTACATATCACTGACTTACTGGATCGACCTTGAGTCCTTGACACAACGAGTCATTGGTCGGGTCTTGACCTTAAAATTTCTGAGTCATTTGGGTTCGATTCGTTTTCGAATCTTGAGTCTAAAGCAACAGGTTCAAATCCATGAATTACCATGAGTTTGGGTCAGGTGACTCAGGTCCAGGGGTGGAACTCGGTTGGGTCAGGAGGTGGCCATGATTTCCCAAACGGAAAAAATATATGGTAGTATCGAGTAAAATCGATGTCCGTGTTGGAATCGGATGTTTATCGATACTATCACATCACAGGTAATATAGAAGACTTTCTGATGTATGCAATTTATTGCTTTGAAAATAAAGTTGAAACGACGGTTGGTTTACAATTTATTGATTTTGAAGAATCAGATGAAGAATCTATTGGACCAAAAAAATGCCTTAAAATTCTCAAATAACTCAAAAATCCTCAAAATGGATAATCGGTTGGAGATGCTTTAAGAGGTTAGTTATGTAGGAGTTATATTGAAAGAAAGTGGAAAGAGAGGACATCATGCGTGAGTGAAAAAAAAGGGACATCTGATCCGCTATGTGGAAAAAAAAAAATGAGAAAGTGGCTACCATTTTTTTTGTTTTATAAGAAAAAAATCTTTAGCATATATCTCATAAAGTAGCTACTATATAATCTAATAACTATAACATATATAATATATTTAACATTTTTGTACTATAAATTATTGTCAATTACTAAATCAAAAGGGAAGAGAGTAAGGATGAAGATTTCAGTCTATGTATCAATATAGAGATACGTATGTCTCGGGCTTGCTCTCTTGCTTTGGGCCCAAGGTTTTTGCCTTGGGCCCAAATGAGCCCATTGAAAATTTTTAAATAAAGATATAAAATAACTTATAAATAATAAAAAAACAAATTCCGTGGTTGTATATATATATATTTATTTATATGCATGCAAGTCTTCTATGTAAAACAAAAAAAAACGTCCGAAAGGGTCGGAAAATTCCGTACCTTTGTTAAAATCTCAATTGGGTTGTTTGGTGCGTTTTTTACGAGGGCGGTTTTCGGTGGCGTTTCCGATTCTTCTAGATCGTCCTAGTTTGAGTTGGGGCTCTAACGTCTGGTGTCGGGTCTGGCTGGGGTCGTGGCGGTGTGTATCGAGGTGACTCCGTATTCCGGAAATTTTCTTGGATGTTCGTCTTCATCGCCCACAGGGACTCCTGATGTACAGTTGGCCAGCGGTGTCATCTCTTGGTGGTACTTGGCTCCGGGACTAGCCTACGTTGTCCTCAGCTTTTCGGGATTATGATCGTCTGGTCGGCTTGGGCTGTTTGTTTACCGGTTCTTGTAGTGCACCGTTTTCTTTTTATTTCGTTGTATGTTCGACGGTTCGCCGTCTGTCGACTCTGTCGGCCTCTTGAGGGTCCAGGCCTGTCTGATCCTCGAATTATTTCCTCATCAATATATATATATATATATATATATATATATATATATATATATATATATATATATATAGAGAGAGAGAGAGAGAGAGAGAGAGAGAGAGAGAGAGACGTGACAAGAGAGAGTCACGGTTAATGCCTTAGATAAAGAGAGAGAAAGAGGGCAAAAGAAGAAAAAAATGCTAGAAATTCACATGAAGTAACACATGGCGAAATCTTTTCAATAAGAGTTGCTAGAGCTTTAATAGTCTAGGAGATAAATAAGAGCATCCCCAACAGCTTCTTCAAAATAGGGATTTTGATGTTTTTTGGGGAATTTTAGGTGTTTTTTAGGTCCAATAGATTTTCCATTTCATTCTCCATAATGGGGAAGCAGCAGAAGAAATGGAGAAACTTCCCCAAATCTGCAGCATTCTCTAAAACTAAATGATTCCCCAAATGGTTGAAATGGAGAAGCTGTTGGAGGTGGAGCAAAAATAATTTGGAGAATATGTTTTTTAATTCTCCATTTCGAAGAAATTTTTGGAGAAACTATTGGAGATGGTCTAAATTAAGATTTTTTTTAAAAAAATATTTTACCTTGAGGCTTTCATTTTGATTTTTGATATTTCTCAAATCCCTCTGATTGTGAATTATTTTAATGATTAAAGTATGTATTCTTATGTCTTTGTTATGGTTAAAAATAAATTTATATGGAAAAAGAAACAAACAAATAAAAACATAAGTATTCGTGTAAAAGGTATTGAGACCTTTTGTAAGAGCATCTTTAATGGTGGTACTTGGAGTATCATAGCCCTATTTTTAAATATAAAATAAAAATAAATATAAGAGTTGGGGTGTCAATCAAGACAATCATTACAATGATACTCAATGACAAGGATCGTCTATCTAATCCATATGTAAAGTGTGAACATGTATGTGTATTGACTCTCTCCTCTCTCTAGAGAGAGGGAGCCCAAAATCTCGGCTTCGGCCGTTCACACCGGCTTCGGCCACCCTACCCCGGCTTCGACCACCCTACCAAGCTACTGGCTCCGGCCATTCTTGCACCTTTGCGGGTCGCCGCCTTGCGTGTCAATGGCCGTGTAAATCTCGAAGTGAAAATCTAATTGAAAAATCTTTTTTCAATTGAATGGTTTTGAAATCAAATTGGGGCTTGGGTGTTAAAGGATCTTGTTCCCCTTTCTCCAGCCTTTGTCAAATGGGGTGTCTCTATCTCCGGTTGTTGCAATTTTGGGGCTGGCTTGTTACTCCCCCTTCGCCATTGCTCCCTGGTGGTGCGATTGGGTTGCCTTTTGCGGATTCGATGCCAACTCCGTCTACACTCTCGGCCCTCTACTCGTAGGCTCGATTTGCGCCTCAATCTACTCAGATTTGTCCCTGTCAACCTCTTTGCCGGCTCCGGCGAGCCTCGGTTCGTTTGGCTGTTGGTGTTCCGCCAAAATCATGGGGTTCTCTTCCCCTGCTTGGTCTCCTCCTCCTTTTGCCCAAATCGGAGCTTTCGTCGGTGCGCCTCCGGCGCCTCCTCGTTTCTTCCTTGCCTTTTCGCATCAGATCTACTAGTCCACCCTTTCCTTTTCCCCATTGTGTGCTCTCTGTTCGAATCCTCATCGGTGTCGCACTTCCCGGCCTTCATCGGTGGCCTTCACCGACCTTGCCGTACTCACAAGTCACAATGGTGGTCTGCCACCATTGCTGCAATCTCTGCTCCCTTGTCGTGCAAGGGTTATTTTTTCCGCCTTGCACGCCAAGGCCAATTAGGGGAAGAAAAAAAAAAATATAATATAAAAATGATTAATTTATTATTATAAATATATTTTTTAATAATAAATTAATCACGAAAGGGTTTTTTTTTGAAATTCCGCTCGAAAGAGTTTGAATCAAATCCCGAAAGGGCTTGAACAAATCCCGTAAGGGTTGTGTAAAATCTTTTGACGTCTTTGCACGAGCGGTGGGGCTCTACTTTCAGCGTTTCTAGGAGTTCTTCTGCTTGGTTGGGGGCGTGAAGTCTGGAGTCGGGACTGGCTGGGATCGAGGTGGTGCTTTATAGGCGTCTCCGTATCCGATGTTGTTTCCTTGGAGTTTCGTCTGCACTTCCCACATGAGATAGAGTCCTGCTGTATCGCTGGCCCGCGGTACTACTTTTTGGTGGTGCTTGGCTTCGTTCTTCGCCGTCGTCCGCAACTGCTAGGAGTAGTTCTTCTTAGATCGTTTCTTGTAGTAGAGTTTTTTCTGCTTGTTTCTTAGCGCTGTTTTTTCTGTTCTTATTGTATTGTATGCTTTGGCGGTTTCCGCCTGCCGATTCGTCGGCCTCTCGAGAATCAGGCTAGCCTGATCTCGAATTCTTACTTAATAAAAAAAAAATGATACTCACTCTTACGCAATATCATAAGTTTTATCCAATGAACAATAACATGTGGGGACCACTTTTTTTTTTCCTATCCCTACAAAGATTTAAAAATAAAATGAAATATATATTAAGATATTTTTGTGAGTATCATGGTTGTGCATTCAAGTATCTTAAAATGATGTGGCAAGAAAACATGTAAGATATGATACTTGAATTGGGTACCATGGATAAAGATGTTATAATAGTGAGTTCATCACCTTAGTCTATAGACTCTCCCATCTTCTTGGCATTTATAATCCATTTTTCTGTCTTCATTGATTTCCATGTGAGTCAACCTATTTGATGCTTTGTTAGAGCATCTTTGACGGTAGAAAAAACTAGTAGGGATGCTAGGTTTATTGTTAACAAAATAAGAAAGTGGATTGAGGGATACTTCTGGGATAATAGGGAAGTATTGATATTAGGAGTAAATACAGAGGATGCGTCATGTGAGTTGGAGTCTACTTTTTTTTTTCCTTTTTTTTTTCCAGAAGAAATGGACCAAGAACGACGTCGATTCCGGGACTGAAATATGAAACATTGTGTTTCAGAGTGTAGTGGAGTTGCATGTAGAGGGTGTGCTAGGTGCCACTGTTGTCTCCGGATTGGCGTGCGAGAGGAGGGATGCATAAGCGACGCGCGTAATCGTTTGGACGGCTACGATTTGTCCTGTGTGGGTATGTTTATACATATTTAAAATACATATTTCGGTTTAAAAAATGTAAAAAAAAAACCACGATACTATATTAATTTTCTCTAAATATAATCATCAATTTCGAATATATTTAACTATATTTTTGAAAAACATATTTTTCTTTGAATATAATTATGCAAAACAAAAACCGAAAATTTGAAATGTAATTAATTTAAGCGAGGGAGAATAAATAATGTAAGAATATGAAATAATTATTTATGAATAAAATACTCATAAATATGTAGAACTTGGTATGAACAACTTTGCCCAAAAATACATACCATTATCAAGAGGCCCCAACCTCTTTCATCGCTTATGCCTTTCCCACAAAGAGTCTATCATTCTTATTGATAGCATACACACACCATTTCCCTTATTCACCATCTTCACCGTCATGGATTCATCCCAAAAATAATAAGATAATGTTTTATTCTCTGGCTTGGGAAACATGTCACTTTCGTCTGAGCTATTACGAGCAACTTATGTCTTTAAACACACAAAATCATACCCCAAACACCGCTGGAAGTGAAAATGTCAAACACTCCCAGTTGATCCCCACCTACAACATCCAACCAGGTGTTGTTGATGCCCTACAGGTGGTTGGCGGCTCTCGTGGGCGAGGTCGTGCTCATGGTCGAGTGAGAAGATTATAGTCATCATGGCTATGAGATTCCGCATTTCGACAAAGACATAAGCGGCGAACCTGCCCGTGTAGACAACTCTAGTTGGACGTACTCGACCATGACACTCAAGGCTACGTGGGAGTATATACAAAGAAATCAACAACTTCGTAATAGTGGTACACACCGCCGACTTAGGAAAGACTTGAAGGAACACATTTGACAAACATTTGGGGCCAATCGTGCAGGCAATTAGTATTTTTCGATTTTCAAATTACGTTTTGTTACTAAAATGTGATGAAGTTTATGCATTGTCTTTGATGTAATGTTCTTTTGTTTATTCAATTAATGTCGTTTTTTTGTTATATATAGTTCGCAATATTTAGTTTATAAATAATATTAATTTAATAATAAAAAATAAATATAATGATATAATCGAGAATAGAAATAATGGTTGGAGGGGTATATTTATAAATTGAATTGGTATGAAAATATGATTTTTATAATGCTATGTATCGATAAAGAGAGAAAAGTAATAATAAGATGTTAACATAATGTAGCATAAAGAAAAGAAATAAAGTATTAGTATTCTTAATATTCCTTGATAAACATGACATTAAATTGTGTGTATAACTTTTCTTTTCCTTTTTTGTATGGTTCATATGTTTATTTATCTCTCGATTTACTAAACGGGTGTATTGTCCAAGTATTTTGAAACTCTAATATTATCACGGGAAATTTACATAAAACCACCCGCTAAATATAGCCTTTTACATTTAACCACCCATTAAATATAAAAATTACATAAAACCACCCATTAATTGGGTTTTGTTTTCAAATCACCAGCCACTACATATTTCTATTAGAATTCCATTAAATATAATACTCCCTCCGTTCGGCAAAACTTGTCGTTTACTATTCACGCACGCTTTTTTAGAATGATAAAAACTATATAAAATATTCAATTTAATTTTTTTTAACAAGTCTGTACTTATTAACAATAAATACGAAATTGTTAAAAAAATTATTAAAAAAACTATATATTTTATATAGTTTTTAGCTCCTAAAAAAGTGTGCGTGAATAGTAAAACATCAAGTTTTGCTAAATGGAGGGAGTATATTTTAATATTTTATAATTAAAATTTAAAGTTTAAACTTGAATATATTTAAATTAATATATTAGGAGCAAAAAGCGTGTAAAAAAATTTAAAATTAAAAATATTTGGAGGGCAGAGATTCTAAATGTTATTTTTATTATATTTAAAAATTCAAACAAACTTTAATAAAGTTATTTTTAATAAAAATACTTTTGATCCTAGAAAACATTTTAAAAAAAATGTTTACATTTTTTTTTTTCATTTTTATTATACAGTGCATGTGTTTACAAATATGAAAGAAAATGAGACATTAATTATTTGTGTAAAAATATTATTAGAGTTAAACAATGCTAATGACTTATAAACTTATTTTAGTTTTGATTAAAAAGAAGTCTATAAAATTTATAACAATTTTAGGAATAAAATAGAACAAATTTGTTCATATATACATCAATTTTTTTTAAAAATATTTTTTAAAATTTCAGTCAAATATATTTTTAAATCTATTTGAGATTTTAATTTAAATATAGAAATTAAAATATTGTAATATCATATATATTTGACAAAACCCTAATAGAAATAGACAACGGATGGTGATTTGAAAAAAAAAACCATTTAATGGATGGTTTTCTATAATTTTGTATTTAATGGGTGATTAAGTGTAAAAGACTATGTTTAACTGGTGGTTTTCTGTAAATTAGCCTATTATTACTCTCTTTCTCTCTATAATTTGTGTAGACCGGGCCGGGTTCGTATCAAATGTCCGGTCCATATTTTCCCGCCAACAGTTCCCGCCAAATTACCACACCCCGAATACACATAGTAGTGGGGAAGAGCTTTTGCCGCTCATTTCCCCTCAACTCCGCCTGTTCTCTGAGAGCGAAACCCAAACCCTAATCGCACCAGAAGAGAGAAGGAAGCGAGATGTCGGGCTGGGACGAAGGTGCGGTCTACTACAGCGATCAGGCTCAGTTTCCCCGTGGCGGTGCCGGCGGCGGCGGCGACCAGGACTCCAGCCGCCACTCCATCCTCCTCAAGCTCAAGGAGTTCATCCGAAACTTCGAGACGGATCAGAATGTCTACCCTTACAGGGAAAGCCTGATCAACAACCCTAGGTTTCTCAAGATCAACTTCGAAGATCTCGATGGATTCGATCCCGTTCTCCCCGCCAAGCTCCGATCCTCCCCTGCCGACTACCTCCCTCTCGTATTTTTCTTCAATTTCCTTTTCGTTTTTCTCAAAATATTCTTTTCTCTTTGTTTTTCCTGAAATTTTGTACTTGGAATTTTCAATTTGGCTTCAGTTTGAGCAAGCAGCGGCTGAGGTTTCGCAAGGTTTGAAGTCCAAGGTGGCCGGGGAGACTGGAGAGATGGAGGAGCCTATGTCTGGTGATGTCCAGATTCTCCTGGATTCCAAGGAGGATCCTATTTCCATGCGATCTCTTGGGGTTTGTACTGAAATTTTAACCTCTCTGGTCAATTTTAGGGTTTTTAATCTCATTGCTGCTGAATTTATTAAATTTGTGATTTTTCTTTAGGCTCAGTACATATCGAAACTTATCAAGATATCTGGGATTACAATAGCTGCTTCTAGGACCAAAGCTAAAGCTACATATGTCACGCTCTTGTGTAAGAACTGTAGTAATGTGAAGATGGTACCTTGCCGTCCTGGTTTGGGAGGGGCAATTATCCCTCGTTCATGTGACCACGTTGCTCAGGTTTGTTTTGGTGGCATTTTCATGTTAGGTTTGGTTTCTATTTCTGAGTTTCTAGAGCTTGAAACGATTCCCGGTTGTGATGTGCTCTATTTGGGTATTCTCGTAGCCTGGTGAAGAGTCATGTCCAATTGATCCTTGGGTTGTAATTCCGGATAGAAGCAAATATGTTGATCAACAAACTCTGAAATTGCAAGAGAATCCAGAGGTTTTTTTTTTACCCGACATTTTTTCTTATTTTCAAAAATTGATTATCTGAGAATGCTGAATTTGAGGATGTTATCTCCAGGATGTCCCCACTGGGGAGCTTCCAAGGAACATACTTATGTCAGTGGATCGTCATCTTGTCCAATCGATTGTGCCTGGCACAAGACTTACTGTCATGGGGATTTACAGCATTTTCCAAGCTTCCAACTCTACTAAGTACGAACTTAATCTTTCTCCTCACTCTATGTGAGATATTATCTAGATTTGTTAATGTGCTTAAATTCAGTGCTGATCCTTTTTCTCTGTTTCACTAATGTAGTCAAAAGGGAGCAGTTGCAGTCAGACAGCCTTATATTAGAGTTGTTGGAATAGAGGATACAAGTGAATCCAACTCCAGAGGGCATGCTTTATGCACACCGGAAGAGGTACAAAATGCAAATCCCTTGTTGCTTATATTCTTAAGTATTTAAGTTCTGTTAAACATTATGAATCTAATTTCGTTAAACATATATTACGCTGCACTTGTTCTTATTGCTCTATATACTTAAGATTATGCCTCTTCTGGTAAAAATAGAATTTATGTATGAGATGACTATTATTTAAATAACAGGCAGTGTATTGCTGGTTGTAATCCCAATCATGCACTTAGAGGAATTTATAGGCGATTCCCTGTCAAGTGGGCAGTCAATATGTCTTAAAACTTTAAGATCAACTTAAAGCTGTTTGGTTTGTTACTCGTTTTAAATTGGGGATAGTTATTACAATTTGTGATCTAATAAATCCCTAAAGAACTTGGCTAGGAATCTGATAAAAGGATTGGTTATCATAGAAATAATTTATTTTACTTCCTTTATCCATAAATTGTCTATTGTATGATGCATCATTGAATCTTTGATTTTAATATTTCTTTCAGATTGAAGAGTTTAAAAGATTTGCATCAAATCCTGATGCATATCAAAATATATGCTCTAAGATTGCTCCCTCCATATTTGGTCATGATGATTTAAAGAAAGCTGTTTGCTGCTTATTGTTTGGCGGGTCGAGAAAGGTAAAGTATATAGCTAACTTATGTGGCTTTTCATCCTCAAGAAACAAGGTGCGAGATAAATTTTCCATGCTTGCAGATTTTGCCAGATGGTGTGAAGTTAAGAGGTGATATTAATGTGTTGCTTCTGGGAGATCCTTCCACAGCTAAATCACAAGTAAATTTCCACCCCCTTTCGTACTTCTGCATATGCTATTTATGTTTATGATTCTTAGTCTTTTGTTTCAGAAAAGAAGAAGAAGATATTGATTATATACAGTCAAAGACCATAAACACGCTGGAAATCATTAAAAATTGTCAGCAAAACTACTGATTCACTTTATTCAGAACAGAAAGTGACAATATTTAATTTGCTTGTGAAGTTTCTTAAGTTTGTCGAGAAGACTGCACCTATAGCTGTTTATACATCAGGGAAAGGTTCATCAGCTGCTGGGCTTACTGCTTCTGTGATTCAAGATAGCAGCACTGTGAGTGCCCCACTGTTATTATACTATCACTTTTTCAGTAATGTTGCATAGTTAAGGATATGATGTTCATATTTTTCCTCTTGGTGCTATAGTTCACTATCTTTGAAGCCTGCTAATATTTTGATGCTCGACTTTTTCAGCGCGAGTTTTACCTGGAAGGTGGAGCCATGGTTTTAGCTGATGGAGGTGTTGTATGCATTGATGAATTTGACAAAATGAGACCAGAGGACAGGTAAGCTGGCGAGTAAGTGCTGGTTAAATGCTGTTTGTCCAATGAGTCCCTTGACTGATTTTGTCTTGCTCACTGTCATTTAGAGTTGCCATTCACGAAGCCATGGAGCAGCAGACAATTTCCATTGCAAAAGCAGGAATCACAACAGTTCTCAATTCTAGAACCTCTGTTCTTGCAGCTGCAAACCCTCCATCGGGTCGATATGATGACCTAAAGGTCTATTTTATTCTTGACAGATTGAGTTTTACATCTGCTAAATGTTGTACCTAAACCATTGTTGGGATTAGTTTTCTTGTTTTTCTCTTTCAAGCTGAAGAACTAAATATAAGATGTCTCTTTTACAGACTGCCCAGGATAACATTGATTTGCAGACCACTATTCTTTCCCGGTTTGACTTAATCTTCATCGTGAAAGATGTCAGGATGTATAGTCAGGACAAGGTAATCAAGATTCCCATTGTTTGATCGAGATATCTGTTATATTAAATTGCATTTAGTATGCATCAGCTGCTGAAATGAGCAGATCCCTGTGTCCATATTGTTCAGCGCTAGTATTTCACTTGAAATACTAAACTATGTCAACTTTTCCCCATTTATAAGCTCAATGGAGAATTGGCTAAGGAGGTGCTGTTTTTCTACTTGCAGATAATTGCTAGTCATGTTATTAAAATTCACGCATCTGCTCATGCTTCCACGGGTGACAGTAAAGTATCGAAAGAGGAGAATTGGTTAAGAAGGTGCTGATGCTTTGGATACTGATTTAGCACAGTATTTGTCCTGTCTTTATCTAAACCTGTCAATGAACCTTATGAATGAATACATGCAGGTATATACAGTATTGTAGAACTGAATGCCATCCTCGTCTGTCAGAATCTGCTTCAAAAAAGTTGCAGACAGAGTATGTCAGCATTCGTCAGGTAACCAGTTTTTGTACTAGCTTATTCACTTTCTCAGGCTCTTAACAATTGTGACATTGAACTGAAGGGAATTTCTATATTTTTTTGGAACAAAGACTTAACTGATTAAGAAGTCGCAGAAAAGTTTCAAAGAACCCATAAAGCGGTTCATTTTGGAGTCATTTGAAATGCTGTTTGACTATGTTGTAAAATTTGAATTACCTTGAGAGGCACTTTTTATTGCTGACGTTTGCTTCAATGATGGCTCTTGTAGAACATGAGGCAGCAGGCAAATGAAACTGGGGAGGCAACGGCAATTCCGATTACTGTAAGACAGCTTGAAGCTATAATTAGGCTAAGTGAGGCTCTTGCAAAAATGAGATTGTAAGTATATCCTTTGAAAGGAGCAACTTGAAGTTCTACATTTCTTTGTCAATTTAGCTTGTTAAGAAACAAACGTTTGGCCTTTTTAACTCCAGGCAGAGCATGAGATGTATAAGTTTTGGCTAACTTCAAATCTTTGAAACTTGGAAATGACTGATTTTTATCAACTCTAAAACGTGAAATACATAACCATATATGAAGTTGCATAGTCGTTTGACATTTTTGCCCGTTCATTTTAACATTTGAGATGTTTCTTAATGTTCGTATCTTGGATTTTAGGTCCCATGTGGCAACTGATGAGCACGTGAAGGAGGCTATAAGGCTTTTCAATGTTTCAACAATGGATGCAGCACGTTCAGGAATCAGTCATCAAATAAACCTTACACCTGAGATGGCAAATGAAATAAAGGTCTCCCCTCAAAAGATTAGAGCTTTGTATATTTTGCAATCAACAAATCAATTACTTGTATCAATGTTTTATCTTGTATTTATGCTTCTCTTCCTGTTTTGCCTTCTCAAACAGCAAGCTGAGGTCCAGATAAAAAGAAGAGTTGGCATTGGTAGCCACATATCAGAGAGACGGCTTATTGATGACCTTACCCGTATGGGTATGAATGAGTCCATTGTAAGTATCACATGTCACTTCTCAAAGCATATGCGTTAAATTCTTATGTTCCTTTTGATTTTCATCTGCGAACTTGCTAACTTGCCACTTCATTTCTCTGGCAGGTAAGAAGGGCACTGGTGATTATGCACCAAAGAGATGAAGTCGAGTACAAACGTGAAAGGCGTATGATAGTTAGGAAAGCCTAACTTACGGTGTAATTGACGTAATGCATACTCACCTCTCCAACCAGGTTCATGTTGGCTGGCCCAGAATTTGCTCTCATGTTGTACTTCATATACTGCAGTTATTAGTGAACCATAAACATTTGAATCTTGTGACATGCGCTAATCTTAAACTTTGTTTAAGAAGTAATTTATGCCTGTAAAGTTTGTTCCTTGATCTCTTACACCTTCACACCTTCATTGGTCACATCACAGGTATGGATTTGGGAAAACAACTTTTTCCAGCCAATTTTTGGCTCATCAATTTCTTCCCCCTATCCCTTTTTTAGAGTCCCCTAGATTATTTTACATACATCCTAAGAGAAGTAAGAGCTCAAGAGTCTAGTCTTATACATCACATGTTTCCCTCCTTCACATAATAGAAAGTGTTGGACGAAATCGGTTTTAAGCCCCTGACACTTAAGTAGATTCATCATGGCCTTTGAGAGAGTGGAGTTTCTTCAGCCTGCAGACCTTCATGGGCATGTCGCGGATCTTGCTTTTTAAACTTTGATATAAGTTGTAAGACATTCTAATCAATTGATTTGTGAAGTACATCATTCAGAATGCCATAGCTGCATTGCTTGCTCTTTGCTCTGTGATTTCAGGTCAATCCTTCTGTTCGACTTTGTAAACCATGAAGGGTACGCTGAGCCTCGCCCCATCGTGCCTCCTTGTCATCCCCTCCTTTAATGGCCTACAGTCATTTTTTAACAATAAGCAGAGAAGAGCCCTCAAAAGACAAGTTAAATGACTTTGTTACACTGACTTTGTTACACACCTAATTCCTATTCTCAGCAGGGTTAAGGATGTAACGGGCGAGGAATTTCAACATGTCGAGAGGGATGTAAGTGATAACACTATATATCCATATCACTGCTGCCCATCCCCATCCGA
This sequence comes from Persicaria maculosa, assembly GCA_963922045.1. Taxonomy (NCBI): domain Eukaryota; kingdom Viridiplantae; phylum Streptophyta; class Magnoliopsida; order Caryophyllales; family Polygonaceae; genus Persicaria; species Persicaria maculosa. The sequence goes on from OY998252.1 coordinate 4,764,792, forward strand.
TGCCAGAAACATTAGCGAAGCCCCATTCGGCATATACAGCAATGAGAGTGGCAATCTAGCACAGAAGTGGACTAAAATGAGCAGAAGATAAAGACAGAAGTGTATATATATCTTATCCTTGGTATGAAGTGTGACTCTTGCATACCAGCTGAGCTACAAAGAAGGCGAAAAGGAGCAAGAAACCAGGGCATTCAAGAAACGACCAACTCCTTGATCGAGTCACAAAGATGAGTGCTTGACTGATGATGCTCACTTGAAGGTACAACGCCGAAGTGAGCTCTGCATTGTTGTCGACAATATGCCTCACAGGAAAGTGTCGCTGAAAGACGAATGGCATTAGTTGAGGCTTTATAAACTTGTTATGCCTAAATGTATTCGTTGTGTCGAGAACTCACTTGAATGAAGGTGGTTTCGTGCACCATCCAGAAGAAAAAGGCGGTAGTCAGTGCCATATAGACTCCAAGGATGGTGCCAGTGACAAAGATTTCAGTGAGCTTCCATGAGTCGGGCCCCGGAGATGGTTTAACCCTGTCCTTTGAGATGGTCATGATGGTTCCATCATTCAAGACGGCGATGATCAACACCATGAAAGGACTGAAGTCGAATTTCCATATGAGAACGACGAGCAGAAACCCCAAGACAATACGAATAGTGATCGCAACAGCGTAGATGGTATAGTTTTTCATCCTTTGGAAGATGGCCCGGCTTGTCAATACCGCGCTCACAATCACACTCAGCCCTGGCTCGGTCAGGACTATGTCTGATGCGCCTCTCGCTGCATCGGTTGAATCTGCGACTGCAATGCCTATGTCGGCCTTCTTCAGTGCCGGAGCATCATTGACACCATCCCCAGTCATACCAACTATGTGTTTCCTCTCCTGGAGCTTCTTCACTATCTCATACTTATGTTCTGCATATGACAGTAAAAATTGCTTATTGGACAAAAGAGTATGTGTTGGTTTTGAGCAATGCTTATCAAGTACCAGGAAAGACTCCAGCAAACCCGTCAGCCCTTTCGATAAACTCTCCGATAGAAACCCCTGCAATCGTTCCATCCGAATTTTCACTAAGGAGCGAAGACGAAGGATACATGTCGGTCCCCATGCCAAGCCTACGCCCCGTCTCCTTACCAATAGCAAGCTGATCACCTGTGATCATCTTAACCTTGATACCGAGCTCAAGAGCCCTTCGGATGGTCTCTGCACTGTCTAGCCTTGGAGGATCAAATAGCGGTAAAAGCCCAACGAATTCCCATGGCCCTCCAGCACTTTCCTTGCTCTTCTCCGGAATCGTCTGTAGAAGGCAACAACAAGGATGAATTCAGGCTCATTTGGTGTGATGTGCTGATTGCTGTTTAACAAATCTTACTTGTCTAGCAACAGCTATGCATCGAAGACCTCGGTTAGCATAATCATCAATCGCCTTATTAGCCCTATCCCTCTCAGCTCCTTTGAGCTCACAAAGCTCAATTATCTATAGGCAAAAGCAACCACTTGTTAGCTTTACAAGTGAATCATCAAACTCTAAAGCACATGAAATGAATCAATCTTACTTGCTCAGGAGCACCTTTGCTAATCCTATGCCAAGTTCCATCTGAACCAATGTAGGTAATGGCTGTTCGTTTGTCCACCGGATTAAACGGAAGGAAGTGCACTTCTTGGATTCCATCTCTTGCCTATGCAATCCATTACATACTCGATAACGTATATGTTCTGATACCATTGGCACTAAACTATGTGGATACACGAAAACTAGCAAGTTCGGTACCTCCTTTGGGTCGCTCAACATATTGACAATCGAAGCATCAATGGCGTCTTGATTCTCAACTCTAGAAGCCCTAGCAGCGAGCAAGATAAGGCCGTCTTTGTCAACATTCGCAGCAAATAGCTGCCATAAGACAAAGTATAACAGATCTTAGTGTGCTCCTTTGTTGTGGAAAACATGTTGTTTTTAGGCAGAGGTATGAACCTCAACCAAGGACTTATCAACTGAGAGCTTGTTGAGGGTGAGAGTGCCCGTCTTGTCGCTACAGAGCACATCCATCCCTGCCATTTCTTCGATGGCTGTCATCCTCTTCGTGATGGCGCCTTGTTGAGCCAGTCGGTGAGCACCAATAGCCATTGTTACCGACAAGACGGTTGGCATAGCAATTGGAATGCCTCCAATGAGAAGTATGAGTAGGTTGTCAATGCCCTCTCTATACTTCCTATGCTGGATCGGATACATGACTATAATCTCGACCAGCATGCCTATCCCAATCGCGCAAATGCAGAAGTTTCCTATGGATGTCAATACCTATCCAACACACAAATCTTTACTACTTGATTGAAAAGTTACCAAAACAAACAAACAAACAAACATCTATAAGATCAAATACCTTTTGGAAGTTACCAACTTGGCTAGTACTATCAACCAAGTGAGCAGCTTTTCCGAAGAAGCTGTTCACACCGGTGGCAATGATCAAAGCCTCGATTTCACCTTGCTTACAGGTGGAGCCGGAGTAGACTGCCTCACCCGGATTCTTTGTCACAGGCAAGGATTCTCCTGTCAGGGCTGCTTGATCAATCTTGAGAGGGTCGCCTTCCAAAAGACGAGCATCAGCTGGGACGATATCTCCCAGCTTAATGCTAACCACATCGCCTGGAACCAAGATAGACGCCTCTTGCTCCGACCATTTCCCATCTCTAAGCACCTTTTTGTCACAAACTTTTGTCGAATAAGCAATGTAACATATTATTACTATCCATGTAACAAAATGTTGTAGGAAACTAAGTACCCTTGTTTTAGGAGCAAGGTTTGCCATGAGAGCTGCAGCTGCATTCCCGGCATTGTTTTCTTCGATGAAGCTGATTGTCGAGTTCATAATGAGCAACACAACAATGCCCACAAAGTCTTCAAAATCCGGAGGCTTGCCCTACATCATATACTCGTCGTTCGTGATCACTATTGTATCGATTTCTCAATAGATTCATTGTAGGAAAAATGGTGTTTACCCCTCCATTGTCTAAAACAATGGCCATGATCGCTGCAGCTTCCATGACCCATGAAAGAGGATTCCACATGAAGCCCAAAAACATTAGTATTTTACAACTCTGCATTATAAACACGTTATCAGCACAGATAAACAATCAGCACATCACGCCAAACAAACCCTCACCTTCTTCTCTTCAAGCTTGTTTGGGCCATAAACTAAGAGCCTCTTTTCGCCTTCTTCTGTTGTAAGACCTTCTCTTGAACAACTGAGCTTTACAAAAACTTCTTCCAATGGAATCCGCTCCTACATACATACATACATACATATCATGATCATAGTAACATGAAAATCATACGTAAATCGCGTCCGATTACATACAAGATCAGCATCATCTTTCTTCTTATTTCCTGTGGTGTTGTCTCCCATTCTTGCTACTATAAACCTTGCCTAAGATGAAAAGAAAGTTGTAAGAAAAAAAAAATCCTTTATTTATTTTTTTTCCTTAGGTTACCTTTTTTTTCTATATAGATTTGAAGAGTGTTTAAGTTACAAAGTTTAAAGATTTATTCAATTCAATTCAATCCAATCCACCCCTAACCATGCAGGTTTGGGATGAAGAAAAAATTGAACAACATAGGGTTATTTAAAAAGAAAAAGGAAAAAAAAAGGTGGTTTGCCCTATGCTAATATATATAGTCAGTTGTGAATGGGAGAGGAATTTGCAAATTGGCATCTTTAAGATCTTTGATAAAGAAAGATATTAACAATCTGATTATAAATCTCTTCTGTGGTCACCCAAATTTTACGTATTTTACTCACATTTTTTAGCCGTAGGCCTTTTTTAGTTTATTTGTTCTCCTCTTTTCATTTAGATGTAGTTCAACTTCTCCAAAATATAAACTTTTGTGTCCAACATCTAAGCTATTTTGTGATCCCTCCCCTGATTATTTATACATCTTTAAAATGTTGTATTAACATACTATCAAATCTTACAATTTAGCTGATGAGGATGATATGTAGCGACCACTAGATTATGAATTCAAATCCTCTCTATATTATAATGGACCTAGCTTTATTTAGAACTTACTTCATTCGTACGCCAAAGTTGACTTTTTAACCCGAAATTAAAAACTATTTAAAATATTAACTTTTATTTTATTTTTTTGACATAATATCATGTAAAAGGGTATAGTATACAAATTGGATAAATAGGAGTGATATCTTGTAATTAGGGTACCCTCAATTTTTATAATTTGATACTATAAAAACATAAACAAGCTCGTATATATATAGATATATATTTAACTCTCATGTTTTTTTTTTTTAAATAGATGTAGTATGAAGATGGGTTTTTCTTTATTTTTTCACTGTTTTGATTTGCATATTTTCACGAGATAAAACTTACACATTTGGCTTACCGCTTACATTATATTTTTATTGAGATTTTTTTATTATTTTAGTTCAGTTTGATTGGGCTAAGCCACTTTCTATCATAATTAACTACGACACTTATTTCAAAAAAAGTATAGATATAGCTTTATAATCAATGCACCAACTTGTGATTACACCTATTTAGAAGAACGGAAACTCCACGATTGGTTTTGTTATCCGAGATCATAAAGCAAATTGGGTCTCTATAGTGGTGGAACCTAAGATATCTGGTCGGGAGGGCCAAAAAATATTTTCGGGTTTTTTTTGTTTGTTTTACACCAACTACAAAACAATTTCCCAAAATATTGTTTCTAAAATGAGTTATGGAGATTGAACCACCAACTTATTGATTAAAACACCCATCATTTACCAACTTAACTAGAGTAATTAGTTGTTAAACTACATTTTTACTATTTAGATGGCATAAAAATACATTACATATAACATTAATTTTATTCCATCCGGAGGGGCCATGGCCACCTCCCGCCTCAACCAAGTTCCGCCACTGGGTCTCTATGAAGGGGGGTAGTGAAGGAATTTGTGAAGCTTTATAACTTAAATATCCAAAACATCGAAATAGAAGGTGACAACTTGTGCATTATTAATGCACTTAAAGACATTTGGAAATGCCCTTGGGAAATTGAGATGATCATTTCTGATTCCTTAATGGATCTCTGTCGATTTCAGATGGTCCAAACTCGTCATGTGTTTAGGAAAATTAATAGTGTAGCGGCTAGATTAACCTTTCTGGGTCATACAACCACTACCAACAACCCTATCATATATTTAGAACTATAAAGTTCTCATCCGATAGGATACTCTAGATTGGACTATCGATCGTGCGTACTTTACCCTAATTGCTTTCCGTTTTCAAAATAAATAAAAAAACCTAATTCAGAAGGAAAAATACCAAAACTTAACCCATTACAAAATATATAAAACAAATATAATTTGTAATCTATTAATCACTGCAACGTAAAAATAGATACGGATTACTCTGAAGATGCTCTAGAAGAGGGGGGGCCAGGCATATGCTCTCAGGAAAGGCGTTTATTTGTCCAAGTCAAGGAGTTGAATTGGAACTCTCCCCCCACCCCCCACCTCCCACCCCCACCACCCCCTGCTGAATACTGTTTCTCTCACCCTCTCTCCCACCTCCCCTCCCTCGATCGTCTCCATTTCTCTTCCTCTGGCTTCGTTAGGTTAATTTTGCAATCGCCGATTCGACGAATCTCAGGCAGATAAGCTATTTGGACGAACAGTGTTGGATGCCGATCACCTCTTCTTCTTCTCCGGTTTGATCGGACGGTGATTGCTCCGAGATCGTCTCTCCGTCTTCCACCATGTTCGAAGCTCACGTACGTCCCTCCTCCTCTTCCTCCTCATTTCTCTTTCCGTACCTGTTTGTGCTAGGTTAGGTGTATTGGATTTCGCGGCTAGCGATTTCTTGATTTTCGAATCAGTCCTTTTTCACACTGTTGCGCGCTGGTGGAAGTTGCATGTGATGCGTGCGCGGCTACTCGAAACAATTCATTGCTGTTCGGGTTTGATATCGCGCTCGCTTTGCCAATTAATAATGTATTGTGGGGGCATTTTCCCGCCCCCTTTAATCATGATTTCTACTGAGGGAACCCTAAATCGGACAGACACTTTATATTGAAATGGCAATCGTGTTTCTGAATACAGTTTCCACTTACAGAGTGGCAAATGCTAAGTAAAAACTAAGTCAATTAGTGGCTTCCTCTACTCCATGTTTTTCAACTTCAATGCCCCTTTGATAAATCTAAATTCCAATTCAATCAATTGGTTTCTGTCTCGTGTTCATGTCCTCAATTTCTGATGGCTCACCATCCAGTTCCAGGCTCAATTTGCCAATTCAACTTGTTTGCTATTGACTTTCTTATGAAGTTCCTCTTTATATAGTCACTAGTCTCAAGGATATAGTCCAAGGTTCCGTGTGATACAGGCATGATGAAGAGGAGGGCAGCCTCAGAGGAGAACTAATGGGTTTCAAACATTGCTATGGGGCTATCGATTAATTATTATATTTTTGAATGCATATAGTTTTCCATAAAACATTTCCCAGAAGATGGCTAATGGAATATAAACGTATGAAGCACTCACTTTGCATAAAAAAAGGGGGCAGCCTCAGAGGATAGCTAATGAGTTTAGAACATTTCTAAAATATTATAGCTTTATCACATTTTTAACTATTTGTCAATGTCAGATGCCTGCTGTAGTCCAGTACTTTGATAATGTCAGGTACGATGTGCTTTGTGAGTTCACGAAAGACGGAGTTAGAAATCTTTGGCTTTGGAGAAAATTGTACTACTCTATTCCTGTAGACACTTTACACTGTCAAGAGTTTTTGTTTCAGATATGTTTTAGATGAATAATACATATGTTACAACCAAAAGAATAAAGATGGGATGTGAATCTGTGATACAGACTTACTTTGCTTTTGAGAATGATTAGATATGCATCGGGCTAGCAATGTCTGAATATATCATACCCAGTGTCCTTCATTATATTGGATGTAGCTGGAATTCTTTTAATTGATAAGAAGTAAAGAATAAGAAAACCTTATTGATCTTCACTTATTTTTCTTTTCGGGTTGCAACATTTACACGTATATCGATCATGGATATACCATATGTCAAATGCTCAATCCTACGCCATGTCCTTTTGGACCTTCAGGGCATGACGCTAGATTGGGCACTGCAGGGTAGGGGGTTGTGTGTGTGTGTGGGGGGGGGGGGGGCGGCACTATATGAGTCCTACAGGGCTAGTATCCTTTATCCCCCCCTATTCTTTCTCTGTCTTGCTCTCCCTTGGTCCTTGTCTCTGTGGTTGTTTATATGACAATTTATCGGGGAAAGGGTGGGTGCACCTTTACCCAGTGTTCTAAAAATCGCGCCTAGGCGCTAGGCGGGACGGGACCTAGGAATTTTTAAGCCTAGGTGGACCTCTAGGCGGAAATTCGTCCAGGAACCGCTTAGTCCCGCCTAGGCGCCGCCAAGTCTCGCCTAGGCGCCGCCTGGTCCCGCCTAGGCGCCGCCTGGGCCCGACTGGTCCCGCCTAATCCAACAATTATTCAATTTGAGCTTCTAAGCATATGATTAGTTGATTTAGGGTTTTTTTATCCCCTATGTCGGGATGCATTTGCTTTTCAGTCAAACTTATAGTTTTGGATTTTAGGAGGTTTAAAGTTGTTAGTCAAACATGTACTTTTGCGTTTATTTACTTTAGTGTTAGTTAACTACTACAAATTTGGGTTTATGAGTGATATTATAGATTATTATTACATTATATGAATTATTGACAAGTGTTATTCATCAAAATATAAGGAAATAATCAAGTTTGTTCTAAGTCCGCCTAGGCGCCGCCTAGACACCCGCCTAGCCGCCTAGGCGCTAGGCGGCCACCCACCGCCTAGCGGCCGCCTAGCGCCTTTTAGAACATTGCCTTTACCCCATACTATGCAGGGTCCATGCAGGCTCTAGAGATGTGTTCCATTCACTAATTCCTCTCTATTGTTCCGACTGTCATCCAGATTTTTTTTCAAATTATTAGATTTTATGGCTTTATATGCCCTTCTATTTTTAGAAACTATTTCAATTCACCATTTTCAGATTGTGAGAAGTATTGCATAATTTATAAAGAAGCGCATAATAGTTTTGCTGTTACATTTGGATGTAGGTGCTGCATTTGCTCCAAAGATATTTGGGCGAATATGTCCATGGACTGTCAGCAGAGGCTTTAAGGATCAGTGTTTGGAAAGGTTTGTCTCTTGGTTTGGTAAAAAAGTTTCTTCTATGGTGGATCAAACTATTTTTATGAAGCATGAGAAATATCTTGCAAGATGTGAAACTTAATTGCAAAAATATTTGTTGTCTTTTAAGTTGGAGAACAGTCATTCAAACCTGCTCAGCTGCTTGATAGTATGATAACCCGAAACGGAAAATGTACGGGGTTTCTCATTTATGAAATCAAAGAAACTCTGAAACTCCACAGAAACGCCGTGGAAACATTTCTAGAAGGCCAGATGGTATCAAGTTGATACCATCTTACTAATTGCCTTTTTTTTTTCTACTCTGCTGAAAGATATTACCTTGTCATGCCATGGTAGACTGCAGTTGACTGGCCTTTTTCCCTTTCCACTTGTTGGTTGTGATTTTGTGCATGAACAGTGGTTTATTGTTTGAACACCCTTAGCCACCTTTTCACGTTAATACTAGCAAAAGATGTTGAGGAGCTAGTTTTGTGCAAAGACATTTAATTTGAATAGTTGAAATCTGTTCTTCCAACTGTGTATCTGAAAGTTTTAACTGTCTGATGCAGTGATGCTAGTTGAATAATTGTTATGGGCCTGATGATGGGTCTGCTCTGGGCTGTATAGGGGTTTTAGACTGCTTACTCTAAGTACCCTTTTTTTATCTTGACAATTATGATTTTCAGGAGATGTTGTTCTCAAAGATTTGAAGTTGAAGGCAGAAGCATTGAATTCTCTCAAGCTTCCTGTTACTGTGAAGGCTGGTTTCATTGGTTCCATAACTTTAAAGGTACTGCATTAACATATCTGTAACCACATCTGTGTTGTAAATATGTCGACTTCATCACTCAACCAATTGCCTCAACCTTCCATGTTCCGGTTGCTTGGCTTCGTTGCCCTTTCATGTAACCTATTGGACTGCTGATTGAGATATGCGCGGTTAATTGTTATACTGGGCTGTATAGGCAAATTGTTTTGACTGAGATCTGTCCCTGAAGATTTATATGTAGTTCTTTTGAGTCATGTCACAGTGTGTAGTACTCCTATTTTGTTTGTATTTGTATTTGTATTTTTTTTTTTGTAACTTTATGCTATTTTTATTTTCAATTCGCATGACACTGCCACAGAAATCCGTGGCCTTATTGTACAAATATAACTTTTCTATTCCAGGTTCCCTGGAAAGGCCTTGGAAAAGAACCTGTCATTGTTTTGATTGACCGCGTTTTCATTCTAGCACATCCAGCCCCTTATGGATGGGATCTTAAGGTAGCTTGATTAATGTTTTTGACAAATCATGGCCAAATTATAGTTAACCTCAAGCTTTTGATAATGGTGTCTCCTTTGTCCTTGAAGGAAGAGGACAGGGAAAGACTTTTGGAAGCTAAACTTCGTCAGATTGAGGTGAGATTCTGTTCCTATTTAAAACACATTAACTAATCAAGTTAATTTATGAGGTTGATTGTTACACACTATCACAGATTCATCAATATTCCTTGATTTATAAACTTAAGCAATTTACTTGATGGATTGTAAGCTCAATTATTTCTTTAATGAGGATCCATTAAATTTTTATATGAGCTCATTTGATGGCTCTATTGTAGGCTGTTAATATATATACATATAAATGTTTTACTTGTTTTCTAAAGATTATCCTGATATTATCTTGGGTATGTATTTCCTCTCTCTCCTTACTCTCTTACATGATAAGCATAACTGCAACTTCTGTTTGGCTCATTTAGGGCTCTATTGTGGGCTAATGTATATGTTTTACTTGCTTGCTATGGGTTATTTAAGTGTTATCTAAGCTATGTATTTTCTCTTCCTTCTTATTCTCACACATGATAAGCATAACTGCGACTTCTACTTACCTCTCACCTTTTGATATGTTCTCTTTCCCCAATCAGCACATATATATATGCTGTTCTCTGTCACACTTTGGTTATGCTATTTAACTTGAAACAATGCCACAAGCTATGGCAATTGGTAACATCTGATCAGTACTTATGTTTTTGTTACAATGGCTTCTGGCACTAAACTTTCTTGAAATTTTGTTTAACTCAATTGTTGAATATCGAATGCTTGAGCATCTTGCAACTTTTTGTGTTTAATATGTGGTGTAATGTCCAATGCAGGAATTGGAAGCATCTACAATTGAGGCAATGTCTAGGTCAAAGCAGGGAAGTGTATGTTATTTAAACTAACCACTCCATGCTGCTTTGTTTCTTTTATCTTTCTTCCCCTCTTTGTTTTTCTTTATGAATTTTTATTATTTGTCTTTCATTTACTATTTGTGTTGGTAGTTTTAATCATTACATCCTTTTATCAAAGGACAACATTTTGTAGAATAGTTATCTTCTTGTATGCTTTGTGATGTACATTGAGGTGTTCACTATAGTCATTTGGTGCAACTTTTTAGGTACCTGCTGGAAATTCTTGGCTTGGTTCTCTGATTGCAACTATCATTGGGAATCTTAAAGTCTCAATTAGCAATATTCATATACGATATGAGGATTCTGTTAGGTAGTGGATGCCTTCCCCCTTTGTTTATGAATTAAGTTATATGGTGTTTCTTTACCTGAATAAACATTCATCTTTTGTTAATTGATCAAATTGGTTTTAATTGATCTCCAGCAATCCTGGCCATCCTTTTGCCTGTGGTATCTCCTTGGCTAAGCTCGCTGCAGTTACAACAGACGAGCAAGGCAACGAGACCTTTGACACTAGTGGCGCTTTAGATAAATTACGCAAGGTCAGGGACTCATTTACATTAAGCATGTTATGGTCATGAAGAAGAGAAGAAGATTGAAAATACTTGCATATTTGAGATTGGAGTTGATTGCTAATTGTTATTTATTTGCATATTTTTATTTATGTTGAGGTTGATATGGGTTTACCGACCTCCTGTGATTTCAGGATATTTTACAATGTAGGATGCATTATCTTCGTTTTGAGGCATTTGTTCCTTTTGGTACGAGTTTGTCTCAATGGAGTTAAATCCATTGAGACATGCATGAGCTGTGCTCCTCTTTGTTTGGCAAAGAAGAACCTACCCTTCACTTTTCTACAGGAAATATGCGTTAGAAGGTATTATGAACCCCCCAAAATGGGAAAACATAATGCATTTCCAACCATCATCTATCATATATTCCTCATCTCCAACCACTTGCCATGAAGTTCCCTCAATATACCTCCGAGTTTTTATCATTTTATGGCAACTTTGCACCCGCCAATGATTCCGCTTTACCTTTACTTCAAATCCTTCAGTGTGCCAATCCCACCATTGTATTCCCACTGTCTTTTCCCATTGTATTGTTTTGAATTGGTAAATATATTGCGAACCAAGGAAACATGGTTACAAAAGACGTAGACCATCCAAAGAGTCTAGTGTAAAACCAAAAAGTATCTCCAAAGCCTATCACCCTCACATAGGATGTGAATCAGGAAACATAACTAGTGGAACTATACATCCCCCAAAATCAAGCCAAAGAAAACCACCAAGCACTACAAGAGAAACCTACACCAATTTCCCATCTTATTGTTGCCTCTGTCTTTGACTAACCCCTCTCTGGACACCATCCAACCACTCAGTCTGTCATAACTGCTCACCTTTGTTACACAAATTTACCGTTTCAGAACTGCTCACCTTTGTCTCATCAGGATAGTTCAGCCATTTCCCTCCCACATTGTTAGGTATAGTAAATCTTGTAAGAAGTGGGGGTTGGAAGATGTTTAATATAAAAATTAGATTTTTTACTAGAAACTCATCAGAAAGAGGAATACTGGAGGATTAGTCATCCTCCTTAGCAGATTGCAATGAAAGAACAAACCAATATATTGGAATTGTTTTCAAGAGAGCCATAAATACATGAATCCATAAAGAAGAGAAAGGAACACTGTATCCTAAACCTAAAGCAAATACAAAGGTATTTTTGAAGCTAATGGTAGAAGATCTCCCTTTCCTTGAATTTACAACCCCTTCCATCCTCTTACAAGCGTAAGACTTGCAAGAGTAATTTTAGCATCTGAACTTCTGATTTTTAATGTGTCCTAAAGAAGAGTTCAGTTCTTTGACACTGTTTGGTTGAATTTTGTGCATCATATATTCATATATGTCCATATTATGTTATGGCCTTTATAAATTGAATCGCTGTTGGAATCTTGACTTACATTAGCCTTCTGAACTGAGAATATGATTGCTTTATGCAGTCCTTGCAATTGGAAAGGCTTGCAATATATCATGATTCTAACAGACCTCCATGGAAGATTGATAAGAAATGGGAAGCTGTTGGTCCAACCGAGTGGGTTGAGGTTTGTTTATGAGTCCTGTGCTTTCTTCTGGTCAGTTGATGAATGTGAATTTGATCTCTTGGTTGATACTCCAATTAATTTCTTTGTGTATGTTTGCCAGATTTTTGAAGAAGGTATTAATGAACCGGCAACTGACACTAAAGTGGAGTCTTGCTGGGCCTTTAATCGCACTTATCTTGTATCGCCTATAAATGGAATCCTCAAATATCATCGCCTTGGCTGCCAAGAACGAACTAGTGTAGAGATTCCATTTGAAAAAGCATCGGTTGTCCTTGATGATGTTCGTTTAACAATTACAGAGGTAGTATAAGTTGCATACTACAACTACGTGATGTTCGTTTAAGAATTACAGACTTTACCGTGGTCCTTGATATTGGTCATTTGCATCTTCACGTTGTCTTCCCTTCTTTGGTGCTCTCTGGAGCTGCTTGAATAAGAGAGGGAAATATTGGGTTTATGGTTAATATTTATAGCAATTGATGCAAATTAATGGACAAAGCCATTTTGAATGTTATTTTGAGATATGTTTTTCGAAACACCCTCTCGACTATGTCGAGGAAAGGGTGCGTACACCTCGGCCTCCCAGACCCTTCTCTAATCGGGATATAGCGGGGTTGTTGTTGTTGATTTTGAGATATGTATTTGGTTTTGTTCATGGAAATCTGAATATTCTGTCTTCTTATTTGTTCACAGGCCCAATATTATGATTGGATTAAATTGTTGGAGGTTATTTCAAAATATAGGATGCATATCGAGGTTTCACACTTGAGGCCCAAAGTGCCAATTGCAGAGAGACCTTATTTGTGGTGGCATTTTGCTGCTCAGGCGGTTTTGCAGCCTAGGAAAATGTGCGTAGCTCCTTTACTGATCACGTTTCTTAAGGGGAAAATGTCTCCAATACTTTTATATGAAAGGCTCATCGAATTTTAATTTTTCAGGTACAGATTTTCATGGGAGCAGATTAAGTATCTTTGTCTGTTACGGAGACGTTATATCCAATTGTATGTTGGCTCATTGCAGCAGACACCAGACATTGATAACCAAGAACTGAGACATATAGAGAGAGACCTTGATGCAAAAGTGATTCTTTTGTGGAGGTAGAGTTCCATACCATTTTAATTTTCTGAAGATTTTGATGGAAGATTGTATTTTGTAAAAAATAAAAGTTAAAAGGTGTTCGTTAAAAAAAACTCTATTATATAAGGTGTATTGAAAAAAAATGTTAGTTAAACAAGGACATTTCGGTCACTAAAATAAATTGTCACTGGAAAATTGAAACATTTGACTGGAAAATAGAGGTTGGTGCTTCAATTGAATGGATTATATTTATAAGGTGTTTTCCAGAAATCCTTATACTAGGTGCCTTTTGGGAAAAAAAAATTCTAATATTTACATATACATTTGTTTGTTCAGATTACTTGCTCATGCTAAGGTGGAGTCAGCAAAGTCAAAAGAAGCTGCTCTGCGGAGGCAGTACAGCAGGAGCAGTTGGTTTTCTTTAGGCTGGTCTGTGTCTGCAGCAAGACCTTTTGCCTGGCTCACTCTTTTCTTTCTTCAATAGTTTCCTTGTCTTATTCACTCATCCAACTCCATTGTTTTTGGTGAAATTGAAATACATGCAACCTTAGCTTTCCCTTCCCTTTCTTATCAGGACTTCTCCAGTTGAAGAGTCTGAAAATGATATTGCAGGAGATAGTTCAGAGTCTTCTTTATCAACAGAAGAAAAATTGACTAAAGAAGAGTGGCAGGCCATTAATAACCTTCTTAGCTATCAGCCAGAAGAAGAGATGAGCTTTCGTTCAGGAAAGGACTCACAAAGCATGCTTAAATTCCTAATAGATGTGGCAATTTGTCAGGCTGCTGCCAAGATCATTGATATAAATGAAACCGAAGTTGTCTGTGGACGATTTGAGCAACTGAATGTTTCAGTTAAACTTAAACATTCAAGCACCCATTGTGATGTATCATTGAGATATTATGGCTTGTCAGCTCCTGAAGGCTCCCTAGCACAGGTTTGTTTTTGTGAAGTTCAAAACATAGCACCGAAGAATTACTAGGAGAGCATTTTTTTTTAAAAACATTTACCCTGGGATGTATAAAGTCCAGCTCTATTATATGAAGTTTATGTGTAATGTCAGACGAATGATCTTGTTCCTTGCTTTTATTTATTTATTTTTGATTGGATCTAGTGTTGCTTACTCATGAAACATTGTTGGCAGAGTGTCTGTAATGAGCAAAAAGAGAATGCGCTAGCTGCTAGCTTTGTGCAGTCACCTGTGGGGGAGAATGTGGACTGGAGGCTGTCGGCTACAATGTGTCCTTGCCATGTCACAGTAAGTTCAGTTCAGTTTTGTTGTTGGTTTCATTAATTAGATTATGTAGAAATCTGATGCTAATTAGTATGAACTGTTTGCTAACTTGCCAGATGATGTAAGCTGTTGAGATTAAGCCATTTGAAACCTGCAGTTTATTTTGTAGAAGTTTTCAAGTAGTAATCTTTATTGTCCAGCTTATGCATTTAGGAGCAAAGAATGACATTTTAAAATCTAAGCTAAAACTGAATCTATTAAGAAAATTTTGACATCCTGTAATGGATAGTGAAGAGCCTGATCAAATTAGGCTTTAGTAAGTATATTTGTGAAGATAATATCCCTTTGCAGAAAGGGTGCAATTTGCTATCACATCAACATTTTCTTATTATGTTATATTCTATACCCTTAATCAATTGCTAATACTTGTAAACATTTGTGTGTAGTTTTTGGTGGAAAGTTTTGATCGTCTGATGGAGTTTATGAGGAGGAGCAATGCTGTTAGTCCCACTGTTGCAATGGAAACTGCTACAGCATTACAGGTAAGGATATATCGAACTTTAATATCATAAATGAAATATAGAGTAGTAGGCTAACAGCTGGTACCAAATATCATTGGCCAGATGAAGTTTGAAATGGTGACTCGTAGAGCTCAAGAACAATTTCAAATGGTGTTGGAGGAACAAAGCAGGTTAGCCTTTAGAAGAAAAATCAATTTCATTTTTTACTTGTTGAGGTTCTATGGTTACCGACCTGCTTCCAGCTGTTCAAGCTCTGCTTGCTTTGGGCATTAACAAAATGAACGTATATGAAATGTGCAAACTACTCCCTTCCAAAAATAAAGAAGGAAAAACAACAACAAACAGAAACCCCTGGGTTGTATGCATCCTTTCCCCGACTACTTTGAGAGGGTGTTTTCGAGTGACTCAGTAATGCCATAGAGAACAGACATGCACAAACACACTTACCAAAGAAATAAATGAAAGTAAAAAGAGGAGGTTGGAGAAGAGAAATGTTAAAGAATATATAGAGAAAGACTAGCTAGAAAGCTTATAAGAGAAGCTATAGGGTAACAATGGGGCGGGAAAAGTAAAAGCTGTTAAAGTTAACTAGGAGACATTACACTGAATGGCGTATATCATTACCTAGAAACAGAGTATAATTACATGCATGCAAGTATGCTAAGAGCATCTTTAATTGTAGTACACTAGTTGAGTATCATAACCTAATAAAAAAATAAAAAATACAAAAGTGGGGGAGAACTAGTAAAGTGAGTAGTACCATATGTATGATACTCGTCTCACATAATTGCATTGGTTTAGTAAAAAAATCTGACATTTAATTTTATTTCTTTTTTTAAAACTAGTTATGGTACTCATAGTACCACCATTAAAGATGGTCTAACAATATATAACAAACTAAAAGCACACAAAACCCAACAAAAAGCAGAATCATAAGACATCATGAATAACCAAGAAAGGAAGAGAAAAATAAATTTAAATAAATGTACAAAAACTGATGGCAGGGAATTGTATTGTCTATAACCAGTTATCTATTATCTATATTAAAATATAAATTGCAAAATACTAGGGTTTCGTTTAGAGAATAAAGCTGTCAAGCAGAAACAACCATGTGTAGGGGGCAAATGTAAAGAGAACAGTTGGAAAGGCACAATGATACTGTTTCGTTCTGGCTGAATGTATCGGAGATTGTGGAGTTGGAATTATGGGAAAATTGGTTTGTGACAGGATTCCATCACGGGGGCCCTTATAACCTTGCCTTTTCCCCTAGACTTTAGAGGAGGTAAAACGTGGGATTTTGCCCATAAACCCAAATTTAGGGTCCTTAATTAACACCTGAGTAAATAAGCACAAAAGCACGCATCTGATTGAGTCGATTGACAACTTTAAACCACCTAAAATACTTAAATACATCCTCTAAAACCATAAGTTCAAGGTTTCAAGTCAAAACAAAATACTTAAATACATACATCATCTAATCACCGCCACTAGACATGATACCTAAGTGAACAATAACAAGTGAATTAACAACACAAATCATAAAAATCCATTTAGTATTTGAATGAATTGTGCACAATCACAATGACAACTCTAATTCCAAATTTCTAATTACAAGAGCCCAAAAAACCAATAGTGCAACACAAGAGGCAAACAAAAACAGTAGCCTTCACTCCTACACAGACAAAGCTAATTACAAGAGGCAAAAAAATAGTGCAACACAATTACAAGAGGGAAAAAAAACAGTAGCCTTCGGCCTTCACAGACAGATTCACAATGACAACGACAACAACAACAACCCAGTATATCCCGCGATAAAGGAGGGTCTGGGGGTCATGTACGCACTCTTTCCCCGAACAAGTCGAGAGAGTGTTTCCGATAGACCCAAAACAATAAGCCACATAAATCACATGGAAACAAGACAAACAGTAGAAAAGGAGGCAATAGGAAGCAGGTAGGAAGGCTGAAAAGAAGCATAAACAATAGGACTCGACGCCCAGACTCGAACTAGTAAACATCAAAAACTCGAATGCGCCTCCTCCAGTGGTCTCTACAATAGCAAATACATCACCCAAGCAAGATTTCAAAGTTGAGAGAGAGAGGAGAGTGCAAGAGAAGAATGCCGTAGGTTAGGGCGGCAGTGAGGAGTTGAGGACTGACGAGTGACGAGTCGGCACAAATTCACAATGCAAACTCTTATCCGAGCGGCGAGGACTGTCTGATTCACAATTTCAGAGGACAAAGATGAGAGATTGAGAGAATAGGCCAGCCTTAGAGAAGGAGAACAAGAGCAGGAGATAACAGGAGCAAATGCCATAACTGTGGGCTGTCGAAGGCTGTGGAACGAGAAATTGGAGGAGGAAGTTAACAGGAGCAGAAGGCGGTGGCCATCCACGCCTGAAATGCATTTTAATGCCCGAAAGTTGGATAGGATGGCCTTTACGGTAGTCGCCGGCCGAGAGGCGTCAACTTAGAGAAATGAAGAAGAACGCCGAGTCGCCGCCTGGACGAACGAGCAAGTCAAAGAGAGAGAAGTCGTGCATGAACAAGAGCTGAAATTGGAAAGTATTCAATTTCATATTCAATTTGGGGGAAAATTACAACCCTAACCTGCCTAGGCGGTCAAATCCGCCTAGACGGCTTCCTAGGCGGGCTGGCTCTCAGCTCCGCCTAGATACCCGCCCAGCGCAAAAATTCCGAGGGAGCCCGGCGCTGCGCGATTTTTAGAACACTGGGATTTGTGATTATGGCACCAGCAATTGAAATTAATTAAAATTATGCAGTGTTGGAGGTCTAAATAAAAAACATATAGCTGATGATATAAATTAGAAGTTTTATACCATCCAAGTATCTATATATAACCAAAGAAATGCTAATAAATCATGAGATGCTTCCGTCTCACTTTGAAAATGTGCAAATTGATGGAGACATGTCTCTAAGCAATCTACATGTTTCAAATTTTGTTTCCATTTCAGGTTTGCTCTCGACATTGATTTTGACGCTCCAAAGGTTAGAGTACCTATTCGAGCGCGTGCTGCATCCGAATGTGATAGCCACTTTCTTCTTGATTTTGGTCATTTCACTTTGCGTACTAAGGTAAAACCTATTTTCTTTTGGATACCAAGCTTTTTTTTCTTTTTAACCTTCTGGCTTTGCTTAGAATTAAGCAATCATCATAAATGCAGGAGTGTTTGCCAGATGAAGAGAATCAATCCCTGTATTCTCGATTTTATATTTCTGGAAGAGATATTGCTGCTTTCTTCACAGACTGTGGGTCTGGGAGTCAGGGTTGTTCTCTGATCATGCCACCCGGGGATAGCATGTCTTCAACTTCTCTTACTGATGTTGATAGCTTTTGTCCTCTAGTTGATAGGTGTGGTATGGCTGTTGTATTTGATCAGGTAATTCCTGCACTCCTTTGAATCTCATTCTCAGGATTACAACTCTGCACAGTTGAGGTTTATGTGAAATGTTCTGTAAATATTATCACTATGGCAATATTTTCTCTCTTATGTCTTTCCAATTTTTCTTTCTTTCTTTATGTTGGTAATGCTTCAGATAAAGGTGCCCCATCCAAAATATCCATCTACTCGGGTTTCTGTTCAAGTGCCTAGTCTCGGCATTCACATGTCACCTGAGAGATATTCAAGACTGTCTAACTTGGTAAATATATTGTGCAATACATTGCAAAGCAGCACACAAGCTCAAGGAGCAGATTCCCAGCCATTCCTTGCCCCTTGGTTTCCAGCAGATTTGGCGATAGAAGCCAGAATATTGGTCTGGAAGGTATGCAATCTATAAGTTAATGCACTGCTGTTGATATCTATTTTCTTGTTCCTTGATGTTCATCATCTTTTTATTTCATGTGATTTATTTAGGGAATCGGCCACACTCTTGCGACTTGGCAAACTTGTTTCCTTGTTTTATCTGGACTGTACCTTTATGTTCTGGAATCGGATAGTGCACAGAGTTATCAGCAATCCTTGAGGTCTGATATTGTCCATTCAAAGTGGTTTATGTTTTTTTTATGTGCCAACTTACTGTAATGTTCAATTATGATGTCTTTCAGAACTTATGTTCCCTTTTGTTTGCATGCAAGTTGATTTTTTTTTTCTCTTCATTCCCTCATTTCTACATTTTGATTTGAAAATTTCTCAGTATGGCCGGCAAACAAGTTTGTGAGGTTCCATCAGAAAGTGTTGGTGGGTCAGCTTTATGTCTCTCTGTTTGTCTAAGAGGCATGGACTTTCACAAAGTAAGAAATCTGGTGTTTGCTTTTTGCGGGTTGAACTGAATCCCGTGCCCATCTCTTTTGGATATTTGGATGCCTCTTATGTGCTAAGCAGTATCATTGCTGCTTGCTTTATTCTTTTAATAAAATTTATTCCATTTGGAGAAAAATTTATGGAGAGGAAATCTCTACAAGTGGATAGGCTATCCTCTTTCGGTAACAAAGGCAAAGGACAAAAAACTATAGAATGTTCAAACTTAGTTGCTACCTAGTTAAAGTGGCTTTAAATGTTTCTGAATCAAAACTGATATATCTAGCTTTAATCTATGTCTTTCCATCCAAAATGATATATCTAGCCCGATTACGTCTCTCAGTCCAAAAGGGACATATCTCGTCTTATTCTCATCCGAGGTTCGAAATACTGCAGATTTGGTTGCTTTTATTGTCTATTATATTAAGCAGAAAATGTTATATATTCATTCCTTGCGGATGACATGAAAAAGTTCCGTGAGGTCTGAAACCAGAGAGAAGTGAGAAACTTTTTAAACTTAGGTTCTTCCCCACCAAACCTTGTATTTATTTAGAAAAAGGTGTGGGAAAGCGGAGCTATTAGAGTCACTTCTCTCGTTGAACATGCATCAAAACATAGTTGTTTACGTCTTTTTGCCATTTGTGGTTGAATTATTCTCACTTGCCACTTTGAGTCTATGACATACGGAGTACTCCGTATAAACTATTGTGTAGGCGCCATTAAATATGCAGAAGATGAATGAAGTATTGCTAGTGCATATCCATACTCTTTTCTGAGTCCTTGCCCCTTAATTTTTTCCCAGGCGCTTGAATCATCTAGTACATTAATTATGGAGTTCCAGAACGAGGATGATAAATTGATCTGGCTGAAAGGAATGACTAAAGCAACATATCAAGCATCTGTAAGAATCTTCGTCATTATTTCAAGTATTGCTCTAGTCTGCAGGCATTGTTTTCATGGACTATATTTTTATAACTGAAAATTGCGTGAAATTTTATTTCGGTTTAGGCTCCTTTTTCAATGGATATGGTTGGAGAGTCTCAGGATGACATGAACGATTTCTCTGAAGCTCAGCTCTCTAACTTGAAACCTGCTGATCTTGTCGTTAATGGAACACTGACAGAATCCAAGTTCTTTATGTATGGAAAGGTACTTTTTTTTTCCGGGATACATTTGCTGTAATCATTTTCTTAGCCAATTATACATGAAAGTTCTGCTTCTTCCATGTATCTTGAATATATTAATTTGTTTGAGCTGGAAGTGTCAGCTTTCTGCATCTAAATGTTTACTCCCTGGTTTCATAAATATGCATTCGATTTGTTTTTCTTCTAAAGAAATTTACAAAGGATGATGTGATTGACACTTGTTTCATCTCTAGCTTGGGGATGGTGAGCAGGAGAATCTTAAAGAGACTCTTATTGTGGAGGTTCTCGCGGGTGGAGGAAAGGTATGTGTTGCCTCCATATTTATGATTTCGTTCCAATAACCAAGGGTTCTTACTTGGTTACTCCTATAGGTTTAGGAATAATCCCTCTTGGCACTTTTCATTTGTGAGGCCAGAAGAAGTGCATTGTAGTTTCCTTAAAAAACAAAAGAACTCCGAATCCTTTTTTACTTGCATTACATTTTCACGTAGAACGGTTATGTCTATTCTATCTGAGTTTATGCTTTTTGAGCTTTTGTATCCATTAAATTATTGAAGTATCCTAGAAATATATCATACACTATATGAAAGCCTATAATAACAGACAAACTAAGGGCTTTTTTGTTTGTAGAGTAAGGAGTGAAAAGGGGATGAATCAAATTTTATGTGTAAAAAGTATTTGATCATCTCTTTTTTATGATTATAGAGGAGGGGAGATGGAAATGGTTAGATCATGCTAGGGGATATGGTTACCCTAAGCTAAAATTAGGGAATGAAATTGGGGGAAGGGAAACAAAATTTTTATGAAAAATAATAGGGTAATGGTTATAATTTTGATAAATGAATTTGAACTTAAATATGGACTAGAATCATGAGGTTATCCATTACCTTTCCTTGCTAAAAAACAAATGGGGAGTTAATCATTTTAATCGAATTAGGCAGTGCAGCCCATGCCATAAATTGCAGGCAGCTCTAAACAAAATGATTAGTGTAGTAAGAAACAATCTTGTCTCAAAACTTGGCTTTAGTCTTGAGTTTCCTTATGTATTCTTTTATGGATGAAAAAAAATTGAGTTCAACAAAACTTTATGAACTGACAAAAAGATTAAAAACATAAACCTCAGGAAATCGCAATTCAATGTAGAGAAAATTCCTCCTTGTATGTAAAATAATACTCCCTCCGTTAAGCAAAACATGTCATTTTACCCATTTACACAAATTTTCAGGAGGCAAACAAATATATCATTATACCCTCATGTATTACTCTATTTTTCCACTTTCTTAAAAATTACGACTATCCACTAATAACTACGAGGGAAATTGTGGAAAGTAAACACCAAAATATATAAAATGACATCTTTTTCTTGACAAGAATCACTTCATTAAACGAAATGTTTTGCTTAATGGATGGAGTATTCTGATAGTCCACTGTTACCTGAACTCCTGATTCCTGAACACGGCAAAATGGCAAATGCCTTATTTTGCTGCAAGTAAGAACTGCAGATTTTCTGCTTTTCTGAATCATGAAGATGGTTGGTGGACATGCTTTCCGCATGTTGCCTCCATTTTCACCCCTAAAATTTGCATTTAAATATTGGCAACTATAAAAAATGATCAAGTAAATTTAATAATCAATCAGCTATAGACAGACCTTATATCTCTGGAGTCTTGCGCCAGCTGTGAACGAGAGTTGGCACTTCTTCAAGTGCTACAGCGTTTTTATATGTATTTCTATGGTGGCCATACATACACAGTGTGCACTTGGGACTTTGTCTCTCTTTTTTGGTTTATCTGAAGCCCTTATGCGGTTTTTCTGAGGTCTACCTGCTGGTCTCTTCAGTGTAGATGATTTTTTTTTAATAAGATAATACTAAATCGTATGTTAATTAAACAAGATTCATATATTTGGACGGATATAAAGACAAATTCAAGCTTTTGATATTCAGAGTTGAAAATATGAAATTATTATAGTGTCTGAATAGATAATAAGTTTCTAGTCTTTAGTATGACAACTCCCTCCTTTCTAACTAAACTGTGATGTGCAACACTGAATTTCTTCCAAAGAAATTGTACTGCTTTTACACGGATGGATGCATATTTGTAGATTCTTTGAAAGGGTTACAGCATTCGCTTTCCATTGTTAATTTTGTATTCAGAACATATGTTAATTTTGTATTCTCTTAAGAACATATGTTAATTGATTTTGTTTCTCGTTTGAAATATTCATTATGCTCATATCATGTTTGCTTGAGTGCATTTTTGTTTGTCATAGGTGCATGTTGTACGTTCTCAAGGTGACATGAGGGTCAAGATGAAGGTTCACTTCTTGAGAATCAAAGATGAACTGCAAAGTGTTTCAACAGAAACTTCTCAATACCTGTTTTATTCAGTTGTAAAAAATGACCAAGCATTAGCTTCTCCTGTTTCATTTGGTTCTGAAGCAAAGGAATTTGCTTCAGTATTTGGAGAGGAGGAAGATATTTTCACAGATGCCTTGCAAGATTTCAACCCTATTTCCGATAGTAATGTTCATTCTGACTCCTTGGATTTTATGGATGTTGATTCTCCTGATAAAGGATCTGGAAAAGTAATAGGGTCACCTTTGGAAACGTTTTACGAGGCTTTGGGAACTGATGATTCGGATTTTGTAACAGTGATCTTTATAACCAGAGATCCTTGCTCCTTAGATTATGATGGTATTGATACACAGGTACTTTTCAGTCCATTTGATTGATCCTCTGGATTGCCCTGTGCATTCCCAAATATCCTATTCATTGGACTAAAAAGGAAATTATTTTTGTTATTTTATTATTAGAAGGTTTCTATGATAAAATGCTGAACTGCATCTTTGCAGGTGAGTATATGCATGTCCACTTTGGAGTTCTTTGTTAACCGGCCCACAGTTGTGGCATTAATTGGGTTTGGGCTGGACATGAGTTCTGCTAATTCTGAAGTAAGTGAAAATGCTGCCACAACAGATGGAGTCAACGAACTAACACCAAAAAGGGAGAAGGTGGTTGATAGTGATGCTTATGTCAAGGGTTTGTTAGGCTATGGTAAATCACGAGTTGTGTTTAATCTAAGCATGAAAGTGGACAGTGTGACTGTTTTCCTGAATAAAGAGGATGGTTCTCAGCTAGCTATGTTTATCCAAGAAAGATTTGTTATTGATGTTAAGGTAACCTGTTGGAAAAATAACTTCTTTTCCAGTCTTTTTTTTGGTGCATTTTTTTTGGTTATTAAAGAAGCAATGCTGGAGTTGGGCAAGAGAACATGAACAGTCTTTTCTGTTTCAGTTATGAGAAAAAGGCATGATCCAAGAGTACAGTTTGGATGTTAGGCAGAGAGTTACTGTAGCTCATTATAAAGAAATTGATGTGCACTGTCTCACCTTTAAATTTGATACGGTGCTGTGAGTGCTTTCGTGTCATGCCGACTCACCTATTTCTTACATTTAAAGTAAAAGATATTGTAAAAGATAAAAAAGACATCTAAACAATGGACTTGTACAAAAAAGGCCATGTCCAAGCCACGAAGCCAAAAGTCAGATAGGTTTGAGCCATGTAGCTTAAAATGCATGGGTACGAGGCAAGCATTATCTTGTACACATGTATCTTAATCCTTTGGACAATATCATCAATACTAGGATTAGGTCTTTTAATCTATTTTTACTTATTTTTAGCCTTTTCTTGCTTTCCAAAGGAAATAATTTTTTTTTTAGCAAATCCTTTAAAATTCACCTTTAATCATGACGTGTGCACTTTGATCTGTTTTTGGCCTTGATTAGTGTGTGTCAGTTGGTCTTACTTCCTTTAAGAAGATATTTCATGATTTTTGTCCTCTTTCAAACATAAAATTTTCAGTTCATGGCTCAACAGGCTGGAGCCTTCTTTCTTGATTTACTGGACAAGATCAAAGAAGTGATATAGGTTTTATTTTAGATATCTGAATCTGTAATGTGTTGAATTGGTGGCGTTGTTTTGCATTGTTTTGAATTAGCGGTGCCTCAGCATCATCTATTACATGAATTGCTTGTCACTTTATCATCCAATTGACTCAACTTTGTTCTTTGACGTGTATACTCAATGGTGCTGCACCAGGAGTTTCTGCATTTATAAAATGAAGATTCTTCCCTTACTCGACTTTTGGTAGATGGTTATGATCGTGCAATTGACTCAACATTCCTATAGTGATCAGGAGAATTTGTTACTAGTCCTATATGTTGCTGAGTATCTTCTCTGAAGAGAACAGTGCTTTATTTTCTTTCCTTTGCCTATGTTACTTTGTCTGATTATGCTGAATCTATCTTGGGTAGGTTCATCCTTGTTCTATGTCCATTGAAAGCACACTGGGTAACCTTAGACTGTGTGATAAGTCTCTAGGTGATGATCATTGCTGGGGCTGGCTTTGTGACATCCGTAATCCTGGTGTTGAATCACTTATCAAGGTATTTAGCATATGTTTGATTTTTCAGTGAAAATGCCTTTAAAAAAGTTATGATATTGATCCAACCTCCTTTTCCAGATCACATTCAAGTCATACAGTCGTGACGATGAGGATTATGAAGGACACGATTATAGTTTGTGTGGTAGGCTATCTGGCGTTCGTATCGTGTTCCTCTATAGATTTGTCCAGGAGGTCAGTCTAAATATTCTTCATGGAAATTGAGCATTTTTGGGATGAACTTTCTGTTGCTAAGGCATTGACCTGCTGTATATTTTCTTCTGTTTTTATCGAAAACTTTTCATATTTCTGCTTTTGATGTTCATAATCTTTTGCAGTTTACTGCCTACTTTATGGGACTGGCAACACCACAAACAGAGGAAGTAATTAAACTGGTGGACAAAGTTGGTCTTGAATGGTTTATTGAAAAATATGAGGTAGATGGGGCATCAGCAATCAAACTGGATCTTTCTTTTGACACCCCTATAATCGTTATTCCAAAGGATTCGAGGAGCAAAGAGTAAGTATCTAATTTTTTACTTTCTGTTTTATTAGCTTTCTGAATTACAAATGTATACACTCCTTTTGAGCTGGCTGATAATAGATAAGGCTTACTCGCCCGCTTAATAAACTGTCGTGGTCCCATCATGTTAGTAAAACTGAGATCATTACAGCGGAAACATATCTTGGGAGAATCATGAGGAAGAACAAAGAGAAGTTTAAGTTCTTCTTCATATTGTCTTATCATATTATTCAAAGAGAAAACAACTATTTAAAGACAAGAGATGACCTTAAAGTTTACAAGAGAAGCTATAAAGTCTGAAATTAAAGCTACAAAAGACATAATAACTACTAGAAAAACACCCTAGGAAATATAAACCTCCATCTAGAAAATTTAAACTAAAGCAACACATTAAATGCAACAACCAACTAATTTGTGACATAAAAGTAAAACCAATTGATCCAACACTCCCCCTCAAACTGAGTTTGTAAATCTCGAAATCCACACATCATGCCATTGCCAGGCTAGTAAAAATGGCTTGCAGTCAAGTTGTGAGGTTCCTTGTTTTGGGGAACATGTGTGTTGATAAAACTATGGGAAGGAGAGAAGAAAATCTGTGTAGAAAAACTACTTATTTAGAGCTGTAGAAGAGAAGTTCTGTTGAGCCATCAATTACATTGGTAGAACCCTTGATAGAACCCATCGAGTACAAGGATCTCATACACAGGAAACCAATCAAGCAAGGATCTCGCAATGAGGAGATTATGACTCTTCTCAACAACCTTATATATGCCTTATATAGGCCCCTACTAACTTAAGGCCTTATATAGGCCTATCTACGACCTTATATAGGCCTGTACTAACTTAAGACTTTTCTTCTCAACGATAGAATTAGGAAACACAAGATTATACTCCCTCCGTCTCGCAAAACTTGTAGTTTTAGCTTTATGCACACTTATTAATAATACCTATATTTCCTTTACTTTTATAGGATAAAATACCTAAAAGCACCAATTATTACCTATAAAAAGAGCAATCATTACCTATAAAGATAATAACTATAGCTAAAACAACAAGTTTTTTGATACAAGTTTACTACTCTAAAACTACAAGTTTTGCGAGACGGAGGGAGTATGATAAACTACCCCAGAAATAAGGATTTATTTCCTGAAATATAAGATAACAGACTCAATTCATAAGATAATAGACTATAAGTTATTTTTAGAATTCCTCCTCCTTAGCTGGGATTGTATGATTTGTATCAGCCCCCTATAAATACAAGAAACAAAGGAACCCAAAAGACAAAGTAACCCATAAACGTAGCCTAGGTAACAAAACCTAATGCCTATAGCATTGACCTAAAATCACTAGCTTAATGACAAGGCCTAAAAGTAGGCTTGGACAACCCAACAAACAAAATACAAAATAATTCAGAATAGCGAATCCTAGAATGTGCTCTGTTAACTTTCCTCTATTTCAATTTAAAAAAGCAATTTGCTGTTGACTACAGAAGATTTGTTGTAATATTGCAGCTTTATACAGCTTGATCTTGGGATGCTGGAAGTAAAAAATGAGCTTATCTGGCATGGATGTCCTGATAATGATCCATCTGCTGTCCATCTTGATGTTCTTCGTGCCGAGGTAATATTATAAAGAGAATTATATGATGATCTTTTTCTTGGATCATTTATATACTACTTTTAAATGAGCAGCATTCTTGATGTGTGTCATTACCACATTAATTGTTGGTTTTTCAACCAATCAAATTATAATAAGAATTTTTTTGATAGTTCCGCAATTATTTTTAAAGTTGAAGAAGAGACGCAGATTGAATCCGTTCTTATATGGGGAGTTCTGAATATTGTGCTAAATAGTTTTACTTGTCAATTTTTGCTATTTATTATACCCGCCTTGAATAATTTGAACAAAAAATCCATTAATTGTAGTTTTTTTAAAAAAAATTCCTGAACATATTTTAACATTATTTAATCAATGGGTGTAATTCAAAATATTGAATTAATATATAATCTAAATCTATGTCTATATACTCCCTCCATATCAAAATATAAATGAGTAGTTCAAATTGATATTTTAAAAAGTCACTCCTTGTGCGGGGATTATACTAGTTTTTCTCATAATGCAACTATTTCGCAGATTGAAGGAATCAACATGGCAGTAGGAATTGATGGTGTTCTTGGGAAACCAATGATTCATGAAGGCCATGGTTTTGTTATATATGTCCGTCGCAGTTTAAGAGACGTTTTCAAAAAGGTTCCGACAATCTCAATGGAAGTACAGGTAATATTTTCGTGAAAAGTGCATATCCTATTGGTTCCTTGATCCTGCAGATCATGCTGGTTCCTTGTCCTTGTGTCTGGGCTGAATTTAGTACTGAGATAATTTTTTATTCACTTGTTTTCTTTTGTTTATGATGAGCTTATAATAACATTCTCACTGATATGAAATGTTTTTTATTTAATATTTAAGGTTAGTTCTGTTGGGTTTCATGTGCTTGCTTTGAAAGATCGCTGACTTTCTCCTTCCAACTGGTTCCCTAGCAAACAAGCTTAGCCAATTCTTAATGTTGTCCTCCCTGTTGCCAATCCAATTCCAATTCCAATTCCAATTCCAAACGTAGAATTTAACTTCTTTCACAAAAGGGCATTGGAACGAAATGTCGGACACTTTCAATTTCTGCGTTACAAAACTCACACATGAGAGTGGCACTTCTTCCCCAAACTTGCACCTTATGCTTCATTTGCAGTCTGTTTGATCATATAAATGGTTTTAAACACCACCTAGTTCTCGCTGTTTTAACAACTTCCACTTACTGCAAGAATGTTTGTGCCTAGAAATTTGGCAGATTGTCCATGGCTATTACTTGTTGCAAATTACAAGTTATGTTTGTAGGTTTTAACACCCTTTGCTTTTGTTTTATTATACATCTCAAACAGATGGAATTGTTGCACATATTGATGTTGGACAAAGAGTATCATGTAATTCTGAATTGCGCTACTACAAATCTTAATGAGGAACCAGTACTTCCACCGAGTTTCCGTTCTGCCAAACCTGGTTCAGAAGATTCAATGAAGCTGTTGGTGGATAAAGTCAATACAACTAGTCAAAATTTGTTATCTCAGACAGTTACGATTGCAGGAGTTAGAATCAACCATTTACGGTTAGAGTTGTGTAATTCTGCAAATGAAGGGTCAAGATTGGCACAAATAACTGTCAGTTTATTACCTTTCATTTAATAATTTTTTCTTTATTCCTTTTCTTTATTCTTGTTTACTTTGTCGCTTTCTTCTTCTTCTTCTTCTTCTTTTTTTTTTTTTTTTAATTTACATCTTTCTTTATGTCACAGCTTGAAGAACTTTGGGTCTCGTATCGCATGACTTCCTTGTCTGAAGCAGACCTCTATGTTACTGTTCCAAAATTCTCTATATTGGATCTTCGCCAAGAGGCAAAACCCGAAATGCGGCTGATGCTTGGACCGTCTGCTGATGTATATAGGCCATCTGGAGGCGGTCTCTCGTTTTCCTCTAGTAGTGCTAATCTTTTGAGATCACAATCTATAGCTTTTTCAGGTGCCGATATACCCACTGCAACCATGTTGTTATTTGACTATCGTTGGAGAGCATCATCGCAGTCATCTGTTGTACGGATTCAGCAACCTCGAGTTCTTGTTGTGCCAGACTTTCTTCTTGGTGTCGTTGAATTTTTTGTTCCATCTTTGGGAACAATAACTGGTAGGGAGGAGTTAATGAACCCTAAGAATGATCCTATTTGTAAAAACTATGGCATTGTACTCTCTACTCCTATTTACAAGCAACAAGAAGACATTGTGGAGCTGTCCCCAACTCAACAGTTGATTGTTGATTGTCCTGGAGTTGATGAATTTGTCTACGATGGGTGTGGAAAGACGTTATGTTTAAGGGAACAAGCAGATGGTGGGGAATCACAATCTTTAAGTTCACAACCAATTATTGTTATTGGACGTGGAAAGAGGCTACGCTTTGTGAATGTGAAAATTGAGGTACTGATTCTGTCTCTTTCTTGATTTGCATTTAAAGAATGTTTGTAATATTTTACGAGGGAAACATTCAGTAAAATTTGGACAGTGTTAAGTTATGCTGCATTAGCAGGTAACAGATAGACTAGCCTTGAACAGATTACAAGGAGCGTGAGTGTGATCTGCTCTGAATATTTAATGATAAAAAGGTTTTGTGCATGTCGACACAACGTGAATTTCATCACTTTTATTATTAATTTTCATTTTTGTTGGAATTTGGGAGTGGCACGAATTACAACAAAGCATGGAAGAAACGGAATGGTGAAGAATAAAATGCTATGATTCTTTTAGATTTGCACAGTTAGAGATCACTGAATGATTTGGAGATCACCTAATGAATTTAATCTGATGTATGTTGTGCCTCTTGTCTCTACACACTACTGTATATAATTTCTTCAGTCTTCACGTGCATTATCTTCTGTTACCGGTCAATACAAATAATGAGAGGTGGGATGCCTAATCTGTAGCGTAGGAAATAGCAAGATCATTAATTTTTTGACTGCTAATACATGCATTTATTTGTTTTTGTCCAGAATGGTTACCTGTTAAGAAAATATACATATTTAAGCAATGATAGCAGCTATTCCACTTCTACTGAAGATGATGTCGACGTTGTGTTGCTGGACAAGATTTCATCTGTTGATGATAATAAAGGTCTGGATTACATTAAGGATATTTCTGACACAACTGATTCCACAAGTTGTCATGATGGTGAATTGAGGAAGACACAAAGCTTGACATTTGAGGCCCAGGTACATAATAGTACTGTTACAGTCGTTGGTATTGCTTTTTGGCATCCTAGTCATTCTCCTGATGCTTAAGATTGATATTGTGTCTGGTTATGGTACTGAACCAAATGGGCATTCGTGATTCATTTCATTTTTTGAATTCTGCTTTTTATGTGTTCTTAATCAGAATATCTTTTGCTTGACTTTTAAGGTTGTTTGCCCTGAACTTACATTTTATGATGGTACAAAGTCATCTCTATCTGATTCATTGCATGGTGAAAAGCTTCTTCGGGCAAAATTGGATCTGAGCTTAATGTGAGCACTAAGTATATGGTTTCTGCATTTTATTTTATTTTACTTCTGTACATTTTCGTTCCCTGTATTAACATAATAAATCCTATCAAGGAATCTGAGTTTATATGAAGCTTCTACTGATGTAAGATAACATTTTTTGCTCGCAGTATAAAGTATGTCACCATATCATCTGTCATAATAAGATGCTAGATGTTTCTTAGAAATAGATGCATATTTGATGATACAGAGTTCGTAAAAGATTAAAAGGTCCGTCTCTGAGGATGCATCGGATTAGTTTTATGATTTTGAAAATTAGTGGCTCTATACCATCCCACTATGGAAATAGTGAAGAACTAGGCATCTGATAACAAGAGAATTGCATAATTAAAGCACGTAATAAATCATATCAAGGAACCTGAGTTTATTTGAAATTTCTACAAATGTAAGATAACATTTTTTATCGCAGTATAAAAAATGTTATCTTACATGTTAGATGTTTCTCAGAAATGCTAGATGTTTCTCAGAAATAGATGCATATTTATTTGTTAAAGATTAATAGGTCCGTTTCCGAGGATTAAAAGCTCCGTCTTGAATGCGGTAAATATTTTGAGAAAGAGATAGAGAATCCTGTAACTTATTGTACTTCTTACTTTATAAACATCTTTTGAAATAATTAGGTAATACATCATTTTGAATGCATTTGTTTTCTTGAATGTCTATAAGCTATTTAGCAAGTATATTCTGAAGTTTCATCCATCTTCAATAGGTATGCATCAAAAGAAGATGATACATGGGTCCGGGCACTAATAAAGGATCTAAGTATTGAGGCTGGATCGGGTCTTGTGATTCTTGATCCTGTAGATATTTCAGGGGGATATACATCTGTTAAAGATAAGATAAATATGTCTCTGATATCTAGTGATGTTCATTTTCATCTTTCTTTGAGTGTGATTTCTCTTTTACTTAACCTCCAAAATCAAGTTGCCACGGCCCTTCAGTATGGAGATTCGAATCCTCTGGCTCCCTGCATTAATTATGAGCGAATTTGGGTATCACCAACAGGTTATTCCCCCACTCCCTTGACAAAGATAATCAGTTGTTTTGTTTGGCCATGTTTTTCTTAAAAATAATTTGTAGTAATAGTCTCTATGCTATTTCACACGACTTTTTCCGATCTTGCAGAAAATGGATCACATTACAATTTAACATTTTGGAGACCTCGTGCGCCGTCAAATTATGTTATATTGGGAGACTGTGTAACATCAAGGTACACATTATATCTTGGATCAATTGAGATTTAGGTAACATATTCGCTTTGATACAAAGTTACCGTTGTTGTGCAAAGCGCACCCTTGATGACCATTTTGGAGGCTACACAGTTCTTGTCATTCTGTGTCTTGTGAATGTTTATTGCAAAGAAAAGTGCGTGTGAATTTTGGCAAGTTCTCAAGCTATACACTTTATCCTGGTATATTTGAAATTGTCTCTGCTCTTCTGTTGGATTGCCCAGCCTCTAGGATTGTCTTATATCTCCATTCTTTTGTATTCTCATATTCTATCTTTGTTACCTTTTCTTAATAACGAGAAGCAGTACGAAAGAGCTAATTCAGCCATTATAACTACATGATACCTGTTGGTTTGATACCGATCTTGCACAGCTTGCCATTTGGCAAAACATTTAGGGGTTTAGTTGAAACATTTTATGTTGAGCCTTGTAACTGTTTGGGATTTCCTGTGTTTTGATAGGAAATATAAAAATTAACAAGAAGTTTTAGAGCATTAACTGAGCAGAATTTTTTAAAGAGACTTGTGGGATTGTTTCACCAGTGCAAGATAACCTTCTGTTTCCGTGCAACTGTTCTATTTCGGGATGGAATTATCATCAAATTCAAATTTTGTTTCTTGCACTCAAGTCATGATGAAAGGGACCAAGAAACTGTGAAAGCAGTCAAGAATTTGGGGTGTGAATTGTCATTTCCTTGTCATTTTTTTGAATGACTGGATCCAGTTTTCATTATTTTATGTTTCATGCCTTCCGTGCTGTTTAATATGCTTTATTTCAGGCCAATTCCTCCCTCACAAGTGGTTATGGCTATGAGCAACGCTTATGGGCGCGTTCGGAAACCAATTAGTTTCTCACTAATTGGTTCACTATCTTCCATTGAAGGAGTCGGAAACCAAAGCTCCATGGACACAAATGTCGAATGTTCACTATGGTTTCCTATTGCACCACCTGGATACAAAGCAGTTGGCTGTGTAGCAAATATTGGGAATCAGCCACCACCTACTCACATTGTTTACTGTGTACGGGAGGATCTTGTGACGTCAACAACATATTCGGGATGCATATACAACACTCCTTCAAGCTCTCATATGCCATCTGGATTTAGCATTTGGCGCCTAGATAACTCTGTTGGATCATTTTATGCTCATCCTTCTGTTGATCACCCTTCCAGTGAGATGTGTTATGACCTAGTTCAGAGTCTTCTCTGGAACACAAATTGGCATCTTAATTCTTCAGGAAGAATTAAAGCAGATTCAGGGTTCGACAATCAGGGAGTGAATAATCATTCTGCAGGCTCATCTGGATGGGATATTGTTCGATCATATTCCAGAGCAAACAATTCTTGTATCTCAACCCCAAATTTTGAAAGGATTTGGTGGGACAAGGGTGGAGAACTCCGTCGCCCAGTCTCAATATGGAGGCCTATAGCCCGTCCTGGTTATTCTGTATTGGGTGATTGTATCACTGAGGGGTCAGATAACTTTATTTTCCACTTATATCTGTTTGTTTCTGTAGTTTTTCAATAAAATTTCCTGTTCTAACACTGTCGCGTATCCTTTCAGGTTAGAGCCACCTTCACTTGGCATAATATTTTTGGCTGATAATCCAGAAGTATCTGCAAAGCCTGTCCAATTTACAAAAGTTGCTCAAATAATTGTGAAAGGTGTAGATGAAGCTTTCTTTTGGTATCCGATTGCACCTCCTGGATATGCATCTATAGGATGTGTTGTCACCAGAACTGATGAACCACCTCGAGTTGATGTATTTTGCTGTCCAAGAATGGATCTTGTTAGCCCAGCTAACATACTTGAGGTTCCCATTTCTAGATCATTCAATTCGAAAGCTTCTCATTGTTGGAGTATATGGAAGGTTGAAAATCAGGTGATATTGATGTTTTAAGTTGTTAGTTGTATGTATATGTATATGTTTATGTGATATGCAGTGATATTTACTCAAATATTGGACAGTATAAATTGTCAATTTGATTGATGAGTCTGATTGTTCTGCCATATTTATCAGGGCAATACATTCTTGGCCCGTCCAGATCTGAAAAAGCCATCAAGTCGTTTAGCATTTGCTATTGGTGATTTTGTGAAGCCTAAACCCCGTGAAAATGTTACAGCTGATATGAAGCTCAGATGTTTCTCTGTGACTGTTCTTGATAGTTTATGTGGAATGGTAATCATTGATGGTTGAAGACTAAAGTATTATTTTATCTATGTGGTGGTTGCCATCCTTATATTGTCTGCACCATTTTTTTTCCCAGATGACACCTCTTTTTGACATGACCATAGCCAACATCAAACTTGCAACACATGGCCGATGGGAGGCAATGAATGCTGTACTAGTATCTTCCATGGCTGCGTCAACATTTAATGCTCAACTAGAGTCATGGGAGCCACTTGTGGAGCCTTTCGATGGAATCTTCAAGTAATTACTTGGTTGCTTGTAAACCACTACATTTAACCCTGCTGATAAAATTATAAACAAGTCTTTTTCATTTGGGTTTATTTTGTCTCTTGTATTCTTGTTTAGGATTTGTTTATTGGACAAACTCACATAAAACCATTGGTTCTGATATCATGTTTATTTTCAGGTTTGAAACCTATGAGACAAATGTACACCCGAATCCTGGACTTGGAAAGAGGGTGCGCATTGCTGCTACAAGTGTCTTAAATATAAATATCAGTGCTGCCAACCTAGAAACTTTCTCTGAAGCTATGCTTTCCTGGAGAAGACAAAAAGAATTTGAACAGAAAGCTGCCAAGATAAATGAGGTGAAGTGAGGCATATATTGTTATATCAGCAAGCTTGTTAGAATGTATAATAGCTGTTTCTTTTTGCAGGAAGATAGTGTCAGTTACGGGAATGAATCTGCACTTTCTGCACTGGATGAAGATGATTTCCAGACCATCATTATAGAAAATAAACTTGGATGTGATATTTATCTGAAGAAATTTGAGCACAATTCTGAGAATGTAGAACTTTTGCATCCTGATGATTCAACTCCCACATGGGTCCCACCTCCTCGGTTTTCAGTTCGGTTGAACCATGCAGATGAGTCAAGGGAAGCTCGGTATTATATTGCTGTGAACATTATAGAAGCAAAGGTATTTTCATGGTGCATGCAACATCGTGCCTTGCAACCTATTACATTTTAAAGTGTTACGGGGAAAAAAAAAAGCCTATAAAATATTCATGGAACATCCCAGTTCGGGGATGTGAGCCAAAGAAACCCTGGTAATATCTTTCATTTTTTCCTTGGCCCTTTATTATTGATAATTACTTGGGTTTATTCTGCAGGGTATACCCATTGTAGACGATGGTAATGGCTATAACCTCTTTTGTGCATTACGCCTTGTGGTAGATAACCAGCCTACAGATCAGCAGAAACTTTTTCCTCAGAGCGCAAGAACAAAATGTGTTCGGCCATTAGTTAAGAAAACTGGAAATGCTGATGTGGGGACTGCTAAGTGGAGTGAGCTATTTATATTCGAAGTTCCTCGAAAGGTAGTTGAGAATTATATCGTATTGCCTTAATTTTGTTGTTCGCAGCATCTTCTTGTTTTTTTGCGGTAAAATAAATATTAATTTTGTTCTTCGCAGCATCTTCTTGTTTTATTGGCGGTAAAATAAATAAGTTTGGTTGCCTATGATATGCACTTATTTGTTTGCACTCTGTAATTTTGAAGGGTCAATGTCTGTGTCGGTTTTACATTTTGTTGATGATATCTTCATTTATACTTGGAGCTTCTTCTTTCTTCATTGAATTGTAAAATGAAGTTATATTCCCCAGTTGTAGTGTTTGCTTCACCTTCGTGTTCCTTGTGTTAAAAATTTATAGATTAATGCCATTGGATTAAAAAATTGCTGATGGATGATTCTTCGAAAGGGAAAAAAAAAAGAATTTCTGGTGGATGATGTAACTCTGAGTTATAGATGTTGCTCTTCTTTCTGCATCTCTTATCCACCTTACTTTTGTTGCTCATTGTTGAGTCCTCTCTTGAAAAGATATTGGTTTTATTATTCATGCCTGCAGTTACTTGTTTTATTAATTTGTGGATTATGTTTATTGCTAAGGCTTATTTATTCTTATAGGGTGTGGCAAAACTTGAAGTTGAGTTGACTAATCTTGCTGCAAAAGCTGGGAAAGGTAATTATCGTCAGAGAAATCTTTTGTACCCTCTTAGTTTGGTTGACTGAGTTCCAAGAATTGCTCTCTATCCCTAATTACATTTTAATCCTTGAAATCTAAATTCCCATGGTTGAAGTTTTGTTTCTAATGTTTTTTTAGGGTGTTTTGTGAAAGACAGTTTACATTCTTGGATCCCAGCTTACATTTTTTTAGGGTGTGTTTTGTGAAAGCCTTGGAAGAACTTTTGTTTCTAATCTTTAAGCATTTGGGCATGAGAAATAGACTTAGATGCATTCATGAAAGGATCTTTTGCTTTGCAATTGAAATGGCTGCTGAGTCTTTTGACTATGGAATTATTTGATTATGCGCTGTCGGAGTACCAAGTGAAATAATTTAAACTAACCATTCCGGAATGACTCACCGGAAAGGACTTGTGGGTAGTACCCATAGGTCCCCGGTTCGAACCCGGATGGCCGCTCTTTATTTGTCAATTCAAGAAATAATTTAAACTATTGTACACCCTACGAATTACCCCTTACCTCTGGGGTACCTCGTGAAAAATCCATTAAATCAATATAGGAAAGTTTCTGGATCGCTTATGAGACTGGGAAATGGTTGGTGTAGATTCCTGGAGAATTTCTATTCTTTCTTTGACGATATTCCTGACTTTCTGAAACTGCTGTTGGCATTGATGAACTTTTATTTGTAAAGATTAATTATGATTAAATCTGGATGTCAACAGGTGAAGTTGTTGGGGCATCTTGTTTCCCTGTTGGACATGGAACAAATACACTTAGGAAGCTAGCTTCATCTAGAATGCTATATCAGCAGGATTTTAAAAATATAGCTTCCTATCCACTAAGGAAAAAGGTAAATGCCTTTTTTTTTATGCCACTTCTTATGTTTGTGCATTCGTTTTCATAATAATGCATATGGCTTTTTATTCAGGATCAGGCAAATGGCGATGAATGTTTAGATAACTATGGATTTCTTCAAGCTTGCACGTCATATTATGAAAGGGTCAAGTCTGTCAAGTTACAGAAAGAAATCGTCAAAGAACATGATGGTGAACCTGATGTCGGTTTCGGGGTAGCAGTTAGTCCTGAAGGTCCCTGGGAGAGCACTCGTTCACTACTTCCATTATCAGTTGTCCCGAAATATCTCGGAAGGGATCTTGTTGCAATGGAAGTTGTAATGAGAAATGGCAAGAAACATGCAGTTTTTAGGGGTCTTGCAACTATTGTAAATGATACAGATGTGAAATTGGATATTGCAACATGTCCAATGTCAATGCTGGACATTAGGAGCGAAGGAAATCAAATGGTGAATGTGGTTACATTGCATCCTGGTACAACTTCTGCCTTACCTTGGCAGAGTATGTGCAAGGATTCAGATCATTGCCTTCAAATTCGTCCTACGGTTGATTCTCCTCATTTGCCTTACTCTTGGGGTCTTACAGTTGCTGTAGGATATCTGGAACAAAGTTTACTGTCTAGGCAGAGTACTATGAAGCAGGGGAATAGAATGACTTCTTCTGCATTGAAGTTGGACCAGCTTGATAAAAAGGATGTTCTTTTGTCTTGTTCACCAGTTAGTGAGAATAAAGAATTTTGGCTGAGTGCTGGCACTGATGCATCTGTCCTCCA
The DNA here is from genome assembly GCA_963922045.1 of Persicaria maculosa. Lineage (NCBI taxonomy): Eukaryota > Viridiplantae > Streptophyta > Magnoliopsida > Caryophyllales > Polygonaceae > Persicaria > Persicaria maculosa. Next base: position 4,802,615 of record OY998252.1, read on the forward strand.
TACAGAGCTGAATGCACCTGTATATGATTGGAAAATATCAATTAATGCCCCTCTGAAATTGGAGAATAGACTTCCCTGTCCTGCAGAGTTCACTATCTGGGAAAGGAGTAAAGAAGGAAAGGGGATTGAACGACAGCAGGGTATTATTTTGTCCAGAAAAAGTGCTTGTATTTATACAGCAGATATCCAAAAACCAATATATTTGTCAAGATTTGTTCAAGGTGGCTGGGTCTTGGAGAAGGTAAATATCCAAAGTAGTTATGTCCCACTCTTTTCAAACAGGTTCCTTGAGCTATTTGTTGTTTTGCAGGATCCAGTTATCATCCTAGATCTTTCATCAAATGATCATGTTTCTTCATTTTGGATGGTACATCAGAAGAGCAGAAGGTGATTTTTGAGTTCTTTTTTTTTTGTAATGTCTATATATAGACTTGAATATGTTCTTCGGATAGCTGCAGCTCAAGTTAGACGGTTTTCCCTATGAAATATCCTTGTACTCATTCAACCTACCCCTATTGTCAAAACCAATTATGCAAACTGGTAATGTGAAGTGAAGATTTTTGAAGCTGTTAAAGTACATATGGTGAAAGCTAATTTTCATTGCCTTGGATCTTGTAGGAGACTGCGTGTGAGTATTGAACGTGACATGGGAAGCACCACTGTAGCACCCAAAGTTATTAGGTTTTTTGTTCCCTATTGGATCATTAACGATTCTTCTATGCCATTATCATATCGAGTTGTGGAGATTGAACCACTGGACAATGCGGATGCTGATAACCTCTTATTCTCTAGAACTAAATCTGCTAAAATGTCAACAATTCCAAGGAAAAATGTTCAAGTTTTGGATACAATAGAGGATACTAGTCCCTCCCCAAGCATGCTTTCCCCACAAGATTATGTTGGGCGTGGGGGGGTAAGCTTGTTTACATCTCGTAATGATACATACCTCTCACCTAAAGTTGGAATCTCAGTCACTGTTCGTCGTTCTGATTATTATAGCCCGGGTATATCTCTTCTTGAGCTTGAGAAAAAGGTACTGAAAGTAATATTTTACCTTAGTGCATCTAAAAACTCTCTTTTGCCCGAGGAACGTTATATGACATGTTATTCTTGTGTGGACTGCTTCCAGGGAAGGGTTGATGTAAGGGCTTTTAATACTGATGGATCTTACTACAAGCTTTCTGCACAGCTTAATATGTCGTCTGATAGAACGAAGGTTGAATTTTCTTTCCAATAGATTAGGGGTTCTCTATCATCTTCTTTGTGAGTTCCTTGTTTCCATTTTATTGTATGATACATGAAACTCGTTTCCTCCTTTCACAAAATGCCTAATTGACAGTATTTATAGGTTATTGCCTTGATCGTGTCTTCTTTTCTTTTCGATCTTAACATGTCATCAATGAAAATGAAAAATCTCATCCCTGTACCACATTAATTCATGTTGATGGGGCCTAATAAAGAGTTGGGTTATTTGCCATTGCTTCGTGGGAAAGAAAAGGATATGGAAGTATGAACATGATTATCTGATATGGGCATTTTATAACACCCTTAAGCTTATACTATGCAGGCTGTTCACTTTCAGCCACACACCTTGTACATAAATCGAGTCGGTCTCCTTTTATACCTGCAGCAGTGTGGCTCTGAGTTAATGGAGTGGATCAAGCCTACTGACCCTCCTCAACTTTTTAGGTGGCAATCCTCCTCTAAAGTAGAAATGATGAAGGTAATCAGCCTATAATGACAACTTAACAGGCTACTGAATATTGTTGTTTCTTTGGCTTACTTGGAATTTGACCTCTTTGTTCAGCTAAGCCTTGACGGATGTAAATGGAGTAAACCATTCAGTGTTGGAGCTGAGGGGTTCATGCGAATATCATTGGACAATGAGGGTAACAACAGTTTTGCAGACATAAGTGTAACTGTGAGAAGTGGGACTAAGAGCTCAAGATATGAAGTTATTTTCCGTCCTAAATCTTTCTTTAGTCCTTACAGGTCTGGTTTCCTCCCAGATTATTCTTTTTATCTATGCTTTTAATGCAGGTATAAGTGTGCATACACTTATCATCTGTTTGTGTCTCTATATCATAACAATGGGGAGGGGGTCAGGAAGGATGCAGATTGAGGCTTGAGTGTGGCTCTTTGGCTGCTTTAATACAGTGCCTTTGAGATGAATATAACCCCCATATCAATTTTCGGAGCATTTTTACTAAATTAAGTTATTTTTATCACATAGCTGAATTCAGTTTTATGTCTTATTCTTGTCATCTCTGGGGTTTTCAGAAGCACACACTCAATATGCTCAGGGTAAGAGTGTGTACATCTTGTCCCCCATACCTTGCTTTAGGGGGATGACACTAGTTTGACAAGTATGTCTAGGATATGGAGGAAATAATAAAATGCTTCTGTAGGGGAGACTCTGTCTTTCATTTGTTTCTTCCTAGACACGTCTTATGTACATGCATCAGTGATTGTTTCGTGATTTTGCATGCTTCATATTAATGAGCTCGCTGGTGGCAGGATTGAAAATCGGTCTATGCTCTTACCTATTCGGTTTCGACAAGCTGATGGTAGCAATGATTCTTGGAGACTTCTTCTTCCTAGCGCAGCTGCGTCTTTTTTCTGGGAAGATATTGGTAGGGAACGTTTACTGGAGATTTTGGTTGATGGAAGTGACCCAACAAGGTCTGCTAAGTACAATATCGATGAGATAATGGATCATCAGCCCATAGATGTTGGAAATGGACCTGCTATGGCCTTACGTGTAACCATTATAAAGGAAGAGAAGATTAATATAGTTAAGATCACTGATTGGATGCCCGATGACCAAGTGTTGCCCATTATGCCACGAAGAATTCCATCATCTTCAACTCCAAACCCTATGTCTGATTCCCAGACTCTGCAGTCACCATCCTCGGATACTGAATTTCATGTAATTGTTGAGCTGTCTGAGCTTGGTTTATCCATCATTGATCATACACCAGAGGAGATACTATATTTTTCAGTTCAGAATCTTCTAATGTCACATTCGACTGGATTGGGTTCTGGAATTAGTAGGTAAATTATTGATGCACTTCATTGAATTTATGGGATTTTTTTTTCATGCTGGGAATATCATATTTAATTGAATTATGTTTTGATGTTAATTGCATTATTTTTATCCTTGCACGTGTAATATTTTTGGTGCAACCCTGCACTCCTGTTTCAAGATAATCCTTCCATTCTTAAATGTCAGAATATGTTGCCCGACAGTTGTTGACAACACCTTCATGCTTTTCGAGTGAAGAGGAAATAAAATCTTTCTAATTATTGTGATGGCAACATTTTTGTCAGCCTTACAAGTTCATGGTTTCAGCCTTTTCCTCTGTTTCTATGTCCATGCTTTCACTTTGATTCAGTTTTATGGGTATCACTTCCAGAATCTAAGAAATGGTCTGATCTGAGAGAGTTTTCATGTACCCTTACAGGTTCAAGTTAAGAATGTTTGGAATCCAACTGGATAATCAGCTTCCGTTGAGCCCTATGCCAGTGCTTTTTAGGCCACAGAGAGTTAAAGATGAGAATGATTATATCTTGAAGGCTTCTGTGACATCTCAATCAGATGGGTCACTGGATTTATGTGCCTACCCTTATATAGGTTTTCAAGTGAGATTCTTCACTTATCGTAATGGTGAGCTCCAATTTTATCCGGTTATGAACTAATCTTAAATTCGTTTTGGTTGCAGATACTTGAAAATTCATCTTTTTTGATCAATATCCATGAGCCGATCATATGGCGTCTTCATGAAATGATCCAACAGGTCAATCTCAGCAGATTGTACGATACGAAAACAAATGCAGTGTCCATTGATCCAATCATTGAAATTGGGTATGTCATACAGTATGTGTTTGAACTTTTGCATTTACTTGTCATTACAAAATGAAATTAAGATGTCCTTCTGGATTGCCAGAGTTCTCAACATCTCTGAAGTGAGATTGAAAGTGTCTATGACTATGTCACCTACGCAACGACCAAAAGGAGTGCTTGGATTTTGGTCATCATTGATGACGGCTTTGGGGAACATGGAAAATATGACTGTAAGCATTTTTTTTTTTTACTATGCTAGTATAATCAGTAGATTAGGTTTTACTTATCTTTCCTTGTTACTATATTTCAATGTAGCATGGTGGGATTTAATTTGATTTGTAAATGACCCATAAGGCAGTTTGAGGATGACAAAAAACAGCTAATGTGATTTTCATATCTGGTCAGGTAAGAATACATCAAAGATTTGTGGAAAAAGTCTCAATGCGGCAGAGTGTCATTATCAGTAATGCTACATCAAACGTTCAAAAGGATCTTCTTAGCCAACCCCTTCAGCTGCTCTCTGGAGTTGATATATTGGGTAATGCAAGCAGTGCTCTTGGTCATATGAGTAAAGGTGTTGCAGCTTTATCAATGGACAAGAAATTTATTCAAAGTCGAATGAGACAGGTTTGTTTTTGACACGTAACCTTTTTAGTAATTTTATTTGGTGAGTCAAATTTGCAAACTATCGTGATTCTGCAGAATGCCATTTGTTTCTGATGTGTTTAGCTGATGAGGGAGAGGGATGAACATGTAATTGAAATGTCTGGTGATAACTATCCTCATTCTTGAGCAGTCTACCTCCCTTCTAACTCTCAAATTTTAAACTCATTCATGTCATCATGTGTCGTTCTCCTTCCTAAGGCAGCCAAGATTTTTGATGAATTTGTATCGAAGCCTCTATTTCAATTGGTTCAGAATTGTTTATGACTTTGTACCAAATTCATTGTGAAGCTGTTTGTATTTCCTTTGTTATTTGTTACAGACTTGCAGCTCCCAAACTCTTCGTTACCTAATTATTTGCTGATGGCCCCACAAATTGTTATATTAATATTTTCACAGGAAAGCAAGGGTGTTGAAGACTTTGGTGATGTTATTCGAGAGGGTGGTGGAGCGTTAGCAAAGGGCTTCTTCCGTGGTGTCACTGGCATATTAACAAAGCCTCTTGAAGGAGCTAAGGCATCTGGAGTGGAGGGTTTCGTTCAAGGTGTTGGCAAAGGTATCATTGGCGCTGCTGCACAACCAGTAAGTGGTGTGTTGGATCTCTTATCAAAAACTACTGAGGGAGCTAATGCTATGAGAATGAAGATACTGTCCGCTCTAACCTCTGAGGAACAACTTCTTCGAAGAAGGCTACCGCGCGTAATAAGTGCTGATAACCTGCTTCGCCCGTATGATGAGTACAAAGCCCAGGGACAGGTATTTTCTGCCGGAGAACTTTTGTGACATTCATCATGTTGCTTATCAATATTTTTTTGGAAGAGAAACTGTAATCATATCACTCATGTGGTAGTAAAAATTGCCAATATCAAGAGAATAACAAGTGCTTTGTTGCAGAAATACATGGAAAATAGTTTTCTTCTGTCCCCATACTGACCAACCTCCTTTCTTATTCGGGGGAAGGGGGCATATTTAATACTGTTCTATTGCTCTATAACAGGTATGTAGCAACAATTGAGTTGTAATACAGTTGTTTTTCTGAATTTTGCAGGTTATTTTGCAGCTTGCAGAGTCTGGCACATTCTTTGGCCAGGTTGATTTATTTAAAGTGCGTGGGAAGTTTGCCTTGTCAGATGCTTATGAAGATCACTTCATGCTCCCCAAGGGAAGATTCCTTGTAGTAACTCATCGTAGAGCTATACTTTTGCAAGTAAGTTAGTTTATTGCATTAGATTAAAGACAGCCTTTCCCCGTATTCCCAGAATATCATGCACTGATGTGCTTTTGAATTCCAGCAACCTTCATCCATATCCCAGAAGAAGTTCAGCCCTGCAAAGGATCCGTGTAGCATTTTGTGGGACGTGCTATGGGATGATCTTGCCACCATGGAGTTGGCCCATGGAAAGAAAGACAGCCCGAACACACCGCCGTCTCATCTTGTACTGTATCTACAGACCAAATCTGCCGAGCAGAAGGACCAGTACCGTGTAGTCAAGTGCACTCCTGAATCCCATCAAGCTGTTGAAGTTTATAATGCTATTGATCATGCATTGAGAACATATGGTCCAAACCAATCTAAGGTCATTGTTCAATAATCTATGTTTGCGTCAATCGTACTTTTGTTTTTCATTATTATATAGAGTTAATAATGCAGCTTGTCATTCCTCTATCAACCAAGGACTATTGTTGAATGTGTATTTTCTACCATCATTAATGCCTGAAATTCTTGAATCCAACCTTCAGGGATCCTTGAAAGGGAAAGTAACGAGACCATATTCTCCGCTAGCTGAACAGACTGGTGGGGAGTCTGTGACAAAGGAGGGATTCAATATGATGTCTTCTTCAGTTCCCTCAAGATCAACTTTTGGCAGCAGCTCCAGTTAGAAATTGGAAACCGGGCATTTGTATCTTTATGTGGAGAAAGCAATGGCTGAATAAATATACATGTATGCACACCCACGCCGAGTTTCCTTGCATGGCCTTAAGCTTTGTAGCATCAGCAAGGTAGATCATATTTCTATATACCCGTATCTTTTTTATGGTGCCGAGTTGCATTGTCTTTTCGGAAAATGAACATTTTCAAGACTCCGAAAAGTAGATCAAAATTGGTGTTGAAATCCACTCTTCCAGAGAAGCAAAACCATATTTTCTTTCTTCATATTCGATTGAAGTTATCTCTCCTGTCTAAGCTGACCATTTTGATGATCCGCTCCAGGGTTTTGCTAAAGCCAGCTCTCTTCAGGATTAGAGCTCGGCTCGAAACGATGACACCCACCAAGTTTTGCACCCACAACCACAGTTTATTTTGTAGACACCGAAGACGGAAGTTGCAGCCTTTGTGAAGGGATTGTAGTGCTACAGTACGTTGTACATCTAGACGACCTATATATATGATATCCGTGAGAAAGATCAACAGTTATGGTGAATACTAAAGAAGTAAATAGCCCTGTATCTTCTTCTTTATTAAGTGTATATATATACTATTATATATTTTTATCGTTGGTGAATTTGTCTCAGTGGGAGCAACCTGAGTTACACATATATAGGGAAAGCCATAAAATGTGTTTCTGCAGCCTTCAATTTTTCAAAATTATAAAATTTGATTGAATCACTTGCATTTGGTTGGGTATTATTATTATTGAAGACGCCGAATGTGTCTCGCTTTATATTTTTCATAAACCTAAAGTTATAAATTTTTAGGGGGCCCTTTTTAAAAACCACTCCATCTTATAGTTAGTTAACAAATACATGTTTTCCTATAAAATTTAAATTAATCGAACAGTTTTTCAGATACTCTTCTTGCATATTCAAAATGTTTTTGTATAATACTGTATACCCTATTGTATAGCCCATGTGATGTGAAGGGACTACCTTGTGAGAACCCGAGAATCCCGAGCGGGTCGTATCAAATCAGGAGTCGTGTTGGGTTTTATTTTTATTTTTGTTTATAAGGTCGGGATCCACTACTTTACACAAAAGCTTAAGCTAATGTGTAGGGGTTTTCTCTCAACCTTATATTTTGATTTGTTATACCACCCACAATCAATGTGGGATGACTATTTATCCCAACATACCTCAGCTATTATGTCACACTTAAAAATTACTGTAATTACTTGTGAAACCACGCCTTTTCTCGCTTAAACACCAGTTTACTCCGTATAATGGGTGTTTATGTATTTTTTTCTAGGGGTGGACGCATGAATTCTCACACAATAAAAATGTTATAATAATGTAATTTAAAATAATTATTAAAAAAAAATGCAATAGCAATTATGATGATTATATTATATGTGGTGAGCTGAGGTTTGATTTGGACCATCTCTTTAAAAAAAGTCCAACAAAACCTTCAACCGACGGTAAGTCTAATATAATATTACGTTAAAATTCAAACTTAGATTATCCTTTCATATTCATCGTCAGGCTAATGAAATACTCCGTTGATTAACGATTTTAATAGTCGTTGCATTGCGCAATTCAGAGTATTAGTCTAATTTCTTGAGCTTCCAGATCGATTGCATTCAATTCGTAATTAACTTGAATTTTAATACCATCATATGAATATATGATCATGGTCATGATAGATTAGGGTCTCAAAGTGTATAGTTATAGCTACATATATTTTAAACTAAAAGGAGAATGACAGCGTTGACATTGAAAATTCAAAATTAAATATTAAAATTAACTAATATGGACTTAAGAAATTCGAGTGACGCATGTTCCTTTGAAAATCAATAGTACTTCTTCCGATCCGGTCACAATATTTTTTATATTTTTTTTCCTTATATGGTTTGTCATTTTAGATTATTAATTCATTCATTGTGCTCAAGTAGAGATAATGGTCTAACCACTGTTCTAAAAAATCATTTTAAGACATGACTAAAGCTACCCTATCGCCAAGGCCATCAAGGTCGTCAAAACTCGACTAGCCCGTATAGACCCACTATGAAATCCGCCTAGACCCCACCTACACTCCGCATAGATCCTTAACCCCCCTCCCCCCCTACCGACAAGCACCCGCCAAACGTTTTTTAGAACATTGGGCCTAACTACGAAATTATTTTTTAAAATTAATTAAAATTTTAATATTTTATATAATTTTTATCATTTTGAAAAATGAAATGGGATAATAAGGAGGGAGGATTAATAAGATATTTACATTTTCACCATTTAACCAAAAATTTTGTATAAGAGAAAGAAAGTAAAATAACACTTATAGACATACTTATAGCTTTTTTAGGGTAATTTATCTGGTTGGTTTCAAATAGATGATCAACATATATATATTAAAAAAATTATTGTTAAAGAAGTGATTCATATATAAAAATTAAGGAATGTCAAGAAAACACCCAAATTTGTAAATATATCAAGAATAATTATCATTTTTTAAATTTCAAGAAACATTTTTTTTTTTTCATTTTATAGGTTAACCAATTTTGTTTACAAAAAATGGATGGTTTGTTCAAATGTGTGTATATGTGAAAAGTTTGAAGAATAATTGACATTGTATATGTTAAAGTCGGCGGGGACACAAACAACATACAAATCCAACGTGGTTTCATTTGAAAATCAATTGACAATGAGAGGAGTAACCCGTCAAGCTTATATGTTATTCATGATATTTCAATATTATCAATGTGAGACAACCCTATATTCCAACAATATACTCCTTATAATTTGAAAAATAAGGGGTGCTTTTTTACTAAATTTTGGGAAATAACAAGCGATTTAATTTGTTTAATTTTTAAAGGATGCATGTTTTGTGTTGAATTTTGGCAAAAATATGTGTAGTTATGTTAAATTATTTATAAACCGTCCATCAATAATACATCACTTATGAATCATTTATATACATACTTTCCATCAAAGTAATCTCTTCTTATCAACTAAGCCACTAACTAATAAATAACTTGAGAGGTTTAAAGTCTTTGTATGAATCATTTATTAGGCTGATCACCAATACATCAGGGAATGATTCCTTCAACTCTTTGAGCAACCCAAAAAAAAAATTCATTAAACCTTCTAGAGTTCTAGAGCATCCCAACAACTCTTATAAAATGAGAAATGGTGCAATTTTAGAAAAAATATGAGTTTTTTTTTTTTAACTCCAACAACTCTTTTTTTAAAAAAATATGTAAAATAGAGAAATGTATGAGAGAGAAAAAAATCTCTAAATTTAGAGAAAGGGTTAGAATCTATAAAATTAAATGCATTCACCCCTTCCAATGTCTACCTATTAATTTGTTCATTAGTTGTTGTCTATTGATTTAATTAAGTTATTCAAATTTTGATATTTTGTTCTCTATTTTAGAGATTTTTTAGAGGAACGGTTGGAAGATGCTCTTATATTACAACAATAACATTTTCAGTTTATTCTATATTCTATTTAAGTCGAGTCTAGAAGCTTAGTTGTAAGCTCCTTTTTCTAAGGGTGATAATATTTACACCCATAAAATTTATTACATACACCACACTCTCTGCCCCTCTTGAGTCACAGACGTGTCACTTAAGAGGAGCAGAGTCTATTTTAAAATAAAAAATAAAATATATGGTGTATATATTAAAATTTTAGATGTAAATAACCTTCGCTTTTTCTAATCATATCTAAAGAGTGATTTCCCATATAGGAAGTGGGGATAAATGTGGTCCTCTAGAGGTGGTCAACCATCACCATTCAATTAAAAAAATATCATAAACACAAATGATTTGACCATTTGCACCACAAAAATTAATTTCCCCAACTTGGAATGCATGCTTTGAATATTATTTTGGTCCATTTGCTATCAAATCATTATGCTGCATGTGCACTCATATGAAGCCAAGTCAAACTTGTAAACTTGTAGACTTTAGGAGTAACAATGTAGGATAATATCCACAAATCACAATAGGGATTTTGTGTCAGATTTCAAATTTAACAAACGACTAAAAACAATTATTGGATTCGTTTATAACTTATTTTAAATTTCAAAGATTCTGAAGGAATTTTTATAATCAAACAATATCCTGCCAAATTATTGCCACAGATTCTAATTGGTCTAGTCTGAATATACACTATAAAACTGAAAAATATTACAAAGAAAACCATACCCAATTATGATTTAAATATCACATTTTAGTAAAGAAAATTTATAGGAATAAATGTAATAGAATTTTTTTATGTGTATGATGATCAATATTTTTTTATGTAGTATAAAATTTGACTTAAATATGTCAATTTTAATTAAAAAAAATTGACAGAGATGAAAAATATTGCAAAACTTATAAAAAATTATATTTGAACTCTTAATCTCTTTCTTCCCTTTCTCTACCAAGTACATTAATCGACTATTACCAAAAAAAAAAGTACATTAATGACTTTTACTTTTTGTTTCATTTTTTACCTTAATTTTTTTTTAATAAAAAAACACTAAAATTCAACAACTAATTAGAAGTTAAAGCTAGCATCTAGAGATGTATGAAATGGCAACTAAATGTAGGCGCCCTTACCTGCCAATTAACACTAAAATTCAGCATTTGCTGCACGTACTCACCTACTATATTTATATATACAGACTGGGTCCTGTGATGAGTAAATAATTGTTTAAAGGACACCAATAACGTAAAGATCGAGTGTCGGCCTTCTTAAAAAACTAAGGGGGAATAGTTGGCAAATATCTCAATTTTATAACTAACTTGTAAAAATATCTATTTTTTAAAAAAAATACACTTGAATTTAAAGCTTTAATTTACACAAATATTCAAAATAGAGATTTAAGAATTCACAACAAATAAAACTTATTTGAAAGATCTTAGTCGAACCGGACAATGTGTGGGTTCATGTGATTTCAGAAAAATACTCCTCTATTGGCGTATCAAAGGAAAAACGCCGACAATGTGTCAAACTAATATCTACCAAACACTTATTTACACCAAGACTTAGATGGTGATGGGTGCACAGTTGAGTTTTGGTCCGACAATTGGATTCTTGATAAACCTCGAACAACTTAAACAACACCAAATCCTAAACTCTAAAACATGTACTAGAAAGCTCGATCTGATTTAACTCGAGTCATCAGATCTACCACCAAAGCAAAAGCAAAACAACTTCAGATCCCAGAACCAGATCTTTCACGGTCAAACAAACACCAATAATTCACAGATCTGGAGAAATCCAACTCTCAGCAACAAATCTAAAGGAGAATCAAGGAATCGACAACACAATTTTGTCACCGCATCCCTTGCCAGCACATATCTTACTCCTCCGTCTACAATAGCAACATCTCCAGCACATCCAAAATGGAGGACGTCCATGAAGCTACGAAACATGAGAATTCGAAATTGGAGCACGATAGTATATGTTGACTTCAATCTAATTATTTTCATATTTTTTCCTTCTCATATATTTGAGATTGGGTTTCTTGAAAAATCAAAACAAAACATAAAAACGTTGATTGAATTTGCCAAGGTCAAACTCAAACCAGCTGACATTCCCGTTTCCACCACAAAATTAAAAACATATATAAAACCTATCGGTCTGGATAAATACACCACAAATATTGCACGTCGAAAACGACGTGCAAGGATGAAGTGAATTAATTAATTAAAAAAGAGTGCTAATTAATTAAAAAGTCTTGCACTTTGAAATGAACATGCATTTAAAAAATACGATTTGATTTACGGTGTATCCCCAAACCCAACTAGCTCTCATCTCATATATATACATCATATAATCTATAACATCACAACTCCTAAAACACCAACAAATTAATTAATGAAACCAACAATCATGTATCATCCTAAATCCCCCTCCACCCTCTCCACAATAGCAGCCTTCTTGGTGATCTTGATGATGGCCTCCCCATCCTTCTCCTCACCCCTCCACCAGTACCACACCAAAGGGGTCAAAGCAGTCTACTGGTTCCCAGGCAGCATCTCCCTTTCCAGCGTGGACTCCTCCTTATATACCCACATGTTCTGCGCCTTCGCCGGCGTCGACCCCTCCTCCTTCAACCTCACCATCTCAGCCGCCAACTCCCCCTCCTTCTCCTCCTTCACCTCCACCCTCCGCCTCCGCAACCCCAGCCTCAAGACCCTCCTCTCCATCGGCGGCGGCGACTCCAACGCCACCACCTTCTCCAAAATGACCGCCTCCCCTGCCTCCCGGCGCGCCTTCATCGCCTCCTCCATCTCCGTCGCCCGCAGTTACAACTTCCACGGCCTCGACCTCGACTACGAGTTCCCCTCCTCCGCCACCGAAATGTCCAACCTCGCCGTTTTCCTCTCCGATTGGCGGGCCGCCGTTAAGGCCGAGTCCACCGCCACCGGCAAGCCCTGCCTCCTCCTCACGGCGGCGGTTTACTACTCCGCCGTGTACCACTCCGTCCCCCTCCCGGCGGCTGCCATGGCGGAGCACCTGGATTGGATCAACATCATGGCTTATGACTTCTTTGCCCCGGCCTGGTCAACGTTGACCAGGCCGGCGTCGGCGCTGTTTGACCCAACGAGCACAATCAGCGGCAGCAACGGCGTCAACGCCTGGCTTAAGGCCGGCATCCCGGCGAGAAAGGCAGTGCTGGGGCTCCCGTTCTACGGGCGGGCTTACAAGCTCGCCGACGCCGCCAATCACGGGTACCTGGCGGCGTTCGACGGGGCGTTGCCGGGGACCGATAATGGGGCGATGACTTACCGGCAGATAAAGGAGTTTATTAGGAACAACACCGGAGTTACTACGGTTTATAATGAGACAACCGCGGAGAGCTATAGTTACGTGGGTGACACGTGGATCACTTATGATGACGTGGAAGCCGTTGCTGCCAAGCTGGCGTTTGTGAGGAGGAAGGGTTTGTTGGGTTACTTTGCTTGGCAGGTTGGGGGCGATGATCAGCACTCCACTTTGGCTAGAACTGCAGGTCGTTTTATTCATTAGTTAGATTTTTTTTAAAATAAAGTAAGAATTCGACTTCGGACGGATTTGAATCTCGATAAGTCGTAGATAAAAAGTCAGATAATACGAACTCTACGTCAGAACGATCTTAGAAGACAGTGTTTTGGGTATGGATGGATTTAAAATTAGTTATTTACGGTTAGATATCCGAATTGATCGTGGTTAGGATTGTCGGAGATCATATCTTTTTCGTTTTTCATTTCAGAGTACTTTCCACAACTACATTAATGGGGTATTTTCAAGTAAATAAAGTAATCTCATAAAAAAACTAATGGATACAAATCAACAAACAAACTATCCAAATACAAGGTTCTTATTATCTTTGGATTGTTGGTTTGTTGTTGACTTTTTTGGTTGGTTTGTGCTTGTGCTTCTGTTTTTTTATGACAATATATACTTACGTAAGTATTACGTCATTGAGAAACACCCTATTGATATAGTTATGCAAATAGTGTGTACAACTTCAATTTTAGACATTTATATATAATAGATTTGTTGTTGGAGTATCATGTAATTTTTTAAAACCTATTTGGCCACTAGTAATAAAATAATAATGTATTGTTTTCTTTTTCAAAAAAAATTGTATTGTATACATGACATCTAAAGAATTTATATATTTTGAATTTGAGTACGTGTTGAAAATGAAAGGTGAAATTATTCTATTTCTTTATTAATGAAATTAATAGATCATCAATTAAATTGAGACCCTTGAGAGCAATATTGTTGTTAGGCATGATCAAGAGTTTGAGGATGGAATTAAGTCATTAGAATGGCTAGATTTGAATGTTCATTTGCAAAATGAAAATTGTAATATGCTTTTCTATCTTTGTGTAAAATTGTAACATCAAAAATCATTTTCACTTATGAAAATGATGGAATGTGTTGACGATCGATTCAGTGTACAATCGGAAATTTTGGTGTGAACAAGATTTCCGATTATTTTAAAAAATAAAATAGAGTAAAATTAATGATATAGAGTAAAAATAAAATAAATGAAATTAATGGTATAGATAATGGTATTAAAATAGAGTTAAATTAATGGTATATATATGGAGTAAATTACATTTTAAATGAAAACCATTGTTTATTAATAGTATTATTTTGTGAGTTACTCTCATTATTATTCGCTAAAAAAGGAGAACACAAGCCAAGTGAGGTTTGGTCTCATTCACATCTTTCAACCCACCCCTATACCTAGACCAAGATCGACTAACTACTCTGATACCATATCAAAATCAAAATCCGTCTCAAACCAATGATTGAGGGTCATGTGCGCTAATAAACTAGAATACAAGCCGAGTGAAGTTTCATTCTAAAACCAACTTGAAATAGAAGATGTAGTCCACCGACTTATATACTAAGACTTGTTATGTTCAACTTTCAATGTGGAACTCTTTTTTTTGTCTCATTCAGATCTATCAATACAATCGAAAACATCATCTCAAGTTAGTTGAGGAAAAGATTGATGTGTATAACTTGACCATCTAAATCCTACTTGAAACGTACCTGATATATATATTGGAATCGTTGTTGTTGTATTTAAATTATAGATATATTCAGTGGCAGATCTAGTTGTATCTAAATTATAGATATATTCAGTGGCGGATCTAGGGGGCTACAGGTGGTTAATTGAAGCCCCCTAGCCTGGAAGAAAAATCAAGAAAAAAAAAATTTTCGTCTAATTCTAGGGATAAAATAGTTGTAAAAAAGTAAAGAGTTACAAATACAACTTAACTTAGTTGGTAAATAGGAATATTTATTACCTAGGTAATGGATTCAAACTAGACTTGTCAAAACACAACCCGACCCGAACGTCCGGAAAATTTCCGACCCAAACCCGAAATTTTTTTCCGACCCTAACCCGAAAACCCAGAAATTTTCAGGGTAATCTGGGTTTCGACCCGGTGACCCGATTGACCCGGTAATTTTGACCCGATTTACCCAATTGACCCGGTGACCCGATTGTCCCGGTTGATTTATAATTATATATGATTAATTTTTTTATGGAGATTCCAATTTATTACATTTTATAATTACAATCACTTGATCTTTGATTTTCAAATCAACTTTTATATTTATTTGTATTGTGTAATACTCCGCCCGATCGATAGTATTTGATTTTTTATTTTTCAACAGACTTTTTTAAGAAGATAAAAATTCTAAAAAATATTAAAATATTAAAACAATTCTGTGCTTATTACTAATTGCATGAAATTATTTTTAAAAAATTATTTGAAGATTTGATATTTTATATATTATTACATTTTATTAAAAATTATGAGAAATAATAAAAATGAAATGTTTTTAATAAAATATAATAATATATAAAATATCAAATTTTTAATAAAATTATTTTTTAAAAATTATTTAAAATTTTGATATTTATATATTATTACATTTTATTAAAAATTACGAGAAATAATAAAAATCAAATATTTTAGATTAGATATAGTATATAATTACAAACACTAGAACTTATGAGCAACATCTTTAATTTTAGATTTAAAATTTATCGCAAAATTATCAAATCATGATTTTTTTAATTTAAAAAAGAAAAAATTGACCAACCCGAAATCGACTCGAAATGACACAAAACCCGGTCAAACTCGGGTTCGAGTCAATCCGAAAATACCCGAAACTCGTATTACTCGGGATTCGTATTACCTGGGAGGCTGGGACCCGAAGTGACCTGACCCGAACTTGACCTGAATGACCCGTTTGACAGATCAATTTCAAACCCCCTTCCCTGTTTACAGTTTTTGTTTCTCTTAGTTTCCTTCTACTAAAAATGCTTAATTAAATAAAGAAAATTAAGGTTTTTTTCAATATATTTAAACAAAAAACATTTTTTTAATATATACATATAAAAAAAATTCTCAAATTTTTATAATTTTTGTTTTACTTTTTAAAAAAAGAAGATTATTTAAATAAAAATAATAATATTTTTTCTAAAATATTTAAATAAAAAATTATTTTCATATATAATGAAAAAACAATTTCTCTGCAAAAATATTTACCCCCCTCCCCTATGTATTTTTCATATTTATCCCCCTCCCCTTATAAAATTTCTCATGTGATCTCAACGGTAAAAAAAAAAGTCATATAGAACCAAATGGAATATTATTAATACACTAGCTGTCAAGTTCAACGTATACTTAATTAAGTTCACAACGTATACTTATCTATGTAACGTATTGTACAGCTATGATTGTCTAATGGAAGAAGATAAACATTGATTTTTAAAATGATAATGTTTCAATGGAAGTAAAAAAATACTCCGTAAGTTAATTTAGTTGTCACATTTTATAAGATTTTTCTAAATATTAATTTGTATGATATTGATAGCAAAAAAGACATAAAAACAACTTTGCATTGGTAACAAGGCGAGAATAGAAAACCAGTTGAGTTTCATTTTAAAATCAATTTTCAATAGGAAGAGTGATCCACTCACTTGTATACAAGGTTCGAATTCTCGTATTTTTCGATGTTAAACAAAGGTTCCAACTTCCAACACATCACATCAGTTATAGATATGCTAGAAGTTGTTTGTTTATAGACACGACTAAATGCATTCTCTTATAAATAAGAAAAAGCATGTTCTTTTATAGATTCGACAAAGATGTGTTGTTATAGATATGACAGAACTTGTTTATTTATAGATCGACTAGATGTGTTTGTTTATATATACGACAAAGATGTGTTTGTTTATGGATACAGTAAAACGCATTTATAGACACGACAAAATGTTCGTTATAGATATCATAGAAATTATTTGTTATGTAGCTAAATGCTTTCGTTTATATATATATATACAACGACAAACATATCCATTTATAGATTCGACAAAGATGTTTCGTTACAGATATGATAGAACTTGTTCGTTTATAGACATAACTAAATGTGTTCGTTTATATATACGACAAAGATGTGTTTGTTTATGGATACAGCAAAACGCATTTATAGATACTACAAAATGTTCATTATCGATATCATAGAAATTATTTGTAACGTATATAAATGCTTTCGTTTATAGATACGACAAACATATTCGTTTATAGATTCGACAAAGATGTTTTGTTATAGATATGACAAAACTTGTTCGTTTAACACACTAATTCGTTTATATATACGACAAAAGTGTGTTAGTTTATAGATACAACAAAATGCGCTCGTTTATAGATACGACAAAGATTTGTTCGTTATAGATACGACATAACGGGTTCATTTATAGACACAACTAAATGAGTTTGGTTATAGATATGACAAAACATATTCGTTTATAGACACGACACAGACGTGTTTGTTTACCGCTAAATATATTCGTTTATAGATATACGACATATAGAGAGTGTTCGTTTTAATTTATAAGCACGACTAAATGCGTTTGTTCATAGACACAGCAAAATGTTTTCATTCATCGATACTTGTTGAATATATGAAAGGGATAGTATCCCACATTGATAATATAGTGTATCCAAATCTTGCATATTATAAGTCAGTGAGCTACTTCTTCTAATGCCAATTAGTTTTATGATGAAACGCTTGGGCGTGTGACCTCCACGTTATATGACCCACCGGAATTTAACAATACTTCAAAAAAAACATCTGAATTATATTATATATTATATAATCCCTCCAAATTTGAAATTTCAAAAATTATCCAAACATTTAAGTTACATTTCTAACAAAATACAGCCAATTGACAGTTTTCACCAATGATTATATTCAGATCATAAATATAAGTAACGGCAATATTCTGAACCTGCACGAGCGGTTCAGACTTGAAAATCATATGAGCAATTCAGTCCGGATCATCTACTCCCTACGGTGTAACACAGAATTATTTGGAGTATAAATAAACATTGAAAAAAAAATATATATATTTTTAGATTCTATACCCTTATATTGATATGTTTATGAAATTTTATTACGAAAATTCATGTTTTAGAAATATAAATAATTAAAATATCGATTCTTTTAAAAAATAATTTTTATTATTTTTCAAAACATGATTTTTCATAATAAAATTTTATATACATATTAATATAAAGGTGTAGAATCTAAAATTATTTTGTATATTTTTTTCAATGTTTATTTATACACGATATAATTTTGTGTTGCACCGAATGGAGTACCGGAGAGGAGCAGAGGATCCGGCCTATGAGCAATTAGGGCAATGCCGAGGAGATGCCCGTTGGTTTGTTCAATCGATATAACCCCCTCTAAATTGGTAAATATAGAAGGTTTGCAACACTCACACCAATCCTCTTCACAATGTGAAAACCCACATAAATTAAATTCATACAAAGAGAGCGTATGAACAATTAATGTTTGGTTAAGAACAATGAACTTGTAGAGGAACAAACTGGGTAACTCCAAAATTAATGCACAAAAATGAATGGAAGAGAGTTAATCACTTGCCCTAAATGTGCAATTAACACCTCCAATTTCACCATTAAAAACCCCTCTTTGCTTCACAAAATTGAACTACACACAAACCCACTTGCTAAAGAGCAAATCTCCTTCATCTTGGGTTCTCTCTTTTTAGTGTTTTTTTTCTCTTAGTGTTTATTTTTTTTCTCTTGGTTTCACTTGCTAAAGAGCAAATCTCTTTTTAGTGTTTTTTTTTCTCTTGGGCTCTCCATCTCGATTTTTCTTCATTTTCTTGCCTTTTTCCTTTCTTCGGATCCTTGTTTCGAAAGTCGGTATGACTGGGGAAGATGTCATGGATATTCCAGTAGGATTGCATGTTCTTGTTGTTGATGATAACCCAACTTGTCTCAGGATCTTGCAGAGGCTCCTTTCGCAATGCAAATACATCGGTACATTATTGACTTCTCTTTCATTTTTTGTGCTTGAATGGTCATTTGTTCCGAAGGCCTAATTGCGAGTTTTGATTTTTGTTGTGCAGTTACTATCACTACTGAGGCAAGGCTTGCACTAGAGATGCTGAGGGCGGACAAGGGCAAGTATGACATTGTCATAAGCGATGTCCATATGCCGGAAATGAATGGGCTTGTTCTTCTTGAGCACATAGGGCTTGAACTTGACATTCCAGTTATCAGTAAGTCGAAAAATTGTTTTTGTAACAGGGAATGATGATTAACAATGCTTGGGTCCATCTGGAATCATCCTCTCACCTCGGTGGGAAAAGGTTGCCTACATCCCGACCCCTAGACCTGGCCCTCCCTTTAGGGTTGGGCTGCCAATCCCTGTGATAGATTGTTGTTGTTGATAGTGGCGGAGCCAAGGGCAGGGGGGCACATGCCCCCCCACCCTCCCCCACCCTCCTATCATCTGACTAACTATTGATATGTATTCTCTTTATCGATATCTTCATTTTGATATATAATACGCCGTAATCTAACATCTGAGTAAAAAATTATGAATGTTTGAAAAATTAAATGTATATTAATCACTTTGATTTTATTTTAATAAACTATAATGCTCTTATATTTTTCTTAGATTGATATTCACATATTATAATTCATTTCAAAAGTTTCAAAGTGAGTGGTTATATTACTCATTTTGACAATTAAGCAAGAAGTTTACACAAATTATTATATATGTTTATATATTATTATAATATGTTAAGAGTAAGTACGACAAGTTACATATTGACTCAATATTTATTGTATTGTATTTATTATCCTTATTTTAATAATTTTTTTCTTTGGCTATTTAATATATACATGTATGTATGCATACATGCATGTATGTAACATGCATGTATATGTATGAATGCATGCACATCAGCACATGTATGTGTGTATGTATGTTTAACGGGAAAAAAAACAATGGTGTTTTATCATAAAGCGACGACGTTTTATCCTAAAATAACATCATTTGTTGTAATATCATATAGATTTTTTTTATGCTGCTTTAATCTAAGACGACACTGCACATATATAAACTGACCCTGCGGTTTTCGTGTACATCCAGTGTTGTCAGCGAACGATGACCCGAGGCTCGTGATGAAAGGAGTGAAGCACGGTGCTGTCGACTACATGCTAAAGCCAGTGCGGCTCGAAGAGCTAAAGCACATATGGCAACATGTTGTGCGTCGAAGGCAGCTGAATAAACGAAAGGGAAAGGAGCCTATGATTGATGATGCTGACGAAGTGGATCCTGCTTTGTTGGAAGATGCAGCTGACAGTGTGTTTCCTGACGAAGCCTCGACGAAGAAGAGAAAGGATCATAAAGAGGTCAAAGAGGACAACGACGATGGCGATGGGGATGAAGAAGAGCGCGGCTCTGAGAGCACTGACGTCGCCTCCCAGAAGAAGGCCCGCATTGTCTGGTCCCCTGAGCTCCACCAGAAGTTCGTCGACGCAGTTGATCAGCTCGGACCTGACAGTGAGTCTCTTTACTCCTTGAAACTCGGTACATTGGTTCTGTTGCCAGTTACATTTTTTGTGTTGTTTTCGTTGCAGGGGCTTTTCCGAAGAAGATTCTTGATGCTATGAACGTCGAAGGGCTTACCCGAGAGAATGTTGCAAGCCATTTGCAGGTGAAGTTTAGATGTCAATCGTCGGTTTTGTCATCGGAATCATAAGATACTGACAATGAAAACATGTTTTTTTGGCTGCAGAAATATAGGCTTTACCTTAGGAGGATGAATTCGACATATCAGTTTGGGGATCCAACCATGTCGACTTTCGGGCTTCTTGGTGGAGGGACGATGTTCAACCCGTTTTCTCGGATGCTTGGCCACCTGAACCCGGCTGCAGGCTACCGTGGAGGCCTGTCCCAGAGTGCGAGTAATCTCGTGACAAGCTTGGCTCAGAGCTACAATGTGGGTCGGTTTCAGAACCCGATAGCACCCCTTGGTATGTCGCCATTCAGCCTGCAAAGCAGGGAAGGGCTTGGCAACCAAGGCGCTGTTGTTGCAGCTCCTTCGGATGTCAGGCCTCAGGGCATTGCTCCTCAGTTGTTGCAGGACTATACGCGACGCTTGGAGACTTGGCAGAGTGAGATTACCGCGACAGTGCCTGTTCAGCAAAACCCGCCACCAAACAACAATCAGGTTCCTCCTAGCAGCTACAATGGTGCTGATTTGTCTTACCTCCAGAGTGCACTCGCGCGCCACTCGCTTGATCCACCACCTGCCACCTTCAGTGGTCCGAATGCAGGTGTGATAGGAGTCCAACAAGTCCCTCTGGGTGCTCAGAATGTCGGCTACAACGTTACCATGGAGCCACCAAGGTGGCAAGAGCCGCCCTTTGTTGCTCCTAACATCAGAAGTGTATTTAACAGCGAGCCTTTGGTCCCGGCCATTGCCTCATCAAGCCGGGTTTTTGGGGCGGACAGTCCCTCTCCGTTAATCAACAATCTGCTAGACATTCAGGACAATGAGGTCGATTTTCTTGAGAACTACTTGCTCGACGATCCAGATCTTGAGCTCGATTTCGATCAGAACAATGGCGGAAGTCTTGAGGATATTGTGAAAGGATTTCCTAAATAGGTACTTATTGTGGAAGTTTTGTTCATTTCTTTAGTGAGTTTGATGCTTTTTGTTTAGCCCTTTTTCATGTGAAAGGTTTTGTGGATATATGTGCAGGTGATGGCTTCAAACAATGATGATCGGTCGAGACTTGAGATTTCGAATCCTTGTGGGATCTGCTCTTGATTGTCCATCTCCTTCTTTCCAGTTCTAGTTCAGTTTTTTCTGTCATAGTTTCGTACTTCAGTTGTCACTCATTCACTCAGTTGGTTTTCGTTTTTCGGTTCCTTTCTGTGTTGTTGTACTTGGATAACTTCATTTATGGTTTCAGCTGGCTGTGTTTTTTGGAGCCCCTAAACAATCTCTTATTGCCATTCATTGGCACTATGAATGAAATTGGTTGGGTTTTTTATATGTTCAGTTCCATGTTCTTATTCATTTTGAACTGCTTTAAACAGATCCTTCAGTACACACATAAGATGTTCAAGCATGGAAGTACATTATCATATTCAATTTCAACGATTTACACTTGAATTCGCAGTACTGATTTCCAAATGATCCAACTTGTGAAGTACACACACTAAAAGACTGAACAACAATTGAGTGAAGTTACTGGTTTTTATGAGAATGACTAGTATCAATCGCACCTACATGGAGGCTCATCTATATATAGTTTATAGCAAGTGAACCAAATCCTAAATTTATTTATTTAGTTATTATTATTCCAACTCCCAACCCAACTTACGTGCACGTCGCTCCCACAGGGATGTCAGCCTCTTCTCCTTGGTGAGCAGCGCCACTGCACGCTCCCTGGCCTCCTCACAGGTTTCTGTAGCAGCATTGCACTTTTCTGCCTCCTTTTGGTACTGTGAAGCTATCCTTCTAGCTTCCGTGAAAGTTCCATTCATATGTTGTGCGTGCTCAGCTGCAACTGCTTCTTGCAGCTTCAATTCTTCCGTCAGTAAGTCCGCGAATTCTTTTTCCAGTTCCTTCTTGAGATCAGGATCACTGCTTCCACAATCTGCATTGGCATTGATTGATTATTTAGTAGGTCAACAGAAGTCGAAAAATATCAAACCCACAAGATTATCCAATGATGATACATAATGCATCTCTCCCCTAATAAAAATTTCCACTGAAAAAGCATTGCAAGTAGAAAAGTAGAGCAAACATGTTTGTGTGTAAGTTTGTAACGTCATCCTCAAGGAAACACACCATCTTTTTGTGTTTGTGTTTTTAAACGTGAAAGCGAGATTGAACTTAAAAAGGCGGGTTTTCTCCAATGTCATCAATTCATTTGTGACGGTGTACATTGATGGAAAGAATGTATTTACGCCTCTCCCATTGCCTAATAAAAGTAACCTAATTTTAACAATCTTCACTAGCAAATAGTTTACGTAATTACGTATCAGGAAAGAAACGCATTAGCGCGACATACTTAATGCGTAAACTACTTTCTGGGTCTCAAAACAACACAACAGTTTTCAAATCCTAGTACATTGACAAAAAGAGCTTGTCAAAGCTTCTGCAGCACATATACCACATATAATGTTCAATGCAGAACAGATGTATTGTCGTATTCTTATAAGGTAATCAGATTAATCAAATTACCAGCAATTGACAGATTGGCCAAGCCTGCAAACAGAAAGAAAAAAATTATTTTCAGGGGAGATAGGAACTTATAAGGAAGCTATAAAAGACGAATGAAAACAACATGTTAAGATACCAACAATGGCAGGAGTTAGTTAGAAAGGAAACAACATAAAAACGGAAAAAAGAAGTTATATTCATCATTCATTGAAATGTGCAGAACAAAATGTCCTCATCAAGAATATGTTAGGCATTGGCAGGTACAAGATGAAGAGTTAACAGTGATAGACACGGCTGTGAGCATGACAGAATAGCACTTGGGATTATTAGCCGCGCCAACAATTCGCCAGCCGCCAGGTAGCAAACATGAAAAAGTATGTATGAACCTTGATTGCATATATCATAAACAATATGAGCAAATAGCTTATGAGCAATGAGAATGACCACTCAGAAGATAAAAACATTTGGCTTTGAGCAAATCCAGAAGCAACATTTTGTCATCAAATAGCTGAAAATCCAGAAATCATCATTCAGGAAGCCTGTCTAGCAGTGAAATTAGAGTAGGACACCAGGGGATCAACACACACACACACTATCCAATTCCAATTTTACACAAATCTAACCTAAAAAGCATAGAAAGCTTTGGGAATCACAAAATTAGCAACAATTCCAAATAGGTAATTGACCTTGAAGTGCTCATGGTATCGCATAAACCTAACTAGCAGCAGATCAGAAGACTAAAGGAGATGCAAAATAACGAAATGTAAACAGATTTAAAGCGGAAAAATAGGGCAAAAGAGGAGAAATTTTAGGGAAATACCAGGGACAAGGCGAAGGAGGGAGAGGGAGGGAGGACAGTCGCAGTTGCAAGGAGCGCAGGAGGAAGAGGAGAGATTGAAGAGGGAGAAGGAGGAAGAGTTGTGGAGCTTCCAGAAGAGAGCAGGTCCGCAAACACAGAGCGCTGATACAACTGCGAATGTCACAAGGCAGCACCTCGACCAGCCTCCGCCACCGCCACTGCTGCTACCTCCCCGCCGAGAAGCTCCACCTGTCATTCCGATCGCCGGAGATCTGGAGCGTATACGGGAGAAGCACCTCTTCCCGCGTAGTGTGTGAACTGTGAAGTGTGAACACTTACTGAAAAGGGCAAGTAGTGTCAACAGCACTCGGATTCAGGATTCAGATCTAGTGCATTTATTTTAGGGTTATTGCCCATTATTTTACTCTATTTGCAGTTATCCGCATTTTATAATAAAATTTGCATAAAACCACCCTATATCTCAATCTCTTAACAAAGTGACCACAGACCACCACTTCCCCTTTATTTTATTTTTATCGGCTAGAACATTTGTAATTTTGTATGCCCTAACATATATTATATAATTTGATTTTTTGTACATTGTTCAAAATTATCATCTATTTGTGAGTTGTGACATAACCAAAGTGAAGTAGTGGGGAAAAAAAATTTAATTTAAATTAAGGAATGTCCTCATGGCATCAGTAATTGGAACAATATGACCTAATGGAATAATATCCAAATCTTGTAATATTTAAATATTTTGTTTGGAAAAAAAAAATCCATGTAATGTATGTATACTAGTAACATAAAATAGGAAATTAAACATAATTATGAATAATGATATATTGAATCAACAAAAGTATAAATTTAGTCATTGATACAATATTTTTTTTTATATAGATACAACAAGATTCGTTAATAGATATGTTATAAATATAAGAAAATATGTTCATTTATAAGCATATCTAAATGCGTTCGTTTATAAATAAATAAATAAATAAAATAACGTGTTCGATTGTTTATAAATAAGATAAATGTGCAATGCGGTAAAATGTGTTCGTTAAATACGACAAAAGAGTGTTAGTTTATAGAAACGACAAAACGAGCTTGTTTATAGATACGACAAAAATGTTTTTGTTATAAATACAACCAATCATATGTTCATTTATAAGCACATCTAAATGCGTTCGTTTATAAATGCGAAAAGAAAAAAAAAACATGTTCGATTGTTTATAAATACGATAAATGTGTGATACAGCAAAATGTGTTCGTTCATAGAAACGACAAAACATGCTCGTTTATATATATATATATATATATATATATATATATATATATATGACAAAGTGTTTCATACTTATGTATAACTAAACTCATACCAACTAAGCTAAGCACACTCATTGATTAATTACTCTTTTAAATTTTTTTAACCCTTAAATTATTAAAAATTACAAAAAAATACATGTTTTTTTATGTTTTCTTCCGATCCGGGGGCTCGAACCAGCTCATGCCCGGCCCCCACCCTCCGCCCCTGAATTCATATATATTTATACCCCCAAAAATACTATAGCTTGTTAGTTGTTACTTCTTTTTTATTAGGGTAAATTACACATAACTACCCGTAAATTATGATACTTTTCATATAATCACCCATAAAAACTTAAATTACAGTAAACCGCCCATATATTTGACTTGTTTTCATAAGACCACCCACACATTAAACCTCTATTTGTTTTATTTTAAACGACTAAAATACCCCCAATTCAAGCTTATTTGTTTGTACTTTGTAAAGGAAAGATGTTGCATGTATACAAGTGTTTGGATTCCAATTTTATTATGTTTATAATGCAAAATAGACAAGGTCGTCTTTGGTAAACAAAAAATTTAAGGTAAATTAAGGGTGTGTTTGGATTCCATAATTACTATAGCATGCTACTTCTTTTTTCACATAATCATCTAGTAGGAGGTTTAGATTCCCAATGATGAGTGCTGGGTCATTTCTTTTTTGCTTCCTTTCTGCCTTTCTTTTTACTTTATGTCGGTTATCTACATATCTGTTTTCTATCTATCTGCTGTCTATTACATAATCTCCTACTAGGTGTCATGGGACGGTGTGTTTCATTTTCTCTATTGTTTTGGGTCTTCCGAAAACACTCTCTCGACTAGTTTGGGGAAAGAGTGCGTACATCCCGACCCCTCAGACCCCGCTTTATTGCAGGATATACTGGGTTGTTTTGTTAGAAGTTTAGGTGTGATAAGCTATATGATAGGGTATATTTTTTAGACTAACGATCATTTATGAAGATATTTACAGATTGTAAATTTAATTACTACTAGATCCAAGCACATATCTTTTTAATAGAAAATGATTTATCTAAAACCAACTGAGTTCACTGGCATTGGCTACTGCAGTACTACCAGATGAATTATTGCAGCAAAGACAACGATGGATGGGTCCTCCATTTGAGGTCGTGTCGATCATTTCCAGCTGTGTGAGTTGAATCATGTCCAAAAAGTTGCATATATACTCCATACCATTTAATTATATATATTGCTCTAATTGATCTTCAACCAACCCACTTTTTTCCTCCCCTAAGACTAAGTGGACCCATTGTTAAATAATGTAATTGTAGCCAGTGGCGGATCTTGAAGTGTTTAATTGAGAGGGCAAAAAAGTAATCTCTAATTTTTTTTTCCGAAAAATTATCAATATTTGAAGTTTCGGATTTAATTATAGTATTAAGTTATGAAGTTTAACAAATGATGAGTATGATAGAAGTGTATTAATTTGGTAAATGATGTGAAAAATAATTTATATCGCTTCAGTCTTGAAACGTTTATAACTTTTTACTCAGTTATCGGATTTGAGCTTATAATATATCAAATCGAAGCTATCGACGAGAGGAATATGTATATTAAATTTCATTTTTGATTGGGGGACGACTGCCACCCCCGGTCCTTTAAAGGATCCGCCCCAGATTGTATCTATTCACGTGTGAAACTTTGGGGGAAAGTAAAATCATATGTATGCCACGAAATGTTTGTGGCCATGACTTTGATTGTGTCACTTGCAAATTGTAAACGATTTGATCAGCACAACGCCACGGGTGATGACTAGTGCCAATGTTATTAAAATTGTACGATTTTGTACATAACATTCACATCTCACATCATATTTGGGAGTGAGTTATAAGTAATTCGAACTCTACCTGTGTCATAAAAGTTATTTCTTTTTCGGGCTCTAAGTGGGAAACGGATCTGAGATGACCAGGTGAAATGGGTTGACATCTCTTTAAGATCACGAGTCTTACAGATGGTATCAGATACGACTCCGGGTCTAGAGGTACTCTGACAGTATGCTTTAAGTGGAGGAGTTTGTAACATCCAAAATACAGTAAATGATTGGAATCTTATAGAAACAACCATGTATGTATACTGTATAATCGTAGTAGAATTGGTAGCGTCATAACAGAATCGGTAAAATCGCAATGAGATCTTACGATTGTAATTGCAAATGTACTTTATTTTCTTTAATTTTTGGGTTGTTAGGTGACTTCTTGGCAGTTGAGGTCATATTTAATTTTGACAATTGAGGAGAACTTATTATTGTTAATACATCACTTTAATTTTCTTTTTACCAATTTAATGAACATCATTTTCAAATGTGGAAGATAATCGGTCTTGCTATCCACACGGCGATATCTCGTCAAACGCATGGTCATATCAGTCGACACAGACATCCCGAGTCGACAGAGGGTTGTTGTGAGAGGAAAGGAGGAATTGCCGACTATGGGGATCTGTTGGGTTTAGCCTTACCAAAGCTAGAAAAAATGACACAAATCGGAGCTATGATACCATGTGAAATTTCGAGAAACCCCGGTCAGGTCTTATGAAAACGGGAATCATGTCGAGATTATTTTGTTTTTGTTTATAAGGACGAGGTCCACCCTTCTAATACAAAAGTTTAAGCCATGTAAACCTGTTCACAGGGCTAGACCTGTCAGGTTCTACACCCCAGCGGGTCCCGACCTCAAGGGTCGAGATAGGTCCACCCGAACCCATGGACTGGGTGGGTCGACAAGTAAAAGTGACCTCCCATGTCACGGGTCAACCCGTTGGGTCGACATATTTTTTTTTAAAAAAAAAAAGATTTTCAAAAAAAAATTATATTGAAATGGTTTCAAGGAAAACCTAATTAAGTTAAAATGGAATAGAAAACGTGAGACAATATATATTTCATTCCACTTTATTCTTTCTCTATATTTTCGATGTGGGATAGAAAATGTAGAAATAAATATATATCTTCATTCCACTTTTCACTTTATTCTTTCACAATCTTTTCAATGTGGAATAGAAATTATGCAAAGAAAAATGTGTGAAAAGATAGATATATCTTCATTTTCATTTCATTTCTCCACCACATTAGAAATTGTTCTTCATTCTACTTCATTCATCTTAAAAGAAATCCTAATAGAAATTGTGAGGGATGAAAAATGTGTGGGAAAATAGATATATTTCCATTCCATCCCATCCCATTCATCCTTACAAAAATTGTAAGGAAAGAAAAATGAATGGAAAAATAGATATATCTTCATTCCACCTCATCCATTAACAAAATTTTCAATGTGAGATAGAAATGATGTGGAAAGAAATATTTCTGGAAATATAGATATATCTTCTTTCTCATCCTTCATTATCAACGTACATTTTCAATGTGGGATAGAAATTAGGCTAAAAACAATAACTTGACCTAAAAATTTAGGGTAAAAATGTATTATACATAGAATTTTATTTTATTGAACCCCCAAATTTTTTGGGCCCTAGCCAATCGTCCAGACTCTCCTAAATTTTTACTTATGGGTCGGATTTGTTGTCAACTCAAAGATTCTGACTTGTCTAATCTTCGAATTATTACCTTTTTTTAAAAAAAATAATTATACGCGTGATTCTTTCAATATCTCGATGCCACTATACGCGTGATTCTTTCAATATCTCGACGCCACGGCGCCACCGGACGAACGGATGTCACTGAACCTCCAGAAAGATCCAATCTTTTGTACCCTTCCCGACGACGTGAGACCCACCCCTCCACGTGTAAGGTCCACAACGCTCCACGTACGCGATACCCCTGCACCGTTATCTAAATCTCTCTCCCCTTACAAAACCTCTGAAAACCACCACCCGCTGCAAAAACCAGCAACAGCACCCACACAACCTGCAAAAAAAAAGAAATCAATGGGGAAGAAGGAGATGGAGGTGGTGAAGGGCGTGGACCTGGAGAGGTATATGGGGAGGTGGTACGAAATCGCCTCTTTCCCGTCCTTCTTCCAGCCCCGCAACGGCGAGAACACC
The DNA here is from genome assembly GCA_963922045.1 of Persicaria maculosa. Classification (NCBI taxonomy): domain Eukaryota; kingdom Viridiplantae; phylum Streptophyta; class Magnoliopsida; order Caryophyllales; family Polygonaceae; genus Persicaria; species Persicaria maculosa. The sequence continues at coordinate 4,832,223 of OY998252.1, forward strand.
CGCGCCACCTACACCCTCAACGACGACGGCACCGTCCACGTCCTCAACGAGACTTTTAGCGACGGCAAACGCGACGCTATTGAAGGCACCGCCTACAAGGCCGACCCCAAGAGCGACGAAGCTAAGCTCAAGGTCAAATTCTACGTCCCGCCTTTCCTGCCCCTCATCCCCGTTACCGGCAACTACTGGGTTCTCTACCTCGACGAGGACTATCGTGTCGCCCTCATCGGCGAACCCACCAGAAAATATCTCTGGGTAAGCTCTCTTTTGTGTTAGAACATGAATCCATTTTTATAATAATAATATTAAATTAATAATTATACTAGTATTAATTATTAATTAATTATATAAATGGTTTGGTTTTTGTTGATGAAATATTGATATATCTAGCACATGAGCAGAGTGGGGCACGCTAGCGTAAAATTAGGAAAGTAATTTTAAAAATACTGATTGAGATTTCGTACCTAAGTAGTCGAGTGAGATTTCATCCTAAAATTAATGGTCAATTATAGAAGGAATTAATGATCAATCCTAAAGTTTGTTTTATCTTAGTTTCGATGATTTTTTTATCTCTTCACATCTCCCAATAATTTCCATTAACTAATCGAATAACAAACTTTGCTTATTTATTCAATGGAAAAGTATGAAATCTTTCCACAAAATTGGTATATTGTTCACAATATATGATGAATCAATTAATGTAACCTGAAACATATTTGCCTATGTTACTTGCATCTTGGATGCATGTAGATACTGTGCAGGCAGACACATTTGGAGGAGGAGGTTTACGATATGTTGGTGAAGAAGGCGGAGGAGGAGGGCTATGATGTGAGCAAGCTCCGGAAGACACCACAAGGTGATCCACCACCGGAGGGGGAAGGCGTGGCCACAGACAAGAAGGGCATCTGGTGGATCAAATCCCTCTTTGGGAAGTAGTTGGGATATCATCCAATTTGCTTTGATTATGAACGAGATATGATGAAAGATCTTTGCAAGATGATGATGGAATTAATAGTACTGTTTTTGTTTAGTGATTTCATTATACGTTGTTTGGTTGCTTTAATTAGTAGTAATATGGATATATGTGAGTTTGTGGTATGTTGTACATAGTGTACTGTACTGTACTTCTCGATCCTTTGCATCCTAATTAAGTACGTACTATATGTTTTCATGTGTTAAATTTGGGGAAATTATATTAATGCTTGTTTGTTAGGTGAAAATAGATAGATGCTTGAGGATAAATGACCTTTTGATATCCTGGAAAAATTCTTGCTCCAAAAATGTAATAAAGGAGTGGGAATTGTACTCATTAGTCATTACCAAAATGAATTGGAAAATAAAGAGCGGTCATTCCGGGGTTCGAATCGGGGACCTATGACTATTATCCACAAGTCATTTTCGGTGAGCCATTCCGGAATGGTTATTTTAGTCATTACCAAGTAGTTGAGTACGCTCGCGTCGGGCCGGATGGCTGGATGGGGTCAGATCGATATGAACAATATATAAATGCAAATGAATTTCTTTTCAAAACCAATTAGACCCAATGAAAACATCTCAATATTTTTAATGGGCAATATTAATTCATATTCCAACATTGATAAAACCCAATGAAAATATATCCTCCAAATGAATGATGTTGATGGGAGTCTTGTTGCTACTAGGGAAGCTTATGGGTTAAGGGTACTTTTGTTGAAGAAGTGGTTTTTCAATTTGAATTGAACCCTTTGAGATGCCTCCAAATTTGCCTGCAATTTTCTTATTGGGACCGTTGTTGTTGTTACCTATACGTCTCCAACTCTTCCACTTCAAGCTTTGACAATCTTAGCTTGTTTGAGTGGAGTTCACATTTCAACAAAAGAATATGCCCCGTCCATTAGATTGTCCAATTATATCCCCGGCCCCGATCTGAATCTAACATATATAATTGTAGGATTGTAGAATTGATGTAAAGTCCTCCTTAGGGTTTCCATTCATTGATATAACATATATATATATAGGTTACAAAGGTATTGGGCCTTAATGGGCTTTTAGCCCACTATACAATATTAAGACCTATGTAATCTATCAAACCCCCGCAGTCGAAACGGGAGGGGTCCTTACAGTGAGACTGGAACGAAAATCAATGAATAACTGTCGAGGTAAACCCTTGGTGAATATATCAGCGTACTGATAAGAGGACGGGACATGGAGAACGCGGACATGTCCAATGGCAACCTTGTCCCTTACAAAGTGGAGATCAAGCTCAATGTGCTTCGTGCGTTGATGCTGGACTGGGTTGCTAGCCAGGTAGACGGTGGAGACGTTGTCCGTATAGACCAGAGTGGCCTTCTGAAGGGGACAACGGAGCTCAAGGAGGAGGTTCCGGAGCCAAGAGCACTCGGACATAACGTTGGCAACACCCCTGTATTCGGCCTCAGCGCTGGAGCGAGATACGACGGACTGACGCTTGGCTGACCATGACACAAGGGTGTCGTTGAGGAAGACGCAGTACCCAGACGTGGAGCGACGTGTGTCAGGACAACCACCCCAATCCGCATCAGTGTAAGCAACAAGATCGAGCTTAGAGGAAGGAGTGATCGTGGTGCCGAGCTCAAGAGTGCCGCTGATGTATCGAATGATCCGCTTCAAAGCCTGAAAGTGAGGTTCCCTAGGTGCATGCATGAACAAGCAGACCTGCTGAACGGCGTAACTAATGTCAGTCCCGGTGAAAGTGAGATACTGAAGAGCACCAGCGAGGCTCCTGTACAATCTCGGGTCATCAACCAAAGGACCAGAATGAGCACTGAGCTTGTTGGATGTATCGACAGGGGTGACGACTGGATTACAGTTGACCATCTTAGCCCGAGCAACAATCTCTGCAGCATACTTACTCTGTGAGAGAAACAGACCTGACGCATGACGCTGAACAACAACTCCCAAAAAGTAAGACAACTGACCCAGATCAGACATGGCGAATTCCGCACTCAACTGCGAAATAATAGACGTCCGAAGAGCATCAGAAGAGGCGGTGAGAATGATGTCGTCGACATATAGCAACAGGAATGCCAAGTCTGAGCCTCGGCGATAGATAAACAGAGACGAATCGGAACGGCTGCCAGTGAAACCCAAACGGAGCAGATGAGAGGCAAAACGCTGGAACCAAGCACGCGGAGCCTGTTTCAGACCATACAGAGAGCGCTTGAGGAGACAGACATGCTTCGGACGGTCAGCATCAACAAACCCCGGCGGCTGAAACATGTAGACCGTCTCATTCAGATGGCCATGAAGAAATGCGTTCTTGACATCTAACTGATGGATGGCCCAGTTGCGCGACAGAGCTAGACTCAGGACCACTCGGATAGTGGCAGGCTTGACCACAGGGCTGAACGTCTCATCACAATCAATACCTGCCTGCTGAGATCTACCGTTCACCACAAGACGGGCCTTATAGCGCTCCAAAGTCCCATCAGATCGGAACTTGTGACGAAAGAGCCACATACAACGAATGACGTTCGCCTCAGGAGGGCGAGGAACAAGAACCCAAGTACCATTCTTCGTAAGGGCCCTGTATTCGTCGAGCATAGCCGCCTGCCAATTCGGGTCTTGGAGGGCTGTTTTGTGGGAGGTGGGAATGGGGGAGAGGGAGGTCTGGGTGGAGGCAGAGGGTGATTGGGTGTCGGGACGTATGGGAGCAAGAGGGGCTAAGCATGGGGATGAGGCGGCGGGCGCAGCAGAGCTGCGGGTAAGGGGTGCAGAGGCGGTGTGGGATGCGGCGGGCGCAGCATACCCTGCGGCGGGCGCCGCAAGTGGGTGATGCGAGACGGGGAGGGATGCGGCGGGCGCAGCATGTGTTGCGGCGGGCGCAGCATGTGTTGCGGCGGGCGCAGCATATGTTGCGGCGGGCGCCGCCAGTAGGTTATGCGATGCTGGGGGCATGGGCAATTGATAGGCTGCGGGCGCAGCAGTGTGCGGCGCCCGCGACATTGGTGTTTGGCGGGGGGTCTGCTTTGCTAGGCCATGAGGTTGGATGGTGGGGCGATGGGTGGTAGTCATGGATACGATCTGACGGGGTCGGAAGACACCGGAGACGCTGCGGGTGTGTGGTCTAGTGGTGGGGGGTGGTGGGGGTGGGGGAGGGGGAGACGCAGGAGCACCGGGAGAGCTATGGGGAAAAAGGAAGTGAGGGAATGGTGACTCAGACTCTGACGGAGACACAGGGGGTGTGGGAGACGCAAAGGGAAATCGCGACTCATCAAAGGTGACATGACGTGAGAGAATGATCTTGTGGGTCTTGATATCGAGGCAAATGTAACCGCGATGATCAGACGGATAGCCTAGGAAGACACATGGAGTGGAGCGCGGGTGAAGCTTGTGCGGGGCTGTGGAGGACTGGTTTGGGAAACACAAGCACCCGAAGGTGCGAAGGTGATCATACCTAGGCTCGGCGTAATAAAGTGTCTGAGCTGGCGAGCGATGGTGTAGGGTAGTGGAAGGGAGAATGTTTAGAAGATAACATGTGGTGGATAAGGCGTGAGGCCAATAGGGAAGGGGAATAGATGCGTGGAAGAGGAGAGAACGCATCATGTTGGTAATGGTTCTGATGATTCTTTCTGCCTTGCCATTCTGCTGAGAAGTATAGGGGCAAGACAAGCGATAGGAGATCCCATTTGCGGCAAAGAAGGAGTGAAAGTCTTTGTTGTCAAATTCACGGCCATTGTCACATTGGAAACATTTGATGGACATGTGAAACTGTGTTTTGATGTAGGTATGGAATCTGGCAAAGACAGGAAACACTTGGGACTTGAAATGCAACGGGAAGACCCATAAGTAATGAGTGTAATCATCAAGAAACAAGAGGTAGTACTTGTGACCCTCCTTGCTAGGCACGGGAGAGGTCCAAATATCGCTGTGAATGATATCAAAGGGAGCAAGGGTAGAGGTCAAAGACCGTTGGAACGGCAGTCTGGCATGTTTGCCTACTTGGCAGGAAGAGCATAAACCAGAGCGTGGGTCTTTAGTACAGGTGACAAGGTTCTGGGAACGGAGGACATCTAGAACGGCAACGCTGGGATGGCCCAGGCGTGCATGCCATAGGCTGGACGATGATGCCGAGAGGGCGACCGGACACGACTGACTGGACGCAGGAGGTGGTGTGACAGGGTAGAGCTCCCCGGTGCTGTTACATCTCATGCGAGTAACCCCCGTAGTAAGATCGTTCACAGAGAAACCATAGGGATCAAACGTAAGGGAGACGTTGTTGTCAGTAGTGAACCGACGGACAGAGATAAGGTTTTTGACAATCTTTGGGGCAATAAGGACATTGTTGAGATGTAGTGGGTGGGTTGGGGTCTGTAATTTGGTGTGGCCAATTCCCGAAGTAGCAAGACGACCACCATTGCCGACGATAATAGAGTGTGCAGGACCCTTAAAAGAAATAGATGAGAGGTTACCTGAGGAGTTCGTCATGTGGGAGGTGGCACCAGTGTCCATGTACCAAGAAGAGTCTGAAGATGTCGGCTGCATAGAGGAGAGGGCGTGATGTTGATGATCGTAGAAGGCCATGGTAAGGATCTCTGGTGGTCAGGGGTGCTGCCGGTGGTGAGCAGCGTGGTCTGGTGACCGGCAGGGAGGCAGGGCTAGAGCAAGAGGGAGGCGGCTATGACGGTTGGGAGAGAGAGATAGGTCGAGGTCGAGCGAGATAGAGAGGAGGCCGGAGAGCGGGACTCGGCGAGAGGAGAAGGGAAGGGAAGATCTGGGCTTGTGGTCGCCGGAGGCGGGCGACGAGGGGGCGAGTCGGAGGAAGAAGACCAGAGAGACGGGAGGATCAATTTAGGGTTCCGTTAGGAAGAAAAAGGTTGTGATACCATGTAGGATTGTAGAATTGATGTAAAGTCCTCCTTAGGGTTTCCATTCATTGATATAACATATATATATAGGTTACAAAGGTATTGGGCCTTAATGGGCTTTTAGCCCACTATACAATATTAAGACCTATGTAATCTGTCAATAATATATGCATTATATTATCCTATCAAAAATTGTAGTTCCCGCATTCAACTAGATGATCCCTAACATTTGTTAGTATATATGTATTCTCAACCTTCCATGATAATCTTCGGTGCACTCTTTATATGTTTCGGACTTTTAAAAAAAGATTGTATTCATGTTATACGCTTATATTGCTATATATTTATAAACTTATATTATTAAAATTCATGTTTGAAAAAAATTATTTTCTAAAGATAATCCATCTTTTAATTACCTATATTTAAAAAATGAAAATACATGATAAAAAAAAACATTTAAAACATACTCCATCGGTTTGGAAAAACATGTACGTTGTTTACTATTTAGGCACGTTTTCTCGGGATGATATAAAACATCAAATTTTTATAAATTTTTTTAACAATTTTGTACTTATTAATAGTGATACGGGGTTAGCCGTAGGATGACCCGATCTTCGACAATCAAGATTCAAAGACAAGAACGGAAGCAAACGAGTCAAGAATACCAAGCACTTGCTCGATATCGACAAGTACAAATAAAACGCAGCAATGAAAGAATCGAAAATTAAAGAACAAAGACCGATAGATGGGTGATTCGAACTAAGGTAGAACGAGATAAAGACCTCAGGCCTCCTAAGAGGGTAGGAACCAAGTATCAACGACTACAAAACCCGCCTCTACAACCTTACACAACCAAGCGGACAACTTGGAGGCACAAAGAAGGGACTTGTGATTACCAGGATCATCAAGCTCTCGCGAGGTTGATGAACTCAAAGCAACCCAAGCAAGATCAATTACCAATTTGCAATCGATGAGCCACGCTATGAATCGATCGACTTTCTCTCATTGTATTTCACACAAAGGAAATTTCATTCATGAAAAGAGGCGCCTGCGTTACAATGGAGGAATCAGCCCTTCTTATAACCTAGGGGCTGATTTAAGATAAAAATAATAAATAAAATAGAAATTAACTTAAATCTCTAAAATACTAAAAATAAATTAAGTAAATAAGATCTCTAAAAATAGCAATAAAAGAAAGTTCAAACACTTAACAAATTCCGTCTAAAACAGTGACAGCTCAAAGAATGTGATTTTCGGCCAAGCTATAGGTCGAATCTGGAAAAACCTTCAACAACAAAGTTGTAGATCTCTTCGTCCTCGTTTCGACAAGATATGGCACGATCCAATCCGATAAATACGGACTCCGAACGACTCATTTTACTGAGACGTCAAAAAGCTGTCAAACTGCTGAACGAATCTTAAAAACGTCAAACTTCCACATTTTCTTTCTCTTAAGGATGACAACATTCTCACGAGCTCGAATCATTCTCACGAGCTCGAATCATAAGTCCATCCCCAAGTATTGGTGTGTCCGAAGGTGTCTTGGATGATCCCGCATTAAATAGTAACTACAAAATTGTTAAATTAAAATTATAAATAGAAATGGATATTTTATACTGTATAGTTTTTTATCATTATAAAAGGGAAACTCTACCATGTAGAGTGTATATGAATAGTAAATGACGTGTTTTACCAAACGGAGGAAGTAATATAAATATAATTTTCATTAAAAATCAGTTACTATAGTTATGTAGTGTACTGTAGATACTTTTTTACCCTAACCACCCTGTCAAAATCTCCCAATTTACCCTGTAATTTTTTTTTACCGGTGGAGAGTTGGGCAGGATAATTTTCTCCCATCATCTGTGAATAAATGCAGATTCATACCCCTTTGCATCCCTCATTCGTCCATCCCCCCGATTAAGGACGAATCCAAAGACCAAACCCTGTTGTTCTTCATCTCTGTTTCAGGTCCAAATCCCCCCCTTTTTTTCTTCCTAGATTCATTGACATGTTCATGTATCATATAATGTGTGTTACCCAGAAACTTAGAATCGCGAACATACATATTCTTATGTAAAACTATGATAAACTATGATTGGGATCGGATTGATGTTTATCGGTATCGACTTAATTTATTTGTGTAACATAGGTTTGAATCAAATCCTGCAATACAACATTGTATATAAATGACTACTTTAATACTCCCTCCGTCCCACAATAATTGTCTTTAGACTATTCATGCACGCTTTTTAATGAGCTATGATAAATTATGATTGGGAATGCCACCTTTTCTTGTTGTAAAAAAAAAGATGTTTTTGTTGTTGCAGGCAGAGAAGAAGAATAAACATGATAAGGTATTTGGTACTATTATCCTCCTTATTACTCCATGTAACGAAGGCACAACCTGTGCCGAAAACATCCCAACCATGGCAAACTCTATCCGGTAACATATACCAATTGATCATGGGTCTTCAATATGTTTGAATTCAAGTGTCAAGAACCAAACTAATTTGATAACCATTTGAGATTGATATATGCAGGAAAAAGGCCTATTGTGATAGCAAGAGGAGGGCTATCCGGTGTGTTTCCGGATTCTAGTTTGCTTGCATATTCTACGGCGATAAATGGAAGCTTAAAGGATAGTGTTATGTTCTGTGATCTTCAGCTAACCAAAGATAGCCAACCCTTCTGCCTGTCGGAGATAAGACTCGACAACACAACTAATGTCGCCCTTGTGTTTCCGAAAGGCCAGAGGACTTACAATGTCGATGGAAAGGATGTCGTTGGCTGGTTCGCCTTGGATTTCATGGCCGATGAGCTCTTCCCTAACACATCATGTAAGACCCAAGAAATTTTTTTTGCTAAATATACTTTTTGTATGTAACTTGTTTCATCAATTTATTAGGGCTAAAAGATTTATTTTTCCATTTTTTTTGGATTTGGATATTTGTGTTGTAGTGATTCAGAATGATCTTGCAAGGACCGAAATGTTCGACAATATGTCTCCCCTAACACTCCTTGATGACCTAATCTCGATCAAACCTGCAGGCATATGGTTGAATGTTGAGGTAACATGGGAATGGTGAAATCCCTACATAATGACTTAAATGTGTAACCCAAACTTGTATATAATGTGTGTATACCAAATTTTGATATGTTATTGAAGGTTGTTTCGGTCTAGATATCTGCATTATTGGACTAGTCAGCCTTAAGACATGTTGCGGACATAGACAAAAAAGATTATGTGTTCGAATGTGTGGGCCCTGCCATTCTATTGACCTATCAGACTTTGACATATTCTTAATTTAAGTCCCTCTATTTCCTTGCAGTATAACACATTCTACAACCAACATCAGATCAGTCCAGCAACCTTCATACTAAACTACCCAAACCTGACAAGCATCCAATACATTTCATCACCCGAAATCGGTTTCCTCAAGTCCATCAACGCGAAGATAGACAAGACGAAGACGAAGCTCGTGTTCAGGCTCCTACAGCCCGATGCAGTCGAACCCACCACACGACAACCATACTCCGCGGTGCTGAAAAGCCTCGGCGCAGTCAAGGAGTTTGTCTCAGGGATTTTGGTCCCAAAAGAGTACATAGTCCCCATTGGAAAGGACATGTACTTGGAGGCCCCTACAAGTGTTGTTAAAGAAGCACACAAACTGGGAATCCAAGTTTATGCAGGTGGGTTTGCAAATGACATGCCAGCAAGCTATAACTACAGCTATGATCCAACTCTGGAGTACCTGCAGTTTGTTGATAACTCTCAGTTTTCTGTTGATGGAGTGTTGACTGACTTTGCTACCACTGCTTCTGAAGCCATTGGTGAGTCCATTTGGTTTGATCAATTACATTTTAGGAGGATCAAGGATTGTCTTTAAAATAACCAATCAAAAACCGCCCATGATTTAGGGGATTTTGCTTTAACATTTTTCTTTTCAAAATTAAGGAACATCTCTAAGATGGAGATATATATAAATAAGATTCAAGTTTCTAGAGCCAGAGCAGAGAGAATCGAACCCATGACCACATTGTTATGGAGAGAAACAAAATCCTATAAATTTGTTACTAGTTTTACTACCTTTGTTTGCCCATAGATGATTGTTGACTTTTTGACACGTTTTTTTAAAGAGTTAAAAATTATATAAAAGGATTAATAAATACGAAATTATGTAAAAAGGATGAAAAACAAAATCCTATTAATATTTTAACATAATTTGATACTACTTGTTAGTAATAAATACGAAATTATGTAAAAGGGATTAATTTAAAAAATAATATTTTATATACTCTGCAGTTTTTAGTTCGAACCCCGGAATGGCCGCTCTTTATTTACCAATTCAAGGAGGGAAAAAGTACTACTTCTTAGTTCTTAGAAATTTGGGTTCGATTATTTGATTTCACAACAAAAAAAAAATAAAGTCGTAAAATTAGAGATAAAATATATAGTAATGCAACCAATTATTCACATAACTGAGGTAAAATAATTGCATTTATGTGTTTCGGAATCTAAACACACTGAAAAATTGGTGTCTATTTAACCTAATTTTTAAAGTCTATTCTTTGATTCATCTTTCCAACCCAAATTGTTGTTTCCTCTGCAGCCTGCATAGCACACAACAACAATGCATCCAAGCCACAACAAGGTAAAACCAATGCAATTAGCTTTTCAACTCACAACAACCAAACACCGACCAAACCAATAAGTATCTTTCACTAATCCATCTTAAAGTACTACTACCTTTGTAAATGCAGCCAAAGCCTTGATCATTTCCCACAATGGTGCTAGTGGAGACTATCCACCCTGCACTGATCTTGCATACGAGAAGGCGGTGAGCGATGGCGCGGACATAATCGACTGCTCGGTTCAGATGTCGAAAGACGGAGTTGCCTTCTGCTCACAGTCACCTGACCTTTTGGCTTCATCCACTGCTATTACTGCTTTCATTTCTAAGTCTACCTCAGTCCCTGAAATCCAACAGCAGCCTGGAGTTTTCTCTTTTAATCTTGCTTGGAGTGACATTCAGACTTTAAAGCGTAAGGCATTTGTTATGTTTTTGTGCTTGTGCCTTTTTGTTTAATGGATACAATCTGCAATCTGGTCCTAAAGTAATAAACAAGCCCTTAAACTTTGGCTTCTTTTCATTCATTAAAGTCCGTGAACTTTGGAAAAAAATACAAATGGGTCAATTGATTTTGACGGAAAAACTATATTGACACCAAATTTCATAGTTTAAGGATGTTGGAATATGGGTTGTCCCACATTGAAAATATTGAGATATCATAAATAAGATATAAGCTTGGCGGACTACTCCTCTCAAAACCAATTGACAATGAGAGGAGTACGTAGTCCATCAACTTATATGTTGTTCATGATATCTCAATATTTTCAATGTGGGACAATCATCGACCAAAAAGTTAGGAAATCGGTTGCAACGTCGTACAAAGTTCAGGAATCATAGATAGATTGTATCCATTTTTTAAGTGCATTTTGTTGTTGTTGTTGCAGCACAACTCACATATGTAGTGCAACAAAGTATGCCAAGAAACCCTGCAGCCAAGAACAAGGGTAAATTTGTGACTCTAACAGATTTCCTGGGCTTTGCCAAGAAAAAGGGTGTGTCAGGAATTTTAATAAACATAGAGGTAGATGTCTATAACCTTCCCAATTTTTTAAAATCTGCATTTTTGTAGGGTAAATTTACGCAAAATCGCTCGAAATTTGGGCTACTTTGTGCAATATTAGCCCTTTTGGACAAAATTACATATAGACGCCCATCATTCATATTTTATTAATAATCTATCAAGTTGGGATCCGATTCAATACTGTACCATATCGTTTATCTTTCTAGAAAAAAAAATCGAGAAAATTTTTTTGGCTCTGTTTGGCACAAGAAGTAGCTTTTCAGAGCTTGTGGTTTTGATATTTTATAGTTTTAAATAAAATAAATATAAGATTTTGGTTTAATTAGTTTATAGAATCATAGTTTTTAATAAGCTACTCACCCAAGTTTTTCGAAACTAATGATTTTTTATTCACAAGTTTTCATCAGCTACCCTAACAGCTAAGTTTTTCAAACATCATACACTAGCTTATTAACTTATACGAAGTATTTAACACAAAATAATCCATCAACTTCAACTATCCCATCAGCTACCCTTTTACCAAACATAGGCTTAGTTTTTTTGACATGGGCCCTACAATAAACTATGTTAGGATGGTTTGGAGGTTGTAATGTACAATTTAGTTAGTTTTCCCAAAAGCCCCTAAATTACATGTGATTTGTATAATTTACCCTTTTATTTCCTCATTTTTCTAATGGAACACCTATCTGTGTCAAAACCAGAATGCAGCCTACCTTGCTTCAAACAAGAGCCTTGACATAACAAATGCAGTCACCTCAGCCTTGAAAAACGCCACATTCGACAAGGAATCCGACCAGAAGGTGTTCATCCGGTCAAGTGAAAGTTCGGTCCTAGCCAAGTTCAAGAGCTTCCCATCCTACCGAAAAGTGTACACTGTCAACACAAAGGGAATCACTTCCATTGATGAGGCAGCAGTGAAGGAGATAAAGAAGGTTGCCGACACAATCAACCTTCCGAAAGACGCCTTGATCTTGCTCAACGGCTACTTCACCTCAAATGACACACACATTGTCAAGAAAATGCATGATGCTAACATCTCTGTCCATGTATATGCTCTTTACAATGAATTCACAAGTATGCCATTTGACATGTTTGCGGATCCGTTGGTGAATTTCGCAACCTTTATCGATGGGCTTGGAGTTGATGGTGTGGTCACTGATTATCCTGCAACAGCAAGAAACTATCTCAGTAAGTACAAGAGTTGCAAAATAAGATATTTTTTCTCTTTTAAAACCCATTAGATTTATAACATTTCAAGAAAATCATATGGTTGAAGGCACACAAAAAGTATAATTCATGGGAAGTTAATTTATCAGAAGTACTGTATCATTCTCTGCATTTGCATTACCCGAGAAATAGAAAAATATGTTTGGTTAAAAAATATCATAAATAGGGAATCAATTCAACTCGGGTTATTAAATATATTTGCTTTAAGGCAGGACAACAGATAGACTATAGTTGGACCTAATTTCTTTCCTTTATCAAAGTATATATATGTGCTTGCCCATATTTTCTCTTTTATTAATAATTATACTCTTACCCATTTGTTTGCACATTAAATGTTTTCTTACATATATGGATCTTCATATTTGTTACTACTAGTACTTGTACACTACAATGCACATTGGTTTGCACATTATTTTCTTACATAAGACCCTCTAAGCTCTTCTTCGCAAGAACTCACAGGGTGGTTGTTGTAAAAGATGAACCAAACGAGGTCTAAAGTCATATTTGTAGTGGTGAAATTGCCATAGCTTTGAATTTTGGCTCATATGCTTTATAAATTCATATAACTGTTGGTATTTTATTAATGTCACAGGGAGTCCATGTAGAGATGAAAAGGCTGAATATAGGATTCAACCTACATTAATCGGCAACATGCTTTCAATGATTGATCCAGGATCCATGCCACCCTCGCCCCAACCAGCACCAGCAGCACTAAAGGTGGACGACGTGGTGGAGCCATCACTGCCTTCAGTGTCTAACCCACCTGCAGACCATCAGAAAAACGCAAGCACCGGGATCATTGTTGCTAGCATGAATGTCTACATTATGTCAATCATGGTGTTGAGTGTTCTTTGTGGAAACCACTGATTTCATTCCATGTGAACTGTATTGAACTGTTTTCTTTTGGTTTGGAGTGTTGGAGGAGAGTTCATAAGGGGAAGCCCTGAAGGGAGAGCTTTGATGTAACATTTTATGTCAAAAACCAGTCATACTAACAAATATCATTTAACATTTGATACCCATTTGGTAAATGTTTTCATATATGCAAAAAAATATGCAATAAGCTAAACATCATCATCATCTAGATGAGCTCGCAAAAGGCGCTTCTTCGGTAGCCTTACCGATAAGTCGGTAAGGGAGAAAAAGATGATTAAGGACAATCAAACATCTCAAATTGCAGTCAAGATTAAGGATAATCATACAATTGAACACACATTTTGTAGCTACCTGTACAATGCAGATGTAAATAAGTCATAACCATTCAAAAATTATCCCTGTCATACTATCCAAATGCAGGTGTAGCCGGAATGTGCACAAGATCTAATGTACTAATACAGAGTAGTTTTACTACATCCATTACAATGTGTATCACCTCTATCTTTTGACACTGTAAAAAGTCAAAAAAAAACTCAAAAATAGATTTTTAAAAAAAAAAACAGATTGCATCTGAAGTGATTTAAATACAGAAATTCCTCCCATGCTAATTAACCCTAAGAAAGAGAAATCAATACAGTAACCTCTCTCATTCATTTGTTTATGCTGTCTTCCTCACTGCCACCTCTCTCATCCATTGCTTTTTATTGATCAATCGGATACACCAGCAACAGAGAAGGTTCTTGCCTTTCACTTTTCGTGCCACCGGGTTGACAAGCTGAGTGCTACATCCATGTGAGAAGTACTTGCAGCAAAAACATCAAACAACTACAGGGTGGCAATAATACAGAAAGTAGTTATTTGAACCTCAGATTATCAGGATTTTGCAAATGATGCTTCCTGAAATTTTGAAGGGTGGTCTCTAATGGGAGTCTGTCACGAAGAACTGCAATCTGGAGCCAGAAGGACCAAGACAGATGGCTAGATCATCGCCTAGTTACTTGTCCATCGTCTCTTCCTGGGTGGGCGCTCCTGCTTAATTTCGGAATTCACAGGAGCTTCGCCTGGGGTAGATGACAAGGGTTCACTCTCCAGCTTCTTGATAGTAGATGCATCCTTATCGCTTGGCATTGGAAGTTTGAAGCGCTCGCTCCTCTTCTTTAACTTTGCTACAGTATCCAGATGCTTATCCTCCACAGGTTTCACTTCCCCTTCCTTTACGTCTGGCACTTCACTCTCTTTCCCTTCGGTTGGAGAACGGCTCCTATCAGCAGCCTGAGATTTCTTGGCAGGTTCATCTATAACTTTGGCAGAATGACCGGCACCTAGATTGTTATCTTTCCCAGCTGTAAACATCAAGGAAGAAGATGGTTTAGCATTAGCAACATAATCTATCTCTTTATGGCTTGACCAGCGTTCCAATTTGGAGCGCCCTCTCTTGGAACCATGCTGCTCATCATCTGACGAAGCACCTTCCATCTTTTCTCTTGTAGTGCGAAGCTGATCTGAAACCCCCTGCCCAGCATTCCCCTTCTCACTTCTGCCTACCACACCAGCCTAATCAAAGGGAAAACATGTGCAGTATTAAAGAAACAAATCAAATGGAAAAAATTTACACAACAAGGTAGAAGAAGATAAGAAAATATATTTTCAAATTCCTGAACTATTAGGATCCTTAATGCCATTGCTGATTTAATAATCCAAAATAACAATTGGTCTACATAGCCAGGCAAACCGATATGATAATACTTATATAAATGAGATGCCTCCATTACTGTATTACATGATGCAAATCATATTTTCAATATAAAAGCAACACTGAATAAACCAGGCAAACAGCAACAGAATAGACGAGGTAGAGATAGACAAAACAAGTGTCTGCCAATTTATAACAGAGGAGATCAGCAAGGATACTGGAAAATTTTAACTTAATAACGGTTATCAGATGATTTAATCAACAGCGTTGTAAAGAGTAGAGGGAAAATGAAAATTAATACCCTGTATTTTGTTTCAATAGTTTATGACATGTGAATTTTCATTTTCCAAAGAGTAATTTGTTCAACATATACATAGTGACATACACATACCATCTCATTTCTACCACTTCTTTCTTCTTGAGGCTTCTTGGAAGAGCCTGAATTGTTTGGCTGACCCCTTTCAAATTCTTTACCCTTCCTCGAGTTTTCTTTAGGCCTTCTCTCGTGAACCCTACGGTTATCAGATATATGCACAGCACGGTCGCTTCGAACAGTTGACTTCTCTTGCCTTGATCTTTTCTCATCGTGACCAAGTTTATCCTTCTGTGCCTCCTCGCTTCCTCTAACCTGCAAACTGCTTGCATCCTCAACTCTCTCTCTTCTTTTGTGTGGATCACCATTTCTTCCTGTGTCCTTGTATGAGTTGTCTCTCTCATTAACAATCCGTCCCTTATCTTCTACAATCCTTCCACTCCTAATAGCAGCTCGTCCATCTTCTCTTTCCCTTCTTGACAAGCTGTCATCATAAGATTGTTTGGAGCGATCTCGATCATCCCTCTCTCTAGGGCGTTCAACCCTTTCTCTTTGCAACCAGCCTTCATGTTTGGGCCTAACAGAGCGGTGATCGTCAGTATTCTCTCTTCTATGTTGTTCATCCCTTTTTCTCTGATCCAAACTTTCATCTCTTTCTCTCTTCCTACGACTGCTCTCTCTGTGCAAAATTTCATCCTTGCCAAAATGGTCCCCCCTCCTGGCATGCTCATCGTCCTTTCTTCTCTTGCTATTGGGATCATCCATATTTTCATATCTAGACTTTAATGTATCATCCTTCTCCCTATAAGCCAATCCTGCATCTTTTTCATGATGCCCCCTCCAACTGCCATTTTCTAACGATTTCCTGGAAGGAAGATGTTCGTCTTTATTACTCCTCTCACCTTCTCTGACTTTTCCTCTATGTCTTGGTATCATTTCATCTGCATGCTCATGCTTCCTTAAATCTTCACCTCCAAACTTTCTGCCATGTGGGTCCTCGTCTCGATGTTGTAACACGCCATCAGCATAATCTCTCTCTCTTTTCTTGTCAAATCCCTCAGATTTCACATGAGAACTGCGAGATGAGTAAGGATCCCGATTTCGATGAGGATGGGAACCTTCTCTCCTTTTTGCCATCATTGTATTCTTCTCACTCCCCATATTTCCATCATGATCTTTTCTATGGCGACTCTGGCCATCTTCACCACAGTTTCTCTTGAGGTCTCTAGCATGTGAAGAATACTCATCTTGAATAACTTCTTCACCAGCAACAGTATACCCCTTTTGATGATCTCGGCTACTTCCTGTTGCTCTACTGTTATCACTACTTCTAGCCGCTTTCAGGTACCCCACATCATCAACTTCTTTAGCTGTCGCAGGTTCAACCTGAGAATCTAGTTTAAGCTTCCTCATAGAATGGCCCTTGCTCTCATCCAAAGTCCCACAGGAAACAACGGCACTTGAATTAACATCCTCTTTCTCCTTCCGGAAATTGTCTTCAGTTTCGAAAGTTTCATCATCTGACACAACTCTCTCTTCAAAGCTCAAGGCATCACGGCTATCATTGCCCTCCATGCTTTCAATTGATTCCTCCTGCTTATCATCAACAGATTTTTCACCTTCACAAGGGGATGTGGAAACCTCCTTAACTTTCATCTGCCTGAACGAAAGGGAGTTCAAAGTAAAGAAATATTAGAGAAAACATCACCATAATTACCAAAATAAACAGAGAGCCAAAACAAATAAGTAGTGTTGAGTGTCCAGGAGGAAGAGACTAGGAATTAAAAAGATTTTTAATGGCCAAAAAGACAGTTTCTACTGTCTCAACCCTACTCACCACTCAAGAGAGGAAAAGCACGTCAGTGTCTATTGGGAACTGAAAAAACAAAACCATGCAGAAGTACAGTTTCTGCTTTCTCAATCTCACTCAGCACCCAAGAGACAAGGAATTCTCACCATTTGTCTATATAACAGATAATCAGACCAGAAAGGAGATCATCTTCCAGTAATTACCTCTCTTCATATGAGGCCTCAACCCTATCAGATGGGGACATAGGTGAATTAGCTTTTGAACCAGGCAAATGCTGAGCTGAAGCTTCTGGAGGTAATGAAGATTCTTCCTCTGGTATTTTGTCATGGCGAGATTTTGGTTCAGGTAATCTTCTGACATTGCCATCCCCTTTCCTACGATCAAGAGACTGTGGGAATCCATCAGAATATTCCTTTTCTATTTTTTCATCAAGTTCTTCAACTGCATCATCTCTGATATCTTCCCTTGATGCATCATCATCATCTGGTGGATCGTGGGCTTCAGAGACAGCAGGTGAATCATCCTCAAGGGAATCCTGCAAGACAATCTGTTTCCCAGGCAAAGTTTACAAGTCTTGTGTCATGAGAGGAAAACTGAAGGCAGGAAAAGGCATCATAATACCTCAATAACTGTGTCCAGATCACGAAGCCGAGGAGGGCGAGTATCCATAGAGGGTAAACGCTCACCAGACCCAATGTCCACTTGTATAGGTCTTCCAGTTGGCTGCAATCAAATATCTGAAAATTCAGTGTAATACAAAACACAAAACAGAATACTTGAGATGATCCAGTCTTTTGTAGCATGACAATGAAATTCGTGTCACTTAAGAAGCAGGGAAGGCGGATGTCTTAGGTTATCTCCCAAAAAAAAGCTCAAAAAATGCATACAAGTGGTGGTCGCATGTGAGAAGTCCCTTTTGATACGTCTCTTTGTCCTATATCCGGGTTTTGAACATTATAGCTTTCTGCTGAAGGATTTTGAATGCCAGCTGCTGCTGCCGCTAGTTCAGGAGGCAAATCAGGATCATACACCTGAAACATATTTTTTTAAAATAAAAAAGAAACTTGTAAATTGCAAGTCACCTGGCAATGATCAAACAATACATGATAGGTAAGAAATCACCTGCTCAGAGTGGCTACCAACAACATGCACATGAGTTTTATTTTTCATTGAAGACTCCAAGCGCAATCGTTCCTGCACAAATAAGGTGTTTTCACTTCTTAGATGCCAGCAATATGCTATAAGGCTAACTCCAATGGTTAAGTGTGCAAATGTACATATTTGCACAAGGTGTTTAAAAATGCACATCGCTTTTTGATGTTTTACTCCATTGCTTAAATGTGCATTTTATACACACATATCTCTAAGTAAATATGATTAAATTAAAAAGGAAAAGAAAAAACTTTAAAACAACCAATAGAAATGACTTTACTTTATTGAAAAGTGATAAAAAGTTTTTACACATGGGGGAGGTGATGTGCTTATACTTGAGCACTTTGTGTGCAAATGTGCACATTTTAAACACTCAAAAGTAACCATTGGATCACAATTTGCATCAAAATGTGCATATTTAAGCATTTGCACCATACCATTGGAGTTAGTCTAACAAGTACAAAACATCCACTCACCAGCTGTTTGCAATAATCTTTCCAACTGTCCTCGTCCAAACCAAAGTTGAAATAATCTGTTACATCATTACCAGGGTATTTCCATGGTTTTTCTTCAATGCTATCAATATCAACATCAAAGATACTCCTGAAAACAATACAAAAGCTCCTAAGAAACTATAGGGACCGAGATCAAATAGCTACTCTTCCAGTTACTAAGTATGCATAATAACAGAAAATTTACCAGCTGAGCATGTGCTTACATCATCAGATGAATTATTCTTATGAAAAACAAACAATGCAGATGTTCAAACCACACTAATACGTTTGCAAAATTAGGTAAGAATAACAATTCCCAAGAACAGGTAAGTGTCAGCAAAATAAGAACTCAACATTACTAGAAAGCATCGTTCCTTGACGCTAAGAGTTTATTATTATTTATATTAAAAAAAACAAGCTTTTACTTATAAGAAAGCAAAGTTTCTTCACATAATCACCTAGAGAAGATATGAAATACTTTCATTGTGAAAGAACAAGTGCAGGCTACAAATCGACGTTACATTTTGTTGAACATAAGCAAAAGCATACACAGAGACTTTTCCACTAAAAAGTATAAACTATAGGTGATTTACAGACATTTTTGCTACATCTAAGGAAATGAAAATGATATATGCTGAAACAAGACCGACAGTTCAAGTAATTATGAACTACTAAAGTGCACATATTATATAGTCGAGTAATCTTGATAAAACAAAAAGGATAAAACATTCCCTGAAATCATTAATAGTTGGATAGACAATGAACAAAATACTGTAAAGGATGAAAAGGCGCAAATAATATTTACAGCCCTACAAGAGAAGAAAGAGGAATACTCAGATAAATACAAACATAAAATAACAAAATACATTAACAATGGCTTACTGAACTTAGGATACATACTTCTGAGGTGGAAGAGTAAATTCCCCGCCAAAACCACGCCCATTGTTGCCCCAAGCTCCCGAATGAAAGCCTTTCTGCAAAGAAGGGCCCTTTATCCCAGCCTGCTTCCAATCACCTCTTCCACGTCCAACACCCACATTTACAGGTGGACGGACTTGACCAGGACCTCCAGGTCCTCCAGGCAAAGGTGTTGCACCAGGTCTCACATACTGCAAGCAAGATTAAGAAGGGGATCTCAAACCTATAACATAAATGAATACAGAATACATACGAAACTGGACCAAAAAAGGTCAGTGCCAAAAGGCATCCCTGAGACGACATTTCTCCCTTTTCCATTATTATCTGGTAAGAGAGCTGGAGGGGAAGTGCTATCCTAAGCAAGGAGAATGAAGAAGAAAATCAATTAAGCAAAGAACTAGGGAGAATTAAATTTAGAACCAAAAGGGAAAAATTCTTAATAAGAACCTCAACTTAAATTCTTGCATTTTGTAGACAATACAAACCAAATCAGAGCTAAATAGTTGAGGGTAGTCAGGTCTTCATGTTCAGCATACATACTTCAATGAGAGCTTGTTCCAAACAGGCTTTATGTCATAGCTATGAATAGAATAAAGTATCAAATCCATAGATATGCCGCTAATGACATCCTGTAGGAAAAACATGATAAACAAACAAAGAAGAAAAACTACAAATGGCATGACCGATGACTAACTTAAAGTGTTAAACCATAACTACTAAAAAGCAAAGAAACAGATAGACAGAAAACAAGAAGACCATGCAATAATACCCAAACATGTATCATCATGAAACAGATTTAAGAGCTTATAACTCGGGACTTTATTTGGATAATATAAGTTAAACGTGCTAGAGTTTGATGAATTATCTGTCTTTGATATATCAGTGCATCTGGCCTGTTCTTAGTACTATAGTAAAACCACAGATGGCACTTGTTTTAGTCCAAGCTAATCCAAGATTCACTGAACTTTCAAACTTCAAATTTACCAGAAACTTTCAGTACGCATCTTCGACACAGGGATTTTGTTTAGTTATATGATATTAAATCCCGCGATACATTTGATTTTCCAGTGCTGTCTGATGAGTATCTTTAGAGATAACTACCTTCCTGTTAGTTGGGACTTGCAAGATGAATTGATTTAAATGTTTTAAGCAACACATGTTTCCCTATATGAAGAGCTTGATCACAGCCCAAGAAAACATTTTCAACCCAAGAAACACTTGATCATAGCAGTTGGTTAATAGGTCCTGTAGAGGGTTGAGAATGCAGAGATAAGACCTAATCTCTATTTAAGAAGAAAAAAAATCATTTTTTTTAAACTATTTGAATTATACGCAGGAGTGACAATTGCTCAATTTGCGCATCAAGGATTATTGTGTACTGATTGAACCTTTACTATGGGATACAATGGAGGAGATAATCTGTGAAACAGACAAGCAACCTGTAGTCTACCATATCAGAGGAACATTGGTCATTCACAAAGCATTAAATGGATTAAACAAAGAACAATGCATATCATTGATTTGAACAAACCCCATACATCCCCAATATCTGCCTATATATGACAGCAAACAATACCTAACACTATCCATCCACTGGATTGGCTGTATTCCATTTAATGTTACAATTTACAAGCTAGAGAGATCAAACTAGTGAACCTCATCACAAGTGTAAAGTACAATTGAAAAGCTAAGACGGTTATTCGGGCAACATGACTGACCTTAAACTGCGAATGAAATGGGTGATACCCGTAGTTCCCATAACCAATCTTTGGAGCCAAAGGGACGCCTCCATTAGCTTTCCCGGCCTCCCCAGCTTCCTTCCTCTCACCGTCAGGTGCCTGGCTTGCATCCTCTCCCCATCCTTGCTCTTCTGGCGGCGGATGATGAACAGCATCCATGTCAGAAACAATCACCAAGGGATCGCCATCCTCGTCCTCATCATCGTCGTCGCCGTTACCAACATTGCCGTCCCCGGCCATTGGACCTTGATGATGGTGGATGTGAGGCTGGTGGTCGTCATTCAACACAATTTGCAAATCGTCCTCACTGTCGCTCTCCGAGTCATCCCCTGGGGCACTAATCTCTTCTTGCGCGAAAACATTGGGATTCTTCGCACTGTCTTCGAGCTGGGGGATAGAAATGCCAGGTATAGCAGGGCCATCATCTCCTTGATCGACTTGGATACCCCAATTATCATCTTTGTCGATAGATTCAGCGCCCTTGGATGCAACCGGACCGTCAATGGCGTCAAATTTCCTATCCTCCTCGTCGTCCACCGCAACAGGTTCGGTATTCAAATTAAAATCATCGCGTCCCAAAACCCTAGCTTGAGAGACCTCGCTACGCTGCTCATCCAGAGGCAAATTCGCCGAAACTCCGCCGAATCCGTGAGTTTCAAGAACCGGCGGATCTTGACGAGGGAGATTGAAACTCGCTTCGCAGGTCTGATTTGAAAGACCGCGATTAAGAGCGGGACTGGGATCGGTATTCAGATTGAAACTGAGTTTGAGACTGGAACTGGAGGGAGCGGGTAGCGTGACGTCGTCGGAGTGAAGCGCGGCGGCGGCGGCGTTCTCGATCGGAGGTGCGGCGGGCTCCGATCGAGGAGGGGGCTGGGCCTGTAGAGCGGATGAAGAGGCGAAGGGCTGAAGAACGTCGGTGTAGAGATCGCCGAATTCATCATCGTCTTCCATGGATGGCCGGGATCGGAGAGGAACGACGGCGAATTAAGGGTTTTGGGGGGAGTTTGGAGAGGGGAGTGTTTGTGTTGCTGCGGCTGCGTGTGGGGGATGGAGTTCAGGGAGTTCCCAGTCGGCCAGTCCTACTGCCATACCACTTACATGGTTTTTCTTTATTTTCTAAATAATGTAATTAACAATTGCATTTGTTTTTTCTAAATATATGAAAATATAAACTATATATAAATATTTTACAATAATTAAACAAATGTATCTAGGATATTATCTACTAAATTTGGAATGCATTTTTTTAAGTGTAATTAACAATTGCATTTTTTTTATAAAGGTATTGTCGTTTTTATCAACTGAGTCACCAAGTGTTGTAGTGACTTTAAAAGATTTAACTCGTATTATGAGAATATAGTTTATTAAATTAGATAGAACTACTTTATGAATCATAATGTCTAATTTTATTTGATTATTTAATTGTATTTTTTTATATAAATCATGAATGTGTTTAATTTTTAAAAAAAACAAATAGTGATTGTTTGATCAAGTAAAAAAAATGTTTGACCAACTAAAGAAATCCAATTAAAAACTTTGTTATCAAGATCGCTTCGTTGATCTGCTTCTTGCCCACTGTCAAAAAAAATATTAAATTTTGTTATAATTTATAGAATGAAATCATTTTTAACTTATAATGAAGCACCTTAGTACTTTATATTTTTCTTATATAGTCTTAGGGGAATCCTTTTATTATCTCTCCGGCAATCTAATATATCTCATATTCAACCACATATTATTCATTAATCACGTCTCATCTTTTTTTCTCATTATATATCCCTCTCCATTCATACGTACAATGAACTCCTCTACTTCCTCTTTCATCCAATCTTATTCCATCTAAAATTGAATAAAACATCAACTAGCCAGGAAAAAAATAAGGGTTAACTTTCATCCCTTTCCAACTCATTCCATCTCTTCTTGAAATGAAATCTATTGATTTTTTTTATTAGGTAATAATTTGAGGATCAAAAAAACCTGACTCATTGAGAGGCCGATAAAGTCGACAAAAAACATATTTAATTATAGAATGTTTGCAACACTCACACCAATCCTCTTCACAATGTGAGAACCCACAGAAATTATAGAATGTTTGCAACACTCACACCAATCCTTTCGTCAATCCTTCGAAAGGATTGGGATTGGTGTGAGTGTTGCAAACATTCTATATTTAATGATTTTATTCCTATTCAAGTGCCCTATACTCGAACAAGCCAATACTTTGACAAAAACATATTTTAAAGTAAGAACCTTTAAACGATATATAAAAAAATACGATAAAATAAATACGTGGTAAAGAGACAACACTTAAACGAGTTTTAGACCCATTAAGACGATATTTAATTATTTTCTTATATTTTAACGTTGGCATGTCCATAATGCATAGACAAATAATACAGTAATTATAACTCACAAACTAACCAAATATTTTTATACACTAATCAAACAAGTGTAAATTGAACAAATGAAAAAATGATAACATTTGAAGCATGGGAATAAGACCGGGTCAGTTTTGCAAATTTTCAAGAATTAGGTCTATTTTCGCAAAGTTAGCAGTTTTGGGGGTCATTTACCTCCATTCTCTCAATAAATATTAAAAACAGAAAAAAAAACAAATTGAAAATATAAAAACTGGGTGGTGCGAACAAAGAGAGGAAGAAAGAGGAGGCGCCAGATCTTCCACTTAGCTCCGACCCCGATCGCCACTTCCGCCGCCGCCGCCGCTCCTAGCGACCATTAGAAGCTCGCCGCGCCACCTCCTCTTCACCGATCCAAGGAGCGGACTTGCCTTGAACGCCCAGGTATTTTAATTTTTAGGGTTTCTTGCCCAGATATCTGATCCGGATTCCGGGGAATGAACACCTCCAGGCGAATTCGTAATAGCCATAGATCTAGGGCATGTATGAATATCTATTGTCCAATTTTGATTTTGATTTGCATCGCAAAATCTCAGGACTGCCACAGGTCGAGAAACGATGATTGGAGCAGGGAAGATGAAGCAGTACTCCAATGTCCTGGATAAACCCCTCAGCAAGGGCAAGCAGGAGGTGAGGTTTTCTTTGCTTAGTTGATATCGCACAAGCTAGTGAAATTCAATTTAACTACCTGGCTATAGCAGCAATGAGAAGGTTTTCTTTGATTAGTAACCTTTCCGGCTCTAATATGCAATGTTGTATTCCAAATTGCAGGTCAGTTTGAGTGCATTTGCCTTCTTGTTTTCTGAGCTTGTTCAGTACAACCAGACCCAGGTCGACAACATTGCTGAGCTTGAGAGGAGGTCAATTAGCTTAATATTACTATTGGTTATTCATGGGATGAATAAAAGATCCTGGTTATATTATATGTTGTTTATATAATTTTTTCTCAAATTTTCTTTGATGAATGATGTGCAGGTTGGAGGATGCAGGCTATGCAGTTGGTGCTCGAGTCCTAGAACTTCTTTGCCACAGAGAGAGGGTAAAGTATACGTCCTACTGTTCAAATTTGGGTGACATATACAATCTCCCAATCATATTCTGCTTTCGCAATTCAATTATATTTTATCTGTGTATATCCAGTTGCTGTCTACAATGTACAAGAGAATGAAATCCAAAAGTTATATGGCTATATTCAGTACTTGTTACTTATATGCACACTAACCTGTAGTTGCGATTTGAAGAACTTCCGTTTTGATTCCACAGGGAAATAGAAGGGAAACACGTCTATTGGGTATTTTATCATTTGTGCACAGCACTGTGTGGAAGGTGTTATTTGGCAAGGTTAGTATAGTGTTGCTTCAAAGAGGCATTATATGATTAGAGGACCCCCTTTGAGTTTTTGGGATATTTTGGTTCTTTAATCTATTTTCCTGCACACGAGTATTGTTCTCTCTGTTTCTCATGTAGTCATGTAGCGTTGTCTCCTATTTATGTGAACATTTGGTGGACACATAATCACATTACTTGAGAATGCTATGCTCATTTTCTTTAATAACTTATTATGCAGCATTGTTGTTCCTAACTTCATCTTTGATGTAAACCAAATCAGCCAACCACTTGTAGCATTTTCATTTGAGTGCTCCTTTCTGAATGTTGGAAGTGGCCATTTTCTTGTCTTAGTAATACTCCTTATTGTTTAAAGCTTGTAGAATATTTTATAATTGGTCTGTATTTGATTGATAAGTGTGAGATCATCCTGGTTTTGTTTGATCTCAAATTTATTCTTGATATGCATCAAATATGTTTATGTAGGTATTTTTTTTATACATCTACTATGTGGAACAAACCATGTGCCTAGCAGACAACAGATGCATACAAGAAACTACTTACCGATTTACCATAGTCATTGTTTGAGTTGACTGGTTCATATGGTGGACACGCTTAAGAGAATTATCTTGCTGCAGAATTTTTCCAGAATAATTTACTGGCTCATTTATGTCCTTTCAGGTTGCAGACTCACTGGAGAAGGGTACTGAACATGAAGATGAGTACATGATCAGTGAAAAAGAGCTTCTTGTCAATAAGTAAATGCATCATTAGTTTGTGAAGTCCACAATTTTGTTTCATGTTGATGTGAAAGCTTGTGTTTGGAGCTGAGATGTCGATCTTTTGCTAGGTTTATATCCATACCAAAAGACATGGGTGCCTTTAACTGTGGGGCATTTGTCGCTGGAATAGTGAGGGTATGCCTTCTTTAATCTGTTAACTGGCTCTCTTTGCAGAAGAGTCTGACATGTAATTCTTTCTATTGAAGGGTGTGTTGGATGGTGCGGGATTTCCTGCTGTTGTGACAGCCCATTTTGTTCCCGTGGATGGTCAGTTGCGACCTAGGACAACTATTTTGATAAAATTTGCCGAAGAGGTAAAATAATATTACTTGCTTTTATGTTTTAGTTGTGTTCCATATGCCCTGCTATTGTTTATCCTAGTTCATAATGTACAGCTTTGCCTTATAAAGAGAGATCATAGACAGATTGTTGTTAGCCTTTCATGAATCAAAACCAGTTTTCTCGCCGACCCACATAGTCATATACTGATATCCTTGGATGCTTTATTCATTGCTCTTTCTAGCCAGATTATGGTTTTACCTAGGAATTTCTTAAGCTGCACGCTATTGACCTGTAAGATTTTCTTTGCTTCCTTCCGGGTGGTTATTTAGGACTTTTCACTGGGTGCTGTTTCCATGGAATTCTCCCAATGAACTTTATCTAGAGTTTTCAAAGCCTGCCTCACTAGCCCCAAAAATTTATTTTTTATTTTGTATTTTTTCTTAAAAATGAATTAGGGGGAATGGGAAACTGAAACTCTATGCCTCTATGGGAACAACACCCCTTCTCATCACATATTTTGAGCATGACCTATCAACATTTGCAGCTGTTTTTCGGCATCTTCATTTTTGTACCTTATGCTGTCTTGTTTTCAGGTTCTGATAAGAGAAGCAAGATTGGGATGATACCAAGAAGAATCTCAAGCTGCTGAACCACACTGTGTCAACAGCCCATTACCTTACACATCCAGAGGGTCATACCGGAGAACAACAGAACAAGCTAGTGTGTTTGAATCCCAATTGGCTAAGAACTTGTTGCTCAAAGAAATTTGCAGCTATGAAGGCTACTAGTCTAATGCTGCACATGTGTTGCTTTTATACCACCACTAGCATGTGAATGGAATGCATGAATGGGGATGCTGATGATTGTATTCTGAGGGGACATCATTGTTATGTTTGCATTATGTTATGATTTTAGACCAAACATGTTTCTTTGGTGAGGAGGTTGCTTGATTAATCATTGATGCATCAGGATTCAAGTGGATGTTGTCTTCTGTTTTCTACTTTATAGGCTAAATTAAATAAATACCCCAACCTTTTGGGAGGTGTAAGATTAACGCCCGATGCCCCCACCCTTTGCATTTGCATAGGTAAAAAAATGCCACAACCTTTGCACCCATGTTAAAGCAGTACCCTACAAATAAAAATCATTGAAAAAGCCAGTTCTAAGCTGTGACAATTTGGTTTTTCGGGATACCCATTTGGGGCAGGGACCGGTGCATAAAAAATTGGAATGATAACGTCCATCAAAAATTGGAAAGAAGTTATCAGACAAGATCTTAGCAACTTTGTGCGAGCTAAAATTGAGTGTTTTGTTTATGATGCACGGTTGCTGGTGTTTTGTTTATGATGCACATGAAGATCAATTCTGTTTATGCAACTGAAGATCAACTTTCTTCAAATGAAGATTGAGTTTGTATATGATGCACAGTTGCTGGTGTTTTGTTAATGCAACTGATTTAGGACAAACAATTAACCTAATTTTGCCTGCCCCAATGAAAATCAATTTTTTTTGTTCCAAAACGGGTTCGTGTCATTTTGTTGATATCAACATTCAACGATAGCTTTTGGCTAGAGGGAAGAAAATACGTGGAAGTTTTCATTACCTTCACCAATATATAAAGGTATATAAAATCCCCTTTTTTAAAAAACAATGGAAAATGAAATGTTCCCACATCATCGATGGGTTGAAAATAAGAATATATATATAAAGGTAAATAAAAACTTGTATCGGTATAATATTATCCCACATCGGTTAATATAATCAATAATAGATATAGTTGTGAGTATATTAGAGGAGAGTTTATCATTTCCATCATCATTGTGTATCCATTTTATCAAGTACGTCTTGATGGATATGAGATATTTCTACACATCATGGAATCATAAGAGGTAAATCTTCATCTATGATTTTTTATTTATTTATCCATTTATGTTTATCTTCTTTAATGTAGTTTTATTATGCTTTAGATTTTGTTCGAGAAATTAAGTACTGTAGTAGTTTTAATTACACTAGGGGAGTAGGCCTGTCAACGGGTCAACCCGTGACCTGATGGGTTTGGCGGGTCAGTGACCCGGCGGGTCCAGGACAAACAGGTCAAGGGTCAGGCCAGGTTCGGGTTAGGGTCGAGTTATTTTCAACCCGGCAATTCGGCGGATCATGACCTGATGGGTCAACCCGACGGGTCCGACCCATGACTCGTGACTTCCTTAATTAATTTTTAAAAAAAGCTATAATATATTTATAATAATAATTATATTATAAAAATAAACAAAACTAGAATTTATATCTATAAAATATAAATATAAATTCATATTAATATGCAAATCATATGCAAATGCAATATGTAATGCATGGTAAGATTTATCATTTGTTTATCTCTTTTTACAGAGTAGGATAATCCCACTCACGTATCCTCTCATTTCCGATGTGGGACAAAAAATCTCTCATTTTCAATGTGGGACGAAAAGATGGAACTTATTCACCAACACTCTCTTCCTTTCACATATTCATATTCACTTAGTTGTTTTTGTTAAATTATATTAATGGTTATCAATATTTTCATGTTATTTCAAATAAATCCATAACCTTATATTTATTTCATTGCTGAATTGTATCTTTTTTAACCTTATATTCACTTAGTTGTTTGTGTGATTTATTAAAGCCATCCTATTTCGTCCTATTAAAAAAGATGCAATTCAACAATAAAAATACATATAAGATTATGGATCTATTTGAAATAACATGAAAATATTGATAACAATTAATATAATTTAACAAAAACTACTAAGTGAATATGAATATGTGAGAGGAAGAGAGTATTGGTGAATAAGTTCCATTTTTTTTTGTCCCACATTGAAAATGAGAGATTTTTTGTCCCACATCGGAAAAGGAGATAAACAAATGATCAATCTTAACATGCATTACATATTGCATTTGCATATAAGTTGCATATTAATATGAATTTATATTTATATTTTATAGATATGAATTTTAGTTTTGTGTATATATTTTATTTATATTTATAATTATAATATTTATATTTATAATATAATTTTTATAACTATAAATATAAATATATATTCTAGTTTATATTTATATTTATAATGTTTATAATAATAATGATTATAAATATATATTATAGTATAATTTTTTAAAAAGATTTTTTTTATTTTGTTGGGTCGACCCGTGACCCACCTCTCCACGGGTACGGGTCATGACTTCCCCGACCCGTGACCCGTCGGGTCCGATCCTTCAACCCGGCGGGTCTGACCCGTGGACAGGCCTACTCCCTTTTAAATATAATCATGATTTATGATTTATTCTTATGTGTATGTGGTAATGCTTATTTTACATTTAAATGTAAATAATGATGGTTTTAAATTATTATAGATAAAATGTGGTGGATATATATTCAGTAATATATTGCATTCTTGATACCTTTAATAGGTTTGGAGTGGACTTGGATGATGAAGTTTGGACGCTATTCATTGCATTTCAAAGAGAAACCCCCCTGATTTTTCACCACAGGCATGGTTATGACTAATAAGAGGTATATATTGTTCTATATACTGATAGATAGATTTATATTTGCTTACCATTTCGAAATATTTCATTTTTCAACCTTTCATTCATAAGTGATTATACACACAAATTCCTTTTTTAACATTTCAAAACGAATGTTTAAATGTTTAATTTGTATTTTTTTTACAAACTTTTAATTTATAGGCTGTACCCAAAGTTGCTTTTGGTTATTTAGTAATGAACAATTTTAGTTATTAACATTAAATATTGGAATAATAGTATAGAAAACTGAGAATATGTGCCAATTTTTTTATGTAAAAAAGTTATTTTAATATTTCAATCATGATATGAAACTTGAATGCCAATTTCAAATAAGCTTCCTCACATCAAGTTGTTGGGTGAATATTATATAATAAATTAAATTAATGTAAAAAAAAAACAAATAATGTAATTAATAATCAGTGTTTGAAATGAATATTGCCCTAAAATAATGGATTCAGTAGTGAGAATATGATTCTGACTTTTTTTTAACACTATTATAGTATTATGGCATGTAATAAAGTTGAATCTAAATTTTTTAAATAAGCGCCGCCACATAAGTTGGCGGATTATGGGTGTGTATGGGGTAGTTTTAGTAGTTTTTAAACTACTAAAATGAAGTGGTTAAAATATTAGATGTGTATGGGGCTTGTTTAATACAGGTTATACAGCATATGCTAACAAATCTTCCAAGTTATTTATTTATATATATAGAAAGTACTCGTATATGCTACTACATTATCAAACTTGAAAATAAGCGCCGTCACATTAGTTGACGGATTTAATTGATTTTCCTCCGAACCTTTCAACATTGTTTTTGGTGATTTGATGAATAATGAATAAAGAAGTGACGGTTTCCCATAAAAAAAAATATAACTATTACAGAATATGTTTGAAATGAATATTCAATAAGATCTTTATGTGATGTTCTTGACTTGAGTTTTTCAATTTAATAGGGAGAACTGCGGGAAAAGGTGCAGCTTTTACATGAGGATATCACAAACAACATGTAAGTTTACTTGACAAATCATTATTATTATTATTTTAAATTATAATCTGCAGTTATAATTTTGAGCAAATTTTAAGGGCTTGTTTGTTTGCAGAGTAGAGAATAAGAGTAAAATCAAATAATTTGCATTAATAACACTTCTCTGTTGATGTTGGATAGGTTGATGGAGCCAACAGTGAAAAACCATCCATCCTTGCATTATCTGCAATTCCATCTCGAGGTTTCAGGGAGCTCCATATGCCACTTTACAATGCATATTGGTAATCGGATTGAATGCAGTCCAGTTACATGAAGAGCAATGCGTCAAAAGTCTTGGCAATGTAGGAGTACACTTGGGTTTCACCAGGCTTGCTGCTAACAGCTTTCCAGGATGAGCAAACATAAGCTTTCCAGGATGAGCAAACAGAAGCTTTCCAGGATGGACAGACAGCAGCTTACATGAAGAGCAATGCGTCAAAAGACTTGGCGAGTACACTTGGGTTTCACTAGGCTTGCTGCCAACAGCTTTCCAGGATGAGCAAACAGGAGCTTTCCAGGATGAGCAAACAGAAGCTTTCCAAGGGCCATGGAAGACTGCTTTGCGCGACAACGATGCAACATTCGGAGGGAGTGTGTCCATGGTGTTGTTTGATGAGAATATGAGGGAAATGAAGCTGATGTTTCATTTGGATGTTATTCATTGCATTTGAAAAAGATGTAGAGACCTAAATGTATACATATTTAGAGCTTTGCCCTTTGATATATATGTTTGGTATTTAAAAGTTACATTTTTCATGTTAAATGATAAAAATATAATTGTAGGGCTTTTTTGGTGTAAAATTTGAAAAGGTAAATGAAAACGAGATAAATGTTGTGTCTATTTCTAATTAAGATGCCGTTAAAAAAATTTAATTTGCTAAAAAAAATTAATTACTACCCTTATTTCTCAATTTTTTATACAAGAGTTGTTTTATTTTTCTCCTTTTAATCATTGAATAATGGGTAACATATCTCCAGTACCCCTCTCATCATTATCCCTCCTTTTATTTTACATGAATTAAGTTGCATGAAGATATATAAATTTTCTTTTCCATGTTAATATTGTAAATGAAGTGTGGAAATGAATTGGTATATGAAGATATATTTCCCCGCATTTTTAATTATTCAAGTTTTTATTTTCCACATTAGAATGGAAGGACAAGGAAGTGATATGAATAATATGATGTCTTCTCAAAATAGTTTTTACTGAAGTTTGTGGAATGAAGGTAAATCTTCCCACACCTTTACTTAAGCTTTCATTTCCACATCGGAATAAGGTGAAGGAAGCAAGTGGCATTCCCCCCGATAAGGTAAGAATTCGAGGGTCAGATAGACCTGTCTTGAGTGGCCGACAAAGTCGATAGACGACGAACCGTCAAACATACAACTTAGATGACGAACCGTCAAACATACAACTTAAAATAGTAAGGTGCAATACAAAAAGTGACAAACAAACAGATCTAAGCGAACAAATTAACCTAACCCGAATACGCTGAGAATAACATAGACTATGACCTGACGCCAACCGCCACCAAACACTGACATCGTTGGGCAACAGTACATCAGGAGTCATAGTGGACAGGGAAAACGAACCTCCAAGGAAATTTCCGGATCACGGAGTTGTCTCGATTCACACCGGCTCGACCCTAGTCAGACCCGACATCGGACGTTAGAGCCCAACTAAGACTAGGAATGCCACGAACACCTAGAGATGTTGTCAATAACCACCGTAGTAAAACGCACCCGAAAGCCCTTTCGGGATTTTATCGAGGCCCTTACAAGATTTAGTTTAACCCTTTTAGGTGGATTTGTAAATGTATATATATAGAATTTATGATTTTGAGATATTTTAAACTCTTTGAAAAAAATCTAAAATTTGTCCAGATTTCAAACTAATGAAAACATGGATTTTTTGGGCATCTTCATAGCAGATTATTTACTCAATAGTCATAGATCTTGAAATTAGCTTTCTAACAAGTACTTAAATGCCGTAATCAAACAACCGAAACTTCTATTTTGGCAAAAATATCGAGGATGTATCTGTAACTCATATTGTGATAGCAATCGACAAGATCTACTTTTCAGGGCTTTCGGTGGGTATTTTATGGACGTCTTACCTTGAATAGCCTCACAACATCTTTAGAGAAAATAATTTTCGTTATTTATTTTTTTGAGATTTTGAGATATATTCGTGGACAAATCATTTGGAAAAAATCTAAAATTTGTCTATATTCCAAACTAATGAAAACATGAACTTTTTTGAGCATTTTTAAGGGAGATTCCTCTTAAGACGTCTAAAGTAAAATCATAGATCTTGATGTTAGCTTTCTAAAGAGTAATCAAATACCGCATTCAGACAAACGCAACTCCTGTTTTGGCCAAAATACCGAGCATTTATCCGTAACTCATATTGTAAGTCATCAACATGACCTACTTTTCGAGGATTTTTCGACTCCCAGGTAGGTGTTTTTATGGACATTTTCCCTTGAATTGGATCACACACTGTCTAAAAAAATGATTTAAAATTTCCATAATTTTTTTTGAGATTTTGAGATATTTTCATGGACTAACCTCTTAGAAAAAGTCTAAAATTTGGTCATATTTCAAACGGATGAAAACATGATTTTTTGGGGCATTTTCAAGTCAGATTTCTCACAAGTATATGCAATAAATATAATTAATATAGATGTTAATTTTTAACTCAAAATAAGAAATAAATAAAATAAAAATAAAAATATTATTATGAGCGGGCCGGGCTGAGATTGAATAACGTCCAATGCCCAAACGGGTCGATTATATGGGCTTGGGCCAATGCAAGCCAGGCCCAGATGACTTGGATGTGACTTATGCTTTACTCTAATGTCGTTTATGATAATTTCTCTGTTGCGGGTTAAATGCTTGCATTTGATCTAATATTAATCGAATGTTGCAATTCCAGTGCCTTTTTAATTGTATTTTAATTTGAAATAATGAAACGATAAATAATATCTTTTGAATTAGGTGAATATTTAAAATGGATAAAAATTCATCTGCATTACACCCAAAATAATATGGGTGAAAAAGTCCGTATTGCATAACACAAATTCTTTTCCAGACGTTTGGATTGGGGTTTTCGAGTCAGTTCATGTTTTTCATAACCTATTAAAAAAATCGATCATTAGTATTTCCCACCACGTAACTTTTACTAATTCATTACTCCAACCGTTCGGAAAAAAAAATATGTCATTTATTATTCTCATATGTTTTCTTAAGATGCTAAAAACCATATAAAAAATTTTATAAAAAAAATTAATAATTTCGTACTTATTAACAATAACTACAAAACTTTTAATAAAAATTTATGGAAAAATATTTTATATAGTTTTTTTTATCATTTTAAAAAATGTATATAAATAGCAAATGATACAGTATATTTTAACGAACGTAGTACTAAGTAATATTTTTTAAAAAAAATTAACTCGATTCTATGCTTCTATGACTAACTTCAATGGTTGTGTGCTAATGTCTAAATGTGCATTTTTTTGACATTTTTGAGCTCCATTGGTTGATTTTGGGGTGCAAATGTGCACATTTGAGCATGTAATGTGCAAATTTGAGCACATCACCCCCCCATGTGCAAAAACTTTTTCAAAAAACAAGACAATCTTATTGGTGTGTTTTTTATGATTTTTGTTTTCTTTTTTCTTTTAAATTAATTGTATTTGAATGGTGTGTAAAAAATATACATTTGACCATTGGAGCAAAATACCAAAAAGTAAGGTATATTTTTACACACTTTGTTTAAATGTATACATTATAGATAAAACCATTGTGGATAGTCTAACCGAGATAAAACGAAAAAATAAAGAGGTTAAACATTTGGATAGTCATTTATAATGTATAGTATATTACGGAGTATAATATATTACTCCATATGTAATATACTCCTAGATAATTAATAATTCTATATGTCTATATGGTTATACTTATGGGATAGTTTACTGGGCACATAGTTTTTCCGATTTTGGCATATTATTTGTCCCTACCGGTACTAGTGGGGACCTGTGGGAGTACTGTACAACTACAAGAGATGAATCAACGGTGGAGATGAGATGGTTGAGTTGAAGAATCAACGGTGGAGATGAGAGATGAGAACGGGATCCCTTGACTGCCTCACGAAGACCGTGACACGTGCTCCGTTTAAAAATTTTCCGTTCAACGAGACGGTCAGATTTGAGTTTCGTCACACACTTGTCTGAAGCATGAATACCGCGACACGTGCCCCTGCCCCCCTCCCTATATCTTTTTCTATGCTTCTGGCGACATGCTCTCTCTAATTTTTATGGTTATTTTCAGTTTTCTATTTGATTTCTACGACTAATTTTTATGATTAATTTCAATCAAATAGAAGATGTGAAATCAACGTTGGTAATATAAGGAATTCACACTTTGCATGTAGGTTGGTAAGGAGATTAATTGGTTTTAGGATGGAACTATATCCGTCTTATGCAATCAGCTTAATTAGTATAAGGACCGTTCGGGCGTGATTGGTTTTAAGATGGAATCTCATTGGTCTTTTGTGCTCAGCTTGGTTAGCGCTCCAACGTATGACTCCCTACGTTATATATGACCTACCGGAATTTAACATTATCCATTCAAAAATATAACTTTTTTTCCCATTTTTACAGAGTTAAAAATTATACAAAATTTTAAAATTTTATTTTTTTCCTATAATTTTATACTTCATTCAATTTAAAATATAAGTTGTTTGACTTTTTCAACGCGTTTTTTAAAGAGCTAGTAACTTTATAAATATTTGTAACTTTTTTTTTATCAATTGTTTAAAATAATGTTATGTTATTAATCATAAGTATAAAATAATTTTTTAAAAAATATAATACTCCGTATAATATAATATAATATTTTTTTAGATTTTTTAGCTCTTAAAAACGTATCTGAAAGTAAAAAGACCTATATTTTGTGATGGATGGAGTACTTATTAATAATGTGTAAGAAATTATGTAAAAATATATTATTTTTTAGTTTTTTCACTCCTTATTAAAAACATGTCAAAAAATCAAATAACTTATATTATATTTTTTTAACATAAGGAGTAGTAGGTATCTAATATATATATATCAAATGATTTAAACTATGAAATCAACAAAGTGACTACCACATACAAGCATTGGTTTGAAATGAGGCTAGATAAATGTGCATATTTAGTTACAGGTAAGCTAAAGATATATCATGAGAAATGGCTAGAGGGAACTAAAGAGAACATACAAATAGGACCTACTGTATGTGTACATAGTTTTCTGCCGTTAGAAGTCCCACACCCTTGGCTTCTAATGGCTCGAATAGTGATCAAATGAAAATCGGATTTTGGAATATTAGAGGAGTAGGAACCGGAAATATCTGGTTAGAATTGAAAGTAATGAGGATAAACGACCACATCAATTTAATGGCTATTGCAAAAACCAGAACACGCGCAATTCCAACGGAGAAATCCTGGAAAGCTACAGGATTTAGTAATGCCATTTGGTCAATAGGGGAAGATAGAACGGGAGGAATTGGTTTATTGTGGAATGAGAATACTCTCACAAACGAGACAATAGAGGCTGAAGTGATTCTTCCGAGAGTAATCCGGGTAAAATATAGTTGTCATGACAAAAACTTCACAGGAGTGCTTTTCTTTGTCTATGCACCCCCGCATGAGAGTGACAAACATGCTTTCTGGTCAAACTTCTCAAACATAATCATCAATGAAACC
This sequence comes from Persicaria maculosa, assembly GCA_963922045.1. Taxonomy (NCBI): domain Eukaryota; kingdom Viridiplantae; phylum Streptophyta; class Magnoliopsida; order Caryophyllales; family Polygonaceae; genus Persicaria; species Persicaria maculosa. Next base: position 4,869,075 of record OY998252.1, read on the forward strand.
TTGCCGTGCTTAGTAATAGGGGATTTAAACGAAATAAGTAACAGCAATGAGAAGGTTGGCGGAGTGTCAAATAATGTAACGAGATACAATAGACTAAATCAGTTCAAGAACCAATGTGCTCTATCTGAAATACCCTCTTCAGGGAATCAATTTACATGGAGGAAAAAAAGGGATGGGGAGGATAATATATGGGAAAAACTTGATCGCGTACTAGTTCAACATGATTTCCTTAGCACCTTTCCCGAGCTAGTTACTTTTAATGGGGCTTTTTCGGGATCGGATCACTGCCCCATTTCAATTTCCCTTGACTCTGGGAGACAATTTATCCCACCACCGTTTAAATTTGAGAATATGTGGTTAAATAGAATGGACTATAGGAACATTGTTAAGCAAGCTTGGAGAGTAAGATGTTCGGGCTCAGTAATGTACAGACTAATCTACAAAACAAAAATTTTGAAAAATAAGACAAAGATTTGGAACAAAAACACCTTCGGAAATGTTTTCCGCCAATTACAACAAGTAGAGAATGATTTGATCGCCTTACAAACTAAAAGTGCTCCAAGAACGGTAAAGGAAATCATGGTGGAAAACCAGCTCATAAAGAAGAAAGAACAGTTGCTAAAATTTCAGAAAGAGTATTGGGGACAAAGGGCGAAATCTAAGCATATAAAGCTAGCAGACTCCAACACGGGCTATTTTCACAGAATAGCTTCTGGAAGGCGAAATAGGAAAATAATCAGAAGCATAACTACGGCCTCAGGGACACAAATATTGGGTGAAGATAATATCAAGGAAGAAGTAAAAAACGATTTTGACAAGCGGTTTTCTAAACAACAGATAAATATGAATTTTCTTAACGAGTACCTTGCACTGATTCCCACGGCTATCACAGAAGAGGATAATAATAGCCTCAAACAGCAACCAACGAACTGCGAAATAAAGAATGCTGTCTGGGCTCTGGGAAGAAATAAATCCCCGGGACCGGATGGTATGACAGCAGAGTTCTACAAAGAGTACTGGGATATAGTTGGATGTGATGTCATTAAAGCAATCAAAGCTTTCTTTCATTCTGGTAAACTGCTTAGGCAGATCAACCACACATTCATAACACTACTACCAAAATGTGACAATCCATCTAAGACTGCAGACTATAGACCCATTAGCCTATGCTCGACTATATATAAGATTATCTCAAGAATTCTAACTGAGAGGCTTAAAAAAGTTATAGGGAAACTAATTCACCCCTTTCAAGGCGCCTTTGTATCGGATAGAGCCATACAGGATAATATCCTTATTGCGCATGAGATTTTCCATTCTTTCAAAACACGGAAAGGAACAGAGGGTTGGATAGCGATCAAACTTGATATGGAGAAGGCATATGACAGAGTTGATTGGACATTTACAGAGGCAGTTCTGAGGAAATTTGGTTTTAGTGATCAAGTTATTAAACTAATCATGGAGTGCGTCACAACAGTGTCTTTCTCTGTTCTTGTCAATAACGGGCCTACGGAAGTTTTCAAACCCACGAGAGGACTGAGACAAGGTGACCCCTTGTCTCCGTTTCTGTTTATTATTGGCGCCGAAATCCTAGCTAGAAAGCTAAATGTGGAATCCAACCTTTCGAGATCTGGAATTGGATTTCGGTTTGGCCATTCAGGTCCAAAAATCCCATTTCTTGCCTTTGCAGACGATATCATCATTTTCGCTAAAGGAAACCAATCGAGATGTGAAAGAGTAACTAATATCATCAACGACTACTGTAACCTCTCTGGCCAAAAAGTGAATTATAACAAATCTGCTTTCCAGGCTTCCCCGGGAATACCTTCAGCGCGAATTGCTATCATTGAAGGATGTCTCAACATTGCAAAGCAAGTAAAACTAGACAAGTACCTTGGATGCCCGATTGTCAATGGGAAAGTGAATAAAAATACATTTGAGGAATTAGTTGGACAAGCTACATGCCAATTAGCAAAGTGGAAGGCCGATTCTCTGTCACAACATGGTAGGTCGGTACTCATAAGCTCAAACCTAGCAGCCAAACCACTTTTTACAATGCAAAGTTTCATGCTGCCTGCGTCAATACATTCAACACTTGATAAGGTTAACAGAACCTTTTTCTGGAACAAAGACTTACAGTATAAACCACTAATTGGATGGGACAAAGTATGCAGACCAAAGGCAAAAGGAGGTATGGGGCTACGCAAAACAAAAGAGATGAATGAGTCCCTACAGATGAAACTCATTTGGAAAATTCTGGCGGAACCTGACAATGTGTGGGTACGAATTATTAACCACAAGTACTTAAAATCGGAATTCATTCTCAATTATGATAGGAGAGGAAATGCTTCATGGCAATGGACACAACTCAGGAAAATCATTGAGCCATTTAAGAAAGGATTAGCATGGTCAATAGGGGATGGAAAAACGATCAAATTTTGGAAAGATAAATGGGCACCTGTTAAGGACATCAATTTAGCATGCCGTGACCGAACAAGTATTGATAATGATGAAACTGTGGAACAATATATCTCAAATGGGGCTTGGAAGAGGACGAAACTTGAATCAATTCTGGAATACGAGGTGGCACAACAAATTGCAAACATCCCCTTACCGGTCACTCAAATACAAGATAGGATGTATTGGTGGCCGGATAAGAAAGGATGGTTCACAACATCAAGTGCATATAAAATGATAACAAAGTCAATAGAATTAACAAACGACGTGAACGACTGGATTTGGAAACTCAACGTTCCCCCAAAGATCAAGAATTTCATGTGGAAAGTCTGCCACAATGGACTACCAACTGCTGCACGACTATCTAGAAGAGGAGTTGACATTCCCCCGTACTGTTCGGTCTGTGATCATCATGAGGAAGATACTATTCATATGCTATTTGAATGCAAGTTTTCGATGTGTTGCCCAAATTTGACCAATGACATAAGGTCAAAGATTAAGGATAAGATTAGAGAGTCAAGGAACACTGAATCAATAATGGCTTTCACTGCAGGACTACTGAACGGCCAACAAAGAACACGACTGGCTTTTCACTGGTGGACCATCTGGTTATGTAGAAACAAATTAATCTTCCAACAACAACAACTTCCGAATACAGAGGGTTTCTTGCGAATAGTTAAATCCTTTGTCACTGAATGGGAAAAGGCAAACAGGTTCTCAGAATGTGAAACTACTGCCATCAGAAGTACAGGAAATAGGAACCCACATAACATAAGGAGAAACCAAAAAGGCAAATGGAAAAAGCCACCTTCGGGTAAATGGAAACTAAATTTCGACGGTTCGGCATCCGCTAATAGACAAAGCTCTGTAGGGTATATTATCCGGGACAACAAAGGTGAAATAACTGCCCTAGGAGGAAAAATCATTGGGCAACACAAACCATTAATGGCGGAAGCACTTGCACTGAGAGAAGGAATCCTTAGGGCCCGTGAAATGAGAATACCCAATCTCGTTATTGAAGGCGATTCTCTAATAATCATAGACCATTTGAGAAACAAAATGAGGTGCCCTTGGGAAATAGAGCTGATCATGTCTGACGTTAGCTCTCTCATATCTGGGTTCTGCGAAGTGTCGTACTCCCACGTCCTTCGTAGCGGCAATGCTGTAGCAGATAAGGTTGCACACCTTGCTATGGTTGCCCCCAACAACTCTTTTCACAACCATCCAGGTCTGCTTGACCTCATCCGCAAGGATGCTATCGGGTAGCACTATGCTCTCGAATTCTTACCAAATCAAAAAAAAAAAAATATATATATATCAAATGATTTTTTTCATTTCCTAAACTTTTATACTTGTTTCTACCCGAGTTCATGGATAGTCATTTTGTTAAATATTAATAACAATTTGTCATTGAGGAATGACTCATGTCAATCCTGCTTTAGTGCTTTATCTCATATTGGTCACGTTGAGAAAAAAAAAACATTAGTTCAATGAAATCGAAATAATTAAGAGGCAATTCAAAGTAAGATTGAAAAGGTTATGAATAATAGACTATTTAATATTTATCAGAATGACTAAAAAATGGACTCATAAAATTCTGTTGCTCATCGTATACAACAGAACATAAGGAAATGGAAACAAACCAGTCAGAAGGATGTTAAAACAAATAATAAAGATAAACAAAAATACTCTAGGTGGACTAAACCACCTAATGCCGTCTACAAAGAAAATGCAGATGGCTCAGACAGAGCCCCTAATGACTATCATGTCGGGGGGCATCATTAGGGACAGTATGAGCCAGGTAATCGATAAATTTCACCAGGAAGGATGGAAATGATCTATTCTTCAGATAGAAGCGGATGCATTATGCTTAGGATGCAATGAGCCTTGGACAAAGGACTAACGGAGGTGATCATTGAAGGTGACAATCTGAAAGTTGTGGATGCGATAAATGATCGCTCTAAGACCGATTGGGAGATCTACAGAACCATCGAGAAGATCAATCTGCTGAAAAGAAGTTTTGAAAAAATGAGTTTCGGCATTGCTACAGAGAATCAAATGCAGCAACTGGTTATATTGCTAAGACTAAGAAGCTAGGTCTGTAATTTGTCAACTCTCTCCTTACATGGGGACCTTATTAACATCAATTTTAAGGATGATCAAGAATGAACCCTGCGTTGCCAGGACATTCTATTATTTGCCTACTGTAAAAAAATTTAACAGAATGACTATCCATAAATTTTGATAGAAATTTTAGATACATTACCGATATGAAACTTTTGGGAGCAAGAAATAAATATACAATTTTTTATTAGTAATTACTCTCTCCGTTAGGGCTGTTCATTGGCTCAAAACCGATCCGAACCTGGCCAAACCGAACCGAACCGAAAACCGAAATTCTAAAAAATGAAAACCGAAAACCGAACCTAAACTAATAGGTTTGGTTCGGTTTTTTACCGGTTTGGCTTAGATTCGGTTCGGTTATAACCTAAGTGAACCGAACCCAATTTTATGTCTTATAATTAAAGGAAATATAGCAAGTTTATTATCGCTTAATAAAATCTAACGTTTATTATTATTATTATTATTATTATTATTATTATTATTATTATTATTATTATCATCCTTGTTTCAAAATAAAATTCCCACAAAAGGGCTTAATTTTACTACTACATATGGTGGGTTCACATAGTCACAGACTTACATTTATATAGACAACAGTACCAATTAAAGAGACTTTGTGACTTTATATGATTAGTGGAGATCTTCTAAACACTGATGAATATTACAAATTTCGGTTTTTTCGGTTTTAACCGAACCGAGTCCAAACCGAACCTAAAACCGAAAATGAAAATTCCTTGAACCGAAAACCTAAACCGAAACATCTCGGTTCGATTAGGTTCCGGTTATTTCGGTTCGGTTCGGCCCAAAAATTCGGTTCAAACCGAATTTGAACAGCTGTCGCTTTACTTTTTGATACATTTTTTAACGACCTAAAAACTATATAAGTATAATATGTTAAAAAATTAATAATAAATTTAATATTTTATAGATTTTTTAGGGCTTAAAAAACGTCTAAATAAAAAGTAAAATGATTTCTATTTTAAAATGAAGGGAGTATAATTTACCAATTATTCACGTTTGGAATTGGAACAAACAAAAATTTACCAAAATAAAAAACAAAGGGCTTTTATATTGCATGAATTGTAGTTTTTGTTTTTTTGCATGAATTGAAAGGCAGAAAAAGTGAGTATTGTTGAATTACTTAAATAAGTATTGATCGAAATTTGAAAGACAACAAACAGTTTAAAATATAAATCGAACGGATACAAATAGGTGGATTAATTATGATAGGTCCTTTTCAGCTCCCACTGCAGGTTTTTTTTATCTGATTATCAAATATAACATACCACTTTCAATTTGAAGCTTTTTAGTAATTATAGTATCAAATTATCATGTCAAAAACATTTGAAGTGACGAATCTGTATTCAATATTCAAACGTTCATATATAACTACTCTATCGTGACAACTTGTAAAATAAATGGAATCATAGATCTATCGCGACGACTCTTAAACCAATCATCCATCATCCAACACTGCCAAAATCAAAATCAATATAATATGTTCACCTTCAAAACAATGAATTCCGGTTTGAGAAAGAGAGATTGAGGGAGAATTCGAATGACAGTGCACTCGAAAGATTGATCAAACAATGAAGAACACAGATGAAGCTTTTAAACCATCAATGGAGATGACTTTATTGATGAAAACTGGAAAACAATGAGTTCATGTTATGAGATCTTAATCTCACTTATTACACTCAGAGCATATATACGAAGAATGGAAAATTGCGGGCTACAACAACCCTCTAACCGCCGGCTCTTCTATCCACTGTCCATTTCACTCTTGATCGAACGGTTGTGCTTGCTTGTCAAAGCTTGCCTCTGGATTGCTGACATGGCAGTGTGAGACGTCGTCGTTTTGCTGGTGCCTCCTTCTTCCTTGCTGTGCATAGAGACATCCTCCGTTAACCAAGGCGACGTCCAAGAGAATGAGAAGCTAGGTACAAAACGAAACTATAGTTAGTGAGACCGTATAGCTCTTGTAATCATCCACCATATATACGTCAAAAAACCACACTGTAGTTCAAGTATATTGGCTTCAGAGCCACCTAGAAGTTTTAGATGGCTCTGAAGCCAATATACTTGGACTACAGTGTGGTTTTTTTACGTATACATGGTGAAAAAATAGTATCCTACTGCGAAGGAAAAACTTAGAAAATAACCCAAAATACAAGGGATTAAAACCTCTCACGCACGATAGCTTAAACTTTTGTAATGAATTTGAATAAAAATTCCCAGAATCTAACCACAATCCATGGTGGGCTTCTGCTGTTTCTGTTTGCTGCCCATAACCCAATATATGCCGACCCCATCATCAACCATTGCGGAGTAATTTTGATTAATTAATTATATCATATTAATTAGTACTAATAATTTTCATAAATTTGAGTTATAATCCAACACTATACCAGGAAGAGCATTGAGATGCATCATTACTCGCATGGGCCTCTCAAATTTTCATACGTTATTTTCTATGGATTTTTTTAATCAAAACATCTCCACTTAATCTTTTAAATAAAGTTACTCTAATTTTATTATTTTTTCACTTTTTTTTTATCAAAATATAATTTTATCAAAATAACATATATATATATATGTATATGTATATGTATGTATATTTTTTCTTACATAATGGTATTTTAACAATATTAAAACTAAAATAATTGTTATTTTATAATATAAATTATAAGACTTATTAAAATATCAATTTATAAAAAAAATATACAAATATATGTTATTAAACATATACAATATAAATATAAAAAAGGGAGGATTTGCCAAATATACAAATATGAAGGCCAAATTAGCCAAATATACAAGATTTTGGGAATTTTGCAAAACTATACATCCCAATTTGCCCCCCCTTCCCCCGTGTGCCCCCCTCTGTGCCCCCCCGCCAGTTTTTTTTTTTTTTTTTTTTTTTTTTTTCGCGCGTCAGTGCTGACGTCATCGTCGGAAATGCTGACACCGTTTACAAGGATGGGTTTTTTTTTTTTCGCGTGTCAGTGCTGACGTCATCGTCGGAAATGCTGACACCGTTTACAAGGATGGTTTTTTTTTTTTTTTTTCGCGCGCCAATGCTGACGCCGACGTCGGGAATGTTGACGTCAGCAATGCTGACACCGTTTACAAGGATGGGTTTTTTTTTTTTTCCGCGTGTCAGTGCTGACGTCAGCAATGCTGACACCGTTTACAAGGTTGGTTTTTTTTTTTTTGCGTGTCAGTGCTGACGTCATCGTCGGAAATGCTGACGTCAGCAATGCTGACACCGTTTACAAGGATGGTTTTTTTTTTTCGCGCGCCAATGCTGACGCCGACGTCGGGAATGTTGACGTCAGCAATGCTGACACCGTTTACAAGGAAGGTTTTTTTGTTGTTTTTTTTCGCGCGTCAATGCTGTCACCGTTTACAAGGAAGTTTTTTTGTTCCACGCGTCAATGCTGACCCCGACGACGGGAATGTTGACATCAGCAATGCTGACGCCGTCTACGAGAATGCTGACGCTGACGACAATGACGTCGGGAATGCTGACGTCAGCATTGCTCACACCCTCTACGAGGATGCTGACGCCGACAATGATGACATCGAAGATCGATATATTTGACGTATTAAGTCATTAAAAATATAAAAGGGGGAGAACAAAAAGACAAAAGAAGTGTTCTACCAAAAAAAAAAAGAAATGAATATTTTATTTTATTTTGTAGTGAGAAACAAGAAATAACGGTAAACAATTAAAACAAAGAATTTTTCGATGCCGACGATGCTGACCTCTTTCCTCATCCATCTCTTATATTGCAAAAACGATGTCAGCAAATATATACCTACACAAAAATATGCATAAAAACGATATCAGCATTAAAAAATAAGTATAAAAACGATGTCAACACTAAGAAATAAACCAATTTTTAAGGACTCAAGCATGCAATTATACCTACATATATAATATACAACTAAAAACGCTGCCAGCACTAAAAAACAAACTATTTTTTAATGATTCAAGCATACATATATACCTAAAGAGCAAACTAAACAAGCTAATAAAGACCATGTCAGCACGAGGACATACCTTCAATCTGATGATGTACTCCTCTTCCTTCTCGACAAAGACCATGTCACCGAATCGCTCAAAATCACTTTACATCCTTCCTTCTTCATCTCTTATATTGCAAAAACGATGTCAGCACATATATACCTACATAAAAATACGCATAAAAACGATGTCGACAGTAAATAATAAGCATAAAAACGATGTCAGCACTAAAAAATACGCATAAAAACGGTGTCAGCAGTAAATAATAAGCATAAAAACGATGTCAGCACTAAAAAATACGCATAAAAACGATGTCAGCACTAAAAAAACCATTTTTTAATGACTCAAGCAACAGTAAATTATTTGCTGACATGAATTAAAAATCATTAAGCAACAGTAAATTAAAAATGGTGTTGAATATCTCCATTCAACACCATTTCACACAAGACCAAACGCAGCAAAAGGAATTAAAATTCACCAACAGGAGAACCAAGGATGCATATAAATTCAGTGGCAGGAAACAGAGAATTGGCAAGGTACTTGAATTGTATTAAACTAGTTACATCTAAGTCCATATATCATCCATATCATAATACAATTAGGTTTGGCCGGAGCATGTTTCAATTGAGCAGTCCATATCCAACTAATCAAATACTTCAATTTTAATCGAATTCCTTCAATTTGTCTCGTTACCTTTCTAAAAAGCAATCAAGAAATTAACGATAAACAGTTGAAAAAGCATACAGATTAGAATAAGTAAACCCTAAGAGTGAGGGTTCTACGCATAAATCTCCAAATTTCTAAACAGCCAAGGGAATCGAGCAATTATGAGACTAGAAAGGAACGAAAGCAAAACTTATTCAAAAGCTCAGCAGAAAGGCTTACTATATCGATTTGGGTGAGATGATTTCCAGAATGTAATGAATGAGAAATGGAATGTCCATTTCTATTCAAATCCATGTCAGCACATCACAGAAGATAGATTGCAGGTCGAAGCGATTGCAGAAGAGGTTGCATACCATGTCAGCAACGAATTCACCGCTTCGGAAAGGAAGAGGAACAACGAAATCACGTCCTCGGTAGGAGCAAATGAACTCCAGTAACGCCTAATCCATTGGAGAAATGGATCGATTTCGCAATTGATGAGGAGATCGGTGCCGCTCATCCTCAATTGAACAACTGATTAATCGAACTCCAGCTGCAATTACGTCGGAGACCGATTCGAATTGGAACCTGCAATTGAACAACTGATTAATAAGAGCAGATTCAGTGCATATAGAATTCGGAAACGACGACGCTGAGCTTTCAAGAGGAGATAGAGAATACCTAATTCCAAGCCTGCAATGCCCCCTTCGATTCATTCATCTGTTTTAATTTTGATGCTACTCAGCTCCTTCCTTTGAATCCCACCGCCGCTGACGTCGGAGGCGGACTGTTACACGCCACGGTGAAGCTTCGCCGCGCTCGGAGGAGAAGATGTGTTCATCTACTGCAATCGTCACCTCCAATCTCGACCTCCCTTCCCTGACTTCTCGAGCCCTAGATCTTCAACGAACGACGAATTTGAAGCCCTGACTTCTCAGATCTTCGATCTGAGCCGGTTGAGCGAGAGAGGTAAGCGACAAAGGCGCGCAAGGGGTGAGGAAGGTGTAGATCTCGGATCCGATCCATCTCCGTCGGCGGAGGAGAGTGCGAGTGGAACCAGATCTGGTGGTTCTCCGGTGGCCTCCCTCTGTTGTCGCCGGATCTGGTCGGGAGAGGCCGGCGGTGGCGGACCTGGCAACGAACAGGCGGCGCTGGGAGACAAACGGCGGTGGCGGATCTGGTGGTTCTTCTTCTTGTGCTTCTTCGGCCGGATCGCGGCGCCCTCGCGGATTGTCTCGAGGTGAGGACTGAATTCGGTTGAGGAATCCGTCGAGAAGCTTCTCGATCCATAAGGAGATGGAGAGCTCCGGCGAGGCTAGATCCAGAAGAACGAGGCGATGCAATCTCCAGAAGAATGAGGTGAGGCGAGAGGGAAGAAGAACGGGGAGGTGAGCGGTTGCGGCTAGGGTAAAATTAGTGGTGCATACTTTTGTAATTTTTACACAAACGTATATATTTGGCTAATTTGGCCGAAAATTTTATCACTAAAAAATACCTTAAAAAATTTGTGTAACAACAAAGGTCTCATTTAGGGATGACAATTTCACCCGCACCTGACTCGAACCTGAATCACCCGGCTTGAAAAAGTTGATGAAAACTCGAAAAAAAAAAGCGGGTGAAAAGTGGATGATGGATGGGTGGGTGATGGGTCGGGTTGGATGTGGATCGATGATGATTTTTTCCACCCGACATGTCTTCCATCACCTGCTACCACGTACCCACCACCCATTTATAATATAATATACTATTTGTTTATTTTATTATTATGATTTATGAATAAAAACATATTTTTTTCCTTTTTAATCATAAATCTCTAATATTAGATACGATTCGACATCAAACCTCAAGTGAGATAATAATTGTAATATAATGTTCTACATGTCATTCTGTTTATAATGTTAAAGATACATCACATATATTCTAATATTTGACTTTTATGTATGTTATATGACATAATGTTATTTAAGACTTGTATTTCCTATCAATATAATTTTTTTATTATAGTTTTATGTTGTTTATATGCATTTTAGGATATGATTTTCCTAGTAGATAGAATTTGGATAGTGTATCTTATCTATAAAGATCCTAGTTTATCCTTGTGAGATTGTGTACATCTTTTTTTTGTTTGATGCAAGGCGAGGATTTGAGGATGATTAATCACGGATGACCAATTGCCCAATAGTGTCCTGGCAAACGACGTCGTCTATCTCAGCAGGAACTCGATCAGTGACAAACAACGAGGAGAAACCGAAATGCACCATCCTATTAGGAACATGATTCCCCTCTCTGAAGGTGTGAGAGAACCCGACACACTCGAAAGAGCGACGGAGGTCGAGGGCATCCGAGATCATCATCTCTATCTCCCAAGGAACCGCCAAATCCCCTTCAAAACGTTGGTCAGCATCAAGCAGTCTCCCTCCACCCTGAGCCGAAAGAAACCCCTGATCGAAGCAACCTGGAGTCCAAACAGAAGATTATGACATTCCGCTTGCACAACGAACACCCTACCGAAGTCCGGGCACCACAAGACCCGAACCAGCCATAGCCCCATCAAAATTCAGTTTGCTAAAGCCTTCGCCAGGTTTTTCCCATTTAACCCTTTTCTGTTTTTTTCTTTTTGGTTCTAATTTGGTTGGTGACTACCGTAGTAGTTGCCATGTCTTAGTTCATCTGCTTGTGCTTTCTCCAGCTTAACATGAGATTGTGTACATCTTCTAGAGCCTTGCGGCTCAATTGTATTATGAAAAGTCAAGAAAAACATTTCACAAAAACCCTAAAATTATTTATATGGTCACCCTTATTTCGATCCTCTTAAACACATAACTCTTGCTGCCGCTACTTCCCTTCCATGGCCACTGATAGCCCACCATCACCCACCCTCAGCGACACCGACTTCAAGAGCACCGTCAACAGTGATGTGAACCAATACGTGCTCTTCATTCCGGGAACGTGTTGGCTTTTTTGAACAAATGAGAATGAAAAGGTTAAAACATTTCACAAAACCCTACAATTCTTTACAATATGACGACTTATCTTTCAGATTAGACGAAATCAAATAGGCGAAAAACCACCCATATTTCACATATCTCATCCACTCTCCCATTGGACACAGTGGACAAAATGAAAATAAGTAAAGTGAGTGTGAATAATGGGTCAAATGAGATGATAGTCGATTTTATACTGAATCGGATGAAATAAGGATTTATCCATCCACCATCCTACTTATTGTCATCCCTAATCGGCTAGTATTATTGAGTTATTGGGGTGACCGAAGATCTTTACTCATCGGAAAGAGCATTGGGATGCATCATTACTCGTACGTTCCACTTACTAACATTCCAATTAACTAATATTAATATTAATATAAATATTTTAATTGAGTAGAAATTAACGGATAAAAAGGCTTTAGGGGGGGAGTGCGAGTACGGGGTTCTCAACTTGACATTTGGTTGGTGGGGTCCCGGTTAACTCACTCAGCTTTTAGCCATCCATCACTCCTAATTAATTACCCTTTTTAACCTTAACTATTTACGCTGATGCCATTCTAATAGTCTAACACATTAATATGGTGAGAATATATGCGAAATTCTTACTGAAGTTTCAAATCCGTTTAAACTTATGATCGAGAGTCATGTGTTACTCTAACACATTAATATATAGGGTGAGATTTCATCTTAAAATCAATTAGTTATAAGAGGAATACGTAATCTAACTACTGACTTAACTATATACTAAACTTGTTTAATTCACACTTTTCATACAAACTTCTTTTGGCCAATTCACATTTCAACAATTCCATGATGTTTATGATGATTTTGTAGGGGTTTTAATTTTTAACTTCTAATCATACCCCTTTTTTATAGTGGTATTATATCTACTTGGTGAGATTTCATTTCCCGAAACAAAGAGGAGAGGGATAGTGCCGAAAAAGAAAGGTGAAGGAAGCGAAAGAAAAAGCGAGCAAACCTCTTTGTTTGACGATGATGGATGCTAGCTATATGGTGGTGTACCATATGCGACATTACAGAAGATTTGTAGGAAGGAGTATACGAGGATATCTAAGGATCACGGCTTGTAATTAGAGGGAATGCAGTTAGGACAAGGGAAGTGAAGGGTGAGGAAATCTGTATATCGTCGTTGGAGGAAGAATAACATATATATATCTACGGCGAAAAAAATGTGGTGTGTGATAGAGGGCGACGATGACCACGAGAGACGATGTAGGAGAAATAGAAAGGGAAAAAAATGAAGATTTGCCCAAGGATTATATATATAAAGATTTTTTAAATTTAAATAATTTTAGCCATTTTTAATAATGCTTTCCTGGTCTATGCATCCAACTATAGAGAATCTTTCTCAATATGAGTTACTTTTATATATATATATATATAATTTTTCCCGATTTTGCTTGATACTAAAATGAGGTTTTATCAAAGTTAACAATTTCATCCTATATAAGAAATATGATCAGACTCAAGGTTAATATATAAGGTTAATTACTAGACTACGTTTTCATATCTATAATGAAATTTCACCGGTTTTGTGGGTTAGACTTGAGTTTGATACATAATACACTCGTATGGACATATAGATCCCCACGTTCAAAAACTATGGGCAAAAAGTAATATTGAATACAGTATAAATTGTGTAGAATTTCACATGTTTTAAAAATATATTCTTTTTTTTTTTGGTGCAATTTAAAAATATATTCTTTTATTTTGGAAAAATACAAACTTTTTCCGTGGTTGGAAAGGAGAAACATCATTCTCCAAAATTTATTGAAAAACAATCAACTAATTAAAAAGAGCACGTGGAAATAATTAATAGTATTCCTATAACATCAACGAGAAAAAGATGAGACATATAACCTAAACGAGAAACCAAAATTAGCAAACAAATTCTTTAACTGCACACCAAATCCAAATAATTAAAAGAGTTTTTTAAAAGTTATGATGTTTAATTTTCTTATCAATTAGGATTATAAATTGCCTTTTATCATCAGATTGCCGGCCTCAATTTCATTGTAACAGCTCATTCCAACCAATTAATGTTAATCGTTGACACTGCCCTAATTTTCGACCAACGTACATTAATTGGTCATAGTAAATATTAAATACAGTATCATTTTAATTTTAAGCTTCAATTAAACATGTGAAAAAACTGAAGATGAATTCTTCACACTTTCATATATGATGAAATTATCAATTACTGTATTTGTTTCTTTTTCATCATAATGAACGGTTTGTCAGAAATTATTTTAAACGTGCCTCTCAAAACACAACAAAATCCATCCGGACAAATATTATTATTATTATTGTGCAAAAACTAATTAAATTAAAGTACCCAATCTTTCGAGGAGTCATAGAAACATATTCGTACTTTTAAAAGGTAAGTTAAGGGTGTGTTTGATTCATATTTTCCCAATGTATTATGATTATAATATGTAAAGTGTTTGTTTAAAATAATTTATAAGATATTTAAAATATAATACCTTATAAATCGTGTTAATTAATTACAATAAGTTTATAAAGTATTTATAAACTTACCGTAGAATGTTTGATTGATATGATCTATATACAGTAATATTTTATTTTAAATTCACATTATTTAAAACACATAAAAATTAATTAATTTAAACAAATATTTTTTAAAAATATTTATGTTTATAATTGCATTATATACACAAACACTTCCACAAACACTTGGAATCCAAATACACCCTAAATATTAGAAGAGGTGATGTGATATCAATGAGAGCAACCCAGCAGATCGATTATCTATCTTGAGTTTTTGGCTCCAGAGTCTGTTTTTAGCAACAAATAGGAAGGTAGTCGTTTCCTAAATTATTCAAATGAAAAAATAGAGATCATTTCATAAATTTGGAGAAAACCCTATATGTTTGAATTTTTTTTTAAAATATTCACTAAAAAATAATTAATTACCAAAATATTCACACTTTTAAAATATTTACAAAAATATTCATTTTTTGCAGGTCCGGCAGAAAAACGCGGTCTCAGACCGCGTTTTATTCACAAAGGTAAAAACGTGAAACTGGAGAAAAAGTTGGCAAAAAAATTACAAAAGAAACGCGGTCTGAGACCTCGTTTCTGTTTTTATTTTATTTTGGGATGAATTTTGTAATTTTGTAAAAAAAATTGCTATAGAGATGCGTCTCTATTTTTATTTTTTATTTTTTTAAAGAAAAGGAAGACAAAGGGGAGGCCGACTCGATTGGGAAGGAGGTCGGAGCGCCGTCCAGGAAGGAGGAGAAGGGAAGGCAGCCATCGTCGACCTCTCGAGCAGGCGGAGGAAACGAGGCTGCGTGAAAGGAGAGGCCGGAGAGGAGCTGAATCTCGAGCAGCCATCGTCGTCGATCTCGATCTTTGCAGGCGGAGGAAACGAGGAGGAGGAGGAGAAGGGAGGGTAGCCATCGTCGTCAATCTCGAGCTTTGCAGGCGGCGGATTGAAACAAGAGGAACAGGCGTCGGATTGAAACAGGGCAGCCACCGGCCTCCCCTTCGTCTTCCCAATCGAGCCGGCCTCCCCTTCATCTTCCCTTCGTCTTCCCAATCTCCAGGCCGACTTCCCTTTTGTCTTCCCTTTGTCTTCCCAATCTCCAGGCCGGTGCTCCGGCCTCCTTCCCAATCGAGCCGGCCTCCCCTTCGTCTTCCTTTTCTTTTAAAAAATAAAAATAAAATATAGAGACACGGTTCCAAATCGCGTCTCTATAGCAAAGTTTTTTACAAAATTCATCCCAAAATAAAATAAAAACAGAAACGCGGTCTTCGGTCCCAAACCGCGTCTCTATTTTTTTTTTTTTAAAGAAAAGGAAGACGAAGGGAGGCCGGAGCGCCAGGCCAAGGGAGGCCGGCTCGATTGGAAAGGAGGCCGGAGCGCCAGGCCAAGGGAGGCCGGCTCGATTGGGAAGGAAGCCGGAGCGCCAGGCCAAGGGAGGCCGACTCGATTGGGAAGGAGGTCGGAGCGCCGGTCTGGAGGAAACGAGGGAGGGCTCGATTAGACGCCTGAGCGTCGGCCGGCTATAGGACGCCTGAGCGCCGACCGGCTCGATTGGGAAGACGAAGGGGAGGCCGGAGCGCCGGCCAGGAAGGAGGAGAAGGGAGGGCAGCCATCGTCGACCTCTCGAGCAGGCGAAGGAAACGAGGCTGCGGGAAAGGAGAGGCCGGAGAGGAGCTGAATCTCGAGCAGCCATCGTCGTCGATCTCGAGCTTTGCAGGCGGAGGAAACGAGGATTGAAACAGGGCAGCCACCGGCCTCCCCTTCGTCTTCCCAATCGAGCCGGCCTCCCTTCGTCTTCCTTTTCTTTAAAAAAAAAAAAATAGAGACGCGGTTTGGATCCGCGTCTCTATAGCAATTTTTTTTTAC
Organism: Persicaria maculosa; assembly: GCA_963922045.1. NCBI lineage: Eukaryota > Viridiplantae > Streptophyta > Magnoliopsida > Caryophyllales > Polygonaceae > Persicaria > Persicaria maculosa. Next base: position 4,885,711 of record OY998252.1, read on the forward strand.
AAAATTACAAAATTTAGCCCAAAATAAAATAAAAACAGAAACGCGGTCTGAGACCGCGTTTCTTTTGTAATTTTTTTGCCAACTTTTTCTCCAGTTTCACGTTTTTACCTTTGTGAATAAAACGCGGTCTGAGACCGCGTTTTTTTGCCGGACCTGCAAAAAATGAATATTTTTGTAAATATTTTAAAAGTGTGAATATTTTGGTAATTAATTATTTTTTAGTGAATATTTTGAAAAAAAATTCTATATGTTTTGGGGTAAACTCTATAATGAGAAGTTGGAATTTAGGAAAAAAAAATTCCAAAGATGTAATTCATAATTCTCTATTTTGGAAAATCAATGACGAAATTGTTGAACCTGCTCTAAATCTTTTCTCTGACAAAAAATAATGAAAAGAAATCGGCATAATAATTACCATCCAATTCACACCAAAATCTAAATAATTTTATCAAATTTATCTCATTGTTTCTACCCTGATTTTTAGATGAAATAAGACTATAAGAGTTATAATTTTTTTTTAATGATTTTAAGCAAAGTTTATATTTTTCTTACTACTACTACAAATATGGATTAAGAAAGAGGGCAACATCGTAAATAAAACGGAAACGGAGGGCAAACTGTAAACAGAGGGACAAATGATAAAGGAGAAACGGCGTTGTGTCTGTGCTTTCCCGTTTAGCCCCTGCTCGTTTGCTCCAATGGGGAACCCCCTCCTCCCCTCCTCCTAGGGCTTTGATCCTCGCGCCCCCCTCTCTCTCTCCATCTCCATCTCCATCTCCACTTTCTCTCTCAAATTTCACTCTCCCAATCTCATCTTTATCTTCAATTTCAATTTCTTTCTCTCACCTGTGAAACCAGTTCAACCGAGTTTCAACTCTCTGAAACCCTACTCTCTCTCTCTCTCTCTCTCTCTCTCTCTCTCTCTCTCTCTCTCTCTCTCTCTCTCTCTCTCCCCCACCCTAAATTCTCCAGGTCCATAACAACAAATTCCAGGTATGTTTCCTTTTTTGCGTCCAGTTGATTCCAGTTTGATTGCAGGGGGAAAAATGCTACTCGATTTTCCCTTGGATTTTCATTTTTCAACATATATCTGTTTTGGTTGAAGCTCTTGCGCAGCTGATTTTCAGTGCAAAGCTTCAGATCCGCGCGAACCGTGTGTGAAATCGCCAAATGCTTTCGCAAAATTTTAATCAACGTTATCGTTTTCGTTTTTTTGTTCTTTTGTTGTTCAATGCTTATGGTTTGTGAGTTTTCAATCAATTATTTTCGACGAATTAAATTAAGCTCATTGGGATCCACATGTTCGTTCAAATTGTCTGAGGTCTCCATCAGCAGGACAGCGAGGGAGGAGCGATTAATTTCTGGTGATAAGATCGAGTAATTAATTGAGCTGCAATTACTGATATCCGCAATGGAAGCTTGAATTTCAAGAACAAAGGGGGAGGAAAAGCGGGAGAGAGTATATAGGCTTTTTCTTCCTTCTCTTTCTAAAATTAGCTTTTTTTCAAAAGCATTAATGGATTTTCTAGGGTTTTGTTTGATTTTATTATTCAACAAAGTCAGATCTCATCTATTCAAGTAGCTGCTAACCTCACCTTTATCTATATCTAACTCAGTTTCAAACCTAGTAGCCTTTCTATTAAGTTTGCGATTGTGATTGTACGTTCATCAATTGCTATGATTCATCTGTAGGAAAAATAAAGTTTGTTCAACAATGAAAAGTGTTTTTCATCTTGCAGGTTTGCAATTAAAGCTTGGAAGCTCACTGCAAAGGCGGAAAAAAGAGAGAGAGGAAGGGCTTTAATCAGAGAAGCAGTGGAGCACAGGCATCACCTGACAAGCTTTAATTTTACCTTCTGTGATTTCTGAAACCTGAAAAATTAGGTTTAATTTTTCAATTTCTCTCTCCGTGTCTTCTGTATTGTTTTATCTTCCTCCCTGTAGAGGACGACGATTGCACAGTGATACAGTAATTTAGTCTGAAACATCGTCATCAATGCAAAGGACGTAACGGAACAGCTAAAAAGAAAAAGAGATTCCAAGTTTTTATCTCCCCACTTGCAGAATCAGTTTGAACCTCTGCAATGGATCTAGGCGATTAGTACAAAAACCACTCCCTGAGCAAGGCATGAGCGTGGTATGGAGGTGGACGAGGCTCAAACGCAAGCTTCCAAGTTCTCTAGAGTAACCAATGGCAGAATTGACTCTTCCAAGGCAGGCGCTGCCGGCGGCGGTGGGGGGACCAGTATATTCGGAGTGGGGGACGCCGGTGGTGGCGACGGTGGCCGGCTCCGGGGCTGGCAGCACTCGTCGAGGATAATTAGGGTTTCGAGGGCGTCTGGAGGGAAGGACAGGCACAGCAAGGTTTGGACGGCGAAGGGGCCAAGAGACCGGCGAGTTAGGCTCTCCGTCGCAACCGCCATCCAATTCTACGATCTACAGGACCGATTGGGGGTTGACCAGCCGAGCAAGGCGGTGGAGTGGTTGATTAAGGCTGCTGCTGACGCCATAGCCGAGCTACCTTCCTTGGAAGGCGTCTTTCCTGAGACCCCGAGGCAGATAAGCGACGAGAAGAGGCCTGGATCGGGTGGCGGAGGTGGAGGTAGCGCGCAGCAAGGGTTTGATTCGTCGGCTGAACTGGAGATTGACGGTGACCCGGGGTTTGCACAGACGCAGCAACAGCACGGGACGTCGAGATCTTCGGCATGTAGCAGTAATTCGGAGACGAGTAAGGGCTCCGGTGGGTTGTCGTTGTCGCGGAATGAGATCCGAGTCAAGGCTCGGGAACGCGCAAGGGAGAGAACAGCGAAGGATAAAGAGAGGGAAACGGAATCAATCACCATGGCAGTACAGCAACAGCAGCAGCAGCTGAATCAGAGCTCTTCTTCTTTCACCCAGCTGCTGACAGCCGGAATTCGGAACATGGAGAATGCCGGAGTCAGCTCTAATTCACCAATGGATTACTTCAATGCGTCTGGGCTGATGAGTGCTTCTTCATCAGCTAGAGGAGCAGTCCAGAATCACTCATCATCTGGGTTTTCTGGACAGATAATACAGCTTGGGAATTCAACGATGCATCAAGCTATGATGGCTGCCGTTTCATCACCCTTCAATGTCGGAGATCAGCATAATCATACAGAGCTTCAGCATTTTCCTTTCATCCCGGACCACCTTGTAGTGCCATCCGGGGCTAGCGGCGGGGATCACTACAACCTCAACTTTTCGATCTCGCAGTCTTCTTCGTCGGGCCTTGCTGCTGGTTTCAACAATAGGGGGACCCTTCAGTCCAATTCTTCACAGTCACTCTTGCCTCATCAACTCCAGAGGTTCTCATCTTCTCCCTTGGATGGGACAACCGTGCCCTTCTTCCTTGGGGCACCTGTCGAGAATCAGCACCACCAACACAGCGGAGCCAGCCTGTTCCCGCCTGAACTACAGCTTTACTATGGCAACAATGGAGGCCGGCAATCCGACCAGAAGGGTAAAGGAAAGAACTGAGTTCTGTCAAATGGTTTATGCCCAGCAACAGGCCATCTCCATTTTGGTATGTCTTTGAACCCCTCTTTCATAAACTTGAGTTCAGTATTTGCAATTGCATCTCTAGAATTGATGGGTTTGCTTTAGATTATGTTTGTTGCGTCACTTTTTACACTCACTGCCTTCACTGGGGTCTGGGGGTGCTATAAGTTAGCTTTTGTATCTTTTAATGATATGATGCTTGCAAAAAAGCAAGCTTTAGTGTGGATTGCTTTTCTTGATATGATAGAGTGATAGAAGTACTAGGAAAAACCAAAGCGTTTCCCGGTAACCAAAAACAAAGCTGAAAGTTACCAACTTACCATTGGCCATTTTCCATATATTTTATCAAGGCCAGATTAAATATATATTTAATGTGGAGGGTCTTGTCTTATAATATGTGAACCTCTTTGCACTATTGTTTGACTGGGAGCATAGATCGGCTGGTTGTCTTCTAAGGTAGCTTGTCTCCTACCTTAGAATCTGTCGGGGGCAAGGGCCAGGTGTTGATCATCCACTGGAATACAAGTCCTTCAAAGTTATGGGGTTGGGGATTTTGAAACCCTATTGCTCATAGGCCTCATGGCATTAATCACCAGTTGTGTAAAAGCAAGTGCATGCTTATTAAATTACTACAATAAACACATTAATTTCTTGTCTCCTCCCAAAATTTTGTAAATCACACACACACACATTATAAGGCTTTTATAAATAAAAATCATACTGTATTTTAGAAAATAGAAAATCATTTTTCTTTTCAAACAATCAATTTTTTTAGTTATTTATATTTTTTGAAGCGGGATTTTTCATGAGAAAAATTTATAAAAATATTAACATAATTGTACAGAATTTAAGTATAGCTTTTTTTGAAAAAAATATTCAGTGTTAGTTTATACCTCAAATAAATAAAAGGTGTATCAAAAGTTACAGTGTAACTGATGATTCAGATTGGTCAGTTTATGCTGCTCTCATTCTTACTTGCTAGTATTATCTTCCTGGCAATACATTTATGCTTCATTGGTTAAACATTTTCAAACTAGAGTTTAAGTACTTTTAAAAATTTAAGCTTAAACATTTGAAATAATAATGAACTCTAGAAGTTGATTGCTTAGGCGATGTTTTGAATTTATTATTTGTTTTGGCATTTATTGAGCACGACTGCACCAAGTACTGTTGAATAGTTTTCATCTGTTCCTCCAACTATTACCTGTACTGTAGATTATTCTCTTCCGTAAATTTTTGGTGTTTTCTTTTTAAAATCAGCATATACTCCGTATTCATTAAAATATATCTAACCACTCCTTATGTTGCCTGAGACTGTCATACTCTAGCATGATAACTTTTGTACGTATAAAATATGTTTTCATAATCTTAAAAAGAAAATATGAATCATACCAAAAGAATAAAAATGTGGAATTTCTAAATTTTGTCAGTTCTAGTGTTGCGCAAGACACCTTGCATTGTGACAGTTTATACTAGGATTTTAAAATTTCCTTCAACAACAAAGTTTGTTACATCATATAAAATAAAATTATCTATCCAATCAAAGAGTAATTCCTAAAGCAACGATCCTGTTGGAATAACAAGGTACCAAGGAGCCAATTGAGAAGTATACATTAACTTAATTATTGTAAAAAAATAAAATCCGAGCATATTTTGTAGTGACAAATTCAACATGCCTCGTCCCTATATATCAGATTTGGAGTTTACTCACTTATTGAAGAAAATTAGAATGAATTCAAAATTGACCTTCTGCATTCAAATCTTAATTAAGGTTGTGTAGAATGTGCTACAACAATTTAGACTAGTTAATTGGCAGGGATGAAACTGAAGTGGATGGAATAGGGAATGTGTAAGTGCAACATTAGAATAATAAAACACTATAAGAAGGCAGGTTGCCATAACTATCACATTGCTTGATATCTTAGAAAGAAAAGAAATTTAATAGTTTAACGAAGCACAAGAATAAACTGGACTGTTCATAATTCATAATACCTTCTGGAGCCAAGTCCAAGAAGATTAAATGAGAATTATAGAGCATCCAGTTTTGTATTTTGGCATAATATTGAAAAATGAACATACGCTAACCGGCTAGAAAGTATGTGTTTTACATCCTAAGTCTAAGCGCTTAGCTAGGTATATGCACTTATAACAAGAAAATGTAACTTGAATTCACCATATAGATGAAATTCGAGTTTATTTTATAAAAAATCAAAGCATATTTTATTTTCATGATCAAACATAATTTTATTTATTTGCATTAGTTTTCTTTATAAATAAATATTATTTGTACTGGATCAGAACCGTTTCTGATTCAAGATGCTTATACCTATTATTGCGGTGGGTGCTAGGTTATTGAAGTGTACACCATGATTAAGCTTTTAGATCGATGATGACAATGGAATGCGTAGAATTTCTCCTTGGCTCATATACCTTGCCGATTCAAATGCGTCTCAAGAACAACAACTATCTCATACTCTATTTCATAGAGGATACTTACATAATTCATACAGTAGTAATTACCAAAATGGAACAGCAATTTGAGGTTAGATCAGATGAGTATCAGTGAGAGGGCTTTCTGTCTAGTTAAGGATTGTTTGCGTAGGTAGAATAATGCAAAGATTTCGGCTCTGAAATGTGCTCACCCTCAGAGGCTCATGTAGTGGATTTGAACTTCAAATGGCACTTCTTGAAAAATGGCAAGGGGAGGTTGCAAGTATATTGTGGTAGTTGGTCTATTTGCAAAAGCTGTAGGTTGGAGTTTGCATAATTTTTACGAGATCTGTATCATGTAGGTAGGCTTGTAAAGAAGAAACCTTGCCCTATTTTACGATTAGATGGAGATTTGTTTTGATTGAGGGCGATGCTAAAAGGAACTTGTCTACGATTGTGTGCTTTATGATCTGTATAGTTCTTAATAGGAACAGTTTGGCTCATAACTTTTCTACAATGGAAAGTTTTTCAGATTGAAACTACTAGCTGGCTTCCTCTTTATATAGTGAGTTTGAGTTTGTGATCATTAGTGGTTTGATTAGAGTTTGTTTAGCATTATGTGTCCAAATGAACCTGATGAATGGCATCTTGATTGCAGGGTAAATTATAACGAGTGTGGATCAGATCGGGATAATATGCAGGCCCAGGCTAAGATTCCAGCTCTCTGCTGGCTTCTGCATATATATTTTTGGTGTTTTTGCTGCGGATTCGATAGTTCGTAGCATTATTGCACTCCCCATCTGCCCATTCGTCGTTTCAAGGTGTTTTATCGACCTCTACGATCATCATAATGAAGTTGATCGAGTATGTTAATTTATGCGTGCATTCGAGTTTGTTTATGTCTAATTCCATATCTCACCGTGAAACAATGTGACTGCCATCATTTTCGTCTGAGTTTTCGGAGCTGCCCCAAGTCTGATTCTTTGGAGCTATGTGTTTTGTTGCCTGTGATTCGATCAGTGTTTGTCTGTATACAATCGTATGAATATCTATTTTAAATCTATTGTTCTATCTAGTAGACTTTCGTTTTCCATTTGCTTGCTTCATGAAACTGATCGATCTCAGAATCTAATTAATGTTATGTTAACATTTTATCGTACATGCAGATGCTATGCTTTGGTATATATGTTCTTGAAGCGGTAAATATATACTCCGAAAACTCGACACATGTGCATCTCTCTCATATTTCTTAACCCTAAAAAACCCATCTCTTAACACTCATATCTTCATTACTGTACCTAACCCTCTTCAACTCTACTCAAGTAATCCTCCCTAAGCGTTTTGCCTTTCGACTTTTGGGAGCATGCGTCGATAATATGTGCATCTCAATTTCTTATGCAGTCTCACACGACACACATTTAGCTGCACTCAGATAGACCTTTCCAATGTTTTACCTTGTTTCCCATTTGGAGTCGCCCTCTAGCCGCAAGCCCGAGATGAATGACCACACCCAGCTGAACCAGATACTCGAACTTCCCAGCGCAATATTCCCTAAGAGGTTCGAGAATACACTCTTATTCCATGAAAGGATCTCTCTAACATATCAAGACCAACCCTCCTCATATGGCCTTGTCACTTCCTCCCATGCCCTCCCGCTCCATAAGATCACCATATTCATACCGAAAGCACTCCTACTCGGCTACTCCAAACCCGAGCTCCTATATGATCTCCTCCAATCCATCAAAGGGGTTGCTGCTAACTAGGTAGATTGTACATTTGTACTCTTTTGATTATTCACTTTTCATTCCGGAGATTGCAAAGAATTTCAAAAGCCAGTCCTTAAGGACCTTAACTGACCACAAATTTGCTCTACAAAAGAGGAGCAAGTCATCCGTGAAAGCAAGGTGATCAACTAGCTTGCACTTCAGGTGGCTTTGATTTGCTCTCCTCCAAAAACCCCACGTCGTCTCCCTCCCTCCCTCGTCGTCGACGTCTCGTTTCCCTCCTCTTCGATCTCTCAGGTTTGGCAACTGATGAAGAAACACGTGTTTTTTTGCTTTTATATAAGGAATTAAATTCGAAGGTAGAGAAACCAAGAGTCCGAACAGGTCTGGAGAGAAACTAACAGTTATGTACAACAACAATCAAATAACAGAAGTAAATTACTTCATAGAAATAACAAGAAACAAATGACTGAAAGAAAAATGCTGAAATAAAGTACACTGTAAACTACAACCATCCTGTTTGATTTTTCTTAGCTCACCCTCTCTCTCTCATTTCATGAAACTTTAATTTTTACAAATATGGGCACGAGGCAAAAATACCAAATTTCCGTGTACCTTAAGGAATTTTTTTATTTTTTTTTCATCTATAGAAATAGAAGTGTAGATGTTGTACCATTTTATCAATAATATCTATAAGCAAAAAATATCTAGAAGCAAAGGACCGGAAAAAAAATATCTAGAAGCTCATAAACCCAAAATTATTATTTTTGAAAAAAAAAATTCAATATATATTCAAAATTGTTATATATGTGTAGAGTGAAATTAATTTTGAAACGTGACTTTTTTTTTTAACTTTAAATGTTAAAATGTAATTTTTAAAATCGAAAAAATTCTAGTAATTTATTTACTGAATATCAAGAGTTGGTATACCATAAATGAGTTACTAGGAGATTGAACATTTATTTTATCCTCTTAGAAATATAGAATCGTTTTTTAATGGGAGAAACTTTTTAAATGAGTCATATAATATTTGATTTAGATGTAGATAAATTAATTCCGATTGAATTGAATTAAATTAAAATCCAAAAAAAAAACACATTAATTTAAATGCATACAACACATAGATGATAAAGAACACGAGAAAGTGTCCAACTACCACTTGATTAGTTTTTTTATATATATAAAAGAAAAAGATTAGAATCAATATCAATATCAATCAATATCAATATCAATCAATATATAATACTAAAACAGAGGCGTGGAAATCCTATGTGGCGGGTTATGGTGCGATTCGCTTATGTGTCGTACTCTGGTGCAATCTAGCCCTGATATTTGACACGTTAATTAATGATGATCCAATATATTTAAGCCACGTCGGACGATTACATCATCTATTTATACACGTGTTATCCTATGTGTCTATTTTAATTGAAGATTAAATTTAATTTTTAATATAAATATTCAACATCATATCTAAAGTGGTTACAAAACCTATCCTATTTAATATAAATATTCAACTTCATATCTTAGTTATTTACAAAATCTATCATTTTTAATATAAATAATTTGACTTTATATAAAATCTTTTAACATATAACGTTATTAATATATCAAATTGATAAAATTTTGTAATTTCATGGATATTTTTATCACCGTAAAAGTTATTACGCTTCAGATAAAAAATTTTATATTATCTTTATTTACTGTTTGCTTACGTTAAATATATTATGTAAAATATTTTCCAATCATCTTAGATACCATCAAGGCATATACAATGTTGTTTTGTAGCATTTGACCGGATAAAAAACCGTTGTTTTGTAGCATGTATAAAACAATTTTATTATATATAGGTAATTAGTTATTAATCTTATAAATAAATGACAATTTAAATACATGAATAGGAATTATCACCCTATCTTTTATCTCAAAAATTATTTAAAAAATTTATTCTTTAAATCATACTTATTAATCTTATAAATAAATAATAATGTAAATACATTTATATAAAAAAAATATCATAAAGAAATAAATTTTAGAAAATATATACCTAACTTTTTAATTCAAAATTATTTTAAAATTTTATACTATATAATTTTTTCACAAATTTTTAAAACTAAATTTATAGGAATCATCATTTACAAAATAATTATATTTTATGTAATTTTTTTTTAACCTATTAATATGTAATATTGTGGGGTAACAATTTCGAATGGTCTAATATTCCATCCCTTAATAAAAAAAATATCATTTTGGTTTTTTAACACATTTTTTAAGAAGTTAAAAACTATAAAAAATAATATCAAATTTGTTATTCATTTTTTTATAATTTTGTACTTTTTAATAATTATTATAATAAAATATATAATAAAATAATATATAATTAATTAAGAAGCCGCGAAGCACGCGGGCAGTAAGACTAGTTACAAGTATAAAAATTCAACAAACGTATAAATTCTTAAAAAAATATATTTTTTCAAAAAAAATATTTTTTTAAGAATTTCAACTCAACGGCCAACGGGTGGCTTTCGAGTAATTTTCCCTTTTCAAAGGGTGTTTTCAGGCATTTTACCCTAAAGTTTGGCTATATATAAGCAAGATCGCTTAGAGGAGTCTTCACACTTGACCCCAACAACACAACAAGCAAAATGCATCTCTTCTTCCAGCTTCTCCTTGCAATTTCCTTGGTGCTTCTCATCCTAAAAATCAAGAAAAAGGGGAGGAAACCACCAGGGCCGCTGGGGCTTCCGATTATCGGAAGCCTCCACCACTACGCTTCCTCCACCCCTCACCTCTACTTCTACGAACTATCCAAGACGCACGGCCCCTTGGTGTCTTTGAACCTTGGGTTCGTACCAACCCTTGTCATTTCCTCCGCGAAAATGGCTAAACAAGTGATGAAAACCCATGACCAAATCTTCTCTAGCAGGCCAAAGTTTGCGAATCAACAAAAGATATCTTACAATGGCTTAGTTACGAGTTTCGGTCCCTACAACGCTTACTGGAGGGCCATGAGGAAACTAACCATGGTTCATCTTTTCAGCTTGAAAAAGGTGCAATCCTTTGCATCAATCCGCGAAGAGGAGGCTTATCGGATGACACAGATGATCTCGCGTCATTCTATCTATCCAAATAGGCCGGTAAACCTAAGCGAAATGATCATGTGCTTCACCAACACTGTGATATGTAGAACTGCTTTCGGAAGGCGAAACAATAGTGGTGATGATAGTGATAGATACCGACTAAGCAGCTTCCAGGGCTTGCTTAGAGAGGTACAAGAAGTATTTCTCAGCTTTTGCTTTGCTGACTACTTTCCCTTGATGGGCTGGGTTGATAAGCTCACAGGATTGTCAGCAAAACTCGATAGAGTGCTTCCGAAGTTGGATGGCCTTCTTGGGGAGATTATCGACGAGCATGTCAAGATAGTTAGGCCTGAATGCGGCGAAGAGGACATCATTGATGTGCTACTTGGTCTCGGAAAAGAGAGCTCGTTTGGAGTCGAAATCACCCATGATCATATCAAAGCCATTGTCATGGTAAGAGATAGAGATCCTTTCAAGCAAATACATTTCTCTATATTATCCTAAAACATGATTTGGTATGTTGATTGCAGGAGATATTCATAGCAGGAACCGATACAAGTGCAGCAGCGGTGGTTTGGGCAATGACGGAGCTTATGAAGAATCCGGAGGCTATGAAGCGAGTGCAAGAAGAGGTGAGAGGTTCGTCAAGGAGCAAGAACAAGGATATGGTAAAAGAAGAAGATCTTGAAGAGCTAGTGTATTTGAAGGCGGTGGTAAAGGAGACGATGAGATTACACCCGGTTGCTCCATTGCTAGTCCCTCGGGTAGCCACTCGAAAGTGCAACATTGAAGGGTATGAAATCCAAGAGAACACCCGAGTTTTTGTGAATGCGTGGGCGATTGGGAGAGACCCCGAGTCCTGGGAAAATCCAGAAGAGTTCAAACCCGAAAGGTTTCTGTGTGAGAATCCGGTTAATTTTAAAGGGCAGGATTTCGAGTTGATTCCATTCGGGTCTGGGAGAAGAATTTGCCCGGGTATGCACATGGGTGTAGCTATGATGGAGCTTGCACTCACCAACTTGGTTTACTCGTTCGACTGGACAATGCATATAGGCACGGAGAAGGACATCTTGGACTCGAGTGTTTTACCGGGTATTACTACACATAAGAAGATCCCGTTATGTCTTATGGCTAAAAATATAGCATGATGGATGCTTTGATCTTTTAATGACCCTCTTCGCCAGGGACAGAACTAAGGATTTTGTTCATGAAAATTATCTGTTTGTTTACTATGTAAGAAAATTTTAGTCTATTTACCTACCCAAGTTTTAATTTCTGATTACGAGTCTGCTTTTTGATCAAATGGATTCGTGTATGTATGTAACCTATCTCCGACAAGGAAACCGATCATCCTTCCCAACCGCGTAGCTTCCTAACTGTCCTAGGATGTCCGCAAGTATCACATAAAGGATCTTTAGTAACTCTCCTCTTAACAAGAATACTTTTAGCTTCCAAATGGACAGCCACAACCACAGAGCTTCCTACACCTCCATCATCTAAACCATCCTTTAATAGTACTGCCCCACGAGTCCGGTTGATTCGAGTTGTCGAATCATCGGCCATGTCCCTATAAGATGGGTTCATAACAATTTTGGTGTCGATGATTTTAGTTGAATCGTCGGATATAGCACATGTTCAATGATGTGAATACACACTTGTACATGTGGTTTTGAGTTCAAATGTAAGTTGTATAGAAACACAAGTCCTAAAGACCTTTTAGTATAGAGTATCTAACAAACACATGTTGTGTAAGCTAACGAAACCTTATCAATATGACAAGTGGCCTGTCAAATGAAAAAATATCTCAGAAGATTGTATAAAAAAAAATATCTCAGAAGATGGCCTTTTGAGCATCTATAATGAACCTAGCTTTACCATCAGCACAAACATTTAGCAGTGTTATGTGAACACGAAAAGCTCGAATTCGACTCCTACTTGGTTCGATAAAACTTGACTCGAGCTCGTTTATTTTATATACGAGCCGAGTATGAGTATATTTTTAAGTTCGGTCCAAAAACTCGACTCGTTCGAATAAAGTTCACATAGCTCGAATTTTATGCAATTTCTAAAATTTTCTAAAATTATTGTATAATAAGCAAGTAAAACTGTTTAAAGCTCGAAAAAAAGTTCGGCTCAAACTCGTTCATTTCCTAAACGATCCGAGAATGAGCACGTTTTTAAGCTCGAGTAGCCGAGCTTGTTAATATCCTAAATGAACAGAATATGAACAAGTAATAATCGGCTTGTTCGGGTCGAATAATAGCCCTACAAACATTCCACCTACTTTTTTGGGAATGTTAGGTAGCTTTCCTAACCATATTAGATGTACCATCACAAAATATCATCTTCACAAGGGTTCATTTGACGCTATGTGCAAAATTATGGATAACGAATATATAACAAGTCGGCATGACAGCAATGTTCACGGCCATCAATAATTTGGACCATAAAACAAGCATATATTGTACACTAATTCAGCTTTCTATGAAAAGGGTGAAATCAAATGAATATGTTTTTGCTTTCCAAGGCTGAAATATTTAAAAAAAAAATTAAGACAGATTAGGTACCAGTAATCAATTGCTAACAATTTGGAAGGGAGCAGAGCATAAAAACAGATTCGAATCCCATAAAACAAGCAAAGTGAAGCCACAAGTTCACGTGGATCACGGGATGAGTACAAGCTGTACTGTGTATACCCTTACTAGGGTATTTAAAATTGTAAATCAAGAGTTAGGCAAACACAGCTAAGCACCATCTACCCTATCAACAGCTAATCTTACTTGTATTAAATTAAATTCATTGAAAGCAATGATTTTTTTGGCTAAGCTGATCAGTGAGGATTAAAATAATTGAGTGCCTGAAAGTACCTTTGAAGCATCCCTAAACAACCAAAACATATTAGCAAAGAAAGTGCAGAAAGGGACTTACCTGTTTGGTGATGTCTCCATCGTTGTCGAAATCTATGGCGAACTGCAAGGGTGCAATAAGGAAAGGAGGAAGAAACAATGTGCAAGAAAAGCAAAGTGCAACATCTTCATTATGGTGCCTATAAATATTCACAACATGTAGACGATTGATTATTCAACATACAGTACACTGTCTCTACAGACTCGAAAGCTCGTACTCCAAATACCAACATCAGTCTACTAGTTTGTTTTCCTTTTTCGGGCATGCGCTGTTGCAAGCATACACCTTGGGTTCATAAATGAAAAACGTGCAGAATCTACTTAATCCATCAGCACAACCAGAAAGAAAGGCCAACAGATGGATTCAATATCCGCCTCCTTCTATAAACAGCAAGATCGGTAATCAAACGCTCCCTTTGTTTCAGCCAGTATATAAGTATTTGTTCCATCGATGGGTTAGATTTGATAAGTGAGAACCCATCCAACAAATGCTACAAACGACCAAAATTGCTCATTCTTGTGTCTTCAATAGCATGCCAAATCCCCACTCTGCTTGCAGTTGCAGGCACCTAGCTTCCTGAAAATCACAAGTGCTAAACCAATCAGCCACTCCTCTTTCAGGCCATATTACACTTTATTGAATGTGTTGCAGTGTGCCAATGAACAAGCATAAATACCTAACTGAATAAAAGCATAGTATACATTTTGATGAGGAAATTAAAATACAAGATCTGGGATGAACACCATACTGAATTGTATTCCAACAAGAACATCAATCTTGATGAAGCAATTAGCCGTACATTATCAATAATTGACTATGTACCAAGAACATCTTACAATGCATACTTTTAATTCACGATTATCAGACGATTTAAGAATTGCATAACTCCTCCAAAGTAGACAACTGAATTTGGTCTTCTAAACGAATACAATCGTCACTATAAATACAATCTATTCCAACAGCATTTGAAACAGCGCTACGACAAGGAATATCAACTCACATAACAGCTAGATCAGAAAACAAAAAAACAATCAAATGACATCAATTAGCAACACAGGAAGTAACACCAACAAAGAACAGAATTATCACAATTTACCTGTCCCCCAACCCTGCTCCTCCTAAAATGAATTCATCTCAAGACAATAGGTCCTCCTCTTCACCAGCATCTTTGCTGCAGTCCCATATGGCTCTTCAAATGCGCTGCTAACCCACGATAAATCCGAGATCTCCTTCTTAGAGGGAGCCACACCCGACTGCTCACTCGGCCGAATCGCCACCAAGGTCGCTCCTTTCAATAAAAGCCCGCCGGGCAACTCCAGGAGGGGAGCATACCACAGCCTCATATTCAAAGCCGGCACCAAAGTCCTCTTGGATGCTGAGGAAGCTGATAAGGGCTTCACTCTCAATTCCTCCAATTGATCTCTGTTCATACACAAAACCCCCTGCCCATCAGTGTCTGTCAAAACTAGGCTATCCAGCGTCTGATGCTCAGCAATTATCGGCTGCAACAAGTAGTGCCTTGCAGATGCAGCGATCAAGGAGCTGATGGTCCAGACAACCCTTAATTTCAAGCCTCCATTCGTGTAAAAAGACTCCGGGATGCTACCATTGTCGTCAAGGACACCGACACCATTGCCGGCGTTGATAGGCTGGACTAGGTCGCCAATAACCCCGCTTTCGCCAAATTGTGTGGGCTTAGACAATTGGGTGAATGATGATGCGCCGAGGATCACGCAATTATCAAGGGTGGATCCGAAATCAGCCCTCCACTTAAGGAGGACCCCGTCATCGATCCCCAATTCGCCGCTTGGTAGCTCAATCCTGAGAAACTTGATTTCATTGAAATTCTTAAGAACCTGAGTAGGGGAATGATGGGTAACTCCAGCCTGCTCCGCTTCGTCCTCTCCACCACCGCCATTCCCCACCGTCAAGGCAGTGGAGGACGGGGAAGGAGAGGAGGAAGACGATGTAGAGGACCGCTTGGGGCCGAGGAACTGACCAAGGGCATGAAGGGGCTTGAAGATGTTGGTGAAGACGACGCGGAAGAGGTTGACGAAGGGAGAACGGGACTTGTCAGAGGAGGAAGATGCGGAGGAGGAATCGTCGTCGGATATGACACAGTCGACGCGGACGACGACGTTCTCAACTTGGGGAACAAGCGAATGAAACCTCTTGGACACGACCCAGCACCGGCCGAGCGCCTTCACATCGCCGATCTTGTTGAATACGAGGAGCAGGAGCGAGTCAGGGATGCGGTCAAAATGATCAATTCCGCCGCCGGAATCCCCACCGCCACCACCATCGCCACCATCGCCGACAGTTTCAATAACCGCGTGGGGTTCAGGGTAGATTCGAGAAGTCAGATCTCCACCGAGAGACATCTAATCCACCGTCTTTTTCACGAATAATTAGATCAGATCGAACAGCAGAATGCCAAAACAAACTTTGAGGAGAAATTGCGCAGCTATCTTTTCAAAACCCTAGGCGAATAACAAATTGAACAATAGGCGGAAATTGAGGGAAGATGCAATTTAGAAGGAAACCTGAAACACAAATCAAAGAGAAATCTTCGGCGAACGGGGAGATGGAGGGCGCGAGGGAGCGACGGTGGTGGGAGAAAGATCCTTCAGAGAGAGAGAAATGGGTAAACGGGAGAGAGGGATGAAGAGGAAAGAACGACTGACGGTGTATAATCTTAGGCCCTATATTGCCTTAAGGCTCCGTTTGGTTTCCCGATTTTTTTGGTCCTTGCAATTTCCCAAAGTAAATCCGCTTTTTCTTTTTCTTTTTTTTTTCTTTTTAATTAATTATAGTATTAATTATTACGGAGTATCTACTATTCCATTATTGTATTTTTTAGACTTAAATAATAAATATAACCTACTTGGGTTTCTCAAAATGCACTCATAATACACATTCATAAGTCATATAGTATACAAAGCAGCTCATCTCGGATTTGAGGCAGGTTCAGGGGTCGATTGCTCCTCATCATGAGCTTCTTGCTCTTGTTCGTTAAGACGCTATTGGATGGTGGATCAGCAAGATTTGACATCACCCGAATTCTTACCTTGTATCAAAAAATAAAAAATTCATAGTATACACACTTTTGCACACCCAAAAAAAAAGTATGCACACTTTATGTGTGTGTAAGGTAACAAAATTTTGTTACGCATTTTAAAATGTGGAATTTATTTTTATTTTATTTTTCAGCTTTTGAGATATTAGTAGGTACAATAATAAATTAATAATTATCATTTTCTATGTTAGATAGAAACATGATCTTTATCTTTAGACCGGATAATTATGAGATAAGTCTTTTTTTTTATTACTAATACATTCGTTATAATCTATGTAGGTTGAATCTATAAATTATAAAAAAAAAAAAATTAAAAGTTGCCTACAAAATTAAAATTTGAATATCTTTTCCAATTTTATCTCTTAAAAATGGTTGATGGAAATTGATGAGATTTTAATAAGAAGAAAAATGAAAGGAAATAATTTCTCTTATTTGAATAAATTAATTTAAAAGATTTTTGATTATAAATCATAGGAAAGTAAGCAATCAATTTGTGAGAAATAAGGGAAAAATACAACTTGCTTTCAATAGTGAATCGATAACTTTGCAACATTATGAAATAAAATAAGTTTCATTCATTTTCTCCCCTAAAAACCAAACATAAGAAAATTTTTGATTTTTTTAGATTCTCACCTCTCTTCTTTTCCATCATTTTCTATTTTTTCTCTTTATTTTCTTTTTACTAGTTACTAATTTACCAAACACTATTAACTCATGGCAAAGGCCTAGATTATAAAAATTGTTATTGATATATTACTTTATTTAAGGCAACATGCAGATTTTTTATAATAAAAACTCATTCGTGGTGATAAAAAGAAATAATGAGGAATTTATATAATGCAAGTAGACTAGTCACTAGATGACTATTTAAGGTGAGAGAAAAAAAAGAGCTTAATTTATTATTTATAATTTGATTTATAACAATTAAAAATTTCATGTTGTTTTGATAATCAAAAAATTAATTAAGTCAACTATATATGGATGGAATGAGGCAACCTCATTGGAATAAAAATTATCAAGAGACAGTACAATATTTGAGTACAAAATCTTTAGATGAGGCTTTTGATTAGAAGATAATTATACATTAATTAATTAATCTTGTGATTTCAATACTGCTAACTAGACCTGTCAAACGGGTCATTCCGGTCGGGTTCGGATCGGGTCACTCCGGATCTCGGGTAAAACGGGTCCCGGGTTTTTCGGGTTGACTAGAACCCGGGTTTGACCGGGTTTCGGGCGGGTTCGGGTCGATTTCGGGTTTGTCAATTTTTTCTTTTTTAAATTAAAAAAATCATAATTTGATAATTTTGCGATAAATTTTAATTAAATATAAAAAAAATTAATTATATTTAATTATAAATCAACCGGGTAAATCGGGTTACCGGGTCAATCGGGTAAATCGGGTCAAAATTACCGGGTCAATCGGATCACCGGGTCGAAACCCAGATTACCCGGAAAATTTTCGGGTTTTCAGGTTCGGGTCGAAAAAAATTCGCGGGTCAAAATTTCCGGGTCTTGACCCAAAAAATTTCGGTCGGTCGGATCGGATCACCGAATCGGGTTGTGTTTTAACAGGTCTAATGCTAACGATTCGATTGATTCCAATATTAAATTTGTACGTACGCGTTGATCTCTATATATGAAGTTGACAATTGATACTCCGTATATAGTTGTAACCATTTCGGAATAATTCAATCGAAAAGAACTTGCGGGTAGTAGTTTGTTCCCGGTTCGAACCCCTTACCAAATTCACGATATATGTATGTTTATCTATGTAAATTAAAATATATGCCAAATTCGATTAGTAAAAAAATACTGAGTAAGATATTTGATAATCATATCTTGTAAGATTACAAATTAACTCGTGAGAGAAAACTAATTAAAATACCCCATCTTTGAAGGTATGGTAAAAATATATCCTCAACTTTCAAAAGTAATTAAAATATCCCGACCTTTGAGGGTAATGGTAACATATTACCACGAGTTTTCTCATGGGTCAAAAATGCTAACAAGGCAGCCTACGTTGATTTTGTTTTCGACAAGGCATCCTGCGTGGACGCCTTTTTACAAATTAGTACTAAAATCGGGTTTTCTTAAACAATCTCCTTAGGGATCGGATAAAATGCACCGACAACAAAATTAAAACCGAAAAAATTGAAATTGATTCAACCAAGCAACTAATCCGGTCAAAATTGCCTAAAATTAACACAACACGACTATTCCTAACACCAAACTGACAACTACAAAACTAAACCGAAAACAACAGCAACAACAAAGAGGGAAAAAAACTTATTCAGCTAAGTCCGTGAACGAATCAAAGAGGAAGAAGATGTGAGAGAGACAGCTTAAGATAGCCGACAACGAGGGAGGGAGACTGTCATTGAAGAGGAACTATGAGCTGCCTAAAAGACCGAAAGACAGCTCAAGAAGCGATCACGAAAGATGATAGGAGAGAGGAAAAGGCGTGGTGTATGAACCCGGTCCAACTCTTTATTTTTTTTCCTAAGGAAACCGTTCAAAAAACCCTTTTAAAAAATCAACGTAGGATGTCTTGTCAGTATTTTTGATCAGTGAGAAAAATTGTGGTAATATATTACCACTACTATCAAAGGTCGGGATATTTTTATTACTTTTGAAAGTTTAGGATATATTTTTACCATACCCCCAAAGGTGGGGTATTTTAATTAGTTTTCCCTTTATTTAATTAAAAAGTGATGAGAATATGATGTGTGATAGTATCCCATATGAAAAATAGAGTGAATCAAAGCTTTGTATATAAGGGAGTGAACTATTTCTTCTAATGTCAATTGGTTTTAGGATGGACCCATTCGGCTTGTGTGCTTTAGCTTGATTAAACTCTTATCCTATATATCTATTACTCCCTCTGATTCTAAATATAAGACATTTGACTTTTGTGCACATAGTTTAGGAAGCCAAAAAAACTATATAAAATATTGAATTTTTTAATTAAATTTTTTTCCATTATAATACTTATAAAAAAACCAATATTTTATATAGTTTTTAGTTCCTTACGTGCACAAAAGTCAAATGTCTTATATTTACAATAGGAGGGAGTAAATGAGAAGAGTTTTTTTATACGATGACACAACCTTAGACCATAATATTCATAGAAGTTAAATTATTTTATAATAATTATTTTATTCAACTTAATTAATCTTGTTTTAAAATAATTTTTTACTCCCTCCGTTCCAAATTAAAAGTCATTTGTCTTTTAGTACACACTTTTTAATGAGGTAAAAATACTATAAAATATTTTTTTTAATAATTTCATACTTGTCAGTCATAACTCATAGCTCATAAGTATGAACTTAAAAAATAAATTCGTTAAAAAATTAATATTTTATAGAGATTTTACCTCCTTAAAATGCGTGCAGAAAAGTCAAACCATTTTTTTCTTTTTTTTTTGTTGCAATGGCCGGTCAGGGTCCGGAAACTAACTTAAATTATTTTGTTAATTCAAGAGTTGTAATTGGTTAATAAAATATCTTTTTTTTTAATATTTGTATCTTAGAGTTCCTTTATTTAAAATACGGAGTAATTCTTTAACTCTTAACTAACATAGGATCTCAATTCTTTTTTTTTTTTTTTTTTTTTTTTTGGTCTATAGGATCTCAATTCTTTAACTCTTAACTCATGTGCAATTAGAATGGAAATCTTTTAAATTAGAAGGAGATCTCATTCCTTAATCATGAGAGCAAATGCACCCACGTTCTGCCATGTGTCCTTATTTAATTTTTTTTTTCGATTTTATCTTTCAACTTATTTTTACACACTCGCAAGTCGGAAGTCCCCCATTGCCGTGCATACCGTACAAAACGACGAGTTTCGAAAATAAAAACTACTCCTTTTTTCACTCTCACGCCAATATATACAAACCGCCGACCATTAAGGCCGTGTTTGATAGTGGTTTTTGTGAGGTTATGGTAGCTTTTTTATTTTTGGCAACTGATGAGCGTGTGTTTGGAAGCATCTTCGCTTGGAGCTTCGAGAGTTGGAGTTGCAGGTTTCTCAGGCCAATTTCGGAGGGGGGGGGGGCAAGCTTCGGGAGTTTCTTCGATCAGTTTTCTGATTTTATCTCTTATTTGCCCTTGACGCTCCCTCGCTCCACATCTCCTTCCATCATCGTCGCCGCTGCTGTGACTCGCAGGTACGTCTCTCTCGCTCCACATCTGGACGATTTCTCCATCGTCGCTCCACATCTTCTCATCCTACCCTGTTCCTTCTTGTTGTCTTTTTTTTGGTTGAAATTCATGGGCAGTCGGTTTCCAGATTGGGGGAAATCGATTTCGGTTAGGGTTAGGGCTTCGATTGGGGGAAATCGTCCAGATCTGAACTCCGAAATCGATTTCTAGGGTTAGGGCTTCGATTGGGGGAAATGTGGAGTGCCATTCTTCAACCGAAAGGGATTCGATTTCAACTTGATTCCTTATTCATTGTGACAACTACTACTGTGAGTGTGTTAGCTGCTCAGGAAGTGCCTTTCAATCCTAATGACAACTCCACAACAATGCCCGAAGAGTCTGAACATTCAGGTTCTGCTCAAGAGGCCTTCTTTTGGGAGCTATTTGGATCTTTCCGGTTTCTGTCAGGATCTATTTGGTTAATCCTATCAGTTACTGCTCTTACATTTGACTGAAATTCATGAACTTGTGTTTTTCATGAACTTTTACTTTTGAGTAACTTGATTACCCCATTAGAGATATGTATACATTGGAGATTTTGATTTGTAATATGTAGAAAGATAATTTTTTCATTCCCAAAAAAGTGCGAGGTGTCTGCTTACAGCTGAAAATATACCATTTACAAGCATCAAACAGCTGAAAATATAAAACAACATCCATGTATCCTGTTTTTGTGAAGGATAACAAGCTCATTCATTTTTCTTCTTGTGTGCTCTCACTGCTATGTTTCTTGTTCTATGTTTTCTTTTGGTACAAGTGCATCTTGCTTTGCTTGTAGAAGGTTGAACTCTCTCAATTTGGTGTTCATTAATGATTACTAGCATCAGCAAAGACTTTTCTCCTTGGTGGAGTTTTCTGGTCATTTACTTTCTTACTTGCTCACTGGTGCATATATCTATTTGGCTGTTGTGCATTCTTGTGCTCAATGGTGCATACATATATACTTGCATCAAACAGCTGAAAATATACCATTTACAAGCATCAAACAGCTGCTTTGGTGGATGATCCTGTCGACTGTCGGTTAGATCTCTTCTTAGCTGCTTTGGTGGATGCGTTTCCTGCAACTCTCTTTCCACGCGGGTCTGGCCCGGCTGTTCCACTGATGGGTGTGGGCCCGTCTGTTCCACTGATGGGTGTGGGTCCGGTAGCATTTGAGGGAGCAACTGCGCTGATCCCTCGAACGATATTTTGCAAGCCTCCATCGCCGGTACCAAATTCAGCAGTGAGCTCGTCAAAATCATCTGCCAAGTCATATTCGGTATCCGCTGGTTGACTGTCAACACACCCAGTTGCCTCACCATAGGCGGTGGAGGAGGCGCATCCATCGACGGAGCCACACAATGTTGCCCCGTGGCAACCGTCCCTCCGTAGATTTGGTCCCACAAGTCCTCCAATTCGGGTGAGATTCCCTTCTTTCGAAATTTTTTGAAATTGCCATTCTCCTTGAATAGGTAAATAAAGAGCGGCCATTCCAGGGTTCGAACCGGGGACCTATGGGTACTACCCACAAGTCCTTTCCGATGAGCCATTCCGGAATGGTTAAATTGCCATTCTCCTACATCAACCACAAAGCGAAGATAATCAACATTTGAAATGAAACAACAAGTATTTCCCAAGATGAGGCATTAATGCAATTACCAAACAAATTGAATCAACAAATATGTTCATCTCAAATATGCTCATGTCAAGTACCTGTATTTTTTTCGCCCACCACTCCTTAGTTGCGGCGATTGTCCCACTAGCAGGATCCCAACCAAGACCGGTCTCCCCATGCTTCAAGTCTTTCCATTCTCTCCACCTCTCTTTCATTGTATTATTTTTGTTCTTGAGAGTTTCTTTGCCACACTTCTTGCCGATAGCTTCCTCAAATTCAGAAGTGAGGTCAACCCAACTGAATTGTTGATCTCGACCATACTTGCGCTGATATGCAACAAGGAGATCAAGGAACTTTCGCTGCAATTCTTGAGTCCACAGAAAAGCCTTGTCTTTCGGAGGGGGCTTGTTGCTTGATGACATTGTTCAAAACACAAGCTGCTCAACACTTATCAACACATATTACCAACACACGAACAACATTGCCATTTCAACACACAGTAGTCACACACTCACACAAGCAATTTAATCACAAATCAAATACACATACAATACAAATGACGATTTCAACAACTATAGGTGTAATATATATTGACTATACAAATTAGTCCAACTTTTGAGGCTACGTGATATTCAAACAGGGGCAATATATATTGATTAAACTAATTTCATCACAAAATTAAAGATCATTCCCTATGCCTTTACAAGTTCAATTATCCATTATAGATATGGGATTTGAATGCCAACAACCGAAATTTAACAGTAGAAGATTTGGAGGCTACATGATATTCACTGATTTTTAGAAGATTGAAGCAGACAGTAGAAATTTAAGAGTAGAAAGTTAACATAAATTGAAGCAGACAGTACAAAGTTCACATAAATTCATGAGCCTATCGAAAGTGAACACTCGACATTGAACTGTCGACCGCACACCCCCATGACCAGTCGACAAAGGGCATAAACGAAAGGAAATCGAAATTGACAGTCGACAAAGAGCAGAAATTGAAGCAGAAATCCGATTCCAGACTGGGAAATTGAAGCAGAAATCGAAATTGAAGCAGAAATCCGACAGGGAAGGGGGGCTTACCTTTCTCTCTCGCCGAACGCGCGTGCAAGCTAGGGTTCTTGTGGTTAGGGTTTGGGCGAATGACGGGGAAATTGGAAACAAATGTCTTTGAGGATGAGGGTGGGTGGGGGTAATTACTTAAGGGCGTTTTGGTCATTTTCCTCATAAATATAACTCCTACACCTCATACCAACCAAACACCAATCTGCTTTTTTACAAGGTTATTTTAAAAATAAAACATCTAACTCCCACACCTCCATAATACCCAAAATAAACTCCAACCCCTAAAAAATACCCAACCCCTAAAAAAAAACCCTTTTTGTCAAACACGGCCTAAGTTTAATTAATGTTGATTAAGGGTTAGTTTGGTTTAGCACCGGAAGAACATTTTCCAGAAAGTTACTTCCCGTGAATTCAATTCTCACGTATTGTACCTCATGCGAATTGAAAAAATATGTTTGTTTGGATTTTAAATGGTAGGAATTAAAATAAAGAAATTGGAAATTTCTATTTATAAAAGGTGGAATTGGAACTTACCTAGGAGAAAGCAGGTAAGTTAAATTCTCTTGGAATGGATGAATTTAAATTCCTGAGAATTTAATTTTCTGGATTTTCCTGTGACTAAAACTCCAACCAAACACATATATTTCGTCTACTTCCTGGGTTTTTCGACTTCTTGGGTTTTTCAGTTGCTAACCAAACGAACCCTAAGTGAAAGTAAGTGGTTCCACTTTTCTATATTCGTTTGCTTTTTCTTTATGAGTGTCCCTACTTATTAATTGAATTTACTCCAACAAATTTGGCTCGAGTAAATCAAAATTTTTACACATCTAGTATCGAAGCAAATTGTAGACTCAAAACAAAATTTTATACTCCCTCCGTCTCGAAAAACAAGTCGTTTAAGCATTATGCACTAGTTTTAATAAAACACTCACCTATCAATCAACATCATCATTCTACTAACTTTTTTTTCACTAATTTTATTGTTTTTTAAATACCCACTATATTTTTTAACCAATCAAAATTTTTTAAAAGTCAACAACACAAAAACAAACACAAATCATTACTATCCCCTACCTAGAAAACCTAAAACGACATGTATTTTGATACAACTACACTACCCTAAAACGACTTATTTTTCGAGACGGAGGGAGTATTTATTAAATTAAACTATTTGTATACATTGTTAGATTCTACATATGCCGAGTGAGTCCTCACTGTGTTGCATCACAGGGGATCACTTCACTTGTGTATAAAAGGACAATTCTGTTACACAGTTGAATCAAGAATTTCAGTTGCAAATTCATTCATTGTTTTCTTCCTTTCCAAGCTCTCCATTTATCTTCCTTGTTTCATCGTGAATCCAGATTTCATGGTTTAACATGGTATCAGGCTTTTTTCATTCGATCCTTGCAAATTCGTAGCTTCCGCGCTTAGATCTGTCGTTGTTCTTCGTCTGTGCTTTGTTTTTCACCATGGCTAACGATCAAGTTGCTGATTCCACCATGGATGAGTTGTTCCTACACCATTCTGATCGTCCTGATTTCGTTCTGTCCACTCGCCTGCTCACTGATGGCAATTACAACCATTGGAAGCGATCCTGTGAAGTTTCCCTTTTTGCTAAGAACAAATTAGGCTTCGTTACTGGTTCTTGTCAAGGACCTACATCTGGATCAACCATGGCACAGTGGGATCGTTGCAACCACATGGTGATCGCTTGGTTATTTCACTCAATCAACAAAGATATTGCCGAATCCGTGCTCTATTGCAGAACAACAAAGCAAGTTTGGGAAGAACTTGGATCTCGTTTATGCAAATCCATTCGTAGTAGTTATTTCAGGTTCAGAAAGAATCCGCTTTCATTTCTCAAGAAAATTTGTCAATTACTGCTTATTTTACTAAGCGAAAGAAGATTCTGGATGAATATAAGCTCGTTGTGGAGCATCGTGTCTGCAATTGTGGTTCCAATTCAATTGTGTTGAAGCTTCTTGAAGAACAGCAAGTGATGCAATTCTTAATGGGATTAAACGAGGCTTATAGTATTGTGAGAGGCAACATTTTGATGATGATGCCACCACCGTCTCTGGACGAGGTTTACAAGTTTATGCTTCAAGAAGAAGATCAAAGAAATGTATCGGGCGGATCTTCTCAGTCGAACAATAGCAATTCTATGGCCTTTGCTTCTCAATGCAAGCCTTCGACGCCTAATGGGACTAAATCGCATACTCCGCCTTCCAGCACGTCCAAGAAACCTCCATCATTCTATGATTACTGCAAGGTTTCAGGTCACTCCATGGATCGCTGTTGAAAGATTCATGGATATTCACCTGGATATCAACCTCTTGCGAAGACAGTGTGTGATCACTGCAAGTACACTGGTCATTCTATTGATAGATGCTGGAAGCTCATTGGATATCCACCTGGGAAAGGGCCTTCGTCGTCATCTCCTTCAACACCTGCTGCTTCCAAGTCTGTATCAGCTCCTGCTACCTCGTTGACACAGGCTCAGTATGACAAGCTCATTTCTCTCCTCAGCAGGTCAGACATTGATCAATCAAAGGCAATGCTAGCAGGTATAGGCACTTGTCTTTTCTCTTTTAGTCATAATGTAGTTTGGATCATTGACAGTGGAGCGACCGACCATATCACTCCTCATTTACACTCTTTTACCTTTCATAAACCCCATTGATAAACCTTCCTTCATTACCATGCCAAATGGCAGGCAATGTCCAATCTCTAACATTGGCACTGTCTCTTTAGCTCCACAAATCACTCTCAGGAATGTGCTTCATGTTCCTGGTTTCCATTTCAATCTTATTTCAGTTAGAAAACTTGCTACAGATCTCAATTCTCACATTATTTTCACACTTGACAGATGCTTCATTCATGCCCCTTTGATGAAACAACCATTTCTCCTTGGGAATGAGTGCAAAGGACTTTATGTTGCAACCAAAGGCTCTCAAGATATGCCGGTGACCAACAGACCTGAAGCTTCTACTGTTGCAATTCCTTCTACTTTCAATAATGTCAATGTGGCTTGTAAGTCTATTTTGTTACATTGTAGAATGGGGCATATTCACTTTGATCAGTTGTATCATATAGATGCTTCTGTTTCTTCTAAACATGAATTCATTTGTCAAATTTGTCCTATGGCAAAAAACATAGGCCTTCTTTTTCCGTGCTTCATTCTAAATCTGTTTATCCTTTTGATTTGGTGCATATTGACACATGGGGACCTTATAAACACAACACTCATGATGGTTTTCGTTATTTTTTAACCATTGTGGATGACCATTCTCGTTTCACATTGACCTATCGCATGTCTCACAAAAGTAATGCTCTCTCCATTCTCAAAAACTTTGTTTCCCTGATCAAAACTCAGTTTCAGAAAGCCATCAAAGCTTTCAGGTCCGACAATGCAGCAGAGTTTTGGGATTCTTCCACTCAAAATTTCTTCCATTTAGAAGGGATTGTTCATAAAACCAGTTGTGTTGAATCTCCTCAACAAAATGGTGTTGTTGAGAGGAAACACAAGCATCTTCTTGAGGTAGCTCGTGCTCTCAAGTTTCAATCCAATTTGCCTCTTAAATACTGGGGAGAATGTATATTGACTGCCACATATCTGATCAATCGATCACCTTAACCTTCTTTGAACAACCTATCCTCTTATGAACTGCTGTTTCACAAGCCTCCATCCTACACTCATTTGAAAGTTTTTGGTTGTCTCTGTTATGCCAATACCTTGAAAAGGGACAGAGATAAGTTTCAAACTTGGGCAGTTCCTTGTGTGTTTTTGGGATACTCTTTTGGTAAGATTTCTTACAAATTGTCGAATCTCCACTCATGCAATATTTCATTCTAGAGACGTTGCATTCCATGAGTTCTTCTTTCCATTCTATTCCAGTTCTTTTGGCATTGATTCCTCCTCTCCTTTACCTGTTGTTCCTCATGAAACCACATATTCTGATTTTCATCCAAATATTATACTCCCGTCCACAACTCAAATTGTTCCTCCTGAACCTCCTACAGCAGTACGAAGGTCTTCAAGGTCTCACACTCAACCAGCTTATCTCAGAGATTACATTTGCAACACTTCATTGCTTGAGCCTTTATCCTCCTTTTCTGCTTCTTTACCTTCTTCATCTTTTGCCTTGCTTGCCCACATCTAATCTTACACTGAACCCACCTCTTACAAAGAAGCTGTCAATGATCCTCACTGGGTTTTGGCTATGGACAAAGAGATTAGTGCCTTGTCTGCTAACAAAACCTAGGAATTGGTTCCACTACCCAAAGGAAAGGAAGTTATTGGATGTAAATGGGTGTACAAGGTAAAGTTGAAGGCTGATGGATCCTTAGAAAGACACAAGGCAAGATTGGTTGCCAAAGGATATGCACAAAGAGAGGGTATTGATTTCCATGACACTTTCTCCCCAGTGGTCAAATCCGAGCAGTGATCTCTCTTGTTGCTTTTAAGAAATGGGAAATTCATCAATGTGATGTCAATAATGTTTTTTTACATGGAGACTTATTTGAGTAAGTTTATATGAGGGTTCCAGAGGGTATGTCCAATCTTGGGAAACTTGTTTGTCGATTACTCAAGTCCCTTTATGGCTTGAAATAGGCGTCCAGATAGTGGTTATAAGCTTACTGCAGCTCTCAGACAGATTGGGTTTGTGCAATCACAGAGTGATCATTCACTTTTTATTAGAAGGAGTGACAATCTATGTGGATGATCTACTCATCACAGGTTCTGATCATTCACTTTTTATTAGAAGGAGTGGCAATCTAATGGTGTGCATCAGACCCTTATTGCAATCTATGTGGATGATCTACTCATCACAGGTTCTGATCCCTCAGAGATTTCCCAGTTAAAGAGGTATTTAGATGATGTTTTTAGCATCAAGGACTTGGGTCTATTGCATTATTTTCTTGGCCTAGAAGTCAGCTATGTGTCGAATGGCATAGCATTATCAAAGAAAATTTTTAGTCAAGAGCTACTTAAGGATGCTCAGTTGTCTGATTGTGCTTCTACTTGCACTCCTCTTCCACAAAATTTGAAGTTTGCTCCTGACATTGGTGATCCAATTCCAGATCCTTTTGTTTATATACAGTTAGTTGGCAAGCTCAATTTTCTTACACACACAAGGCCTGATCTCTCCTTTGCAGTTCAATCACTTAGTCAGTTCATGCAACATCCGAAAAGTTCTCACCTACAGGCCTTGATGCACACCATTCGATATGTTGCAGGCACTTTGGACAAGGGCATAGTCCTTCAAGGTCATGATAAGCCTGTTGTAAAGGCATTCACAGACTCAGATTGGGCTTCATGTCCGTTCATTAGAAGATCTGTCACTGGATTTGTAATCTTGCTTGGTGATTCTCCTATTTCATGGAAATCGAAGAAGCAAGGAGTGGTTTCAAAGAGCTCGTCTGAAGCCCAGTACAAAGCCATGGCTACTACTACTTCAGAGGTTACCTGGCTCATTCGTCTTCTTGAAGAGATTGGTGTTGATCCCATCAAGCCAGTTGAGCTCTTTTGTGACAACAAATCAGCCTTAGCCATTGCTCGAAACCCCGTGTTTCATGAGAGAACGAAACACATCGAAATTGACTGTCATTTCACACGACAAAAGGTTTTGGATGGTTTAATTGAAATTTGCTTCATACTTAGTGAGTCTCAACTTGTTGATGTTTTTACAAAGCAATTAGCTTTTTCCCAGCAAAATGAATTGCTCTCCAAACTGGGAATGTTTTCCTTCCCAGTTTGAGGGGGGCCGGGGTGTTAGATTCTACATATGCCGAGTGAGTCCTCACTGTGTTGCATCACAGGGGATCACTTCACTTGTGTATAAAATGACAATTCTGTTACAAAGTTGAATCAAGAATTTCAGTTGCAAATTCATTCATCGTTCTTCGGTGGCTTCCTCAGTTTTTCGAGTGTTCGGTCTTCTTGGAACGTTGTTGTAGAGTTTATTTCTGTTTGGTTCATTACGCTTGTTATTTGTACTTTTTGGTTTTATGTTGCTCTGTTAGACGGTTCGCCGTCTGCCGACTTCGGTCGGCCTCTCGATGAGTCAAGCCTGTCTG
The DNA here is from genome assembly GCA_963922045.1 of Persicaria maculosa. Taxonomy (NCBI): domain Eukaryota; kingdom Viridiplantae; phylum Streptophyta; class Magnoliopsida; order Caryophyllales; family Polygonaceae; genus Persicaria; species Persicaria maculosa. The sequence goes on from OY998252.1 coordinate 4,915,395, forward strand.
ACCATCGAATTTTTTACCTAATCAAAAAATAAAAAATAATAATAAAAAAATAATCAATCGTAATGAGACTTGACTCGTTACATATATAGTAGTCCTAGATCGCTGGATTTTTTTTTTGATTAGGTAAATATTCGAGACCAGACATACTTGGACCTCGAGGGCCGATAAGTCGGCAGACGGCTAACCGTAAAAAACAAACCAAAAATACAAAGAAGGTGCAAAATACAGGCAAAATCGCTCTACAAAGCGAAACTAAACCCAACTAAACCGAACAAAACGAGGACCTAGACGAGGTCCTAGATCGCTGGATGAGCACAACAATTGAGGAGTTGATTTTTAAAGATATTCTTTTTCTTTGTTTGGTAGAATAAATATATATTATTTTTCTTGTTGAAGGGTTGTTGAGTTATCCGACATTAAAATTTTACAATATAATAATTGTAACTCTTGAATTGGTAAATAAAGAGCGGTCATTTCGGGATTCGAACATAATAATAATAATAATAATAATAATAATAATAATAATAATAATAATAATAATACTACTACTAATAATAATAATAATTGTAGCTCGGTTAAGCATGTTAAGCGTAAATAAGGCGGTCATATACGCATGCCCTTGAAGAGAGCGAGTTAGAGCATGAACATTAGAGGGCCTTTGGCCTTTGGGCCCTTTCAATCGCCAAATAAGCAAAATTAAAAAAAAAAAGAAAATTAAAAGGAGGTAAGAGCCCCATCCCAAAGCCCTTATATAGAAGACTCAAATTATGAGGCCTTTGGCACGCTCAACGAGAAAAGTTGTAAATTCACCACTTAAAAATTCAATCTTAGGCTTTTTCTAAAATTAAAAAAATAAAATAAAATTATATTTGAGTGTGAAATAATTTTATCTACTCGTAGACACCCATTTTATTTATGTTTTTGTAAAAAAATATTACGCCCATTTGTCCTATAAATAAGGTAACCAAATACTATTTTTTTTTTAAAAATACCCATATACTACTTCTTTTTTTAAATAAAAAAATACCAACATATTTCCATCTTCTCAACATATTTCTCTCTTCCCAACAATTTAATAATAATAATAATAATAATAATAATAATAATAATAATAATAATAATAATAATAATAATAATAATAATAATAATAATAATAGAGTAGTTTAAAAATATAAATAGTGAAAAAATAACTTAAGGGCCCAAGACTCGGGCTCTCCAATGAGGGTGCAAATATTAAAAATTTGGAATGAGACTCTTAAGCTGATGTGGCAGAGAGAAAAATAAGTTAAGGCCGAGTTCGGGCCCTCTAGTGTGCATGCTCTTAACTCTTAAGGAGCTAATTATCTAACATCGATATAAAACAGAAAAATAAATTCATTTATACAAGGCAGTGTGAAGTCTTATACATTAGATTAAGCATTTCGATATTCCCTTATTGGCCCGTTTTTTATTCGTTCTTTTGGTGTCGGGTCGTTGATATGGTGTGGTAGCGTTTAATTTCGAGTTGGGTTGCAGTTTCGGACTTCCTGTATGATCGAGATGATCGTGACTGTTTTCGTGGTATTCGAAGATCTCTCATCTAGGTGGGGGCAACATTGGTGATATGCACTTCTCCAGGTTCGCCCTTTCCAATGGTGGGTTACTGTTCTCCGCCTTCTCAGCGTCAAGATGCCGTGTGAGTCATCGTACTCTTCCGTGTTCTCGCGACATTTGTGGCTTGCCCTAGATTTCCCTTGACTCCTCTGCTGACGGACGACTTCTTCGAGTTGTTTGAGTTTTTTCTTTCATATGTGATAATTTGTGTTTTTAGTATATTGTATGTTGACGGTTAGTCCGTCGATTCGTCGGTCTCTTGAGCTCCATGCTTGTCTGAGCTTCTTACCTAATCAAAAAAAAAAAAAAAAAGATTAAGCATGTTATGCGATGGATTCCAACCTTTTCACTAGTTTTTTTTAAAGACTTTTCTAATTAATTTGTGTCTATTAACACATTAAAAAAAACATCATTATAAAATAAGAAAATAATTTTTTTATTGGTTTAATCTCTCTAGGGTTTATGCACTCAACTTTAGATTTCTATTTTTGAGAATTTTATATATTCATCGACACACATTATTTTCACCCAAAAAAAATGGACAGACACATTATATATATAAAAGCTTTAGAAAAAAAATGATATTATTATCTAACTCGATTTTATGCTTAATGTGTTCCGATTAATCATAACTAAGTTGGTGCAGTGATTGCATGTAGTGTTATATCTCATAGCAAAATATATATATAGTTTTTACCCTTTTTTTAAAAAAAAAACATTTCATAAGTAAAACAATACCTATTTTGAGACGGAGAGACCATATCTTAGTGTTACCTCATTGTCAAATTTAATTTCCAATATGGAAAGCAAAACTTAAGAAAGGTGTTACATATCAAATACTAGGAAAATGATCATGTATGAATCCCTTTCAACATGATCATTACGGTGTTTACTAGATTAAAACTGAAAGCTACTACACATAAGGCCCCTTCAAAATTAATTTAAGGCAATAAATCGACCTTTCATGCCTCTTGTTGGGGCCCTTAGTTTTTACACTATATATACTCAAAAGCAATAATGCAATTGCAGGTACATATAGATCAATGGACCACATATTACATATATAGAGTTGTGAGTTTGTGACAATCAAGAGATACTCTTTCCCTAGATATAGCTTGCACATAACTTAACAACGGTGTAAGATCGATATCAATAAATGGATACTTCACGTCACTCGACCAACTTTCGCACTACTTGAAGATTTGTGAATGGACGTCTTCACCTTGTGTTAACAAAGCTTTGATATATATGAATCATTGAATTTTACATTTATGTCTACATACCATGTCATATTGATCGAAATGTAGGAATATTTGGATTTGTCCTTTCATTTTTTAGGTAAATATTTGAATTGTAGGAATATTTGCATCTCTATAGAGAGGTTGAATCAGGTAATTAAACAACTCTTACGGTGTAATTTGTAAGCAGTGAAATTATTCGTAGGTACTAAATGATTATTTGTGCATAATAATGTAATTATTAATAGGTACCTATGAATAAATGATTATTTGTGCATAATAATGTAATTATTCATAGGTATAAACAAGTGTAGTTATTTGTATGTAATGTACATACGAATAATCACTTGGTATATACGAACAATATCCCTATTTACAAGTTACTTTAAATCTCATATGATTGATCTTTTTAATCCGACGCTTCAGAAATTTGCCCACAAATTACACAGTAAAGTCAGCTTACACATGATCTATCATCTCTCTATATATTACTATTAATTCGTTTCACCATTATACAGTAATTTTTTGTTTTGCTAAAAATTATATATATAGAATGTATATATATATATATATATATATATATATATATATATATATATATATATATATATATATATATATATATATAATTATCCATAGAATTAATTTCCTTTGATCATAGGGATAGGGGTAGGGGTTATGAATGTGCATTTATATAATATAGATAACACCAATTGAGAAGAAACATTTGTACCCACATCTTAATCATTCGGTTTGCATATGTATCACATATAGCTTGTCCAATTGTGTGACAAAATCCCTCTTCTTTATTATTGTGATTATTATTCTTTTTTCTTATACTTTTTGCCCGTTCAATTAATTCCCATTGACGTGGACATTGCAAGCACAAGTGATTATCAAAATCAAATCATATATTAATTAAAAATCTTTTTTTTTTTTAGTTTGAGCCCTAAACATGGAACATCGACATGAAATGACATGCACTAGTTTCCGATAAAAAAATCGTAATTTATACTGGATTTTATTACGATGATAGACGTACAAAAAGAAAAAAGAAAATGACCGCTTCTTAGATAATATGGATACTTATATGTATGAAAATGTTAAATGTGAATGTGTATATGGAAATCTGTGATTGCTATTTGCAAATGGAGGAGATAGGAAGATTTATGTTGAGATGCGTGCTTACAAGACTTCTTATGAATTTGGAGAATAAATGTATAATTGTTGGGACACTTGTGGAAGTGAGAGGATTCTAAACCTAACATATAGATGGATGAACTACTCCACATAATGTCAATCTGGCTTATACGTTGGACTTTCTTGTCGGGCCCAACTAGACTTCCCCTAATAATAATAAAGTTGAGAAAATCTAGCGATTGAATAAAATAGTGAATCTAATAAAATATTTTTCAAATCGACATGTTTAATCTATGTTTTAAAGTCGAAAATCCGATTAACTAAAATAATGAATTTAAACTTGTAGATCAAACAGGGTGGATATGGTCGTGTGAGTTGTGACCATTTAACACTGATCAATTATGACCACTTGCCTTTGGATAAGCAAGTGTGGTCTCTGAAAGCTACTCATGTTTCCTCTTTAGTTTAGGTTTGCTCATCACAAGTTTCTTCCTTTTTAAAACATAAAATAAAACTGAAAAAGGTTTTTTTTTTTTTTTTAAAAAAAAAAAAATTAAATAATACTACTCCGTAATAAGTGGTCCTATATAGATTGTAAATGATTTCTACCTAAATTTAATACTCAATTCATAAGCTTAAACAAAAGCCTCTAATTAAGGTGAAAGAATCTCCACGCAAGTCCTAAATATATACGTTTTTCCTTTAATGTACCCTCAAACATAGGATAATAATTCATTTTTAATAGATATTTGTTTGTTACAATAGGTTTTTATATTTAATTAAAAATATGAATGTCACATATAAGATTAAATTTGATTAACATAATTGGATTAATATCCATAGATATCCCTTTGGAACATAGGGTATAAACTATTTGCAATTTAAGGATTATATTTATTTTATTTATCTGGAAAATGTAGCCATAGTAATAATTAATAACTTTTGTTGTAAGATCAAGTGAAAATAAAATGACCCACTTCTAATCATGGTAAGGAAATTAAGGTTCTTTTTTATAAAAGGAAATTAAGGTGCTAATGGTAAGGAAGATTTGCATATAACCTTCCTTATATATTGTATACTACCTCTGTCCAAATATACATTGCCTTTACTATTCACGCACGCTTTTTTACGAAGGTAAAAACTATATAAAATATTAACTTTTTTATTAATTTTTTTAATAATTACAAACTTATTAAAAAAGTTAATATTTTATATAGTTTTTAACTCATAAAAAAGCGTGCATGAATAATAAAAGTCCATGTATTTTTGGACGGAGGGAGTATTATATCATGTACATGATCATTGAGATATTAATTTAAAATTTTTCACAAAAAAAATTGATGGAAATCCAGCAAGGTTTCCCAAGAAAATGTCTGGATCATGTCTCAATTGGAATCACACTAATTAAATTTCATTGGGGTTGGAGAGGTGGGCATCTTTTTGTGTCTCAACATAATCCAAAGTAATTATTAAAATAATTTTTTTAAAAGCCATGTATTACGCAAAAAAACCCATATTTTATAGCACACAAATTACTCTGGTCTCCTTTACCATGTTTCCTCCCCTGAATATTTTTTTCAAAATATTCAATAAAAATTAAAAATTTACGAATAAATTCACAGATTGAAAATATTTACATAAATATTCAAAATTTGCAGATAAGTAAAAAAAACGCGGTCTAAGACCGCGTTTTATGGGTTAATTGAGTATTTATCTTCAAAGCTGGAAACACAATAAATTTCTTATAAAAACGCGGATTGGACCCACGTTTTTCTCCCTTTTTATTTTTTAATTTAAAAGACAGTCCCAAAAAATATAGTATATGGGTAAAACGTAGTCTCGGGCCGCGTTTTTTACTTAGAAAATAATTTTAAAAAAAAAACAGAAAGCTTGAAGGCCGGAGGAGGACATTGGCCTGGCCCCGGAGGTTGAAGGCCGGAGGCTCGGAGCGACGCGTCGGCAGAGACTCAACATCTCGACCCATGAAGGCCGGAGCGGAAGCTTGAAGGGCTCGAGCGGCGGCGGCCATGGCTCCGAATAGCGCGGAGGAGTGTTGGAGGATTTGAAGGCCGGAGCGGCGCCTCCTTCTTCCTTCGATTTGTGGAGGCCGGCGCCAGATTGAAGGTTGAGGGAGAAGCGGTGAGGGTGCAGGCGGCGATGGCAGAGGGAGAAGCGGTGAGGATGCAGGCGGCGATTGAGGAGGGTGTAGGCGGCGATTCTCCCGGCGGCAGATCGAAGAGGAGAAGGGTTCAGGCGGCGATTGAGAAGCTCCCGAAGCCAGATCGGATCGGAACCTCGCCTGTGACTTGGTTGCGAAGAAGCGGCGCCAGATCGAAGCGGAAGTGAAGCCCCGCCGGAAGTCCTCTTCCCCACCCTCACCTCTTGCCGGTTCGGAACAGATCGAAGAGGATGAGGGTTCCTTTCCCCTTTTTTTTTTTTAAAGTAAAACGCGGCCCGAGGCCGCGTTTTACACTTTTTTTTTTTTTTTGGCTATTTTTAAAATTAAGAAATAAAAAGGGAGAAAAACGCGGTTCGAATCCGCGTTTTTATAAGAAATTTAATTTTTTCTCCAGTTTTGAAGATAAATACTTAATTAACCCATGAAACGCGGTCTTAGACCGCGTTTCTCCGACGGATCTGCAAATTTTGAATATTTATGTAAATAGTTTCAATCGTTGAATTTATCCGTAAAATTTTATTTTTTAATGAATATTTCGAAAAAAAATTCTCCTCCCCTCCAAAAAAAAAGGAATTGGTTGGACACCTTTTATTGCCATTCTAATTTTTATCTTAATCTTTTTTTAATAAACAATTTTTATCTTAATCTAATTCGAATAAATTCAACCAATTTACATCTGAATAGGACAATGTATGATTCATTTAAAGGATTAACTCATCTCACTTAGAAACGACTTTATGTTATCAAGAGAATTCAAATTTGAATCTATTGAACTAAAATGTAACATCACAACTATGTCTTAATAATATTTTTTCCGTTTTTATTAAATAAGAAAAACAGAACAAGGTTAACTAATATTTTTTACGGAAATTTCGCGAGGTACCCTCGTGGTATTGCAATTTTCGCCGGGTGTACAGAAGTTTGACATATTTCGTGTGGTACCCTTGTGTTTTGTGTTGATTTTGTCTCGCGCCCTTGTGGGTTAAAATTAACGGAAGTGGTTTGGCTCCGTTAGATGGCGATTAAAAAAGAAAAGAAAAGAAAAGAAAGAAACAAACCCAGAAAAAGAAAGAGACAGAGACGCAACGCACGGACGGTGAAGGAGACCGAACTGTGAAGGAGAACGAAGGCATCCAGGCAGGATTTCGAAGTGGTCGCCGGCAAGAACGAGGCAGCCATGGAAGCAGATAGAGGGCGGTGGCAGTGACTGAGGCGGCGACGAGACAGGTGAGTCACTTGAATCTAGGGTTTGACGATTTAGGGGTTAGGGTTTGGGGATTTAGGGGTTAGGGGTGATGAAATCATTGATGTTTGGGGATTTAGGGGTTAGGGGTGGGGATTTAAGGGTTAGTAATTGGTGCGTTTTAGCTAAGCTGTTTTAGCTTGGCCAATTCAAACCTCTCCATGTCCTCGGAGAATAGCACGCCATTAGGTGAAAGGATGCGTGTCAGCGACAAGAGGAACCGCGCCTGATAAGAGAATTTTTGTTTTAGGTTAAGGAGAGTTGAAATGGAAGAAACCATTTCCAATTTCTAATCTTAGTTCTGTTGAGTTTTTTTTTTGAAAATATAGTTCTGTTCTGTTGAGTTAGGGGTTAGTAATTGGTGATCTTTGCAAAAAATGAGGCTTGTGGTTTGAATGCCTTTCTTCAATGCCTTTGTTTGATGCTTTAGATACATACACATAATAGGTCAGCTTTGTTTGATGCTTTAGATAAATACACATAATAGGTCGGCTTTGCAAAAAACGAGGCTTGTGATTTGAATGCTCACTGTATAACATAGGTCAGTTTTGTGAATGCTCACTGCATTATTTATCTAGAATTGATGTGAATTCGGTGTGTTGAATGGATGATTTTGTTTGATGCTTTAGATGGGCATTTGCATTATTATATTCAGTGAGCATTGTTGATTTGTCTCAATAAATTGAAGTGTCACAAAATCGCTACAGGATGAGTGCACAATCATCCACAAATTCTAAGCATATAATTTTTGCTGATTCTTTTAGGCTATGTGAAGTGTATGTAAGTATTGAAACTTGTCATACCTTCTGAGCATTTTTTTTTCTTTTATTTGTTGATTTGTTGTAGTTTCATATGTGAATATGATGCTATTTAATTTTGGGGCATCGAAAAGATTACTTTCATGAAAATATTAAATGGATTTTGATTTAGCAAGATAGACATGGAATTTAAAAGTGTTCAGTTTGTGGTTGACAAGGACATCAAGCAGAAACTATACATAACTTAAAAGTGCCCAATTTTAAATTGTGCTTATTTTGTTCTTTGTACCTTTCTCATACCTAATGAATTAATCATTTACCTTTTACTCTATAGAAAACTAGGCTGCAAGTAGCCTACCACTTTGCTTCAAATAATTTTAGATTGATGACACCTAAACTTTTGTTGATATAAGCCTATTAGCTCAAATGGTAGAGCAATGTGTTGTACACATCGATGTGGGTTCGAATCCCTCATAGGCTACAAATATTGATCTCGTTTATACAAGCTAAATATGTTCAAAATAATGTATTTAAGACACTAATTCCAACTTTGACATGTACTTCGTTAGATTACTTAAATGGTTGATCATGCATTCAGTAAGCCTACATGGGATTCGAACCCACATCTTTATGCATAAGCACTTTGCTCTTCCATTTGAGCTAATAGGCTATAAAACTTTTGATGATCAGAGATAATCAATTTGAAAGAATAACATAATTTTCAGGTTCGATTTATGAGAGGCAATTGCTAAATATTTCCCTTGTATGAATATTACAATGAACCCTACAAGCAACTAATATAGCTGCAGTAGGTTCACAAGGCTTGTGCTTAGTGATTTTAGAGCCTACCCAAAACCAAGAGGGTGGAACTGCCTACTCAAAACCAAAACCAAGCTATTTGCTCCTATACGGCTACAACAAGTAAGGATAGTAGCAAAGTAAACTCGTTTGATTCAGTACTTGATCTCATTTAGATAAACAAATCTACAACCTCATAGAGTAACCAATTTTGACACTTAAAGGGTCCCTTGTAAATTAAAAACAATCATCAAACTCAGATGTGATTCATAGCCAACTGATTCAGACCAACTGATTCATAGCCAACTGATTTTTAGAACAAAGAAATTAGCTTTTAACTCTATATAATCAACAAATGAAGCACAATCAATGAAACAACAACAAAAGAATTCGGAGGAATGGAAGTGGTAGAGCCGTAGAGGGATATGAAGTAACAAACTCAAAATGTGCTCTACTCAGAACCCTAATTACACACTCAAACTCGAAGTGTTCAACACTTCAACAATTATGCCACCAGTTGATTCATGTAGTGCAACACTTCAACAATTATGCCACCAGTTGATTCCTGTAGTGCAGATGATTGTAAGTTAACAGGATATGTAAGAGAAAAGAGGAAGAGAGCAATTATGTTTCTTTGTGAATATCTCTTCTGTATTTCAGCTTATTGCTTTCTACAATTACATTGGGCTACATTGAGCAATTACGTTTCTATGTAAACCCTAATTTTCAGTAAAGGGAGAAATTTTCAAGCACTAACCTGATGTCCCCGTCGTCTCCATCTCCGGTCGGCGGCCTAGACACAAGGTCACCATTGCCTTCGCTCTCAGTTACGGGTACGGTTTCTCCTCCCTCAATCCTCTCCATTTCCACAAGTCACGGATTAGACACAGTGCCGCCGTGCTCAGACACCGAACTCCAGGTCGCCGGACTCTACTCGAATTCGAGCCTTCGTAGGTCGCTTCTCAGTTCACCAGCGAAATTGCTCCTTCGTTCCGACCGAATTCGTGCCTTCCTCTTTCTTTCTTTCTTCTTTTTTTTTAAAAAAATTTCAAATGTAACGGAGGAAGAAAACCTCTGTCAAAATTAACCCTCCGAGGGCGCGACACGAATTAGCCCTAGATGTCAGGGGTACCACGCGAAATATGTCAAACTTCTGTACACCCGGCGACAATTGCAATACCACGAGGGTACCTCGCGAAATTTCCGTATTTTTTATTCATATTTAAGCTTATGATTTTCACTTATCGAAATTTCGGTTAACCGATGGCTAACTTATCATAGTGCCCCAATCGAACACAACTTTTATTAAAGTTTATGATATTTTCCGAAATAATGTAACTTTAGGCTATCAATCGTAACTATTCAAAAGTTTAGGGTATTTTCTGTAATTTCTCGTTTTTCTCCAAAATCGTTTACATACCGCAATTGCAGGCAAAATTATGCTCTTCCGCACTTCCATCGGAAAGCCCTAATTTCAGAAGCTGCCGGCCCATTGCCACCGTCTCAACCTCCGATTGTCATCGTCAGGCGCCACTGTGACCGGGCCAACGATTCAGGTCTAGTTAATTTTCATTTTCCGATGTCAATTTTTGCAATTCAGGATCGATGTCGTCATTGAAATTAGGGTTTTGTTGATTGCTTTCTGGATTTTGTATTTCTGCGATAAATTAGATAATTGATCGGTAAACCAATGGGATCTGTCATTCAGATAAGCTTTCAGCATAAAGTATTGAATTGGAGAAAACTTTCCTGTATATTGGTATTGTGCGCTTTGGCTTATGGTGTTTCAGCTGAACTGTCAGTTTCATTGTGCATTTACTTGAATCATGTGTTCCCATAGAAATGCATTGTATTTCTCCCCTCAGTTAACTGGTTTGATTGAATTTCACATCAAACCACATAAAGGGGCGTTTGGTTAAAGAATGGATGGCATGGGTATGGCCGTATGGGTATGGCCATGCGGATGGAATCGGTTCGGAATTTCCACATAAGGATTGGGTATGGAGGATATCCGTATAGAATTCACATATCATGACCAGGAGGGAGGAAATTGGGGATTTTCCAAATCCACCTCCCAGGTTGTGTATGGGTTCAGAATGTGAATCAAACCGAGTTGATCCAAATGCAGGCATCGGGTTGGTTCATTCCGTAGTGTCTACTAAATTGTACCTGATGCCATCCAGTTAAAACATTTTTTTACTGTGATTTCTTCTGTCCATTCATAAATTTGCAATCAATTTTTGTTTGTGATTGCTTTCAGGTAGCAAGTGTGGTTTTGATACATTTTGCAACACACCTTTTATTCTTTATGGGCTTCTCATAATCTTTCTGATTCACCGATCTTGTGCAGAAATTTTTAGTTCTGCTTACAGAAGTAGATGGAATCAGAACAGAAATCAACTGAGTTTGACTCGGGATCAAATGGGCTAGGTGCTGTATCTCGCATCAAGAAGCTGCTATCCCGCAGAATGCTTGTTGGAGTCAACGATGGACGCTTCTTCATGGGGAACTTCCACTGTGTTGACAAGCAAGGCAACATCATTCTCCAAGATGCATTGGAGTTTCGCAGCATTAGGCGGTCCTCTCCTTCGGCAATGGAGCAGCGGGGCCTCGGCCTCATTCTCATACCCCATTCTTGTCAAACATCTTGTCATGTCGATTGCTCCATGGAAGAGCAGCTGTCTTTGCTCTCTGTTAGAGATCAATAGATGGATACATTCTCAAATTATGAACTTCACAGTGGGTGTGTTTCTGGTAGAACTTGATGTCAAGTTGCTCCATGTAAAACAAGTTCCTTTGTTTCAAATGAGATCACCAAACAAATAAAAAGCCTCTAAATTCTGGATGGATTTGTAGCTCAACTGAGAGAGGTGTCTGGTTTTGCAACAACACTTGAAGCTCAAAATTGGTGTTGCCTGCATGAAAAAAAGAGTAGATGATAAAATTGATGTTGCTTTGCATCTCCTTTCCAAGAACAAGCTTTTATTTCTTTCCCCGAATTTATCCTATTTTGTGTGCCTTTTGGTTAGTGCAAGATTGCACACTGGAGCATCTTGGATGAATACTTCCTAGAATTGGAAGGGCTTATAGTTGATGCTCCTATAGCAATAAAATGGCTTCTGATGACTGCACAGCACAAGAATTGCTGTGCGGACAGATACGGGTCGAACATTAATCAAACCTACTTTTATCTGCACTATCATCATTTGGCTAGAGATGAACTCTATACCAGGCAGGTATTACATGTGAAGTTCATGTTTTGTTGATTTTGTATTATCAGTAGTTGTTCATTGTGCAACCTATGTTATCTGTCTGTACAGCACAGATCCAGCCTCTAGCTGGAAAATTTCGTGTTCTTGTGAAAATCAAACTTCTGATGACCCTTATTTGATTGTGGATCTTCAAAAATTGGCTGAAACGCAGACTAAGATTGCAAATTATCTGATGATCCAGATTCAGGGTTTGAATAACAAGGCCGATATTCGAACCCTGAATCTGGATGGCCATGGGCTAAAATTATTTTGGCTTCCATATTTTTGATATAAGCAGGCAAAAGTAAGGCATATTCTTACATAACTCCAAATCATTTATTGATTCCGAGTATAAGCAAACATAGATTACGTCTCTCCTAGAAGTTGGTCAGCAAAAAAACGACACTTCAACTCCTCTGAGGCCTCATCAGCTGCTGGTTGTAGAATCTCCTAATGAACTCCTCAACTCTCCTGTTCAGTTCTTCATCCGACATACCCGAAAACTGATTGTCCTCCTCATCAACACTCTCGGATTCATCATACTTCTCCACTTTCTGTTCAATCCTGTCATCTTCATCGCCACTACCACCCATTCAAATGCTTCGTTGGCAAGATTTTACATCGTCGGTAGCCTCCTCTTTATGTCCGCAAACCTCTATGACATGATCACTAGCATTATTGGTTGCTTTAGTCTCTTCTTGACTACTGTGCTCGCACGTGGGGAGCGATCTATTTAGCTCAAACCCCGTGTTTGACTCCTCTTGTGGCCGGAATTCTCTTGTACCTGGTTTTTTTAGGGCATCATTCTTTTCTTTGTGCTGTACAAGGCCATTGGTGAGCTTGTTCGAAGTCTCGAAAGAGCGAAAGCTATAGTGAGGAGTGGTGTCTTTGGAGGAGAAGGCACCGGAGTCTGCTGCAATGATGAGTACAAGGGTGTTGGAGATGAGAAACCAGAACTGGCTGGTGTTGAAAAGCACCCAAGGAGAGAGGTTGAAGAGGTAGAAGATGGAGGTGTAAAGGAAAATGCATACTCTAATTATGACTCTGATACAATGTAGAATTAGAATTCCCCTTAGAATTATATGTGCTTGTCATTCCATATAATACAAATAATTATAATATACGTTAATGGGCCAAATACTAATGAGCTTGATTAGATACACCACGTCGAGGTGATACTCTCCTGTTGATTTATATCCCTTCCCTGACCCCATTGAGAAATAGAACTAACTCATTCTAAGGAAGGCAAAGGGTCGAGAAACTCAACACCACTATTCTACCATCTCTTGAACAATTTGGAGTCGGACCTTCTTTTTCCACTATTACGGATACGAAAAGAATGGGATATCATATTTTACATATAAATATTGCATATAAATCAATTAATATCCCTTCCCTCCGTAAAAAATATAAGTCTTTTTAGACTTAGATTTTTATTTGAAAATATAAGTACTTTTAAGTTTTTTAGGTATTGGGATATGAGAATTATTATTTTTTTTACTTTTTGCTCAAATTTTATTGGTTGAGGGGGGTTGTAGATAATTAACGAGGGGTATAAATGTAATAACTACTGTATACGATTTCCTTAATTTGTATACAAATGTATAAAAGGACATATATTTTTAAACGGATGTAGTATCAACTAATAATTGTCCAAGGCCCTCCATGCATCTATCAATCATAAATATTTTTGATCATCTAAAAAATGAATGCATGACATGAGTAGGCAAATAAAAGTAAGACATGGTATCACATAACTCCAAAGCATTTATTGATTCCGTGTATAAGCAAACATAGATGCAAACAAGCAAACAAAAATAAAGGATCTAAGCATTACACTACGTGTTCTCTAATTACACTCTCTTGGGCAGCTAACTACACCTAAAAGGCTAAAAACCAACTCCTCTTCAACCCCTTTGTGGCCTCCTCAGCTGCTGATTGTAGAATCTCCTAATGAATTCCTCAACTCTCCTGTTGAGTTCTTCATCCGACATACCCGAAAACTGATCACTCATCTCCTCATCGACATTATCGGATTCATCATACTTCTCCGTGGATGATCTACGAAGGCCAGTCTTTCCATCTTTGTCGCCATCACCAACTACTCGAATGACCCTTTCGGACTTACTTCGTTGACAAGATTTTACATGATCATCACTAGTAGCTTTTGGAGGGGGTTTTAGGGTTTCATTGTCCTCTACAAGACCATTGGTCTCGATGGCGCGAAAGTTATAGTGAGGAGTGGTTGTGAGTTGATCTATGGGGTCAGGAGTGTTGGGTTTCGAGGAGGAGAAAGCACCGAAATCGGCTAAAATGATGAGGATGAGGGTGTTGGAGATGAGAAACCAGAACTGGCTGGTGCTGAAGAGCACCCAAGGAGAGAGGTTGAAGAGGTAGAAGATGGAGATGTAAAGGAAAACACATACAAGAAGAGCCCAAAAGGACATCCCATTGTTTGAGTGGCTTGCAGAGATTTTGAAGGCTAATTTGAGTGGGTTTTTAGGAAGCTTTGTTGGTGGTTCTTCCATTGTTTGATTAGGGTGGGAGTTGAATTAAGGGGTTTATTTGGGGGTTATGGGTTTTGGTGGTGAGTTTTGGATTGATTTCAATGGGTTTATATAGCATGGGAAGCTCCAAATAGGTAGATTGTTGTGAAGTTTGAAATTAGAAGAAATGATTGAATTAAAAAATATGTATAAAAGAATGATTGCTATATATGCAAATAATTGGAGGCCAATATGAAGTTTATAAAGGGACCCGTTATTTTCTATTTTGAGAAAAATATATTTATAATAATTTATCGATTGTTCGTAAATGTAATATATTTTTCTTGAAAAATAAAACAAACCGTAAAAAAACAAAATTATTTAATGTTGAAGCTCTTCATGAAGATTCAAGTGTCCTGTGTGCTAAGCAAATGGGTATAAACAACTTCCTCATTGAGGGAGACAATTTAGTGGCCATAAAAACAATTTTAGAAATCTGGAAGTGTCCTTAAAACATAGAATTTTTACTTTCAAACACAAACTAGATCTTTGAGATTTTTCTAGTGTTGCTATTCGTCTTAATTTCAGAGAATCTAATGTTGTTGCAAATAGGATCGTTCGTCTTGCTTACGGTATCTATGCTGACGGAAGTTCGGAGATCGATGCAGAACTTGATGTTCTCCTCCGGAAGGTCGCTCTAAAAAAAACATGCGACGAGACGACTATTTTCTTCCTAATTACTTTCATTGCTTTCAAAAAAACATATTTATAGGATGGTTGGAATTTTCTTCTTCTTTTGAATAGCGTATAAAAATAAAAAGGAATAGAAAATAATGGAGATCCCATAAGAGCATCTCCAACGGTTTCTCTATTTTGGAGATTTTGGAGTTTTTGGAGAATTTTAAGGTCTTTTTTGGTCCAACAGATTCCCTTATCACATTCTCCAAAATGGAGAATTAAGCAGCAGAAAAAATGGAGATGATTCCCCAAATTTGCAGCATTCTCTAAACTAAATGATTCTCCAAATCTTCGAAATGGAGAAACTGTTGGATTTAAAGCAAAAATAATTTGAAAAATATGTATTTTGTTTCCCCATTTAAGAAAAATTTTAGGGAAGCCGTTGGAGATGGTCTAAGAGCAAGCCCAACAGCTTCTCTAAAATAGATAAAATGGGAGATTTTAGAGAAAAAAGCCATTTTTCTCCCCAACACAGCTTCTTTAAACTCATCTCTAAAATAGAGAAATTGATGGAGAGAATGAAAAAATCTCTAAATTTAGAGGAAGGGTTAGAATCTGTAAAATTTAATGTGTTCACTTCTTTCAATGCCTACATATTTGTTCATTGGTTGTTGCCTATTGATTTAATGAAGTTATTGGAATTTTATTTATTAAATTATGAATTTATGCATCTATTATAGTGTATAATAAATGTAGCAATTTGTATAATAGAGAATATGTTGGAGTTATGGTGTAAACTTTTTAGAGATTTTGTTATTTTATTCTCTATTTTAGAGATTTTTTAGAGAAGCGGTTGAGGATGCTCTAATATAGTAGGAATGTAGATACCCCTCTTGGTTGAGTATAAATGATTAAAATGATCGAATATCCCATAAGGCATTAGCAATAAATGGGATTTTGGGCAAAAAGGTGAATTACCATGCATGAAGAAAAAAAAAATCTAATTATAAGCAATAAAATAAGTAATCAAAATAAGGATTTGTTTAATTGGTTGATTGTGGGGAATTTACAATTTCTAAGAAGTTCATTTAGGGTTGGGCATCCGGCCTGGATCGGACCAGACCGAACCGGAGATTCTGATCCAGTCCAAGATCGGTGGACCGTAATCTCCCAGAACTTGGACCGTGGATCAGACCGGGACCGGAACTTATGGTCCCGCTCTTTCCGGTTCGCGGACCGTAAAGACCGGTTGGACCGGATCTGTACTAAAATCGAAAAGAGAGAGATGTAAAGTTGAAAAGACCTAGATCTAAAAAATTGAAAAGAGAGTGATGTAAACTCACTGGCGTCGGCGGTCGGTTTGAAGACTCTGAACGGTGAGATGCTACTGCCGCCGGCGAGCGCGCAATGAAGGGGACGCGGAGAGCACATACTCTGAATGGTAAGATGCTATCGCCGGAAGTGAAGAAGAGAGATGGAGCGTCGAGCGAGAGGCGGCTTGGAGGGTGAGGCGTGAGGGTATTGGAAAATCAAGATAAAGGGCACATTTTTTTTTTGACAGATTTGTTTCTTTTTTTATTTTTAAATGATAAAGTTTACGGTCCAATTCCGGTTTGGTCCCGGTCTTGGACCGTAAACCGGAAATGGAAAAATCTTGGACCGAGGACCGGACCGTAAGATCCCGATCCGATCCAAAGACCGTAATTTTCGGTCCGATCCAAATTTTGCCCAGCCCTAAGTTCATTAATTCAGGATTTTCCATAGACGAAATACACTTAAATTTACAAGCACTTAACATTAAATTTGAAAAGTTTCACTACAAATTAAATTTAACCCCTGGATGTAAGATGTTTAAACGCTAGGCTTTTTCCCACAGGGACTCCTGATGCATCGCTGGTTATAGAGACTACGTGATCCGAAAATTTCTTAGGAGGATCGTCTTTACTGTCCACATGGACTCCTAATGTACCGCTGGACAACAGTGTCATCGTTTGGTAGTGCTTGACGTCGAGTTGTAGTCTTTGTTATCCCCAATATATTAGGGTTATATTCGTTTGTTCATCGGGATTTGTTAGCTTGCCTCTGTATGTATTGCACATTTCTATTTTTATATTTGACGGTTCGTCGTTTGTCGACTTTATTGGTCACTCGAGGGGTAAGACCTGTCTCACCATCAAATTCTTACCTTATATATATATATATATATATAAAAAAAACTATAGCCTTTTTCCCGAAGATAGAGGTGTAGAGTGTAGAACTAAACGTGTTCATCCATAATGACCAATTAATGATTATATAATGCCTAAATTTTTTCCATAGGGGGTTTTCAAATTTTAACGAACTACGGAGTACTTTCAAGTACATGTGCTTGAAATGAGAAATTGTAAGCTCTCTCTAAAAACCCTCTCTTCTAACCCTAGCCGCCACCAACATGTAACCCAAATCCGGTTGTACGCCACCACCGCCGGTTGGCCTCCCGCCGACCTCGACCCACTCACATCTCCTCAACCATTGCAACCAGATGTGAAAAAGATCACTGCTCCCCGCCGGCCACTCCTCGCCGACCTCCCAGTTGGATGGCACCCAGTTGGAAGGGAAAACCCTCTCTAGCAAAAAACCTAAAAAAACCCAGCCCACTAATCCAACCCTAACACAAACCTACAGCCGCCGCCGCCTCCACCTCTGGTCCATCCTCCTTCGGCCAGAGCGGCTTCCCCTTCCATCGCCTCGTCATTCAAGACTTCGTCGGAGTGTCGAGGTTCCTTCAGATCCTAGCCGTGGTGGTCCCCCCAGTGACGTTGAAGCATCGCCTGTGCTCCTCGACCTCCTGTCCGGTGCCTCCGCTTCCTCCTCCAACATTCCGCTGTCGCCGCCGCCTCCTTTACCCGGTGTATCCGCCTCGCTGCCCTGATCCTCACACCAATCGACGTCTCCCTAATCGACCGCTCTTCACCACTCCGGCCATGTGCTATTGCGGCCTCAACGGGGAATCCGACCCTGTCGCCGTCGGCCTCCTCCTCGATCTCCCGCCCCCTCCTCCGCCACCGCAAGACTCCTTCTCTCCCGTCTCTCTCCCCTCTCCGGCGAGCCTTTGGCCACCGGCCTCCAAATCTGGAACATGCAGGTACTTGTTAAATCTCTCCGCCTCAAGCCCCCGACCATCCATTTCAATTGTCGGTGCTCTCCTTGAGCCGCCACTGGGGACTCCAAACGCCCCTCCCCTTAATCGGTCTGTTCACCAACGGATCTGAAATCTCCAAAAAAAAAAAAAAAAAAAAAACCAATAACCCTGATCCAACAGCATGTTCAACATGCAATTTCAAATCTCTCTCCCTTCCCAGTTAAAAAAACTACAACCCAAAAAACCCAACTAAAAAACAAACCCAACCCCTCTCGTGTCCACAAATCTCTAGAAATTTTTTCTAGCCCAAAATTGAAAGTCAAGGCGTTTGCTCTGCTGGGCAACGAAATCAGATCTGCAACAATCACCACTTCCAACTATGTCAGCATCAACTTTAATTTTCCTCGATCTGCATGCAACTAGTGATCAATAATGTTAATGTTTTCTTAAATTTAAAGTTATCTTATTGTAATTTTAGGTTTAAGTAATTTTTTTTACTGGCGACCTTCTGCGTAGGGTTCATCAAGCCATCTTTTGATGGCTTCAAGATCGCTTAGTCGATCTACTTCTTGTCTACTGTAAAAAAAATAAAATGATATTGGCATAAAAAAAAGTAGATTTTTTTTTTCATTTTTTCGGTTTTTATATTTATTTTGGACAGAAAAAGAATACAATTAATAAATGAGGTAAAATGTAACTATCAATCAAATTTATTTTATATCAAGAACTATCAATCCATCATAACTTCGCATCTTATATAGCAACAGTTGGGAAGTCCAGATTTACAACATTCGAAGGTCGGCGAACGGAGCTGCTGACTCTCTTGTCAATTGGTCCTTCAGCTTACTGATGCATATATGGAGCATATTTCCTTGCCTATTTCTGCTACTGATGTTGCCAATGTACCTATGTTAAACTAATGATTTTTTCTTAAATAAATCTAATGGGCCTTAGCCCTCCTTTGAATAAAAAAAAAAAAAGAAACGAGTGAAACTTTTTGTTATAATTTGTAAATAGCTATAATTGAAAATGAATAATTTCAACGACATTTTTGTTAGTCAGAACTTATGCAACATCCTCTCTCTCTTCACTTTTATTTATCATTTACTATTTTTTTATATTTTTTTATTAATGATGGTAATAATTATATAAAATATAAATTTTTATTATTATTTTAAATAATTTCATACTTATTACTAATAAATATAATTTTATTTTTTTAACCAACTAATTATTTACTTATTAGGGATCAATTATTATTAATCTATGTATTAGCAACTTAAGTTGTAATAAAAATCCAATTTCTATATACCGTACATGCATAATTGATGAACGGAACCTTTCTTTTTCTTCCTCTTTTTTTTTTTTTTTTACTGTTTAAGAATGAACTGAACATCTTTATTTTTTTAAAGAATGAACTGAGAATCTTTATTGTCCCTTGAATTATCGGCAGATCGAAAAACTATACGTAGTGTATGAAAGGGAGATGCAAGTTGAACGTAACAAGTGTCACCACAAGCAACATTAATCATCTCCAACTACATTATTTTAGAATAATCAATCTTACTACGTGTATGAATTATGATTCCACTCCCCTTTATAATCATTAAAATTTTGACAATATCTATTGATTCATTCACCTCCTTTCGATTGATATATATCCGTCTAAATAGTATATACTAATTGTTAGAATTATTTTATAATTCGGACATGATTTAATATACGTCCAAAAGATAATTAAATAGTCTAATTTATGTAATTAGGGAATTAATTCTTATTCGTTAAGAATTAATTTATATGAGGATAGATAATATATATTCGTTATATATTTATCTAATACTCCATCCGTTCAACAAAACTTGTCGTTTACTATTCACGCACGCTTTTTTAGAATGATAAAAACTATATAAAATATTCATTTTTTTTTAAATTTTTTTAACAAGTTTGTACTTATTAATAATAACTACGAAATTGTTAAAAAAAATCATTTAAAAAGTCGATATTTTATATAGTTTTTAGCTCCTAAAAAAGCGTGCATGAATAGTAAAACGTCAAGTTTTGTTGAACGGAGGGAGTATAATAAGAGATAAGTTATCTTATTTTCCTATAAGATAAGGGAGAAGAGACGCTTCTCCTAAGAGAATCGGTCATTCTCTGAAACTCTAGAGAGTTTGTTCGTTAGACGTTCCTCTCAGAAAAGAAACTCACATAGAACTTTTCTCTGTGGAGAGAGTTTCCTTCCTCTCCAACACTCTCTCATGGTGTGTAGGTTGTGAATCGTAGGTTCTCCCCTACTTCCGAAGGCCGGTGACCAAATTCGAAGACAAGACGATCTAGAATCCGCTTCTATTATTCGAGGTACTCCATATATCTCTCAAACTCTATCACTAATCAATGAATCTCCCTAGCTATATTAGACATGAATCCTTAATATAGCCGATCCTGAGTGTTTCGGGCTAAAAACGAGGTGAAAATGGAGCATCCTTACCCAAAAAAATAAATTTAAAATAAATATAGTGATAAATTTATTTTTTTCTTATATAATGAAATACCCTATATATTTGGAAAAAAAAATTCAAAATTTTAGAAGAAAAAATAAAAATTTACAAAAAAAGTTTGGAGAGATCTAATATCGGTTTCTTCACAAGAAATAAAATCTGAAAGTGAGAAAAAAAAACAAACGAAAGAAACGCGGTTTCAAATAGCGTTTTACAATTAATTTTGGCCAAAATACCAAATTGGTATTTAAAACTGGCAACGTTGGACATTTGGGTATTTAAAAAGACTCCGGTATCAATTTGGTATTTAAAACTACACCGATGGATAAATTGATATTTTTTCTGATCAAAATTTCGGTTTTCATGCATGTGACTCCTACGCGTATACTGAACTCTTTTGTTTAACTTGGACCGATTTAATTATAATACCTACCACAATAAGTTTAGTGGACAATAGTTAATTTTTTTTCAACAATTGTTGGCGAGAGGCTGAGGCGATGTAGAGTCGAGGTTGGAGGCGAGGGACAAACGAGGAGTCAGTTGGAGGAGGAGGATGCGAGGAACTCGGTGAGGGGTGTCATGTGTGGATATAGATTGTAATGGGTAAAAGGGGTATAAATACTAGAGAATTGTACATGGATGGCATTCAACTGATAATCAAATCTCTATGTTCCCCTCCTCTTCTATCTTTCTCTCCTTCCTCTCCTCCCTCTATCTCAACTACCTTTCCCTCCCTTTTCTATCTGTTACAGCCACCACAACAACCACCAACGTCACCTCACTTTCACCACCCCCAACCACCACATTGGTATCAGAGCTTCTTTCCGGGCACGCAGAACCGCCATGGCCGAGGGTACGAGATCCAGGAGTCTAGAGGCGCAGTTCGTGGAACTCAGGGAAGATATGAAGGCATTCGCCGATTCGACACAACAATCAATGTCGGATTCACGATCAAGGCGAGAAGAACAGACGAGGTTAATCGAGCATCAAGCGAAACAATTGGAAGAATTCAAGGAATTCACGAAGCAACAATTCGCTCAAATGACCGAGCTAATACGAAATCCACCGATCAAAGACAGAGTTCAAGAATCACCGGAAGCCGGGAGTAGAGGGCCAGTCAATCCGAATTCCGCCGGGAAAGAAAACTCAGTGATGGGATCCGGGCCACCGGAAATGGAAATCCCTGGTCGTCGCAATCAATCGGCGGGATGGAGCTTCCAAGGATCGGGTTCAACCTCAAGCTGGTCCAATGACAACATGAGGTGCAATCGACTTCCGAAACTAGACTTTCCGAGTGTCGAAGGCAAGAATCCGCGAAGCTGGATCTGTAAGGCAGAAAGAAAAAAATTCGATCTTTACAATTCCGGAGCACCAGAAGGTGGAGATAGCCGCCATGTACTTGACAGAGAGAGCGGATATCTGGCTACAGGGATTCTTGATCCACAAGCCAAGGGCAAGATGGAACGAGTTTTGTGACGAATTGTGCGCAAGATTTGGTGAGCGCAGAGAAGCGGAAATCGTAGCCGAATTCAATAAATTGAACCAAGGGGAAGATCTGGAAGCCTACATTGAAAAGTTTGAGGATCTCCGAGCCTGTATGTTGTCACTCAATCCACATTTGACGGAATCTTATTTTGTATCCAGTTTTATCAGTGGATTGCGGGAAGAAATTCGATCCCTAGTACAATTGGGATCTCCATCATCGATGAGGATGGTATTTGAGCAATCCAGATTGCATTATAGGGCAGTACAGGCGCTTATAAGGCTATCAAGATTTCCAGGAAGGAACACCATGAGTCATAGTCCCTCTTTCCGCCCATCTTGGCAGCGTGATGGGGTAGCTAAAGGGGAACCAAAGGAGCAGACGCCACCATTGAAGAATATCACCAACCAAATGGCAGAATTGAACCTCAAGAAGGCTCAAGATTTGAAGAAGGGTCTGTGATTCAGATGCGGGGATAAGTATTCCTTTGGCCATAAATGCAAGACAGGCTCCTTGCACAGCTTAGTGGTTCAGGAGGTTGAGGATGAACCACCAGATGAGCTATTGGCTGCAAATTGGAATGAGATTGAGGAAGAGGTTCCTGAGGTGTTTGTTCATGCTCTCTCTGGTGGAAAATCAGGGACCACAATCAGAGTTAAAGGGTCGATTAAAGGGACAGAAGTGACTATCTTAATCGACAGTGGTGCCACCCATAGCTTTATGGACATTGGCCTTGCTCAAGGGGCTGGTTTCGAGATTGGCAGTACTGGTATGATGATGGTAAACACATTGGCAGGAAAAATGGTGAGCAACAGTATGTGCAAAGGGTGTGAATGGGAAATGCAAGGTGGTAAGTATGTGTTTGATATTCGTCTATTAGACATGCCTGAGAGTGAGATGATCTTAGGGGCTGACTGGCTAGCTGGATTTAATCCAGTTTTGTTTGATTTTCTGGAAGTCCAAATTTCATTCCTTAGAAATGGCAAGAAAATTGTGATCAAGGGTATTAAAGATTGCAATGAGGCATCAGTTGCTAATATTAGAATGTTGTCTGGGAAAGAACTGGGGAAACTGATCAGCAATGGCAGTCAAGTATGGATGGCTGGAGTGGCTCAACCTTGTAGAGTTTCTTCAGCTACAGTAGAGTCTATGACTAGCATTGAAGGGGTATTAGCTTTATTCCCAAATGTGTTTGAGGAGCCTAAGAGCTTACCACCTGTGAGAGGACATGAGCATGTGATCTCCCTCAAAGAGGGCACCTTGCCAATTGCCAACAGGCCTTACAGATATGCCCACTTTCAGAAGTTGGAGATTGAAAAACAGGTCAAAGAGATGCTAAAGAGTGGGGTGGTACAGCCCAGCCACAACCCTTTTGCATCTCCTGTACTCTTAGTCAAGAAAAAGGATGGCACATGGAGAATGTTCATTGACTACATGCGCCTTAATGATGCTACAATTAAGGATAAATTTCCAATCCCACATATTGAGGACTTACTGGATGAGCTTAAAGGTGCAGTCATTTTTTCTAAATTGGATTTGAGATCTCGGTACCATCAGGTAAGGATGGTGGAAAAGGATGTGGAGAAGACAGCCTTTAGGACACACCATGGCCATTATGAATTCAAGGTCATGCCATTTGGTCTCACAAATGCTCCTGCAACATTCCAATCTCTCATGAATGAGGTATTCAAAGAAGTGTTGAGAAAATATGTCCTTGTATTTTTTGATGATATTCTGGTTTTTAGCAACAGCTTTGAGCAACATTTGCTGCATTTGCATTCAGTCTTGAGTATGATGAGGGATCACAAACTGTATGCAAAGAGGTCCAAATGTGAGTTTGGGCAACTTCAAGTGGAGTACTTGGGTCATATAATCTCTGAGAAAGGTGTAGCTACAGACCCAAGGAAGCTAGAAGCCATCACTGCTTGGCCTACACCTAAATCCCTTAAGGCTTTGAGAGGTTTTTTGGGACTTTCAGGCTATTACAGAAGATTTATAAAGGGTTATGGTGGAATTGCAAAGCCTTTGACTGATTTACTCAAAAAGGATGCTTTTGTGTGGTCACCAGCTGCAGAACAGGCTTTTTTGCAGTTGAAAACCTTGCTTACTTCACCTCCTGTTTTGGCAATGCCCAACTTCTCCAAGCCATTCACCATTGAAACTGATGCCTGTGATTCAGGAATAGGGGTTGTATTGTTGCAAGATGGGCGACCATTGGCTTTTATCAGTCAAGCCTTAAAAGGAAAATCTTTGTTGCTGTCCACTTATGAGAAAGAGTTGCTAGCCATACTCTTAGCTGTGGACAAATGGCGCCATTATCTAGAGCCCCACCCCTTTGTTATCAAGACTGACCACCAACCCTTGAAACACTTGCTTGATCAGAAGCTCACAACTCAGTTGCAGAGAAAAGCAATGAGAAAATTACTGGGATTGCACTATTGCATTGCTTACAAGAAGGGTTCAGACAATAAAGTAGCTGACGCCTTGTCAAGAAAGTTTGAGGACCACCCAGGGGATTGCTTTGTTGTGAGTGTGGTCCAACCCACTTGGATAGCAGAAGTCATTGCCAGTTATGAAAATGACTCCCAAGTACAGCAACTCTTGGTAGAAGCTATGAGTGACAACTCTGGCAAACTCTCAGTTTGAAAAGGTGTCTTAAGGATGGATCATAAGCTTTACATTGGCAGCACCACTGAGTTGAGGCATAAATTGCTTAAAGCTCTACATGAGGAGCCTCTAGGAGGTCACTCTGGTATCCAAGGCACCTATCAGAGGTTAAAGCAACTCTTCTTTTGGCCAGCATTGAAGAAAGAAGTGACTGAATTTGTGTTGTCTTGTGAGATTTGCCAGAAAAGTAAAGCAGAGAATGTAGCATCACCAGGGCTCCTCCAACCTCTCCCAATCCCCAACACCCCCTGGTCACATGTGTCCATGGATTTCATTGAAGGGTTGCCTAAGAGCTTAGGGAAGAACTGCATTTTGGTGGTGGTTGACAGGCTCACAAAGTATGCTCATTTCATTGGCCTAACCCACCCCTTCTCAGCACAGAAAGTAGCATCTATTTTCATGGACAACGTCTACAAATTCCATGGCTTACCTGACAGCATTGTGTCTGATAGAGACAAAATATTTCTCAGTAACTTCTGGCAACACACCCCAGTCAGATGGGCAGACAGAGAGAGTCAATAGGTGCCTGGAAACCTTTCTCAGATGCATGTGTTCTGATCACCCCCGTCAATGGTATAGCTGGCTCTTTTTGGCTGAATTTTGGTACAACACCAATTTTCATACATCCCTGCAGACTACTCCTTTTGAAGCATTATATGGCCATCCCCCACCACTATTAGGCATTAAAGCTTTTGTGGGTAGAAATATGGATGCTTCCTCCTGGTTCCAGCAGAGAAACCACATGCTCTCCCAAGTTAAATTTCACCTCCAGCAAGCACAAGTCCGTATGAAGCAATTTGCTGACAAGCATCGCTCTGATAGAGAATTTGCTGTGGGAGACATGGTGTATTTGAAGTTGCAGCCCTACATGCAATCTTCAATAGCTATTCGTCGTAATCTCAAGCTATGTTCCAAGTTCTTTGGCCCATTCAAGATCTTAGCTCGAGTGGGAGCAGTGGCATACAAGCTGGACTTACCTCCTGGGGCTGCAATTCATCCTGTCTTCCATGTGTCCGAGCTCAAACGCAGGATTGAAAGACAGCAATCGCCAGTCCCAGCTTCTCCAAGTACAGACGAGGAGGGTGATCTAATTGCAGCCCCTGAAGCTGTGCTAGACAGTAGGGTGACCTACTTGAGCAATGGCGAGCCAGTCACTGAGTGGTTGATCAAGTGGGCAAACTTGAGCACTGAAGAAGCCACATGGGAGCCTGCAGGCCACATTCTTCATCTCTTCCCGGAATTTCAGCTTAAGCCTTGAGACAAGGCTTTTTAAAGGGGGAGAGCAATGTCATGTGTGGATATAGATTGTAATGGGTAAAAGGGGTATAAATACTAGAGAATTGCACATGCATGGATGGCATTCAACTGATAATCAAATCTCTATGTTCCCCTCCTCTTCTATCTTTCTCTCCTACCTCTCCTCCCTCTATCTCAACTACCTTTCCCTCCCTTTTCTATCTGTTACATCCACCACAACAACCACCAACGTCACCTCACTTTCACCACCCCCAACCACCACAAGGGGTCTCGAAGGAGGTCGAAGGGAGGGACTTGGTGGACGGGAGGTCTCAAGTGGCTTACTTAATTCATAGTAACGACTAACGAGTTGTGATGGTACTAATTCACTGTAACAAGTTGTGTTGGCCGGATTATGATTAAACTTAATTAAGTCACTGTTGATTCATAACCGAATTTGGAAAATGAGAAACAGAAAGAGAGAGAATTGGATGTCTGTTATTGAATTAATTGGAAGCTCGAGAAAATCAAGTTCTTACACAGCATACTGAGTGATCTTTATAGAGGAAGATCACGTGACTAGTGCGTGCTTCATTTACAATATTATAAGCGGGAAATAGACAAAACGACGTCGCACAAGGTAATGGGTGAACCCGAGGCGCGAGTCAGTGATGAACCGAACCGAGTAAGCGTCTTCTACCTCCCACAGTCACAATATATGGTACCATCATGTGATGTTTAGTGGTGAAAATATCAAATATATTTTTAACTCAAAGTTGTAAAAAATTAAATATCATTACACAGTCCATTGGAATCCAAAAATTAGCGTGTTTGGTGTGTAACCCAGTAGTGAGTAGTGACAGTAACGGCGCCTACAACATCCAAAAAGCTATATTTCGATCGTTTCCTTTAATGGCGGTGATAAAAAAACATTTCTTTCACGTTTCAACAACTTTGTTGATCTATAAAAACTTGTTTGGTTTAACTTTCAAATTTCCATTTTTATTCTTTACATTAAGAAGATGTGGTGATCGATTATTACTTTAAAACATTTCTTATCCTTGTTGATGAGAATACAGAGAGGTCTATCGATCTAGTCGAGAATCTAAAGAGGCGTCTGATTGGAAGAGGTTAGAGATGCGGTGATCGATTATTACTTTAAAACATTCTTATCCTTGTGGATGAGAGATGTATATCTAGTCGAGCATCTGGAGAGGCGTCTGACTGGAAGAGGTTAGAGATGTAATCGACACATATGTTAATTAATCTCCCGAAGATAATGCGAGAGACTAACATGCTCAAAGGACCATAGTACCAAGAGAATATCCATCGTTAGTTCCTCGATTTTCCATGGGCAAGACCAACATCCTTTAATTGCGTTGATCACGGTTAGTCTGTCACTTTTAATGCATTGATTACGGTTAGTCTGTCACTTTTAATGTGGATACTAGACAAACCCAACTCATTCGCCGTACAGATGCCCAATAGAAGTCTCATTGCTTCAGTCATGAGTGATAACCTAAGTATAAATTGTCTGCATCCGCAACCAATCAACGAACTCATATGATCGGAATGATGAAACCAGCACCAGAAGTACCAAAGTAGTTGTTATTATACACTAGCTATTTTAATTTTAAAAAATATAACACGAAGTAAAAAACACGAAAAAAGTTACAAACTTATTTTTAATCATGAAAAAAAAATCAAAATAAATACATGAAACCGGTCCAAACAAGGCCTAACTTCTTAAACAATAACAACAACATTATCCATCTATCCCACTCAAAGTAGGATCTGGAGTGTCGAAATGTACGCACCCTTTCCTCTACTGCATCGATAGGGTATTTTCGAATGACCTAAAGTTGGTGTAGTGAGTAATGTAAACATTCATTTGATTATCAGAGTGGGATCTGGAGGGTCGAAATGTATACACCATTTCTCCTACTACGTCAAGATGGTGTTTTCAAATGACCTAAAATAGGTGTAGCGAGTAATGTCAACATTCATTTGATTTATTGAAAATATGATAATGTCGGGGTGGATTGATTGCTCTTATTCTTATGATTTTGCAAAAGTTTGAAGAAGTTCTTCATATTAATTTCATTGTCTAGTTTATATCAGCTACCCTATCAGTTTTGATTAACAAACATATTACTAACTTATAACAATTGAATTTAACATGTATTTTTATACATAATCCATCAACTTCAACTATCGTTGTCCTATTAACTTCATCTATCTTATCAGTTATGTCATCAGTCACGTGTTATCAAACTAATTCTAAATTAAAGTGATCTTGATACATTATTGAGAACAACCCCTCCTAGACCCATTTGGCACGTCGGTAAAGCCCTGACAAGCCCGAGCCCGTGGTGGCCCATAGCCTTGGACAGCACCATAAGACGACACCCCAGCTGGCGCAACACGTACCACACACATATGTAGATGAATCCTTAACGGGCCCGGGTGTAGGCCCACTTTGGAGCCCGGCCACGAGGACCACCCCCATCTCGATCAAAACGACGTCGTATTCATCGTCCTTGTTGATGACCTTTGTTTGGTTGCATTCACATAAGTTTTTGTGCATCTATCTTTGTTTCTCGACTCCATATTCACATAAGATTTTTTTTTGTTTTGTTTTGTTGTGTTGTTTTCAAATATATGTAAATTGAAATTGTTGTTTTTTATGCTGATCTAGAAATTGGATCAACATTTTCAAGATTTAGAAAAAGTGTTTTCGATATCTCTCGTATTAATTTGTGATGGTTTACAAGGAAAAAAAAACTTAATTATGTACTCACATAAATTGAAAAATAAAATAAAATAAAACTAATTATTAAAAAAAAGATATTTAAATTAATCTCAACGGTTTGCAGAACGATAAGGCGACGCCGATAGCTGGCGACGCTTCCTCTTGAGCAGGAAACTCTGCAGCGACTTCTTCATCGACAGCGCCGACGACGAACCGCTACTAATCAACGACGCCGGAGAGATTGGCTCCGGCGAGAACGGCGACGAATTAGACGCGCTTGAAATCGGAAGCCGATTACATCTCCGCTGGCCCTGCTTACTTGCGTGCCATAAGATCGCCCTCGCCTGCATCTCAGTGACGTCGCAGACGCAGATTCCGCCATTGTAGGATACGGTGAGCTGATCTTGTTGCGGATTGAGGTGATCGAGTGGGGACGACAACGGCTGCGAGAGGCGGAGCTCCAGATTGCAGTTCATCTTCGGTTTTCTGAATCGAAATTGAGTTGAAATTGATTCGAATGGTGGGAATTGAGATTTGGGATATGGGGGTTGAATGATTTTATACAGAAGGAAGAGGACACTCATGAAACACGAATGCAACACATTATCCGCTGTCATTTTTAACAACTTGTTTTTCTTTTTATTTTATTTTTTTTAATTATTATTTTGGGGGGTTTGTGGGGTCGTTAAGTTGACAGACGCCGTAAACTCCTCCTAAAGAGATGACTAGGTGAGGATTGAATATATATTTAAATACACGTGGGAAATAATATTCTAAATTGATAAATGTGAAAATATGATTTAGCGTTTTTTAGTACCTGAAAATTTTAAATAAAATATCAATTATTTTAATTATTTTTTAATGTAATTTTATATATATTACTACTAAGTATGAAAATTAATATTTTATATAGATTTGGTCTCCATAAGAATATTTTAAAAAGTAAAAAGATTTATATTTATTTAACGAACGGATTTTTTTTATCCAGTTCGATCGACTCAGTCGCTCTACATCGGCTACTGTGTGACCTATTTAAGGGTTTGATCCTCCCACTCACAAGCGACTCCATGTTTCCAAGGGGATTCGACCTTTGAATCTCTAGGCATGAGATGTAGCCCCACAACCACTACACCAATTTTTGATTAGTGTTCATTCTTTAGGCAAGTTTCAATTGTTTTCGAACACTTAGGTCGTTATAATAGAAGAAGAAAATAATTGACTCCAATCATAACTTCTATCATAAATTGTGTCAATGGTAGATCTCATGGTACATCGAATGCCCAGATAAACCGTTTTACTGTCTATATATCTATATAAACTCTTAATTTAGAAGAGTTTAGGATGATGTGTCAAGCTTAGAGGAATTTTAGGAGTCTCGACCAATTTTATTTTTTTTTTGCCATTTTTCTTTGATTTTCTTTAATTCTATTTTTTTTTCTTTTTCCTGCTTTAATGCTCTTTTTTCTTTAATTTTACTAACTATTGGACTTAATTTAAAACATTTATCTTAGCCTAAATTATAATTTTAGTAGTTTTTTTTCTCTAAAAAAACAATGGGATTAATTCAAAACATTAAATTATTAATAAGAAAATATAAAATTAATATTAGTAATCTATATATATACTACTTTAATCGTTTTCTCAAGTCGTGAGTTTAATTCAAAATATTTGATCGATTATCTGATTTTTTACAATTATGTTTTAATATTAATTTAATATATTAGTAAGATTTTATTTATAAAAAATCACGCCATGGCGATACTAGTTTACAATAATTTTGAAAGTTGGTTAATTAAGGGTGTCGCTATTTTCACCCTCTTATTTTCCTATATACATCACACTTTGTCCCTCTAGACTTGTGACTAGAAAGGCGCATGCTCTATTTTTTTTTTAAAAAAAAGAATATGTGATGTATAAAGTAAAAAATGTGGGTGTAAATATCAATTCCGTTTGATTAACACAACTATATCTAAATAATTGGTGCACAATTTTCGCCATCCTAAATCCTAATAATCATGTTGGATTAATGGGCCAAGATGGTAAGAGTAAAATGGATCAGTCCATGAAGATGGAGGCATGCCATAAAAGACCACAAATATAGTTTGTAGAAAAATAGTGTAGAGTATAATCTAACACAGAGAGTTCAGGTTTTGTTTGGAGTCCAATGCATTTTAATTATATTTAAAATAATATAAAAATTTTAATAAAATATATTATAAATTATGTTAATCAATTATATTAATTTTATAAGGTAATCATAAGCAATAGTGGATGGTTGATTAACACAATTTACAAGTTATTTTATTCAAAATTGATATTATTTTAAATACAATGTAAAAATTGTTAACCAAACACAATTCAAATTTTCATAATTATAATTGTATTAAAATTAAAATATATTGGAATACAAAACACACCCATTTGAGGCGAAAATTTATTGATAATAATTTTTCCGTTATTATAAATGTAAAAATAGAAGAAAAAACATAAATCACCTATAGTTTATTGAATGATTATAAACTATTTCAATATAACTTACTAATTCGAATCTCTCGATTTAACTATACAAAAGTATATAAATTTTACCAAAATATATAAGCATCCTGATTTAACAGCTTACATTTTAATTGATTTGTCTCGGTTTAATATTCAAATATGAATAACTTTTTACCTATATATCGAATTAAAACTTATAATATGTTAAATTAAAACCATGGACGAGAAAAATACATATTAATAGTATTTTTATTTTTGGGGGATGTCCACCTCCGATTCTAAAAGAAAGATCCACCTTGTACAATTGTATCACGCATCAGCCCAATTTCTAAGTACAATATATTGTATAGGCTTTTAATGTTTGAAAGTTGTGAATGACGGTGGTATAAATGTTGAATAAATAAATCTCAAAAAGTTTTTTATAAAAAAAATGATTATAAATTCGTAACCATGTCCCAAAAACCGGTTTAAAAAATGCTTAGGAGTTTGGCGTTTTCTTCTTACTTTAAAAAAAGCTTGATACGGAGTATACCCTAATCTTATCTTTTCAAGCTGTACTGATTACTTTATTAAATCGAGGTTCATCCTCTATGGACTATGATTTAAAACATTCACTAATTAATTTTTCTTCACTTAATTAATTTATAAGTTAGGTAGGGATTTTTGTTGGTCAGGCATTTAGGTAAGAATTTGTCAAATATTGCTAGCAATTCGCCTTCTATATCGTCATGTCATATCTAAGCTTTTGTTTATTTTAAACAAAAACCCACTTCCGCTTAATTCTGAAAATTACCTTTCTGAGTCCAAACCAAGTGATGAGCTGCAATAAGGAATTTTAATGACACATTTTTTTTAGGGTAAATTACACATAACACTACGCCAGAAGGGCTTTCAGGCGACGGACCAATTTCGTCGCCTGAAATGTGATTTTCGTCACCTGATAACTCAGGCGACGAACATCCGTCGCCTGAGTAGTGGTCCGATGACTTTCATCCTTTCACTATTCAGGCGACGAGCATCTGTATGTTCGTCGCCTGAAATATTTTAGGCGACGAAAAAATTGTTCGTCGCCTGAATTCATTGTCAGACCTAAAAGGGCTTTCCGAGCCGAGCCGAGCCGACTTCAGGCGACGGATTTGTCTCAAAGGTTCGTCGCCCCAATTTGATTAGGGAATTATATAAAATATAAAATGTAATTCAGGTGACCATCCTTTTAGCTAAGTTCGTCGCCTAAAGAAGCTATTTCCGTCGCCTGAATATGAGGGTTTTTTTAAAAAAAAAATTTAGGCAACCAAGTTTTGTCAATATTCGTCGCCTGAGTGTGATTTGTTTTTAAAAAAAATAATTGAAAAATGGCTGATGCCCCCTGTTTTCAATTGCACCAAAATTGTGCACATTTTTAGCACAAAAATGTGCACAAACCTGTTTCATCTTACACAACAAACACACAACAAACATGGCCAAGTTCACAACCCCATACAAATCCACGTACAAATCCGCATACAAATTCACAAATCCAAGTTTGCAACTACATACAAATTCACAAATACAAACCTATTCACAAATTCATGTTCATTACTTAAGAGGAAGTAGGAGAGGAGTGCGAGAGATACCGGCTACTGCTGTGCGAATGAGAGCTGAGAAGGCCGCGTATCCGAAGCCGGTTGTGGATCCGACAAGTGCTGAGAAGGCTGTTGCGTATTCAAAGTCGAAGGCGCCAATATTTACAAAGTCACTATCTAAAGCCATTGATGACCTAGAAGCTTCAATGTTGTGAAAAAAAGAAGATGAAATGCTGAATCATTTTCTGCAAACAAAGAAAAAGATGGTGTAAGTAAAACCAAACTACAACCATCATTTAAAAAAAATAGAGTTTAGAATTGCAGAGCTCATGGGGACTAAGAAAACTTACCTTCCAATTGGAACTAACTAGTGTCTCAGTTAGATCCAATACAAGTGTAAATATTGGGTACTCCAGATAAGGGAGATCAAGGAGTAAGTTATCACTTGGAGAACTATCCCACTCCTACAACATGGGCAGTATATGCATTAGATAACAAATAGAAATCATACCTCAAATGTCACAAAAATCAAGAGCAAGGCTAATGCAAGTCACCTCTAAACTTTGTTCAATTATATACCTCCCCGCTAGGTAAAAATTAATAACATATGCCGCTCCTGCAATAATAATGGAAAAAATTAGTCATATAAGAATAAAAAAATGAAAAGTACCAAAAAAAAATATATGAAAATGAAATTTTCATGGTTAACTACTCAAAGACAGACTTAAACTGCCATTGAACTAAAGATTAGAGATTCTCTTCCTTCCTGTACAATGAACCAAAGCCAGATTCAGGCAGAAGTAAGAATAGATTGATTAAAAACAAACAAAAAAGACCCAAAAACGAACTCTATGTTGATAGGCAAATATCCTGAATTCTCTAGTCCTGTCGTCCAAATTATACCTCAAATGTCACAAAAATAGAGTTTAGAATTGCAAAGCAACATGATATATCATAAAAGCCTAAGAGGCTGTTTAGAATTGCAAAAAATAGAGTTTAGAATTGCAAAAATAGAGTTTCTTTTACTTTAAATTTTTTGGGGGAGTGTATTAATGACTAAGAGGCTGTTTCTAAAGAAACTGCAAAGGGAAGTTAAAATCATAAACAAGTAATCAAGCACTAAAAGGAAAAAAAATTAGTGCAACAATAAGCACAACCAAATATCCCTATATGTGTATAAGATCCATGACAAAAACACGAGATTAAAAGATTGGATGCTGAGAACAAACCCTTTCCGTAGGAATGCTTTGGCCACTGAAGGGTCTAGCTCAATTGCTCTGTTTGCATCAGCAGCTGCATCTACAATGCAGTATAATTGAATGTCAAGATCAAAAGTACAGAAATTGCATAATGTACACATTATTCACAAAACATACACATTTTCAAAGAAAGGCAAACTGCAGAGGAAAACTTTGAAAATGAAAAAAAAGCATTAAAATTCAGTTCAGAAAGGGTGGAGAAACAATGAGGCAAAACAATTCAACAATCAAGACCAACAAAACAATTCAAGTACATTAAAGTTCGGTTCAGGAATTGGAGATATTTATGTTTAGAGCAATTTACAGTAAACCAATATGATGCATATAGTCTACAAGGAGAAAAGGATAAACACAACCAAAAACAGGAATTACAGATGCTACCCTAAAATAGCAAACGGATAGCGTATAACCTAAAAGCATACAACCTACAAGCGTATAAAAGCAAGAACAGATTTTTTTTTATGTTTTGCTAAAAGCATATAATCTTAGCACAATGCAGAATCAAGAACACAAAAGCATACAACCGAAAATCATGTAGAATTCATGCCTAAAATCTAAGTAATAAATTTGTCCTTGATAACCTAAAATCTCATTCAACTCATTCAGAAGTCTTGCCTAAAATATGATAATCTAATCTAACGTCTTAACACTAATAACCTAAAATCTGATTTCCTATTGACAAATCTAAGTACTAATACATCTAAGTGATAAAACCAATATCAAAATCCCGAAAATAATCAGTAATAAAACAAATAACAGAAATTAGAGTATAGAAATTGAATTTAGGGTTTGGGATTCGATTCGAAAAGGAGAGGATGTGGGAGGACGATGGTGGCGGGACTTGGGACAGCCTTTCGGGTGCTCACCTCGCGGCTGCAGGGGCTCGGACTCGGGACAGAGAACTGGCTGAAAGATTCAGCCCCGGATTCAGATTGTGGTTGCGGTGAGGGAGAGGAGTCCAATCTCCGTCGAGCTCGCGACTCATGGAAGAAGGAGGGAGGAAATATCAGATCTGGCGCCACCAGATGCGGGAGGTCGGGGACCTAAGGCTCGGCCCTGGATCCTCAACGGCGATGTGGAGGAGGCATCCATGGAAGGGGAGTCTGGAAGATCGAAGCAGCATGGGCGTCGGCTCCTGGCTTGGCGAGGGTTCGTCGTTGGTAGCACCGTAGCAACACGGGAGGTTCGACGAGGCAAGAAGAGGCTAACGGCCATTGAAGGCATTGAAGGAGGCTTTGGCTCCTGTGGATTTGGCTTGAGGGAGGAAGGGCGAGGCAGATCGAGAACGCAGAGGCTTTGCCTCTTGTGGATTTGGCGGCCAAACAATTGAGGCGGAGGGTTTAGGGTTGGATTTGGGGATTTCACTTTCCGCTTTTATACCTAATTTTTTTAGGCGACGGACATGGTTAAAAATCGTCCCTCCCTTGAACAAATTTTGAAATTTAACAAAAATTTAGGCAAAAAAATTAGGCGCCATAAACTCAAACGACCGACCTAAATATTTTTTTCGTCCCCGGAATGAATTATATCCAATTTTTAGCGATTAATATTATTCTAATTTCTATCCAACTTAAATCCGAAATTGCATAATTATCTAAAAAAAAATATTATTCTAATTTCTATCGAACTTATATGAGTTTTCCCCAAAAAAGAACCTTATAGTATTATAATAAGAATTTATTAATTAATATAAGATTTTATTAGTTACTTATATGAGTTTTCCTCAAAACATAACCTTATAGTATTATATTAAGAATTTATTACTTAGTATAAGGTTTTATTAGTTACTTATATGAGTTTTCCTCAAAACATAACCCTATAGTATTATAATAAGAATTTATTACTTAGTATAAGGTTTTATTAGTTACTTATATTAGTTTTCCTCAAAACATACCCTTATAGGATTATAATAAGAATTTATTACTTAGTATAAGGTTTTATTAGTTACTTATATGAGTTTTCCTCAAAACATAACCTTATAGTATTATAATAAGAATTTATTACTTAGTATAAGGTTTTATTACTTACTTATATGAGTTTTCCTCAAAACATAACCTTATAGTATTATAATAAGAATTTATTACTTAGTATAAGCTTTTATTAGTTACTTATATGAGTTTTCCTCAAAACATAACCTTATAGTATTATAATAAGAATTTATTACTTAGTATAAGGTTTTATTAGTTCTTTATATGAGTTTTCCTCAAAACATAACCTTATAGTATTATAATAAGAATTTATTACTTAGTATAAGCTTTTATTAGTTACTTATATGAGTTTTCCTCAAAACATAACCTTATAGTATTATAATAAGAATTTATTACTTAGTATAAGGTTTTATTACTTACTTATATGAGTTTTTCTCAAAACATAACCTTATAGTATTATAATAAGAATTTATTACTTAGTATAAGCTTTTATTAGTTACTTATATGAGTTTTCCTCAAAACATAACCTTATAGTATTATAATAAGAATTTATTACTTAGTATAAGGTTTTATTAGTTCTTTATATGAGTTTTCCTCAAAACATAACCTTATAGTATTATAATAAGAATTTATTACTTAGTATAAGGTTTTATTAGTTACTTATATGAGTTTTCCTCAAAACATAACCTTATAGTATTATAATAAGAATTTATTACTTAGTATAAGGTTTTATTAGTTCTTTATATGAGTTTTCCTCAAAACATAACCTTATAGTATTATAATAAGAATTTATTACTTAGTATAAGGTTTTATTAGTTACTTATATGAGTTTTCCTCAAAACATAACCTTATAGTATTATAATAAGAATTTATTACTTAGTATAAGCTTTTATTAGTTACTTATATGAGTTTTCCTCAAAACATAACCTTATAGTATTATAATAAGAATTTATTACTTAGTATAAGGTTTTATTAGTTCTTTATATGAGTTTTCCTCAAAACATAACCTTATAGTATTATAATAAGAATTTATTACTTAATATAAGGTTTTATTAGTTACTTATATGAGTTTTCCTCAAAATATAACCTTATAGTATTATAATAAGAATTTATTACTTAGTATAAGCTTTTATTAGTTACTTATATGAGTTTTCCTCAAAACATAACCTTATAGTATTATAATAAGAATTTATTACTTAGTATAAGGTTTTATTAGTTACTTATATGAGTTTTCCTCAAAACATAACCTTATAGCATTATAATAAGAATTTATTACTTAGTATAAGGTTTTATTAGTTACTTATACGAGTTTTCCTCAAAACATACCCTTATAGTATTATAATAAGAATTTATTACTTAGTATAAGGTTTTATTAGTTCTTTATATGAGTTTTCCTCAAAACATAACCTTATAGTATTATAATAAGAATTTATTAGTTAGTATAAGGTTTTATTAGTTACTTATATGAGTTTTCCTCAAAACATAACCTTATAGTATTATAATAAGAATTTATTACTTTAGTATAAGGTTTTATTAGTTACTTATATGAGTTTTCCTCAAAACATAACCTTATAGTATTATAATAAGAATTTATTACTTAGTATAAGGTTTTATTAGTTCTTTATATGAGTTTTCCTCAAAACACAACCTTATAGTATTATAATAAGAATTTATTACTTAATATAAGGTTTTATTAGTTACTTATATGAGTTTTACTCAAAACATAACCTTATAGTATTATAATAAGAATTTATTACTTAGTATAAGGTTTTATTAGTTACTTATATGAGTTTTCCTCAAAACATAACCTTATAGTATTATAATAAGAATTTATTACTTAGTATAAGGTTTTATTAGTTACTTATATGAGTTTTCCTCAAAACATACCCTTATAGTATTATAATAAGAATTTATTACTTAGTATAAGGTTTTATTAGTTACTTATATGAGTTTTCCTCAAAACATAACCTTATAGTATTATAATAAGAATTTATTAGTTAGTATAAGGTTTTATTAGTTCTTTATATGAGTTTTTCTCAAAACATAACCTTATAGTATTATAATAAGAATTTATTACTTAGTATAAGGTTTTATTAGTTACTTATATGAGTTTTCCTCAAAACATAACCTTATAGTATTATAATAAGAATTTATTACTTAGTATAAGGTTTTATTAGTTACTTATATGAGTTTTCCTCAAAACATACCCTTATAGTATTATAATAAGAATTTATTACTTAGTATAAGGTTTTATTATTTACTTATATGAGTTTTCCTCAAAACATACCCTTATAGTATTATAATAAGAATTTATTACTTAGTATAAGGTTTTATTAGTTACTTATATGAGTTTTCCTCAAAACATAATCTTATAGTATTATAATAAGAATTTATTACTTAGTATAAGGTTTTATTAGTTCTTTATATGAGTTTTCCTCAAAACATAACCTTATAGTATTATAATAAGAATTTATTACTTAATATAAGGTTTTATTAGTTACTTATATGAGTTTTCCTCAAAACATAACCTTATAGTATTATAATAAGAATTTATTACTTAGTATAAGGTTTTATTAGTTAATTATATGAGTTTTCCTCAAAACATAACCTTATAGTATTATAATAAGAATTTATTAGTTAGTATAAGGTTTATGGTTGTATAAAATATTACCCAATTAATTGTAAATTTATGGTTTTAACGTTATAAAAACATTACACAATTAATTTAAAAATTTTAACATTGTAAAGTATGGTTTTAAAATTTATAACATTGTAAAGTATGGTTTTAAAACATTATACATATAGCTTAAAAGATTTATTACACAATTAAATAATTTTAAAATTATGGTTTTAAATTTTTAAATATAACATTGTAAATTATGGTTTTAAAATTTATAAATATAACTTATAAGATTAATATTACATAATTAATTTTAAAAATATACGTAAAATATATTTTTAATTTATAAGATTTATAAAAAAAACATTTTTTTTTGTAAAAAAAAGGTCTAATGGGGTCACTCATTTAAGTGACCAACATTAAAAAAATGTCGTCATCTAAATAATTGCTATTATTTTGTCACTCATTCAGGCGACCAACATAGAGTACACATGTTATTTCCGTCCCCTGAATTTAACTCAAGCGACGAACTTTCAAAATATGTCGTCACCTGAATGAGTGACCAACTTTTATCACTCATTCAGGCGACCAACATGGACCACACATGTAATTTCCGTCGCTTGAAGTCAACTCAGGCGACGAACATTGACCTATGTTCGTCGCCTGAATGGTAGTTCTGACAAAAGTGGATGAGTTCTTTATTCGAGCAACCATATATTCTTCTTTTGTTCGTCGCCTAAATATGTTCGTCGCCTAAAGTTGATTCAAGCGACGAACTTTGTATAGAATTGGTCGCTCAAATGTGATTTGGGTTGGGGGTCAAGCCCTAGACATTCAGGCGACGAACTCTTCTAAGTTCGTCGCCGGAAGTGAACTCAGGCGACGGAAGCTCATCAGTCCGTCGCCCGAAGTGCAATCTGGCGTAGTGTAACCACCCATAAATTATGATAGTTTTCACATAATCACCTATAAAAACTTAAATTACAGTAAACCACCTATAAATTTGACTTGTTTTCATAAGACCACCCACTCATTAAACTTCTATTTGTTTTGTTTAAAATGACTAAAATACCCCTAATTCAAGCTTATTTGTTTGTACTTTGTAAAGGAAAGATGTTGCATGTATATAGTGTTTGGATTCCAATTGTATTATGTTTATAATGCAATATAGACAAGGTCGTCTTTGTTAAACAAAAAATTTAAGGTAAATTAAGGGTGTGTTTGGATTCGATAATTTATTAATTATATATAATTTAATAGTTTTATCCCGATGTATGTGATTATTTGGTTAATTTACTATTTTACTTCAGTTTTTATGAGATTTTTAGTTATATAACCAACTGCTTACATAAAATGAGGTACATAATTGAATTATAATTAAAATGGAATGGAATTCAAACACACCCTAAATACTCCAATCAATATATATCTAAATTGGATTTGAAATGTGAAGAGTCGAGACTTGCAATAGCTCCTAACAGTCCTCTCTCCTTCAAATGTTGAATAAGATATAGATAAGCTCTAAAATAAAAAAACAAGATTATTGCTTTAAAAGAATGGTAAATTAGCTCATATCTTAAAATGCAAACCATATCATTTGAAAAATAAGCTAAGCTTATACATATCATTTGACAAATTAGCCGAACATGAATACTTTTATTATAATTTATCCTTTTTTAAAAGGGTAAAAGTAAAACCGGATTATTTAACAAATGGGAAGTCTTATGAAAACAAATCATTGCATTAAATACAAATAAGCTGGAATTAAAGGTATTTTAATCTTTTTAAACAAAACAAATAGATGTTTAATGGGTGGGTGGTCTTATGAAATGATAACTAATTTATGGGTGGTTTACTGTAATTTAAGTTTTTATGGGTGGTTATGTGAAAAATATCATAATTTATGGGTGGTTATGTGTAATTTACCCTTCTAATATTATTTTTTCATAAGGGCTAGAGACAAGATGGTAAAATGACTATTGACAAAACAAATTTTGCTAAATTGCACCCAACAAGTCCCTCGAATACACTGGGCACCCAATTCCTCTGCCAAGCCTCTTCTGTGCGTTCTCTCTAGCCATTAATGAATTAAGGAAAAACTAGTTAATTTGTTTTGTTTTGTTTGGCCATTAATGAATTTGTAATTGTGAAATAATTTTAACTAATTGAATCACAACTTGAGTTCGACAGATCTGATTGAATTTGGCTTCGGCCTCCTTTTTGCTATTAGGGTTTTGTCAAGATGCCATTTCATGGTGAGCTTGTGATATGCCTTCTTGAGGTCATTGTAAAGGCCCGGATTTTTAAATAATAAATTTCAACAAATAATATAAAATGGATTTAAGTCGAGAAAAAAATAATAATATATATATATATATATATATATATATATATATATATATATATATATATATAAATTCGGATATTTTAAGGAAAACTCGTCTTTAAATTACTAAATCGAAATTAAAATCTTTCGAAACAATTCCGGCATTATTCTAAAACAGATTTTCATATGAAATTGTGTTCCGCTTTTGAGTTGCGAGTCTGGATAGATTAATTTAATTCCGATAATGATTTACAAATCAAAGTCGATCGAGTCGGGATAAGGTCGAGAGAGAACGTGGATTTTAAGGTTTATTTCCGGGTATTTTGAATTGTGATTTTTGAAAACATGTATTACTTTGTCTTCTTCCTCTTTTGTGTGAACAATCCCAGTCAACACCTCCCCCTCCCTCTTCTGTCGACAGCTGCAACATCTTCCCTTCATTCCTCTTTGTGGCTCAACACTCCATCCCCCTTCTTCTTTTCCCAGGCCTTGCCTCCTCCAATTCGGGCAACACAACCACGCCAAAGCTCTGCAGTGCACCTCCCTCCTCCTGATTACAGATTTCTGTAAGAGCTCCCCCACTTCATTTGGTTTCACACCCACAACCACTCTCCCTTACCTCTTCGATTGATTCAAAGAAAAGAAAGAAGGAGAGACCTGCAATCCCATCTCTCTACCTCTTCCAAGCCTTTTCCTCGGCTTTCATCAGGTCCAACCACCACCTTCTCTCGGCCTCCAGACGTCAGCCACCAGCTCCTCCTTCCTCCGACGTCTGCAACAGAAGAGGAAGACGCCCGAGCACCTCCAGGCGCTGAAGTCGTTGTAGCGCCGTCCATGTTCCCTGTCCCTTGTTTTCTAGAGCGCATCTCTGGGCGAAACCGAGCCTCGCTGAGCCCCTTCCGAGCCACCTCTGAGGACTGACGAAGCGGAGCTGTGCCGCCCAGAAATCCAGCGCCGCTCGTCCCTCCTCTTCCCTGTTCTGTCTTGATC
This sequence comes from Persicaria maculosa, assembly GCA_963922045.1. Classification (NCBI taxonomy): domain Eukaryota; kingdom Viridiplantae; phylum Streptophyta; class Magnoliopsida; order Caryophyllales; family Polygonaceae; genus Persicaria; species Persicaria maculosa. The sequence continues at coordinate 4,957,697 of OY998252.1, forward strand.
CGATTCCGGTGAGTTCCTCCTCTTCCTTTCTCTCTAAATCGCCATAAAAACGCGCCTTTTGACCCTCTACCTTCGGCCTAGGCTGAACCAGCTTGAATTCCGCCTCCGACGAGCCCAATCGCTCCTCCGACGAAGCTCTCCCGACGAAGTTCTCCGATCTCGGTAATCTCTCTCTTTCTCTCTCTCCTTCCCTCGCGGTTGAGTCTCTTTGCTTGGGTTGTTGTCGGAAATGTCTGACGGCGGGGATGGGATGGTTTTCAGGCCGGAAGGCCGCCGGCAGGTCCTATTCTTCTTTCCCTTCGCTTTATGTTCGGCGTTCAGAGAGCTCTGCCTGAGCTTGAGGGAGGCATGCCCTATTTGGGCCTTTCCTTCTCTTCAGTTTTCATTGGCGGGTTTTGGGCCTAATTTTTCGGGTTAGGCCTAATTTTATTCTGGATCCGGGTTACATCTTGGGCTGTGAGTTTGGACTTTTGAGAGCATTGGTTATTTTATACTATTGAGTTATATTAAGGTGATGTTATATGATTATAATTATTGTTATGATTATTATTATTATTACTATAATATTCTGTTTTGAGGAAATATATTTATGAAATTATTATTATATATTATAAAATAGTTTCAAAGAGACACTATTGGAATATGTTTTAAGTGATGATTTAAATATGTTATTTTAGAGAATTTGAAATGAATTATGAGTTGTAATTTATAAATATAGTTGTGAAAATAGAATTATTTTGTGACTAAGTGTCAGAATTTATTTATGTAATGATTTTGAAAATAAACATGCCGGTATTGTGTTAATAATATGATTTTGAGAATTTGTTGAGGATTTAAATGATAAATGTCGGAATTTGGCCAAGTAAGAGTTGGGAAATTATTTTGAATATGAGTTGACTTAATTTGGGATTTAAGAGTTGAGAAATACTGTTGGTGAGATTTATCAATGATTTTGATTAAATGGTTTTGGTTGATGTCGATCATATCGGAAAGGTTTTGGAAAAATGATTTTACCGTTGATTGGTTTTAAGGATGTTGAGAACTTGGGTTTCGTGTGTGTGAATGTTAGTCTGGTAGCTTACGGAAGTGGCTTGATAATAGGTGTGTATTGCGTTTGGATTGCTTTGGACTTGCATTTGGGCCCTTGCTTGTATTATCCTGCTGTTCTGCATCTTCAGGTAAGTTCCCTAGGGGGCTTACTCAGGTTGGACATTCATGCCTGTTGTTGCATTTTATGTTAGGTGTTGCATATGCATAAAAGCATGCCATGTAGTATCATGTTTAGGTTGCACTAATTGATTGAGCATCTGTTTACTTTATGCATTTGAAACAGAACAGCCGTTATCTGTGATAGTCCTAGAGTCTTTGCTAGGGTCATAGGGTAGCCCAGCCTCATCGGGTACCCTGAGTCAATCGAGTCATGAACTTCCTTGTATTATGATATGCCTGCGGGCTTTATTGTGGAGCGGGTTAGGCATGCGTGCCCCCCGATTATGATGGAATGCATTCACGAGCTGGCCAGTCTCCGCCCTATCGGAAGGGGGTGGAGGTAGGAGAGGGATATGCCACTTGGCATTGTCTTGGGCCCTTTACAGTATTTCTGCACATTATTATACTTAGGGGCATGCTAGTGTGTTTGACTTTCGTACTGCATTAGAGCATCTTTATTAGGTATAGCACATACTATGTGGCCTCAGCGAGGACTGCCGGTCCCGCATGAGTGGCTCGATCTGACTCCTTTCCCCGTTCTTCTTTTAAAGGTATTCTCTGCAGATTTGAGTGCTCGATGTCTATATGACGGGGTTCCCTGTTGGCGAATCGAAGAATCTGGCTAATATCCTAATTTAGTAAAATGGTAATTAAACACTCATGTTTTGGTTTTGACCGGTTCTTCCGTGACACTTGTATCTTTACTTTGCTTTCGCCTTACTTCCGTCTGAAATGGATTCCGCGACATAGTCTTAGGACAGGTCAAGGGTACCCAACGACCCTTCGATGTTTTTAGGGTTTGAAATCCCTCTTTCTACTAATCTTAAAATGAGTTTGAAACCTCGACCCGTACCTGGATTGCAAGATCCGAACAAGGGGTTTTATCCCTTGAAACGTAACCCGAAAATCATAATTCTGGACCGTTACAGTCATCGTCCTTGGCGCTCCAATCAACATGAAATTTCTTACAGTAATCGATCCCCATCTTCATGCTGTCTCTCGCTCTCTCACAATATCTCCCTAATAAATCCCATATTCTGGGAAACAAAATACTCAGGATGGCGAAATTGAGCCGAATTGGCTTCGGGATCGATCGAACTTTAAGGTTCCGCCTTTGAATGCATTAGCGGACGTGGAGGGCGGAAGTGGATGAGGCGGAACCATGGTGGTTCTCCGGCGACGAATGGATAGAATGAGAACGGGACTTCATGGGCGTTCATCTAGACCCTCTCACACTACCACAATAAACAAGGACTTGTCCTTTGCAATTTTATGAAAGTAATCTTGTCAATAGCCGTTTTGACATCTTATCTCTAGCCTCACTTTTATTTTTTAGGGAAAGTTCAGATAGGTTCAACTCCAATATATTATCAATTCGCCTTCTATATCGTCATGTCATATCTATGTTATCGAAGTTAATTAAGATAGGTTCAACACAATTAGGGGTGCTATGTAGAGTACGTAGCTCGAACTTGACTCGATAAAATCTTGGCCCGAACTCATTCATTTTCTAAACAAGCCGAGTATGATTATATTTTTAAGCTCGATTTAAGTTCGAATAGCTCGAATTTTATGAAATTTCTCAAATTTCCCTTAAATTACTATGTTATGAGCAAATAGGGTTGTTTAATGTTAAAAAAAAAACTCAGTTCGAACTCGTTCATTTCCTAAATGAGTCGAGTAAGAGCACATTTTTAAACTCAAGTCCAAATTTAGGCTCAGCTCAAGATCGACTCATTTCTAAAACGAGCTAAATATGAACAAGCAATACTCGGCTTGTTCGACTCTATAGAGGTACTTGATACCTCTTCGTCAACGATGAAAATTGAATAAATAACATTTTGACAAGAGGTGACTTCTCCTTACAACCAATTGTAAATTGATGCGAGAAGACATAGAAAACAAATACGCAACATAACTACGTCGAAAGGCACTCTAATAATAGGAGAGGAAAATGTAAGAAACGAAATTAAAAACGACTTCGAAAAAAGATTCAAACAAGAGGCCAGCTATCGATTGTAGTCTTCTCGATGAAATGCTTAACCTAATCCAACCTTCTATTACAACATCTGAAAATGAATTCCTCATTCGATATCCTTCCAACAAGGAAATTAAATCTGCTATTTTTATTTTAAGTAATAACAAATCCCAAGGCCCTGACGGAATTACTGTCGAGTTTTATAAAAAAATATTGGGATATTGTGGGTGTCTCGATTATTAGAGCGGTTAAGAGTTTTTTCCACTCCGGGAAAATTCTTAAACAAATAAACCATACATTCATTTCATTACTACCAAAGAGGGACAACCCTACTACCACCAGTCATTATCGCCCAATAGTCTATGTTCCACTTTATATAAAATCATTTCGAAAATTTTGACATAAAGAATCAAATTAATTATCGGGAAACTAATTCACCCTCTACAAGGTGCCTTTGTGTCTGACAGGGCCATCCAAGACAATGTCCTAATAGCTCACGAAATCTTCCACTCCTTTAGATCGCGTAAAGGTAAGGAGGGTTGGATGGCAATAAAACTAGACATGAAAAAAGCGTACGATAGAGTAGATTGGAACTTCCTAAATAAAATTTTAGGAAAATTTGGGTTTCACCCTACCTTCATCACATGGGTTATGGAGTGCGTAACGACCGTGTCCTTCTCTGTGCTAGTCAACAACGACCCTACAGATATGTTCTTCCCCTCTCGGGGCCTACACTAAGGGGATCCTCTATCCCCTTTTCTGTTTATCTTAGGTGCAAAAATCCTAGCTCGGAGACTCTCTGCTGAAGCAAATTTGGAAAACAATACAATTGGTTTTTCCTTTGGCCGGAGTGGTCCGCGTGTTCCCTTTCTGTCCTTTGCTGGCGATATTATTATTTTCTCCAAAGGCAGTGTCACTTCGGGACATAAAGTTAAAGGTATAATTGATACTTAATTATTGTAAAGATTCTGGACAAAAAGTCAACTACCATAAATCTAGCTTTCAAGCCACAAAAGGCATTTCGAACTCTAGGATATTTGAACTTAGTTGTTGCTTAAGTATTACAAATGAAAATTCATTGGAAAAATACCTCGGATGTCCGATTATTAATGGTAGAGTAAAAAAACACACCTTTGAAGACATCATATGTAAATCCAAAGAACAATTAAGTAAATGGCGCGCCAACGCTCTATCACAACAGGGACGTGCAATTCTTATCAACACAAACTTATCAGCCAAACAACTGTATACAATGCAAAACTTCCTGTTACCTTCAACAATACATAAAGAACTTAACCAGATTAATAGATTGTTCTTTTGATTGAAATAAAGACCTTCAACACCGCCCGCTTATTAGCTGGGATAGGATTTGCAGACCAAAAAAATATGGGGGATTGGAATTAGGAAATCTAAGGAGATGAATGAAGCCCTTCAAATGAAATTACTATGGAAAATATTGGTAGAACCAGAAAATGTCTGGGTTACACTCATTAAACACAAATATCTTCATTCAGCTAACATCCTGGAATATAAGAAAAGTGGTGATTCTTCTTGGCAATGGGCCAAACTGACAACAATCATTGATAAATTTAATACATGTCTAATCTGGTCAGTAGGAAATGGAAACTCTATTAAATTTTGGACGGATAATTGGATAACAATTTCATCTCTGCAATCTAGGGACGATTGCCTTCAAATCAACAATATAAAGGAAACCGGGAGTGAGTACATTCAAGGTGGTAGATGGTGGACGGAAAAACTCAACAATGTTTTACCAAATGAAATAGTCAATGAAATAGTGGACATTCCGCTTCCTGTCTCGCCTTTTGAGGCCGCTTATAATGGTGTCCTGACAAGGCCGGTTGGTACACAACGTCGAGTGCTTATAAGCTAATCACAAATCAATCTGCTGAACATAGATAATAATGCTTGGATATGGAATTTAGATATTCCTTCTAAGATAAAAACAAAAACTTTCTATCGAAAGTTTGTCAGAATGGACTCACCACTACCTCTAGGCCTGCCCAACAAGGAACTTTTGTACTTTCCATTTGTAAAATGTGCAATTGCACGGTGGAAGATGATGTTTACCTACTTTTAGAATGCCAATATGTATGCTATCTCTTTCGTTTACCCACACACATCTATTATTACCTTCCTAGGAAACAATCTTACCACGACGGCTAAGGTTGAGCCAGCCTTCTCGTGGTGGACAGCTTGGTACATTCGAAACCAACATATATTTAGACAAGTCCCCATACCTAACAGACACAGTTCATTATGTATTATTAAAACCCATAAGGACAATTGGAGTAAAACATCTCACTTGGAGTATAGTTTGGAGGAGGACGTCCCCTTCGGCATATATACGAAACCCCAATTACATGCAGAAGAAGAAAAAGAAGGATAACATCACATGGAGCAAACCTCCTAGAGGTATTTTCAAGCTAAAATTTGATGGATCCGCAATTGCTAATAATTACAGCTCTGCAGGAGCGATTTTCCGAGACTGGGAAGACGTCCAATACAGATTTGTTATCAGAAACTTGGCAAACAGAGCCCTTTGAAAACGGAAGCTCTTGCTCTTAAGCTGAGAATCCAACACACTCTACAACTCCATATGGACAAACTCCACATTGAAGGCGACTCTATGATAATCATAAACCATCTAAAGCAAAATTCTAACTGTCCATGGGAAATTGAACTAATCATATCGGATGTTAAACTCTTATTATCGACTTTGAAAGAAGTTTCTTTATTTTATGTGCCCCGGTTAGGCAACAGAGTGGCTGATAAGGTTGCACACATTTGCCACTTTGTCTGGGCTGTCGATATACACAACAATCTTGGTCTGCTTGACCTCATCCATAAGGATGCCATCGGGTATAGCTCGCTCGCCCAAAAATCTTTCCTTTTTTTTTGGTGCTAGCCCAAATTCTTTCCTTATAAAAATAAATTGTAAATTGATGCATTTTTTATTATATATGAAATAATTTAAGGACTAGCCAAACCTGGATCCTCGAGAGACTGGTAGACTCACGGCAAACCGTCAAACATACAACCTAAAATGAAGAACGATGCATGATACAAAAAGCGGCAATAAACAACCCTAGTCGAACAAACGCGCCTAACCCGAAAATGCCGAGGAGAATGTAGTAAATTGATGCATTTGTTTATACTATTATTGATGCATTTGTTTATACTATTTTTATTTGAGAACTCGTCTTTGAATACCATAAAATAATTGAAAATGGGTTCCTAACTTTATTTTAATTCATCATTGTCTATGTACTAAAAAATAAATTACAAAGGCATTCCTAACCTTTTTTTTTATCAAATAAAGCCCTTAATGATATTATGAAATGTTAATGTTTGGGGACTATATATATAAACTAAAATAATAAAGCAAACAAGATATGCTCAATATGTGATTTTCTACATCAAAGCAAGCAAGATACATCCTCTAAAATACATACCATATATATTATATGTGCACACAACTAAATTAAATTAAGTACTTAAATAATTACAAACTAACAAAATCATGATCAACTCAATCTCGATCCCCTTTCATCGAATCAATCTCTGCGGTTTGCGGTGCTATAAGGGGACGTCGCTAGCCGCCGGTACTTCCTCATCTGCAAGAAACTCTGCAACGACTTCTTCATAGACGGGCAAGACGAAGACGACGACGTAGCGCTGGGAAGCTGAGTTCCCTGCGGCGTCCACATTGGCACCCTCGTGAACGCCGCCGAATCGGACACATTCGCCTCCGGATTGCTCCTCCGATCACATCTCTCGCGATCTACTTCCTCGCACGCCTGCCGTAAAACTGATCTCGCCTGCAAAGCAATTACCACGAAAGATCGGATCTTGATAACATTTTTCGCAAGAGACGGCGTTGAATCGAATTAATTTCAGCATCGGGTGAATGAAGTACCTGAATCTCCGTGACATCGCAGGCGAGGATCCGGCCGTCGTAGAAGATAGTAAGCGGCTGGCTTTGTTGTTGATTCGGAATCACCGGCGGCGAGGGCGGGTGCGACAGCCGGAGCTCCAGATTGCAGTTCATGTTCTCAATCGGAGAAATTGAATTCGATCGGATGAAGTAGGTGGGATATTGGGGGTACGGATATGAACTGAAATTGAAGAGGGGGTTGGGGTTTTATACACGCAGACGCTTTAGGAACACGAAAGCAACACAAAATGCGCTGAATTTTGAACAGCACAGCCATGTTTTTTTCAAAATAATTAATGAATAAATTGGTGGGGTCCATTTGAAAGGCGCCGTAGGAGGTGAGGTGTGTAATTTAGAGCACGTGGAAAATGATGTACGGTATCTACTTACTGTTTCGCAAATCGAAGGGTAGTTTCGGCACGTGCTCCGCTTAAGTCGGCTTAGGTCCTACAAACCCGTTTCTTAAGCTTCACTTTTTGCCGGTTTTTTTTTTAAAAAAAAGGTGAAGGTGATACATTCGAATAATCAAACATTTTTTTTTAATAGTTGATCTTGACCATTTTTATAATCGAGTTTTTTAATAAAATATGTTAAACATTAAAATTGTAAGGGGAATACTTAAAAAAAAAAATATATATATATATATATATATATATATATATATATATATATATATATATTTCAAAATGGATTATATTATTAGATTGTATAAAAAAAATCACGTTTTTATTGGACATATTCGATACAAAATAGACTTTATTCTTAGAAAAATAATCTAACATGTTGATGATTGTTGAAAAATAATATAAAGTCTAGGAGATCTCATCCTTATTTAACTAATGATCTCGTCTTCAAGCCCTGAAAATTGAAAACCTTTAAAACTGGTTAACCACTTTTTTATTACGGAGATATTTTCATAATATTGCAACTCTTTAAAGTATCATCATTTTTGTTTTCATAACATTAATAAAGGTTTTTCAAACACATGATTTGAGCACATTTGATATGTATTCAGAGGCATATCTACAAATTTCGTCGATGTAGGCTCAAATTTTTATTTGATAACAATGAGATGTGAGTCGAGATATATGAAACGGTGTATACTTACTAATAATGTGCTTGAAACTATTGTTTAAAAATATGTACTTAAACTATTAATGAACTTGAAAGTTGAAACCCCTTGTTTATTTTACTTGCTATAGATAAAACATTTTAAAAATAAATTCGGAATAAAGTTCCCACTTCCCACTTAAATTGACCTACAACTCTAAATTATGTTTTGATTTTTGAAATAAAATGTCTTGTATAAAGAATTTAGGGGTGGTCGCCCACCCCTAAATCCACTTATATTAGTTTGTACTTGTATACATTACATGTGGTTCTATTTTTTAGTTACATTTTTCTTTGTTTGAGCTTAATTTGGATGGTGGATATAGGTTCAGCCGTTCAGGGGTGACACCCCATTCGGCGAAAAAAACGTAATAGTTTCTGTAATGTCTAACTAATCAAAAGTATAAGACCTAGAAACATTGGATGGTCCTAGGTTTAGTCAATTGGTAGATTAAGACTTAAACACTTTATACATACATATAATATCTACTTATATATGCTAGCATGTATTAGAAGTGTGGGTATTTAACCTATGCTCCTATGTGTTACAATATTGTATATAAGTATATATTATATATGTGTAAGTTAAATATGTATGTTTGTATTTTCAGGTTCAGAAGCCCAACCCAGCTTGCTTTGCTATCCATCTAAGTTCAGCAAGGTTGAAGCACATTTGGTGGAACGCATCGTTTCGACTAAAGCTCCTCTATAAAAGCAAAGCGAGGGTTAGAGAGAGAGAGTCCGATGATAGAGAGAGAAAGCTAGGTTTTCGGAAAAATCTAGTTCAGATGAAGCTTCTGGTGGTCCGATCTAAAGCGCATCTCATCAAAGACTCTAGATCTAGCCTTTGGGAAGAAGAAGAAGGTGTTTCTTCCATAGTCCAGGCGAAGATCTCCTTCTCTAGTGTACTCCGACGATGATCTGGCTCTGTTCTTCATATCTAGGGTGTCCTCTTCCTTTACTTGCTTCGTTCTTACTTCTCCTATGCATGCATGTTCAGATCTTTGTGTTTCTTGCTTGTATTTGCCCTGACTCTAATCTAGGACAACCTGTTCTGTAAATCTGTTTACCTATTAGTGGATTTCTAACCTCAAGTCGTTCAGCTGAGGCTCCGTGGACGTAGGCTCCAGCCGAACCACGTAAATCTCGTGTTTGAATTTTGGTTTTGAACTTTTCGTTTTCCCGAATCCGAAAACCTCAATCTTGGCTTTCGATCTGTAAGGCCAAGATCGCTTCGAATCATCGTTTTTTTTAAAAAAAAAATTAAAATAAAAAATACGAGAAAAAAACATCAATCTTGTTTAGTTTAGTTGGTAAATGAAGGAAGTGAAGGGTAATTAATACAAGAGGTTAAAGGTTCAAATTTCATTATTTATTTTTTTACAACAATTTTCATTCCTAACAAAATTTTCTAATTAAAAATAACACATTTTTAAAGGTTATGCTTGCTTGTGGAGTTTATGAATGTGTGATTGATTCTGATATGTTTATATCGAGTTTAAATACAAGGCTTTTACAGGGCCGTCCAATGTATTTTTAGGGCCCTGTTCAATACTATCTCTTTATTAAAATATTTAATTTTTTATATAATTTTTAATAAAGAAAAAACTATATAAAAATATGTGAAATTATTAAAAATAAATAAAAGTCGAGTTTTTATTTTTTCTAGACCCTACGAAAAAGTCAAATATAAATATTTTACTAGGAGAAGTATTTATTAAGATTTACTAATAAATCACATGTTAAATTAGTATAATATAAATTTATTTTTAAAAAACAAAATAAATTTCATATAGAAGTACCTTCTATTAGATTTTTAGTCATTTTTACTCGTTATGTTTGTATCAATATAACAGAAGGTTGTGTTAAATTAACAAATAAAAATAGTAAAAAAAAAGGCCCCAAAATAATATAAATAGTAAATAAGAAGGCCCCGAAAATAATGTAACATGAGGATGTATTAAATTATCAAATAAAATTAGTTGATAAGAAGACCCAAAATTAATTAAAAATAGTTAATAAGAAAGCCCAATGTATTTTTACATGTAGAAAAGGTTAAAATATTAAACAAAAAAAAAAACCCAACTGAGATTCAAACCCACGTCTATGGGCTTTGTAGTAGCTGGATTTGGTAAGGCCGAGTGCCACTAAGCTATCATAACATTTTGATTCATTAGAACCATAAAAAATATAACTGCTAATAAATTTTTATTTGGGGCCCTAGTAAAATTGGAGACCCTGTTCTGTTGGGCTCTTTGCACAGCCCATTGGACGGGCTGGGCCTTTATAGTTATTGCCTAGAAGTTCACATATTCACTTTCTTCTGGCATTAGTTGGCTCTATTCAGTATTCACTTGTTGTTCCACACATGTTGCTCCACTTTTGGTTAATTGTATACTCCTATCAATCTCATATTGATGTTTCTCTTTGTTATTTGTTCATTTGTTTTCCCGTCTTCAAAATGATACCGAAATATAGAGGCGTTATATGAACCTGAATAGTTCGAATTCGACTCGCTCGATAAAAACTCGACTTGAGCTCGTTTATTTTCAAAACAAGTTGAGTCCGAACACATTTTTAAACTCGGTCCAAAGCTCGGCTCATTCAAATTAAACTCGAATAGCTCGAATTTTATGGAATTTATAAAATTTCTTTTAAGTTACTGTATAATGAGCAGAAATAAAATACACCGCAAATCATGGTTTAGGGTACCACGTCGATCTCAACTGAACCTTATCTCTGCCTTCAATTTCCCATGTCCACCTGCACGTCAATAAGAATGTACATTTGTTAATCTGAAATTGCGGTGTATCTAATAACACCCACCAACAAAATTACGTGGAGTGTTAACATCTCATCAATTTGTTGATTACCAAATTCCGGCAGTGGGCCTGAAAGTAGAAAGCAGAGGGCCCCTAACGGTCATATCCACTGAACCCCATCGATCGTTAACAAACTAAGAGCATAGACGGACACGGTTTTGATCCATTCTTTCCAAATTGTTTTCCTTTAAAAAACTAATCTTCCCAAATTGAATATGTCAAATACAGAGAGCTTGTTGAGACTTGTTACTCGATGTCGACAACAGCTGCTCTTAATCGAGTACAGCATCTGTGTGTGTGAGTACAGCACCTGCGTGTGCTTGGGATTTTATTTCCGTTAGAAACACGTGCCTATCACGTGACCTGTAATGTATAAGATCCCAATTCAGTTGTGTAACAGAATCACTTCTTTCTCTTCTCTCCAATTCAATCGAAGCTTTTTGGTTGTGGTTTAATGGCTGCTTTCTTGTGTTCTTCAATTCTGTAAACACCAGTTCTCCAAATTGTGAAAGAGCTACCTAACAAATAACAATTATCGTCTCTTTATTCAGGGATACATGGAATTGAAAGTGCATTGATGAGAAGATGAAAATCGTCCATTGTAAGTCAAGACAGCCACAAGAAGCCAACTCTCAAACAAGCAAACGCGGTACAATCTACCAAGATCCAATCGCTGAGACTCTCGATCACGGAATATACCAAGTCCATGTACTGCAATTTAGGCGACTATGAAGACAATTTGTACATGAGTGGATCACTCGAGATGGAGCCAGCATCGAGAACGAGAATGATAATAGAGAAGAAGAATGATAAAACTTTGGTCAGACTATGGGTCTAAAGACTCTAAACCCAAAATAGATAAAAAGTCCAATTTCAAGGCATATTAACACTGCACGGCCCTTGCACCCGTGGAGGAACGATACGATGCTATCGGCCAGAGATGCAAGATGACATGGAAACATACCATCGGAGTTTGTCATGTATACCGTGTTGGATTGCCCTTAGTAAACTGTTAGAGTGGACTTCATCGACAGATTGGACTTTTTAAGTCGACAAAAGTTTCTCACCCCAAAACAAAATTACAAATAGAGAGGGTCAATTGCTTACTCGAGACACAAATAAGGCAATATTGGGCTCAAACTTTTTGACTTTGGTATGTTAAAATTCGTTCGAGATTGTCAAGGGTTTCAAACCGAGCACATCGGATACACTCATCTTGTGATGCATACGTGTTGGGATAAAAACACGTAGTCATCCCACCTTGATTGTGGGTGGTATAACAAATCAAAATATAAAGAGAGGTGAATCCCTACATAATGGCTTAAACTTTTGTACATTAAAAAATCTTTTACTACGGAGTAATTTATAGAGTTATTAATTTATCGGCAAATTAATATTTATTAATTTAAAGTTAGTCTTATTTTTTAGTTATTTCTATATACTTTATATATAATTTTTAATTTATGAATTTTTTTTTGTTAGTTCTTTGTAATTTTTTAAAAATATACTCCGTATTATCTTATCGAAATATCTAAATTTTCCGCTAGTCCAAATTGGGCCCGGAGAAAATTATTAATTTAGAGAGTTTATTACGAACTAGGAAGAACCACTTCCCAAATATCGGTACAACGAACACCTATGGGCATCAAGACATTGTACGGCAAAGAGGTCGACCAAGAGTTGTGACAGAAGTATCATCGTCCGACCAAGACTAGTTATTCGGAAGGTTACGAAACCTTGTCGAGACTGGTTGATCGTCCGGAGATTTCCCCAAATGAAGATTTCACCTTTACCAGAATCACATTTTCTTGATAAGACGAACCAGCTTCGAGCAAGGGGAAGTTGGAAGGCACCTTAAAATGTCACAGTGAATAAGGAATGAACTCACCCTACTTTGCATCCGTTTTTGTATCAAAATCAAGAGCAAAAAAATAAAATAAAATAAAATTATGGCATAAGAAAGCTCATTAGAAGGCCCGGAATTGAACTTTTTCTAACCATTGTTGAAGAATGGTATTGAAGGCCCAAGGATACTTCATTCATAAAGGTGGGTCTACCAAATTTTGGGAAGTGTTAGGTATTGAGAGTTGGCCAAGATTGGGCCGGATTATGTAGTTAATGATGGGCTGAGCCCAATCACAATGAAAGGGGTATATGAGCTTATTGTTCGGTCGGAAGATGGCATCATTCAAATTCAATCATAATACATATTAATTCCTAGTGGATGGGATTATGTTTATGAATAAATAATAAACTAGTACAATCCCCGCACCATGGCGCGATTTTTTTTATAAATAATATTTAGATATAGATAAATCATAGACATTAGATTTAATTCAATATTTTTAATTAAACCCATTGATTTGTAAATGTGTTAAAATAATAGAAAAAAATACACTTGGGTTAAAGAGATAAAGAGAAAAATAAATAATAAATAGTGAAAGATAAAAGTTTTGAATTAATCCCATTGGTTAAAAAATGTAACATATTAGAATATTTTTTGAAAAAATAATATTAAAAAATATAGTTACCATAATAAAATGATATTATGTAAATAATATTTTCACCAATAACTTTGAACATGGAGAGGACATGTGATATAAATTAATATAGTATGTAGATATAGATAGTTAGTAAATGAATTTGAGTTAAGCCCAATAGTTATATTAGATTGAATTCAATATTTTGAATTAAGTCCAATAGTTAGTAAGATTAAAGAAAAAAAGAGAATTAAAAGAAAAAAAGAAAAAAAAAAGAGAATTAAAAAAAAGGGTTAAAGAGAAAAAAAAATTATAATTGGTCAAAACCCCTAAAATCTCTCTAATGTTGACACCTCGGCATAAACTCTTCTAAATTAAGAGTTTATATAGATAAAAATCATTTGAAGTGATTTTTCTAAAAGATAGCTTCCTCTAAGATGGTGTTGAGGGTAAAAAAAGACAAACCTCAATGAAAAAATTGTTAGAATTAGAGCAGAAATAATATGAAAAATGTCTTCTTTTTTTTTCTCTATTTAAGCGAAATTTTAGAGAAGTTATTATGAATAGAGACGTTTAATAGTGTATCCAACCTTCACGGCTTCACGCAACCCCTCCACCATTCTATTTTGTTTTTAATGATGAAAAAATAGCTCTATCTAATAAAGTTTTCTCTCAACACTGTTGAAATAAAAACCGTTGATTAATGGGTTTCCTAAGAAGCATGGAGTATCTTGCAATCTAAGCACCTTCCCATTAGTTCAAAATAGGTAGAAAAAGTAGTTTTCTTTCAATAAAATAAAGTATAAATTGGAATGTAGTGAAACATTTCAAAACATGCGTTGATTATATATAAAAATAAACCTAAAAAAAAGGGCACGAAATTAGGTTGCTTGCAACACATGATGGATTGTAAATTGTAATGGAGATTGACAACCTGAAAGCCAAAAGCAACAAAAGAATCCAAAAGGTGACACAGTGTCATGAGTTTCAAGCAATTAGCCTCTGAAGATATGTATAAATATCAGCTAATTAATCGAGTGTTTAAAAGGATTACTCAACTATAGAGTGATGGGGGTGATGGGCCCACCACCCACTCGAATGATTTGGGCGTGATACAATTTACATCAAACTTTTCAACTACCTTCCATTCCAAACTTATATTTTACTTATTTAGTCTTATCACCAAAATATAAATTTGGGTATTACTAAATAATAAATATATATCTCATTTTTTTCCTGGATAAAGTTGTGGAGATCGATTAACGGTGTACCCAATAAAAATATAAATTATTTGAATTTTTAATACTATATACTACGTATATTATTAATCATTGACGTGTTAAATACTCCGTCAAATATTAATTTTTTTAAATTAATTTTTAAAAATAATGTTTTACTTATTAATAAGTATAATATATTTAAAAATATAATTTTTTTTATAGAGTTTATAGCCCATTAAAAATGTGTTGAAAAGTCAAATAACTTATATTTTTTTTGATATAATAAAAGAAATTCAGTTACCTGGACAAACCTACAGAAACCGAGAGATTGGAGAAGTCGATAGATGTACTAAATATCATGTACAACCGGAAATAAATTACATACGCAAATGATTGAAAAGCAAATGAGATACAGAAATTATACGAAACATGGCAAATCAACCAGTACAGTTCACATGAAGCATGCAACGCAATAAGAACATCAAAACACGCCAACCCGCAAGCCCAAAAACCCTAGCCAAACCCCCAAAAATCATCTCAAACCCTCAAAGACGATAACATGCATGATGATGATCGTAATAGGCTACCATAAGGGCAAGCCAAAATAGAGACGGATAAGATGTGATTGAGAAGAAAAAATGAACAATAAACAGGTAAAGAAATAGACAGGCAAAGAGGTAGGAGAATGATTGAAAAACGAACCATTAGATCGAGTCGAAAGATGACAAGTGACTGGATAGAGGCGTAACAGACGTGGGTTAGGTGGACGATAGAGGCGAGGCTATATAGGTAAGCAGTGAGTCCAGGAGGGCAGATGCTAGCGTACATTGGTGGCAGTGAAGGTTGGGACCGGTGGGTAGCTGTGGAGGTAGTGACCATGGCGGCAGGAGACCTAGGCGGCCGAATGGCCGATGGAGTCGAGGTGGTCAAACGCTAAGGGAGCTTTTTTTGACCCCATAATTAATATATTAATTAAATAACTTATATTTGGAATAGAAGTATGATCTAAATAATGAGGAATTGCTATAAAACTTCAAACTCTCGTTCTCTTCCACTTACAAAAGCAACATAATTATTCCATGTCGAACCTCAAACTCTCCTTCTCCTCTCCTTTTAAAAGAACTGCGTTTACTTTAAGTACAATCTAAAATATAAAATACTTGTAGCTTTATTTAGTTTTAAAAAATACTCTATCTGTTTCACAATACATGTCCATTTACTTTTCAATACTTTTTTTAATGAGCAAAAAACTGTATAAAATATTGATTTTTTAATTATTTTTTATATAATTTGATACTTATTAATAATAAGTATCAAATTATATTAAAAAATTAATTAAAAATTAATATTTTATAGAATTTTCCGCTCATTAAAAAGTGTGCCAAAAACTAAAATGACATGTATTGTGAAACGGATAGAGATATATTTAACATTTCACCTAACAAGTCCCTCCTACTCATTAATACACATGTTAAATACAGAAATCATATCAGAATTTCATTAAAATAAAGTATTCATCTGTTTATTCACTAAATTTACCAAAATTATACTTATCAGTATGTGATGATCGAGGTTCTAACAAAGGGAATTTGACAAGGTAATTCATATGAAAATGGGTCGTTAAGACTTCATTAATTTAAACCTCAACTGTTGATCTTATTTTAGGTAATTGATGGATTGTCATTGTTAATTGATTTTCTTGTATCAAACATTTTTATTTTAAAAAATTTGTGCAAACTTTAGAAATGTTTTATATTTTTAATTGAATAATAAAAAATTAACTTATAAAATAAAATTGGTTAATTAGATTAGGAACTGCACCATAGTACACTCCAATAAAAATTAGATCACCTTTCGCTTTCTTCTTCACTTTGATATACCTTCTTTGATTGAAATCATTTTTGTTGTTTTTTCTTTATTGGTCTTTGATTACTTGTTGTATTTGTTTAGCACGACGATTGAATATAGGATATCCTAAAATTTCAGTGGGTATGAGGACGGATTTATAATATAATTGAATTTGAAAAGTGAATTAAAATACTTAGTAGTTTTTATCTTTAAACTTTAAAAGTTTCAGCGATTTGATTTTTCTCGATAATATAAATAAAATCTAAAATAATTTGAGGTTTAAATGCTTCGTAGGTATAACCTTCAATATTACATTTAATTATTTGTGGTGTTTTTAAATAATAAAAAAACTAAAAAAATTATATTTATATTTTACACATTTAATCATATACTACGTATATTTTATACAATTTTTTTCAAAATAATATTATAAAAAACGATTCTTTTACTTTTAATATTTTTAAAATATTATTTTAAATGAAAAAAGTATATAAATACGGAGTATATGTTATTTTAAATTTAGCATGCACTATATAAATATACTTTTTATTAAAAAAATTATTAACACAAATAATTAAGTTTATTGGTTGAAGTTACAAGAGAGCTTATCTCAAGACAATTAATCCATTAACTCAACTCTCTCGATACAACAAACTGTGCGATACATTGAATCAATTTTTAAGTTTATTTTAAAATGGACCTACCTCTGCCACATCTGCAAATCTGCACGGTGGCAGGAAGAAGAAGCAGCGAATCAGCGATGCCGGTTGCTGATTAGCGGCACTGTAGTCTGCACTGCACACCTCCACTAATTTATTTCATCATTTTCTTTCTTTTTTAAAATAAATAAATCCCCAAAATAACACTCCTTTATTCCCCAATGAATGAATGAAGGCCCCTCCCCCTTTCCAGAGCACCTCACAATCACACAGACATGGTGTGGATGAATATCTCGAGAGGGACAGCTCTTCATCCCTTCATCATCCCCAATTTCCAGCTATTTCTCCTCTGTAAGTGACGCTCAATTCGCTCCTTTTCTCATCTCCCCTCCCTTTCTATGCCTTTGATCCATTGATTTGTAGTTTATGCACCCCTCAAGGCCTCAGCCAAAGATCCTATCTTTTTCCTGTTTTGGGTGTGGTTGTTGTGTTTTAGGGTTTCCTTATTTGCGGGTTTGTGTTAATTTTTGATTTCAGGAGCTGCTGTCTTTGTTGGTCCCCCACTCTGATCATCCCAATTTCACCAAATCCCGAGTCAGTGAATTTTGTATTTCCGTTTGTTTTCCCCCCAATTTGAAAACACAGGTGGTTACTGGTTAGTTCCTTGCTTTAATTGGGGTTTCTGAAGATTTAGGGGTACGGAGATCCTCAATTTGAAATGTTTTAGGGCAATTCGAATTCTCCATTGAGTTGATGTTGGCCTCATCGAGATCAAGCTGGCCGGATCCGTCATCGGATTCGGAATTAGCCATGGATGGGCAGCCACTCATCCCGGGCCTTCCAGATGATGTTGCTCTCAATTGCCTCCTTCGCCTTCCAATCGAAAGCCACTCATCCTGCAGAGCTGTTTGCAAGCGCTGGCACCTCCTGGTTGGCAGTAAAGAGGGGTTTTTCGGGCGGCGGAAGGAGGCCGGATTCCATGATCCTTGGCTCTATGTCCACGCCTTCTGCAAGCGAACCGAGAAGCTGCAATGGCGAGTTCTCGATCTCACACACTTTTCCTGGCATACCATCTCGGTTATGCCTTCTGTCAACAAGGTTTTCCCTCAAGGGTTTAGGTGTGTCTCCTTACCATATCAGGGGATGCTGTTTGTCTGCGGTGGCATGGTCTCGGATGTCGAATGCCCTCTTGATTCGGTCCTCAAGTACGAGATGCATACGAATCGATGGACTGCAATGAACAAGATGATCACTGCAAGGTCCTTCTTTGCGAGTGGATTGATCAATGGATTGGTCTATGTAGCCGGAGGTCATAGCGAAGACCTCTTGGAGCTCGATTCAGCTGAGGTTTTGGACCCTAATGAGGGCAATTGGAAGCCTATATCGAGCATGGGTACGAACATGGCTTCCTATGATTCGGCTGTGCTTGATGGGAAGCTCCTGGTGACCGAAGGCTGGCTGTGGCCGTTCTTCGTGTCACCTAGGGGTCAGGTTTACGACCCTACGACAGATCACTGGGAGAGTATGGCTGTCGGCTTGAGGGAAGGATGGACAGGCTCCAGCGTGGTGGTGTATGGGCGCCTTTTCGTTGTGTCAGCACACGAGAGGATGAAGCTTAAGGTGTACGAAAAGGGCACCGACTCCTGGGAGGCGATTGAAGGCCCTCCATTGCCAGCACAGATATGCAAGCCTTTCTCAGTTAACTCATCTGATTCAAGGATCTTCGTTGTTGGGCGACACCTTCATGTAGCCGTGGGTCATATCTCGAGGATCAATCAACAAGGAAGTGATGAGAAAAAGTGGAGGTTTTCGGTCAGGTGGCACGTAGTACCCGCCCCTAAATCGATGTCTGAACTAACGCCATCGAGCTCTCAGGTTCTTTTCGCCTAGTGTTTGTTGGTTCGTAGCGAAACTGTGAGCTCTATAATCGTGTAATTCGACGAGTTTGTACTGGCTTTATACTACTTATAAGTGACTACTCTCTTAAATGGTCTTTGCATTTGGTTCTATGGTACCATAGGTGTTGTTCATCTCCGGCTTTAACCAAGTTATATTGCTAATGTGAGTATGGTTTCGTTTTTTCATACATTGCCCAAAATTGTGATTTCGACGAAGAGAGGCCAAGGCTAGAGGATCACACACATGGCTTTCTATTTCAATACATAGAATTCGAGGCATTGGATAGATTGGTGGATGCCAAAAAGATCGGTAATGAACAAACCGTTAGGAACGATAAAGGTGGTGTATTTTGGGGATTTTTTTGTGTGTTCTCCGTCAGTTTCTTGATGGGATTGGGATTTGAGGGATTGGGTTTGAGTAATTTACTCAAGGGGGTGAGGGTTCAGTGTTGGGTTTTGGGCAAAACTACATTGGGTCATTGGGGGAGGGCTATAAGGGCTGTTGGGTTTGGGCTTCATGGTGGGTTAATGGGCTGATAAAAATATATCTCCATACCCACATTCATCATTAGACCTCGTTTGGTTAGGTAACGTAACACCCCATGAAGACTAGTTAATAAACCATATATTTACGGAGACACTAAATGAAGAATTTTTTTGGCCTTTGGGCAATTAGAAAATGTTCCAAGAACTAAGTCTTGCTAGTAAATGTCAATTATATTTTTATAATACCAAGTTTGCCCTTGTCTATTACTCCCTTCCTCGTATTTAGATCTATCCGTTTTTTTTTTTTTTTAATCTGAGAACCGCAAAGCTATGGCGCCTCCGTTCTCCCTCTCGAGCTCTCAAAATCCTCTAGAATGATGCTGCCGACGAGGAGACCTCGGCACACACACAGAAAGAGATCGGCCAGGGTCTTCATAGACCCCGTTCGATTTCGTGCAGAAGCTCTTAAGAGTCAAGCCTCGGCAAATTCCCAGTCGTCGGTTGCTCCTCCACGACATAGCCATCAACCATGGGATTTGGCGGAGAAGGAGCAGGATTGAAAACAAGCCTCGGTTGCTCTTTTCAATCCGTTGAACTAGATCCCCAAATCGATCAGTTGATCTCCTTCCTTGACAGATCGATCGATCAGGTGATTTGTGCGGTGGCCCCCATCGATTGAGGTTTCGAAGGTCGATATAGGTTGCGAGCTACCATCCTTGGGGTTAATTTGCTCTATGTCTCTTCCGTTGTGCGAGATCAAGTGCAACGCTTGTAATTGCTATCTATAGTCAGATTTATGGCGATTCATTAATTGTGTATACTGCATGTGTCCATACAATTCAAATCCTTGTAATTGCCATTGAACTTGAAAATTAGGTCTCTCGGTTACCAAATCAGTGTAATACAGTACAAGTTATTGCCTATCATCACACGTTCTTAGTTGATATAATAGGTTACAGTGCTTCAAATTAAGCTTTAACCTTTGCCTTTCTTTTTGGCTTGCGATTGTGGTGGTAGAGCTTGTGCTGTATTGGATGAAGCTATATGGCTAAATGGTCCTTTGTCTTGCTCTGTGTACATTGATGTACATCAAGAGATGGTTTTGATATAATTTGTTTTGTATACAATTACACTGATTTTACCTTTTGCTTGGACAGCTTTGGACTCTTTCAATTCAAGCTGCAATTGATAATGGAGAAAGAGGGATTAATTAACAACAAGAACGTTGACTAACCTTTGGATTCTTTCAAGTTGGACAAATGTTGCTTTTACTCCTCTAGCTTTATATAATATATTTTCAATTCATGGCTCAAAACAAAGCTTTTCCTTAAAATATATGTCACCAAAAAAAATAAGTTGCCATCATATGTTTTTATAGTAGTGATAGTGTCTATCACCCTATTTTTGTAGTGGTTACAGCGTTTATAACCCTGTTTTTATAGCGGTGACAGTGTTTATGACTCTGTTTTTATTTTGGTTACAACGTCGATAACCTTGTGTTTATTTTAGTTACAGTGTCAATGACCCTCTTACCCATTCATATATTAGAGGAGAACTGTCACCACATATATTTTGGCTTTTCATTAGCCCTATAGAGTTTGTGCTTCCCTTGTCCTAGAATTTTCTTTTGGTTACAGTGTCTATGACCTTGTTTTTATAGCGGTGACAGTGGCTATGACCCTATTTTTAGTTTGGTTACAACTTCTATAGGGTTTTCCTTTGATTACAAGGTCTATGACCCCCTTTTTCAATAGTGGTAATAGTGTCTATGACCCTGTTTTAACAGTGATGACATCGTCTATGACCCTCTTACTCATTCATATATTGGAAGAGTTTTCATTTGGTTACAGTGTCTATTACTCTTTTTTTTATAGTGGTGACAATGTTTATGACCTTGTTTTTATAGTGGTGACAATGTTTATGGCCCTGTTTTTATTTTGATTACATCGTCTATGATTCCCTTACCCATTCATTTATTAGAGGAGAACTTTCACCACATGTATTTTGGCTTCTCATTAGCCCCTATAGGGTTTGTGTCTCCCTTGTCGTAGGGTTTTCCTTTGATTACAATGTCTTTGACCCTTATTTCATAGTGGCGATAGTGTCTATAACCCTGTTTTTATTTTGATTACAACTTCTATAGGGTTTCCTTTTATTACAGTGCTTATGACCTTTTTTTCATAGTGATAACAGTGTCTATGACCCGGTTTTTATAGTGGGGACAGTGTCTATTACCCTGTTTTCATAGTGGTAACAATGTCTATGACTCTCTAACCCATTCATATATTGAAGGAGAACTGTCCACATAATGTCTTTTTGTTTCTCATTAGCCCCTTTAGGGTTTGTGCTTACCTTGTCCTAGGGTTTTCAATTTGATGACAACAATCATACCTTAACGACGTATTATACTTAACATTTTAGGGTTTAGGATTTATGGTTTAGGGCCTTGGCCCTAAACTCTAAAGACTTAACCCTAAACCCTAAACCATACTCCATCCGTTCGACAAAACTTGACGTTTTACTATTCACACATGCTTTTTTAGGAGCTAAAAACTATATAAAATATCTAGTTTTAAAAAAAAATTTATAACAATTTCGTAGTTATTATTAATAAGTACAAACTTGTTAAATTTTTTTTTAAAAAATGAATATTTTATATAGTTTTTATCATTCTAAAAAAGCGTGCGTGAATAGTAAACGACAAGTTTTGCCGAACGGAGGGAGTATTGTACATCACATGTTCTTTTGGCTTCTCATTAGCCCTTTTAGGGTTTGTGCTTCCCTAATCATAGGGTTTTCCTTTGATTACAATGCATATGACCCTTTTTCATAGTGGTGACAGTGTCTATACAGATGTTTTTATCTTGGTTACAACGTATATAGGGTTTTCCTTTTGATTATTGTGTCTATGACCATGTTTTTATAGTGGTGACAGTGTCTATGACCCTATTTTTATTTTGCTTACAACGTCTATGACCCTCTTACCCATTCATATATTAGAAGAGAACTGTTAATTTCATAATTCTCAGGCTCTTCTGTTTCCTCTTCATCTGCACTTGAATCTGCATTTATTTCATCATCATTCTCTTCTATTGAAATATCAATATCAGACTCGTTAACTTCACTTGGATCTCTCAGATTTTCTAAGATAACCTCATCAACTATTGGGACATTAACTCCCTCTTGAGGTTGATATGCTTCTTCATTATATGTCCACTTCTGCTCAATCATGCTTCTTGCTTTTGTTTTACATACAGCTCGCCAATCGGCACGATCTCGAGTTGCACCAGGATAAGGAGCATAATATACCTGAATCGCTTGTTGTGCCAATATAAATGGGCCATTTGTCTTGTACATCCGTTTAGGATTAACATCTACAATATCATATTTTGTGTGCTTACGCATGCCTCGCCTTGGGTCAAACCAACGACATTTGAAAAGCACAACCTTCTTTCCATGAGTGTCTGGATACTCCAACTGGATTATCTCTTCAATTTCACCATAATAATCATCTTCATCATCATTGTAATTTGAACCTTTCACCCAAACACCACTATTCATGGAGAATTTACCATCTCCCCTATGTAACATGTTAAAAGTGTATCCATTTATTCTATAACCTGGCCACATCAACACCTTAGCTTTGGGGCCACGTGTTAAACTTTTTATTAAATCATCATTGATAGTATTTGTATCAAACTATTACAAGAGAATCAATTTAAATCAGGCGGATAAACATGAAGTTGTAGCTACGGTAAAAGTAGAAAAATGGAAGAAGAAAACTTACATGTGATTTAAACCATGGAGTAAAGTTTTCATCATAGCTTCTATCATCCGCCCCACCAATTTCAATGTCAAATATGCTGCAAAATTACATGTATAATTTATAAGTTAAAAAATTAATATAGTAGATAATAAATTTATTGGAGAAAATTTGTAAAAAGACTTACTCGGCATAGGATGCAACCTCAGGGCAATTTAACAAAATATAAGTCTCAATTGCATGCAGTTCTGTTTGAGTATCAGTAAGCCACCGCGTGGTCATTTTACCAAATCCTTCACCAGGATAGTTAAAAATAGAGAGCGGGGGATAACTTTCAATTAGACTTTCATCATCTCGTCGAGGTTGCTTTCTTCTAGATGATGTTCTTGGTTCAAAGTAATGCTCAGCCAATGTAGTTATTCTTCAGTAATGTAAGAGGAGCAGATAGAGGCTTCAACATGTCTTTTATTGCCTACTTTTTGCTTCAAATGAAATAAGTTCCTATCAAATGAAAATTGAATCATTAGTATTTTTATATCAAGATATAACCTATATTAAGCAATAGTTTTAAAAGATAATATTACCTCTCAAATGGATACATTTAACGATATTGAATAGGTCCTGCAATTTTCGCTTCAAAAGGCAAGTGTACCATCAAATGTTCCATCGAATCCATTAACGAGGGCGGAAAAATCCTCTCTAACTTGCAAATAATTAAGGGAATAACATTTTCCATGTCTTTCATCTGTGCAACTGATAGAGATGAGGAGCACAAGGCGTGAAAAAACTTACTCAATTCAGCAAGTGGTCCCCAAACTGATGCAGGTAGCATTTCTCTGAAATCAATTGGAATCAATCTCTGCATAAATACATGACAATCATGACTCTTCATCCCAATTAGCTTGCAATCTTCCATTTGTACACACCGACCAAGGTTAGAAGCATATCCATCAGGAAATTTTAAAGATTTGATCCATTCACAAATTTCTTTCCTTTGGTTTCTCACCAATGTATAAATTGCTTTTGGTTTTGGACCATTATAATCATCCTCCACTTGTAGCTCTGGACGATCACTAACATAATTTCATATCTTTCCTTGCATTTAGAGTATCCTTTGATTTGCCACTAATATCCATTATCGTATTATATATATATATATATATATATATATATGAATTCAATTTTATATATTTTTATGTAAAAGTAGGATTGGCAATTTTCAAGGACATGCTTACTACGAATTTTGGTTTCCAAATTCAATTTTCCTATTTTTACTTAAATTGATAGCAAAAAATTGTTTTTGATACAATAAAGAGTTTTTTTTATTATATACTACTATACTAGTATTACTTTGGGAACTTAAATCTAATTACTACCTCCAATCCACAAAGTATATTGTTTGACTTTTTAACACGTATTTTAAGGAGGTAAAAACTATATAAAATATCAACTTTTTTTAAAATATTTTTTTACAACTTAATATTTGTTGGTAATAAATATTATATTATAAAAAATAATAATAAAAAAATTAATATATTATATAGTTTTTAGCTCCTTAAAATACGTGTTCAAAAGTCAAACGACATCCTTTGTGGATCTGAGGGAGTAGTTGTTTTTGATACATGTGTATATTACACGATACTTATATTGAGTGAAAATTATACCTGCAAATTATGTTTTTATCTTATTTTTCTTCTCTTTTTCTATATAATAATATATGTATATTTCTTTTTGATATGGTTTAAATTGAAGTAATAGCCACAATAAAAATTAGATAGGGAGTTTGATCTTTTTATTCTTCATAGACGTCAGCTAAATTAAATTTGGATTCAAATTGTTGATGGGTTATAATTTTTGGATATAACCCAAGATTATATTACATGATTTTCTTAAGGGGTGATTACCTCGATGTCCTAATTTTTGGTCTTTATTAGGAAAAGGTCTCCCACCTCTTCTAAATTAGCTAAATGTCCACCGGTCCCCTTTGCCCCTGTGCCCCCCTCCCGTGCCCCCTGTGCCCCCCTCCCGCCTCATCATATATTTTTTTTTTTTTCCTTTCTGCGTTTCCAAAGTTTTTTGAAACGGAATTGCTGAAACTTTTGTTTCAGCACATACGGTTTCAACAATCCCTGTTTCAAGTTTTTTTCCCAGTTTTTTTGTCCAGTTTTTTTTCCCGTGTTGTTGAAACGGAATTGCTGAAACTCTTGTTTCAGCACATACGGTTTCAACAACCCCTGTTTCATTTTTTTTCCAGTTTTTTTTTCACGTTGCCGAAATGGAATTGCTAAAATCGGAGTTGCTGAAATCAGAGTTGTTTTTTTTCTTTGTTTTTCGCATCACCACTTCTGAAGTTGCTGAAATCGGAATTTTTTCCAAAGAAATGCTGAAATATATGCTTGTGTGTAATATATAGTAGCTCAAACAGTTTTATAAGAATTAATTTCAGCATTTCAGTATAATGAATTTTGCTAGTAAGAATTAATTTCAGCATTTCAGCATTCTGCAAAAAGTTTCGACAAGGCAAAAAAATTGATGAAATTGTAAATATCCAAAACTATCAACAAAACAAACTCAGTTTTTTTTCCTAGTTGTTTTTTTATTCCGCGTCACCACTTCGACACTGGAGTTGCTGAAACCGGCGTTTTTTTTTTCCAAAAATGCTGAAATGCTGAAATAGTAGCTCATACAATTTTATAAGAATTAATTTCAGCATACAAATTTTGCTAATAAAGAATTATTTTCAGCATTTTAGATCATACAAAAAATCAAGAAGCTAATAAGCTATTTAAAAGTTTCAGCAAGGCAAAAAAAATGTTGAAATTGCATAAACAACATTTGATATCCGACTTTGACCCCAACAGTGAATTAATTTCAGCATTTCAGATAATAAAAATGCTGAAATGTTGAAATATATGTTTATGTGTAATATATTGTAGCTCATACAATTTTATAAGAATTAATTTCAGCATTTCAGCATAACGAATTTTACTAATAGGAATTAATTTCAGCATTTAAAAAAAAGAGTATAGAATAGGGATTCATACCAATTTTGACCAATGATGGACAAAATGAAATGCTAAATATTTAAAAAGCAATATTAACCATATGAACTAACACAAATATATGTAATATAGATTAAGGAGCCAAACATAAATATGAATGACAGTACTAACATAAATATGAATGACAGTACAACATGAGAAACTGAAGTATACTTTGATAAATCTGATGCATAGACTGATATTTGTATTGGTGGCAGGATATTTGATAAATCCAAAAATGAAGTACCTAGCTAACAAGAGAAAAGGACGTTCCAAATCTTTGACAATATCAAACCTAATTACTAAATAAAAATTGAAAAAAAAAGCTGAATCAATCCAAAAAAAACTAAAAATGAGGCGAGCAGCTAGCATAAGCAAAAAATGTCTCTCTCTTGATCTGAAACCAAAACTTACATTCACATACATTGAAACTCAAAACAAAATTACAACTTGCAGCAATTTTCTATTGGGCTTGTTGTGGATCCATCCTCTCCCTGCTTTCTCTGCTTCCTTCCATTTCCGGTATGCCCCTTTCTTCATCGAAATTAGTATGGAATGGAGTCACAAATGTTTATGTTGTTGTAATCTTTCATGATCTTACTAACTGATTGAGTTTCAGGTGCTGAAATTGGGGTGAACTATGGCACATTGGGCAACAATTTACCCTCTGCATCCATGGATGATGCTAGTAGACCCACAGTCGGTCTCAGTCATGGATGATGCTAGTAGACCCACAGTCGGTCACAGTTGGGGTGAACCGCATGATCCAATCGCCTTACGTGGAGAATATGATTGTGGTAGTGTCCCACATTGGTTAGAAATTGTATCCAAGCCTTGCATATAAGCCGGTGGGCTACCCCACCTAACACCAATTAGTTTTAGGATGGAACCCCACTCGGCTTGTGTGCTCGGCTTGGTTAGCGCGTTTGCGCTTGGCGTGCGTTTTCCCCCCACGTCGGATGACCCACCGTTATTTCATATGGTATCAGAGCCGAGGTTCGGTTAGGTGCGGTGCGGTTTGGATTCCTGCTCTAGTTGGCTGGCCGGCCTTAAGGCGTTATGTCGTCAATCGCAACTGGCAATATTGCGTGACCAGGCAGTTGCGCTTGAGGGGGGTGTGTGGAGAATATGATTGTGGGAAGTGTCCCACATTGGTTAGAAATTGTATCCAAGCCTTGCATATAAGCCCACTCGGCTTATATGCAAGGCTTGTGTTCTCGGCTTGGTTAGCGCGTTTGCGCTTGGCGTGCGTTGCCCCCCCACGTCGGATGACCCACCGTCGAAAATTAGAAGGATGATTGAAGGTAAGAAGCAGACTACAGCTGTTGGTCCAGCCATGCTGAAACGGGGGAGGACGAACTGGCAATATTGCGTAGCCAGGCAGTTGCGCTTGAGGGGGGTGTGTGGAGAATATGATTGTGAAAGTGTCCCACATTGGTTAGAAATTGTATCCAAGCCTTGCATATAAGCCGGTGGGCTACCCCACCTAACACCAATTGGTTTTAGGATGGGACCCCACTCGGCTTGTGTGCTCGGCTTGGTTAGCGCGTTTGCGCTTGGCGTGCGTTGCCCCCCCACGTCGGATGACCCACCGTTATTTCATATGGTATTAGAGCCGAGGTTCGGCATGGTGCGGTGCGGTTTGGATTTCCTGGTCTAATTGGCTAGCCGGCCTTAAGGCGTTATGTCGTCAATCGCAACTGGCAATATTGCGTAGCCAGGCAGTTGCGCTTGAGGGGTGTGTGTGGAGAATATGATTGTGGGAGTGTCCCACATTGGTTAGAAATTGTATCCAAGCCTTGCATATAAGCCGGTGGGCTACCCCACCTAACACCAATTGGTTTTAGGATGGGAACCCCACTCGGCTTGTGTGCTCGGCTTGGTTAGCGCGTTTGCGCTTGGCGTGCGTTGCCCCCCCACGTCGGATGACCCACCATCTAAAATTAGAAGGATGATTGAAGGTAAGAAGCAGACTACAGCTGTTGGTCCAGCCATGCTGAAACGGGGGAGGACGAACTTGCTGAAACGGAGATCCAATCGCTCTCTTCATCCTCCTCAACGTCGTCATCGGCTTCATCGCTCTCTTCTCTTCCCGCAAGAACGACGATGCGCCGCTGCCGGAACCCCACAACCAGTTCCAGTACCACCACCACCAGCAGCAAGAGCAACAGGGAGGAGGAAACCAGGGAGGTGGAGGCTCAGCGGAAGCGTCGCCGGCGGCCAAATCACAGATCACTGAAGAGGAAGACCGCTGAAGATGAAGAGCGAGCCGACGGATATGGCTCAATTTCAGCCAGATCTGAACGAGGCCGCAACAAGCGGCGGCCGAGGAGCGCGATAGAGGCTCGACCGATATGGATCCAGATCTGGAGTGGATCTAGATCTGAGAGTAGAGGCGCGATTTTCAGATCTGAGATCTGGAGTGGAGGCTTCGAGAGAGGGCGAGAGACGACGGGCGGCCGTAGTCGGTGTCGATTTTGGTTCAAACAGGAGACTAGAGAAGCGAAAGGCTCAACAATCCATGGCTGCAACTGCAACCATGAGGAGGATGCTCATCAACACTACCACGTTGCTTCAGATCCAGATCTCCGGCGCTTCTTCAACGGCGGATCGAGGCGTTCGCATAGAGGCGGTTGCGTAGGGTGATCTCAAAGCCGGAGATCGACGATTCGCCGCCAGATGCAGTCGAAATCAGCGGCGGCGGGGCTGCCGGAGGAGCCAAGCTTCGGAGAAAGGAGGGAGGGATGTCGTCTTCATCATCAGAGAGAAAAGCGATTAAGGGAGGGGGGCCTAGGATTTAGGTCGTGGACTTAGCCAATTTGACAAGGGTGGGAGACAATTAATTAATTTGATCGAAAATTTGCGCCTTCGGCGCAAATTTTCCCTTTTCTTAAAGGCAGGTTAAATATTTTAATTTATTTTATAAATATCCAAAACTGTACAAAATGTAAGAAAAATCCAGTATCAAATTTAAATCTTTACTTTATTATTATACTAATAGCTATATAGGTTAGAATTTGATATATATGATTTTTTATTATTACGTACAAACTTTTAAGATTTCATATATCAACAACTATTCGAATCAAATATATCAACAACTATAAAAGAATTGAATGAATGACTTAATAAAAAATAAATTGTAAAATGTAAATGACTTGTGCATGTGTTTTTATATTTTAATGTTACGACTGAAATAAAGGACTATAAAATAATTGAATGTAGGTATAAACTACTAACAATCTCACCATTATTTCTATATCATGCCGAGAACTAATTAAGTTATTACCCATGTTTTATGTAAGTGTCTATTTTTTAGTGTACATGTGTCAGGTGTGTGTATATATATATTTCAGAAAATATGTTAATATTTACCTAATGATTCACCTTGTTACTATAAGCACAATTATTCTCATAAAATTAGCATATGTATTTGGATTTTGGACCTTTAATTCATATAAAAATAATTGGAATTAAAATGATCGAAATATTTATTAATTAATTTCAGAGAACATTACCTTAACCAAAGCGGCGATATTAATTATCCCCTGCTGAGTAATCCAACAATATTAATTCCAATGTGTCAACCTAAAATAAAAAAAAGTAAATGAATTTAATTAATATTAATGATTTATATAAATTGCAAATAAAATAAATTGAAAATCTGTAAAAAAAAAAATTCAGGGAGAATAACAATGACAATGGTAGTTGAACATGAAATAACACAATGTCAAATATTACGAACATATATATAATATAAAATCCATAACATATAAGGAATAACTATACTGCCTTAGTTCTGCTATGTATTTATCAATTACATTTTATATGAAAGTTAAATATTCACGAATCAATGAAATATGAAAATCTTCATCTGAATTTATTCATGCTCAACCGAGAAAATACTGCCTTAGGGTTTAGGATGTATATATATTCAAATTCCTACATTATTAATTGGTTAAATTGTGCAGAAAAACCCTAGGGCAACACAGCGAGGCGATTCCCCGCGGCGGTTTCCTGACCACCACCGATCGTCTTCCTTCTCTCCGGTCAACGGCCGTGGGAGCCTAGGTACTCCTGCCGCTTAGCGTGCGGGTTCACCGACGTGGGTAGTTCTATTGCTCGGATTTGATCAACAAGTTTTTGAAAGTAATTCGCTGGGATGGAGAAGGGAAGAGATAGACGGGGGGACATGGTTTTGACGGAGGAAGAAGGGAAGGAGGTAGCGGTTGAGACTAGGGTGGAGGGGAAGGAGCCGAGGGGGCCTTCGGTGTCATTGGTTGGATCAGTACTAACATCTAGACCCTTCAACTCGTATGCCCTACAAACGACTATGAAGGGCGCCTGGAGACTAAAGAAGGGTTTTGGATTTCGTGAGTTGAGGAAAAATCTTTTCATCTTCCAATTTCATGATGAGCGAGACAAAGAAAAGGTCTTGAAAGGGGGACCGTGGTCTTTCGCCAAGGCATTGGTAGCTATGAAGGAACCGGGGATGGAGCAACCATCGAAGATCGTGTTTGACAAGGTTCCGTTCTGGGTGCGAGTCTATGATCTCCCAATTCAGTTGATGAATGAAGAGACTGCACAGGCTGTGGGCAACCTGTACGGGGGAGCAATTGAGATCGACAAGGAAGAGTTGACAGGTTGTGCAAAGTTTGTCAGAGTACGTGTGCCGGTTGAAGTCGGAAAACCTTTACGAAGAGGAGCTCTGCTTAATGTTGAAGGTAAAAGAATTTGGGTGGATTTTAAATATGAAAAGCTTCCAAATTTTTGCTATCTATGTGGATGCCTGAGCCATGTTGAGTCAGACTGTGAGAACGAGGGGCATATGGAGCACCATGAATATGGAGAGTGGTTACGAGCATCACCGACGCGACGAGGGATAGTGAGAGTTCCGAGAGGGCGAGAGGGAGGAGAAGAGGCTGATAAAGGGGTAGGGCGGGGGATGAGGGCCGAGGGAGGTAAAAACAGTGAGGGAGGGGATGTTGGAGCTAGAAAATCTTTATGGGAAGTTTTACAATTTGATGAGGAGGGAAAGGACAGTGAGAATCAAGATGGGAGGGAGTTAGGGGCTGTTCAAATTGAGATGGGGATTGACAGTGCTAGGATCATCCAGGGTCTATCAATTGAGGGGAGTGAGAATAAGGAGTCTAATAGTAATAAGGATGGAAAAGATATGGAGGGAGGGAGTGCGGGAGATAAGGGGGAGATAGGAAAAGACAAGAGTAGTGAGGGGAAAGAGGGAGATAATAATTCAGAAATTCTAATGGGTGAAGTAATAGTAGGAAATGATAATAAAGGGAAGGAGAAAATCATTGAGGGGGGGAGGGGTGACGTGAAGAAATGGAAAAGGAGGGCAAGACTAGGTCTGACAATAGGAGAGGGAGGTGGTGAAAGGATAGAAAAGAGGAAAAAAAGTGAGGGAGATGACGGTGTGTTGGGACTAAGGGAGGCAGAGGATGGAGGGAAGAGAAGGAAACAAGTGGGAGATGTAGACATGATTGATTTGGCGAGAGGGGATGAGAGCCCCTCTCGCCAAGCATTATGAGTCTACTCAGTTACAACTGTCGGGGATTGGGGAAGGCCCGAGCAGTTGTCAGACTCACCAATTTGGTGAGAAGAGAGGGCCCTAGGATCGTTTTCCTAATGGAAACACGATGTGAGAGAAAACGAATGGAGGAGATTCGGATCCGGCTGGGATTCAAGAATGGTTTTACTATTGACTGTGTAGGTAGGTCGGGAGGTCTTAGCCTACTATGGGATGAAGAGATTGATATATCGATCCAGACGTATACAAGTCATCACATTGATGCTTGGGTGGAAGATGGGAGTGGGGACAAGTGGAGACTCACGGGGTTTTACGGATGGCCTAACAAAGGAGAGAAGCATCATTCTTGGACCCTACTCAGAAGGCTTGCTCAGGAGCCCCGGGGGGCATGGCTTTGCATGGGTGACTTCAACCAAATTATTTGCCCGGAGGATAAGATGGGAGGATTGGAGCCCAGGATAGAGGATATGAAAGGGTTGAGGGAGGCTTTTGATGCTGGGGGGCTGAGTTTGGTTCCATTCATGGGACCAAAATTTACTTGGGACAATGGACGGAAAAGCAATGAGTTCATACAAGAAAGACTGGATTACGTGGCGTGCAATGAGGAATTCTTAGAAAGGTTTCCGGGTACTAGCTCTGTACACCTGGAGCGACAGGGATCAGATCACCTCCCGGTCATGGTGTATAAGCTTCGAGTTGAGAGGGAATGGGGTGAGGAGAGAAGGGGGGAGAGACCTTCTAGGTTTGAGTCCTTGTGGGCAGAACATGAAGGCAGTGCTGAAGTGGTTCGGAACGGCTGGATGAATCCAGGCACCTCGGTGGGGGAAAGTGGGATAATGGGAAAAATTTCGAGATGTATGGAGGATCTAAAGGATTGGAACCGAGTGACTTTCGGGAATGTTTTGAAAAAACTTAAGAAAGTAAGGGAGGAGTTGAGAGAGAGATATACAAAACGGGCATGACGGGGGATCTAGTAGAGAGGCGAAGGGAGCTAGAAAAGGAGGAGGAGAGGTTGATGGAGGAGGAAGAACTTATATGGTTTCAGAGGGCAAAGGCAAATGAGTTTAAGTGGGGGGATAGAAATTCCAAATTCTTTCATATGAAGGCAAATGGGAGAAACAAAAGAAATCACTTGAATCGGCTAGTGGATGATGAGGGTATGGAATGGAGAAGTCGAGAGGGGATGGCGGGGGTTGCAGTGAATTACTTTGAAAATTTGTTCAAATCAAATCCGAGTGCCCTGCCTGCGGCGGCTTCTCAAGGAATCTCGCAGAAGCTTACGGAGGAAGATAACCTAGAGCTCCTTCGTCCGTTCTCTGGTGAGGAGGTAAAATCTGCCCTATTCTCTATGCATCCCACAAAATCTCCAGGGCCTGATGGTATGTCAGCACTGTTCTATCAACGGTATTGGCATATTGTTGGTCCTGAGGTCACAAATTTTATTTTAGACATTTTGGCAGGTGCTCCTTTCCCGGAGGGTCTTAACCACACGTACATTGCTTTGATACCGAAGGTCTCAGCTCCTTTCCGGATGAAAGACCTTAGGCCGATAAGTCTGTGTAATGTGCTGTTTAAGATCATCTCCAAGATGCTTACAAATCGTCTTAAAGTGTGTCTTAGCAAGGTGATTTCTCCGAGTCAGAGTGCGTTTGTACCAGGAAGGCTAATTACGGACAATGTATTGTCTGCTTTTGAGATCTTTCACTACATGAAGAACAGAAGAAGAGGAAAGAAGGGTTATATGGCGCTTAAGCTTGATATGGCGAAGGCGTACGTCAGAGTGGAGTGGAGCTTCCTGGATCATTGCATGGAAAAGATGGGTTTTCATCAAGACTGGCGGAGTCTTGTGATGAGATGTGTGACATCGGTGACTTTTGTTGCACTAGTTGGGGGCTCTCCTACGCAGACCTTTGTGCCTGAGAGGGGACTTCGGCAAGGTGATCCCCTTTCACCTTACTTGTTCTTGTTATGTGCTGAGGCATTTTCAGGGCTTATCAGAAAGAGTGAGGAGGAAGGGAAGTGGCAGGGGATAAAAATTGCACCATCGGCTCCGACTATCTCGCACTTATTCTTTGCGGATGATAGTATCCTGTTTGCAAAGGCAAACTGTCAACAGGGCTCAGAAATTGTGAACATGCTCCGTGTGTACGGAGAAGCGTCAGGACAACAGGTTAACTTTGCAAAGTCCGAACTATCTTTCAGCAGGAATGTGAGTGCTGAGATCCGGGAGGAGATACAGAGTTTGGTAGGTGTGGTGGAGGTAGAAAAGCATGAAAAATACTTGGGCCTCCCTACGATGATCGGAAGATCTAAGAAAGTGATCTTTAGCGGCGTAAGGGATAAGATATGGAAAAAGCTCAAGGGTTGGAAGGCTAGGACTCTCTCGAGAGCCGGGAAGGAGATATTGCTTAAGTCTGTGGTGCAGGCGATACCAATGTATACTATGTCATGCTTCCTAATGCCGAGCTACATGTGTCATGAGATAGAGAAGATGATGTGTGAATTTTGGTGGGGAGATGGAGAGGGTGGGAAGAAAATGCACTGGCTATCTTGGAAGAGAATGTGTCAATCGAAAGAGAAAGGGGGACTAGGATTCCGAGATATGGAGATATTCAATCTTGCTCTTTTGGCTAAGATGGGTTGGAGGTTAATGACCCAACCGGAGGCACTTCTTTCTAGGATTCTCAAAGCACGGTACTTTCCGCACTCGTCCTTCCTTGAGACTAGTGTGGGGGGTAACCCGAGCTATGTTTGGAGGAGTTTGATTAGTGCCAGGAGGGTTTTGGAGAAAGGGGTCTACTGGACAGTTGGAAATGGAGCCAATCTATATGCATGGGGAGATAGATGGATTCCTAGGCCTTCTTCGTTCAAACCGATTGCGAACCCGGGCGGAAGAGGAGAGTTTACCCGAGTAATTGACTTTATAGACTGGGAGGTTGGTGGATGGGACGAGAGGGCTGTTCGTGAAGCCTTCCTACCATGTGATGTGGAGTTGATCCTCAGTATTCACCTGAATGATATTATGTCAGAAGATACAGTGACATGGTTCCATACACGGGATGGCAACTTCACCGTTCGCTCGGCTTATCACTTGTTGATTGAAGAACGACGTCAATTCGAAAGCAATGGTGAGCCTTCCAGTGGGGACAGGGGTGCGAAGCTATGGGGTAAAATTTGGAAATTGAGGGTTGTTCCTCGGATTCGAAATTTTATATGGCGAGCTTGCAAGGGTATTTTGCCTAGCCGGGGGGCTCTAGCGAAGAGAGGAGTCACATTGGCACCTTGGTGTGAGCATTGTGGGAAGGAAGAAACTACTTGGCACACATTATGGGAATGCCCAAGAGCTCGAGAGGTGTGGAAGCTTCTCCCCGAGATAAAACGCAGTGGTCGAGCAGTTCCCGATTTCTATGGTTGGACTGACAGTATACTTCAGGGGAAGGACTGGGAGCTGAAATGTATATGGGCATACACTGCGGCAGGAATATGGCATGCAAGGAATAAATTCTACTTTGAAGGGATGCCCACCACTGCCGAATCCATTGTGGACAACGCCTTGGAAAAATTAGAGATGCATAGGGGAGATGGGGGCCGAGTTCACCAGCATGATCAAGGACCGGACAGAGCACGGGAGCAAGCTCGATGGTGTCTTCCGGAGAATGGGTTCATAAAGTTTAACTGTGATGCGTCGTCGGAGGCGAATAGAGGATGTGGGATCGGTGTAATCGCGAGGGATGACCATGGGAATGTTTGCTGGGCAGCAGCGAAGCGTATCCAGATTGGAACGGAGCCTTTGTGTGCGGAGCTGGAGGCCATCTTGCAAGCGTTGCAGCAGGCGAAGGAGATGGGAGTAGACTCGGTCATCATCGAAACCGATTGCGCTCAGGCTGTGCAGATTGTCCAGGGGCGTGCTTCTTTCAGGGGAGTTGCTGGCCGGCTGGGACATAAGGCTGGGTGCCTTGCTAGGGAGTTCCAGCGATGTAAATGGAGTTGGATAAGGCGGGAAGGCAATCGAGCCGCTCACTTTCTTGTTCATCTTCGACCGGAGGAGCCACTGTTTTTTGTTTCAGAATTTGATTTTGAGTTTCCCTCTTTGTTGTTTGACATTATATTTGTTGAACTGGTGATTGAATAAGAGCTTGATTTTTCATAAAAAAAAAAAAATTGGTTAAATTGTGCCATTTATGTTAATTAGAAGAAAAAGTTAATGAAACTAAAAAAAAAAAGAAAATCTTTAAGTAAGTTTTAATTTATAATCGAAATAAAACTCAAACGATGCGATGACACCTTATTGTTGCCCAATACAATGAGTAGGTTAAGAACTTGGACCTTTGATCACAATCAGGGGCGGATCCAAGTCCCGAAAAAAATACAATAATATATGTGTTATGTAAAAAAAATTAAAAGGTAAATTACAAGTATCTTTAGTGGCTTAGTGGTTAAGCCCATCCCATTTTAAATAGAATTCAATTCAATTCAACCCTTGTTCAAATCCCCACTAGACACATATTTTCATTTATTTTTTCCTCAATCCATTTTTCATTATTTTAAAATTCTTATAATTTATTTGATATTTTATAATTAAATAATTATATTTTTTCTTACAAATTTAAGATATTATTTTCATATATTTTTTAATAAATATTTCTAATAAAAATAATACAAAAATTATCCAAAAAAATGTGTGCCCACCCCAAAAAAATTTCCTAATCCGCCCCTGATCACAATCACGTACTTGAACCTTTTATCGTAATCACCGGATCCCTCTGAATACACTCTAAGCCAGATTGTTCAATACTAGTATCTATATAAACTCTTAATTTAGAAGAATTTAGGATGATGTATCAATCTTAGAGGCATTTTAGGAGTCTTTAACTAATCTTTTTTTTTTGTCATTTTTCTTTGATTTTCTTTAATTCTCAATTTTTATTCATTTTCCTTTAATTCTCTTTTTACTTTAATTTTACTAACTATTTGGCTTAATTCAAAACATTGAATTCAATCTAATATAACTATTGGGCTTAATCAAATTTATTTACTAACTATTGGGCTTAATTCAAAACATTGAATAATTATTGATTATGACACATCACATTTAAACAATGTTATAATGATATTGATATTATTATTACTGAGTAATTTAAAATATCTATATTTATGTATTATACTCTAGATAAGATTTTAAAAAAATAATTTTCTTAGATAATTATAAGATACATTTATTGTAAAGTTTTTTTTATGATCTTTATCTTAATATTGATCAATATTTTTATATATAATATTTTAGTTTTAAATAAAGACGTCATGGCGCGGGAATCGTTCTAATTGCTTACAAATTAGCTCGGTGTCTTTTGAGGGGTTTTGAAGACTATAAAGTAGAATAAATAGGAGAAAGATGTCGATCTGCAAAATGGGAAATTAGCTGTACGTGATTTTTTTTCCGTTGATTGAAGATGAATCACATCAGCCTCTATATATATATATATATATATATATATATATATATATATATATATATATATATATATATATATATATATATATATATATATATATATATATATATATATATTTACACATAGACCTATCGATAGTGGGAGAAGAGTGGCAAAATAACATGCACAAAATCACCAACTAATTACACAAAATCAGGACTATTCAACAAGCAGATTTTGCCCATTCTTTAGCCGGTAAACCATTTTTAGGAATTTGATTAACAAAATCTCATTTTTGTTAAATGGTGGATTTTGTTGTTGGCTAACAATATCTCGTTTTTTTTTTATTGCTAGAACATTTTAGTAAATAAATATTTTATGATATATTGTGGAGGTGCTTGTGATGTGTAGTTGAAAGGAAAATAATTAATTTAGTACAACCATTCAAACGGTTTGAAATCACATTTAAAAACTTAATAATCAAAATAAATAAATAAATAAATAAATAAAATCACAGTCCAACCATAAGCCACTTCCCTCAGATTTTGCCAACGGTTCCCACGTAGGTGCCGGGCTTTGGGAAGTGCCAACCGTTGTAGTTGTTGGGCTTTAATTGTCAACCACGTAAATCGTTGGGATTCATTTGCCCACGACTTCATTTGTTCGAATTTTCCAACAATTAAAATTGTCTATATTTTCCAACGGTTTATACCATCGATGGTGAGCTGCCAAAAGGTAAGGACGGATGTCATCGTTGGGATTCAGCCACCCACAACTTGAACCATCGGCATTAGGGGCAATGCTACAATCTGTTGGCAAAATACCGTCCGCGTTGAAGGCGATTCTAGTAGTGATTTTCCAAGGGCAGTTTGCATGTGTTTGTTAAAAATCCGTAATGATTTTGGAATCCCTTTCGATGATTAGATTGTTAATCTTTAGTTCCTTGGCCATTTCCAACCCAAGTCTTAGTGACAGTGTGTTAGGACTCTAGAGTGGATACCTAACAAACTAACAACTTCATATGAGAGAGAGAGCATAAGCAGGAACTGATTTGTATGTATATTGAATGAATCTGTTGCCATCACATACAAGAGTATTTATACTCAATTGCTAACACTTGATGTCCTAACATCACTCCCTCTCTTAGAGAGAAACCTTGTCCTCAAGGTTATGGTAAGGAAAAATCTGGAAATTGTCGAATGATGTGGCCAGCCGGCTCCCATGTAGCCTCCTCTGTTGGCATGTTGGTCCATTTGATCAACCACTCAACGATGGGATCCCCAGTAGCCAGTTGCTGCACCCTTGAGTCTAGGACAGTTTCTGGTGCTGTGATGATGATACCAGTCTCATCAGTGCTTGGGAGCTCCTGTTGCACTGTGGTTGAAGGTCCAATACGCCTCTTCAACTGTGAAACATGGAAGACCGGATGAATGCGTGATGATTCTGGTAGTGCTAGCTTGTAGGCTGTCTCTCCAACTCGACACAGGATCTCGAATGGCCCATAGTACTTGGCGCTCAGTTTCAAACACTTCCTCAAGGCTAATGACGTCTGTCTATATGGTTGCAGCTTCAAATAAACCATATCTCCCACTTGCAGTATGCGCTCAGAACGCTTGGCATTTGCAAAAAATTTCATGCGCTCTTGGGCTTCCTGTAACCCAGATTTTAAGCATTGCAGTGCCAATTCCCTCTCCTGTAACCAGTCTCCTACTGAAGCTGTTGTCACCTCTCCCACACGGATGCCATTTTGTGGTGGTGCATAGCCATACAGGGCTTGAAATGGAGAAGTTTTCAGAGCTGTGTGATAGGAGGTATTATACCACCATTCAGCTAAGGTGATCCATTGTGCCCACTTCTTCGGCATTGCTGAAGTCATGCATCTCAGGTATGTTTCTAAGCACTGATTCACCCGTTCAGTTTGTCCGTCAGTCTGAGGATGGTAGGCCGTTGACATCTTAAGAGATGAGCCCAATTTGCTGAAAATTTCCTTCCACAAGTGGCTAGTAAAGACCTTATCCCGATCTGAAACTATGTCATGAGGAATGCCATGGAGCTTGTATATATTGTCCATAAACAGATGAGCCACTTGTGTTGCTGAGAAGGGGTGGCTAAGCAGTAGAAAATGAGCATACTTGGTCATCCGATCCACTACTACTAATATGACATCAAATCCTCCAGATTTTGGTAACCCTTCGACGAAATCCATGCCCACTGAGTACCAAGGTGATTCAGGAATTGGTAATGGCTGCAGCAGTCCTGGGTAAGCAGTGGTCTCGTGCTTGTGTCTTTGACAGGTATCACATTCTTTGACTACTCTTTCCACAAATGCCTTCATCCTAGGCCAGAAAAATAAGGCCTTGATTCTCTGGTAAGTTGCTCTTACACCTGAGTGTCCCCCTAGAGCTTCAGCATGGAATGCCATGGTGATTTTCATACGCAACTCCTGTCCCTGTCCCACTACAATTCGTCCCTTATACCTCAATATCTCGCCCTGCCATTTGAAAGGAGAGTTGAGGTCAATTGCTGCAGTAGGACCCCAGTCTGCTATCTCTGTGTCACCCACATAGCTCTCCACCACTTTTTGTATCCAGTTGGGTTTAATCACCACTATTGCATTGCAAGTTCCCACTGTGGTCTCCTCCTCCTGAGCTGATAATCCTCGTCTTGACAAGGCATCAGCAACTGAGTTGCTCTTCCCCATTCTATACTGCATTGAGTAGCTCAGCCCCAACAGTTTCCTAACTGCCTTCTTTTGTAGATGAGTGGTCACTTGTTGATCTAACAGATGCCTAAGGCTTTGATGGTCTGTGATGATCAAGAAGTGAGCTGGCTCTAAGTAATGCCTCCACTTTTCTACTGCATAAAGGATTGCTAATAGTTCCTTTTCATAAGTTGACAGGTGGAGGTGTTGTCCATGGAGAGCCTTGCTGATGAATGCTAGTGGTCTGCCCTGCTGCATAAGGACTGCCCCAATGCCCACATCACATGCATCTGCTTCAATCTGAAATGGTAAGGAGAAATCAGGTAGGGCAAGAACTGGTGGTGATGAGAGCAGCTTTCTAATCAATTGGAAGGCCCTGTCACTCTCAGTATTCCAAAAGAAGGCCTCCTTCTTTAGCAGATCCGTCAATGGCCTGCAATTGCTCCCAAAGTTCCTAATAAAACGTCTGTAGTACCCTGCTAGGCCTAAGAAGCTCCTCAATTCCTTCTCATTTCTGGGTATTGGCCACTTCATTATTGCTTCAATCTTGGCCTGATCAGTTGCCACACCTTCTGCAGATATGACATGGCCTAAGTACTCTACTTTAGGCACAGCAAAACTGCACTTGGATAATTTGGCAAACAACTGATGCTTTTTCATACACAGCAACACTGATCTCAAATGATTAATATGCTCCTTCAACCTAGTGCTATATATGAGAATGTCATCAAAAAACACTAGAACATGCTTCCTCAAGAATTCAGAAAATACTACATTCATAAGAGATTGAAATGTAGCTGGGGCATTGGTTAACCCAAAGGGCATCACATTGAATTCATAATGTCCATTATGAGTTTGAAATGCAGTCTTAGGGATATCAGGTGC
This sequence comes from Persicaria maculosa, assembly GCA_963922045.1. Taxonomy (NCBI): domain Eukaryota; kingdom Viridiplantae; phylum Streptophyta; class Magnoliopsida; order Caryophyllales; family Polygonaceae; genus Persicaria; species Persicaria maculosa. The sequence goes on from OY998252.1 coordinate 4,998,735, forward strand.
AGCCACCCTTACTTGGTGATATCCTGCTCTCAAATCCAATTTAGAAAACACTGCAGCACCATGTAACTCATCCAACAGCTCTTCGATGTTTGGGATTGGGAATTTGTCCTTGATGGTTGCTTCATTGAGTTTCCTATAGTCCACACAAAACCTCCAAGTTCCATCTTTCTTTTTAACTAGCAGTGTAGGTGAAGCAAAGGGGCTTTGGCTTGGTCTGATCAATCCAGTGGACAGCATGGACTTGATTTGCTTTTCTATCTCATCTTTCTGGGTGTGTGGGTATCTGTATGGCTTTGAGCAAATGGCTTGGGTGTCTGGCTTAAGGGGGATACTGTGCTCACACCCTCTTTCTGGAGGTAACTGGGAAGGTTCAGCAAACACTTCCTTGAATTCCTCTAAGAGCTCTTTAATTTCTGCTGAGACCACTTCTTCTTTTGCACACACTTGGTGAGTTTGGACCACTTCTGACACATATTCCAGTCCTTGGTTGCTTACTAGAATTTGCAATTCCTTGCCCGTGATATGCCTTACCTTGGGCTCTTTATTGTGGTCCACAATACCCTGCAGCTCAATCCTTTTGCCCTCTTTAGAAAAGGCAATTGTGATGAGGTTGTAATCAAATTGGACAGGGCTATAATTTTTCATCCAATTTACACCCAGCAACAATTCAAATTCACCCACTTTCAGTGCTCGAATGTCAAAGGAGTAGCTCTCCCCTTGCATTTGCCACCTGAACCCCTTGCATTCTTGTCTACAAAACAGTTTGCCTTTATTCAGTCCTTCCACAATCATCAGATTTGCAGGTGTCAATCTGAACCCAGCTTCCTTGGCAATTGAGGGATCGACAAAGCTGTGTGTTGATCCACTATCTATCAGCACATTAATCAGTCTCTTGCCCACATAACCCTTGACCATAATCGATGTATCCGGCCCCTCATTCCCTGTGAGTGCTCTAACAAATCCACCATTTCCCTCATCTGCTATCATAGCTTCAGTTTCAACTGGATCCCTGATCTCATCTTCTTCTTCCCGATCTGTTTCTTGGCCAGTCATGTATTTTATTGATGAGGTCTTACATTGATGCCCAACAAAATACCTGTCTCCACATCTGAAACAAAGGCCTGGTGATCTTTTGAACTCACCTGCACTCTTGATGTTGGAGCGACCGGTTTCTTGATTCCATCCGTTCCCTGGCTTCCAAGAGGGCTTGCTCAGCTTGACCAACGCCTGCACTGCATCATTGTGTAGCCTGGCAAGCTCCAGGCACTCGGCCAGATCTCTCGGACGTCCCAATTTGACTAATGGCTTGAGCTCTGCCTTTAGTCCGCTAATATAGCTTGTCACAAAGTAGCTTTCCGGGAGGTGAGGGTTGTAGGATAGCATTCCGGCGCGCAGATCCTCAAATTTCTCGTTGTAGTCTTCCAACTCCTCATCTTGATTCAGTTTGTTGAATTCTTCCACAATTTCAACACCCTGTCTCTCCCCGAATCTAATGCACAACGCATCGCTCAATTCCTTCCATTTTACTCGTTGTCTCTGCATCAGATACCCTTGAACCCAGGTATCGGCTCTATCTTGCATATACATGGCTGCAAGTTCCACTTTCTGGTGTTCCTGGATGCCGAACAATGAGAAGTATTTGTCGCATTTCCTCACCCAACTGCGCGGCTTCTTCCCATCAAATGGAGGAAAATCCACTCTCGGAAAACGATTTTGATGAACAAGATTACCTTCATTTCTCATCGGTGGAGGCCGATAAGCGTTTGCGTTTGCCTCTTCTTGAGATTCCCGATTCTGATTGCCAATCGGTGGAGTCTTGTCTTCCCGATCCGCTGATGATCCGCCAAGATTGCCTTGAATTGTCGATTTCTGCGCGATGATCTTCATCCAATCCGTGAGGTGAGCTACTGACTGCTCCAATCGTGATTGCAGCTCCTTCTGGAATTCCGACAATCTTTCCTCCGTCGATCTTTGAAGTTCCCGAATCGCTTGCTGTTGATCCTCCTGTCGCTGGATTGTTTCCAGCAATCGCTCGTTCGTAGCTGCTGTGAATTGTTGGAGGTTGCTGAGCTGCGAGTCCATCTTCTCGGTGGTTTTGAGGCGCGTACCGTCCGCCATGGCCAAGGATCACAAGCCGCTGATACCAATTGTTAGGACTCTAGAGTGGATACCTAACAAACTAACAACTTCATATGAGAGAGAGAGAGAGAGCATAAGCAGGAACTGATTTGTATGTATATTGAATGAATCTGTTGCCATCACATACAAGAGTATTTATACTCAATTGCTAACACTTGATGTCCTAACACAGTGCTTCCGCCATAACAGGAGAGTGTCCACCAATAACCCTACCATCCATGCTGATTGAGTTACCATTCCAATCCCGTATAGTGTAACCATTAGAACTCTTTGAAGTTGATATATATATGATCCATCAAAGTTTAGTTTGTATTTGCCCATGTGTGGCATTTTCCATCGAATGGTCTTTTTGGCGTTTTTAGGATGAACTTTTCCTCCTTTTCAGATTGTAAAATCCTTGTCTTCTTCAAGGTTCAGCTTGCTGGTTCTTCTCCAATTCTCAATATTTTCCAAAACAAGTTTTTTAATGCCCTCTGTTGAGGGGATCTTGGCATGTATTTGCCCATGTATTTTCTTCAAGGTTCAGTTTGTATTTTCCCAGCTTGCTGGTTCTTTAAGGTTCATATTTAATACTCCGTAGTAATAATAATGAAATTATTAAAAATAAAATAAAATTTTATATTTTATATAGTTTTTATACCTAAAAAACGTGTATAAATAGTAAAATGTCATATGGAGTAACATTTGTTTATGAACTACTACGTAGTATATTTTATTGTATCTCATAGCAATAAGTACTCTTATTTAGACACTCTTTATTTTATTTATTAAATAAAAATACAAAAGTATATAAATCATAATATAATATCACATTTATTTCTTGGGGAAGCAAAATGTTTTGACAGGTCGATCGGGTCACCGGGTCGAAATCCGAAAAATTTACAGTTTTTCGGGTTCGGGTCGAAAAAAATTTCCGGGTCAAAATTTTCAGGTCTTGACCAAAAAATCGGATAAGGTTTTCGGATCGGCTTATGTTTTGACCGGTCGAGTGGTAAGAGATCCACTCTCGCTTGTCTATGACACTCCGTCCTAAACGAATCTATGATCGATATACTATTTTTTTTTTCCAACAAAAAAATCTACTCATATCTACAAATTTGTCTTTCCAAGCAATAATTATATAAACAATAAGACAAATTACATGCGGAGGAAAAGCTATTCTATACAAATTTCCCTTCACATTTTTATGACAAAATTTCCCTTTTTTTTATTAGCTTTTTTTTTTGTGTATTCAAATAATGGGTTCTTCTGATTGTAAATAAATAAATAATAGTTAGTTTATTACGGAGTAATTACTAAATATATAAGGTTTGGAGTACAACATGCGTACAAAAATCATAGAATCTCACTGCCTTCGGAGAACGTAATTGTTGATGTTTTGTCAATTAATGGATGTACCGGTTTTTTTTTAATTATTTTTTTAAATAAATGAGGTTTTTTTTTTTTTGTGTGAACCAGAAGGTAGTTTTATAATTGTTTTCAACTAATAAAAGAAAGTGAATTATAAAAGGAATAATAAATACGGATTTGAGGATCCTCACCGTTTAAACTCATTCCAATTATCGTCGTGCGTCATCTTATTATAATTAGATATTTAAGTTACGTTTTATTTTGAAAATTTAGTATA